>JAUMJM010000023.1:5000000-7500000 GCA_033558235.1 Neomorphus geoffroyi | reverse complement strand
TACTGTGAACACACAGGGCATGCAGGGGCCAACCCCCACCCAGCTCCTCACCTTCAGCTGGGTGCAGATGTTCTCACATTGCAGCTTCACTGAGCGCCTCTGGATCACCTTGAAGTCCCAGGCACAGAAGACTTTGACAGCCAGGTCCCCCGCGGAGCTGCCCACACGGTAGCTCTTCCGGAAGGAGCGGGACATGCTGCAGCGGACAGGAGGGTGTCAGGGCTGAGCAGAGGGGGAAGGCTGGCAGCGCCAAAGGTGCTGCTGACCCACCTGTACACCAGCAGGACATATGTAACGAGGAAGGAGACCCCAACGCTGAAGACGTAGGCCAGCGGCATGTTGTATGGGAGCCGGGGGGTTGTGAGGGGGCAGGTGCTGCCGCTGGGGCTGGAGGCGCAGGGGTCGTTGAGGGTGATGTTGCTGTAGTAGCCGTAGTACAGCAGCGAGTGAGTGAAACAGCCCTGTGGGACGGTACATGATGGGGCCCATGGTGATATTGCTGGTGCCCGTGGCTCCCTGCCCAGCCTGGCACATCTGTGCCAGCCTGCAGGGACAGAGAGCCCTGGGGTGAGGCAGCACCAGGCATTCACTTCTGCACCCACAGCACTGGTGGACCCTTGGCCCCAGCTGTGCGAGAACAGAGACTGGGACATCACCATGGCAGCGATGCGGGGCAGGGATTGGGACATCGCTGCAAGGATGCAGGGATGCAGAGCAGGGGCTGGGGCGTCACTTTGATAGGGAATGTGGGGCAAGGACTGGGACATGACTGTGGCTAAGCCCCGGGCTTGCAGCAGCTCTCGGCCCAGGGATGCACTGGTGCTGGCAGTGCTTACCGCTCCTGTGAGGAGCTCGAGGCCGGTGAAGGGCTGGGGGCTGTCCAAGGCAGGGGGATACGCAGCCTGCAGGGTGACCACAAAGACCAGGAGGATGAGGAATGAGGAGATGTTGAACATAAGGAGTGTCTTGAGGAAGACGAAGTAGGAGAGGACACTGGAACCGAAGCGGCTGCCGATCTGCTTCAGGGTGTAGTGCCAGGGCTGTGCAGCGGGGAGCAGGGAGAGGAGCCTGTACCAGAGGCCTCGGCAGCCCTGGGGAGAGGAAACCCAGAGAGAGCACCAGGGTTGGAGGCTGTATTGGAGTCCACAACAGCTGCTGTGCAGACCCACACCCCAGACTTACAAGGACGATGTTGTACTTGGACCATCCACAGGGAGACGAGAGCACCCGGAGCTTGGGGTGCTGCCTCAAGGGGCCCCTCTGCCCACTCAGCTCCTGCCTGCCCAGCAGAGAGGGAGGTCAGAAGGTGGCACGGGAGCCAGCACAACTCCTGGGAGAGCAGGATAGGAAAGGACCTACCAGAGGGTGTGTTTCTCTGCCAGGCTGAGAGGCATCGTGAGCAGCATGTGGCTGCGCTGGCTGGGTGAGAGGCTCAGCAGCTCCTTCACCAGCAGGCTCTGCTTCTCTGGGGGCACAAGAGGAACTGGTTCATCCCAAAGCCAGAGTGGGGAGAGTGCCCAGCACTGCCTGCTTCCACACCTGAGGGACTCTCACCTTCCAGTGTGGCCCTGGCGGGGTCGGTCTCCAGGTCGTAGTGCCGCAGGCTGGGCCGTGCCATGCGGCAGAGCTGCTGCAGGGGTGGGCGGCTGCTCTGGCGCCGCAGCCGTGCTGTGCGGTTGTAATACTGGGAGATGACAGCCCCACGGCTGCGTCCTGCAGGGGAGAGCAGGGCAGCACGGTGGGCAGCTGCAGGACAGCAAGGCAGATGGGAGAGCTCTGCCAAGGGGTTCCTGGACCTGGGGAAGGGCGGGAGGCACCTACCGATGGTGCGGCTGGGCATGCTGGCAAGGATCCGCAGGGTGGTGGCGTAGCCGGGGTGCTGCTCACCCTGCCCAGGCTCTGGCCAGGCCATGGTACTGGTGGTTGGGGAGAGCGGGTCAGCCGGGTGTTCTGGGAGATGGGGGGCAAGACACAGAGTGGTAAGAGTGACTCCAACATAAGGAGGATATGGAACTGTGAGAGCGGGTCCAGAGGAGGCCATGGAGAAGATCTGAGGGCTGGAGCACCTACTGTACAAGGACAGGCTGAGAGAGCTGGGGTTCAGCCTGGGTAAGAGAAGGCTCTGGAGACCTTAGAACAGCCTCCCCATACTGAAAGGGGCTAAAGGAAAGCTGGGGAGGGAGCTAGGACGAGGGAGAACAGCTTTAAACTGGAAGGGAGAAGATTTAGATTGGACCTTAGGAAGAAATTCTTCACAATGAGGGTGGGGAGGCCCTGGCCCAGGTTGCCCAGAGCAGTGGTGGCTGCCCCATCCCTGGAGGTGTTCCAGGCCAGGCTGGATGGGGCTTGGAGCCCCCTGATCCAGTGGGAGGTGTCCCTGCCCATGGCAGGGGGGGGGACTGGATGGGCTTTAAGGTCTCTTCCAACCCAAACCATTTTATGACTCCAGTCCCTGCTACCCTGCAACAGCACAGAGGCCAGGTGCCTGCCCCGGTGTGTACTCCTCTTGGAGCACCCCCTTCTCCATGAACGCTATCTGTGTCCCCAAGGGCAGCTCTGCCTCACCACCTGCACTGGTGAAGGCATCAGTGGGCTCCTACAAGTGCTTTGGCCGCAGCCTCATCACCAGCCCTTGAAGGCCCAGGAAGGGTTCACACGCTGCCCCCGTCCCACCCCGGCTGCGGCCGTGCTGCTTTACCTCTGCCCCTTGCCTGCATCTCCAGCTCCAGATCCGCCTCTACCAAGCTGCTCTGCTCCTGGATGAGCTGGTGGAAGGAGGTGTGAAGGGCTCCTTCGTTGTCCGGGCTTGGCTCCTGCCTGCAGGGACACAGACCTGCTCACCTGGGGCTGGGATGGGCACCGGGGCCAGCCCAAAGCCCAGCTGTGCCGCCCAGCTCTCTCCCACAGTGTGGATGCCAGCCTCACGCTGCTGGGGCTGCAGTATCTCGGGTATTGAGAGGGCACAGTGTGGGCAGATGTGGGCAGTGAGATGGGCACTGGGGCCAGCCTAAATCCCAGCTGTGCCACAGGGGCTTCAGGGATGCCAGCCTCACGTCACTGGGGCTGCAGCATGCCAGGGCACGTCTCGGGCAGTGGAAGGGCAGACCCACACTCACCCATCGCTCTCGGTGTCCTCAGCGACGCGCAGCGTGAAGGGGGGCGGCTGGGACATCCTGCCGGTGCTGAGCGGGTCCCTGTGGGTGGGTGGGCATCAGCGCATCCTGTGCCACCGCCACCGCCACTCACCCCGACTCCCGCAGCTCCCGCCGTCCCGCCTGCCCCTGGGACGGGGATGGGGCTGGAGCCGCTGCAGGGATCGCGGGGCTAAACCCGAGCCTAAACTCGAGCCTAAAGCCGGGACTAGGCCGCCCGGCAGGAAGGAAGGGTGGGCGGGGTGGGGGGAGGCGGCGCCGGGGCAGCCTCTGCCTGGCAGGGAATCCTGGGGCCGGGAGGGGGGAACCGGGGCAGGGAGCCCTGCACCCCCCCCCGCCCATCGAACTCACCCCAGGGTGGGGGAAACACTGGGGCAGGGACCCCAGTGCCCCCCCATATCGAAGTGGCCCCAGGGTGGGAGAAGCAGGGCAAGGACCCCAGTGCCCCCCCATATCGAAGTGGCCCCGGGGGGGGAGAACCAGGACAAGGACCCCTGTACCCCTCCCCCACCGAACTGGCCCCGGGGACGGGGCAGCACGGACCCCTCCGTACAGCACACCCCAGCCCTCCCGCAGCGCCCGGTACCTGGCGAGGGGGAGCAGCCCCAACAGAGCCCCCCCTGCAGCCGAGCTCACTGGGACCCGCGGCACAGAGCACGGCGGGGGGCGACGGGCGGTCACCGGGGGGCGAACACGCGGGGCTCCGTGGGGCCACTGCGGGGAGTCAAGTGGTTGCCGTGGGACCACTGAGAGGCTCCCGCTGGGCCACTGTGGGGTCACTGAGGGGCTCCGTGTGCCGGCCGGGGACGCCGTGGGGTTTCGTGTGGTCGGCGAGGCGCTTCGTGGGGCCACTGTGGGTCGTCAAGTGGTCGCGTGGGAGTCCGCGGGGCCACCGAGGGGCTCTGTGGGGCTTCGAGTGGTCGCCGAGGGGGTTCTCTGGGGTCACCGAAGGGCTCCGCAGGGCACGGAACGGGACGGGCGCTGCGATCCGCGCCCAGGCGGGCAGAGTCGGTGTCCCCGCCCGGTGTCCCCGCCCCGAGGCGGTGCCGCGCAGAAGCGGCGGAGGCTCTGGCGCGATGGAGGAGGGAGGCGGTGGCGGCGGCGCCTATGGTGCGGCCAAGGCCGGCGGCTCCTTCGATCTCGGCCGCTTCGTGCAGCAACCGCAGGTGCTGGCGCGCATCGCGAGTGCGGTGAGTGCGGCGCGGCCGGGCGGGACGGAGCGGGCTCTGCTCCGCGGGAGCCCCGGGACGGCCTGGCCTGGGCTTCCTGTCCCTCCTGTCCCGGAGCTCGTCGTCCCCTCCCTACTGTCCCGGGACCCCGCACCCAGCCTTCCCTTCTGTCCTGTCCGCGTCCCCGCACCCACAACCCGGACCCAGCCCTTCCCATCCCTCTTGTCCCGGACGCTGCCGTTCCCTCCTGTCTCAGTCCCCGCACCCAGCCCTTCCCTTCCCTCCTGGGACCCCGCACCCAGCCCTTTCCTTCCCTCCAGGGACCTCGCACCCAGCCCTTCCCTTCCTTCCAGGGACCCCGCACCCAGCCCTTCCCATCCCTCCAGGCACCCTGCACCTAGCCCTTCCCATTCCTCCTGGGACCCCGCACCCAGCCCTTCCCATCCCATCCCAGTGCTTCCCCTTGCTTCTTCCTCCATCTCAGCCCCACTGAGTCCTGCGTGGGTTGGTGCCCCCAGCCCTGTCAGGGTCCCCAGTGCTGGACACCTGTGCCTGCCTCTGCAGGTCTTCGCCCTGATCGTCTTTGCCTGCCTGGTCGGGGAGGGCTACACCAACCTGCCCACCTCCTCTGAGCTCTTCTGCATCTTCAACCACAATGAGGATGCCTGCCGCTATGGCATTGGCATCGGCGTCCTTGCCTTCCTCGCCTGCATCTTCTTCTTCATGGTGGACATCTACTTCCCCCAGATCAGCAACACCACCGACCGCAAGTACCTGGTCCTGGCAGACCTCGCCTTCTCAGGTACTGGTGACCACGGGGCAGGGCTGTGCCTTCTGCGGTGGCTACAATGGCTGCCCTTGTCTCGTGACGTGGCTGCTGGTGGCTGGTGGAGTTGCTCCTGCCTGGCGTGCTGCCCATGGGCCACGCGCTGCCTGCTGAAGGCATTCCGAGGAGCTGCGGGGAGCAGTGCACCAGGCTGCGCTGGCCTCCATCCCGCCCCAGCTCCAACAGCAGCAGGAGTAGAGTCCCCCCTGGGGACCTGCTGGGAGCAGCAGGCTGCAGCCCCAGCCTCTCATGCCACTTTCCTCTCACAGGTCTCTGGACCTTCCTGTGGTTTGTTGGCTTTTGTTTCTTGACCAACCAGTGGGCCTGGACGCCAGCTGAGCACGTGCATGTTGGGGCTGACTCAGCCCGTGCCGCCATCACCTTCAGCTTCTTCTCCATCTTCTCCTGGGTGAGTGCAGCTGTGGCACAGCTCTTCCTGGCTTGGGACGGGGGGTAGAGGGGCTCCCTGGGCAGCCCTGATGCCACTGGAGGGGCTCCCCGGGCAGCCTTGACGCCACTTTCCCTCTCATCTCTCTAGGGTCTCCTGATCGCCTTCGCTTACAAGAGGTACAAGATGGGGGTGGAGGACTTTGCCCAAAGCTATGTTGACCCCACCGCAGAGGTCCCAACTCCCTACTCCAGCTATCCCAACATCAGCCATGACAGCTACCAGCAGCCACCCTTTACCCACACTGCAGAAGGTCCGGAGGGCTACCAGCCCCCGCCAGTGTACTGAGCCCCTGCGTGGCGCAGCGCGGCCAGCTGTACCAGTGCAATTGTCTTCTGTGGGGTGGGAGGGGAGGGACCTGCGACTTGAAGGGGGAAGGTGGGATGGGAGGGTGGTGGTTGCTTTGCGTGAAGGCCACCAGGCCTAGGGTGCAGGAGGGGCCTGGTCTTGGTGCTGGAGCTGAGCTCCTCGCTGCTGTGAGCCAGAGCCCGGTGTGGAGCGGTGATTCAGCACAGTGGGTGATGCGCGACCGCTGAGCACAGCCCTGCAGCTCTGGAGAGGGTAGGTGTGCGTTATGGCCCAGCGAGGGCAAGCACCTGCCCTCATTGTAGTGCCCTCGGGAGGAGGCAGCGGGGTGGGCGTGTGGTTTTTGGCCCCTCTGACCTAGCCATGCCCTTGTGACTGCTGCCTTTGCCCCTCCTGGCACCGGTGCCTTTCCAGCCCTGCTGGCTGCATGCCCTCAGGTGCCAGCTCCTGCTGCCATAGCACAGCCGAGCGGTCTGGCTCCTGCCTGTTTCCTGTGCCTTCCCCCTCAGCTGCTGCTGGGTGAGCTTGATGCCAAAGCCCTGTCTTCTTTTGACTATAAGCTACCATGCTGTGCCTTCCCCCAGCCTGCACTAGAGCTGCCGGTGCTCGGATGACGTGGTCTGGGATCTGTGGGAGCAGCAAGCGCTGGGCTGTGGGGCCATGGCTGCTTCAGATGTCCAAGGAAGCTCCTGGAGCTCTATCCCTGCTGACTTGGTACTTGGCCCCTTGCTTGCCTCCCGCTGGGCACTGCCTCTGCAAAAGCGAGGCCATGTCCACCATCCTGCCTCCTGCTCCGTCCTGCCCACTGCTCCACGGGCAGCACTGCACTCCCGGCTGCCCTGGCAGTGCCCGTGCTGGCTGCCTGGCTCAGGTTATGTTTTCCTGCTGCACCTGTTGGGGGGCTGTTCCCAGCAGCAGCGTGTGCTGTGCCGAGCTGTCGCTGCTGGGGTGGCCTTCAAATAGTTCTTTGTTTGGCACTGTAGAGATGGAATAAACTTTTTCACCTCACCACCCTGTGCGTTTCTTCTCTGGGGAAGCAACGCAAGGTTCCTCCTCTCCCTCCAGACAGCTGGGCTGGGGGTTCCAGGCAGGGAAGTAGAAAAACAGCCCCAGCTGACTGCTGCGGGACAAACAGAGCACTCATGCTTGTGGCTATTTTTAAGCACACTCCCTGCAGAGTCTGTTTGGGAGGTCTGAGCAAAGCTCCAGGCTCCCAGCCCAGCCTGCTGGTGCAAGTGATGGGCTTGCGCTGCCGGCACATTGGTCACCGCAGGGAAGCCTTTTCAGCACAGTCTGGTATAAAACACCCGCAGACAATTCTATTATTTATTAACCTAAACCAGTAGCCGTGCTGCCTTCCCTGTTCCCAAGGGAAAAGCCCAGGCGTGGCACTGTAAGTACCACAGCTGTCATCACTTGGAGTAACACAGAGGTTTTCCGGCAGCTCTTGTACCCTTCCAGGCAGGAGAGTGCAGACAAATGGAGAGCAGAGCACTGCATTTGCACATGGAGATTGCATCTGGCCAGAACAAAGAGCTTGGAGCCTGTGGATGCTGCCTTACAGGGAAAAGCACTTTCACAAAGAGTAAGAGGAAAAAACAAACCTTCCGAAAGCCAAAGTGGGAAGAGGATCCTTCAGTCAATTTAAAGCAGAGGAAGAATCTGCCTCAATTTTTATAAGTCTCAGGAGGGAGCAAGATAAGCAACTAGAATCGAGAACCTTCCTCTCAAAGCAAAGACCATTTTCCAAGCTGGATCTTCACAGGAATGTGAGCCCCAACCTTTACAGATTAAGCTCTGAGCCTCCAAACCCTTCACTGGTGACTCAGCACTGAAGTGGCAGCACCAAGCTTGGAGCTGAGCAGAACGTCCCTGGTTTTGGAGCAATGATTCTTCCTGAAGTGAAGTCCAGCTTTTCCAAAAGGACTCTGTCTTAACACACAGACTACTGCTGACCTTTGTGTGTTCAAAAGCCAGGAGTCTGTTGTCAGGCTGTCATGCCAAGCCTTCCTTTCCCCCTCTGCTCTTTCAAGTGTACAGACAGCTACAGCGAGTGAACATAACAGCAATGCACAGTTGTTCAAAGGGACTGCTAAGGCCTAGGCGGCTGCCACGTGTGTCAGTTTAAAAGTTGTGCCACAGCCCTACAACAAGAAACGGGTTTTCTCCTTGGACTGCATTAAAAAAAGGAAGTAGGTTTAAAATACCGAGTTACTGCACATTGTCTTAAGAAACCTGGAATTTAGCAACAGTGCACAACAAATGAAGAAATGGTTGCAAACCCAGGCAAGTGAGCCAGCCACGAGTGCTCCTCACCTCAACACAGAAAAAGACCAGCAGAGCAGGCCAGAACTATGGTGAGCGTTGGAAGTCCACAGCCTGGCTTGCCATGGGGGTTTTCCAGGACCTGTTAGTGTGGCAGCATAAGAAACTACACCGCCTCTTTTCTGTGTTCTGAGAAAAGAACTCGCTTTTAGTCAGGCTGGCGCCTCAGGGCCCCCTGGCATCAGGCCCAGTTGATCCTCCTCTGGCGCTCGCTGCAGAGGAACAGCAGCTTGGCTTGGCAGGCAGAGCTAAGACAGTTAACAGTTTTGCTAAAAGCAGAGGAAGCCAAATCTTGTGCCTGGGAGCCGCAGCATTTGGCTTCCTTCCTCTCGTTGTTCCCCATGCAGGAGCCCAGCAGTCAAGAAGTAAAGATCTTCCGGGAGGCAGCTGCCTCCAGCTGCTTCACCCCCATGGGCATGTTCTCCTTGTTTTCCGACCCAGACTGCTGAGGCCGCTTGCGGAAGTAGCAGGCTCGGCAGACGGAGTGGTACTTGTCTGCTCCTCCAATCACTTCAATCTGACAAACAAAATTGGGAGTGAGACTCAGCAGAACCCAGCTACACTGAGGAGATCACTCCAGACTAACAGGACTGGTAAAGTGAAACTGCTGAAGTGCTTTCTCTCCCAAGGGAACTCACCTCCCTCTCTGCTCCCAGCCTCTTTGTGTAGGACGCATCACGGTAGCATTCCATGCACACGGCATTCAGCTTCACCACACTTTCTGCCAGCGGGACGAGGTTCAGGATGCTCCCGAAGGCCTGTGCCAAGACACCAATGGTGGTTTTGTTGTTTGGATTCTACGAGCATCCCAAAGCAGTTGCTATGCTTAAAGAAAAAAAAAGAGTGGGTTACCTTTCTTTGGAAAGTCCCGTCAAGAGCAGCAACGATGACAGTTTTTCCAGCATTGGCCATCATCTCACAGAACTCCACGATGTCTGGGAACTAGAGGAGGTACAGAAATAGCATCAGGAGGAAGAAAGGGTAGTGCTTTGCTCAAGATCCAGCAGCACATGCCCTGGCAATAGCACAGGGCACAAAGAAAACTAGAGCTGTGTTGCCTCCCCATGGAATGTGTTCCAGCCCCACTGGAGGGACAAAGGAAAGGGTTTGACTTTCTGAGCACAATCCAGCAGGATCAAACTGCGCCAGGAAATTGCTTCCCACCCCTCCTGCAGGATTCAGCACTCCTTCAGGGTGCTCTGAAGAAAGTGCATCCTGCAGAGCTCCCTGGGACCTGCCCTGGCCTAGCACTTACGAACTGGCCCTCATCGATGCCAATGACTGCAGCTCCCAGTGCCTCCTGGTACACATCCTTGAGGAGGCAGGCTGGCAGGGCCTCCATGGTGTTCCTGTGGGAAGCAGAGGAGGCTGAGCAGGACAGCCCAGTCACTGGGCTTGCAGGGGTGGGTCTCCTGGCACTCACTTGTCATGCGTGGAGAGGCCAGAGGTGCTGTAGCGTGTGTCCTTGGCATACTTCACCAGCAGGCACTGGTATTGTGCGAGCTGGAACCGCCGCACCCGCCGCATCAGCTCCGTGCTACAAGAGACAACTGTCAGTGGGATCTGGGCCCCAGACCCCAGCCCACTGCTGCCCCCCATTCACCCAGGCCTACCTCTTCCCAGAGAACATGGGTCCGAAGATCACCTGGGGGCAGAACAGTGGGGGTCAGTGGACCAGGGCACTGCACAGGCAGCCCTGGGCACCAGCCTGGCCCCACCACCCCATCTGATGCTCATTCAGCTTCTGCAGCGCCACGCCAGCATGGCCTGGGCATCCCCCCACCCAGCCCAGCCTCTGCACCTCCACACCAGCACAGCCATGCCATCACCCTTCACAGCCCAGGCATCCCCAATAACGAAAATGCCAGCAAATTAACTCTAAGACTTGTTTTGGAGTTTTAGAAAGCAGCAGCTTTTATTTCAGAGCTGGGTGCATGAGGTAGTGATTTCTACCAATGGTGCACCACGGGACAGGAGCTGGGCACAGAGGATGTATCCGGCTTACGCGTGTGTATAAATTCTCCCAGCAATCTCACGCATTCTGCTCACTCTGTTCATCCTACTAGTCATTCTACTTACTCTATTACTTTCCAAGGACTAATTTTAATTCTATTGTGAACTTCACAACAGCCAAATCTCTGCTAATTAGAGCAACAGTACTGAATCACAAAATGGTTTGGGTTGGAAGGGACCTCAAAGCCCATCCAGTCCCACCCCCCCCACCATGGGCAGGGACACCTCCCACTGGATCAGGGGGCTCAGAGCCCCATCCAGCCTGGCCTTGAACACCTCCAGGGATGGGGCAGCCCCAGCTTCCCTGGGCAACCTGGGCCAGGGCCTCCCCACCCTCATCGTGAAGAATTTCTGTAAACAGCACTATTTAAAAACCACGCTATCAGAAGAACAGTCCGTGTCTGTCTGACTTTCCAAACCCACTGTTACTTAACCTGAAGCATTACTCCCACACCGGCCTCCTCGCGCCATCCCCGCCGGTACCGGCCCCATACCGCAGCCTGAGAGCGCCCGCATCCCCGGTACCTGGATCTGCCCGCGTGGGCGGCTGGGCGAGCCGGGGTGGACGCCGGGCACGGTGAGGCAGTTCATGGCTGCACCGGGAGGGCTCAGTGACTGACTGACCGCCCGCGCGCGCCACTGCGCCGCGACCCCGCGCCGGCCAATCAGAGGAGGCCCCGCCCACGAGCCGCCGCGTCGACCAATCGAAGAAGGGCACGGCGCGCGCGCTGCCGCGCTGATCAATGAGAGCAGGGCTAGCGCCCCGCGCTGGCCAATAGGCGCGCCAGCGCCAAAATTATTCTTTCCCTCCGCGCCCAGACCCGCGCCGCCTTCCCGACGTGCTCTGCGCGCCCACCTGTGCGCCGGGACGGCCTCACGTCATTGCCCTCTGTGTCGCTGGCCCCACCCCGCCTACCGGAGCGGCCAATGGGAGCGCGAAGGCACAGCTTGATGCCCCCTCCCCTGCCCCGCCTCCCGGGAGGCCAATGGGAATTGGGATCGCCCCGCCCCCGGGCTCTGGCCCCGCCCCCGGGCTCTGGCCCCGCCCCCGGGAGGGAATGGTGCCCTTGGCCACCCCAGGCGATGACTGGGACCGGGACCAGGACCAGTATCAGCATGGGGGGCTGGCGGGACATGCCCGCGGAGGTAGGGTACGCGGGGCAGGCAGTGCGCGTGGCTCGCCCATGCCACGGGGCGAGGGTCCTCGCTCGGCACCCGCCGCCCTGCACCGCCCCGGTGCCGCTGCCGCCCCGCGCCGCAGCCGCCTTGCCGCCCCGCAGGCGCTGGAGCAGCAGTACTCCCCCAGCCGCTGGTCCCCCCGCATGGGCAGCGATGCAGTCATCCAAGCCCACCTCTCGGCCACGGCGGCAGGTCAGGAGCGGGTGGTACCGGCACCGGGCTCTGGGAGCGACGAGAGCGGGGCTGCAGCTCGGAGCCAGTGACCCCAGGCACCGTGACCAGGGATGATGAGAGCGGGGGAGGCAGGACTCGGGCTACCACTTGGAGCCGGTGACACCGGGCACCAGGAGAGGGGGGGGCGGTCCCGCGCACCGGGAGCAGCGAGAACGGGGCTGCAGCTCGGAACTGGCTGCCCCGAACACTCGGGTCCCACAGCCCCATTCTCCTGCAGGAACGCAGCGGGCACGGGCCAGCGCACAGACCTCGCTGCACGTCCCCTACGGCGATGGGGACGGGGAAAAGCTGGATATCTATTTCCCCAGGGACACTTCTGGAAGTAGGTGATGGGCAGGCGGCAGGGGTGGGCAGGGTCATAGGGTCCCCTGCTCACCCAGTCTCTGCTGCGCAGCCTTCCCAGTCCTCGTCTACATCCATGGTGGATACTGGCAGTGCCTGAGGTGAGGTGGGCTGAGGGCGAGGAGATCCCTTGCAAAGAGAGCCCCCAGCTCGCTTTTGCTGCCTCCCTTCTTGTTCGCAGTTGCTCTGGGTGCTCTGGGTCCCATCAGCCTCCCAGCTGGCCCCAGCTCCTGCCACCCAGCTAGCTTCTCTTCCCTCCCCAGTAAGGAGGAGTCGGGGTTCGCAGCCCCCCCGCTGGTGTCGCGGGGCATCATGGTGGTGGCGGTGGGCTACGACATAGCCCCCAAAGGTAGGTGCTGCCTGGTGGAGGCTGCAACTGCCAGCGCTGTTGGCCCAGTGCCCACCAGACTCTGCCCTCTTCCCAGGCCACATGGATGCCATGGTGCTGCAGGTGCGGCGCAGCCTCGCTTTCCTGCTGGAGCGCTACTCTGGGATCAGGTGGGTCGTGCACAGCTCCTGAGGTCCCCCCTGCCCCACTGTGGTTGGGCCTTCAAGGGAAACTGTGCCTTGGGTGATTTAATGCATGAGGGTGGCTGTGGCAGCAATACAAACCTTGCTCTGTGACAAAGGCTTACATGTCTCGGTCTGAGCGCAGGGCAACACCTGTGGCCATGCTCCCTCGTCACCATGTGAGGTGGCAGCTGATGGACTGGGAAATGTGTCTGAGCTGCCACATTTGGGCAGTGGTGCTTGCCCCCTCATCTGTGCGGAGCGGGGTGTCCTGAGGCAGCAAGCACCACGCTGTCATTCTGTGCTCTGGCTCATGGCTCCCTCTCTCCAGAGGCATTCACCTGTGTGGACACTCGGCAGGGGCCCACTTGGCAGCCATGGTGTTGTCCACGGACTGGACAGAATATGGAGTGGCACCAGATATCAAAGGTAGTGCCACCTTGTCCAGGCCCAGAGGCTGAAGGAGTACTGGTGCCTGCACCTGAGATGAGGCCATCTGCCCATGTGGGGCTGCGGAGGCTGCAGAGCCGAGGGAGATGCTTTGCCCCAGCCAACTACAGCCCACAGGCACTGGGGGTGCAGGACTCAGGGCTCCTGGACAAGCTGCCCTGGGACTCTGCGTGTCCTGCACCCACCAGCTGCTCACTGAGGTGCAAGGAAAGTTCTTTGTGCAGGACTGCAAGAGCAGCCCGAGCCACAGGGTCCCTCACATGCTGATGGCTCTGCCTGCAGGAGCTGTGCTGGTGAGCGGCGTGTACGACCTGGAGCCCATCCTGCACACCTACGTGAACGATGCGCTGAAGATGAGTCGGTGAGCTCTCACGCTGTGGGGACAGTGACTGGGAAAGCGTGCACACACGGCTTTGGCCAGTGCAGCCTTTGGAGCCGTGGCTCTGCAGCCTGTTCTGCCGCTGCCCGCACAGCCCCTGTGCTGTGGGGCACTGGTTGCCTCTGCACCCTCTGCCTGGCTGGTGCGCACAGCCGAGGAGATGGGTGCTGTGCAGGAAAAGCCACCCTCTCCGAGCAAGGGCTTGCGTCGGCTGCCACTGTGGTGTCTCCTCCAGGGAGGTCGCCCAGCGGAACAGCCCCATGCTGTGTGTTGCCCCAGCAGCACCTGCAGCTGCGGCTTGTGAGGTGCTCATGGCTGTGGCCCAGCACGACTCCCCAGAGTTTCGCAGGCAGTCGCAGGAGTATGGCCAGGTGAGCCCTGCTCCACAGGGATGCTGCTCCAGCCAGCCTACTTGGACCTGAGCTGTTAGTATCAGAGCAGTATTTCTGCTGCTGGTGCGAGGGCTGTTGTCAAAGGCAACAGCGGCTCAAGGGACAACACCAACCCTTGCCTGGCCATCATTCCTGCTGCCTTGTCTGGAATGGCTGGGGTTCCGGGTCCCTCCTGCCAGCACCATGCTCTCCGCAGGCCCTGCGTGCAGCTGGCTGGTCAGTCTCCCTGCTGGATCTCGCCGGCGTGGATCACTTTGACATCATTGAGAAGTTGTCGGAGGAGAGCTATATCCTCACTCAGGTAGGGGAAAAGGTCCCGTCTTCCCTGTGCTGTCTGAGCACAGCTGAGATGAGCAGCCCGGGAGGACTGTGTGGAGGTGAGTTCCCGCTGCTCACTGGGGCAGAGTGGAGGAGAGGGTCCAGGCACCTCTCATGGGGCTCAGTTCCTCATCCCAGGTGATTCTGAACATGATTTCAAGAGCTTGATGGTATGTCGGGAGCAAACAGAAGGGAAACATTGCCCTGTGTGGTGGTGAAGATGCCTAAGTGCACCCTGCCCTGCTGCCCTCCTCCAGCCGGCCAGGGCTCCTCCTGCAGCACAAGGCGGCTGTTGCCTCCGCTCCCTCCAACCTGCAGCCGGCCAGGAGAGCTCGGAGCAAGGAGCACCAGGTATCACCCATTCTTGCCTGGGCTCACATCCTTTGCTGGGGTGTTTCTGCCTATCTGGAGCTCACGGCTCTGGCAAGGCTCTGTCAGCACCGCAGGGAGATGATGTTTATTCCCTCAGTTTCCTTAACTGCTTATTGCCAATACAAAATAAAATGGGTGCAACCCTGCTTCCTAGGAGCTGGGTTTGTGCTAAGCTGGTGAGACATGGCTGCTGCAGAGTGAATCTCCTCTTCCAGCAAAGAATTCCTATCCCACAGCTGGACTCTTCCGTGTTGACAGTGGGGCACGCACCACTGAGCCCAGCCCAGCTCTTTGCACAGGCAAAGCTGGGTCTCACTGACCTGAAATGTGGCCGGCTCGGCAGGCAGGGAAGCCTGGAAAGCCTGGCAGAGGTGGCAGGGAGGCTGTGGGACAGGGCAACACCAGCCTTTGGGGACAGGGGGTGATAGAGGAGTACACTGGGGAGCTGTCTGGGCCACACTGGACCATATACAAACTTTGGTGCTGCTGTGCACGGCCCTGGTCCTATGCCTGAGCTGCTCCCACGTCCTCAGGAGTACTTGTCTCTCAATGGGGACCTCTGGGCTGTGGTGATGTCCCTGCTGCACTGACAGGAGAGAAGGAAACATCCTGCACAGCCACAGTGCTGCCAGAACATGTTTATTTTGTGCCCCGACCATCCCTGGGGATCAGTCTCCTCACTGCAGCATCCTCACAGACATGCACTGCACGTGGGCCAGGCGCAGTGCCTGGCCTTTGGGCTGAGGATCTGGCTGTGCTTCTGGGACACGAGTGACAGAAGCAGAGCTCCTGTGGAGGACTAGAGGGTGCTCTGGGGCTGTTGCTGCTGGTGAGTAGCGAGGACGCTGCCTCAGAGAGGTTGAGTGGCGGTGTGAGATGCAGTCTCCCCTCTGTGCCTCTGGGTGGGTTGGCAGACATGCTCCCTCCTGGGAAGTGCAGGCTCTCCCTGGGGCTGGGATCACGCTGCTGTGCAGGGCAGCACACGGGGCTGGATGTTCTGCTGCAGCCCGTGGGGGACACGCCTGGAGCACGCTGTGGCTGGTCCCAGCCCCTTTGCTGCTGCCTGCCAGGATAGGGCTGGGAAAGCCACGCCAGCCTGCCAGATGTGCTGGGCTGGGAGGGTGTTCAGCCTTCCCCTGCGCTCGGAGGAGTCGGGTGCAGTGTCAGGGCCAGCTTCTCCTGCCATTTCCTGGCCACAAACTCCAGCTTGTTCTTTGCAAGCTCAGTGTCGTGAGCTGAGATATCACGGTGCCAGACTGCGCGCACGGTGTGTGCCGACCAGGGGAACATCAGGACGCTGACAGCCTGGCCAGTCTCAGCCAACTCCTCCGTGCTCACTGCCCGCAGGTCCTGGCAGAGCTCTGTGGGGGACAGCAAGCCCCCCCTGACGCTCACCATCACGATGTTTGTCTCTATCGCTGCCAAGTCGACAGAGCAGACAGGCGAGTTCAGCTCCTGGATGCCTAGGGGAGGAAAGGATGGGAGCTGTGAGCCCGGTGCCTGGCTTCCCCGAGAGAGCTGCCCATGCCCTGCCCCAGCGACCAGTTGAAGGAGGGAGGGCCCTTTGTCCTCCCCCCTCTGCAGCACCAGGGTCACTGTGGGCACCACAGGGACAGGTGTGGCATCATTCTGGCACTCCAGCCAAGCAGGGACCCCAGTGGCATCCTTGCCCAGGTGGAGATGCAGCACAGGGAAGGTCACTGTGCCACTGTTACCCCCGGCAGTGTCGAGTGGTGCTGATGATGGGAGAGGATAAGGCTGGGCTCACATTGAGCCGTAGTGCAGGGCAGGACCTGGCAGCGTGTGGCAGTCTGCACAGCCAGGCAGAGAGCACGGCATTAGGCTGCAGGTGCCCATACCTCCTGGCATGCCGAGGAGCCCCAAGATACCTTCAGCAAAGCGTCGGGCGTTGTCATGGTCTTTACGCAGTGTCACCTCTGCGCGCTCCAGTCCCACACGCGCAGCGGCTGCCAGCACGCCTGCCTGCCGCATCCCCCCACCCAGCAGCTTCCGCACACGCCAGGCCTCAGCGATGAACTCCCTGTGTCCAGCCAGCACCGCGCCGGCTGGGGCACCCAGGCCCTGCAGAGACACCCGAGTGTTGACCTGAGCTGCCTCTGCCCTTCCTGGGCATGTGCCCAGGGATGCCCCACCCTGCAAGATGGCCACTCAGCCCGGTGCCCACGAACAAAGGCAAGGTTGTGTTGGCCCCATCTGGCCCCAGGGACCTCCTCCACACCTTGGAGAAGCAGAGGGATATGGAGTCACAATGCTGGGCAATCTGAGCTGGCTCCATGCCCTGGGCCACCGCCGCATTCATCAGCCGTGCTCCGTCCATGTGCACCTGCAGCCCATAGCGGTCGGCAAGCCCGCGGACCTGGGGGGAGGCAGAGGAGCAGCTGGGGGGGGAGGGACCCCTGGGATGGCTGGCACCAACATGAGCTGTACTCTGAGCGCCTTGGCAAGCCCCCGGTGTCCTTACGGTGCCATCCTGCTGGGTCTGGCTGCCTGTGCCCAGGCAGGGCTACTGCCAGCCACTGGTGGGCTCCTACCTGCTGGAGGTAGGTGAGGGGCAGCGCCTGCCCCCCCGCTGCGCTGTGCGTGTTCTCCAGGCAGATGAGCTCAGGGCGCGGGTGGTACCGGCTGCCGTGAGCCTCGCGGATGGTCAGCTCCAGCTGGTCCAGGTTGAAAGTGCCATCTGGCAGGTCCGGCAGCGCCTGGGAGTGGACACCAGCGACCTGCACCAAGGTCAGCACAGACAGCAGAGCTGACAGGAGACTGTGGCGGTGCATGGGGGGACAGAGGAGGTGCATGGATGTCCAAGCCCTTTGCTCCTGTGTCCCCTCCTCCCCTGCACTGGGTGTGCTCAGCCCAACTCGTGCCCCAAGCTGTGGCTCAGGGTGCTCCAAGTGACGTTGCTGATGCAGCTCAGCAGGGATCCCTGCCCAGCCCGGGCTGGCAGCCGGAGGAGGGCAGCAGTAAGCCACCCTCCTGTCACTGCCTGCCTTGCCAGTGCCACTGTGCTCCCCAGCCTGACCCCACCTGCCCACAGCACCCACCTGGGCAGCACCGCCGTGCTCGTAGACGTGCATATGTGCGTCCCGGCCCAGAAGCAGCTGAGCCCCCCTGCGCTGGCAGTGGCACATCACTGAGAGGGAGAGAGGTCATGAGGTGGGGGAACTGTGGGCAGCACCCAGCGGGCAGCACTCAGCAGGCAATGTGTGCCAGAGGGCAGGCAGGCTCAGCCACGTGCCAGTGGGCTGCTTACGCTCTGGCACTTTGTGGGGCTCCGGTGTGTGAAGGCAGGGTGTGCAGCAGTGGCACCACATAAGTGCAGTCTCCTGCAGGTATGGGGCACCCACTCTGCACTCAGAGGTGCTGAGGCTGTCAGATGGGGGCTGCCCGCAGTGGCTGGGGGGCACGGCCTCCCCTCCCTGGTGCATGCACATGGTTGGGGCTGAAGTGGGACCCCTGCTCACGGGAAGGCAGGAAAATGAACCGGGTGAAGGTTAACAGAGCAGAGTGGAGGCTGTGAGTGGGATAGAGATGAGCAGACCTACGGGGGGGGTTGCTCAGCAGCAGCATGAAGTGGGGAACAGCTCTGGTGTCCCAGTGGAGTCATACTGCTACAGATTCGAAGTGGAAGGGCAGAAGAAGGGGGGGAAGGGGATGCCCCCAGGTCAGAAAGGACCTGCTGCCCACAGCTCTTCCCTACGACCATCCCAGCAGCTTCGTGAGCACAAATGGGGTTCTCCTTGAGACACAAGGGAAAGAGTGGGGCTGTTCTTGTCCCATGCACCCTCCATGGGATGGGGGCATAAAGCTGCCCCTTGGTTTGTGACCTGGCTGCTGCAGGGTGCTGATACTCATTTTGGAGTTTTAGAAAGCAGCAGCCTTTATTTCAGAGCTGGGTGCATGAGGCACTGATTTCCACCAATGGTGCACCACGGGACAGGAGCTGGGCACAGAGGATGTACCTGGCTTACGCGTGTATATAAATTCTCTCAGCAATCTCAGGCATATTCTGCTGCCTTCCAAGGACTGATCTTAATTTTATTCTGAACTTCACAACGGCCAAATCTCTGCTCATTAGAGCTTTGAATCCAGTTCTCTGTCTGACCTTGCTTCTTAGATGAGAAAAGTAGTATTGTTTGGGAACAGCACTACTTGAAAAACAAACTATCAGAAGAACAGTGTGTGTCTAACTTTCAAAAAAATACTGTTAGTGCTTAACTGAAGTTAGTTAGAAAACTAATTCTACAGAAAACCAACTCTACTTAAATCAAAATACTCCACTCTGCAGCAAGAACCACTTCTTGTATCAGTATGGGGAAGGAGGGTTGAGGGCAACGCTGGGCACTCACCGGCGATGAGATTTGCCATTGTGGCCGTGGGCACGAACAGAGCCTCTTCCATCCCCAGGATCCCTGCAGCCAGGCGCTGCAGCTCTGCAGGGAGGAGAAACACAGGGGTTCTAGAGGTGAGGAGGGAGCGTGTGGGGGTATCTGGTGGCCCTAGGCAAGCAGGGGGATGGTGACTGGGAACCCCCCAGGACCAGGCTGCACCCTCAGACCCTCCTCCATGCCCAGGATCCCTGCGGCCAGGCGCTGCAGCTCTGCAAGGGGGAGAAACACGGAGGTCCTGGGGGTTGGGGAGGTTGGGGGGCATCTGGCAGCCTTGGGCGAGCAGGGGGGAGGCTGGGAACCCCCCAGCTCCAGGCTGCACCCCTAGACCTTCACAGACCCAGAGATGCTCTGCTCTGTGCTCCCCACCCCAACCGCCCCTGCGCTGGGGGGGGCTGCAGGCAGGGCTACCCCCGGTGTGAAGGGGGGGGGGAGGGGTATTCCCCTCCTCTGCCGGCCCCGGGGGTCCCGTCCCCACCGTTCACCGTGGGGTCCTCCCCGTAGTCATCGTCGCCCAGGGCGGCGCGGGCCATGGCGCGGCGCATCCCCGCGCACGGCCGGGTCACTGTGTCGCTGCGCAGGTCCAGGACGCGGGGGATGGGGGCGAGGGGGACCCCGAGAGGGCGGGGGGCGGCCCGCAGAGGCATCGCCCCGGCCCCGGTGCTCGCACGGCCCCCCTGCAGCCGCCCCCGCCGCAGCGCTGCGCCCCGCACCCCCAGCATGGCCCAGGCCGCGAGGGCTCCCGGGCGGGGGCGGGACCGTCCCAGCTCCCCCGGACCCGCGGCGGGGGGGGGACACGGGGCCTCGGCTCGGGGCCCTGCAGCCCCTCCCCCACCCCAGTCTCTGCCCGGTGCCGACGGTGGGACGTGGCGGGAGGGGACGTTACTGCTCGGCGCTGCCGCAGCCCCCCGGCTCCCCCGGGAGCCCCGCGCACCGGCACCGCCCTGCCGGACCCCGGACCCGCGAGGGGGCACACGGGGACCGAGCTGCGGCTCCAGGCCCTGCAGCCCCTCCCCATCCCTACCCCACCCCGGTCTCTGCCCGAGCCCCGGGGAGCGGGCTGGAACACGGGTGGGCGCTGCCTCAGCCCCCATCTTCTACGGCCACGAAGATGATCCGAGGGCTGGAGCCCCTCTGCTGAGGCCAGGCTGGGGGAGCTGGGGTTGTTCAGCCTGGAGAAGAGAAGGCTCCGGGGAGACCTTAGAGCAGCCTCCCAGTACTGAAAGGGGCTCCAGGGAAGCTGGGGAGGGGCTTTCACATGGGCCTGGAGTGACAGGATGAGGGGGAACAGCTTTAAACTGGAAGGGGGAAGATTTAGATTGGACCTTAGGAAGAAATTCTTCACAATGAGGGTGGGAGGCCCTGGCCCAGGTTGCCCAGAGCAGTGGTGGCTGCCCCATCCCTGGAGGTGTTCCAGGCCAGGTTGGATGGGGCTTGGAGCCCCCTGATCCGGTGGGAGGTGTCCCTGCCCATGGCAGGGGGGGTTGAAACTGGATGGGCTTTGTGGTGCCTTCCATCCCAAACCATTCCGTGGTTTTATGATCTCTTCTGCACCCCAACGCTTTCCTGGGAGCACCCATTACCAGACACTGCTGCTCCAGCACAAGGGCTCCCAGGTGGGATCACCCTACTGGCCCCATGAACGCAGATGGGACACAGGCGCAGGGCTAGAGCTCCTGTGTGGGCACTGAGTGTGGCCCAGGGCTGTCCTGCAGCGCAGCCTCTGCAGACCCTCCCTGTCCCCTCCAATCTCTCCCCCTGCCAGAACTGCAGGGCTGGTCAGTGCAGTATGAGGTTTGGTGGCGACGACCATCGCTGTGGTCCAGGGACAGTTGTTCCCCATGGGACAGCGACCTGGGACATGGGGGGCAGGGACCCTGTGTGGGGTCCTGGCAACCTTGGTCCCTGGGATGGCCAACCTCTTGTTCTGGTCCTATATGAGCTGTGACATGATGCTGTGTGTGCCTGCTCCGCAGGGACTCGTGAGTCTTTCTGCAGGCCCATGGTGCTGTGTGCTGAGTGGTGATGACTCCCACCATATGGCTCCCGCTGCCAGCAGGGACAGCACAGGGTGACCTTGCTGCTGGGAATTGGCTCCGGCTTCTGGCTGCGTCTGTCCTGGGAACGGCTGACACACCATCCTGTGGCCCCGCAGGCAGGCACAAACCGCAGCAGCACTGGTGTCGGCTGCGGGCAGCTCCACAGCTCTCAGCACTCTCTGTGTGCACCGCAGAGGGGGCTCACCAGCCCCTGGCTCCTGGCAGAAATGCCCACTGCCCTTGGAGTGGGAGAGCTTGTGCACGGCACAGCAGCAAGCCCCCAGCCCACTTTGCAGTGGGCTGGACTGGCTGGAGGCTGGTGATGCTCTGTGGAGCAGACCTGGCCCAAGGCCACGGGGCTCCACTGGGAGTGCCTGGGTCGTGACCATCTTGTACAGCAGGTGGGGAATGGGGCACAGGTCTGCAGCACCTGGCATATTTCCTGGCACTTTCAGGGTGTGCACTGGGACAGGTCCACCCTGGGGACCATGGGCTGCATGGTACCTTGCCCCTTGCACGTGCTGTGCTGCTGCCTCCCCCTGCATACAGCCTCCCAGACAGCCTTGGTCCAGCCGCCTGTGCCATGGCCCTGCTATGTTATCACCTCCTCCTCCCTCCACCATATGCCAGCACACAGCCCTGGCTCCCCTAGCCCACACACTTCCCATCCAAGAGCCCCCCACAGCTGCCCCACTTGTGCCCCTGTATGCGGGCCCTCATCACCGCCTCCTACTGCACTGTCAGCCCCACAGATGGGTGAGCCATAAACAGTCCTTCACAGAGACGTTTTTCACACGCAGGGCCACATGTTAACAGTTTTTCTTTATTTACTGCCTCCATTTCCTCTTTGTTCCAGGAACTTGTCCTCCAACTTCAAGCTGCTCATGATTAGGCAAAAAGGCCTCTAATCTCCCCGATCTGATTTACCGTCACTGAGAGCAGACGCTTCCCGTTACTGGCCCTGGACCTGGGAGAATGGACAGCAAAGCTCTGCCGGCTGCTGAGCGTTGCCTCTCCTCCCCAAAGCTGCCCCGCTGCACAAACTGCTTTCCCAGCAGCTTCCTCTTCCAGTAAGGGCTGGGCAGCCTGACTGGTCACGTCGCAGGTGAAGGGCTGGGGGGGAAGTGCAGCCGTGGGGCCCTGGGCTGGGGACCCTACTGTGTTTGGGGCAGGGCAGGCTCTGGAGCCACTTCTTCTGCTCCATCAGGTAGCCTTGGCCAGTCAGAGCATCTCTTGGCTGTGGCCTCCTCATTTGCTCACCCATCCGCTCCTGCTGCTCCTGGTGGGGGTGGCCCTGGAATACCCTACGGAGCTGCCAGGCTGGCTGCAGTGCTGTGCCCAGCATGGGAAGAGCACCCATCCTGGCCGTGCCTTTCTTCTGAACCCCTGCAAGTGCTGGTTTCAGAGACCTGAGAGGGGTGGCTTAGGGCTCTGCACTGCACAGCCACCCCCCCTCAATCCAAGTGGCCACACTGGGGGCTCCTTCACTGTGAAGTGGCCACCTCCTTCACAGGACCTCGCAGCAACTCCTCAACAGAGCCTCATGTCCCAACAGCCCCCCCAGGGCCTTTTGTCCACGGCTCTGGGCTGGGACCTGCCTCAGGGGTGTCTCCTGGCTGCTGGCAGCTGGTGAGCTCCCCCAACTGCATAGAGCCCAGGTGTGGGCTTGGCAGGACCAGTGCCAGGGCCCATGGCAGACCTCATGGCCACATGTAGGGCTGACCAAGCCAAGGTCGCAGTATGTGGGCAGCAGGAGGGCAGCGCTGGCGCCTGGCTGGCGGCTTGACAGGGGATTGGCCAGTGGCTAGCGGGGGCTTGCTCAGGGCTGGGCTGTGCCGTGGCTCCCTTGGCCACCCACCTGCCACTGCTAGCCGATGGCTCCCAGCCCCACTGAACGTGCAGCCGTGGTGGGCTGAGCTCATGCTCAAACCGTGCCTCCCCAGGGCTAAAATTAGCAGCTGAAGCCTGGCTGGGGAGCGGAGCCCAGGTCCCGCCGCGGAGGATTGGGTTTCCTCCCGCCCTCCCTGCCACAGGCCTGGCAGCCGCCGGGGCGATTCCCGTAGTCGGCTGGGCTCCCCCTGCCCCTGGCCCCACAGCAACCCTGCATGCTGCCAGGCCCTGCCCGCTCTCCCAGCCGCACGTCCACACGTCCCCTCGTCCCCTCTGTGGGTGCCGCAGGCAGAGCTGTGGGCTGGGGGAGGCAGGTGGGTAGCGCCAGTGTGACTGTGACTCCGTGACCATCGCTGGGCTGGGACTGAGACTGTGCTCGCCTGCACACATGGCTGCCTTGGGGACAAGGCTGGTGGCTGGTGCGTTGCTCTGAGGGGGCAGGACCACCAGCAGCACAGGTGGTGCCCCAGGTGTCTTGCACTGGGCATTTGGGGATGGCCGCAGGGGTGGATGGTGACCCCAAAATGCTCGCTCAGGGCTGTTGTCCTGCCAGGCTGCCTTGGCTCTGTGACCGTGCTGCCTGTGCTGTTGTCCCTGCGGGCTGGGGCTGGCCAGTCTGGAGTGCCCTGCTCCCACTCGGGCAGGGGGGAGCCACCATCAATCATCCCCAGAGAGGCATGAGCCGCAGAGCCAAGTGATTTCCTACTGTCGGGAACTGCGGAGCAATGCCTGGAAGTGCTGGGATGTGCTTGGGCTCCTGGCTTGGCATGCCCCGGACACAGTCAGGCCTCCAGCGAGCGTGCCATGCCATGGCCAGTGCCAGGCTGTGCTGGGGGTGGAGGCAGCACTGTGGGATGGGTGCTGCCCACTCTGCCAGTCCAAGCCTCCTGCCATCCTGGTGTAACGCGCTGTTGATGTGTTGGCCTTGGGCTCCTTGCAGCATGTGCCAGGGGCTGCTCATACGCATGGCATCAGACGAGCCTGAGTCCAGAACCTTGACGGATCCTTGATGCACTCGGTGGGCAGTACTGCCCTGACCCGGTGGCGTGGGGCTGCCCAGAGGGGAGCTGGTAGTACTGGCCAGCGCGGCGTGAGGTTCAATGGTGATGGCCATCTCTGTGGTCCAGGACTGATTGTTCCCCTTGGGGCATCGGGCTGGGATATGGCGGGCAGGGCCCTTGCATGGGTGGCAGCTGGTGCCACTGGTCCCTAGGCCAGCTGGGGTGTCCTTGTCCCCATCATGGGAGCAGCAGGCGGGGGCTGCTCCAGGGCTGCAGTGTCCCAGCTATTTGGGCAATGGAACTGGTGCTGGTGGAGCAGCCAAAGACCGGCCCCGGTGGAGGGACCAGAGCCCGGCCCCGGTGCCCGGTGGACGCTGCCGGTGCCGGGGCTGCCACCAGCCGTGCCGGGGAGCGGAGCCGGCGAGCGAGGCGGTACCGGCCGGTCCCCCCCAGTCCCCAACCTGCCGGGGCCGCCCGGGTGACCCCTCCCTCCGGCGGCAACAACTTTTCCAGTAAAACCACCGCAGAAATCCCGGCTTCCCGACAGGCCCGCCCCTCGGCCGCCGGGGGGGCGCGGGCTGCCCTTAACCCTTCCCGGCCCGGCCCCGCCGCCCCCCCCCGCCGCTGCCTTCGGGAGCCCCGCGGAGCCGGGAAGCTCGTGTGTCCCGGGAGGCTGGGGGGTTCCGAGGGGGTGGGATGGTAGGGCTGGAGGACCCCGACCCACCGTGCACCGAGGAGGTGGATAGGAGAGAACAGACACGGACCCCAGCCCCGGGATGCCCATGTGCCTGCATCCTGCATGGACCTGGATCCCAGCCTTGGGCTGCTCCTGCACCCACATCCTACACACACACAGACTCCAGCCCTGGGTTGCCCCTGCACCTACATCCTACAGGGACCCCAGTGCACCCACATCCTGTGTGGACATGGACCCTGGATGTCCCGATTCCCACATTCTACACAGACCCCAGCCCCGTGATGCCCCCGCACCCACACCCTGCACAGACACGGACCCCAGCCCCAGAATGGCCCTGCACCCACATCCTACACAGATCCAGCCCCTGGATGCCCCTGTGCCCACATCCTGCCCATGCGTGGTCCAACTGTGCCACAGGAAGGGACACCCGATTCTGCAGTGAGCGGTGTGGTGGGGTTTCCTTCTCAAGGTGCAGCTGATGTGGAGGGAGCAGGGATGCAACCCCACCACAGGACAGAGAAGCATCCCAAGGACCAAGGAGCTGGAGAACCATCTAGGAAAAAAAGCCCCTGTCCAAGTGAGACCCCTGCAGGGCCCGGGCCTTGGGGCTGTGGGGCAGAGGGACAGCTAGAGGGTTCGCGTCCCCAGGTGGGAGTCCTGCCTGTCCCCAACTGAGCAGGGGCAAGGATGTGTGGCACAGGGTAGGGGGGAACCGACTCGCAGCGGGCACCCACAGCTGCATCTGGCCACAGTTCCAAGGGCTGCTGGGTTGCTTGATAAGGCTGGGAAGAGGACACCACTGCAGGTGGGCAGCGAGGAGGAAGTTAACTGGCACTGTGTTCTCAGTGGACAGGATGTGGCGGCTTCGGCTGCACCTAGGCAGATTTGGGTTAGGACTCATGGGACGCACCTTGGGCAAAGAGTTGTGCAGGGGGCCAGGTAAGTCCCCCTCAATAACAGAAACACAGAATCACAGAATGCCCTGAATTGGATGGGACCCATAAGGATCATTGAGTCCAACTCCTGTCCCTGCATAGGACAACCCCAGCATTCACATCATGTGGCTGAGTGCATTGTTGAAATACTTCTTCGATATCATCAGGCTTATTGTGAGCCCTGGTGAGGGGACCAGCTGCTGGGGGCACCACAGCCAGTGACAGCTCTGGGCTGGGTGGCTGTGCCAGCTTAGCTGCCTTTCCAGAGCTCCGTGTGGCCATTCTGGCCAGGTGGGCACAGCCACGGCTGGTCAGGCACTGGAAGCTGGTGCTCTGTGCCGGGCTGTTCCTGGCCACGTCCTGCCTGCCACCAGCCCTGGCCTCGCACTGGCTGCTGCACCGGCCGAGCCAGGGCTGAGGTAAGTGCTGTAATTGTTTTCTCTGTGGCCCAAGATGAATAATTGAGAGGTCTTTGAGGAGAATTAATTAGCCGGTTTATTGGCAGTAAATGCTTTTCTCCAGATGATGAAATAGATCCTGAGCCACACGTGGGGCAGGCGAATGCAGGTTGTCAAGGCTGCTCCAGAGCTTGCCAGTGACAGGCCCGCAGGCCAGTCGTGTCAGTGCCCCATGCCCACTGCAGGGCAGGCTTGCGACATTGGCTCCCAAGGCCTCCCAGTAGCCCTACATGCCTGGAGCTCACTGCACCCACTGCCAGTGCCTTGTGCGGGGAATCTGGTGGAACCAGTGAGCACCAAGGGGTGATCAGGATCCTGCCCCAATCTCATGCAGAAGCTCTTTCCAGGCTGCTCTATGCAGAGTGGGCTGGCAAATTCCTCTGGGACCACCTCAGCCAGCCCTGGCAGAGCTTTATCCCATGACACAGCATGGCACAAAGGATCTGGCTGGTGGCACTGGGCAGAGGGACAGGGGTGAGCTATGAAGCCCCTCGGTTGCCTGAGGCTGTCAGCTAAGCCAGTCCTCAGTCACTCTCCGCTGGCAGCTCAGTGTCCTCACATCCCTGTGCCATGGTGCAAGGGGGGCAGACCCCAGTGCTGCAGTGGGGGAGCCCTTGCCCCCCTGCTGTGCTCATGTGGCTTCCCACTCCCTCTCGGCTCACAGCCCATCCTGGGGCTCCCTCCCTGTGCAGACCCCACTATGTCCCCTTGAGGCTTGTGGCCTGCACCTCCTCCTCCTCCTCCTCCCCTGGGCTTGAGGGGAAGGGCCTTGTATGGCCAGAAATGCTTAAACAAGGATTTCCTTGTTGCTGCACGAGCTGTTTGCCTTGCTCCCAGGCCAGCCGTTAATGAGGTTTGGCAGGAGGCACTGGCAGCCCCAGCCATTGGATTTCCATAAATCAACCTGGTGCTAATGCGTTGGGCTTGTTGGGTCGGAGCTGCTCAGCCCCCGTTGCATGGGGAACGCAGCCCGCAGGCGGCTTGGGACTGAGATGGAGCTGCTCAGCCTCCCTGTGTGGGACCACAGCCTGTGGGCTCACCAGCGCTGCGCACAGCGGCTGGGAGGCTGAAAGCAGCCCCTCTGCATGGGGCAGCTGGATGAGCCATTGCTGAGCTGGAGGCCAGGTTGGGCTTGGCAGCCACACAGACTCACTGGGGGCAGTAGGAGCCCCTTTGAGTGAGGATCAGCTTCTCAGGGAGTCGCAGGCAGCGCCAGGGTGTGGAGCATCCTGGCAGGCTGGAGAGAGTTGGGGGCCAAGGGGGCCGAGGGGGCCGTGACTGCTTCCCAGCAGGCAGGTTGGAGCGGCCCCTCCAGCTGTTCATTTCCAGGAATGGCAGAAAGTGTAAAGCAAAATAAAGCAGCTTCCCACAGCCAAGGTCCTGCTGTGTCCTGATCCCCACATCCCCCACCTTCCTCCCCCCAGACCCTCAAAGGCTGCTGGGTGCTCAATTCTCTGGGATGGGGGTTGTTGCCTTGCAGTGGGGGCTGCAGCTGTGCCCCCTGCCATGGGCATTGCCACACACCGTGCATCCCCCCTGCCCCCAGGGCTGCTCAGGCATGCAAAGCAGGGCAGGCAAATTACCCAGCGCTCCGGGAAGCAGCACTGCAGCTGTGGCTGGTGGCTACCGCACGGGCGGCTGACCCTTGCCGGGAAGCAGTGACGTGGTGGCAGGGCCTGCATGTGGGCACGTTGCATGGCACCTGCCTGCAGTAGATGTGCCCGGCTGCCCCAGGCACAGGGAGGCTGCAAAGACTGTGGGTCCTGCGATGCCCACGCAGCACTGGGCTGCCCTGCCTGGAGCAGCTGGCCCTTCCCCACCAGGGATGCTGTCCATGCAGGTCCATACCCGGCCAGGACCCTCACTGGGGCACTTATGTGGGGCACGGAGGAGATTTGCATCAAGAAGGGCATCCTGGAAATGGGCTCATGCACATTTTCTTCTGACAGCCCTGTGTCCAGGAAAGGAGGCGCTGGGAAGCAGGACCTGTTATCTCTGGTTTCTTACAGCAACGCGCTCGCCTCGGCAGTGGCCACGGGCAACTGGGCTGTTTGCTCTCCTCACCTGTGGGTCAGTTTGTGGGGGGAACAGGCGCAGCCAGTTCCCTGCTACACTTGCCGTGGTGCAGCTGCTGCGGTTGCAGCCTAGGCTGGAGCTCACTTTCGCTCACGGGGGCTCCTGCTGGCTTCATCTGCCTGGTGGGTTTGCCTGAGCCCTCTCTTAGCCATCAGGATGGCCCTGGTGTACTCGCAGAGCCCCCCCAGGGGGAAGTGGGCTGGCTGGGCAACAGAGGCTTTGAGTGGAGGAAGGGGCTCAGCTCTGCCCCGGCTGTGGGACTCAGCGGGGCTGAAGGCTCTGGGAAGACCACCACGGGAGGATGTGGAGGGAGCCCATGCAGACAGGGGTTGCACTGGGATGCTGAGCAGAGTTGGACCATGCTGTGTGTGTGACCAGAGCAAACACGGGGTCCTGGTGCACTGGGCTGGCCATGGGGCAGGGCAGACCCCTCTCCAGCCAGCCCCCTTACTGGAAAACCACTGGGAAAGCAGCGAGGCTGTGCCAGGCGGCTGGCCTCGGGAACAGCCACTGGTCTCAAGGTGACGTTTCAGTTCCTGTTCTGAGCGTGCTTTCTCCCTTATCAAGAAACCCCTCTGCTCTTGCTCTGAAAGAGAGTTTCGGCAGTGTGTGGAAAATGAGAGAAACTCCAGCCCCAGCATGGCACTGCTGACTGGTTGGGTTCCTGTGGGGTCACTGCTGGCTACCAGGAAAGACCCAGCCCCCTCCCCACATCCTCTCCAACCACAGCCTAACCCAGGGCTTGCAGCAGCCCATGATGGTTGTGTCCCCCAAATCTGCCGCATCCCCTTGTAGAGATCCTGCAGCAGGACAGCGCTGGGATGGTGGCAAGGCCAGCGGGCAAGTGTCTGCCAGGAGCTGCCCCTCCGTCCGCAGCCACATGCCTCCACCCCATCAGCATCCCCCACTCTGCTCCCATCAGTCTGGAGTGCTGCCAGTGCTACTGGGGGGTGGGATGTGCCCAATCAGAGCAGAGCGAAGACACTGCTGCTGAGACAGTGCACCCACTGCGGTTTGGACCCACCACTTCCTCTCTGTCGGCACCTGCTTGTGGGTGCAAGCACAGCTGGGGGCTCTGAACCGCAGCCGAGAGACACAGCAACAGCCTGGCAGCAGCTACTGGCGAACCCACGGCCCTACGTGGACCTTCTTATGGCCAGGGCACTGGGGAGTGCAGCCCTGTTCCCATGCCACCCTGGGAGCCCAAGCGCATTCTGGCCTCCTCATCAGCTCTGGCAGCTCCCGCGGACCCTCCCCACTGGGGTGCTGGTGCTGCACCCCTCACAGATGCTGCAGCTGCGGGGCCGGGGCTGGGAACAGGAATCAGGCAGGAGGTTGTGCAAGGAGGGGGGACCCGCACGCCTGGGAGGGCATGGCAGCCACAGCCCTCGTGTCGAAATTCCACTCTCTTACAGAAAAGCCCCCAAGCAGAATTCCTGACAGGGGTGATTCATCCCCCGCTGGAAGGAATGACTTTGCCTCGCCAGTAAACCCTCTTCAGCCCAGCAGAGAAAAGGGGTAGTGAGTCCCGCTGTGCCCTCGCTGCCTCCGGCACCCTCTGTGGGGTGATGGGGCCATGCTGAACCCCAACGACAGTGCAGGGGGTGCTGGGCAAGCCGAGAAGGCTGGGGGTGGTGGGGGCTGAGCTCCGCTGGGCAGCAGAGAGGTGGGCACCAAGCACAGAACTGACTCCCTGCATCTCATCCCTATGGGGGCCTTCTCTGCCCCAAGTGGCACCCAAGCCCAGTGTGGGCCAGTGCTGCAGCCAGGTGCTTTGGGGGGACCGTACCCCACCAGGGAGGGCATGCGGGATGGCCCTTTCCAGGAAACGTGTACGAGGGCAGCCAGGTTGCACAGTTCCCGACAGCAGCTCTGGTCTTAATAACAGCAAATCAATGGATGCCCAATTCCGGCCTGAGCAAACTCCTGCGCTTCATTCCCTGCTCTCCCCGGCCCGTGGCTTCCCTGAGGACAGAAAGAATGGGAACCCTGACCCTGGTGACTGCACGTGTGTTTCCAGGTGTTGATGCCCTGCCTGCTTCACCCTGCCCTGGCGCGCTGCCTGCACCCCTGCACATGGAGGGGATGGGAGGTCAGAGGTCCTTGCTGCCCAGCCCTAGGCTGTGCCCACCCCATGCAGGTGCTGCTCGTGGGGCTACTCTGAGGCTGGGCATTCCCAGTTGCTCCCGACTGCTCGCCTCCCCCAGCCCCGTGCCGTGATTCAGCCCCCCTTCCCTGCAGGGTTTGCACAAACCTCCCTGTTCTCTTTGTGCTTGTTTTGAGAACAGATTAGTCATGGCTCTTAGCTGGCTTCCAGCAAACTGCACAACAGCACCATGGAAAAACGAGAACAGCAAAGTGATGACTCAGCAGGGCTCACACTCCTGTCCCTTGGGTTCCCACTGTCCCCTTCTCCCATACAGCCCCGGGCACCGATGGGGACCACCTGGCACCGATGGGGACCACCTGGCAATGTGGCAGGCAATGCAGGGAAGGAGCACCCAGGGCGGCATCTGCCTGGAAGAAGCAATGGATGAGCAGGGGCTGGGAAGGTGGTGGCTGGGTGGGACACTGGATCTCGAGGGTGATGGGTCCTAATGCTCAGCCTTCACTGTGTCCCCCAGTGAGAAGGGACTCCCCTCCACCCTCACTACCCCAAGACCTCCCTGTCACTCGGAGCATCCTGCTGTCAGCAGCTCCCACTCAGTGCCCCAGCAAGGCTGTGTGGTACAGGGGGTACTGTAGTGCAGAAAGGCTGCTGGGACCCCAAAGAGCCCCAGTTCTGCAGGCTTGGCAGGCATCCCATGCACCAGGAACCCCCCAGGCAGCACCTGCACACTGGGGCTGTGCCCATGACTGGAACTCCTGGGGCGGTCCCTTACCGTACCTTGCACCTTGCCTGGCAGCCTTTTATTGCCCTGCCTTGGCCGGCTGCCCAGTGGCACGGAGCGCTGCCAAGTCTCTATGCCAGGTGGCTTATCGTGATCCCATGGCACTGGACACCAACTGGTGTTGGCTGCCAAGGATGAACAATGGGATTGCTGGAATTACAGTAAAGTGCTCCCATTCCCACTCGTTAAATGCTGAGATGGGGCCCTTGGGTCTTGCTATGAAACATCTGTTCCAGCTGTGCCTTCTGCCAGCTGCACATCCCATCCTTGCCGGGCATGGTGCCACCTCTGCCCATCACCCCCAGCTCGGCTGGTGTAGGCTGGAGCTGCTCTCTGCAGTGGGACAGGCACAGCCCTCTGGTCTTGTGGGGACATTTGGGACCCCATCATTACGCAATGCTGGGACGGGCCAGGTGGGCAGATTTGGAGTAGGAGCAGCAGCACCAGCCTGGCAGATGCAGGGTCCCACGCGCAAGACCCCCATCCCCAGCTGTGTGTGTGGTGTTGCCACGGGCTGCTACTGTGCCAAGGTTGAAGCCAGGGCTGATGCGAGGCCAAGGGATCCTCCAGGACTGGGGTTTGGCACCTGCCCACGGCTGCTCTGCCAGGGTCATCCAAGGACTCTGCACTGTGCTGGGCAAACACACCCAAGGCAGCTGGCAGCCTGCTGCCCAGAGCACCCACGGGGACCTCCCATGACGTGCTGTCGTTGTGCCGTGCCGGCAGTGACCGCAGCTGGCTGCAGGCACACTGCTGTTCCCTGTGAACACAGGCATGAGAGCAGCACAGACCCAGGCCAGGATCACTGCCTTGGCCAGCGGGACAGGGCTGACCCCAGGGGGGTGCAGGATGAGACCCACCTGCATGCTGGCACACCCAGCACACCCAGACACAGCCCCCCAGGGATGGCATAGGCAGCACTTGACAGTGGGACCCTCCAGCCCTGGTGCAGGGGCAGTGCTGGGGCTGCAGCATGTGGCCCACCACCACCCACCTACCCAGCATCCCCAACATTGCTGGTGCTGAGCTGCTGCTCCCTCTGTCTTGGCTGTGTCCCCAGCCTTGGGACGAAACGGGGGGGCCTGCGGCTGCCATTGCCACAGCAACGTGGCTTTGTTTGAAACCTTCCTCTGAAATGTCAAGACTTTCTTCGGGCTCCAGCTGCCCGGATGAAAACTTCCTCCCGGGCTGTGGAAACACACTGGGGGTGTTTTCCACTCTGAACATCCGCCTTCGCATGGGCAGCGAGAGCTCTGCCTCGTGCCGTGGCCGGTGGTTGTAGGGTACAGGACTAAGCCCTGAGTGGGCACAGGAGAGGGCAAGGGTCCCGTGGGGTGAGGAAGGTTCAGTGTTTCTCAAAACTCGGGGCATTGCTGGCTGGTGGGGCAGCAGGACACCCAGCCCAGCTGGCAGGCGAGCTGGTGGATGTGGCTGCTGGAGAGCTGGTGGATGTGGCTGCGCCAAGGCAGCGCAGCCCCACGGAGCTGCTGATGGAAGAAGTGAGGAATCTGCAGCTGCTGGCTCCCTCTGAGCTGACTGCTGCTCTGGCTGGAGAAGCAGCAACAGAGAGGGGTTTCCATGGGGACGTACACAGGTCTCTGGGCTCTTTCGCATCCCAAAATACACCCTGGCCTGGGCGCAAGGGTCTCGCTGCCACCCTACGCTCCCGTGCCTGCTCACAGCCCTGCCTGTGCTGGGATGAACTGGGGGCTGAGCCCGGCATACAGTGATGGGACTCAGGGCTCCGCTGGCTGCCACGGCTCTGCCTGCTCTGAACCGGTGATGGGATGGGTGAGATCCCTGCTGGGGCCAGGGATTTCATACCACACCACAGGGCCGTGCTGTGTGCACCTGCCTGGGGCAGAGGGGCAAGACGAGGCGACGTGGGGACCAGCAGGCTCCAACAAGCCCTGGGGACACCAAGCTGCAGGGTTGTGCAGCCCTGCTCCTCCTCTCCAGCACCAGGAGCCATCACCCATCCCAAGCCAGCAGGCAGGGCAGCAGCCTCAGTGCTGTGCTGCACAGCCTGAGCTCATGCTTTCCCGGCAGTGTGCCGGCGAGCAGATGTCAGTCCCTCTTCCCAACTGTCCCCATGGCCCTGGCCCACAGAGGAATTGCCATGTAAGGAGCAGGTGGTGCCATTTACAGTAACTCCCCAGCTGTTGCACAGCCTTTTCCTGCATCCTACTGGGAAACGCAGCGGTGGATGTGGGAACGTCCTGGTGCTGCAGAGCTGAGGCAGGAGGAAATGCGTGAGGGGTGTGCTGCAAGGTTGGGGTGTTCACGGCAAGCTCCCTGCCTGGCTCTGCCACTGTGCTGCCACTCACTGCCACCTTCCTCCTTGCCTGCCCATCCTGCCTGGAGGGAGCTGGCATGGCCCAGGTGGGACAGGAGTCCTTCAAGCAGCAAGGTGCCCTCCTGGTGCTGCTCCCACAAGGGGATGGGGCTGCTCTTAGTGCACCGGTGGCTGGGGACAGGCTGCTGGTCCCAGCGCAGGGTTGGGGTGCCCTTGGAGGTCTGTCTGCTCCCCAAGGGTGGCCTCTGGCTGTGCCTAGTAGGGTTTGCCATGTAGCTGGAGAACCTGCAGCAGAGCTGTGATGCCCAGCTGAGCCTCTCTGGCTGCTGCCTGCAGCACTCTCAGCCTGCAGTTGTCACCTTGAAACAAGAAGTGGTTGCTATTGCACAGAGAGGAATATTTTGACTTGGTTTTCAGTAGAATTGGTTTTCTAACTCACTTCAGTTAAGCGATATCTAAGTGGCAGTATTTGTGAAAGTCTGACAGACACACTGTTCTTCTGATAGTTTGTTTTTTAAACAGTGCTGTTCCCAGACAATACTTCTTTCCTTATCTAAGAAGCAAGGTCAGACAGAGAACTGCATTCAAAGCTCTAATGAGCAGAGATTTGGCCATTGTGAAGTTCAAAAAGAAATTAAGATCAGTCCTTGGAAGGCAGCAGAATATGCCTGAGATTGCTGGGAGAATTTATACACACGCGTAAGCCGGATACATCCTCTGTGCCCAGCTCCTGTCTCGTGGTGCACCATTGGTGGAAATCAGTGCCTCATGGACCCAGCTCTGAAATAAAGGCTGCTGCTTTCTAAAACTCCAAAACGAGTCTTAAAGAATTAATTTACTGACATTTTCAGTATCAGCCTGCGTTTGAGTCTGCAGATGTTGGTGTGCACCAGAGCAGGTTTCCTGCACCCCCTGACCCCACAGGGCTTGGGTTCGCTGTCCCAGCGGTCACTTCCTTCTTGTGCCAGTAAAGGGCTGGCGGTGTGGTGGGAAGTGTTGCAGCTGCCCCATGTCCCGCTGGGGAAGCCAGGCTGGGGCAGGGCAGGGGGTCCCATGGGCAGCGGGCAGCTGCCTGTCCCTGACCAACCGCCCTCCTGTATCCCAGCTCCTCAATGGGCTTTTGTGTGGCCCTGCTCTCTCTCACCCTGCTCCGCACGGCCACGGGAAAGGCATGGAGGAGGTGGTGGTGCTGGGACAGGCTGTGCTTCCAGCTGCAGTTTGTCCTGCTGGTTTTCAGCCTGAGGCTCCCACACTCACTGAGAACGTGTGTGAGCTGTAGGCTGGTCTGGTGGGATGCACAGTCAGTGCAGAGGGCTGCTGGCACCTGAAAGTGTTCTGGGCAGGGCAGGGCCAGCGCTGGTTTGCCCAGACCAGCTGTGCCAATTTGGGTTGTTCATACTTAGAGCAGGTGTAGAGGAGCTGCTGGCCAACCAACACTGTCCCATTCCATTCCATTCCATTCCATTCCATTCCATTCCATCCCATCCCATCCTGACTCACCCTGACACATCCTGTCCCATCCTTGCTAGTGCCAGCTCAGCCCCAGCACAGAAGAAAGCCTGAGAGCAGCTTTAGCCTCTGGCTGTGTGCTGCCCATCCACTGCAGGAAGAACTGGGGCTGCTGAGTGGCAGGGTGCTCTGCCAATACCTGTGCCAGTGTTTGTGCCAATGCCTGCTGCATCCCAGGGCTGGTGTAGCACACCGAGGAGACCAGGCACCCTGCTTGGCTGCAGGGTTGCCTGGCTTGGCTCACCATGGCTGCCTCTGTTCTCACTGCTGGGTGGTCCTCAGGCTGCTCCTTGTCCCTCTCTGGGGCTGCCAGCTGATCACCCAAGTGCTCCTCACCAGGCAGATGGAAGCTGAGCCCTGAGGGTGCTCAGGATTGTGGCATCCCCTGCGTGCCTGGCAGCCTCCCTGCACCCTCCTGGTGCCCAGCTCTAGGAGACACAGGCTGTGGGGAAGTGCAGGACCATGGTGTCCCAGTTACATTCCTGGCTCCCTGTGCTCGTGCCCCTTTGCCTGCCCATGTCCGGGCACCACCACGCAGCGACAGGGTCTAATCATCACTGAGAACGCCTTCCCTGTCCAGGAAGCCTCCTTAGGGGTGAGCTCAGACAGCCGCGGCCACGGGGCAGAGGGGAACTGGCTGCCTGTCACACGCTCAATCGGCCGCTTACGAAACACAGGGCCAAGTCCACTCGGGTTTTCAGGAGAAGGCAAGAGGTTTGTGAAACCTTCGGCAGGGATTTGCCTGCTGGCCGCTGCGTCACCGCTGCTGTGAGGTTGGGTTTATTCCAAGAAACCCATGGGGCTGGCGGAGCTTCCCGGACTCTCGACTCAGCGATGGGTTGCAGCACCGCTGCGGCCTGAGCCGGAGGGAAGAGGCCCCTCAATGACGGCGTGGGGGCTCAGAGTCCTTCTGGGAAGCATCAAAGCTGGGGCCATTCCTGAAGGGATGGGAGAGCTGGGGTCCAGTCAGGGCTGATGTGCAGGGGTGCTGTGAACCTCACTCTGCTGGAGAAATGGGGGTGCTCAGGGCCCCCAGGGCCTCAATTCCCCATCTGCTGTGCCTTGTTCTGCCCAAGAGCTGCGATGCTCCTGATACACAAAGTGGTTGTTATTGCAGAGAGTGCAATATTTTGACTTAATTACAGTTGTTTTTCTGTAGAATTGGTTTTCTAACTCACTTCAGTTAAGCGATATCTAAGTGGCAGTATTTTTGAAAGGCAGACACAGACTGTTCCTCTGACGGTATGGATTTTAAGCAGTGCTGCTCCCAGACAATACTTCTTTCCTTATCTAAGAATGCAAGGTCGGACAGAGAACGGGCTCCTAGGCTCTAAAGAGCAGAGATTTGGCTGTTGTAAAGTTCATAATAAAATTAAAATTACTCTTTGGAAAATGGTACAAAGAGTAGAATGCATGAGATTGCTGGGAGAATTTATACATGTGCATGTCAGTCGGATACATACTCTGTCCCCAGCTCTTGTCTTATTGTGAATGATTGATGGAAATCATTCCCTCATGCGCCCAGCACTGAAATAAAGGCTGCTTCTTTCTAAACTTCTAAAGGAAGTCTTAGAGAGTTTATTTGCTGGCATTTTCTGTATCACTCCAGGTCCCTCTCAGCTGCTGTGAGCGCTGTGGGGTGAGCTCCCCACTAGCTGGGGGCTGCTCTGCCCCACGATGCTGCTGCTGCCCCCTTTCCCTGGCACAGGATTGGGAGTCCCCGATGCTGCCGGGAGCCCTGACGCTGGGGATGTGCCTCGGCATGGCCTGGCGGGCGGCCACCCTTGCACATGGACATTCCTCACATAGCTCTGGCGGGTGCCCGGGCAGGCTGTGTGCTTCCCGGCAGCTGCCGAGCAGCACCAAAATAGTCACTGGGACCATGCTGTGCCTGCAGCCCGAGCGGGCACATTCACCATCACTCTGCTCCAGGGCGATCCCCAAGGGAAGCCTTTCCCCGGCAGCCGGGGTTCCCTGGGTGGGAGCACGATGCCCACGATACCCGGCTGTGCCGCACAGGGTGTCAGGCACCTGCTCCTCACTGCTGCAGGCCCCACTGGGCTGCAGGTGCTTGGCCCCTTCCCAGGAGGTTCCCCAACTCCGTGCAGTGGGGGTGAGCAGGATCTCAGGCTTTCTGCTTCCCCCTCTCCCCTGAGCCCGCTGTGCTCACAGTGGAAGCTCCACAAATCCTTTTCTAACCCCACGCCTTTCAGTGCCCGGTTCCCACAGCTCTTCATCACATCACGTGCTGTCTCCACCTTCTCCTCCTGAAACTGGGCTGGAGGCAGTCTGGAAGCCAGGATGGGCTCGCTGCAGAGCACAGCACTCAGGGACACTCTTGGGGCCATGCCATGGGCCAGCCTTGGCCACCAAGGTGCCCGGGATGATGGGCCATGTGCCACAATCCACGGACAATTTGTGGCTGCACCGCATTCCTGGAGCCAGGAGTGGGTTTTCTCCCCACAGTGCCTTGTGGTTTAGCTCAGCCGATGGAGCGACGGCCGGGGCTCAGACATACCTGAGCGCTGGGGTAGCGTTTATGTACGCCAGGCTGTGAGTCACCCTGGTGGGATCACCCCAGCATGGATAGCAGCTCCAGGAAGCCAGCGCTTACGTGGTGTAAACACCATCTCAGCGGCGCAAGCGAGGGCAGTGGCTGTGGAGGGATGTGCGTCATGCTGGGGGGGTCTGAGCAGCCTCAGGGGTGCAAGGGAGAAAACAAACCAGATCTGAGATTTTTCATTAAAAAATAGTGCTCTTTATTATAAATTATGGAAACGGTTCCTTTCTGAATATAAATATAAATATGTGCAAAGTTTCATCTGAGTTCTGTTTTGGTTGAATTTTCAAGCATGGTTTTGCTCAGCCCTCGAGGCTGGAGGTGAAGATGGAATCTTTATAAAAGACAGTGATTTACGTTGGCCTGTAAACATCCCTTTGGGTAGAAAAAAAATAAAATAAAAAGCGCCAGAAACCCCCAACCGCTTCTCCAGGCGGACACAGAAACACACTTGCCAGGCGACGTGCTCCAGGGGATCCTCCTGCCTCATTCCTGAGGGAATCGGTGCCCCCGCAAATGAGTGGCCGGGATCTGCGGGGAGCAGCTGGGCAGAGGTGGGGTGCAACACTCAGGAGTAACGGTCCAGCGGCAGCACCAGGTCCCTCTGCTCCTTGAAGAGGCGGTTGTGTGGGATACTCAGTGGTGTCAGCACACGTTGTTTCCCCTCTGGCTTTGCAGCACCTCACCGGGACCGTTATCGCATAGCATCACCAAACGATGTGCAGTAACCCAGACCGTGGGATAGGGAGAATATTAAGGCTTAGTTCCCCCGGAAAATGGCAACGAGGGGAAAAAGGCAGCAACCTCCAAGTCTGGAGCCTGGTGTGAAAGGAGCTTCCACCCACAAGGAGGCAGCAAGAGGTAAAGTACAGTACGAGCAAAAACCACTTTCCCCTTAAAACCGAGGAAAAGCAATCAGGCACTAGCTGAACTCCAGTGCTTTCCGTTCTCTGGTGGCAGAAAGGGGCTCTCTCCAGGACACCCCCAGGCATGGTCCTGCCGTGGCAGCAGGCATGCAGCTCAGGGTGCTTACTCCCTGTGCCACGGATGCCATCCTGGCTGCCCAAGCCCACAAGGGCTTTGCTGACCCCTGCGCTGGGTACACTCTAACATCCACAGTCTCCTTCCCTGCAGAGAGGGGGTGTCACGCTTCCTTGCGGGGCGGGTGTCACACTTCCTTGCGGGGCATTCCCAGCAAAAAGGGTGCCAGGCTTTACTGGCAGCTTGCCCCAGTCCCCGTCCTCTCCTTCCCACGGGGAGAGGCTCAGTGTGTCCTGCGAGTCCCCGTGCTGGTGCAGTGCTGTGCCTGTCCCCCCCTGCTCTTGTGCTTGTAGCATGTAACACCACTCCATCTGCCCCTTAGAGAGGGGCGTCGTACTGGTCCAGGAACTCCTTGATGGGAGCTGGCAGCTGAGTCATCTTCTCGTAGGAGTCCAGGTGTCCATTCACGGTCTTGCGGCAGAGGTGCTGCAGGGTGGAGACGCTGGAGGAGAGCGGGCGGCTCAGCACCAGGGGAATCTTCTCACCGCCCGAGTAGATGTAGTAGGTGCGTTTAGAGTGTAAGTTCCCTCCCGACTGCTCGTGGCCAGCACAGGGAGCAGGTGGCATGTAGTGATGTACCAGCTTGAGCACGCAGTCAAAGCGAGGCACGGGCTGGCTGCTGCGAGGGTCACTCTGCAAGGAGAAGCTGCCACCTTCACACTGGATGCGCAGGTTCTTGGTGCCCAGCTCCGTCTTGACGCTGAGGGTGAAGAAATGCCGCTGGTCTGAGCTGTCCCTGATGAGGAAGGTGCCAGCCGGCTCGGCACTCAGCAGCAGGTTGGCCTCGCCGCCTGTCACCGTGCTCCAGTAGAAGCCGCTCTCCTGCAGCTTGCGCACAGTGTTCACCACCAACTGGTACTCGCTCTTGGAGCTGAACGTCTTGAGGCGCAGGCTGGTGTCAAGGGGGCGGCTCATCCCGGTGGCGGGGAACTTGCTGTGGGTGACCATGGCGCAGGGAGCCAGCTTTGCGCGCTCGGGGTGCTGCTGCCGGGAGCAGCGGCTGCTACACCATCACCTGCGGCAGAGACAGCAGTGAGCCACGATTCCCGGCGTCCGGAATCCCTTCCCGGGACTACTGGCATCCCCAGTCCCGGGCTGTCGCGATCTTGGGCCAGCTGGATCCCAGGCCTGGGCTACTACTCTCCCCTCTGGGGCACTGGCATCCACCGACCCCGGCTACTCCCTCGCCGAGGGGCAGAGGCTTCACCGGTCCCCAGCTACCCCCACTACTCGGGGGGCACCAGCATCCTCGGGCTCCGGTTATTGCCCTCCCGGGGCCCCGGCATCGCTAGCTATCGCGCTCCCGGGGGGCACAGGCATCCCTAGCTATCCCTCTCCTGGGATACCGGCATCCCCGGTGCCCGGGCTGTTCCCCCTCCCGGGGGACACCGGTGCCTGTCCTCCCCTCCCGGGACACTGGCACCCCCAGAGACAGGTCTGTTCCCGCTCCCGGAGGTCATCGGTACCAGCCTCTGTCTCCCGGTATCCCGGCATCCCCGTGCCCGGGCTGTCCCCGCCCCGGGGGACACTGGTGCCCAGTCTATCCCCGTCCCGTACCTGCGGCGCGGTGGCCGGGGCCGGGCGGTGCGTGGCGGCGGCCGGCGGCGAGAGCTGCCGGGGCGGCGCGGAGAGGTCTCTTATAGCGGGCTCAGAGCCCGCCCTCGGGTTCCTGGAACTGCGCGGCTTCTTGTAAGGCCGGCGGCGCCCGCCCGCCGCCCCGCCCGGCCCGGCCCGCCGCCAGCCGCCGCCGGCCCATTCCGGGCAGCCCCGCCCCGGGCCGGCCGGCCGCGAGGGGGGAGTCCCGGCCGTGGCCCCCCCGCGCCCCCCTCCCTGCCCGCCCCGGGTCCGGGGATGCCGGATTCCCGGGAGGGCGCGGAGGAGACACCCGCCCTGCTTGGGGCACCCGGACCCAGAGGGGCAGGAGGGGAGGGCACAGAAGACTGTGTGTCCCCCTCTGCTTGGGGAGACTCGGACTCAGAGGGGTAGGGAGGGGTGCATGGGGGGAGGAGGGAAGACACAGAGGATTCACCCCCCAACCCCTCGCTTGGGGCACCCAGACGGGCAGGGGTGCGGAGGAAGGGGGAAGGCATGGAGGAGCGCCCCCCCACCTCTAGGGGCACCCGGATCCAGAGGGGCAAAGGGGGGCAAGAAACGGAGAAGCCCCCCCCTCTGCTGGGAGAGACACGGATACAGAGAGGCAGGAGTGTGGGTAAGGGGGCGTGAATGCCTCCCCCCCGCTTGGGGCACTCGGACACAGAGGAGCCTCCCTTCCCCCCCCCGAAGGGGGAGATACAGACTCAGAGACGCAGGGGTGCAACAGAGGGGGCGTGTAGGACCCCTCCCGCCTCTGCTGGGGGAGACCCGGACCCAGAAAGGCAGGGGGGGAAGAAAGAGAGGAGCCCTCTCTCCCTCTGCTAGGGGGGACTCAAACCCAGAGGGGCAGGGGTGTAGAAGGAGGAGGGCACGGAAGAGTTCTCCCCTCTGCTGAGGGAGACCAGGACCGGGGGAAGGGGAGGACATGGAGGAGCCCCCACCTCTGCTGGAGAGCACTTGAACCCAGAGGGGCAGGTTGGGGAGGGGGCTGCTCCTTTCACCGTGGTGATACAAGCAGTAGTTACTATTACAAAAAATAGAATATTTTGATTTAAGCTAAAAAAGCACTTTCGGTATCGGTGGAGCAGGCCATGTCCCCACACCACCGGCCTTTATTGCCAGTACAGGGTACCAGACTTCCCCTGCTCTTCCCGGGAGACCTCTGGGAAAGAAGCCCCCCTCAATCGACACATCTGGGGACAACAAGGCGGGAATGCTTCCCTTGAGCTGCCAGGAGCCAGCCAGGCCAGCAGCCCTGCTCCCGGCTATGCCCTCTGAGGGCTCCCATAGCGCCTGTGGCCGGTCGCTGGGGACGCTGCTGGCTCCGGCACCCCGGGATGCTCCGTACGGTTGATGCTTGGGCACAGGCTTCACCCGGCTGTGGAGCTGCCGTAGGCTTGGTGGGACCCTCCATCCCTGGCTGGTTCCCCTGCTTCCCAGGCCGGGTGTATCCTCCTTCCCTTCCCGGAGAGCCCCGTGCCCGGCTTGGCCCCCTGCCCACCCGGTTTCTCCACGTTTTCGTTTGGCGACAGACAGCTCGGGCCCCGAGTACCACGGGGCCCTGTCCGGGGCTGTCGGGAACTGCTCGGTTTGTCCGAGAAGCGTCAGGGTTGCCAGGCAGGGATAAACACGAGCGGTTCCGGGAAGCGCAGCGCCGGGAACCGGCTTCCCCGCGGTGCAAACGGGCTCTGGAGCCCGGCCCGGCGGGCGCAAAAACCCCTGGGTCGGGACCAGTGGCGGGCGGGGAAGGGCGCGCGCTCCCCGCCTGGTAACGCAACGTGGGGAGGACGACGGGGCGGGCAGCGGGGGCGGTGATCGCGGCTTCCCTCGCGGGAGCCACCAGGCAGGTAGCCCCTCCCGGCCGCGCACCGCCATCGCCGCGCAGCCTTCGCTGAGGGCGGGACCGGAAGCGGAAGCGCGCGTTGGGCGCCGTTGCCATGGCGGCGGGGCCGGAAACGGAAGTGGCGCGGGATCGATGGCGGCGGGGGGCGCGGAGCTGTGGCGGCGGCTGGCGGCCTGGCTGCCGCGGGGCCGCCTGGGGCTGGCGGCGCTGCTCGGCCGCCTTTCCGACCGCTTCTCCCGTGGCCGTGACCGCCGCACCCGCAGGTAAGGACCCGCCGCGCCCTGACGGTACTGGTGTTGCGCTACTGGGCAAGGAGTGCGCTCCCCGCCCCCCACCCCCCCCTTCTCCTCGCTGGGCCCAGCCCGGGAGTTTCTGCCCCCTCACAGCGCGCCAGAGGTGCGGGAGGGACCGGACCCATCGGCGGGGCCGCGGGAGCAGCCCTTGGCTTGGTGAGGGCTGGCCTAGCTCCAGTTCCCCAGGCCTGCCCTGCTGGTGCTGCCCGCACCTGCCCTGGACCCTGCGGCCACTCTCGATCTCAATTCGCCCTTAGGACAGGAGCTGGGCTTCATCTCCTTGTTTTGGAGTCGTTGTGCTGTGCTCCTGCTGTCACTCAGGTGCCAAGCGATGCTCCTCGGGTGCCGGGGATCACTTACTGCCTCAGCTGCCGTAAGGGCTGCTCAGACTGTGGCTTGGCATACCCAGGGGTCAGGGTTGTCCATGGAAGGTGCGATTCCCCCCCATGCCCTGACAAAAAAGAGATGAGGGATGGGTCTGGATCCTAGTTGTGCTAGGGCTGCACCTGGCTCTGGAGCAGTGAGGAGGAAGAGGCCACTCTCACCATTGCACTGGAGCAGATGAATTTCCAAACCATGCACAGAGGGTGTTTCACTGTCAATTTCATTGGGTCATAGTGGTAAGGAGCGGGTATTTGTTCCTCTTGCTGACTTCTCTCTTGAGTAGGATCCAGGAGCTAAAAATTGCTTGAACTCTCTCTTTTTCTGCTTTCCTTCCCTAAGGAGCGATGGAGACAGGGAGGGCAAGGCTATGGGAGGCAGATCTGCCCTGCTTGGTGCCAGACTGCCCGCCTGCCGTGCTGAAGGGAATGCACAGCTGTAGCCTCACACTGTGCTTCTTCTAGTCAGTCTTTCCGCAACTGTGCTCCCCTGAACAGCTTTGCAGCCAAGAGAGCCAGCTGTAGCCTGGGCTGCATCCAAAGCAGTGGAACCAGCATGGTGAAGGGGAGGATTCTGCTCCTCTGCTGTGCTCTTGTAAGACCCCACCTGGAGCCCTGTGTTCAGCTCTAGAGTCCTCAGCACAGGAAGGACATGAATCTCTTAGAACGACTCCAGAGGAAGCCATGGAGATGATCCAAGGGCTGGAGCACCTACTGTATGAGGACAGGCTGAGAGAGTTGGGGTTCAGCCTGGATAAGAGAAGGCTCTGAGAGACCTTAGAGCAGCCTTCCGGTACTGAAAGGGGCTAAAGGAAAGCTGGGGAGGGGCTCTCGAACAGGGATTGCGGGGATAGGATGAGAGGGAATGATTTTAAGCCCAAAGGGGAGAGACTTATTTGAGATCTTATGAAGAAATGTTTTCCTGTGAGGGTGGGGAGGCTCTGGCACAGGTTACCCAGAGAAGTGGTCGCTGCCTCATCCCTGGAGGTGTTCAAGGCCAGGTTGGATGGGGCTTTGGGCATCCTGATCCAGAGGGAGGTGTCCCTGCCCATGGCAGGAGGTGGAACTGGATGAGCTTTGAGGTCCCTTCCAACCCAAAGCATTCTATGAATTTCAGCACGGCACTGCTGCCTTGGTTTTGCTGCTGTGTTTGTGGGGTTGTGATCAGGAGCATGATTTGTGCTGGAAAAACACCGGTAATAAATGGAGGTGATTGTGTTTCTGTGGAACCACATCCTGGGCTTAGAATGGAGCAAACAAAATGCTTTGGAGGAGCCTAAAGAAGGGCTTTTCCCCTGGCTTTAGGCACCACTTTCTACTGTTCTCAATAAGAGGGTGCTGGAAGGATTCCATGTGTTATTTTTGTTAGTACCGTGCCCGACACAACCTTCTGCGTGAGTTCAATGCGGTTTGGTACAGGCAGTATCTCCAGTGCCGTGGCAGGGCCTTGCTTCTTCCCTGGGCAGTAGCTGTACTGCTGGTGCCTCACAGCCCTTCATCAGCCCTTCTTCTGCTCGATGTTCCTGGTTAAGCCAAGGAGATGCTTTCCCACCTTCTCTTTTGGTTTCATCCGTGGTTTTGAGCATAGATAAATTACTAGACGGAGCTGGTAAAGAGACAGCTGAATTGAAAGCTGAGCAGCGCATAGATCCCCTGTGCGGTGACGTCTGCGTGGTGAAAGCGTGGTGCTGTATCCCGTAGTTTCACTTCACCTCTCGTTCTGCAGAGGAGGTTTTACAGAGAATAGGAGTGGTTCAGCTCCATTGTGAGTTTGTATACCGAAACCACAACTTTTAAAAATAGAACACACACAAAAAAATCCCTCATTTATATTTAGAGTCAACTTTTTGCGCAGGAAGGATTTGAGGTGGCTCCTTTTAGTTCTGTTTTCTCTTTCTGGTTAACTTGATGATGTAGAGTGCGTGGGAAGGGCTCCCCCCGGCCCCTTTCTCTGTTTCTCTGAAAGCTACTTTGTGGAAGGATGGAGTTTTGATGATTTCTTCATAGCACCGCGTGGTCTGTACTTGTCATGTGTGTACGGCTGGAGCAAGGACCGTGTTGTACCTGGGACGTCACTCCAGCTGGCTTCAGTCACCGGTGGGGAGAAGCTGCCTTTTCAGTGGGCGATTGCTGTGCTGTTGTTACCATAAAACACTGATTTATTTGATAATTATAAAAGCCTGAGGCTCTCAGCGCTAATAAGTTCTAAAATGACAGTACTGGATTAAGAGCTGAAGCAATGTAGCTCTACCCTGAATTGTGTAGGCAGTGAGAAATCCAGAGTGTGGAATTAGCAGGTATCGATATAGGCACAGAATTAACCTGGAGGCTCAACCCAAATCACGCTGAGGACATGGATTGATTTTACTCCCTCTGCAGCACTGGGAGCACAGGGACTGCTTGACACATGCTCTGCCAACCCAGGAACTCAGCATTCAACCACAGCATGTGGTGCTGTTTAACTCATGATTTTCACATTACTTTGCCAGAAAATGGCTTCTTGGAATTATGTTTCTGGAAAATGGCTCCTCAGCCACTGTACTGGCTTCTGGAATTGTAACGAGCCAAGGCTGACCCATGGACTAATAAGGAAAATATTTATCTCCTCTTATTGATTAATTGTTATCATAAATGCATATCATAAATACAATACTCTGTCATTGAGCTGCAAGACGTGCACTTTGTACTCTTTACTGGGTAAAAAACTGGCTGGATGGCTGAGCCGAGAGAGTTGTGGTGAACAGAACTCAATTCAGTTGGCAACCAGTCACAAGTGGTGTCCCCAGGGCTCAGTGTTGGGCCAGTTCTGTTCAATATCTTTATCCCTGCTCTGGATGAGGAGATGAAGTGCTCCCTCAGTCGTTTTGCAGACGACACCAAGTTGTGTGGGACTGTTAATGTGCTTGAGGGCAAGAAGGCTCTGCAGATAGACCTGGCCAGGCTGGATCACTGGTTCAGGCCAGTGGGATGAGGTTCAAGAAGACCAAGTGTCTGGTCCTGCACTTGAGTCATAACAACCCCACACAATGCTCCAGGCTTGGGGAAGAGCTGTTGGAAAGCTGCCCAGCAGAAAAGGCCCTGGGGGTGCTGATCAACAGTGGCTGAACATGGGCCAGCAATGGCCCAGGTGGGCAAGAAAGCCACCAGCTTCCTGGCTTGGATCATCCATGGGGTGGCAGCAGGAGCAGGGAAGGTATCGTCCCCCTGGACTCGGCGCTGGGGAGGCTGCACCTCAAATCCTGGGTTCAGTTTTGGGCCCCTCAGTACAAGAAGGACATTGAGGGGCTGGAGCACGTCCAGAGGAGGCGAATGGAGCTGGGGAAGTGTCTGGAGCCCAGGGGTTCTGGATGTGGCTGAGGGACCTGAGGCTGTTTAGTCTGGAGAAGAGAAGGCTGAGGGGAGACCTCATCGCTCTCTGCAGCTCCCGGAAAGGAGGTTGTGGTGAGGTGGGTGCTGGGCTCTTCTCCCAAGGAATGAGTGATAGGATGGGAGGAAATGGCCTCAAGTTGTGCCAAGGGAGGTTTGATTGCGTATTAGGAAGAATTTCTTTATGAAAGAGCGGTGAAGCACTGGCAGTGGCTGCCCAGAGAAGCAGTGGAGTCTCCATCCCTGGAGGTGTTCAAAAAAAGTATGGATGTGGTGCTTGGGTTTAGCAGGCACGATGGTGTTGGACTGATGGCTAGACTGGATAAGCTTAGAGGTCTTTTCCAACCTTAATGATTCTGTGATTCTATGATTTTTAAAACAGGAGGTTTGGGTGCGACTGGTGGTCTGTGTAGCCTCTGGCTGTTGACTCTGAGCCTGGGCTGCCTGGGCTGATGAAAAATGCCATCCTAGGAATTCTTGCACGAATTGACTCAGGTTTCTGTTACGATGAATAGTTGGTGACAAACTGGTGGATTTTCCAGGAAGCGCGACTGCAAACCGCCTGGCTTCTGCGTAGGGGTGTTGGGAAACTGTGAAGATCCAGAGCTTTATCAGGAAGCAAAGAAGTGAAGTCATCTTCCTGGAATCTGTGGTCATTTGGGCTTTGGATTGTGGTAAAACCTAAAAGTTCCTTGTAACAAGTTCTGGTAAAGGTCACAACTGAGTTTCTTCTTGGTGTGCAGTGGTGGCAGAGGCAGCAGGATGGGGCACAAGGTGGTGACTGCCTTTTGGCCCTGGGGAACTGGTGTTCCTCCGGGATGGGAGCAGCTGCCTTGGTTCTGTCCTGACAGCCAGCCTGGCTCCTATGAGATGGGTTTGCAGACCAGAGTGTTTCCTGTCAGCTTTGGGGTGTAATTCAGCCCCCAGCTCATGGATTCCTGGATCTCATGGGAGCTGCTGCTGCTGCTTGTGCTGCAATGTGGTTTTGCCATGCAGACATACTCCTCCTGGGGGCTGTTGTATCGCCTGATGCATCCATGTGCGTGAGGCCTCCAGGGAAGGAAAGATGACATTTCCTTCTTGTCCCCCCCCAAGTGTGACTGCTAACAGTGAGCTCTTTTCTTCTCTAAGTTACTTCAAAGCAATTAAATGTATTCTGAAATATCTTTGTCAAGAAACAGCTTCCCACTGTTTCCCTCACAGTAACTTTGTAGGAGAAGGCTTGACCTTTTCATCCTTGTGCAGGATGCAGGCAGCATTGTGGAGGGCTACCAGTTACGGTCCTTGATCTGACTTGTTGAAGCCCACTTGATCCATCAGTACATCATTCTGGTGCTCCGATGTTATGGCTCTTGCTAGGACTGGTGCTCAGGCACTTTGTGTGCTGTCAGTCTTTTTTGGATGCTTTTGAGGAGTTGAGGCATTTTTATGTTTTGTTGAGGAACTTTTAGAGCAGTGTGATTTTTAATTGTCTTTACCTGAAATAGAAACAACTGATCTTTAGCCCAGTTGAGAACTGAAAGTGCCTGCTGGCTGTGGCAAAGCTGACGCATGTGATAAAGGCAATTCCGAAGTGACTGGTGACAGGGGTAGCTGTTCCACAGCCGCACCGCCAGACAGCTCATGTGGGTGTCTGGGAGGGTTCACCTCCTCAGTTTCTTCAGCTTCCAGGCTGTTTCCTCTCCTGTTCCTGTTCTGATGAGAGACAAGTTTCCCCTCATCTCCCCTGACAATTAAGGGAAGGAGCTAGTGATGTTCAGAACTGTTCTCCCACCATTTTCTTGTGCTTTGCTATTTCTAGATTTGGCTTTTGTGATTCAGCTGGGATAGTGGAAAGGGAAAGGCATTCTTGCCGTTGTGGATTGCTGCAGTGTTTTGACTCTGGTTGCAGCTCTTTCCTTACCTGCTTGGGGCTGTTTGTGGGAAGCAAACGCTCTGTCACCCAGGATTTCTCCATTTTTGTTTCATAGATCATCATGGCTTCTCCTGGCCCCACTGCTCAGCCCTCCTGTTCCTGTGATCACAGCCCCACCCTGTTCCCTTTGTCCAGAAGCAGCACACAGGTTCCAGTGGATCAGGAATCTGGTTCCAGAGTTTGGGATCTCCAGCTCGCATGTCAAGGTGCTCTCATCCCCGGCTGAATTCTATGAGCTCTTGAAGGTGAGTTTTAGGTTCCAAGGTGTTGGAATGGTTTTGGGGGTCTGGGAGTACAGGCAATGTGGAGAAGTTGTTAGGAAGGAGCACTTGCAGGTTACCAGTCCAAACTCCTCCTTTAAAACAGAGTTGTTGACACCACTGGATCAGGTCGGACGGCTTTATCCAACTGAGTCTAGAAGATGCTGAGGGTGGAGGTTGTGCCTCTGGGTGAGCAGTTCCAGTGCTGTGCCATCTTTGGAGTTTACAGTTGTTCTGGTGTCAACCTTGAGCTTTCCAAAGCTAGTTGTGGCTTCTGCTCAGCTGTAACTGCCAAGAAGAGTGTGGCTCTGTTATCTTTGTAACTGCTTTGCTTTCCCAGTAGCTGCAGGCTGCTCTCAGATCGCCCCCTTAGCCTCCTCTGTGCAGTGCGAAACAGGCAGAGCTCCTAAGTCCCTCCTAAAGATCTTCGATGCAGTTACCGAGAATCCTGTAATACGCATCTCCTGGGAAGACAGGAGGGCTGAAGGGAGGATTTCTTTGTTTACCTCAGTTGCTTGAGTGTTTTCACAGTGCATATTTAAAGCAGGTTCAGTACTTCTGAGACATGATATTAGATAGCTGTGGGAAGCTGCTGGAGAAAGCAGCTTGGGTGAGCAATAACGGCAGCAGCCACCACCCCGCAGCATCCGTGCTCAGCGCAGGGAGAAGGAACTCTCTAAAGAAAGATCTGTAGTGTCCCTCGTTCATGGGATGGGTTACAGAGAATGAAAGCAGTTGCAGGATGCAAGGTGGGATTGCCAGTATCGATAGTCCCAACATTACAGCTACATGGTGACTGCTCCTGTGTGTAACACTTTTAACTTCAGGGAATGTGTTCCTCAGTCTTCCAGAAACCATTCATTTCTTCTGGATGCAGTAGTGGTTCCAGTGTTGCTCTGTGAAGACCTCTGTGTTTTACGTCTCTGTTTGTTATCCTTGTGCCTTTCCTTCTGTGAGTATCAGTGCTGTGGTTTGGTTAACAGGATTCTCCTTGGGGAAGTACAGCTCCTCAGTGGACTGGATCATTAGCTCTCAGTGATCACAAAGACTGAGTTGAAACTGAACTTATTTTCTGCTCCTCCCAGATGCAGATAAAAACAGCCAAGCAGCGAGTGGTGATGGCTTCACTGTACCTGGGAACGGGGCTGCTTGAACAGGAGCTGGTGAGTGCGGAAAAGGTTTGGGAAGGGGAGAAGGGGAATGCAGAAAGATGATGCCTGCTTTTGTGAAAGAATCCTGTTCCTGCAGGCGCAAGAGGTGTACGTGAGCTACGGTTTGGGACCTTGTCATGTCCTTAAACCTTTCCCATAGGATCCCACTTTGTGTGTTTTTCTCCTCTCCCAGAGAATTGTCCTGTGGTTCCTGACTGCATTTGTGTATGTGGTGGGGAAGGAGGAAGGAGTTTGGGAGGGAGGTGGTGTGCAGAGTTTCTCTTTTAGGCCTAGTACAGAGCCATGGAACTACTGAACTCTTGCATGGGATAATGAGCCTGGATCTTTCAGACTGTCGAAGGCTCCTGGCGTAGTCGTCCAAGGGAGCTTGCAAACAGTGGGATCATGTGTGATTTCTTTTTCCTGGCATTTTTCTTGACTGTGACTGAAGTTGTAAGGCTGGAGCGCTGTTTTGCCCTCCAATACAGTGCACAGATGCAGTATTGGCTCTTTAATTAAAGATAGGTGTCAGTTTTGCTTCATACTCACTTTTTCTGTTTTGTGTCCTTCCCTCTGGAAACAAAAATGCTACCTCAGACCTTTAGGGAGAAGCCTGACCTTGGTCAGTCTCTTCTGTTAGAATGTACATTTCACAGCAAGGCAAAGGTGGACAGAATCCTGCTCAGCGGTTTGTGTTGGTCTTTGTCTGGGCTTGAAATTGCATGTGAGGAACAGCCTTGTAGTTAGGGAATGAAACTGCCTCTGCAGCATTTGTTAACTCCCACTGAGATTCCTCTTTGATAATGCAAATCTGAGATTTGGGAATAATGCTGGGACTTTTGCTGCTAAGATTAATTGCTGTTCAGAAGCTTGAAGAATATGCGTATGTAAAATTGGTGTCCTTTCATGTGTTGCTTTAGGCTGAGAGAGTAGGATGGCAGCCTGACAGATGCACAGTCTAAACTAGCAGTGTTTTGCGTGAGCAGGAAGGACTCGTACCAGGGTGTGGAAGCTTTCCTGGCCGCTGGCCTCCTGGTTGCTGAACGCTTTCCTTATAAAGCTTTCCTTTCTGTCTGTAATGAGTAGAGAAATCTCTCTGCAGGTGAATTGCTTAGAAGAAACACTGGAGAAATCACTGCAAGCAGAAGGATCGTCCAACCTTCGAGTTTCCATTCTTCTTGACTACACCAGGGGATCTCGGGGTAGGTATTTTGGGGCTTTACTTTCTTCAAAGGCTTCTTTAACAGTTGTTTCAGAGAGGGGCTGTCTTGACCATTTGGACCTACTTGCTTAAATTCTGTACTTTTCAAAACTGGCTTTTTGTAATCCCAATAACTGCTTTTTCCTAGAAAATCTCAGGCTGAGCAGCTTTTCTTCTGAAAATGGATAGTAGGAGGAAGAAAGGCCAAATTCTGTGCTGTACAACTTGTGCTGTCTTGTTTTCTTAGTTCATGTGTCAGTGCATTTGCCTTTATTTGTTATGGTCTTCATTTTTAAAGGAAAATGCACTGCTGCTTCCAGTTCCCACTTAACCAGAAACTGTTGTGGTGCCTCTTTGTAGTATGTGTTACTGGTGCTAGGTGTGTCTTGAGTAAGAAGCTCAAAAGGTGCCTGACCTGCTCAGTGACTGTTTCCAAGGCCCATTCATCAAAGAATTCTGGATGCCAATTTCAATATTGACACAGTGCAAATGAAAGTGATTTAAAAAGGAAAGAGGGAAACATGTACAGTGCCAGCAGATGAGATGGGTGCTCCTTCCGTCACCAGCTTCCAGGTGAAGAGCTGTGGTGCTGTGCTGTGATGTATCCCCTGTCCGGTGGGATCTTGTGTGTGAAACTCCCCTTGTCTCCCAGGCAGGAAGAATTCTCGAACAATGCTAATTCCACTGCTGCAGCGATTCCCCGAGCAGGTTCGTGTGTCCCTCTTCCACACTCCGAACCTGCGCGGACTTCTCCGGCTCCTGATTCCAGAGCGTTTTAATGAGACTATTGGTCTGCAGCACATCAAAGTCTATCTCTTTGATGATAATGTGATCCTGAGCGGGTGAGTCCTACCTCTTCAGGCCCTTCCATGGTTCATTTAGCCAAGGTTTTGGGACAGGGTATGTGTGCTACCACTGTTGTCTGAGCTTTATTTGCATCTGGTCTTTCTGTAGTGATCGTATCAATGCTCTTCTAAGATGGAAGAGTAACCACAGCTCTTCCACGAGAGATTCTCATACAAAAGCTAGAGTCTTTCTGAAAAGGGAAAAAAAAAAGGGTTTCTTGTGATCCAGAAGGAAATGACCACTTTGTGCCTGAGTCCAGTTATACACAGAGAGAGATCTGTGACCTGGGCTGTTCAGGATCACACATAAGTGCTCTGTTCCTGAACTGAGCTCTTCTCTTTCTCTCCCAGCGCAAACCTGAGTGATTTGTACTTCACCAATCGTCAGGACCGCTATGTTCTCCTGCAGGACTCTCCTGAGATTGCAGACTTCTTCACAGAATTGGTGGATGCAATTGGAGATGTGTCTCTGCAATTACAGCAAGACGATACAGTCCAGATGATGGAGGGGATGGAACACCCATACCAAGGTAGGAGGAAGCTGTCTTCTTTGGTTGGGTGGTGTGATTCAGAGGAGGGGAGTGACAGCCAGACTTAAGGATGGCTTGAACTCCATTTATTGGTGAATTGCTGAGTGTCTGACTTGTTTGCAGACTGCAAAGTGTCCCATTTCTGTCCCATCCATTATTAAAATCAAGATTACTTGAGTTTTGAGACTGTCAGAGTGTTCCTAGCATGGTGGCTGTCGCCAGCTGACCTGGCAGAGAGTGTGAAGGCTGTAAGTTCCTCCGTAACTACCTCATTGCTTCTTTGTAATTCTGCTGCTTATGACCTTCAACAAGAACTTGTATTCCTTGAAAGGTTCTTTCTATTTTTGATGTTCATGTTTATAATGAATAACACATGTTCTGTGTACATATTTGGAAAGTTCCATGAATGTAGTGCTATTTTTGGTAATTAATACTTTATAGTGGAGTGTATTATGGGAATCAAATGAATATTGAATTAGGCAGACTGACAACGAGTGCTGAAGTGGACAGAGAAGGGCATCCGTCTGTCAGGCTGATTGCATCACAAGATGGTTTTGCCCTGGCCTCGTGCACTGCTGTGTGACATAAGCTTAGTCTGAGGGCATGGTTTATTTTGTACGTTCAAGTTCATTCTTGGTTCCCATTTTAGCTTTGCCCTGGCTTTTTCGTTTCTCAGTGGATTTTTCCAGCTGACGCTAGTGAAGTTTCTTACCCTTCTAAAAGCTGAATGTTTTTCTTCTGTAAAGTAGTTTTGCTGACCTTAAACCATCTGGTTTTGGAACTTAGGGAAGAAAGTTGTGTGGCCATTGTGTTAGCTCCTTTCTGTTCTGACAGCGGTGTTCTATCAGTGATTTTTCCCACTACAGAATCTAATGATGCGTAGCTCTGCCTTTAGGTCTCAGACGTGATTCCTTGTGCTTTTCCTGCAGGAGACAAGGTTACTTACTGTGAGATAGCAAACCGGAGAGTCATGGAGGTGATCAACTCTGCCAGGACACGACAAGAACTCCTTCACACAAAGACTTTCCACAGCAGCCAACAAGGCAGCTCCTTGTTATCCCAGCAAGGCTCTCCAGCATCTGGGGGTCTGAAACCAGAACCTGACACCTGGATCTATCCCTTAATCCAAATGAAACCGTTTGGTATTCAGATAGATGAGCTGGTGACAGAGACATTGCTGACAGAGGCTGAACGTGATGCCAGGATATACCTTACCACTGGCTACTTCAACCTGACGCAAGCATACATGGACCTCATTCTGGGCACTAGGGCAGAGTACCGGATTCTTCTGGCCTCACCAGAGGTGAATGGGTTTTTTGGTGCCAAAGGGGTGGCGGGTGCCATCCCTGCTGCCTATGTTTACATTGAACGCCAGTTTTACAGCGAGGTCTGCTGCCTTCACCAAGAGGAGCGGGTCCAGCTGCAGGAGTACTCCCGGGCTGGGTGGACATTCCATGCCAAAGGTAAGGTGGCCGTTTCCCAAGAGGACTTATTCAGAGTCTTGGGCATATTTGGGTTGCGCAACCAGTGAGGGAATGACTGGGGGAGTCTAGACTTCACTCCAGAGTACTCCTCCGAGGTTCAAACATCTTACTTGCATAAACCTGGAAGATTTGATTCACTCAGGACAACCATGCGAAGCTGTGTCTTGCCTGATTCAGGTATAGTCTTGGAGATTTTACCATCCTGTGGTGACAGTGAGGCACTATCTTGTCTTGATTTGAAACTTTATGTGAAAGCAAAGGAAGCATCTGGATGTATTTATGATCACAGTAACAGTTGTGATTCAGTTTCTTGTATCCCTCTTGCCCGTTCCTGCAACAAGAAGCGATGACTGTGTTGAGGATCCCAGGGCAGCATCTTCTGTGGAAACAGGAAGGGAGCTCGCTAGTGGTGACTTCCCAGTAGTCCTGGACACAGAGTTCTCTTCACAGCTGGTCTTTGTGGGGATGAACCAAGTGTTGAGCACTTTGTACCAGCTTCTCTTTACGGCATACTGGAAAGTGCAGCACAGTGAACAAACGCTCCCGTGTGCCTTCAGGGAGTTGGAGGCAGCTGGAGGGGAAGTTGCTGAGAAATGAAGATTGCTTAACAAATGTAGTTAATGAGAAACAAAATTAATGAATGCTGCCATCCTGGTCCTCTCTAGAAGATCCCGGATTCTTTCTTGCTTGACAGGTTGTGTACAGTTTTCACAGGCCCAGTGCCACCTTGATCAAAGCAGGAATATTTCCCCCTGACTGGTTGTTGCTGGTTGTCTCCCTGAATTTTTCTTCCAGAAGGTGCAGTCTTTGATTCTTATGGTCCTCCTAACTTATACGCAGTAGGTAGTGTTTGATTGCTAAGGAGTAGATTTTAATAATACAAATGGCAGAGGAGGTTTGCTGTATTGGTTTTTTGTTTTTTTCTGTGAAGCGTGATGCAATAAATGTCTGGGTTCCTATGGTGTTCCCACGTGGAGGTGCGCCAGTGGAACACCTCCGAAAATGCCTTGGCCGAGCCGAACCGCTTTTGCTGTGTTCTGCAGCATCTTCTGTTACTCTCACCGTCGGCAGGCAGAGCCCCATGTCACTCTGTCACTTGCCGTTGTGACTCTGCTCCCCAGGACAACTCCATTACTGTAAGCAGTACCCAATCTGGCACTAATTAACATTGCCCATTCCCTCCCCAGCTGACTCCGCAGCGTGCAAAGGGGCATTTCCACTGTTGGCAACAAGCATCTGATTTGAAGGATGCAGTCCCTGGGCTCCGGCCTGTTCCTGTTCCGGAGCTATCCCGTAGTTTGTTCAGGGAGACTGACTGTCAGTGCCTGTGGGAATGCCTCTCTCTGCCCTGCTTCCTGCAGGGCTGTGCGGAAGGCAACTCAGAGGTGGCAGGGAGATAAAGCTGCTGAGTAGGCCTTCTCTTGACCAAAGTAAACACAGGAGTGTTACTAGGCTGCCTCTGTTGAAACTGTAAACTTTTCTAAGGAGCGTGCTGCCTCTCCCGCAGCGAGTTAGGTAACTCCAGAGCAGTAAACCCCTTATCTTGATCCAGGGCAGCCCAAAGGAGGTGCCTGCCTGGCTGAGAAGTCGTGTGGGATCTGTCTTCCAGGAAGCATGGGCTCAAGCGATCTGTGGTTCACAGGTTCCTCCTCTTGCTGGGCACTGCTAGTTCTGAGAGGGATTTAGTGGTTTGACAGGGACTGAATTTGGAAGGCCTGGGCTCCTTTTCCACACTACCAAAGTGCATGTGGCAGTCAGTCCCTGTTTGGGCCAGATGTGCCTTCTCGTGGAAGCACTTTGGACTCTGTATACTGTGTGATGTTCTTTTTGAGAGAGGAATAAAAGACTGGGACATTAGCAGCTCCTGTATCTGGCAGGAGGGACAGTTGGAGATGTTTGCTGCCGCCTTTCTGTTTCCTTTTTGGAGTGCTGGAAGGATCAGCTTGTAGCTCCCTTCTCTGGCAGCTCTGCCCTTTGGCACACGTTTGATTCACCCTGTTTCCTTCTGCAGGAATCACGCAGTCTGTGTCACAGCAAGGACAGGGCAGGAGAGGAAAAAAGAGGAAAGCCAGGAGACAGATGGAGGGTGATTGTAGAGAGCCTGGGTCCTGGAAGAGGACTCGAGATCCCTGACAGCAAACAATACCTGTTAATGCTTCCTTTCTGGGCTAAGAGGAAAAACATCCTTTAGTCTCCTAGAGGATCTAGCTGATTTACACCAAAGACTGTGACTGTTGTTTTGTAAACCCTTCCAGCTCCTCTTAAAACCTTTGTATCCTCATGCCTGACTTCCTGCAGTGTGTGTTCTTACCAGGGTTATGACTGTCCTTATTCCGTGCACGTGTGGTTGCAGCAGCCCGGTTTGGAGCGCTTACAGATGTCTTGCACATGTGGGTGGGAGATGCAAACCTTTGCAATGCCAGAGGCTTTTCTGGGTGTAACATCATGCAGCCTACCTGCAGCGATGCACATCCGCAATCCTGGGCTGGATTTCTGGGTGCGGTGGTGTGGGTGACACAGGTGCATCCCATAAGATTAGGGTCCTTTCCATGGAAGTGACAGAATGCCGGGCAAGTGGCTGTTTGCTTCGAGGTAAACCTGCATTGCTGCTTGTGAGTGAGAGCTGGGAAACCTTACTTCCCTTTTCTGGAAAGGTGAGTCACTGTTTGAGCAGATCCTGCCAGGTAGCCATAAAGCCAGAGACACCATAAAGGATTTAGGGCTGCTGCATGACAGCTTAGAATGAGCGAGGCAGCGTGTTCCTGGTAGCTACTGCCTGGCAGAGCTCTGGCTGGGGCACCACAAAACCCATGGCAGTGCTTGCTGGATCTCCACACTGCTCGGGTGCTTCTTGTGGCTCACTGAGCCCGCTGTGTGGGCACTGCTGCCCTTTGGCAGGTGGGGGTGAGTCGGTCATGCTGCTGGGTTATGGCAGTGCCAGCTCAGCCAGGAGGTGTAACTGAAAGTGGCAGCGAAGCTGTGGAGTGTATATTGTGGGGGCGGGGAGGAGGTTACAGGAACCAGCGGTGAATCGGCAGCTTCTTACTCAAGGCGTTCTTGGAACTGCTCTGGGGCTGAGTTAGGAAACCTGCTTCTATTTTAAGGATGAGGTGTTTTTTACGCTCCGGTTTCTTTGTTGTAGTCCGTGTGACTTGCAGCCCGGAGAAGCGATCTCTCAGGAACCTGCCCAGCTGTGCTAAGTGCTTGTTTCTCACTAAGTGGAGGGCAGACACTTCTCAGGTCCGATTGGGAATGGCTGTACAGAATCTCCTTGGCAGTAGTCTTGGCTCTCCTGCGGCAGCCCTCGCTGTTCTTTCCTGCTGTGCTGCAGGGTTGTGCCGGAGAGTAGTACCATGGTGTTCCCACCTTGCACTTTCAAACCCAGCCCTGCATTGTATCGCTCTTGCTCCCGTTGTCACTCTGGCAAAGCTGTGTGTGAGCTGCAATGGGGTCTGGCATCCTGGCAAGAGTTTGATTTCATCTTCGGGTGGCTCCTCAGGAAGTGAGTGGGTGTTATAATTCACACTCTTACAAGTCTTTATTTCATGTGAATCCACCTGTCACAGCAGGAGATGTCTCTTCGTGTCACCGTCCTGGGGAGTCTCGGGGAAGGGGTTACTCACCGTGCAACCGCGCCGTTTCCTGTTCTGGAACTGACTGGGCTGGGCCTGGCCTCTCTGCCCAGTGCTCTGTTTCTTGGTGTAGGTTCTCCTTTACTGAAAACCTGCTTGTTTTATTTCAGCATTTCTGAGAGATGCTGTGGCACAAAACAACCTGTAAGTTAATGGTAGCAACTCATTCTGGATTGTTTTGGGGCCCCTCCATGCAGCATATTTACATTCTATGAGGACAGGCTGAGAGAGTTGGGGTTGTTCAGCCTGGAGAAGAGACGGTTCTGTGGAGGCCTCATAGTGGCCTTTCAGTACCTGAAGGGGCTCCAGGAAAGCTGGGGAGGGACTTTTTGCAAAGTGCTTGGAGTGATAGGATGAGGGGGAACAGCTTTAAACTGGAAGGGGGAATATTTACATTAGACATTAGGAATAAATTCTTCACAATGAGGGTGGTAAATCACTGGCACATGTTGCCCAGAGAAATCATGGATGCCCCCTCCCTGGGTGTGTTGGATAGGTTTGGATGACCAGGTTGAATGGGGTCTTGAGCAGCCTGGTCCAGTGGGAGGTGTCCCTGCCCTTGGCAGGGTGGCTGGAACTGGATGGGCTTTAAGGTCCCTTCCAACCCAAATAGTTCCATAATTCTGTGATTCATAAGAACGTGTCCCTAGGGCAGCACTGAGTGTACCACAGCCCCCATTAGAGCCCAGTTTGGACACCACAAGCTGCACAAGGGTACCCCAGGATCCATAGACAGAACACCTGAGACCCTCTGCAAGGAAGCTTGCTTTGTGCTGGGGTCGTTTACACTTACTATAATTAAATGTGTTTGATTCATTCAAAGTGAAGTAATCATGTGAGGCTATCCCGCACATTTCCTTTTTGCCACACTTCCTTTCTTCTCCTGTTTTTCCTGTAGGCCTCTGGCTCTACCTGGCAGGAAGCGATCTTCCCTGCCTGACCCTGATTGGCTCTCCTAATTTTGGATATCGATCTGTTCATCGTGACTTGGAAGCTCAGGTTGCGATAGTGACAGAAAATAAAGCTTTGCAGCAGCAGCTCCATCAGGTAAGTGGCTGATTACAGAGAGATAACTGGGATGTTGTGCATCTCGGTCACACAGGGAATGCTGATGACGCAGTTGCAATAAAAACCTACAGCTACAATAATTCAAAACCTTCTTGAGCATAGGGAGTCTCGGGGAGCTGTCAGTTAAGTGACTATTGATGAGATGCTTGCTGCAATTGCCTGTTTCTGGGAAATGAACACCATAACGGGAAAGAACATGTGTCCCCAGTGAACTCGAGCATCAGGAGCGCTTAGGCACTGGATGCTAAGAGACGCAGTCTTCAGAGAGGATCTGCTGACTCTTCTCTGCTCACCGATCATGCAGCACATTCTCAGGTCTGTCCCCAACATTTAGGCATTGCCGAGGTAGCACCGTGCTCTGGCATAATGAGGTCAAGCCCTTTGAATTGCTGATCTTGGACTTGTGAAGGATTTTGCTTCTCAGGCATTTGGGAAATCCTTTGTAGGAGTATAAATGCCAGTCAGTCAGCTTTTGGGTGGCTGCCCACAGGCTGAGGAGGTGAACGAGGCAGGGGATCTTAGTGTAGTTTCTAGAAGAGAAGGATTTCTGTGCTGGCTGGGTTGCCCATGAAGTTATTTGACATAATATAATCTGGAATAATAATAATAATACAGCATTATATCATCTTGACACAAACATTTTTCAGTGGTTTAATGTCCAGCATCCCAGTTTTGTTTGTTTTTAATTAGGCAGCTTGGACTGCTCAGCGCTTTTGCAGCATCTCTAAATCCTGTCTGGTTCTCCAGCTGTCTCGACTCTGTACCTTCTGCTGGAACTGACATTGTCCCTAGTGCTGTATCACGGAGTGCTCCAGTACAAAGCAAATTGGTTTGGTGCCTCTGTGTGTGACTTGGGGATCTCAAAAATGTATCTTGTTAAGCCAAGTCCTGGCATAAGGCGGCACAATTGTCTTCAGGATCAATGGGAATTGCCCTGTTGCATCAGGGCTCTTCCGCAGGATGAGTCAGAGCATACCTAATCAAAAACAATTCTGTTACTGGAAGAGTTGCTTGAATATTTCAATTCATATCTTGCCTCTACTTGTTTCTAATGGAAGAAGGGAATCAATGAAAATATGACAAAGGAATTTTCTCAATCGGTGATGTAATTTAAAGGGTTTTAAGCCATTCCTATTTGCTGGAAGCTGGTTTTGGAATTGGCTGTTTGTTTACTGTTCTGTGGTCTTTAGAAAACTTAATAGATTACTGGTTCACTGCCACAGAATCACTTTGCTGATGTCACATTCAGTTCCATTTCGAAAATGTGCAATGAGATTTGGGAAGGCATTTGAGTAGTTCGGGTATCTTTGGCTGCTCTGCTGAATGGACTCAAATTCAATTCAGAGAACTGGCCTTGCTTCCAGTGATCAGATGACCACACTGCATCAGTCAACCACGGTGCAGAATCTTCATAGCAGGGCTGACTGTAGCTCTTGGAGCATTTTGGGTTTCCAAAATTAGACTGATTTTGCACAATAATGTCTTCATTGTGTTGTTTCATCTTTTTGGTGTTACTTTCCAATGCCTGGTTCCTGCTTCCCTGTTCCACCCTGAATTTAAACAGTGCAGAGTGTTTTCTGGTGTTTGTGACAGCTTAGCTAATGAAAAAGAGATGATGGACAGACTTGACAGTAGATGGTCTGCTCCTTGTTTGCCTGCAGATCTAGAAACCCAACTGGCTTTGATAAGAAAACCACTTCTGCCTTTGATCAAACAGCTGCTTTCACGTGCAGTACGAGCATGTGTTATCATCATGATGGTTCATTTCCTCCTTCAGTAGCATTGTGTACACACTGGAGAAGCCTAAGTGTTTCTGGTAATTGAGCTGAAATCATGACTGCATATTCATTTGAAAACACAGTGCTTGAGCTGTGTCTAGAAAGAGCTGTGTAAGCCACTCTCTTGAGATTATGGTCAGGTTTCCTTTTCTGGCAATTACAGTGAGGGATTTAGGATTTTTCTGAAACTGAGGTAACTCTCTGGCAACTGTGGGGCACATAAAGGCAAAACCTGCAGTCTTTGCTCTTTGTAGAGTTTAAATTGCTAATTCTTGACGTTCGGTTGCTTTGGGTGCTGTGGTGAGTGGTGTGAGCTTCTTGGTGGTTTAGGTGCTCTGTGAGGTGTGCTGCAAGGAATGAGACTTTTCTGTTCAGGCCTGTGGGAGAAGGAGTGTGCCCTTTTGGCAGGATCCATGCCCAGTTCTGTCCGAGAATTCACTTTGCTTAAAGGCCATTCTATAATGTAACCCTTAAGATTTACTCACATGATGGTGTTTTGCCCTGTACAGGAGCAGGAGCAGCTCTACCTCTGCTCAAATGTTGTCTCATCATCAACATTCGAGCAGCCGAATCGTTACGTGAAACTGTGGGTGAAGCTGGTAACACCTCTGATCAAGAATTTCTTTTGAAAGAAGAAAATTTGCTGCTTTGGGTGAGTTTTCTGCCGTTCTTATGGGGAATTTATATTGCATCGACTGCAGTTAAGTTCAGTACTCCTTATCATGTGGAAGAAAGAGATGATGGAAACGTAGATGCTGTGGGGGGAAAACCAGGCATCTCTGTTTTCTTCTGGGGTAGTTGCCACTGACTGGAATTATTGCTCAAGGTTTATATTTCGTTTCATCTACTAGAATTTCTGGAAGGGGCAATGAAAGAGAACATCGCACACAAGGGTATTTCCCGTGCACAGAAGTAAAACTTGCATTTTCAAAATGTCCCTTTCAGAGTTCTGTGGAGAGGGACTGTGTTTATTTTATCTTGCCCAACTGATAGAAAACACTGTTGGAGTGTTTAAAATGGTTTGTCTTCTCTTTATCTGATCAGTTTTTTGCTTTAACCTTGTAGATTTTAGTTATTAGCGGCAGTTCTCACTTTTCTGCTGCGTACAGTGTCCTGGATTTGCCTGGCTGTTTGACTGCCTAGTAACTGGAGCCCTTCTGAGCTTCACAGAATTGCTCTTAGGCTTTATCTGTGCTGTCCACATAGTCCCTGCCGTTGGCACCTAAGTGTGCCCTTGGTGCTGAGCGTTCAACACATCCATTTTATTTACAGAAATATCTCTTGACTCCTTCATGTTCAGATGTGTTAGGAGTGTCTTTCCTGAACTGTGTACAGGGCATGAGAGCACTTCTGATGCCAGTGTGATTTTTTAATGTCACTTGCTGAGGGGGATGCCCAAACCCCAGCACGTGTCCTGCAAAAATGTTGATTAGGAAGGCAGATAGCAATGTGCTGGAGTGCAGGCTTAGGCTGCCCTGGGGGTTTCGCTGGTGGAGGCTGTGCAGTGTGTTCTGAGCTCTAATTGCCAAGAACAGGGGTTTCTGGCAGCTGAAAATGCTGAAAGTAAATGTTAAGCTTGATGGTAACTTATTCTAAATCCTTGAGAAATAAGCAGCTCTACTTGCCTCCCCTTGCGGGTTTTCTTACCACTGGCTGGGAGGGCAGTTTTATTCAGCCATATTTTAGAACTAATTGTTCAGGTATTGCATGGGGTGGGATTTTGGTGAATTATTTTATGTAAAGCGTCAGGCATTGGCTTCTGTAGGGCAGCCAGAGCAGATCTAATCACCCTAATAGGCAGTAACTGCTGATACAAATGAAACAGTAGAGTAGATTCTGTAACCTAGAAATAGGAAGAAACATATTTAAGAGAGTTACGTGTTTGCAGCTGGACTTCTCTGGGTTGTACAGGTTGATGTGGAGAGAATCATAGAACGGTTTGGGTTGGAAGGGACCTCAAAGCCCATCCAGTCCCACCCCCTGCCATGGGCAGGGACACCTCCCACTGGATCAGGGGGCTCAAAGCCCCATCCAACCTGGCCTTGAACACCTCCAGGGATGGGGCAGCCACCACTGCTCTAGGCAGCCTGGGCCAGGGCCTCTCCACCCTCACAGGAAAACATCTCTTCCTAAGATCTAATGTAAATCTCCCCTCTTTCAGCTTAAAATTGTTCCCCCTCGCCCTGTCCCTGCACTCCCTGGTAAAGAGCCCCTTTCAGTACTGGGAGGCTGCTCTAAAGTCTCTTTGGAGCCTTCTCTACTCCAGACTGAACAATCTCAACTCTCTCAGCCTGTCCTTGTAGCAGGAGATGCTCCAGCCTGCAGATCGTCTCTGGGCCAAATCTGCACATTTCTTCTTCCGTCTGGTCTGAATAGATAGATCCATGCTTCCATGCAGGAATCTGTCATGCCACAGGCTTGATGAATTTCTGCTTGCAGTTATCACTCAGCGATCGAACAAGCAGCTGTGGGAAGACAGAGAGCTATGAGAAGGAAAGGAATCCGGGTAGTTGCATGCAGTTGTTCTGTTTGGCTTCCTTTGGTGGTCTGGCTCTCACCCAGCGCTTTATCAGAAATCACCAATGGAAAACCAGTATTGGTCATGACAAAGTCCACATATTTTAAGCGTGGTCTCCACATGACAGCAATTCCAGCAAGTTTTTAGTGGTACTTTGTTAAAATAGTTCTGTTATAGTCAAACTTAGTCTAAGTTACACAATTTTGAGGGTTTTTGCAAGTAAAAGCATTGGCTTTTTTCCACAGTCAGTGTTTGTAAGAGCAGAGCAACAGCACCAAGGATCCACTCACCAGCTTTTTCTTTTCTCTTCAGGTTAAAGATGGATATAAATGGAACCTTGCATCCATGTCTTATGGACAGGACGTTTGTAGACCTTTGTGGTGTCCATGCAGTTCACAAGGATGGCTCTGGTGACGATGGGTGGCATCATGGACGACAGCTTCTTCAGTTGAGCATCTGCGGTCAGCCAGGAGGGATGTGCCATCGAGCGCCTGCAGTATATGAAGTTGTCTGGGTACCAGCTACCCAATGGCTTTTTCAGTTGGAGGGGGCTGTTTTCCTAACTACTCATGGGCAGGAAGGAGTTGCTCTGGCAGCACAGTCAAGGACAGAGTGTGAAGGTTGAGTAGCCGTGGCCTTGTCGTCAGGGCTCACTGTGACTTGTGAATGCGGTTTGCCTTACTGCGTGTGGGATCTCTAAATAAATTCTGTCCCCACTCATCCCTTCAGCACGGGTTTGCATGGAAGTTGCATAGCCGAGGGTAGAGCTCGGCTGTGGTGGGGACCGTGATGGCTGTCCTGTGTGATCTGTGCTCTAAGTGGGCCTCTTGGAGCTGCCATCTCATTCCTCCTCATTTTTTAACAATAATTATTTTAGGTTCTGAGTTTCCTGGTTTGTCTTACACATCAAATAAGAGTGTAATATGTTTATTCTGTAGGACCGTGTAGCTTCAGACTTCCCAGTTCTGGTTCGTAACATGTAGTCTGACTTTCCAAAAAGCAGTTTCTGCTTGTGAGCTGGGTTGGTGCTGCCCTCAGCTGGTGTCTCCGGCATCAGCGTGGAATAAAGGCTCCACAGCTTGGGAGCTTGAGCAGAAGCGGTACAAATTCAGATCAGCCAGTGAGAGCCAACACCCGCTCTCTTTGCAGTTCATAAGGCTGAGCTGGGCTTTCTCCATGTCTGAAACACTCCTAAAAGCTGCAGCCTTTTACCTTCCATGAATAATCCATGCACATAGGAACCTTCCCTGGGTAGAGCTGTTACATCCTCTTGTTTTTTCTTGGTCCCTTGTACTCAGGGATACATCTTATCCAGTGGCCATTTGTTTTTTCTGGCCATGGACTGCATGATAGCAGTGAGGAAGGACTGAGGATAGAAGAATTCTCACAGCCACACTGTTAACAGCAGCACAAAGTCCATTGTCCAGACTTCCAGTTCCTGGAAAATAAAACCAGCAGAGTACTTCAGAGTGAAGCATGGACTCTGAGCAGCAGAATTCCACTTTGAGATATGATACGACAAAGAGCTGATGCTTCCCTGTGCCCAACACAAGCTTCAAGTCATCTTCCAGATAGGGAGACTAGAATGGAGGTGGTCTGTGATGAATAAGTAGCGGATTCCACTGCAGGAATGAAACTGAAACCGTTAATTTGGACTGCAGTAAATACTGCTATCTCTTTCTTTTAACAAAACCGCCCTTTAAATAGATGGTTTTATTAATTTATTTCTTTTTTCTTCTGAGATATAAAGTTATGATGGGGTTAGCTAATATTCTTTTGAAACAGTGATGTACTCTACTGGTGAACCTTTTTCAACCTCCTGCTCTCATTCTTGGGGTAAGCTGCCATTTCAGGTACTTCAAACTACTTAAATTAGTACTGAGAAATAAATGAATTAACCACTGTACAGTGATGGGGGTGATTTCTGGTATTCTGTGGTATCTGCTTGCTCCCTAAGCTTTAACTTCCACAAGAAATCTGCTCGCCCTGCTGCGAAGGAGCAGGTCTGCCTCAAGCTCCTAAGCTTAAGAAGAGAGAGATAAGCATGTGTCCAGGATTCAGGAATGTTGTTGTGGAAGAGAGTGTTTGCCAGCATTTCCATATCTGATGTCATCATTAGCTCTCCTTTTAAAAAAGAACAGTTTGATCTGAAGAAAGCAGGACTGAGTGAAGTATTTGGTCTCCAGCTTGTTACGGGGCAGGACGCTGGTACTGTCTGGCTGTCGCCAGCACCATGGGATGTACAGGAGCGCAAGCAAGGGTTGCCAAGTGCTTTATACAAGAGCAGGTTTGAAAAGAGCAGCAGCTGAGTGCAAATCATGGGAGGTGATTTTAATCGGGAGAGGCAGCTGCTTAGAGCATAGTTTCAGTCCCATGTCTAGTTCTTGCAGAGAGCGCCTGATTTCATGGCTCAATATGTTCATTCTTTCACATTCCTGGAAGGCAACTACAGCATATGGGGTTCTGTCCACTGCTTTTGCCATGATCTCCACCATAATCTCCTCTAGTACTGACTTCATCTGGAAAGAAAATGCCATAGAGCTGCTCTTACCCAAAAAAAGATGCTGTGGGTTAACAGTTCATCAACTTGGTATGAGTTTTCTTTTTCTGCTGTTGTGTTTTCCTGTGCTCCCTCCTCTGTTGCCAATACCCTGTTCTTTACTAACTGCTCTTTGTTCTTAAAACAGCTGCAGCTCTTTTTTGATAGCCGTGAAGATAAGAACTGAAGCCATGGAAGCTGTGAAGTTCAAGTGTCAAATCCAGGGAGACAGAGGAAAGGCTTATTTGTTTCTCTCTTTTAAATCAGTATTTTTAGTAGCTGCCATCGTGAATGGAAATTCCTAAGCCTGCTCCATCTGCTGAGGACGCAGCATGTGAGCCACATTTTGCCACTGGCGCATCTCGACCCCATCAAAGAGTAACCAACCCTTCTGACCTCTGCTGGCTTTTGTAGCTGCACCACCGGTTCAGCCGAAGCGAATGCAAAGAAGCTGCTGGGGCAGCATTTCAACCCTGTGCCCTCTGGGTTGATCAGAGATGCCGGAGGAGGGCAGCTACTGGTCTTGTGATCTGCAGGACTGGGTCCCTGCCTGCCTGGGCTTGAGATTGATGTGAGAACAGGGAGGAGGGGAGGGAGCTGCAGCTGGGACAGGGACAAGCAGGCAGCAGTGCAGCGCTTTATCTGCCTGGGGCTGTGGTAACGGTGCTGCCTTCTCAGCTGGAGAGCGGTGAAGCGTTTGCTCGTGTTCAATGACATTACCGATGTCAGAGATCGGTGCAGTTACTAAGAGGGAAAGAGTGCAGATGGACACGAATGACAAGAGCATCTGGCTGCCATGTTTCCCGTGAGCTCTGCGCTCGCAGCTCCTGGTCTGCAGGCTGACAGTGTGTAGCGTGAGGGACTGGGCTTGAATCACACCTCTACTGCCTTGCGCTGGTCGGAGATCGGGTATTATTACAGGTCACGTTCTGCCCGCTGTGTGTGGGCCCCTATCTGTCACCCCCATCCAGCCTCTGCTCTGTCATGGTTTGCTGTAAAGAAGCAGAAGTTTACATGCTTTTTCCTCTCGGGAAACACCTGAGCCTCCTCCAGCATCCGATCTGGGCGGCATTTCCAACACTGCCTGAGGAAGCCTGTCCGAGGTGATGGTCAGAAAGCTGATCCATGGGTTGGGGTGAAGGCTGTACAGGTAAGGGCAGGTTCTCACCGATGTACCCGTGGTAGCCCTACATGTGGAGCGGACGCTGGTGTTGGTTTAGCAGATACAGACAAAGGAAAGTGAGTGCTTCAGCCTTGAGAATACGTCAGTGTGCTTTGGTGGTGCTGGCGTTGCTGATTCAAGATGTTTTTTTACTCACATCTTACCTAAGTTTTTCCCTACCACCCCAGCCACAGGAATTGTTTTTGCAGCAATTCTGCATGTTTCCATGGGATATTTTCCCTTACATTCCCTCTTGGTTAGCGTGAGGGAACTCTGACTAGCGCACATTTATCCACAGCAGTGGTTTTCCACAGCAAATTGCAATGTTAATCTTTCTTACCTGTAATCCAAGCTGGGATGGATCAGAAATGCTGGAGCTCAGTACGCTTCCAGCTTCTCCAGATGGATGTATTTGCTCAGGTGACTCCGACACAGCCGGTGTTCCCAGCCGGTGTTATGTGCCGCCCCCTACTTAATGTCTCCTAAGAGGTACTGGAGATCCCATGGTACCTGCAAGGACGGGCTCATTCTTGATTGGATTTTAGCTGAAGCATTGGATTTTATCAGAAACCCTGAGCATCCTCTTCTCTGGGCTGAGCAGCGCAGCTCTGCCGGCCTCTGACCATTGCGGAGCCCCGTTAGTGCAGGGCTATGGCTGCGCTGACAGAGGGTCTGGCAGAGCCAGGTGGATGCACACCCGCACGCAGCCTCGGGCTCAGTGCAGCTGCCTGTCTGGACAAGGAGGCTGGGTGCTGCTGGGTTATTTTGCCACATAAAACTTACCTGGGAGTAACCTGCTTGCTCTGTCTCTCCCAGCATGATCTGAAGCGTTTGCAGGTAAAGGCTGATGTTCTCGGCTTCCTCCTTTCGGGTGCTCTGGGCTGGCAGCCCTCTGAGTGGGAATATGGATGGGAAGTTTGAGTGAAATCCACTCAGGTATTTCCCAGCTGCAGGGCACGGGGAAGGGGGAATTCCGATGTGTTTTTCAGACAACAAGGAGGAAGCAATCCAGCTGGGGTCTGGGAGAAAACCAGGCTTGTGACCTTCACCCAGCTCTGTGTCCTGGTGGGGCTGGGGTCAGCCCACCAGCAGAGTAGGCTGAGTGGCTGGGGAGCCACGGTGAGGCCAGGGCCTGGGGTGATTTTTCTTCTATTAATGAAATTTTAGGTTCTTTTTGAGCCCACCTAAAGTTTTGGCTACAGCAGCCCACAGCGAGTGTCCAGGCAGCAGTGGCATGCGCAGGGAGCTCGGCTCATCCCATGCCTCAAACCTGCTCCCAGCACCCACCCGTGTGGGAAGCCCACCTTCTCCACCGCAGTGATGAGCTGCTCCACCAGGGAGGGGCTGATGCCTCCCACCAGCAGCCCACTCCAGGGTGACATTTTCCCTCTTTTTAGAATCATAAAATGTCCTGGGTTGAAAGGGACCCACAAGGATCATTGAGTCCAACTCCTGTCCCTGCACAGAACAACGCCAGCATTCACTCCATGTGTCTGAGGGCGATGTCCGAATGCTCCTGGAATATTGTCAGGCTGTGACTGCTTCCCTGGGGAGCTGTTCCAGTGCTCCACCACCCTCTGGGTGAGGAACATTTTCCTAATATCCAACCTAACCCTCCCCTGGCACCTTCCTGCCCTTCCCTTGGGTCCAGAGAGACAAGATCAGTGCCTGCTTCTCCTCCTCCCCTTTTGAGGAAGCTGTAGGCCACCATGAGGTCCCCCCTCAGTCTCCTTGAGGCTGAACAGACGCAGTGACTTCAGCCACTCGTCATAGGGCTTCCCCTCTAAATGAGGTAGACGCCTTTGCTCCCAGTGAGGTTCAGCCCCAGCTCCTGCAAGTCCTGCTGCTTGAAGAACTCGTCCAGCGTGGCTGTGGGCTCCTCGCTGCCCACAGACTTGCTCCACTGGTCTGGCTGCACCCGCAGCAGCAGCAGCGTGGGGAAGCTCTGCTGGAAGCGTGTGGTGGGTCCCTCAGCCACTCCCATAACCCTTGTTCTCCAGCTCCTTCCCCAGCTCTGATCCCTTCTCTGGATGCACTCCAGCCTCTCAAAGTCCTTCTTGTAGTGAGGGGCTCAAAACTGAACCTCACACCGGTGCCATGTGTAGTGCTGTGCAGGGGATTTGGTGCTGCACGGTCCAGCCTGCACATCCTTGTGAGTGGGCAGCCATCCTTCGGCCAAGCTGAGCTTGGTGCCAGCCCAACTGCACACAGGGCAGGTGGGCACGCAGGATGCAGGACCAGGAGCCATCCCACCCTGTCACAGCCACCCCATGCCCTGCAGCAAGGTCCTTTGGTCGAGGCTTTGGTCAAGAACAGGTGGAGGCTCAAAGCAAGACCACACTGACCACAGTGCTGCCAGCTTCATCCACCGTGGCATCATTGTGGCACCAAAATCTTGGTGCTGAGAGAAGCATGAACCGAGTCACAAAGCTGGCAGTGGGAGCCAGAGGCCCCTGTCCCTCCTGAGCCACACAGAGACCACAGGAGGCTGAGGCTGAGCGCAGTTGGGTGTTTATTTGCTGCAGATCCTCAGCACTGGTTTACAAGGCCATGGCAAAAAAAAAAAAAAAAAGGTTATAATAAAAAAATCCTTCCCCCCACCCCCGCCTTCCAGAGAGGCCTCTGCACGGAACAACCCGACATACAAAATAATCTAAAAGGAGAAAACTATACAGGAGTATTTACACCTCTGATAAATAGACTAATACTGATCCAGGCGCCTCTCTCCAGACCATGTGCGGTGGCCAAGGGAACAGGGAAAGACACGGGTGTTCGCGAGGCAGAGGCTGCAGCCCCCAGCCCAGCCAGACCCCCTGACAGCAGCTGTCCCTGGCACAGGCTCCGGGCACGTCCCACCACCTGCTCAAGGAGACGATGGCCGCAGCCTCCTGTGCCCCTGGCTGAGGTGATCATGCTGCAAGGACGTGCCAGGGGCAATGCCAGGTGGTGCTGCGAGAGCAGGGCTCCCATCTGGGCTCCAACCCCCCATGGCTGGGCAAGGACATGTCTATGCCCCATGGGGCACCACTGCACACCAGGATGGTGACAACCCTGTCAGCCTTCCCTGTGCCCACAGGAACCCTGGTGGAGGGGACAGCTGGGAGAGTCCAACACGGCAGCATAGGGAAGCCCAGGACAGACCCAGGCCCGCTACAACGAGGGCCAGGATCGTGCCTTTGTGGGGCCACCTCCCAGCCACCCTGGCACTGCTGCCCAGCACCTGCAGCACCCGAAACCCATCAGCTGTTCACCTTCCCGACAGGACACCCCAAGTGCTGCAGGACACGAGTGCTGGCAGGGGGGGCGAACCAGCAGCACCTGTGGCTCCACGCTTGTTGGGGGGATCAGGAGCAGGGAGGATGCCCACAGTGCTCCTGGCTGGCAGAGGTAGGAGAGGAGGACGGTACCCATCCGGCACTCCCCATCCTGCAGCCGAACCTGGATGGGATGAGGGTCCCTGTGTGCAGGGGTGTCACTGACCCAGCTCCAGCCCGTGAAGATGCTGTCCTGGAGATGAGGCAGTGAGAGGGAGGCCACAGCCACCGAGACACCTGTGCCCTCTCCCTCTCCCCACAATAAAGAAACTGTGAAGCTGAAGCTGGGTCCTGAGCCCCAAGGGCCAAGCTGCAGAGCGGCCCCAGCCCCACAGCTCTCCAGGGAGGGGAGATGCTTGGGCTGCCAGGGGCACGCTGGCTTCGCAGGGCCAGGAGGCTGCTAGTGTCTCTTGGTGGAGGACACCTTCTTCTTCCTGGCGGCCAGCATCTCGTAGAAAGGGTCCCGGCTGATCGCTGCCCTGGCAGGTGGAACGAGGGCTTGGGTTAGTTGTACAGCCAGGCAACAACTGCTGTAGGGTTGGGTCTTCCACACCTGGCAGGGCCTTCAGCAGCCGCCTTTGTGCCCCTGGGAAAGCCTGTTCCCTACAATTATAGAACTGCCTGGTTCAAAAAGACCTCTGAGATCATCGAGTCCAACTGCCCCTACTAAACAAGATCCCTGAGAAACTTGTCTGCCTGTCTTTTAAACAGCTCCAGGGATGGTGACTCCACCACCTCCCTGGGCAGCCTCTGCCAGTGCCTGAGAACCCTTTCAGTGAAGAAAATTTTCCTAGTTTCTAATCTGAACCTCCCCTGGTGCAACTTGAGGCCATTTCCTCTCATCCTATCGCCTGTCACTTGGGAGAAGAGTCCAACACCCACGTCACTACAACCTCCTTTCAGGGAGCTGTAGTCATGAGGTCTCCTCTCAGCCTCCTCTTCTCTAGGCTAAAATCCCAGGCTAAAATCCTGCCACCCCTGCAGGGTGCCCTGGGAAGCTCTGCCCTCCTCAAGCAGAGCAGATCAGTCCCTGCTGTGCCCCTGCCCACCCACTCGCTCCTTTGAGCACTCACTTGATGCACTTGATCCACTCCTCCTTCTCCTCGGTTGTGGGCGCGGAGATGCGGTACACCGTGTGGTTCCCCTCCACCACCCTCCCGTCTGCCTCTGTCTTGCAGGCCTTGATCACCTGGTCCTTGTTGTCCGGGATGTAGAGCTCAAAGCAGTTCTGGGAGGGAGAAGACTGTTTAGAGGCAGCCCCTGCTTCCAAAGGGGATCCCAGGCACGGAGAGACAAGGCAGAACACCGAGGCTGCAGGTGCTCCCCTGGCACAGCCACCCTCAACGCAGCAGAAAGGGATGGACACGCTGTGACCGTTCCTCTGCCACCAGCCCTGGACACTGGTGACGGGCCCTGGGTCTGCACCAGGCTGCTGTGCTGACGGAGGCAGCGACTGCTGCGGGGCCCTCCTGCCCCCTCCTGGGGGCTGCAGCACCTCCCCGCTTTCTCTGCCCCAGCCGAGGTCCCAGAGCTGCCCCCCCCAGCACCAGGAGACCCTGGCACAGCACTCACGGGCTTCTTGGAGTCCTCCACCTCGCGGATGCTCAGGTTCTCCAGAGGGATGATGCCACGGGGCTCTTTATCCTGGTGGGGCCAAGCAGAGGGGTTAGCTGCAGGCTGGACACCTCCAAATCCCACCCGTGTGCCCCAGGCAGGGCTGGATGTGGCAAAAATCCCTCTCCCCAACAGCCCTCTCCCCAGTCATCTCTGTGCTGCCTGGACCAAGGGTCATGTCCTGCACCCATACAGCCACTGGCACCGACAGGCTGCGATGCTGCGCCCAGTTTGTGCCAGGCAGGCAGATGAGTGCTGGGCAGGATCCGGCGCCCTTCCCTGCCCCAGCTCAGCATTCCCTTTCCAAACATCACTGACCGTTGTGTACTCGAAGTAGTAAAGGCAGTTGTCGGTCAGGATGAACCAGCGGCGCTTCCACGTCTTCACCCGGCCTCCTGCGAGCAGAGAGGGATGGGTTGGGCACAGCTGGGACACAGGGCACATGGTGGCTATGGCAGAGCTGGAGCCCACACGGACACACACACAGCCAAGCACCGGGCGCCAGGGCGCAAGCAGAGTCAGGCAGCCCGGCGGGCGCGGGCGCAGCAGCAGCAGGCAGCACACACCACGCCGCACAGGGCACGAGCAGGAGCGGAAAGCAGACGGATGAGGATGGAGGCAGAGGGTGAGGGGGGGGCCAGGCTGGGAGTGCTGCAGCCATTCCCACCCCAAACATGAATTCGGCATGGCCAGAGGATGCTGCAGCCAAGCCGCGCTCGGGGGGATGTGCGGGCTTTATGTTTGCACCACCTGCAGTCCCGCTGCATCCAGCCAGCACAGCCCAGTGCTGGGGCACTGCACGAGCCCAGGACCACAGTTCGAGGACTTTTGGTCAGAGGGAGCTTCACAGCTGCCACTGCAGAGGGAGAAGCCGCTCCCCCGGGCCCAGCTCCCCCTCCACCGCGTTGGCACGCTCTGGCCGTGGCATCGGTGCTGGCTGTGCTGCCACCGCAGGACAGGCACCCCAGCTGTGCAGCCCGGGTCTGGCACGGACGCGAGGAAGCACCGCGAGCACTGGGGGCCATGCTCATCCCCACCTCGCCAAGAACGCCCCGTGCCTCCCTGCTCCCCCATCCCAGCCAGATGCCCACCCAGAGCCAGGCTGGGGCCAGCACCTCCTTCAAGAAGAAGCCCTCCTGCATCCCTCCAGCCAAACCCACCCCAAAATCCAGGCCCTGACCCTCTCCATCCCACCGCCCTCCACAGGGCCACCCTCCCCTGCCGCAGCTGTGGGTGGGAAGAGGCCACGTGCCAGGGCAGGGTCCCGTGGCACAGGGGAGAACAAGACGAGCCCGGGGTTTAGGGTCCGCTCTGCGGAGTCGGGCAGGACCTGCAGAGCCGTGTGGGCTCCAGGGGGGAGCACCAACGCCCTCGGCATCCCGGGGCTGCAGGCAACGGAGCCTGGGCAGCACCAGCACCAGCACCCAGCACAGGGACCGCTGTGAGCTCTCAGCATGGCACAGGGCACCACACAGACAGCTCCTACCCGCTCCCATCCAGCCCCAGACCCCCACGCACAGGCTGGGACCCTTCCCAAGGACACCCCAACTCCATCCCTCACAGCACTGGAGGCAAAGACTCGTTGTGGCCGGGCTGAGCTGCCTGCAGACATGGTGTGGACGGGCAGGGAGGACCCTGCCAGTGGCTGGACAAGGAGCAGCCATGGTCCCATCTGTCACCAGGGCAGTAGAGGGGGTAGCAGGTTTTGGGGAGCATTTGGCATCGCATGGCCAGTACCCCATGTCCCCGCCGCGGCGGTGGCGGGAGCAGGGCTGTCCCCTCGGCAGGTGAGGTCCCCGGAGCGGTGCATGTGGTTAGCAGCAGCAGCAATGAGACTAATCACCAGCAATTAAAAACGCAAAAGAAACGAAGCCCCAGCGGTGTGAGCAGAGCAGGGGAAGAGGGGTACGTACCTCCTGGAGTTGGGGGCAAGGAAAGGAAGAGCCAAAATCATGGAAACATACAAATGAGGGAGAAAAGAAAATTAAAAAAAAAAGGGAAAAAAATAAAAAGAGGAATCCCCAAAGAACCCCCCTCGCCCTGCGTGGGTCAGTGGGGCAGAGTGGCAGCAGGGAAGCCCGGAGGGACCAGGCTGGTGGTGCTGCCATAGGGGCTGACCTGCCCTGGCTCGCTCTGGCTCTGCTGGATGGATCTCCTCAGCATGGGGGGCTCAGGGCCTGGCTCCCCCCTGCCCCATGGCCTCTCTGCCAGGTCCCTCCCCGCCCCACGGCAGCTGGGCTGGGGCCCACAGGTGCTCTGCCACCTCTCAGCACCCCCAGCTGCCCTGATGGTGTGGGTGCCAACCTGTCGTGCATGGAACTCTTCTCCCAGCAGAGCGCTGGGCTCGCTTGGGGATGGGAAAGGCAGGCCTGGGGCTCTTCCTCGTGTCCCCCCGCCCCACAGCTGGGGGACAGATGGCCCTTGCTCAGCCCCAGGACCAGGCTCTCCACTGGTCTGGGCATAGGGTGGGGGTCAGGCCCCTTTGCCATCCCGAGGGGGTGGCAATACGACAGGAACACCCTGACGGTGACGGGACAGACACCCAACCCCTGTGAGAGCCCCAGGGAAAGTTCCCCATCAGCTCCTGCTCCTGCCAGCACCCCCTTGCCCCTCCTCGCTTAACCCGGGCAGAGGATTCCCCAGAGTTGCCGAGAGGAGAAGCCACAGGAACCAAGGTGTGGGGTGGGTTTGCCGGCCGCGGAAGTCGGGCTGTGCAGCGGGGATGCCATGCACGCTGCCTGCATGTGGAGCCGGGATGCGGAGGTGATAATGCCGTGGGAAGGTGAGGCAGGGACCGGTCTGTGGCATGGAGAGAGGGACACACGCAGCCTGGGGCAGCTCGCCGCTCGCTCCCGGGGGCCTGCTCCGACAGGACCCTGCTGGGACTTGGTGACGTGAAGGGCCTCGCAGTCTCCGTGCTCCAACACCAGACCCCAGTACCAGCTCTGCACCCCGGGGTTTGCTCAGTCTAGAGGCACAACCGCCCGGGATGCCCACCCAGTCACACTGCAGCTGGGAATCTGCTCCTGCCACCCAGCCCAGGGACGGTGGAGGACTGCTGGCCGGCCGGCCGCCTTCCCCATGGGGCCGTGCCCCGTCTGCTGCCTCTTGCCCCTCCGCAGCCCACGCTCCGAGGAGCCAGGCCGGCAGGCGAGGTGCACGCAGCCCGGTGACATCGCACCCACGCCCCAGTTCCTCCCGGGGCCGTGTCAGCCCGGCTGCCGGCACTCACCAAGCTTCAGGAGCCAGCCCTCCCGGTCAGGGTTGAAGAACGTGTGAGTGAGGTCATTGCCGTCATCCTCGGGGATTTTGAAGGGTTCGTTCTTGATGCTCTCATACAGATTCTGGCACAACGACACACGGTGTCAGCTCTGTTCCACCTGGGAGCCCTGTGACGGGCCAGCTCTGCAGCCCAGCCCCGGCCCCTCCACATCCCATCCCTCACCCGGAGCAGCTCCTCAGGTAGGTCTCCCCCATCGTTGATGCCACGGTTCATGGCAATGAAGCGCTCGGCTGTGGGTTTGTCCTTGACGTTGGGGTTGTGCAGGCTGGTGTTCAGCATGATGATAGCAAAGGAGAGCACGTAGCACGTGTCTACAGAGGCAGAGGGGAAAGTCAGCTGCGAGGCAGGGTGGCTGGGGAGAGGGGCCGGGGCAGACACTCACCTGTGGACTGGAAGACGCCGGGGTTGCACTGGCAGTACCGCTGGGCAAACGCCTCCATCATCCGGTCGATCTTCTGTGCCTCCCCAGGCAGTCGGAAGCTCCACAGGAACTGCCTGTGAAGAGCGAGGTGCTGCGCTGCTTTTGGGGGCTCCTCGCAGCCTCCCACCAGCCTGCTGCCCGTCTCCACTGATGGGGGGAACCCTGATGGCTCGGGTCCTGCCCCTCTCACTCACCGCAGGGCCTGTACGAGGTTGAGGTCAGTGAACTCGTGCAGCTCCACGAAGGCATGCAGGACTTGGATGTTGAACTCATCCCTGTGGGAACAAAGCCAGAGCACGAGGGATGCATGATCAGCAAGTCCTGTGACTGCTGAGCGGCCCCACATCTCCCTGCCCCGCTCTAGACTCTGCTCATTTGTGGGGCGAAACTTGCAGCTATGCCTCAGCTGGAGTCCTGGGCTCGTTTGTTTGCCTCTTGCAAACACCAGCCACACTCAAAGAGCCCCCAGCTGGCCCTGGCATAAGGATACCAGCCCCCCATGTGCCCCCACTCAGCTGCCCTGGAAGCTCAAGGAGCTGCAGCATCCCATCTCTCAGGCACTGGGAGCCTGGGACACTCTCAGGAGACCCGAGCCACCCAGGCCAGCGTACCTCTCGCCCAGGTAGTCACCGATGGCTGTCTTGTTGAGGCCCTCTCCCTTGTAAAGGAACTGAGCGATATCCTCACACGTGTTCTTCAGCAGGTCGTTTTCGATAAGGAACTGGATGCCCTGCAGTGATGCAAGAGGTGCTGCTCTGGGGCTTGCTGCTCACCCTGCCAGCCCACCCGCTGCCTCCCCAGTCTCTGCCCTGGGTGCTGGCTCTGCCCCAGCCCCAGCGGGTGGCCATACACCCCAAAGGCGAAGCGGCACAGCCCCAGCACAGTCCCAGATGGGCTGCAGAACACCCCCTTCACATGACCCTACCAGGAACCTGCTGCCCTGCTCCCCACTCTGCCCACCCCACAGTACCTTCTTGGGATCCATGTTGAACTTCTTCCTGCCCATCGCCACCTGCTTGTTCCTCTGCATGTTTTTCCTGCAAGGCACAAAGCAGCTCTGAGCATCCAGGAGGGACCTGGCTTCCTCCCGCCCACCCCTTTGGGCAGAGCAGTGTGGGGAGGGATCAGCCTGGACCAAACAGGAGCCCAGCAACTTGTACAGGGCCAGGTGCCCTGTCAGAACCTGCACAGGGTGAAGCCAGCTCACTGCTCTCTGTGGCAGAGTGGCATGGGCTGCTCTCAGCCCCAGAGCAAAGAGGAGCTGTTGTGCCTCATTCTTCTAGTTTGGTTAATTTGGGTTGGTTTCCTGACTCTGGCTTGGCCTTAGTCTAAAGTAACTTCATTTTCTGAAAGCTAACTGCACGTTTTTCAGACAGTTTCTCTCTACAAGTGATAACATGGGACATCGGGATGCAGAACGGCCAAGGTTTGCACTTCGCCCTCCAGTAACCAAGGCCATCCTCAAGCTGTCGGAAAAGGCTGCACCTGCAGAGAGGGGTGGACAGGACAGGTGACCCCAAGCTGACCAACAGAGGATTCCATCCCATAAACATCACACTCAATATAAAACTGAGAGATCACGAGAGTCTCGCTCTCTTCTGAGATGGCTGAGGTCCACTGAGGATCTTGTTTGTCTGATTGGTCCCAATTCTGGATCCATGCATCCCTGAATCCAGTTCCCGAGCTCAGCTCTCTCCTGGCTGTGGACAATTCCCCCACATCTGCTCTACAGAATTTGTGGTGACGAGGGGTGGGGTAGAGGCACAATCTGAGATATTTGTACATAATTCATTACTTTCTAATTATTTTCAGCAGCAGCACTATTATTATCATCATTTCATTAAAGCTGTAGATTCAGTTTCCAATCTGCAAGCCTTTTTCCTCTCATTTTCCTCTCCTCTTCGCCTGGGTGTGGAATTTGGGAATACAACTACATGAAAAGTCGGGGTTAAACCTTGACACCCATCCACGGGGTCACCATGTGCAGAAAGGACGGTGGGCACAGCATCCCAGCAGGTCACCTCTGCATGGAGGGAGGCTGGGGCAAGCTGGGGGCAGCAGGGCTCTGGGGAGAGAGGTCCTCAGGTCCTGGTGGGGCTGGCGCGATGGTGACAGCCTTCATGCCCCAGTGGGTAACTGGAAATGACGCTGCGAGGCAGCTCCCATCGGCCGCCGGGACCCCCTAATCCCAGACTGGCACCGCCTGCGCCAGCTCAGAATAACGAAGTCCAACAGTGGCTGTGGCCAGACAGAGGCTGAGGCTTGGAAAAACAGACCTTTGGAGCAGCAGCTCAGACTGTGATCCTGCTGAGCGCTCCAGGGAATTCAGAGTGTCTGGGAAAGCCACCCATACCAGCACCTACGGGACAGGGCTGCACCCCCTGGGTGCCCATGGTTCACGTGAGCGAGCTGGCATTCAGGGCCAGCCTCGACACAGGGGAAGGGGTTGGGCAAGACCCGTGGATCTACTGGAACAGAGGACTTACCTCTCCTCCGTGGACCCCAGGTTCTCGATCTCATTCGTCACTTCTGCTATCTCATCTTTCAGCCGCTGAGGGGAGAGAGCACAGTGAGACAGGAGGTGCCTTCCTCTCTCCTAAACCCTCCAGCACCCCAGCTGGGACCCAGGACTGCCCTTCTCTCCCACTTCCAAGAGCATCCCCACGGACTGGGGCTCAGGAGGCAGCAGTCAACCCTTGGGGCCATTCCCCAGGAGACCCTGGCAGCCCCTCCTTCCTTCCCTCCTTCCCACCCGAAGCGCTGCCGGGGGCTGAGCCAGCTTGGGGGGCACTCACAGAGGGGGCTGGCTGCACCCCGCTGCTAATCCCCCCGCAGCATCGCCACGCTCTGTGCGTGCAGGAAGGAAGAGATTCAGAGGTTAATGAAATTACCCCCTAATTCCTTTAGATCATGCCCAGCATATGGCAGTAATTAGCCTCTGCTGCCTTAATCAGGGACGGACTGACAAGCGTCCCAGATGAGCAGTGACCTCGCAGTCGCTTGCCAGGACAGTGGCCTGGCCCGGAGACACGGTCCCTGCCCGTGCCAGGGAGGGGCTGGCACGGAGATGCCAGTGCCCTGGGCTGCAGGGAATGGCACAAGCGTGCAGCCCAGAGCAATGTGGGGAGCAGGGAAAAGCTGGGGCTATCTTCACCCGTGTGGCTGCCAGCCTGGGGCACATCTCTCGCTGGGACCCTCTCCCTGGCCCCGGGTCCCCGCAGAGGCAGAGCGATCGAGCAGCAGATCATGGGATCCCTGCAGCCGCCGCTGGCAGCCACGCGCCCAGTGGTTCCAGCAGCTCCAGTCCTCTGCCCCAGAAGGTCCACGACAGCCCCCATGCACCATGAGAAGAGAGGGGCTTTTGAGGAACGAGGACACAAACCCGACTCACGGCTCTGCCTGGGGCTGTTCCTGCAAGGGCTGTGCAGGTCTTGGGCACCGCTCCCCAATCCCACAGCCTTTACAGCCAGGGCAGGGTCTCCTCTGCGTTCTCACATAGGTCACCCTCCCTTTTCCCAGCTGTGGGGCGAGGGACACTGAATGGGGCTACGGGGACCCTGCCTGGTGACAGAGGCAGGGAGATTGTCCCCTGTCTCCCAGGGGCCAGCCCCAAGCAAGGCTGCTGTGGCTGGGATAAAGGGATGGCACGCGTGGGTATGCAACACACCTGTATGTCAGCCAGCAGCTCCTGCTTGCGGCGGCGGATGTTCTCCAGCTCCTGGCACTCCTCTGGGGTCAGGTCACTGGGCACTGAGCAGAGACATGGTCAGGTCAGCATGAGTGGCCATCAGAATCATCCCAACCAGGCTCCAGGAACAGCCGCTGCTCCTGGTTGGCAGCCTGGGTATTGTCAGGAGCTGGGACGGGGAGCTGCTGGGTGCCCAGACAAGCCAGGATGGCAAGCAGTGCCCTCAGCCCTGCACAGCCGCCAGCTGCCACCAATGGCACGTGAGGAATGTGATGGCCAGGGCATCGCCCTGCTGGGCAGTGGTGGCAGCGGGGGAGCTGGGCACTGCCAGGTCCTGCTGATTCAGCCCACAGTGGCCGCGCAGCAAGGGCAGCAAGGACTAGGACCTGCGTGGCCCTTGGACTGGTTCCAGCACTCCTCCCTGCTGCCCCACCAAGTCCTGTTTAACTCTGCTCTGCCCCAGCCAGGCTGATGTTGGTGGCTGTTCCTGTCCTTTCTGTGCCCTGTGGCACCAGGCTGGAGCCCCACGGAATGCTCTGTCACACTGGGCCAGCCCCAGAGAAAACCAGCTCCTGGCTGCCCTTGGAGCCCCCTCTGCACTGGATCCGTCCTTCTGAGTCAGGTCTCACCCTCTGGACAAACCTCAACTGCATGCCATGACCCCTATATGTCCCTGTCACCCCATGGGAGCCAGGCACCACTCTCCAATACACCATCCCCAAGCACAGGGCTGCCCATGCCCCTCCTTGTCCTCCAGACATTCCTGGTGCTCCCTGCTGCGTGACCTCCTGCTCTGCAGTGACACTCTGCATGCTGTTCCTGTTCCCTCCTGTCCCCAAGGTCACCAGCTCCTCCTGCAGCGCTCCCAGACAGGTGCCCACCAGGGCTGCCACCGCTCTCTCCCTCCCCAAACATCACCGCCTCGAGTGCCACCACGGCCGTGGTCTCCAGGCCACCGATGCCACCAGCCTGGACTCACCCAGAGCACCCCCAGCGCGAACGTCTGCCCCATACCAGCACCCGGCGATGCCACGTGCCTTTGGATCACCCACTGTCCTCAAACATGCAACTCTTCTCCCAGAGCCACTGCTTCCTCCGTGGGAGCCGCACGCGCCCCTGGGGCGACGTTGACCATGCAAACCGAATCTCTGAACTCAGCACTTCCCTGGCTCCGCTCGGGCTTTCTCATGAGCTTCCTCCTTCGCAAAAATCCCCCACTGCCAAGGTCGGCAGCAATCTCAGCTTGCGACACCGTCCCTCCAGACGCAACGGCAACACTTCCCAACATTTTCAGCCTCTGGTGCTAGGAAGCACGAAGCAGACAGCCCAGCTCCTGGCACCACTTAAAAGTTATTTAAACTTAAAATACCGGAGATCTTGCCCTATCAGTACATCCAATCACCTCTTGTTCAGCCCAGTGCCATTCCTGCAGGTGCTCAGCCCCTCCTGCCCGGTGCCCAGGGCACTCAGCAAGCCCAGGCTTGCTGCAGGAGGACTGAGCTGTATTGCCTGCCTGTTGCCAGACACAAACACCTCTAAATCCCTGGGCTGCAGTGTGTGCTGCAGGACCCTCCCTCCTGGCTGCAGCCGAGGTGAAGTTCAGTGCCAGGGCTGGACCTGGAGCTTGGCAATCCGGCCAAGGGCAGGAGGATGAAGCCACTGCAAGAAGCCCCAGCCGGAGCAGCTCTCTGTGTCCACCTTCGAGTGGGCAGGGGTCTTGGCAAGCCCTGGGGCAGGCACAGCAGAGGATGAGATGCTGCAGGGCAGAGGGGGCCGGTGGGTCCGTACCAGAGTCCGGTGGGTCCGTACCAGAGTCCGGGAAGGTCCCTCCCCACCCGCGCTGCTGAGGAGAGCGACTCGTGACAGCAGCCCAGCCATGTCAGCAGTAGCCAGAGGAAGAGAAACCCCAGACCTAAGAGCTTTTCTGGGGAAGGAAGAAGGCGTTAACCCTTCCCCAGCTCTCTGCACAGCACCAGCGCTGAGCAGAGCCCAAATAACTGCTGAGAGGCCTTGCTGCGGGCTGCAGGGAAGGGGAGGCTGGAGCAGGCGCTCGCGGCCCTGCTTTCAGCCCAGGAGCCAGGGTGCAGTAACCCCAAGGGGATCCCAGTGCTGGCATCAGCACAGGAGTTCAGGGGCTCCCACAGCTCCAGAGCCAGAGGACCCTGCACATCGGCAGCAGCTGGAGGGCAACAAGGGGTACTGGCAGGATTTGTCTGTCTGTCCCAGGCTCCAGGATCGCTGGGATCTGTGGTAGCTGGGAGCAGCAGCACATCCCCCCGCTTCCGCCATGCCCAAAGCGAAGCACCCCCCATGGTGTGCCAAGGCCACGCTTACCCCTGTGCTCCTTCCTGCCTCACTGCCACAGCTGGTGGCACAGGAGAGGGGCAGATGTGGAGCCCCCTCGCTTGCCTCCCCCTCCCCCCAGCCCCACCAGCTTTCCCGCACCCCCAGGCCGAGCTCACCACTGCCCTCCGCCCTGAGCACCATCCTGGCAGGCTGCCTCCACCGGCTCCGTTGCCGGTGTCTGTGGCGCCCACGACTCTGGAGAGCTGCTGCTGTTTTGGGGCGCGGACACCTGCCCACCCCGGTGCTTCCTGGGGTGAGTCAGGGCCGTGCTGCGCCAATGAGCTCTGGGGCCGCCTGGGCGTCATCCCTGTTCCTGCCACAACGAGCCCGTGCCTGCCAGCGCCTCAACTCCTCTGCTCTCGGCAGGGTGGGGAAATGGGGCACCCAGGGCCCTGCTCCCCCTCCTTGGGCCTGGGGGCAGGGGATGTGATGTGTTGGGGTCCCAGCCAGGCAGGCACTGAGGGTCCCAGCCCCTCCTTCCATCCTTGAGGGGCTGTCAGGACACTTGAGCTCGCACATCTAACGCTGGGGTCCCCTCCCTCCACAAGCTGGGGACCCCCCACCCCAGCAGACCCCTAGCTCTGCCCCACAGTGACCCCTCTGGCACTGCCAGCCCCTCCACTGCAGGTCTGAGTCCTACAAAGGCTGTAAGGACTGAGCTCCAGGCAGGACCAGGAGAGCGGTGGGGACTGTGGACTTCACAGCACCTCACACGGCAGGATGGGACCAGAACCGGCACCAGGAGCAGGGCTAGGAGCGACGCTGGTCCCCACGGGATGCTGCTTCCCGTTGTCACATCCCTGTGCTCCAGGCTCCCTGTACAGACCCCAGCGCTCTGTATGGGATCCCTGGGCACCAGAGTCTGGGGTCCCTGGGGCTGTGTCTGCAACGGGAGCAAACCCCAGCACATCCCCAGCCCGCTGGAAGGGCTGCGTGAGCCTCGGCTGCCTTGACTCAGCTAAATCCTGCTCAGCAGCGCGAGATGGAGAAACAGCACCCAGAACGCCAGTTACGGAGCAAGGAGAGGCAGGGCTTTGGAAGCCTCCTGTCAGTCCTTCGGCCCACAGCTCTGCTGCACGGCTACCCAGCCCTCCCACCAGCTCCCACCGCAGGGACCGAGGCACTGGGTTTAGGCAGGCGGTGGGAATGAGCCCACGGTGCCAGCAGTGGCTGCCGCTGTGCCCTGCTGCGGGGCACCGCTGCCCGCTCCTGCCATGCCCTCGCGGTTTGGGGGACCACGGGCCCCCCAGCAACTTCCTGCCCGTCTCAAGACACCACATCCTGTTTTCACCGCGCCGTGTGCGCATCCTGGGTTGCATCAGCCCTGTCCTTCCCCATAGACAGCCAAGGTGCGTCAGGAGAAGGCTTTGGGGTCAGGAAAGACCCTCCCTGTGCCCAAAGCCAGCCAGGGCCCTGGTGCTGCTTAAGCCTTGCCCACTACCTCTGCTCTCTGTGCCCAGACTCTGGCAGAAAACCCACATCCACAGCCACTTCTTCACTCTCCGGTGGCTCCAGACTCCAGCACCGACCATGTACAAAGCCCTGGCCCGTGGTGCGGCCAGGTGAGCGCCAGCTTGGCCATGTCCACATGCACCAAGCAGGTGTTGAGAGCGCTGGCTGGCAGGCACCTCTCTTGCTCTCCACACCTTTCCCCGTGCTGGGTCTCAGGCAGAACAAAGCAACAAAGCCCACTGGTGCTCAGGCTCAGCTGCCAGCAGGGTGTGGGGCTGGCACCCATGGCACAGCCACACTTGGCAGGAACACACAGAGAGCAGCAGCCGCTGGGCTGCCTCACACAGATTTCAGGTTGGAGAGCGCTGCCCCAAGCTGCCCTTGCACTGGTGACGGTGGCCAAGCGCTCACACATCACCCATGGCAGGAGAGTGAGGGGCTGGGACAGGACCTGCCACAGCCACACTGGGCTGTGTGCACCCTCCTGGCCTCTCCCAAGCATCCCCGTCCCGGCATGGCACCTGGCACTAGTTCAGGGCAATGTCATGCGAGGCACCCAGATGCCCGGCTGTCCTGCCGGTGCTCAGTGCCTGGAGAGACCAGCAGCGTGCGTGGGAAGGAGGTGACGAGACGGCGAGGACTCTGTGCCAGTGTCGGCAGAAGCCATATGGAGCCGGAGCCAGGGGCACTGCCACGGCTGCCGGAGAGACGTAAACTCTGAGGCAAGCAGAGGGCACGAAGCGCCTACCTGCCTTGGAAGCCACCGAGGGGCAGAGGAAGGCCTGGAAACTGGAAGCACAGAGCTCGCTGACCGTCCCCATGCTGCAGAGGTCCCACGCAGGACACCACCAGCTCCGACGGGGCAGGCAGAGGCCTGGCAGGTGCCGTGTGGCTGGACAGCAGGCTCCCGGGTGCCAGGGCCTGCGGGCAGGGTGCAGGCAGGGGAGCCAGAGGACTCCCCGCTTTGGCTGGAGCTGGGGAAGGCGGCTCTGGCAGGGGAGCTCCAGCTGCAGGAGCCCACGCGCCAGCCCCAGCCAATCCTCGCTGCTCCCTGCCTGCACACCAGCCCGCTTTGCTCCTGACACACCGGCCGGCCGGCGGCTCAAAGCCACTTAGAGGACGAGGAGTTTGGGAACTCCCCAGCAGCCCCCGCTCCCTGGGCTGCCTGCCCTCCCCGCAGCCCCCTTGCCCCCGCGGGGGGCTGGCAGTGGGGTATTTTTAGAGTGGTTTTATCCCTCCGTATTAGAGCGTTAAGCATCGGGAGCCGACGGTCGCGTAGCAACCAGCACTGCATAAAGGAAGGTGCACCAAGAGACATAACGCGGCTCTGGCGAAGTGTGGGGAGCTGGTGCTGCCACAGCCCCCACTCGTGGGGTGCAGAGCTCGGGCACTGAGCCTGGCACAGCCCTGACAGGCTGAGCCTGCCCCACGCGCCTTGCACAGGCAGGCCCGCTGTGTTTTCTGCCAGCTCCCTGGCAATGCCAGCCAGACAGCTGAGCTCCGGGCACGCCCTGGCATCATCAGAGGTGCCTCCCGCTTCGCTGCGGTCCTGGGGGGTTCCTGCAGCTGGAACTGGGGGGGGGTGTCTCTCCCTGGCATCCCAGCTGTGAAGCTGGGGGAAGGCGCAGCCCTCCTGCTCCCCAGCCCTGCTGCACCTGCGCCCCTCCAGCCCCACAGGCGCCAAGCGAACCCAAACCGGATGGACAGCTCTTCCCCTCAAAGCAGGAGCGATCCCCAAGCACAGGGCACGGCCGTGAGTAACAAACCCCAAAGCCTGTCGGGGCACAAGGCAGCGCCTTGCAGAGAGCCCGGCTGCCAGGAGCCAGCAAGCTCCGCTCGCCTGCGCCGGCGAGCGCTGGGACGTGCTGAGCGAGGAGAAACCTGAGCGGGGCAGGCGGCAGGGAAGGGCACCGGGATGAAGCCACCTTTGCAGACAGGAGGGTGTGGGGCAGGAGGGGACCCCAGCTCCCAGAAGCAGTGGGATGTGGATGAGAGGAAAGGTGGAGCAGAAGGGCAGCTCACGGGGCTAAGAGGACAGTAAGGCGCTTGCTGCTGACATGACCGACTTCTTGGTTTCGGCACCGCTTCCCCTTTTGCAGGGGCTGAAGCAGCGGTTGACACGTTGCCAGGGCCCTTCGGCATGGGGGGCACAAGAGCAGGCAAGAGGGGCTGGTGGCCAGACATGTGGTGTGGTGAGTGCCTGCTGTGAGCTTGGATCGGCATCTGGAGAAACCCCCATGTGGCAAGGGCACCCATGGGTGCTCCAGTCAGCCTGAAGCAGGGCCAGGCAGCACCTCTAATTCTCACACCCTGCCTGGGCACATTTGGGCGTTTACAAACACCCTGAGGACGTGCTAACCATGGCTCTGCACCCTGATCCTCCGCCTGCCAGAAAGCGGGGCCCCAAAGAGCTGCCGCCCCCCTCCCTTAGGTTCAGAGCAGAAACTTCTGACCCCAACACGCTGACACCAGCGCTGAGGGACACGCAGGCCCCGCTGTGTCCCTGACGTGGAATTACTGAGTGTCAGCAACGTGGCTTATTGTCCTCTGCTCATGAACATCTCCAGAGAGGAGCTGGCTAATTGTCTCTCTGCCCAACTCTGTACTGCCAGGCTTTGGGAGACCCGACCCCGGCTCTGCTCTCCAAGTCTGGTGCTCCTGCACCATCTTTGACCTGGGAGCCCCAGCAAAAGAGATGCTCCTCCAGCCAGCTCAAGTGCCAGCCCCGCTCATGCCTGCGCCACACCAGGGACAAGGCTGGTGCACCACTTGCAGCTCCCCTGGCAGCATCCTCCCAGCCCTGGTCCCCTCAGAGCATGCTGTGGTCCTGGGCTGTCCCCAAAACCAGCCAAGGGCCTGCCAGCACAACAGGGCTGTGGGGAGAGGGCTGGGAACCCCCAGCCTCCTTTGGGGAGCTCCTGCACCTCACATAGCCCACCCCTCCTCCTGGCACCAGCCTTCCCGCCCCAGACAGCGAGATGCCCAGGCACAAGCCGCTTTGTGGGAAGCTGCATCAGACCTGCTTAGAGAAATCCCTTAATCCCCCAGGCCAGAGCGAGCAGTAATCCCCTGGGTGCAGGATTACCAGCACTGCCCAATCCCCTGCACCCCTGAGGAGATGGTGCCGGGATGGGATTGTGCTCCCCGCGGCACGCTGCTCACCGGTGCTGCAGCTCAGTGGGCTCCCCACCACGACACCACCGCCCCGCTGTCCAGAGGCGTTTGCCCCTGCACCGCTGCGCTCTGTCAGCTCCAATCTAGGGATGGGTTCAGTCTCACTGCCATCCCCAAGGGAGATGCTGGGAAAGGAGTGTGAGCACAGCCCCACGCCCTGGCAGGAGCGGGGGGGAGCCCGCATCTGTGCCACCAGCTGCTCACCCCGGGATTTGCTCTCTGCTGAGGCAGACGGTTGGAGAGGGGCCACAGATCGTGGGGCAGACACTGGCGTCAGCACAATCCCACCAGGAAAAGCCTCCCTGTCAGGCTCCCACCATGCTGAGGCCTCAGCAGACCATTCTCTGCAAAACCAACACAGCTCAAAGGCTTCGGGAGAGCTGCAGATCAAGATGCCCTCACAGCCAGGGCAGTGGCAGGGATTCCGAAGTGGCTGTGCTGCTTATCCTGCACACCACCTGGCTCTGCTTCCCAAACCCGGTGCCATCCCTGCATCACCCCCGTTTCTTTGACCTGAAAGCCCCAGAGCTCTATGGTAAAGCTACTCCTTAGGCCAGGTCAAGTGAGACACCAGTTCATCCGTATGCCACACCAGGGATGGGGCTGGTGCATCACCAGTAGCTCCCCTGGTGGCATCCCCCCAGCCCTGGTCCCCTTGGAGCACGCTGCGGTGCTGGGGTTGCCCCTGAAAACAGCCAGTATCCTGTGCACTGCCCCGTGGCGTGGTGAGCCGGCAATTTCTGCTGCTGACAGAAAACCCAAGACATCTTCCAGGCGATTCCAGGATGCAGCGAGAGGCTGCTCGCAGAATTGCTCCCCGCAGCGCTCAGCCACTAATGGGCTGCATCCGACAACGCCTGTGCATGGCCACGCACCAGCAGGGCTGGGTGTTTGCACCTTATCTCACACAGTAAACTCCCCACTGCCAAGCACAGTCACTTCTGGGGTGGAACAGCAGCCTCCTAATCGCCTCCGTTGCACAAGTGCGACAGGCAGGAAGCTGGCCCGTGAGCCAGCACTGCCGGCAGCACCATCTTCACCAGCAGTGCCCGAGTAACCTCAGCTCCCAGGAAGAATGGTCACCAGCATTGCGACCTTGGTTTTAGATCCCACCCAGACAGACTCCAGCTTCCCACCCAACAAAGCCCTGGCTCAAAGAAAACCCACTGGCTGACCCACAGGAACCTGCCCCAGAGGGTCAAGGCACAGGCAGTGCCTTCATGCCTAGTCCTGCTCCTCAGCACCAGGAGCAAATGCTCTGCAGACACAGAGGACGCAGGAAAGCAGAGAAGCAAACTGCACCTGCATGAGAGAAGGGACCTGCAGCCCCTAAGCCATCTCACCCCAGTCCACCCTGGGAGCAGGACTTGGGCGCAAAACAGGTGCTCCTGTGCCAGGCAGATGCGCTCCTGAGCCAGAGTGGTTTGTTCAACCAACACCGTCGACGCGAGCCTGCTCTGCGGAATTCTAACAGTACTCAGAGACAGCAGCTGAATACAAAGTGTGAGTGGTGGCGGGAAGGCGTGCAGGCAGCAGGTCCCAGAGCCCAGCAGCATCAACGCTGCAGGCAGGTGTGTAGCCTGGCAGCACTGACACCACAAGCAGCAGGTCCAGTGCCTGGCAGCATCAACGCTGCAGGCAGCAGGTCACAGAGCCTGGCGGCACTGATGCCCCAGGCAGCAGGTTCATGGCCTGGCAGCACCGATGCCACAGGTCTCAGAGGCTGACAGGGCAGATGCTGCAGGCAGCAGGTCCAAGAGCCCAGCACCACCAATGCCACAGGTCCCTGAGCCTGGCAGCAACGACACTCCAGGTAGCAGATCCCAGAGCCTGGCAGCACCGATGCCACAGGTCCCAGAGCCTGGCAGCACCATCGATGCAGGCAGCAAGTCCATGGCCTGGCAGCACCGATGCCACAGGTCTCAGAGCCTGACAGGGCAGATGCTGCAGGCAGCAGGTCCAAGAGCTCAGCACCACCAATGCCTCAGGTCCCAGAGCCTGGCAGCACCGATGCCCCAGGCAGCAGGACCACGGCCTGGCAACAGCGATGCTGCAGGAAGCTCGCAGGCAGCGCGGTGCCGGCCGTGTGGGGCCGATGGCCCGGTGGGGCGGAGGGCTGAGCTAGCAGCCCGGGCCCCTCTCCCCGCGGCCCCAGCTGCCGGTGGTTTCCTCGCGGCGCTTCCTCCCCGCCCCGCCCGGCCGACCCCGCGAAGCGGAGCAGCCGCTCTGCCACCTACGGGTCCCGCCGCTTCCCAAGTCCCTCCCCGCCCCGCGGATCCCGGAGCACCCCAGCCCCCGCCGGGCACCGCGGGCCGCACACCGACGCGAGGGATCTCAGTCCCGTCGCGGCGCTGGACCCCGGCCCCTCACTGACCGTAGGCGCCCTCCTCCTCCTCCATCCCCGCTGCCGCTCCGGCCCCGCCCGCGTGACGAGCGCGGCACCACGTGATGAGGAAGGGGCGTGGCCAGGGAGGACTCGCCCCTTCTATGTGCCCCGAGCCCTTCCCCCGCCCCGCCAGACCCCGCCCCTTTCTCCCCGCCCAGACAGCCCCCTTCCCTATCTGGCAGGCCCCGCCCTCTTCCCGTCGCCCCGCCCCAGACAGATCCCCGGCCCCACCTCCGCCCGGCAGACCACGCCCCTTTCTCCGCGATCCGGCAGGCTCCTCCCCTTCCCCCACGCCACGGTCCCTGCCCTAGGGCAGGCCCCGCCCCCTTTCCCGCTCCGCCTCCAGCCGAGCCCGTTCGCCAACGAGGGTTTATTAATGGTGAGGGGGGGTCCCGGCAGCAGCGCCCCCTGCCCGCGGGGACTCTGCCGCTAAACCCCGCGGCCAGCGTGGGGACCGGGCGGGACAGGATATGATAAAGCGGATGGGAGGGGATGGAATAGGAAGGGAAAGGAGGGAGGAAGGAAGAGAGAGGCAGGAGGCGGGGAGGAAAAGCAGGGGGTAACAAGGATTCCATTGCAACTTGTAACGGGAGGGTGAGGGTGGGGGTGGCGGTACCGGCCCTGTCCAGCGGGGAGGTGGGGGGACCGAACAACAGAGCCGGGCAGGGGGCAGCAACTCAGAGGCGGCGGCTCAGGCTGGTTCCCTTGGCAGGGTGGGTGTTCGTCCAAAAGCGTCGCCTGGTCTTCAGCTTCTGGAATGGAGAGACAGGTCTCTTCCAGTCCCACTTTAGCTTGGTCTTAGTCTTCTTCACCTGTGCAAAGGCAGGAAGGGTCCTGGGGTCAGAGCACAGGGGGTGCTGTTTCCCTCCACCCACCCCCCCAGTGCCAGAAGCAGGCAGTACCTACCCTGCCTTGGTCGAGTTCTCGGTCCCACTCATCGATCACTGTCTCATTCTTGGCACTTGTTGCATCGTGAACTGCATCTTGGCTCACGGCTGAGGTCTCGCCCTCCCACGTCAGGACTGCGGAGCAGCGCGGTCAGCAGGGAGCGGGGTGCTCAGCAGGGAGCAGGGTGCTGTGCTCCTCTGCAAGGCCCCTGTACCAGGCCAGCAGCCGCATCCCCTCACCCCAGCACCCACTTTGCGACATCCCAGGAGCATCTGCCCAGCTCCGGGAGCTCCCGAAGATGCCTGCGCTGCTGCTGCTGGGAGAGCTTGAGCCCTGGCAGAGCACGAAGGGCTCTGCCCGCATCCAGGGATCGGGGCAGGGGACTCCCACCCAAAGGAGCAGGGATTACCTTCTTTGCCATAAGCCTTGTCCAGAGAGTTCTTAAGGAGCTCCTCCACTACGTTGGTCTGTTTGTGGCTTACAGGCGTTCTGTCAGCTCCAGAGTCAGTGCTCCGGACAGCAGGGGAGGGCCTGATGTCTTCACCCTGGTGGTTCCAGGCACATATTGCTGCTGCAGAAACAGAAGGGGTGAGGAGAAGCCAATTCCAAGGCAGATCTCATCACAGGAAACACCATTGGGACTAACAAGACCATGATGGCACAGGGGGTTTGGGGACAGTGAGGCCTGTCCTGGGCAGGCAAGAGTTAGGGCTGAATCTTCAACCCACGAGTCTGGAGAGAAGCATGCCCTCATCCAGGGTACAACTGGGCAGCTGCACGAGAGGTGTGCAGGCCTGGGGCCAGGAAGATGGGCACCACCAGGCAACTGTGGGCCCAGGAAGCACCAGGGATGGCACAGCAGCAGTCCAAGGGGCTGCAACAGGCAGATAAGCTGGCTTTCCCCTGCCTGGCACCAGGCTGGGTGGTGGCACACAGTCGTACCTGGGGCACTCTTCGTGGTGCGGATGCCATTGGTAGCTGGCCACTTTGAGGTTGGGCTGCTAAGGGGTTCCTTCTGCTTGTGGTGTTCCCTCTCTCCAGCTCCAGCCTCCATGCACCATGGCTTCCCTGTGCAGGGCTCTGTCTGAGCCCTCCTAGAGCTGGGGAAGACAGCAGGGTCAGATGGTTCCTAGACCAGAGCAGGAAGAGTCTGAGCTCCCCACAGGGCTCTGGTGTGACCGTAGCCCCTCACCTGGTCGAGGACAGAGTCCCAGAGCAGCACTCTTCAGCCTCTGTTCTCTTCCTTTTCTTCTTCTTTTTCTTCTTTTTCTTGGGCTCTGCACCCAGCTCCTGGCAGCCTGGCTCCTCCTGGCCACCAGTGGGCTTCTTCCTTGCCTCCTCCCCCGTGAGCGACGCTGACTTCCCCTGTGCACAGGTTTTCTTTCTGGGGGGGCTGGAGATGTCATCCCTGCCAGTTACAGGTGGAGGCTGAGGGCTTCCATCTGCCCCATGCTGTCGCTTTTTTGGGGGTGAGGTAGGGAGTCGAGGGTCTTTGGTGACGGCGAAGACAGGCTGTGGGTGAGGCTGTGAGTGGTGGTCACTTCTTACCTCCTGCTGGGTGCTACCCTGTAGTTATTGACATAAATAAAAACGTGGTCGTCTAAAAAGAAAGAGGTTTCTGTGAGCCAAGAGGAGAAAACAAAAAAGGGGAGCCCAGAGAAAGGGGAGGGGAACAGACACAGATGAGGGGAGGGAAGTGGGAGCAGTAGAAGAAGAATCAGAACTGTTTCCAGTTAGAAGCACAAAGGAAGAAGGAAGGAAGGAAATTTAAAGAACAGAAATGCCAGCGCCCCATCCAGAGCCCAGAGGGCCGGTCCCACACTGCTGGCCAAGGAGGAGGCACCTGTGCAGCTCCCCATCACCTACATCACCCCATCATCTCCTCCCACTCACCCCAGGGGACAACTCTACCCTGAGAAGGTTGGCGAGGTCACCCCACTTCAGGGATGGCACAGCCACCCATGGGCAAGAAGGCAGGAGCCAATTCTCCTGCATCACTGAGGGATGTGAATAACAGTGAGGGCCTGGCCCCACACCCCAACCCAGATGGAGGGCAGAGGAACCGCTGCAGCCCTGGGGCTGAGGGGCCTCCACACCTTGCTGCCGGCTCAGCAAGACACCCAGCAAGAGCTACATTTGCCCCCAGCACAAGCCCCAGGTCAGAAGGCACATGGTGCCTACTGAAGACTCTGGGCAGAAACTCAGACTCACCTTTTTGGCAGAGAATGCCCGCTTCTTGGCAGGTGGTGATGACATGGTGCTGCTCGGCTCCAGAGCACCGTGGGTCAACTGGGAGCGTTTCAATGAAAATGGGAGCTTGTTGGTCCCTTTGTCCTTGCTCTTATGGGAAACACAGCTGTGGCTGGGCAGGTTGGAGGTAGGTTTGGTAAGGGGTCCCTCAGAGCTCTTCTTGGAGCTGGGCATTCTGGTGAAGGAGAGAAGTGCATGTGTTCACTGCAAGGGTATGAGCGCCTGCAACACCCTGGTCAGAGACGCACAAAAAACCCAGGAGCCAACAGCTCCAAGGAGGCGAGGTGCTCTTGATCTGCAGCAAAACCACAACAAGGGGCTGGACCTGCCCATGGCAGGGGGTTTGGAACTGGATGATCTTTAAGGTCCCTTCCAACCCAAACCATTCTAGGATTCTATGACCTCTCTCTGCCTGTCTCCTCGGAGCCAGCTCCGTCCCACATCCACACACGTGCTACCAGCCCTGTCCCAAATGCAGAAAGCAGTGGGCAGAGCGGCTGGGAGACACAAGGCGCTCTCACCTCAGGTAGAAGAGCATGTAGGCCTGCTGGCTGAGGACCACTTTGATGTTACTGAGGCAGACTGCAGCATCGTTCATCTGGTACCACTGCCCATTACTAGCCTGCAGAAGAGAGAACGAGGTCAGGCTGTATCCAAGGACCCTCCTGGCCTGAAGAGCAGGAGGAACAGCACCCAGCAACAGAGCTCCTCTCCCTGAAACCCACTGACAGCCCAGGAGCAGGCAAGTGGATTCTGTGAGAGCAGACCTCCACACGTCCTGCAGCGGAGCACAGCCTGTATCCCCTCATCCAGTGCTCCACACCAACCACATCTGCTAAGCGCCCTCCTTTCTGCACACTATGGGGACCCATGAGGACCCCCCAGCTCCCAAGCCCAGAGGAGCTGCCAAGAGAGTGCACTGGGCTCACCTTCACATAGCAGAAGTAGTGCCCAGCGCGGCAGCAGTATCCGGAGTGCACCAGCACTGCATACAGTTTGTACATAATGGAATCCCCATTTTTCTCAGACATGTAAGGCCTGATGTCCAAGAACTCAGGATACCCCACGTCCTGTGGAGAGAGGATGTCTGAGGAGCCTGCACAACACACTGCTTTCTAGCTAGAGTGAGAGCAGCTCAGCTGTCCTACAAGTCTCATGTCTTGAGAGAGTGTGACTCGCTCTCCCCACACAGAGGTCACAGTGAGGACATCAGCATGAGCCCAACTCACACTGCACATCTGGAGAAGGTCTGCAGGGCTGTGGCAGAGCTCGCATTGTGCACCTCCCACCTGCTCAGGCCAGGAGACAGCCCCAGCTCTGGATTGCCAAGGACTCACCTTAGAGATTTTGCCTCCATGGAAGTTGGCAAAGCGCTTCAAAGACAGCGTGAGAACATTGGAGGCTCTGTGGACGGTGAAGCGTTTGATGGCTCTCACTTTAGTCTGGCACCTGCACAAGATGAGCGCAAGCTATTCCAGCTGTTCCACCACCCAGATGATTGCCAGCCCTGGCCAAGCGGCAAGTCCCATGGAAATGACCCTGCTGACACCAGGCATCGCTCCAGGGCACCTGCTCATGGCCACATCTGCTGGCCCAGGTCCTCCTCACAAGAGGAGGGAGCTGAGAAGAGGCAGGCTGCATCGCAGGCTTCCACGGCCACATACCTCCATGTTTAGCCATGGAGCAGGTAGAGAAGCCCTCCCTGCTTCCCACTGGCACACCCGGAGGGCCCCTTCTTACCGCAGCCCCACAGACTCACCTCTCACACATGTAGGCGTTCTCCCCACGTAGAATCTCTGGCCTCACAAACATGTCCAGTGCTCGTGTGATGGTTCCAGCTTCCTGCGAGGACAGAGGAGAGGTCAGGGCACGAGTGGCCTGTCCATGCGACAGCCTGGCTCCCCTCCAAGGCTCTGGCCCCCAAAACCAGCGCAGAGTATGAGCATGGGGCTACAGTCTACACCAAACCCAGGAGCCTGTGAGCAGCATGCCATGAGGGGCACCTGCACTGTCCCCCAGCACCACAGAGCCTGCAGAGGAGTCGTGGCTCATGCTGGGGACACAGGCACAACAACAGAATACGCTTCCCTGGTGCCTGCACCATGCCTTGACAACGGCAGGTTATGGAACCTGGAGAGCAGTAACGGTGCACTTGCAGGAACCCCCCCTCTAAGAGCTGAGTTTTTCCCCACCCTGACGCTGCCACAGTACCTTGATCCCCACCGCCAGGTCCAGGTATGGTTCATAGGTGTCTGAGATGGACTTGCACACCGAGCACCACACTGCAAAAGAAACAGCAATGAGCACACCCTGACATGACAACAGCACCCGCCACCACCCCGGCACAGCACAGGCAGGGCAACATTCCCTCTCTCCGCTTTTGGACTCTGCGATGGCAGCACCAGGACTCACAACCTGGCAAGGAGGAAGGCTGGCAATTCCACTATGTGCTGGGACGGCAAGTGTTGCAAGATTGCCACCAGAAAAGGAACCTGTGTTGCCACCTATGAGCTGGGGACCCACAGCCAACAGCTTTTTCCATCACCACAACCAGGGTCATGACCCACAGGTTTCACAAGATGGACCAGCTGGGGCTGCAGATAATTTACAAATATTTAGCAGGTTTCCCAAAATTTACTCATACTTAGCAATTTTCCCCAAAACTACAAATAATTGGCGATTTTCTCCAAAGATTTTTACTAGAAGGCTCTCAGGGAACCAGCAGCCCCAAGAGCCACAGGCCCTGGCAGCCGGCACTCACCACGGGATCGCAGGTAACCGCCAAAGATCTGATGAACCAGCGTTGTGGCCTGAGTTTGGCGATCCAACCTAGAGACAGCAGCACGGGATCTCACAGTGTCCCTCTGCAACGGCCACCCCCACCCGCGGGCCACCGCTGTGCCCTCAGGACAGCTGCCCGACGTGCTCTGGCCAGCAGAGCTCTGGGAGCAGTGGGAAGTTGCAGCCTCTGTCACTGTTCTCCCCCGGTGGCAGAGCTCAGGGGGTGGCACCGTGCTGCTCCAAGGAGCAGGACTGGAGCTCTGAGCTGGCCACCGCAGGCAGAGGCAACGCAGCTTCTCAGGACAGAGGGCCCCGGGGAAAGCTGCTCCCCCACAGCCACACAGATGGGGCCCAACTAGCAAGGACATCTGGGTTCCTTGGTAAGTGGAACAGGATCCAAACCCAAAGCAGCCTCAGGATTTGGATCCAAAGCCATTGCAGCCTCAGGATTTGGTGAGAGGACCACAGCTATGCTGGGGCAGAGGGTCAGGACAAGGGAGAAGGCACACAACAGCCCAGAGCTGTGTCACAGCGCGGCAGAGTTGGGCCATCCACCCAAGCCCCTGGAGTCAGCACCTCCCTCCGAGTCAACCTCGGGGATACGTTCGCCCCACAGTCCCCTCCCACAGATAGGCAGAAGGGACTGGTGAGGAGACAGCAGAGAAGAGCAGAGGCCCCACATACTTGGAATAGCCAGTCAAGCAGGCCCTCTGCATGGCATCAATGGTGTAACGCAGGAACTCATGTGCATCCTCCTGGCGGCCAAAGCGGATGTGCTGGGCAATCTCTGCAGGAGAGGGAGGAATCAGCCCCAGCACTGCTGCAATAGATGCAGGCTTTCCCTCCTTCCCTTGGGGCAGGGAATCTAGCGTTTCACAGTATCACAGTATTACAAGGTTGGAAAGGACCTTTGAGATCATTGAGTCCAACCTATAACCCAAGCCGCCTCAGCCCAAACCAAACACATGCTGGCTACAGGGGTAGCCCATGAAGTCACCAGCCCTTGGCAGGCTCTGAGAGCCACCTCCAAAGAGCAGTCTGCCAAGACCTGCCCCAATCTCAAAGGCTCTGCTCCCGTGTTAGTCATTGTTCCCCTGCACAGCTCTAAGAGGGGAGCGCAGCCATCCTTACGCTTGAGGTTTCTGATGATGTGCATTGGCTTTATTGTGCTGCCGCTGTTGGAGAAAGCCTGGACCACGTGGTTCTGCATAGTGCACAGCATGCAAAAGTCACTTCGCTGACCTGGAGCAGGAGAGAAGACAGGATGTTGAGGACAAAGCCAGGAGAGATGAAGGCAGTACAGGGAATGGGGGAATCTCTGATTCAGCACAGCTCAGCCATGCTTGGTTTTCCCAACCAGCTTTATGCTGCGGCACAGCTCGAGGGCACCTGGGGTACACAGGGACCAGCACAAAACCCCATCCCAGCTGATGGCGCCCAAATCACAGTGCCAGCCACTGCAACACTCCAGACAGGACAGCATCCTCATGGATGGAAAACAGATCACAGGCACTCACTGGGGTATCCCACAGGGTCACCCCAAGAGGCAAATCCCACCGGAACCCTATGGATGGGGCTTGAGCTCCGTGGGCTCCCCCGGGGTCACAGATCGGAGCAGTGCCCACCGGCCTCCCTTTCAAAGCTCCCCAGACGAAACAGTTGCTGCCTGTACAGAGTCTTCTGCCTTGCTCTCACGCAGTCCCCACAGGCAGGGCCTGTTCAGGACCCCCTGCTCAGCCCTCAGGAAGCCAGCAGACCCCATTGGACCCATCTTAGTCCTGGTTATGCCCAGCAGAAACAATGTCTCCCTGGACACAAGGATGTGGAGCTTGGGAACACTGCTACGGCCAGGAAAAGTGAGATGTACACGGGGATGACTGCTCAATGGAGAACTGGGCAGGAGGGAGCAGAGATGGTGCACCCTGACACCTGTACACCCCTTGCCAGAGCCAGGCCTCCCCACTCACAGGTGCGCGTGTGCTCCTTGGAGAGCAGGTAGTTGGCAAGCGGTGGCGTGTAGGTAAGGCACTGCATGGTGGAATTGAGGAAGCAAGTATTCCCAAGGTTTTGCAGCCCGGCACCAATCCGGTACATCTGCTCCCACTTCAAGGAGAGGCGCTCCACAGGGAAAAGCACCTTCTGGGGCATGGGGATCCCATCCCCTTGGGCCACCGGGACACGGTCACTGTCTGTGGGGAGAGAAGGATGATGAGCAGTGGGGTGTGGGCTGCAGGCAGGGCTCCCCTCACCCTCTGAAGGGTCTGTACTGGGACCAGTGCTGTGTAATATTTTCAGTAACAATACAGACAGCAGGATTGAGTGCGCCCTCAGCAAGTTTGCAGATGACACCAAGCTGAGTGAGGCAGTTTCACACCAGAAGGATGGGATGTCATCCAGAGGGACCTGGACAAGCTGGAGAAGTGGGGCTGTGTGAACTTCATGAGGTTCAACAAGGTCCTACACCTGGGCAGGGGCACTCTGCAGTTTCAATACAGGCTGGGGACAATGTGATTGAGATCAGCCCTGTAGAGAAGGACTTGGGGAGGAGAACGTCAACATGAGCTGGCAATGTGCACTCGCAGCCCAGAAGGCCAAACCATGTCCTGGGTTGCATCAAAAGAAGCATGGCCAGCAGGGCAAGGAGGGGATTCTCCCCCTCTGGTCTGCTCTCATGAGACCCCCTCCTAGAGTGTCCAATTCTGGAATCCCTAGCATAAGAAGGTTATGGAACTGTTGGAACAGGTCCAGAGGAGGCTACGAAGATGATCTGAGGGCTGGAGCACCTCTGCTATGAGGACAGGCTAAGAGAGTTGGGGTTGTTCGGCCTGGAGAAGGCTCTGGGGAGACCTTAGAGCAGCTCCCAGTACTGAAAAAGGCTCCAGGAAAGCTGGGGAGGGATTTTTTACAAGGGCCTGGAGTGACAGGACAAGGCAGAACAGCTTTAAACTGGAAGGGAGAAGATTTAGATTGGACCTTAGGAAGAAATTCTTCACAATGAGGGCAGGGAGGCCCTGGCCCAGGTTGCCCAGAGCAGTGGTGGCTGCCCCATCCCTGGAGGTGTTCAAGGCCAGACTGGATGGGGCTGTGAGCCCCCTGATCCAGTGGGAGGTGTCCCTGTCCATGGCGGGTGGGTTGGAACTGGATGGGCTTTGAGGTCCCTTCCAACCCAAACCATTCCATGATTCTCTCCACATACCGTGCTGGGCAGACGGTCTCTCCTTGCGGGGGTTGAGCAGCTCGTACTTCCCACGGAGAGGCTCCAGCTGCTCGGAGATGCCGTGCTTAGCGGGCTCGAACTCGATTTTCTTCTGCAGCAGCAGCTGGAACGAGGTGGCCAGCAGCCGGCCCAGCTCCTCGCCGTCCTTGCCCTCCTCCCGCCTCGCCTTCAGCGCCTCCTCCAGCTTCTCCTTGATCGCCATCGTGAGCCGCGGCGGCACCGGCTGCGGAGAACGGAGGGGCCGGTTGGGCGCGACCCCATTGCCGTGGCGACCGAACGTAACCCCCTTGTCCCTTCCCGCCGCAGCACCGGCCCCCGGGGCACCGAACCTACCCCGCCTGCCGGCGCTGCGGGTACCGAAGCTTCCCCCTCCCCGCCACTCTGGGAGCCTCCCGGCCCCAGGCTGCCCCCCCCGCGCCGCTGCACTCACCGAACCAGGGCTCCGCCGCCGTGCGCACGTGTGGCCGCCTGCACCGGCTCCACCCGCTGACCCCGAGCCCCGCGCTCCGCCTTCTCGGGGAGGGACCGAGGGCAGAGCCCCCGAGCTCCTCCTCCAGGGGCGGTCCCCGTTAAACACTGTGGCAGCTCCGGTCCCCGTTAAGCTCCATGGTGCCCTGACAGCCCCGGTCCCTGTTAAGCTCCGTGGCGGTCCTGGCAGCCTGGTCCCCATTAAGCAACGGGAGGGGGACATGACCTCTTCCCTGTGTCCCCGTTAAGCCCCGTGGTGCCCTGGCAGCCCGGTCCCCGTTAAGCCCTGTGGCAGGCGGGGCCAGTCCCCGTTAAATCCGAGGATGGCCCTCACAGCCTGGCCCCGTTAAGCCCTCGGGGAGGGGGCGCTCTCCCCGTCAGCCCCACGGCGGGGGGACCCAGTCCCCGTTAAACCCCACGGTGGGGGGCGACCCAGGCCCCATTAAGCCCCACGGTGGGTTTAAGCCCTGTGGTGGCCCTGGCAGCCTTGTCCCTGTTAAGCCCCGTGGGAGGGGGGCAGTCTTCCCGTTAACCCCGACGTCGGAGGGACACCCAGTCCCCGTTAAGCCCCATTGTTACCATAAAAGCTGGTCAAATTAAACCCTTGGAGACTAGAGTTTAAGGTTTCTGAAAGAAGCATCCTTTATTGGCGCCAAGGTATAAGCGGGGCATTTATCCTGCAATACGCTCACCCCCTAAACCCGCGAACGCGTCCTTTCTATTTGATAACCATATCTATATTCATGACCCAGTCCAGGATATCATTAATACAGTCCCACTTACCCTAACAACTGGTTACACAGCCATGAACCAAGTTATTCTATGGTCTTACGTTGCCATCTTCTGTTTGTTTTCACGAACTTCAGTCACCCTGGTGGTCTTGGGGGGGGTGTCGAACACTCCTCATCAGGTGGCCGCTCCATGAACTCTTTACGAGGAGCAGCTAAGGGAACTGGGGTTGTTTAGCCTAGAGAAGAGGGGGCTGAGGGGAGACCTCATCACTGTCTACAGCTGCCTGAAAGGAGGTTGTAGTGAGGTGAGCGTTGGTCTCTTCTCCCAAGTAACAGGTGATAGGATGAGAGGAAAACGGCCACAAGTTGTGCCAGTGAAGGTCCAGGCTAGACATTAGGAAAAATTTCTTCACTGAAAGGGTGGTCATGCACTGGCACAGCTGCCCAGGGAACTGGTTGCGTTGCCATCCCTGGAGGTGTTTAAAAGATGGGTAGATGAGTTTCTGAGGGACAGGGTGTAGTTAAGTGGACTGGTACGGTTGGACTCTATGATCTCAAAGATCTTTTCCAACCAGATGATTCTATGAAAAGGCCTCAGCCAGGGGCTCTGCCACATGGTAACCCCTGAAGCCCCTGCCTGAAGGGCTGTAACCCCCCTGCACCCCAAAGGGAAGGACAGCCAGTGGATGGGGCCAGCAGGGCCCCCGGTGCTGCAGGCAGCAGGTCCCAAAGCCTGGCAGCACTGATGCCCTAGGTCCCAGAGCCCGGCAGGACCGATGCTGCAGGCAGCAGGTCCCACAATCCGCCAGCACTGACACCGCAGGAGGCTCGCAGGCTGTGGCAGTGGCACGGTGGGGGAGGATCGTCGCCGGGAAAGACGAGGCCGATGTCGAGAAGCAGAGCAGCGAGCAGCCGCTCTGTCACCTGCGGGTCCCGCCGCTTCCCGAGTCCCCTCACCGCCCCGGGGATCCCGGTTCACCCCAGCCCCCGCCGGCTGCGTGCCGGGCGCCGTGGGCGTCCCCGCCGAGACGGGGGTCTCGGTCCCCGTCGCAGCGCTGGGCCCCAGCCCCGCATTGACCTTCCGTGCCCACCTCCTCCGGCCCCGCCCGCGCGACGAGGGCGGCGACACGTGACGAGGAAGCAGCACCGTCAGGGAGCACCAGCCTCTTCCCCCTCTCCGGCCACGCTCCACCTCTCCACGCCTTTTCCCGGGCCCAGCCGAGCCTCGCCCCCCTCCCCGCGCCACACTTGGCTTCGCCCCCTTTCCCTCCCCCTTCCCCTTTCCAGCCCGACAAGGCTCCGCTCCCTCTCCCCACCCCTCCCCTCGCCCACAGGCCCTGCCCCCTTTCCCTCCCCACGCCCAGCCGAGCCCGTGCGACAATAAGGGTTTGTTAATGGCGGGGCGTGGTCCCCACAGCAGCGCGGAGACGGGAAGGGAAGGGAAGGGAAGGGAAGGGAAGGGAAGGGAAGGGAAGGGAAGGGACATGATGGGACGGGATATGATGGAGAGGCCTAGTGGGGCTGCTCTTGTCCATTGGCTGGGGTGGCAACGGGGCGGGGCCTAAAAAGGCTGCTCTTGCCCATTGGCTGGGGCGGCAAAGGGGCGGGGCCTGGCGGGCGGGACCGCGGGAGCCGTTGGGATCCATGAGCGGGAGGGGGGTCCCGTTTAGCTCTAGAGCAGGAAGTGAACTGGTCCCCGTTAGGCCCCGTTAAGCCCCGTGATGGCCCTGGCAGCCCGTTCCCCTCGGCTGCCATTGCCCTCTCCACCTTGTTCGCTCCTCTCCACCCCTGCCCCCCATTCACACCCCCACCGGGGCTCCCTCCTCCCGCAGGGAACCTCTGCCACTCCCGCACCGAATGAGGAGACAGAAATTACAGCACAGGGACCACACAGCCGGTGGCAAAACAAGTGGAAATATTAAACTGAGAGACAGGCAGAGACAGGAGCAGTGGCACACATGATATAACCATACAGAAAGCGAACGGGAGGCAGATCTGGGACTGATTAGAGGTTGGGGGGGAGGGGTTCCTTTTCTTCCTTTTGAATTTTTCTCTTCAATAAAATTGCCCAGACTGGTCCAGTACGACATCTTCAACCTCACAGGGATGCACAGCATGAAAACACCCCCGGCGCAGGGCTGCGAGGGGGTTATTCCCAGCGCGCTCCCAAAGCTGCGGACAGGGAGCTCCGCGGCACGTGCCAGCGCTGCTGCGATGTGGGAATGGCTCAGAGAAAGCGGGGCCCAGCAGGGTTTGCCGGAGAGGACGGGGTTTTCCTGCGGCTGCGTTGCCACCTGCGTCCAGCCACATGCTGGGCTCCATCCCTGCTGCTGCAAGAGGATGGAGCTCAACTGGCTGCAATGCTGCAGTGCTGCCGAAGGCCGCGACACGGCTCAGCCAACAGCTACACCAGGCGAGGATCAACACCCAGCACCTACGCACTGGAGCTCTGGCCTCTGGTGCCAAACCGAGCGGGAGCTCCCTGCCCAGCCCTGCTGCCTGCTGAGGCTGGTGGGCCTAAGCTCATCCATTGGTGGGGGCTGGAGAAGGGTCAGGCAGCAGCTCCCTGCCCGTGCAGGAGGCTGCAGTGGGAACAGACCCACCCTGTGATGCTGGTGATCCCCACGCTTGCCTCCGTGTCCCCATGGAGAGAGGGGCAGCAGTGCCTGGGTGCAGGCATAGGGGTCACCCCAGCCATGCTATTGTGCCCCTCCAGCTTCTCGGGACAAGGCACCCATGCAGGAGCCATCCAGCCCAGCAAAAGGCCTCAGCCAGGGGCTCTGCCACATGGTAACCCCCCTGAAGCCCCTGCCTCGAGGGCTGTACCACCCCTGCACCCCAAAGGGAGGGACAGCCAGTGGGTGAGCAGGGGTTCAGCGGGGTCCCCGGTGCTGGAAAGTGGCTGGGGATGCTGTGGTGGAGAGAGCTGCCTGGCAAGAGCTGCCGGGGTGGCTGTCCCGCGGCGGGGGCACTGGTAGACCTGCTACACAGATGGGGCAGCTCCTGCCACTCACAAGGGTTCGCTTCCTTCACAGCTGCCGGGGTGCCAGGGCTGAGCATGGCCAGGCAGGGGGTGTGCCCATGCCCGCTCAGCCCCTCTGTGCGCACAGGGAAGGCCAGCGCAGCCACAGGCTCTCAGGTGTCTGTGACAAAGTAGGTCCCCGTCCCTGCCCCCTGCACACGCACATGGCAGACGCTGCAGCCTGGGGACCCCTCGCAGCCGAGCGGACTTTCATGCTGTCTCCAGGAATTGATATCAGCGTGGACCAGTCTAACATCTCGCAGGTTTTCTTCTACTGGCTACTGGAATGCGCTCGTTTGTCTTAGGGGTCCTCGATATCGAGAAACTCTTGCTTGGGGGGGGCCATGCCACGGTACCAGGCGCATGAGCCGTCGCTCCTCTTGATGCAAGCGTAGTGCTTCGCCTGCCGCCCGTCCACATTGGTCTTCTCCATCGCCCAGTCTGTCCAGAGACACTCATCCGAGGAGGAGACGAAGCAGGGGATGGAGAGGCAGCGCGAGATCTGTGCACAACAGAGAGCATTGCTAGCTGCCCCAAGGATGGGGGTGGGACAGGGGAAGCAGCACAGATCAGCTGGAGCTGGTAGTCCAGGGATGCCAGGCTGCCCCATCGCTGCAGGGCATGGCAGAGACATGACCTCAGTGCTTGGAAACTGAGAGAAACCCTGGCTGTGGGTCCCAAGGCTAGCCTTGGTTTCCAGCCAGAGAAAGCCAAAGGCTCAGCCACCCTTCCCATATCCCCAGCCCCCTGTACAGTGTCATCCTTGAAGGACAGGGAGGAGCATCCCACCACAGCAGCCGTGGCTGCCTTGGGGCTGCAGACCCCTGGTGGTGTGAGGAGTGGGGTGTAGCCTGGCCACTCACCTTGCACTCACAGCCCATCTGGTACCGCTGGTTTAGGCTCTTCTTCTGGGTTGGGCTCAGCGAGTCCCAGGTGGAGACCAAGTCGCAGAGCGTGATGTGCATCTTGCCGTTGCCCTCTGACTTGCCTGTGGAGAGGCCAGACAGACTGCTCAGTTGACTTAGGGTGCCTTAGCTTGGCCTGGGGGGCTGGTGGTCACTGCAATCCAGCCCCTCCCGCTGTGCACTGTCCCCAGTGAACCCCTAAAGCAGCAACTCGTCCCCCCAGCTGTCACTGTTACAGCCTGGGGCGTGCACTGAGGGCTGGTGGTGGGAATGGGAGGAGAAGGTGGCAGGAGTGTCCAGGGAGTGCTCACATGTGTCACCTGCCTCTTGGGAGGCACATGAGGTGGCAGGGCCAGCCCTGCTACCGATGTCCCCTGGAAGCCTGCCCTCGTGGCCACCCACCTGCAATGAGATACTCCTTCTTCCCGCCGGTGTCCAGCAGCCGGCCACACACGGCAGTGGACGGAGCCGTGTAGATGAACTCTATGTCCTTGTCAGGGCCCTTAAACATCTGGGGAGAAGGCATAGGAGTGAGCGGCTGGCACAGAGTTGGCCCCATCCCGCCAGTCTCCTGCCCCGATGTGTCCCCTTACCTTGATCTGCTTGATTTCATACTGGATTCGTTTGATTGGATTCCCATATATATCGTTCCCTGAATCCACTTCTTTCGCAGAGATGGCCTTGGCTCGGATCACTGTAACAGAGAGGTGTTGAGGTCAGCAGGGGAGGCTGGGGAGGCTGGGGACCAGAGGTGTGCAGGACAGTCCTGCTCAGCTCCACCATCGCATGGTGGCTCCTACCCTGGCACGGGGCCGGCTGCCTGCAGTGAACCCCACTGCCCTGCAGCAGAGCTGGCTGTCACACACAGTCCCCAAAGGGACAGGGCTCTGACACATGTGGAATGATGACAGGCAGCACTGCAGCAGCACCTTCACAGCGAGTACTGAGGAAAGTTCACCCCAGGACTGGTCACCCCAGCAGTGCCAGACTGGTCACCCTTGGCCAGCACTGGCTCAAGCTTTGTCCAAGCCCCTGGCGATGGGCACAGGCTGGCTCTGCCTGGGCTCATGCCCATCATCCAGACAGCATCGGGACAGCTGAAACAGCCAGCAGCATCCTAGGAGCACTGCAGTATTTGTCCCACTGTCATTAATTAAACTAGGCTCTAACGAGGGCCCCAACCAAATGCCCGTGTGGCCTGGCAGGGCTGAAGGAGAAAAGGGCAGAGGGTCCCTTCTGGGTGCAGACTGAGACAGAAGCCATGTCCCCACAGCCAGCACGGGCACCAGCACTGCCCACCAAGTGCCCATACAATGTTCCCAGCCCCACTGGGTCCCCACCAGCCACTCTGCAACCCTTGCCAGGGAGTGGGGGTCCTGGGACCAGGCAGCTTTCTTGCCCTGCAGCCAGAGCACAGGGTCCCCATCCCACCATGGAGGGGTCTCAGCTGTCATGGGGTGATGCTCTGGCTGCCAGCTCCCTGCCAGCCCTCAGCTATTGCCTCACGCCATGCAGACGCACAAACCGCATCGTCCCAGGGCCAGGGGCCGCAGGGTGTCGCTTCCTGCCCTTGCTGCCTGCAAAAAATAACCCGAGGACAGTGAGGGCTGGGGCAGTGGAAAAACATATCGAGGGGAGGCAGTGAGCTCTGCAGTCCTGAGCAGGCCATCCAAAGACAACAGCCTTCCCAGCTCCATACAGCTCCAGGGCAGTCCCAGCACTTCGTGCCAAGGGACAAGTTTGGATGCCCCAAGGCCAACGAGGCCACGACCCCCTGGAGCCTGGGGACAGTGACATGGGGACAGCTCTGCCATAGAAGGGTCTCTGCAGTCATGCTGCCAGCACAGCCCAGGGACAGAAATCAGCACGTGAATGCTTGGCACGTGGCAGTGACCTGCAGGGTGCCCGGGGCAGGCAGGGCAGGCAGGCAGCAGGCAGCCAGCTCACCCTTACTCACTGGCTCGGGACACGGCAGCTGGTTTGGTGCCACGCTGTGCAGGTCCCAGCCGTGTGCAGTGGATGCAGCCGCTCAGGCATGCAGGGCCTGGGTCCCTGTGCCAAGATCTGTGGCTTCCAGCCCTCCCCAGCTCCCTCTGCCAGTGTGGGGATGGGAGCTCCTGGCCAACCCAAGGCAGCACTGCGTACGCCAAGGACGCTGATAGCGCAAGGGACAGTGGCAGCCCCAAAGCCATAGCTCTTGCCCAGCACCCTCACAGCCAGGGCAGGGGGGGTCTGGTTGCAGGGCAGGGGCTGGTAGGGCTCCCCGCTCTGCTGGGAGTACCACCATTCCTCGGGGATGCCAGCTCCTGCTCCGTGTGATAGGCAATGGAGAGCCACGCTTTGGCCGGGGCGGCAGGAGGGCAAGTTCCAGCTAAGCTGGGGATTCGGCTCATGTCCCCCACCAAAAGGTGCTGAGGTGGGAGCGGCCAGGCCAGCAGAGACACACACTCCTTCTTTCTCCTGGCACAGCAAGGAAAGGGAATCTGACCGCGCTCTATAAATACTGTGGGGCACAGGGGCACGTGGATGGGCTAGCTACGCTGAAGGTCAGAGGGGCACGGCTCCACGTGGGTACCAGTCAGTGCCAATTGAGTTTACTCTGCAAAGTAATGAGAAGGGGCCAGGGAAGAGACTTCCCAAAACAGCCACCCCTGCTCAATGTGGGATTCAGGTGGGGTCTCACAAGATCCGAATAGAGGGAGAGAATCATCTCCCTTGACCTGCTGGCAATGCTCTTCGTGGTTGTGCAGGAAGCCCCAGCCTCCTTTCTGGCAGTAGGCAGCAGGGCAAATCCCTCTGCACCACCTCTCGTCCCCATCCCTGACCCAGGCTCAAGGAGCTCTACTTGGCAGGCGCGGACTCAGTCCCTGCCCACTGCCTGTGCCCAGGTCACCGCTGGTACAGGCTGCCCCTTGTCCCCTGACCCAGGAGCTGCCACATCCTCCCACGTCAGGCCCTTGGCTGCTCCGCGCGTGTCTGCAGTGTAACTTGGGTGCAACCAAGCTGGAGACTCCGGCCCTGTGGCTCCAGGCGCTGGGGAATGGTTACTGGTTCAGTGGGCTCCAGCCTTTTCCATTCACGTGCTGATGAATCACTTGACAAAAATGCAGCCCAATTCTAGGCGGATTTGTTCTGAACAGTGCGGCTTTGTGGAGGGGACGGCTGCGCTGCGCTTTCCCCGCCAAGACCCCAGCAGTGCAGCCAAGCTGCTCTGCGCCGGCCAGGAACCGGAGCTGTGAGGAGGGCGAGCCACAGGGACAGCAGAGGGGAGCCCCGGAGGACAGCCCGGCTGAGATCCCTGGGACGAGAAGGCAGGGCCAAGGGATGGAGGAAACTGATGGGTGCTCAGAGACCGGCAGCCAGACTTTTCCAAATGCCAAGGCCACTGTTGGCTGCATTACCCATCACTCCTGCCACCAGCCCAGACAGCCACCAGCCACAGGAGCCAAAATCCTCCGTGAAGCTGAGCCGAGGCTCTCCCAGGTCCTGGGCTGCAAGCAACTGGCACTGGAAGACTGAGTCTGACCAGGGCAATGCTGGAAATGCAACTTCCTCAGGCAGGGCACCTCTTCTCAGCAGAGTGGGAGCCCCACCAGCGCTGGCCCCCAGGGCTGCAAGCATGCCCACCCCATAATGAAGACTCTGGACCCCCTGCGAGGCTGTGGGTCCCTTTGCTGCCCTCTGCCACCCAGGCATGGGGCTTCACCCCTATTCTGGTGCTGCTGGCTGGCTGCTCGCTGCCTCTGCACTGGGAAAAACGTCAGTGTTGGTCTGTAACTCCACACAGAAACTGCTGCATGAGCAGGGCTGTGCTTGCAGCCGGGCCATCCGGAGCCCCCCAGCCCCTGCCTGCTGAGTGGGGCTGCCCTCCTGCACCCACTGCCTTGGGGGACTCAGGGTTGGGGCTGCTTCCAAAGGCTTTTGATGGTTATCATCAAAACCTAACGCTAACCCCTCTCACCTCACTGGAGTGGCTTCAGCTACTGGCTGCCTCCCAGCACCGGTCCTCTCTGCCTCGACCTCTCACCCATGGCAGGATGCAGGAACAGGCACAAGGGCAGGCAGGGAGAGGGGCATCTGCCCCGGAGCTGGCAGGAGGTGGTGACTTCCCACCTTGACCACCCAGGGCATCCCACAGCAGAGAGGTCCCCACACCATGGGGGGCAGTGGGACCATGAGGAAGGGCCCTGCACTACTCATCCCAGCTGGGTGATGAGCACGTGACCAACTGGGATGGACTGGGGCTGTGGTGCAGCTCCAAGAGCAAAGCCGGGGGCAAACAGAGCCATCCAGCACCACAAACCCACCGGGATGTGTCTCTAGGCTTGTCAGACGGTGGGATGCTGTCCTCCCTGGTCCCCACCACACAGCTGCCCCAGTGCCAGGGCTGCACCCCGTGTTTCTGGCTGCTGTTCCTGCTGTGGACAGTTGCCATTGCAGCAGGAGCTGCCCTGAGCAGCCAGAGGGGAGATGCTATGAGACCCTGTGAGGAGATGTGGCAGCCCCAGGTTCTCCCTGGGGAGAGAAGAAAGGGAGTTAGAAGTGGTGACCTACCTGGTAAGACCTGCCAAGAGGGGAAACTGTGTGGGTGCTGCTCTGCAGCCAGGTTGGACCATGCCCTGGTCCACCCCAGCTCGGGGCTGCTGCTGAAAAGCTCCTGCCTGCACGTGTGCATGGGCAGAGACGCAGCACCAGAAGCCTCAGCCCCAAGACTCCCCTCTCAGCCAGAGAGGTGCAGAATGGCTGTCCCTTCCTCCACCATCGCAGCTCAGACCCCATCGCTCCATCCTGCCAGCACCCGCCTGTGGCTGCCTGGGAAGCGCCGGTGCCCGCAGACCGCGGAGGCCACGGCTGGGCTGAATGGCCAGGGAACAAAGGTCCCTTCTCCGGTGCTGCTGGCAACCAGCTGAGCAAAGGGGCTGGATGCCAGTGCCAGCACTGCCCACCAGCACCACCAGCCTGAGTGCCCATCCCTGCAGTGGGGGCAGCCCCAGGGTCACTCCAGCTCTGCTTGAGGCCAGGGGCGATGCAGACCCAGCAAACCACCCTGGAGGGGCTCAGCCCCAGCCCTGCCTGGCACACACGCAGCCCCCAGCTCCTAGATCCCTGCCTGCACCCTGGTAGCCACAGGGGCAGCAGAGTGGGATGCTCCCATGCTGGCACCGCAGATGGGTAGTTTTGGGAATGTAGAGACTGAAGAGACGCGGAGCTGAGCACGGCAGCCCCATGGGGAGAAACGGCGGAGTCCCCCAGGGCTTCCCCTGTGCATGGCAGCACCCATGGGGCAGTGGGAGCAGCAACTGGGCACCAGGCCCTGCTTGCCCGCTGGCCTGCGTGGGAGCCACGGGTCCTGTGCTGCCATGGCCACGTGCGTCATCCTGGCCCTCTGACGGGAGCGGGACGGGGCCCAATCAGCAGCAATCCCAGCAGTCAGCCCACGGCCCCTCTGCGCCAGCCGCACGGGAAGGGCTCCGACCAGAGCTCGGTGCGGTGCCACTGGGCACCAGCAGCACCCCTGCCCCACCAGGGCTCAGCAGGGCCCGCCAGGCAGCCTTGCTCCCCGCAGCAGCAGGGCTTGCTCCCGCTTTTTTTCCCCAAACTCTCTCCTCAGTCTGGTCCCTGCCGGATGCTGGCAGCCCCTGCCATTCCTTCCCTGCTTCCGCACTCCCTGCACCCCATCCCAAGGAAATAAGCACTGGGACAAATGGGATTGACACAACACTGCCAGGGGTTGCTCCCCAGCCCAGCCAGCACACCGAGCCTTGGCTCTCCACTGCTTCCTTCCCAGAGCCGGCACTGCTGCACAAAGCCAAAAGCCATGGCCAAGCTCAGAAGGGCTGAGCATCACCTCCCTCACGCCCCACATCCGCCACACTGCTCCAGAGGAGACCAAACAGAAGCTGGGGTCTCCTGCTGTGGTTCCCAACCTGATCATGTGCCCCCTTGGCAGACAAGCATCTCCCACAGCTGAGCATTCCTGGCAGAGCAAACCACTGGCAGGCAGAAAGCAGCCACTGGCTCCCACTGCCTGGGCACAGCCCTGGTGGAGGAATGGCAGAAGGGACAGCCCTAGAAAACCACTGCCCATCTCATGGGCCAGGAAGCACGAGTGCAGGCAGGCCAGGTCACTTGTTCCGAGTCACCAGCCCTGGTGACATGACCCCCATCCCCTCTGGCACACCATGACCAAGGCAGAGTTATATCCACCCTTTGCGTCGCTTTCCAGGCACAGAGCCCTGGGCTCCAGCTGCTCCAGCCCTGGTCCAGGGGAGAGCTGGCTGCAGGGGCACAAGCGAGGGCAGAAGGGTTGCAGGGAGGCACAGAGGGATGTGGCAGGCACTCTTCATGCTATGGAGCAGGGATCTCATTCCCACAGGGCCAGCACCCCGCACTGTGCTCACCAAGCTCCCCCCTACCGAAGGCTGAGCACAAGCCTTGGGGCTCATAGGCCACCTGGGCACACCTAGCACTGCAGAGCATCAGCCACCACCACTTCTCCATCGAGGGCACAGCCTGGATACGGGTCACTCCATCCGCAGCAGCCAGGGAAGGTCCTGGCAGCACCCCGTGCCCCAGGCTCTGTGTGCCCACAGGAATGGAGCTGGCCGAAGAGCCTTCTAGACAAGAAGCTGGCAATCACAGACTGCAGGGGAGGGATGCTGATGGAAGAGAAGGCTGGGAAGCTCATCCCAGAGTGAACCCTGCTGCCCTGAGCCTGGCACTGTCCCCAGCTGTGGTCACACAAGAAATGACAAACCGCACAGAGTACTTGGGCTGCAAGCTGGGATGTGCCAGGGCTGCAGCCAGCACAGCCTGGCAGGAGGCAGCCTTGGCAGGATGGGCTCAGGGTGCCTGCAGGACAGGCACCTGCTGAGCGGGGTGGCCTGACCCACAGGCAACCACAGCCCCGCCACACTGTGCCCTCCGAGGATGGCCAAGACAGCTGGGTCTGCCCAGACAGCGGTGACTCAGCAGCTGAGTCAGGGCTGAGCCAGCACCCTGGGATGGGCAAGTGAATCACGAGTGCCCCGGAAAGCTGAGTCTGACGGGAGCGTGACGGGAAGCCGCAGCCTCACTCACGGAGCAGGCGTGGGGGATCCCGCAGCTCAGAAGCACCGGCTCAAGCAACAACTCCAAAAAATCCAGTGCTCCATTTTGTCTGGAATCCTCCCTGGCCCCAACGTGCGTCGCAGCACGCTGTGCTTCACAGCTAGGCCGGGCAGAGCCGGGGCACACGGGGCAGCAGCCAGAGGCTGTGGGAATTACCCCCACGGAGAAGAAACGCCAGGAGCGGGGTTTGGGAGGAGGGAGGGGAGCCTGGGAATCCATCAGGAACATCCTGGCTCAGGAGTAGAGGATGGGGCAGGGCTGTCCAGAGGCTGGGGCTGTCTAAGTGTTTGGGAATGTTACCTCTCCAGCTGAGCCTGGGAACGGCCCCGCAAAGGAGAGCATCAGGAACTGGGGCTGGTCTGTTTGTTTAATATGTTAAAATTTAATAAGGGCATTATTCATAGAAAGAGGAATCCAGATCCTGGCGCTGCCAAGCCCTCCCTTTCAGCAGCATCCAAACCGAACAAAGTGGGATGGGGGGAGAGGAAATGCCTGGAAATAAGGAACAGACGGGAGGTGACCGGCTGCCTCTCCCAGGCTGGGTGCTGGCTCTGTGCTCCCAGCCGATGCTGGGCGAGTGGCGGCTGTGTTCAGAGGGCCCTGTGTCCCTCCCCTCGGGGCTGCCACGTCCCCGTGGGGTGATCAACAGTTGGGAGAGGCTCCCCCCCCCCCCACCTCCGTGTTCCTAGGCAAGAGGGAGCCCAGCCCTGGGGCTGCGGGGCTGCGTGAATCGAGAGGCGCGTGGAGGGACAGACACACCCCTGCATGGATGGACAGATGGACAGATGGGCAGATGGATGGACAGATGGACACACGGGTGGACGGACACTTGGACGGATGGACACACAGATGGACGGAGAGACAGACAGACAGATGGACACATGGGCAGATGGATAGATGGATGGACGGATGGACAGATGGATAGGTTGGACAGATGGACACACAGATGGACGGACACATGATGAATAGACAGACGAACGGATGGAGGGACAGACAGACGGATGGAGGGACAGACGGACAGGACGGATGGGGTGCATGGGACAGGTGCCAGGGGTCTGGACGGCTCTACCCGTTCCCTCCTCACTCCCTGCCCAGTCCCTGCCAACTTTTCACCCCCCTTCCCCGCACCTTCCACCCCCCCTCAAAGCCGGGAAGTTCCCTCGGGCCGGAGCTGCGGGGCCAAAAGCCGGGGGCTGGGGGCAGGGGGGGGCGCGGCTCTCACTCACCCACATCGGCGTTGCAGAAGGCCTGCTGCGGGTGGATGGGCGAGCAGCTGCAGGCATCGCCCGGGCGGGCCCTGCCGAGCAGCAGCACCGCCAGGCAGGCCAGCAGGCTGGGCAGCGCGGCGAGCATCCTTGCGGGGGGGCTGCGGGCTCGGCGACCCCGGCCCCGGCCCGGCACCGCCGCCGCTGCAAAGTTTGGGGCCGGCGGCCGCGGCCCCTGGCGCTGCTGCTGCGCTGCCTTCTATGGAGGTGTTTGCTTCCTCCCCCGGCCGCGGCTCGGCCTCGCTTTTTAATCTGCTCCGGGGATTCGCTGCTCCTCCTCTGCGCGGCGCGGGGCCAGCCCGGCTGTGCCCGCCCCCCCGCGCCCTGCGGAGCCGCGATCGCCTCCCCCGGACCGGCCCGGACACCCGCCGCCCCCCGCCAGCCCCAACCCCGCCGGCCCCGGGCACCGGACGCCCCCGCAATCCCCCGGATCCTGCCATCCCCGGGCCAGCTCAGACCCCTCTATCCTTGGGCACCAGCTATCCCTGCATCCCCCGGTCCGGATCCGCGCGCCATCCATGGGCACCGGCTGCCCCCACCTCCTCCTGCCGCCCCGAACCTTGCCATCCCCCGGGCACTGGACGCCCCAGAATCCCCTGGTCCCTGCCATCCCTGGGTACCAGCTGCCCTCGCATTCCCCAGACCTCATCATCCTTGGGCACTGGCTGCCCCTGCTGCCCCCAGTCCATCCCTGCCATCCCCGGGCACTGGCTGCCCTCGCATCTCCCAGTCTCTGCTATCCCCAGGCACCAGCGGCTCCTGCATCCCCTGATCACTGACATCCCTGGGCATCAGCCACCCCTGCATCCTCCAGTCCATCCCTGCCATCCCTGAGCACCATCTGCCCTTTCTGCGTCTGGGTCCAAACCCCACCAGCTGCAGGTACCAGCTGCCCTCACATCCACCAGTTCCCATAATCCATGGGCACTGGCCACCCTTGCATCCCCAGGTCCAGTCCCGGCCATTCCTGGGCACCGGTCACCCCTACATCCCCTGGTCTGACTCTCACCATCCCTGGGCACTGGCTGCCCCTGCCTCCCCTTGCCCAGTCCCCACCATCCTTGGGCACAGCCTTGCCCCACATTCCCTGGCTTGGACCCTGCCATCCCCAGGCACCGGCCATCCCTGCTTCTCCCTGTCCCCGCCATCTGCAGCCCTGGGATGCCTTGGCCAGGCAGTGGGATGGGAGAGCACCGAGGGCAGGCATGGGATTCTGTCCCCAGCTCTCTGAGCTGGCTCCTGGCCTGCTCCGAGTGGAGCGGTAAATTGCAGGGGAGGGCTGCGATTATGTCTGTGCCCAAGCATTTCCTCTCCTTCCAGCTCCTCCAGCTCAGCTCATCGCGCTGCTCCTGTCCCCATCATCTTCTCCCTCCTCCATGGCACAGCTGGGTGCTAGAAGCGCTCACCCAAGGATCCTGCACTGTTGTGCAGTGCCCACAGACCTTGGGCCTCTCCCTCTTGGCCAACAGCCACCTGTCCTGCAGCACGTCTCTAAAAATCCCACCTTCATTATAGAATCATGGAATGGTTTGCGTTGGAAGGGACCTCAAAACCCATCCAGTTCCACCCCCCTGCCATGGGCAGGGACACCTTCCACTGGATAAGGGTGTCCAAAGCCCCATCCAGCCTGGCCTGGAACACCTCCAGGGATGGGGCAGCTACCACTGCTCTGGGCAACCTGGACCAGGGTCTCCCCACCATCACAGTAAAAAATTTTTTTCCTACGATCTCATATTAATCTCCCCTCTTCCAGCTTCAAACCATTCCCTGTTGGCCTGTCCCTGCTGTCCCTGACCAAGAGCCCCTCCCCAGCTTTATTTTAGCCCCCTTCAGTATGGGGAGGCTGCTCTAAGGTCTCCCCAGAGCCTTCTCCAGGCTGAACAACCCCAACTCTCCCAGCCTGTCCTCGTACAGGAGGTGCTCCAGCCCTTGGATCATCTCCTTGGGCTCCTCTGCACTTGTTCAAACAGCTCAATGTCCTTCCTCTGCTGAGAACTCCAGAGCCGTGCTCAGAGCTCCAACGGGGTCTCACCAGAGCAGGGGGCAGATTCCCCCTCCCCATGCCCTGGTGGTTCCACTGCTTTGGATGCAGCCCTGGACATGGTTGGCTTTCTGGGCTGCAAGTGCATGTTGCCAGCTCATGTTGAGCTCCTCATCTAACAGCACCCCCAAGCATTTCTCTTCAGGGCTGCTCTCAATCCCCTCTGTCCGTGTCCTGTCTGCATCATTGCAGAGGTCAGGATGCTGCCAGTCTCACCATACCCACATACCGACATCTAGCTGGCTGCACAAGTGTGCTCCATCTTCCTAGCAGTGCCTTCATCCCAGCGAAACAGGCAGGGAGCCCAGCTCTGCCTCTGAGCAGGAACACAGCTTCTGGGCACAGCTGAGCTGGACACTGTGGGCACACGTTGGCAGGGACAGCCAGTACTACAGCCACACAACCCACTCCTGAGCAACCTCTCACCATGGAGCCACTCTGCCACGGCTACTCACGTCTCAGGGAGCTGTCAAAGCTGCTTGGCCTTTAGGATTAGAAGAAGCAGCGGAAATGTGGGCAGGTGAACTCAGTCCAAGCCCTCCTTGAGCTCGCAGGGAACCTGTGGGAGGTGACTGTTTTCAAGCTGCTGGGATGCTGGATGAAATGTGGAGGTGGGGCTCCAGGTCCCTGACTTGGCTGCAGGGTACGTGATGTGCAGATGCTTTGGCAGCTGTCACCAGGAGTCCTGCCGTCACGGCTGCCCAAGGCACCAGGTGCCACTGGGCACTTGCGCTGCTCCGAGGGCGCTGCGGGCTGAAGGTCTGGGGCCCCAGGAATACTGCAGCCCCATCTTGCGAGGAAAGGGATGATGGTCCTGCTGCCCCAGCAGCCTCCCAGGCCCCTGATATCCTGCCTGCACTGGGAAGTGCAATAGAAAAAGGGCCAGGGCAAGGGCAAGCAGGGCAGCTGATGGGATGGTCTAGGGGTGCAGGTGGACATGGCACGGGGAGGCCTTGCTTCCCAGTGGGCTGCAGAGCCCACCGCCTGGCTCAGCCCAGGGGACAAGAAGGAGCTGGACAGTGAGGACAGCCACGGGGCCAAGACTGGTGAGGCAGAGCCACCAGCCACCGGTCACGAGGGCAAGTGAGGCCAGGAAAGGCTGTGCCAAGGGAAGCAGAAGCAAAGACAGGGTTGGTTGAGTGGCCCATGGCCAGCTGGCACCCAGCATGGGCTGGAGATGTGCCTGGGTGCCCTGGGCCGAGTGCTGCAAGGCCCCAGAGGCCACGTGCATGGGCTGTGGCACTGGGGATGGGTCTGTGCCCAGGGCAGAGCTGCCCCGCAGAGGAGACGAGCGCGCTCGCTTGCAGCCCAGCGCCAGCGTGAGTCATTGTCTGGGCTAACTGAAAACACGTGTCCAGCCTCGTACGCGCTCTCACTTGGCTCACGGAGGTGCTGGACACTGTAAACAGGGGCGGGGGGGGGCGGGAGGAAGACGAGACACTGGGCCAGCCCAGCTGGGCTCCCGGGAGGGCCCTCATCCCAGCCAGCTCCCTTCACTGTGGATCCCCCCACCCAACCACAGCCCAGCCACCCTCCCAGCATGGCTGAACCCCCAGGGCAGGCAGGGGAGGCACAGAGGACCCCAAACCAAAGGATTCTCCTGAACCACAGTAGCCACCCCCAGCTTTCTGAAGCCCTGCCTGTTGGCAGAGCTGCCTGAGGGGCTGGAATCCTCCAACACGGGGACCCTCAGCCGCAAGGAGACAGACGGACAGCCCAAATGTGTGTTGATGTCAGCTAGGGGGTTGTGCTCAGAGCTGCAAGGCAGCTGCTTATCAAGCTACACCTCTGCCTGCTCTCAATTACATGAGCCACAGGGTCTCTCTGACAGCAGCTTTGCCAATACCATCCCCGTGGGAGGTCACCCTGGCATGGCATGGCTTCAGCTCCAGGTGGAGAAAAGTCCTGCTCCTGCTGTCAGGGTTGCGGGGGCCTTGGCATTGCAGTCACCCCACTGAGCTGTCCCGCACCTGCAGCTCTCCCATGCCAAAATCAGGGGACACCATGGACCCAAATGCCAGCCTTGGCCCCTCACTGGTGGCTGGTGTGAAGCTGTGATGCCCTGCAATCTGGGGCAGGGGCTTGGCTGAGCTGGGGGAGCGTGTGCCAGGCCAGGAGCTGCAGTCCTTGTGGTTACTGGGGTGGGAAGGAGGCCTTGAGGGCCTGCAGGTGCCATGTTTTGCACTTTTGGCTGTGGAGACCTTTGCGAGCTCCTCTCGGGGGGGGCACAGGCTGCTGCTGCGATTTCACAACATCGCTGGTGAGCTCGGGAAGGGTTCCCCAGCCAGCCAAGCCTGGGGCTGCTGCAAATGCTTCCCAGCTGCTGCTGGCCCTGGGAAGACAAGCTGGTGCTTCTGGCTCTCTGTGCCGAGCACAGCAGCCCTAGGAGCAGACACAGCCACACCACCCACCAGCTCCCGGCAGCTTTGGTCCAGGTCCCAGCTCCTCCTGGAGCTGACAGCTGTTGGTCTAAAGGCACCTCCAAGGCTTGAACTGCACAGAGTCACAGCCTGGAGAAGCCATGACCAGCAAACCACTGTCTTCAGGCTGCAAACAGTGCAGGGCCAGGTTACACTCGGCCACGACTGCTGGGCCACACTCACTCCCCCAAAGCCCTGAAGGCAGAGCTGCTGTGACAGTACAGCGGTGCCAGGAACAGCTCCAGCTGATGGCACTTGAGGCTGCTGAAGGCTCTTTCCCGGTGCTACCGGCAGTGCTGGTACTGCCACGTACCCCCCTGGAGAGAGAGGAAGAGGGACGCAGCTGCAGTCATCTCCCACGTCAGCCTTTCCCCAGAAAACAGTGTCCGGGCTGCCCGTCAGCCCGGTTGCCACCTCACCCATCTTACAGGAAAAGGGAAGGAAAACCAGCTTCTGGGGAAAAGGATGATGAAATCCCCCGTGGCTATGATGTCAAGGCTCACCCGCACCTGCCCTGGCTATGACAACCTGCTGTGGGCCCGTGTCCCCGAGTCAGCCTGACCCCAGGAGGGTCAGGAACGGGATGGGATCCAGCCAGTTGCACCCTCCAGGATGTTCCTCTCCACAGGGATGCTTGTTCCCCTCATCTCCAGTGCTTTCCCAGTCAGGTGCTGAGAACACGAAGAGGAGCCTCCCCTGCAGGGTGGCCTCAGAACAGGCCACCAGCGCTGCTGGGCTCCAGGGCCCAGGTCAGACCTGCTTCCCCAGGTACCAAGGAAGCGGCTCAGGTCCCAGTGCCCCAGTGGAACACCCTCTCCTCCACCTAGGGAGCACTGCAGCGTGGTGGGATGCGAGGCAGAGCAGCAGAGCTGAGGCTCAGGCTCCTCCTCAGTTGCAAACCCAGAGGTGGGATGCCATCCAAGCCACCAACTCGCCACAGAGGTTGTGACAATTCTATCGCAATTAGGAGCTGGGCGCTAACGGCTGCGGAGTGGAGCCTGCTCGGGAGACTAGCACAAGGGAACTTCGCTGTCTGTTTGCTGGGCTGGGCTCCAGCACCCTGTGGTGGCAGTACCCTGCCACCAGGTGCCACTGCTGAAACACTCGCACCACGCCTGCTGCAGCAGAGCCAACACTTTACAGGAGACACCAAGGCCAACTACAGAGCTGGGAGTGCCGCCCAGCCCGGCATCCCTCGGTGTGCACTGAGCTGGGATCATGCTGGCAGGGACTGTTCAGCACCCCTCGGCCTCCCTCACCCTCCGGTCCAGTGTCAAAGTCAGTTAAATAAACTCAATGCCCTCATATTTCACGCTCCCGATCCTGGTCTCGGGCAGGAGGAAGCGCCCGTCCAGTGTGAAGGCCATGATGTAGCTGGCAATCTTGCCGTTGTCCTCTTCCGATTTCAGCGCCACAATGATCTGGTCATCTGTGTCCGGGATGAACTTGAAGGAGGAGAAGCCATGAGTGGGGACCACTTCGCCCACATGTCCTACCGTCACATCCCCGAAGTCCTGGGTGGAGCTCAGCAGCAGGTTGGAGCCTCGCCGCTCATCTGCCTTCTCACTGTATCGCTCGTGGCTGGCGCGACGTGGCAGGAAGAACCAGCGCTGCAGGGTGTCACTCCAGGAAGCTGACTCGTGGATCAGGTAACCTGTGGCAGAGAGTGGTATCTGATGGAATGGGGCAAACAGGGCACCTGCCAGGCTGGTGCAGGACCCTTCCCCGCTGCAAAAGACATTGCAGCAGCCCCCTTAGTCCCTCCCAGAGCTGGGCAGGGGCACCTTGGCACAGCATCCTCGGCCCAAGGGCTAGGCTACCAGGCACAGCACTGGCTGAGCCACCCTCCAGCTGCTCATGGCACGCACAGGGGAGAAAATTGGTTCTGGCATTTCCACTAGGACATGAGGAGGTCTCTGGCCTCCAGCAACCTTTAAATCTCACACCAGACCCAGTATCTATGGGGAGGGAGACCTCAGCCCCAGAGCCCACAGAGGGCGTGGGATGCAGGAGCTCGCTCAATACCTGGGGGTCGGATCCCTGCCGCAGCCCTCAGCGCGTTGTAGTTGGCCACCCAGTTCTCATGGCCCACGTCGCCCTTGTAGCCAATGACCTTCACCCACTCAGGGTTCTCATTCACCACCTCCCCCGTTGTCGTTGTCCACTCTTTGCCCAGTCCCCCCACGTAGAGGTGCTCGTCCTTTACTGCCAGCCACTCTGCCTTGAAGCCTGCAGTGGAGAGAATGGCACGAGCTGGGACTCGGCCAGCACATGGACATCAGACTGGCCCTAATGCCCTGAACGCCACACCAGAGGGCCCAGTGCTGGGCACAGCCAGCCAGTCGCTGAGCAGGAATTGTCCCCATCCCAACCAGGCTTATAGGGTCACAGAAAAAGTGCACCCCATCCCAGTAAGCCACAAGGAGCCAAGGGCTTCATTACTCTACACCTGCAGGATGGAGGAGCTCACCTTTCCCGACTGTGCCATCCCCATCTGGGAGGATCACCCAGGGCACCACCTTGTTGCCCTCAATCTGGTAAACCACTCCTGTTCGGTCGTCCACAGCATACAGCTTCCCGTTGAAGACGACTAGCTCGGAGAGCTCCATGCCCCTGCCCTTCTCAGACAGGTGGGACTGTAGCACGCTCTCATCTTTGTCCCACTCCACCGTCACGCTGTCCCCACTGTCCGACAGCACCAGGTAGCCCTTCTTCAGGTAACTGAACCAGGTGTTCTCCTCAGAGCCCCGGGACTGTGTGTCCAGGTCAGCAATGACTCCAATGCGGTAGCGCACGCCCTCGGGGTTTCTCTGGGGTGGGGACAGTGGGTAGGTGTCATTGTAGCGGTCCCCTGCCTGCAGGCTGAGCTGCCAGTTGTGAGGATTGGGTGGGATGGGCCGTGCCGGGGACGAACGATGCAGGCAGAAGACCAGCAGCACAAATCCCACACAGGCTGATGACAGCACGATAGCCTTCCAGCGCAGTCGGAAGCGGGGGTCAGCACCCTTGGTCATGGACGCGAGGACAGGCAGACCACCCACGCTGATGCGGAGTGGGCTCATAGACTCATGGCAGGGCGGAACGGGCATCAGACTAGGGGTGAGGAGAACCTGGTGGAAAGAGGGGAGAAGCAGGTCAGAAAGCCAGAGCCTGGCACTGCACTGAGCTTGGGGGCGGCAGGATACAGCCACGAGGGAGTGGCAAGGGGCTCCATCCTCTCTCTTGCAGCAGAAGAAGGTGCTGCTGCCTCACATAGGGAAGAGCCAGCATCCCAAGGAGGCTGTTTTGCTGCTGGAGCCAATCTCAGCCCCTTCTCACTCCCTTCTCTGCAGTCCCAGACCAAAACAAGCCTTGCTGTGCTGGCAAGCACATATGACCTGTTCAGCACCTCTGCCTGCCCCAGGGTCCAGAGCAGCCCAGGGAGCTGAGGCACCCCAGCCTGGGGCGAGCCCCTGGGACCTGTGTTGGGATGTCCTGCTAAGCAGCATCCCCATAAGCCCCAGGAGGAAGGATGTTCCTCTCTGGCAGTGAAAATAACCCTTACTGCCTCTGGAGCCTTGCACAGCTCCCATGGCTCCAAGGAACCAGCCCTGCTGGTGAGCGTGTCCCCAGGCCCCACGCAGACACCAGGAGACACGTGGCAGCTCCACCCGAGCAGGATGCCAACGCCTGAGCAGGAAGTGCAGTGCGCGGTCCAAGGACACGCACCCCGACCTGCCCAGCCTTAGACTTGCAGCAACCCCCTCCCGACCAAGGCAGGCCTGCTTGTGGCTTCTCTGGGAAAGGACTCACATGTGGGCACCCTCAGTCCACTCAAGGCTGTGCCCACCTGCACAGAGGCCTTGCCCTGCCACCTCTCTCCATGCAGCACAAGGGATGTGGCAGCACCCTAGGCTCCTGCAGATGGACATGCCAGGCTGCGCACGGAGCAAGCAGCATTCCAGGACTGAAAGCTGTCCCAGTGCCACCAGCTCTCACCCCGTGCCATGCAGCACGGGGCAATGACACCCCACCAAGCAGCGGCCCCCCAGCCTGCAGAAGGGCAGGGCAGAGGGGTCCCAGGGCTGGCCCCAATGAGCTGGTCAATGGCTGCAGTGGGGCCCCAGGCCCGGCACTGGGCATGGCCGTGCTCCCCGCAGGGCTCTCAATGTGTCTTTCAGCAGCCTGAGGCGCAAACAGAGGCAGCATTGAGCGTGGGGGGCCGAGGCTCGGGCAGGCAGGCGTGCTCCTGGCCGTGCCGGGGCCCCAGGAGTGCCTATGAAGGGTGGTTGGTCACCCTGAGGCCCTGCTGCAGGAGGGGACAGACCCCGTGGGGAGGGAGCACCCCTCCATCCTGCTGGGACCTTTAAGCATCGCTCTTGGCGATGGGGACCTCACTCAGTGCACTGGCCCCCACCATGGCTGTAGGGACCCTGACATGCTGCCCTGAGCACAGTCACTGGGACCCCCCAGGCAAAGCCACAAGGACCGCCCCGCCCTTTGGGCACCATCATAAGAATCCCTTGGCCCCCTGGGCATGTCCACAGGGACCTCCTCAGTCCCCTGGGCTTGGTTACAGGAACTGCTCAACCCCACAGGCATGGTCATGAGGACCCTAAGCCCCCTGAGCGTGGCCACAGAGGGGCATCTAGCCCCACAGCCATGGCCACCAGGACCTCGCCAGTCCCCTGGGCACAGTCATTGAGTATCCCCCAGTTCCCTGAGCATGGTCATGGGGACCCCCTGGGCTTAGCAATGGGGACCCCCCAGCTCCCCAGGCATGGCCATGAGGACCTCCTGGCCCTCCTAGCGCAGTCATGGGGACCCCCAGTGCCCCAGACGCAGTCATGGGGGCTCCCCAGTCCCCCAGGCAGGACCATGCACGGTCAGGGGGACCCCCCGGACCCTGGGCATGACTACGGTCACTTCCCCGCCTCCGCGCCGTGGGGACCCCCGAGCCCCTTCCCCGCTGCAGCCGTCAGGCCCGCGCGGAGCCTTGAGGGACCCCGGCCCCACCGTCCCCGAGCCACAGCCGCGCTGCTCCCGCTCGCGCGGGACGCTCGGAGCCCTCGCTGCCCTCGCCCCAGCCCGGCGAGGCCCATTCCGCGCTGCAGGCTCGGCCCAGCTCACCGCCCGGGCCCCACGGTGTCCCCGGTGTCCCCGCTCACCGCCCGACTGAAGCCGCAGCCGCCGCTGCCGCCTACAACTCCCGACAGGCCCCGCTCGGCTACGGCACCTGAGAGCGGCCAAACCACGGCTGCAGCGGCGAGAACTACAACTCCCGGCAGCCCCCATAACCAGCAATGGAAACCAACGAGTGACGCAGCAACGGGAACTACAACTCCCGGCAGACCTCGCGCCGTACGGCAACCGGCAGCAGCCGAAACATGGCGGCTGCGACGGGGACTACAACTCCCGGCAGCGGGAGCTGCTGGGGGCTGTAGTCCATCCTGCAGCCTGCTCCGCACCCGAATCGGGCTGGGCGCGCTGGGAACGGTCCGGCCGGCCCCGATCAGAGCTGATCCTGCCCCTCGTGGTGCTGAGGGCCAACCAAACCAGTAGGACCAGCAGGGCGAGGGAGGGGGTTCTGCCCCTCTGCTCTGCTGTGGTGAGACCCTACCTGGAGTATTGTGTGCAGTTCTGGAATCCCAAATACGAGGCGGCTATGGAACTGTTCAAATGGACAAGGTGGATTGAGAAGAGCCCTGAGGAGAAGAGCTTTGGTTGGTGGTTTAGGAGAAGCTCAACGTGAGGCAACAATGTGCACTTGCAGCCCAGAAAGCCAGCCATGTCCTGGGCTCTAAAGCAGTGGGACCAGGAGGGCGAGGAAGGGGATTCTATAGCTTGCCTCTGCTCTGGTGAGACCTCATCTGGAGCCCTGTGTTCAGTTCTGGAGTCCTCAGCACAGGAAGGACCTGGATCTGTTGCAGCGAGTCCAGAGGATCTGAGGGCTGGAGCACCTCTGCTACAAGGACACACGGGGAGAGTTGGGGTTGTTCAGCCTGGAGAAAAGAAGGCTCTGGGGGGACCTTAGAGCAGCCCCCCAGTACTGAAAGGGGCTCCAGGGAAGCTGGGGAGGGGCTTTTTACAAGGGCAAGTAGATATAGGACAAGGGGAAATGTCTTTAAACTGGAAGGGGGAGGATTTAGATTAGACATTAGGAAGAAATTCTTCACAATGAGGATGGTGAGACACTGGCCCAGGTTGCCCAGAGCAGTGGTGGCTGCCCCATCCCTGGAGGTGTTCAAGGCCAGGTTGTATGGGCCTGTGAGCACCCTGATCCAGTGGGAGGTGTCCCTGCCCATGGCAGAGGAGTGGAACTGGATGGGCTTTAAGGTTCCTTCCAACCCAAACCATTCTATGATTCTATAATAGCCGTGATGGTGACAGGTGGTGTTTTCTGTGACCCTGTCCCAGGTGGGTCCAGCCTGGCCCTATCCCAAGGCTCCATCTGCCATGCCAGCCTGGATGCCCTCCCTGTGGTTCTCCTGCCACTTGAAATTCAGTGAGCAGAGACAGATCCTGCTCAGTGCAATGGGATGGATTTGTGTGTGTGCGCGCGTGTGTGTCTGGCTGCCAGTGCCATCCCAGTTGAAGCTGGGTGGGCTCTGGAGTCCCCAGGGCTGGGGAACAGCTGATGACTCTCCCAGTGTGGGACAATGTCCTGTCCTGGAGTGCAGCAACAGCCACCAGGTTCCTGGTTCCCCAGGCCAACTCCAGTGAAGCCCTCGGCACGTGCCATCCCCATTCGCTCACCTCAGGCCAGCGCCAGGCATGGCTGCAGGCCCGGCGCTGGCAGAAGCCGGGAGCACACATGGTTAACACCGGCCACCCGTGCTGCTGGGCTCACATCTGGCAGTGGGAGGGCTGCATGCCTCGTCCCGCTCCTCCGCTGCCTCCTTCGCTTTCCAGAAAGTGCATTTCCGCCCAGGCCGAAGGAAGAGAAGACGCTGTTGGAGCGCGAGGCAGCCGATCCGCCGCAGGCAGGCTCTGCCTCGTGCCCTGGGACTGGCAGGGCAGCACTGGGGGAATGCTCTAGGGAAGGAAAAGGCAGCACCAGGAGGGAGCAGCCCTACCCCAGAGGTAGGTGGGGCGTAGGTTTTGGGGGCCTCTGCAGACATGGAGACTGATGCCCTGGAGCTGCAACTTGTTGTGGACCCATCTGTGGGTGCCGTCAAGCACTGCAGCATCCGTACGGAGTCATCCAGTGGCACCTCTTCCTCACCAAGCGCACGGGTGCCCTGGGGCACATCCAGCAAGGGGGATCACTTTCCCCTTGCTCTGGGTAAGGACCCTATGAAGAGGGTGGTGGGGCCCCAGAGCTGAGCCTCACAGTCCTCTGAGGGCATAGCCTGACCTGCAGCAGCTCTGGGAGGACAAAGGCTGGAAGAAGGTTGGTGCTGGAGCCTGTACCGATCCACTCCATCTGCCCATCCCTGTGCCCAAAAAGCCATTCCCCCACAAGCATGTCAAACCTAGCGCTGGGCCACCCAGGCATGTCTGTGAGGGCTGTGGTGGCTGCTGGATGTCCCAGCACAACTCACTGGTGCTGCCAGGTGCCACAGGAGCTGGAGGACTGTGACGTCCCTCTTGGCCCTTGATCGCAGCTGCCCCATGCAGCTCCCACGGAGTCTGAGCTGCTCTGGGGGGTGCAAACAGCTCTGCAACCCTCCCAACTGCTGGAGCAAGAGGTGGAGGGAGCTGTCCCACCAGCATGTCCCCACACGCCAGAGGCATCCCAGCTCCTGCTGCTGTGGGTCAGGGAAGGGCTGTATCCACTAACCTGAGCAAGGAGGGTGAGGTGGGCATACAGGTCCTACTGCCTTCATGCTGCCCAACTGCTCTGAGCTCCTCCATCCCTACTCTGGGGTTTGCTCTTGTTTTGTCCTGGTCTTTATAACTGCCTGGAATGTATTTCAGGATGTTTTGACTTGCAGTCTCAAGGCTTTAGCAGCCAATGAATTTAAACCTCCAAACTGCTCCTGGAGAGCATCCAACCCTGACAAGAAAAACAGCGTCCCTACAGCAGGACTGTATATGCCTGTGCGGATGCGGCATGTCCCGCCCAGTGTGGTTGTGGGGTGCAGAGGGAGATGCATGCTCGGGGGCCTGGTGAGCCCTGTGTACTGTTGGTGGGCACCTAGTGACAGTGATGGCACTGTACTCGCCTCCATTTCCATCCCTAGGACAGCCTGGGAAGGGTTGGCTTTCTCGTTGGGAACTTCCTGCTGAAGGATTTCTTTTCCCTGCAGAGCAGTTCCCTACTAAGCTGTGTTTTCCCCAGGGCTGAGCCTGCTGCAGGTCCCAGGGGAATGTGTGGTTTGACAATCCCAGAGCTAAGGGAAAGCCACAGGCTTCCCAAACCCCAGTGGGCTGCGTGCAATGCTCGGTGGCATGTGGCTGGCACAGCTGGAGGCCAAGCAGGGTAAAGAGAGCCAATGCTGAGGCTCCCCTGGCTGATTATCTGCTCACAAGCCCCTGACTTGGCCTTTTCCATGCTTCTATCCGTGGATCTGCTTCTCCCCTGCCCGCAGAGCTGAGCATGGGCAGGGAGAACGTAGTGCCAGGCTGCCCACAGCCCTGCCTCTCCCCATACCCAGCAGTGAGATGAGAAACGGGGCAGGAGGCAAGGAGGCAAAGGCACCTGGGAAGCATGTGAAGGGATGGGGTCTGTGCAGAGGGTGTGAGCAGAGGGAAAGCCCTTTGGAGCCTTTCCCCATCCCTCCACCCCTTCCCAGCCCCAGCGAAGGTGACTCATAAGCCAGGCATCCATCCTGGGCTCGAACACCCTGTGCACCCGCTCCCAGAGAACGCCCGCCCAGGCCTCAGGACCCCACCAGCCCCAGCGCTCTGGGGACAACAGGAACAGCCTGGCCCAGCCTGGTGGTCACTGGATGAGGATCTCAGTGCTTGGAGAGCAGAAATTCACCAAAACAACATGATTGTGCCCCAGAATCTTTCCCCATGGCCTGGCTCACCCCCAGGACATGGGGCTGTGCTGTGTGGGGCCCTTTGTGCAGGTGATGCAGGTGGCATGGGGGCACAGGGCAGAAAGGCAAAGGCTGGATCCCTTTCAGGAGGCACCTGACCAAGACAGGAGCCTGGCGAGCAACCTTCTCCGTCCCCGTGCTGCAAGGTGTGGGACCAGGCTGTGCGGTGGGCAGTGCCACACGTGTGTTTGGCCACGTCTGTCCTGGCGCCTCTGGGGCTGCAAGGTGAGGTGCTATGTGCCCAGACCCACACCTCGAGTAGATAACGCTGCGATAAGACAGGGAAGGGCAGCAGAGCTGCCCAGGTTGGGCCATGGTGCCACCAGCTACTGCAAATATTAGCTTTGGACCCATGCAGGTTGCAGACTCCCAGGAAGGTTTCTCCCTGTGGTGGCCAGCTCCCAGCTGGAGCTATCGTCCCACATCCAGGTCTCTGGAGAAGCAGGTCTTGCCTCCTTGCAAACTCTTGTCAGAGGGCCCAGGCATGGGGGGCAAGGGCGGGCAGCTCCCGGGGTACAAGAGCTCTTTCCATGGGGTCTGCAAAGCCTGCATTGCAGACATCCTTGCCTGCTCTGGGGCAGGAGGAATGCAGATCCACCCTGGGCAGGACTGCAGGGCTGCACCCCAACATTTGCTCCACCACTTTTGGAGCTGACTGTAATTTTCCCAGGTGCTGACACCCCGAGTTGCTGCTCTTGGGTGTCCATGGAAGACAGCTGGGGCCAGGCTGAGCACCTGGCTGGACAGTCAACCGGAGACTGCTGCTCTATTCCACCCTTGACTCCCCAGGGCAATCCCCCCTTCCATGCATGCCAGGGCTCTGGGAACTGTGTGGCCCCAGTTCCTAGCTTGTTGGTGACCCCAGAGCCCCTGCACTGCCCCAAATTGTGTGTCCCCAGGTGCTCACAGCAGTGTCACCAAGGCACATGACCCAACTGAAAGCTGCTTTTTGGATATAGATGGCCCCTGCAGCAGAAATGTGTGTGCCCATGCTGTGGCATGGCATGGCATAGCAGGGCATCTCTGCAGCTCCTGGCTCTACCAGGGCTTGCTGTCCCCCTCAGCCATTCCTGGCATCTCACAGGGCGCCGCCGCAGCATGGAGGGGTTTTGGGCTCTGGGTGTCCTGTTGCTCTCCTGCCTGCTGCTGCCCTCCCCGGTGGGGAGCCAGACCAGCCCCAGCCCTGACCCACGTTTGCAGACGGATCCTGAGGAGGAATCATCCCAGCACCATGCTGCCAGGTGAGGAGACCCTGAGGCTGGGCTGTTTCACAGCAGGGGGGCTGGGGCAGCCCTGTCACCACAAAGGGCCCCGGCCCCCACCCGCAGCTCCCTGTTGCGCTTTGCTTTCTGCACTCCCCAGGGCCATGCGGGAGCAGAAGGCTGGCAGTGCCCAGGAGGGGCTGCCCCCACGGTCCCGCTGTGTCCGCTGCTGTGAGCTGCCTGACCAGCGCTTCTCCTACCCCCAGTACCAGCCCCTGCCTCAGATCAACATGACCATCCTGAAAGGTGAGGGCTGGTGGGGCTCTGCACTTCAGCATTGCTCATGGCCACCATGGCTGAACCTTCAGCCTGGGCACCATCAGTCTGCCCGTTCACCAGCATCTCCCCAGGTCCAGTGCAAAGCTGGGCTCCCAGTGCCGGCTCAACACAAACTGGGAGTGAGAAGCTAGGGCTGGTGCCTGTGGTCCAGCACCCTGAGCAGGCAGGAGGCACCTCAAGCCACGAGCTGCTCCTGCTCTGGTGGCCTCTGAGCAGCAGCATGGGGGGCATCATCAGGGAGTGGGGCTGGGCAGGTCCCTGCTGTATCCATCCCCTTCTGCCAGGCAAAGGGGCTGTCCCTATGCTTCCGGGGCACTGGGTTTAGAGATGTCAGCTACCTCTGACAGCACAACTGTCCCTCCTGCTTCACCCAGGTGAGAAGGGGGACCGTGGTGAGCGTGGCATGCAGGGCAAGTATGGCAAGACGGGAGTGGCTGGCAGCAGGGGCCACACAGGGCCCAAGGGACAGAAGGGCAGTGTGGGTGCCCCAGGGGAACGCTGCAAGAGCCACTACGCCGCCTTCTCCGTGGGCCGTAAGAAACCCCTGCACAGCAATGACTACTACCAGACCCTCATCTTCGACACAGAGTTTGTCAATCTCTACGACCACTTTAACATGTTCACGGGCAAGTTTTACTGCTACGTTCCTGGGATCTACTACTTCAGCCTCAACGTGCACACCTGGAACCAGAAGGAGACCTACCTTCACATCATGCACAATGGGGTGGAGGCTGTGATCCTCTATGCCCAGGTGAGCGACCGCAGCATCATGCAGAGCCAGAGCGTCATGCTGGAGCTGCAGGAGAAAGATGAGGTCTGGGTGCGGCTCTACAAGGGCGAGCGTGAGAACGCTGTCTTCAGTGATGAGTACGACACTTATATCACCTTCAGCGGCCACCTCATCAAGTACAGCGGGGACCCCTGAGTGCCCGGTCTGACCTGTTCCCCATTCCTTCGGGTGGGTCCCTGCCAGCCTCTCACCCTGGGCATGCCACCACCATTAAGCTGTTAGCCCTTCTACGTGCCACTACCCCCAGCTGCTGTGTGAGTGTGTGGAATACCCCCACCCCCAGCTCCTCAAGGCCTATCGGATGCACCTGGAGCAGGCAGTCATTTTCAACCTCAGCTGCATTTGTGACCCAGGCAGCGGCTGCTTGCCTGGGATGGGCAGGGAGTTCATCCCCACCTGCCAGCATCTCCCCAGGACCAATGCAAAGCTGGGCTCCCAGTACCAGCTCAACACAAACTGGGAGTGAGCAGCTGGGGCTGGTGCTTGTGGTCCAGCACCCTGAGCAGGCAGGAGGCACACTGGAACCTGAGCTGGTTGTACTGGGGCACAGGCATTCGTGCCACTGGTTATGGGCTGACGCCAATTGAATGGGTTTGACTGGCAGTGCCCTGGTACGAAGCAGCACAGACACGTGCTCTGTGTTCCTGCATCATCCTGCTCGTGCTGTGACGTACTCTGCTAGCTTCTCCTGCAAAAGGGCAGAGGGTGCTCAGCACTCAGCAGGAAAGCCAATAAAACCACTACGGGCCCGTTTCCTTCCACAGAGCCGGGTCCCAATGGCGCGGGTGTTTCAGCGCTGGGTACCCTTGGGGCTGACACTTCCTGCTGGGGAGCGGATTGCATCAGTTCCCCTCTGCAAGTTCCCGTCACGGTTTCCCCTGCCACAGCCTCTGCTCGGTGCCGATGGTGCTGAGGGTGCCGAGAAGGGGCTGACTCCTTGTTGGCAGCCCCGGGGTGTGAGGCCTTCAGCCTCAGCTGCTTCCTCTTCAGTTAGACAATCAGTTAGACAATCTGCTGGCCAGGCTTTATATCCGATAGATGCAACAGCAGAACGGGGCCAGGGGCAGCGTGCTGCTGCCTGCGCTCTGCGCAGCTTGTGACCACATTAAACACCCAATTTCTAGTCCTACTCACACTCGTGTTCTCTTGCTTTGTGTGTGCAGAAGATCGAAGCAGCACAGGGCAGGTTCCTGCTCCAAAGGTGGGGGTGCTCCATGGGCTGGCATGGTGCTGCTGAGCTAGTGGTGGGAAGGGAGGGGCAGATTGTCCCCAGAGAGCCAGGGAGACCTGAGCCAGCTGCTCCCTAAGGGCCGGGGAAGCTGAGCACAGTAACAGGTCCATCAGCCTGCAAGCAGGGCAGGCTGGGAGTGGTGGCTGGGTTTACCACGGGTCTGGATCATCTGGCAGGTCCACTGTGATAAGGCAGGTCTGAGGTTGAGCTGGGAAGATGGTGGCTTGGGGTCCAGATGGGTGGGTCCGGGGCTGATGTGTTTGGATGTCTTTGGAGAAGGAAATCCCACAGCCTCCCTGGGCAGCCAGTTCCAGTGCTCCGTCATCCTCATAGTAGACAAGTTTCTCCTCATGTCCAGGTGGAACTTTCTGAGCTCCAGTTGATGCCTGTTGCGCCTTGTCCTGTTGCTGGGCACCGCTGTGAAGAGTGTGGACCCCTACTGCTGACCCCGCCTATTAGATATTGATCAGCATTGATAAGGTCTCCTCTCAGTCTGCTCTTCTCCAGGCTAAACAGATCCAGGTCTCTCAGGCTTTCCATGTCACATCCCAGTGCATTTGTCCCATCCAGGGACACACAATTCACCCTAGGACACACAGCTCCATCCCAGGACACACAACCAGTCCTGGGAGACACATCCCATTCTGGGAGGCACATGCTTATCCCAGGACATATGACCTCATCCTGGGACACACAGCCCACCCCAGGACACATATCCCATCCTGGGAAACACATCTTATCTCGGGACATAATGCGCTATTGTGGCACACGCAGACAATCCCAGGTCTCATGTCCCATCCTGGGAGACACAGCCCATGCCGGGACACACAACCCATGCCGGGACACACGTCTCATCCTGAGGTGTATGGCTCCATCCCAGAACCCACATCCCATTCTGGGAGGCACATCCCATCCCAGGACGTGTGGTCCCATCCCAGGATATTCAGTCCATCCCGGATCTCACATCCCATCCTGGAGACACACAACCCTTCCTGGGGACACATAACCCTTCCCGGGACACACAACCCTTCCCGGGGACACATAACCCTTCCCGGGACGCACAGCCCGTCCCGGGACACACACCATATCCTGGAGACACATCCCATCCCGGGGCATATGTCCCTCTCCACGGACACTCAGCCCATCCCGGGGGACACGGCCCCCTCACAGGCGGCTCCAGGCGGTGCGGAGGGGGCGGTGCCGGTGTGGGCGGAGCGGTGGGCAGTGTGGGCGGGGCTCCGAGGTCCCGCCCCCGCCGCTCAGCCCGCGCTCGGGGCGGGCGGCGCTCAGTGCTCAGAGCGCTCCGTGCTGCGGCGCCAATGGCGGAGACGCAGGAAGCGCCCGGGCGGCGCGGCAAGAGGGCCGGGACCGAGGAGCCGGCGGAGGCGGAGCGGGGCGGCCGGCGGCGGCGCGGGTGGGCGGCCGGACCAGGAATGGGATCGGGCATGGGATAGCGATGGCGAATGGGAGCGGGGTCGAGATCGGGACAGGGACCTGGACCCGGATCGGGATAAGTGCCGGAAATGAGATCGGGACCGGGACAGGGATTGGGACCGGGATCGGTGCCGGGATTGGGATCGGGACTGGAACTGGGACGGGGCCCAGAATCGGGTCGGAGACACCGACCAGGATGGGGACAGGGATAGGGACTGGGATGGAGACCGAGATCGGGAGCCGGATGGGGATCGGTACTGGGACCGGGAGCAGGATGGGGATCGAGCCTGGGATCGGGACTGGGATCACCGTGGGTGCCGGGATCAGTACTGGGACTGGGATCAGGATCAGGACCGGTGCCGGGAGCGGGGCTCGGCGAGCGCTGGCCGCGGTGCTGGCCCAGCCCAGTCCCGGTCCCAGCAGGAGCTGCTGGGACATGGGGACCTGGGCTTCCCGGTCTTCATTCCGCATCCCCGGGCAGCTTCCAGCCGGCGGCAGAGGCCCATGGAACCACTGTCCTGCACGAGACCATCAGCACCCACCCGCAGCCTCTTCCAGGTGAGGGAGGAATCCTGCCCCCCACTGCTGCACCCCAGGGTCCCCAGCGAGCCCAAGCCAGTGCAAATACTGGTACTGGTGCCACTGCTGAGCCACACAGGTAGCGCTGCCTGCTAACCCTGACCCCCATCTCCCTTCCCCCCCCCTCCCAGCGAGATACTTTGACATCAAGACGACTGAGCCCATCAGCTTCTACTTGTCCAGCCTGGAGGAGTTGCTGTCCTGGCAGCCTGACAGCAACGGCGACTTCAACATCTCTGCTGTGCCGCTGGCCAAGCGCCAGCCCCCGCTCCACAGCAAGAGGCCCCGGACACTGGTGTGCCACGACATGCGTGGTGGATACCTGGATGACAGGTACATGCTGGGTGGAGAGGAGATTATGCAGCAAGACCCAAAGTCTCAAACCCAAAACCTCTTCTATTTCTCCTTGGTTTGATTCCTGCTGGCTTGGAGATGGAGGTGTTTGGCTCCAGAGCACAGTGACCTTGCTTAGGCCAGCCCTAGTTGGGGTCTACAGGGGTGACTCAGTGCCAAAGCTAGTCCCATCTTCCCAGGGAATGAGTCAGGCTCCTGCCCAGCCCCACAGGTGTCTGCCGGCGTCCTTCCCGCATTGCCCAACATTCTTCCCTTTTTGCTGCTGCAGGTTCATCCAGGGTTCAGATACACGCAACCCCTACGTGTTCTACCACTGGCGATACATTGACATCTTCACCTACTTCAGTCACCACACTGTCACCATCCCGCCCGTGTGCTGGACCAATGCAGCGCACAGGAATGGTGTCCCTGTGCTGGGTGAGGGCAGGGCCGGCTGCAGGGCTGGTGGCTGCAGGACCAGACCTGAGAGAGTCCCGGGTGCTCAGTGGGTTTGTCAGGGTGTGTCCAATGCTGGTCTTGCCATGTCTGCAGGCACATTCATCACGGAGTGGACAGATGGGGAGAAGATGTGTGAGGCGTTCCTGGCTGGTGGGGAGGAGGCGTACCGAGCCGTGAGCGAGCAGCTGGCCCGCATCGCCCAGCACTACCGCTTTGATGGCTGGCTGGTCAACATGGAGAACACGCTGAGCGTGAGCCACCATCACGCCCTGCCCACCTCCTCCTCTGCCCTCACCCTGCTCCTCTGCAGGGTCCCTTACCCACTCCATGCCAACACATCCCTACTCTCTCCTGTCAGGCGGCGGCCGTGAGGAACCTGCCCTCCTTCCTGCGGCACTTGACAGCACAAGTGCACAGCACCGTGCCAGGAGGGCTGGTGATCTGGTATGACAGCATCCTGCAGAACGGCACGCTGAAATGGCAGAACGAGCTGAACGAGGAGAACAGGTGAGGCTGGGCCCTGCCTGCCCCACCACCTTGCCCAGGCAAATTCAGCCATGGGTGAGGGGGCATGAGCCCACCCCAAACCCAGTGATTGAGGGTGATCAGGGCATGGACTGCACAGGCTTGGTGGGGTGGTCCGTGGGGAACAACTTGCCACATTGACCCTCATCCCCAGGGTGTTCTTCGATGCCTGTGATGGTTTTTTCACCAACTACAACTGGAAGGAGGAGAACCTGGAGCGCTCCCGGGAGCTGGCTGGGCTGCGCCGCACCGATGTCTATGTTGGCATTGATGTCTTTGGTCGTGGGGATGTGATTGGCAGTGGCTTTGACACTGACAAGGTGAGTGTGCTGGTGCACAGCTGGAATGGGACCCTGGGCCTCCCCCCATCACAGGGCTGAGCTCCCAGCCATGGCTGTGCCATGCTATGCCATGCTGGACTGCTAAGCTGGGGATGAAGTGGTGAGGAGTGGAGGAACCCAGAGGTGCTGGACTGCCAGCCATGCATGGGGAGGAGCTGGGGGATCCCAGCGCTGCAGTCCCTGCTGGGGGAGATGCTGCAGCACAGCCCCATGATGTTGTCCTGCCCCACCGTGGGGCACCCATGGGGCATTGGGAGTGGAGATGGGGCTGTGGACAAGGTGACCGCATGGCCTGACCCCTGCTGCTCATCTCTCATCTCCACAGTCCTTACGCCTGATCCGCCAATACGGCCTCTCTGCAGCCATCTTTGCTCCTGGCTGGGTCTACGAGCACCTGGGGGAGGAAAACTTCCTGCAAAATGAGAACAAGTGAGGGTGGGAAGGGCTGTAGGGTGGTGGGACAAGGTTGCCAGGAGACTATGGCTACCTGCTGGGACCAGGCTGGCCCTACTCTGCCCCATCTGGGACCGTGCCCAATGCCATGCCGGAGCAGCTGCCATAGGAGGAAGCTCTGCATGGACACCCACCTGTTCCTCCAGGTTCTGGGGTTTGCTGGCTGAGTACCTGCCCACGCACAGCATTTGCACGCTGCCCCTCGCCACCTCCTTCAGCCTGGGCATGGGCAACAGCAGGTTCCTGGATGGGAAGGTGTGTGTGGGATGATGGTACAGCTCTGGCTGGGCAGAGGTGGGCTGAGCAGCAGGGGTCCCTGCTCCCTTCTCCCCCCCGACCCAGCTTGCCGTGTCCTGCAGGAGGAAGAGGCCGGGCCCTGGTATGACCTGAGTGTGCAGGAGATCCAGCCCCTCTACCCAGAGCACGAGGGCAAGCTGAGCACCAGCTGCTGCCTGCAGGATGCCTGGTGTGGGGGCAGCTCCCTGAGGGTGCATGGGACCATCCCCCCCGGCGAGGAGCGCGTGGCCACCCGGTGAGTTGGGAGCAGAGCCCTCGCCACCTCCTTAGTGCGAGGATGGCACCGTGTCAGCAATGCACTGCACAGCCGCAGGAGGCCTGGGCAGAGCTGTGCAGCCCCAGGGCCTCGTGGTCAGCATGCCACGGGGCTCTCTGCCCACAGTGCCCAGCAGACCTAACCCGATGCATCTTCTCTTTCTCTCCTCTCTCTCTCTCTTTCTCTCTCTGGGTGGATTTGGGGTCATCAGCCTTTTCTCTTTGCAGATGCCGGCACCCCCTAAGCTCTTTCTGACCCTCCTCTACAAGCTGGAGGGCTCTCACCCTGATGAGTTTGCAGTTGCATTGGAGCTCACCACCTGGGACTCAGCTACCTGCCACGAGGGCAACATCACCTCCCTGCCTGGTGAGGACCCTGCCCCGGTCCTGTGCTTTCTGCAGTGACTGCCCGCTGCTGCATGGGACCAGCTCAGCCCCTCACCTCCTTCTCCCTCTGGCAGAGCCCAACAGCCGGCACCATCCCCGGTTCCTCCCAGCACCACCACCTGGCCTCGCCAAGCTGTTCGCCGCCTGCAATCACAGCTCCAATGGCTGGACGAGCCGGTGAGTGGCCTGCCAGCACCCTGTGCCCATGAGCAGGTGTGGGCACCCCAAGGCCCCCTGGTACCATGCCTGCTCTACCCCTTCACTCTCAGGTGCTATGAACTGGAACTGCAGGACTGCAGCTTGCGAGACCTCTCCCTCCTCGTGTCTCGCCGTCAGCCAAGCCCACAGGAGACGTCTTTCACCTGCCTTGTTGGGGAGGTCCGGGTGAGTGCCCACTGGTGCCAGCTGGGAGCCACTGCCCCGGTGCTGCCCCACACTGGGAGGTTGGGTGGGCATCCACTACTCTCAGTCCCAACAGTCAGAATCACAGAATGACCAGAGTTGGAAGGGACCCACAAGGATCATCGAGTCCAACTCCTGTCCCTGCACAGGACACCCCAACATTCACACCGTGGGGCTGAAAGCGTTGGCCAAGTCCTTCTGGAATATTGTCAGGCTTGACACCGTGACTGCTTCCCTGGGGAGCTGTTCCAGTGCTCCACCACCCTCTGGGTGAAGAACCTTACAGTCCTGTGGTTCTCTCCGCAGGTGCTGGATGCGGCCAGCATGGGGGCCTCCCCGCCGCAGGTGCAGAGCCTGGCAGCCTCGCAGCTCTGGTGGCAGGAGGCCCCCGAAGTGGAGCAGCTCTCGCTCAGCCTCACCCTCCGCTGGACGTTCCCGCCTGACCGAGCCAACTGCTTCCGCATCTTCAGCCAGGGTGCCCGCTGCCGCCAGGGCCAGACGGCACCGCAGCTCCTGGGGCTGGCGAATGCCTGCCTGTTCCGTGCTGTGGGGCTGGTTGTGCCACGGCCAAGGGCCGGGCAGTCCTGCCGGCTGGAGCTGCTGGTGGAACCAGTGCTGCGTGACGAGCTGCCTGTGGACCCTGACCGCTGGGGACGGCTGGTGCTGGTCTACTCTGAGCCAGCCGGCAGCACCAGCTGAGACGGGCATTAAAGGCGAGCGCGGTGCAGCCCTGTGTCCATGTGTTCAGTGTGCCAACCAGCTACGGGCACAACAGAGTCAGTGCCAGGAGGCTGAGAGGGTGGAGGCTACATTTCGTCACCCTGGTTCAGCGGGTCCCTCTTCTCCCACTCAGACCTCACTGCAGAGGCCCACTGGGCGCTGTCTGGTGCCCTGTGAGGGCCCCCCGCATTGCTGCCTGCAAACTGGATGCACCCAGGCTGGGGGTGCCTGCCCCGAGAGCCCCCTGAGCCTTGTGTCTACCCACCCAGTGCAGTTGCAGAGCTGCCAGCACCAGCCCCACGGAGCAGCGCAGCGTGGGCAGGCACTGCATTCGTCCCCCATGGACCCACTCAGCACCACCCAGCCCACCCTGCCCTCTCCCAGGGCTGGCAGGCAGTGGTTGTGCCCATGCTGCCTCCCCTGGATATGTGATGCGGAGAAGGAGAGAAAATTTATAGCAGCAATTATTTTCTCACAGTCTGGTGAGCAAGCAATTAGCAGGCAGGGAGGCAGGCGAGCGCGCCGCGCGGCGGGGTTGCCCAGCCCCAGCTCCCTCCAAGCGCCGTCCGCGGTCCCACAAACAATGCTGGCTCCTGGTCAGGAAAATTAATATGTCAGCAGTTAAGCTGCTGCTGCTCCAGTGGGGGACTTGCTCTGAAATGAATTATCTGATGGTTTGAAAAATGAAGGGCTCGGCACAGCCAGGGGAGGGTCCTGCCAGCACCCTGCTCCCTTGCTACAGCAAGGCCAGCCGGGGGTCCTGGTGCGTCCCCCCCTCACCTGCTGCAAGGCTGCAGCCCTCTGCCCTGCGGCGTGCCAGGACAGCCACAGCCCCAGACAAAACCTGAGTCGCCCTGGTTGAAGAAAGAAATCTTTATTAATAATTTCAATAATAATAATAATAATCCTCGTAATAATAATAATAATAATAATAATAATAATAATGTTTATTAGAATGGTCACACCTTTGAAGCATACAGGATGGGCCGGCGCCAGCCTGCGTGCTGGCGGCCGACGCAGGGGTTTGCTGTAAGGAAGAAGCCAGTACAGCGATGGAAGGAGCTTTGTACAGGGCTGGGGGCGCGGGGCCGGGGGGGCCAGGGCTATGTACACCGGGAATAGAAAAGGGGGAGCTCATTGCTGGAGCGTTGGGGGCATCTGCAGACTATAAAGTGAGGTTTGAGGAGTGGCGGAGCCACACGGGGCGGGGGGCTGAGCGCGAGGCCACCCCACAGGAGGGGGGGCTGCACCCCGGGGTTCGATCCGCGGCGACCCATGCCACCAGGCACCAGACCCAGTGTCCCGGCTGCTGCAGACCGACCCCGGGTCTCGGGTTTGTCCCCGCGGGGGATGCAATGGCCGAGACCCCACACCGAGGGCTGGTGGGGTCCCGCTGTCTAGGGCAGGGACGGGTGGCCGTGACACCGCGGAGCTGGCGGGAGTGGGAGCGGGATCGGGGCAGACCCCATCCTGGCTCAGCGCAAGCAGCGTCGGTCAGGGCTGCTCCCTGCAGGGTGGGTGCCCCGGGTGCGTCAGGGGATGGAGGGGACAGGAGGGAGGGGAAAGGGATCGCAAGCGAGTTGCAAGCTCCTCTTAACAAAAATTCCCTTTAAAAGGCAGAGGCTCATCCCCCTGCAACGCCCAGCGCCTCAGCAAAGCGGCTGCACCGCCGCCCCAGCTCCGCACGGGAGCCGAGGCCTCGCACACTCGACACACTGATGACCGGCAAGCGCCAGAGCTCGGGAAACACGAAGCCGGGTTCCCAACCCAGTGCCCAGTCCCCAAAGCCAGGGAAGGGGCGGCGAGCCACAGCGCTCCACCAGCACCCCCAGCGCCGCCGCCGCCATGCCAGGGCTGAAAGGAAGACGTGGTGCCCAGGTCCTGCGCCTGGGTGGGCAGAGGCCCCTCCGGACGCCCCCGGCTCTCCCTCCCTGCCACGGGCTGCGGGGCCGGGGCGGAAAGGGACCCCTCTGGCGCATCCGGCTGGTCCGTGCTCGCTGCGGCGCTCCTCCGGGACTCGCTCGCTCGGTGCGTGTGTGGACAGTATGGGACTTTCACTTGGCTGTTGCCGCTTTGCTTGTTTTTTTTTTTTGTTACTTTGCTTTTGATTTTTTTAATTTTTGATTTTTTGTGTGTGTGTGTGTGTGTATGTGGATTTTTTTTGCCCTTCCTGGTCCCAGAAGGAAACAGCCGCAGTTTCACTACAACAGAAACAGAGAGGCAGGTCTTTCGCTGGAGTCTGACTGAACCGCTGGTCAGGAGGGACGTGGGCACCAGCCTGACTCCCTGAACCCCACACCTGTGGCACTGAAGCTCCTCCGAAGCGCAGTGCCATCGCCCCGGAGAAGCACTGGGATCCCAAACCCACCCCAGCCCATCGCTGTCCCCAAGGAGCACGCAGCAGCCCCCGTGGCTCCTGTCCCTCCCATGGGATGCAGTGGCAGTCAGCAGCGCCGCGCGCCCCACGCCTGCGGGCAGAGCATCCCCTCCTGCCTCGCGGGGGGATGAGCCCTCTGCTCCCCCAGCAAGGGCAGCACCCGCTGTAGGGGCTCAGTCCAAGGTTGGAGCTGCCTGGGGATCCTGCAACCCCACTCCTCAGGGATGCTGGGGGCAGGAGCCACCCAGAATCCTGCGGTGCTTGGCAGCACCGAGGCGCAGGGCTGCGCCAGGGCAGGTGGACGGTGCAGGAGACGTGGGCGGGCGGCGGGATGGAGCAGCACGAGGTAACCCTATGGGTGCAGGCTGCGAGGCTCAGCGGAGCCCAGCCCCAGCCCCAGCCCCAGCCCGCCCGGGCAGGGCGCGCGGTTCCTCCAGAGGCTCGGCCTCGGCTCTGTCTGCCTGGTTTGGTTTGGTGCTAGTGAGCAGTCAGGGTTAGTGGTGGGAGGGACTGGGTCTGTCTTGCTAGTAGGGAGTGAAGCGGCTGTACCCTCCTCGGTATAGACTAGCCTGCAACATCAAAGATGAAAAAAAAGCCAATCAGTATTCGAGAGAGAGGCAAAGCCCAGTTCTTCCCTTTTTTAAAAATTTCCTTTTGTTTTTTAATTTTAATTTTAATTTTAATTTTAATTTTTATTTTTATTTTTATTTTTCTCTTTAAATTGACACCAAATTGATCGTCCCTGGGATGCGAGGGGTGGGCAGGGCTGAGAGTGCCCAGCGTTGCCCTGGGATGGTCCATGGGCTGCAGGGTGCCCTGAGCCCCGGTGCTCCCAGCACTGCACCACCATGGCCAGGCCTCCTCGTGCCTGCGGTGACCGCAGAGGAGCCCGTCCCCATCCCCGCTGCGGTGCTGGGCTGGTACCCACCCTGCCCATCCCTGTGGGACAGAGGGGCTGCAGCCCCTTGGCTAGCAGCTGCCTGAGGCCAGGGGTGCTTGGCATCCCAACCCCAGCCCCAGCCGAGGGTGAGTTAGTTAAAAAAGGAAGAAAAAAGATGGTTTGGTTTTGAGATGAGTGGGATTTTTCATCTTTGATGCTGGTTGTGAAGCTAGCTAAAAGCTGTGGCGTGTGGGTGGGCTGCAGGCGCTGGCACGTGCAGGCGTGCTCCGTGGCTGCACGCTGGGGATAAGACAGAGGGCCCCGGCCCTGGGCACGGCCCTGGGGGCTTGCTGGGCCCCTGGGAAGCAGTGTGAGTGGGCAGGACTGTGCCAGGTGGCCACCAGCCGGGCATAATGGGGTGTATGGGGTGTATGGGGTGGAGGTGGGGGGGCCCTCATCTCTCACCTGCCTATGTACAGAGCCAGGCAGGGGCTGTGCTGTTCCTGCCGCCGCCAGCCCACGGGTCCCCCTCCCACAGCCCCTGCATTTGGGGCTGCCCCTCGCATCCCGCAGGCTCCCCGGGCTGCTGTGACAGCTGTGCCAGGTCCCCCTCCCTGGGCTGGCTCACACCGGGAAGCAAAGAAACGCCACGGGGGCTGCTCTTACCATGGTGCCGATGCTGTACGTGGCGGCGGGGCCGATGGTGTGGTGGTACGGGTCTGCCGCTGCATAAACTCTGCCGTAACTAGAAGCAAACACAGCAGTGGGCGTTAGTGACCGGGGACGGGGTCCTGTGTCCCTCAGCAGCCCCACCACCCTGGCTGCTGCTTCCCCTTGGGACCTTCCAGCTTCTCCCTCGGCACCGATGCCTGCCAGAAGAACCCCAAGGGGAGTGTGAGGGCTCCGGTTTGCAGGACGCCCTCAGCATGCCTGGCTCTGTAATCACTCACTGGGCACAAAAGCTGGTGTATGTCAGACCTGGCAGTGCATGGGGTGAAATGTGGTGAGCCCACAGCCCCGCAGCGGTACCCATGGGGCGGTGGTGCTTACCTGTCGCTGTACGCTGCTGCTGCTGCTGCGGGCTGGGCGTATCTGTAGGCGGCATAGCCCCCCTGCAGCGGAGGAAAGACTGTGTCAGGGAGGGGGGAAGCCCCCACCAGGGCAAGCACAGGCCACAGGGGCAGCTGGGCACCCCTTGGGGCACTGCCACATAGCAGCTGTGGGACCCCATAGGGAGCCAGGACTCATGCCACCACGAGCCTCTTTCTTATTCGCCAGGGGCTTTCACAAACATTAACCTTAAAAAATTAAATTTCCAGGGGAGAGAATGTCACCTCCCTGATCGCTTTAATGAGGTGTCACGTTAGATAAATCCTTCAGCCACCCGCCTGAAATATCACCAGTGGCTTCTTGAGTATGGAGGTTAAACGCGGGTGCTAGACAGTGCACCGGCACTTGCCGAGGCCATAAATCCTGCGTGGTGCTGGCCCCATGAGGGACCTGGCTTGGGACACAGAACCACGCGATGCCACCCTGCTTGCTCCAAAGGAGCTGCACTCATGTCCATGCTCACATTCATGCTCCACCAGGGCTCTGGCTGCCAGGGGAAGGGGCTGGCTGAGGGGAAGAGCCCCACGTGAAGCCACCCAGTGCCACTCGCCCCCCACACCATAGGGTCCCAAGCGTAGCTGAGTCCCCAGCAAAGCACTTACATAGATCTCAGCTCCGTAGAACCCGTCCTGGTAGACGACCCTGCAAACGAGGTGGAGGTGTCAGAGCCTGATTTTTGTCACCAGCCGAGAGGAATTAGGGTGAAGCTGGTGAACTGGTGGAGCTGCTTCCAGCAGCACAACCGATGGGCGAGGAGTGGCCATCCGGGCAGCACAAGGGCACGTCCCAGGCTGGGACTCCTGGCAGGGACCTGGGGATGGATGGAGGGCATGGCCAAGGGCAGGGAATGCCACAGGGATGGAGAAGTTCAGGGCACGATGACTGCTGGGAGCTACCAAGCAGCCACAGATTGCCATGGCCACACCTGACACCATGCGTGTGCCGGAAGAGTATTTCTGTTAAACCAGCTGACACAGTTGGAGTCACCTCCAGCTCTGAGTTGGTGAGCACGTGGGTCACCCCGTGGAGCAGCAGCCCAGTGAGTTTCACAGAGCCCAAGGCCAGGCAGGCACTGGGGGAGCTGCAGCCACTTCCCAAAGTGTGAGACCCCGGCAATGCTGATGCTGACGGCAGTAGAAGCGGAGCAATACGGCAGCTAATGGACCCCATGCCACGAAGCAGGCAGCACCCGTCGCCGGCCGGGTACTCACGCGCCGTAGGTTGGGATGGGTGGTGGCGGCGGCGCAGCCCGGAAGGTGTTGTAGACAGCGCGTCCTCGTCCCCGTAAGTGTGCCCCTCGGTAGGCCACGGCCGTCCCCGTGGCAGGGTATGGGAACCCCGTTACTGCAGGAGGGAGGGGGCAAATGTGGCCTGTGCTGCATCTCCCAGGAGCGCATGGCTGGGACCCATCCAGCCACCGCAGGGCATCCTGTGCCACATCCTGCCTCTGTCCCACGGCCCCACGGCGATGCTGGGGCAGGGGGAGCTGTGCACGCAGGGATGCAGGAAGAGGAGAGGGGCTCAGGGCTGCTCGCTGACATTACCTGCGTAGAACTCGGGGCCATAGACTGCTCCCACCACCGGGTTCAGCTTCCAGCCTGCAGGCAGAGAAACAATGAGGGCAGGGGCACCCCCACGCAGTGCTCCCATCCACCCCAGCTGGGCTCCAGGAGGCCACAGCTCCCGTCCCAGACTGTATGCAGGGCAGGGGGTGCCTGGAGGAGGGGTTTCCCTGCATTGAGCAGAGTGGTCGCTCTCATGTCTGACCAAGGGCATGGAGGGCATTTGCTGCAGGAGCTCGGTGGCAGCCCCGCAGCGAGGGAGTGTGGGTGCCCAGGGATACCCCTGCCTGCTGCAGCTCCGGCTCTCCTTGCGTTGGCCCTTACCGTTGGTGTAGGGGTTGGCAGCCTTTTTGTTCGTCATGACCCGGGCTGTGGCATTGTTCACCTGCGGAGAGAGGGGACGGGCGCTCAGTGCCTGTGGGCAGTGGAGCTGGCGAGGCCACGGTCCAGGGCCCGCTCGACTGAACTTGGCGCGCGTCGCTGCTGCTTCAGATACTGGAGCAAAGGACATTGGCTGCAAAGAGACATGGGACGTGCCTCTGCCTGCAGCCACCCTGCCGTGACACAGTCCTGCCCGCACCCTGGGCCAGCCCAGGCCTCCCAGCTCCTGTCCCGGCTCCAGTGATGAGCACTGGTCAGGCTGGTGGACGCTGACCCAGCCGCTGCGGTGCTGCACTCAGGCCAAGCCCTGACATGCTGCCACCAGGCTCGGCCACCTCCTGTCCCCACCCCATGCCTGACCCTGCCTGCAGGCAGGACGTGCTTGTGGCAGGAACCTGGGTCACTCCTGCAAGCGCCTGTGAGTTCCTGCCCGGCTTTGTTGCACCACGTTCTCCAACAAGCAGGGTCTATCCATGGGGCATCACTGTACCCTGCCAGGCTGCCCTTCCCTGCACTTAGCATCGCCGGGGACATTTGTGTCCCGTCCCCTCTGCCACGTGCTACCCTGCTTCCCACTGCTCTCTGGTGATCAGCAATGTGGTGCCAACAAACGGGCTGAGCCTGAACCCTCTGCCTAGCTCGAAGGAATAAAAGCCCTGGGGGCCAGGCAGCATGGCAGCTGCCCGCACAACAGGTGGGGGAGCCCTGAGCAGCATCCTTCCTTGCTGGATGCAGGGGAAGCAGGGATGGCACGCGGAGCAGAGCTGCTCTCCTTGCAGAGGTGGCTGTGTGGCACACACAGGGGCTGTGGGCAGCTGGGGTCTGCCAGATCCCTCTGTAACTGGGCAAAATGCAGCCAGAGCCCAGGCTGGTGCTCCAGCTTTTTCTGCATGAGGAAGGTTCATTTGAGGCAGATGCTCTTTGTGCCAAGTGATGACCTTCCCGGCAACTGGCACACATGCTCCCATGCCGCATTCACGGATGCATGCACGCGCCAGGCAAGCGTCCCTTGGGACATGCGGGACTGGGGTGGGACCTGGGGATGCCCCCATGCATCCCATGTCCTGGTTCTCCCCTGCCCATGGTCCCTGGGCAGCTCTGCCCTGCCTGCAGCCCCTGGGCAGGGCAGAGGGGATGCACGCACACGCAGGCATGGCACTAGCACACTTATCTGAGCACCTCAATCTTCCGGCCCTCTACGATGGTGCCATTCAGCTTCTCCCGTGCCCGGTCGGCATCTGTGCTAGTTTCAAAAGTTACAAACCCAAAACCCTGTGAGCAGAGGAGAAAAGGAGAAAGAAAGAGACAGAGAGAGACAGAGAGAGGGTGCGGGGACAGAGAGAGAGAGGGTGTGAATCAGGAGAGCTGGCACAGGAGATGAGGCTGCTGCAGTGCAGAGATGGAGAGCCTGGGTCGGGGCCCCTGCTGGATCCAGGGGTCCCGGCTGAGGCCCCAGCATCGCCCGCGTGCTGGGAAAAGAGTCTGGGAGAGGGGCACAGAAAGCAGGGAAGATACAACAGAGACATCCACACACAGAGGGACATGAGTTGTCTGTGCAGCGGGGGGCAGAGCGAGCCCTCCCCTCCCTCCGGTGCTCGGGGTGCAGTGACCTGCCTGGCACCCCCATCCGGTGCAGGGCACTGGGACAGGGATGCCCCACATGGAGTACCCTATGCCAGGGTTCTGTAGGGCAGGATAGGTGGAGAGAGTGGGCAGAGGAGCTCAAAGGCACCCCAATTCCACTTGGCCCCCTCCCGGGGCTCACCGTAACGGCGCTGACCACGGGCAGCACTCACCTTGGAGCCCCGCTCATTGAAAATGATCTCCACATCCAGGATCTTCCCAAATTGCTGCAAGCAGAGAGAGCAGAGGGGTGAGCACCCACGGAGCGCCCAGCCCTGCACCTGGGGCTGCTGGCACAGGGACGTGCAGGGGCTGCCTCGGTAGCCACACCAGGGACCCGCAGTGCTGTGCAGCGCACAGTCCCCATCCCTCCAGCACCATCCCTCCAGCACCATCCGCTTCCAGGATCTGAGGAGTGTCACCCAAGATGCCATCAGTCTGCGCTACTCTGAGATCTAACAAGGGCTGGGAAGGGGACAAGAGGAGGGGGACAAGGGCTCTGTGTTACCCCCTCCTCCATGCACAGGCCTTGGTCTGACAGCCTGGCTGTTAACCAGGGTGCAAACCCGGCAAACCATTGCTCCTGGCAGCAGCGCCCCAGAGACACCCAGGTGTGCCATGGGCTGGGCTGGGCAGGATGGGCCCTCAGGTTGGGACAGTGCTGGGGTCTCTGTGGAGTCACGGGGCAGCACCCAAACGGAGAGCAGGGAAGACTGGATGGGGTCAGACTCACCCCAAACATTTGCCGTAGGTCGGGGTCCCGGAATCGGAAGGGGATGTTGGAGACGTGTAACCTCTTGGGTTGCTGCTTGTCTGTGTTGTCTGAAGAGTGTAGCTGCTGGCTGTCTGTCTGTGCCGCTTCGTCTGTCTGCTGTGGGAAGCACAGCTGGCTGTCAGCCCCCTGCCTCACCAGCACCACGTCCCTCTGCGGGGGTTCCGGGGCTTGGGGACTGTCCTCTCCTCTGCACCTGGCCCTGCCTGCCCCCAGGGACAACCTGGACCATGCAGTCCACATGCTCCGGGCAGCACCTGGTGGGTCTCCCTCCAGCAGTTGGTGCAGCGTAGAAGCCTCGCTCTTGGAAGGGGTGTAGGGGGGTCCCAGTGCTCCCTGTAACACCCTGCACAGACTGGTTGTGAAGATGCCAGAGGGGATCTCTGTCTGTGGGGTATGGGGGAAAGCTCAGCCAGGAGAACCAGCCACCAGCCCTGCCTGCACCTCCCCACCTTGGCAGGTGCTGCCAACGAAGCCAGGGCATCCCCTGTCCCATGAGGGGTGCTGGGGATCTGGGGAGATTATTGCTGGGGGGCAAAGGAAGGAGGGAGGCTTGGGAGAGGGTGAGGGGTGACCCAGCATCGAAAGCTGGCCAGCATCGTGTGGCCTCCCACTGGCCTCCATGCCCCTGCTCAGCCCAGTGGCACAGTGCCCAGGGGCCATGGCACCATGGGTGTTTTCAGGCAAGGGGTGGCAGACCCCGCACGTGGGGCTGCTGCTGCGGAGCTGGGAAGTGCTCAGCTCAGCACTTTCCTCGGCACTGCATTACAACCCTGTAATTGAAGCTATCTGGTGGGAAGGCAGCCAAGCAGGTAGATTACAAGTGATTAGAAATGATGGGGGGGTTGTGAGGGAGAGAGAGACAGCGGTCGCAGCGGGGGCACCCAGCCCAGCACCCCATGGCACCGCAGCTGGGCGAGTCCTGGCACCCATCCTGGCAGCTCTGGCGACACCATTGGACCCCTGCCCGCCCTACCGGACGCTGCTCCCTTACCGGTACCGTCTGCGTCCCTGCTATGGACTGTGTGCTGGCGTCGGTGCCCGGCTGCTCGGCGTGGCTCTGTGCTGGTGTGTAGAGGGTCATGGCGTGCTCCGGTACTGTGCTTTGCCCCGAGTAGTCCTGCGTGGGGTGGGGGTGCGGCGGTGCGTACTCTGCGGGGATCCCATTCTGGGGGGGTGGGGGGTACTGGGCCGGGGGGTAGGGCTGAGCCATCGCGTCTGGCGGAGCCGTGGCGTCCTGGTTACCCTGGTGAGACAGTGGCACCGTCCCCCTTACCCATTGACATCCCTGGGGTACCTGGGCTGACACCTGCCCCGAGGAGGGGGTCCTGATCTCCGTAGCCAGACCCAGGGTCCCCAGCACCACCACGCCCCAGCCTTTGGTGTGTGTCCCTCAAAACAAGGGCTGTCTCTGCCATGGCAGCTCTTGGGTCACATCACCCACAGTCAAGCCCCCATCCTCTCCCCTCCCAGTGCACGGGGACTCAGGCAGCGGGAGGACAGAGCCCCTCTGTGGAGTCTGATCAGGGGAGCCTGCACATCGCCCTCTCCTCAAGGAAAGAAACCAGGGCAGCCCTTGGTTTGGAGCCCAGTGTGGGGCAAAGCAAAGCCAGGTTGGCAGCATTGCTTTGAGGGGGCTGCACAGCATCAGCACCTGCTGGCAGCAAACCCTGTCTCCTGGTGATGGTGGTGGCACCGAAGGGGAATGGGATTGGGAAGACAGGGAGGGGTGCCCAGGGAGAAGGATGTCGATGGTCCCTTGGCAAACACCAGACAGGGATCAATTAACTGCTAAATATTTGATTAGGCCCTTGTTCTAACGCAGCCGGATTGGCTGCCCTGCTCAAATGGGGTGAGCTGCACCTATGCCATGGGCTGAGGGTTGCTCAGTGCCTACTGGGGGGCAGTGTTGGGATGATGGGAGGGGCATGGGGCTGCCAGCCTACACCTCTCCTACACACACCCACTCACCCTCCATCCTCACAGCTCTGTATGCACCCATGGGCTCTCCTGCCTTGCACCCATGTGTGCTGCACCCGCTGCCACATGCAGACACCCAGCACAGTGCACGGCAGCAGCCCCCGCCGGCAGCCAAGCAGCTGCGAATGCCTGAGCCAGCGCACAGGGCAGTGATGGCAGCCCTTTGGATGCTTTACAACCTGCCGTGGCAGCCTCTCGCCCATGAAATACATCTGTGGCTCAGCCCGTGGAGACAAGCTCCTTAATTGTGTGTGCGGCCGATTTATGGTGCGGACGGATGGTGGGGAGGAAGGCGAGGGCTGCGCTGCCAGTCACTGTCCCCCCGCTGGCAGGGCCATCGCGCCTGTGAGGAAGGCAGCGGAGCCCACACCGGAGGCTCGGCGGGGACCACATGCAAACCTAGTGCGAATAATCCCGCTACAGATCTGCAAGTCATCGGCAGGCTTGCCAGCGCGTTCTTGTGCTGACTCAGCTGCTCGGGGATGCGCCAGCCAGATGCACCTGCCAGTGCGGCCTGGGGCTGCCGATGCTGCAGGATGGCAGAGCCCCATCCCCGGCACTGCCCCTGAGATGGGAAGCTGGGTTAGCGCTCCTGCCTGTACCATGGGTGCAAAGCCCACCTTGCAGGCTGGGGAGTTTCCATCCTGCGTTCAACCTGGCTCTGGTCCTGAGGCTGCTCTGGGGAGCGGGCAGACACCAAATGGTCACTGCGGTCACACATCCAGCACCTGACCCTCCCTGTCTGCATCCCTGATACCCAGTGCCTGACGCTCCCTGCCTGCATCCCTGATACCCAGTGCCCGACCCTCCCCGCCTGCATCCCCAATGCCCAACACCCGACCCTCCCTGCCTGTGTGCGTGGGGTGAGCAGCAGGAGCAGCCTGCAGCGCTCCCACATGCTCTGCCCTGGACACTTGTCCTTGCTGTCACCATAGCCAGGATCAGCCACTAACACAACAAGGACAGGAACTGCTGCCCAGGCAGGAAGAGCCAGCAGGCAGGGAATGCAGATGGATGCCAGGGTAGGGACCATCCTCACCTGCCCAGGTTTCAGGCCCCGCTGGCTCCTTGCCAGCCCATCCCGACAACCACGTTCATATCTGTTATTAATTAGGGCTGTTGCAGTGCTTGTCAGCCCAAGTATTATTTCATTCAGGGACCATTAGGTTCCCCTGTTTTGTTGCTCGCCGTCGCCGGGGCTGCTGGTGCTGCGGAGGTGCAGATCTACAGCTCCCAGTGCCTCCTGTCCATCCTAAGACACGGATGGGGCTGCTCGGCTTGGTGGGGGGGAGCTGCTGGGGGCAAGGGGCCAGTGGGGAGAGGGATGGGGATGGATCTGGCTGCGTGATGCTCACTGACGTCACGGGGAAGTGGCTGCTGCTCAGCTCTGCATCCCACACTGCCTGCGACCTTCCCTGCCAGCTGCTCTGGGCTGCCTGTAGTGTGGGAAAAGCCCCATTCCCAGGTATTCCTGGAACCACTCTGCTGCTCCCCCGAGGGTTACTGGGGCCCTGGCTCCGTGGCAGCCCCTTCCCTGGGTCCCTCCCTGCACCGAGGGGTCCTGAGGACCTACCTCTGCACCCCAGGGTGGCCACCAGACAGCACCAGCTGCAGCTGGGTGCTCCCAGCTCAGGGTGTCCGGTCATGCAGGGAACTCGTGGTGCGGTGCCTGCCTGTGGGTGCCAGGGACAGGGGGCTGGGACAGACATCCCTGCGTGCACACAGCACATCTCTCGTGGGAGCGCGGTAGATGCTCCGGCATGGCACTTCGAGCAGCAGCTTTCCACATTGGCATTAAAAGAAATTCTGTTTATTAATAGCCCATGGCCCTCACTCAGTAAACGAGACAACAGATTAGTGCATTGCCTGAGAGTGGAGCAAAGCCAGTGATCTTTCACACAGCACAGGGGGCACGAGCAGCGCCCTATCAGCTCCTCCCCCCACACTGCCCACTCACTCAGACAAGATGCCAGCAGGGATGTGGCACAGGTCTGTGTCAAAACACCGAGGACCCGGGTACAGCAGCAGAGGGGTTGGGAAGGGGGGGCCTTTGGCCTCAAGGGAAGAAGTGGCTCTGGGAAGCGTGTCACGTGTCACTGTGTCCCGCAGACTGGCGGTTAACCCGCTGCCTCCTGGCTCCTTGGCAGACTGCTGTGCTGAGCAGCCTGGGGCCAAGGAGCCCCCCAGGAATGACTCTGTCTCCCTAAGCAAAGCCATGGAGGGCAGAGCTGGTGGGACCTCGAAGTCCTCTGCATGGTGTCTCCTCCACGGTGTCCCCTGCCCGTGGCTCAGCTCTGCGCCACCAGCCATGCACAGCGGCTGCCGCAGCAGGCAGGGGGTGGATATCATCTTTAGCTGATTAAATGTCCCTCATTAACGAGTTTCGTTAATTAATGAAGTTTTTTTGTTTGCTCCACTTGCTTTCTCCCCACTGCACTCTGCCTCCTCAGCACAATCCAGGCCATTTCCTTTCAAGTCATTTAGCGCGTGGGGCCGGTTCCTGCCGACGCCGCACTTTGGTGATTGTGCCTGTCAGCTTGGGGCTGACGACGCCATTTTTAACATTTGCTCCTCTTTAAGAAAATAACGCGCCAGGAGCCCCCAAATGCAGACGACGCGTTGGAGAAATTAGCCAAGCACTAAGTGTCCGAGCTAACGAGAGAGCACCCGCTAGCCCTGGGCATCCCGCAACGTGCCGCCACACCTCGCCTGTGAAGGGTGTCCTGCCAGAAAGGTGCAAAGGTACCATATGTGAGCTCTCCTGAGTTATTGACTGCTCAAAAGCAACCATCAACCATTGCCACCAACCACGGATGGGCAGTGTGGTGGCCCCAGGGTGGCCCTGCAAGACCACAGCACACAGTCATGATTTACCACCAGGCACCTTGTCCGTGACCCTGCAGCCACAAACGTGGCCAGAGTTTCCTCCAAAAGCCTCACATCCATCCCACCAGCTCGGTCCAGTTGGCCTGCTCTCCTCTCCAGCCTGGAGCAATCCTCACCTGGCCAGCTCTGCTGTGGATGTCCCCTTCCTACACGCTGCACTCAGGCCAGTGCTGCTGGTGCAGGGGTGGCACGGCACTGCCTGGTCATGGCACACACACATCCCGGCTGGATAGCAGGACGCCAAGCCCTGGTGCAGCTCAGGAGGGGGCACAGACCTATTACCCCGCATCTCCCCACCTCCAGTGAAAAGAGAGCCCCAAGAGCATCGTGCACCGAGGAGCCTGCAGCCATGGGTGTCCACGAAGCAAAGGCAGCCAGCCCAGCTCTAGTCCTCACCATCTGCAGCTGTCCTGCTCCCTCCACCGGGAACCAGCCACTTGCTGAGAGATGCAGTGAGGGGCTGGGGTCCTAACACCACCCCAGTGTCCAAGGACACTGCCAAGATGTCCCTGTAAGCTGCAAAGCCTCGGCAGGCAGCACATCCTGCGGGCAGCGCATCACCCTGACCCAGACTGGCTCACGCTCTCACTGTCAGGGCATTCCCTCGCTGCACTGTGAGGCAGCCTGAGGTCAGAGCTGAGCATGGGGAAGGGTGTTGAGCAATTCCCTGAGGATGGCACAGCCAGAGCAGATGCTCACCGCTGCAACAGGTCTGCAGTGCATTGCTGCGGCGGGAATCACCGCACTCGCCAGCCGGACACCGAGCTGGGGACAGAGGACAGGGAAACTGATGGGAGCATCCCCTCTCATGCCTGTTGCCTAGGAGCAGGGCACTGCAGCAGTGCCGTGCTGTGCCAGCGGGGCAGAGACGGGCTCAGTGAATGCCCAAACAATGGCAGGAAGGTCCCTGCACAGCCCCACAGCACCCTGGGGCCACACAGCCGTGCCGTCACCATGGGCTGCCACGAGGCCATGCCTGGCACAGCTCATCTGCGTGACAACCGCAACGTCCCTGCTTCGATCCAGCCGCTCGCTCATGCTAATGACTGTCAACATGAAACAGAGGCCGTGAAGGGGAAGAAAATTACTCCCTGAAAAGGAATTGACTGATCCCCGTCATTTCTCAAGGAATCACTGACCTGTGAATATTTCATTATCCAAAATGCCGCGCCATCCATACAAAGCAGCGCTCCTGGCCCCGAGCACGCACCAGCCACAGAGCCCCAGGTTGCAGCAGAGAAAGCGGGGTCGGTGTGCTGGCCACAGGGACATCCCCAGCTCCAGGAGGGACAAGCTTTGCTCACCCTGGGGACAGCAGGAGCTTTTCCTCCCCAGGATCAGGACCATCGCAGCCCCACAGAGAGCTGGGGGAGACAACGGGGACTCATTTCCCCCAGGAAGGAGCTGTGAAAGGAGGTGAGGAGCTGCGGAGGCAGGAGGTAGAAGCCACTGTGCTTAATGTCTTCATTAAGGAGGAGGTAGGGGAGGGGTGAGAGTCTGCTAATGGCATCTACCAGGGATGCTCAAGTGGGAAGCTCTGCAAAGAGCAGTGAGGTTGGCGAGAACAGGCAGGACTCAAGGGGCCGGAGCGACGGCGCAAGACGAGGAGGAGGAGTGGGAGGGAAGGCAGCCGGCTGGCATGGCTAAAAGACTGTTTTTCTGGGCTGCCACACACTGTCCTGGCACTTTCTAGCCCACTCTCCTGTGCTAGGACCCTGCAAGACGGGAGCTGCCCCTTGAGCTGGCTCCTGCCCTCAACCTCATGAGCTCCCAGCCAGGGCCGGACGCTGCCTTTACCTTACCTGTGGGAGCCTGAGGAGGAAGGATGTGGCAGCCGGTGGCCAGGCAACACCCAGCAGAGGTGTTGCATGGCCCACCCGGGCTCAGACCTGTCCCCATGTCCCCACCACCTACTGTATGGGGCATGGGGGAAGCTGGGTCCGGCCCTGGCTCCTGGCTCTGCCAGCCGGAAACTTAGGAGCTAAGACTGCATGAAATATTCATGAAGTAAATGGTGCAATTTCATCTGCATTCAGCCAACTTCATGCATATTTCAGGGTATTATGAAATGATAATGTTGTGTAACCGAGGCGAGACAGGGGTGCTTGGGGGGCTCCTGGCCACCCCCATCATGTGCATGGCTGACACCTCCCAGGCTTGTATGTACCTGTGCCATTGCACCAGGGAGGGAAGGGGCTGTGCCACTGCCAGGATCAGGCCTGCAGTGAGCAAGACACTCGCAGCTCTGGGACATGCAACACTCTGTTCCCTCCTGACCAGGGCACAGCATCGCCAGTGGTGCCTGAGCTCACCTGCAGCAGCTCCTGGTATCGCCACAGGCACTAATGCTCAACCCCACAGCAGCTCCTGCCATCGCCAGCGGTACCGAGGCTCACCTGCAGCAGCTCTCAGTATCACCAACAGTGTCAGAGCTCACTTGCAGCAGCTCCCAGTATCGCCAGTAGCGCTGAGGCTCACTTGTAGCAGCTCCTGATACTGTTGGCAGTGCCAGGGCTCATGCACAGCAGCTCCCAGTATCGCCAGCAGCACTGAGGTTCACCCACAGCAGCTCCCAGTATCACCAGTGGAGCCATGGCTCATGCACAGTACCTCCTGGTATTGCCAGCGGCGCTGAGGCTCACCCACAGCAGCTCCCAGCCTCAGGCAGACGCAGCTGCAGGGCAGCAGCCACTCCAGATCCCTGCAGCACAGCTCTTCCTGCACGCATGCTGGAGCAACACAGACCTGGCGTCCGCAGCGTTGTCCAGGATTCCCAGCAGCACTTGTTCCCCAGTGGTCACTAAAGGCGTTAGGACAGGCAGGTACGCAGGGCACAAGCTTGACGGCAGAGCCCAGGGATGGGAATGAGCTGAAGAGGACCTGAATCCGTGTCAGCCTGAGCTACCTGTTCCTCCTGAGCCCTGCAGACACCAGATCATCGGTTGTGGGTGCCATGCACCACACAGCTCTGTGCAGAGTGACTGAGCCGTGCCACAATCTGCCCCCTCAGCTGCTGCCGGTGGCCCTGGGAGCAACCGTGACATCCCTGCTCCTGGCAGGGGTTGGGGCTCTGGGGAGCAGCTGCCGCGCTGGGAAGGGCTGCAGGGTGCCACATCCCTGGTGCACCCTGAGAGCCTCTGGAAGGGACAGGGTACCTTTGTGTCCCAGCTTGCACTGCTGAGCTGAGGCGAGGGGGGGGTCATCACAGCCCAGGCAGAGGTGGGCAGGGCACGGGCTTGTTCAGCCTGGAGAAGAGAAGGCCCAGGGGAACCTTTATAGCAACCTTCCAGTATTGAAAAGGGGCTACAGGGAAGCTGGGGAGGGGCTCTTTATCAGGGAGTGCGGGGACAGGATGAGAGGGAACGGTTTCCAGCTGAAAGAGGGGAGATTTAATGAGAGATTAAGAAGTTTTTCACTGGGAGGGTGGGGAGGCCCTGGCCCAGCTTGTCCAGAGCAGTGGTGGCTGCCCCATCCCTGGAGGTGCTGGAAGGTCAGGTTGACGGAGGCTCAGAGCCCCCTGACCCAGTAGGAGGTGTCCCTCCCCATGGATGGAACTGGATGAACTTTAAGGTCTCTTCCAACCCAAACCATTCCATGATTTTATGATCTTCCTGCAGCCGGGGCTACAGTCCCTCCCAGGCCCTCGAGCGGGTCCTGTTCTGCGTGCAGGGAGGTGAGTGGAGACCAGGATGTGCCCAAGAGAGGGGCTGCTGCTGGTGGGGCTGCCAGCTCCCAGCCCTGCCCTGGGTTTCATAACACAAGTGCAGGTGCAGCACTAGGCTCGCTTCCCTGGCTGCTCCTGGCTGGGGACTGGTGCTCCCGGCCACTGGCTGCTCCCACCGGCTCCCCAGCAGGCACAGTCCTTGAGCACCACTGCCAGAGGTGCTGGCACTACAAGAAGGCCATTGAGGTGCTGGAGCGTGTCCAGAAGAGGGCAATGAAGCTGGTGAAAGGCCCGGAGAACAAGTCCTACGAGGAGTGGCTGAGGGACCTATGGTTGTTGAGCTTGGAGAAGAGGAGGCTGAGGGGAGACCTCATCACTGTCTACACCTGCCTGAAAGGAGGTTGTAGTGAGATGAGCGTTGGTCTCTTCTCCCAATTCACAGGTCACAGGATGAGAGGAAATGGCCTCAAGTTGCATCAGGGGAGGTTCAGACTGGACATCAGGAAAAATTTCTTCACCAAAGGGGTTCTCAGGCACTGGAACAACTGCCCAGGGAGGTGGTGGAGTCACCATCCCCAGAGGTCTTTAAAAGATGAGCAGACAAGTTTCTCAGGGATCTGGTTTAGTAGTGGACAGGTATGGTTGGACTCGATGATCTCAAAGGACTTTTCCAACCAGGCGGTTCTATGATTCTGTGAGCACCACCGTGCTGGGGCTCTGGCACAGTCGCATGTGGTGCTCGTTCGCGCGCAGCCTCAGAAGCGCACGCATCCTTGCGCCAGCCAGTGTGGGTGCTCAGGGAACTGTGGACCTGCGTGTGTGCCCGAACAAGCTCTCTCACACAGCCCTCTCTAACAGGCAGTCAGGAGCATAATTTTTCCTCTAATTACATATTCAGCACTTCTGAGAAAATGAGATTTTGGTAATTCAATTGGACTGAGAAGCAGGGCTATAATAAAATGAAATTTGTAACAATCGCACAGTTAAATTAGTTAAATGGAGAGGAAGGAGCTGTGGAAAATTGACCCCTCGATCTCCTAAAGACTAATCAGACATTTGAACCGAGTTGTGCTAACAAAGCCCCCAGGGTGTTGCGGCAACAGAGTGAGGGGGAAACCAGAGATGCTGCAAGGGAAGAGCTGGAAAACAGCCGAGACCACGCGGTGCTGTGGAGGGGACCCCCCCAAGGGCTCCAGTCCCAGGCTTGGATGGGATGGGTTCGCTGTGGAGCGTGCCAAGTGATGATACTGGTACCATTTGCTCCTTGATGGGCAATAAGGCTTGAGAGTGCACAGAGGATGGTGGGTGGTCCCTCTCTGGCAGTGGGGACCACAGGGACATGAGCAGCCGAGCCCTGTGGTGGGAAAGGCCATGAGTGCGACAGCCACCGCAAGGACAGCAGGACCTGGGCAGGCATGGCACGCCGTGTCAGGTGGGCATGCTCACTGGGACAGGGGCATCCCACAAGCTGTAGGGGCTCTGCAGCAGGTACAAAGTAATTAGCCTCAATATTTATCTTGTTGTTCGTCTTTTTTATTTTTCTTTCTTGTGAAAGAAAAGGAGAAAAAGACGAGTTTCTCATTTGCAAGTTAATTAGTCTAATTAGCTCTAATTAAGAGCTCCCCACACAATGCAGATCACAAATAAGCTGCCACTGTCGCCTGCTCCCGCTCTTCTCTCCCTATTTTTGATTTTATACAAGAGCCTTTTGAAGGCTGTGGCTGGAGCTGTGGCATGGAGATGCTGAGTGGGTGCAGCCGAGGTGGGGGGAAAGTGGCATCTCCCCATGCTGGGGGGCTGCTCCCCTCCACAGTCTGTGCCAGGGCTCCTCCTGGCACACCCAGGGCCAGCCCCACTGCTGCTCCCCCGGGGTACCCTGAGCCAGAGCCAAAGCCCAACTCGCTCCAGGCTCTCCGACCTCCTGCATGGAAAAAGGTCCCACATGTCCTTCCTTCCTCCGCTTCCCTCTCTCTGCAGCTCCTGCCTGCATGAGGAGCTGTGCCCGCATGTCCCAACCGGCCCTGCTGCCGGGGGATGAGCTGGCTGCACACCCAGTACCCACACATCCTGCTGGGCAGCTGAAGCAGGGATGCAGCCAGCACAGCCCCAGTTTGCAACTCAGACTCCGAAGCTCGAGCTCCAGCCCCACGATGCACCCAACCGTGTCCCTGACCAGCTGGGGTGAAAGGACAGGGACAGGAATCTACCGGTAAATACTGGCCTCACCTGAGCCTGAAAGCCACTGGAGGGATGGAACCCACAGCGAAGGCACCACTGAGGGCTTCCCAGTCCCACAGAGAGCTGCAGGAGGCCGAGGGGATGCAGAGGAGCAGTGTGGTCCCCGGTCGGTGTCGGGAACGGAGCTGAGCAGCCAGGGCAGGATGGGGCACATGGGCAGCCAGGTACGATGCTCTGCTCCTTGGCTTTTCCACCTCACCACCGGTCCCTTCATCCCCTCGGCTCTGCCGCCTTCGGCTGGAGCGGGCCATGATGCCGGGGCAGCAGAGGGCGAGGAGCTGGGGGCCAGGCAGTTTGCCCTCCACCTGGCTCACTCCCTTGTGCCACCAGGCACGAGCTGCCGCGGGGCGCTGGGAGCCGCGGCAATCATGTCAGCTTATCTGTCATTTTCTACTCGGGTAATGCCAGCGGTGAGGGATCGCTGCTCGGAGACGAGGGGAAAATCATGACAAAGTGCTGCACGCCTGGTGCTCCGGCAAGGGGGAGTGGGAGCAGCCAGATCTGGCTCATCCCCCTGGCCATGGGGCCACTGCAGGGCCACTGCTGGGCTCACTGGCTGCCACCACCTCTACATCCCGCAGCATCCCCTGTGCTCTTGGATAGAGGGGGAACGGCTGAGATCCCTGAGGGTGAGACCTTGTGCTGACCCTGACAGGTCCCCAAAGCGCCTGCCTTGCCTGGCAGCACCGGCCAGTCCTGCTCATCGAAACCCTGGCAGCAGCAGCACGGAGGTGGGGGCTGCCCGAGCGCCACTCCCAGCATCATCCCTGCAAACTGCCTTCTCCGACTGGGTCTCCTTCCAGCGCTCATCGCACTCAGTTTAATAGGTTATTGCTGCCAGGGATCACATCTCAGCAGTGCTGCTCACACAGAGGTTGGAGAGAATCCTGCTGATGTTGTGCAAAACTCCGTTTGTAAGATCCAAGCAGCGCAGCCGGGATGTGAGGCTGCTGGGGTGTGGGCCTTGGTCTGGGTGAAAATCAAAGCTGGCCACCACCAGAGCTGGCTGGATGCTCAGGAAGGGGTCAGGGGACCAAAGCAAGAACCTGGCTGGGGACAGCAGGAATGCAAAGGGGATCTGGGAACCACATATGACCCCACTGCAGGCAAAGCCTGTAGCCCTGGGGAATGCCTGTCCTGCAACCACAAACCCTGTCACCAGCTGGGACATGGCATTTTGTCCCTGTCTGGCCAACCTGTGTGCCCAGGGCAGCGCGTCCCCCAACCTGGGATCCACCAAGCTCAGGTCAGGGGGTGCTGCACCCCAAGCCGCCAGCTGGGCTGCAGTGCCAGTGGGTGCCACGATGCCATGGCCCTCACCCCAGGGAGCAAGGGAGGACGGTTGCTCCCACCTGGCTAGGTGGGTGCCAAGGAAGGTGGCACAGGTTAAATGAAGCCCTGCTAGGGCTGCCCACCGTGAGCCTGCTAAACAGTGGTGGCATTTCACTGACCCAGTCACAGCGTGGCCAGGACTGCAGAGCTCCCTGGACACATACTACTGGGCTTGCACTGGCACAGCAGGGCTCACACTGGGGCAACAGCAGGTGCAGGCACTCAAAGCCCTACCTGGCATGCAGGTGCCCGTGTGTGTTCTGCACCGCAGTGTTTGTGCCCATGCCTGACCTGCACCCTGGCTCTTGCCAGGGGCTGCCATTCACCTGCAGCACTCCCCTGCCCAGCCTGGCTCCTGTCCCATCCATGCCCCACTGCCCACCTGGATGAGGCTGGGGTGGCCCAGCTGCCATTGTCCCAAAGGAATGACGAAGCCAGGGGCTTCCACAGGCTCAGAGCATCCTCTGTCCCACTGTCCCAGCCTGGGCAGCCCAGCCCTGGGAAGACCCAGCTCCTTCCTGGGATATTTGGTTCCCTCCTATACCAAGGCACCCTTTCCAGTGTTCTCTGATGCCAGCACTTTCCCAAACCTCTCTGCACCCTCCCAGAGCCCAGCCTCATGCTGGCCAAAACCAGCTGCACCTAAGGGACCAATGTCCTTGCTGGAGGGGCTGCTGTGCCCCTCTGTGCCCCAGCTGCTCGCCAGCTCCACAACTGAAGCCCATCATCTCACAGATGCCAACACAGAATCACAGAATGTCCTGAGTTGGAAGGAACCCACAAGAATCATCAAGTCCAACCCCTGTCCCTGCACAGGACAACCCCAACATTCACCCTGTGTGTCTGAGGGCGATGTCCAATGCTTCTGGAATATTGTCAGGCTGTGACTGTTTCCCTGGGGAGCTGTTTCAGTGCTCCACCACCCTCTGGGTGAAGAACCTTTTCCTAACAGGGGAATAGGGTGCAACATCGCTCTTGCTGCTCGCAGAGCCACCGCATTCACATTGGGGTTGGTGCTGGCAGGGTGGGTCTGCCAAGGTCCCTCTGGCACGACAGATGCAATGCACCCACGCGTGGGATCCCCCTCCAAGGGCAGCAGCAGGACCCGGACAGGAGCTGGCGACAGCCGGGGAGACAAGTCACTGCCATGACTCTGCAGATCCCCAGAGGAATGATGAGCCTGGGGTGCTCAGGATGCGCCCAGCACCCCACCCAGCTCCGTCTGCAAACCCTGAAGCTGTCCCAGCCCTGAGGTAGCGCAGAAAAATCTGGTTTTAAATGCACTTTTTTATTTCATGCTGGGCCCTGAGCAGGGGTGGCTGTGGGCTGAGAGGGGCTGAGAGTGGTGGGAGCTGGTGTGGGCGCCTGCTCTCCTAATTAGCCTTCCTTCTTTGTTAAACCATACCCCTCCACCGGCTGCCTGTAATGCTTTAAAGAATGATAGATACTAAATCTAATTTAATCTACTCATTCACCCATCACTACAGTACTAAAATAGGAATCTACCTATAAAAAGAGCATCGCCAGGCAGTGTAGGCCTAAATTACAGCTATTGTGGGAAAACTAGCTTTGCAAAGCTAAAATTAATGTCAGTGTTTTCAATATATTAAAAAAGGAAAATCTGTTTTTTGCGGCGTTAAAGCCTGTCCTCGCCGTATGAGCAAGGCGGCCGCTGCAGTGCGGGCGCTCGGCCGGAGCCGGGAGCCACCGTGCCGGGTCTTGCATCCGTGCGATGCACAAACAGGGGGAGAAACCAGGTTTGAAACGAACCCACTGCTGCGCCACGCTCAAATATTGCTCGGGATAGACTTCCTCCCTAAAAATATAATACGCTAAACTTGGCAGCAGCCCTTTTGGAAAGGAATTTTCCAAGCAGCCTTTTGCAGAGGCTGTTTCCCGGTGAGCTGGGTGCTGCTCGGCTGAGTCTCCTGCACCGCGGGGTGACCATGGGCATTGGGCATGACCCCAGTGAATGGCAGCTCTAGGGTGGGTTTCAGCCCACCTTTACATCAACCTGTGCTCATGTCCAGCCCCGTACGCACATCATTGCCTGTGCCGCGCTCGAACCCCGATGCTGAGCATCAGGGCGCGGGTCTGTTCCAGGTCAGCGTGCCTTGTCCTGGAGTGATTAGCTTCTTGTTTATAATTACAGCAGAGACAATTTGTAAGCAGGAACCGATTCCTTTAACAAAACGAAGCCACCGAAGTCTCTCCCTGCGCCCAGGTTCTCTCTGACATTACCACCAACCCCTACCAAAAGATGCAGTGCTCCCACCTGCCCAGCCAGCATGAAATGCTCCACTACTGTTGCACACCCACCCTCCCACAGCCCCTGGGAGCCTCGCTCCTACCCCAGTGCTGGACTGTGGCAGGGCTCGGAGGTGATTCCCGCACGCAGTGTGGCTGCATCATGAGAAGCAGCGCAAACCATGGCTCCCGTGGCTGGGACCGGGGTGGCTGCGCAGGAGGAACTGAGCTGGGAGAGCTGCAAGGCACCTGTAGCCACTTGGATGAGCCATTCGCTAGAGCCCGTTGGCAGCTGGATTTTCCCTGGCGCTGGGATAATTGAAGTTTTGCAGGCCATTTCATTTCTTGGTCATTCCTTCAAACACCAGCACTGTTGAAAACGTCGGGGAGCTATGAGACATGAATGGTCTCCTTGGAACAAACACAGCAAGCACCAACAAGCTCCCAGTGGGAAGAGCATGTGCCCGAAGGGGATAAGGCAAATTAGCGCGCACAAACCCCATGGCCCCCAAGCTCTCGCTCCCCTGGCCAGCCCAAACTGGCACAGGCTTGTGTGCGTTGTGGCGCAGGAGGAGCCGATGGCCATCACGGGTCCCTGCAGCCACAGGGCTCTGGCATCATCCAGCCCCAGGTCTCATGCATGGGGACCTGCCTCCCTGTGTACACACACACTCTGGTCAGAGAACTGTAACCCAGGGGTTCTAAATCACGCTCCGCACAGACCCCATGACACAACACCCACATGGAGAGTGGGTTAAACCCCTCAAGGCACCTCTAGCCACACAAAGGTGAGCTGATCCAGCTGGTCAGGGGCAAGCTCTGCAGCAGGCACGCATCCACAGGCAAAGGCAATGTCACTCCCTGTGTGCTCCTGCAGTACTGGTGTGCTGACGGTGTGCGCATCCAAAATCCAGAGCGAATTTGGGGTAAAGCACTGCTGCAGAGAGAACATCATGCGCCAAACAGGCCCATTGCTCAGGCAGGAAGGACGAGGAGCCCGGCAGCAGTGCATGCCCTGCGCCCCTTCCCCACGTGACGGCTGCCAGTGACGTCCCTCTGCCCGACGCCTCATCATGACATGCTCCAGGAACACCTTCCCCTCAGCAAGGAACAAGCCCCGAGAAGAGGACAGAGATTTTGGCCTCCATCGCGCTCATTAGCTGGGTGAAAATCCACCTCCAAATCTCTTAATAAAACCCTCCTTTCTGGCTCATGAGTCCAGAGTGGCTGCCAAGGAGCAGGAGGCTTCTGGGAGAGTGGGGAGGAAGAGATGCTAAACACGACGGTCAAATTAAAACAAACAGGGCAATGAGGGAACCAGAAGCTGCTGGGTGCATCGGGGAAAAGCTGCTCCTTCCCACGGACCCCAAACCCTATTGCACAAAGCTCGGCTGGGCACTGGCTGCCCACACCTGCCTGCGGGACTGCTGACCCCCTGCTGCCTCCAACCGCAGCCCCGGGAGCCGGCAGGCAGCTCAGCCGGTCCATGGCAGAGCGCTCCACAGGGCGAGCAGCACGGCCGAGCCACTCACAGGTGGATGGGGAATGAGGGGATCCCAGGGGATGAGGGGATGCCGGCTAGATGAGGGGATCCCGGCTGGAGAAGACATCTCCCACGCTGCTGCCTGCTCACAACAGAGGCTCCAGGCGCCGTGCTGGCTGCTGTTCAAAGCATCCATGCACTCCCTTCAGAGGGACAGAAAACCTCCTCAGGGATGGGTGGGGGCTCAGGGATGGTTTCTGCTCGATGACACACCTGGACAGCCGTGCAGTGGCTGCAGAGACCTCGGCACAGCCTGGGGAAGCCAAGTCCGAAATCCATCCCAGCCTCAGCTCTCCCCAGCCTTTGCCTGCAGGAGGGTGCAATAAATCATGCACCCGTCTTGGCTGGTCTCTGCAGCAGCCCCTGCGTGAGCCCCGGCCCCATGCACACGCCACGGCTGCTGCTGCACTTGTATAACCAGTGGCAGCTCCAGCTTTGCCAGCCCCGGTGTCCTGGACAGAGTGACCCTGGGCCTCTCCATCCTCATCACCAAGTGCGGCCACACTCCAGCCGCAAGCTCGCTTGGACGCGGGTTACAGATATCCTGAGGGACCAAAATGCGCCCTTCCCTGCTGGGGCACGAGGGTTTGTGCCCGCGCCACCTGCCCTCGGCTGCTGGGTGAGCCGTGCAGGCCACACCGAGCGCGGTGAGGATGCTATGAATATTTAAACTCCTGAAAGCACAAATGGAGCAGTTTGGCTGCCTGGGAGACGGGATTTCCGACGCAGCAAAGAGGCTTTTGAAGAAAACGCTGCCTTTCCCGAGCTGTGCTTCCCCCGGGATGACGAACCCGGAAACCCAACATGCTGGGTTCAGCGCAGGACCTGAGTGCACCCCGTGGGGCAGCACGCCCTGGTCAGAAGTTAAGGACCACACCGATGGCCCGGGGACCCTCTGGCCAGGCTGCCTGGTCCTGCGGCTCACCTGGACCCACCACCTCCCTGGGTACCTCTGCAGCACCTTCCTACCAAGAGCGAGACAAACCCGTGCACGCCCGACCCCGTGACCCAGCTGCAGACACACACGGAGCGATGGCACACACACACACACACACACGTCTCCGTGCACACACGTGTGCACGCACAAGCTCATCACCTTCCTTTCTCCCCAGAGGCTGCTCAGGCCATGCAGGAGCCTCATTCCTTTATCCGAGCATCCATCATTGCCCCTCGCCTCTGCCGAACAGCATCAGCACCGAGGCAAGGAAAGCGCTGGACCCGCGCCGGCGGCTCTGCTGCCGCACTGCCCGCGTCCCAGCCCGCTCTCCAGCCCCGAACGCGCTCCCCGCTGCCTCGGCTGAGGAACCGGAGAAACCTCAAAGCAATCGCAGGTGAGGACCACGAGCCACCACCGCTACAGCAGCCGGTGCTGGAGAGGCCCCGCGGCCGGAGAGGAAGCAGTTAAGCTCCGACCCTCTGCTGAGAGGGAAAGAGCCAGAAACACGTGTGAACCGGAAAGCAAAAAAAAAAATAATCCCCCGGAGAGGGTGACTTACCTGTTGGAGGTAGAGGAAGGCTGGAGGACAGGGGAGAGAGTGAGGAAGCATGCCTGAGTTGGAGACAAGGAGGCAGCCCGAGTTAGCCATGGAGCACAGCATGTGTCGACAGGTAGCCGTGAAGCTGCTCGCGGGTCCGTCCTCTTCCGCACACCGCTATTCCTCGTCTTCCCGGCTCGCCCCTCGGGCTCTCCCCTCCTCGGCCGTCCCTCCCGACCCCTCGGTGCTATTAGGAGGGATTCATCTGCGGCAGGGCCGGCTGCGCCGCGCGCCCCGGGAGCAGCGCTCGCCTGTTCACTTCGGTGCCATTAGACACTGGCACTGAGCGCACGGTCTGCAAAGGGTGTGCGTGAGCCAGAGCGGGAGCGGGGAGAGAGAAAGGAAGGGGAGGAGGAACGGAGAGAGGGCGAGGGAGCGAAATAAAAGGGGTGGGAGTTGGAGGAGGAGGGGGAGTCCCCTGTGCATTCAGACATCAAACAGAGCTCTGTATAAAATGAAGAGAATCCGTAATGACATGAGAACAGCTGATCCCGCACTTAACCCCTCCGCCGCCGCCGCCGCCGCTCGCAGATGGCTTCCCCGCCACCCGGGCAGCCCCGTCGCGGCCCCCGGCCACGCGCTGCCACGCCAGGGAAGCAGGCAGGCAGGATGGGGTCAAGCGGGCAAAACCCGTGTCCCTTCCCAGCGTTGGCTCCCGAGGCATGAAGGGTCTTACCGGGAGTTTCAATGATGCAACGCGGGTGCCCCGGGAAGCCGTGCCGAGCAGCCGGCACTTCCAGCCGTGCAGCCCCCACGATGGCAGCACCTCGCCGGGCAGCCGCGGGACTCCCCCACGCACACACAGCCGGACACGTGCACACGCACCACGCTCTCCTCGGGAGACACACACGCAGACAGGGATGGGCAGGGAGCCATGCAGCAGACCCAGCTCCGCCTCCCCGGAGAGGCACATACCTGCTCACGCCTGCAGCCCCGCAGCACGCGTGGCCCCGGCAGCCACGCGCTGCACCGCCACGGGCCCGCAGCCCGCCGGCCTTCCCTGCCACCGGGGCCATGGCCACCAAATGAGCCCCAGATGAGCCCGCTAGCTCCTCTTGGCACGGGGGTCTGCGGGGAGCCCAGCACCCAAGCGTGACACAGAGGGGCTCTGCCCGCAGGCACCGGCTTCCCCGTGCTCCCCGGAGCCATGGGGACACCCTGCCCCAAGCAACTCCTGGCAGCGGCAGGCAGAGCTCGAGAGGGTATTTCAGACTGTCCTGTCGGTGCTGCCAGCAAGCTCTGACACATCAACACCACGCACACCTCTGCCACAGCTGCCACGGCACTAGCCTACACACCGGCGCCCACAAGGGACAGCCGGGGTGGACACACATGTGCTCATTTGGGTCCCCAATCCCACCTCATGCCTCCTCCTGTCACAGCTCCGCAGCAGCCCTGGCACCCTTGGGTGCTGCAGAGCTTGGCACTGGCACAGGGGTCCCTGCCCCAGTGCCACGTGCCACTGGTGCTGTGTCGCACCTGACTTCAGAGCCGCGGCCAGCGAGGAAGCAGCCGGGACGGCGTTGTGCTTGGGTATGTGGGAATCAAACCCTGGGCTCAGTTCAGTTTCCATCTTGGCCAAATATGATGCACAAAGGCAGGTCTGTGCCAGTAGCTGCTGATGCTCCGTCTCCGCTGGAGCCTCCGGCACACGAACAGCCCTGTTTGGAGGCTGGGATTTTCCACAGTATCCCCAGACATAGCGACATGCTGCAGTGTCCTGGTACACTCGCAGCGGTTCCTGTTCCTGCTGCAGATACTCAACAGCAGCGGCGTGTGGCACGGCCGGCCTGGAGTCACCAGGCAAACCTGGTGGAAACAAGCAGCTCTGGGAAAAGCCAGCCTGAAAAGGCAACAGCCAGGGCCAAAGGGGTGCCAGCCCCTCTGTGGAGTCCTGCTGCTGGGGTGACCACGCTCCAAAGGGACCGCAAGGTGCCAAATCAGGGAGATGATGCCGGGCTAGAGGGTGGGTTTCTCTGCCCCACAGTACGAAGAGCCCAAAGGATTCTGGCACCAACATCTGCTTCCAACAGCATCCTCTGGCCGCTGTTTCCTGCAAGGAGCACGGGCGCAGTGAGCTCCCGTGTCCCACCACAACTGCTCACCCTCCAGTTCCTGAGGGACCAGGAAGAAACCCAATGCAGAACCCCATCCTACACACCTTGGTGCTCAGAATCCCCGCTCACCTCCAGCTTCCCTTCCCCAGGGGCTCCCATGGCCCTGGTACCATGATTTCCCATGTGCTCCAGTGCCCAGGGCAGGACACGGGGCAGATTTGCAAGAGCTGGCGGACAAGCACATTATCCCACAGCCCCACCAGGCACCCACATGCACCTGAGCACCACACAGCACTCTGGCACAGGGTGAGGGATGCCCTGAGCAAGGTGATGGGCAACTCCAAAGGCTCTGGGCCAGTATGGCTCCACGGCTCCTGCACTGCTCTCAGGCAGAGGTGAAAAGGGAAGGGCATGGCCCGATGCTCTGCGGTGCCCAACCAAGCAAACCACGTGAGCCAGGAGCCAGCTCCAAGATGAGGTAATCTGCCCGTCCTCCCCCGCGCCAGAGCCTGGCTCTGGGCACGGTGACTCAAAAGGCGTTCCTGGCCGGTGGCAGCGCCACGAGCCCTGGCACTGCTGCGAGCCAACAAGCCGCGTCGCGGGAAGGTCCGGGCTGGCTCCAGCCACGGGGCAAGGAGAGATGCTGCTCTCCCACAGGATGAGCACATGGAGTGACACATCAGGCAGATACCCTGGCCCTGCTGCTGCAACCCCTCTGCACTGCCATCAGCAGCTGGAACTGGATAAGTACCTCAGCACTGGGTGAACTGGGCACGGCTCTGGGAGCTGAGTAGCATTCGAGTCCCCTCTCTCCCTCCTCCAGCCATCACCAACATCTTCCTGGCTGCAGAGATGCCCCCACAGCAGCCAGGAGCCCCTATGGGACACCCGCATGGCTGGGCTGTGCTGATCCTCTGGTTCCAGGTTGGGAACACCGCTCTGGCCACTAACAGCTGATTTCCCTTGCTGTGCTGCTCCTGGCAGTTATGCCGTGCTGCAACCCTGGCTGATGGCACCGGTGGTGGTACCGGGGCTGCGCTGGGGCAGCCCCACAGCACCCAGGACTGAGGAGTCCCAGCTGTCCAGCCCCACAGAGCCACAGCCCCAGAGGAAGCCCTCCGAAACTGAAGTCTCCTGGAATGAAAGTTTATTTATCTGTTTAATTAAGATGTGTTCACCAGGCGCACAGACCCCGTTCCATCTGTCTCACTTACAGCCGCGTCCCAGTAAAATTAAACCTAATAAATATCAGGCGAGGGAAAGCAAAGGGCACATGTAAGATATATGATCAAAGGCAGAAGTTGCACAGGGCTGCAGTTCTAAGCACATCTTTCTCTCTGCCCTTCGGGGATGGGTTGGCGATGCGCTCCCATGCACAGGATGGGGCTGGCTTTCCTTCAAATCAGCACTATTTTCATTTTTTATTTATTTTAAATGAACCCTTGAGGGCTCCTTGGTTTTGTTTTCTGGAAGAGGGAGAATAACACGGCACCAGGACAGGAGCAGCCTTGGTGCTGCTGGTCCGAGCCCATTGAGGTGCCGGAGCTGAGGGGCAGAGCTGGCACTAGGAAAGCTGATAGGTGTGTGTCCCCTGAACCTCTGAGGGAACCAGCTGGGAAAAGCAAGACCCTTCAGGATGCTTCCAGGCAGCTGGGACGCACTGGCCACACATGGTTGTGTGCCAGTCTGGTGGCAGAGACCCACCAGGACCTGCCCGAGGTGGCCAGTGCATCACTGCTGGCTCTGCTACCGGAGAGATGCCAGAACCACCGGGTGCTCAGCTCTACTCCGAGGCACAATTGTCTCCACCATGTGGAAACTGTGTCCTACAGAACAGAGGCTTAGAGGTCTGCCTGGAGCCCTGGCCAGGGCTCTGTCCTGCAGCCTGCCTGAACGCGCGGTGCTATGCAGTCTAGTGGTGCGGTTGCAGCACATCCCATGCACCCAGGTGCCAAGGGCCCCTCTGTGCAAGTTGCACCAAGCGCCTGAGCATGTGCCAGACCTGCTGCCCGCTGAGGGCTGCCCCAAACACCAGGTCCAGCCCCCCAGCCCACCCCTGCATGGGATGCGACGGGAAATCCCAGACTCCAGCACTGCAGTCCTCAGTGGGATGCCATCCCGCACACGCTCCTGGCACAAAGCGATGATGCAGTGGTCCATGGACCTGGCAGGGATGCACCAAGGAGATGCAATGCATAAGTATGGGTGGGACACAAGTGCCCGATATTTAGTGGGACCCCTCTGGCACCCCCCAATATGTTCCCACAGTGCAAAGCCAGACACTGCTGCCAAGAGAGGCTGTGGGTCAGGCCAAGGTGCAGCTGCCACCACAAGGACCAGCAAGGTCAGGTGCTCCCAGCCTCCACAGGGTCAGCTGTGAGCACAGCACTGACAGCCCCGCAGCACCCATGGAGCAGGGCACCCGTCTAGCCCTCTCCTCTCACCCACTCCAGTATGCCCCCAAGCCACGGCATTCATTAATTAAAAGCTCATTAGTAGTTAGTCATAGACATAAAGCGATTAGATGAAGGCGCTGACGGATGTGAGCTGCTGTGAAGTGAAGGGAAGGTCCCGTGTGCCCCATTGGCTCAGCTGCAGAGTAACCCAACGCTGGGCACAGACCAGGGTGGCGAACAGGGACCGACAGAGGTGACAGGCACAAACCCCACGTGCCAGCAGGCTCTCTGCACAGAGGTCCCTGCCCACTGCCCCATCACCTCCATGCTAACGCTGTGCTGCTGCTCGCTCTGCCTCCGCTCCCCCTGGCCCCTCTGCACAGGGGCAGCATCAGGATTTACTGGGATTGGACTGGAACACCTCTCCCGGAGTGTGATGGGCACCAAGGAGCATGAGAAGAGCGGGGGATTGTGGGGGCTACGCAGGCTCCCAGGCAGGTCTCCCCCAGCCACAGGACCTGCCAGCATAGAGCACCCAGCACCGGCACCGGCAACAGCACAAACCAAAGCGCTTCCTCCTGCTGCCAGCATTGCCAGCCCCTGCCGTGCCACAGCTTCCAGCCTGGCTGTCTCAGCTCACATCATTCCAGTGCCACACATTGCCCTGAATCCCTGCACGCTGCCCCATCTCTGGAAACAGCCACCTATGGATTCTTGGGTTCCTGCTGAATCTTTAAAAGACAGTTTTGTTTTAAACTAACTGCAGGTGTACTGGAACCCAATACAGCTGTTATGGAGCAGCCCTGCCAGGGCACAGGAACCCTCGCGGGGAGTGAGGGATGTCAGGAAGGATGTCTTGGCTCCCTGGGGATGCCTGGCTGAACCTCCTCTGCACCCAAATAAAACTTCTTGCCTCTCTTCCCTCCATTCCTTCCTCTATCTCCTTCTTTTCCAGCGCCTCTTGGGGAGTCACTGCAACCACCCTGTGCTCTGAATTTCCAAAGAAGCTGGAGATTGTACTGAAAACCTCTGCTCCGCACCTTCCCAGTGCCCTCGCTGCTGCTGCCGCAGATCCTGCCTCTGCCCCAGGCTGCTGCCTCCCTGCCTGCCTCAGTGGCCATGAGGTCCCAGGCAGGGGCAGTGATGTCACTGGCACCAGGGTATGACCTCACCAGGTGAGGAGGGAACGATGACCAACACATTGTAAAGATCTGGGACAGCAGCTGTGGCAGCCTGGAGGGGAGCAGAAATGCAGAGAAAGCACATGAAAGTTTAATGGGATCTAGGGAAAAACACCACCTCGCAGAAACTTTCCTTGCCTGCTGCAGGGGGGACATGAGACGGGGGCCCGGAGATGCTTCGGCATCCAGTTGGAGCTGCCAGCACTGTGAGGAGCAGGAGAGCATCTGGGTCAGCATCCAATGATCATAAAACCCTAGAATGGTTTGGGTTGGAAGGGACCTCAAAGCCCATCCAGTTCCAGCCCCCTGCAATGGGCAGGGACACCTCCCACTGGATCAGGGGGCTCCAAGCCCCATCCAGCCTTGAACACCTCCAGGGATGTGTGGATGATATCCACAGCTTCTGTGGGCAACCTGTGCCAGTGCCTCACCACCCTCATCGTGATGCTCTGCAGCCCCTGTGCCATCCCTTCTCCTACCCTCAGCCAGCATGGGAAGCACCTCGAGACCTTCAAGTGCTCTCTGCAAAACGGAGCCTGGGTTGCAGCCATCACGCAAGATGCGCGACCAGGGAAGCTGGTGTCCCCTCATCACCTGGCATAAACAGTGCACAGGCACCACCCGACAGCTGGCCACGTTCAAGCTCTGGACTCACCGCGGGACACTGGGCAGCTCTCACAGGGACACGGTTTACACCTGTGGTTGGGCAGGACAAGCACGAGCTTGTCACCACAGCAGTGAGAGAGCGCAGCTTCCCGCCTCCCGCCAGCGCGGCCCTTCCTAGAGCCCTTTCTCTTGACAAAATATTTACATGAAATGGCAATTAGGCTCTGTAGATTTAATGAGAATTAACGTGCAGGCAACAGAACCGTGGCAGAACAGATGCTCCAAGCACCTCAAGCTCGTGGGCTGGGTGGGCAGCGCTGCGGCAAGTGAAATGGCTTCACCGTGCTCGGCAAGGTGCCCTGCCCTGGTGCTGCCAGGGCCAGAGCCACAGCCACCGCAGGGCCCGGGGTGGGACAGAAGGTGATGCAGGAATGATGGAGGGTGATCAGAGGAATGAGTACCTGCAGACTTGGGGACGCAAAATATTGCATTTCCAGAACAACCCCCTTCCCTGAGATCAGACCTGATGCCTGATCAGGGGTTCCCAAGAGAACTCACCCCTGCAAACTGGTGCTGTGCTGCACACTGGGCTTGCAGGCTGCAGCAGGGGGCTTTGGCACCAGGGTGAGGGGCAGGGTGGGATGGTTCAGGCTGTCCAGGGAGTTTAAGTCCATCCTCAAGCCGGGGCATGCATGGCATTGCTGGGCACGGGGCAGCCCAGGCTGGGACACCACCAGGAGCAGGTGACATGGGCAGAGCGGGAGTGCCAGGCAGGAGGTGCTCTGGAAGCAGACACTCGATCCTCATTATAAGGCTTTTTAAACGTACAGACAGGATATTAGCGTTTAAACAGGCTCTAGGACTCCAGGGCAAACTTTAAAAATCATAATATTTATAGAACCCTCCTTCCCCTCGCCCCACATGCTCTTTTATTTCGCCTGCAATTACTGCTAATTTGAAGACATTTTGCTTTGGCATCTCAGCCTGTTGCGGTGTCGATTACGGAGCCACCCGCTGCCGCCTGCTACCGCAGTGCTCCCCGCAGCGCTCCCGATGGTGGCCACGCTCCCGCCACGCAGGGAAACCAAACCCTTCCACTTCCTCCCACGCTCGCGACGGGAAGACGCCTGCGATGCCAAGAAATGATGCTCAGCTGCTCTGCCGGGAGCAAAGCCCTCGCCTGACCTCTCTCCTGGTAGGACTGGGGATGCCGCTGCGCCCTGCGCGATGCCGAGGCCATCCTGGGTTTGCTGGCTATGTACACCGTGTGGGATAAGGAAGGGAGACCCTGCTGCACTGCCCACTACCCAGGGCAGCAAACGCACTGCAGGGAGTTGTACTTGGAGCTCCCATGGGGCCAAGTTACCCTGACACTCCTGCCCTGCACCGGCTGGAGCTCCATGATTCCACACGGCGCCTATGGAGCCACAAGCGGAAACTCCAAAGGACTTTGCTTTCATGTCCATGGCAGCTCATTAAATCCCTGGGCAGAATTAACACCCTGGCAGGAGAAGGCTCTGTGAGCCCAAACGGGCTCCTGACCGGCGGCTGCACCAAGATCTCTCATGACAAAGCACCTTATGCCTGAAAGCCGCTTCCCTGAGAAACAATGAATTCGCATTATCCTCCTCTGCCCCGTAAGCTCCTTTCCCCACATCCCCCTTCACTCAGCTCTATCCGCTCTACTCCTTGCTCCAAAATCCAGGGGAGTGCGGCTCCCTGGAGCGTGTAATCCCACAAGGGCCGCTGCAACCCCTCTGCTGGCTCAACCAGCTCTGGGGGTGGGAGCAGGAGATGGTGCCCACTGGCTTGAGCCCCAGTTCTCACTGGGATGCCACGTGGAGCTCCCCAGGATGGTGCAGAGCCTGATGCTTAGCCTCTGTCCCCTTCCCCTCAGCTCACTGCCCCAGCCACACCAGGAGAGGAGCTTGCACCTGCATTCGGCATCCCGGCCACTGCAAGTGCCTGGATAGACCCTATCGTGTCCTCCTTCTCCCCGTCTGCACTCAGAGCCCTTGGCATGGCTGAGGGGGTCTCAACCAGTTCCCTGCCAGCCACCTCTCTGGACGGCTCAGTGTGCCCGGAGAGCCCAAGCCCCTGTAGAGCCCAGGGCTCCTGCCCGGCCGTGTCCCCCAGCCCCAGGCTCAGCGTGGGCCGATCACACCGAGCCGTGTGGCCCTGCGGGCTCCATGCCACCTGAACAGGGACTGCGGTGCCGCTGCGGAACCTCAGCATCCCCACGGGGATCTCAGCACCTCAGACACCAACTTCCAGCTTGGGGTACATGTGCAGCGACCAGCTGACGAGCAGCGTCCAGATCCTGGGTGGGCACCACAGGGGGTGGGCACCATGGGGAACAGACCCCCACGGGAGAGGGGCTGCCTGCAGCTCCCTGCAGACCTGAACATCGCTCTGCGCCACCTGCATCTCTTCCGGCAGAGGCTCTGGAGCCCACCACTCTACTTCCCGGCAGCAGAGACGTGCCCAAGGGGCTGCTCACCAACTCAGTACAGCCAAGAGCAGACGGGAGCAGGGGGGTGTTTCTGGGCAGCCTCTGGCCACCCTGGGCAGACGAGGGGGCTGCTGCCTGCAGCCAGCACCAAAGAGAGTTTGGAGGGAGCAGAGGGTGGGCTGGAATTGTCCTCAGGCAGAGATGAGGCTGCAGTGCCCAGAGCCCTACCCGCCTCTGCCACTGCCCCATTCCTCCCCGATGCCAGGCCTGCCTCTGGCATCATATCCCATTCCCTGCATTGTAGGATGAAAGCTCTGCCTGGCCGGCTGCTCAGCTGGGAAGCAACAACAGAAGGAAACAACCCTGAGCAAAACCCTGGCAGAGAGGGAAGGGAAATGCCCACCCCTGGCGGTGGTACCTGCCCAAAAGTACATCATCATGTTGGCAGTGGGGTGCTGACAAACTCCGCGGGATCGGTGGGAGGGCGGTGGGCTGCTCCCTGAGGCTGACTGCGCTGGGCACCACTCCTCCTTGGTGGGTTCTCTCCCCTCAAGCACTTTCTGTCCAGCTCCAGCACCAAGGGCCGGTGCAGCCGAGAGACCTGCACGCCGGTGTCCCTTCTTAGCGCGGCGTGATTGCTCGCCACAGGTTGCCGCACGCTTCAGAGCCAGCTGCCAGCATCCGACATGCTGCTGGGCCGGCTGGAGAGCAGCGGCCGGAGGACGGATGCAGGGATGGCCCTGGACGTGCAGCGGGGCAGGGGCTTATTCACCCCAGAGAAAAAAAATGGGAGAGGGAGCGATAAAAATGGAATCCTCTCTGGAGTCTCTAAGAGCAAAGCGAAGGGTGAACCGATCCACTCCCCAGCTGGAGCGCCCAGGTTGGGGTGCGGGGCTGGTGTTGGGGGGCGGCCGGCAGCGGCAGCGTGTGGGTTCGCGGCGCAGCGTGGGCTCCCGCGCTGACACTCGGAGGAGCTGATGTCCTGCCTCAGCATTTTTCAAGCTACCCTGTCAATATGGGAATCGGCCGCTCTCGCGGTTAACCTGCGAGGTGCCAGCTGGCTCCTGACACCCCCTCGGCAGGCAGTGGTTTGCACGGCCACCCTGCTCCCCATCCCAGGCAGGCAGGGATGCTCGGCTGGAGTCCAGCAGGCCCTGCTGGGACAGGCTGTCCTGGGGTCCCCAGCATCACCCTCTGTGCAGGATGCGGCTGTGCTGTGCCCCGAAGGGAGAGAACCAGTAGTCCCCAGTATATGTGAGCAGGAGCAATGGGAACAACCCCTGCAAAATCCAGCTGTCCTGCAGTCCCGGATGTGGCCACCGTGGTCTGCACATGGGCACCCAGAAGTTCCTACCAACACCGAGGTAGTGGCCATCCCTTGAGTTCCAGCACTGCATCCTAGCAGACCCCCGGGACAGAGGCTGGATGGAGACCTCATCCCACAGGGGAGAGCCTTGGGACTGGCCCGGATCCCGCAGAAAAGGCTGGGGGAGAGCTGCCCACAGGGTGGGCTGCAGGGACAAGCCCACGGGGCCAGATGGACCTTCCTTGCAGGGATGCAAATCCCAGCCACCCCCAGCACGCGCTGTGGGCACGGCAGTGGGGCAGCACTGCTTGGCAGGCACTGAATCTCCCATCCTCCTGGGGCACCGCTCAGCAGAGGAGAACAAGGGGACCGTGTGCGCTGAACCAGACGCGAGAGCAAGGAATAAATAAGAATAAGGGAAGGGACAGGAAAGAGAGGGGTGTCAGATAGGTCTCTGGGGCCCAGCTTGCTCTGACATCTCCAGCCCCATAATCATATTCAAAGCAGAGTCGGGCTGAGGCATTTCTCCTGCACAGCAATAAAAGAAAGCAACACTCTCAATAATTCAGCAACAGGAGAGGGTGATAAAGCAGAGGAGCCACCCCTGCAGGAAGGTGGGGTGGGAGGCTTCCCATTCCTTCTTATATCTTGGTTATCAAAACCCTCTCCCCTTTCTCTGCACCCTGCAAACACAGTCCCGGCTGTAGCTCCCCAGTCTGCTGGACCCCCATGCTGCTGCACAGGACACGTGCTCCGTCTTGCACAGAGATTCAGGGCAGAGGGGCCCAATGCAGCAGAATCAAACCCTTCCATCACCACACAAGCCAAAACCAGGGAGGGTCACTGGGCAGGGTGGCAGCATCATCCTGGAGCCACTGCAGAGTCGACAGTGGGAGAGCTTCCCCAGCTTGGCTCCCTGGACCAGCTCTCTTCCCAGCACTGTTTCGTCTCCTGCTTTACCATTCCCAGCCTCCCATCCACGCACACCCCCCACCCCAAGGCACCTTTGCAAACACAGCCCCATCACCCCACAGTCATGTCCTAACTCTCCCATCCAAACTCAGGCTCTGGAGCTGCTCGGCCGCAGGACACCGACCCCACTGCTGCCTCCCCTCCGCTGCCAGGCACATCTCTCCAGACACAACCGCGTGGCCATGGTCTGGTGAGCTCCGAGCAACCATGGCTCACCACAGCCCCGGAGACCAAAATGAATGCCACTTGTCCCCATGCACAGCCAGACACTGAGAGGGAGCAAAGCACAGGGATCAAGTTGCAGACATCAGTACAGACCGGAATGCCAGAGGTGGGGGTGAGCCCTGAGCCCACAGGTAACTCCCTGTCCATCCTGTTCCCCAGCCCCAGCAATCACCTGTGCCCTGCCCACGCTGCACCAGGGCTGCCAGGTTTCCTGAACCATCCAGCATGGAACTAGCCAAAGCTTGGACTCTCACTCCTGCAAAGATAATCAGTGCACTGCAGCAGCCCCGGCACCCTGCGCCCTGGCCCCACAGCCCACGCTGCCGCCGCCGCTCGGCACATTTTCCCCCCGGGCTCATACCCGCAGTCCAGCCTTCATCCTTTTAATCCTGGTTCACGCTCCCTGTGAGCCCAGCTCCTGCCCCAGCCTTCCCACTCCTTCTATCTGCTCCTTTTCCACATTTCTCATGATGTCTCAGGACCCTTCAGGGCCACAACCCGTTCGCAGCAGGTCACCTTCATCCTCACCCTGCTGCTGACAGACACGAGAGCACTCCCCCAAACGCCTCTTTCTTTCACCACTTTTGCACAGTGACAGCTCCCTGACGCCCAGTGCCACTGCCTCAGCCGCTGCCACCCCCCAGTCCCACTGCAGCACAGGCACCTCTGGACCAGTGTCAGGGCACAGAGGGATGGAGGCACTAGAATCCTCACCCACAGCCCCTTGTAGTATATTTGATCCTCTGCTTTACCAGCTTGGTGGAGGGTTAGGTGCTGTACTCAGCAGGATGGACATTTGGGAGGATCTTGTCCACCCACCCTGTGATGGGACCAGAGTCTATTGCTGTGAAGCACAGCAGTGTGAGGTTACGATGGGAAGGAACCACTCCTGTCTGCCCAGTGGGCACTGGGCTGGCAGGACAGCACCTGGCTCAGCTTCCCCCCTAGTCACATGCAAGAACCATCGCCTGCCTGAGTTGGGTCTCAGCCTGAAGGATGCCATGAGCTGGTGTGACACCTCACAGCAAGGGCTGCAGGACCCCAGGGACCAACATCCCCTGCGGTGGGCAACTGCTGGCTGAGGGCCAGGACCTGGGGCTTGTGCCTCCCTATTAAGGGCAGGGTCCCCTCAACAGGATTCCCCATGGAGGGCTCTTGGGAGCCTTACAGAGCACAGACAGACAGACAGCAACGTCAGCACACACAGACAGCTCACAGACACTGCAGCCCTCGGCCCTCCTCACCCAGAACTCACACCATTCAAGTCACGCGTGTGTGGGGGCTCAGCACCCAGTGGGTGCTGGGGGCCACTGGCAGAGAGAAGCAGTCAGCCTTGCTCCCAGCCCTCCCCACTGTCCAGCTCTGCACCTGCCCACCTGCCCCCACCGAAGCCCGGACCTGCGGGCAGAGGCTGCTGCCCTGTCCCACCCGGCACCACGCAGCTCAGGCAGCAGCACCCATCACCCGCTCCTAAACATGCAGCTTTTAGCATGCAGCTTTTAGCGTGGACCCCAGAGAGATCCTGGGTCCCGAGAGCGGCAGCTCAGGCTGCGCAGCCAAGGGACCCAGGAGCTGCTGGCCGAGCCCTAGAGCAGCCCTCGCCAGCAAACGCCTCCGTACCTTTATTCAGCCCAGCTCCTCCTGCGGTGCTCGCACTGGGCTCTCTAAGAAAAGATAAGAAAGAGGAGGAAGAATTAAAATCAATGATCATCATCGTTAACCTGCTTACAGTCAGTGCTATTTGCTCATTGACTGGCAAAACGTTTGAATACGAGTATGAACGTGAGCGTTATCTCCCCAGGCGTGCTGGGAAACCTGCCCTGGTTAAGAGCCAGCAGCCAGGCTGGGGTCTCAGCCCAGAGCAGCCAAGCCCTCATGCCAAGCAGCAGCAGCACCCGCCTGCGCTCTGCAAGGGGTGAGGGGAGCAGGACCAGTGCTTCCAGCTCTGCCAGCGCACCTCAAACCTGACTCAGCTCCTATGGACCATGAGCCCCTTCCGCAGCTTCCCCAGGAGGCTGCAAACAGCCTCAGCCCCGTGCACAGCTCAGGGGTTGGATAGGACACAACCACAACGCTGCACACGCAGCCAGTCCGGCGTGCCCCAAGCCCTCTACCCACCCCAGCTCGTTGTAGGCACCCAAGCATGCTCCTGTGTTTCTGCCCATCCCTACCCCAGCGCGGTGCCACACTCCTGCAAGGAACGAGCCCTGCAGCACCCGGCTCTGCTGTTCCCATCCCAGCTCCGGGCACTTCTTGGAGAATATTGCCAAATTTCAAAGAAAACTTCCTGAAAGCTGCACTTCAGCTAATTGGCTTTTGCAACATTGCCAACGCAAATGTTCATAAATCATGTCAGACCCTCAGAAATAATGAGAACAACTTATACATCACGAGAGTTTTTTGAAAAGAGTAAGTGAGGGCTGTTTCCGTTTGTTAACTGCTTCTTTGGGGACCTGAGGGTGTTGAGTCCTGCAGCCTCCTCCCATCTGCCCAGGTGAGCAGCAACAGCTCGACTTGTAAAGGCCAGAGCTGTGATGCTTCTTGGAACCCCGGCACCGTAAGACAAGGCAGCCCTGGGTGCAGAAGCACGGGTGTAGGGACCCTGCACCCAGTGCCAGGCAAGCAGATGCTGCTGCAAACCCACAGCCGTATCCCTGCGAGAGTGCAGCCCAGGGATGGTCCGGAGGCCCAGCCGCACACAGCGGTGGCACAGGAAGAGTAGAGCCCGTTCCCAGGCACTTCTGTTAGCAAACACCGCTCTTAGCCGCACAGCAGGATAATCAATTATGGTAATTCCTGCCTCAATGAATCAGATTCATGGAGGAGCACAGCTCATTAGGCTGGTGCTGACTTCCATTAGTGCTCTTATGATAAAAACCCTCCAGAAAGCTCTCGCCCAGCCAGACAAGTTTTCCAGGCTTGAGGGTCTCCCATCTCAGCCCTTTATGCCAGGGAAGTCTCAGTTGTGGGATGCAGGTGTCCTAAAAAAGTTGGTTGGAAACTCCTCGGTGTCCAGTAACAAAGGGACAACCATGCATGACCACGAGCCTGGCAGAGCCTTCCACCCTCCTGCCTCCCAGCAGTTGCTCCCAAGGTCTTCCTTGGCTTTGCCAAGGACGTGCTCACCAGGATCCTCGGCAGTGGAAGGCAGGAGACAGTAAAGCGGGAGCAGAGAACTCCAGCGTGTGCTACAGTCAGTTTGGGTGTGCTGGGAGCCCAGACAGCCTGTTTGGCAATGAATAATTGAAGGATGCTCACTTTCCTCAGGGAGGTACAGTGATGGGTAAAATCTCATTTCCCAAACACATTTCCCAAGGAAGGCACCTTCTGAGAAACTCCCCACAGCAGCTCAGGGCCCGGGCAGTCGGGATGCGCTGCGCTTGCCTGTGTCGCTGGGGAGCTCACCAAGCCTGGCATCAGCCTAGGCAAAAATCTCAGGCACCACAGGGACTGGGATGCTCAGCCAAAACCTCCCTGTCCTGCCGCATGCGCCAAAGCAGGAGAGGAAAAGCCCCAGCAGAGCACTGATGGGCAGTGGGTGAGGAGCAGCTCAGCGTTCTGGGTGACTGAAGTCAGCGTTACTGGGTGGATCACGCTCCTGGCACTGCTCTTCTAGCAAAGCTCTGGGCTGATCCACCCTGGCTGGAGCCCTGAGCAGCCTCGCAGGGACCCGCATCCAGAACAGGCAAGCCCGACGCAGGCCAGCTCACAAGCAAAACCTGACCCAGCTAAAACCACTCAGACCTCAAGCAGGGCGTCTCCCTGGAAATGCCACCTGTGTCATCCAGCCTGGCACCTACACGGGACCCCATGGACGCTGCACGTCAACAACCCCCATCCTCACTTTGCAACCTGCGCTGCTTGCTCTGCTCTGCTTTCCTGGGAAACTTCTCGGTAGTTTTTCAAAGTACGCTTTGACCCCCCCTTTCCCTCCACCAAAAATCCTAAATTAATTTTGCTTTTAATTAAATTCATTAGCAAAGATTATCTGGCTGAGGAAAAATAATATCCTGCCCCTCCCCCACCAGCCCTCTCTATTTATATCCCCTATATACATAAGCAGCAGCGAATATTTCTTTATGGGCCATTAAAGGTTTAATGTTTAATTTATAACCACGTTCTCTGGCGGGCGGGATGGCCAGGCACAATGTCAACACTTTTAATTAAATGAGAAGGATTTTTTTTTAAACTAAGATAAAACGCCCCGTTCCCAGCAGCTCCTGGAGGTGCACGGCAGGAGCGGGCAGGGGGCTGGGGCGTAAGGTTGGCTCCCGCAGCGCAGCCGTGTTTCACCATCATCCAGCTCTGCTGGCCAAGGGCTGCAGGCAAGGAGATGCTCACGTGGCCCCAGAGGAGCCCCAGCTCGTGGCAGGGCTGGGTGAGGGACCATCACCAGGATGGCTTTAGAGCTGAGTAACCATTCAGGAGAGACCTCAGAATGGTGACACCATGCCACCAGCTGGGGAGATTCAGATTAGATAGAAGAAATGTCTTTTCTGAAAGGGTTCTCGGGCACTGGAAATGGCTGCCCAGGGAGGTGGTGGAGTCCCCATACTTGGAGGGATTTAAAAGATGGTAGGTGAGGTGCTCATGGATCTGATCTAGTAGTGCACAGGTATGGTTGGACTCAATCATCTCACAGGTCTTTTCCAACCAAATGACTCTATGATTTAATGCAGAAAGCACAACCACTCCTTGGGGACAGTGACAACACACAGCGCTGCTCCCTTTTGGTACCCCCTTCCCAATACTGCAACCAGCCAGCTCCTGCCCGCCCACGGGACCTGCTCTGTGTCACTGGGCCCAGTTGGATGCAAGGTGTGCAGGTGGAGTGGCACAGGGACAGCCAGGGTTGCTCGCACAGGGCTGATCGCCCGCTCCAGCCGCGGGCTCCCTGCGGCAGAGGCAAGAGCATCACAGTGCAGGGTGAGGGCTGCCGCAGGCACAGGAGGTGCTGAGTGACCTGCATCAACCTTCAGCCAGGGAGAACCTTTGGAAAAGGACAACCGGAGTCCTTCAGCCCACAGGGAGGGGATGGCGCAGCTCAGGGAGTGCGCCTGCTCAGCATGGACCCCGCCAGCATCGCCAGCCCTGACTGGTTACCAAAACACCAGCCTGAGTAACTCCTGGGAATCCTTCCACCGAAATTCCCACTGCAACTTCTGTTCATTTCCCAGCACCTCATCCCACCTGATGACGGCAGCTCTTACAGCATCACCACCTCCTCCATCCCAGCACACCACATTCCTGAGGACAAGTGCTTCTGACACCCGCGTCACCCATAACACCCGCTGGTAGAGCCACACGGCACCTGCTCACACAGAAGGCACCACTGGCATCTCTCCTCCAGCCCCTCGTCCCATCCCACAGCAGACACGGGACACGAGGGAGAGCATGTCTGGCTCCACAGCCAGCATGTGTGGAGCCGGGCACCTCCTGGGCTGTTCTCGGTGCTCTCCCAGAGCAGCAGCCTCAGCTCTTGGCAGCAGGAGAGCACAGCTCCTCCTGCCTGGAACCCAGAGAGGGGTGGCTCTGAGTAGGCAGGTTCCCATTAATGGAGTATTTTATCTTACGGGAGAGATTAAATCTCTGTACAGAGAAGCGCAAAAGAGCTGAGTCAGCAGCTGGCTGAGGGGTGGCAGGTTCAGCCATAAGCATTTGGCTCCAGCACACCACTTCAGCGCTTCACACTCCTGTGGCCACGCTCTGCCAGGCAGCGCCCAGCCCCAGAGCCGAGTGCCCGGCACACATCCCATGCACCTCTCTCCCTTCCCCAGCTTGTGCTGGGTCAGCCTGAGGAGCTGGAGGCGGCACGGGCAGTGGATGGGACCAGCCTCCTCCCACCGCTTGGCAGCCTCACACTGGTCCTCTGCCGTGCTGCCAGGCACCAAGCAAGCCAAGTGCCCCATGGCACCGGTGGGCTGCCTTCCTTCCTCCCTCCTTCCCTCATCATCCTTGGCACCGCAAGTATGGGCTGGCAGGAGGTATCCCGGTTCAGCCTGTGCCCACAGGACCGTGCCAGGGCACCAGGGTCTGGAGCCTGGCCCAGGAAGAGCTCTCAGCAGGCAGAGCTGGTCCCCAGCTCTTCTCTCCCTGGAGGGCTCTGCTGCCCAATGCCTGCCCACACCCTGACAGGTGCCCCTTGCGAAACTGCCTGCGTCTGCTCTCCCATGGACACAACTCTCATGTCCAGTTGGCTGTGAAGCCAAGCAAGAGGCAGAGAGGCCACTCACTGCTCACACACCCGCGTGCACACGAGGAGCAGGCGTGCGAGGGCTGGCCACCACCGTTGTGAGCCAGGGAACAGAGTGGTGATGGCACTGTGCCGCTCACTAAAAGCATGAGTGTCACTAAATCAATAATTCATTTACTTTAATGAGATAAGTACTTTGAAAACTAATTGCAAACCTGCTCCATTTACTCCAACCCGTTATAGCCTTTAATGTAAATGGCAGAAACATTGCTGGAGGAAGGGGAAGGGCTTTTGGTGGGAGATAGTGTGTTGTCCTTCCCCCTTTTTCTAAGAAAGAGAAACATCAGTCATAAACAGGGTGGAAACCGAAGTAACCGGCCAAATCATCATGTGGAAGCGCTAACGGCAGAGCGAGGGGAGCACCCAGCCTGCCCTCCTGGGGCCACCACTGTCCCTCTGCACATGCTGCCACCGCATGTGCCAAGAAACCACCACCCCCAAAGGACTGTCACCAGCAGCGGGGAGGTGATGGAGGGGCAGAACACACACCTGGCATGCAGGAGGTGTTGAGCTCCGCTGCAGCTGGGAGCTGTGTGTAATTAGCAGAGCTGATGGGCCACCAGGCAGACAGAAACCCAATTTGGACTCTCAACCCAGGTGCAGCAGGGAGTGCTACCCCAGCCCGCTGCCATCACTGCTACCCTGGTTGCACCAGGGCTCACAGCTCTGCCTCCGGCGGTGCTGTCCTGGTGCTGCCCACGCTGGCAGCGCTGCAGCAGACACGGTGGGGCACTGCTCTTGCCCGGTGCAGCAGACCCCGTAGCCACACCGCAAGCTGGCTGCCGCGCACACTGCAGGTGGTCGCTATAATGGTTCACGGCTTGTTATAAAAACCACTGCTGTGTTGTTGGCACAGCATCCTCCAACGCCAGCCGGCAGCTGCCAGCTCCTCCTGCCTCAGCAGGAGCTGCCCCTTCCCACCTCGCGAGCAGCCGCCAGCCAGGGTGGGCAGCGCACGCAGAACCCTGGCTGTGCAGGCAGTGAGGAGCAGCACAGCTCCTCGCAGCTGAGGAGCAGGGACAGGCAGGGGTGTCCTGCCAGAGCCCAGCACCGTTCCTGAAAAGGAGCAAGCAGCTCCCAGCAGCGATGCCGACGTGTTCCTGAACAACAGCCGGAGCGGGAGCTGGACGCCAAGGGCTCTCTTCTCGCTTGCTGGAGCAAATGGCAGGTCATAAAAAGGAACCGTGACAGAAGAGAAAATGTTCCAGAGTCCACAAGGACCAGTCCAGGGTAAATCCATCTGCTCAGCAATTTAGCTAGAAAATCCTTTCCAATCATCCATGCTGTAGGTCCTTCACCCCCAATGTGCAGCTCTGGGCAGAGTGTTTCCCACTCTGGCAGCCGCCAACAGCTCAGGTGGGAGCCCTGGCACTTGGTGATCCCTTATCACCTCTGGCAGGGATGCTTGGGAAGTGGGGGTCACACCGCCTCTCACAGCATGCCCTGGCCAAGCCCACACTCCAGGCATGCTCTCACTGGCACAGTTGCAGCTGGTGGCAAAGAGGGATCCAAACTGTGTGCCCACGGGCAGGCCTGGGCAGAGGGACCAACAGTGGCACCGGATGCGTGGGCTCCTCCTTGAGCTGCTGGCTCAGTCAGGAGGAAGAGCCCACCATCACCCCCCAGGTCCTGGATCCACTGCACCGTTTGCAGGATGCAGGAGGGCTCCCAGGAAGCCCAAAGCCCACCTGAGTCTCCATGACTGGCCCTGCAGCGCCCAGCCCTTGCCCGCTCCTGCAGCAGGCGGTCCCAGGAGCCAAGGCTGAGAGGGGATGGGGTAATCCCCACCTGGCAGAGGACTCAGCACAGCTCTACCTCTTGCTGCTGCCATGGTGCAAGCCGACCCACAGACATCCCTGCAGGCGTCCCTGTGAATCCCACCTCAGCCGCTCTTGTCTCACAGAAAATCAATGGCAAGCATCTCAATTAATCACACCGGGGGCAAATTGATTAGGAGCCTAAATAAGGTCAACATGGTTGTCTGCTTAGAGGGTAGGACCCCTTAATCATCATTTTATCTGCAATAGGCTGCGGAACCTGCAATCACACCGTCTTTGGGAGCATGGAGGGATTTTTCACTTATCTCCTGCAATTGCTAGAGCCAGCAGAACAGGAGGGATGGCTCTGCCAGAAAGGAGCTGAATTTGAGCACGCAGCAACCGCCCAGCCACCTGCAGCTGCGAGACCCGAGCATGAGACCCAGTGGCCCACCGAGCCCAGCTGTCTCCTCTGATTCAGGGGAAGACAAAAGCAATTAAGCACTGCTGCTCTAGGTGCAGTACATTCCCTCCTGACCCCCAAACCAACAGCTTATGCTGGAGATTTGATTAGCCCTGTCATTATCTTAGATTGCATACCTGAAAATATTGTTAGCGGTCACAACGGCATTGAACCTTCGCAGAAACCCAGCTACAGGTCTCCTCTCAGTTGCCCTCAGCAGCTGGAAATCCCCTGGGATGCTTCTCTGCTCCTCAAAGTGCCCTGCTCTCGTCTCTGCAAAACCTCCTGCTCCCAGAGAGTGCAGCCCACTGCTCAGGAGCCAAGGGGTTTTACAGCCTCACGGTCCCCTTGGCTGTGGTGCAGGGCAGGGTATTTTATATGGTCCTACGTCCACAACAGGGCTGGTTTCCCCAGGGAGAAGAATCCCAGGGGCAGGGTGAGCAGTGCTGTGGGCTGGGATTGCCTCCCAGGTTGTCCAACAGAGAAGAATCCTGAGGGCCCTACTGCATCCAAACAGCTCATATGCTGCCCTAACCCTGCTTAGCACCAGGGCTGGAAGCGGTGCACAAGCCCCAGCTGGGGGTTATGGGGCTCTCTGGCCCCTGATACTGGAGCTGCTGGTGTGGTTTGATGAAAGCAAGCCGGGGCCAGCAGAGCCCATCCCACCTAGAGGTCACAGAATCACAGAATCGTTTGTTTGGAAAAGGCATTTGAGATCGAGTCCAACCGTACCTGTCCACTACCAAACCAGATCCCCAAGCACCTTGTCTACCCATCTTTTAAACACCTTCAGGGATGGGGACTCTACCACCTCCCTGGGCAGCCTCTGCCAGTGCCTGAGAACCCTTTCAGTGAATAGATTTTTCCTAATATCCAATCTAAATCTCCCCTGGCACAACTTGAGGCCATTTCCTCCCTGTCCTATCAGTTGTTCCTTTGGAGAAGAGATCAGCACCCACCTCACTGGGATGCCAGGGGGAAGGAACGGCCAAGCAGAAGACAAGTGGCGGGTGTCTCACTGTCACCACCAGATGAGAGCCCCGTGGGGGGCTGCAATTCCCAGGAGGGGGCTGCCAGCACCGCTCAGCCCTGGGAGCTCCTTGGCACCTCCAGGCAGATGGACAAGCAGAGATCATTCATAGCAGCATCCCTGCTCCCAGCTCAGCACCAGCTGCCAGCAGGGACCCCTCACCTTCCTTCTGGGGCTCCCCTGCTCCATGCGGATGCTCTGGACAAACCATTTGCAAGTCATGGGCCAGGTTGGTGTTAGGAGAAAGTTTCTCTGGTCGCTGTGAGCCACCGTGTGCTGCCCGTGGTCACTCCAGCCACCGGTTCACCCCTCACCTCGCCTGCCCACCACAGCTCCAGCAACACACCTCTCCCTTTTGTTGTAAATACAGTTATAAATATTATAATTTGGTTTAATATTTAATATAGCCAGGTTAAATAAGCATTCCCAACCCCATAAATAATCATTAACAGAGGGTTCTAATTGTGCTGTTGGGATCCTGCTTCATGACTTATTTAGAGGGCAGACGTTACTCCCATCCTCGGCTCCCCCATACACCATAAATCAACCTGTGGCTCAGCCTCTTCAGTGAGAACCTGATGGGACATGACAAAAGGAAACAGCTCTGCTCTGGGGGTGACCACCGCCGAGACCGCTTGATGCAGAGCAAGGGAAGGATGTGGCAGCTAGTGGCATGGTTGGGAGCAGGGACCGAAGCCACCGGAGCCTGTGGGAACGCCGAGCATCCTGCAGGGTTTAGACCATGGAAGAAGAGACAAGCACATCGGGGCGTCCTTGGCTGTGGACGCCCCGGTGCAGGCACAGGGTGGAGGTAAGTGACTCATGGGCGAGGGGCAGCCACCCACGTCAGCAGAGGCGCGGGGGCACAAAACGCAGCAGGGCGAGTGGAGAATGGGGGAGGCTTTTATCTTAACTACAAACCTACTGTAAAATTCGTTGGAAACAATAGCAAAAAAAAAGAAATAAAAAACCAAACCACCAAAAACCCAGAGTGCACGGGGAATTGGCCAGGGGCGAGCGTTTTGAAAGCGCAGGAGAACTGAGACACAGAGGACAACTAAAGAGCAGGAAAACCTCTGTGTAAGAGTGTTTTCCCCTTAAGGGATGTGCTGATGCATTGCTTTAAAAAAAAAAAAGGTTTGTTTTTTGCTCTCTGTAGCTTAATTTCATCTTGAAATGAAAAACTACAAAAGTAAATGGAAAGAGCCTGGATGGCTGCCTCGTCACCGCTGGGCTGATTCCACTGGACACACAGGCACCCTCTGCTCTGTGTCTGGGCACGGATGCCCCCCCCACCAAAGGGAGGAGGGAGCCAGGGCAGCAGCTCTGCGTGCCCAGCTCCGGGTGGACATGCTGCCACAGCCCGGGAGGAGCGGGGACACTGACCTTAGGGAAACACAGATGTTGTCCTGCTCCCCTGGATGCCTCAGGCTACTCCTGTTCCCACTTGCCCATGCTGGGCTCCCCACTGATGTGGTCAGGATGGCCACAATCAGGGGTTTGTCCCCAAAGGGCATCCTATGCCCTCTGGTTGCGCAGACGGTGGGCACAGGGCAGCCCCCTGGGATGGGTGAGCTGGTGGCACTCCCTGTGTCCCCCAACAACAATAGCTGTGCTGCAAGACCTGGGACGAGCGGGTTAGCATCGATCCCTCCGGCTGGGATTGAGTTTCCATCGAGTGAGCAGGCTGGGGCAGGGACCAAGCTGGGAGGAAGCCTGGGGTTTCCATTTCATCTCCACACTAGTTTCTCCTGCTCAAGTTAGTGCACTAATCAAAGAGATTGGCCAAGTATTAATGTTAACGAAGCAGCAGCAGCACAGCTCGTGCAGGGTGGGGAGATCCCCCGCAGCACCAGGCACCAGTGCCAAGGGCAGAAGTGAGGGGGAGCTCAGCCTCTCTGAGGGGCTTCTGACCGCAGCACAGGGCATGGACAGCACCTTAGTACAGCTTCACTGCTGGCTGTGCATGAACGCCCGAGTCCCTTTGGCAGGGAGCCAGCTGGAGACCTCCAACCGCAGTGAGCATCACCCAGCACAACCTGAGAGGGGCTCAGGACCCCACAGCAGCATCTCTAGTGAGGCACACAGACCACCCCACCATGCAGTAACGCCGCTGTCAGACAGACAGGATGCTTGCAGGTGTCAGACTGACATACAGGCACTTTTTCCAACCCTGTTTGTTATCAGCAGCAGCTCAAACCATCATACAGAGTCCCACAAAGTGGACTGGGCAGAGAGGAGCATCCTGGCCCGTGAAGTATGGTGAGATCTCCAGGAGGTCTCCCAGCCCCGGGATGGGACACAGCAGAGGGGACACAGGGGACCCTGAGGTGACAATCCCTCCCGAGCAGTTTTCAGCATCTCTGATATGTTTGTTCCAGGCCCTGCTCAGCCCAGCACGCTCCTCCCAGCAGAGTCAGGGGACACTCCCTAGCACACACGTGCACAGGGCTGGTCCCTGCCGGTGCCAGCCCCGACTCAGGGCTGCAGCTCTGTGGAAAATGGTGTATTTTATCTTTATGTGTCAGGATTTATATAAAAAGGGGATAGTTCAGCTCTAAATGTAATGAGTTGGAAGAACAGCCCTCCAGTGGCTTCCTCCAGCTAGCACGGCATCAATAACATCGATTGCTAAAAATAACTAATAACCCTGGCCCGATGTGGCCAGGGAGTGCTCCTCCCCAAACAGGGTCCTGAAACCACCTCTGTGCAACCACCGCAAGCCCAGCTCTGGTTGCCAGGAGCCTCGGCAGGATGAGGGAGGGAGGATGAGGATGGGCGTGGACACAGTTGCCCCAGTGCAGGAGGGTGACGGATGCCAGCACTGCTGAAGGGACAGGGCAAGCAGGGAGACAGTGGTGCACAAGCTGTGGGCTCAGGGCTGGCAAGGGGGAAGAACCAGGCAAGGAGTCGGAGAAGACACTTTGGGGAAGGATCGAGCCAGATGGATGGGGAGAGAGGGCAGAAACTTCCCTTTCAGATTCAGAAAGGGGCTGGTTTGGTCCCAGCACTCCTGGGTCACCCCCATCCTGCAACAACCACTCACAACAAAGCCACAGCTGCTCACTCTGCAAGAGCTGGTGACTGATGCGAGTGGAGAACCAGCACCTTTGTGCCTGTGGTCCCTCCCGGCACACACAGACCTGCCCAGCCAGAGCCATCGCTTGGGACTCTAAATCCTGGAGACATCACTACAAGACACGATCCCTTCGAGCTCTGGAAATGAGAGAGAATTGGTCAAGTCCTCGTCTCCAGTGTCTCCAATGCCTGTCTTTTCTATCACTGCACATCTCCAAAGAGGCACAAGGACGCACCCCTGCCTATTCCAGAGGCGCAAAGGTGACAGCTGCCTATCCGCTGGGATACCCTGGGTCAGCCCAAGAGGCGACACCTGCACGGCACGGCGTTCTCCTTCCATCTTGCTGTACTTCCCAGAAAGTGAACAACAACTAAAGAGGGAAGCGAACGATAAAATGCAAGCCTGCAGTTAGGGAGCAAGAGTTATTTAGTCTGCTGGAAATGAGTCTAACTTAATAGAGAAGAAATAAAGAGTTTTAAAATTAACGACACAAACGTCAGCCCTGATCACAGGGATATTAAACTATACGGTTATTTGACTGCCTTCTGCAAAGGTATCTCTCTCACACACGCCTGGAGTTGGAGCGAGTGTGAACACTGCTGTGCATCAGGGTTGGCACCAAAACTTGCTGCCCCTACCCAAAAGCAGCCCCAGCACTTCTCGGAGCTGCTCTCCCAGGCCAGTGCCAGCCCACCCAGCACAAGCCTCCCCGTCACGCTGCTCTGTGAATTGGCCACCCATGGGTGCACGGTGCTGGGCAGTGGCCACCTGGCCACCCACCCCCACCATCAGCCGGTGCCTCACTTCCACGAATATGAAACTCCTCCTTTCAACCTGCCAGGCACAGGTCCAGCTGCAGGGTCTTGGGTCCCCCCTAGGCACACATCTCTCTCGGCCGGGCAAGCAAAGGGCACCAGGTACAAGCCTGGCTGGTTCCAGTGGCTGCACAGCAGCACCCAGCTCCTCTTGCACTGCAAAAGCCCTTATAAAACCCATCCAGGAGAGGAAAAACACACGCTGTTCCCGTAAAAGTAATTTTAAACCCCCAAAGACTCTTGTCCTGATGTTGGCAGGGACTCTGCCAGAAACTGCCATTGAAAACAAATTAGTCCATGGAGCACGGTGCTCTGCAAGCGAGGTCACTGCGGCGAGCGAGCGGGTCGCTCTGCTGCCACGGCGAGCATCCCCGCTCGCTCACGCAGCTCCTGCGACCTCCTGCCCCAGCAAAACAGTTTCCCAAAGCTCTGCAGGAGCTGGAGCCACGCACAGGTTCCCAGGAGCCGATGGGCACGGGGAGTGTGTGCACACATGCGTGTGTCAGGAAGGAGCACACACGTGTGGACGGGGCAGCGTGTGCGGCACGGCAAAAGCACAGTTATTTGTAAATAATCCTTAATTAATGAGATTCTCAGTAATAGATAGCTCGGTGTTATTCCAGGCAGGGACGATGGCAATCTCCATTCTTCTACTTTTCAATTACGTCTTCCGGGAGGGAAGCATAAACTGGCCAGGGTGAATTAGAGAGACTTTTGTCGCGTTTAATATCAATTCATTTTGCAGACTGCTGACGCAGCGGGATTTCACAGCTCGGAATTTATGGTTCTTTTGAGAGACATGCGCAAAAAAGAGGGAAAAATACCCTGCCATCAGCACAAAAATATAAACTCTACTGGGAAGGAGCAGGGGTCCATGGGGACCCCTCAAGGTCTCCCCAGAGGAGCAGAGCTCACCATGGCTGGGTCCGCAGCACCCAGTTCTTGCCTTCGGGTGGTGAACACCAAAGGCTCCTAGGAGACTCAGAGCTGCCCCGAGGCAGGAGCGTCCGTGTCCCAAAGCCACCAGCTCCCAGGTCCCTGCCTGCAGCGCTCCTGCCCGTGCCGCCGGCAGCTCTTGGACAGAGGCACTGGCAGTAACGAAGCCGTTATTACGCAGTGTTATTCAGCCCCAAGGGGGTTTTATGCAAAATGACACACAATATAAATGACTGTTGTAAACAGAGAGTTTAATAAAGGGCTGTGTGCGAATTTACAGCCTCCCCAAGGATAATTAAAATTATTTATCTACTTACCTAGCTAGCCGCCGGAGCAGTCTATTAATTATTATCTATTATACACGGCCTGCTTTGCATGCTGCCAGTGCATCGCCTACCACCACCATCCCACATGGACACACTGCAGCACAGGGAAAGCCATGGGCAGCGCTGCCCGCTGGCAGAGCTGTACTCTGGGGATGCTGTCCTGCCCGGGCCCCTCACAAACTCTCTGCAAGCAGGGAGTGTTTGTGTATCTGCATTGGGTCTTCTATGCCAGCCAGCAGTCAGGGAGACCCTGCCTGGTTTTATAAAGCAGCAGCACTGTGCCACCAGCACAGCCCAGACATAATACTGGGAGCAAAGGCAGAGCCCTGGCCAGGGGTGATGTAAGATGATGCTCTCCCAGCCTGGCTCCAGAACTCAGCATCCACACACTTCAAGGGAGAGGTGGAGGGAGATGCCACCAGCATCCCCAGACTTGTGTTGTCCCTTTGGAGCCCAGCACCCTCCATCACTCTGCTCCCTGCACACCAAGAGTGCAGAAGGGACAGCAAGGGCAGCGGGTACTTTGTGGGGTGCTCAAGCACTGGTGTAGTGGGCACATTGGGAAAGGCAAAGGCACGTCCCGCCGTGCCCGGTGCTGGCGGGAGGAGCAGCAGCCGCCCCGCAGCCTGGCGCAGTGCTACCTGCTCCTCTCTATTTATTAGCGTGACAGAGCAATCATCAGTGCAGAGGCACTGGGATCCCCCCGGCTCCTCTCTGCACATAAAGAGACCTCAGGGGGCTCCAGTGTGCGGATACTTAACATTGTTTTATTAGCTTAATAAACCCAGCCGATGCTGCCAGAATCTCCAAACCGGCCGCGAACCCTCCTCGCCGCAGGAGCAGGGAGAGCTGTGGCGGTGAGGGCTGCCGGTGCAGCTCCTGTAGCCTGGCTGCACCGAGAGCCTGTGTGGGGCTGCCCTCGGTGGGGCACCGTCCCGACAGCCTGGGGGGCCTGGAACAGCTTGTCAGGAGCAGAGGATCCAGCTGCTCATGGCCACCGCGGGCATCGCGAGCTGTCAGCTCCTGCCAGCGCACCATTAATCACTGCTGCAATTGCTCTCCCTGCCCTGTCCTGCCCGGCTCCCAGCACTGCCCTCAGCAGCCCCAGTGCAGGCAGGCGTGGGGCTGCAGTGGCACCCGGTGCCGATGCCAGCACTGATGCTGCCACAGCTCCCTGGAGTCTCCGGGGCCGCTTAGGCACCATGTGGTGAGTGGGACCTTTCCCCTTTGGCTGATGGAGCTCTGGTGAGTCCAAACCCTGGCACAGAGGTCCCAGCTGATGGCATGGGGCAGGACGGCCCTTGGGGTTGGTGGCAGCTTGGCAGAGGAGCACGTTATCTTCCACCAGCCAGCGAGGCAGTGGGGCTGTGCTGCCTCCATCATTAAGAGCTCGAATCCTTTAGGATGCTGCCAGGTTGTTTTAATCTGTTGGGGTGGCTGGCAGCAAGGAGCTTCACTCCCTCAGCCCTGCGGGTCCCGGCTCACGGCACTGCCTGCTTTGCTTTGATCCTGTACAGTTACACTTCCAGTCCCACAATCTAATAAAAGCCACGTGATCAAATTCCAGGTCATTACTCAAGGAAAGAGACCCCTCCACGGCTGGCAGCGAGAGCAGCAAACCAATTAAAGCGAGCCTGGTGCTGCTGCCTGCCACGCGCGGGTCTCGGTGGGCCCAGGCTTGCAATAAGCAAGATGCAAAAATGTTAATGGAAGCGCTTAAAGGCCATGCCGGGGGATTCTTGTAAATAAGGGCACTCGGTGAGGCGGGGGCAGCTTCTCGGGCTCAGCTGCAAGGCAGCGCTGATAAAAGGCAGCTCTGAATCAGTCTAAGACAGGTTTCTGGGAGAAAAGCTCCAGTGTTTCCTCCTAAAACCCTTGGTGAGCATCCCTGCCCCCACTGGCTGCCTGCGGGCAGCCAGGACAACAGAGCAGGAAGGGAGCGGGGGGCCACGCTGCTGAGGTCCTTGGCCTTGGGTCTGCCCTCCTGCGCACTCCTGGGACCACTGGCGTGGAGACAAATCTCCCCGTGGGAAGGGTCTTAAGTGACCATCACCACAACGTGGGACAAGGTCCTCAGCATCGACACAGGGAATCCCAGTCCAGCTCCAAGCGAGCACATTGTCCACTTGCAGGTGCAGACAGATTTCAGATGTTAAATACCAAACAAAATCACCGTAACCAAGCCGGAATTGACTCTGGTAGGAGAGTCGATACAGACATTTAGCACCGTGGGCTGGGTATCGCCGGCTCCCCGCACCGCGGCCGCCAGCGTCAATACATCGATGCAGGTCTCCCACGGGGAGGAGGCAGAGCCGGGGCGGCGCAGCAGGGATGGGAATGGCATTGTGAGGTAGGGGCTGGAGCCAGCAAGGAGCCCCAGGGATCTGGGAACAGGGAGCGCAGGGGTCAGGCAGGGCAGCCCATGCCTGTGGGCACGGAATGAGTGAAGGGAGGACAAGCCCCAAGGAGATGCTGGGGACCTGCTCCGATGTGGGAGGTACAGGCAGGTCCTCATCTGCCACTGAGGATCCCACCGGCACAGTGGGCACCGGCCACGTCTGCTGGAGCAACAAAATACCACCAGGTTTCTACCTGGATGGCACCACTGCCGAGGCCCTGCCCCTAGAAGTGCAGACAGCGAACACCCAGCAGTGAGGACAGGGACACCCAGAGGTGCACAGCATCACCAGACCAAGTTTTGTGAGCCCACACTATCAGGGTTCTGCCAGTCCACGGCTCAGGAGGATCGAACTGCAACCCCAGGCAGAGACCATTGCCACGGGACAGAGCCTGACCTGCCAGCTGAGGACAGCAGGGGAGGAGCTGCAGGTTGCCCATCGGTAGGTGGCAGGGACCCAGACAAGGCAGCACCAAGAGCCATTGACCCACATGGGAAATGATGTCCCCAGAGAAACCAGTAACATGCTACGCATGGAGAAGGGAAGGGTTCTGCCTGCCCACCCCAGCCTCCCCCCAGGCTCTCTGTTTGGAAGAAGCAGCAGCTTTTCGCTGAGCCCAGCTTGTCCCAGGGGAGAGGGACCACCACACCCCAGGGCTGGCACCGCTGCAGGGCAGAGCACAGAACAGTGCGCTGTACCTCGCAGCAGCCCCGCAACAGCAAGAGTGGGGATGATGTCCAGAAAGGCAGCTCCCTGCCGTGCTGCCCAGGCTTCTACCTGCAGTAGGGCTGTGCTGGCACACTGCTGTTCTCCTGCTGCCAGGGACACCGAAGCTCATAGACGGTCACTGCTGGCTGGTGGGAGCTGGTGTTATTCCCAGGTGGAGTCACAATGCACCCAGGGCCACAGGCATCACACAGCTGGACTTTCAACTGATGCACCTGCCCCTCGCACCGGCGCAGAGAGCAGAGCAGGGCAGCAGCCCCCTTGAGCCCTCACCTCACCGAGGTCACATCATGCTTGCCAGAGCAAACAGGGCTGTGTGTAAATACACCCCTGGCCCTGCTGCCTTCCCCTCCGGCGGCTGCTCACAGCCCCAACCTTCAGGGTATTTATTGTTCGTTCCCTCCTAAATCACAGCTGACGGCGGGGCTGCTCGCGCTCCATTACGGAGAGAGCTCACGCCGCGTCGCAGTTCCGTTTAGCTTGCAGAAAAAGCAGCCTCAGAGGAGAAACCCACCCCGGCGCTGCCCGGTGCTCGGCTCGGGATGATGGACGATTATGGACCATCTGCACTTTCAGGAGGGGATAGATTTATGAGCGGCACAGACAGCTAGAAGAGTGTCCATTACTATAACTCACTGGCCTCTTCAGAGATATTGTAATCAGGCCCTCTGCCGCTGCAGCGGGAAAGTCCAGGTTAAGTGCTGGCAGGAAGGAAAATCAATTATGTTTTTTTAATACACTGTTGGCAGCGGGCAGGGGAGGGCAGCCCGGGGACCCCCGTGCAGTGTGGGGCAGGGGGCTCTGCCAGTACAGCAGGGCCAAACTGCCAGAGCACAGCACCAAGGACCAGGCGCCCCGACTGCTCTGGCCCTGCAAGAGGCTGTGGGCAAACTGGGTTCCTCACAGCCCCGCTCATCCACCTGCCATGGGCACAGCGGTGTTGACCTCGCTTTGCGGGAATGGGCTTTGCAGACCCTGTGCTGCTTGGTGCGCTGTGAGCACCAGCGAGGCTGGTCCGTCCTGCAGATGTGCAGGAGCCAGCAGCGCACGGAGCACGGCAGCGCCAGCTCAGCCAACAAAACATCACAGTTCCCCTCTACCACAAGCCCAGCTGGCACAGCTCCCCGTGGTAGGGCAGAGGAGCAGCTCCTGCCTCCTCATTCTGCATGCACCATCTCACTGGAGCTGGGACCTGCACCAGGAGCACAACCAGGACCAGGCTTCAGGACCCCGGTGGAGACACAGGTACAATGTGACAACCCTGGCAGCCGCTTCATCTTGAGGGGGTCTCAGCTGTGACTTACAGAGGGCCTGGGGCCACCCTCCCATCCCAGCAGCAGCCATGGTCACCACCTGCTTTACCTGGAAAGCCGGTAAGGCAAGGAGCACAAGGAAGGGGACTGGAGAACCAATCCCTGTACTTGAATGCAGAGGAGTTCCAGAGGAAACCAAACCAGTAATTTCAGATAACTACGGTCCCACAGCGTGCGGGTGCCCTGTGGCTCGTCCTCTGGGGTCACTGCACTCCACTTATCTGTTGGGTGGCTCCTGCTGTGGCTGGGGGGCACAGGAGCCGCGCTTCCCCCAAGTCCCATTGGGACCTCCCAGTCCTTGCAGCCTGCCTTGGCAGCCAACACTTATTTTTTACACAACAGAAACGACAAAAAAAAAATAATAATAATAAAAAAAAGAAGACAAATCATGACTTAGGAAAGCGAGAGCTGTGAGAAGCGGCCAAGCCCATCACTCCTGGCCGGCTCCTTTCACTGCTAGCAAGGAGCAGTTGGGATTGCAGCAGGGTCCCAGGGAGGGAAGGATGCTCTACTCCTGACCAGCAATCATGAAGTCCAGAGAACACGGTCAGGTCTCACACCCTTTGGACAATCCAGGCCCAGCAAGGAGAAGCTGTAGATGGGATATGTGAGCATGGCAGCACCTGCCTGCCTCCCCTGCATCTCAGTGCCCATCTGGGCATGCAGCCTGGCACAGGGCACTGCAGCTCGGAAGAAAAAAGCTTTGCAAAAATCACATCCAATATGAAAAGTGATTTCCCAAACTGGTTTTTGCATCTGCAGAGCAGCTCCCTACCAGAAGCTGTGGGCAGCTGAGGACGGGGCAGGGGGATGGCTTGGCACCATTCAGATTGCTTTCAGCTCCTGTACCAAGACACAGCGAGAAAGGCCAAGCCTCTCGTTCTGGAGAAGCTGAGGAGCACAGAGTCAGTGCCATCCTCATGACCGTTGAGGAGTGCCACCCCCATCCTCACTCGGCAGAAAACTGGGATCTGGAAGTGCCCTTTTGCCTGCCCTGCGGCTTGCAGAGTGTGCCCACAGCCTGGGGAGGCTGGTGCACGCCTTTCAGGGTCAGAGCATGGACTCGTGTGCACACGGCTGCCCCAAGGACAGAGATGGGTCCTGATTTCAGTGGCATCCGGGGAGGAAACCCCTCTGCACCCTGCAGCTGGTTCCAACTGGGACTTGCATTTCCGTGCACACGCTCCATCGCATGTGCTCCTGGGAACGGCAAGCACTGGCCTTGCAGCTCCTGCAGGTGTTTCCATCCTGGTTACACTGCCCGTAAGCACCGTAGTTCCCAAACACCCGCAGAGCTTCGCTTGGACAGCCCCAGCCTGCTCTCTGTGCTGCCCAGGGACCCGTGCGAGCTGCCAAGGATGGCACTGCATCCTTCTCCATGTTCTCCCTTACTGTCACCCACTGCTTCCACTGGGAAGAGGTCTCCACCAGCAAGACCAAGTGTGCAGCAGCCGCACGCTCAGCGCCGGCCAGCGTGCATCCCAGGAGGGAGTTGGGTGGAAGGAGGCAGCAGATGGGATCTCTAAGCGAGGAAGAGAGAGATACATGTTGAATAACAATGGTGAATTCCCCTGAGCTTTGGTGTTTTTAATGGTGGATTAGACTGTCAGGCAGCAATTAAATGGTGTAATAAAAAGCTAAGTGCTCGTATTTCAAGGTTCCTGCCTCCCGCTCGGTGGGGAGGTGCAGGGCAGGGGGCTGCTCCCGCTCCCCACGGGGAAACCCAAGGAAGAGTGGAGGAACTTTACAAAGGAGCTTTGCACACAGTTTACACAGAATCTGCCAAATGTGGGATTACGGCGCATAAATCTGTGCAAGCTTCCCCTTCAGCAGCCTTTGAACGTGTGGCTTTGGAATGAAATGCTCCTCGTGTTGTCTGTGGCCTGCTGTTCAGAGACACAGAGCGACTCCACAGAGCCGCAGCCCTGCAGTCTCCTTCGGAGGCCTTGATTTGTGTTTCTTAAACTGGGTGGAAAGAAGGGAAGGCAAAATGTTCCCAAAAGTTAAAGGCAGGCGCAGCCAGTGGGATCCCAGCGCCGCGCAGCGCGCTCTGTCTGAGCCTCCCCATCACCACACAGCTCCCCGCAAAGCAACCGGGGTGACCTGTGGTTCCAGACTTTGACTCCCCACAGACGTGCAGGGGGCCCGATCCTGCCCATCACCCAGCGGGGCCATGGCAGCAGCAGAGCACCCACCCTGGCACGTATCTCCCAGTCAGTGCTAAACCTGACTCGCTGGCGCTACCACTCCAAGAACCATGGATGCTATACCCTCTCCTCCTGCTCCGCTGTCTGCTGCTGCACCCAGGGCCCTCTTCATCCTCCTCCTCCCCCCAGGCTTGCACCCAGATTGGAAGCAGTATTTTCCTGAGGAATGCTGCCTTTCAGCACTGGCTCCTCACAGAGGTTGGGCAGAGCCCACCGCAGAGCACCCTGTGCTGGGGCCGTGCAGCTGCACAGAGCCCCACGTGTCCCCCAGGCACGGAAAGCCCTGTGACACTTCCCTTACTGGATTATGGAGAGTTTCAGAGAGACTGTGGGGAGATGGAATAACAACTCTGAAATGGCATTTGCAAACGGCATTAACACCCCTCACAACACCTCTTCTGACACCCCCTCCTGATCCAGCCGACAGCTTTGTTTATTAAACATTTCCTCTGTTTGCTCTGTGTTCTGCAGCCTCGCGCAGCCCAGGCTGGTTTAAGGGTGGGCACCCAGGGCAGGCACCCAACCCTGGGCACCACAGACCCCACCACTGCCTGACCCCATGCCGGGACAGGGACAAAGCGGCTGGTTCCCCCTGGGACTCACCAGCAACCCTCAGAGCAGCACACCAGCACTAGGAGCCAGGCTCCCCAGTGGGAAAGTGCCATGATCCCAGCTGGGCTCTGACCTGGGAAAAGGGTTTCTCCCTGAAGCAGGGCTGCCCAGACCTCCAGATGCACCAGGACACAAGACGGAACCACTGCACGTGGAGATGTGGACCGTCCTCCTGCGCTGGTGGTGCTGGGGCAGCCTGACAAGTGTCACCAGGAGCATGGCACCACGACCTGACCTCCAGAACGAGCACTGGAACAACCATGAGTGCAGCCAGCAGCCGTGCGTGTCTGCAGAAAGTAAGGAAGAGGCTGTGGAAAGGAATACACATCTAAACAGCACTCCAAAACATGGAAACTTCGTCTTCGATGGCACTCTTTACAAACACAGCCTTCATAACTTGCTGCTTGTTGTCAAAAACCAATGTAAGTCCTTCCAGTACATAAAGGGAGCCTACAGGAAAGCTAGGGAGGAGCTCTTTATCAGGGATTGCAGGGATAAGATGAGGGGGAACAGTTTTAAGCTGAAAGAGGGGAGATTTAGATGAGATATGAGGAAGAAATTGTTTACTGCGAAGGTGGTGAGGCTCTGCCACAGAGCAGAGAAGTGGTGGCTGCCCCATCCCTGGAGGTGTTCAAGGCCAGGTTGGATGGGGCTCTGAGCCCCCTGATCCAGTGGGAGGTGTCCCTGCCCATGGCAGGGGGTGGCACTGGATGGGCTTTGAGGTCCCTTCCAACCCAAACCATTCCATGATTCTGTGATATTTGAGAGGTATTTCATGCCGTGAAATGCAAAAGCAGGAGACGTCCCTCCAGCACCGAGCTCCTCTCTTCACACCTGAACCACTGCAGCCGCTTTCAGCAAGGCCAGGGCTGCGGGGCTGAGCCCACCTCTGCTATCAGGACCCAGGCAGGTGGGTGCTGCGGGGTCACAGCCACAGGACAGCCTGATGGCTCTGCCACTGAAGCCCTGGCAAAACCACAGGCAGAGAAGTGATGGTGAGGAGAGACGGTGCATGAGAGGGGCTTGCCCACAGCTACAGCTGGCTCAGCCTTGAGCCCCTGCATCCTCACAGGGCCCCATGGGAACTGCAGAAAATGGGGCTTTTAGGGCCAGAGAGCTTGTAGGAAACCCAGCAGGGAAGATCCCAAAGAACCATTGACATTTCACAGCCAGAAGTGCTCCAGGTTACACACCACATCGGTCTCCCCACTCCTCCCTCTCTCCCCTATGGATCGCTGCAGCCAGGACCTTGCTTTGAAGGCATCTCAGGCAAGGCTGGGAGCATCTCTGCATCCCCTCAACCCCTTCCCTCTGCCCCCAGGCCAGGGGCAGAGGAGGTGCTCCCAGTCCTACCCGTGATGCCTCTCCCTGTGGAACTGCGAGGCAGGAGCAGGGCTGGCTCAGCCCATCCAACCTCCCCTCTCTTCCCAGGAGCCAGAAGCATCCCCAGGGGTGGCTTCCCCTTCCCACCCTACCGCTCACCTCCCCAGCCCGTCACGCAGGATTAGATGTAATGAAAACCATGTGCTTTTCTAACCTCATTGTGCATCTCGTGTTTAGGGCCCTTGCTTTATCAGTTTTTATCCTGTGTAATATTCATCACACTGGTTTATTTATGGGCCCCCTCTTCGGGAAGGTATTTTTCAGGCCTGGTGAATAAAACATAAGCCTTTGCTGCTTGTCAGAGCGAATGCGGCTCCTCTGATGTCAGCCTGACTAACGGCCTTTAGTTTTCTCCGACGACTGCACTTTGAGAGAAATTTATTTGTATTTGGGTTCGCGTTGGTCGGGAAGATGTGAATTCTTTCCCCTTCAGAATAAATGAAGCTTCAGCTCTACAGCAAGAGGTGGGAACAGGACGAGCAGGCACAGATCCTCTGCCCTGAGGGACAATGTGGGAGCAGGACCCGAGTGCATGCAGACTGCAGATTCCCCACTGGTCCTGCAGGTGGGAAACATTCAGGGTAGGCTGGGCAGGAGTGAAGCAGTCAGGCCAGCTCTCAGCACTGCCCCTGTCACTGGAAAAACTGGACGGAGCCCAAACCACGCTGGCTGTCTTACCCTGTGCTGCTGCGGAGCCCAGACCCCTCCCCAGAGCACCTCTGCATGCAGAACGCCCCTCCTTTGGGAACCCCAGCGCTGGGTGCTCCCCAGGCTCAAAAGCAAACATCCAAAACTGCAATTAGCTTCTTCCCTGTGACAGCACCTCCTCCCTGGAGTTAGGAAACACACATTGCCTCTGCTTGTAGGGGTTCCCCTTGGCCCCTTCAGGCTCCCTCCTGCACAGGGTTCTTGGGTCGCCAGCATCGAAACGTTGGCAGCTGCCAGGCAGGAGCCCCACGCTCCGAGCACAGGTGCTGTTGGAGCCTGGGCACGAAACGCAGCAGGAAAGGCTCCTGCCTTGCCCATGCTCTCAGAAACATGTTCAGAGTTCAAAAAGATGATTTCCTGGATTGCAGCTGCCCCGCCTGCTCCTGGCTGCAGGCAGGGATGACAGGCATTCGTTTGCAAGTGGAGCAATTAAACCCATCCAAGCTGGCAGCTGCCTGTTCCCTGCACTTGGGTAACGCCTCGAGTTCAAAATTGACTCCATTTACCAGGCAGGCAGCAGGGTTCGGTCCTTCCTCTACCACGTGCCAGGGGATGGTGAGTACCACCATGCATACTCCGTGCCGGCAGCATTTTACACCCGCATCGTGCCCAAGAAGCTGTCATCTCACGCCGGCAGCATGGCATGCTGTGAGTTCTGCAGCAGCAAGTGAAGGGAGGCAGAATCCTCCTTTGCAGCAGAGATCATCGCATGCAAACCCCAGTCGCAGCAAACACCGGTAACGGGCTACAGCCTCTGCAGCCTGCCGAGCATCCCTGTTGTGGCAGGATCTCCTGCCTGCTTTATGTCCGAGCCTTGCCCCACTGCCTGGTCCCTCTGCTCCTATAGGGAAAGCGTGTTCAAGCACCCCATCCAGGCTGTCTGGCTGCACAGGGAAAGAATGACTGGTGTATCCTCAAAGCTGAGGTGCCTTTACACCCTCCCAATGCCATGTACCCACACACACCTCTCCCCAGACAAGGAGATGGCGGTGGGCAGCAGAGCCACTCACACACCTGCACACCACCAGCATCAACACGTGCCTCTGCTCCCACGCGTGGCTGAAGGCTGGTGCCCACGCGCAGCCCTGCACAGCACGTGATGCAGCAGAGCCAGGTGGTCGCCGTCGCACTGTGGGGCAAACCCTTCCCTTTGCTGGTTAAGGAATTCCTGGCTGTGACCCAAAACTTCTATTAACAAATCAAACTATAAAAAAAATCAACAGAAGCAGCCAGGAGATTTCCCTCCATCATCTGCTAATTTATAGGGTTACTGGTGTCAGCAGTTTAAAAGAAGCAAAATTCTATCAAAGAGCCACTAAAACCCGGCGCTGTGCGCTTTAAAACAATCACAAACGTTCATCTGAAAAGACTGCTTGGGATATAATTCCTTGATGTTTAATTATTAATATTCCAGGCAAACTAGTTAAATTCTACTGAAGAGAAGGAGAAGCAGTCAGAGTTAAAAATTAGCTGAAGAAGGACCATAAATCATTCTGGGGAGTATTTTGCAGAAGTCCCACTGGAGCTGCTTGTGTCAAAAAGGAAGAGAGGGTCTGCCATGCCCCGGGGAGACAGAGAAAGGAGGAGAGGAAACTGACTGCACATGACGGCCCTGAGACATGGAGAGGCTGAGCATTTTCCGAAGCACCACGGATTTCTGCTCCCCGAACTGTCTGGGAGCAGGCACAGGGCCGGGCAGCTCCGTCGATCACAGGAGGTGGCTGTGGCTCTGACCCCTGGGTTGGTCTTGGCTGCAGCTCTCCCTTAGGGCTGCGCTCTGCCATCAGCATCCGTGGCGTGCGCCGCAGCTTTGCTCAGTCTATCCGCTGACTCGTTTGTCAATACAGCTCTCCGACACTGATTGATGCGCCTCATCGCCCTCAGCACCAGATAAGCTCTTTGCGAGGCAGGTCCTTCTATAGACCGCAATATTTGGAGACACCTCGATGGCCTTCAGGCCCCACCTACTGCCTTCTCTCCCTCCCTGCTCAGCACCCCCAAATCCAGCGTGTGAGATCCTGGGTCTCAATGTGACACAAAGCCAAAGCCACTGCTTGGTGTCCAAATGCAGCTCTTGGGGTGACGCCCAAACCTCTCACCTGTGCTCTGAACACCCTTCTCTCCATGGGGTCAGCCCTGACACCAGCAACCCCATGCCTGGGTGTCCCAGTGTGGACACCCTTCCTGTTCCTCTCCTCCACCAGCACAATCCCTGTCGAGCTCCTATGTCACCGGAAAGGATCCAACAGCCCCACCATCCATGCCCAAGCTGCCTGCCACCCCGTCTCACCCGCAGCTCTACTGAGCATTCCCCTCCCTCACCAGAGCAGACCAAGCCTCCAGCCCTGCAGGCAGTGCAGCACCTCCTGCCTGTACAGATTCTGGGTCCAAATCCTTGCTTTTCTACTTTTTTTCAGCTTCCAATTTCTTATTCCTTATGCTTTCAGAAATCCCTCCAAATCCCTTTGGCACAGCTCAGAGGGGAGGACGGCAGACAGCTCCACCGAGCCAATCTCCTGGATCTTACTGGGTTCACAGGAACCACATACTGGGGCCTCCCAGGTCCCGGATCACACACTACAGTTTTTCTTCCCCCTCTCCTCTCCCTTCTTTGCAGTTTTGTTTTACTTATCTAGCAGAAAATAAGAGAAGCCAAGGCTTCTTGCTGCTTCATCTTGATTCAGTCAGTTTTATATCTCACAAATGCATACGCAGATTTCTCTGCTTCTTTATTTGTTCATTAAGACTTCAATAAAAATGTTATAAAAATGCCCTTTTTTGTTGTTAATTGCAATTTCTGTTTTAATATGCAAGTTGTGCTGGTTTTACCTCAGAGACTCCCCAAGCCTCTCTGTAAATAATGCAGCCGCCCCAGCCCAACGCGCGCTGCCTGCTGTGTATTTACACGGCTCTCGGAGCCCAGCAGAGGTGATGGTTGCAGTGCCTCCTCCAGACTGGCTTCTCCTGTGCCACCCCCAGCGTGGGGCGTTCAGCAAAGAGCTCCCACCACCGCGCTCGCTGGAGTCATCATTGTGCCTGCAACGCATCCCCCAAGGGATGCAGGACTGGCCGCTCTGAGAGACCCTTCCCCAAGCCCAGAGCATCCCCATCCAGCCCTGTGGGATTCCCAGCAGCGCGGGCAGCAGTGCAGCCCCAGCCAGGAGAGCAAGGAAAGCACTGCTGGAAGGTGCCGTGGGCACCACATCAGGCCAGGAGCAATCCCTGCTGAGGCTGTGAATGGCAGGGATGCTCAGCAAGGGGCAAGAGTGCCTTCCAGCCTCTGTAGATGTGACCTGGGAGCTCGGTGCTGTATTTCCAAGGGCCAAACCCACCCGCAGGGACTCTGCTGAAGCCTGGGAAGATGCTGGGGATGCAGGCAGCCCGCTCATCTCTGGGTTGCTGTGAAGCTTTATAGATTGCGGTGCCACCGTTCAGCGATTCCGCAACACTTTAAAAGACCCTATTATCACTTGCCTGTGTCTTTGTGCAACGCAAGTCATTTCGCTCTGATGTTTCCCATATTGAATGTCTGCCTCAGGCTGAAATTTTCAGGGAAGTTTTAGCGAGAATGGTTCAAACATTTCCGAGAACAAGGCTGTGGAAAAATGCTGTTTTGACACATTAAAAAAAAAATAAAAATGTTATATTATACAACCCTAAAGCTCAGAAACTTCCCCACCTTCCTGCAGCTTGGAGCCGGGCAGGAGGTGATGGGTGTCCTGAGTCCCCACTCCCTCACCAAGCCCCTGCCAGCCTCCCCAAACAATCCTCCTCCTGTGCTTATTCTCTAGCCCCATGGGGAGGGGGAGAAGTCAGGAAGACACTGAAGCTGCAAAGCACCGATGAGAGCCCAGGGGTACTGGGGCACAGCCAAGCCCCTGCACTCCCCCACTGCCACTTCCCCAGTCTCTCGGTGCAAGAGGGCCTGATCCTGCAGCACAGCAGCCCACTACCCATCACATCCTTCCTAGTGTATTTAAAGTATGCAAAACCTGAGCTGTGCGGCACGTGGCCGGCTTGCCCAGAGCCAGACTTGCCACAGAGGTGGCAGAGTTGGGGCAAGGCAGCTGCTGCGGCAGGGACATCCCCACGCAGAAGAGTTCAGCTTCCCAGCAGGACGGCTGCCCAATTGCCTGACTTGAGAAGGTTATTTACACCTGACCCAAGGAGGCAGAGCCTGGCAGAGGGGTTGGGAACGCACAGCTTGTGCTTAAGTAACACAAGTGCCTGTGAATAGGATGCTATGAGAATCAAATGAAATAAGAAGGGGCATGGCCATCACACACGGGAAAATGAAGCTGTTAAAGACTCAAACTCATTAAATGGCTGTGATAACACTGTATTTTAATGGTTCATTTAATTCATACTTAATTCCAGGGGAGCTCCGACAGAAGCCCCTATGGCATCCACAGGAAGAGCAGATAAATGGGTTGTACTTAGTGCTGAGACAACGAGCACCCAACAACTCCGGCGCGGTCACACATGAGAAATATGCTAACAGAAAATATTTCCTGTGATGTGTATCACGGGCGTATTTGCTAACACATCCTCAGGAATCAGATTCCGAGGAACAGACAGCTCTTCAGTGCTCTGACAATGGGGATCAGCAAGTACACAAAGGCTCTACACCTGCAATTTTTGCCTGCTCTCACACCTGCAAGATACACAAGCACAAGGAGGACCAGGAAAACAAGGGCACAAAGAGACCATGGGCTGGGACAGCAGCAGCAACACAGCAGCAGAGCGGGTACTCACTTGCAAAAGAAGAATTTGGTAACTGGCAGCCAGAAACTCCAACTTCTGGAGTGAAAACAGCTCCTGCCAGCGCTGCTGCAGCAGCAAAATGCAGGAAAATGAACCCAAGAATTAACTTGGTGTAACTACCTCTAACAGTCTACCAGTCAGCAGTAAAATCAACTTTCTGGTTGCTAATTCTGGAAGATTGAACTGCGCAAAACTTAAGATTTCTTTATGCCATCATTTTTCACTCAAAAAAAAAAAAATCAAGAAAACGTTGGGCTCTTGTGGCAAATGCCTGTTTTGGAAGCAAGCTGCTCTTGTGTATCATATTGTTCTGGTACTGCATCACAATCTATCAAAGTCGGAGTCCCCAGAGCAAGAGAAATCAAAACATCATGAATAAAGTGCAACTTTAAAACTCCTGTAGTCTGACAGTGTTAGACTAAGCCTCCTAACATGCAAGGTTGTATTGATGCTTTCCCCTAATAAAGTCAATGCTGGCCTAGCTTCACTGCCTACAGCGCATTTGCTCAATTAGAGGAGAACAAATAAGGCAACAAGCCAAGATGGAAGTGGTAAACACTGCACTGAGCTCGCAGGGGCTGCTGCACCCAAACCATGGGCAGCGGCAGGTGCCCACTTTGAGTCTGCTCTCTGCCTGCACGCTGCCAGCCCCAGGGTCCAGGATGAGGGATGTCTGTGTCTCTCTCCTTGATCCTCCTTCCCTGATGCTGCTGGGTCTGAGTGGGTGCGGCACCCACCCTGCAGCTCGGGGCAAAGATCACAGAACCATCACAGAATCATGGAATGGTTTGGGCTGGAAGGGACCTTAAAGCCCATCCAGTAGCAACCCCCCTGCCAGGGGCAGGGACACCTCCCACTGGATCAGGGTGCTCAAAGCCTCACCCAACCTGGCCTTGAACACCTCCAGGGATGGGGCAGCCACCACTGCTCTGGGCAACCTGGGCCAGTGTCTCAGCACCATCACGTAAACAAATTCTTCCTCATATCTCATCTAAATCTCCCCTCTTTCAGCTCAAAACTGTTCCCCCTCATCCTACCCTGGCACTCCCTGATAAAGAGCCCCTCCCCAGCATCCCTGCAGGCCCCCTTTAAGTACTGGAAGATGGTACATTATCCAGACATGGCATCGGCTCTGCAGCTGTCTCAGGACCTCTCCCTCCCCAAATCAGGATCACCATCAGCACGGGAATGCAAACCCACGCAAACAGCACAAGTTTTCATCACCGTCCCTCCCAGCCTCGCAGAACCACCCAAGCCCTGTTTGCACACAAGCTGCCAGCACTGCTTTTAAGTGCCACTGAAGCCCGTGTGCTGGAGCCTGCTGGGGGCCCACCAGCGCTCCCAGCACCCAGTGCAGCAGCACGCTCCAGCTCCCCTCACAGCCACCCCACTGTGCGGGCTCACCGCATCCCTCCAGAGCAGGTGGATCACTCTGATCCTCCCCAGCATCTCCAATGGGCAGATGCACCTGGCTGCTGTGGGCAGCAGTGTTTTCTTGCCCTCCTGTGGTGCCTCTAGCTCTTGGTTAGCATTTTAAAGGCAATTAGATCAGTCTGAGCCATGCGATTAGTCAGTTCTGGCTTGAGCAGCCAGGCAGCGCGGGAGGCTCATGCTGTCACACCTCTGCTGCTGCTCAAGTTGCCTTGGTGCAGCGGCCGGAGGAGAGCCCCAGGGAACCAAGAGGGAAGAGGCAGATCAATACCTGATTCACCTGCACAGCCCTGAGGAGGCAGGCAGGGTACCCATTTCACAGGATGCTGCAGCATCATGAGCAGCCAAGGATGCCCAGGCTGCAGCAACGCAAGCCAGCCGAGCGCCTGGCCCCACTGGGAAGGCACCAAGGAATCTCCACCTCCCGCTCTGCCTGGTGCACCCTGGAGCTGCTGGAGCAGGGCTCAGCCCTGCCACCTCCCATCACCAATGCCAAGCATCCCCATGGGTCCCCATCCTCCCACTGCCATCTGTGCCGGCACCAAGCACTGCCATTTGGAGCACAGGGAGGGAGGCACCCAAAGGAAAACTCCTCCTGCCAAGAAGAACGACCACAAGAGCCGGGCAGCCATGGGGCAGGGGAGCTCAGCGCGCAGTTAACTGGAAGGAGCCGAGCTGGGTGATGTGGAAAGCAGCAGGAAATATGGGCACATGTAGCAGAAGTTGCTGCAGGTCTGGGGAGAGCCAGGCAGATGGCAATGCAGGAGGAGGGAACAGAGACAAAGACCAAGAAAAAGGGATGGCAAGGGGTGGAGAGAAGAGGGGCTGTGGGCAGGACTGGCCACCTCACCCTCCAGACCAGGAAACCTGATTTACACCAGCCCTACTGCTCACTCCCTGGCCCATCTCCTTAAGAAAGCTCTCTGAGTCCTCATGGGGAAGAAGATCTTTGGTGCCCAGGAGCGACCAGCAAAGGCTCTGATGCCATGCCAGGGCACTAGTGCAGAGCTTGTGCCAGGCGCCACAAGCAGCCCATCAGCACAGAGAGCACAGGAATTAAAAGCCTTCTGCATGGCCAAGTCCATCACCTCGCAGAGCTGTGCTCTTCTGGGCTGGCAAGTGGAAGAGTGAGGCTGTAATAGAAAATCTCCCCATGGCTCCACCCAAAGAATTAGATCAGAGCAGCCAAACCCCCTCCGGGGTCAAGAGCTCCCAGCCTCGCAGTCAGTGCTGAGCCCAGGGAGAGATGCAGGCAGAGTGTGCAGGCAGCTCATGGCACCCTGGGCTTTGCCAGAGCCAAGACCTCAGACATCTTTCCCTGCTGAGGGCAGTGCCGGGCACTGTGCGAGCTGGTGTGCTCCCAGCGAGGGTGACATGAACCCAGGGAGAGGAAGGATGCGCTCTGCTCAGCGAGTGCCCTGCGTGGAACCAGCCCAGGGCTCCAAGCAGAGCTGGGACCCAGCTCTGCCAGCAGCATCACAAAGGCAGAAGGGTCCTGGCCAGAACCCAGCCTCAGTGAGCTGCAGCATCGATCAAATCCCACAATCCTCACCCATGCTGTCCTCTCCAGAAGAGTCCTGCTGCCCAGGCTGAACAGCCAAAGCACACAGAGCTCCCGCAATTCCCCCTAAACCCCTTCTCGCCACGAGGGCCTTTCTTTGCTGCCAACCCAGGGAGGCACACAGACATTTTTTTCCCACATTTTAAAGCTCTATCACATCCCACTGAGCTCCTTCCCTCACAAGCAGCTCTAAATCCACAACCCCGACTGGATTTCCACCCGGCTCCCGCCCCCGCCAGAGCAGCGGGGAAGGATTATGGCACCTCAGCTCAGCGGCAGCGATAATCCTCCGCCTTATCAGCATGGGGAGCCGCTGGCGAGAAGGATGGCTGGAGCTCACAGGGACCCTCGATCCAACACCACCCACCTTGGCTCCCAGCAGTGGGAGGGAGCTTTTGCCCGGCCAGAGGGTGCCGATCCTGCAGCAAATCTGCTCTGGCCACTGCACCAAACCCAGCCACCAGCAAAGACTCTTTTCAAACAACCACAGCCCTGTAGGTCAGGGCTCTACCACCAGGAGCTGGTGGGGTAAGGGGACAGCCCGGGGGTGAAGAACAGCCCTGGGGCGAGGGGACCAGCAGGTGCAGAGCTGCCTTTTGCATTGATGCAATCAGATAAAGCAGTTAAACCACAACTCAAAGTCAGCGCTAAATGAGTAGTGTTTGCTACGACAGACCTTCCTCACCTCTGCACTCTCAGGCACTCGCGCTCCCCTCACTCCCCTTCCTCTCTTCCCCTCAGCATGTCTCATCTCTTTGTCGTCCTGTAACCCACCCCCCCCCAACCCTGCCCTATTGCTGGGAATGCGCAGGGCACCAGTACAGCAGAAGGATTTAATTGCATGTCAAAATTAAATCTCTTTTGATGAAGAACAATTCAACTACGGCTCTGCCTAATCAAATTAACAAAGTCTTTTTTGATTTTCAATTATCTTCTTCACTGGAACACTTTATCTGGTGCTCCTGTGATACAGCTGACAAGCCCTGACTAACAATTGAGGTGTTTTGCTGTGCTTCAGCAAGTCAGGGTGACCATCGGAGCCCTCCTCTGGCTGCTCCCCCTCACCGAGACAGGAAACAACTGGAGCAAACACATGAGGTTAAGTAACACACGGACAGACTGGGGAGCAGGAGGCCGGAGAGCAGCTCTGCAGGAAGGGATCTGGGGGTTCTGGTGAGGATGGCAAATTGAACATGAGCTAGCAGTGCCCTGGCAGCCAAGAGGGCCAACCGTGTCCTGGGGTGCATCCAGCCCTGCATCGCCAGCCAGGTGAGGGAGGGGATGGTCCCGCTCTGCTCTGCGCTGGTGTGGCCCCACCTTGAGCACTGGGTGCCGTTTTAGGCACCACAGGATAAGAAGAATCTAAAGCTACTGGAGAGCGTCCAGAGGAGACCATGAAGTTGGTGAAGAGTTTAGAGGGGAAGCCATATGAGAAGTCACTTGGTCTGTTCAGCCTGGAGAAGAGGAAACTGAGGGGAGACCCCATTGCAGTCTGCACCTTCCTCACAAGGGGAGGAGGAGCAGGCTCTGATCTCATCTCTCTGGACTCGAGGGAGGGTTAGATTGGACATGAGAAAAAGGGTCCTCATTCAGAGGGTGGTGGAGCACTGGAACAGCTCCCCAGGGAAGCAGTCACAGCCTGACAATATTCGAGAAGTACTTGGACACACAGTGTGAATGTTGGGGTGTCCTGTGCACAGAGAGAAGCTGGACTCAATGACCCCTGTGGGTCCCTTTCAGCTCAGGACATTCTATGATTCTGTGAATTCAGGCAGCCCCTCACTGCGTCACAGCCAGACCCTCACCTCCAGGGCTGGGGATGGACCAGCTCCTCTCCACCCCAGGATGCCACCACAACAGGCCTGATAGAATGGCTACACCGGGACCACAGGTGGCACCTGCAGGGCACTCAGACCTGCAGTGTCTCTGTGCTACTCAGCCTGCTGGAGCGTGCCAGCCCCCAGGCCTCAGCACCAGTGCTGGAGCCCACCAAAGGGGAGCCCAGAAGGACAGAGATGCGTCCTGCCAGGCCCCTGCATTCACCACTGTTCAATTATCCTCAGGCATCACACTTAAAGGTCACTTAAGGAAGAGAATTGACTTGTGTGAAAATGTTAATAGAGAGGCTGGTGTATCCATTACAGGGCCCAAAGCGCCTGCCTGACCCTGGCAGAGGATGCAGCAGTGCCCGCAGTGCAGATTGCCAGTGCTGACCACCCTGCCTGCACCCAGATGATGCCTGGACCCCATCTCTGATGGGAGCAGCCAGGTGAGGGGCGAGGAGGGGAGGAGATGTGCTACCCTGTCAGACCACAGTGGTGGGCAGCACGCCTGGCAGGACAAGCAGATCCCTGGAGGTGTTCAAGGCTAGGTTGGATGAGGCTTTGAGCAACCTAACCTAGCAGGAGGTGACGCTGCTCGCGGCAGGGGGATTGGAACTGGATGATCTCTACAGTCCCTTTCAACCCAAACCATTCTATGATTCTACAATTCTATTTGACAATTTGCAGGCAGCGGCAGCAAACAAGCATGGAGGCTGCCCCAAGTTGCCCAGCCCTGGAGCCAAGCTCTGGTCCCTCCAAGGATGGCTCCATCCACTTCACCCCCTACCAGAGACATCAATTACCTGGTGAGGATGGAGTTCCCTGTGCTTTCCCTTCCGGACAGACCCCAGGGACCTGCAGGACATAACAGACAGGACCCAGCACCCCAGAAAGGAGCACATCCTGCACCCTGGCAGTGCCAGCTCACCTGAGCACACCCACGCACACCACCCGCCCTGGAGCTCTGAGCTCCCCGCAGCTGGAGAGAGACATTAAGCTGCGGTGGCAGGACAAAATGTATTAAAAGATGCTAATTTAATTAAAAGAACACTACAATGACTAAATTAGCAAGCGAAGGAGAACACCGATCTGTAATAAGGGCACAAACACAAGAGCAGAGGGATGCAGCAAGGCATCCTTGGCAGAGGCACAGGCTGAACTTCCCCACAGCAGGAGGATGGGGTTCAAAGGGACTTCTCACCTCCACATACGGCTGCAGATGCTCAGCACACACAGGCACACAAGCCTCTTCCCCCAGATTATCCCCCAAATCGCAACCTTCTCCTTGCAACAGCAGGAACGCTGGGCAGCCTCCAGCACCTCCTCCTCCTTCTCAGTTTCTGCTCCCCAAACACCAGCTACACATCCAATCCTACTCTGGGGCAGGGAATGGGTTCTTATTGGTACTTTCCGCTCTGTTTAAACAGCAGTTGAGCAGAACTTTGCCTTGCCCCTGCAATGCTGGGGTAGCGCAGCACGAGATGCTGCGAGCTGGTGGAAGGTGGGAGCCCCTAACGCAGATCCTGCTGGCCTGTCCCCAGCGAGCATCCCTGGCAGCTGCCCGGAGCGAGCTCCATCCTGCAGCGTTTGCAGAGGTTTGAGCGCGGCTTTATTGCCTTTTTCGCTTTATTAAGCTGTTTTCGAGAGAAACCATCTTAATTTGTATCGATCTCTGCTTGAGCGGTGTCCCTGCCTGCGGGCTGGCAGCCGCCCCAGCGCATCCCCCTCCTCCCTGCGGACCCCAACGGCAGGGACAGCGCTCTGACATGGGGGTCCCCGGCCCACGGTGCGTGTGTGTGGGTTCTCCCAGATAGGACACGCGTGGGTCCCCGCAGCGGCCGGGATGCAGCGCGCTCAGACGGCAGCGATTCCCCAACGCCCCGGAGGATGCGCAGCCCGGGCCGGGCGGGCAGGGAGTGGCGGGACCCCCACCCCAGGCTGCCCCTTCACCCACCGCTCCCCTAGTCCGGCTCTGCCTCGCCGACCCCCGCCCGCCCGCCCGCCCCAGTTCTGCCCCAACGCCCCCCGCATCCCGCCCGCCCCCCGCATCACCCTGGCCAAGCTCTGCCCCATCTCCCCTCACCTGCATCCCCGGCCCCGCCACCCACGCTGCGGCTCTGCCCTACCGCCTCCTCCCTCCTTTGCCCTCAGCCAGAGCTCCCCGTGCCCCCAGCACAGCTCTGCACCCCCGCAGCGACCCCGACACAGTTCTACCTCACCTCCGTCCCCCGCAGCGCCCCTGGACCAGCTCAGCTCAGCTCTGCTCTGCTCTGCCCCATCACCCCCCGCCCCACCCGGCTCAGCTCTGCCCCGCAGCCCCCGGGCTCTCCGCAGCGCCCCTGACCAGGCTCTACCCCGCCGCTCACTGAGCCCCCCCAGGGCTCCCCGTGCCCCGGCTTTGACCCCCGCTGCTCCCCGGGTCCTGCCGCCCCCAGCCCCTATCGGCTGCCCCATCGCCCACTCCCCACCCCGCAGCCCCAGCAGCGCCCCCGCCCCCGCTCTGCCCCGCCGCCCCCCCCGCGGCCGCCGCGGCCAGCAGCGCCCCCTGCCGGCCGCCCCGGAGGGAGCAGCCGGCGCCGCCGCTCGAGCCCTCGCTCCCTCCTTCCCCGGCGGAGCAGCCGCCCACCCCTCCCCGCGCCAGTCCGTCCCCTCCTGTCACACACATAAGCTCCCCTCGCCCGCTCCCAGTGCCACACGCTGCCCAGCGCCAACAGATCCCAGCGCCGGAGCCTGCTGAGAGCACAGTCCCCGCTCCGAGGCGCGGTATTCCCATAGGGACGGCATTTGGAGATGACAGAATCACGGAATGGTTTGGGTTGGAAGGGATCTCACAGATCATCCAGTTTCAACCCCAAAAAGGGGTTCTCCCAGATAGGACACCCCGGCGCATAAGAAGCTCCCCATGTCCTGCGCCCTTTATAACGGGATCACCGCACAGAGGGACGTGTGCACGGATGAGCATCAAATAATCACGCGTCTGCGAGACGCCTTCTGCACCGCAGAGCAGAGCAAGGGCAAAGGGGGGCTCACCGGGATTCCCAGCTGGACTACAAGGGCAAACACCTGCAGGGTCCCCACCCAGTGCCGACAGCGCTCTCCGGCTTTCCCAGCACAGGAGAGCTACTCGGAATGCCCAGGCAGAGGAGTGGGGGAACTGAGCAGTGGTGACAAGTGCTCTGGAAGCCCACCCAGTTCTGCAACGCAAGGGCAGAGTGCAACCTCAGACAGGATAACACAGCCCAATTTTAGGGCTCTGCTTACCCTTGGGATGACCTGGACTGGTGGGCCAGGAGCAGAAGCCTCATCCCTCCTCCTGCCATCACTGGGTACAGCAGCGAGTGCGCAGGAGGGACACGTGGACGCTACTCCTCGAGAACATTGACTGCTTCCACAGAGAATATTCAAGTCCCTCTTCACGGATGAAGGGATGGGCTCCCATTCCCAGGTCTCTCCACTTCCACTCCAAGGGATGGGCTCCCATTCCCAGGTCTCTCCACTTCCATTCCCTTTTGTGCTATTTCCAAAGAGGGGTTGATCACATCCTGGCAGATGCTGGGAGCAGACGCCTAATGGAGGCCATCTGCCACATTTCACAGGGAAAATTATTCAAACTCACTAGGACTTTAATTTAATCAGCTGGCACTGAAGTGGGCACTGGGCTTTCATGTGAGCAGGTGTGAGCACAAATCGGCAAAGGCAAGCGTTTCATCTCCATTTACGGAGCCCACAGAACAGGAGCTAATGGCTCTGCGTGGCCAGCGTGCCCACTGGCACTTTTCACCTGTGTAAAGGCACAACTTGCACCATGTCTCCGGCATTCTGCTGCTTCCATTAGTAAAACTCCTTAAGTAACCCCAGCATTTGGGAACACTGTGCGTATGGAATATTCATTGCAGATGACACGAGACCAGATGGGGCATCGGTTACAAGTGGAAGGAGTCTGTTGGCCTCACTTACAGGCGCATCTATTCCCACCAGCACCCTCGCAGACCCAGAGCACTGCTAACTCCAAGCTGGGCTGTTCAGAGGGAAAAAAGCAGGAGGGAGCCATCCCCAGGGACCCAGCAGTTTCATGCAGAGCAGCTGAGGGTGCTGCATGGAACTCATCCACCTTCCCAGCCTCTTCCCGCCCTGGATGAAACTGTCCCAGCGTCGCTTCCCCAAATGCTTCCCATATGCATAGTGACAGATTGATTTACTGCGAAGAGTGGCAAGTGCCAGCCTGGCATTTGGAAAAGGGGGCAGGAGGAAAGGTGCTCTCTGTGCTGCATCCTCTGAAATCTCTGCCTTACCCAAACACGAGGCAGCGTCCCTGAGCCCAGCAGCTCTCAGCTCAGATGCTCCTTGTGCACACGGTTGCCCTCCAGAAGAGATAAAAACGTATCTGTCAAAAAAAGGAAGCTAACGCAGCACGGCCTCTGCTCGAGGCATCTGCACAGAGATCTGGGATCTCTCCAAGCGTGTGGTGTCTCCTTGCTGCCTCCGTCACAGGCTACGGAGAGTGTGCAGATGCATCCTATCACGGCTTCCCCACAAGTATGCAGGGAGCTTCTGCCATGGAGTAAGAGGTGAAAAGACAAGAGCAACACAGCACAGAGGGGAGACTGGGACAGAGGTCCTGGAAATGGATCATTAAATCCTCATTTTATCACCATCAGCAAGTAGAATCCACCCGCACAGTAGAGGACAAAGCTTCCAGCAATCTCCTGCCAACCTGACCTGAAGGGGAGATTTAGAGTAGATACTAGGAAGAAGTGTTTTCCTGTTAGGGTAGGGAGATACTGGCTCAGGTTGCCCAGAGAAGTCGTGGCTACCCCATCCCTGGAGGTGCTCAAGGCCAGGCTGGATGGGGCTTTGAGCAACCTGATCCAGTGGGAGGTTCCAAATCATAGAATCATCTGGTTGGAAAAGACTTCCCAGATCATCGAGGTGTCCCTGCCCATGGCAGGGGAGTGGAACTGGATGATCTTTAAGGTCCCTTCCAACCCAAATCATTCTATGATTCTATGAAAATTCTTTCTGATCCCAAATCTGGGGACACATTTACGCCCCAGTCAGTAATTATGTCATACCATGAAAACACCAGAAAGCATTTACCGTGCTCTCTCCCATCAATTGTTTATGAGAAGGAGCAAACCCAGGTTCTCTCATCCCCGAGGCTACCGGAAAACTTCACTTGCTTACTTAGGACCTTTCCAAAAGGCCATGGTCCAGCTTAGCTGGAAAACCCATGGAACTAGAATGAAATTGGGCAAAGAGGGAACATGGATAACTTGGCAGCTGCTCACATTTCGTTTGCACCTTCTTTGCCAGTGTGGAAGGAAACAAACGACCTGTGAAGGGAATGGAGTGCAGTGATTCATTACCCCTGATGTGTGATGATGGCTTAATTATTTTTCTAACTGGGGAGAGACGCTTTCTGACAGCAGGTGCAAATTAATTCTCCACTGTTTTAAGGAGTGATCGGCCCAGGACAAGCAGAAAACTGGAAAACCTAATTAAATCGGGAGCTGGGTGGAATAAATGGAGCGGGGAGTTTGTTTGCACGGTGCTGATAGATATTAACGATTGCTGGTGAAGGCACCAGGGCTCCCAGCAGGAAAGTAGAGCTGTCTTAGCGGCTTCACGCGGCCGGCCGGGCTTTGACAATATTGGGCAGGAGGCGTCATGGTAGTCACAGCACGTGGGACTACTCTGCACAGACAGGGAAAACCAAGGCTCTCCCTCGGGAGAGGCATCTACTGCTCCGCACATGTTGAATGGAGGAGGATGCGTTAGCAGGCTGCCTGCCAGATGTGCAGCACCAGATTCCTGCGTCCCTCCAGACATCACATCCTTGAGGACTAGAGAGTGCCCAGCACCCCGTTACTGAGCCACCAGCACCACCCAGGCAAGAAGCCTGTCCCATTTCTGTGCAACCAGTACAGGCACGGGTTAAATTGGAGAAGCCAGTGCCTGGCCTCCAAATATCCAGTCCAGGCTTCCAGAAACAAGAGAGGAGCTAACATGGCTCTTCCTACCCCGGCTCTGGCAGCGCCGTGTTTCACCACCACAGAACGGCGCCTGCACACAGACCAACACTGCTGTGAAGGAGCATGAAAAATAACACCTGAAGGGTTTTGCCACGGGGGGGAGCAGCCCGGGACTGATCGGAATATTGTTAGCTCCATAATCAGGGAAGAAATAGTTTATGTTGAACGGTTGCCATGGAAACACTATTTATACTTTCCTGCATGCAGCTCCAGATCCCAGCTCTCCCAGCCCAGCTCCCTGACCCCCAGCCCAGTCACCACTCTGTCCCACTGCACGGCTCTTGCAGAGGCTGACCTCACCATTACTCCCTCCCCTCCTCTTCTCACACTTTGGCCCCCAGCCCCTGGGTGCTGGAGCCCCTCTGCAATTGCCAGCAAGATCCTCCATGGCCTTGGGAAGCTGTTCCCCAGCTGCATCCCAGAGCATCTCCAGGGATTTTAAAGGGTAGTGGTGCCTGCCCTGACCCGTGCATGTGCAGCAGCCTGAGACTGTCCACCTCTGCCCAGCCCTTCGAAGGGCCCTTGGGCTGCCCCATGCTCCGCAGACCCCCAGCCTGGAGAGCACTCAGACCTCAACATTCACAGAGTTGCTCAAGCAGAGCCAGGCGAGCCCCGAGGAGATCGCTGTTCCTCGGCACATGCGCCTGCCCCTGTGGCATCCGAGTCTCAGCTTGGATGATGCAAAGCTAAAAACTAGGGAGATGACCAGCATCAGGAAATTAAACAGACATCCTGTTCTCCCTGCTCATCCTCCCACCCATCTGTCCACAGCTCTCAGCCCTCCTCATCCTGCCCCACCACCCTGGGGGTGGGGGTGTCCACCTGCCTTTCCCCCCCCTCCCCTGCTCCAACACATCAGCAATGCTGGGAAAAAGAGCCCTAATTGCTTTTTGTTTTTCTGTTTCTCCCATCATTAAATCCCTTCTTCATCCCTAATAGTTTGGGATTATATGAAGGTTAATATGTTTCAGGTTCCACACAAGTACAGCTAATTAACAAACAGTCCCCTCAATTCCCTTTAATGCCTACACATGTAATGCGATCGCTGCAATTACCTGCTTCCCAAAGCCATTACAAACCACAGAAAATTAGCTGGAACAGGTGATAAAAGCCTTCTTTTATTGGTTCATAAAAGGAGCTGATCTCTGGGCAGCAGCTCCCCACTGCGCAGCTGGAAGGGACCAACACCCATCCTCTGGCAGCCTGCCGGCATCACCCATGCTCCCTGCTCCCAAAGAGCCCTCAAACGTCATTTACTCCATCCCTGAGCTTCACCTTCCCTTGGGTGGTTAAGCCCAGACTTGCTTCAGATCACACACTGAGTAAGAGTTGCTTTCTGCTGGTGAAAATGAGTCTGTAATTAAAGCAAAACCCACCCAGGTGCTGGGAGTACCCCAGGTGAGGGAGCAGAGCTCTGTTCAAGGGACACCCTCATGTACTTGGTCGCACAGGGGAAGAGCAGTTGCCAAAGCCAGTCCTAGTCCAGGGTCCTTGGGGCTGGCACGTTTGTCCCCATCCTGAAGTAGAGCTGAGCCACCATCCCTAGGGATGCACAGCTACAATGCCTGGGGATGGGCACAGGGAAAGGGAGCAAACTCTTCACCATCCACCCACAGAGGGGAAAGAGGGGGGAACCTAAAAAAACAGGAGAGCCCTTATCCACCTCCCCAACCTCCCAGAGAAAGAAGATCCTCCACAGACTTCAGGAGGAACAACAGATAAATCTCCTTTGCCCTCACTTAGCCCTGACCAGCGCTCTCTGCCCAGGGCGCTGCGCTATCCCTGCAGCAATCGAAACGCTTGCAGTTAAACTACTTTATGTCTGCTTTCGGGAGCCACAGAGGAAGAGACCCAGTGCCAAGGAACCCAATGAGCTCTCAGCAAATTGCTCCATTGGTCTATTAGCCCTCGTTAAAATCCTGTACCTATCAGGCGAGTTTCAATTTCCAGCTACTGGATCCTGTTGTGCCTGCGCCTGCCAGATGAAAGAGCTCTCTAATAATCAGCATCTCCTCTGCTCCATTATTTACGCTGCAGCAGTAGCAATACGTGGGTTCTCTCCACAGCCTGTGGCCCCAAGGAAGAACGGGCTGCAGGCCACAGCAGGGCACAGGACTCCTCCATCACCTGTGCCCAGGGCAAGTCATAACCTGGCCAAGCAGGTGACACCAGCAGCACTGGGGTGACAGCGAGCATCCTCCTTCTCTCCCAGCATCCAGATGCCCCATACCCCAGGAAAACCAACACCCCCCCAAGGCTGTTCAGAGCCAACAGATCAGCTCAGCGGATGTGAAGGGGCCCCTCACCCAGCACAGCAGGATAGCAGGGCCCATGTGCAGCCCAGGCAACCCCCAGCAGCCAGCACTTCCCCGCTTTCTGCAGGGGCTCAGCTCCCAGCTCCTCCAGCACTGGCACAGCCTTCCTGAGGGAACCACACTACAGAGGGGCAGGGTCCCTGCGCCAGCAAGTTCATGCCCCAGCTGGCAGGGTCACTGTTCATCTCCTGAAGGCAGATAGAAATCTTAAAAGTCCTGGGCTGGTCTTTAGCAGTCGTTTATCTGTGCCACGCAGCCACCAGAGCCACGCGTAGCCCAGCAGCGATGCTACAGGTCAGGGCACGATGTTGAGGCAGGTACCTGGCTCTCAGGGGTCCTGCTCATCACGCCCCATCCCACAAGCACCAGCCAGTCTCTCCACAACTGCCTCTTCTCAGCATCCTCCCCGAGTGCCCAGAGCACCCTCCAGTGATGGACTTCCTATGCAAGAGCTTCTCATAAATGTAAATTGGGAACAGCCTCACAGCACAGGAGGAAGATCACTGTAAACAAAATCTCTGTTGCTGTGGAAACCATTAAAAATAGATTCCCCACGCTCCCCCTTTTGTGCTGGGTATTATACAGCTGGGTTCCTTCATTCCACATTATTATTACTTTTTAATTATGAATAATTTCCTCCCTTCTATAGGAAGATGGAGTAAAAAACAGAACTTTCCAAAAGAGGGGCCTTTAGGATATGTTTCAATATGCAAATGAAGGCAAACATGCATTCTGTAGTGTTTACGCCACAGGGTAAAAATCTTTTTGCATTAACCCTTCCTATGCCATGTTCCCTATTTTCTCCCCTTTCCTTCAGCCAGGAAGGCCAGGGTGCCCTTAGTCCCGCAGAAAATTGGCTCAAGTTTGAAGGCAAAGAGCAGCAGCACAGATGTGTGGGGTAATGCTCCATCCTTGGGAGGGACTGTGGCAGGTCAGGTGTGCTGCTCTCCTGCCAGTTTTGCCATCCTGGGACACAGCGGCCACAGCCACGCTTACCCACCCACAGTCCTTGGACACCATGTGGTGGGGATGCTCTCACGGCAGGGACCAGCTTTGCCTTCATAGGAGCAGTCTTCGATGCTCAGAAACATTAAAACCAGCTCAACTTCTGCTGCCTCAGCCCCTGGTGCGGAGCAAGCAGTGAGCATCGGGCAAGCATCGCAAGCAGGGAGAGAGAGGGCCCTGCCCCACCAGGACGAGGCACAAGTCCTTCTCTCCTTGAGAAGTGACAGAAATCCCACCAGCCACCACTGCCCCGTGCCCCTCCCCTCTGGTACAGGATTTGGTCTCTGAGCAGAGGAAAGATTTAAAATTATTTGGAAAAACATGGGACCTAGGAAGATGGTCCCATTCCAGAGTCTGACTCAGTCGCTATTTGCAGCCCTCTCAGCGCGAGAGGATGCTCCTCCATTGGGAACACAGTCAGCCACCAGCACCACGCTGGGCGCCAGCTGAGGACCTGGCAGCATCGCACCGCAGGCAGCTCCTGCCCAGGCCTGCCAGCAAGCGGACGCCTACGTCCCTCAGCATGTGCGGGCCAGGCGGAAGGTTCCCGAGCAGGCTGGCCCCGGCCCATGGCCATCGCTTCGCTGGCTCTGCACAAATTTCATGCTGCCGTGGAGGAGCAGATGGACGGCCCTGGGAACCCTCCCAACGCACGCTGAGTGAACGTCCTGCCCGCTCTGATAACGTGCTGCCCAGCTCCACACAAGCCGATGGCAGAGGTCAGACCCCTGCGCTTGCCCTGGGATGCTGCTCAGCACAGAGCACACAGGGCTACAGGACAGACATCTGTCTGTTTGTCCACAGGGATCCAGCTCGAGAAAAGAAGCTGCACAAGCGACAGCCAACACTGATGTGTCAAGGACACCCCAAATGAATTTCATTCCCCCAGAAGGTAACCGGATCTCTTGATACAGGAGGGAATATGACTTTGACTTCAGGAAAGTCTCTGATACCCATTAAACATCACTCATAAATAAAGCAGAGCAGCACGGTCCAGCTGAAAGCATTGCAGCATGGGCACAAAATGGGCTGCAAAACCACAAACACATCTGTCATGTGCACGTGTGAGCCTACACTGTATTTTCATAATTAAGCATTGAAAGAGTTTTCCTCTGTTTTCCGTAGATACCAAACTGGGACAAGGCTAGAACTGGGCTGGGCCTGGAGGGGAGAGGGCAGAAGCTGCCCTGCAGCCCAGCATGTGCTGAGGAGGGGGCACCTGGGTAAGGGGAGCCTTTTTAGGAGAGGAGTATTTATGATGGATGCCAAGACAAAAATGAGCAAAACCTGATACGCTACACAGAAAAAAAGGCCAAAGACATGCTGAGATGCAGGAAGAGAGCAGCACCTGCGAGACACACAGAGCAACTCTGCCCATCACCGGTTGCGCACTGGCTGCAGAGCTGAGTCTGGTTGAAGCGGCACTGACCCGCAGCTGCAGACCACACAGAGACCCTGGAGACCACAGAAATCAACCCTTCCCCACCACCTCCCAGGAGGTATTCACAGGCACATCCCAAGGGGCCCCAGCCAAAGCCTCCCAGGTAACTGCCCTCTGCCAGAGCTTGGTTCCAGCAGAGGCTCCCAAGGCAGCGAAGTCCTCGTGCCAGCCCATGGCATTGTTCACTTTCTTTCTACCCAGCATCTGAGAGTGATCCTAGCACGCTGCCAACCTCCTTCTAGAAATCCTCAGAGAAAATAAGATTCCTTCTCTACAGTGACAAGCTCTCTCAATTCCCATTTTCAAGTGCTTTAGTGCTCTTTCTCTCCTGCCATAACCTAAATTTTAACCTAGCCCCAAGTATCAACACTGCACGTTATTGCTTACTAGAGCTTAGGGCTAGAAGGGCCATTAGACTCAGTGAGCGCAGCACCCAAGAACATGGACCGAAGGCAGCCGTGCTCTAATCCAGTGTTCATTCAAGCTACCGTATCCCTGCCAGACAGATATCCGGGTTTGATCCAGAGATGTCAAGTGATGGAGAATCCCCCACAGGCCTGAGTTGTTCCAGTGGTTAATTACCTTCCCTGATAAAAATATGCACTTCATTTCTAGTCAAAATCTGTCTAGCTGGAGCTTTCAGTGCCTGGATCTTGTTATGTCTTTCCCCTGCTAAATTAGAGCGCTCTGTACCCGCAGCAATCTCTTGATCACAGCCTAAAACGACCTACGTCGCAAAGCCACCTCTTAAACTTCTCTTGGATGAAAAGTTCAACCTACTTAGGCTGCATCTCCCACAGCAGAGCACATTTTCCAGACTGTGAACCGTTTCTGTAGCTCTTTTCTGCGCATTTCCCATGTCACCAGTGTTTTTCCAGCACAGATACCACGAGCAGTCCCAGCATCCCGATGAGGCTGCCAGCACTCCCACCACACGTGCACCTCACCGCGTGGCTACGGGAAGCGCTTCAATCGAGCCATTAGTGAACTGAAGCCGCAATCGCCCTAATGCAGGGAAGGGATGCTCATCATCCTGCCCTGGTGCTGGGTGGGGGAAGACAGCCCTGCAGAGCCACCACCCACCCCCACTCTCCTCCTGCCAGCTCCGTTTCCAAGCAGAACGGTCCCCAAGCCCCTCTGCGCAGCCAGCGAGCAGTGCCTCAGCCAAAGGGACAGATGAAGCTGGTGCCGCCCCAGTGACACTTCTTCCAGGCTCAGTGGGTCCAAGTCACGGGTTTGTCACCACCACAGAGGAAACAGAGGAAATGGCCCCTTGGGGAGCGAACTCCATATGCCTTAAAAACACCTTGGAGGGGGGGGACTCAACAACCGAAACAGAGGAGACCCAGGGCAGGTCTCCTGTACACCACCAGGCTTTCTGCCAGCCCACCTGGTGCCTCCTGATGGTGATGTCCCCCCCCAAAAAGCCACCAAAGCAGCCCCCAGCCTTTGCTTGCCACCCCTGCCCTTGGGCACCCCGGATGCACCTTGCACCACAAGGCTGCCAGCACGGATGCGCTGTGGGAGCAGACCCTGCAGCAGCTGGGAGCGATGCTGCACGGAACGCTGGCTACCGAGGCAAAAGCTTCAGCATGCTGACCTGCACCTGAGGAACAGCCCAGCAAACCGGCGGCATGCAGGGGCCAGCTTCTGCAAATGCACTCGTCAAGGAAAACCAACCCAGGGCAGCCCCTGGCTGGGAGAGATAAACCAGCAGGTTATGGGGAATACTCACAGGTTGCCCGGCTCCTGCTGGCACATCCACTCCAGTCAGACCAGCCACGAGAGAAGGGAAGGAAGGTCTATGCTGGGGCTGCAGCGATGCTCAGAAACCCTCAAATCCTCCCCGGCTCCAGGCCAGCAGCAGCCTCCCTCCCTCCAGCACAGGGTGCCAGGGAGCAACCCAGGAAGACATAACTTTCTGTGCTCTCCATCAGGCAAGGTCCTGCTCCAGCCACAACTGCATCCTTATTTAATTCACTGCAATTATACTCACATTCTGCTAGACAAATACATTTTACAAGCCCTCAGTTAAATGTGGATAATTACGGCTGCCTGCACCAGGGGACAGCCCTGCCCAGGCTCAGGAGGAAGAATCACATCCCAATTCCACTAACGCTGTAAATTAGCAAGGAGCGTCCCAATGGCAGCAGAGTAATTACCAGCTATTGCATCCCCCCCTTCCTGTGGGCTGCTGCCTCCGCGCTCCCCCCACCCCGCATCTTCCTCCCTCGCAGTATGTGTGTGTTTTCAGGCATATGCTGCTGTTAATGGGGCTTCTGTCACTTCAGCTGCTGGCAGAGACTATTTTGTCTCGGGAACCCACTCCCAGTGCCAGAGCATAGGCTTCCAGCTCTAAATCATCCACAGGGGAACCCACAGGTGCAAGGGAACAAAAGATGAAAGCAGTCAACTTCTTGGCCAAACTGGTGGTGCCACAAAGGCTCTGACAGCAACGGGCGGGGGAAGGACCTGGTGGGAGGAGCCCCCAGCAGACCCCCATGCCAGGCATGCACCACGGGGACATGCCAAAGCAGCAGCACCCACCGGCCCAGCCGGCACAGAGTAGGCACCAAGGAGCAAGAAAGGAAGGAGAGAACACAACCACCCAGATGAGAGCAGAGAAAGACATTTGCTTCCCAGCTGGCAGGGGCAGCCGATGCAGAAGGAGCTGGGGAAGGAGCCCTGGGGTAGAGAGGAGAGAGGAGACAGGGGAGACGCTCCTGCCTCACCGCAACACACAAGAGAAACACCAACTACACCACGTTGTCTGCAGAAAAGCATTAAATCTGACCTCTGCTTAACAGGCAGGAAAACTGAGGCACAGGGGAGGAAAGGAAAAAGAAAAAAGTCATTGAGAGACTAAACCAAGCATATTTCCTCCATGTCTCCACTAACCTTTTCCATCTCATCTCCTCTCCACACTGCCACGCGTTCAGACCGAGACCAGAACTCCAAAGCAGACCCTCCTGCAGACAACCACTCCCTACCCCTCCTTGGAGGGGTCTCACAGGGAGCAGCGATGCTCCCCACCCCGAGCCCTCATTGCTTCAACCACCCACAGATGTGCCTGATGAAGGAGAAAGCCTTCTGCAGGAAATGAGGGAAGCCCCATTTCAGGCAGCTGCCAGCTTTCCCTGCCGGTGCTGCCAAGGACTCTCCTGCGGTTCTGAAACCCTCTGAAGCTGGCAGGTAACCGAGTGCAGCAGGCAATGCCCCAGGGATCCGAGAACATCTAAACCTGACCCCACGCAGAGATGTGCTGGGGATAATTCCCACTGGCCAGCACGACTGCAAGCAGGCTGTGCCACACGAAGTCCCTGCTCCTCTCTCCCCACCTGCCACCACCGCAGCGAAATAAAGATAAATAAGAAAACAAGAATGAAATCAACACATTTTTCATATCGATCTGTCAAAGCAAACCCGTGCAATTCAGCCTCGTGTGGCCTCGTGCTGCCGCTGCCGTCCAACGCTGGGTAGAGCCATCGCTCGGTGGCCTCTCTGCGTGGCCAGCTCAGCTGCACCGGGGACCTTCAGCCAGCAGCGCGCACGCTGCCCGCAGGGATCGCACGGGGCCACAAGCAATGATTTATTGCGGTGTCACCCAGCTGAAGGGAGGAGGACGCGGAGTGGTGGCATTCCTCCACAGGAGGAGGACAGGACATGGAGCCATCCTGCACTGGGGATGCTGAGGGAAATGGGGGCACCTTTGCACCCTCAATCTGCCCGTGGGGAACCAGCTCAACATCCCAAACCCCGTAAGTTCCCAGCTTAAGCTCCTCTCCTGGTGCCTGAAGACAGAGCAGGTAGCAGCTCTGCGACCTGAAGGCCCTCAGAGAGCTCCAAAACCAGGATTCAGGGGGACAGATTCAGTGTCTTCCCACTGCTCCCCAACTTGTCAGATCTCCTCAGTACTTGGGGACTTGCTAAGACACTTCAGAGCCTGCATGTGAGCAGGGCTTAGGCTGGGTGTGCCTGGAGGAAGACAGTGCCCTTCATTAAAATAATTAGTTTAACATAGATAGGAAGAGAAGAGCAGAGAGGCAAAGGTGAGCAGCATTCTCGGCGTTCAGAGCCCCACACAGATCAACCCTGGTGGCCACAGTGATGGAGGAGTCTGCAAATGTCGATTTACTCATCATGGAAAGCGTGCATCCCCAACTCACCCTGCATTCCTCTTTGCTGCTCACAGCCTCTGCTCTGAATCTGCATGATGGAGCTGGGAATACTCCTGCTCTGGGCAAGAAAGCCAAGCACCACGCAGGCAGCACGGAGGGCAGCGCTGCAACACTGCGGAGCAATGGGCACCATGAGCAGCTTGCGGTCATGCTCCAGCCCCCATGGGCTCTGCCCGGCGCTGGCATCATGTGCCAGAGCATTGGGACACTCACACTGCCCAGGCACTGCGCTTGCACTCTGAAGGAGAGGGGGGCACCACTCCATGGTTGGCATTGCAGTCGCTAGCATACGGAGGCTCTGCAAGGCTCCTGCCAGGGAAAGCTCGTGCACTTTATCACTGCTGAGAAGCTTCTGTGTTCCTGAAATATCATCTTCCCCTGGGCAACTTCATATGCAAGTCTTGGGACTTGCCGGAGCATTAAACTGACATCTAGGTCAGAGAAAGGAATAGCTCGACGCCTCCAGGAAAAAGGGTTTTCCTTTCACATCCCAGTGCCTCCTCCACCAGCTCGACACCCAGACTAGAGGCAAGCACTTAACATGGGTGACCACTTCAAGCCTAGCGTGAAGCAGGCTGTGGGGGTGGAAAAGGGATTAAAAAAAATTCCGAGACCTGGTCTAGAGATAAGCTGCCATTGCTGGAGTCCTCTTGGCTCTTTATGGTCCCTAGAGCAGCACCTCTGCAGGAGAAGGCAACCTGCAGAGTTTAAAGCCCCAGGGGAGCCTGGCTGAACACAGACAGACTGCCAGAACCCGGGCCAGGGATGGCAAACTGATTCTCACCACATTTTGCATGGCAGATGCCACGTCTAAAAACCAGTGCTGTGCATGGAAGATATGTCCTGGCCAGCGCTACCTGTGACCTTGGTGGTAAACAGCCTTCCCTGCCTCACTGTGTGAGCTCCAGCCCTGCCTGGAGCTGTGCTTATTTTACAGGGAGTCCTTCCACTGGATCAAGGTGCTCAAAACCTCATCCAATCTGCCCTTGAACACCTCCAGGGATGGGGCAGCCACCACTTCTCTGTCCAACCTGGGCCAGGGCCTCCCCATCCTCACAGGAAAACATTTCTTCCTAAGATCTCATCTCAATCTCCCCTCTTTCAGCTGAAAACTGTTTCACCTTGTCCTATCCCTCCATTCACTGAAAAAGAGCCCCTCCCCAGCTTTCCTGGAGCCCCTTTCAGTACTGGGAGGTCTCCCCAAAGCCTTCTCTTCTCCAGGCTGAACAAAGTCAACTCTCTCATCCTGGCCTTGTATGTGAGGCACTCCACCCCTTGGATCATCTTTGTGGTCTCCTCTGGACTTGCTCTATACAGATCCATGTCCTTCCCATGCTGAGGACTTCAGAACTGAATACAGGACTGCAGGCGAGAACGCATTCACCAGCCCTGCTCCTCCAAGAAATACAAGAGGCCAATTAAATAAATAACACTTGCTAAGAAGGGATCAGAAGACCTCTGGGCTCCTGTGGGCATCACCGCCACCCTCAGCCCCTGTGACACTGGGGAAGGGTTGGGCTGGTGCGATGGGTGGGAAAGGAACCCCTGCCCTGTTGTTTTCACACCATCATTCACGCTTCTCTCTACAGAAATGGGGGACGATGAGGCAGGACTTTGCCTGACAAAGTGTCCCAGTGGCTGTGCAGGAGGAGCAGGGCATGATAAATCATAGGAATAAAACCAGGAGAAGGGTGAGACAAGCAATTGGCAGAGACCGGCTGTAAATCTCGGCGCTGATGGGGCTGGAGATGAGCTGGCTGGCTTTCGGGACGGGGGGGGCGAGCAGCAGAGAGAAGAGGGTGATAACAAGAGCCGTGAGCGGTGCAGGATCTGCGTCCCGGCTGATGCAGAGGCCTTGCTGTCAGGGAGACAAAGTGGAACCGCTCAAGCGCATCAGTGGTTTTTAATAAAAGGCAGTAACACTCTGGAAATCCAGCACTTGGCCCCATTTTCTCTACACTGATCACCCACCTCCCCCCGCCCCAGCTCGCTCCACCCTACAGCACCGACCCTGCTCCCATGGGACTGCCCGACGCGGGGCTCCTGCCTGCCTGGTTCTCCTCTGCCAATCCTTGATAGATGGTTTCATGGATTCACATCGACCCTGCAGGACCCGGAGCCGGCACTGCCCGCAGCGGTGCTGTCGATGTTGTCTCCGCGCTGTCACTTTGATGGGTGCTGTGTTCCACCGCGGCGACCGAACCTGGCCAGTGGGGTCCTCTCATTAAACACCAGCGGCTGCACCAGTGAGGAGAAACGAGCAGGTGTGGGGAAGTCCAGGCTGTGGGATGGGCAGAGGGGGTGGGTCAGGGCATGTGTGCGTGCCAGGGACAGGAGCCACAGGAAGGCTGGCGCAGGTTTCCTGCGGGAAAGCTCGGTGTACGGCAGCGCGTGCACCTCTCCCCAGCGTGTCACGATGATTGAGTGCAGGATGCAGGCACCGTAATGGTTTCATCAACTTAGCTACTTTTTATGAGAAATTTGTTCCAATACCTTCCCTTTCCCCGGCTGCTGTCACCTTAACAGATGCCAGACCAGAAAGAATAATAATCCTGGCAGGAAACTTTGAACCTGAGCAAGCGGCTTCCCGGGGAGGGGGGCAGGAGGTGGGAGAAAACTCATTTTTGCAGGAGCTCAGGACCACTTAGAGCTGCCCCATCCTGACACCACCGCTGTAGGAAGATTCGTTTGTGCTCTCTGCTTCCTCCCAGGGGGTGAAATGCCTCCTTCTGATGTGCTGAGTGCTGGTGAAACACAGCTTTGGACAGGAGCCCTTCAGCCCCAGCCCCCTGCCTCCCTGCCTGCTGGACCAACCCTCCGTGCCAGTAAGCACCTAAAATGCACCTCTCTCCCTCCCTGACACAATTCCTGCACCTATTTCTGTTCTTGACACCTCCTCCCCTGCCACTCTGCCTGCTCCCCCAGCCCTGGGAGCTCCATGGCTGGGTGCCGGCTGGTGAAGCCCCCGACCTCCCGCTCCCCACTCCCACGCAATGCTTGGGCGCTGAGCTATGTCCCCGAGCACGCTGCCACTCACTCCTTCCACCCACAACCTTCCCAATTAACTCCAGCACCCACCTGCCTGCTCGATCCAGGCAACAGCCCATCGCTGCCAGTGCAAGCCAGGAGTTTTGGGAGATGCACACGGAGGCCTGGGGAGGTTTAAAGCTCTTCCTTAAGCAGTGATGAACTCTATTATGGGTTGGGCACAGCCACAGGGTGCCCCATCCACATACACCCAATGCTCTGACAGAGCACCAAGGCTGCTCGCCCACCACCGGCAGCCCCGTGGTGATGGATGGCAGAGCATCCCTGCAGCCACAATGCACAGCACAGCAGGGGAATGCCACTGCCAGCCAGGTCTCCCCTTCTTCCCCTTCTAGGGAGGGTTTTACACTGCCAATGAGCTAAAGCAAATGATGGCTGAGCAGGCTGCAGGCGACCCTGCCCATCAGCAGGATACAGCCCAGGTTTGCTGCCCATCCCAAGTGTGACCAGGGCTGTGAAGGGATTGGGACTCTGGGGCTGTATCCCTCTGCCCCACAGCAAAACCAAGATGAGGGCAGGGACATGGGGAAGGGCAGGCTCCAGCAGCTGGCACAGCCCGTGTCCTGGAAGCACATGGGCTGCAGGCAGGCAACGGTTGGGGCAAAGACCCACAGGACTCGCAGCCCCTTCCTGGAAGATGTAACTCAATGGGCGGTGGGACAGTCCCCACCAAGGTAATGTTCCCATTGCCCAACCCCTGGGACCTTCTTTTAGCGTAGGCTGGGCAGGGGGCTGCCCTGGGGTCCCCCACATCTCCTCATTGCTGGTCCCTGCCAGTGTCTCCTCTCTTTCCTTTTCTTTCCACATCACAGTGCTGGTCTCACCACGTGCCAGGAGCCACAGTACCAGCATGCTCCCACTAACAGCACCCGCAAGATCCCGCCTGCTCCACTCCTGCCAGTCTGCCAAGTCCATGCCAGACGCAGGGGACCCACGACACTCTTTGGCATCTATAACAAGACTTCATAAATTATTACTGTGCTTGCAGACACCAACCAGCCACGTCCAGGTACGCTGGCTCACAGGCTGAGCCACTGCCACGCTGCTATCCTGTATTTCTTCGCTCTGGCATTTAGAAGACTTTTGCATCCCTTTGGGAAATGAAAAACTAAGTAGCTTCATCAATCTAACCGAGGGGGCAGAGATCCTTTCCCCAGGAGGCCAAGCCAAGCATTTGGCAGTCGATAACAAACTGCAACCACGTGCAAACCACGTCTCCATCTCACGCAGAAGAGCCTGGCCCTCACCCTCACCAGCTCGGGCAGCTGAGCAGCTCCCTCCAGCCCTCCAGGTCCCTTTGCTCCCCAACACTTGCAAGCTGCAGATGGGTACAAGTTGGCTCAGCCACAGCTGTCCCTTGTAACCTATGTCTGCATCTGCCAGCGTAACAAGCAGCCCAGCACCGCATCTCCTGGATGGTCAGGAGCCACATCTGCCCACAGAACAGCTACAGAAGCAGCACCGCTGCGAGGACCAGCACAGGCAACGAGCCAGCGCCAGGCAGAACCGACACAGATGTGGTGGAAGGGAAAAAGCCATATTTTATCATGTCCCACATCTTGCTGCCAGATCCCCCCTCCCCGGCCACCAGTCAGCAAGGTCAGCCTGCTTGGACATCCATCGCTTCCTCGGCTCGCCGCAGCCTCCTGCTCCCGGAGCAAACCTCATCCCCAACCGGTTACATGGCGAGCAGCGAGGGACAGTGTGGGCAGGAGGCAGTGGCACAGTGCCACCGCAGCACGAGTGGGCAGCCATTGGGCAGCATGATCACCTCCTGTCACTTCCAGCCAGGCAGGGACAGGCAGCTCTGCAGGCTCTAAGATCACCCCAGGGGATCCCATCCCAGTAACAAGTCCCTGGGCAGCAATGGCAGCCGAAGCCCGTGGAGGAAACGGGATGGGCAGGAGAGGCAACCAGGGCAGCTTCCCCAGAGCACGGCAAAGCACCGGGAGCTAATCTGGGGATTCCCAAGGCTGTGAGTGCCAGACCTGCCCTCGTGCCTGCCTTCTCCTGCGAGGAGCTGCTGCTTTGATATGAGTCATCGCTGGAAGACGAATTCTATTTAAAGGACGTTATTCGTGGAAAATTGAGTTTTAATAACAGGGCATCAAACGAGGAGAAAATACCAAATTTCCAAGCGGCGCTAAGTTTCTGTATGTTAATTTATACAGCACATTCATTGCTTGAAGGAATAAAAATCACGCAGAGAGCTCCTCTCTCTGACAAAGCAGCCAAGGGAGCCCTCTCCTGCTCCCTGCTTCCATCGCACCAGAGCATCTCCTGGCCACGGAGAGCAGGAGTCAGGGCTGGCTGCCATGGCCACAGCTACAGCCCCTCATGTGGCCTGGGAAGCAAAGGCTTTGGGCTTCTGAGCCACCCCGCGCTGCTGCCGCGCTCCCAAGAGCCTTCGGGCTTAGTTTAGCCTGCTGGTGGGAGGGCGGGAAGAGACAGTGCTGAGCTCACTTTAAAAATAGATCAAACCCTCTGCTACGGAGCCATTTTATTAGAGCAGCACAAGCTGTCGGGCTGGTGACACCTCTGCGAACACTCGGATAAGTTTTCCCAGATGAATATGAAAAGCAAGTGAGGGGAAGAACGACAAAGACAGCAAAACAGACTTGTTTTCCAACCAAAAACTGAACGTGGGGAGCAGGCAGCCCGCACTCGTAGCCCCTCGCTCTGCCATGGAACCATGGAATGGTTTGGGCTGGAAGGCACCTTAAAGCCCATCCAGTTCCAATCCCTCTGCCATGGGCAGGGACACCTCCTGCTGGATTAAACTGCTCAAAGCCCCATCCAACCTAGTCTGTCCCCAGCCCACATCTCCCAGGCACTTTGGATCAGCTCTGCAGCAAGGTCTGATGAAGTGAAGTTGTTCGCACCAGATGATGCTTTGGCTCATCCCAAAGCTGCCCACTGCCCACTGACTCCTCTGCCCAAGGCAGTAGCTCCCGTGTCCCCAGCTTGCCATGCACCATGCCCAGGGCCAACACTTCATTTAAAGAGAAGAGAGAAGTGCCTTCCAATGTCCCAGTGCTGCAGCAGAGCAGCAGCTAAGCCTCACCCCCACCCGGTCCAGCTGCCTCTGAGCCTTTCCTGGGCCAATCCCAAACCCCAGCAGTGCTGTACGGCAGCCACAGCTCAGGGATGCGGCCAGGTCCCAAACTTGATGACAGCATGGACAAACAAAGCAAATCAAATCCCACAACTCTGAACTTACACCAGAACTGCTCAGTTTGCTGGGCTGCTGGATGTGGCCACAGGAATCATGAGGTCCTGGAGTGCACACCCCTTCCCGGGGCTGTGCCGGTGCAGCCCCCAGCCCACGTACCATCACCAGTGCTGCTACAGCCAGAGAATCACCTGGCAACGGCAGCTGACAAACCTTTCCTGCCTGGCCCCAAGTCAATCCATCACCTGATTTATTTGACTGCCATAGCCTCTCCTCTCCTGCCAGCGCATGGCTCTGCCTCCCAGGGGGAAACAACTGGGCCAGGGTCCAGCTCTGGCAGAATTTAAAAAGTCATCAGTAACGGGGGTCACCTTTCCTCGGGTGCAGCTCACTCCTCTCCCACTGTCGTGAACACTGGATATGGAAAAAAAGCCAAAGGGAGAGTGCGCCGGCCACCAGTCGCTATCCATGAGGGAGCACATGGGTTAAAGCAGAGGCTCACCCCTGCCTGGATGGCAGCAACCAGATAAAAACCTGGCCTGGTGTCCAGGGACATGGTGGGCTGCATGGGGAAGGAAAGCAGAAACAGAGCTGGGGGAACAGAGCCTGAATCCTGAGCAGGATGGGCTGCTGGAAAATTGCCCTCTGCTTTCCCCTGTGAGTCCAGCAGCGGCCAGGGTGCAGAGCTGCTGCTCGTCCCGTTGCAGCAGAGGCCACACTCCAGCAGTGCCAGCGAGATGCGGTGGGAGGATGCAGCAGAGGACACTGGGGCTTCTCAGAGACCTGAGCCTGTGCAATGCCTCTCATCACCTCACCAGTATTAGTGGGCATGGCTCTGCCCCAGCTCCCAGCGATGCCCCTCCTCGAGCTGGGCACAGCAGAGGGAACCCAAACCAGACGAGCCGGCTCGCCTGCTGCCCCTGAGCCCAGCAAAGCCTCCCTGAGCTGGAGCAGCCGAGTGCCAAGGACAGGATTTACTTCAGCAGGGCTTCACAGCTCACAGCATCCAGCCCAGGCTCCCAGTATTCCCTTTTGTGCACACTACAATTGACTCATGTTTTTAAAAGGAAAACTGGGAGGGGGGAGAGGGAAAGAAAAAATACAGAAATGCCTCGGAATCAAATCTCAGAGAAAGCGTGGGAGCTCTCCAGAGAGGAGGAAAGCACTTTCTATATAATTCACCTTTTGTCATTTAATCACCACCCCTCTTGCTGCCGGCAGCCGAGCGATACGGCCGGGTAATGGCCATGTGTTGGGAAATCCACAGCAGGGCCTGGGGAATGCTTGCTCCCCTGGGTAAGCAGGTTCCTGCCCTGGATGCTGAGCTGCGTCGGAAAACTTCCATCCCCTGGCCCAGTTTGCCAAGGAGATGAGCTGATTTCCTCTCCTCCGAAGCAGCTTACAAAGCAGCTGGCAGAACGCCAGGGTCTTTTTAGAGAAATGTTAATGATGCCCAGGGAAGAGCTAATCATGTGTCATGGAAACAACTTTGTGCCAGTTAAAGTGCAGCACGGCACCAGCCTCATAACGGGCAGCCAGGGGCCATGGTGGCCACAGGCAAGGGCAGGACCAGGGCTCCTCTATGTGGTGGCATCACAGGGATGCCATGGGTCAGCCGCTGGTATCCAGCAACAGCCCCCGGGCATGGATTTAGCACCTGCAGCTCTCAGGGACTGCTCCTGGTGACAGTGGCAGATCCCTCCTAGCTTCAGCTGACCAAGGTGAAAGCATCACCTGCTGCCGTTTATGCCTTGGCCAGTGGGACCCAGTGAGCACTGGGAGATAGAGCCATCAGTCCAGTCCAGAATGGCTGGGGACACAACCAAGCATTCCTGAGAGCCTCCCAGCTCCCTCTGGCAGCTGGGGACACAACTGAGCACTTCTGAGAACCTCCCAGCTCTAGCAGCTGCCTCCTCTGCCAGGGAACATCACCCAAATTATGGTATTGTGGCAAACAGACAGAAGAGGGGAGCAGGATGGTCAGCAGCACCAAACAGCAGGGACACACTATGGACAGGGGAACTCCCCCAGGAAGGACCAAACCCAAAGGAACGGGTAAGGAATATCATGCACTGGTGAGCAGGGAATGGGGAAGAGCCAGGGAAGAGTGGTCCCCACTTGCACCAGTGACCAGCACCTCTGCCTGGCCACAGCACCCGGCACCCTGAGCTTTGCCATGGGCAAAGCACGTGCCAGGTCTCCAGAATCTCACATCACCTTCTCGATGTCCCCACGCTGCCCCAGCACACCCCAAGGAGCAGAGCACCAGCCTGCCAGATTGCCTGGGACTAGTCTGGTCATCAGGCACAACTGAAGGGTAAAACCCCTCACATTTTGCAAACCACATCTCTGCATTTTGCATCCATTTGCCTTTTAGCTTCTCCCCTGATTGGTGCATGACTTCCAGCAGGAATCGTTCATGCCTTTACAACAGTTTGAAGCTTACAATAAAGAGCATCATCTGCACCTCTCTGGCAGCCTGGCATCTCCCAGCACCTTGTGGGGCTTCCTCAGCCCATCCTCTGCTCAGGCGAGGGGCCTGGCACAGGCACAGAACAGCAGGAATGGCTGCAGAAAACAACCTCGGCTCAGCTGGCCACGTGTTGAGTCAGTCTAAACAACACAACAGCCAACAAAAATCTATCTGCATGTTAGGGCCAGCTCCAAGAGGAAAGACAAGAGGACCTGAGGGGCTGCAGCCTTCAGCTGTAAGGCCAGCAGAGTCTTATTTAAAACAGGAGGAGCAAATAAAGTCCTCAGCACGAGGAAGAAAGCTCACAGAGAGCAAACCCAGAGCTGAATGGATAAATAACCCAGCCAGGAGGGCTGGGGTTGTGCGAATGGAGCCTGCAAGGCAGCAGCAGCACAGAAACATCGTGCCAGGCAGCACAGGGCAGAGCAAGGATTGCCAGAGGGGCTGCATGAGATGCTGTGGCAAAATAATAAAAGGTTCATTAGTTATGTAAATAAAAAGCTAATACAGAGAAAAGTGAGGCTGCTACACAGCATGGATGAGTAGAGATAAAGTAAGCTAGGTGTTGCCTGAAAACTGACTGAACAATTAGCCTCGGCTTTCGGGAGGGATGGTGATTAACACGCTGTCGTCTGCAGGCTGCTTTACAGAAGGCAGGAACAGAAATTGGAGCTACAGTCTCCAAAGCAGGAGCAAAACTCAAAACGGCCAATGAGTTCAAATTAGAGGAACAAGGAAAATTCCCCCCCCAGAAGCCCACCAGAACTGGCCCAGCTCACAGCCCAGCCACAGGCATGTCAAGCTGCAGCGCGTCACAGCACCGGAAAAGAGGATCATGGAGCCAAGATAGGAGGCAGGGAGAGCCCTCCCAGGCCCCCCAGACCTCCCCAACAAGCAGAACAGAAACTCAATGCAAAACAAGGTGGAAACACATGAAAAGCAGGTAAGATATAACATTGCCTTACCAAAGGCAGCTCATGCCAGAATAAGTTGGTGTCTTCCTTCAGACAAGGGCAAGGCGAGTGGCTCAGCCGGCAGCAGCCCCCCAACAAGAGGGTTGGTGAGTGCCGGGGGGGCATTTGCTGTACTGGGGGGAGAGGCTGCAGCCCAGGGGGGCTGGCAGACCTGGAGGCTGGAGCGAGCGAACAGCACAAAGTTCAAAATGCTGAACATGAGAACTACGCGAGAATGTCTGCTCTAACCTGGAAAAACACACAGAGAAACATCTAGGTAGATTACTCAGTTACAAGCTGACTATGAGTCACCATCTCCTGCATCTGTGAAAAAAGCAAGGGTGTTTCTAGGCTGCCTGGCAAAGAGATTTCCAGGAGAAAGCAGGCAGCAGCCACTCTGCTGCACGATGCTCTGCCGGGGCTGGATCCGTACCGCTGGATGACCACGAGTGAAAGGGGCTGGGCAGGACGAGCTGCGCCGGGCAGCGCACGGAAGGACAGAGGAGCCCATCGCGTGCAGCCCAGCCAAGGCTCGCTCTCTATAAATACGCAAGGAGCAGGCTCTGGGGAGGGAGAGAGGAGCTGTTTACACTAAAGGACAATGTTGGCACAAGTATAAATGGATGTAAGAGGCTGCAAATAATGGGAGGCAGGAAGGAAATTAAAAGGTTTCTGCACCTGGGGAGGGACAGGTACTGTTCAGGCTGGGATTGGGACAGTCCTCAGTAGCCCGTTGCGTGTGGAAAGGGGCTGCAACTGGGACTGCCTGGACAGCAGGGACCAGGCTCGGGGGTCTGGGCCTCATCCTAAAATGCTTTTTAAATGGTACTTGGATGTTTCACCATTTCTCTTACCAGAGCTGGCAAGCAATGGCCCATAGCCAATCAGTTCCTCCTTTCCCCTGCAGAGCAGGGAGTGGGCAGAGAATGTCAGGTTCACCCACAGATGCCCCCTGGATGTCAATGCCACCATGTTAGAGCCCCTTCCCGCTGTTGCCTTGGAAAACCACGTGCCAGGCACCCCAGGCCCATGCTCTGTCCAGATTGCTTCCCTAACTCCATGCAGAAATCCAGGCTGCTAATCAAATGGAAAGTCTCCATCCCATAATAAACAGTGTACTATTTATAAACCTGAAAACGTCTTTATTATTATTATTTTCCCTCAGAAAAGAAAAAAAACCCCAAAACAACAAAACCCTCGCACAATACTGTTAAATACGCCCCACCAAGGACTCGCAGGTCTGCGGTGCTGGTACTGCTTCCCCAGGCAGTGCCCAGTGGAACAGATGGCAGTGTGGGCGTTAGGTACCAGCCTCCTGGCAATCTGAACATCTGTTACCGTTAGAAAATGCTAATTGCCATCAATCAGGACAGCACCTACCCACATTTACATGCAAGCACAAAAAAAAATTACGTCTAAATTTCTCCGAGTACAACACTTGCTGCATGTTAAGTAACTGGAGCTGCTCAGATGCTGCAAGGCAGCCTGGCATCGGCGGCTGCAGGCGATGCACCACATCTGAGCACCCAGCAGCGCCTGGCTTTCCCCAGCAGCACCCACAGCGTGAGGGGCAGGGGACCCGCTTGTGCAGATGAGCTCAGAGCTCCTCTCGTCATCCCCGGCCTCCAACCCCAACCCCCTCAGTCTCTGCAGGCAGCTGCCTCACCTGGCAGCGTTGCCACCAGCACGGGACACCCTGAGGAGAACAATCCCCATCCCCAATGCAGAGTACACGCATCCTTCTCAGCCCAGGGCTGCTCCCACCTCACCCAGACAACAGCAGATGCAGCAGGAGCACTTTGCGCCCTGCTCACTCCCTCTGACGTCTCTGGAGCAGCTCTGGGCTCCATACCCTGCGCTGCACTCACACACCCGTGAGTCCCCCATATACCCTCTGCTGCTCCCCTTTGCCCTGCTGCATTCCCACACCCCAACTCGGAGAAGCTGCCTGGCAGGAGCTGCTCACTCCACACAGCCCCCAGGCAGGGGCCAGCCAGGCCAGCAGCGTCTCATCCCATGGGACACTGCGACAGACTGCTCCATTCCACCTGAGAACTGCCCAGCCCTGGCTGCTCCCTGTGGTCCATCCTGCAGGAAGGTGAGACGATCTCCATCCTCAGAGAGCACAGGAACAGGGAAGAACAGAAACAGCCCCATCGTGGATTATCCGATTACTTTACAAGAATTGTAGGGAAAGGTTCGGAGAAGCCCACACCAATAACGCCCAGGCAGCCTCCTCCCAATGGCCCTCCCAGCCCTGAGGGACACATGGCTTGGCCTCCCCCTCACCCAAAGCCCTGGCAGCTCCCAGGCTCTGCAAGAGCGGCTGAGCTGGGACAGTGCTTGGAGCATCTTCTCTTAGAGGCGAAAGGAGGTACCGGGGCACCAGCAAGACAGCAGCGTCCGTTTAGAAGAAGCAGAGGCACAAATCCTGGATGGCAAACTCAGTCACAATGTTGAGCAGAGAAGCATTAAAACAAGAAACCTGGAGCACAGCGATCCCCAAGACAGTTTCCTCCACGGCGGTCCCAAGGGATGCTCTGACAGCCGAAGCCAGCGTGCCGGCCGCGCTCCTCACCCCGAGGCGCTGCCGGGGCCCCCGCCTCCCCCGCAGTGGGGAGCTGCGCCTGAATGCAAATGATGCTCCAGGCTGGTGCCAAGATCTCCTTGTTCCTTCCTCAATTTAGGACACCTCCTTGTGCTGCAGCCTTCCCGTAGCTGGTAGGCAGCTGCAAGGGTGTCAAAGGAGCGTGCTAAAGCTCACCCAGCAGCGACTCTTCTTTGATGGCAAAGACAATTCTTGAAGTGCTGGTTTACCCACGCTGAGGTCTTTTCTCTCAGGACTGCAGTCCTGGACTGTAGCTGTGAGACAAACTTCATATTTCAAGAGCCTTTCTACCTGCTGCACTCTCAGCCGTCTTCAAGCTCGCAGAGGCAGCGCTGGTGCAGTGGAAACAGACCTTCAAGACACCGTCCTTGCCAGTTTTGGGGGTTGGCGGGTCGGGGTGCAGCCTGACCTCCTGCAGGGGGACCAAGGTGGGCAGTGCCTGAATGGTCCCAGTCCCAGGGGAGGGCAGGCACTGGGTATGGGGCCGCACCCCAAGCAGTGATGACAGACCTCATCCCTCACTTTGCCGGAGCTGGTGGGGGACAGTGAATCCCGCACTGTGCTCCCAGGAGGCAGAAGGACCTGTTTCTCACGGCGCGTACACCCCATCCCAACCTGCTAGGTTTGGGCCAAGGCAGAGCAGAACGGGGTGCTCACCTTGCCACTGCAGACCCGCCCCAGTGCTGCAGGTGCACAGCACAATCTGTCCCTGCCCTTCAGGCTCAACAACCCCACCAGCGCTCCGTGCACTCGCCTGGCAGGCACAACCTGCCCTCTCTCCTGGTGTGATGCCCCACACCCTCTTCCTGGGGGGCTCAGCACTCACCACAGCAGCGGCACGGGGGCTTCCCTGACTGCAGGCACCGCTGCCTTGGCTCTTGAAGAAGCTCAGTCTCTTCCCAAAGAAGAGCAAGGAGGAGTAATTTTTGCTGCTGAGTTGAAGAAGTCAGGTGCATGGGGTGGAGGACCTGTCAGGGAATATCAGCAGAGCCTCACCAGACACACCAGGCTCTTCCCACAGCCCAGGGGAAGAGGAGATTGTGGTGCACATTTCATTTCCTTGTGGCATTATGTCATGTATTCTGGGCTTTGGCTCCATCCCCTGGTTCACCCCACATCCCTCCCCAGCCCTGGCTCCCTGACAAGCTCCCACTGGCACGAGCAGGTTGCAGCACCGCTGCTCGCTTCCCGCGGCTCCCACCGTTACTCAGCAGCTGAGGGAATCGCTCAGAGCTACAAGGTCACTCAAAAACACCATCTGTCCAAGCACCGCTCCTTGTCCCAGAGAGAGCAGGAGAGAAATTAATCCAACACGCCCAAGGCCACCACCCTCCTTTCCACTGCCCCGGCTACACGCCAGCATTCCATGGTGCCCTGGCCACAGAGAGGGGGAAACCACAGCATCCCCAGCCTCCTGCCCCTCACACCGGTGAAGAAGCCCTGGGCATGCAGCACCTGGGCTGGGGCAGCCTCTTCCAGGCGCGTTGGGGAGCGGGGAGCCTCCATGCCCAAAGCCTCCAGGAGCAGATGGGAAAAACTCACACCGTGCCCAGCTTTAGGGTGAGGGGTTTGGTGTTGAGGAGCGTGGGGAGGCCACAGCTATAAATACAACCATCCCAGGCAGGCAAACGCACCGAGGCCACCAAGATAAAATACATTCACCCAAGCCAACAAGCTGGCTGTGGATGCTGCCTGGGCAGCAGGTGAGTGAGGAGGAGTGTGCCCAGCAAACAGCATGAGAACAGCACCTGGCCAGTCCCACTCAGCTGCATGCCCCACTGCCCGTGCTGGCCAGGGGCCACCACTGCTTCCCAGTCCCTCGCTGGTGGCCCTCCTCAATGCAATGGTGGGATGCAATGGTGAGGGTCCAGTGGTGGGGGTGCGACCTACCTGGCATGGGCAGACCAGCTGCAGGAGCACCACAACAGCCCCCAGGAACCTCCAGCACCAGGCCCCCTCCCTCCAGCACCGCCTGGGGACTATTTATGGGGAGCTGAAGTCACTCGCACTCGGGCTCTGAAGTCACATTTGTCTCTGCTTGTGCTACTTCTCCTGCACTTCAAAGTGTCACAACACGGGCACTATCTCTACCGAGGCGGCTGTCCCCCACATGCCGTGTCCCAGATGCACTTTTGTAGCTGCTCACAGCCAGGCACTTTCCCAGCCCTGTTTTCTCGCCAGGAAAGGCTCGGCGCGGCACAGGGCTGCCAGCGACGGCTGGGCGCCGAGCGGAGGGACTCTGACTCACACCCAGCCCAGCCAATAAATAAATATTTGACTTGAGTTCATTTGCAAACTTGTCCAAGGTGCTCAAGCGGCACTCAGGGCACTCGAGTCACATCCTGGTGCTTGGGGAAGCACGGCTGCCTCCGCTGAGGGGGCAGGAGCAGCACCTGGCTGTTTCTCTTGGCTGTAAGCATCCCAGTGGTTATTTCCCACATTCACCCTCAAACTCTGTCGCCCACCTCTGTGAGAACCCCCAGCCACAGTGGGCATCTCCCCCCGGGCCACACCACCACCAGCTGCATCTCGGTGGTTCTGGGACCCTGCACCAGCCCCAGTGCCCATGGGCTGGTCCCTGCAGCAAGCCTTGATGTGCACAAGATCCTTTCCATATGGGAGCAGCCAGCAGAGCTGCCAGCTCCCAGCTCCAGCGCTTGCCGCTACATCTGGAAACTCTTCTCACCCTTAATTGTTCTTAATGCTTTAACACGCGGAGTGACTAATAAGACACTAATTGGACGGCGTTAGCAGCGAGAGACGGAGTGGGGAGCGCGGCTGGCAGTGCCCTCTGTGCCGAGCCGGCGCTCTCCCAGCCACTTAGCTACCGGTGTGCCGCAAGTATCATAAATCACTACAAACCCAAGCGCTTTTCCCTTCTCGGCCTTTCCCAGAGCGGTGGAAACCCGCCTCCAGCAGCAGGCAAAGCAAAGAGCAGCAGGTTCCAGGTCGCCATCTCACGGCTCCCTGCATCCTGGGAGCAAGTGAAGAGAGGATACAAGGTCCCCAGGAAGGACGTCTGTGCAGAAAGGCACCTGCCGGTGCCCCGACCCGCTCCATCGCTCCCCTCTGGCATCAAACCCAGGGCTGTTGAGTCCTTACACTGCTGTTGGCATCGCCCGGCTGCAGTTTGCGTGCCGGGCACTGCTGAGACGGGCTCCCACATGGCATTGCTTACGTCAAGCAGACAGAAGAAGACAAGTGATGAATGGCCATGGGGAACACACCCGCACCAGGGTGATTTATGGCAGCGGCTGATGCCGCAGGGGAGCTGGGGCAAAGGACATCTGCATTTGGGATCTTCCCATATCCTGGAGAGCCAGGGAGTGATGTTCCCCCACTGCCAGGGCTGCCTGGTCCTGGGGGTCAACCCACCCTGGGAGCTCCTGCAGGGCTGCCAGCCCTGCCTGCGCGTCTGCTGGCAGCGCCGCACTCGCTGGAGCTGCTCGACAGCGGGAAATAGGCACAAATCTTGTTACACACTGGCTAAGCCTCCCTGGGCATGTTTTCTATAAATCTCCTGGAATTTATTATATGATAACTAGCCTGGAAAAGCTAAATTAAATCCACAGCCAAGAAACTGACTTTCAAGTGTGACCTAATTTACTTGCTTAGAGGGGAGGGAGGGAGCGGGGATCCCAGTGCCAGGCGTTCGCGGGATGACCTCCCCGCGCAGCCGCACACCCCCGTCCTCCTCCTCGCCGTGACTTTGGGGACGGAGCTGTGCAGCCTTTCATGTCTGAGCGGATCTCGCACTCCCACTCGCTGGAACAAAAGCGCCTCGAGGGCTCCCCTGTCAGATGTTTCTCCATTGCTCATCTTCAAGCCTTCCTTTAAGGAGCGCTCTCCTCCTGGGGAGGGTCTGGCAGATTTGGGGATGATGGGGAGCGCCGCTGCACCAGCATGTTTAATAGAATCATGGAAGGGTTTGGGTTGGAAGGGACCTCAAAGCCCATCCAGTGCCACCCCCTGCCATGGGCAGGAACACTTTCCACTGCATCAGGGGGCTCAAAGCCCCATCCAACCTGGCCTTGAAACCTCCAGGGATGGGGCAGCCACAGCATCCCTGGGCAACCTGTGCCTCACCACCCTCATTGTGAAGAATTTCATGTTTCTCCATGCTCAGGCTGCTCCCTGGCATCCAAGTGAGCCTTGTGCAGAGCATCCACACCCTCGTTTGAAGCTCATGGCCAGCAACCCAAACTCTTCCAGCAACACTCAAGTGAGGGAGGAGCTGGCAGGGAAGGGATGTTTAGGGACACAGAAGAAAGCAGCTAGGGAACAGCCTTGGTGGCCTGAACATGAGTGAGCCACCTCTGTCTAGATGACCAGACATTCCCCTGGGACAGGCACCTCCTTCCCAGTGCAGAGGCAGGACACGTGTCACCACTGGGTGACTTCAAACCCCAGCCCCTAAACCCACACACGCCCCAGTACACCCGAAGGTCCCAGGAGGAGCTCCCAGTGCTCCTGCTCTGGACTGAGCCCTCACAATGGGCTGGCTCCGGCACACCACAATGCTGTGGGGCAGCCCTACACAGCTCCTCTTCCTGCAAGCAGCTCATTGTGCATCCCTGCCCACCCAGAGCCCCACAGCAGCCCACTGGGCTCCTGGCTCCTTGCAGGAACCAGTTGCACGAGGGAGGAGAGCAGCGCAGGCAGCGCAGGCTGGGCCCGCGGCGAGGGCGACGTGGGCAGAGTGGGACCGCGGTGCTCCGGCAGACCCGGGGGTGGGCTCGGGGCTGGCACACGGGCGCGTGCTGTTGTTCTGGAACGGAGTGCACTGGCAGAGCGGCATGTGGGAAGCTTGCATAATAGTGCCAGCCCACACTACGCCTGCTCCTTCCCAGCATGATCAGCCCCTCGCTTTCATGAGCAATAACATCCACCCAAAGTTTTCTAAAAGACAAAAAAAAAAAAAGCTTCAAGGTGATACACAGAGCTCAGCTGCCTTTGCTGCCTTCAAACTGATTAATGCAGCTGGGAAATCCATCTGCACAACCTCTTTGCAGAGGCAAGGCTTCTCTAATCCCCTGCTCGGGACAACCTCTGCCCCAGCCGAGGACGAGGATGCTCAAAACTGTGCTCCCTATTTGATGATTCCTGAGCATGCACTTGGGACTGGGGCTGAGCAGAGGAGCTGGCGTGCGGCGAGCAGCACTGCCAGGCAGAGACGTGCGGTTCCCCTGCACTGGGCCAAGCTGGCTGGTGATGCTGGTGATGCTCCCTCTGCTCACACCACCCAGGGGAAGATCGGTCCCGACTCTGGGGTCCCCCCAGGAGCAGCAGCTGGCAGTGCAGTGTGCTGGGAGATGCATGCGGCAGCAGACAGTGTCATGTGGCCTCTCCCTAAGCACCGTCCAGTCCCCAGCCACCACATCCTGTGACAGCACTACTGCAGCTCCTGCGAGAGCCGGCTGCACCCTTGGGTACTCACAATGCTGGGAGAAAACAGGGACGATGGCTCGCCTGGAGGAGAAAGTGGTTCTGCCTTCACTAGGTTTAAATTTTAACTACTTGTTCAGCTGGTGCAAGCTCCCAGTGCAGGCTGGTGTCAGCATGAGGCGGGGTTTTAGTCCATGTAACATGAACTGACAAGGACGGGTTCAAATCAGACCAAATGGAAACCACAGCCGCAGCCGCGGTGGGGTTTTGCTGTACGGTCTGTGCCAAGAGCAGGGTCTCGGCAGCTCTGGCCAGGCTGCAACACACAGGAGGGCTCTGCGTGCCTCACGCTCACACGCTCCCCTGCCCGTGCACAGGGGACCATGAGGTCCCAGGTGCTCCGGGACCCCCACATTCTTGCAGCAAGCCGGAGGGAGATGGCTGAGATGGATGCCCATGGAGCAACGGGCAGCCCGGCCTGTGGGGCACGACCGGATCCCTCCCACCCCCTTTCCCAAAAGGACCGGAGCAGCAGTGGCTTCTCTCCGTGATGCTCCCCTTTGCCAGGTCATCTTGTGAGAGCCTGGACCACGGGTGCTTGTGCCCCCACGGGTGGGCACAGGATCTGTACCCAGTGTGAGTGCAAAGCACACAACAGGCAGGATCGCAGGCTACCGCCCCAGGCACAGCCCATGGGGAGCAGCAGCTTCATCCTCAACCAAAAACCATTTCCAGCCCCACCTCCCTACCTGAGCTGCTTGGTGGGAGCGACGAACCTGGAGGCCAACAGCAGGTACCTCGTGCTGCAGCTGCAAGCAGGAGCTCACACTCGCGTTTGCCCCTTGGAGCTGTCGAGAAGAGCTGTTGGGATCTCACAGCAGCAGCTTCTCAGCCTGAAAGAGAGAGGAGAGGCTCCAGTCCCGTCCCTGTGTAGGCATCGCTGCTAATAACGGAGGAGGACGCGGCAGAGCTCAGCGCCTCTGAACACCACAGCTTCCAGGGACTCACACACCGCTTGTCCCACTCTTTTAACAGCACAATTATCTCACGGCTGGAGAGAAGCTTTGGAGCGTGGCCTGGCTGCCAGGACCCTGCCCACTGGCAAAGCCCTCCGGAGATGGGGAAGCGTGTCCAGCCCTGGGGAATGTGGCTTGGCTGCAAGGGGCGCACGGTGGGTCCCTGGCTCGGAGGTCCACATCCCGAGTGGGACCACATCCCGGTCTCTGCAATGATGCAGGATGCTGTGCTTTGAAGCACAAGCCCTGGACTCAGCAGAGTGCACAGGATGGAGACAAGGAAAAGCAAAGGCTTCTTCCTAAGGGAAAAATTACCCTCTGACCCACCCTTTTCCCCCTAAAGGCTCCTCATAGGCAGCCCAAAGTCCCACATCACGCTAAGCAGCTCTGGTTTGGTTTTCCCTGACCCACGTTGAATGGGAAAATAATTTAACAGCTTGTCCCCTATTGTAATGGGACGTTTTCCCCTGCTCCCCATCCCGGGCAGCCCATCCGTCACAACGTCAAGCAGCAACGTCCACCCTGCGACCTCCGCCAGGCAGCCCCCCCGCCTGCTGTGAGTTATGATGCCTGCACCGTGCGGTGGGATGGGCTCCGCGCTGGGAGCCGAGATTTATCCCCTCGGCAGAATAGGGGGCAGAGGCTGGGAGATAAGTCACAGCAAAGCTGCAGGAGCGTCTCTCAAGGTCCTCCAAGGTTGGCTCATTAAAAAGCAAGGAGAAGAAGAAAGAAAAAAAAAATGCCCGCAGTGGTGTGGCTCACGAATCACCCTCCTGCCTTCAAATCAGCCAGACTCAAGAGGGAAGTGAAAGGGAGCCGGCAGCCCTCAGGCCGGGTCTGCAGCAATCCCCAGGGAAGCTGCTGGCTTGGGCTGTGCAAAGCTACCGGCATCCCCCAAACACTCATCCCAGGAGGATCCCAATAAATGACACAGCGCAGTATCCAGATGGGAATGTCACTTCCTAGCGGGGCAGGAGCACGGCAGCCGTGGAGAAGGGGCAAGAGAACCAGGAAGCAGCTGATGGGCAGCCCACAGCGGCTATCGGATGCTGGTCAGGGGAGGATGTGAAGGACGATGGGCAGAGGGATCCCAAACACAGCATAGACTGCCCCTTCAGCTCCCTTGCAGCCTGAGGCTCTACAGTCAGCACGTGCACTCAGTCCCACATCACCACCCTTCCCCAGCTCCATGGTGACACCTGTCTCCTGTCTTCAGGCTCCAGCATCCTTGGCTGTCGAGCAAGGATGGACACCTCCGAGACACACATCCGTCAGACCATGGGAGCAGGCTGGAGCACACAGACACGCTGAGACTGGCTTCCAAAGTCACCAGCTCTGGGGTGCAGCCGTTGGGATCTGCTGCACAACCCAGGAATATCAAGCATGCTGCCAGGGCTGGGCACCATCCTCACGATGAGCTCCCATCACCATTTTTGGGCAGCGATAGCAGAAAACCCTCAGAGAAACTGAACAGCACAGGAACTCCCCGGCCTCCCCAAACTTGCAGGAATTCCCCTTCCGCCTCATTAGTCCTGCTCACTAAGCTCTGCTCCTGATTAGCAGGTAGAGCTGGAGAGCACAGCTCAGCACAACTTCGCACTTCCGAACCCCTCCATCCTAGACCCCTTCCACGTGGGTTTGTCCCAGCCCAATGCCCTAACCGCTGGCACAGGAGCCCCTTTGCTGTCCTCTCCCAAAGGCAGCTGCCGTCACAGCCCCTCTTCTCTCCGCCTTGCATTATGTTTTCAGGAACAGCAACAGAGCTGGGGATTCAGCAGGGATTCGGTCATCCTGGCTCCTAAGGTGGCTTTTGAATCTGCTCACCTTCAGCTGAGAAGGGAGTGAGCAGCCAGGATGGGCACCTCCCCGCTGCCCATGCAGCACTGGGCACCCCACATCCTCTGGGAAAGGCAGCCAGTGAGCCCAGCACCTCCAGGGAACGGGTCCAAAGCAGGTGCTTGAGGCAGGAGCCACATTGAAGCCTCCAGGGGGGCTGGGAAGATCACAAGGATCACCTCCTCTGAGTTCCTGCACCACACAAGGCAAAGAACTTCACCCAGCAATCCTCAAAACAACAGCTCCTGCCTGAGCCCAGCTTCGGTCTCAAATCAACCTCCTCAACGCTTCAGCAACCAAGAGCCCTCCCTGCCAAACCCCAGCCTGGCACTGAGCAGCACTGCAGGCAGGACCCCTGGGGTTCCTTCCTGACACCTTATTTCCAACACAAACCCATTTAGCTCCAGCTTCCACGCTCACAACGTGGGGTTTAACCAAGGCTGATAAAACCCCATGCAGACGCAGCGAGTGCAGGACACGATAAACACAAGGAAAACCCAACAGCATCCCTAAAACAAGCTGAACAGGAATGTTTTTTCAGCATCTTCTATTTTCAAAAGCAAACCCACATGTGTGCAGGGGGACGGTGCTGGCGCGTTCACCACCAGCGCCGTGGGATCAGCAGCAACCCTCACCTGCCAGCAGCCAGCCCTGCTCCTGCAGCATTCCTCCCCACCTCCGGCCCCCCAGAGGGAAAGCAGTCCAGTCCCAGGAGGGGTGTGAAAACAGATTACTGAACCCCACGGGGCATCTCCAGGAGCCACCAGGCTTTTACTACACAATAAAACATTGCGATTACATCTACAAGCCAACCCCTGGAAGGCTAAGAGGTTTTATCAAAGCCAGTAGCACCCCAGGGAGGAGATGGAAAGATAAGGGCAGCTGCCCGCTGCATCCGCAATCCCAGGGCCAGCCTGGCAGCTGCTGCTGCTGCTGCGGGGGGTGTGCAGAACCAGAGCTGTGCCCTCTCGTTTTTAGGCAACTGAGTTCCTGCCTCTGCCTCCACACCAGGGATGCTCCTTGAAGGACGTCTGGCCCCAGCCCAGTCAGTTTGTGAAGGCAGTGGGGTTATGGAGAAATCCCCCTTGTCGGAGCAGCGCTGGAGGGGACGGCTGGGGGTGTGTGAGGGCGAATACCTGCAATGCCTTTTCCCTTGGTTGCAGAGGAGGGGGAGAGTGGGAACTCTTTCAGCAGAAAATGCACTGAAGCAGCACTCTGAGCCTGTGCAGCCCGAGATACAGCTTCTGCTCCAGCCCAGATCGGGAGCTATTTCCCACTTATCTGTGCCGAGCCTGATATCTGTGCAGCAGAACACAGCGCTTGGTAATAGGATTTTGATGCTGAACAGAAGATGTTTTTTCCCCGAGTCTCACTTACGTCACACCTGGAGGTATCCATGGCCATAGAGGTGACACAGAGGAAGGCTAAAGAGTTTCAACTCTTGCGCTGAGGGAGCAGCTTCTCCTTTAGCTGCAAAACAGCAGAATTAAAGCAATCTAATATTAGCTGCCCGCTTTGTGCCCCCACTCCAGCACAGTCCCAGGGAGAGGAGGGAGAAGAGCACACCCCTGCTGCAGCATCCCTGTGGCTCTGCGGCAGCACTGACCCCACCAGGGCTGCAGCCTGTGACTGGTAGGACCCTGCTCCTGCCCACAGACCCCTGCGGGAGCAGGCAGAGCCCTCTGGCCCCTGGGGCTGTGCTGGGGGCTGGAGACAGGCCACTAGTCCCCAGCGCTCCCCTAGCCCTGGGCTCCGCTGTCAGCTGCATCCCACACCGCGGGGACCACCCACGCACAGCAGCAGCAGCAGCAGCCAGGCTTGGGTGGCGGAGCTGTGCTTGCAGCTGCCTCGGGGAAAGGGGAGGAAGGCTTGTCACCTCCCTGCCACCCTCCTCCTCGTCTGAGCGAGAGGAAGGTCCCACGCACCTTCGCTGCCGGAGGTGGGAAAGTCTCTGCCTTCCACAGACAAAACCAATGGGATGGGAACCACCCCCGCCAGGCGCGGGTGACATCTCACCCAGGGGAACGCTGCCGGCGCGGAGTCGGGGCTGTCACTGCCTCCCACGGTTCAAACCCACCGGTGAAGGGCACTTGCAGAAAAGCACCAGTCTGGTGGCTCCGAGCATCAGTGAGGAAAATCTGGCCAAGGCCAAGGTGTCCATCAACTGTCCACTCAGCAAGTGGAGTGAGCCGGAAGGAAAGTGCTCATTAGGAGCTAAGCGGGAATGAAACTCAAGGCGCTCAGAGCAGGATGCGTCTCACTCGTAGCATTTGCATTTTTCTAGCCCAGCTCTGGAGAACAGTGAGTTATCACAGCCTCAGCGAGGAAAGAGCCCCGCTGCACTAAAGGTGCGTTGCTGTTAGATAAAAGAGCCAGGAAGAAGTGAAAGACGGGCAATGAGCGGAAGGAGAAACCATCTTGAACAAAAGGATGAAGAAAACAGTCCAGGAAAGTGCCGCAGGAGCTGTGGGGTGGGGGACAGAGGGGATCTGCCAGCTAGGAAGGCAGCCCATGGGCACAATCCCCAAAGTCTTCATAGCTCCACAGTTCCCCAATTTTGTCGGTTTTGCAGTTAGGAACATCACCCTCTGCCTTTTTATTTGTCCCCTGCTGCTTCAAGGCAGCTCGATAGCTGTGAGGGGCTGGGATGCCTCACCACTCACCATCAGTAGGAACAGAGGCCCTGGCAGGGCTGTGGGTGCCTGCTCCCCTGGGACAGCCCTGGGAACCCCAGAGGCTGGGACACAGCTCCCACCCAGCCCACGAACTGCTTTGCAGATGCACCCTGTCCCTCTGGCACCGGCAGTGATGACAGTTCCCAACATCCTGCACCACCACATCAAGCAGCCCCAGCACTGGCAGAGATGGCCAGGAGCTCACCTGCACCCAGGGAAGCGGGTGCCCACACCAGCCCTGCCCTGGCTCACCCAAGCACCCACAGCACCTGCAAGAAGGGAAACCCAGCCCTGTGCAGGCAAAGCAAAGCAGTGGCATCACCGAGCTGCCAAGGACGCCATCCTGCACATGCCACGCACGGGCAGCTCCTGCTGCGGGGGGGACAGGAATGCCAAGACGATGGTTGCAGCCTGTTTTTCTGCACAAGTGCATTAAGTATTCCACACAGCACTTTTGCTGTAAATCACTTCCTATTCAGGCTCACTGCTGAGGGTCTCTGAAGGTCGATTTTCCATGGTTATGACAACAAAAACTAAAATTGGGTCAAACCTGAAAGGTATTATCTTCCTCCAAGCTGCTAAATGCACAATAGTAATGAGGTTGGTTAAGCAATTCACCCACAGCCTGCATTATTTGCTCTGAAGATGTATTAACCAGTTAAATGAGCGTGATAAGGCAGCTCCGCTTATTTCTCCCACCAGCCGCACAGATCTGAGGTTCTGGGTCTCCGTATCCCATCTAATAACCGAGACCGCAGACACGCTGACAAAGGCGGCCGGCACCGCGCCGCTCCGGGCCAGGCTCTGCCCAGCCTGACCTGCCAGAATACAAAGGGAACTTTAAAGGCATGCAGCAGCTGAGAGCCATTTGAAAAAGTAATTATACTTCCTCCCTCCCCTTTCTCTTTCTTCTTCTTAAACACTCTCCCCCATCCAATCTCCTGATGAAAGAGAATAAACCCGCTGCCCACCCTGTCAGGTTTTAGCATCAGCCTCGCTCTGGGATGGGGATTTATCCCTGGCAAAAGCGTGCGGCCAGCCTGGCTGCTCAGCATCCACTCCTGACCATGTTGGGGTGCAGGACCGGCAGGTCAAACCCCACAAAACCCACCAGCTCATCTCAGAGTGCTCCTCCTCGGACGTGTCAGAGGATGCCTTGTGATCAATATCTGATGGATGCTGGAAACCACCCCTGCCCATGCCAGAGCTCTCCATGCCCACTGCAGGGACTGTCTCAGGGCGCCCATCCTGGGAGCCTCCGCCCCAAGAGGGCAGCGGTCACAGCTGTGGGATGCAAAGACAATTTGTTTTTATGGGATTTCTGCTTGTTTTTTCTAAAATAAACACTCATTAATGTAAATACAACAGATACAAACAAGCACGACCCTAAAATCCATGTGCAGCTGTACGTAACGGGGAGGAGGGAGAGAGGAGAAACACTTTAATTAATCCCTAAAATGAATGAGACGGAAAAACTCAAACTGCGTGGAAAGCATCTGGTACTGAGGCAGAACGGGGCTGCCCAGGACACGGGGTCACTCTTGACTATATAACGCCCCTGGTGCCACAGGGGAAGGGAGATCGCGGCGGTGCCATGGGACACGTGCTGCGGCCCTGAAGCCCCAAGCTGGGCACATCACAGTCCTACCTACCAGGCTGTTATCTCCTCGACTTGGCTCTGCTCTGTGGGAAGCTGATGGAATGATGTCTCAGCTCTCCTGGAAGCTGGGTACCCACAGCCCTTGGCCCCATGGTCCCACCAGGGTGATCACCCAGTGCCATCTTGAGGAGTTTGTACAAGAAGAGGGGTTCAGGCTCTCACGGGCTGTGGAGTCAAACTCTCCCACTCTCCTGCCAGGGTGGTTTTCACAGTACGGTGCCCGAACCGCTGCCAAGGGCAGCTCTTGGGATAGGCAGCAGTTAGGAGGGCAGGGAACAACAAAAAGCTGGGTGCTGCAGGGTGACGGCCATGCCCCTCACGAGTTGCCTGCAGATCCCTCACTCCATACCCAGCACAGGAGGGATTTCAGGGCACCTCCTCAGGCAGCCCTGCCCTATGGGAGGACAGAGGCCAAGGGAGGTGACAGGAGGTTTTCACCACCCACAAGAGGGACCCTGCCACCAGCCAGGGAGCACACGGTGGAAGCACAGAAAAACCCTCGGCATCTCTCCGGTGATCCAGCTGGTGCTTTGCCAGGAGGAAGGAGCTGCATGGAGAGATGCCAGCACTTCCTAGCACAGAAGGATGAAGGTATCCTGAAGTGGGCTCCGTGTTGACAGAAGCTCTGAGACCTGCACTATGACCTCCACGAGCCACCTCCTGTGTGACCGAAATACAGCTGTGAAATGGTACCTGCGGAACAAGGGTGAGAGAGACCACGGAGCAGATCCAAGGAGCTCCAAGAAGGGAGGAAAAAGGCTGTTTCATGAGGGTGGTGGGGGTCAATTGGAGAGGCAAAAGCAGATCTGCATAGCGTAATAGGACAGCAACGGTCCACACAGTGAGCTTTTCCAGGCCTCCGCTGCAAGCCCCTGGTGCACCAGGCAGCTCAGCAGGAGCAGCTCTTTGAAACAAATGCAAAGAAAGTTGGATAAACTGGAAATACAAATTTGATGCTCCTGCCCTTTCAAGGTCTTCAGCTCCAGACTGCTTACAGGAAAGCAGAGCAGAGAGATGGAGCCCAACCTAGAGCATCATCTCCAGAGGTCAGAGCAGGGGCTGCCCCTGGGCTCCACAGCACATAGCAAGTAGGGACAGGAGACCCAGTCTAGGGTGCCAGTGCCAGAGCCACTGGCAAAGGGTAGAAGGTACCACAGGGCAAAATGCCACCACACAGTGGATTCAAGATGCAAGCAAGAGGAGAACTGCCTTGCCTCTGCTGGGATCTGGACAAGCATCGCCCCAGGAGAGCTGTGGGCAGCATCAGCCGGCTTCACTGCTCACGACACCACTTGCCTGGTGGGGCAAGGAGACGGGAGAGGGTGGTGAGAAACCAAAAGGCTGGTGAGAAACCAAAAGGGCAGCAAGGACCTGAGCCAGCCCCCAGCAAGTTCACTGCTTTGCCCTCTCTTGCACACAACCCCTGACCCCTGCTCCCTACACCAAGGGCTGGGATTGCACTGTGCCACTGTCCTGGTGGGAAGAGGCAGGAGGAGGCAGGAGGACCTGAGCTCTGCTGGCATTGTCCTCTGCAGCGCAGGCAGAGGCAGGTTAGCACGCAGCCTGATGAGCTGTGCAAGGTCCCCACGATCATTCCCGATTCCGGCAGTCTGCCTGTCCAAGGAGCCCTGCCTGCACTCCTGCCCTGCCCCTGCCTGCACACACAGCCCAGGCTCTCAGGCTGATGCTCAGCTACAGGGGATGGGTCCATCAGATCCATCCTGCTCCTCCTCTCCTTAAGGATCTTAAACCCTGTCCCCTCACCACGAGCAACTCACTGGCTGCATTTTAAAGAAGCTGTCCCAAGACCAGCTGCTGGGAACCCCGTGGGGCTGGGCGCCAGGGAATGGGGGAATCCCTCGTTTTGGCTCGAGGTGGATTCCTGACCCCTGGTCACCCCGTGGGACAGCCGCCGCACTCAGCCCCAGCACACTGGCAGCTCCGACCACGCTCGCACTCTGTCCCACACTTGGAGCAGCCTGGAACAGAACTGCAGTCCTACTTCTTCGGGCCAGCAAGATCCTGAGGAACCATCCTTGATCCCAAACCTGGAGAGTAAATGCATGACATGGCTCCTCCTGGAGCAAAGCTGACCATCAGTGTTGCTCCCCCACGAGCTACAGCAGCTTTTCGGGTTCACTTGCCAGCTGTGGCCCCGACATAGTGCAAGTTGGCTGCACTGGTGAAACACGGGTGCATCGCTAGCACTGGTGCCCACCTCTGCCATGGCAGTGGAAGGCCAGCCTGCTCAGCACAGAGCTCTGTGGGAAGCACCAGCCCGCTTTCCTTACCTAAGTGTGGTGTTCATGCTGTGCCAAGGCTCCTCAGTGGCGAAGGCTCCGATGGGCACACGGGATGGTGGCACTTCCCAGGACCCACCCAACTGCTCATGCCACCACCGCTTGGGGCTACGTGCCTCACCAGCCCTCCCGGCCGCCACACGGACACACGGCTCCCGGTACTGCCTTTGGAGCTGGCTGCCGCAGCGCACGCATCCTCCCCCCTGCCCTTTCCAACGCCGCCAGTGATGGGAGGGAGTTAGAAATGCCACAAGAAGCATTCCTCATTTTGAGAAGCCGGATCATCTGAAGACTGGCAACAGCCCAGAGCCCGGCGAGACAAGCCCCAGATTTATGACCAGTGTGGACAAAAAGACAGAAGAGCTTTAGTGAACCCGGTTAAGACCCCATGGGAAAGCAACAGCGAGAGATCTGAGTGACCTGGCAAATCCACTTCTCTGTGGGGAAAACAAAAGTGACAAGAAAGGAGCCCAGCAGCCCCAGCGACCAAGGGGAGGGGGCTGCCAGAGGACAGGGCACCTGAGGCCAACAGGGCACACATTGGGACAGTGGGACCAGGCAGCTGCTGGGACAGTAAAGCATCGTTGCTGGAGCACCCCGCACTGCCTGCGGCACTGATCCAGCCTCCCCCCCCCACCGCCCTCCTCCTCCTCCTCCAGGGCTTCTTCCTCTCCTTCCCCTCTTTGTCATTCCTCTCAGCTCACGCCTCTTCTCTGCTCTCCTTCAGCTGCTCACAGCAATAATCCAGGGCACTAACGCCCCGGCAGATTGCTCAGTGCCGCTCGCTGACCGGGGTTTTAATGACTCCCCCGGCTGCAGCAGGGGCTGATCCCCACCTCCGTCGGCTGCCAGCAAGGCTCTCCACACCATTCCTCCTCCACAAAACACTTGCACCTACTGAGGCCGCGGGCACGCTGCAGGGATCAGCAAGGAGCATCCACCACCTCCAGGCTCAACGGGGGCTCAGCTCGGGATCTGCTCTCGCCTCTCACCCAGGCTCTCAGCCACCCCAGGGACTTGTGTAATCCCCTCCAAAGCCCAGGCATCTCAGGGCTCCCTGGCTCCCCAGGACAGGCGAGCACAGCCAAGGGCACCAATGCAGCAGAGCCGGAGGGGCCGCAGGCTGACGGCACGGCGCGTATTCCTCAGGGACGGGGAAGGGATAACTGCGGCTCAGTGTCGGTCAGACGGATGCTTCTCAAAGCATCGCGGCACGAGGCTCTGCAGAGGCACGGACCAGGCAGGGGAGCGGGACTTTGCCTGGCCAGAGGACAGGCAACATTCTGGGATTCAAGCTGCCCCGATGCCAGCATCTGCCATGAGTGCCTTGCCAAGGGCTAAAGCTACCAGCAAGAACACAGGGTTCCAGCGTGGGACAGAGAGCAGGGACCTATTCCCCAGCAATGAGACCAGGTATTGCTCAGAGGACCTCAAGAAGTTCAGGAAGGAAAAAGCCAAGCCTTGTCCCCAGAGCAGAGCTGCCCGCACCAGGCCGGGCAGGAGTGTGCTACTGGGGGCAGAGGCATGAGCCAGCAGTGTGTCCCCCGGTTGGCCCTGCCATCACCCCCTGCAAGGCCACGTCTGCATCCCATGTGCAGCTCCAGGGCCCCAGGGCAGGGGGGACTGATGCACTGGAGGCCGTCTGGCAGAAGGCCACAGTGATGGTCACAGGCTGGAGCACAGGACAGAGGCACAGAGAGAGGTGGGGTGCTCAGCCCAGAGAACGGGAGGCTTAGGGGCACCCGAGGAGTTATGAGGAGGACAGAACCAGGGCAGGCAGCAGGCAGGGCAGAGGAGCTCCATCTGCAATATCCTTCTTCCCCACCAAATCTTGCCATGCACATGAGGAAAGAAATTGTAGAATTAAAGTGCCGGAGAAGAGACTCCAGCAGCCACCGTCAAGGAACCACAAAGTACAGGCAGCGCTAACTGCCAGCAACCACAGCCAGCCGGTCCCCTGCCGGTCACCAAAGCTCGACATCTCTCCCAGCTGCAGGGAGGAGAAGCAGATGAGGCTGGGGGTGCAGTGGTGACCCCCCTGCAGCCTCCAGCCCTGCCTGACCCCTCACAGCCTGGCACATCGCGTGCTGCCAGGCTGCAGGTCCCTGCGTCCTGTCCTTTAATTAACATTCCACATGTAAAGTTGGGATTGTAATTACTGCAACTGATTAACAGGCCGAAGGTAGCCCGTCTCCGAGGGAGCAGATTAGCAGAGGCTCTCTCGAGCTCCTGCTCTCACCTCGGCACTGTCGGTGCATTTTAAACAGGGGCCCGATGCCCCCGCAGTTGGTGATTAATGGGCGAGCTGGGCAGCGAGGACGTGCCGTGGCTCTGTCCCTGCTGCTCTTCCCACGCTCCCGCTGGGGCAGGACTGGGATGGGACTGGGCTCCACCAGCTGGGGGCTGTTGGAGGGAAGGATGATAAGCAGTGATTCCCAGAGCCTGCTCTCCCTACTGCCAGCACAGCCCCTGCCCAGGCACCGGTCATGGGGAAGCAGATGATTCTCAGGAAGCCAAGGACCCTGCGCACAAGGAGGGGAGAACCAGCTCAGACCCACAGAGCAGAGACTCCGAGAGCAGCTCCCCAGCACCTGGGCAGGAAACGATGCTGCCAGACATCCCCCCTGCATCTTCTCGTGTGCGCTGGTTGTGGGGTCGTTTCCCTGGAGTCTGGCTCTACCTGGCCAGAGCAGGATGCTCGAGGCTCAGCCATGCCAGGAGAGCCCTTGCTGCTGGGGCTGCGGTCAGGGAGCTCACACCTTCCCCACGAAACACTGTCCTTAATGAGCTATTCAAAAAAATTAAGCAGCCAGAAAGAACTCTCATCATCCTGGCCATTTGACACTCCAGGACGCAAGTCACCAGCCTGCTCCTACCCCAGGGTCTGCAGAGCTGTGGGGCCACGGTGCCCTGTGGGGCCAGGGTGTCCCATTGGAGTATGCCCCCCACCCCCCATGAGGGCTGCTGGCAGCACAGGGCACTGGGAAGGGATCCCAGCTCTGCTCCCCAGCAGCCCCCCAGCACCCAGCCCTGCGCCACAGCAGCCCCACACCCAGACAGCCCAGCTTCTCACCTGCCTCCTGGTTCCTCCTCCAGCTCTGCCCATGCTGGTGGCATCACCCTGCCACCACATCCTGCCCAGGCGTGTCAAAACCACCTCCATCGCCCCAGCAGAGCTGTGCCAGCACTCGGGACATGCGCCCCTTCCCCTCTGAGGCTGAGTTCAGCCTGAGCTGCAGGTCCCACCGCTGCCCAGCCACCCCCCACTCAAGCCAAGCAGCTCCTCAGCCGGGACCCCACACTTCTTGGGTGAGAAAACACCTGAGAACATCCCACAGCCCCCGCTTGCCCTTTCCTGGCTTTGGACCCCGTGCTGTTCGCTGATGTGCGGCTGCACCGCGATCAACCTGGGGTGTGTAAAGGGGAGCTGCCAGCGGGAGCGCGCCCAGCGCGACTCCAGTAATTACAAGCAGGTAAGACTATCAGCTGTAATTAACCACTATCCACAGGCAGACCGCTTGGCTGCAGAGACTTTCTTCCCTTCTTTTCCCCAAGACTGCAAAATAAATTATCCTGCAAAGTTAGCAGAGGCTGAGCTATGGAAACAATTAAACAAAAATTAAATCTAATTCATTTATACTCTGAGCACAAAGTGGATAATGTGGGGGTTTTCTTCTCTCTCCTCTCTTTGCCTTGGTGTTACAGAGGACTATTATGGGAAATTAATCACGGGGAAAAAGCAATGAACGTGATCTATCGCTCTTTAAAAGTGCACTGTAGTGATTATATAAAAATCTATTAGAGAGGCCAGGAAATAGAAGAGTGACACCATTTAAAAGGAAAAAGGAGACAGGGCTGGTGGCAAAGGGATCGATTTCTCAACAGATGGATCCGTGACAGAGGGAGCGGGAGGAGGTCAGGCCCACGCTGCCACAGACCTTGGCATGGACAGGCAAACCGTGCCCAGCCCCTGCTCTGGGATGGGTTCAGGGGATGTGGCTAGACCCGAGGGCTGCACGCAGCCCAAAGGGTGCTGGGCTCCACACGCCTGCAAAGGCAGCCTAATGCCCCACAGCAGAGCTGGGGCTGCCACGGCAGGAAACGCTGGGGGCTCAGGGCTCCCACGGAGCTCGGTCTCACAGTGCCTGCTGCCAGCACAGGTACGCCAACGTGGCGTACACTTCCACGATGCTGCATGGACTCTTTGCCCCAGCACGTCCTCCCAGCTCCCAGGGACTTCAGTGCTCGCCAAGGGCTAGGGGGGAGCACAAAGCCTGGGTGATGGCCACAGCAATAGCAGGGAGCTGGCTTTGGGCTCTGAGGATGCCCAAGGACCAGCCAAGCACAGCTGTCTGGCCACTGGTCAACAGCAGAAGATGCTGTGGAGATCACACCACCAGCAACACCAGCAGCAGCATCAGCGGCAGATAACAGCCCTGCCCAGCACAGCCCCAACGCCCACCCCAGTTGTGAGGGTTGCAGCCAGAGGCACCACCAGCAACTCATGAACCCCAGCAGGCTGCGAAGGGCCAGAGCCATGCAGATGGCTCCGGTTGTTCCTCCACCGACACAGCTCTGGGTTTCACTGCCCAAACAACCAGCACTTCTGCCCACACAAGGGTGATTGCCCTGTACAGCTGCAGCATCGTAGAATTGTAGAACCACGGAATGGTTTGGGTTGGAAGGGACCTTAAAGCTCATCCGGTTCCACCCACTTGTCACAAGCAGGAACACCTCCCACTGGATCAGGGGGCTCCAAGCCCCATCCATCCTGGCCTTGAACATCTCCAGGGATGGGGCAGCCACCACTGCTCTGGGCAACCTGGGCCAGGGCCTCCCCACCCTCATTGTGAAGAATTTCTTCCTAATGACTAATCTAAATCTTCCCTCTTCCAATTGAAAGCAATTCCCCCTTGTCCTATATCTACTTGCCCTTATAAAAAGCCCCTCCCCAGCTTACCTGGAGCCCTGTTTCAGTGCTGGGAGGCTGCTCTAAGGTCTCCCTGGAGCCTTCTCTTCTCCAGGCTGAACAACCCCAACTCTGTTTGCCTCTCAGCCTCACACCCCCTCTGAGCCCAGGGGCTTCCTGGCACTGCTCCCCATCCGAGAGGTCCCCAGGAGAGCGACCTCCATCATTAAGGATGATTGCAAGAGCAGACCCCCACTGCACCAGCAGTAAACAAGGCTGGACCCTCCCTGACTGCCCCCCCGGCACACGCTTGGCTGTTTAATGGCTGCGATAAAACCTTCGCCAAGGCAGATTCCACCATAAATCCTGGCCCGCAGTGGGGCCGGCCCTGGGCCAGCCTGACGCTTTAACGACACCATCAATCCCCGAGGAGCCCCAGGCGGAGCGGGGGGATGCGTGGGCTCCAGTCCCGGTAGTGTGTGGCCAGGCAGGGTCCAACCCTGTGGTGAGGGCATCAGGGCTGGCTCTGAGCCCTGCAGGGAGCCATTCTGGGATCGGATCCGCAGCCAGCTGGGGATGGAAGGGGCATCGCTCCAAGGGACTCCAGTATGGTGCCAGTGGGTGCCACACATCAGGGATGAGACTGCGGTGAAGCAGCGATTGGCCACTCATCTTCAGATGCACAACGGGTAATCCCACACCGAAAAGCAATCCCACACCGACGAGCAATCCCACATGCGGGGCCAGCGCCCCCAAACCAACACTTGAAACTCTCCACTTCTACATCAACCCAGGCAAACGCCTTTATGTGAATTTAATGGAAGTTTCTTCTCCTCATCAGGCAAATGGAAGCCAAACACACCACTCTCCCTCTGATGCATGTTTTCAATGATTTGGAAGAAAAAAGTGGAAAAGAAAAAAACCCCTTTGATCTCAGCAGCCCATTTGTTTAGCCCATGCCGGGATTTAATTGAGAAGGGATGTCCTTGAATAAAGGCGGAGATGTCCTCGCTCCCCGGGAAGTCTGCTGCGAGTTGTGCAATCCACTGGTTTTTGCTCATCCAGGGACATTCTGGGACAACGCAGCCCCAGGGCTGCTGCTGCATGTCACCCATCCAGCCCCTGCACCACTCATCACCGGGCACACCAGCAGCAGGAGGCATCAAGGGCTGAGGGACGGGTGCCCCCAAACCCAGCACAGGGGTGGAAGTGGGGGTCAGCTCCCCACGGCCACTGGTGTGGAGGTTGGAGAGCCAAGCACATGGTGGGACAAGGACCAGGGCTTGCTTGGCACTGGCAGAGGGGCTGCAGGTGGGATGCACCGCCCCGGAGAAGCCAAGGTACGGCATGACAGAAGGTGAGGGGCAGCCTGTGCCTGAGAGCTGGCGCTCGCACCCAGGGTGCCGGCACTGTCCCCTTGCAAACACCTTCCACGTTGCCAGGCTCGGGAAGAGAGGAGAAGTCGCAGCAGAGAGCCCGCCAACCCCAGCGGGGAAATCGGCATCACCGGCCGCAGCAGGCAGCTTCCTGCTCATTTCCTCCCAGTCTTGCTTGCGGCTGCCAGCACCGAGCACCCCGGGGTCCCCCATCTCTCCTCTGCCAGGTCCCTCCTGGCAATGGGCAAACGCATCCCTCCTGCCCAGCTCAGCTTTCAGCAGCCACAAAGCCTCGAGAGGAGGGACAGAAGCAGCCTTGGGAGTATCCTGCGCCTTCCCACCTCCAAGAACTGGCGAGGGGCAGTGGAGGCAGGAGGGGTTCCCTCAGCAGCAGCGCTGCACCCGCAGATTTGGGTCTGCACCCACAGATTTAGGTCTGTGCCCACAGATTTGGGTCTTTTCATCTCCTGCCCCTCTACCCCTGCCTGGCACAGTGGGTGTCAGGTGGTGATCAGTTCCTCCTCGGCGCAGCCACGTGGGTGTCTTTCCACCCCACGGCTCCTGCCGAGAGGCTCCCTGGCTGGGGAAGCATCGCTCTATTTTAATCCTGCACTCTCCCATCCATCCCAGTGAGACTGGCTGCGAGTACAGCCCCGGGAGAGCTCTGCCCTCGAGCCCCCACGCACCACTGGGGATGGAGAAACATCCTGAGGCTGCGCTCAGATGAGCCAAGGCCGATGGAGGAGGGGGCTGGAGGGCACCAAAGGTAGGGATGGGGCTGGCTGCAGCCCACCCGTGCCCCTTTTTCTGGGGGCTGGCTGCATGCTGTGTGGGAAGGGGGAGCAGGACCAGGGCATATCCTTGGTCCCACTGGACAGGAGAAGTGATTCTGACCATGGAAGGGAATTAATAGTGACAAAGGTGAGCACAGGGAGCTACAGGAGAGGACGCAGGGAATTCCCAGCTCATGAAAGCATTGGAATCCTTCAGCCCACGGGGAAAGCCGCTCCTTTTCTCCTCATCTGTTAAAGTCTTTGTCCTCCTCCTCCCCAGGAGACCTGTGCACAGCTCTGCAGCCATCCCACTGCCATCCCACCAGTCCAATACCCCCATGGCCAAGCCCTGTCACCAGCACGAGCCATGACAGAGCCTGGTGGATGCTGGGTCCCCATGTGGTCCCCAGGCTGCAGCTGCGCCTGGAGAGCACAGAGGGGCTGCAGGCGGAAGGGGAGCAGGAGAGCTCTCAGCCCCTGGACTCCTCTGGCTGAGCTGCGGCGAAAGGCGAGCTGATTAAAGCAATTAGGATTTTAAATAGTAACATCAGAGTGGCTCATCAGCACTGAAGAGGCAGTCAAATGACGAGTCTGAGCATCCTATTTAGGGATCTCAGTTGGCTGAGGTTCCAAAGCAAGGCCCCAAGGCTCCATTGCAATGAGAAGGGTCCAGCTGGCTCCCCAGCACAGGGGGTCCCAGGGAACCCACAGACCCTGCAGCCTCCCCACCTGGGCACATGGAGCAGCCTGGCTGGTGGGTGCCAATAGGGACAGCCCCATCCCCTGCCCTGCGGCCACAGCCAGGGAGAGGATGGGGAGATGAGGGCACCCAGTGATTCCCGTGGTGGCTGCAAGGCACGCCAAGGAGCGCCCGGTTGCCCACTCCTCCCTTTCCTTAAGCTTCATGTTTATTCTCTCTAATAAAGGCTTTGGGAAGGGAACGTGGAAGGAATTCAGCAGCACTTCTCAGGAGGCAGCACTGCACACCAGCAACCGAAAAGTACCTTTTGCAACAGATAAAGCACAACACAGGCGTTTTGTCTGCTTGGACTCCAAATCTGATACGCCAGAGATTTAAGGCAGTCTGGTGGGAAATCCATCTATTTTGGTGCATACGAATCTCCAATCACAAAGGAATCTGGATACAAATACAGATGCAGGAGTAACATAAACAGCCATGAAATGCTCTGTACCCTTTGCTCTGCTCTGATTTTCTAAACTTGCATTCATTCCTTGCCATCGCTGGCTGGTGCAGATGGGTGCAGCGCCCAGCCCAAGCACCTGGGGATGTGGCACCAGGGATGCCTACAACTCCTAGTCCTGTCCTGATGGGCACTGCAGCCCAGGATCAAGCTGCTGCTCCAGACCCCTTCACTCGCACTCTCACAGCTACATCCCAGTGGGATGACATTGTCGCTGAGCCGCTCAATGCCTCCCGGGCTCCCAGCTCTCTGGGCACACGGCTGTACGTGATGCCGCACTGGGTGTCAGAGGGACAGGGCTGGGGCTGCACTGAGGGTGGCAGTGACAGCTCAGCTGCAAGCAGGACAAAGAGCCACAGCCTCACAGGGCTGGCCAGTGCAGGGGACACAGGGCTGGACCCATTTGTGCTCCGATGGGGAGAAAACGGAAAAAAAATAAAAGGGCAGGAGCGGGAGGGCAGGAGCTGCAGCCTGAGCACAAGCCACTTGTCAACTTTCTTGCAAGCTCCAAGATGCTGTGGGAGGGTACTGGCACAGGCATATTACATTTATTTATAGGCATTTCTGTGGCACTCAATTAAACGCTGTGGTGGAGATATTGCAGCGTGAAGAGTATTTAGAGCTGTTTAACACCTCTTAGTCGGCAAAAGCCCAACTGATTCCTGCAGCAAATTGGGAAAATGCACATAGCAAGGGCAAGAGCGAGGAAGATTGCCCTTTCCCAACGCGATCTCCACTTGAGAAGATGGGATCGCTGCACTTGTGGCAGAGCATCCAGCAGCCTTGCGTGATGCTCCACTGCTTTTGGGTCAGCAGTCAAGGGACCAGAGTCACGCAGCAGGACACACAGCAGGAAAAGCATCCCTCCCTGCCAAGCTCCAGCAGAGCTCCTTCCCTCCAGCCACTCTAAGCCCACAAGAGCAGCACTGACAGCCCTGCCATCCCATGGGCCCTGCCTGTGGGGTGGTACAGCATGGCTCCAACCCATCACGCTCCCCAGCGTCCCTGTGTGCTTCCCAGGCCCTGCTAAGGGATGGGATCTGCCTGCAGGAGGGCATGGAAACTCCTGATACTCAGGAAAGGCTCTTTCAAAGTATTCACTGAATTTCTATTCACCACTCTGAAAACCTCACTGGAACTTTGGATGACGAATGGCTGAGCCAGTAAATCTCTAGATCTCAAGAAAGCCGTTGGGGGAGAGAGTTCAAAGGAAAGGCTGACAAGTGCACACCAAGGTTAGCTCTAATTGCACCGTTGCAAATTCACCGGTGCCACTTTTGCCCTCTGATCTCTTCACTCCCTTCTCGTGCTCTGCCTGCTGTGCTCGGCTGGCTCATCCCGCGACCACAGAGCTCCCAACCACAGGGGAAGACAAGCGACCATCCAGAGGCACCGCAGATTCCTGCCCCCACTGCTGCTCGCCAGCAGAAAGCTCAGGTCATGCGGTGGAAGTGAGCAAGGCCAAAACACAGGTACAAGGAGATCATAGGATCATAGAATGTCTCAAGTTGGAAGGGACCCACAGGGATCGAGTCCAACTCCTGTCCCTGCACAGGACACTCCAACATTCACACCGTGTGCCTGAGGGCGATGTCCAAATGGTTCTGAAACATTGTCAGGCTTGATGCTGTGACTGCTTCCCTGGGGAGCTGTTCCAGTGCTCCACCACCCTCTGGGTGAAGAATCTATTCCTCATATCCAACCTAACCCTCCCCTGGCACCTTCCTGCCATTCCCTCAGGGCCAGGGAGGAGAGATCAGTGCCTGATTCTCCTCCTCCCCTTGTGAGGAAGGTGCAGACTGCAATGGGGTCTCCCCTCAGTCTCCTCTTCTCCAGGCTGAACACAGCAAGTGACTTCAGCTGCTTTTCACAGGGCTTCCCCTCTAAACCCTTCAACTTCGTGGCCTCCTCTGGAAAACCCGGCCCTGAGCAATGCCAGCAAAGCACCGCCAGCCCCTGGGGCTGCTGCCTCCCAGGAGGAGAAGCAGATTCCCACAGCCTTTCCCATGCCATCCCCTTGGCACCAGGAACCCCGACCCTGCCAGCACCCCGGCAGCGGTGGCTTTGCTCTGATCAAGCACGTAGAGGAGCCCACTGTGCACCTGCACCTTCCTCCTGCTCAGTACCGAACCCGCAGAGCCCCAGCCAGCGGCGCAGCGAGCATCACCCCTGGCCAGGGGCAGGATGGGGCCAGCGGGCACAGGGTAGCCGGGGCTCACCCCACCAGCTGCTCCCGTGCACCCAGGCTCACGTCGCCTGCAAATGGATGCAATTAAGTTGATACTGCAGCGGGACGGTAATTGCTGTTTCCTTAGCTTGGCAACACGACCCCGGAAACCCCCATTATACTAATCACTGTCAAACGAACACAATCGCAGAACACATAAAAACCTGGTGTACTTCATGGTGAAATATAACACCGCAGAAGGCTGAACCGTGCCATAAATCTGCTTAGCACTTAACATTGCCTGCTAAATGGCCCCGCTTAATTATAGCTCTATAAACACGACTTTATAGCAATATCAATACAGTCAAAAATCAATCCCACTGATGGACAAATGGACAGACTCACGTCCTGCTGACCCCAGGGCTGGGCCAGCGCTGCTCCCTTGGGCACAGGCAAGCCAGGCTTCACGCTCCCACGGCTCGGAGGGGATGCCCACGGATACTCCCAAGCAGTTCAAGCCCTGCTCCTCGCACCCGTCCTGAGCACGTCACAACTCCGCTGGACACTGTTTCCAACCTGCCTTCGCCCAGCACTGCTGCTGGAGCCGCAGACAAGACATTAGCATTACAACCCACACTGATCTTTGTCAATTATGCTACAGTATTTGAGCTCTAACCAGCTTCAAATTGAATCAGGACGAAATCATCAGTATAAAAAGAGCCCGCACCAACCTTTCAATTCCAGCACTGGGAAAAAAAAAGTTATACATCTCATAATGGCCTTCTACCCCATAATGAACAGGAAAAATAAATTAGATTCCCAGCTAAGGGTATATTTATACAATTTCATTATGTGCCCATGAGCAAGTCTGGTTTTCACCAAGATAAAAATGAGCTCTCAGCAATGCTCGTACTAAATAAATGGAGTGATTTAACAGCTTAACAAGGAGTGCGATGAAGGGGTTGAGGAACAATGTCAAAAATGGAAAATAAAAATAAAAAAACCCTAAAATGCTGGCACTTCTTGAACCATGCTAGCGCTCTCAGGCCAGACTCCTCCCTCTGCCCGTGCCTGGCAGCTCCGTGAGCACTCATGGGCTGGGCAGATGGGAGACCACAGCGCTGGGACTGCAGGCACAACCAAGGGCTGGGAGCACGCAGCATCCCACTCCACTTGGAACAACACTGGGGAGATGCCTTCCTACTGCTTTGTTTTCTGGCTGCTCAATGTGCCAGTGACCCTTGTGAGCCAAAACCTCCCCCCCCAAATCAGGTCCCTCTCCTTCCTGGCTGTCAGCAGAGCAGGAGCAGGTGCAGGTCCAGCTTGCTCCAGCTCACTCCCTACCATCCCTGTGGATGCCAGGGCCTCGTGTGCTGTCTGCCCACTAGAGCAGCAAGGATGTTCACGGTAGCTTTGGGGCTGGAAAGGGATATTTACAGCCTGGACGCTGCTGCCAGACTCTGAAACATTCAAGTCAAGCAAGGTTCCTCCCCAGTGCTGCCTAGCAGGAAGGATGGTGGTGGCAGTGCCTGGCTGCCCCAGCAAGCTGCTCCCGTGCCCAGGTCACCATCACTGCCCTGCTGACTGGCTGCGAAGGTGCAACACGCTCACCGTGGGGAAGAGGCACCGAGGAAGCCGGGAGCTCACTCAGAGCTCACCCTCACCTGCTCAGCTCTGGGGCAGCTTTGCAGCCACCACAGCACAGCGGGTCGTGGGGATAGAGCAGCCCGTGGTCCCTTCCAGCCAATTTTACCAAACCCAGAGGGAAATTCCCAACTCCTTCCTCCAAGAGGAGCCTGTTTAATCAACCCACTGTTATCCAATTCGGCCGTAAGCCGGAATCTGGGCTCGCTTTCCCTGCTCTGCTTTCAGCCTCTCTGCTTGCAGAGGCTGCAGCGCAACCCCCACTGTGAATCTCCCTCCTGCACAGTCAGGAGGGGACCCAGCCAAGCCACCCTCGCGTGTGGATGGAGGAGTTTGGAGGAGCTTCTTGCCCTCTGCAAGGTTATCTGCTCCTGGTGAAGGCTCCTCCGTCCCACCTTCTGCCGCTACTGAAAAGAGCATGTCAGCTCCCCCCGGGCCCCCAGCCCAGACCACACATCCATCTGGGCTCAGCATTGTGTGTCTTCTCCAGCACAGTCAGGCTGATCCTAAATCCATAACCCACACTTGAACAGCTCATCCATTTAATGGCAGATAGCTGCCAGCAGGCAAATCTGTCCTCTCAGCAGCAGCAAAACCAGAGCTAAGCAGTTGCTTTTTTTTTTTTCTTCCCTTTTTAAATCAATTGTGAGGCCACATGGTCCATCGGAGTGATCTGGAGACCAGAAGCCATCTCCAAGACGGAGCTGGCTGGCTTGGCTGCCTATCACAGCTCTCCTGCCACAAGGTGACATTTCCCCCTCCATCCTCCCTACTCCAGGGAGCTGCGAGGATTAATAGTTCAACAGGGCTTTGGAAATATGTGCGCTGAGAGTTATGAGCCTGATTCATAATAGGAGTTCCCTCCCCTGCTACAGAGATTAATCGCCGGTGCAAATGCAAACACCATTTGGGCTCAACTGTCCCAAAACGCAGCGCAGCTGGAGAGGAGAGGAGAGCGCTGATGGGGCTTTGCGACGCGTAACGTTGTCGGAGCCTTTGTCTGCGCCTTTACCCTGAGTATTATGGAAAAATAAATTTGCTGCGGAACGTATCAGTTCAAAGCTTCTGAGCACTGCACACAAACAAGGCACAAGCCCCGGAGTCTGCTCGTGCGTCCTCTTATTGGGAAGAGTTACTGTGCAAGCTCTGCTCCAGCCTCCCAGCATCAGAGACCGAAGGAGCCCAGCCCATCCGGGCACAGACTGGTTAACAGCTGATTTACCCTTAAACACCTTAATAAATGCAGTGAAAGCCCCAACTCTGCGCCCCTCCCATCCCCTTGGCTGCAGGAGCAGGGCAGCTCCTGGGGGAGATGCTGCTCCAGGTGCCCACCTGGCCACTTCCCTGCCCAACAGGGAGCTGTGGCTGGAAAACACAAACCCAGCGCTGCCTATCCTGCCCAGCCCCTCAGGGGCCCACGGGTGCCACATCCTGGCTGCTCTGCCCTGGATGGAGCAGAGCTCTCACCAATCACACCAGCCCTCGCCAGCCTGCTGCCACCCAAGGAAGGGATGGAGATCGCCCTCCCCGAGGGGGCAAGGACAAGCCCCACAAGTCTTGCCTGCTTTACATTAGTTCCTTGTCTTTCTAGTATAGAGAGAACTTTTAGCACACTATTTTACCCAGCCCCAACCAGAGCAGTTTCCCAGGTTCTTGGAATCCTTTATAACCCTCCGAAGGATCAGCAAATGATTTTTCACTCTTTCCTTTCGATTGGAGAGGAGAGGGATCTCGGCTCAATAGTAATTAGAGTGAACTGCAGCTTTTAAGCAGTCAAAGCTCATGTTACCACTGGGATGCAAGAATGATATAATCAGACACCAGGGTCAGATAACCAAAAAAAAAATCCTTAAGGAGCTGATAACAGTTCGGATCTCCCCGAGCTGAGTTGCCCACAGCTGCTGGGCCTGAGGGAGATGCAGGGAGGGGTGGGAAGGAGATGGCATCGCAGCACAGGGACCCACATGGGGATGGTGGCAGGAACCTGCCTGCACCTCCACACGGTGCTCAGCCTTCCTCTCCAAGGTGAGAAGAAGAGCTCCCACATCTCCAGGTAGGGCAGTAGGAACCTGTCTGCTCCTCCACACAATGCTCAGTCTTCCTCCCCAGGAGGAGAAAACCGCCACATCTCCTTGGTGCTGGCAAAGGGCAGCATCCACCCTGCCATCTTCCCGGCTGACAGCGAGGGTCTGACACCAGCTCCCTGAGACAGATGGCATTTGTTGGGGGTCAACATGACTCTTCTTCCAGCTGCTCTCCCCAGGCCCATCCTGCAGCACCCCATGCAAAGCCAGGGGCCAGCACAGGGGTCCCACCACAGCGCTGGCACTGGCAGGATAAACAAATTTGCTTTCCCTGGCTGCCCGAGCCCTGCCCCCCTGAGCCCTCCTGCTTCCCCCCTTGCCCCTCTGCACATTTAATCCGCTCCTCACCCCAAACCAAGGAGGATGCAAGTTCAGTGGGGCTGGATGCTACAGATTAGATTGCATCTGTCTGGGTATAAATAATTTACTGCTTGATGGTCAGAGTGAATTTAATTACTTTTTGTTCTCCTGATAGAATCAGCCCACCGCTGCTAAAGCATTTCACTCCGAATTAGCCTGAAAAGGACTAACAAGGCAGTGCTAATTTTATACACACGACATCCCCCGCAGTCTCTGAAAATACAGCTCCACGGAGCCCCATGCACGGCCGTCCCCCTGTGAGGCTGGCAGAGGGGCGGCGCGAGGGAGCAAAGCAGGGGCAAACCCTGGGTATGAGGGAAATGGGGTGGGAAGAGATAGGCACTGGCTTGCAAACCCTCGTCCCTTCTCCTTTTGCTCTGCCCTTACTTCCAGTTCCCGGAGGACCTGGAGAAGGGGCAAGAGAATGGGGAAGGAGGAGCGCATGGCCAGCGGAGCTGATGCTGCTGCCCACCAGATCCTCTCCTGCCCAGGCAGGGGCTCCCTGCCAGCCTGTCTCCCACCTTGTCCCCAGGTCCCAGCACCCGGGGTCACATCAGGCCGCTTGCTGCAGGCTTGCCACTGCCTTGGAAAAACACGAACACATCAGCGCTCCCTGGAGACACGTGCCCGGTCACCTGGAAGGAAGAGGAGATGAGGCAACAGCGGGGCCGGCTGCGGTCACTGCCCTCGGGCACAGGAGCTGGGCACAGAGCCCTGCAGCAAGTGCCAGGTCCCAGCAGCCCCCCAGCCCCAACAAATGGCTCCAGTTCACCCTGTGCAATGCAGCCCTTCCGTGCTTAGCATCCCACCTGGATGCTAGTCGAGCACTGGCCTCATCTGAGACAGAAGTGGGCTAGCCCGATGGGTTTTGGTGCAACCCAAGGAACCGAAGGCGGCAGAAATGCCCCTGCTCCAAACACCGGCTGCAAGCGCTGCAGCCCCTGAGAGCACATTGCTCCAGGCTGTGTGCAAACACATCGAAAAGCAGTCTTGGCCCCCAAAAGGCCACTGCAGTGGGGAGAGGGCTGGCAGGAAGGAATGCAGAGGCAGCGTTAGCCGATGCAGCAGGCGAGGATGCCGGTGCTCACAGCATCAGGCACCCCGGGGGCAGCAGGGCAGGGGCAAGGCTGCTCCGGCAGCAGCTCAGCGGCGCAGGGCAGCGCTCCCACAACCGCCAGTCCCTGTAAAGCATCGCTGCGTGTTTTCCCTTAGCTCTGTAATTAGACCCTGGCTTCTCCTCTAAGGACGGAGTCTCATTGACCGCAATGCTTTACTGGTCCTGCCTCCCTCCTCTGACCTCCCCTGTCTCCACCACGATTTATGCTCCACATTAGCAGTCTACCAGAGCCGCTTCCCGCGTCGCTGGGGCGAGGTGGCATTGCAGCCGGCTGGGCTGTGACAAGCTCCCCCAGTAACCCCAAACCCTAGCGAACAGCATGGGATGATGCCTGCCTCCAGCACAAACCCCTCCACAGATATGAACCCCAGACATTTCTGCCAGAAAGTGAAATTCTGGAGACACAGAGCCTGCGGGGAAAGGCTGAGTGAGCTCTTCCAGCAGCAGGAGGAGGGAAGGGAGAGGCTTCTCCACCATGAAACCACCCCCGTCAGCTCAACAGTCGCCTTCCCCGTCAGGACGGCCACATTCCCGCACAGCGAACTAACAGGCTCGTTTTCTCCACTCCGCTTCTAATCGCAGGGCTCTGGCTCTAAGCCTCTAATCCCACATGCAGCATCTCACTCAATAAATCACCCCGTAAAGGCAAATTGGCCAACAGCTATCGGCAGCTGTCAAGAGCCTGCGGGCAGAACCCTTCGCCCTGACACACGGCTGCTGGACCACCAGCACCGCAGACAGGGACTGCGGCAACACCACGCGGCACAGGCAGGGCTGGGATAGCAAGGCATCCCCAGGGCACGACAGCATGGGTGGGAGCAGCATCCCTCCCTCCTTGAGCTTGTCCTCTGGGGCCACCGCAGCCCCAGGGTCGCTCTCCCGCTGCCAGGAACACGTCTGCGTGATCTTGCCCTATCTCTTATTTACATGTAAGCTGGGCTGACAACTCCTCTTCATCACAGTGCCAGAGTCTTCCTCAGAGGCCATGCATCTCAAGCAGGACAGCACCATAAATATTGCATAGGAGGTGTTTCTAATCTAGTTATGGGTTCAGCCTCTCATGCTCTTCCATCAGGGAGCCTTGGATTGAAATTGAAGTGTATTAGTATAATTTTATCAGGTTTTATTAAGCCTAGGGTCTTACATTTTTGATATATAGTTTTAATTAAGTTTTAAGTCAAAGAATGCAGTCGCTCATATTTTATCTTGCCATGTCACATCAGAGGGAGGCAGTTAATCAGCACGTACAAAAACTTCCCATCGCCAGTGATGAACGTTCATGAACTTTGCCTGCAGAGACCAACATCCCTTCATCGCTCACAGCAGGAGCCCACAGCCTAACCGACCCCTCAGCCCTCTTGCCCCCTCCCCAAGCCTGTGCTCTCCTGCCTCCAATGCCAGTGCTCCTGCAGGAATACACACAGGCAAGGAGGGAAAAGCCTCTGGCTAAAGAGGGAAAGAGGGAAGGTGGCCTGGAAGCAGCTGGCACTGGGGGCTGCTCCCAGCCAGGCTCAGCAGCAGCTGCTGCTGCCAGCAGGAGAGCAGGCACTGAACCAAGAGCAGGTATGGGCATCGCTGGCAAGAGGCACCGCTTGCCCCCACTGCCACCTACAAGAGGATGGAGTCACGAGTGATGCTCTGGTTAAGCCTGTTACCCAAAGCCCTCTTGCATCCCTTTCCCCACAGAGAACAAAGAGGCAAATCCAGTGCGTGGCCGTGCACGGTCGCCCACTGCACTCACCGACCTGCCAGCCTGGGCACCACAGTGGGGAGGGGGCTGGGGGGCTGAGGGACGGTGGTGCAATGGCCAGGAGCAGCTCAGGTATTCATCTCTGGACCTACAGCATCCCTGGGGCTCTGACGGCCCGACAGCCATGGACCAAAGGGTCCTGTCTCAAAACCACACAGCATTTTGTGCTCAGTTCTCCCCTGCTCGGTGCACACACACCGACCAGCCCTGCCAGGGAAATCAAAACCCATGAATCTGGATGGGGTCTTGAGCGGTCTCGTCTAGTGGGAGGTGTCCCTGCCCATGGCAGGGGGTTGGAACTGGATGATCTTTAAGGTCCCTTCCAACCTAAACCACTCTATGATTCTATGATATGATTCTAATTTCCCAACCAGCAGAGCAGCGCTGTGCCAGCCGCCCGCAGCAAGCACAGAGCCAGATCCGCTCCTTCAGCAAGCCCCTTCCCAGCAGCAGTCCTCTCCGGTTTTATGGCTGAGCTATCCCCAAACATCCATACATCAATCTAGGAAGATTTCAGCTGCGCACCCATCCCAGCTCCAGGCTGGCTCCCAGCACCAGGATGAATGGTTGCTGCTCCCTTGGGGCTCCAGGCTGAGCCACACGCTGGAACCAGCAGCCAAATCTGGCTGGTTCTCTCCAATATGGGAAAAAGGAATCCCAGCCCCCAGCTGTGGGGACTGCCCGATCCCACAATGGGCACAACAGACCCCCAGGGATGGTATAACCCTGGGGCAGCTGCCAGCCCCTGCACATCGGCACTGCCCAGACCACTCGCTGCCAGGAGCATCACCAGTCAGGCACACTTCTCTCCTCTAAAAAGAGCAGTTTGGGGACATGAGGTCTGTGTCTATCTGACAGCAAGGGCAGCAGATGGCATGGCAGCTTGCACTGTGGCTGCCCTCGCCCTCCATGGCTGCCCAGTCCATGGAGGGCTGCTTCTCTCCAAGGACCCGAGGCTATGGTGGCAGCAGATCACTCACAGGTCCTTGGGAAAGGCTGATTCGTCCCCTCTGGAAGAAGCTGCAGACCTGCCACTCTGCCTGGGCACAGCAAGGTGTCTGGCTGCAAATGCGCCCTCTCCACACACAGCTGAGGAGCCCCTCGCTCCGTGTCAGCCCACACACACCACACACTTGGGTGGGAGCCAAGGCAAACCCTCCGCTGGCAGCCCTGGACACACACTCGGCCAAGCTTGGGTCTCCAGAGACCAAAGCCACAGCATCCCCGCACCCCCCAGCAGCAAAGCCCATGGGGGGGACAGGACCCTTGGGGACACACAGACCCCACGCAGGTCACAGGCTTCCCCTCAGCTGAGGGGCAGAGATCTCAGAGGATTTCTGAGGATGGAGACAACAACAGTCCAGAAACATTTCAGGTGCTGGAGCTTGAGAAGTAGAGGAGATGAGTGCAGACCTGCCTCTCCAAGTTGAGGTGCTTAAAAATTTATCATTGAACTTGCAGAAACGAACTCAATTAAAAACCATTTTAATAGTATTACATTAAAAAAAAAAAACTCTCATATTTCCTATGTCAAGGTTCCTGTCTATAAGAGCAGCAGAAACCTCCAAGCACAGCATTACAAATGATGGCATACGCGCTGTGCCGATAAAAGCCCGTGTCACCGGCCAGCGCCTGCCCTGTCGCCTGCTCCGTTGCTACGGGAAAGACGGATGGAGTGACACAGCCACGTAAAGCAGCAAGCATGACCCATGGGGCTCCAGTGACCCTCACAGCCAGGAGAGCTTTGCTCCCAGTTTGCTCCAGCAGCAGAATGGGAGGAAGGACTGAGCCACAGGAAGCAGCAGGAAGCAAGGAGCTTGTCCGGAGCCTCCCGAGGGGCTGTGGAGAAGCAAAGTTCCTTAACATGGTGGGAAAGGTGGAGATGGAGCAGGTAGTGCTCACCCACCACCAGAACAGCCCAAGGCACCGGCCCTGCTCCATCATGGGATGCCCCAACAGGTCATGCGAGCAGGCACAGGTCTGGGTGCCCATCCTGCCTCGCACACCAACCCCGCAGTTACAGCCCCGTCCCGCAGCAGCACGTACCCCGCTGCAAGCACAGGCAGTTTCTATTTTAGGCTGCTCGTGAAGAACTCTGCTTTCTAGAGGAGGAGGAAACCAAGAGAACCCAGGCTGCTGTGATGCTGCTGTTGCTTGCTGCAATTTCAGTCACTGTTTTCCCAACCTCGCAGCCCCTGTCTCTCAGTGCCTCTGTGCCCAGACCTCTAATTCCTGCTTCTGCCCCCTCCTGACCTGTAGTCTCCCAGCCTGGGCTATTGCTGGCCCATGGCCACCATCCCCACGAGGTCTCCACATGACCACCGTGGCACATCCAGGTGCAGAAGGAACATGGCAGCCCCAGGAGTTCACCTGGCCCTCAAAGCACCCCTGGGGAGGGGGCAAGGGATCACGGGAGCTCCTGGACCACTCCCCTGCATCCTGCTCCAGCATCCCAGTGCCCCCCTGGACGGCCACATCTCCTCATCATGGTGACCATCAGCAACCACAGCGACTTCTTTCCTATGACAAGGGAGGGAATCCCAGGACGAGCAGGAACAGTCCAGCTCAAGACTAACAGACTCACCAGAATGGGAAGTGTATTTTGCATTTCCTTCCCTCTCCTTTGCAAAGAAACAGAGATTTGGGGTTGGATCTGAATTTCATTCAGAAGAAAAGAATTTTCTTTGAAAAGAAGGCAGTTGGATTGCTTAACTCGCTCTGTCCCCATACTCCCATTAAAATGGGATTTGAGACAAAGAGAGAGTTTCAGGCCAAGCAGCCTGGGTCCTGCTGGATCACCAGGACCTGGGTTACCCTGGGGCTGCACTGTCCGGGGGTGGGGGCAGCTGCTTAACCCCTTGCATCTCACTGGCATAGGGACCCTGACTGCAGCAGAGGCAGTGCTCACCCAACACGGTGAGGGGAGATGGGCCACAACCCAGAGCAACTGTCTGTGTCCATAAACCCAGCCCACGGCAGAGCAAGGCTGGGCCACTGCTGCAAGGCAAAGGGTGCAGACAAGAGCTGCATCCAGGCTGGAAAGGATTCCCAGGGTACAGCCTGCTCATGGGCTCCTGACCCTGCAGCGGCAGCAGGTACATCAGCAGCCCTTTTTTTTACAAAAAAGGCAAACTGAGGTGCTTTGCTGGGATAGAGGAGCCCTTTCCATGCCAGCATGGCTAGCACTGCTTCCTTGCTTCCGGTCCCTCCCCTCACCACAGGCACCTCAGCCCCTTGCCTGACAGGCAGGGGCATCCTGCCCACATCCTGCTGCCTGCATCTGGGCAGTGGGAAGGCCTCTTCAGCTGGTGCTCAGCTCCAAGGCATGGCACAAGCAAAGGTTTCTCACACACATGGTCTGCAGGAATTGCTGCCTGGGGTTCTCCTGCCTCCCGCTGCTGCCCAGCTGCAGCTCGCTCACCATAGTGCACGCAACACCCCTGCCCTGTGCCCACTGTGCCAGCGCGTTGCAGCACATCAGCCACCAGCATCCTGCCTGCATCCTGCTGCCTGCATCTGGGCAGCGGGAAGGCTGCTTCAGTCGGTGCTCAGCTCCAAGGCACCGCACCAACAAAGCCTTCCCACACACATGGGCTGCAAGGAACGCTGCCTGGGGTTCTCCTGCTGCAGCCTGGCTGCACCCTGCTCCCTGTGATGCATGCAACACCCCAGCCCTGTGCCCGCTGCAGCAGTGCCCTGCAGCACATCAGCTGCCCACCCTACAGCCCCTCCGCCCACCCCAGCACCAGGTGCTACCAGGAGGGCCGCAGGCACCTGTGCAGAGGCTGCAGATAAATTTTAACTGGGCAGCAAGAGAGCAGGGGAGAGCGAACTGGAGAGCAAGCGCGCTGCGTGTCATTTCAATGCGTGTATTTATATCCTTCACCGACGCAGCATCCCTTTGTAAAGCCACAGAGCGCGTATAGTCAGGGCTGTCAGTTCAGCGGCATGTTACAAGTGTTTGATATGGAGATTTTGGCAGTGGGAATGGATGTACCTTGCTGAGAGGTTTATGTAAAATGACAGCTTCTGGAAAATTAAGCACTCAGATATATAAAAAAAAAAAGAAAAAGAAAAAAAAAAGGTACAAACAAAAAAGAAGGGAGGCCTCCCGCTCAAGGAGTCCAAAACAGATTTCTCCTCCCTGCCGGCCCGCGAGCATCTCCCCACTGCCGGCAGAGGCAGCGCGCAGGCAGCGCACCAGCTGCACCAGCCCCACCAGCGCAGCACGGCTGGTTCAGGCTTCACACCCGCACTCCCCCGCCTCAGACCGCTGCCCCATTTCCATTTCATCACTCCTCCTTCTCCCCCTTGTTTACGGGGCTGAGCCTTTTATCGCTGGCTGTGCGTGGGTGTGCGCGGGCGGGAGGAGGATGCCTGGAGAGCGCTGCTGTCAGCAGGCCTGGGGAGATGCTCTGCAACTTCTGCCATCGCAGGGCTTGGAAGCAGGGGATGCTGCGCAAACAGAGCGAGGCAGCGGCCAGTCCCACCACGGCAGGTTCCCCCCACCACGGTGCCGTGTCAGGGGATGGACCCTGAGCTCTGATCAAAGAGTAATTCCAACACCCATCCTGGAGTCTCTGTCTATGGACACGGCTCGAGGAAGGCCAGCTGGAGCTGGAGGCACTGCAGGAAGAGCAGAAAGGATCCCACCCCTAGACAGGTCCAGATTTTCTGGGGAGTGGGGGGTTTGCTTCCTCATCAACTCCAACCAGCGCAGGCGTCCACTGCCCACCTCACCTCAACTGCCTTCAGCACCCTCAGCCCCCCACGCAGGGTCATCTCAGCCAGGAAGGGAAGCAGCAGCAGCATCCACCGGAGCCTGGCTCACACCTCCAAAGCCACATCTGCCCTGGCACGCTCTGCTGCAGCCAGCTCGCTCCTTCCAGCTTTACACCCCCCTCCTCCACTGCCTCCAGCCCGGTGGGGATGCGTGCCCGTGGCCAGGGTGGAAGCAATTCCTGCTGCAGCTATAATGATCCATAAAGGAGCAGACTTGTTTCTTACCTCTCCGAAATGAAGGATGGTGATTACCCTGCATCCCAGTCCACAAAGCTTAATCCAAATTGATGGCCTCCCAGAGACTGCTCCTCTTGCCTATCACCCAATCTAATATCTGACTCTCCCCTACTCACGTTTACTCAGTAACAAAACGTCAGAGTAACTCACGCTGGCTCTGGACAGAAAGGCCATTTTATCCTGAAGTGAAAGGCTCCTAGACGAGACATTAAATTAACGGCGCGTTAGGGAGAGGTGGCAGCACCAGCCTCGTCTTCCTACAGGTCCCAGGCAGCAGGGCAAGGTTCTGCTCAAACATCTTCAGGGACAAACCCTTCTGTAACCCCCTGGCTGCTCATCAGGGACGTTACAGTGGATGCAGAGGATGAGAGAGGACCTAGGATGCCCCCAAAGCCCATCTGCCCAAACCCCACCATACACCCCAAATTCCAAGTCACATAAATGCAACTCCAGACACACATGAGACTGTCACCACTTCATAAGAAGGCTAAAGCAGAAGAAAACAGTAGTCCTTCGGTTCTGACTTGGATCACAGATGAAGCACACCCCTAACCATGTGGCTCCTTGGTGCAAAGCAAGCTCAGGAGAAAAAAGCATCCATGGGCTTCAAAGGGGGCAGGAAGAGTTTCCTCACTCACCACACATCAGAGGGGATCGCTGCAGGGCAGAGCAAAGCCCGTGCAAGAGCACATGCTCTGCAGAGGTCCCAGTTACGGCCACAGGCACAGTTCAGCCTCATTTCTAACAGCCATCCCAGAGACCTCAGGACTCAGTGCCAGCTACCCTGCTCCTCCTCGAGCAGGACAAACCATCCACCTGCACCAGCCATGCAGCAGGATGTGGCTACATGGGATGCCAGTGTGGCTCTGGAGAGCAGCACCGCTGGGTACAAAACCACCTTGGGCTCCAAACCCTCTTTGTCTGCTGAGGTGGCAGCACAGCAGCAACACAGACCCTGCGGGGGTGGGGGACCTGCCCAACACTCACAGCATCAATACGACCCGGCTCCACCTGCATCCACCTCCCACCTTGACCAAGCCAGTCTGCCCAGTGCCAAATGATCTGCCCCACGAGGAGCTCAGAGCCCCCCACCCACGGCTGCAGCCCCCACTCCCCAGCCTGGGTGCGGAGGCACCGACGTGCAGTCAGAGCAGCGCTGCAAGGCAGGCACTGGGCTGGGCGCAGCTCTGCTCAGCTATAAATATCCAGGAGCAGAAGTGACAACAAAGGCTACAGCTGAACTGTGCACCATCTATCATGGGAACACAGCACAGCCACTGAACTTAACTGTCCTGTATTTCCCCCTGCACTTGAGTGAGACCTGGCAGAAAGTGCTCCCCGATGTCCTACCCGCTGGCAGGATCCGCTCCCGCACATGCGTTTGTCCCTCCAGTGCAGCCAGCTCCTTCACTACCCAAGCTCACTGGTGACCTGGCAGGTGAGGCACTGGGGAGCCTGGGCTTTGGGCACCAGGACACAAACCCACGGGAGGTGGCAGCTCTGTCTCTGGCAGCACCAGGCTCAAGCCAACCAGCTCCAGTGGCTCTGAGCATCCTTGCTGCCAAGAGCCTCCCACTGACCTCAGGCATCGCTGAGGAGGAACCCAGGTATCCCCAGCCGCCAGCAGCCCCTTCCCTTCAGCCAGACGCCGTCGGGCAGCGTGGGTCCCCACAGCCCTGACCCCAGGCAGATGAGCTGATGAACATTCAGACATCAGTCCTCCCTTTTCCTGCTTAAGATATCCTTATTTCTACCGCACCACAGGTGTGCACGGCACTTAGAGCCAGGGAAGCAGCGGAGCTCCCTGCCAGCTGAGCTTACTTTCTAATTAGACAGATAACAGCAAATCATGACAACAGACCACCGTGGGGAACGGCAAGAACTGCTGCTCTGTGGACAGCAGGAGCTCTGGGGCCTGACAGCTCCTCCACTTTCTCCACTCTCACTCCCCGCAGCCGGCAGTGGGAACGCAGCAGCAGCCCTTGCTGCAGCCCCAGCTCTGGAAAAAGAAACAGAAGGGAGAGGAGGGAGAGAGCGGAGCTGCTGGAGGGCAGTAGGGTCACTTCACCTGCTCCCCACTGCAGCCCTTCTCCCCAGGCACCGCAACGTGCTCAGCAGCTCCCTGGGCATGGACAAGAAGTTCCATCCACACTCACAGAGAGGCAGGCAGGAGGGCAACACGCTCCATGCAGGACGAGGGCAAAGCCATGGCCAAACCACGGGCACTGCTCTGCCCTGCGGAGCACCGTGAGCCCCACTTGCATGTCAGGGAGCATCCTCAGCAGAGAGCACCCACCACAAACACCAGCTCAGGGTGGTCCACGGAGCCAGCACACCTCATCCCAGGGAGGGACACCCCAACTCAGCTCTGGCACAGACCCAGAACCCATCGCACCCCGAGGGAAACTTCCGTGGGGAGAAGCCGGAGGAGCCCAGCACACCTCAGGGCTTGCACAGAGCTAGAGCAGGGCAGCCCGGCTGCACACCCGGTGTGGGCTGTCATCGCTCCCACCGCTGCAGCAGGTGGGCGGCCGTGCCAGGAGGGGATGAGCAGGGATGCAAGAGGATGTGGGTACCATGAAAAGGGTGTTCCTGGAGGAATAAGGAAAACAAACCCAAGGGATATTCATGGAGCTGCCCCAGCCAAGGAGCAAGCACAGGCACAAACGCATTCATCCTGGGCAAATCCAACGAGAGTCAAGTGCAGTTCTGCTCCCCCGTCCACCCTAAATTCTCCTCAAAGCCAGACGTCCCCTCGTGGTGCAAGGCTTCAGTGTGTGCATGCGCATGTGTTTTCATCCCAGTCTTTAAATGAGGTCTTTGCTGAGAATTTACAATTCCCCCATGGCCTCAATCTTGCAAAGATTGCTTTTTTAGCACTGTTGGGCTTTAATTCTAATAAGCCTCCTCTTTATTACGGAACCAGGTCACATTGCCTTGACACTGCAAGAAAATCTTTCATCAGGAAGGAAAACGGAGAAGGGAAAAGAGAAATAAAGAAGAAGGTGGGGGGGGAGGAGAAAGGGGAGACAAACAAATAAAAGCTGCTCACTTCATCCAGGGGACTTTTTGAACCAGGCAAACAGCCGGCGGGCCAGCAGTGGGGCTGCCGGGGAGAGGTGCCTTCCCGCAGTGCTGCTCGCACCCCCAAACGCGCAGAATTATTTCTGGTGCGGCTTCACCTCCCACACACCCTCCCACCCTCCGCTGCTTAAAAATGCCGAGAGGAGCAGGAGGGGAAGCTTGACAAAACTTTGACAGACATAATGAGGACGGAGTTCAGCCCTGCCCTGGACAGATGGCCGATACCACCAGCCCGGTGCAGGGCTCCTCATTACCTGGCCGGCGCCGCAGGGACGGGAAGCAGCGCAGCAGATCGGGGTGGCAGCGCCAAGCACCCACACGACCCAAACGCTCCTGCCAGCAGAAATCAAAGCCCTTTGCTGGCGGGAGGAGGCGGCAGCACAGCTTCTCTTTCCCAACACAACTGGCTGAATACTGATTTTCCCTTTTGGAGGCTCCTCACCCTCCAGCATCCCAATCCGTGCCAGGCCTCTCAGCTGGTCAAGGTGGAGGTTGCTGCCTCCTCAGCTCTCCAGTTTCTCGGGCTTGCCTGGATCAAGATGTGTTATCACAAAACATCTCCTGTTGCTGTATTACGTCATGGTCATTGCCATGGAAACGGGCTGATCTCATACCCCACCTCAGCTTCCTATGCCTGCATCCGTGGCCTCCCGGTGCAGGATCAAGAGAGGGCTCATCTGGGGCTCATTAAAGTCCTGTCTCCGTCAGCTCCCGGACAACGAGGCCCTATTAGTCAAAACGCAGAGGAAGCCAGGATTATAGGGTGCTGGTCCCAGTGCCTCCTTCCCCATCCCATTCAGGGCTGGGCAGACAGCCCCAGAGCCCCTTCATGTCCCGCAGGAGCCTTGTGTCACACAGCAGGGAAGATCCCAGGCTGTGCTGATGCACAGCGGCACGCGTCTGCAGCACATCACAGGAATCCCACATCCTGGCCAGCCTGTTAATCTCTCACTGCCAGGTTGCTGCTGCCCGTGCCAGATCAGCCCTCTGCCCCTGCCTGCACTGCAGCCAAACTCTCTGGTGGCATGCGGGGCTGCACAGTGATGCGGGGGGGCCAAGGAGGCACATCCCTGGAAGAAAAGTACCCAACCAGCACATTCCTTATCCCTGGTCTGCTTCAGGGGATGGCTGCAAGGATGTTCATGCATGCGACAGCGACTGTAGCATCCCACAACACCCACTCACAGGACTGCCAGGGTCAGGAGGGACCCCAAGAAAGTAAAGGATAAGCTGGAGACCACCAGATCACCCCCAGCACAGCCAACCTAGGTCATCTCAAAAGCCCTAACCTGGAATATAAACTGCCATGCAAGGTGCCCATAGCCCAAAGCCACTGAGCATCCTCCACACCGTGCCCCCAGCATCAGACAAACCCAGCAACTGATCCCAGTGCAGGAGGAGACTCCAAAACCAGGCTCCCAGCCCTGTTCAAGGGCAAGGGCCCACAGTCCATCTCAGTGGAGGCTCCGTGGCCAAAGGAAGCAACTCCACCAGCAGTGAAGTTTCCTCTGTCCCAGACAAGGAGCCAAAGCTCCAGCTCTGGTTTTGGAGGTGGGAGATGCAGATGGGGCCATCAGTGCCATTTAGCATTCAACAGCGTATGCAGAGCAATGGCCAAGCAAGCTGCATCACTGCAGGGAACCCAAACTCACCCTCCAGATTCTTCCTACTGGGTTGTTTGCTTAGCAGGGGAAGGCAGGGCTTTATTAAGCCAAATAACGCCATCACAGGAGCTGAAAATGCCTTTTCCAGGGTCAGCAAGGGACGAGGCTCCTGAACTGTAGCTTCTCCCCTAGTGAGAGCACAGCCAGGATTACAGCAGGGGGGACAAGGGCTGCTCGAAATGTAGATGTTTTAATTCTCAACGCTAGCAGCTGCACTTAAGGCAAGAGAGGCAGGGAAGCCATGCACAGGAGTAACCATGGCAACTTCACGGAAGTTAAATAAAAACTTCTTTAAAAAAAGATAACGAGGTCCCTGAATCATGCTTTATCAGCTATGTTGCTATAAAGATCGAGATACAGCCAGCTCAGGATTCCTAATTACTTCTGCAATATACTGTAGATAGCTTTATTTAAAAAAATCTGGCTACGCGTATAATGATTTGGACCCCTCTCCATACTGGGATTTGCATATCCCATCAAACACCTTCTCAGGCGGATCCGCCTGCGAGAGCCCTCCCGTGCAATGCCTGCCTGCTTGCAGCTCTGGGGACTCCTGCGGCTGCGCCCCAAGTCCTGCTATGGCACAGAGGGCATGGGGAGAGCCCCCCCAGCACTGCTGCACGGCCAAGCCAGGATGCTGCCAGCACATCCTCTCACCGCGGTCCTGCTGGAGCCTCCTGAGTGCAACAGAAGCATCCCATGCACCCAGCCCTGGCTATCAGGCAGCTCTGGGCGACTGCAGCAGCGATGCGCTGACACGCAGATTACCTGGGCTGCCTGCAGAGCCCCTCGGCATGGAGTGATGCTCTCCAGCAGCATCCACCATTTGAACGTGCCGAACATCCACAGCTGCACACAGAGGTCTCCCCAGAGGTAGCACTGCAGCCCCTACCCTACACCCACCAGAGAGGGGCTCAAGCACCAGGGATGTGACACCCCAGCCTTAGGGTCACCCTCCCAGGGCCCAGAAAGCAGCCAAAAGCAGTGTTTGTCCCCAGTGCAGCCAGCACCTTGATGCCTGCTCCAGCACTACGGCAGAAATTCCTTCACTGCCCAGAAACCAAACCACAAGTTGTGAGAGATCTCTAATCCCTTTTTCCTACAAAACAGACTCTCAGACAACCCCAGTAACTCCTGGGGAGCCAACAGACCTTCCCAGCCTGCAAACAGACAACGCTCGATCGTATGCCCAACTCAGCTGTGCTGTGCCCGCCAGGTGTTATGGACCCAAACGCTGTTTGGGGAAGTTTCATCAAAGCCCACGGTTTCCATCAGCCGCAGCAGCAGCAAAGGCAGCTGGTGGAGGAGTTGCCAGAGCCCAAGGGCTTGTCAGCGGTCCCAGTGACCTGGGGCCTCTCACACACATAGACACAGAACACCAGTGGTGTCACCACCCTACTCCCCCCTTCCGTCTGAGCCCCTAAGAAAACGGCACCAAAAGCTCCCCAAGCCCAGCTGGCCACACAAACCCAAACCCACCCAGCGAGGATCCAGGCAACGCAGTGGCTCCGTCAGTTGACGCTGCGCCGTTTCCCAAGTGCGCAGGGTGTGCCAAGCCTGCCCTGTTTGAGCGTCCACCAAAGGGGATGGGTTTACTCCAACCATCAGTGCATTAAAGCCACCGTTCCCTTCCCAGTCCCCTGCCTGTAGCCAAGAGGGGCCACCAGTGAAGCCCTGGCACACAGACCCTCACTCCATATCATGGAATCATCAAGGTTTGAAAAGACCTCTAAGCTCATCCAGTCCAACTGCCAGCACAATAGCACCATGCCTACTAAACCATGGCCTAAAGTGCCCCGTCTACACCTTTTCTGAACCCCTCCAGGGCTGGAGACTCCACCACTTCCTGGGCAGCCTCTTCACCACTCTTCCAGTAAAGACATTTTTTCTAATATCCAATCTAAACGTGCGGGTGGGATGGGGAGCAGGGAGCGCTCCGGCAGCTGCCCTCAGCTCTCACCACTCCCCCCAGGGATGCAGGGCAGGGAGAAGGCAGCCCAGGCTCCGAAAACCAGCGCCACTGCCCAGCTCAGCCCCTGCTCCACCAACAGGCAGCATCCAGCATGCATGGCCACACCTTCCCACCAGGGCCAACTCCAGCCAGGAGGCAAATCCCTCCGCACAGCACTGTTAACCGATCGCTTGTCACCGTGTTTCCAGCTGGACTCCCATTACTGGCTTAAAATTAGTAATTCTTTCTTACTGGCCAATTCACAAAGACATCACATCGAACTAAAGGATGTCAGGTCTTCTGCTAATGAGAGCAATGCCCCACGTGTAGGCTTAATTAGTTATTAGAATTCTTTATTTTCTCAGTTTACGTTAAGACTAAGTGAATTATATGTATTATTTACTGTGTTTTTGAAGTAATTTAAATTAAAGCTGATTCTGAATGGAAATTAGAAATCAATTAAAATGTAGAGGGAAAGTCAGCATTTTGAAGCAGATCATTAAGTAAAACACATTATTAAACACATTGGAAGCATAAATATCTAGGAATGTGTTCTATATTTAAAAGTGGATTTATTCAGCAAAGGAGGTATCATTCGCGGTCCAGGGACTGAGCAACCAGTTATCAAGGTCAAGATTTTATCAGCAGGTCCCAGATTCTCACATCTGTGTTTTACCCAGAGCTTGATTAAGAGTTTAGAAATCTGGAAAACTCTCCCTTTTTCTCCTGCTCCCCGCTTTAGAATTAATTGTTTATCGATCCGACAAGAGGAAAATATTCTCTCCTGGCTGCGGAGGAGGTGAGCCTGTTGTCAAAAGTTGTTTTATCACTTCCATAAATTCTAGTTGCAATGACTTCCTCTGGTTCAATAACACTGGTATCTCTGAGCACCGGCCGCACACACGCCCTGTTCACCGATTCCTGGAGATGCTTTGAGCAGATTACAGAATTCACACCATTGCCCAGATTCCCGGTTTCAAGAAATCCTGAATTCATCAGACTGTCCAAAGGGAGCATCAAACTCCAGTGAATCCATGTCCTCTTATATATTTTATATATTTAAATCCCATTTTCACCTGTCTCCTGCCTGGGCGGAAAGGCGTGCCAGGCATGTGGATGTCGGGCACTGCAGCACATCAGGCACCACGGCACAGCCAAGAGAGAAGGGAAGCAGCTAGGGCTCAGAAACCACCATCCCTGTCCAGGTGGTCTTTGGGCAGCATCTCAGCATCCCCACAACAGCACCAGCCAAGATGGCAAGTCCCTCCCTTTTTTTATTTTCCCAGATAGCAAACCATCCCTGCAGCAAGGGCAGAGGCAGCCTGGCAGGACCCATACGAGCACATGGTTCCTTCAATGCTTGGGAAAAGCAGCTTTTCCCAGCAACAAAATCCTCTGGATCCCATCCCTGTTTCCCCCAAACGGTAAGAGACCAAAGCACCAGAGCTGCTCTCCACCTGGGAAGCTCACAGGAGCAGAAAAACCATCAAGTTCTGAACAGTAAAGCCAAAAAATAACTCGGGGATAAAAATAAACAACAGCAGCATCACATGGGGCCTCAGAGCCGCTGGGTTGTCTGGTTTCCCCAGTGCTGCCCAGCTCGGGGTCCCACACATTCCACCTATCGCACCTCACCGCCAGCAGCACGGCCATGCACCACAGCTGGCAATAAAACCCTGTATCTCCTGCTGTGGTGGTCAGAGGACCACAGCAAGAGCCACAGAGAGAAAACACAGCCTGAAAGAGAGCTGGAGCCATTGGAGCTGGTGGTACTGGGATGCAGAGGAGTTTGGTGGGAGGATGACACACATAGGAGTTCAAAATTGCAGGGATCCCACTGTGTCGCTGAGGGTTGCCCATAATCTGGGGCTGAGAGGAGAGGTCAGGCAGGAGATGCCAATAAGGGAAGAGCATGGACCCAGCATGGAACACCCAACGAGGGGCAAGGAGGGTGGTGGGACATGCACACATTGGAGAATGAAACATGAAAAGGGATCCTGCGCTCACTTTGTCCCATTAGAAATTCAATCTTGTCTAGGCTGGAAGACACAATGATGCCTGGAGCATCCGAATGCGAGCTGAGCAACAGAGAGAGCTGGCTTCAGATTGGTTTATTAAAAATAAAGTCTTAAAAAAAATTAGTCTCAATAACTAATGAAATAACAGAGAATAAAATTTTGCTTCCTTGTCTGGTATCTCAGCCTGTCAATTAATTTGCAAGAACGCACATCCCAAAATACCTCAAACAATTCCAGCAGAAAGCCCTGGAACAGCACTGACAACAGCCCTTGCCTGTACTATGAAAGGTTAGAGAGGAAAAAAGAAGCTGCTGGTGGCAGCTCTCAGCATTCCAGCCCCGTTAGGGAGACAGGAGCATCCTGGTGGGAGAAGGCAATGGAGTTCTTGGCTCAGGCTGCTGCCCTGCTCGCTCCCTGAGGGTCCTGGGGGCAGCACATCCCCCTCGGGGCAGCCAGACCCAATGGTCAACAACAGCCAGGGCATGACAGGGGCTGGGGAGGGTCTCTGTGGGCTCTAGGTGGATACGTGGGAGGTCTTCCAGCTCACACGCCTGAAAATACGTCTCCTTTCCACTTCATTGTATTCACCGCCAATGAGCAAAAGGCGTTCAGACCCATTTGAAAGCAAGCTGCTCTGCAGGTCACCTTTCAAACCCAGCTGAGGCACTGACTCACTCCACAGCCTCTGGAAAGGCATCACCGTCTCCTGGACTTTCTTATTCCAGATATGCGAAAAGGAGAGATGTTGCCAGTTGATCCAGCCCCGGCATCTCTGCAGGCTGCTCCGTGGTGATGCCCAAGGATCTCCAGGCTCCCAGCACTGCACAGCTTCAGCTGTGCACGTCCACGGCTGCACCACCTCCATCTCAACCCCTCTCCACCGAGCTCAGTCTCAAACCTCACCACCACCTCCCCTTCCTCTTCCATGGTTGTTTGGAAAGAGCAAACCATTCATAAGAACTAATTATTCAGTGTACTCTCACCCCATAAGACTGTAAATTAAAAAAGAACTCAAATAAATTAAGGAACTTCCCTCATGCCTTTTATTATCTCAATAACCTTCAGAGGCATTTATCTACCGTCAGCTGATTCATTTGAAAAATTGTGACGACAAACTAATTTAGTAAATGCATACGCTTAAAAACCTTTATTTATACACTGAATGAGCAAATACAGCCCGTGCTGGACAAGCTGCTTGAGAGGCGAGTCTGATGGGGACACTTGCATCTCCCCGAGCACCCAACACCAGCCGGCGTTTGCTGCAGCTCCGCTCCTGCGCTCCCCACCAGCCAGGGACAGCCAAGGATCCCTCTTAGGCATTGTGACAAATGAGCTAAAACCATCCCACCCGGAGTGGGAAAAAAGAAAATGGCTACGCAGGACAGGGAGGCAAAGCAGCAGCAAGGAGAGATGGGCTCCATCATCAGCAATCGCATCGCGCAGGCTGCCCGACCAGCCCAGTGCCCAGGATGTGAACGCAGTAATTAAGGACGACGTGTTCTAGTGATGGGAGATGGAGCAATAAGCACAACTGGGCCCTTTATTTTGGAAAGGAAGGGGAGAAAGGGGGAAAAAGGGGAGAAAAATCCCAGCCCTTGTCATAAAGGGACTGTGTATGTGGGGAACATATGGAGTTTGCGTGACTGGGAAAGGAAAGCTGGAGGAGCAGCTTTTCCAAAAGCAGCACCACATAGCGCAAGAGTGAGCATCCTAAAACATCCTAAAACCTCCCAGTCCGTCCGGGTCCCTCTCATTCCGGAGCAGCAGGAAGGCAACAGCCAGCTGCTACAGCAGCCCTCTGGCCAAGCACAGGGATACCCAGGAGGGACACCAGCCTCGCGCTCCCGACAGCGGTGCCTCGCACCGAGCAGGCTCCCAAGGGAGATGTCTGTCGGTGACGGCTCCTTCAGCGCCTCCAGTTCTGTGACGTCTGTCCCCATGCTGTTTCTGAACTGCCAGGAAGGAGCGAGACTCGCCGGGTTGGGGGGTTTCCCAGTCCCATCCTAGTCCCCCTGCGCCCCGTCAGATACCTGGGGCTGGGCTCCTGGCCACAGCAGCTCACTGGCCAGCTGGTCTGCAGGCTCCGGACCTTGTACCATCAGAGCTCCAAAACCACCCCCTCGGCTCATTCCACAGAATTCATGTCCCCGTGAGAGGATCCGATAGTCCTGCCCCAAACCCAACCACCTTAACCCTGGCAAAGGCTTACCTAATGCTGCAGCAGAGCATTTGTGTGCCCTCGTGCCAAGGATTTCTGTGGTACTGAACAATCCCACAGATAAAAGGAGAGAGGGAGGGCGGGAAAAAACCCTTCTGTATTTTCTGTGAAACAAGAAGCAGAGCCTCGCCACAGCTCCCCAGAGCCAAGAACAAGTTCCCAACGACCAGCCAGATCTGGGCAGCCCTGCCAGCCCCAACCCGCTGCAATCATCCCTCCACAAAAATTATCAACTCCAGGCTCTTTCTCCATCTATTATCTGGAAAAATAGCCTTAATTTCTTGCTTTGTGAGGCTTTATCACGCCTCAACCATTTTAGCCTGAAACCAGGAAGCTCTTTGGAGAACAGAGTGCCTTCATCTGTGTTTGCACAGCACCCAGCATGGCCAGGCCTCCCACCTTTGGGTACCACTAGAATGCAAATAACACCAGGCCAGAGGAATACACGCTGGAAGCAGCGAGAGACGAGCCATAAGCCTCAGACATCCTGGAGAACACCGGGCAGGATTAGCAGGAAAAAAAATATGAGGTGTTCCTCAATGCTGCAGCACATGGCGATCTGTCAGCACCCTGGGCTGTGCCCCCCAAGAAAACCCCAGCCAGGCTGGTCCCCAGGACAGAAATGCAGGAGCCACCCCGCCAGGCTTCTGCGGAGGCAGTGAGCGAGTTCCAAATCTTCACGGAAAGCAACCGAAAATAGTCGGTGTTGTTAATGTCATGCTTACTGGAGTGAGAAGCCGAGAAATCCCTGCTTCCCTGCTCTCCCCCTCCTCCATCTCTCCGCCTGCGCACACACAGAGGCACTAACGAAGCCTCCCCAGTGTTTTCCAGGATGCTCCTCAGCTGCTCCAGCCACAGGGACAAGTCCCTGTCCATAGCTCTTGCCAGCACCCCCTTGCCCACTGCCTGTCCCCATGCGTGCCCAGCCAGCGCCCCGGCAGCACAGCTGCTCCTGGATCCCCACACCACGTTTGTTTACTTCAGACATCTGCCTGGAAGCATTTGGCAGGGATGCTGTGCGCGGTGCAGCCTCCTGGCACGCACACCGACGGGGGACCGCCGGCATATGGGCGGCTGAATAACGGCGCTGTGCATTTCCACACGCAACACAAATAAACCAGGTGACTCCAAAAGGCCTTCTCCATCCATCCGTCCGTCCGTCCGTCCGTCCATCCATCCATCCTCCCACCTACCCATCCTCCAATCCATCCATCCATCCATCCATCCATCCATCCATCCATCCATCCACACGCAGCCTGCCCTTCACATGCCAGCACAGTGAGCTTGTCTGGTGATGAAATTCCTGGAGACAGGAATTCAGGAAAGGAAAAACCCAGCAAAAGCTGCCTCGCTTGCCTGGCTCTACCCACTCGCAGCGGGGCTGAGCTCTGCTCCCCAAGGCTTTGCCCACTCCCCGAGGCTGCCAGCCGGAGCCTCTCTTCACCCCATTAATCCAGCCTCCACCTCACCCAAGGTTTTCTTACAATTTACCTTCACCTGCAGGGTGTGATTTTAATTAGTGAAACATCCCTGTTAACAACAGCACCTAATTAAGACATCTGTTAAGGAGCTAACACGCAAACTTAATGAGAAGTTGTGCCAGAATCCTTTCGCAAGGCAAACCAAACGCTGCCGCCTGGGGAGCCGCCGTTACCGGGCAGGCTCGGCTACCGGATCCGGTATCGCCCGCCGCGGCGAAATTTCATACCGGGGAGCCCCGGGCCATCCACCGAGGGGTCCCCCCCGCAGCCGGCGCCGCGAGCCTTCGCAACGGATGCGCTCCAGGGGCTCCCGATGGACAACCCCGACTCCAGGACCATCTCGGTGGAATGCAGCATCCCCGCTCCCCTCGCCAACGCTGCCGTGCGGGGGTGCCCCGCTGCCGCCTCCCCACTCCGCTCGCCGGTGCTGCCATGCGGGGCTGCCCCCGTGCCGCCTCCCCGCATCCTCCCCGGTCCCTTCGCTGGTGTTGCCGTGCGGGGGTGCCCCGATGCATCTGCCCGCAGCATCCCCACTCCCTTCGCCGGTGCCGCCTCCCCGCAGCATCCCCGGTCCCCTCGCCGGTGCCGTCGTGCGGGGGTGCCCCGGTGCATCGTCCCCCTTCCCTTCGCCGGTGCTGACTCCCCACATCCCCCCCGGTCTCCTCGCCGGTGCCGCCGTGCGGGGGTGCCCCGGTGCATCCTCCCCCCTCCCCTCGCCGGTGCCGACTCCCCAAATCCCCCCCGGTCTCCTCGCCGGTGCCGCCGCCCCCGGTGACTCACGCGCTCAGAGGTCCCCGCCGCGGCGGACGAGGAGAAGGAGGAGGAGGAGGTGCAGGGCAGGCGCGGGTCCCCGCCCGCCGAGCGGCATCTCCCGAGCAGCGGCGCCCCCCCTGGGGGCAGCCCCGGCGGCAGGAGGAGGCGAAGCGGGGCTGAGGCTCAGCCTGCCCGGGCAGCCTCGCACACGGCTGCGCCCGCGCCGCCGCCGCCCCCGGAGCCGCCGCGGGGGGGGGCACGTGCGGACCGCCCCGCCCCCCGCCCGGGATCCCCTCCCCCTGCGCCCCTCCAGCCCCGGAGCCGGGGGGAAGACAGAGACCGGATCCCTCCGGCCGCTCCCGGCGACCCCCCCCGTGCTCGGAACACGCTCCCCCCACCTCGCGTTGCCCCCTCCCGTCTCAGGACAAGCTCCCACCCGCCCACGTTCTCCCACCCCCGTGCTCCCCATCACCCCCGCGTGCTCTCAGGACACGTTCCTACTCCACACCTCTCTCTCTCACTCAGGACACGCTCTCACCCTGTGCCCCCCACCCCGGGCTCAGGACACGTTCCTGCTGTACGCCACACTCTCTCACTCAGGACACATTCCCACTCCACGTTTCTCCCCACCCCCCATTTTCAGCACACACTCACACCTCATACATGCTCCCTTCCCCCCCCCCCCCCCCCATCCACACCTGGTGCTCAGTACATGCTCTCCCCCTCCCATGCACACCTGGTGCCCAGTACATGCTCCCTCCCCCTCCCATGCACACCTGGTGCTCAGTACATGTTCACCCCCCTCCCATGCACACCTGGTGCTCAGTACATGCTCCCATCTCACATTTTCCACCCCGTGCTCAGGGTACGCTCCCACTCCACGCCCCCATCCCCCCAGTCCGTGCTCAGGACACACTCCCACCCCACGCTCCCACCCTGGACTTCCACTCCGGCAAGGGGCTCAATGCACAACCCCACCCCAGTGGTGCAGGCAAGGAGGCATCTCGCAGTCCGGCAGCGTGCTCGGTGGGCTCTCATCTGGAAAGAGAGCCAGGTTTTTCCTCCCTTGATCCCCTCCCTCGAAGAGGAATGCATCACAGCCGTGACAAATGGGCAGCTCATTCCCACAGTTGGGCTGCACTTGCTGCCCCTGCGAGTGGGCCAGGAGCTGCCCCAAGGAGCTTCTCTCCAATTTACCATGAACTCAGCAGCACCGACCCATGTGGACGCACAGGTGAGCGAGGCGCAGACCTGTCAGCCCTCTGTGCGTGAGTCAAACACCACTGTGCAGGATGCTCGGGGGCTGGGGAGATGCCCAGGCCCATTTCAGCCGCCTGGCAGGATGGTAGCAAAGAAAGAGGTTCCATTCTTCACTTCCAGGCAGCACATGAAACCCTCAGGATGCAGGTTCGCACCATATCCCGCATTCACTAAGGCTCTGTGCATGTCTCAGCCCCTCTCACCCTTTCTTCTCTCTAATTTAAGGGCCTCTGAGAAGAGATCCCAGCATTCCCGGACAGAATAGTCCTTTCTTGAGAATTACGCAAGAGCAGACCTCTGGCGTTCCCAGCTCTTTCCCATTCTCCTACTGTTCACCTTCTCCGTGGGAAGCCGGCTGAAGGCGTTGCAGACCTGCATCGTCATTTTGCAAACCATGGGCTGTCAGAGGTCCCTGTTCTGCCCTTGCTCCTTGGCTTGCTAGCGGGAGATGCCACGAGCAGCACCTTCCCGGCAGCATGGGTCCCTTGTCCCACTGAGCCCCCACTGAGCACAGGGCTCGTTACACAGCACAGCAGCAGCAAACCGCTCCTTGCAGACCTGTCCGAGTTACCAGGCGGAGCTCAGCACCTTCTTCTGGCTCGAATGATCTATTTGTAGTTCCCAATAGTTGAGACCATGGTGAACCTCCGTAAGTTATATTTCCTAATACCTGGAACACCTACAGTTTAAGTCACCATTTATTCCCTATGAACTCAGCACAGGGTCCATCTATGAGACGTTATTGGTATCCTGCAGAGTCTGACCCCCTGAAAACCACGAATGCTCCCCCCTTCCCCTCCTAATACAGTTTCACTTCCCTCTCAAGAGCTTTGAGGAACAATCTATAGGGAAAATCCTCAGGGTTATACAAAGCCATAACGTGAATGAGGACTATAAAACGCACCAAATGCGCCTCATACATCTCCACATCCATTTTGTATGATCGCCGTGGATATTTTTAGCCCTCCAGGATGCAGCAAGCACCCGGACGCGAGCCTCGCTGCCCTGTCAGAGTGGCAGCAGCCCTTGTTCTCACGCCCTGCCAGACAAAGGCAGCGCTCAGCCAGGATGGCTCCTTGCTATGCCCCGCTGTGCTGTTTTCTCACGGTTCATTGAGGCTGAAGATGCTTTAGGCAGCAGATTTGGAGAACGAGGAACCGGGAACATGGGAGAGCGCAGCTCTGCAAAATTTTCTCTGCATTTCAAGCCTCCGAAATGGGTCCCTGTTGACATCTGTTCCTAGAAATGCAAACCGGTACCCGCTCCGGAGGTGCAGCCTTGCAAAGCAAGAGGTGTGCTAAGCGGAGCGGAGGAGAGGCGGCGATGCTGCGGGATTGCTAGGCAACCCCGCGCTGCCCAGCGGGAAAAGGCCTGAGTGGAGCAGCGTGCCCAGCTGGGGCTCGCGTCCACACTGAGGCTCCTGGGCAGGGAAACACCACAAGAGGAACCCCCCAGGAGAACCTGCCTTTGGGTCTGCAGGAGGGTGAGTGTCTGAACCCGACAGTGGGAGAGGAGGAGGAGCAGACCGGGATAACGGCAGAGAATGCACAAGAGCAACAGTGGAGGGACGAGAAGCTGTTAGTAAAAGCACGTCAACCTGTCTTTGGCAAGGCTGCTACGCGAACCAGGCGGAACAAGTACGGATCTGGAAAAAATATTTGTTTCTCTTTTTTTCTTTGCTTATTTCACAGTCTATTTGCCATTTAGGGCCTTTGTTTGGAGGAAGTTAAAGTTGTTAAATTACTGCTGCTTTTTTATTTTTATCCTTAACGATGATGAATTTTTCCTTCTTATAAACGTGGCTGGAGTAAAGAGATGACAAGACCTGTTGTGGGGCTGGTTTGGGTTTTTCCTAGAAGCAGATGCTGTAAGCAGGAGGCACAGCAAAACCCCAGTTCATGGGGACCCTCGCAGTCCCCAGGGGATGAGCATCTTGTCCATTTTACTCCCTCTGTGGAGCACCAGCAAGGACAGTGCCAAGCAGCCAGTCCTGGATCTGCAAAAAACACCTTTGAAAGGCAATAGAGGGCATTCGGTATTGGGAAGAGATGTGAGAGGAGTGGGGCAGCCTCTCCGAGTCCTCCACAACCACTCAAGCTCTCGAGGACCCTCAGCTTCAAGACGTCCAAACAAGATCCACCCCCTCTTCCTGACTTTTGCTGGCAAGGGTGCTCAGCTCTGACACAGCACCAGCGCCTCCAGCCTGGTCACCCACACCCACTGGACCCTCTGTGTGCCAGAGGGCTGAGGGGCACGGTGCCAGCTGGAGTGATGCCCAGAGAGATGCCAGAACACCAGGTACCTGCACCATCCCTGACTGCAACAGAGACAGTGGGATGACATGGCAAGACCCAGCTGGGTTGGTTTTGGCAAGTGTCAGATGCCCTGACTCAAAAAACCAAAAGTAGAACGTGCAAAACCCAACGAGGAGCCGAATGCTCGTCTGGTCATGAGCACACTCAGCCTACAATGTGCTCGCCGGCAGTGGAGAGAGGAGAAAGAAGAGCCATGCTAATGTGCTCTGAAATAATGCTTTCTAAAATATAATTTACGATAGATTTCATAGCGAAGTTATGCAACATAATGAGCAAATCTAAAATGTAATTGTCACTGCACATTAACAGCAAAATCCAGAACCTCTATTACACTAACAAACTTATTAAATCAGTGAACATTGCATTGCATCAGTCAATTACTAAAACAATGCCAAGATCAGTAGAACAATCTGATATCCATTACAGGGGGAGAAGTGAGGGCAGGCAACCAGGGCTGCCCACAGCGCTCGTGTTTTAAAATATTAACAGTATTTATGTCTTTAATGTAACGCTTCACCTGTTGGATGCTTTGCAGCCGCTTCCCCTGTTCAAGGAGAGGGTGAGTAAAGAGCCTGAAGCCATCTCCGTGCTGGGATCCCAGGTCCCTGCCCAGAAGCAGGAGGCCAAGGAGGGAAGCGCTGCCAGCCTCGCTTCTGGGATTTCCCCAATGCCAAGCGGTTGACTCTGCAGCATTAGCAGTGCTCAGTGTCAGAAACTACCACGCAAGAAGGTGAGTCTTGTGAAAAGCAAGGGACACATTGCAGTGGGTGCTGCTGAGCTGCTCGAACAGCCGGTTCCCTGCTCCCGGGCACACCAGGTCAGTGCCCATCCAATCACTGCCTCTGCCCCCAGCTCTGACCCCGCCAAAAGCAAAAGGCTTATCCCCAGCTGCCTACCCCAAACACCTTCCTAAAGCATCCCTGGATCAGAACCGTGGCGCACAGCGAGTGGATATGACAAGGCCAGGATTCAGCTGTCGTATCGCTACCACTCTCCAAGGAGCCGACGTTGGCTCCTGCAGGTCTGTGTCCATGGGCAGAGCTGAGTCTGAGCTCATTCCTGGCTCCAGGACCACGGCCACCCACTGCGGCACACATTGTCAGGGAAGGGCATTTGCTCCAACAGCAGGACAAGGCACGCACAGGCTGGCACCTGCACCCCCGAGGCACTCAGCTCCCCTTTCGACTCCGTGAAATTCTGTTGCCACCGATGCTCTGTCCTTACGAGACTGTTAAAGGTAAAATAAGGTGAGCTTGAGTAAACCTGGAAAGATGTCCATACAAACATCTACAGCAAAGCATGCCTTGCACCTCGGTGAAGTGATTTGACACAGCACTAATTATGCAAATTAATCACCGGTAAATCAGGTATTTGTTTATTTATTTATTTTGTGCTTTGCACAGCAACCAGGCAGGAGGAGCACCAGGAGAGAAGAGCTGCTCTGTTTCAGCTGAGAAGAAACATTCGGTAACACGTTGCATGATCCGACCTCCCCATGTTCTTTTTCAGATTAAATTCTGAATTGATTTGCTGGTATCACACTGCTCATAGCTCTCAATATGTCATGGCAGCTAATGAACCGTGCCAGGGACACATTTATAACCCGCTATTAGCCGCTTCCATCAGGAAGAGATTTTTCTTTCCCCTCTTTCCTCTGAGGTTCTAAAAGTTAAAGAAAACAAACTAAACACACAAAAACCCCACTCCAAAATCAGCAGCAGGAACACTTCGACTGGAAGTCAAGCACTTGTGTGATTTCTGTCCCCACATCCTTGGGACCTGGCTCTCACATGGCCACGGAAAAGGCCCTGGATAAGTCATCCAAACCCTGTTGTTCTTTCCCAGCCCTGGCTCACCCAGAGCAGGTTCATCCCCTTCCCAGACCTTCTGTCTCCAAGCAGAGAACCTCATGCCATTTTATGAGCAAAGCTGTACCAACCCCATCTACAAAACCTACCTCAAACAGCACCCCAGAGCCAAGCCACTGGAGCTGGAAGAGAGAGGAGGGGGTTTCCACACCTCATTCCCCTCCTCCCCAGTGCTGGAGCTGGGATCCTGCCCCAAAGGAGCCCTGACACGGAGCAGGGATGTGGCAGTGGGAGCAGAAATGCGGCGGTGACCAAGGGCTACTCAGCTCAGGCGGCAATTGCTGTGTGGACGCTGCAGGGAGGCAGCACTTCAAACAGGAGCAGAGTTCCCCTTCACTCCAAACACAGCACTTCAGGATCGCAGAGACAACTCTATCGGGGGAACAAGAGCTAATTAAATTTACTGGGATCATTGAAGAGGAAATTATTTAATATTCTGCATGGAATTTAATATCTGAAAGCATGAATAGCCTTGTTTCATCAGAGATCGGTTCCTTCCCAACATTCGAGTTTACATTTCACAACCAGTCCTGCTGCCGAGGGACGGGCAGGAAGGGGGGAGGATGCTGCCTGCAAGGAACAGTGCTGCCAGAGAGGAGAGAAACAAACAGCAGGAGAGCAGAGCATCACCGGAGCCGTGGTCACATCCTCGGGTGCTCCCCACAGAGCAGCAGCTCCGCAATCCAGAGGAGAGCAGCCTCCTGAGAGGCTCTACTGGCTCTTCAGCAGATCCTCCCTCTCCCATCCTCAGCCGCCGCCACTGCTTCAGTGAGCACCCACATCCATGCGAGGCCTCCAGCTTATGACCTTACACACTGTCATCTAGTCCTATTTTAACATTGCAACAGGAAAGGTGCCATTCAGTGGCCTCAGTGCAGTGGGTCCCTCCTCTAACTCTGCCCCAGAGGCGGGTTCAGACCCTCAGCAGAACCAGCATCTCTATGCCAAGGCTGGCACGGAGCTGTACCAGCAAAGCCCCTGCCCCACAGGCTTTCTACCCTCCAGAGCAGAGCGTGAGGACATGCCAGCCTGGTACTGGAGATCCCAAAGCTCCTGCCCCTCTGACTCCCTGTTTCCTTCTCTTTCTGCCCTGATAATGTCTCTTTCTCTCTCACACATATCAAAGTGATTATAAGTAGCAATAATTTTCCTTCGGTGTTTATGTGACCAATACCTCCAGCTAATCCCTGTAACTGTCAGCATGGAAGCACTAATACCTCTGCAAAAGACAAAGCAATTATTTCTAAACATAGCTCTCTTTCCTTGTGTTGTCACCCTCCACATCACCAAAACCCTGGTCTGTTGTCAGCATCTTTCTCTAACTAGCAGAGGGAAAAAGAGATAATTGTTTTTCCCGAAAAAAAACCCCAAGCAGTGGCATGAAGCAAGCAAACAAAAGAGTGCACAAAAGAGTGCACCCATGCCCTCATCTTCCCTCTCCCTGCAGCACCCCACCCTGCACCCGGTAAAGTCAGTGTGGGGAGGGACACGAGCCCTGGTCTCAGCTGGAGAAAGGCACAGACATTGCCCAGGGACAGCCTGGGACAGGGACATCACCCTGACTGGGGCTGAGATTCGCCAGTCTCAGCTGGGAGAGCTCTGGAGCCGCCCCTCCCCTCACAGCACCCATCTTTGCAGCAAACACCAGCTGGGGACAGAGAGCCAGCTTGGGGACAGAGATCCCTTGAAGACGTGCCCATTTTTGCAGAGGAAGGAGAAGGGGAACGCTGAGCACCGAGGCAGGGAACCAGTTCCCCCATGGATCCCAGCTCATCAGCTGCCCAAGTTCTCTGCTTCTGCAGAGAAACTCCCCACGCCCTCCCCAGGTGACAGGAATGTGCCACCTCTTGACCAAGACACAGGCACATTAGCGGTGCTCCCAGCCTCTCTGTCTGGATGGAGACACAGTGTCTGCCTTGGGACCCTCTGCAGCGCTAGACCTTGTTATCCTATGGGTCTGCTCTCAAGAAATTAAAATGAGGCATAAAATGACAAGTAAAGTGAAATAAGGCATGTAGAGAGCAGGGAGAATGTAAATAGTGTCATTAGAATACGTACAGCACTTGCACAGCGCCGGTTCCCCACCTGGTCAGTGCAGCCTCCAAGGAGCCTCCTGGGCCACCCTGAGAAGGGATCACAGCTCTTCTCCATTGGGGCCCAGGGGGTCCCCAGCCCCGGCTTGGGGTTGCTCCCCTGGACCTCTCAGTCTGTGAAGCCACGATGTGTTCAGGGCCCTTGAACTGAGGTGGTACCCCCAGCCCTGCACATCCCTCTGGGTTTGCACGAAGCCCCCAGATCCACAGGGTCAGCCCCTGCTCCCGGCCAGGCACACCAGGCTTGCCAGTCCCGCTCCAGAAGGACACTGGGAGGGAGAAGCAGCCTCAGAATTAATGAGCAGACACAGGCTCCCCACCAAGGGCTGAAATGAGCTGGTACCTGGAGGCAGCAGCACACCTGGGTGACCTACATATCCATCGCTGATGGAATATTTAACGGGCTTTTTTCAATGCACTGTGCATGAAAAACCTCCGGGCTCTTGCACACAGCGAAAGGTACATAATGAAGCCTCTGTCTCTGGAGACAGGCTCTGCTGCCAGGCCACGGCTTTCAGAGAGGTTTAAGGGAACAAACAGAGGCTGAGCAGGGAGATACAGGAACGGCAGCTACACCACTGCACTTGGCTTTTGGCTGGATGCTCATCAGCATCCCAAATCAGAGAACCACAGAACAGGTTGGGTTGGAAGGGACCTTTAAAGGTCATCTAGTCCAACCCCCTGCCAAGAGCAGGGACATCTTCAACTCAATCGGATTGCTCAGAGCTCTGTCCAACCTGACCTTGATGTTTCCAGGGATGGGGCTTCTTCTACCCCTCTGGGCAACCTGTGCCAGTGTTTCACCACCCTCATCGTAAAAAATTTCTTCCCTGCTGCTCTGTGAGAAAGTGTCAGGGATGTTCCTGAGCCACCCGCACCATCCATCCCTCCAGGTGATGCAGCTGACCCAAGAGGTCAGTGGCAGAGGCCACTGCAGGGTGCGGCAGTGCCGTATGGCTGTGTTACACCCACAGTCCCCATCCCAGTTCCTCAGCTGGGGGAGCAGCCTCCCAGAGAAGGGGACCAAGGCGCGCCCCAAATGTGAGGGAGAGAGGCCAGCTTACCATGAACTGCCCTTAAAAATATTTTCATAGCATTTCATATCCAACCTACAGTAGCACCTCCAGTAATTAACAGCTAAGTTTTAATTAAACATTGATTAGCAACTAATTAGTCTAATGATTAGTCACCTGAAGGAGACAAAGCAAAATACTGGGGCTGCCAAGATAGGAGCGGGAGAAAGCAAATGATGAAAGATGAGAGGCAGTTTAAATTCCTTCTCTGCTTCCCTCTGGGCCAAGCGTTTTCTCTTATTTTGGTCCTTTACAAATGAGGCCTTCAATGTGAATTTTCCTAATTGTGGCAAGTCTGATAGAGTCTCAAGTGAGTGATGTGGAGGAGATGGATTTTTTTCTTCTTTCCCATCAGATCTCAGCCTGTTAATGCAGCTGAAGAGCCTTCCCCTGCTAGAAGAGACTCAGTCTCTGTCGCTGTAATGAAGTCAGGGGGGACTTCTGTGCCTTTCCTCCACCCCGACAAGAACACTATGGAGCAGGGAGCAGCCGCACTTCCCTCTGCCTGCAACAGCTTCAGTGCCCCCAGACACAGCTCCACTCTTGTTTTCTCCCAGAGACTTGGTTCGTTATCTCCTGCCTGGTGGAGGCATCTCCCACCGTTCTGATCCCCTCCCAACGCAGCTGAGCCTACCCCCATGGTGCAACGAGCAGGGCTTGATGTCAGATCGAGCTTACGGGGGGGAGCATGATGGGCCCTGTGCTGTGGGACAGAGGAAGGAAAAGCAGTGGCTGGTTCCTAACCTCCCCTCAAGAGATCCAGACTGGACACCTGTTCCCTTCTGCACACAGTGGGTCATGTCCTGGTGCAAGCCCCTCACCTGGCCAACATGTGCTGGTCCACAGCACCAAGCTCCATGGGTTTCATACCCAAGATCATTAACTCCCCAGTAACCCCAGTGATCCTCCAGGCTGCTGCACACACTAAGCACCAAGAACATCATGCAGGACATCAAGTTCACATCACATCAAAAACCAGACTTGGGATACCCATGGCTACATGGCTGCAGCTTTGCACTTACAAGGAGGCCTAGAGTTGGGCTAGGTCCTGAAAAAGCAGCTTCTTCGCTTGCCGAGGGCCTCTCGGCGGCACTTAACCCCTTTGTCATGAACAGGCTCTCCAAGCGATGACTCCTTGGCACGCTCTCACACGGCTGCGTCTCTGCTCCCGGTGTGGGCTGCAGGGAGGGCTGCGTGCCCCAGCACTCCCTTGGCTACAGTCATTTACCAGGGCGTTGCTGCTATGAGCACGTTTATTATTTTGCCGTTCCCTTTTGTGAGATAATCCTATTTACCTACATTACTTATGCCTCAGAAAAGATCACTTCTGGCTGAGGGTTATGAAAGCACTTACAGCCTAGCACTCCCGGGCACAGCCACCCCTGAGCTCTCTGCCCTCCCAGCTCCCTCCCTGGGCTGAGAGCTCTTGGCTTCTCTGGCCATGGCTGAGCAACCCCAGGCGTGCCCAGCAGCGCTGAGCCTCACAAGCAGCCCTTTCCCCTCCCTCCTTTTACCCCAAGTTTCTTAACCCTTCTGCAACTTTGAGCCTTTCCTGAGTCTTTTTCCCACCCTTTTCTCTCCTTCCTCCCTTGACTCTTCCAGGCTCCTCTCCAGAGTTTTTAGGAAGGTGAAACAATAACGCAGGTCTGTGTAAGGGGGTTGCAAACGTCATGAGGGCCAGATAGCCTGCACTGGGCTGGTCTCTCTTCTGCAAAGTCTGGAGAGGGGTGAGAAGAAAATTGCACTGCAGTGGCGCCCAAGGAGCCCAACAGCATCGTCCTGGCTGTACACACACAATAGTTCCCCAAGGGAGGTGACTCAAAGACAGAGGCTGGGCAGACCAGTGGAACAAGCACAGCAAGGGACATCCCAGGATGCACAGTCAAAGATGATTTGAGAGCCACCCGTCTGTCCCAAGGCAGCAATGGGAAACACAGGACAGCCTGGACAGTGGGGTCTGAGCAGGAACCCCTGAGCCCCCAGGTGGGGACCCACAGTAGGGGATAGGAAGGGTTAAATCACATAGCCTCATCCTCTGCCTCCCTGCATCCACTTGCAGAGCTGCAGGTGTATTGATTGCTTCACACATCTCATCAGGCTCAGATCGGTAGAAATCAATGGGGTTAGGTCAGAGAGAGAGGCAGCTGAGTGGATACCGATACCCTCCTCCTCCTCTCACCAGGAACGGCACCCTCTGGGAAGCCCCTGGAGCTTCCCTGACTCCTGCAGACACATTCTGAGGGCCAGTTTGGGTGTCTTGGCAAAAGAGCTTCCCATTCCCCTCGGCGAGGTGGAGAAGAGGCAGAGACCAGCAGCACCAGGCAAAGGGTCTGGGCAGGTGCCTTCTCCTGGAGGGAAGGAGAGGGCTGGGATGCCTGCAGCGACTGCTTCTGCTGCAACCAGCCACCCTGCGAACTGGGAGACCTGGGAACACCAGCCACAGCCAGTCACACCAAGAAGAGCCCCAGCCTCCTGCAAACCCCCTGCTCTGCCCATCCAGTCCACGCTTGTCCAGACAATCCCAGATACGCCCAGATTACACGAGTGTGCTTCATCCAGCTGAACACATGAGATCTGTTAGCAGCAAGGAGACAGTAGCTCTGGCTGCGGCTGTTTCATGCTTCTTTACAAAGCAATCTGCTACTTCGGCTCCTCTGTTCTTTCGTCTTATGCAACTGCACAAAATGTAGAGGAAAAAAAAAATCCCCTAGATGCTAATTTATCCGAGCAGCTTGAGCAGGTTTGCACAAGGCGGCGGTTTCAGCAGGAGAAAAAAAAAAGGAACAGCCATGTCTGAAATGCTGCTTCAGAAACCTGCCCTCCCTCCTGGGGACTCCTGCCCTTCCCAGCTCCGCACGGGGATGCCTGCCTCTATTTCTGTCTCCTGCCTCCATCCTTGCCTCCTACTTCCACCCTGCTCTGCTCGATGGGCTGCCTGCACCTTGCTCAGTGCTCTCTGGGCAGGGCTCCAAAAAGCAATGCACGATTGGAGGGTGCAGTGGGATCAAACATGACCCCAACCACCTGCTGGGGGGGCTTACGGTGCTTCCAAGGTGGCACTCCCCACGGATGTGCAGAGGAGACATCAGCAGCCAGCCCCGACCTCAACGCCTCTCCCAGGCTGGGACCAGGCTGCCCAGGTGAGCCCAGGCACTCGAGGGAGCTTTCCCATGAATTATCCCAGTCTCCACTACCCTCTTCTTCCCCGAGTGCGCACCAGAGGCCAAGGAGCTGTGGCAGGGGCAGAAGAGCCTGGGGCAGGCAAGCAGATCCATCCCCCTGGCCAACGCTCCCCACACCCAGAGAGCACAGCCCAAGCCCACAGTAGCACCTCGTGGTCAAGCTGCTCTCCTTTCGTGGGGACCTTTGGCAATTACAGGTTTAGTGGTGCAAAACATAGTTTAATAGCAGCCGAGGCTGGTGGGATTGATTTCTTGTTTTCTTTTAAGTGCAGCTAATCTAATAGTTAATTTATTTAAATTGATAGGGCAGACCAAAATTACATTTCTATCTTCTCCAAGTAGACTTCACTGTGCCTGGTGACCCAGGTGAGCTGAAGAGCCAGGCTGAGGGCCCTAACATGCTTTGGAATCACTGCCTGATCAGCTTGTAATATTCTTCAATTCCTTACTACCATTTTGGCAAACAACTAATATAGATTTTTTGTTACAATGGGTCTTACCACGTTTGTCATGTGTAAGCTGGTACCTGCCTTAATTGCTTACAGAAAAGCTTTCCCTCCAGAAAACTGACCCACCAAAATCAGCCCATTCCAAAGGGATCTGGGCTCCCCATGGAGCCTCTCCATGGACACCCAAGCCAGCCAGGGGCCGAGGTGTCTCTTGGTGTGGGGAGGCAAGCCCTGGAGCTTGACCCAGCATGAGAACTCGTTTCTGGCCGGAGGCTGTAATTAAAGCTTTTCTGGGGATGTGCTCTGCTGCCACTCGGCAGTTCGGATGTCAGAGCAGCATTCTGCAGCTGAGTGGTGGGAGGAAGCAGCACGCTTGGGCTGCGAATTTTGCTCTTATGCCTTTGGGAATTGTCTTTAGTGCTCTCTACAAGATCTCTAGCTGTGCTGGAGCACATGGGCTCCCCCACAACATGCTCCAGCAAAAACCTCCGAGGGCTTTCCCAGCACAGGGGAGAAATGCTCAGGGGAAGCAGGGAAGGAAGGAAGGGCTCCTTTCCAGGCTGCAGCCCACTCTTAGCATGGAACGCGGAGATGTCAGGGGCATGGGACACAGGTTTCTACCATGCAAGGGCTGGTTTAGTTGGGGCATTCAGAGAGCTGGAGTGTTCATCTGCCAGTGCCATGGGAATGAAGGTGGGCAGCGAGTGATGGCCAAGAGGGTAAATGGATAACTGCTTCCATGTCTCTTCAAAGTGCTTCATGGTCTGTCCACGTTTGTCAAACAGATGATTAAAAAGGCCAAGCCAAGAGGAAAGGGCAGGAGCAGAATGGGGAATCAGCAAGGGCAAAACCAGCACCTGCCCAGGTGCTGCACAGGTGAGCCCCCACGCTGCAGTGGGGGAGGTAGCACATCCAGCTGGGCATGGGGATCCAGCCCTCACTTAACTGTATGATAACGCCTGCTGTTCCAGCAGAAGGGCAATGCCTGACCTACCCATCGCTCCATACCGTGCCACCTCAGGCAGAGCAGAGACCCTCGGGCTGCACAGCCAGCACCAGGCTCCCACCCCTGCCGCACTCCCACAGCGCTGCCGCAGCTGCTCCCAAGCCTTTGCCTCTCACACCCCAGCTCTCCCTCCCCGCGATAACTCCAATAAGTGTAAATCGCTATTATTCCGTACTTCTGATCCATCCCAATGAAGACCTTCCTCAAAGTCACCAGGGGGAGGGATGCATCCTGCAGGGGCAGAGCCCCAGCAGAAGGGGCCAGGCTCTGGGGGGACCCATCCCTCTGGATCCCCCAGGAAGAAGCCCTGCAAGCTGCATCTTTGACACCAGAAAGAGGGAATAAATAAGAGGGAGGCTGGTGGCAGGCTCAGGAGGGAGCAGCTGGGCCAAGGAGGGTGGTAAAGCCCTGGTTGGAGGCTCCTTGATGGCTCTTCTTGGTGAGAAGAGCAGCAGCTGCTCTGCCTGCTGCACCACCAGCACTCCTGCAGAGCCTCCCCAGCCTCCCCGGCCATCGGGTTCCTGTAAGAGTCAGCACCGTGCCAGATTTATAGTGGATGCTGCTCAGTATTTCATGCCTGCTGCAGGCAATCCCACTGCTGCCACTGCGGCTGCACGGAAAGCACTTTGTAGATTTGATTATGCGATAAGGGGCATCAGAAATGCAACTTGTTGCCTATTTCCCAGAGTAATTAATTTCATCTGTATTGAACAAATGACATAATTTGAGGATTTCTGGGTTATGGATTAAGTAAAGACCAGATGAGAGCATCCTCATTGGCTCAGAGATTAATTAACAGTGTGAGGTGAAGCAAGCTCTCTCCTCTGCAGGATTGCTTTGCTGGTGCATTTTTAATCAACCTACCCGTCACTGTGGCTACCCCTGAAGACATGGCATTGCCCTGCCATGGGGCAGCAGCATTGCCCATTGGTCAAGGCACAGAAGCCCCAGCCAGGACGTGTTCCCACACCAGGACATTGGGGGATGCCACTGAATAAAGCCAAGCTTCAAGGCTTCCTTGAGGCTTCCCACTCCCCTGTCTGGGTTAGCACTGCCTGGTCTAATCATCTGTTCTGGCCAAGTGACAGACAGGGCAGAGAGAGTCCTTGCTGCCAGGCAAAGCACAGCAAGTGCACGCAAGGGCTCATTACCAACTCAACCAAGAGCTTGGAGCGCAGCCCTTCATCTGGTGCACCCCGAGCCCACTCACCTACCTGGCTTGTCTGGATCCTCAGTCCTTACATTTCACAAATGGCTTTACTCAAAAAATACAACCCCCATCTGCATCTCAAGCTCACTTACAAACACAGAGAGACTGATTGCAGCTGTGTACAGAGAACAGTCTTTAAATGTGAGGGATAGGGAAGGAGGGTGGGGATTGCTGTAAGGACCCTGATACATCACACCATCCCCCAGAGTGCTGCAGGCACTGCTCCTTGCCTTGAAGCCTCTCCCAGCAAGGCAGGGCTAAGACCCTAGAAGTGCCAAGTGGGATCTCTGGGTGCAATGGGGAGAGCAGAGACCTCAGCAGAGCTCCAGAGAGGCTGGATGCTCCTCCATCCCATCCCGATCCTCAGCACCTTGCCAGGGCATTGCAGCCATGCTTTGCTTTTTGAAACCATGCCAGCGGGGTTGTCACTGCAACCTACTGCATCCCAGGGAGAAGCCCTGCCCTGCTCCCTCAGGCACAGACCCAGGCCAGGGATCTCCCCACACACACCTCAGACTTACTGAAATTTTTCTGAGTGGGGTCAGAAAAACAGGGCTTTGTGCAGCGTTTATTCATGAGCCAGACATTTTATTTAATGTGCCTTGTGATGCAGGATCAAAGATCCAGAGCAGCACCTAATTAATTATTTTTCTCTTCTTCTGTACCATCCCCTAGTTGAGCGCCGAGTCCCAGAATGTAAAAGCCTCCCTTTCAATGACTCTGCATAATGAGATGGATTTGGACTCCAGCAAATTTGTGCAGTTTTATGGAGTATTATATGAAAATGCTGTGAAATTAAGTTCTGTCTTTGCTATCACGCCAGGGCCATCAGAGCGCTTTTATGTGTGGCACTGAGACTAAAAGATGGGAAAGTCGGTCCTTGCTGCAGTAATGTGGCAAATGGGGAGAGGGAGGAGCCGTGCAATGAAGATGACATGGTGGAGGGTTAGACTGGGGGAGATAATGAAGGAAACAAGAAAGCGATGCAGATGAAGAGAGTTGCAAGCTAAGAGCCTGGAACTGGAGTGGTGGCAACCAGGGGACAGGGAGAATGGGGGGGACGGGGAGAATGGGGGGGACGGGGAGAATGGGGGGGACGGGGAGAATGGGGGGGACGGGGAGAATGGGGGGGACGGGGAGGGCTCCCTTCTCCCCATCTCCCCTCCACAAAGCACTCTGGCAACCCCACTCGCAGCATAAGGAAGATGAAGGTCCTGGCCAACACAGGTAGATCCCCCAAGGGAGAGCAGACAAGCCCTGGCACACCCCTGCCTGGCTTCTCATTCAGCCATCCTCGCTCCTGCTGCCCCAGTGGTATCAGGACACATCTGGGAACATTAGATTAGAAGAACTGTAGTGGTTTAGGCAAAACAGCCCCATGAGGAGGAGCTGCCCCAGCCCTGGGGTGTTTCCAGCACAAATCCTTCCCATCTGGGAAGCATTTGACCCCTCAGTACCAGCAAAGGTGCCTGGCATAGAAGATGCCTTTTCAGCCCGGAGGCTGGGAGAGCCTCCACACCCCTTCCCGAGTCAGCTCCCTATGCTGCCTCGCCTCCATCCCTTCTCATTCCCAGCCTTTCTCCCCCTCCTCTTTACATCAGCCCTGCTCCCTTGCATTTACCCCAGAGTGATCTATTTTTTTCCCTTGGCAACTTTATAACCCGTTTCCTTGCCTGACAGCAATTAAGTAGCTGCTTCACTTCCAATCCCATGGCCCATAAACATTGGAAAAAGAAAATGTTATAGAGAAGAAAACAATCAAATCTGCACACAGATGCGTGCACACAGACACAGAGGGACAAATGCAGAGGACACGGTGAAGCTGGGGAAGTCATCTGAGTCATTTGACTTGTGTGAAGGCTGGAGACCTCACACCCCACAGCCTCCCCACCTCCAAACACACATGCAGAGGGCAGAGATTTCTATACCATGTGAAAAGGCAAGTTGCATCCATCAGTCACAGCAGCTTATCAACCCGAAATCTCCTGTGCCCAGGGCCAGATCCTGCACCTGCAGCCCCTCTCCTGCCCCCCCAGTTTGCCTCGCAAAGCTAAGGCACTCACAGGAAGATAAAATGGAAACGCCTCCCCACCAAAAATAGAGGCAGCAGCACCACCCCCTATGATGTATTGGAAGTTTTGGCACCTGACAGGCCCCAAGTCTCTGAGGACTGGTGTTGATAAATCATACCTTTCAGTTCACCATGAACATCTTCATTTTCATGGGCTGGCCAGCAGCTGACACGTCAAATAGCAGCACTGGCTCCAGCATCAGCGTTTCAGGGGAGTGGCAGCTGCCCACAGAGCCATGGCCACCTCCCAAGTGCTGCTCCCACATCAGTACAGCGAGACACTCTCTGATGCACAAACCACTGGGAACAGGAAGCCCTGTGCTGAGGAAACTCAAGCAGACACACTTTCTAATTTCCATGACAACTGTAATGGGGTGTTTGCTGGTTTGGGAGCACCAGGGTGTGCAGGAACCCACTCATTAGGCACACAGCAAGACCAGGAACTGCTGGGAAGCTGCCCTGAGCAGGCAGCAATGCCCAGTGTGCAGATATCTGCTGCCCCTGCTCCCTGAGCTGCTGTCAAGGGGAGCCCCAATTCCCACACCCCCTGCCTGCACAGCCCCAGTGCAGGGAGGCAGCAGGACTGACTCCAGAGAGAACAGATCGAGGCTGCTTCCCATGCCAGGGCAGCCCAAGGAGGCACTGCCCATCATCACCCACCATGGGTTGTGCTCCATGCACCAAGGGGAAGGTCTGGGGCAGCCCAGGGTGACAGGAGCCCCTGCCCAGGCAAACAGAGGCAGGAACACTGCCTGCTGCAAGGGCAGAGCAGGAAAAGGATGGGATCCCAATCTGAGCAACAGCTTCTGGGATGCACGGCTGCTGGGTGGTGCACAGTCCCACACTGCTGCCCTAGGAAGGGGGCTGAGGAATGTTGGTGCAAAGGCAAACATAACTTGGATAAAATAAGCTCCTTTCCCATCCTCAGAAGAGCTTAAGCAAAGACTAAGAAGAAACCAGCAACCAGTTAGCAAGAGAGAACAAAATCCCAGCGATTACTGAAAAGCTTGGACATGGCTGTGAATCTCATGGCTGCCAACAGTATCCCCAAGCTATTAAGAGAAAAATCAAGATGTGGACAGAATTAGATTGGCCATAGGTGAAAAATGGCTCAATTATTTCTAGTGCCAGAACCACAGAAGGACATTTCCCTCAGTTCCTGATCCACAACCTCCCACTAATTAGCAGACCTAGCAGAGAGAAAAATGCTCCAAGCTCCAGAAAGAGCAACAGCCAGAGACCTAACACAGCCTCACGCATTTGTATGCGCTGCATACGCTGGGAACAGATCAATGCCCAGGCAAAACTACCCTGGTCTGGTAGGGACTGGCCATGGAAGGCATTCAATTTTTGCCCTCTGGGGAGTGCAAGCTGCCAGCCAGAGCCAGCCCTTCCAACAGCTGGGCTCCTCAGTGTCAAGGACTGTCCTGACTCTGGAGAGGGATGTCCCGGTCCAGCTGCTATGCTCATGCTGATGCCTTTCCCTGTTCAAGCATCATTGCTGATGCAGAAGCCGTGACACGGGCCAATAATGGCCAGCAGGAGCAGAGTGTTCAGAGAAAGAAACAGGGATTCAGCTCATTGGGATCAAAGAAGCTCTGAACCTGCAGAAGCACCGAGTGGGACAGCAGAGCTAGCCTGACCTGCAAGGAGTGATGCAAGCCTGGCAAAGCTCAGAGCAGAATCCAGCCAAAGCCCATGCTCTTTGGGGACAGGCTGGAGGGCAGACAATACTGCAGGTGCTAGCTCCCAAGCCTCTGCTCTCTCCTTTTATGCAGGGATCTTTAAAAACAACTGATGCATAAAACCGAAAAAAAGTTACCAAGAGGCCCTACCCCCTCCACAACAAACTTTGGAACATGCTGTCATCAAGAAAAATGATGCTGGCAAGAGAGAAATCCGCTGGGGTTGCTGGCAATTTACCAGGCTCCAGCCCCAATGAGTGTTTATCAATAATTTCAGGATCTGCCTGTCGCAGCCACTGACTGGGAGCGCAGGCAGGGAGAGCGCGGGCAGGCGGGTGTCAGCACAGCCACGGGCAGGGGAGGAACGATGAAAAGGGAAATCAATTAACAGCTCCTCGGGAACAGGGATTTGCCAGCATTACAGGGAAAGGTCTTTTCTTGTGGCTGTAACAAGGAAACACTTAAATGGTGCTTGGTGACACAAGGGCACTTCCCAGCTGGGGCTAGCTGATACCATGGCCAGCTAAGCTCCAGGAAGGGCCAGGGATGGTCACAGCAGGAGAGGGAATGATAGAGCAGCAAGGGCTGCATATGCTGAGCTGCCCATAGGCTGGCCCTGACTACACTCTGCAAGTTAGAGGAGCTTCAGGCTCCATCTCTGCTAACCAGCTTCTCCTCACTGCCCGTGGAATCATGCCAACGTGTCCAGCCCTGGGAGAGGAAAGGGAAGCTAGGCTGGCTGCAGGTCACGCCACAAGCTCCAGCCTCCTCTCACTGCTCTACCTGGCCACCAACTGTAAAGCGTTCCCTTGTGCCAGGTCTCGCATCAGCATCATCACACTTAATCATTGCTAATGCATCCATATTCCATGAACCGGACTAATTGCTTTCTGAACCAGCAGCTGTGGGTCCCTGAACCACCCTGCAGTGCTGAGTTCCACAGCATAATGAAGTACTGCATGAAAAAACACCCTCTTTTCTTCATATATACTTTAAACCTGTTGCCCAGTTGTTTCATTTGATGTCACCTATTTATGGGAAACAGTGTATATCCATCTCCTATTACATACATTTATAGTGCTCTTGAATTTATAGAACTCAATTGTATATCACCTCTATTGTCTCTCTTCTAACCAAGCGAGTCCTTATTTATTAGTTTCTTCTCACACAGAAGCTGTTCTGTGCCTTTGATCAGCCTTGTCATCCTTTTCTTTACCTTTTCTAGTTCAACAACCTCCTTTTTGTGATTGGGCAACCAAAACTGCACACAGCATTTGCACTGCGACACAGCGTATTATACCTTGGCATAATGCTGCTGCCTGTTTTGTTTTCAGTCTCTTTCCTAACAACTACTAACAAGCAATTTGCCGTATTTGACTGACACTGGGCACCGAGATGACATTTTCATAGAACTACCCTCAGCGACAGTGAGGTCTCTTTTCCCAAGTAGAAAATATTAAATTAAAGGCCAGCTTCATGTTTTTGTAGTTAAGGTTATGTTCTCATCTGTATTACTTTGACTCGGCAACACTCATCTGCCATTTTGCCACCCAGCCACCCACACAGTAAAATTCCCCCACAACCCTGCCCTATCAGCTTTACATTTAAACTATCTCAGCTATTACTGACAATGGCCAGCAAATGAGATTGGTGCAGACCAACAGGATATTAAATTCAGAGATCCCTAACCCAGCTGCCCTGGATGGGGTCACAACCTCCGTCAGGTACATCCTCATGCCCACCTCCTAGTGTGTTTTATTTAACTAGTTGTTTATTGGCAGTGAGATCCTGAGGCTCAGATCCTATGAGGACAATGATGACATACATATAAGGGAACAGGGTCCTTTCAATTTATTTTCTTTTTCTTACTGCAGCAGTGTTTTCTTTGTGGCTTTTTTCTGTCATTTGCAGTTTTCCTCCCTGCGAGATGACTTTACACCTTACCAGAAAGAAGAAAAGGCCAGTGCACCCCATGAACATTCAGCCAGAACTGCAGAGATCGGTCAAGCCTTTCTGGCAGGGACAGCTGCTGGGGGTAAGAAGGCCACTCCGCCTGCTCCCCCCCCACTCCCGGGACCTCGTCTCCTTCGGGGGCGCGGGGGGTTAAGGGAGGATTACGTCTCTGGGCACGTATTGATAGAATCAGGCGAATCAATAGGGAGCAACAGCGGGAGCGCGCGGCGGCCGCGCCGTCAGCACCACGGACAGCGCCGGCGGTAACGGCACCCCCGGGCGGGCAGGGAGCGCCTCCCGCACCCGGACTCCACGATTTGGTCACAACTGGGACCCGAACCCCCAGCCTGAGCACAGCCCACCCCACAGTGGGAAGCTGGAAACCCCATATGGGTGCAGCTGCGATCCAGACCCCCAAGCTGGGCATAGCTCACACCACAGCCAGGAGCCAGGCTCCCAGTCTGGGCACATCCCATCCCACAGCCAGGGGACAGACACCCACAGGGGACACCTGGTAGTCGCTATGTCCAGGGATCCAGAAGTCCTGTGGCTGGGCACAGTGCCCCAACATGCTCAAGGAGCCCCACAATGGGTAGGGCACACCCCACACCTGGGAGGACAGCACAGCCCACAGCCAGGGCCTTGACATCAGTCTTCCCATGGCACCCTCTGTGAGGAGATCCCCCCCATCACACAAGCACCAGTCCACAGGGTTTGGGACAATTCTCCATGGGGACAACTCTAACCCCGAGCCTGACTCTAACAGCTCCTCACAAAGATGTGTCCCTTCCCAGTCCACAGCAAGGGAAAGCTATGGATGCGCAGCCTGATGCCTTCATACATGCAGAGAAATTGCTCACCACCCAACACACATCTACTTATGAGAAAAACATCCTCCCTTTCTGGCTTTCTCAAGCTCTAAAATACCTTGTCCTGTTCCTTAAGAGCTGTTGAGGACTGCTTGTCCTGCTGCCTGCAGTGGGAAGGGCCCCTCAGCATCCCTGTGCCTTAGGCTGGCCTCCAGGGGGGCACCAGCCATTTAGCTGCTGCAGAGAATTTTGTTCCCAGCAGCTGGCCCAACATCCTAGCTGGAACCAGACTAGGAGTGCTCAGTCCTGCATTCCCTCTGCTAAGCTTCAGCTGTCCCTTCCAAAAGGAACATTTCTTAATTAATATTAATACTGTGCATCATAGAATCATAGAATGCTTTGGGTTGGAAGGGACCTGTCATGTCAGACCTTCTCAGGTATTTATGCTCCCTCCCTAAGCACCTTCCCTGTCTGTCCCTCATCCAGAAGCAAGGTCTGGGCCTCTCCTACTGGGTGTTCCTGAGCCATGGTCCTGGTGTAATGGATTGGTGACACAGTTATATTTATGGATATTTCAAGAGAAAGAAAAAGGCTACTGGGTGTTCATATGTTCTTGTTGTATTATTTAAGAGAAACCATTTGAGAGCACAGGAGAAGCAGTGTCTGCTCCCAAAAGGAGGAAAAATAATGGAGGGGAATATTTGCAAAAAGCTCAGTTAAGTAAATATTTTATGCCCAATAATGTTATGGCTTTTGAATGATGCATGCAAGAGAGTTGAAAGGAGGTGAGGCACAGAGTGAGGCAACACAGTGCGTGCTGCGTGTGAAGGTGTTTGGGGGGAGGGGGGGGGAGGCAAAGGAGAACACCATGCCCTGGATGGCATCTCTCACCCTGCCCAGGCTATTCCAGTTGCTGGATTGACAACATCCTTGTGCTGCAGAGAAGTTAGAGATAACATTACAGGGAGATGGTTCTGCCCCAGGTGGGTGACATCCTGTGGGGCACTGACCCATCTCTTCCTCTTTGCAGCCCCATGCAGGAACAGCAAGGGAATCCTGCATCCCTCTGACTGAGCCTACAGCAGGCAGGAGCCTTTCTGGCTCTTAAGAGGCTTTGTACAGCCTGTAAGACATCCAGAACAGTGCACCCTACACAGCCAAGATACTTCAACTAAGCAACACGACCACTCCAGGAAGGCAGGGCAGGCCTCCATGTGGGCTCTTGAAAGCTGGAGGGATGCTGTAGCAGGGAGGGAGGCACCACCAGGCTGGAAAGGAGTTTGGTGCAAGGTCTCTGGCAGCTCAGTGGAGGCATTCACAAGATGCAGCTGGAGCCGTGCAGAGTAGGGGTACAGGACAAGGTGTCCCAGGAGGTTCACAGCCCTCTTGAAGCACTGGGAACTGTGACCGCCTTCCTTATTTGCTCTAGAGAAAAATCAGACCTCCAAGAAGGACCTGGGAGCAGGGACAAGGCGCAAAGAACTGGAAAGCAGAGGGATTGCCTTGGCCCAGGAGAAAAAGGCAGGCAGGGAAAGCAGAAGGAAGGCCAGTCAGGCAGAGGGAGGGGGCAGGGTGGTGACTGTGGGCAGGCAGGCAGGGCCAGCACGGGGAAGGAACATTTCTCTGACTAGAGGAACACAGGCAGAAGCATCTGGCACAAGGTAAGCCCAGAAAGGAGTAAAATAGCATTAAGTGTAATAAGAAATGTACTTAATCAATGAGCTCTGCAGCTGAGGATCAATGGGAGGCAGACACAGCCATTAGCTAAGAAAGCTGAGAAAGAGCCCCAGGCTCTGATGGAGCGGTCGATTACAGGTTTAACAGAGCAGCAGAGGAACAGTCCCAGGTGAAGAATAGAGCCAGGCTGCAGCTGTGAGAGACCCTGCTCTGCTCCTTGGGGCTCATACTTGCAAAAGGGAGAAGAAAGAAGAGCCTAAGTCATGGTCTGCTGAAAAGCCTAATGCTAAGCCCCAAGACACACTATGGACTCTGGACCAGACAAGAGTATTCACCGAAAGCAGTCAGGGTGTTAGATAGAATTGGATTACTATTGGTGGGAAAGAGGAGGGACTCAAGCCGCTCATCAAAGCTGAGGAGGGACTCTTAATCAGGGAGTGCAGGGGTAGGACAAAGGATAATTGTTATAAGCTGAAAGGGGAGATTTATATGAGATTTTAGGAGGAAATTTTTTCCTGTGAGGGTGGTGAGGCACTGGCACAGCTTGCCCAGGCAAGTCATGGATGCTCCATCCCTGCAGGTGTTCAAGGCCAGGTTGGATGGAGCTTTAAGGAACCTAATCCAGTGGGAGGTGTCCCTGCCCATTGCAGGGGGCTTTAAGGTCCCTTCCAACCCAAACCATTCTGTGATTCTATGATCATTAGCCAGGGACATCACTCGGTTGTGGAGAGCAACAGCCAGGGGTTTGGCCATGAGCCTCTCCTGAGGACCAAAGGCTACAGTGACCTTTAGGTGTTGGTCCTTGCTGTGGGGCCCAGCTCAGGATGGTGCAGGGTGTCATGGGCTTTCTGGGAAGTTCACCCAGAGCTGAAGAGATGCAAAGCCTCACTCACTTCTATGCTGCCTAGCTGGCAACTGCCTCCTTAGAGAAGGAACAGCTGGAGAACAGTTTTCCTTACCGCTCTTGTCCCTTTGCCTCTCTCCTCACTGTGCTGGATTTCTCCCCAAGGGCCACCACATGAAAGAAGTTGAAAACTGGATGGCAAAGCGGTCACCCTGCCCAAGAAGGTGTTGCGCCAGCCCCAGGTAAACAGAGCTGCTGCTGAGTCAGGGCATGCCCAGTTCCCAACCTTGAGAGATGTCCCAGTGCCCCTAGAGCCAGTTCAGGTGATGCTGGCACTCAGCTGAGTCACCACACACAGGGCTTTCCCCAGGAGAGAATCTTGACTTTCAATCCATGAGCAAATTTAGCGCTCAGAAGGCAGACAGCCCCAGGCAGCAAGTGGGGACAACCTCTGGGTCTCACTGACAGCGCTGCAGCTGACTCAGCCCTGGCACCAAGACCCTGCCTCGCTTCTGCCCTGGGCTCCATCAAAACATCCAGCCCAACCCTAGCACTGAACTCCATCTGCCTTTACATTTCCTCCAAGGCTGACATCCTCAATCCTGACCTTTTCTACTCCCTTTCCCACATTTGCTGAAAGCTGATGGCCAGAGCCTGATCTGAGGCAAGGCAGCAGAGAGCAGCAGCACGGATCTCCATGTAGGAGTCTTTGGGGACCAGACACATGGTTAAGTGATGTCTCAAGAGCATTAGAGCCTGGGGTTGCGCTTAAGGCAGAGTTTCTATACGTGCCTGTGAAGAGAAGGAGAAAAGCAGCTGTCCCCTGAGGTCCCTTCCCTGAGGGTGGGCTCCCTTCTCCCACTGGGGCTGAAGTCCCTGACCCCAGGAGGCTGCTCCTGGCTCTCCTGGAGCACAAGGACATGTGCTCCATCCCTACACATCACTGCATCCTGTCACCGTGGGCTGTGCAAGACACAGTCCTGTCACTGTCTCCCTTCCCAGATCGTGCAGCCCAACAGACTGTGTGTGTGTCACAGCGCTGTATCATCCACCCCTTCTCAGAATTGAGCACTGACCATGGGTAGACCAGAGCAACTCAGCCCCCTCCTCACTTCTCCCTTCCTCCCTCCCTCCCATTTCTCCGGACCCAGCTCAGCACTGATCCAAGCAGCACCTCCTGGAAGAGGCAGATGCCACATTTCCCCATCCTGGCTGACGGCATAAAGCCAGGTGAACACCCCAACAGGGAGGGACATTATGAGGAGGGTCCCCACTGCCTCTCCCAAAGTCCATCTGCCCTTCGCAGGCTGCTCGAGGGAGGCACCCGATCACTCCCCCTGCTTCAGACTAGCGCAGCGCCTGCTCCTGCTGCTCCATAGCCTCCTGGGAGCCCTTGACACCGCCCCCCCCCCCATATCCCTCCTCCCCTGCAGCCTCCTGGGGACCCCGACCTGCCCCGCAGCCTCCCGGGGACCCCCGCCCGCAGCCGGACAGCGCCACCTGGTGGCCACGCTGGCCCGCGCTGCTGGGCTGGGGACATGGGGGTCCCGGGAAATGAACCCCCGTTCCCGGGGGCAGGCACCGCGCTGCGGGCCCGGCTCTGCCCGCACAGGTGGGTGCAATGCCGAGAGCTGCGGCTGAAGCTGGGTTCTTTCACACAGAATCACAGAATGACCAGAGTTGGAAGGGACCCACAAGGATCATCGACTCCAGCTCCTGTCCCTGCACGGGACAACCCCAACATTCACACCGTGTGTCTGAAAGCGTTGGCCAAGTGCTTCTGGAATATTGTCAGCGTTGGTGCTGTGACTGCTTCCCTGGGGAGCTGTTCCAGTGCTCCACCACCCTCTGGGTGAAGAACCTTCTCCTAACTCCAACCTAACCCTCCCCTGACATCTTCCTGCCATTGGTCACCAGAGTGAAAGGATCAGAGCCTGCTCCTCCTCCTCCTCCCCTTGTGAGGAAGCAGCAAACTGCTATGAGGTCCCCACTCAGCCTCCTCTTCTCCAGGCTGAACAAACCAAGTGACTTCAGCCACTCCTCAATCGAGTGTGGCTCCAGATCATTTACCAGCTTCGTAGCCTCCTCTGGACACTCTCCAGTAGCCTTATATCCTTTTTATACTGTGGCGCCCCAAACTGCGGTCTGGGGGACTCCCACACTCCTTCAAGCCCACTGGCAAGAGGATCCAGCTCCACACTTAGACCACGGCTCCCACATCAGCTCCTGCACCCAGGGAGTAGTTTCACAGAGCCAAACTCCTGCCTCCCAGTGCAGGCATCCAAGTCCTGCCTAAGAAGCTCTCTTGCAGAAAATGATGCCTCCTTTCCAACCCCCTGCCTCCTTTTCCAACCTTTCCAAGCTGCTTGGCTGCAGCACCTTCCTCCCTCCATCTGCCTCAGGGCTCAGACCAAGGCCAGGGCTGTGCTCCTTGCTTTGGATTTCACATAGCACACTGTCACTGCTGCTCCACTCCTGACTTAGAAGCTATTATCAACATTTTCTTCACCTGCATCTCAGTTCCTTGTCCAAAGCAGCTTGAACACCCACAGACAGCAATGGCTCTCCCTGCACAGCAGTGAGTGTGAGCAAAACCGAGCATCCACTCTGCCTCCACTCCAGGTGTTGCCCTCAGCCACATCCTACAGAGAGCAGAACAAGACCTGCTCCACACCCATCAACTTTACCCAACTGTCCCAGGTGTATCCATTCCCCATCAGCTTCCACAGTCTCTGCAGCTCCATCCAACACCCAGCAGCTCCACAGACCTCCCTTCACAGCCCCTCCAGACCCACGCAGCTGCAAAGCTCCTCCTGGTTTGGCTCACCAGGGCAGCATTGCAACTTTAACCACAAGGTCCTGGCATTACATACTAAGTGACACTTACTGAGCTCACCCAGCCCCTTGGTGCTCAGGCAATCGCGTGCTGGGAGCCAGGACAAACACTGCATTTACCCCCTGAGCTGCACCGAGCTGATGAGGAGACAGGTTTCATGTCAAGAGCAAACCAGAGCAGCTCCAGCTACTTTTTTCAGTTCTCTCTTCATCCTCCTGGCCATTTTCTCTCTCCTCTTTCCCTTCCTTCACCCTCTTCCCAATGGGCTGCATACGTGATACCTTAACCACTGGGACAGTGCAACTGATCTACAGAGCAGAACCTCCTCACTTTCCACCCATTTCCAGCCTGCAGTGATCCTGCCCTCCAACACCCTGGCAAAAACCCGGGAGGGGGCTCTGCCTGCAGAATGGAGCAGGCTTCAGTTCAGGCTTTTTCCAAGGGATGCTGCCACCCAACCAGAGACGCTGCATAAATCCTACCTCTTCTTAGGGGGCTCAGTCCCAGGCCCCTGCAATCCTTCCACTTCTCAGCATTTCCTCCCTCTACACTCCAGTAGGGCAGCACCAAAAAGCCTCTTACACACGTGGAGGGCTTTTATAAAGCATCCCCTAATCACTCTCCTTCCAGCCAGCCAGTCTCACCTGTGGAGCCCTGCCCAGGCATCGCCCACTCCTCAATCCCATCTCCACGGTGGTAACGGATCCCCATGGACAAGTGCCCTGAAGAGCCGAGTCTCCCCTCATGTGGGACAAAGTTTGACATTCCTGACTGAAATTCAAGTGGCGCCCCTGAGGAATTTGCAATTTGCTTTTCCTTTTAAAAATGAAACATAAAGAAGGAAACCACTCAGCCCCTGCCTGCCTGACCACACTGCTCCCCCTAGCACAGCTGCCCACACACTGCTGGATACTTCAGGCAAGCTGAGGTTTCACCCAAAGGGTGCTCGGCACATCACTTTTTCCAAAGGCTGGAAACAGGCCGGGCACTCAAGTGCCATGTTTCAGACAAACAAGGCTGTGCCACTGGCAGAAGACTTCTCTGTGCTCATGATTTCTATTTTCTACCACCTTCATCTGTCTTCACTGAGTTAATGGGTACACAAGTGCGGGAAGGACAGTCTTGGTCCCTTTGCACGGATCTTCCCCAATTAGGTGTTGGGAATGATGACTTGCACCCCCAGAGCACAGCTCATTGCATGTTCTCAATCCAAGGATGCAGAGATCAGTGCTGTCAGCAAGGTATTAGTGGTCCGGAGGGTGCTGAGCAGGGACACAGTAGTCTCAGAGCAGCCACAGTTCCTCAGGCCCATCTGCTTGCAGGATAAGTGCCTGGGGTGCTGCTGGTGCCAGATCAAATGCACCAGCCTTTTTATCTGGAGATCAACAGTGTCCCCAGGCAGCGTGGCCAAAGGTGATGTTCTTTATCTGTGCCTCATGCTCCTCAGCTATCAAATATCAAAATGTGCCTTGAGACACTCCTGTTATTAAATACTCCTCCAAGATTAGAGCAGTGTTCCTTCTCTCTAGCCTCTTCCCTCCCCAGCAGAGACGATGATCACGATAACTTATCAGGACCTTCCCCTATGCTGTTAGCAATGGCATGGGAACTTATTGACCCACCTCAGAACAACATGCTGAATATTAAGGACTTCTCTTAAGCTTGATAAGCGATAACATCTTTATCATCCGAGCCCTTTAAACCCTCAGTGCCTGACAGGACCCTCTGCCCTTGCTGAACGGACAGTACCAGGCTCAGGGTAGCAAACATTAATAATAAAATACTTCCCTGAGAGAACTGCAGTGCCAGGGCTGGCAGAGTGGTTGGCTCAGAAAGAAGCTCCTTTCCACTGTTCAGACACACAGCAGCTACTGTGATGGACAGTCACGACCCCACCGGAGCAACTGCTCCGCTCCAGCCTGGCCAAACCCAGGGTGTGAACATGCACCGGTCATATCAGCAACCTCCAGCAAAGAGCTCAGGCTCCCAGCAGACCACACACCTTCTCCACCAGCAGACTGCGATCCCTGCTCCATGCAAAGGGATTTTCCCTTGAGCTGCCATCAGATCAACACCCACCCCATGCCCTCCGTTAGCAGAAGAGATTGACTTGGGGCTCAGAGCAGGCTCCATCCCAGCACAGCTTGGGCTCAGTTCCGCTGTCTGCAAACACAGCACCCAAGGTGTCCTCCTGGCTTGTGTCAGCCATGAGGGCTCTGGTGGGATCAGTCGAATCTCTTGCAGTGTGCCTGTACAATTACCCCATGTCCAACATGGGAAATACAAGCAGAGGGGAAGAGGCGACTCAGACGTCAGTGCACCCTCTGATAAGGCTACAAAAGTCTTAAACAAAGTTTTGCTGATAAATGAGTCATTAGTAATGATTAAACCCCAGAGAAGTCATAAAAACCTACAAATATTGATAAAATGGGGTGCTGATACAGCAAAGATCAGCATTGCAGATCATCTTGAGTGCCATCACATGACATTTACAGGATAACCAGGTGATCAGGCCCAGCAGCATGGGTTTAGGAAAGGCAAGTCCTGCTGTACTAACATGTTCTCCTTCTATAATAACATGTCCTGCTTAGAGGATGAGAGAAAGGAATAGGGCACCAAAAGCCAGGAGTGGGAAATGAACACAGCAATGGGCTGCACAGAGCCAGCACAGGGTGAAGGATGGTGGCTGGGGGACAGGGTGGTGTGGAGGCAGGTTTTGCACCTGCCTGGCTACAGAAGGCAGCCTCCTGCTACAAGAGCAATTCTTCCCATTCATGAGCACTAAAAAAGCATCTGACGCCACTGATGGAAGAGGCAGATTGGTGTTTGACCCAGAAGGAAATCTAAGTTAATTTACCTCATTTAGGCAAAAAACAGAGAAGCTCATTCTGATGTGAAGTGCTGGCTGAAGCCTCATCAGCAGCTGCAAGATTAGATAAAAAATGAACTTAGTCCCATCCCACATGTATTAATGTGAGCTCTCGGATGTCTGGGATATTGCAGTTCAAGGGCATGAAGATGTTCCCTTCACTGGGGTTCCTGTTCGCTGCCCTCTCTTTAGCAAGATGTGTCCCTGTGCAGCAGGTATCCAACAGCAGCAAACTCCTCCTGGTGTCCTTTGATGGCTTTCGGTGGAACTACGACCAGGACGTGAACACCCCCAACCTGGACGCTATGGCCGCGGAGGGGGTGAAGGCGCGGTACATGACTCCTGCCTTTATCACCATCACCAGCCCGTGCCACTTCACGCTGCTGACCGGTGAGTGCCCACCGGCCCCGAGCCAGATGCAGCAGCACAGGGTGCAGGCTGGGGAAGGGCAAATTTAAGGTTTATGCATCAATGAAGGAAACTTAAGTCGAGCAGCCAGCCATCCCCCGCAGCACGCGAAGCTTTAGGATAGCTGTGTTTTGGAAACACAGCGAGAGACAAGGCAATAGTTGCAGGAAGTGATAGAATTGAACCTGTATTTATTGAAGGTCAACAACACCAGGTGTAGGAATTACACAGCCATCCCCTAGACCATGGTAGGAATTATGTTAAGGCCACTCTGATAGGGCTCATCTGTAAGTTCCACTCTCACAGCAGAGCAGACCAACCCTTTTGTATACATTTATTCCTGATGCATGTGATCTGCAGCTCAAACTGGGTTCCTGACAGTTGTTACTGGATTTCTGGTCTCTGTAGGTCACCTGATTTCCTGATGGCATTTCTGCTCATCCAACCCTCATCACAGAGTCTGGGGTCTTCTCTTCTCCTGGTTCACTCTCGCAGCCTCTAAGCATCCTTTTTTGTCTATTTTGAGAGGTTTCCTTTTCTTTTGTTACAGGATACCCTGGACTTAAAGTTTACTTATGCTTCCTTAACTACCAGAGTCACAAAACAAAGATTAAAATACAGATGATGCAGCCTAAGGCTTCATTTATTTTAGTCACTAGTGCTCAGCTCTGGCACAAATCTCACTACAGTGTCGTTCTTTTGGTTTTATATCCGCATTATTTATATTATATAGGTGCCAGATATTGATAGCCTCTAACCTGGGTACATACTTGGGTGCAACACATGCTACAACATTTCAAACACTTAAATATAATTATAAAGGCACAAACACAAAATCATATTCCATTCAGTGTTCTCCTAATCCAGACCCCCCAGCCAGCAGTAATAGCTGCAGAAAGGGATATAAGTGACAGAACAAGAGGAAATGGCCTCAAGTTGCACCAGGGGAGGTTTAGATTGTGTATTTGGAAAAATTCCTTTACTGAAAGAGTGATGAAGAATTGGAAGAGGCTGCCCAGGGAAGTAGTGGAGTCTCCTTCCCTGAGGTGTTAAAAAAGTGTGTAGATGTGGCACTTTGGAACATGGTTTAGCAGGCACAGTGGTTTTGGGCTGATAACTGGACTGGATGATCTTAGAGATCTTTTCTAGGCTCAATGTTTCTATGATTCTATGCACTGAACCTGTGTTTATCAGAGGTGAATAGCACCAGACCGACTTGATAGCCTCCTTTTATAAGAGAAATGATTTTTTTAGACAAGGGAGGTGCACTAAGTTTAATCTTTCTGGACTTCAGTAATGTATTTGATACAGTGCCACATGGGAAATCATTATTTAAGATGGAGAAGATGAAGATTAGTACAAAATCTCTAACATGGGGAAGTGACGGGCTGCAGGGAAGAGGACAGCAGGTGATGCTGAGAGGAGATTGTCAAGCTGGAGGTGGGGCAACAAGGGAATTCCTGAAGAATCGATTTTGGAGCAAATCTTATTTAAGATTTTAATTAATAACCTTGGCATAAAAGAGGGGAAGATGCTAATGAAATCTGCTGATGAGAAAAGGCAAGGAGGCACTGTCAATACAAGGGAAGACAGGGATATTGTCAGAAGTAACTGGTCTTCAGGACCAGAATAATAAAAATAGCATGAAAGATAATTGTACAAAGTGCAAGTCTTTCATTTCTAACGGGAATTTCTGCTGCATGCTGACCTCAGGGTTGTGAACAACAGAGAAAGTAAAACACCAAAGTGATCAGTTAAATACAGGATAAAGGTGAACCCTACCTGTGCTGAGAAGGGCAGGAGCAATCGTAGGCACCAACAATACCTCCAGCAATTTGGGTGCCTGGGCTTGGGGTGTGGGTGAGACTCCCCTGGAATCAACCCACCTGTGAGAGGAGCAGGCATCTCCCCAACATCTCATTCCTTGTCCTGAGATCCTCACTTGTATGAAGCAGGAGAAGAAAGAAGACAAGGTAGAGGCAAAGGGAGCAGTGGGATGGGGTACAAGAGGCAGGAGGTGACCTAGAGCTGGCCCTTTGCGTATCACCGGGATGATACCCCCTCCAGCCACAACCTGGCTCGCCCTCACCTCATCCACCTCTCCCTCCAGGGAGATACCTGGAGAACCACGGGGTGATTCACAACATGTGGTTCAACACCAGCTCGGGTCAGAAGCTGCCCTACTACAACACACAAGGCGTGGACAGCTGGTGGGACAACGGCAGCTTGCCCATCTGGATCACCGCTCAGCGACAGGCAAGTGCGGCCGCCTCCTCTCACGCACAGACCCTGCACAGACAGAGTCTGCCTGCAATCATGTAGCAAAAGCTACAGGCAAGCCACGATCTCTAGTGGCCATGAGCTAACATTCTCACTGCAAATGACAGGCTAATTAGACCAGCAAAAAAAGTTAAATCCCCAGATACTCGCAGGAATAATTATGATCATTCTATTAAAAATAGCAAAAAATAATAGATGCATTTTAGCTTTATTAAGACATTAATAAAACAGGTTATCCTTCTCCTATTTAAAGAAACCTCAGCCAGTTCCCTAAGGAGCATTATGAGCCCAGGGGTTTCATACACTCCAAGGCAGAAACCTGATTTCCACAGCCTCACCCAGGACCTTCTGGTTGACAGCATCAGGTCCTCTTGTCACCGGGGAATGCAGCAAGGTTTTCTTAGATCCCAGTATGCTTTGAATCTGTCTTTGAGATAGGACCTGAGACCTAGCCCAAGACATGTAGCTTTGCCTGTGTTTCCCTGCCAGTTTGGCCCCATTGACTTCAGGGTGAGCGCTTGTACGATTGGAGTAAAACACACCTTAATATGTCGATAGTCAAGAGCCGCAGGGTCCATGCAAGGTACAAAGGAGTCACCAGCTGTAACTGGTGTTGCTAACCCAGTGAGAAACCCAATGTGCAGGAGTTCTGGAAAGCGCAGTGCTTTCAATTAATCACTTCTAATTGGCAAAGAGCAAGAAAACCACTTTAGAGGCAGAGGTAGACATTAGGGGAACTGAATGACCTAACTGCATTAGTAGAGGATTGCGCTGACAGATGGAGAGGTGAGGAGAGCGAGTTCAGGTGAGTTTATGCAATGTCTCCACTAACAGGGTCTAAAGACAGGCTCTATCTATTTCCCTGGTGGAAGAGCAAAATACCAAGGGGAAGAAGTGAATATGAAGTTGGTGGAGCCCCTCTTGTTCAACTACAGCAATGAAACCCACTGGAGAGAGAATATTGACACCGTCATGGAATGGTTTACGGTGAACAACCTCGACTTCATTGCCCTCTACTTCGGCGAGCCGGACTCAGCAGGACACAAGTACGGCCCCGAATCCACCCAGAGGAAGAACATGATCGAGCAGGTAGACAGAACTGTTGGTTACTTGAGGCAGCGTATCCAGGAAAGTGGCCTGGAATCAAACCTCAACCTCATCATCACATCTGACCATGGCATGGAGACTGTCATAAAGAACAATGAGATTCACATCCGGACAGTAGAGAACTTCACATTCAAAGACATCCAGTTTGAACTCTTAGATTATGGACCAAATGGACTACTGGTACCAAAAGAAGGAAAATTAGAGCATGTGTACTCAGTCCTGAAAAACGCCCACCCTCACTTACACGTGTACAAGAAAGCAGACTTTCCAAGGAGATTCCGCTACGCCAACCATTCCCGGATCACGCCGCTCCTGCTGTACAGCGATCGAGGATACGTAATCCATGGGGTAAGATGTATGCACAGACATATCTTACTGTCTTTTGGTGACCCACTTCTCTCCTCCTGTCCCTCTCATGGCTCCCCGGTACCTATTTGGTTTTATGCTTTCATGTCAACTGGTCTCTCTGTAAACATGGGAATTCCAGCTCTTGGTGTAAAGATCCTCTCTGCTGTTCAGTCAAAAAAGGGGTCTTAAAGTCTTGAAGCAGGACTTGCACAAACATAGAATAACAGTTGCAGGATCCTGTCCTAGACTGGCATTAAGGGAAAGCCCAAAGTCAAGGTCAAGCAGGCAGCTTCCCATTGTGAAGCTCCTCAGTACAACATTTGGATGCACTGACACATAGGAAGGGAAATTGCAAGAGGTAATTGCTCGAGAGCTGTGTCTGGGCAGCACCCTCCAGCTTCTGCAAAGTTTAACATTACTAAATCGATTTCAAAACCTCAAAGAAACCAGACCATTAAGCCCTGTGGCTGCAGAACATGGCACTTGGAGAGGTGGACGCATCCAGTGGCGCTGCTGCTCTGGCATCTGCCGCATCCCGGAGGCTGTGCTGCAGCGGGCTCAAGGATTTGGACCATCACGCCCTCTCTCTTTTTCAGAGATACAAGGTCCAGTTCAATAAAGGGGAACACGGTTTTGACAATGAGGCCATGAACATGAAAACAATCTTCCGTGCCGTGGGACCAGCCTTCAAGCAGGGGCTGGTGGTTGAGCCCTTTGAAAGCGTCAATGTCTACCCCCTCCTCTGTCAGCTGCTGGGCATCAACCCTGAGCCCCACGACGGCTCCCTGGAGACCATGAAGCCCATGCTGCGTGAGTTTGCAGACGCCAGGACCCCTCAGTGGCAGCGGGCACTGGGATTGGGCACTGGGTGCACTTGGCAGCAGAGGGCACTGGGAATGCTCCAAGGCAGTGGGTGCCAGGAGCTCTTGGTGTGAGCAAGTACTGGGAGCATTCCCTGGCAGCAGGCACTAAAAGCAGCAGTGGGCACTGGCTGCACTCTGCCAGTAGCAGGCACTAGGAGTGCTTGCTGGCATCAGGAGCAGGCATGAAGAGTAGGTACTGGGAGCACTCAGCAGTAGCGGGCATCAGGATCGGGCATCAGGAGCGCTCAGCAGCAACAGGAATTGGGAGTGGGCACTGGGAGCCCTCAGCAGCAGCAGGCACCAGGAGTGCTCAGAGGCAGTGGGCATTGGGATCAGGCACCAGGAGGCAGCCCTTGGCAGCAGTGGGCACCGGGAGTGCTCAGCGGCAGTGGGCACTGGGAGATCTTGGCAGCAGCAGGCACGGGGAGCAAGCACCAGCAGCAGGCACTGGCAGCGGACACCAGCAGCGCTGCACAGCACTGGGCACCAGGAGCAGGCATGGGCAGTGGCCACTGGTAGTGGGCAGGGTTAGCGGGCAGGGTTAGCGGGCAGCGGGAGCGGGCAGCGGGAGCGGGCACCAGCAGTGGGCAGCAGGCATCGGCAGCGGGCTCCGGGACCCCTCAGCGGCACCGGGCGCTGGCAGCGGGAGTGCCTGACAGCAGCGGCACTGGGAGCGCTGCACGGCACCGGGCACCGACACCGGGCACCGACACCGGGCACCGGTCTGGCTCCGTGGCCGCTGCGCGGAGATTCCCGCGGGAACAGCGACACCTGGCGGCCGCCGCCCGCGCTGCCGCCCCGCAACCGGGACGGTTTCACCTTAGAGGGCATCGGGAGTGCAGGGGGAGGGGGAGGGGAGGGTTTTAAGCTGAAAGAGGGGAGAGTGAGATGAGATCTTGGGAAGAAATGTTTTCCTGTGAGGGTGGGGAGGCCCTGGCCCAGGTTGCCCAGAGCAGCGGTGGCTGCCCCATCCCTGGAGGTGCTCAAGGCCAGGTTGGATGGGGCTTTGGGCAGCCTGATCCAGTGGGAGGTGTCCCTGCCCATGGCAGGGGGTGGAAATGGATGATCTTTAAGGTCCCTTCCAACCCAAACCATTCCATGATTCTATAAACGGAGAGCAAAGCCAAGCTCAGCCCTCAGCCTTTGGCAGCAGGAGATGCACGGAGGGCTGAGCCCACAAAGCCTCATCCCAGGTGGAGCAGTAGGGGTGGATGTGCCAGATTGCCCACACAAGATCTCCGTATCTCAGCCTGCAGGGCTACTGCTCACCTGGGCAGGGGCTGGGCACCAAGCTAATGCTGAACTCCTCCTCATGGCATTGCAGGTTCCAGCGCTCCACTCCCTCCTGCTGAGAAGCTGCTAGTGATGCTGGGAATTGCTCTCATTCTGGGACACTGGGGAGGAATATACTAAACCCTACCACCACCAGAGGTAACTGACTCTAAGGATACGCAGAAAGCTCCCTGGAAGTGTTCCTGTCCAGGCAAGCTTGTGTCCTTGGTCTCTCTGGGCTTTGTCCATCTGTGAAACCCTGTGCTGAACTTTGCCCACTGGCAGTTTCCTGCAGGGCACAGCAGCACCTTTGCACCTTAAGCAGAGGGACTCTGGATTTTTACCATCCAGGTCACTGTTGACACCACCCAGGGCATTTTCTGGGCTAGAAGGAAGCGCTGGACATCTCTCCAGCCTCCTGCCTGCCACTGCCTGACCATCCCTCTGCTCTCTGGCTGCTGCGTGCAGCTGGATCTGGGCAGGAGGACAATTGGGTGAGCACCACAAAGGAGGGATGAATGCTTGTGGCTCTGTGTGTGCTTGTGCGTGGCTGCAAGAGAAATAAGGACATCAGTTTGTGCTTGGCTTCACTGTGCATATGTGCCTGGAGACCCATCAGGACAAGTAATTCTCAATCTAATTTCCTGGCACTTCCAGCGCTATGCACCCCCAGCCGATACCCACAGGCTCCATATATGTGAAATAAGTAACAGCATTGCCATGCTTTCCTGTCTTGGCAGCCTCTGAGTTCCAGGCAGCTGTACCAGAAATGCGTGGAGAGATGAGGAAGGACCTGTCTCCAGAAAACAACCAGTCCTGGTCTCAGAGGATTGTACAGAATTCCCCAAACCTCCCTGAATTACTGAACCACGCTCCTGCAGAATGACTGAGTCCCAAGGCGGAGGAGCTTCTCCCAAGCTTTGGGGTGCACACCAGGATGCACCGCTGTAGAAGCTGGCACTGATGTACAGTCTGACCTTGACAAGGTCGCCCCATGTCTGTGCTACCCCAACTTCTCCATCTGCTCTAGGCAGAAAAACTCAATTTGGACTAGGGACCTGTTGAGCATCTAAAGCAATTAAAAGCATATCAAAGGTCTGAGTGTGCCGGGAGCCTCCTGTAAACAGCACTGGTCTTCAGCACCAGGCGGACAACCTTGACACACTTGAGGAGCCAGTGAGGCCCAGCTCATTTCTGCTGGGCTGGCTGCGGCGGCCGTGTTGGGAGAACCAGCTCTGCTCTGACAAAGGAGCCTTGGAGGGATCCCAGAGTCAATCAGTGCTTCCAGCCCCTTCCCTGAGAGCCCTGAGTGCCTGAGCACCATTCTGCTTGTCTGACTGAAATTTTCTGTCCCTTATGTCTCTCACAAAAATGGGAAATCCAACCTTCACACCCCTGAGCTCAAAACCCGCAGGTAGGATGTGCCCCAGCTACGCTACTCCATCAGACTTAACCCATCTGCAGCCCTGGTTGAGCTTCTGGAAGATTTGGAAGGGAGGTATTAATCCTTGAGCAATTTTGGAGAGACAGAGGATGTGGCAGTGGCACAGCCAGGACCCCTCAGCTCAAAGCAAACCCACAGCCCTGAGGTTCCCGAGCCCAGGGACACACAGAGCCCATGCCAGCTTGTGCCACCCATCCAGTGCCCCCTCTGCAGTGGGGAGGAATGTGAAAGGCCCTTACATGAAGCCAAACTTCTCTCTGTGGGAAGCAGCCCAGGATGCCCCAGCCTTGTTGGGGCTTAGGGGATGGGAGCAAGACATTCCCCATCCCACAGCCCTGGTCCCTGCCCTTCCAGCAGGGCGTTAGTGTGGCAGCTGCCCAAGACCCCATCCCAGATGCTCAAGTGCCTCTCCCCACCCCTGTGCCTCATCTCAGGGGCTCGATAAACATCTGTTGCCATAGAGACTTGCTCGAGCTGCCTTCCCTGCATCGGTTTCACCCAACGAGATGAAACAAGAAACGCACGCTCCGCTTGGAAAAACAGGAAGAAAATGTTTGGCTTGAAACCGTGCTGGGGGTGGGGGTCAGGCCGGCAGCACGCAGCGCAAACAGCCCGGCAGCAAACAACGGGGAGGCTCCGAAAGGGGAGCTGCACGGGCCGGCGCTGCAAATGTTATTTAAAATAACATTAATAATAATAGTGCACAGCAGTTTTCCCACTGATCCTGCTGGTGACCTTGAGACTTTCCGCACAGGTCGGCACCACCATACCTGTTCTACAGAGAGGCAGCCGGGTTGGTTGTGAAGCTGGTGTGACTGAAATCTTGGAAGCCAGAGCCCACAGCGGTCATAGCCCAAGACTGCCAGGCTCTGCATGTCCTCATCTTGGAGTCCCCAGGGTGCCCACAAGCCAACTGCAGCAAGTACAGAGCAGGATGCTCGTAGGGCTGGTCCAAATCAACTTCCCAGAGCCACACAGGCAATGTGGAGTCCATAGTGATCAACCTCCCCATGGGAATCCTTACCTAACAGCTGATTTCTGCCCTAGCAGTGAATGGTAATTTAGCTCCTGGCTCAACAGGCAGTGTTTCAGTGAGACAGGGCTCTGTCAGAAAAACTCTGGTGAGGTCAATACTGTTCTGGTTGAAGACTGAACCTTGCCATAGCCCTGCTAGGAACATTTCCATTGTCCCTGAAATCATACAGTTTGCTATTAGACATACCCTTGAGCAGCTATTTTTGCTTGGAACCGGGGGAAAGAAAAAAGAATGTATCGAACACAGCAATTCTTTAGTCCAACTATATTTACAGCATAGAGCATCCTCTGAACTTTGTGTTTCTGAGCATCACAGAAACCCTTCCTGATCACAGACCCGGCCCTTCTTCTCCATCCTCACCCCAGGACCCTTTCCCTCTGTCCCTCCCCACCACCTCCTTGCCCTGGCCCAGCTGCTGCTCCCCTGGGCACTCACACACACTGCGTCGGGACAACTCTCTGCAGCCAGCTCTCCCTGGGACACCTCTACGCAGCCAAATCTCTGCAGGGACAACTACACAGTGGCAGGTATTGCTGGTTCCCTGTGTTTACAGGTGCCCAGGGCTGAGGAGGATGCTGGTGTGGCAGGATATCATGCCTGTAAATCCCTCAATTTAAAACCAAACACCGTTCCCCTGAAAAAAATAGAACAGAAAACCAACCCAGAGCTTGAGGCTCCCTGCACAGATTTGTCCCTACAGAGTTGGCTGTGTAGAGGTGTCCCATGGAGAGCTGGCTGCAGAGAGTTGTCCTATGGAGAACTGGCTGTGTAGTCATCCCCACGGAGAGCTGGCTGCCACGGAGAGTTGTCCCTTTCCCCATACACACATCTGACAAATTCTGCCGGGACCAGCTTTTGCTCCTGCTCCAGCCAACACTGCCTGGGGGTCTTGTGGCCCCTCCAGCCCTCACCACCCTGTTCTGCCCCACCAGTGCTAGCCTGGGTGAGGGTCCTGGTGCAGTACTGGCAGCCATCAGGCGGTGGTCCTACTCCATGCCCCACAGCCCCTAGAAGACCCCAGCTCTGTCAGGAGCGACTCATGGTAAAAGCCCACCCCGGAGCATCTCTTTGCCTCTCCAGGTCGCAGTGCCCAGAGTTACTTGTTGCTGATCCAGCTCTGGCAGCTGCCCCAGGACCATAAACTGCCAACAAGTCTCACCATGAAAGGCCTCGGTGCCTTCCACAGGGAAGAATCCCCTCTTCGGTGCTCCTGGAGCTCTCAGCAGCACAAACCTGGGACCCACCTCTGGCAGCTGCTGAGCCCGGGTGCTCCCCAGCACTCAGCACCCGTTGCAGCTCCAGCTGCCCCAGGATATGCAGGGCTGCTCCAAGTGATGCCCTATTGATTCAGGTCACAAACACACTTAAATCTTCTAGTCCTTTCTTCCCCTCTGACAACACAGCCCCCAAATGATGGAAGCTTCAAAATCTCAGGCTGGATGGGTGAAGCAGATCCTTTCCCTCGTGGGTGTGAGGACGTTTAACCCCACGGGCGTGCAGAGCTGGGACAGCCCCCTGCTTCCCAGCCCAATCTCCAGTCCAGCCTCTCCCCAGGCAAACACTGGAATCTAGAAGACACTGTTAAATTTTGCGTGTCTTGCCCAGCCCTTCCCGTTGTTTCTCACACCTTGTACGCTTTCACCATGGGATAATTCCTCCAAATATTTACCCAACAGACAAAGTCCTTGCCGGCAACCCCAGCACTGGTTTGTGCTGGTGGATGCAGTCGCTGCCTGATGTGCAGCTGGGCTCAGCTCAGATCCCTGCTCTGCCAAGGGCTGCGTCTCCCCCCGCCCTCTCATCCCCAAGTAATTCATTCCCCACAGGCCCCCTCCCGGGGCTGGGGGTCAGGCAGCAGGGAGAGCCCCGCTGTGTATTGCATCCCAATTTGCTATGCATTTCCACACCATTTGCTTCCCTTTCTTTTTCCTGCCCTAGAAAGATGCTTGCTACCCAGGGGTCCCAACTGCTTCAAGATGGTAACATAACAACAAACATACATACATACATGTATTTATTTATGGCACAGACACAGTTTGTAGGAAAATTGCTGCCTCTTGAAATCTCGGGTCTGAGAATGCCACATGCCGCTATAATTCCCACACAGAGCCACGGGGCCCAGGCACGATGTGCTGTCTGGCCATCCCATCCTGCAAGCTGCACAGTTCCAAACCCAGCTGCACTTGGCTGCGGTGCCCAAATGATATGCAGATCTCTGTGCTTCAATTGGCTGATGCCTTTGGGAAACAACCATCATTTGCCCACAACAAACATGGCTACCGTGGCCCAGCCGCTCCCTAGGCTGGCAGCAGCTCCATCCTTTGAAGCAGGAATACTGTGTGCACTCAGGCCCTCAGAAAACCCCATCCCTATTAACTCTGAAGCAGGAAAGCCCCAAGCCCAGAGGGAAGCATGGGGCACCCCTGCTGATGCTCCTTCTTCCCAGGCACAAAGATAAAGACCAAGCATCCTGTGGATACAGCCACAGCCCTGGCCCCCACCTTGCACCCCCCAACTGGGCTGCTTTGCCCTGCAGGCTCCCAGGGAGCTGCCATGTCCCTCGCTCCTGGTATGAAGCCCGACACGATGGATTCTCACTCCTGGCTCTGCCACAATCGTCCCTGCTCACATCCCTGCTCCAAACCCTCTGACCAGGCAGAAGCACCACTGATTTCATCATTGAGGTCTGGTCTTTAGGGGAAACCTTCCCCAGACAACAAATCTCCACCCCAGCACAACTGACATAACGCAGGATACGTGGCATTCCTGGGATGTCTGACATACCTGGGAAGAGCTACAAAATTATCTTCCACCAGACTAGTCCAGGAGTCTGAGTCTCATTTTTAAGATGCCAAAGGTTTTCTCAGGAACTGCTGAGTTTATTGGCTCCACTGTCACCTAGCTTGGCTGGAGCTGGAGAATGTGGTAGCCAAGCTATTTATTGCATGTTCCCAAGTTTCTCCAGGAAGGTGCAGTCTCTGTCAGGGTTGGAGAACACTGAATTCAACCCAAAAGCACTTGCAGGTGGAGCCACAGCTTCAGCAGCAGCGGGCAAGCATCTCTCCTGCACCTCTGCCCCAGACAGAGCCTGTGTGGCATCTGCAGCGGCGCTGGCCAGCGATGCCCAGGGAAGCGCCATCACGGGGATGGTTCCAACTCAGAAGAAAGGGGACGTCCTGCTGTGTCAGGACCCATAACTGCTCCATCTTTTCACATCCCCAGCCCTCAGTCCCATGGTGGAGATGCCATCCCTGCCCTTCCCAGGGCAGCAGCAGAAAGCAGACGGGCAGAGGTAAAAGGCACTCACCCACAATTTTCACCACTAAAACATCCTGAAATGCCAAAGAGGGTTTGGGAAGGGGCAGGCAGCTACGCTTCCAGTAAGATCATTTTGCTATTGTTGAGCCCAGGATCTAAATCACAACATGAAAACTCACAAGATTTTAACATCTAAATAGAGGTAGGATTTTTTTTATTTGCTTCCTGTTTTTGTAAATCCTCAAAGCCACAAGTTCAGGCTTATTTAATGCTTAGAGTGAATTCTTTTCTTTCTTTTCCTTTTTCTTTTCTGAGGAAAAGTAAAATTTTTCGTTTAACTCCACAGCTCCACAAAAGACATCAAATAATGGGAAACCTGTGATCAACCCAAGAAAGCTTCCAACCCAGAACAGGTGACAGCCAGGGCTTGGTGTGCGTTGTGCTCTGAGGAAACACCAGCTCTGTCCCAGCCATCATATGCAGCTTTTAAACTACGCAAAAATAACCTGCAGCTCCAAACTGGGGAGAACTGGTAGAAAACACAGAGTCCAGGTGCTGACCAGGGCCAGTTCCCAGTAAACCCATAGGGATATAGAGGAGATAACCAGTCCACAGAGCGACCCAGACCTTTCCCCCAACAGGTGAGGGGACTCAGCACTTCATCGAGGAAAAGGTGTGAGTGGGAACGCAGGTGGAGCATTGGGGATGTACAGCACTCAAGAAACGTGGATTATCACTGGAAATGAACAGCTCGGGGCTGGCCACGAGGGCTTGGGGACAAAGCTGATGGCACAGCATCATGCCAGGCGCCCACTTCCCAAGCACTGCCCACACTCAGTCCCCAAAGAGACCCAAACACCCGGCCTCTCTCTGGCTTGTTGAGCAGCGAACACAGCACCGCCGCGCACACCAACCTTTTCCTCTTCGTTCTGGGAAGGAAGAGAACAGCTATTCCACCCCTGCACCCTCACAGGGAACCCAGGAACACCAGCACCAAAGGTCAACTGGAAGAGCCCACCCAGCATTCCCCAAAACGGGGCTCATTTCCCAGCGCTGTGTGTCTCTCGGCACCAGTGAGCCAGATCCCGCTGGCCGGCCGAGCCCCATGCGCTCCTCACCCCATCGGTCACTGGAGCCGCACGCAGAACGCCGTGAATGCCGTATTGTGTGCACGGGAATGGAAAGTCACAGGCAGATTTTTCACTAAAATGTAAGACATGCTGCACACAAAGAGCAGAGCTGACAAAAGGTGAATTACCTCTAAAGAAAGGGAAAGTGCAGGGCTGGGTTACATTTCTGTGTCACCTTTGATTCAAGAAATGCTTCTGACAGTGCTCCTGGCCAGCAACCAACCACAGCAATTGGAAAAAGAAAACAATAAAACGTGATAGCGCTGGACCAAGGACAAGTACCCAGTACTGAGCCAGCACCCCGGGCGCGTCCGCTGTCCGACAGACCCCGAGTCAGCCCCGCTCCGTTAACGAAGCAGCTATTTTCCCCTTCCATCATGCAGGGGCTCCCCAGCAGCACCGTTACTGCTGGCAGCGGGGACAGCCCAACGCGCTAGCCTGGAGCCTTTCTAAATCCAGCATCGCTTACCAGAGACGGCACTGCCCGGGGTATGCGTGAAGCCCCACGCGCAGGACACCCCATCACCCGTCCAGATCCCGCTCAGTCCCTGCGCACCGTGGGCACCGAAGCGCTGGGGCTACGGAAATTCATTTCCCTCTGGCTCCGGCACAGTTAATCGCAGGCTCTGGGCCCGCGGTTGTAAACTCCCTGAGGTGCTGACTCATCTTCTTCCATGCCTGTAAAGCACCATATTTCACTGTTCCACGCCCACAACTGCGGTGCAGGAGCTCCTCACGCTGCCTTGCACGGCGGTGCCGCGGCGCGGTCGTAACTGCCGCACGTTCCTCAGCGTGGCTTGGTGGTGCGGGAACGCTTGCGGGCCAGGCCATACCTGGCTCCGAGGCGGTGAGCCAACACCGCGAGACGGTTATTGACACAACCACCCCCCTCCGAGGAAATACGCTTTATTCCATTGCAGTCAACTATTTCAGAACCAAAACCACGCTGCTGCTGTCTGCTCTGGCCCCACAGGGATGAGAGGGGCTGAGTGGGAGCCGCTGCTTTGTCCTCAGGAGGGATCTTGGCTGTCGGAGCAGGGAACTGCAGAACCTGAGTCCGTGTGGGCAGTGGGCACCACGCAGCCAGGACCCGCAGGGCAGGGCTGGGGACCCTGGCATTGCACAGGTGGGACCTGCGCTGCGCAGCCCATGGGAGCAAAGCTCTGGGCCGGATTGGAGTCCCTCACCATGCAGCTCAGAGGAATAAAGCACCGGGCCAGGTCGGGGAGCCCCACGCTGGACTGGGGAGCCCCGCATCGTGCAGCCCAGGCAAACAAATCTCTGGGCTGGACTGGGAAGCCTCGCAACCACGCAGCCAGGACCCGTAGGGCAGGGCTGGAGAGTCCTGCACCGCACAGTTGGGCACCACACTGCACTGTTGAGCCCCGCACTGCACAGCCCGGGGAAACAAAGCACCGGGCCAAGTTGGGGAGCCCCGCACCACGCTGGGGAGCCCCACACAGCCCAGCCAAGCCCTGCATTGCACAACCCAGCGGAACAGAGGTCCAAGCCAGGCTGCGGAGCCCCGCACTGTGCACTGCAGGGCAGGGCTCGGGAGTCTTGCACCATGCAGCCAGACGTCTCAGTACGCAGTTGAGTCCCGCACCGCACAGCCTGGGAAAACAAAGCAACCGGGTTGGAGAGCACCGAGCCAGGCTGGGGAGCTCCTCACCGCACAGCCGAGCCCTGCACCGCACAACCAGGAGAAACAAAGCTCCAGGCCAGATCGGGGAGCCGGAGCTGCATCGCGCATCCCCGGGCGAACAAAGCACCAGGCAGGGTCACGGAGCCCCGCACGGTGCAGCTGAGACCCGCCGGGCAGGGCTGGGGAGTCCTGCTCCGTGCCGATAGCGCACCGCACAGCTAAACCCCGCACTACACAGCCCAAGCACTCAAAGCACCGGGCCTGACCTGGAGAGCCCCGCACCATGCAGCTGAGCCCCGCACCACGCAGCCGAGCCCCCACATCACACAGCCTGGTAGAATAAAGCACCGGGTCGAGTTGGGGAGGCCCGCAGCGTGCAGCCTGAGCCCCGCAGGGCAGGGCTGCGGAACCCTGCACCGCGCAGCCCGGGGGAACAAAGCCCCGGGCTGGGGAGCCCCGCACCGCGCAGTTCGGGCGAATAAAGCCCTGCATCGCGCAACCAGGTGGAACAAAGCACAAGAGCCGGACTGGGAAGCCCCGCACCGCCCTGGGGAGCCCCGCACCGCGCAGCCCGGGGGAACAAAGCCCCGTGCCCGGCCGCCCCCATTGTCCCCGCTCCGGCCGGGCAGCGGCGCACCCCGCGTGGGCAGGAAGGGGAGGGGTCGCGCTCAGACAATGCGTCCCCCCGTCCCCTCCGCCGCTGCGCCCCGCCCCCCGCTCCCCATTGGCCAGCGGGGAATTTGGGGAGCTCCAACCTCTCTCCCCCCCCCGCCCGCCGGGGGCGCGCACGCTGCATTGTGCCGAGGGGCGCGCGGGGATGGGGGGGGGGGGGGGCGGGGGCGCGCGGGCGGCGGCGGCGGCGGGGGCGCGCCCGGGGGGCTCCCCTTGTGTGTGCGGGGCCGGGGCCATGGAGGAGCTGAGCAGCGTGGGAGAGCAGGTCTTCGCCGCCGAGTGCATCCTCAGCAAGCGGCTCCGCAAGGTGGGACCCGCATCACACGCACACGCTCCCACCCCCACCCAGCAAACCCCCCCGCAGCCCCTAACGCGCCTCTCTCCGTCTCTCCTCTCCGCAGGGCAAGCTGGAGTACCTGGTCAAGTGGCGAGGCTGGTCCTCCAAGTGAGCGGGGATGCGGGGTGCGGGGATGCAGGGATGCCGCCCCCCTCCCAACACTGCTTTTTGTTCGGGTCGCGCAGCTCCTTTTGTTTACAAATAAGCGCGGCCCGGCCCTCCCCATGACCGCATGGGGCTCCGTTCCCCCCCAACCCCTGCTCTCCCGGGGTCGGCTTGGGCGCTCCCGGTGCCTCCTAGACCCCCCCCGCGGTACCGGCCCCGGTGAAACTGGAGCCCCCCCAGGGATGCTCCGGGCTCCTCGCCCCGCGGTAGCGTGGTTGCTCCCTCCTCCATCTATTCCCCCCCATCGGGTACTCCCTTTTCCCCTGCGCACCCCGGGGAGGCGGGGGCTGCACCGGTTCCCGGTGTCCGTTTGTCCTAGGATGAACTCGGACCGGTAACGGGGATGGTGGGGTACCTTGGACACCCCTCCCCCGCTCTTGCCTAGTCCATCTCTTCTGTTGCAGGCACAACAGCTGGGAGCCCGAGGAGAACATCCTTGATCCAAGACTCCTCCTCGCTTTCCAAAAGAAGTGAGCAAACTATCGATATTCCTGAGCGAATGATAAAAAAAAGTCAATTAACTTCCAATTGGCTGCGCGTGTGGTGGAAGTTGTGGAAACAACAGGCTGGAGCTCGCCTGTGCCTTTTGTGGCACAGCCCTTTTGTTCACCTCCTGAAACCACAGTTCAAGTCCACCTTGGACGCCTCTGCCCCGGGCTGGGTAAACATGAAGGATTTTTACGGGCCGGTGCACAACCTGGGTTTGCGCTGGCTGTACAAAGGGAGCCTGGCAGCACCCAGCAGAGACCTTTGGCTCTTGCTTCCCAACCCGGGGTTGGGGTCTCCTTGTGCTTGGCGAGCAACTGCGGCTCCCAGTGGGAAGACGATGCCTGGGGCTGCAAAAACAGGGGGGCTTGGAAGGCTCCAGAATGTCCTTCTGGGGGGCACAGCTATGAGAGGGTGAGGAAGGAACTGGTGGGAGAAAATGGTGTCGTCTGTCAGGGCCAGGGCTACTGCCCAGAGCCAGACTGGGACCAGCGATTGTTCTGCAGCTATTACACACCAGGAATCACGCACAGAGGTAAAAAAGTTGCCTGCTGGCTACGGGTAAGCACAGCGCTGCCAAATATTTTGGCTCCGTATTAATAAAAATCATTAAAGTTTATGCTAGGATTTAATTATAACTCATTTCTGGATCCATTTTTTCTAGAATGGAATCTGGTGGTTAGTGCAGACAGCACGGTGTTTAATTGGCCATATGTATTACAGTTTAACACTGTTCTTTTTAAACAGACACGTAGGGTTTATAGTATAGTGATCCGAAAACATTCCCTATACGTCAGTTCAGGCTTTGTGTGGCTGCCAGCCTGGGCCACCACATCCAGACCAGGAGGTACAGGAGAGGTGAAATGAGCCCGGCGAAGGAGAGAGGTTGCAGAGTTTCCAGGGAATGCGTTTGCTTTTCCTCCGCGTGGAGGCTGTACCGCTTCTCGCTGGGAGCAGAGGGGAAGCTCAGCGCTGCAAGCGTGGAAGGCTTAGTGGGGATGGGGCAGATGCTTCTGTTTGCCTGATCGTGTACTAGAAAACTGCGAATCTCCCCATGAGTTGCGAGAGCCACTGACTCAGGATGGGTAACACCATGCAGTTCATTCATCACTGACTGCTGGAAGCTTCTTGCTGTGGGGATGTTATTGTAGCAAACAGGGATGCAAACAGGGATGCTCTCCTGTCACTGCCCAGCCCGCCTTTGTTCCCCCAGGCACGAGCAGAGCAGGGAGCCACTCTCAGGTTCCGCATTACAGAACTCGATGCCTGTGACTGGCACCAGTGGGACAAAGGGACCGGGGCTAGGGTAACAAGCAGGAAGGTCCTGTATGGCAGATGATTTTGGCTCTGTGGGCGGTTTGGTGAATATATTTCAGCCATCCATGTGGTTCAATGCCATGCTGTATGTAAGAAGATTTCTCTTTCCTTTCACCTCTCTTCCCGTAAATTAGGGCAGACGCCTGCTGCCGAGCCAGCTGGGTACCCGCATGTCCAGACAGCCATCTCTGCTCTAAAGCCACAAATTTTTAGAACCCTTTCCTCACTTAGTACTTCTTTTTCTTGCATTGCATCGCATTCCTGGCCTGAGCCTTCCAGTGACCTTTGCCGGTCCTGGAGGGTAAACAGTCCAGGTGCCACGTGGGGGAGGTTGGATCACACAAGTACATTTCGATACAGTTCTTGGGGCTCTCTGACTGCACTTGAGTGTAGAGTGCCCGCAACAGTGTGGGTTCAAATAAGTGATGTGCTGGGAGCCTGTAAGATCAACACATCGGTAGGGGTTAAAGACACTACCCAGCTGCTGCTCAGGTGCTGGGATGGGAGCTGAGCCTACAGCATCCCAGGTAAGGGTTTTTTTTTAATGACAGAAGAAAGGGAGGAACCAAAGTGGTGTTGGATATGGGGTTTTTTCTTCCCTGCAAACATTGTACTTAATTATTTTTTCAGGGAACATGAAAAAGAAGTGCAGAATCGGAAGAGAGGCAAGCGGCCCAGGGGCAGGCCCAGGAAACAAGTGGTGAGTCCTGGTGGTGGTGAAAATCCGGAGCCGTGTTGGCACTGGAGAAGCTCTGACCTTGAAAGCACCAGCGAGTGTCATGCACAGCGCAGGGTGTGGAGGGTGCTCAGCCTCTGGAGGGTGGTGAGGGCACAGCGAGGCCTGCAGATATCGGGTTAGGGGCTTTGGAGATTGCGCTGGTGGGTGGGTTGAGGAGGATGCCTGTGAAGACACATCTCTTCATCACCAGTCTGGTGATGGCATAGAAGGAGATGGAAGAGTTCCCCAACAACAGGGTTCTGCTTGATAATTAAGCCTGGTTGGTTTTGTACTGCACGCTTCCTAACTCCTTTGATGGAAGAAGTCAGCTACCTGTGTGTCTGAGGCACCTGGCCCTTTGCAGTGCCCTAAGGGTTCTTCAGCAATTCATGTTAACTCTTTCCCTGTTTCTCTCCATTGCTTCGCAGGAACCAGAGATGCCTGCAAAAACTAAGTCAAGTAGTTCCTCTTCCTCCTCATCCTCCTCTTCCTCCTCCTCAGATGAAGAAGATGAAAGTGACCTGGAAGCAAAGAGGGGTCCCCGCAGCAGGGAGACTCACCCGGTACCACAGAAGAAAGCTCAGATCCTGGTGGCGAAGCCCGACACGAAAGACTCTTCCAGGAAGAAGCGTGGGCGGAAACCTCTTCCCCCAGAGCAGAAAGCAGCTCGAAGGACCGTGAACCTGACAAAGGTGCTGAAAACGTCCCGGAAGGAGGTGGGTGGCAGCACCAAACTGATGGGGAAGCTGCAGCCCCCGCACAGCTCGCAGGGCTCAGGCATGGCCCTGCTGAAGGACCCGCCGGGCGCCTTGGCTGGGCTGAGCTCTGGGAGTTCATCTGCAGAAAACCTGCCCAACATGATGAAAGGTGGCTCCACAAGCCCAAACCGGGCCATCAGCTGGCAGAGCTCCATCGTGCACTACATGAACAGGATGTCCCAAAGCCAGAACTCAGCAGAGACCTCGCCCCTGAGCAGGCTAGCGCTGAAATCACAGGCATCCAGTAAGAGTGGCTTAGGGCTGGACTTAAAAATGAGGAACCAGAAAGGATCTGGGGAGCTTGGGCTGAGCATGCAGGGACCCAAGGCTGCCAAGGCTCCTAGCAGCGGCACTGGAGGGGACCAGAAGTCGGGCTTTGCTGCAGGAGGTCAAATGCTGCATAACGGCAGCAAGATGCCAGCGAGCTCGTCCGGGGCCAGCAGCCAGCCAGCCTCCAGTCAGGAGCTGAACCTCCAAGCTCTAAACCTGCAGAGCGTCAAAAACGGTCCGAGCGCAGCCAGCAGCAGCCTCCCTCGCCACCTTTGCAGCACCCTGTCCAAAGGCTCTGGCAGTGGCACAGCAGCGAGCACGGGTGCCAGCGGCGCAAAGGGTGGCACGGTGGGTGCCGGGATGAATGCTGCCAGCGCCAGCGTGCTCTCAGGGGGCGATGGCAGCAAGAGCGAGAAGCAGGCACAACGAGCAGGTGACAGAGACTTGGCCAAAAGTGACACAGCTGGCACACAGGAGGGACAGGCCACCACGGAGAACCGCAAGCCGGCCACCCTTTCTGAAATGAGCACAGGCGAAGAGACCAGCTCAGATTCGGACCGGGATTCGGCTTCTTTCCCAAGTGTGGGTCAGAACATGTCTGTCTCGATCCAGACCAGCCAGGACTGGAAACCCACCCGCAGCCTGATCGAGCACGTCTTTGTCACCGATGTCACCGCTAACCTGATCACAGTGACGGTCAAGGAGTCCCCAACCAGCGTCGGGTTTTTCAACCTACGGCAATACTGAGCCTGGAAGCATGAGAGGAGGGAGAACGTCCTTCAGCCTCTCCCTCAGCTTTGCCCAGTTCTTCCATCAGGTTTTTCTTTCTTGAAGTGAACACAGAGACCGCGTGAGATCTTCTGGGACTCATGTCCAGAGAGGCTTGAGAAAGACATGGTGAAACCTGCTCAGAACTGCCAGTGGGTCGATGGATCCCTCATAGCTTCGCTCCATCCTCTCCCAGAGCAGTGCCCTGAGCGAAGGTGGCTGATGCCATTCTCCAGGAGCAGGGACACTGGTGCTGGAGGGGTGACAGGCTGGCAAGTTTTGAGCCAGGCTTCACTGTACATGGGTTTCTTTGCTTTATAGCCCAAAACAGCAGATGAGAAGGTCTGCAGCTCTGGCTGCAGGGAGAGGGTGCGGAGCTGTGATGGGCCAGGCTTATACTCAGGAGAGGAAAAGGAGATCCTTTTCTTTCCTCTGGGCTCCCCGTGAATCTGTGTGTGAGGCGTGGGGAGTTGCAAATCAATCCAAATGAGACAGCCACTGCTCCCAGCCCTCGGGGGCTGCTGGGGGGTGGCTGTACATGGAGGTTTTTCAGGGTACATTCAGCCCAGCCACCTCCCTGGGCAAGGTCATTTCCAATGATGGTGAAGTCCATGACATTTCTGTTGTGGTTTCCAGCTGATAGGGAAATATTGTTTACATTTTTTATTAAGGAAAAATCTTTTTGTTTTCTTGAGGGAAGGGAATAAACTCAGTTTAGGGAAGACTGAATCCTGGATGCCACTGATGATACAGGGTATCAAAGTGCCTCTCAGAGCAAGTGGCAGCTGGCAGTGGGTATCTCCTTGCCACCCGAGGAGGGTCCTGTCTTGCTGACAGTGGAAGCCAGCAAGAGCCACTGACTTGTTTGCAGCGACTTGACTTTCAGGGGAAAGCGAAGCCTGAATTGCTGTGCAGCCCAGGGAGCCCCAGCACCTCCCCTCTGCCCCATCCCAGCATGTCTCCCTCCCATTTGGCTGTTTCCAGGCTCTCACAGGGACTGAGCTGGGGAGCGTCTACAAGGTTGATACTGCAGTTCAGCTAAAGAGCAGTGCCCGGGCAGAGCTCCCTGCTGGGACCACAGCCACATCCAGCCTGCAGTCCAGCCCCGTGCCTTGGATGCTCATTGGGTTTGACTTACAGTGATGATCCATGTTTTTCTCCAGCTGGAGGGCTCAGAAGCTGTTTGAGGACACCTGCATGGTCTGGGGTGGTGGCAAAGGGAAGGAGAGGAGAGGGAGAAGGCTGTGAGGCTGTGGCAGCAGATGCCTCAAGCTACAGTTCCCCAAGGAGCTGGATGGCCTGCAGCAGTCATTCCCCTTCCTTTTGCCATCCTGTGCTAGCATGCAGGGTGTTCATTTTGGCTTGTAACTGCAAAAAATAATGGCTATTATATGGAGGTCTTTTTCACTGCTATAGATTATTCTTACAAGCCAAACTTCAGGCAGCATTCAGTAGCATTTGACATCCCTTTAGTTCTATTAATGCTGACCTCCCTTCTCTGCAGTCTGCCAGTCTTGGTGTATGGTTAGGAGGTGCCTCCGAAGGGCTCTCCCACCAGCATCTCCAGCGTGGCTGCTCGGTGTGTGTGAACAGGCTCAGCTTCAGGGTCACCCTTGCTTGGTGACTGACCTGGCACCAGGATGGGCACCTTTCTTTGTGGCAGGCAGGACCACTCGCAGGAGTGCAGAGATAAATGGACCAAACTAGGGGTACCTGTCCTTCTACCCCCCCAACCCATCCGCCCACGTTTGCTGCTGCAAATTCTCAGGTCAGCGTTGGCTGTGTGCGCTACTCCATTGTTCAAAGGATGTTCGAGGTTGTTCCCTGAGCAGTGGCTGCAGCCTCTGCCGGGCAGGCTCCTGTGCTCAGTATTCTCCCTTTAGCTTTTATATTTAATCCCTAGCTGTCCTGTTGGTTGTGTCTTTGAGTTTATTGTGCGGTTTGTTGTGCCGGCAAGCCGGGGCAGGTGGAGGCGTATCGATGCCTTGCAGCAGGACCTGTGCAGGCTTCTCAGCCAGCAGCAGTTCTGCCCCAGTGCAGCCAGGCAGCCTTGAATGTCCCCTCGCCACAGTGTGGGGTGTCCAGGGAGCTCACTTGGCCCAGCAATGCGTTGTTCTGCCAGGCAAAGGGCTGGGAGAGGAAGGAGCATTGTCCATGGAGGACCTTCCCAAGGACAGAGATTCTGTCAAGCTCCATGATGCCAAAATGTCACAGTCTGTGCTGTTTACCTTCAAGGCTTTAACTTTGCCAAATGAGCCACTGTTGCTTTGAGCCGTCCAAGGAAACGTTAGTCTGTGTCAGCAGAAGTGAATGCTCTGGGCATGGTCTCTGCTTTTGTGCTGGGGGTACGAGCGTTCTGGGAGAAGAACCAAGGAATCTGGGAGCACAGGGGTAACTCTCTTCCACACACACCAAATATTTGCTAGTTGGCCTTTGCAAATCCAAACGGAACAACAATGTGCCTTTCAGACTGTCCTTATCTCAGCCTTGTCTGCGACACTGGTCCCACGACAGGTTTGTGCCTATGCAAAGCAGGGTGATGACAGGGTCCTGGGGACAGCCTTGACAGCGATGGGGAGAGATGTCCTGGTCCCCAGCAGGACACCTGACCATGGGGCAGATCCCTGCTGCAGGGCTGAGGGCAGCCAAGGGATGCTTACTGGGAGGAAGCCAGCCTGGCAGGGATGCTCTTGCCTAGAGCAGTGGGATGGGGGAAGGCTGGTGTCCCCATGGAGGAAAAAGGATCTGAGGATGCTCTGAGAAGGGGTCAGACACCAAGAATCCACAGAGAGTGTAGGAAATGAACCATTAGAATGGGTGCTGTGCTTATCTCATGCTGGCTCCAAGATGGTTGCACCCTGTAGAGCTTCTGTTGAAGCTCACGTGTTTCTCCGTGCTTGCTCCTGCCTCCTGGCCAGGCAAAAGGTCACTGGTCCCAGGCTGACACCCAGGAGAATGTGTATCCCCATGGCAAGCAGCTCTTCTCCATCACCCACCCTTCCCTCGTGTGTCCCTCCTGGTAGGGGCAGGACTCTGCTGTCACCACTTGCTATTGTGCCTTCTGCTCCCCAGCTGGTTCGATTCCAAAGGTCTAAGGCTGGTGAAAATGATAATCCAGAGTTTTTTCTGACTTTCATCTCCTCCTGCACTCCTTTCCTAGCCCCTTCCCAACATCACGTTTCAGGCTCTTGGCTCTCCCAGCAACGCTGGGGTGATTGAGCAAATGGTTGCTGGTGGATTTTCCCTCTCAAAGGCACACGATGTAGGTGATTTACTGTAATCTTTTGTAGACAGGGGCTGAAAGCCGGTGCAGACCCTGTTTACCCATCAGTACCATCAGTATTCAAGGTCTATGTTGGTTTTTTTCATCTTTTTTTTAAGTTTGCTGCTATGGGTTAGGATGTCGAGCCGTGTGTCAAACAGCCAATTAGAAGTTTTTTCATTTGCCGTTCTCTAAGGGGTTTCTGATGTGGAAAGTCCTCACTATTTGTATATTGAATGGACATTTTCTCCAGGCATAACCTGGTTAAGCATACTTGTTGTTTTCCATTGGACTGGAAGAGGTGGCCAACTCAGCCATCTTCCCTAGAAACTTAGTCTATTTTTATATATATATTTTGTACCAAAAAGACTGGAGTTGGTGGAGGGATGGGGATGGTTTGGGGGGGCGTTGGTTCGCTTTGAGTTTCTGAGCTGGGTGTAAAGGACTCCAGAGCCAGAGAGGTTTTTACTAACAGAAATTGAGGGATGGGTGAAAAAACGAACAATTGTTCTTGTAACTTGTGCCAGTCACTGGTCTGATTTGTATGTTTTAATTAAAGAGAGAGCCAAATTGTTCCTGTATGACACTTATAATTGCTTTAATCTACAGCTGTTTGTTTGCTTTTATTTGCAGAGAACAAAAGTTGGAGATGTTATTACCCTGGGAAAGCTCAAGGGCTTTGTTGAGCCGGACGGGTGCCCAGCCCGCCAAGCGACGCGGGGCTGGGGGCTGCGCTCCCTGCTCCCCCCGGCCCTCTGCTCGCCCTCCTGGCACCTCGCCTGCCTTTTCTGTGTTCACTAGTGCTCCTGGCCACCAGCGCCAGCGCAGACCCAGCACCTCTAGGCTGGCTTTAATTTATTTGCTGGAAAACACTACGAGATGGTTATGTCGGGTGGATTTTTGGTTATGGGTTTTTTTGGGGGTTGGGGTTTTTTTATAACTTTTCCACTGCTCTTTTTTAGCATATCAATAAATATTTTTTTAAACTTTTCAGCCTGGTGTGGTGACTGCTCTGGGACACACACACACATACCCCCCCACACACACACCCCCATGGACAGTCCCTGGACCCCACTTCTCTCCCTCGGGGACTGCTGTATCCCCCACCCTGCCCCGGGGCGCCGTGTAGGGGACGGGCGATGTTGAGGGGACCCTGAACTCCCCTATTCCCTCTCCCTCGCCCCCTCCGCCCCCCCTCCTTGAACGGTTCTACCGAGCGCTGCGACTGGATCTGCGCCTGCCTGGGCAGCGCGGGGGGGTTTCCCAGGTGGGCGCTGGGGACCCGCCCGGCAGCCCCACACCCGCAGCACCGGGACAGGGACCAGCACCGGGACCCATCCGGTTGCCCTCTATCCGGGGCACTGGGACCGGGACCCATCTGGACGCCCCCACCACCCGAGGGATCAGGACAGGGACCGGGACACACACACCCGCGATGGCACCGAGACCTGCCCGGGGGGCGGAGGTCCCGCTGGAACCGAACTGCCCTGGGGAGGGCGCTGCGCGGTCGCGACGGGGAGTGGGCAGCGCATCTCCCCGGTCCCGGGGGCCAAACCGGAGGGGGGCTACGTCGTCGGGGCGGACAGAGCCCCGGGGTAGGGGGGCGCAGAAACCCCGCCACGAAGGGGAGGGTGTGTCTTCTGCAAGCCATGTCCGGGGGCTCCGCCAACCCTTCCCCCCCCCCCGCCGCCATCCCCATCCCCTCCCTCCTCCCTGCCGGGGGCCCCGCCGTGGCCTGTGTGAAAGGGCCCCCCCGCTGGGCAGGGGGAGAAAGGCTCCATTGTGCAGCCCTTTCTCCCGCTCCTCCTTGACACTCATTTTGCGCGCCCAGGCGCTGACAGCTCCCATAATGCGGGGTCCGCGCCTTTCACCCGCCGGAGCAGGGAAAGGAGGTTAATGAGGACACAGCTTCATAAAAAAAAATAAAACCCACAAATAAAACCCCAACACTAAACCCGACATCCCCCACCCCCCCGCTCCCCTCGGGGCAGATTTGAATACAAAGGCCGGGCTCACCCGCCCGCCCCACACAGCCCGCCCCGTCGGAAGAGAGGAGAGTCGGAGCCCCGGGCAGCGCTGGGGCCTTGACTGGTAGCCGGGTGCCTGCCCTTAAGGCCGTTCCTAGGGCCTGTTCGGTCACTGCGGGACCCCCAGGGGCAGCCCCGACACCTCTCCCCTCCCCACCCCGTCGGATCCTGGCCCCAGTCCTGCCTGTCCCTGCAGAGGGGCTGCCCAACCCATGGGGATCCCCCCAACCCACCAAGTCCTGGCCACAGTCGCCCCTGCAGAGGGGAGATGCTGGGATGCAGGGCTGTCTGCCCCATCAAGTACCTCCTCATCCCACCGGATCCTGGCCCCAGCACCACCTGCCCCTGCAGAGGGGGATTGCAGGGCCACCCACCCACCCCGCTGGGTCCCAGTTCCAGCCCTGCCTGCTCCTGCCCATTGGAGATGCTGGGATGTGGGGCCACCTATGCCATCAGGATTCCCCCCACCCCGTCGGGTCCCAGCCCCAGTTCTGACTGTCCCTGCAGAGGGGCCACCCACCCCATCCAGATCCCCCCAACCCACCAAGTCCTGGCCACAGTCGCCCCTGCAGAGGGGAGATGCTGAGATCCATCATGTTCCATCCCACTCCAGCGCGTCCCAGCTTCAGCCCTGCCTGCTCCTGCAGAGCAGAGGTGCTGGGATGCAGGACGACCTTCCCCATCAGGATCCTCGTGCCCCGTGGGATTCCAGCCCCTGCCAGAGGGACCTACAAAGCCATCCACTCTCTCAGGACACCCTCACACTGTCAGGACAACCCCCCTCCCCAATCCTCCTGAGCAATCCCCCATCCCAGAACCCCAAAGGGAAGACAGACACATTTCTATTTACAAAGTATATATTTAAACTCACATAAAAAGCAGGTCTCATATGGACATTCACGGCTGGCAGAAGACACGTAGTTAAGCTTCACTTCTGAGACTGAGATTTAGCCAAATCAGGTTTTTTTGTACAAGTCTTAGATTTAAATAATTCACGCACACACACCCGCGCGCACACACACACACTCGGTATATACGTTGCTATGTACATACACACATATACACCCACATGTAGGTTTTGCTCCATATACATGTGTGTCAGGACACACACATATACACAGGGCTGGAGCGAAGCACACCAGATCCCAACCGTGTCCTGGCAGGGCAGGAGCACCGCTCTGGGCTCTTTCGCAAAAGGAGGCATCCTCCAGCCTTGGCATCACAGTGGCAGGAGGACGGGCAGCTCAATCCCATCACTGTCCCTCCAACAAACACAAACATCCCATGTTGGCTGGCGGTGACATTGAAACCAGCACATTGGTTCTTCATACAAACCAAGTTAAAAATTTCAATTTTACAAAATACGCCTTAAAAAAAAAAAAAGAAAAAGAAAAACAAACAAACAACAAAACAACCAAAGAAAATCCAGAACTTGCAGACCTGGCTCCCTTTGTACAGTCAATGCAGCATCCTCCTGCTAGGCCAGTTTACACAGGTCCCAAAAGAAGGATGGGGAAGGAGACCGAGCAATGCGAAGGCACAGTGGCGGGCTGCTCCTTGCCCCAGCCCCTTTCCCACTCATCCAGCTGCATGTGCTGTCATCCCTCAAACTAGGAGCCTTGAGGAGTTCAGCTGGAGCAGCCAACAAGAAGGGATGAGGGTGACCTGGTCCAGCCCTAGCTGCTGCCAGCCAGACTTGTGCTTTCCAACCCACAGAGACACTCAGACCAACGCGTCAAGGTGGGGACACCTCAACTGAAATCACAGCACAGGTGAAGGTCCCACTCCCCACCCGGATCAGGCTGCGTCCAAGCTTGGGGAGAAGGAAGGATCGGAGTAGGGGGCTGCAGCTCAATCCAGTGGGAAAAAACCTGCGTGGTGGTCAGAGCCACCAAACCCCAAAGCCATGCCCTGTCCCAGCCCAGGGAGAGAAGCGGCAGAGCCAGGAGAAACAACACAGGCAAATGAACCACAAAAAGGCACCCGAGTCAGCAGGGCTGCTCGCGCCCAGGAATATTTTGCCTCTTGGCTATTGTTTAACTAGCATAAGAAAAGGGAAATATTTATTGTCTCTGAATGCATAAAGGTGGCTATGGGATTTGTCAGAGATGTGGACATTACAAAACACCTTATCTGGAGTCTGCCACCAGGCTGAAGTGAACGGTGTCGGGGGGGAGAAATAATAATCCACTTTCTATAGCGGTATAAAGCATCTAAATATGGGCAGTGACATGCTACCCTCCCAAACCTCTCTGGCATTTCAGGAATGTAAACAGAGGGGTTTGTGTTGGGGTTTGGGTTTAGTTATTTTTTTTTTTTTTTTTAAGTGGGTGGGGGAACAGAATCAAGCAACCAGACAAAATGAAAACAGATTCTCAGCTCAGTCCCATCTCCCACAACTGCTACGACAGCTCTATTAAAGTGCATTTCAGTATCATCCCTCTCAGGAACCTGACACACACAAAACCTCCTTTTCCTCTGCAAGAAAAGGTAATTCAAGTTAATACTCCGCTAGAACACTTTTAGCCTTTTTTATGGATTTCTGCCTTTCCCCGCCCCAACTTCGTAGCAACCTCATTTTTTTTTGTTACACTGGAAACACCCTCTCCCCAACAACACCGTAAATTCAAGTGCTTCAGCTGTCAAGGGCAACAGTTCTGGACACAGCACACTTGATTGTACAAGCAACACCTTATATCACAATCAAGAAACCAGGGCACTTTGCCCTCTGAGGGAGCAATACATCCCCCTTCCACCATCCACAGCATCATATGAAAAATAATAGTTAAAAAAAACCCAGAACATAATTAGCTATGAACATTGTTCATTATGTACACCGGCTCCTGCAACAGATGCATGAACTCTGTTGGTTCTCAGTTTTATTGTCCTTTCTAAGAGCAACTGAGCAGTCACTGTTGTCTCCATTTAAATAAAACAACTCAGAGTTGAAATATATATATAGATATATATATGCATTTTTTCTTAAATAACATATTTACATCTAATAGAAAATATAACTCTAGACATAATCTTTCCAACGAAATGTAAGACATGGGAAAAAAAATAAACCAAACCCAAAAAAGGATGAGTTAATGAATTCAGGACAGTTTCTAAATCCTCTCCAGGACAAAAAAAAAAAATTAAAAGAAAAAAATATAAAGAAAAAAAAGGCCCACCAAGCTCTAACCAAGCTTTTGTCTGGATCTGACTGAAGAAAACCCCAACACCACCTCCAGCAAACTCATCGCTTCTCTTTAAAGAATCCTTGGTCCGTGCTGCTCTCCTTGATGGTGACGGTCAAAAAGTTAGAGGTCACATCAGTTACCACCACCTTCTCCAGGTTGTTGAGCGAAGGGCTCCAGGACTCCTCCTCAGGGTCCCCCAGGATCCTGGAGACGGGGATCCTGGCGATGAGGGACGGTCGCCCCACCTGGCCCCCCACACCATCACGGTAGAGGCTGCCCATGGTGCCTGGGCTCACTGCGCCGTGCAGGAGCTTGGGCCCACCAGGGTCCAGTCCCCCCTGCCCCTTGGGGTCCAGAAAGTCTGCCCGGTGCTTGGACAGCCGGGGCGGAAAGGTCTCGGCAGCTCCCAGTTTGGTGCCCACCTCGGCTCGGTTGGGGCCGGGCAGGGCTCCGGCGAGGTCAGGGTCCTGCCGCCTGGCCAGCTGGATGACGCTGTGTCCCGAGCCGAACTTGGCCGCCCCTGCTGCCTCCTCCATCTTCCTGGCCTTCAGGTAGTCCCCCACCTTGTCCCCGGGATCCCCCAGTTTCCTCTTGGAAGCATCCAGAGTCTCTGCCAGGTCCTTGTACAGCTCCTTCCTGGGCTTTGGGCCTCTCTTTTTGGGGGTCTCCCCAGGTTTCTCCTCCACGTGGATCATCCGGTCCCGGATGCTGTCTGCCTTGGGGGTGCTGGTGCTGGAGCTGCCCTGGGGAGCCAGGGCTATGTTTCTGAGTCCTTCCCTAGCCCGGGACGTGGAGCCCAGCTCCTGGGGAGACCTGCCAGGATACGGCACCCGGATCCCCCTGGAAGAGTCACTGCGGAATTCATAGGTTTTGGCTTTTGCTTTTGCCTGGGCCTGCAAAGAAGATAAATCACCCGGTGACTTTATTATCCTGCCATCCGGCTGCGTAATTACAACTTACAAGACAAGAGGCCGCCTTTGCAAGGAGCATCCTCCAAGGGGGCCAGAGAGGGACCCCACTCCTCACCACGGTGCGCAGCCCCAGCCCCCCTTACCTTTAGCAGGAAGGTTTTGGGCTTGGGGCCTCGCTTTTTGGGCCCATATAGCTCCATTTCTCGCTCCCTAGAGGTGTTAAAAAAACCAAAGCTTCAATTCAGCATAGCTACAAGACAGCAAGAGATTTACAAGCATAACGGCTACGGCTGGCAAAGGCCTTGTACCTTTCCTCAAAGGCTGCGAGAAGCCGGGCATCCAGGATGTTTTCCTCAGGCTCCCAAGTGCTGTACCTGGGATGGGGGGAGGGAAACAGAAAGAGGGGAACAGCGTGAGAAGCCCGAAACATGAAAAATAAACACAATAAAAAAAAAAATACAGGGCATGGAGGAAGGGACCCAAGTTTCCTTCCCACTACAATGGGAGCACAGGGCTGCAGCTCCCGGCTGCACAACCCTACGGAGCAGCGGCCGACACTTACTTCTGAGACCAGCCCTTCCATTTTACGAGATATTCCATGCGCCCCTGCGGATGCAAAGAGGAAAAATAAATAATAATAATAATATAACATAGGCATGGAGGGGGGGGGAAAAAAAATGAGCAATCGCCGCCCGCAACAAAGCTGCACCCGCGGCTCCACGCGTGCAGCGTGCAAAACCACGCTGGGGTGGGGAGGGATGCAATGAAAAAAAATCAATTAATCATGATTAAAAATTAGGGTGCGGAGCGCCGGGGCATGCGGGCGGGGAGAAAGAGCCGCCCCCAGCAGCAAAGGGGCCGGGGCTGCTGCAGTGGGAAGGGAGGGGGGCGCACACACACACGCGGGGGGGAGGGGGCACCTACTTTGCGGATGCGGCGCTTGAGCAGGGCCTCGGCCGCGAAGACGCGCTCCCCGACGGCCGAGAGCTCCATGTTTACGCGGCCGCTCGCAGCACACAGGCAGCCGCCAGCGCAGCCCAGACCATAATACTCCGCCCGCTGACGTCAGCGCCGCGGACGCCCCCCCCCCTCTCCCCGCGTCGTTCGTTCGTTCGTCCCACCCGCCCCCCCCGCACTTGTTGCTGGCGGAGCCGGGTGGAATATTCCGCCCGCGCCGCATTGGCCCGCGCCGCAGTAGCACCGCCCCCTCGACGTGCGTCGCGTCTCAATGAGAGGAGGGGGGACGGCGGGACACGCCCACGCCCGTGAGACCACGCCCCCTCCGCATCACACCCCCCGTGCGTCACGCCCCTCCCGACGCCACGCCCCATGAGGCCACGCCCACACACCAGCGGCTCGTCCACACCCCCACGCCCACACCCCCGCGCCCCGCCCCTCCAAAGGCCACGCCCCTATACAACACGCCCAGTTAGAGGCCACGCCCCCCGCGCCGTAAGCCCACTAGACCACGCCCACCCGCGCTACGCCCCCCAGACCACGCCCCCTCTTGCTCCTCCCCATCCACCGGAGGCCACGCCCCTCTGGAAGTGAGCACCCGGGGGAACTGGGGGTACAAAGGGGTGGCCGCCGCTGCCACCGCCTCCTTCAGACCGCGAGACGGACACCCCCCCCGCCCCGACAGCACCTGGACGGGGCGGACCGGGAATACAAAGGGAATGGTGCTGGAGGTGGGAGCACTCACGCACAAATGAACCCAGCTTTGAGCAACGGACACGCGTGGGTGCGCGCGAGTATGGATCTTTCACGGTGGTTCCCGGGTACCGGAGCCCAGCGGATCCGGCTTCGCCTTGTCGGCAGCCCCGGAGTGGTGGGGGTGTTGAGGGGAAGCCCCGATGCCGGTGGGACGAACCCACGCGGGATTTAGTGCCGCCAAGCATTACTTATCAACGAAGCGGCGTGGGTGGTACTGAGGGGATGCCATCAGGTACGCAGACCCCTCCCGGCCTCTGCCAATCGCCCTGCGTCCCGCCGGGGTCCCATCGCCTTTTCCACCCGTGAGTCCGTCCCGAGATGCCCACGGGAGACTGAGACACACGCGGTCCAGAGTGATCAGCAGGGTCCCAAAGCGCCCCCCCGGGTCTGTCGCGGGGAGGCATCGGAGGGTCCCGGCAGCGCTTCATCCCCATCCCGCGGCATGGAGCCACTTTTGAGCCCACGGGAAGAGGCACCACCCAGGGCTGCACCGCGAGTGGGATCCACAGCACCGCTGCCCAGGGCTAAGCGGGTTTCAACAGCGCCGTCCATAAAGGACAAGGCACCTCGTGGACCGGCACACACACACACACGCCTTCAGTTCTTCTCGGCTAAGGAGCTCGAAGCCGAGGGGAGAGGGGTTCGGCGGCTCCGCGGTCACGCGTGGGATCCCCCACGGTGTCCCCGAGGGTGCGGCTGTGAATCCTTCCCGGCAAATAAGACCGCGGGAGCCTCACCTCTGGGCTCCGTTGCGGCAGCGAGTTTACCGTTATCGGGGAGGGGGGGGAGCAACCAGTCACGCGTGGGGGGGGTGGCGAGGCGGACCATCTTCCCCGTGTGCCTGCTCGGTGCAGGGGAACTTGCCTTCCTCTGGCCTTGAACGTGGCCCGGGGGAGCCACGGACCTCCGGGGAACTGGCAGCAGGGACCGGAGGGCACTGGCGTTGTCCCCATCCCGGGGACCGTTGTCTCCTGAGGCTCCTGCCCGGGCAGGAACCATTGGCGGCCTTCACGAGAACAACGGTTCCCTTGTGGTAGGGCGAACACGAGTGGGGACCTGAGCGTCTAGAGCCCCACGGGAGACCCGCGGGACGTGTGGGTCGAGTCTCCGCGGGCACACCCCTCCTCCCGCTGCCGCAGTCGAGGTTAAAACGAGCTCACGGGAGGGGGGGGGACATTCCCATCCCGCGACACGCGTGGCCTCCCAGCCCGGCGCGTTTTACACGGCGCTGGTGCGGGGGGAGCGTAACCCCGCGTCCTTCCGCCCCCCGACGAGCTGCGTCCCGTCCCGGGGAGTTTTTCGTTAATATTGAATTAATCGTTGTTAATTAAGGCAGGTCGTGGGGTGGCTCGTGAATTGTCGTGGAAGCTGCTGCCCGGATCCCGTCCCGGGAAAGCGCTGGAGAGACGCGGGGGGGAGGGATGGGACCGAGTGCAATGCCCAGCCAGGGGGCGCGGGGTTCGGGGTGAGTGATGGTGGTGAAGAATTGTTCTCCCCGGCCCCACGGTACCGTCTCCCCCGCCTCGGGGCTCCCGGGGCAGGGCCCGTCCCCGTGGCCACGGGGATGCTGCGGCCCGGGGAAACGGGTGCTCGCCCGGCAGCTGGACTCCCTGCGCTCCCAGGGAGGGTGGAAAGCACCGTCCCGGGGCGGAGCATCCCCGCACCGGAGTCCTACGGGGCCGCGGAGCTCCCGACTGAAGAGCCTCTGCCCCATCGCATGCGGGCTCGTGGAGCCCCACAGCCACGCGTGGGGGCCGAGAGAGGAGATGATATGGTTGCCTCCCGCGTGGACTTCAGGAGGGAGAACGAGTCCATCCCCCGCCGGGACCCACGCGGGACCCTCGCGGGGCAAGGGCAGGGTCCCCGGTTGCGGTGAGGAGGGGGGCAGGGGTAAGGCAAACGAGAACGGCGCGAGGGAAGCAGCGAGGGGTCACCGCCACTGCGGTGGGATCAGACCGGAGCCCCCGGGCTGTGGGCGAGCCCGGGCCGGGGTTGTGGCTGCTCGTGGAGGTTCTTGGTCCAGAAGGAGAAACGGGACGGAGCCGCCCCGGGACGAGCCAGTGGCTCGGCTCTCACGGGTGGCTCCTCCCGCTGCCGGGGGAGGGGCCCAGGCGCCCCCTCTCCCGGGGCTGGCGGTACTGCGGGGCCACTTCCCACGCCCACCCGTGGGCTACCAGGGGCCACAGCGACGACCAGGCCGCCCTTCACGCTCCCCAGGTCAACGGCAGAAGCTGCCTGGTCGCGCCACGGGCTCTCGGCTGGGGGTGGTGGTGCTCCCCGCCGCGCCCCCTCCCCTCCCGCCGGCCTCGGCGCTGCCACGGGGTCCCAGGCTCGGGGACGGCTCCGTCCCGGCAAGGGACGCTGCTGCGGGAAACCCCATTTCCACACATTTCACCCCAAATCGGCCCCTGGGCTGCCGGCTCCGCGCTTCCCCAGCCCGCACTGGTGCGATGAGCTCTTCGGGGCTCAGCGAGGCACACTGCCCGGCTCCCCCCTCGTTCCTCGCTCTGCGGGGGCTCCCACGGCTGCGAGCTTTGCAACGAAACCGAGAGGTTGGTGCCCCCTCCGCGGCCGCGCGTGGCGGCGGCGGCGCGGGCACACGTGTCCGAGAGCGGCTGAGCCGAGCGGGGGCGGCGGGGAGCGACGGAGCTGGTTCCAATCCAACCCCCGGCACGATTCATCCCCGGCATCTCCCCATGGCTTCCCACGCTGCTCCGCCCCACGGATACCCACGCCCGGGATCGCGAAGATCCAGCACAGCTCCCGTTTAAGCCCGGTTCCCCGGGCGGCCGAGGATGCTGATGCTGGTTAGAAACCCGGTTACACCACGGTCGCGCTCCCCTGTGTCCGTGGGTATCGTCGGGCAGAGCAGAGCCGGCCGCGGTGACCCATCCCACGCGAGTTCTCTGCCTTTGTGGACATTCCCAGACCCATAACCTCGGGGCTTCCGATCCTGGTTTCGCGCTTCGCCTCCCGGTTGGGCTCCGGGCTTCTCCCGGTCTGATCCCATTCGTGGATCCGGTGGGAAAACGATTCTTTCCACCGGCGGCCGAAGGGAATCGGGACGAGCCTGGGGAGAATTCACGACCCCCCGGACCTGTGCCCTGCTGTGCTGGCGGGTGGGGGCACGGGCACGGGAACCCGCGTACCCGGTAACCCCCGGTGGCTCCCGGTTGTGCCCGGGGCTGCGGGACAGTCCGCACACCACCTTTTCGTTTCCGAGCAGCTCGGGGCTAACTGGAGAGGCAGCTACCGGCCCCGAGGTGCTGGACCCGCATCCCACGCGGGAGGGGCGACTGGGGCAGGTTTGACCTCCCAGGGACCCAGAAGGGGCCACACACGGAGGCGCGGTCACGCGCGGGTTCGTTGGAGAAGGGACCGAGCCACCCGCTTTTCCAATCTGTTACCACCAACATTCCCCGGTGCCGCCGAGGATGCTGTCCGGAGCGCGGGTACCCTCGGTTCAGCGAGGGGAAACCTCAAATAGTTCTACCCGTCGGGCCGCTCCTTCCCACTCCCTGCAGCCCAGGAATTCCCATGCAAGGAATTTTTCTGTTCAAGGTGGTTGACATCGAATTCCGTCCAGGGCAGGGCTTCCCCGGCGGCTCCGGAGGCGGGGGGAGGCAGCGTGCCCCGGTGGGCACGGCTCAGGCTCGGTGGGCATCGGGTGGGCATCAGGCACGGCTGCTGCCCCTTTCCCTGGCAGCGGGCACTAGGTGCGGCCAGGGGGTGCGAGGCGGGCAGGACCAGAGGGGAACACTCAGGACACGCAGCTCCGCTCGGGACCGCACCAAGGGGTGCAGAACGGTTCACCCGCGACAAGCGTCTTCCCTCATCTTTCTGTGGCCGACGTTTCCCCCGTCCAGGTGCCTGATCCTGCTCTCATTCCACCCAGGACACGGTGCCCTGGGGGACAAGGTCATGGACCATCCTCGTCGGGGAATGCCCCCACCTCGGAGTGCGCTGTCCGGACCAACCCGGCTCGGCGGATCCTGGGCAGGACCGTTTCTCTCCGTCCCGTCTGTCGTTTTTCCCCGGTTACCGGGACATCGGCGGAGCCTACTGCCACCCCGGGACTGATCCGAGCCCCCTCCCCGGGGCAGCTGTGCCCAAGGACAACACCGACCCCACCGACCGGGGCGGAGGATCCTCACCTGCCGCCCCCCCGCCCCTCCCATCTCTGTTCGGCCCCTGACGGGGCGGATGCGGGGAGTGGCGGGCGCGTCCCGAGAGCGTCCCCACAGTACCGCACGTAAACGCGCCCCGCCGGCCCGATTAATTCCAGGTGCTTTCCATAGGTGGCATCGTCCTACTGGAAATGGCAGATGCGATGGCATCATCACAGCCAGCGGCGCTTCCGCTCCCCTCAGGGGGCACCGCCGGCCCCTCCACCCCGGGGACCCCCGTGCACAAGGGGACGCAGCAGGGCGAAGCGCCCGCAGGAGGCTCTGGGAGCTGCGTCGTGGCGGGGGGGTGTCCCCTCCGCGGTTCCCACGGGGGAGAGCATCCACCGTCCTCCTCCGCAGTGAACCGTTGAAGGGTCTCCCGTGTCGGTGTTGCGCGTGGGAGCCGCTCCACGCGTATCTCTGCAGCTACTGATGCACCCATCCTAGCAAGGTGTGGGGTGGCGGAGTGCCCCGAGCACTCCCCCTGCTCCAGCGAGAGTCAGGTCCTACTGCGGGGGGTCGGGTCCCACTCGTGTCCCACTGCGGGGAGCGCCCACGGGGTTCCCCAAGCGCCTGCTCCCCATTTCCAGGTGTGCCGACACGCACCGAGAGCCTCTCCTCTCCCCCCGCCCCGGGGCCGCCGCCCCCTGCAGCCACGGGTCGCCCCTTACCCCCCCGTGCGAGGCGGGGCGGGGGGCGCTGCTTTATCGCCCCGCTCTGGGCTGCAGCGCTCTGCACAAAAGACCTTTTGTTTCCGCCCTTTCTGAATTTGCTGATTATTTGTAGCAACATAAATACGAGTTGTTTGCATGGGGGGCACGAAGGAGGAAGCGACGCGACAGTCTGGACGTTTCGGGGTATTGCCACCCCCTCTCCCCCTCCCCGCCCCGTCTAACCAGCACCGCTCCGTGTGTTCCCCCATCCCCTCCCCCGCGCTGCTCGCCCCGCAAGGACGACACAAGGACGAATCTGCTCCTTCGCGCCTCCGGATGCCGCGGCCGGGGAAGAACCACGAGTGGGCAGGGACTACTAGAGAAGCCCCGACGGGGCGAGACGGACCCCTGGGGCCCGGCTCCGTCGCTGTAGCAGCGGGAGCAGCGGTGCCGGTTGGCATCTCTGCTGGGATGTGGCAGACGACTTGGCGTGCGACTGCCCTCTCCCTACCCCATTCCTACAGCTACACCTATCTCGTCCGCGCCCCATCCCTGTCCCATCCTTACCCCTAACTCATCCCTGCTTCGTCCCTACCCTGTCGTTGTCCCGTCCCTACCCTGTCCCTGCCCAGTCCCTATCGCATCCCTGCTCGTCCCTACCCTGACCTATTCCATCCCTACCCCGTCTCTGCGCTGTCCCTCCTCCTGCTCCGTCCCTATCCCATCCCTACCCCATCCCTGCTCCCTTCATACCCCGTTCCTACCACATCCCCGTCCTTATCCCATCCCTACCCCTGCCTCGTCCCTGCCCCATCCCTGCCCGCTCCCCCTCCCCGCTCGCGCGCGGCCCCGCGAGTCTGTTTTTAACAAAAGCAATTAAGAGGTGAAACGCGGCCCATTTGCATTCCGCCTAATGACCGGCGGCGGCTTCCCCCGGACGGGCAGAGCCATCTCCAGTGAGGCCCGGCTCGGTGGGGCGGGCAGCACCTCCCGCGGTCCCGCCTGCGGCCCCGCCCCCGGCGGCCCCGCCCCCCGCGACCCAGGCCCCGCCCACCTCGCGCAAGGTAGATGCTGTATTTAGGTTCATGCCCTAATATGGCGATGAGCGCGGCGCCCCGCGGACGGCGCGCACCATATAAGGAAGCGGTGCCAGAGCCCGGGCTGAGCTGGTGAGCGCTCATTGGCCCAGCGGTATCGCAGCAACCGGCTCTCACGAGTGGAGCGGCCCCGCGCCCCCCCCTCGCCCACTCCGCGGGGCCGCGATTCCCCGGGGGGAGGTGAGGATGGAGCTGACACCCCCTGCTCCCACAGGTGACCCTGCACGCCAATAGTGTGCCACACCCCCCTCCTCCCCCCTGTAGGGACACACAGCCCCACCCGATCTACGGGGCCGGCATCCCCGGGACGGGGGGTAGATCTGATACCCCCCTCCGCTCCCACGGGTGACGCTGGACGGGACCTGGGGTGTTCTCCCACGAGTTAGGACCCTCCCTCGCCCCACCAGTAGTGCTGCCTCACCACCCCATTTTGCACTGGGCGTCCCACCCGGGCTGCCCCGCACACTGTGTAAGGAGGGGTCCCACGTCTTCCGTGGGTACTGACAGGACGCAGAACCCCACGGTTGTCCCGAAGCGCGGCAGGACCGCTGGTCCCTGCCCTGTCCCAGTGTATTCAACGCGGGTCACGTAGGAACCCGGCCCACTGGAGAAGGGGCAAGGACGTCCCAGCGGTACAGGTTGTCCGCTCGAGATGGGACCACAAGTGGGCAGAGGGATACCCGGACACGGGTGATCCCGATGTGGGGCACACAGACCCTCCCGCAGAGATGCTCGGACTGGGGGTTCTGCACCGGGGGGTGCTTCCCAGTGGGCAGCAACGCAGTGCGCGGCGGTGACGGAGGTTTCCACGCGGGATGCATGCATCCCATCACGACAAAACGCCTTCCCGTGTCCCGCAGGACGGATCCCCCCATCCCGGCTACCACGCTCCCGTTTTCGGGATGCCCCTCGTCCCGCGGGTATCACCGGCGGGGCGAGACCCTCTGCTGCCCCAGGGGAAGTCAGCGCATTCACGCGTGCTCGCTCCGGCCCCACGGGGGGGATCTGCGGGGCGGGCGGAGCTGTTGCGTGCAGGGGGCTCCAATACGGCAGGGGGCCGCGGGGGCGAATTTTCGTTCCGGCTTCTCTGTGGAGCTGGTGCTGTGACCAAAGCCCACGTTTCCCCCTTCCCGCGCTCCCACCCCGCATTTATTTTATATTTATTTTGTATTTATTTACTATTTATTTTATATTTTATATTTAGTATATATTTAGTTTATTTTACTATTGCATTCCCGCGAAACCGGGCGCTGCGGGAGGGGCCGTGGCGGGGGCGGGGGGGCGGGAACCGGTGCGTCCCGTCCCGGCTCCGGGACGGGTTGGGTGCGATCGCAGGGGGTGTCCCCCTTGCCTCCCCTTTTTCCCTCCTCTACACGCCGCAGGTGAGGCGCCCCCCGGGGATGCCCCACCGGCTCCGCTCTCGTGCCGCGGGGTGTCTGCCCCCGCCTGCCCCGGGGTCCCCCCCGGTGTGGTGGGGGGAGATGCTCGACCAGCGGGGGGAGGGCTGAGCTGCATTCTCGCCATGTGCGGGGGGGACAGGATTCAGCGGGCTCCTCCGAGCAGCCATTTTCTGCAGCTGCGTCTCTCCCGGAGCTTTGCCGGGCAGAGGAACCGGGTGGCAGCGCAGCACCCCCCCTTCCCGCCCCGCTGTCTCCCGCCGCCACGGGCGCCGAGACCCGGCCGGGCGGGGCGACGGTGGGGGGCGGTGGAGCTGCGCTGCAGGGCTCGCCGTGACAATCCCACCCTTTTTCCCCGCCATTTTGTTACCGTGCTGGCGTTTTCCCAAAGCAGAGGCAGAGCGGGAGCCTTGGGAACTGGCCCCCGGTGCCCCCTCCCCCCCCATCCCAGTGCCCCCGTTCCCCTCCGCCCCCCCGGGCGGGGCACGTCCCAGGATGCCCAACCGCCGTATCCTTTCCACCAGGATCGCCCCGTTGCCCTTCGTGCCCCGCAGCAGCTGCAGGTCGGGGCTATCTGGGTCCATGCGGGACACGGTCACGCGAGGCTGTCCCCGCTCTCTGGGATGCTGTCCCCAAGCGAGGGAATACGGCCCCCAACCTCCCTTCCCGATGGGCCGGTGGTCACCTCCCTCCGCCTGCCCCATAAGCAGCGCCAAGTGCCCCGACAGCACTAGGGACCGTCCCGTCGAGGAGGGGCCACTCCGGGGCTGGGATGCCTGGTGAAGAGTGCATCCTTCAGCCTTACCCGGTCACGGTGCCTGTACCGGCTCCCAGGTACCCCAAAAGCCCCAAAGGCCTTGGGGATTAAAAGGAAAAAAAAAAAAAAAAAAAAAGAAAGAAAAGAAAAGAAAGAAAGAAAGAAAGAAAGAAAGAAAGAAAGAAAGAAAGAAAATAAAAAGCCCAGAATCCCGTGGGGACGGCAGTAGGTGATCCACGCGGGGCTCGGGGGCTCATTGGTGCGGCCAGCACGGCCAGGGAGGAGACAGGGACAACCCGCAGGGCTGTGGCCGTGGCCGCAATGCCAGGACGGGGCATACCCCGACGGGGCGGGCCAGTCCCTCCACCTTCTCAGAGGTTGACAAAAACCGGCGATCAACATCAACAAGGCGACACAGCGGGTGGATGCCTCGTCGCCGGCCCCACGGCTGCATTCATGGGCCGGGAGGGGAGGGAAGCGCTGGGTTGTGGCACGATGCGGGAGGTGCCCCGTGCCAACGGGACGTGACCCGGGCTGGGCCCCCGGGGGGGCAGTGGAAGGAGGGGAAGGGAGCGGGGAAAGGGAGGAGGGGGCTCCTGCAGTGCTGCAATGCAGCGCCGAGAGCCGAGCCCGCCGGCCCCGCAGCGCTCCGCAATGCGGGTGTGAGCACCGCACCAGGCCAGGCTGAACCGCACCGGGCTGGGCTCGGCATCCCCCGGCCTGCCGGGCCGCCCCCGGCCCCAAAGCTTCGGCTCCCCCCCGCTTTCCCGCTCCCGTTTCGTTTTCCTCCCACTCCTGCCGGGATCGCGGAACGTTTCCTCCCGCACCGCTGTGCTCGGGACCTCCCGCTCGCCCTCTGAGTCCTGAGGGGAGGGGGTTCACCATCCTGACCCACCTCTCCCAGCTCCCCGGCTTCTCGCTGTGGCTCCCCCCGACCCTCTGCGAAGCCCCCGATGCTACCCCGACTCCGGGTGGGTCACCGGTCTCTGCCCTGTTCTCCCGGGGGAACATCCCCCCTCCCCACGTTACCCCCAGGACCCCAATTCTTGCCGTCGTCTGAGACTCCCCCCTCCCGCTGCAAATAGCGCTGTGTGTCCCACGCAGGACCCCAGGTGTAGCGTGGGGAGAGTCCTCCCACCTCTCCACCGCTTCCCCACAGCTGTCATCTGACACTTGGACACGCGTGGGAGCACCTGGGAGGGGGGGGACCCCCCACGCCACGGCTTCTTTCCCCTCACCCCACTCTGCCCGGGCTGCGGGGATGTGGGGGCACAGGGAAAATTCCAGAGAAGGAATTAATCTTATAAAAAAGTCACAGTTGCGAAAGATTCAAACCCAGCAGGGCAAGGCGGCTCACGGGGGGGCATAAAATATGGGGGTGCGGGGATGCGGGGCGTTTTGGGACACACACACAATATAACCACCCACTGCCCATCCCTGTGGATTACACCCCTTGCATTTTTGAATCCTGCCGTAGCAGCCCGGGGCTGAATGGCAGGGAATCTCAAAGCGATGCCAAGCAGTGCTGGGGTTTTGCCCTCCCACCTGGATTTTTTTTTTTTATTTTAATTTTTTTTTTTTTTTTTTTCCTCCTGACGCGGTGAAAATGGCACCGCATTCCAGCTCCAGCTCCTGCCGGTGCGGACTGCAGCCGCTGGATCCTCTCGTGTCTTCACTTACGAGATGAAAGCTCAGCTAAATCCCTGAATTTCTTCCCTGTGCAGAGCTTTACGGGCTGATCAAAATGTCCTTAACCTTCCTTTCGGGATGCCGAGCAGCCCCATCACCTCCAGCTCCCGGGGCTCCCCCCCGCCCGCACCCCCGCATCCCTCAGCCTCTTCGCCGACTCCTCTCCAATATTTCAGGATTTCTTTTGAGCTACCGGAGACCGAGAGCGGGCTCACCAGTGCCACACACCGAGGCAGTACCGCCAGCCTGCTCTGCTGTGATTTTTCTCCCACAAACACGGGGAATCTTCCTTTCTGGAGCTGCTGTCCTTGTCCCCGTCCCTGTCCCTCCCCGGGGGCACAGCCCGGGGGACACGGCGGGACCGGGAGAGCGGCTGGAAGGGGTGGTACTTGTCCCTGGGCTTTGCATTTGAGCACCCACACACACCCGCAGGCTGCTCCCCGAAAAGGTGTGGATGCGGTTCCAGAGACATCCCAGACCTCACATCCCGCACCGGTGTCGTGGGCGCGGCAGCTCCCGGCCGCCACCCACCCACCCCGCCAGGTTCCTCCAGCCTGCGGTCCCTCTCCAGGAGAAAGGCAAGGGGGAGCGTTTTGGGACACCCCGCCCCCCCCCAAACACACACACACACACACACTGGTGGGGGCACGTCCTGTGGCCCCCGGGGGACGGTTGAGCCCCCCCAGCCCCGCATCAAACGGTTGCCGGGCTGGTTCTCAGCGCATCCTTTTGCGCTCAGCATCTCCCAGGATGCAGTCCCAGAGCCTCCCCTACGGATTCTCCGTCCCTTGGAAAGCCGGCTCGCACGGAGCTGTGCCGAACACCTCTGCTGACCACTCTCACCAGCCCAGGTCCTCGAGGTACTGCTATTTACGGCCGCCAGGTGCCATCTGCCATCTCCCACCTCTCCACACGCTCCCACCTCTCCACGCTCTCCAAGCACACGGGATGTTGCACCATCAGTTACGGGGAAAGGAGGTGCACAAGGCAAAGGTAAAATTGCTTTTTCAGGGAAATAAATAAATAAATAAATAAATAAATAAATAATAAAAAAAAATAACTAAGTTAAGCCTGTTAGTCCGAAGCAAGAGAAGACAATGGCACGGCCAAGACTTATTTGTCACATTCTCGGGCGAGAGAAGGAAGGAATTCCTGTGATAATGCTCGTCTCTGCTCAGCCGTTGCTGTCGAACCACAAATTGCTGCTCGCAGCACAAGCTATGGAAATGCGATACGTTAGATGAGATGTCTTCTTGTTGGGTCTCTCTGCTCTGCGTTTGCTGGGAGTTATTTCTGAGTCCTGAGAGTTAAAGCCGAGCATCAAACACTGGGAAAGTGGGTCTGCTTCAGGCTGCCGAGCTACAAGAATGAAAAACCATCAGGGAAGCAGAGACCGTGGAGAGAGTGAACAATTTTTCAAAGCACACAGAGGGACACCCAGGGAGGGCTTTTGCCACCTCGGGTTAAAAATGGCTCAGGGTCAGGTTGAGCCCTTAAACTCAAGATAAGACATCATTGCACCAGCCAGGCAGGGGGAGTCAGGGCATCTCTGGTGTCTGACCACCACGTCGTCTTCTCTGCGTGACCCACAATGAATCTCCGTGGTTTATCTGTTGCTGGTGACTCCATGTGCTGGAAGGACACAGGCTGAGAAAGGAGACAGTGCCACGGCTGGACCAAACGCACGCAGAGGGCAGTGGCTGTAAAATACATTTCTGATGTTAAAATGACAGCCTGTCTTGCACCACACTGCAAATGGATGGGTACATTCAGGGACAACGGCGCATCCTTCATTTTTCAAGCCATGTGGAATTACTAACATATGTGAAAATTAACGTTTACCAGCATATGTATAAATTACCATTTATTTTGTGCTTTGAGATGCCGATACCGAACAAACCTCCCCTCTCCAGAGCTGGTATTTGATATTTAAAATAACCTGAAGTCCTTTTTTTAAAAAAAAAAAAACAAACAAAAAAACCCCCAAACACCCTAAAATATAGATGATTTTTTTCCCCTCCAGTCCTTGTGACTGTGAGCTCAGAGCAGCTCCACGAGCAGTGCCTGGTGGAGCGCATTCTCCTCTGCGGCATCAGCAGTGGGAGCGGGCGTCCAGCCCTCGGCAAGCAGGAGATGGAGAGATACCAGTGCAGAGAAATCCAGTGCCAAGGGGAGGGGGGGGACACAACCATCAACCCCTTCGTCTTCCGCAATCCTGATGCCCAGGCTCGCACAAAGGGCGTTTTGAAGCTGTCCTCGCCGCTCCCCCCCCGGGCGCCGGGAGCATCCCAGGGAGCAACCCAGGGAGCGCTGCCTGCCGCTACCCGCCCGCCCCCACCGCACAAGTTCTCCCGGTGCAGTTTTGCCGTCCCCTTTCCCAGCATGCCTTTTTTGGGGGGGATTAACCCTTGCCGCATGGCAGAGCCCACGCTTGCAGCCAAGCGTGGCCATTTTAGCCCACAGACTCGCTCCCCTTCTTGCTGACAGCAGCTCCCCTCCTCGTTCCACCAATTCTTTCTCCTCCACAGCCCCAGGATCAGTTCCTTACTCTCTAAAGCAGCTGGGGACAAATCCTGCCTTGGGGCTGGCGTGGCAATGCCCACACAGCGTGACACGGCACAACCAAGCATCATCATGGGCAGGTGATGGCATCATGGATCATCATATCACCATGGACCAGTCTGGTCCCATCTGACCACCCCTGAGCTGATGCTCACTCCCTGCACTCGCCTGGCCACCGCCAGCACCAGCTTTGGAGGGAAATAACTGAGTCCAAATTTCCACGTTGGCCTCCACTGCTCACACCTCCCAGAGCATCTCATGGCAGGCAATTTGCCATCTTTAGCTTCAGCCCAGAGGTAACTTTTGAAGTTTGAGTCATCGTGGTTGTCCTGTTCTTGTGCTTCACAAATAAAAGACACACAGTACCCACACTGAGCGTCAGCAAGAGGGGAATGGGGCAAAAACGAGCGACCCCAGGCCCTTCTCTGGGCAAATCCCTGGCTGAGGGCAGGTTGCTCCCTCTGGAAGATCTGTGGTGCAGCTCATTTCATGGCTGTTATCAAACGCCACCATTCCTTGTGTTGTACATCCCAGGCTCATCCCCGCTGCAGATGAAGATAGAGCTTCCAGTGGCTTCCCAGGAGACCGGGAGATGTGGTTTTACATTGGCACAATAAGAATTTCTGCTCAGCACAGTTTTCACATCCAACATTAAATACGCATTTGTTAAAACCTCCATCAGCTCAGACCCTCCATTCAGGCTACCTGTTAACACATTTTATAATAATATTTAAGTATTTTAAATTTATTTTCTACATCTGTAGGACTTCCCTGCCCTGGCTGCTATAGCTAAACAGCAATACCTCTGGATCTGTTCTCCCAACTGGTGCCAGTGCCTTCCAAAACAATCCTGGTGTTTGACAGTGATCCTGGAGAGTTTGGAAGTTGGTGATGAAGTCTCCTCTCCCCATCCTTAAAGCCTGCTGTCAGCAGGGTGGGCCAGGGACGGCACACAGCCCAGCATGCCGAAGCTGCAACTCTTGGGATTCAGGGTGCTTCCTACCAGGCTGCGCTGCATCGCACGGCGTGTTTTATATGCCTGCTCGTTCGATAAAAATAAATCTTCATGTTTGCAGTTTGCTTTAAACTACATCAAGGTGTCAGCTGAACTGACGGCTCCCTCTGAGATACGACTTCAGTAGGGGCCAGAAAATTGATCCCGAGTGAGCCTGAGATCTCACCTTGCTATGGGAGGCAACCAGCAGGTCCCAGCCTGCAGGGAGGAGACCCCCACCGCCTCAGCCCCTGCCAGTGCCTGCCCCAAACTTTCATTATTACAGACCCTTGTTCTCTCCTGTTTGCACCTTAAATCCATCATGCAGCAGCACCCCTCAGTGCCCATGAGACTCCATGCACAGACCTGGGGATGGCTCCTACCAGCAGCTCCACCACCAGGACCCTCTCTCCTCCCCGTTCCCCTCAACAGGCTGAACAGTCCCTGACCACTGCCACCACAGCCCCTCTCCCACATCATCCAGCCCTGTCCCCCTCTCCTGCCTCTCCCCACACCAATAAGGGAGTCCTTCCCTGGGAGTGCACTGAGGGCGTCCCAGGAGCTGAGCCCCCATCTCCTCCATCCAACACCTTGCTGATGCAACCGTTCTTCCACGATGCCCCGACGCTGCCCAAGGCCAGGCTATGCTGCAGAGCTGTGTTTGGGTCAGATATTGTTCACCTTCATCTCATGAAAACATGAGGTGCTTCATTCTGCCTTCAATGGGATTCTCCCCAGCTTAGTGTGCAGACAGGAGTGTTCCCATGTGGTGCAGGGGACCCTCGGGAGCCACTTGCCAAGGCTCTGGCTGCTCCTGGAGATGCTCCGGGCTGCGCCCTGCACCATGGAGCCTTTTTCCTCTTCTGGAACAAATGTAAACAGAGCAGTGTCCTTGCAGTCGCCTCTTCCCGACACAGATCTCGCATGAATCTGGGCTGAATCCAAATGATCTTATCTGCCGGGGAGACTGAGGATTTCCTACCACCAGGCATTTTTTGACTGTTCAAACCAGAGGCAGCCCCACAGGATGGGGGAGGTGACAGAGCTTGGGGATGGGGCAGAACCAGGGGAAAGCCGCTCACTATCCCAGTCACTCAGCTGCTACAATTCAACAGAGATGGCTTCTCCAACAGGGGGGAGATGCTGAGGCCACCACATTCAGCAAGGTCACGCAGTCAGTGCCTGGCATTGCATAGTGAAATGATAGAGAATGGGAAAAATAAAGCAAAAAAACCCCCAAATGCCTGCAATGACTTTGTGGAGGAGCTGCCCCCCTCCCCCCACATAAGCAAAAGCACAGAGTAACCCAACAGCCTAGGAAATCCACCACTTCCCACCGCTTACAGCTGCTTACACCTTCTGCCCTGCTCCAGAGAGGCGCTCCTCTCGCATTCCCAGTCTGGAGCTGGAACTCCTCCAACCCTCAAGAGGCTGTTTCTCATTCTGATTAAAAGACATCAGCTCTGTATCACGTGTTTATTTAAGTTCCTTCTCTTTAGCATCATCCTCACCCCAGAGATGCAACCTCTTCTACCAAGCTCCAGGGCCCTTGCTGCTGGCTGCCCCACGGCCATCGCCTGAGGACAATGTTTCTGTGCCTGCTCCCATCGCACCAACGCCTGCTGAAACCACACAGGGCCATATTCAATCGCTGGCGATGGAGCTCAGCAAGGGAGGGCTGGCGGCTGGATCGATGCAGACACCGGTACTGCCATGGTTAGTGCAGAGGGAACCCGAAAGCAGCTTTACAGAGCAAATTTGCAGTCCCTTCTCTCAGCACAGCCCCACAGAGATGGCTGCATCAGACCCTTTCAGAAGAGCTAAAATACAAACACAAAATCTCCTTTTAAATCAGCAAATGTTTGTCTGGAATAAATCCAAACCAAGCAGAGGTTAACGCATTCCTGGGAAATACATTAAATGCAGCGCACAGCAGTCTTCCTAATGGAGCGTGGTGACGCTCCATCTCATCCTGGATCACTTTGATAACCATTGGAAGTCATAGTGGACTCCACATTAATTTGCTCAGTAACAGGCATTTAGGTTTGATGCACTTAATAGGGAAAGAGAGCGGCATGAATAAGTAATTCATATCCCAAACACTTCATCCCTCCCAGCCAATTGGCACAAAGCAAGGGGAGGGTGTATCTTTTAAACCAGTAACTACTTATCACACCTTTTACTGCACAGGAAGCTGCTGGAGTTGTGATAAACATGATCAAACTATTAAACTCAGAAATATTTGGCGATGTGGTTTCCGGGAAACGGTGCCTCAAAGGAACCACAGCTACTGCCAGCAGAGACAATATTTTAGGTGCTTCCACCGCTCAGGGAGCTACGGTGGGTGTAGGGAAAAGGAAGCTCAGAAAGCACACATACAGAGGAACATTGTTTCCTTAAAAACGGGCAACACAATACAATCCATTTTTAAAAATGTTAATGAGCTAAGCTAACTGTAAACCTGCAAACAGTTATTGATTGCCAAGAGTCTCCCACACCTAGAAACCAGAGAAGGAAGTTGCTGGCCCGGCTGAGGACAGCGGCACCGATGCTCAGGCTTTTGGCCAGGAGCCTGCATTTAAAAGACACATCTAACCATTTGTGAGAAACCCCATTGGTTTAATCTACCTTTGCTTGGGCTAAAGGAGTTCTCCTCTCGCAGACCCTCTGCCCCAGAGAGAGCTGCCTGCCCAGCCCCGCTCCTGCCGCTGTCTGTCAGAGCGGCACTTCCCCTTTCATAAATCACATTTTGCATTCTGAGCATGCGCCTCCTCTTCCATGCCATTTTTGTTTTCAGATAACCATTAGCTTAATTAATCAAGGAAAACGCATCATTTCTGATTGTCTGCTCTGCCAGCTAAGGCTGGGATGGCAGGGAAATGCTTCCCACCAAACCATTCCGGGGCATCCTCCTGGCACGGACTGGGATGCTGACACCCAGTCTCCAGCATCTTTGGCCACCACTGCTTCTGCCCCTCACTCGCACAGCCCCGGTGACAGGTGGAGTTGAGTAAAACCCTCTTACGATTCAGCACAGCTAACAGACAAAATGTTGATTTTAATCACATTTAATTCACCTATTTCCAGTTGCCCTCTATGCACATACAACCAGGTTTTGGGGTCCCCTCGTAGGCGGGTGAGAATCACAGGCACGAAACATATTGCACAAGTTTCCATTGACTTTGGGGCATGAACTGAAACAAGAGATGAACCCAGCTGTCTGTATTGACCTTGTCCACAACAAGAAGTTTGACCAAATAGCTGGGATGGAGCCATCTTTCTGGTGTGAGCTCCCAGCATCCATTCCCACTGCCACATAAGCACGCCGAGCAGCAAAACTGAGCTACAGCAGATCAAACCCAACATCTGCAATAACAGTGTCCACAGTCAAGATTGTTCCACTTGGATACAAGCCTCCAGAGCTGTCCCAGCAGAGCAAATGGCATCCACACACCGAATGGTTGATTTTCTTCTCATTTAACCCAAGCTGCCTCAGAAAAGCACTCTGTCTCTGACATGAGAACACTTGTAGGCAAGATGCAAGCTGACACTGCTGATGCAGTTGCTTTCACTGCAAACAAACCCCAGCAGATGACACCTGGCTGGATGCTGCCCACCTCTCTGTGGATACCACATAATCCTCAGGATTTACAAAACAACAGTTGCCAAGCTGACTTTTGAATTTATTTAAATAAAATGAAGCCTGGGGAGAATAGGTGGGACAAAAAGCTGCAGGAACAGCTCACCCATCCCTTCAGGTAGTTCCAGTGCAATTGCAGAGTCCACCTTACCCAAACCAACTCATTTGGCTTCTCACAAGCTTGATGCTCTTGTCCACACACATTAATGTAGCATCAATGACAATACTTCAACTAAGATCTTTTCTGGAAGAGAAATCAGCTTCAAGAAAAGCCCAAGATGAAAAAGGCTGACAACTGAGCCAGCGTGGCAAGCACAAGATTCAGAGTGTGAGCACTCAAGTCTGCTGGGAATATTCTAGGGAATCCCTGGGGAAGCAGGGATGGAGCACAGCGTCTCAGCCGCATGCAGACAGGCTCCACCTTCCTGTGAGCCTTTTGTGAAGAACTGGCCCTGCACTGTTATTTTCAGTGGACTTGAGCAATTATTAATCTAGTTCAGAGACGCCTGCAGGCTTTTTGTGTGGAATTTGGACCATCCTGTTTTCTGGAGAAGTTCTCACCTAATCAGGATCGTCCCCAGTTCTGGGCTAACACTGCTGGTGTGGCAGTGTCAGACTGAGAACTAGCGACCACCCAGCCATTGCAGCCACCTTCCCAGAAGCTTTCCAGGTTTCCCATTGCAGACTTCACGCAGCCTGTTTTGCTCTGGAGAAGCCCAGCCCTGCCCCAGCACTGCGGGAAGAGGGAAACTTGGAACCACCAGCTCCCACGGCCTTAGCACCAGGAGAAAGCAGGGTGCCCTCGTGCACTGCGGGCAGCACGCTCTCACCTGCAACTCCGGGAAAAACCACAACTGTGTTCAATACATTGCATTTTGGAGTCAATTTTAACCTGCAAGCACCTGCTCCAGGGCACCCCAGCCACAGCCTGCCCACGCAGGGATGCCTTCTGCGCTGTCCGTATGCAGTAACAAATGCACTCCAAATCCTGGTAGTTTTTGTAAAGGTTTATAGTCCTTCGCCACGATTGCATGATACATTTCTTCCCCCGTGACACAGCCCTCGGACCAGGAAGCGCCACTGGCAGATTGCGCTCCACCTCCCAACAGCTGGGCTTTGCAATCCGATCTACACTAGCTCCGGAACATCAAATGCACTTTCAACATCTCCATTTAATATTTACATTCAAGCAATTAATAATTGGAAGCTTATAGTTTAGACACTTCTAATAGCAGCAATTTCTATATAGCTCGTTTAGCTTTAGATAACGATTTCTTTTTTTTTTTTTGCACATAGAAACACCACATGTGTACAGTATCAAAAAATATATACCGGGAAAGGTCCTGCGGGTCATGAGGAGGGCAAGGGGTTGAGACTAACAAATGCTGAATGGTTAAAAAGAAGAACAGAAAATATTCGTTTGATATAGTTTATAAGGTGATCTAGGGACTCCATAAATCTAGGCTTTATATTTCATTATATAAATACCTACAAATAAATATATTAGCGTGGCCCGAGAGCGACCAGCTTTCAGCTCAAACAATACATTTCAAGAACACCACGTACAAACGGGAGCAAGAATCACTCGACAAGTTAGCACTGTTAAAATATAATACTATAACTCTGAGTAACTGGCGGGCCCCCTTCTCGCCTCTCCCGGTGCCCGCAGGTCCCAGGGCAGCCCCTGGCTGCGGAGCGGGAGCAGCAGCGAGGACACCCTGCGTGGCAGGGATGGTCACTGTGCCTGGTCCTGCCCCGGCGTCCCCTTGGCAGAGACAGCAGGCTCGGCCGCTGTGGTGCAGGCAGGGGGCACGTAGGCTCCGGGGAAGGGGCACCAGTACCTTAGGGGGAGGCTGCGGGGCTGGTGACCCCGGGATGGGCAGGCAGCTCCCATGGGGAGCAGCCGCTATCCCACCTCACACCGTCACGTACTCCTTGAAGGTCACGGTCAGGCAGTTTGCGGTCACGTCTGTGATAATTATATTCCCAAAGAAGGGCTTGAATTCCTGCAGGGATTCGGCCTCCTCCTCCTCCTCAGCCTCCTGGGGCTGTGGAGGCTCCGTGACCGGTTTCTCGGTTGGCACTGGTGGAACCTCTGGCTTCACCTCCACCAGGGCCAGCTCGCCCTCCGCCCGTGGTTTCACACAGCGCAAGTCTATGGGCTCATCCAGGTCTGAATCCAGCAGGATGACCTCCGGCTGGGCTGGAGTGGGCGGCTCTGGCCGCTCTGGGGCTGGGGGGCTGAGGCAGGTGGGGGCACTGATGCTCCGGGAGGTCAAGCGCTTCTTGCCCAGCTCCCGCTCCGCGTGTGGCTCTGAAAGGCAGCGCTTCCGCGAGCTGGGGCTGGAGAGGTTCAGTCCCATGGAGGAAGGGCTGTGCTCGCAGACAGGACTCAGGGACCAGGGCACGAGGTCTGGCTTGGTGGTGAGCTGCAAGGGCTGCTCAGCCAGAGGGAGGGGCAGCTCCTTGGCCAGGGGAGTCTTTCGGGAACTTTCCTCGAGCTCCGTGGGGGGCTGCCGGCCCTCGCCCTCTGCTTTGCTCAGGGTGTTGCTGCCCACCACCCTCTCCTCCCCTGGCTTCCTCCAAGTCTCCAGCTTCTCCTCCCCACCCTTCTTAGGAGTCCTCTCCTCCGCAGTCCGCTTCCGGGGTGGCTCCCCGGACTTGATCTTCACCGCCTGCATCCCGTTCTCCATGTACTTGCTCATGACGATCACAATGCGCCCATTCTTATTTTTGTTCTTGACGATCTTCATCTTGCCCCCGAGACCATTGCTGGTCACCCTGTCCCTAGGGGGAGGCCCGGTACCACTGGACAGGTTCTTCTCAGCCCCGTTCTTGCTCTCTGCAGCAAGGTTCTTGACTGGGCTCAGCAGGTTTTTGGCCGGGCCATGAGCCCACTTGTCCGGGTGGGCGACCAGAGCGCTCTTGTTACTGTCCAAGCAGGCCTGGCTCTGCGGCTCCTTGCTGCTGGGCTGGTAATGGGGCTCGTACATCTTGGGGTCCGGCTGGTAGTGGTGGTGCTTCTTGCTGTTGAGCTGGTAGTAATACTTCCCTTTGCTGTGGGACTGGTGCTTCATGCTGCTCTCCTTGCCATTGGGCTGGTACTGGTGGTGCTTCTTGCTGTTGAGTTCATACTGGTGCTGCTGGCTCTTGCCAGAGGAGCCGAGATCCAGCTTCGGCCTGTTGTCCACGGCAGGGTCCTGCAGCCCTGTGAGGATGTTCGAGCGGCGGGCGAAGGAGGGAAGCTGCAACACAAAGCCAAGGGTTGCGGTCAGCTGAGGCTGGAGAAGGAGGTGCTGGTGCTCCAGTAGGTCCCAAAGGCTCCAGTGAAACCTCCACCCCTCCAGTGGCTCTCGTTACGGGACACTGCGTCACGGGGCGCCGTGTTCTCAAGCAGGCGGCCCCAGCCCACTCCAACTTACAGGCTGGGCATTGCTCCAGATTAATGAAGCAATGAAAAGAAGAAAAGCACCCTTCAATCAGCTGTCTGGGAACGGGGGCCAAGCAGGACCGCTGCTGCCGAGCTTGCGAGCAGCCTGCTAATGCTGCCCGGCCGTGGGCACATCGGGTCTGCCCTGCAGCCCAGAGAGGAAGGGGGGGCTGGGACCGCCCGATGAGCTCAGCGCTGGGGCCTGGGGGTCCCCTGGGATTACAAAGCACCCAGGTTGCGCGCACGGCTCCGCAGCATGATGAAACTCGCTGAAAGCAGCAGCTCCCTGGGGACGAGGCCGTGCTGCAAACAGGCTGCCCAGGAGGTGCGGGGCTGGGCTCTACCACGCATTTACCTGCACGACCAGCGGCTTTGGCTTCGGTCCTCGCTTGCGGTATCCCATCAGCTGCTCCTGCCGCTCCCTGCGGGAACATAAGAGTCATAGGAAGGCCCAAGCAGTGACACGCAAACCTCTGGCGTGCACCCCCCCCCATGCATGGCAGCTCCTATGATGCCAATGACCTTACGTGGGTGCAACGAGCTGGTGCAAGCAAGCAAGGCCCAAACAGCAGCACGCAGACCTCCAGCATGCACCCCTTCCTGCACCCCATGCCCGGCAGCTCCTGCAGCACCAGTGAATGGAAGTGGGTGCAGTGAGCTGATGCCAAGTGAGTGAGGCCCGAGCAGTGGCACACGGACCCCCAGCATGCACCTCGCCCTTTGCCACACGCATGGCAACTCTTGTGCTGCCAATGACTGTACGCAGGTGCAGCGAGTAAGGCCAAAGCAGCTGCGTGCAGACCCTCAGCGTGCACCCCTCCCTGTGCCCCATGCACGGCAGCTCCTGCACTGCCAATGACTACACACACGTGCAGCTAGCAAGGCCCTAGAAGCTGCACGTGGACACCCAGCGCGTACCCCTCCCTGCACCGCAAGCATGGCAGCTCCTGCGGTGCCAATGGCTGCACACGGGTGCAGTGAGCTGGTGCAAGGGAGTGGCAGGAGGGCAGCCAGGGCCTTGCAGGTGCAGAGCTGCAGGCCGGGGGGCCCGCAGGAGTCAGCGGGATGGCATCCTGGCCATCCTGCTGAGGGAGGAGGTGCCTGGCAAGGCAACTTCCCCACTCCCGCCTCCCCCTGTCGCAGCGAGGGGCTGAAGTTTACAGTTTATGCCAAAACACTACAGGAAATAAATGCACGGAAAGCAGCAAAAAAAAAAAAAAAAAGGCATTAAAAAAAAAAAAAAAAGAAAAAAACCCCGTCCAAGCGCAGCAGCAGCAGCGCCGCCTCCTCCACTCGCAGGCATCGAATCCCCGGGCAAGGCAGGAGCGCAAGGCGCGGCGTGGGGGGGGGACCTTGAACCGGAGGCGTCGCCCGGCGGGGCCCCCGCACCGCCCGCCCCGTCGGGGCCGCCCCCCCGGGCGCGGGGCCCGTCCCGTGCCGTCCCACCCCCGCCGCGGCCCCCGCGCTCCGTGACGCATCTGCAATTACCGAAGCGGGGGGTACGGGGAAAGGGGGTCCCCGCCGCTGCCCCTCACCTGTTCTGGAAGGCGATGAGCAGACGGGGGTCCAGGATGTTCTCCTCCGGCTCCCACGTGTTATATCTTGGGAGAAGGGGAGGAGGAGAGCGGCCGTCAGCCCCCGGGGCCCCGCCGGGAACGGGACGGGGGTCCCGGGGGTCCCCGCAGCACCGGGTCCGCCTGGGAGAGAGCACTGGGGAGGGGGGCTCGGGTGCAGAGGAATGGGGACGGGTGGGGGGGGAAGGGCGAGGGGGGGTGTGCACGGGGACGGAACTGTTTATTTAGCGCAGTTATTATTCCGGAGGAATTCTAGGCATGTCATGATGAAATTTTCCAAATCCCCTTTCCCGGACCCAGGAAAAGCGGCGGCAGCGGCGGGCGCGGAGGAAGGACCCGACTGCCGAGTCCAGAGCAAAGGATCGGATCCCCCCCCCATCATCCCCCCCCAATGCCCCCTCCCCCCCTCTCAGCACTGTCATGCGAACCCCAAATTCTCCGCATCCCGCAGCGGCCGGTGCCTCCGCCTCTGGGGGCTGCGGGGCGGTGCGGGTTATTTTTTTGCGGTGATTCCTTCCTTCCCCCCCCGCTCTCTTCCCGCGTCCCCCCCCCTCCCTTCCCCCCCCCCCCCCCCCGCTCGGTTCTGCAATATGGAGCCCGGCTCCCGAGGAGGGAAAAGGGGGAAGGAGCCATTTTCTGGTGCACATCAGCCTCCGCCTGCCCGCCTCCCGCCGCCACCAGAGCCCCGAGGCTGCTCCTCGCTTTAACCGGAGCCCCTTTCCCGGGGGGGAGCCCCCCGCCACCGAGGTGCCCCCCATCCTTGCTTCTGGGTTGGATACTCACTTGGGCGACCACCCCCTCCATTTCACCAGGTATTCGACTCTGCCCTGCGGAGGCAAAACGACACGGTGTCACCTCGGACACCCCCTCCCCCGGCCTGGTGTCGTGGCCCCCCCCGCCGCCACCATCACCCCCCGCCCTCCTCCTCCTCACCTTTCGGATGCGCTTCTTCTCGATGCTCTCCACCGCGAAGACGTGCTCTCCCACCGCCGGCAGTTCCATCGTTGCACCCTGCAAGGATGGGGGGGGTCCGCACCCTGGAATTGGCGGCGGGGGGGGGTGGTCTGCGGCGGCCGCTGCAGCCGAGCTCGGACTCCGGTAGCTCCGGCAGCTCCCGCCCCGCCGCCCCGACAGACACTGAGCCCCGGCCGCCGCGGCACCGCAACCCGTGCAAATCCCGGAGCGAGACGTCAGGGAGGCGGCGCCTCCCGGGCCACGGCTGCCCGTCAACCGCGGGGCCGGGGGATTGGCGCAGCCTCTGCCGGGGAGGGGGCGGGCGGGGGCCGGGCAGCGGCGCCGCGGAGGGCGGGAGGGGTGTGATGAAGGGGGGTGTGTGTGATGGGAGGGAGGGGGGCAGGCAGCCCGGCCCCCGCCCCACGCGTGACTCAGCACGGGCCCCACGGGCGGTGGGGCAGGTGCGCGATCCGCGCAGCACGGGGTGGGGGGCGGGAACGACACAGCCCGGAGGATGCTCCGGTGGAAGGGAAAAACCACGCGGAGGATGCTCCCGGGGAGGGGAGACACCGGAGGGTGCTCCGGAGGAGTGGGGTGGAACAGCCCGGAAGATGCTCCGGTGAAGGCCCAGGTTGGGGAGCTCCACGCCTTGGGGTACCCCCGGTCCGCTCCTCCTCCGGGCTGTGCCCACCGCCTCCTCCTCCCGAGGTGCCCGGTGGGTGCGAGGGAGCTGCCACAGGGAGCCTGAACCCCTCTCGGCGGGTCCCTGCGCCCGCGGGGGATCCCAGCGGTGCGGACTCCCCCGTTACCGAGAGGAGCGGGCTGGAGGCAGCTGGTGGGGATGCTCCCTCTCCCGGTGCCAGGAGCTGCAAACGGCGGCGTGCGCGGCCGGCGGGTCCCGCTTCTCGTTGAAGGGGAGCGGCCTGAACCCCACGCGAGTCCGCGCGGACCGCACCCCCGCCAGCCGCTTCCCGTTCTGCTCCGGGAAACGTGCAGGTGCTGGGACGGAAAGCGACCCTCGCAGGCAGGTGGAGCGGGACCGGGCACCTTCCCAGTGTCAGCCGAGACCCCCGGCGGTTCTGAGTAACATCCGCCGTGGGGGTGGGCAGCTCCGCGAGATCCCCGCCCGCCGCTGCGGGAGCCCCGGCCGCGGCACAACGGGGGGCGCGGACACGCGTGGGGCTGCTCCCGGGAACGCAGGGGGTGGGGGGCTAGGTTCCCAGGAACGGCTGATCTCGGGACCCCCGGGGGTCTCGGCTCCTGGGAAGGGATAATGTCGGTCCCCACGGGGACGTTGCGGTGATCCGGGGGTCTCGGTCCCCACGGGGGATGGTCTGTGTCCTGGGGGTCTCGGCTGCCGCGAACGGCTGACCTTGGTCCCCACGGGAGCCGTGCGTTGTCCCGGAGGTCTCAGCTGCCGGGAACAGCTGATCGCAGTCCCCCCGGGGAGCAGTCGATGCCCCCCGAGCCGCCGCCGTGGAAGGCGGGACGCACGTGGAAGCCCCGTCCCGGAGCAGGACCGGAGCCACCGCGCCCGGTGCGCGGCGAGCCCGACTCGGGACGGGGTGTGCCAGGATCGCGGTGTAGCCCCCCCCCCACCGGACGGGGCGGCCGCTTTCGGCAGGACCTTAGACCCCCGTGCCCGGTGCCGCCCACGGGGCTCTCGGCAACTTCCTCCGGGATGCGGGAGCGGCGGGGGTCCCCCGAGGATGCTCCCGGTCCCGCTCGATCGCTGTCCTTGAGTATCCCGAGCCGTCGGGGTCCCCTCCCGGTCCCGGGGTGGCTCTTTAGCCGGAGGTCGGGCAACAGCTCCCAATCCTCCGATGATGCCCGTGGTGCCCCCCGATCGCCGCTTCCCACCGTCGCCTCCGAGAACCCTGAGCGGTCGGGGTCCCTTCCTGGGGGCACCAGGGCGGCTCCTCTGCCGGCTGTCCCCCAAGGATGCTCCAGGTCTCCCCAGGGCCGGTCCCGCCGCGGGCTCGCCCTGTCGCCATTCCCCGCCCCCCCCTCCCCGAACATCCTGAGCCGTCGGGGTCCTTTCCCGGTCCCGGGGGCACCGGGGCGGCTTCGCTGAATGTCACCGCGCCGGGGACCATAACAAAGCCGCAGCCGCCGCGATCGCAGAGCCGAGCCAATAAAAAGCAAACTGATATTACAATTTTGATTTCCCTGGAGGGCCGAAGGGGCTTAATGTAAGAATTATTATCCATTGCGAACAGCAGCCGAAAGAAAGCACAGACAGGAAGATTTAAATATTTTTTTTTTTTTTTAACTTAGCGTTTTTCCTAAGAAACATCCATCCATTGCGATTTACGCCAGCAGAGTTTGTTAACCCTCCCCTTTGACATTTGAAGCTTCTCCTGTTGCCAGAGGAGACAAGCCGAGCACAAACCACTAATGCTGGCAATAAAACTAAATGCCCAGGGAGGAGCGCGATTTGGTGCAATTCCCCCTCAATTTGGGTAAACTGCAGAGCGCATCCAGCCCAGCCCAGCCGGGAAGGCTTGGCTTTTCCCAAGACACAGCCGGGAAGAGGCGATAAGGAGGGCAGAGACTGGCTGGCTGCATATATATATATATATATATATATATATGTATATATTTAAACATGTGACCAGACATCTTTGGCATCTCCATAGGATCTGCCACAGAAGGAGTATGAAAGGCCATTGATGCAATATAATCTTAAAACCAAAAGGTGAAAACAACATTGAAAACCACTATTAAAAGCATTTTAATCGTGGTCTGTTTCGTGGCTCCTGCAGCTCTGCACCAGCTCCCAGCCTTGAGGTTTCTGCATGATGTTCACCCGCTTTCTGTTACTGGGCTGATTGCACATGATTTGCAGTAATGATTGTAATGGTGGTGATTTTCTGTCTCTTACCTTGCTCAGATAGCAGCAGTTCGTGAACTGATACATCTTTCCCTTTGTCAATTCGAAAGAGGACACCTCATTTAAACCACATAAAATATCCTAAATAAGGAAAGTGGGAATCATTTCCAACTGCTGCCTCTTCTTGACTGGTCGGGGCATATTACATGGAAAAGGAAAGGGGGTTCAAACCAAAAGAAACAAGGGCCGACCACTGCCTTTCAAAGCAGTTTTTTAATAACACGTATTTTATGATTTACCTGTTTATCAGGCATGTATAAGGTGCAGGTACACATTCTGTGGGGATTCTCTCCCTTTTCCGCACACCTGTGCAAAAATTCAGATTTCTCTATCTGCAGAGCATCATCAATTGGTACTCAGCTCCTTTCAGCAGGAGGACTCTGTCCCCCACAGAGGTGTGAGGAGCAGACAGAGCAAGTACGGGGGCTCCAGTCACCCCCTTGTGCCTGCGCAGCCTGGTGAGGGCCTGATCCTGAGCAGGGGCTGCAGGGGTGCAGCTGTAAGACAAAACCTCTAACAGCCCGAGGCAGATGGGCTTCCTGCAGGTGCTAGGAAGCAGACCAAGGCAATTTCCCCTCAAGTACTTGCTAGCCATGTTCCTTCCTGCTACCCAGAGCTCATGTCTGTCTAGGATTATTCTTTTCATCATTATTTACAAAAGTTACGGCCACAGACAGAGCCAGCTTTGCAGCATTGCCTTGCTCAGGCTGGGTTCTACCTCTCCAAAACACAAGATGCTTTGCTTCTCCTCTCCTCTTACACCAGTAGCTCCTGCAGCATGTTTGCCATCAAGCAGCACTGATTACACATGCCATCATTTCTGATGTTGCTCATTAGTCTGTATCATTATTAGCAATTCAAACCAGCAATTTTTTTTTTTTCCAGCTGTAATCCTCCAGTTCCACCATGCAGACTCCAAGGCTGCAGTTTGGGCCCTCAGCTTTTCCTCCCCTCTGCCCAGGCTGGGCCAGCGGTTCCTCTTGGAGCCCAAACAGGCTGGGAGCACATCAGGCTAAGCCCCAAATAATAACAGAAAGTTAATTCATGAATAGTTACAACATTTCCTTCAAGGCCGCTCTCGCAGGCGGCCAGACATGGACTTTGCAACTCTCCTGCATGACGGTGTCCTTGGAGGGAGGGGGAGGGCACCGACCCCATTCATTCCTACCTGGCCGCCCTCAGCCTTGGCCAGCTGGGCTTGAGGATTTGCCCTTCTGCTTTTATCAGCTCTGGCTTGCATTTGAAGTTGTGGCCACTCTGAAAACCGGATTATAATATAGCCCTTGCTGAGGTCAACACCACACCGGAGAAAGACAAGAAAAAGGATGAGTACATAGGCTTGGGGAAAAAAAAAAAATCAACCCACAACTCACAAGAAACAAAACCCACCCACCCAATCAATAGGATGCCATGAGGTAAGATGCACACAATGAAACCCTGTTCCAGGTTGCCAAGGCAAATCTGTCAATAGAGTATTGAACAAGCAAATCTGACTTGCAATTATTGTCTCCTTCTAAATACAAGCTGCCCCTTTGCCTCACAGTTCAAACCCAATGCCGGCACTGAGGAACTGGGTGATTGCTCTCCACGGCTATTTCAAAATGGTCAGGGAAGAGTCAACTCTGCTGGAAGCTGGGCTGGAATTTACTCCACTGAAAACCCCTGGAGCATCCCCACCACGCTCACTCCAGCAGCTGAAGTGACACACGCCCTGCCCCCAGTGTAACAGGCTTTCTAAAGCAGCAGCAAACCTCTTTGCCACAACTAGTTTGCTCCTCAAAACCTCTAGTAAAACATACTGGACCACAGAGCACAGAAGTATTTTCTGACACCATTGCAGGAAGAAGAGCAGCTCACAGAGTCCCCAGCATTTTGTAACACTGAGGAAAGCACCATAAAGAGTTCAGGCCCCTCAAGGCTGGGGCTGTCAGTGTGGAGCAAGCGCGGTGGCACAAGCACAGCAGCAGGGACTGGAGCTGTCACCAGCCACCCAGAGGCAGCAGCAGTGGGAAAATCCAGAGGCAAAACCAACCCAAACTGGGTCATCACGTGGAAATTCAAATGACTTCACAAGTGCTTTGCTGCAGTTGATGCGGGTGAACACGGGGCCTTAGGTGAATTCTCTTTTCTGGTGCCGCTTTCAGCACGAACCAGGAGAGGCTGCACGCAAAATGCCCACAAACGAGACTTGTCAGGAGTACACACTTTGCTTGCACAGTATTTAACAAAGCACAATGGAGCCTGCTTTCCTGTGGAGGAGCTGAGATGCTGAGTACTTGTGGCACTGTTACCCAGAGCAGTAGTTCCAGGCACAGCTGGGCTCCCCTCTCCCACATTCCCTCACCCCCGGAGCCCTCGAAGAAGGTGACAGTCCTGCTCTGCAGAGCCCAAATAAACACAAACGGGGAGGGCAGCACCAAATAGCATTCTCCCAGGCAACTCTGTCCCTTGGGGACTTAGATGGGAATAAACCCCCTTCCACAGGGCCCTTTTCCACTGTGCCTCCACCCCCAGCCTCGAGCATTGGTGCCAGTGAGGGAGCATGGAGACCATCTGCCTTAATCTTCTTAGAGTCAAGCAAGTCAGGAGAAATTCAGAGGAAAGAGGCACTGAAGTCTCTCGGTGCCTGGCCATGACGCTCCTTCCACAGCACAGGGCTCAGCACCCACCCGGTGGGAGCAGGTCCTGCCTGCCCACATCCCACAGACTGCTTGGGACACCAGACAGCAAGCACCAGGGGGGCATCCCCACCTGGGAGCCCATCCCCTTTCCTGGTGGGAGCACAGGGGTATCTGTGGGGTTGAGGCAGAGGGAGATGGGAATCCCTTTCCCTGCAGCACATAGGGGGCCTGGTGCACATCATCTGCCTTGTCCTGCCCTGCAACTTCTCTGCCATCCCCCTTGGCTCCTCGAGCAGCCCTGGAGAGGGCTGTGCTCAGTGCTGTCTTCCTCCTCTTATCACTTAAGCCGATGCTGTTCCTTGGCAGCTGAGCGTAATTATGAGATTTTCTCCATCAGAAATGGGTCTGCGGATGTGTCCCTCGACGAGGCTGCAATCCAGTTGTAGCAGCAGTGAGGAGCCGCTCAGCTGCCCAGCAAGTTGTGAAAGCATTGAGATGTTTTGTACAAGCTTTTCCAAGCTTCTCCATCCATTGGAATCACAAAAACTTCCATCAAAAAATAAACAGAGCCAACACGCTGCAAGCCCCACACAGCTCAGTGTTTGAGCTGCTCCACAAAAATCAGAGAAGGAGCTGCTGGAGTCAGACAAAAGTTTGGACATAAAACTGCAAATAAAACATGGGAAAAAGGTTTCTCCACAACAAAAACCACACAGGGGATGCTGGAGTCCGGCACACAGGCCAGGAGCTGGGATGGCTCTGGCTGGCCCAGGCACAACAGCCTGGAGGTGGCTCTGGGATTTCTTCTCCTCTCCCTTCTCCAGGTAGACAGGAGCTACGCCACTGCCTGACCTGCACCCACTGTGGAGAGCGTGGGGGAGTCCGTCTGTGGGAGATCTTGCTGAGGAGAGCAGGTTGGGGTGGTGATTAGCGTTGTGGTGTGGAAATGCCATTAACGGAGGCACTGGCAGGAAGCTAGCTTCTGTGGCTTCCCAGGATTTCCAGAGGGCTTTTCCCCCCCCAGGTGACTCTCCAACACACCCAAGGGGAAAGAAAGAGATTCCCAGGCTGAGAAGCTGCAGCTCATTTCAGACCAAAGGGAACAAAGATGAAAGCCTCCAGGAAGGTACTTCCACCATCACAGCAAACAGAAGCCTGGCCTCTGATCACACTCTTTAATGAACAAAACCACCAAACTACTCCTAATGAAGTGAGTCAAAGCAGATACCTCTGGGATCCTTCTCTCTTTCCGGAATGACAATTTAAGATTTTTATCTAGTACGAAGTCTTGGCCACGCAGAGGAGTTCCCAGGCACAGGGGTTTTGCCACACACGCTATTGGTAGGATAAGGGTGGACCATGCAGCTGCACTGCCAGACGGTTAACCTGAGCTGCCAGGCAAGTGTTTCAACCAGAGCTTCTCAAGTTGCTCCAGCACTGGAAGGATTATGGTTTTGAAGTACAAAAGCATTATCCTGACATTTCAGTAATCAAACTTGAAGATTGGAGCAGCTCTACCTGAAGCTTCTTTTAAAAGCATCACTTTTCAAAGAACATAAAACACAGAGAAAACCAGTCCCAAAAAACATTCTCAGGAGATAAACCACCACCTGAACCTCGGCAATAATATAATAGCAATAATTCCAACACTGCTGGTATTGCCATAGGCAGCAAAACCTGATTCCTTCACCTCACGTGGCTGCAAAGCCAGCTTGGTCTGCCCATGTCCCTGGGGATCCAGTGTCAGTCCCTGCTCACCCAGTGCCAGGCTGCTCCTCTGACCCACACACTTGCTTCCCAGAGCAGGAAGGGTCCTGTGCTTGTTCTTCCCCACTGAACCTCTGGGTATTCAGCACTGCTTCTCCCTCTTGGGTAAGCTCCAGGAGAAAGGGTTTCAACCAGACTTTCTGTGGCACAGCAAGCCCAGCACACCCACAGATAGAGCCCAGGTACTTCAGCCTATGCACAAACTCCCAGCTTACACCTACACAATTCTTCCTGAAAAGGATAAGCTTCCACAAACCCCACCCCAGCTGCAGAAGAAACTGAGCTACTCATGCCAGGTTATTTAAGTGCAGAAATTGATTGACTGATTGATTAATTAATTAATTGATGTGCTAAGATTACAGCTGAGGAGAGTACACCTGCACCCAGGTGCTGCCATGAGCTGCCCAGGAAGAGCAGGGTGACAGGCAGCCTGACCCCATGGAGAGCTGCTCCTGGCATTTGCAGAGAAGGGAGGGAAAAGGAAGCAGGGGAAGCTGCAGCCTTCCCATGGTGGAACCTGGGCAGTGGGGTACCTTGTGGGCTCCTGGCAGCAGAGCTTTTATCTCAATGCTCCACATCATGCAGGGACTCTGCTCCCATGGCTGTCTGGTAGCATTCGTGCAGCACTCAGCACCACTGAGCTCCCACCCAGTGCCTGGAGCAGCTCCTCTGGCAGAGTGATTAGACACCACACAGCGCTGAGCCAGACCGATGCCCCGGCCTCCCCTTCCTGGGCAGCACACGATGAGATCGGTACTTGCCCACAGACAGAAGTGACAATTACTGGTTTGGGCTGGAACGTCTCAGGGAGCTGCAGGAAGAGGAGCAGGCGAGGGCCTTGTCAGCACACGTTCTGCCTTGCAGTCCAGGAACAGCACACGGTGGATGCTGGCACATGGGTGAAGCGCTGGTGATCACAGCAAATTGCCCGGCCCTTCCTGAGCACTGCAGAGCTGAGCCCTGAGCTGAGCTGCCGCAAGAACCGCGGAGGTGGTGACTGCCCCCGTGCAGCCAGCGATGGTGACGTTTGGACTCTGCAGCTCTGGAGGCTGTGAAGCACCTGGGGACTGAGGGAAGTTGTGGTTGCCCCCTCCCTGGAGGTGTTCAAGGCCAGGTTGCATGGGGTCTTGAGCAGCCTGGCCTGGTGGGAGGTGTCCCTGCCCATGGCAGGGGGTGGGACTGGATGTTCTCTAAAGTCCCTTCCAACCCAACCCATTCTGTGATTCTGTGACCCTTCAGTGTCCCCAGGCCTGTGGGGTCCTGGCTGGTGATGTTGTGGCTGTGCAGCAGGTGGGTTCAGAGCTGCGCTCTTGGATCTATCCTTATCCAAATGGCTACAAGATCCTTGTTCCAGGTGCGTGGTTTCCTTGGGAGTGAACTGGGAGCTGGCTGGGATGGATCTGGCAGCCTGGCTGTGGGCAGGGAGACTGTGCAGCCACAACCCAACCACGTGCTGCTGCATGAGAGGAAGAGGTCACAACCCCCACGCTTCTCCTCTCTGACAGATCCATCGCTGGCATCCGATGGACACCAACTGCAGCGTTTGACAGAGGTATCTCGGTTTCGAAAGGGCGCTGCTGGTTCACGCCCAGCAGGCCGGGTTGCCTCGCCTGCGCGCACGCCGCTGCTCTGTGCAGGCAGAGGGAGGAAACGTGCGCGGCTCTGTGGTCAGGCAGTTTCCATCCTCCCTGCACCTGAGCCGAGGCAGCGGCGCAGCTCCCCAGCAGCCCTTTCCTCCGGCTGCCTGCCTCGAGGTGCTGGCCGGCTTCCCTCTGCCCACGCTGCTCTGCGAGCATCGCCCTGGCAGATTTAGCTGGAGCCCATGGCTGACGGCGAGACGATTTCACCAGCCCAGCGACTGCCCTGACACTTTATCCTCTCAGCGGATTACGCCAAGTATTTATGTTTTCAAAGGTTTTGGAAAGATTTACTGGCCGTGCTGTCCGCCCTCCATGCATTACTCTGTCACCAGAGAGCTCTCTGCTATAAAGCTGCTTAGCCCAACCCAAGTCGAACTACATTAAACCCGTTAGGACGTGTTTGCGTCTGCCCAGGGGTGGGAGCCCTTCTGTATTTGCAGGGCAGGAACCCAGAGGGTTGGTGGTCTCAGTCCAAGTCAGCCACTGGCCGTACCTCACGGAGCATGGGGGTCCACTCTGTGTCCCTGCTCCTGCTGACCCTGGAGAACAAGTCTTATGAGGAGCAGCTGAGGGAACTGGGGTTGTTCAGCCTGGAGGAGAGGAGGCTGAGGGGAGACCTCATCACTGTCCATAACTCCCTGAAAGGAGGTTGTAGTGAGGTGGGGGCTGGGCTCTTCTCCCAAGTCTCAGACGACAGGACGAGAGGAAATGGCTGCAAGTTGTGCCAGGGGAGGTTCAGATTGGACATCAGGAAAAATTTCTTCCCCAAAAGGGTGGTCAGGCACTGGCAGAGGCTGCCCAGGGAGGTGGTGGAATCACATCCCTGGAGGTGTTTAAAAGACCAGTAAACAAGTTTGTCATGGATATGGTTTAGTAGTGGACAGGTATGGTTGGACTTGATGATCTCAAAGGTCTTTTCCAACCAAGTAATTCTATCATTCCACGATTCTATGACCTGCAAGGCTCAGGCAGCGGATTCAGCCCCCACACCCAGCGTGGCTCACTCCGCTGCTGCAGAAAGCCCAGCCCGGTGCCTGGATGTGATTTGCACGGTGTATAAATTCCTTAAACCAGAAGGCTGATAATCTGCAAGTGCGTTAAACGGGGCATAGCAGGCGCTGGGCTCCCGCACTGGCTCGTGCCAGGTTTAGGTGACTGAGAACAGCCACGCAGGAGCTGGGTGAGCACTACTGGAGAGACACAAACTGGTTGCTGGCTGGTTAGACTGGCTCCTCCAGCCTCTGCCCTCCTTGGACTACCCATGTTTGGTTATACAGAGCCAAGTATTTGCTCAGGGACTCAAACTGGACTCCTAGGATCCTGCACTACTCCCGCATGGCAGAGCAGTCCTGTCCCATGGTGACATTGTCCCGGACTCTGTCGGTGCTGGTGCCTGACCCTTGGATGCTTTTCCATTCTGAATGTTCAGTTGAAGATGTTCCAGGAAAGACTTTGGAATTCACACATGGGAGAGTGGCAAAAGCAACATGATGAGAGCAGAGTGCTCCTGTCCAGACTCCTGCAGCCTGAGAACCCCCAGCATCAAGGGTCTTCTGGGCAGGGGAAGCCTCTCCACTGAACTCTCTGCTTATCATTCGTTGGGATATTTTGCTGAGAATGCTGTCTTCTCAGCAAAGGGATGGCAGCTGGATCCCTCCAGGCACTGTGTTCCCAGAGTGAGCTGCCAGGATGGCACAGAGTCTCACAAACTGGATGCACTGTTTTCCCCAGAGAAAGTCCCATCCCAGGGGAGAGGAGCCCAGCATGGTTGGCAGGGGTTATTGGCAATGTCTGGGCAGCAGCACTGGTGCTGTGAAAGGTGCCCAGCACCGGCCACCCTGCAGTGCTGAGACTCACCCATGGGAAAAGGGCAGAAGGGATTTGACTGTGGCAAGGTGAGACCTTATCACATCCTGGGAGAGCAGTTAGGTGGCGAAGGGACAGAGCTGCTGTCCCTCAGAAGGATGAAGAGGTCCCTCCTTGCACAGTTGGACTGGGGGCTGTTCCTTGGAAAGCTGCAGATGGTCTCCCTTCTCACTTCCCCTTCTCTTGGGCGAGTGTGTGTGCCCTGAGCAGCTATTTTTAGGCTGCTGCTCGCTGTCTGGTTTCCCCTGGGGATGCTGAGCAGGTTCTGGGAACTCCAGCTGTCTCTCAGGCAGCACAAGAGATGCTTCGCTTCCTGGGCTTGCTCTTCAACACGTGCACCAGCTCTGCCACTCTCCTGCAGCTTCCCTGGCATGGGAATTCCCCCTGCATGCCCCTCACCAGGGCTGGCAGTGCCAGTGCTCCTGGGATGAGCAGGACGGCCTAGTCTGGGGATGGGGGTGTTCAATTTCAGCCCAAGTGCATTTCTCTGCTCCAGGGGTCTTCTGGATTTCATGCCTTGTGGCTACTGCAATCTGGGGTGCACATGAGGGTCCATTCACCCACACTCACGCCAGAGGGGGACTGAGTGAGTGTGGAAGGGGGACAGGCTGGGGACAGCATTCGTGACAGCTCTCATTGCCACGTGTGCACACTCAGTCCTGTTCGAGGGCAGTCTGTGTGCTGCAGCAGCCCAGGCCAGCGCCAAAACACCCCTGTGATTCCCGGGGAGCCACGTGCCGAGGACTCAAGAGACCTCTGCACTACCTCCCACCTGCCTCTACACAGCCCAGTCCAGCACCCAGCGGTGCCGGCCCCCAGCCTCCAGCTGAGCAGCAGAGAGGTTTTTCAGGTTGACCACGGATCTTCACAGAGGAATTCCGTGCACTGGGGAGCTCCACCAGCCCAGAAGAGGCCAAGAGCTCTTGTTGGAAACCTGCTCTCCGTTTCTTGTCACAACAGGGATGATGTCAAGTTCCAGCTGTTGACCTGGTTGGGTTTTGGATTAAGGAGCTCCCCTTCCCTGGAGGAGCATCCTCCCGGGTTGGCTGTGCAGGCTGCAGTCAGGGCTGCATCACTCCTCTGCTTGATCGCTCACTGAGATAAAGCCTCAAAACCAAACTCTTTGGGGGTTGTAACAATCTGCGACTTCCAGCAGCTGGAAAGAGTCAGGAAAATATAAGAAAGAGCCAAGCAAAGCCGCTTTGCCACTTTGACCAGCAAAGAGCAGCAAGGCTAAATGTGAGAGCACGGAGCGCAGAGGTGAGTGTTAGCCTGGGCAAGGGCTGCAGCTTCAGCCTGGGCCTGGGGGCTCTGATGGTGCTGATGATCCTGCCAGGCAGGCAGGATTGCAGGGTGTGCGGCGACGGCAACGCTGATTCATGGAGCTTTGTCATTAAAAACACAGCCACTGTCCTAGTCCCTGAGGATTTACCGCTCACAGCCAGGAAATACAGCAAACGCAGCCTCCTCACGTTGCTCACGCTCGAGGGGACAGCCAGGAGCCCAGGCACAACCCGGGGCTCAGTCCTCGACTCCCCCTTGCACAGCTGCCTCACTCCCGCTCCTTTTTCTGCCCCGACGTCCCCATGAAGCCCAGCTCATCCTTGCAGCAGGCTGCCTGCAGCCGTGGGGCACAGAACACCTGTGCAGAGGCCGGGACGTGCAGAAGGTGGGAATATGCACCTCTGGTGTCTCCCCATGGCACCTCACACCTGCCAGGTGTTCAGGATGCTGGAGGAACCAACTGGAATCATCTCGAGCCCCCAGCACTGACTGGTGAGGTCTCCTCTGTGTCCCAGCCCATGAAGACCCGTGGTGGAGCTTGGTTTTGGCACGAGCCCAGCTAGGTCTGGAACAGAGGTGGTTGCAGCCCCCAGGGTGACAGGCAGCAAGTCAGCAGGTAGGAGCCCACACTTGAGAATGACATCGTGGGGACGGTTGAGTCATTTGGTTTCTGACACACCCTGTGGGGCTTGCTGGGGCACACCCTTTCCTCCAACGGGGAGCCCAGCTCGCCTGGCTGCAGGGTCCCCACGAGCCCTGCTTGGGTACCAGGCAGGAGGGCTCCTAGGGATGGGATCCATGTGGGACACCAGTGGAGTCTGTATGAAGCAGGGATGAGGGCTGTGTGGAGCAGGGACGGGATCTGCATGAGACAGAGATGGGGGCTACATGAGACAGAGATGGGGGCTACATGAGGCAGGGATGGGGGTTATATGGAGCAGGGGTGGGGTCTGCATGGGACTGGGATAGGGCCTATGTGGGGCAGGAATGGCAGCTGCATGGGACAGGGATGGGGGCTTCAGGGTGCCTGAGGAGCTGGTACTGCTGACACTGGGCACTGCTGCTCAGCTCCAGCTGCCCAAGCACGTCCGCCCAGGCTGGGGAGCCACCCAGAGCAGCCCTCAGCACCGCTCTCGCTCTCGGGGCTGGCCAGGGAGGCTCCCAGCTCCACCGTTCTCGCAGCCCATGTTTGGGCTGCAGCTGCAGCAGGGCCATAAAAGGCAGCGTGGGGAGGGTGCTGGCCCTGGGCCCACTGCTCCAGGGCCACCGCGCTGGAGGAATCTCGGGGAGATGCCACTGGGAATTGGGGCTGGTAGCCAAGACTGCCCCCAGGGCTGTGGGGCTGCCCCATAGAGGGCATGGTCTGCCCCCCTGCTCCCTCCCCCAGCCTGTTGCTGCCCTGCTACCCTGTCCCCAGAGGCAGGTCCCCACCCCCATGCCCATGGGTGCCCAGGGTGCTGGGGATCGCGGCCGGCTGGTCACACAGCCCCAGGAAGGGTCTCGCTGACTCAGGGGGCCAGGCCTGCTCTTGTTGAATATCATCCTTAGTGGAGTGGCATTCCATGGCACAGGGAGGGTGTTTGCAGCTGAGATGACTCCAGAGATGCTGCAGATGCTGAGATCTGGGAATCAGAGGGACCAGGAGAGACTGGCATGGGCTGAAAGCACAGAAACACAATCCAAGCTGAAGGAACACTGCTAATCCATCCCCGTGGGATGGCTTGGGCTGGAAGGTGTCTTGAGGGGAGGTGATGGGGCAGACACTGAGGCAGAGGGGAAGGAGCAGCAAGCTCAGGAGCTCATTACACATCGGACTGGCAGATACACAAGTGGCAAACTTGGTGCAAGGGTTTTGGCTGAACTGAGACGATGTAGGACTTTCTGTAACACAAGCTGAGGACTGGGGCTGGGAGGTGTTCAGAGAGCTGAGGTCCAGGACGTGTGTGGTACATGTAGGCAGAAGAGTCAGATCCAGGGGGCTATAATAGGGAAAAAAGTGGAGGCAGAGAGATTTTGGGGTGATGCAGGAGGACTCATTCCCTCCAGGGTCTTGCTCCAGGTCACCCCAGGGATGTCCTTACCAGCAGGTATTGAAGCACTGCCCAAAGCCCAGAGAACGGAGATGGGCAGGTAACAAACCCATCACAGAAGAGTGAGTAATTTATGAGGAAAGCCTAAATGTGCCACGCGGCACTGCTGGCCGACCAGGGTGGGGTGTGAGCCAGGCTGGAGGAATGCGAGGAAGATAAACAGTGAGAAGGAAGGGCGATTCCTCAGGTATCAAGTTGGGCACTGCCAAGCAACAGGGCAAAGTGTGAAGACTGGATAGCTGGGGCTGTGCACTGGAACATGCTTCCAGTTGGTGAGGAGCCCTCCACAAATGCCATTGATAGGATCCTTTTGAGTTGGTTTGGGCAAGAGCTGGCAAGGTCTCCTTGGGCAGGGAGCAGGGGCAGGAGCACTGCTAGTGCTCCTGGGTGGTGGCTGAGAAGGGCTGTGGCAGCAGCCGTGCCCGTGGTGCTCAGCTCAGGCCTCTGTTCCAGCACACCCAGCAGCTTCCTTGCTCCTGCTTCGGCTTGCAAGGCATTTTTGGCAATGCAGACATGTACTCTAAGCCCAGCTGCAGCCAGTTTAGACCTGGCATTAGACAAAACAAAGTAAATCCCCATTAACAACACCTCCCTGCACCCCTAGTGCAGGTCCACACTAGTCTGGGGGCTGCAGCCCTGGAACCGGTGGGATGGACTGCCTGCACCCACTCAGCCCCTCTGGGTTACAAAGGACACGAGGCTGATTCATCTCTTGCTTTGGCTCCTGCTTACTTACGTTCACACTGTTCACTGCCTGCCTGAACAGCTAAATTAAGCCCAGCAACAATGGGCCATCGATTATCCCATTATATTTCCATCTTGCCTGAATTCACAGCTGGCTCCTGGAGGGGCAGCACGTGTGGCCTTGGCAGGGGCTTGGCACAAACAGCCCTCTGCTCGGTTCTGCTCTCCAGAGCCCTGACCCAAGTGTGCCAAGCACCCCCTGTTCCCCGGCAGGGACAGCACAGCAGAGCCCATACATCAGGGGAGATGCACCTGCAGAGGAAATTGCCCCTGTTTTACAGGACCCCTTCATGCCCAGAGGGCTCTTGGGTTCACCCCACCTCTGGCAAGCTCAGGGCTGGCTCCAGCTGTTTGCACGAGCCTGGGTGCTGTGTCATCTCTGCCCCCCACTTTCTGTGGGGCTGTACTCCCTCCCAGGTCCCTCCCCTCCCCTGATTGCTTTTCCCACCAGGCACAGCAGAAGCTCTACTTTCCTCTTCCTCTCCTGTGTGCTGCCTGTTAAGCTCAGGAGATGCCAAGTTATTGGGTCCCATAAGCCTCACCATCCCATCCTGTCCCATCCCATCCCAACCCATCCTGTGCAAGGGAACAGCCTCAAGAGCACCACGTCTCAGGTGCCTGTTTCTTCCTGTGTCACCAATCTCAACCCTGCTTGTTTTGAGTCCTTTTATTACCCAAACGGCTGACGAGTGATTTTTCAAGCACAGAGAGGTCAGCATATGTGGACCCTCATCGACTGCCCCGTGGCACCCACCCTCCTGGTGAGGGTTCATCTCAGCTCTGCTCCACACCTCTGTGATGCCTGTGAGCCTCCAGGTGCCATGGAGCATCCTTCCAGCAGCAGTCGAAGGAGAAGGGCGGTGTGAGGCTGTGTTTGTGGCAGCAAGGAGAGGAGTTGACACCCCAGGGGGATCCTGGGTGAGCCAGACAGCGCCGTGTTGGTGGGCAGCTGAAAAAAGGCCCCGGTCTGCTCCACCTGTGGAGCTCCTGGTCACCCACTCCCTGTGTGCCGCTCGTGCTCAAGGAGAGAGCTTCAAAGCGGTGCAGCCAAGTGGTGACGGTGACGGTGATGCTGCTGTGTTTGTGCAGGGATGCTTCGCCTGCAGATCTCCTACCTGCGTCAGCAGCTGAATTCCCTGGTCTCATTCCTTGCTCTGGCAGATCCTTAACTCTTTCCTCCCTGCAGCTGTGCACACAGGCTTCGTGGAGAGGCACGTTGCACGGCTGTGACTGCTCTGGGTGCAGGCTGGATGCAGCAGCCAGGCCTGATCCTGTTCCCACACACCTGCAGGAGGGGGGGACAGAACATCTTCCAGTTTGGGGAAGTTGCTCTGCACTCCACTGGGAGCCTCCGGCTCTCCTGCAGCCTTCTTGTGGCACCCATTTCCCAGCCTAGTCCTGGCTGTACTGCATCCCTGCCCACCCTCAGCAAGCAGCCAGAGGTGCTGCTGTGCCAGGCTGGGGCTGGGGGCAGCTCTGGGGGCCAGGGTGCACTCTCCCTGCTGGCTCCAGTCCCTGGGGAGAGCCATCAGCACCGTGGCTGTTGCTCACCAAGCACCTTCCCAGTGCTCACTGCTGCAGCACAGGCAGTGGGGCAGATTTATCACTTTGGCAGAAGGCCTAAAAGCCAGCTGGTGTTTGGGCAGTTTCCAGGGTTTCTGGTCACTTCCGAAAGTTTTTCAGCGCCCACCTCCCCATCCAATATGCAGGAATTGGGTTTGTGGAGCTGAGACCCGGCTGCTGGAGTTGATTTGGGTTGGGCAGCTCTCCTGGTGAGTGCCCTTGCTCCCTGGCCTGGGTGGTACCAAAGGGACTCTGCCCAGTGCCAAGGGCTTGGCATCACACAGGGGGTGGGATCACTCCGATGGGGTGTTTGCCGTGTGCCCACAATGTCTGGGCTGTGGCAGTGCCTCTCCTGTGCCCTGGGATTCAGCGAGATGGAGGGGAAGAGCAGCTTGATGCTCCTGGGAGGCTGCTGGCATTTGGAGGGGACGGTGGTTTAGCATCCCTGACCTGCCTCAGGGTGTGGGAGGGAGGAGCTGTGGAAATGCAAGTGGCCACTGACCTGGCCAGCATCACTGCTGCAGAGCCCAGAGCACGTGAGCTGGCTGGGACAGGCTAGCTGGGGGCTTGTGAAGAGCATCATGGTGGCCAAAGGATGGGGTCTGAGGGCTGTTGCCACAGTGGGTTGTGGTCCCTGGGCAAAGTGGTGTTGACAGGGCTGGCGGCTGTTGGCACTGAGTCTCAAGGGGCACATGCACTCGTCCAGAGCCTGGTCACCAGTACAGCCCAGGCTCCTCGTGGAGTGCAGAACCATTCACCAGATCTCTAGATGTTTTGGCAATGCAACTCTGCCTCCCTCCAGGAACCAGGAAGGGCTGGAGTCGTTGGAAGAGCAGAAGGCAGGAGAGACCTGCTTGTGTACAAACACCAGCTCAGCACACCTGAGAGCCAGAAACTCCTGCAGGACTCAGCCAGGCTGGGGAGGAGACCAGCAGTGCGAGTGGGGCTCAGCAAGGCTCTTCCCAGTGCCCCTCCCAGGCACATCAGTTTAAATTTTAGGGTTTTATGCTATTTTTCTGTGTTATACAAGGCTACAAAAGGCAAGATACAGTCTTGGCTCAGAACAGGCAGAATGGAAGAGGGAAGATTTAGATTAAGCATTAAGAAGAAACACTTCACAATGAGGGTGGGGAGGCCCTGGCCCAGGTTGCCCAGGGAAGCTGTGGCTGCTCCATCCCTGGAGGTGTTCAAGGCCAGGTTGGATGGGGTCTTGAGCATCCTGGGCTGGTGGGAGATGTCCCTGCCCATGGCAGGGGTGTTGGAACTGTATAATCTTTAAGGTCCCTTCCAACCCAAACCATTCCATGATTCTATGACAAACTAAACCCCCTCCTCAGCGCTGCCTGTCTCAGCGAGGCGCTGACCTCTCCAATGTGTGAAAGCACCTGAAAAACCTCTGGCAAGCAGAGAACTTTGGAGGATGCCCACTGCCCCACCACGGCGGCTGAGCAACATCCACGGCCACCCCTGCCACCACCAAGGTTAGGAAAGCACCTGCTGAAGACAGAAGCATCTTAACTCATTTGTGGTTCCTGAAGGACAAACCCAAGCCAAACAAAGTCAAACATTCCAGAAAAGTCTTTAGGCTGCTCCTTCTCTGGGTCCCTGCTGCTGCTTTCCCACATGGAGCAGGAGCTTTGTCAGGGACTGAACTTGCAGCCGGTTGAATTCAGATGACACATCTGGGCGCGACGGAGGGTTGGGGGGTGGCTGGAGAATCTCTTTCAGTCAGCAAAAATCAGCACTAAAAGTGTCCATTGACACCAGGTCCCTTTTACTGGAATGCCTGAGCTGTCACCGTGCTCACTCCAATGCTTTTGGAGCACGTCTGGTGTTGCTGGATCAGTCATGGGTTCCAAGAGACATGGATGGCTCCATGCATCCATCTGGGCTGTGGACAGACCCCAAGACCCTGAACAGCAATTTTCCTTGGTTATTTCTGCTCACAAAATGCACCTGCAGTACAGTTCCTGTTACCTTGCGGCTCTTTGCCCCTGAATCCTGCAAAACAGGGGAGTGCAGCCAGGGCAGCAACAGGGCGGAGCAGGTCCTGGTGTGGAAACAAATCCTGACCTGGGTGTTCACACTCACACATTGCCACCCCAGGGATGCCCCAGGGGCTTTGACAGGAGGATGCATTCTGATTTTGCTTTGATTTTCTGCTTTATGAACCACCGCACCACGGTGTGGCTCTACCTATTTATTTGCAGAGATGCCAGCCTGCTGAACAGAGCAGAGCCAGGCTTACAGGGAGAAACAGAGGGAAAAAACCCACCCCCCTTGGATATTCCCTTCCCATGAGACTGGCTGGGGCTTTTTTTTAAAGGTGAGCTGCAGAACATCAGTTGAAATGACAGCAGCTTGCAGACAATGATGAGTTTGGAAAAGAACCACCAAAGCCATGAGGGTGGGCATGGATCCTCCTGCTTCCCAGGGACTGATCCCAGCCTTCCAAGGGAGGGAGAAAGGGCTGGGGACAGTCCCTGCCCAGGGGATGACTTGCACCAACTCCATGGGTGAGAGCTTCTGCTTCTCTCTCCAAGCCCTGGAGAGCTCAAAGGCTCTTGTAAAGACCAAAATCCGCTCTTTGGAGAATGTCTCCGACACTATTTCTATCAGGTGTATTTTCTTCATCAATTTGAAGCATAACATGTATTTTAACTGCCCATGGGCTGAAGAACAGAGATGGCATTTGCCTCTCCAGGACTAGAAAGTGGTGTTAAGACCGAAGCTGCTCCACATCCACTGCCCCAGCTGAGGAACCAGCCCTGATGAGGAGAGCCCTGCAGGTCACCTTCAGTGAGCGACCCAGGCGAGAGCTCGGTGCAGTCAAGCATCTCACCCCAAAACCCAAACCAGCTTGTTGGGCTCATTACCAAGACTTGCTTCATGACAACATTACCCAAATATTTTATTATTAAAGCCAGCAGCAGCCAAACAGGCACCGCTCTCCACCTGGCAGGTGAGTGCGCTCTTACAAAACCGGGGTGGAGGAGCCTCTCCAAACCACAGGATCTTCAGATAGGTCTTAAAATAGATGGTGTGTATCTCGCTGGCGGAGCCCAGGACTGAGCACTGCAGCACCCCGGGGTGCTCTGCCCTGCCAGGACCCCCACTTTGCCCCAGCACCCACTGCAGCCTTGCCAGCATCCCCTCACGCTGCGAGGAGAGCAGTCACCGTCCTGTGGACCACGTGCTGCCAGAAAGGAGTCCCATGGGCACATGAAGGCTGTAGACAGGTTCAGCAGATGGAATATTTTTAAACTGAAAATTTTGACCTTTATTTTTAACCCATTTGAGGCTGGGCCCATGGATATGGGTGCTCGTGGAGCTCCTGCTACACGGCCGGACACTGCATTACAACAATTAAGGTACCACACATAACACTTGACCACCGAGTTTTCCAGACTACAGCATCAAAATTGCCTAAACATTGTGTTTAGAAGGCAGAACCCCTATGCAATGTGAGGAAGAGCCCAATTTCCTGGCTGAACACCTCAGGGGATCATCCTTGCACTCTGCTTCCTTCTGCCCCAAGTCAGATCAGCTGGGGAGGAGGAGCCGCGGGCAGAGACCCCCAGTGCAGCAGTGGGGCACGGTGGCCAGGAGCAGCGGTCATGACCACCAGCTGCAAGGTGTGGGATGAAGACAAAATCTTGAAAAGATCCTGTTCTTTCCTTAGAAAAATTCAATCTGAGGAGGAGGAAAGTGAACTGTGACCTCCGGTACCTGCCGTGAGGGATGTGGGACACTAAAAAGCCCAGCTCGGCAGCAGGCATGGCCCGAAGGGAGGCCAGAGGCCAGAGCTCAGCTCTGTTACCTGGAGAGGTTTTGAATTCAGAGAGCCTGGACCTTCAAGGCACAACTATTCTTCAAAGCCCTTCAGCTTGAACTAAGAGAGTTGCCTTTCATAACTAGAAGAAATGAACTCCATTCAAGAGCAACAATTTTGGGGTATGTGGATGATGTTGAAGCTCTTGGCTAAAGTGTAGGCTGAAATAAAATTGGCCACAAAATTATTTAGGCAGTTTCCTCTAGATTTCCAGCCTTGCAGTCAGAGCAACCTGTGGGGAGAAGGGGAAGGGGGGGACCTGGCAGCTTTTGGGGTGCGACTCAGATTGGGAAAGGGCTGGACACAGGGCTGAGCTAGCACTGCCAGAGGAGGGCTTTCTCCACCCATGCTCTGGTGGCCCTGGGATGGGCACCATCAACCTGATGGCTCACAAGATTGCTCCCAGTCGCAGAGGCACCAGTAGCCTTGTGGCAAGTTCAAGCCAGCACCGCTGGCACTGCTCCCACTGGCCTTTGCTGGTTGCTTCCCAGGTGGTGTGAAACCTCATCACCCCTTGTGTTTCTAAATATTTAAATGAGAGAAATAAATGGTGTGTGGAGGCTTCCCCAAAGCGCTGTGCGTGCGCAAGCAGGGCACGGCTGGGCCAGCGCCCTGGAGCGCGATGTGACCATGAACTACAGCCGGCCAGACTGGTCTATTTTTATGACCCAAGCAGAGAGATGTGGGGATTAATCAGCCAGCCCAAGTTGGGTTTTGAATTCTTTGGTGCTTGTAATAACTCAGGTGAGTCTCTTTGTTCTTGTGAACTGTAATTTTTCATCTGACAGGCAGCGTCCCGTGAACAAAACAGCCACGTCCCAACACACCCTGTGCCGGGGAAGTGAGACCAAGCTAACCCAGCTGCCTCTTTGACCCAGTTCTCAGACACAGATTTTCCCGCAGTGCCGGAGAATCCAGCAGCAGTTTGGCTGCAAATCACTGCTCCGTGCCCGGCACCGCTCCAGCATGGTTAATGCTTAAAGCCAGGGACAAACGAAGCCATTTCATTGATCCACACCAAGTGCGCATGCGCGGGGCTGCCAGCTGCCTCCTCCTGGCCCCAGGAAGGGACAACTCTCCATGGCCAACTCTCTGCAGGGACAACTGTCTGCGGGGAAAACTCCTCAGGGAGACATTAGAGTTAGGTTTAGGCTTAGAGTTAGACTTAGGCTTAGGGGCAGGGTTAGGGTTGGAGTGCTCCCCATGTAGAATTGTCCCGTGGAGAGTTGACTGCAGAGGGTTGGCCACAGAGAGTTGGCCATGGAGAGTTGTCCTAGACTTTCTGGCCTCAGGACAGTGTAAGGAGCCCAGGCATCGTGGGATGGGACACAGCCCAGTCTCCAACCTGGGAGGTGTCAGGATGCGTGGTGCACACTGCTCTCCTCAGCTTTCCAGATGCAGGCGATCGGGTTCCCCGCTGGGATTACAAAGTGTAGTGTTACCATGACCAGGAGCGAGGACTCAGTTTTCTTTTTTCCTGCTTGCCCTGCTCCCCTTCCTGCTGGCACCAGGCGGCAGAAGGATGTGTCAGCTCAAGGCTGTGTCTAAAGAGGCTTATGCTGACTATTTACCTTTGCAAGGGTCTATTTTTGGCTGCTCAGCTGCAGTTAATTCAATGAACAGGGCAGCGATTCAGGAGAGAAGCCATACGAGGGTCATTGTTTCTAGGATCTTTGTTGTTCCTTGTTTTATTTTTTTCAGATGGCAAACTAGGGACCTTGGGGAAAGGCCAGAAGGACCTTGGAAGCCTGCTGCCCTGCCCACCATTTGACTTGTTGCCTTTCTTTTACTCTAGAGGAAACCCAAGGCTGCTCCTGCCCCTGCCCCAGCTGCTGCCAGGTTGGCTCCACACCCCCCCCATCCCTGCAGTTTCCACCCAAAACAAGATTGGAAGTTTATGGAGATGCAGCGTGAATTTAATAATGGCATCATGAGTTAATGAATGGGCTGAGACTGGGACCAAGTCACCCAGGATGTGACCGCTGCTGGGAAATGGGGAGTAGAAAGACACCTGACATCTCCCGCTGGCAGTGGGACCCACAGGTGGCAGAAGGCACAGGAGAGCTGGCCAGAGGGGTGGCAGACACACCGATCCCAGCGATGCTCTCCCACCAGCTGAGCACCACTGCAAACAGAAGGAACAGCGTTTTTCACGTGCTGGAGAATTGCATTGCTGTGCCTTTTAACTAAGAAAACCCTGAGTGATTTCCACATTGCTGAATGACATTTTAATAGCGGAAAAATAATGCTTAAAATTATCTACTTCATCTCTTCCCATTGTCTTCTACTGGCTGGGAATGTCTGCTGCAGCAAATCCAGCTCGGGATCCTCTGGTTGGTGTTTGCTGGTGTTTCCCACCCTGCTGGAAGCAGCCGCAGAGCCCAGGTGGGGTCTGCTGCCCTGTGCCCAGTGCGCAGAGCCCAAGGGAGATGCCCACACGCCAGCCGCTCCTCACACAGCGCTCCTGGGGAGGCACCTGGCTGCTTTGCTGCTGATGGATGAGCTATGGTGGTGTGAAGACCTCACAGCGATGCCTGTCCCGCACAAGGAGGCAGGTGGCAGCTGGCATCGCCTGGCTCCTGCGGTCCCTGTGGGAAGCTGCCACCTGCCCACGTACCACCGAACCGCTCTGCAGGAAGATGCTTCTGGCATTTTCTGACATGCGGTTCTTTGACCCTAATTCAGCTACTGCCACTTAGAGCTTGTGCTTAGATAAATACATCGAGCGCTGCCACACGTCCCCAGGCTGAATCAGCAGAGCCTGGGGAGAGCAACACCAACACGCCTCCGTACGGCTGCAAAAGGAGCAGCTCGATCCGTGGGGATGGTGTCTCGCCGAGTGCTGTCCCCCGACTATAATGTGCAGCACCCAGCCTGTACAGCAGTGAAGCACACAAACGCCTCGCACAAACTTTTATTATTCACTGAAACATCATAAAACTCAAAGAACTCCCTGCTTCACAGCAAAGCCCTTTCATGAGGTGCCACCTCTTACAACCCCCGCATGCACCTGTAGCTTCACAGCCGTGGTACCTCTTGACACCGGGCTACTTTGGAGGTGTGAGATGCTGCAGGAGATTTCACCACTGCTCCCATCAAGGGGAAGGTTTCCATCCTCTAAATCAGAGGAACACAAATTAGGAGCCAAACTGTCTTTCTGCCACACAATAGCCAGTCTTTGGTGTGGGGGCTGCATAGGGTCAAGTCCTCCCCTTACGAACGCAGTGTGTGTTTGGTTTGTGTTGGTTTCACGCAAAGCATCCCAGCTGCCAGCCCCGCTTCCCAGCGGGTATGGGGCACGAGGGCTCCAGAACAGGCAGTGGGTAGGGCCTTGCAGAAAGATTTTTTGAGAAATAAGCTTGTCAGATGCAGGAATTGGTTGCAGCACTACACACGAGGAGATGGGCTTTTCCACACGTGCTGCTAATAGGATAAACGAGGATGAGAGGCAAAGCTGGAAAGTGAGCACAGAATTCCCTCCTTGCCAGACCAGGACACAGTTGTGTAAGAGAAACAGTGTGGTTGAAGCAATGGGGAGTGAGACAACCAGGAAAGGCTGCCAGACTTCACACGCCATGCAGAGGGATGCGGCAAAGCTGGCACAGCCCACTGTCACCTCTTCTCACTGTTCCTTCTTACAAGGAAACCATTCCTTCGGCTCTGTTTGGCACAAACGCTGCTCAGGACACATCTCTGGATGCCACTGAATTTGGTAAGGATATTTGGCAACACGGCTCAAGGCCCCAGCTTCACTTCCAGTTGGCAAAATTTGTAGGAGACAAAAGGAGAAACATGCTGTCCTTTCAAAACCACAATTCAGAGGAATCCTTTATCAGACTGCAACAAACCAAGTCTCATTTTCACTTTGGGATGGGAGAGAGGATGCACTACTGGCACCAACTGGAGAGCCTAAAGCCCAGGAGGAGTGTACATGCTACAGCCTATGGCAAAGACACGTAGGGACTGTAAATACTCAGTAATTGAGAAGAGCCAAAGGAAAAACATTGGGAAACATACTGGAAACAACAGACTTCATCAACAAGTGTCTGAAGTCTGCCGTTGCCAGCATCAAGAAACAGATTTACTGTGATGTCATGAAGAAGTAAACTTTGACAGGTGTCTGTGAAATACCCTGGCTACACAAAAGCAGTGCTTTAAAACCTGTGGCTGTACATTTTCTGTACAAATGGTAAAAATTCATGCCAGCCAGAATACCATATAAAAAAAGGAAAGGCGAGAGACAAGACCTTGAGGTGACCAGTTCTTCCTCGCCAATGAAGCAGAGACCTTCCCTGCAAACCCAGTAGTCTGCAGGTTTATTTTTGGCAGATTATAATTAAAGTGGTCTTTATGGCTTTGGAGAGAAGCCACTAAGCTGTGTGTTTTGGTTGAAGCAGAAGGTGCGTGTGTGTGGTGCGCTCTGGACAAAGGGGCTTCGCAGAGAGAGGTCTTGCAACAGCCCTGCTCCATCCGTCTGACCCACAAACACTGCTGCTTGCACTCATCTCTCTTTAGTCTTCTCCTTTTTCATCAGCAAGTAACAAAGTTCTGGTTCCTAACCAGTCCAGTCCCAGAGGCAGAATAAAAAGGCCTTGTTAAAACCTAGAAAATCTTCATGTTTCTAACAAAATCAAATCCAAACACATGCAAACACTGTTCTTGTTTTGATGTGTTTCACTCATGTTCCATCATCAGTACACTATAATTTCATTCCTTGTCCATTCTCCACCTTTCAGTCTTCTCAGGAGTCTTGACAAGCTATCCCTCCATTTTTGTCTGCAACATTTTTCCCTATGCACATCCTTCCTGCCCTTCCCTCTTCCGCTGCCACACCCGGTTCCTTTGCAGCTATTTTCGGAAAGCAAAGACGTCCCGTGTTTTCAAGCCTTTCTTGCCTTCGCTTCCTGGTTTAGGAGAAGACTCTTCCACCAGTCCCCCGTACGGACAGTTTTCGGACTCCGGGTGATGGCCAGAGCACTCCACTGCAGGGATGAAGCCACTGTCCCACATTCCTGTCCCACACAGCTTGCAGAGGTCATGCAGGCTGCAGGGGATGCGGGGTAGCAGGTGGAACTGATAGAGTAGGCTCCTTGCCTAAAGGGGAGAGAAAGAGAAAGTCATTCCCTCCTCACCAGGGGAGGGATATGGAGAGCAGGGGTGCCCCATGGCCTCCTGTCCCACTCTCCTGTTCGGCTACCTTAGCAGAGTCAAAGCTTCAGCAAAGGAGCATCCCTCCTGAACATAAACCTGAAGGTTAAACGAAGCACCGGGGACACTGCCAGGAGCAGGACCTGCCACACGCTGCAGCCCATCCCATCGCCTGCAGTCATTCCCAGCCCCAGATGGGCTGGGGACCGTGGCACGAAGATGAATAGCTCTGTGTGCTGTTTCCCTGAGCCTGTGCAAGGGTTATCCCGACCACACCACTACCTCCTAAGCACTCTACAACTCCCTCTTATTTCTGCAAAACTTGTTTCCAGGTAAACAGCAGCACCCTACTCTCCCAGACAAGCAGGGGGATGCAGAGGTGCACGCGATGAAGCATCAGTCAATGATTTTCTCATCATTCTGACTCATCTCTTGGACTTGAGACTGGGTGCACATCAGCACACGGGCATTTACCTTCCTGAGTACAAGTTCTCCGTTCATGTGCATAGCCAGGTTGCTGAAATGCAGCAGCATCTGGTCAGTGGCCAGCTGTTGTTCGATGACATCGTCCCCATAAATCACCACGATGGCCACGCAGATAAAGAGGTGGAAATAGTCAGTCTGCAATGAGAAAACAGAGTCTGGAGTAGAGCAGGTGGAGGCAGAGGTCTGAGAACCTCCTGACTCTCCACAAGCGTGTCCTTAGTGAGATGCTTTGCTCCTTCCAGTTTTGCACAGAATATGAATCGTTGGTGAATTCTGAAGTCAAAGTCTCTTCCCTCTAGAGAGCGGCCAAGGTTTGCACCACAGCTTTCAAAGCAGACTAGAGATTTTTGGAAAGACGTTTTCCAGCTGTGTAGAAGTCTGAACTTCAGAAGTGGATGTTCAGCACTTTCTGAACAAACCTCCTTTTGAAGCCCAGACATCCTGAAGTCGGAGAGGCAAGTCTCCATCTTCCAGCTACACAGAAGCTACTCTTCAGTAGTCACAGACCCTCTGTAACACCTACTTATTTTCTCTTTTCTACCAAGAGCCGTTACGGAAATCCTGCAACGCTTGCCGAGAGGGTTAGGATTCAGGGAAAGACTCACAAGGTTGTGCCCATCTCCAGCTCTCTAACCTGATAGTGAGCCCAGCACGCTTCCCACATGCGCAGAGCCTCAGCATCTGGAAATTCACGCTTAAAACAGAGGAGGATCCAACGGTGACAGAAAAGCATCTGCAGGCCATCCTCTCCCAAGGAAGAAAGGTGCTGGTAGAAGCGCGGATGCATGAGTCGTAGCAGCTCTCGCAGGTACATCTGGAAGAGATGCTCTGAACTGAGCCACTGCCTTGGGCACAAGGCTTGCACCGCCATTGCCCTCCATCCTGGGAACCCCCCCTCCGCGTGCCAGCCCTGGGCTCCCGCAGAGCTGCCCGCAGTTCTCTGCTCTCACAAAAAGCTCCAGCTTTACGGCCTGTTTATTACAGCACAGCTAGGAGCACGCTTGGATCTGCCATTAAAGGCCAGAGCTCGCAGGCCACGGCAGCTATTTCACAAGCAGGGTGAAAAGAAAATCCCATGACAGCTACATTGTGAACAGAAAGAAAGGGAGAGATTCAGCTGAGGAAAGTGGCTAGAGAAAAAACTAGAGAAAAGAAAGGACATCACTATCTCTGGCAGAATTTAATTTCAACAGAGGCCGAGTAATATGGAAGTGATTTTGGAAAGCCTGACTGTACAGGCACATTACTGTGCAGAAATCTGTACATTAATTAACTGCACCTCACCAGCAGACTATGGGGTTTCCACCACAACTTTGGCACTTTGGTGCCATCATGACTCAGATTGTTCAGGTTTAGAATGGATTTTTCAGGATCTTAACCAGGAAACAACTGACATGTTAAAACCTAAGAAGTTCCCATTTGAAAACAAGATCACCTTATTTTAAGAAACTCTGTCAGATATATAAGGCTGTTCATCTTGATATCATTTAAAAAATCTATTAAGATATAAAGATGTTAAAAAAACCCACAAAGAGGGCTACAGCTCAATCAACTCCTCTGCCTCATTCACACACAAAATCAGGACAAAAATGAGCCAGCGAGTCTTCACTGCCTGAGAGAAATGTGAAGAAAGCAAGCAGCATCCTAAACACCTTTGCTCACAAAAGATTCTTTGAATCAGCACACTCTAGCATAGCCAAGGTAACTTTAATCTGACAATTTATTGGCTATAAAGGCCTCTGGAGTGCTCAGATTACCCAGGATCAATTTTATCCGTCAAGTATTCTGCGGCTCTGGGGTGTGGTTTGGCATGCTGGAACCCAGCAGCCCAGGTATCTGTTTTATGACATCCTTCTACTTTGACTGGGGAGAGAAGCTGAAGCCAGGGCTAAAGGGAGCTCAGCGTTCAGCCTCACCAGCTGTTTCTCCATATCGTCATCCCGGGGTGAGCTGATGAAGATCGTGTTCTGCATCAGTCCTACAAAGCACCAGAAGGTATCCGACTCATCTAGGATCTCTGCCAGGAGCGGGGCAACCAGGTCGGACATCCCTTGGGAGTATCCAATTGTTGGGTTAAATACTGCATAGTTCAGCAAGATCCTCCTGGAGAAGAGATGGAAATGGAGAGGTGAGACACGGAGAGGGCACGCCACAGCTGAGCGCAGTGCCCTTTCCCTTCCACCCCAGCTCCCACCGTACAGGCTAAGTCAGGCAAAGTGCAGAAGAGCATCAGATCAACCCTGCCATCTAAAGATTGACTTGCAATTGCACCTGGAGGCTTGTGAACTTTTGAGCATCTGTGCAGCATGCTGCAGCCCACAGAATCACTCTCCTTAGTAGAACTATTTATCTAGAAACATAACAAAGATACACTAATGCTATACCTAACTGGATCTCTCCTTGGTTTTTAGGATTACAACATTCTGCATTAATCCAGAGAGTTTCCTGTATGGACAATCAGAGTTTTCAACAGCACACAGCAGCCTAAGACAATGGATTTGAACAGAACTCCTTAGGCTCCTGTTTTCCAACTGAGAGCAATGCGGTAGGAACAAGGCAACAATGTCCATCTCAGGTACAAAGACATACGATCCTCCTGTAAGGTGCTTTAACATGTACAGATAAACCCTGCTGCAAATGTCAGTCCAGTGAAATAAACTCAAGGAGAAGGCATACACAGACACCAAAATGTGAAAAGAAAATGATAATTTAAAAAGACTACGAGGACCGAAGTTAAGGGCTCACAGGAAAGGAGAGCTGATGCCTACCCATCCACGATGCTCCAAGCCTCATGTTAGATGAAATCCAGCTGTTTTATAGGCACACATTCACAAGTCCCAAACCCACAAAGCAGACTCTGTTGCGCTCGTCCTCCACCCCATCAGGAGAATCACAGACCCAAGCAACTGCCCACAGCCCTGCTGCAGCACCCAGGGCCCTCCCACAGAAAGCAAACACCTCTTCTTGACTACGCATGCAGGCAAGATGGGTGATGGGAGCGGGGTTATTGTATCAATAAGTAATTTGTAAAGCAGCAGTGGGAAGAAGAGGGGAAGAGGTGGTTGTGGTACCAGCCCCCATACCCACAGTCAATTCCCAGGCAGCCTGGGCCAGGGGTGCCCATCCAGTTTTCTATATGTTCAGGAGGACACATTGCTTGGGACACCAGAATTAGACACTTCACCTCATAGTTTCCACATTTGGGTTGTCCTCCCCTCGAAAGAACTGGTTGCTGCGGTCAGTCCTCACCACGTCTTTATCTACTGTAAACTGTACTTTACGCCAAAAATCCTTCTGTTCATCTGGAGTCATTGAAAGCCTGAAAGTTGAGCAGCATCAGCAGTGTGTTGACAAGAGACAAATATTGTTGCCACAAGGAACAAAAAGCCTTATTTCAAGTTTACTTTTCAGAGAAAAATTACTTCTGTACAACGTTGTCTCATCACCTGAAAAACAGACAAGCAGGTCCGTCCAGAACAGCAGATTTTCTGTCCGAACAGATTACTGGAAGGAGCCTCCCGGGTTATAATGGGATGACGCGATGTGTTTTCTGCAACAAACTCCACTTCAGAAGCAATCGGACTCTGCTCTCCACCGCTCCTTGTGGGTGGCACATCAGAACTCACCACTCTATTTTGATTGTCTCCTAATTAATGATACTACTGTCCCTCTCCAGCTTAAATATAGTTTACAATGTACAATTCTTGCAATAATTACTTCCATGAATTGGATACCCCTTCTTCTTCCCTATTTTTACATCCAGATACATTTATAGAGATACACGAGCCCATTTTCACCTTCAGTGTTCTAAGTGAAGCACGATAAGCCTGCAGACTTGCCTACAAGATAAGTTTCCCTACGTGGCACGGATGAGCTTCTTTCAAGACCCCAGGTAAGATAATATTTCACAGAATCATAGAATCACAGAATCGCCTGGTTGGAAAAGACCTTTGAGATCATTGAGTCCAACCGTAACTATATATTTGACCTATATGATATTAGCTCCAGGCTCTCAAGAGGTCACCTGTGCCTCCTACACTTTCCTTACCATTCCTCTCCATTCTCTACTCCAAGCCGCTTCTTCCGAAGCGAAGGAAGCAGTGACTCCGTACGTCACCAGCAGCATTACTGCGACTTCAGACCTGAGGAGAGGTGAGCACGAGAGGATGAAGCTGGTCTTTACCTTTTCTCCTGGATGGCAAAGTACTCTTTTTTCTTCTGCAGTCTCAGTGCCTCCCTTTCTTCGGAGGTGGACTCGTAGCTGTAGTAGCGCAGCAGAAAGGGCCACACCTCCCCACGGATGGAAATATCAATCCCACCAAAGAAAATGGCCTGGAAGAAGGAGCAAAAGTTACGACTGGTACGGTTTTAACATTCCCAAAAATAGCAACAAGAAACTGCCTGCTACTACGCTTTGGTGGCTTTGCAGGTCTTTCCTGACAAGTGACGCCTTGATTCAAGCTCCTGCAATTTGCACATGTTTAGAGGGAAAGTGCTGGCCTTCTATTCCCAGACGAGACACAAATCGGGCTCATTTCAATGTCAATGACCCCCCCTGGAGAGGCTCTATGATTAACGTGTCGTTCTCATGTCACGGCTTAATCCTCAATCTTGGAGACACTGCATTTCACTGCAAACTTCTCTCTCGGGACCTGGACCCAGTGCTCCCCGGCAATTATTCCATACAGTAATCTCAATTTTTTCTTTCTTTGATTTGTTCAAACTGCATTTTGCAAACACATCTAGCATTGGACACTCTGGTTTCCTAATTCCAACAGAAGCTGGACAGCTCGCCCTCCTCTGTCAGGGGGATGCTCTACCATCCTGCCTGTCACAAACTCACTCGCTGTCCCAGCAAGACCTGCAGCCCAGCACTATGCATCAGACTTTATACTTTTAAATGCCCATTTCTTGCTCCCAGCATGAAAGCAAACTCTGGCAGCTTCTACCTGGGGACTTGGCACTCCATGGCTGGAGAGAACAGATCAAAACCGCAGCAGCCACCTCTCTCACCTTCTGCAGCTTGTACTCCTCTTCCACCTGTCCAGATTCATTCAGGTGATGGAGCCAGGCAGACACATCGAGACGCTTGTACGTGTTTTCCTCCGGGTGGGTTTCTGAGGAGGGCAGCTTGGGACGGCGGATGGAGAACTGCATACACGTTTTCTCATCAGTAATCTGCTGGACAGGGAAAACAAAACCAAAAACTGGAGGCAGGAACCAGAAATAGCAGCAATTTTCAGAGCAGGAAAAACCTTTCTGCATGTTTTGTGTGGGATTAAGCACCGAGGTGCTGCACTTGGGGAAGGTTGTTTTTGTTGTATGGTGTTTTTTTTTTTAAATTCTAACCATTACAATAGAGAAGTGATTAGAATAATTAAAAATCTAAGTACCACAAACCAGCTTTGTCTTAAAAAATATTTTCTCCATTCCTCCCCCAATCTTATCCCTGACCTGAAACTGAATTAATGCTGCTTACAGCAAAACTTCACCCTGCCAGGAATGCCTGCAATAAATTACATATGATTGGCCATATACAAAGGGATTGCTGTTAGGCAAGCAGGGAACTGCACTGCCAGGCTCTCTAAGGGCACTCATGATCCCAGTGCAAGACTGCAGCTGACATTTAATTTAAAAATCAAAGGTTGTTCAATGCAAAAAGTGAGCCCATGCGACCATAATAAGAAAAGCAGCAGGGGGCTCTGTGGGAAGGATGGAAAATTAAAAATCACTGTTTCTAATAAGCACATACAGTATCTTAAACAGATAATTAAAGAGCTCTTATCACATTTGTATGTAGATTGAACAAAATATGGCAAGATGCCTTGTCAAAACATTTTCCAAGGCAGTGTGCAATGCTTCACAAAATGGGTGGAAGACTGACAGAATTTCAGACTTACCACTGCAGATTTCCCAGCCACCTTACATGCCCACAGCACAGTGCTGACCTGTCGGTTCTAGCAAAATAACTACCTAAGCAAGTCGTCTGGATTATCTTCCCCCTTAGTCCACAGGCAGAACAGGAATGACTGAAGATTAAGTACAAGAGGGACCTTGTGTCCCACTTGCAGTTGCATCCTAAACAAGATCCAACACATTGCAGCTTTCTGCCTGACTTGGTGACACAAAGTCACAGCTTTTTTTCTCCAACACGCTCCCCTGGCTGAACATGTTAAAGTGTCAAATATCTGCTGGCAAAACCTCTGCTCCATGGACCTTTCTCAGGTACCTGGTCCTTCAGATGGGTCTCCGTGCAGTACTTCCACTGCTGAAACACCTCGGACAGTTTATCCAGGCCACCGTGGTGAAAATGGAAGATCTTGTACTGGCTCTCCCTGCTCGCGACAACCAGCTGTCCACAGGTGCACGCCTCATCGCTGTGGGACAAAACAACGGGGGGACAACCTGCATTTATTGCTCAGGATAACGCGGGGCCCAGGGGAAGGGGGAACATCAGATGAGAAAGAGTGGAAAGGAAATTGCAAAGAAGCGTAGCATCAAGCTGTCCCTTAGAACAGGGCATGGAAGTAACTCTACAGCCCCGGGACTCGATGATCCTTATGGGTCCCTTCCAACTTGAGATACGACTCTATGACATGGTCACATGGACCATTTTCTCCAAGAAGATCTGCTTATGCCTGGTAACGGCATTCTTCTATCCTTCCACCATAGAACCACAGAATGGTTTGTGTTGGAAGGGACCTTAAAGATCACCTAGTTCCAACACCCCAGCCATGCACAGGGGCACCAACACTTGAAGAAATTAAATGTTGTCTTTTCTGGAGAACAAAACCCGAAGATTACTGTCCCAGCAACATTAAGGCAGTACACAAAATCAGCTCCTAGGGATGAGTGGACTTTGTTGCACACAACTAAAGAAGCAGGGAGTGAAAACAAAAAGGAGTATAAATGTTTATAATAACTTTTATATTAATTTTACAGCAAACTGAAGGGGCTAAGAGATGCAAGACCCTAGAGGAGCCATGGTGAGGGGCAGGCAAGGGAGAAGGTACCACAGATAAAGAGATGTCTTCCACACCTCTAGGCTATTTTAAACATTTTTGGTAAGATAGCTTAGAGCAATCTTTAACTTATTAAAGGAAGAAGTCATTTTAGGGCCAATAACCGTAATTCAGAGGCTTTCCTGGAGAAGGCTGACACTTGCTTTCCTGGAGACAACTATTAGGGAAAGACTTCCAAGGAGGACTGTAGAAGCCATCTGCCTCCAGAACCCAGCGCGCACTGATCCAGAGCTCACGCAAATAGCACACACAAATAACACATTACCTAAAGAAGAGACGAAGGGATCTCATTTGTCCAAGGTCCACTCTGAAGACGCCACAGACCTGCTCAAGGGCAAACACTTTCTGCTGTTCATCCCATCTGGTGCTCTGCGTTTGCCCATTACTCTCCTGGAACTGGGCACTGGTGTCGAGGCTGGAGGCAGAGCTGGTGGAGCAGGTCATGCGATTGTCACACGTGTCCCTGCAGACAAGAGTGTGGAGGGAGAAAGCAAGACATCAGCCAAAGAAGACTGCAGTTACACCCAATAACCATAGATGCACCAAGTTAAAAATCCTTTGACACAGCTCCAAAAATGGAATTCAGTGCGAGTCTAAGGAGTCAATAACCAACAGCCCACATAAGAGATGAAATGATTTTATTTAAATTAACTCCCTACTGGCCCAACAAATGATCCTATTTTTGGTCTGCTCTAAATTGCATGCAGAACTGGGGAGAGCCAAAACCATTCCTCAAAACACTGACTTTTAAGACGGCAAAATTAAGAAGCCCAGCATGGGAACAGCCCAGACTGCTCCCAAGAACAGCCCATCCCCTGCTCCTCCTTTGCAGCACAAAGACCAGGGTGAGTAGCCCATCCAGCTGGAATGTGCCTGCACTCCAGCCCACAACACAGAGCCCTGAGCTGCAAGACCTCTTCAAACCATTGTATCTCTGGGATTGATGACCTCTTGGGATGGAAAACGTTGAGCCATTGAAGAAATATGGCTGTGGAAGCAGGGGTGCTCGACAGGCTGCTTCAGCAGCTCCAGAAGCACTCAGGGAATAACTTCCAAAGGAAGAGACTTCTTGCCCCTCAGCTCAAGCAACCTCCTCAGCGTGTAGCTCGGCTGCTCCGCGCCCGGCCAGGGACAGGAGGGTGGACTAGGGATCTCACTTGGCAAATCCCCTCGCTGACCAGTAAGATCCAAAGGTATTTCCCCTGAACTTGGGTTGCCCATTATGTCTCTTCAAGTGGACCTGACAAGCCTGGATTCATGTGTATAAACTTGAGACAAATGGTTTCCCCTGAAATTTCAGAGCGTTAAGAAGTGGGAAATTACATACGAGCTCTTTAACCTACTGCAAAGCAGAGAAAGTGACCCCAACTGTTTCCCAATATGCTAGGAGCACACTGCATCCCAGATATTTATCTTTAAGAGTAAACCGGGTTTAGATTTAAAAAAATCCCACATGCCTGCCACCAGCCCTGATCCCAAAAGAAAAATATCACTGCTTCAAGAATTGAGCGCATCTGAAACTGTGACCCCTTGATTCTTAAAAAGGCCAATACATGCGAACAATCTCAGTGCAAGCTCTGAATGGGTTCCGCTGTGAAATCAGGGTTTGCAAAACAAGGCAAGTAGCAGGTATAAAGACAGCCCCCTGCAATGCCACTTTATGCAATGTTTTCTAATCCGCTTATCTAACAATGTAGGCACTGAACGCTGAAAATCACACACTCAGCATGCATCTGCAGCGCACCACATCAGTATGCTTTCCAAGCCTGGCTGCAGTGCCTCTTCCACAGGGACGAGCCTTATTTGCAGCATCTACCCATAGTTCAGGTCATTGCATTCCAATGGACAGGTCTCCGGACATCCCAGTTCAATTTTTAACCGAGCCCCTTCGAGTCGCCCAGTTCAAATGTGTGACTCCAAACCCCAGCGCCCACACGCATGGGAAGTAAATCCCTGAGCCCTCTTCTCTACTCTACAGCATTATGTAGATGAGACCAAGTCTGTTCTACTTTCAGCTGAAAGAGCGGCTTCACTGCTCTGTTCGTGAAGTTCTGCTGCTCCATTTTGCTGAAAGAAAGCATCAAAGCAAAACTTACATTCAAGGCACTTGGAGGTTGAGGTCTTAGAAGCGACACGGCAATATCGCCATGGGAGCAGGGATCATATGGCACACCCAACCTCACTCAAAGAGGAACAAGCAGTGTGCCTAGGTTAGACACCTGGATACTTCAGAATCACGAGCACAGCTACACACCATCACCTGCACCTTGTGAATCTTTCCATCAAAATCGTACTGGCCTTTGTGAAAAATCAAGCGTTACTTTCTGATAAAGACGCAAAATAGAACGCTTTGCTAAAACACTCAGTATCTTGTGTTAATGCAAATAGCAGTCCTGGTATGAGACACTTGTGCTGGATTGCTTGCTACAAGCAGCTGGTATTTATGGAGCAACACCTTGGAACAGCCACAGCTGGTTACACAGGATTTTCCTGGAAGAGATGACTCAAACTAGTTTAAAGACTAAGGAAAGGCAACCAATTTTCTAACACTCTTGTAAAGATGAACTGGTCAGCAAAGAGCTGGAAGATGCGTTGACTATGAGGACCACTGTCCTGTGGTTCTCCTGTCACAGAGGCAAACGTACCCATTCCTCCAGAGCATCACCTTGAACAACCAAGTGGCAAACAGATGACTGCCAAGAAATGATGTCTCCCAGGAGAGCTGGACAGGCTTACTTCGATCCTGAGGAATCGCGTAGCTCCTAAGTAGAAAATGCTACTGCCAACTGCAGTTACTGACGCTACGTAACCAAAATGTGCTTCAGATACACAAGTTGCTACCCTAAAACTCAGAGGCTGGAGAACCCAGTCACAAAAGTGTTGGCAATGTTCTATTTTCTGGAAATGCTTCTTCAAGACAAATATTTACAGTTCACGTTTAGCCACCAGTTACAAGCTTGTACAAGCATCCAACACATGCAGATGAAATCTGAAGCAACACATCTAAGTGGATTTACTCTTTCTGGACAGCAAAAAGCCAGGGAGTGTAAGCACGGTGCCTCAGTGTGCAGCCCATGGAAATTCCAGTGTTTTCAGTGATGTAGAAGATGAGATCTGAAAGAGACATCTGTGCACCCCATGCCCTTCAGAGGGGTTGATAAACCTATACATTCATACACAGTAGAGATGCAGAGATAGTACCACCTCATACACCGGTGCACACTTAGTCCCTGTGGAAATGAAGAGAAAAACCTCACTGTGTTTAAAATTACTTGTTCCTGTATATATTGATTGAAGAAAAATTTGAAAGGATTCTAATCTGTTGGATTACCTTTTAAAATAATTATAATATTGAGACAATTCTGCACTTAAGTAACGACAAGTAGTGTGATCAGTGCTAATTTTATGAATTTGGGGGAGCCTCCAGCTACGCACACAAGACACACAGATGCAAGGCAAGAATTCTTCAAGTTATTATTTGTCAGATTATCATATCTTTTGGATGAGGAATTTATACCAAAGTGCTCTGCTAAAGGAGGGAGCTGAAGCACTGCAAGGCAAATAGCTGGAGGAACATTCCAGAGAGACTTTGGGTTGTGTGATCCAGGAAAAACAGAGTGCCAGCTAGTATGTAGCAAAACAAGAGAACAAGTGCAATGGTCCGTGGGAATAAAAGGGACGGGGGGGGAAAAATAAGGAGGATTAGCAAAACCTGAGGCAGGAAACCCACAGACACAGTCATGATTCCACTTAAGCCTTTTCAAAGTCCCATAACTCTTTTGTCTCAAAATACATCTCGTTCTTGCTGGTGAGCAAGACCAGGTGGTGACGTATTTTCTCCACTCAACAATCAACTACAGCAACCAATAATATCTGCATTCCTCGAGCTTCCGTAGCCCCGAAGAAAGTAAGTGCTTGTGTAAGGCAGGCACCCTCCTCCTACCGCAGGGGAACTCTCGTGCGCGCCCCATCTGAGGAGGTCAGCTGCACTTGGCAAGTGAGACTCTCGACATGCAGTAATAGAGTAATGGGACCTGACTTGCTGTTCGGTCAGAGCATTTGCACACACCTACAGCATAAAGAGAGAGAAAACCAATTATCATTTCTGCTGGAGAGCCAGGGCAGAGACCTGTCCCAATTACACGGGAAGACTATTTCAGCAACCAAGATCTACTAACTCATTTTACGACTTGATGTGAGAAATGTAATTGTAAGAGGGAAAGGGGATCAAGATTATAACCATGATGTGGCAACTCCTGAAGCTGTCAGTATGTACCTCCTGATTCCCAGAGAGCCTTTCACATGAGCCAAACCTCCTCTGTTGGCTTTCCATCACCATTGTACTAAAGCACGGCTTCCCTAGATACAGCTTTCCTTACAGCCTGAACTATTCCTGCACACTGGCTTGTGAAGCATCATGACAATAAGTATCATCATAACGTATGAGCATCCATGTAATGGGAATTACATGCCCCTTTTCCTCCCCAGGGGCTAGCATTTCTCTGTTTCTCCACTGTTCCCCACAGGCACTGACCTAGGTTCGTCTTCTTTCCATCAAGGTGAAGTAGCTCATGGCAGCATCAGCTGCCTAAAATGTCTAAGTCAGATAGCTTCAAATAAATAATCCATCAATAAAAGTTCAAAGCTATCCCGAAATGCTTAAAAATTTAGTGTAGTGACTGTATGAAGTGAGGTAGCATCGGGCAGCAGGAACCCAAATCTACTGTTCTGATTAAAAAAGGTGTCCTTGACAATATACAAACATAATGAGTTGTAAAACGTGCCAACTTCAGCAACATACACAAGTGCAACAGAAAAAGATGGGTGACTTAAGATTAAACAATTTGTTGAAATATTCCCTTTCGTTCCGAGTCGCACTGCAGAAGTACTGGAAGGACATTCTGGGATGGCACCAGCTTCCCAAGGAGTGTTACCACGCAGAGCCAGGTGTTGACAATGAAATGCTGCAGTTGCATCAACTACTTGCAACTGATCAGCTCAGAGGACGTAAGTAGGTTAAAAACTGTGTTAAAACTCAGCCTATGGCTGAAAATATTTGGAACTTGAAGTTCCTTTGCCTCAGAGAGCCCAAACAGAATCGATTTACACTGACCTCAGTGAGCAGGGGAAATGGTGCTCAATGGGCAGGATAAAAGCCTAACCAGAATTTCTGAAATTAAACGTCAAAACATCCTCATATGGAAATGTATTCATACGTCTGCAAACACGTGTGGAAACAAACTGAAAAATTCTTTCTATTTGTTGGGGAAACCTGTGAGAAACTGCCCAGGACGTTACAGTACAAAGTACATGAATGTCAACACGGACTTTCCAAAAGCTTGTTCCACGGGCTTTCCATTGATCTGTTTGCTTTCAAAACATAAATTTCCTCACGTTGAACTGCACTAAATGCTATTTAGTAGCTAATTAACTTTCTGTGCTGAAAACCTCCTGTAATTGCACTTCTTTCACCTTTTTTAGCCTGTGTCCTCCAGGGAACTCAAGCTGTCCTACGGCATTTGTTCTGCTCATTTCTATCTCCCAGGCACAAGTTCCTTCCCGACACCAGGCTGCCAATCACAGCTCCAGAGGTCACTGGAGACCAAATTACGAGCACTCTGCCTCTGACAAACTTGCTTTGCTGAGCTTGCTGTAAAGGGAAAATAAAAGGTTATGAAAAATAATTGTCTCCTTTTATGCTTGGGACCAGGAAGCAGATTCAACAGCACCTCTAAAAGTCGGCATATTATTGTTAGTCACTCTTCGTATTGTTAATACGATATTCAAAGAACAGGGTGTTTACATCTTAAAGGCGTCAGAATCCTCCCTCGCCCCATACAGGAGGCGAGCAGGAGAAGCTCTGTGGTTCCCTTTCTGGCTGCATTTCTGGCATACGTTGTGAGGAGAGCTGCAGCTTCCACATCCACCCCCTGACCTTGGACTGGAACAGCAAGTTCATGATCAGGGACCGGGCTCTGAATTAACAGCAACTCTGCAAACACGAGCCTGACAAATAGAACATTTTAACACCACGGAACAGGGACTCAAGGAAACGCGATTATGCAGCTTTGCCTTCTGGTAGGCATAATTGGTTTGTCCTTGAGAAATAAAGATCAAAACAATTTGTTATGCTTACCAGGGCTATTGCAATCCGCTTTTACAGCACCCCGACTGCCTGCCCTGAGCGCACACAACCACCCAGCGCGGGTAGAACGTGCAGCCAGTTCATCATCCCAAGTCTTTCTTGGTGGACAAAGCCGACCGGTGCGGCAGAGAGGCCGGCTGGGATGACCCCGCACTGGGTGCTGCCCTCCTGCCCCGTGCCACCAAGGAGCCTCACTACACTGGGGCTTTGCTGCTCCTCATTCATTCCTCCAAGTCCTCGTGGCCTGAAGGGAAACCAAGTGGTTTTAGCCAGCAAGAGGGGGCATTAGAAAGGGTCCCCCCAGCTGCTGTGAATTAAACCAAAAGGAAAGCAAAATAAACAGAATATTCTTGAGTTAATGATTTTGAATGCAAATGGGAAAGGCGGAAAAAAATACCAGTTCATAGTGAATTAATGTGTGTTTTAATCTCTGTCACCCAATCAATTCTGGAATGGGATACGCAAATACTGGCAATGAAAATATAAGAAATCTGTTTGTCGCAGACTGGACTTCCAGGCAGGTGTAGACTCCTTAGGTAAAACCCAAGGAAGGTTTTCCTCTGTGACTTCTTGTTGCAGGGAGGTGTCGGGGACAGAATTAACAGTTTGATGCTTATGAATAAAATACACACAGCTCCTGAGAAGCCAAACACAACAAATCATTTCAAGCCGCGCATGTGCTGCTCAATGATGCAAATCTTACTCTCATTTTAAGGAAGGAAAATATTCCAAAAGCTGAATGGCAGATTTTTACAATCCATATGGAGAAAGGGCACCTCATGCCTAGGTTTTAGCTCATTAATAAATCAATTGAAATGAAACACTTAAAAAAAAAATTTCCTTAGATGGAAAAAGTGATTTCTCAGCAAAGCTCGAAAAAGAATGTTTGCTTTTCAGACTGGAAAAGGGGACCTTTCTTACCAGTGTTTATTTTATATTTAAAATCAATGGATTATTTTGCTTTTTTTTTCTTTCCGTTCTACCCATGCAAAAATAAAATTCTACACTAATTATGCTAATTACAATCAAGCCTTCAAAACCCTGGTCCCTTGAAAGCCCTGAAGATTACCTTTGTTCTTATATTCTTGGCTCTAAGCAATGCATTGGGAATTTCAGGGGGACTTTTTTACTGACAGACGAAGTTAACCAGCTCCCCGGACTCTGCGCTGCTGCTGACCCAGAATGAGCAGAGCCAACACCACCCAGCGCGAACTCCACTGTTTCCACAATACAATGCGGATTTCCCAAGGGGAGAGCTTTCTGCAAGTAGCAGAAAAGGGAGAGGGAAAAGGAGAGCTGGCTAAAAGCGTGTTTCAGAGTTATTGTAAATGCTTAATGCTGTTATAATTGCGAGGAGCCAGCCAAGACAGGGGCTATGCAGATTTATTTGCATATAGTGCTGCACTTTCAGGGGGGACACGCTCTTTATTTTGATCCGGTTAATGCAATTCTTCCCTCACAAAGCTATGGATACCTGCCAGCACCATTTATCTCCCCTCTCAATTAGGATTTGAGCTTCAGGATCGTATGAATAAGAAATAATACAAATAGGGGAATATCCCTGGTTGGAACTGGATGATCTTTAAGGTCCCTTCCAACCCAAACCATTCTATGCTTCTGTGATTCTATCCTGTGGAAAGGTGCTTTATCCCAAAGCATCGGGACCGAAACAGCCCCTCTCTGCTCCGCTCCTGCCTCCCTCGCAGGGATGTAACTCAGCCTCCACTCGGGAATTCTGTGTTGCTCAATGATGTGTCCACGCACGCTGGTGCAGAACCCCTGCCCCGCATCCTGGGGATGCAGTGCTGGACCCGCACCCTCACCCCGCATCCTGGGGATGTAGCTCTGGACTCGCACCCCTGCCTCGGCAGCGCTGGACCCGGCACCCCCACCCCGCATCCTGGGGATGCAGTGCTGGACCCGCACCTCCACCCCGCATCCTGGGGATGTAGCTCTGGACCCGCACTCCTGCCCCACATCCTGGGAATGCAGCGCTGGACCCGCACCCCCAGGCAAAGCGCGCCCTGCTGGGGCGGGACAGGGCGGGGCGGGGCGGGAGGGGACGGGGTCTTGGCTCTGCGGCCGATGGGGCAGGGGGTGCGGGACTGAGAGTGCGGAGCCGGGGGGGCTAGGGGTGCGGATCCCGGGAGGTGTGCGGGCAGCAGGGCTGGGCGGTGCAGGCTGTTGTCCGGGCAGCAGAACCGGTGGTGCGGAGCCAGGGCGGGGATGCGGGCAGCGAGGCTGGGGATGCAGAGCTGGGGTGGGGGGCAGGGGGTGCGGGCGGGCAGCGAGGCTGGTAGTGCGGGTACGGGGAGGTGGGGTGGTGGGGCGGGCAGTGGGGCTGGGAGCGGAGCCGAAGGGGGGCGGGGATGTGGAATCGGGGGGGGGAGCAGCGGGTGCGGGGCCGCGGGGCTGCGGATGCGGGGCTGGGGGGAGGCGGGCAGTAGCGGGACCGGGGGTGCGGAGCCAGGGGGTGCAGAGCCCGGGGGGTGGCGGTGGCTGGTGCGGGCTGCGCGGCCGCGGGTGCTGAATAGGGAGGTGCGGGCGGGCTGCAGCACCGGGAGCGCCCGGCCGCGCCGCTGGGCAGAGCGCGCCCCCTGGTGGCCGCTCCGCGCTCCGCCCGCCGCCCCACGGCCCCTCCCGCCGCGGCCGCATCCCCAGCGGGAGCTGCCAAACGCGGACTGGGCGGCATCCAAAGAAGCGGGGCCGGCAGGGCGACGGAGGGGGGTCTCCCCCTCTGCTTCTCTCGTGAGACCCCACCTGGAGCCCTGTGTCCAGTTCTGGAATCCCCAGACCAAGAAGGATGAAGAACTGTTGGAGCGGGTCCAGAGAGGCCACGAAGATGATCCGAGGGCTGGAGCCCCTCTGCTGAGGCCAGGCTGGGGGAGCTGGGGTTGTTCAGCCTGGAGAAGAGAAAGCTCCGGGGAGACCTTAGAGCAGCCTCCCAGCACTGAAAGGGGCTCCAGGGAAGCTGGAGAGGGACTTTTTACAAGGGCCTGGAGTGACAGGATGAGGGGGAACAGCTTTAAACTGGAAGGGGGAAGATTTAGATGAGACCTTAGGAAGAAATTCTTCACAATGAGGGTGGGAGGCCCTGGCCCAGGTTGCCCAGAGCAGTGGTGGCTGCCCCATCCCTGGAGGTGTTCCAGGCCAGGTTGGATGGGGCTGTGAGCCCCCTGATCCAGTGGGAGGTGTTCCTGCCCATGGCAGGGGGTTGAACTGGATGAGCTTTAAAGTCCCTTCTAACCCAAGCCATTCTATGATTCTACGAATTCAGAGCTGTCTTGTCCTTGTCAGGAAACACCAAATAGACCCAGAAATCTGGGGGGCAAAGCGGTTCCCTTCTCTTTCTCCGTCTCTCCCATTTTCAGGGCCGTGGGATCCCCTTCTTGGGCATCCCCTGCTTTCATCACTGGCTGTTCCTCTCCTGAAATCCCAAATAAAGAGCTTCACAATCCCACCAGCTGTAATTCCGGATCTCAACTTAGCTGTCACTATTTTCTTCCACAGAAATCTGGCAGTGAACCAGCAGTGGGAAAAAAACAAACCTGCTATAATTAATGTTCTTGCTGTTCAAATATTTATATAAAGTGAGACGGAGCCGTATGCCTCCACTATCTCTTGGATCTGTCCAACCTTCTCAGCTTTGCAGCTGGGAACAACTTTAATTGATGACCCAGCATCGCTGACAGCAAGTGGCTAAGGCCGGCTCCTCTTCCCAGCACCTGGCTCTGTGCAGACCACCAGGAAGTACTGCCTGAGATGAAGTTTACATCAACCCCATGACTCACAAAGAAGGGAAAAAGGACTGTCTTTGTGATGAAAGAAGGATTTGGGGGTATTTTTTTCCTGGGCATGGGTTGGGTCTTACATCAGAAATCGCACAAGCTTAGCAAGGTCCTGAACCAGGAGCAGGGAGGCATCTACAAGGCTGAAACCATCAAAAGTAAGAGAGCATGACACAAGATGATTCAAGAAGTTACAGAAGATTTGGAAGTCTGTGACCAGTTCCCATGGTTCTAAGAATATAATCACTTCTGTCACAAAAGCCTCTTGATGACTCCAGCACTCCTGCTAGTTCACACTAATTTCAGCTCATTTCCCCTATAATTTTGCCTCCTGTTTATTCTGCAGAGGTCTGAACAGCACCAAGCCTCTCAGGTGAGCTGCCAAAACAACATGATGCAACACTGCGCGCTCTGTTACCACCCGCTCCCACAGCCGCTGCCGCCCTCTGTAACACCGCGCCTCCGCTCCCTCCTGAGAAGGTAATTTACTGATTAGCTCCCTGGGAAGAGGCTTAACAACAGGATGTGTAATACATCTGTAAAAATTGCATCAACCACAAGGCCAAAGGATTTTGTCCTTGTGTTGTTTGCTGTGCCCAGACCACTTGCAAGAGTTCTGTGGTGTGAACTCATGAAGAACAACGGGATTGTACCATTGTTAGGCTTCATTATGAAATGTTACATTATTTTTATTACTGGGTGCTAAAATTATCACCTCCTTATAGAAGACATTTCCTTCTTGCATTGACATCTGTGACCACATTGGTCACATCACTTCTGCTCATCCCTTAAAGCAAGTGCTGCGGGAGCGTGAGCTGGCAGCTATTCCATCACCTGCAGGACTGCTTATGGAGCTGCAGCTTCTGGCCAGATGTTGCCCCAAGCTCCACTCACACAATTCCACCACAGAGTGCTCTCAGCCCAAATTCTGGCTGTATGAACAAACATCCCAGCCTGAAGTTAGTGAGGGAACTGATGCCAGCATTTATGTGTCTTCTTCAACATTTTTGTATGGTGCTACTTGGGTAACAGCAACTGCAGTGAAGTGAAAAGCCTTTATCAGTCCTACCACCCATTGACAGGGAAAGCTCCTGTTAACCAGGGATCACTCTGGCACAGCACAAAAACCAAACAACTCTAAACAAACCCCACTTACACAGCGCTAAGTGCTTCCGCAACCGATTGGTATAGATCTGATAGCAATGTCAGCTGAAATAACTTCAGAACCATCAGTGGAAAGCCATTCTATAAGTGTCAGATGCTATTTGGTTGCCAGGATGTAACAAACGGCTTTTAGTTTCACTTTACTGATGGGGAAAATGGAAGCTGAGTAATTTAGCAGGGCAGCAACAAGCCAGAGTTGGGTGTAATGCACAGTTGTCCTGATCAGTGCTCTTCAGACCACAAGGTAAATGATTCTTGACAGCCAGCAAACAACTGTGACAGGGGAGAAAAGGAACAGAGTGGAATGATTTTATTTCCAGCATTCCCCCCTCCTACAAAAATGCAGTTGCTGACAAAGCTGCTATCAGCACAGGCATTTCCCGCATTAGCTATCTCCCTGCAGGACCCACGCAGTGTGAGCAGAAAGGGGCCCTCAGAATTAACAAGGACAAAAAACCTAAGAGAGTGAAGCCACCTTTCCATGAGAGATGAGTGCATGATGCAGAAGAACACCAAGCTCATCTAAAAAGAGAAGCAAGAACGCGTACGCTGGTGGTGGGACACTCCCTTTGCTCCTAGCCTGAGGAATTGTGTAAATGGGAAGAAAGCATCAATCGCTGCATGGGATCCCTGGCAGCCTTTCAAAATGAGAAGCAAAGAGAAAAAAACCTCAAAAAACAATGGATACGTTTTTATTTCCTTATGTTCTACAAGGCGAGTTGTTGACTGACTCATTGTGCAACTCAAATGCTTCCAAGCCTACCTCGCTTCTTCCTCCCCATCCCTTTCTGCACATGCCGGTATTGTTTGTTGGCTCCCTTCTGCCCAGGAGGCCAGGCCACCTTCTCAGGGGATGCTCCAAAAGGCACACGGGACTTGTAGCTCCTGGGCATATAGATATTTTGGCAAGCAGCTTGCTGAGCCCGTGATCTCGTCTGATCCAAGTCTACATCTATGTCCTAATTCTTCCACAATGTCACATTTTCCCATTTCTGATGGTATCTAATTGCATGGAAAGAAAGATTGCTGGACCGAAACACCCATGTGATGATGCATTCTTCAGCTCCTGAAAGAATCAAGGGGAAAAGCAGGGCTCCCTTTACAACAACTCCCCAACGCAAAGGGGAATAACCACAACCATTCGTTCTTCTTTGCAGGGAGGAGGTGGTGACCGGGGGGTAGGGAGGGGAAAAAAAGAGTCAAAACAATCTGCCAGCAGCACGAACTTTGTTCGCACTCCAATTCTGGCTCAGATGGGAAACTGCCAGCAGGGACAAAAAAAAAACCTTAAGAAACAAGGAAGCTGTTCCCATGCTTTTAGTGACTTCTGAAACAGCATCCCCCGCCCCTCAGAACGCTGGGATGAATGCAGGAAATAAGAGAACGCTTTTCTGACAAGACTTTTTGCAAAGTATTCTATGCAAAATCTCTGACTCAAGCAGTTTGTAAGATCCTGCGGCCATCATGCAAGGGGGGCTCTATGGGGAGGAACAAATTGGCATTAAAAAATGGACACATTGGACAAAAGCCGTTTAACTCTGAAGTCTCAGACAATGAAAAGTCTGTTTTATTAATCTGCTGCAAATTATGAGGGCTGTATACACTCTATGAGGCTTCCAGATTGGTGTCAAAGGAGTTAAAAAAGGGGAAAAAGAGAAGTAGAATTCTAGCAGGGGCATGAGCAGTGTTTGCAAAGGCAGCCTCTGCCTTGTCGGAGCTGTCAGGCTGGCGGCAGGCGAGGAAGCCGGCAGAGGGCTCGCCAAGCCAGGCTGCCACACGGCAGGGAAAGAAATGCAGTGTGAATGCACAGGCAAGGCAGCGATAAACTGTATTTCCTTCCTTCCCTGATGCTATTGGCAGCTCACAGCTGTTGCAACACCGTTAAACCACTGTGCTCTCTGCCCATGTGCTGTGCCCCCCCGAGTGCTGCACAGGCAACCTTCTGCACCGGATCCTCTCGCAGCACCGTTGGGCACCAAAGCTCTCTGAACACATTGCATGCCTTGGACAGCATGTGGCCTTGCAGCCCAGAGCACGGACTGGGATTTCCCCAGAATGGGGTTGATCTCCTGGTTTTCTGCAGTTAGGACATTATTGTGGATGTATCCCTCACTATTCCCGTTTCCAGCCACTAAAGTGGGGATCACAACCCCACGGTGTGTGAATAGATGTGCCACGGCTGTGGCCATGGCTTCCACAGGGGAAGACAGGAATATTTTTCCTTTAAGAATGTTACTGTTGGAACACAGAAATGTTCACAGAAGCATTTTAATTAAACTTTATTTATTAAAAAAACACTTTAAAAAATCCCTAAACTTCCAAAACGTCACTTTCTTCAGACTGAGACAGGTTGAACACACTCAGGTTGTGAGTGCGGCTTCAAGGAGAAACAATTTTACACACCTTAAACAGAGGCTTTGGCAGCAGTGGATTTGTGGGGTTTCTGTTTAAGACAAAGCCAAGGAATTTCTAAACCAACACAACATTCTCTGGAAGCAGATGCAACTAAAAAGCTTCAACTCCAAGCAACAGCCCAGTGCTGGGACACAATCTGAATGGGACAAATAGCCTAGGAACCAACAAAATCAAGTCAGTTATCTGGAATGGTATTTCATCATACGAACTAAAATTTTGTCAAGTGTGTTTCATGCCATTTCTGTAGTTTCTAAAGATATCTACATTCCCATTAAAAGTTGTTCAAAAAGGACTTGCCAGGCATCATATTGAGAGAGCTAAAAGCGACACTCAAACTGATGCTGATGTAAACAAGAGGCCCATCCTGGGCACTCACAACTGTTTTGCAATAGCCTTCTGCAGCCCAGGGAGAGCTGTGGTGGGATGGAATGGGGAGGAATGGGACAGGATGGGATGGCATGGCATGGCATGGCATGGCATGGAACAGGACAACCGTGCTGGTCCGGATGAGGCGCTGCTCAGACCGTTGCCCACCCAGCGGATGTGGAGTTTAAGCCTAGAAAACCCTGTGGGCTGGTGGTTAATTAGAAGCGTACTGCTAGGACACATATCAGACGCAAAGCTGATACAAAGTCTGAGATCACCGCACTGAAGTGCTTTAAAATATCCAGAGAGAGTTGAATCAATTAGCATACTTCCTTCATAACCTTTATTCTTACTGGCATTCTCTGGGCTGGAGATTAGCCCATAAAATAAAGAGGCAAAATCTCTTCAAATACCAACTCTTAACGCATTCTGTACATTGCTGGGGCACACCAAGGAGAATTAGTTTTTCCTAATTTCAGATGTGGTTTCAAAGTTGAGCTATATCCTTAAAATCAGCCCCATGGTGCCTCATGAACGCAGCAGACCCATCCTCCCTGAGCTGGAAACGCTTGGTGCACTGCACAGAGCACAGAAAGCCAGGAACACTGCATATCAATACGGTAAGTGATGTAGGAATCCTGCTGTACATTATTCCTTCGCCATGGTGCCCTCCCTCCCCTACACAGAGTTCACTGCAGATGCCATTGAGAAGCCCTGACATTTAGATATATCAGTGTTGACGGAAATATCCAGGTTAGACATGTAAGAATTAATATTTATACGTCTTAAGTGAGACGACGTTCTGAACACCAGCAAAACCAGCTCCTACACGCAGACTTCATGTCAACACGGTGCCTTGCAGAGAGGCACCCACAGCTCAGACGAAGTCAGACAGACACTTTGATGTGGCTCTCCACAAGAAGTAATGAGCACATCTCCTCAGCAGAGCCAATTAGACAAACTAAGGACCTTTTAATTTAGTAATGCTGCTTCCAAGGCTCAAGACAGCTCACCTGAAAGACTGTACACTTACAGCCCTGAATGTCCGGGGCTGGGGTTCATTGAGCAGAAGCAGAACTTGCCAGCAAACATTTTCCTGTAAATAATACAGATGGCTGAAGCCAGACAGGGTATTCAGCTCAGCGCACTGTGATGCCTCTCAGGTTCTTTCAGCATTTTCAAGCCTCACACCCCAGCTATTCGCCCAGAAACGAGAGAAAAGGATGCACTCACCTGCTTTCATTATCCAGAAACACGGAACTACTGCTTTTCCCAAGGGCTTCACTAATGGGAGAGATGCAGAAGGGGGAAGAGAAGGCATCAGAATCAGAGTCAAAAGTACTGTCCCTGCTCACGTCATCAGCAGACAGCTCCAAAGAGCCCTCGTCCTCCCCCGGCTCTGGCCTGCAGTCCAGGCCTTCCTCCGTCCCCTCCACCGACAGCTCCGACCTGTTCTGCTCCTCCTGAGAACTGATTGTCGATAGGATTCCTGAGTCGCTGCGTGCAGGCTGGGGGGACCGGTGGGTGCTGTCTGCTATGAGGCAGCACTGGGACAGCTTCTCCCCTTCCAAAGAGGGGGAGGTGATGTAAGCCACATCTTTCACGAGCTGTGACACAGTCAAGATGTCTTCTTCTTTCAGGATCACTGTCCCTCTCTGCTCAGTGGGGGAAGCCTGCCGGATAATGCCGAAACCCTGAGTGTGGCGGCCGCGTTTGCGGGGAGCTTTACGGACAGGAGAGCTCTCGGGAGTGATGTAGCGCAGGGCTTCTTCATCCTGCCTCTGAATGCGGGAGTTGGGCACCCAGGCAAGGATAAGCGTGGTTCCCAGTAGCTCATCTTTCTCCATGTACAAGCACAAATAGCCTTCGAGAGAGCAAAGGAGCAATCAGTTACGACACAGCTTTATTCTTAGGAAACGGCAGAAGCCTGAAATTTTCCCTTCTCTGTCTCTCCCTACTTCACCACTATTATACATGGGCAAAACAAACCTGTTTATTTACCAGGAGAGAATTCTGCCAAATGAATTGTGCAGTGCTCAATGTTATTCAGTATTTACAAATAATTTCAAGTCTGCATATGGCTTTTGAATAGTCTAAATTCCCTCTGGCCTAAGTGGACACAGAAATGACATGCAACTACTTCAGCTTCCTGGATGGATTACTAATCAAAGAGTAAACACTGAAATATGTTGCCACATGAAAAACTTTTGCTGTTTGTTAGTTAAACAATTTTTAAGTGCCAGCTAAACATTTCTTTCTCAAGAATATTTACCTTAGTGTAGCTAAAGGGCTAAAATTTTTGTGAAAGCCAACAGGAAAAGTGTCACACATTCAAGGAGGGAAGTGTGGGTCAATGTTCACAGAATAATTAGTTTAGTAAAGCTAAGCCAGTAGCCATGGTTCTCTTTGATGAAAACATGAAAGAGCGCGGTAACAGATGAGAAAAAAGGGACCGAGCATTATTTATCTTCATTTACTCCAGCACATGCAGCCACAATCAGGTTTTTGCTCTTTTCCCTTTACAAATGATTATTGAGGCCACTCTAGCAATGACAATTAGAAGATGATACTTGGCTTTCCTGAACAATACACATATTTGAAAGAGCAACAGAAGTTATGCTCCTCAAATCACAATTGTCCATCTTCTGACACTACAAAAGGGCTTACTAAAACAAGAAAATCCATGCTAGACCAGAAGACAAAGGAGAAATATCATCAGTTTTCCTACTAAAAGACGAGCTGATGGATCAGCTGGCGGATGGCTTTCCTTTGTCTTCCGTAAGACTGCCTTGCCCTCTCCCCCACTGGCACCTCTTCATTTTTTAGAGCCCAAGATGTGGAATATCATACAACCACACACCCCAGGAGAGAGAAAAAGAGTGAGTGAGCGGTGTCCGCAACACCCTGTCACCTGGATGATGCTCCCCGATGCCTTGCAGCAGCTCAGGCGGGTGAACGCAGACATTGTTCTTGGAGTAGATGATCTCCCCATCAAGTACAGAAGGTGAACTGTTCCCACCACCAGGGTTCAAGGTCAGGAGGTCGGAAGCTTTTGAAGAGGCACGTCGGAGGAGTCGCCCCAGAGACATTGCCAAGGAAATGTTTCCATTATCTGTCAGCTTTAATCAGGAGCCAAATTCAGAAGATCTGCCAAGAAGAAGGAAAGAATAGTGTTAGAATAAACATAACAACAGCACAGCATGTGCCTACTGCTGTCCGGGAAGGACGGAGTCTCCCATCAACTGCTGCCTCAATTCTACAACTCAGACAAGAGTCTCCAAATGCTCAGGGTCTGTAACATCATCTCTATGTTTTAAAGATACTGAAATACAAAATCCTGGGATGTTTTTCTGTGCAATGAAGAAATATGAAGGCAGCAAAAAACCACATTTTGATAGTTACTGTGGGGAGGAAACAGAAAAGTAATGCTTGTCACTGAAAATTGCCCATTAAGGGAACAGCTCAGCAGCACAGAGCTGCTCAATATATCACTGTCCTGGGGATGTCAAAGAGAGTCAGAGTAGACCCTGGAGGATTTCTTCAGCACAGAAAAACTGCTGAGACCATGACATTAAACAAGGGGCTGCTGCTTCATTCACAGTAACCACTGAGCTCTAAAAAACCATTAATCAAAACAAGTTCCTCTTGTGCTTACCAATTTTTGGTGTAATCCTGCTGTGCATTTGAGGTTTTTGGGTTGGGGTTTGGTTTGCTTTTGTTTTTTGAGCGGTGATGGTTACACAGAGGTTTTTCAGAGCTAAGTGGCAAGAGACTCACGTTCAACAGCGTGGGCAGACTTCAACAGCAGCGCACAGCCCGCCAACCCAAGGCAAACATTTCACCTGCCAACAGGTAACTTTAGTGATTTGTGGAGTATGATCTCTAACCAATCGCCAAGTTGGCTTTCTACTCAAATAAAACGTGCTCCTCATCGGGGCTGCTGCTGAGCAGCTCTGCAGTGTCACCCCAGCTATAAGCTATTTAGCAGACACATTGGGAAGAAGACTTGATGGAGGAGTCTTGCATGAAGCCATCCCACAAAGAACCCAACACAATTCCACGCAGAGCAGGCTCTACCTGCTGCTACCGTCCCTAGTTGGGAAACAGACCAACAGAGGAACAGCAGCTTCTGTTCTGCCAAAAGTACACGAGGAGAGGAAACATCTACTTTTGTTCCCTTTGTATTTACGTGGCCTTACTTGTTGGTGAACAGGCCGGTCCGACCTAGCAAGCACCACACATCACCATGGAGAGATCAGCTTGGCGTGTTCCTCGTGCCAAGCCCCACACCATGGTCTGCAGAGCACACAACAAGGACAGCCAGAAAGCAAAGGAGAAGCAGACAGTCCCTGACTTGTACTATCGGGGCACTGTATGCAGGAAACATTTAAGGCATAAAGCAAGCATCGTCAAACACTGAATAGCTCCGATTTCTTTAAACACGGTTTTAAAGGTCTCTCCAGACAAACAAGGAAGTGAGAAGGCAGAGAGGGCAAACAGAAACTAGGGTTTCTCAAAGAGCAGAGTGAAAACTGCAGGGAAGGGAAGGAAGAGAGCTCTCCTGATTCTGGCAGATTTTAGATACAGAAGATTGCAATGAGACTGCCAAGTAGGTGACAGAGCCTCCATGAAAGGACAACCTATTGGTGTAACTGGCAATCGCTACATTTGTCGGCTTGAACCACAGTGTAAGCAATTCCTGCATTTCAGTCTTCGCTGGAAGCTAATGGAGAAGCCTCAGCCCTGCTGTGTACTGTGCCCAGCAAGGGTTTAGGATAAGAGAATTGCTTTGCAAGTCCTTTGTACCCATGTCTCCTTCTAGCACCAAACATAACACCCACCTTCACATCTCAGCCCAAGAAACCAAATACGCACGGAATTGTACACTTGTTCCTGTCTGGATCGTCAGAGAATACAATGTTTTTTCAGGCTCCGGGTTATATCTTAGAGAAAGTCATTTGCCTCAACTACATTTAAGAGCAAGTTACCTTTCCTCTCATTCCACCCTGCAAGAATACAGCCAGTAAACTCTGCTGCAATTCCTCCTTCCCACCACCAAGTTACAACACACCATTTCAACACAGCATTGAGGAAGTCCCGCGCAGTGATGTGGAGCAACCACTATGGCATCACAGGCCCTCAGCCTCCAGTGCATCAGAAGAGGGGCACCACTTACCATGGCATTCTGTTGGCAGCATACTCTGCTCAGCTGCGCCCAGCTGCTGATAAGACCGAAACCAGCCTGCATAGCCAGACCGTAGTGATGTCAGCTCTCATCAGAAATCTGAAAGTGAGAAACCTGCACATGCAAGGGAGGCAGGTGGTAACAGGTGCCTGCAGCTATTTACTAGGAAATGCTTCCTCTGAAAACACGAGTGAGCTTTTCCTACTAAGGACAGCAGATGGAGTGCACGTAGGAATTGAGAGCTTGTCTGATGTCCTACTGCAGCTCTCCAGGGGCTCTCAGAAATGTAGGCAGAGGTGCAGGACTTCTCTGCCAACAGAGGCAACATTTAATTAGTTCCTACCTAGTGGAGAAAGAACAAAGCAACAGGTAAAAGATCAAAAGCTGCCCCCTGGAAAGCAGGAGGAATTTAAAGGGAAATACTGCTTTGATCCTGCAGAACACCTGCTGCTTCAGCATTGCCTTGATGCACAGGTGGACAGTGCTGCAGGTACACACATGCAGATGCAGGCTGGGAAGAGGAAACACCACCAACAAAAGCAGGTGAAGCATACGATGTCGTGCCAAGTATAGAAATTCAGCCTGTGGCATCTGTCTTCCATCAGAAATCAAAGAGAGTCCACTATGATGTTGCAAACAAATAGCTAAATATACTGGGATATAAAAATATCACCGGCAAGACTCAAATTAATCCTTTTACCATTGCCACAGGCCAGGGAATTCTGTGTAGCCTTGGCTGCAGCATTAAAGAGAAACAGAGGAAAGTCACGGGACAGTTTCAGGAAGAGCGACACGAGTGAGCTGGGGCAAGGAAAGAGATGGCTAAGAGAAGACTAAACAAAGAGAAATGTATCAAAAGTCTCCATACGTGTGAACTGTCACTGCCAACAAAAGGAAGAGCTGTCTACTGAGGCCAGAAGTAGCAGGGCAATCAAACTGTGGCAAGGACTATCTGGTTTAGTCCTTCGAACAGCAGCGGTACCAGAACAAGGCTACCTGAAGAGGCCATTTACATCACCGGGGGCTTTCAAAGATGGGCCAGGTGATGGACTGGACACCTGAAGTCATCTAGTCTACTTTTACAACCCCAAAAGTCTCTGGAACACAGCTCTCCTTCCCCGAAGACAAGAGTTCACATACTATAAACCAGCAAGTAACAAACCCACCAAATCTCAAGAGTTTGCTCTATTCTGAGCTCTCATCTGTGTGGGACAACATCTGCACACACAATCCATGGGGCTCGGGTTGTGAGGAGCAGCAGGTATGGCTGCTGCCTCTGGTGTGGGCGTGGGAAGACAAGTGAGAACCATCCTACAGCTAAGTTAACATTAAATTACCACCATTCAAAAAAATTTATTTTTCATATTATTTTTCTATTTAGCCCCTGATCTGCAAGGATTCTTTTCAATGTGGCAGAGACAACTCAGCTCTCCAGAAGCTGAAGCACTGAATTAGCTGATAAACTCTCGCTGAGTGCCAATATTTATTAAGCACACACACATTTTCTTCTCCCACACGGCAACTGCCACCACTAAAAATCTTTGCTACAGCTACCAAGTCTGTTCACACAGCTCCTGGCTGCTCTCCCAGTCAATGCCAGCACTTTTCAGCTATCCGAGATCTCAGAAATGCTCTGGGGAGCCAACTCCTAAAATCACCTCAGGAGCCTCTTCACATGAGCCTGCCCAGTTCCAGCCAGCAGCAGCTCGAGTAACACCGGCTGCTCGCCTCCCTTAGAAATGCCCTTCCCCTTCTCACAAACCAATAAACAACAAAATCCTGTTTGCCTTGGCAGATTGCACTGTCACCTTGGCAAACGCTGCTGGACCAAATGTTGCTGCCTCCGGTTGCACAGGATTCCTGTATTCCAGCAAAGGAGGGCAACGCTGGGCTCCCACATGGGTTGGCATGGGCTCCAGCACGTTGCTCCTGGTCTGTGTGGCTCACGCTGACACCGGAGCAGCTCACAGGCATGCGAGACAACAGGGCTTCTCGCACAGATAAGTTCAGCCTATAGAGGTGTATGACAGCCTGTACTTTGGGGCTGGTGGCAGCCCACAAGTCCCACCGCTGAGCACTTTGTGCCTGGCAGCGGGTCTTGGGGCTGCAAGGGCAAATTTGCTGTTGAAGAGTTTAAGAGCTTTACAAGCCAAATAAGCCAAGTTACGGGGCTCTTTGAGCGAAACATGAGACCTACAGCATGTCTGGGCACAGAGGAGAAACGCCAGCTGTCAAACATCGGCACCAAATTTAAGCATGAAATGTCTCAAGTAAAAAAAAAACGCAACAGGCTTCTTTCTTTTTTGCCCTTAATAAATTGAATTTGATTTTATACACTTAAGGAGTACAGAGTCACTGCACTGGGGAGGTTTCAGTGGCTTTAAATTGGAAGAGGGAAGATTTAGATTAGACATTAGGAAGAAATTCTTCATGATGAGAGTGGTGAGGCCCTGGCCCAGGTTGCCCAGCAAAGTTGTGGCTGCCCCATCCCTGGAGGTGTTCAAGGCTGGATGGGCCTTGAGCCCCCTGTTCCAGTGGGAGGTGTCCCTGCCCATGGCAGGGGGGTGGGACTGGATGAGCTTTAAGGTCCCTTCCAACCCAAACCATTCTATGATTCTATAAGTGCTAGGTTTGCATTTCTAGTAGCTCAAGCATGGCATTTCTGGTAGCTCAAGCATGGCACAGAGCATGCTGGAAGGCAGAGCGACTGGAGACCAGGACAGGAGTCTGGGAGTCAGGACTGGCTGCTTCTTTCCACTGGATTTTCTGTGCAGCTTTCAGCTAGTCGCTCACTTGATCTATACTTCTCTATGCATACATGACAGCCTTTATAACTACCTCCCTTTGTATTGCAATACCTCTACATTAGGGAGAGGGAATAAAAACCCTTTCAAAACTGCTGGCTCTGAGCTGGAGCTGTTTAAGATGACCTAACCAAATAAAGGGAAAAAGTTTACAATAGGGAGCCATTCTGAAGTCATCCTGTTTCACAGGGAGAATTATGTAGGTCACCAAAAAGTCTTTCATTCCTGACCTCTGGTGCAGCAGTGGGACACGGAGCATGGAGTAAAGGAAAAGTCACAGCAGTCATCAGCGACAGCTGAAATCCCGACACTTGCTCAACTCCAATTCCAGTCACTTGAGTGGAACAGATCTAGCCCAGATGGATCTCAGCTGAGAAGGTAAAAAAGGGAGAGCAGACTAAATACTGCAAGTTTGTGACTCAGAGATAAAAAGGGAAACGGGATGCTATCATCAGAGCCTGCCTGCTGCTCCCTGCCACGCCTGCTTAGGCAGAAAAAAGCAAACAAAAAGCTTACCACTTGTCCTGCACTAAAATTCAAACTGCAATGTGCTCTTTAGCGCTGAGAAATTATTTGTGCCGTACGTCCCTCTGTCCCAAGACCAAACATCATTTCACATTACTTAACTACTGCATTTGTGCCCTAGGGTATGGCTTTTGATTTCCAGCGCTCATTAGCCATGGCCTGATGATGCTGTCAGTACTAGATCCCTGAATATCAGCACCTAAAATATCCCAGGAGCCCGGTTTGACAGCTGAACCGATGAGCTAATTGCAAAGTTGATACTCCAGACATCAGACACGCGGTTCTGCCACTGTCGGAAACCAACTCCTTGTACCCTGTGCCCCATCCCTCTCGCCAGTGGGACAGAGAAGCAGCGCTGCCCCCTCCCCACCTCAACACCAACCGCACAGCCAGACCAACAGAACAAACCCAGGGATTCAGCAAATCCAGCACGGAGTCAGAGAAGCTGTCAGGGACCTCTCTGCTTTCAGCCAAGTGATCACCAGAACAAGGAGCTCCCCAGAGCTCCAGACCTAAAGGAGGCTTCTACCACAGCAGCAGCGAGCCCGAGAGCTCAGAATAGAACAGAATCATCGGATAGCATTGCTTGGTTGGAAAAGACCTTTGAGATCATAGAGTCCAACCGTACCTGTGCACTACTAAACCAGATCCCTGAGTGCCTCACCTACCCGTCTTTCAAACACCTCCAGGGATGGTGACTCCACCACCTCCCTGGCAGCCTCTGCCAGCGCCCGAGAACCCTTTCAGAGAAGAAATTTTTCCTGATGTCCAATCTGAACCTGCCCTGGGGCAACTTGAGGCCATTTCATCTCATTCTATCGCCTGTGACTCGGGAGAAGACATCAACACCCACCCTGCTACAACCTCCTTTCAGGCAGCTGTAGACAGTGGTCTCCTCTCAGCCTCCTTTTCTCCAGTGTGAACAACCCCAGTTCCCTCAGCTGCTCCTCATAACCTTTCTTCTCCAGCCCCTTCATCCTGAGCCGTCCCGGTCTTAACAATTCCACTATTTTCTCTTAAAATGGTTTTAATTTTTATTCCTTCCCATTGGGAGCGGCAGCTGGGCACAAACACGTTTGCAAGAGGAGTTTTGAGACCTCGGGATGGAGGAAGCAGAGTGGTTTCACAGGGTGCCAGCAGCCCCGGCAGTGATATTCCATGGGGGATACCTGCCCCGGAGTGCTTGAAGGCCACGCAGCCCAGGATTCCGGCTGTCCCAAGAGATGCATCACCAGACGGGATCCTGGCTGTCCCAAGGGAACATCACTGGGCCGGAACCCGGTTATTCGAACGGAACACAACCGGGCTGTCCCGAGGGAGCATGGCCGGGCGGGATCCCGGTAACCCCAAAGGATACATCACCGGGCGGGACACCGGTAATCCCAAGGGATCATCACTGGCGAGATATCGGCTGTCCAAAGGGATCATCACTGGGGAGGATCCCGGTTATCCTAGGGGAGCATCCCGGCTGTCCTAAGGGAGCATCAACGGGCAGGATCCCGGTTATCCCAAGGGATGCATCGCCGGGCAGGGTACCCGGTGCTCTGTCCCGTTCCCCGGGCACCACCCGTGCGCAGCCCCCTCCGCCCGGCGCTGTTACCGGTAAAGACGAGCCTGGGGAAACTCCTGGTGGCTTCGGCGGCTGCGGGCACCGGCTCTGACCCGCCGGCCCCGCGCCTCCCCGGCCCCCGCCCCGCCCGCCTCCCCGGGGCTGCCCCCCGCGCCCCTCCCGGGCTGCGGCGCCGGTACCTGCTGCCCCGGGGCGTCGCGGGGCTGCCCGGGGCCGGCGCGAGCAGGTGGTAGGGTCCGATTCCCCCCCTCTCTCGCGGGTTGAGGTGGAGCGGTCTGATGCCCCTCTCCCCCCCGCCCTCTGCCGCCATGGGCTGAGGTGGTGCGGCCCGACTCCCCCCTCGCGGGCTGAGGTGGTGCGGCCCACAGCGGTCACGTGAGCGGACGTTGACGCGTCGCTTGGCAACAGGGAGAAGGTGCAACCAGTAGCGGGTGAGTGCGGCTCGGCTCGGCTCGGCTCGGCTCGGCTCGGCTCGGCTCGGCTCGGCTCGGCTCGGGCCCCGCGGCGGTAACCGGGGACACCTCGGGTAACGGACCCCGGAAGCCGGGCTGGTATTCACTCTCTCACTCTCTCACTCTCTCTGTCCTGTGGGACCCTCTGGTTACAGGCACAGCCCAGCCCTAGTCCCAGCACCATGGAGGCTTCCCCAGGTGCAGCAGCAGAGGGATCTACAGAGGGATTCGGCGCTGCTGAGCAGAACGTAGTCACAGTTCCGTCGCATCCTGCCGAGAAGGTGATTTCATAGAATCGTGGAGTGGTTTGGGTTAGAAAGAACCTCAAAGCCCATCCAGTTCCAACCCCCCTGCCATGGGCAGGGACACTTTCCACTGGATCAGGTTGCTCAAAGTCCCATCCAACTTGGCCTTGAACACCTCCAGGGATGGGGCAGCCACAACTTCCCTGGACAACCTGTGCCAGGGCCTCCCCACCCTCATCGTGAAGAATTTCTTCCTAATGTGCTGGCCCCGCTTCTTTTGATGCAGCCCGGAATACAGTTTCCTTTGAAGCATTCACAGGGCAGCATGTTCCCCCGTGTTCCTTACAGAGCAAAGCCTTCATGGCAGGAGTTACAATAGGAAGAAATACAACAAGCAGGCAATTATTGTGGCCATGCCCTGCATATATAAAAAAAGCCACTGGAAAGTAAATTTAGTTACTGCCCTGTGTACCAGCAGCATCTTGGAGTGGGTGTTTCTCGCTGACTTAATAGATAGCACATTTCTGCTGTGGACAGAATGCAATATTCCAGGTGCAGCCTGACAAGCATTGAGTAGAGTAGGATAATGACTTCTTTATCTCTGCTGGTGATACCCTTGTTGGTGCAATCCAGGATCCTGTGGGCTTTCTCTGCCGCAGCAGCACACTGATCGCTCATATTGAATGTGTTGACCCCTAGGACCCCCAGGTCTGTGTCTGTGTGTTGATTCTAGAACAAGGCCCTCTTGTTGGTTCTTTGTCTGCATTGTTCCTGTCGCATGATGACAAAAATAAGCAGATTTTTAGGGGCAGATAGTTAGATTGAAAAAATTCAGGTGATGATTTTATGTTTCAGGAACTATCTCCTGAGACTTTCTCAGACCAAGTGGAATTAGACAGTTTCCCTCCTAAATCGGGTGACATGGAGCAGCCAATAACAGACAGAGAAAGCTCTGCCCATACATCCTCAGGAGCTCCGCTGCAGGCATCGGCGTTGTCAGTGGAGGTGAACAGCAGCACGGAGACAGGTATCATTCAGCTCCTTATTGAAAGTACGGTACTTGATGCCCTCTGTCAAGCGTAGTTTGTAGTTTCCTTCATTTCTGATCATTGTTAGTCCAGCTGGAGGCACAATACTGAGAAATCTAAGTCTTTATTTTTTTATTTTTCAGCGGAGTGGGGTCCAGATGACATTGGAGAACCCATTTCTCTGCATTTGGAGTCTGCCTTTGAGCAGCTCGGTCAGCTGACTAATGAACATGGTGAGCAAAGATGGGAAAAGGAACACCAGCAGCATGGAGCCGAGGAACACAAAATAAGCGGAAGTGAAGAAACCGTAGAAAAACCACAGCTGGTTGTCTTGGATGCAGAACATGTGAGAAGTCCTCAAATCTTGCCATTCTTCTTTGCAGACTTGCTGGTTTTACTTGTATAAAATGTGTGAGGTAAATTACAAGCGGTGGCTCGGCTGTATGCTAAAACTACATGTTTAAAAATAGCCTTTGTGAAAGAACTGAGCTCCTGAATGTGCCCACGGCCTCAATATTAACCTCAAAGGTGCAGGTTCAGAAGTGATCAATATAGTGGGCAAATCTATACTCTTCAATGCTCCTGAAAGAAGTACTTGCAGCAAGAGTGAGTGGATGGGTTCTCAGATGTAGCTCTTCCGATATCTTTCTGACTTTCATATATTTTCAGGGGTCATTTTCTGATGTTATCAAATAGTCACCATATAACTCGTCTCACTTGTTACAGTAAATGTGGCTAAAACAAGAATCCAAGTGGCTGAAAATACGATGTTTTATTTAATAGTGGGAATAGTGGTAAGGATTCTTCATAATTTATTTACACAAATATGTTAAACTGTATCAACGTTGTACTTCTTTACAGCCCCTGATGCAGAGATTCCAGGCTGCCCTGAAGAATGAACTTACTAAGCAAATAGAAATGGTGAACCTAGAGCTTCAGGAACTGGTATATGGCATTCTTTCTTTGCCTTCCCAAAGCAACCTTTCCCTGTCCAGGCTGAAGTGCGATAGCTGATCTCCTCCTGTGTTTGCAGAGGACAGCAGTGGAGAAGAGAAAAGCAGAGAAAGAAGAGCTTGGGGTGATTCTTTACGAGGAGCAGCAGCAGCTGGCCCAGCTGCAGATGGAAGTGGAGAAGAATCGTGAGTGCTGCTCTCAGACAGCCACAGCACGTCGGCAGCTGGAAGAAGAACTGGATGGCCTGAGGCTTGCTTACAAGAAAACGTGTCAGATCAGAGACAATAAATGCGAGAAAGGTGATGGAGATAGTCCTTGTGATATTTCCGAATTCTAGTGCTGTGTGGGGAAATTGATTTGATTATCAGTCAAGCACTGAATTGAAAAATACAGTGAAAAACATCAGGAGTAGTGCACTCATTGAAAAGTTTCGTGAATACTCCTGGTTGCCGTATAATTTCTGTTGTTTCTAAGACCATGTTGTACTTCTAAGAACGTCCTTAGGACTTTCACTAAAACTGTTCCTGGCAGGTAGCCTGTTCTGTAACGTAGAAGAAGGAAAATTCCCATCGCTGTGTTATGTTTGCCTGTGTCTCTGCAAGGGTGTGATGAGATTACAGAGATCGTAGGTCAGTAGGGGCATCCAGGATTATGAGAGCAGCATTCATATGGCAACACATTCCAGCCAAAGAAATGGACTTGACTAATTCTTGTTATGTCTTTTTGTGACTAATTGTTTGCATTCTTTCCCCATCCAGGCATTTGGATGGGAAGCAGTGGAAAAATGTCAAAGGCAAGGATAGCTAAGCATTAAAATAAATTGCCTAGAAAGTTTTTGCAGGTTATTGAAAAAAATAGAAAAGCATTCAACAGACTGAGAAAGAGACAGTTCTGCTTTGGGGCAGAGGAGTGGATTCCCGGCCTTCTGAGGTCTCTTTGATTTCCTGGGATTCTGTGTACAGGGAATCAAGGAATTGCTTACCAAGAGTTTTAGCTTTGCTTGTAGAGCTGTTCTCCAAAACTCATGTAAATTCTCGTTTCAGGGAGGGCTGGTACACGTGCAGGTTTTACTTTGTGTAAATTTCTTTCCCTTTTATCTCTGTTTGGAGTGTGTTCTACAAGCATCTCTGTGAATCTTTTTCCTTCTGCCTCCCCAGTTTCTGCAATGCAGACCCAGGCTGAAAACCTGGCCTTGCATCTATTCTACATGCAGGACATGGAGCAGGCTATGCGTCATGATATTTTACTAGTGAAACAGACGACAAAAAAGGCTGAGGCACAGAAGATCCAGGCTGAGATGGAAAAGAAAAAACAGGTATCAAATAAAACTGTCTGCTTTAAAATAAATAAATAAATACAGATGTCAGTTAGTAGGAGTCTTGGAGGACATGCTCCTTGTCAGAAGGAAGGCTGTCACGGAACGTATGTGGGAATATTTTTCCCAAATAATTGAAGAAAACTCACAGGCTTTTCTGAAAATGAGAATTCCCACTGCCAAGATAGCGGCGTTTACTGCCCAAAGGTTTTTGACAAGCCTTATAACGGTAAATCACTCTTTGCTCAAGCAAAGGGTTGTGGAGGCAGAAAGATAGTTAGTGAAGAAATATCATATGTTCAATTCTTGGAAATTGTTCTGAGTCACAATGAGTTTCACAATGAAAAGGAAACTTTGAAAATGAACCGGTTTGTGTGCTGGAGCTCCCTCTGCTGCCTTTTGCGTGCAGCAGAACACAGGCAGATTATTGTTAATGCAGAATTGCATGCAAACAGTTGGAATCAAATGGATTTAAATGTTTTTTGAGAAAGGATTTTAAAACATCAAGTATTAAGATTCCCAGCTACTGGAAACGTGGCACAATATAATCCATGCTGACAAGGAATAAGCGCTGCTTCAGAACTGAAGTATCAATTTGCTACTGCAAATGGAATAATAAAAAGTCAGCGAAGAAGGTCTTGTTCTCTTGAAAGTTGTCACATTCATGAGTCATTTGTATATGAATGGAAAAGTTTCAGTAGAAATGAAGTCTAATCCACTTGCCAAATTAATCCCTTTTCTAGGCTATGTTATTCTTGTAGAATATAGTTGGTTAAGACTGAGATTATATTGCTCATCTTGAACTGTTTGGCTCTGACTCTTTAGGATTTTCTAGAAGATCGCTTAACAAGAAAAGCCTACGAACTACAAGAACAGATTTCTATGTTTGAAGCTCAGTTGGTGGCCCAGACAGAGAAGACAAATGTAACTCGACAAGCAGTAAATGAGGTAGGAGGGTGGTTTTTTTCACTTCTGGTTAATATTTCCCTCTGGAAGAGCTGACCCCTTTGGCTCATGCTCACATGGTGTGTACAGTGTAGGCCAGAGTTGCGTGGTTCGTTCCTGTTTGGAGGATTGGAGACTTCTTTCTTTTTTTTTTTTTTTTTTGAACTTTGTCCTTGCCTGTGAATCACTTCCTCACCCATCTTTTCTTTTTTTTTGCAGACCTATGCTCTGTGGTCTGGTGTGACAATAAAGCAGACACGATAGTTGAAGCTGTTCCTGCCCAGCATATTGTTAACAGAAAAAAAAAATGTTACTTTGTAATATGAATTCAGTTTTTCAACGCAGTATAGATTCATCCTGTCTACCAACTCTCTCTTGCCTAGGCTCATATGGAGATACAGGCTATTAACATGGAGAAAAAGCAATTGATTAGCCACTGGAATAGCAGCTTGATTGCACTGAAGCAAAGAGATGAGGCCTATGTTGCTGCACAAGAGTTGCTGAGGTGTGGTATCTGCAAACAGTCCCAAGAAAGACTTCAAATAGTTTGGACAGAAGGGATGCTAGAAGGGGCAGTGTGTTTTCTGTCAAGTTTATTACTGTATGTGCAGGATATGTCAGGCCAACCAAGTTTGTTGCTCTAAAGTGCAACAATAAGGTTAAAGGATAAGAAGTACGGTTCTTTGTTACTATTTTCTTTGTCCAAAACACAACTCTGCCTCCAAATGTGTGGGTTTTTTAAAAGCTGCTTAGTTTTTCAATTCATGTTTTGTTCCTTTAAAGAGCTCCTTCACCTTTGCAATGTCTCTTAATCCAAAGAGCTAGACAGCAAGGATTTCTCTTGTCTCTTTCGGTTAGGGTTTTGTGATGCCTTTAGATATCTTCAGGAAAACCTTCCTATTGTTGCCAAAGGAAGTGTTTATTTGATCTGGAGTCTTAAAGCTTGACTGGTTCTCTGAGATCAAACAATATGCTTTTACAGTGTAGCATCCTGGTAAGAATGGAGGGTGGGGACAGGACTAAAAGCAGGAATTAATTTTCCTACATACATTTCCCTTTAAATCTTAATGTTTCTGTCCATCTTCTGATGACTCTGCAGTGTTACAGCAGACAAGCCTTTATAAAGATCTTGGTCAGCTGTTGCTGCAATAGCGTGTTAGAAAACAGGAACTTGTAGATGACTGTTGAGCACAAGAATCAGTCCCTGTGATGATTTTCCATCCTCTTTGCCTCTCCAGCAAGTACAGACATGACCTTAAGTCCCTGGAAATGGACACTGAGGGCCGTAGAAAGGCCATCAGAAAGGAGGAGGAGCAGAATGAGTTGCTTGTTGCCACCCTGAGCCGTTTACAGAATGATAACAACACAACAAAGAAACTGATTGCCCAGTGCCTTTCAAAGCAAGAGGCCTTGAAGGTTGAATGTGGCACCTATACTCGCATTCTCCAAGAGACAGAACAGATCCTCAACAGGACCAAGATGGTGAGAAGAGTTTCTTGAAAAAAGAGCCCTTTCAAATTGGTGCAGATATTTAATCCCCTTCCCCAAACAGTTGTAGTGACCACGTCTCTGTCTTCCCTGCTTTTTAGGAGCAAGCTGCTCTTCTGAATGAGTCGCTGTCCCTCAGTAGGGATATACAGAAAGAAACTGATGCCATAGAGCAGATAGAGAATGAAATCATGGCAAAGCTTCAGGAACAGACAATGTCCAGCAAAGCTGCAAAGCACTTCTCACAGCTGGCTGCAAAACTTCGCCGCAGAAAAACAGATGTGGTATGGCATCTCTTCGATTTGGGAGGGAGGGGAAAGAAACAGCCTGGAGCAGTGTTTCTCAAGTGTGCTTTGTCCTTGTCTTCATTTTGGTTTTCAGGTCTGTAATTGAAACTCTTCTGGGTTTGCAACTCCAATTTGGTTCTTCCAGTGATCTTTTTGCAGGATTATGGTGTATGTGAGAGAACTTGGCCAAAAAGGCCAGACACATAACTTACCATTCCTTCTTTACTTCAAAAATGGGGCAGAATGATGAATCCTGGGAGTATTTACTATAAAGTGGTTCGAGTTCTTACATACTGCAGGAAGATGATGGACATGTGGTACTTCTATACATTAAACTAACTTGTATTTCTATACTGCATCCGGGAATGTGATACAGGCATAGTCACAGTTTCTAAGTAAGGATTACAGACAAAGGAACAGCCAAGCCAGCCTCACAGTTCTCCATGGCAGGATGAATTCCTCTCCTGGGGAGCGTGTAACTGGTACAGATAGAAAAACTGGAAGATTCAGCATAGTATTTACTGTATGAGTTGTATGGGTTGGTACTAACTCAATGCGCTCCCACCTGTATTTCCATGGGTTACTTCAGCCTGCTTCTGGCTTTTTTTTTAAATCAAGGGGATAACTTAACTGGAAGACTGCCGGAGTTGGCTTTCATTGTGAGAAAGGCCACTCCATGCCCCTTTCCGACAGACACAAAGAAATGGATGCTCTGCATTGACTCCTATTAACATCAGTGTTGCACGGTAGAATATAATGCAGAGAATATGGGCCTGGAAAAGACTAGACTATAATCTGTTGCACTGTGGTCCAGGCTGTGCAGAAGTAGCACACAGGCTCTTGGAAGTCACCTGGCTGCGTTCATCCCACACTCAGGCATACCTGGCTAGTATGTTTATTGTTGGGTAAGGGATGTGTTTGTCAGGCATGGTGGAGAAGGTGCAATATTGTAATTTCCTACCACTGTTAGCCAGGTAACTAGAGACATCTGGGCAGGAAAAACAATTGCAGCAGTGATGAACGTGGTCTGTTAAAGGGTTTGGGGAAGTTTGGGCTCCTTAATGCTTTTCAACAGCTCTATGGCAGAGGTAAATACTGCTGTCTCCTCTCAATAGACGGAGAAACAAAGGTACAGAGAGGGTAAGTAGCTTGCTTGCAGCTTGTAGCACAGACCTGCAGACAGAAACTACATTACCAATTAATGAGTTGCTGTTGATGATGATAATAATTTGTTTTCTGTTTGTTGCCATTCCTAGGAGGTGCATCGCTCCAAGGTTGAGAATGATATCGCCCAGGTTGTTCTAAGTACAACTCAGACCAACTGCAGGCTGGCAGTTCTCCAAAACACACTTTGTGAGCTGGACAAGGAAATAAAAAATGTCAAAGATCTGATCAGCTGCAAGGAAAGTGAGATTGCAAAGTGCAATCTCCTGACCGAGAACAAGCGCAGGGTCCTTAGAGAGTACAAAAAGAGGCTGGAGGTGATTCTTTCTCAGCGGGAGGTATGTACCTTTATGTTTCAATCCTAAACTTGATTTTATTCTTTGTGGTGACTAGAGATGCCCTTGATAAATGTAACTGCTTAAATGCTGGATAGCTAAAATTTTTTGGCATCAGTATTGTGATATAAAAGCTGCGCTAGTTAATGTACATGTTTACATCTGTCAAATCGTTCTCAATGCATGCGAAGAGGAGCTGGCAGTAAGGAATTGTGAAATAAGGGTGTGCCTAGCACTGATTTCTGCAGGGAGTTGCCTACATCTGATGACAATGTTGAACGACATCAATACTCTGGGAGTAAATAGGATCTCATTATAAAATCTGCAAAGGCTGACAAGGGGAGAATGGAACAAACAGAGTGAGTTAAGTTGCTTGGTGTTTGTCTCCATTTGGATGATGCCCAGATCTGTCCCTAAGAGTGTGAGCTGTACGACATTTATGGATACCAGTGTGGAAATGAGTACTGTGGCATATACTTCACAAGCTTTTGAATGTCCAGATGTACCTGTTGTAGGAGCTTAGGAAGCCCTCTTGCGGGAGTCTGAGAACCCTTTGGCCTTCTGTTGCAGTTATTCCTGTGAGGTCAGGAGTGATTAGTCCCATGGAGCTCAGGAAACAGAAGCGGAACGTAACTGACTGACATTAATAGCAGTGTAGTATCTCAGCAGCTGGACTGGCCTTCTGCAATGACGCTGTAAACAAGTGCTCCAGCAGCTTCTGCCTGATTAATCCCGAACCTTACTGCCATACAGGGGCAAGAATTGGGACCACTGGAAATTGAGATCAACAGGCTGACCAAGGAGATAGAAGAATATAGTCAAAAGGTAGCAACACTGCAGAAGAACTGGCTTGATCTGCAGAAAGAGCTGGTGAAGTTAACACACGAACGGGAGGAACGAACAGCCTCCTTGGATACGTTAAAGAAACAGATCACAATAATGCAGCAGAAGAAAGTGCGCACTGAAAGTAAGTCATTCCTCAAATCCTTCTTGAAATGTTCATCCATGAATGGACAAAAAAGGGAGTGAAGGTTCACAAACGGGTAATGCTCAGCTTTCACCAAAGAATGCCCTCAGTGCTCCTATATATGTGTGGGCAATAATGCAACTAGCCCAGTACTTTCCTCGGGGGCTAAAAGCCAGGCACCTCCTGCTGTTTTGCGTGTTGCTATTTCCTGTAACAATTGATCCTGCTGTCTTAACTGATAGAGGTGAACCTTCAGTGTCCATGTCACGTGTTACACTTCTTAAATAAAGTTTGCAAGTAGTTGATAGGTAAATATCCCTGCCAATGATAACATTTTCCTTGGCAAAACCAACTCTTATCCTCCATAGTCTCCCTCAAAACCGTGTTTGATTTTGAGGCTTGTGGAAAAATATTTTGTCTGGATATGTGGGACACAGGTGTGTCTGCATGCAGTGTTGTCTGGTCTAACAGCAGTTTGTCACACCTTGCCTGTACTCAACCCAGTGCTCTTGTGAATATTAAGAGTTTCTTCTGTTCACCTATAGATGAAATTCAGCAGGAAAAAAAAGAACAGGAAGACATCAGACGTCACATGAGGAACATGACAAATGACGTGGTGAAATTGAATATATTGATCAACAAGAGCAACAGCAGCTTTGAGGAGCTGCACCATGGCAACATTATCACACAGAATGAGTTTGCACGGTCTCTCAAGGTACAGAAGCTTGACATCTTGTTTCCAGGTCTTAACCTCCCTTGCAGATCGGAGGCAAACAGTAATTCTGAAAAACTTTCTCGGTCTGATAGTGTTTTATTGGTTTATGCTTCCCAAATCTAGGCAGCAGAAAAAGAATCCCTTGAGAAGCAGGAGAAGCACAATCAATTGACTAAGGAGAATGAAAGACTCCGAAACAGCCTGGTGGAAGCAGAGTAGGTGCCAGATAGACTTTTGCCTTGTGCCAACTTTTGTGTACGTATCCATGTTACCTTTCTTCTCCAGTCATCAAACTGAACCAGTGCCAGCAAATGTGCTTCTGTCCTTGCCGAAGATGAAAGGTGTTTATTGACTTTTTGAAATTGAAGGTGCTTTAGCTGCCTCTGGAGCTAAGAGGATGATCACTTTAATGATTCCAGCACTCTTGCTTGTGTTGGATGTTGCCAAGATCTGTATGGGAAGATCATACGATATATGGGATCTGTATGCAATCTCCACTGCCAGTAACTCAGAGCGAGTGTGCTGCCCTGGGCAATTAATAGGGGTCCATCAGCACGCTGTCTGTCTGGGCTTGCTTGTTTTTACAGTCATCATGCCATTTTCTGAATGGTGGAGCTTCCTGTCTGATTTCACACTGCTCTGTTGCTGCCGTTTTGTACGTCCCATATCCAGCTTCTTACCTGCTGCCCAACCATTTAGCTCTGTGTTCAGAATCGATCTCAGGATTCTTGTCTCTTGTTTACAAAGGCACTGATTTCCCTTTCTGTCATTGAAGGCAAAAAATCATGCTATGGGAGAGGAAGATCCAGCTGGCAAAAGAGATCCGTGCAGATTCTGAGAAAAGGCGAGGTGAAATCCAAGCCATGAAAGCAGAGATTCATAGGAAGCAGGTAAGGCACTGGGAGAAGACGACTGAGGAGAAGAAGCTGCACACACTGTACTCAGCTTTGGAGTTGCTGAAACATAAGGCAGGAGATGAGAAGCAGGCTAGAGAAGTAGCATCTTTGAGGCCATAGCGGTATCGGAACTCTTACCACCCTGCAGCTAGATTGAATTAAATCCATCCAGCATGTATTAACTTCATGTGTTCCTTGCTCATCTGTGTAACAGGCTGCAGCAGATGGATGAGAAATCTATTTAATGTGTAATATGTCTGTCACCTTATTCTGTGACCCCGATTTATAAGCAGCAAAATCTCGGTTACTGAATGTTACATCATCTTAATCACTGATTAGGGAAGTCTTCCATTTTCTGGCAAAGCAACTGTGCCGTCTCATTCCTGGGATGCTTCTGCTTTTGATAATCCAGCCCTCTGCCTTTGAGATGCACACAGGGCAAACTAGGTTTGGATTTAGATGAAATTTGGCTTGCCAAGGCTCGTGTATATCTGGTTTATGTTGATGGGATGTGCCACACAGAAGACTTCAGTTAGATGCTGTTTGTAAACATTATTTTCACCCTATTATATATCTTGCCAAATGGTAGGTCCGCTATGGCCAGCTGATGAAGCAGCAGCAGAAGCTGATTCGTGATACGGAGGCATCTGTTTCTCGTAGAGAGATGATAGCAATGCGTGGAGAGATTCAGAAGAAGACAGAGAAGAAACATATCATCAAGAGTGACTTCCAGCGCAAGAAACAGGAGCTGAAAAAGCATATCAGTGAAACCCAGAAGGTAAGCAGTAAAACAGGGCTGCAGGAGTTCATGTAGCCTGTGTTGCCTTGTCCTGAGCACCCACGTGCACTCAGCGCAGACACCCAGGGGGTCAGGATGCAGACCCTGCACAGGCACAGCAGCGCACCAGGGGTGGGTTCTGGAAACTCATTACAGTAAAATAGTTCTGGGGAGATGGTTTGGAATGCAGGTGAACTAAAGAACCAGAATCTGCCGCTTCTTTCTCTTCCATTCACTAGAACATTCAAGACTGTGACAAAACTATCCTGGAGCTGGAGAGCACCCAAGCATCTCTTTGTGCTGCGTTCTCGGAAAAGCAGGAAGAACTGCGCAGAGTGCAGGCTGAGTGCGATGGCCTTGATTCAGAAGCAAAATTTCTTCGGCTCAAGAAGCTATGGGTGAGCGCATGTGCTGCCTTGCAGCAGGCAAGCCAACCAGAACCTGCTGCTTTCTTTTATTGCCAGCTCCCTGCCAATTTGTCTCACCCTGAAATGGCTGAGCTTGGCATGTAGTCTTAGCAAGACTCTTAAGTTAACAGAGCACATTTTGAGGTTTCATGAGGGTCCTGAGTTGATGCTAGGTCTTGAATGGCCTCCTCTGGAGATTTAAGTTAGTGAAACTCTTTTCTGGCAAGAGTTGTCCTGTATGTGCAGGTATTTCTCTGATTTGTGGAATTCTGTGATGTAGGGTACCTCTACAACACTCAGAGTGGGGACATGTTTGGCTGTTCCAATGGGGGCTTGATGGCAGTGTCCGTCCTAAGTAGCTCTTCCATTTCCAAAGACATCAGTTACAGAACCCGTGACATGAATCCCCACGTAGTCTTTGTTCTTTTCTGTGCTCAGTCTGCTGATGAAGCAGTTTCTGTCGTTGCTTTTTGCAGAACCTTTTGGAGATTGTGGCTTTACAGACACGCCAGAAGCACCTGCAGGCGCTGAAGGAAGGGAAGTACAGTCCACTGTGCCGCACGGAAGAAGCCCAGAGGAAGAAGCGGCAGAAGCTGCTGGACCGGCTCTGTACCATCAAGGCCATCGTCCAACAGATCCAACAGGAACATCCGCAGCAACAAAGGACTCTCCAGTGGCTTAGCCAGTGCTTGGAATCCAGGCTCAGCTCGCAGGAAGACTGACAGACAAACGGACAAAACACGTATATCCCTTTGCTCTTGTTCCTCTAGAGGCTGCAGGCTTTATGCATGGATAAGGGTGTGGAAGGTGAAATGGTTATTAAAGATGGAACGTTGAGACTGTTTATAATCATAGAATGGTTTGGGTCAGAAGTGACCTTAAAGATCACCCAGTTTCAACCCCCCTGTGGCAGGGACACCTCCCACTTGATCAGGATGCTCAAAGGTGCTTCATCCAACCTGGCCTAGAACACCTCCAGAGATGGGACATCCACAGCTTCTCTGGGCAACCTGGGCCAGGGCCTCCCCACCCTCATCGTGAAGAATTTCTTCCTAATGTCTAATCTAAATCTCCCTCCTTTCAATTTAAAGCCATTCCGCCTTGTCCTGTCCCTGCACGCCCTGATCAAGAGTCCCTCCTCAGCTTTCCTGGAGCCCCTTTCAGTACTGGGAGGCTGCTCTAAGGTCTCCCTGGCGCCTTTTCTTCTCCAGGCTGAACAACCCTGCTTGGTTTCATTTTCCATTTCGCCTCTGCTGCAGCAGCGGCGGGATCAGCGCATTCCCTGGCTGCTGCGGCAGGTGCAGCCCTGGCTCCCAGCCCCGAGGGGCTGCCCGCACCCCGCTCCCCCAATGCTTTATCCCCGCAGCGCTCGGGAGCGGGCGGGCAGGGGGAGGAGAAGGAAAGGAGGAAGATGCCCACCCGGTGCAGGTCCCGCCCCGCGGGCGGTGCTGTGACGCTGGCCGCGCTCGCCGTGCCTGCTGGGAGCACGGGACGATCCCGGGAGCGGGGCTCGGTGTCGGGGCCGGGGGTGGGGCGATGCCGGGGCCGGGGGTCGCGGCGCTGCTGGCGCTGCTGGCGCTGTTGGTCCCCGCGGATTCGCGCAGCCCCGAGCCCGCCGCCTGCCAGCTGCCCCCGGGCAGCCGCTTCGACTGCGGCCCCGAGCGGCTGCTGTCGCGGGAGGGCTGCGAGGCGCGGGGCTGCTGCTACGCGCCCGCCGGCCCCGGCCCGCCCTGGTGCTTCTTCCCCCGCGGTTATCGCAGCTACCGGGCGGACAACGTGACGGCCACGGCGGGCGGCTGCAGCGCCCAGCTCCGCCGCGTCGCCGCCAGCTTCCTGCCCGGGGACGTGGGCAGCCTGCGGCTGGATGTGGCTCTGGAGACCCCTGCCCGCCTGCGCTTCACGGTACCGGCATCCGGGTATCCCTGCCCCAATCCCCGTATCCCGCCTCCAGCTTCCCCCCGGTCCTGGTCCCTGCCCCCTGGAACTGGTCCCGGCCTCCCCATCCCGGCCCCAGCCCCGGTTCTTGCCCCCCGGTCCCAGCATCCCGATCCCAGTCCCTGCATCTCGGTCCGGGTCCTGGCATCCCAATCCTGGTCCCGGTATCTCAGCATTCCTTTCCCAGTCTCGGTATCCTGGCCTCAGCCTTGTCCCGGTCCCGATCCTGATCCCCAGTCAGGGCATCTCGATCCCAGCCCCAGCATCCCAGTCCTGGCATCCTGGTCGTGGACCCAGCAGCCCTGTCCCGGTCCTGGTCCCAGCCCTGGTCCTGGCATCCCAGACGTGACATCGCGGACCCAGCATCCCAATCCAGTCCTGGTATCCCCGCTCCAGTTACGGGCATCCCAAACCCAGTCCCAGGATTCTGGCCCCAGCATCCTGTCCCAGCACCCCCTATCTGTCCCCACAGCTGCGGGACCCGGCCCGGCAGCGCTATGAGGTGCCCCTGGCCACGCCGCAGGTGAGCGGCCAAGCTGCCTCCCCGCTGTACGCAGTGCTGGTCAACGAGGAGCCCTTTGGCCTTGTCGTCTTCCGGAAGGGCAGCGGGCAGGTCCTGTAAGTGCCTGTCCTGCCCTGAGCTGGGTGCGGGCTCCCCTCGCCTTCCCAAAGGGATTCGGTCTGGTAGTGGGACTTGACAGCGGTCCTAGTGATGTGCAGGATGGGAGCAGGGATGTGGCAGGGTGACAGTCAGTGGCTGCAGGGGCTTTGCTTTGAGCCCCTGTGCAGTTCAGTGGCTCAGAATGGAAGCAGCAATCATAGAATTGCGGAATGGTTTGGGTTGGAAGAGACCTCAAAGCCCATCCTGTTCCAACCCCTGCCATGGGCAGGGACACTTCCCACTGGATCAGGGGGCTCAAAGCCCCATCCAACCTGGCCTTGAACACCTCCAGGGATGGGGCAGCCACCACTGCTCTGGGCAACCTGGGCAGGGCCTCCCCACCCTCACAGGAAAACATTTCTTCCTGAGATCTCCTCTCAATCTCCCCTCTTGCAGCTTGAAACTGTTCCCCTTGTCCTATCCCTGCACTCCCTGATAAAGAGCCCCTCCCAGCTTTTTTGTAGCCCCTTTCAGTACTGGAAGGAATCCCACGGCTCAGCCAAAAAAACCCTGATGTTGTTTCATGTGGTGATGAGCATCCGTGTTCCTCCCCGGGGCTGGTGGTCCTCCAGCTCATTGCCTCCCTCCTTGCCGGCCGCTGGGCAGCACCGGGGCTGTATGCTGGAGTCTCCCTCTGTCTCTGGCAGGCTGAACACCACCATCGCACCCCTCTTCTTTGCTGACCAATTCCTGCAGATCTCCACCTCCCTGCCCTCCCGTTTCATTTCGGGACTGGGGGAGCACCTGACACCGCTGGTCCTGGACACGGCATGGACCAAGGTCACCCTCTGGAATCGGGACATGGCGCCCACGGTACGAAGTGGGGCTGAGGGAAAGGGAGGCTGCTCATCTGCACTTGCTGGGGTGGCCCTGCTGCTTCTAAAGTCTTGTTTGGGACTGATGAAAGGTGTCTGTCCAGCTGAGCTCTGGGCTTCAGTCCCCACTGGAGCTCTGCTCTGCTCAGGAGCCACTTTCCACCCAGCAGTCCAGGGTTCCTCCTTGGGACAAAGCTCTGCCGACTCGGCTTGTGTTTGGGGCTGCAAGCCCTGGGTTTGCACCCCGAGCTATGATAGTGCTTCTGGCCAGTGGCAAGGAACAGGTGGGTGGGTGCTGTACCGGGGACTCCAGTGGAGCCTCGCCAGGACCATGCTGTGCTCTGCTCCAAGCCTCAGACCAACCTCTACGGCTCCCACCCTTTCTACCTGGTGATGGAGGACGGCGGTTCAGCCCACGGTGTCTTTCTGCTGAACAGCAATGCGATGGGTGAGTCTTGGGGAGACACCGGGCTTGGCCCCTGTCCCCATCCTCAGCTTATTCCTCCAGCACTTGTGCTTCTCCAGACGTGCTCCTGCAGCCCAGCCCAGCCCTGACCTGGCGCACGACGGGTGGGATCCTGGACTTCTACGTCTTCCTGGGCCCCGACCCCAAGAGCGTGGTGCGGCAGTACCTGGACGTCATCGGTAGGGCCGAGCCACGGGCTGGGGGCATGGGTGCTACTGGGATGGCTTTGCTGGGATGCTGGGAGCAGAGCTGTGGGGGAGTGTGATGCTGGGTCATCCCTGCGCCCTCCTGGCCAGCACCCACCCTGCCGGCTTCCAGGGTTCCCCTTCATGCCTCCATACTGGGGTCTTGGCTTCCATCTCTGCCGCTGGGGCTACTCCTCCACCGACATCACCCGGCAGGTCGTGGACAACATGACAGCGGCCCTCTTCCCCATGGTAGGTCTTGGCTGCTCCTCAGAGCCTCTGCGCCATAGTGGGCATGGGGGCTGATGGGGACAACCACGGGATGAGTGTCTGGTGGTGGTGTGTGCGGGTCCCTGCTTCTCCCCAAGCACCGGTGCCGCTGTCCACAGGATGTGCAGTGGAATGACCTGGATTACGCGGATGCCAAGAGGGATTTCACCTTCAACCAGAAAAGCTTTAAGGACTACCCAGAGATGGTGCAGGACTTTCACCGCCGTGGGCTGAGGTACATCATGATTGTGGTGAGTGACGCCCCAGCACAGGTGGGCTGGCACTGGGACTCCAGCAGCTCCCACGGGTGGCGATGGAGCTTCCTGCCAGGAAGGTGGGGGAGGCCATTCCCTGTCCTCACTGGTGAAGCCCTGGCTTTGTGCCCCACCAGGATCCTGGGATCAGCAGCTTGGGGCCTCCTGGCACCTACAAACCCTATGACGATGGACTGAAGCGAGGGGTGTTCGTCCGAAATGCCACAGGCCAACCCCTGATCGGGAAGGTGGGTGTGGGAACAACCCCGGTCTCCGTGGGAGTCGGATTGAGTGGAGCCATGGGAGAGGGAACTCGAAAGGTGGAGGGGAACACCCAGGGGATGGCAGGTGGTGTGCGGGGGCTGTGGGTGCAGTGGGTCACGGACAGTAAGGCTTTGCCCATTGCTGCCTCCTTCCCGCAGGTCTGGCCAGGCCCGACGGTCTTCCCGGACTTCACCAACCCAGAAACTCACGAGTGGTGGCACGACATGGTGAAGGACTTCCACGACCAAGTGCCCTTTGATGGCATGTGGATTGTGAGTGGCCCTGGGAGAGCTGCCAGCTGCGGCTCTCCAGATCCTGCCCAGCACCTTGGCTGTGCCCCAGTGCGGCAGCAAGGGCATCCATTCCCTACCCTTCCTTCCTCAGGACATGAACGAGCCATCGAACTTTGTGGATGGCTCCCAGGATGGCTGCCCCAACAACAGCCTGGAGCATCCCCCCTATGTGCCAGGTCCAGGGAGAGGGTACCAGCCCCTGCCCGGGGCTGTGGGGAGCCCTGGGAGGAGCCCAGGGAATGCTTTGGTCCTGGCTGAGTGGGCTTTGAGCTCGTCCTCATTACTGCCTCTCCCGTGCAGGCGTGTTTGGGGGTCGCCTCCAAGCCGGGACCATCTGTGCCTCCAGCCAGCAGTACCTGTCCTCCCACTACAACCTGCACAGCCTGTACGGGCTGACCGAGGCCATCGCCTCCCACGAGTAAGCCTGGGGCTGGCGCCACCACTCCTGCTGTCCTGGAGGAGCTGATTCACATCCCAGGGATGCCTGAGCTGGGAGAGGGATACTCCCCCGCACTGCAGTGTGGGCTATTTGGGCAGTCGATGGGTGGGTGATGGTCTGGCTTATAACGCAGTGCGCTGCCTGCTGCTGCCAGCCTGGCACTGGAAGGGACTGGAAGCAGCCCCTGGGCTGGAGCTGGTGCATGTGGCCATGCTGGCTCCTGAGAAGGGAAAGCTCTCCACCAGGAGCCATTAGTTAGGCTTAAGCTTAGGATCAGGCTTAGAGTTAGGGTTAGAGTTGTCCTCACTTATAGTTGTCCCTGTGGAGAGTTGTCCCATAGAGAGCTGGCCCCATGGAGAGTTGGCCGTGGAGAGTTGTCCTAGACCCACTGGCTCCTGGGCATGGAGATTATGCCCTGAGCTGTGTCCCATGTCAACTGCCCCATGGATGAGATGGGGCTGGATGACTGCCCCAGCACGTGCCAGTTCTGTGCTGCTGCTGGGAGCTGCTGGTGGGGGGGCTGAGCCCCTTCCCTGGCTGGGTGATGCTAAGCCCATCCCGTCCTGCCCGCAGCGCACTGCTGAGGATCCGGGGCAAGCGCCCCTTCATCATCTCGCGCTCCACGTTTGCTGGGCTTGGGCGCTACGCGGGGCACTGGACGGGGGATGTCCGCAGCAACTGGGAGCAGCTGTATTACTCCATACCAGGTAGGGTGCAAGGTGCTGGGGCTGCATCTGCCCCCACTTCCCCCCTGAGCCTCCCCAGCAGCCGGGGTCTTCTCTGTGAGCTCCATGAATCACAGAACCCCCATGCCTTCTGCACCCCTTCCACAGAGGTGCTGCTTTTCAACCTCTTCGGGGTACCACTGGTGGGTGCTGACATCTGCGGCTTCGCGGGTGACACCTCCGAGGAGCTGTGCGTGCGCTGGACCCAGCTGGGTGCCTTCTACCCCTTCATGAGGAACCACAACGACCACGGCGCCCGGGTGAGTGGTGGGAGCCCTTGCCCCGCTGGGTGCACGGGGTAGGGGTGCGTGCTCTGGGGCGTTGTGAAGGGCTGCCCTGCCTGCCTGGGTGCAGCTGCAGGGCTGTGTGCCATCCGTGCCAGGCTCGTGCCGTGGGGGAGTCCATCCTACATCGGTGAAAGGTGCCCACTGTTCCCCTCTTGAGTGATCTGAGCATCCCCCTTCACCTTCTCCCCTTCAGCCACAGGAGCCGTACGCCTTCAGTCCAGCTGCCCAGGCTGCCATGAGGAACACCCTCCGCCTCCGTTACTCCCTCCTGCCCTTCCTTTACACCCTCTTCCACCGGGCTCACTCCGCCGGGGAGACAGTGGCACGGCCCCTCTTCCTCGAGTGAGTGCTGGGTGCCCACTGGGTTCAGAGGAAGGTGGGTGCAGCATTTCCCCGGTGCCGCACTGCCCCTCCCCATCCTTCCCAGGTTCCCCAAGGACCCCAACACCTGGGCCGTGGACCGCCAGCTCATGTGGGGTGGGGGACTGCTGGTCACACCCGTGCTGGAGGCAGGAAAGAACAAAGTCAGCGGCTACTTCCCAGCAGGGACGTGGTACAGCCTCGCTGGGGTGGGTGCTCCTTGCTGTGGGGCTTTTGGGTGACCATACAGTGGGTTCCTGCACCCCAGGGCTGTGCTCAGGACTCGTGCCTTGCCTGCCTTCACTCGTGGCCATCTGAGGGCAGCAACACTGGGCTGGCATCTCCCTGGGGCACACAACCCTATGCCTGCTCCATCCTCTTTTTGTTGTCATTTGTTGCACATGGGGAGTGCAGCCGTAGGATGAGAGAGAATGGTTTTGAGCTGAAAGAGGGGAGATTGAGATGAGATTTTAGGAAGAAATGTTTTCCTGTGAGGGTGGGGAGGCCCTGGCCCAGGTTGCCCAGAGCAGTGGTGGCTGCCCCATCCCTAGAGGTGTTCAAGGACAGACTGGATGGGGCTTTGGACACCTTGATCCAGTGGGAGGTGTCCCTGCCGTGGGTTTGGAAACTGGATGGGCTTTGAGGTCCCTTCCAGCCCAAGCCATTCTATGACTCTATGATTCTGTAATTTAGGACTCCACCATCCACAGCAAAGGGCAGTGGATCCTCTTGCCAGCTCCCCTGGACACCATTAATGTCCATGTCCGCGCAGGATACATCCTGCCCCTGCAGGTGAGCCCCCTCCATGCTGCGGTGATGCTGCGGTGACCTGCCTGACCAGCCTCTGCTGGCACACGGGGCAGGACAGGGCTGCGACGCTGTGCCAGCAGACTGGAGGTCGCAGAATGAGCTGCGAGCCTGCAGTGCGTGGCTGGGGGAAAGCGACTGCAGCAACGCTCACCGCTGTGCTTGGTCCTGTGCCCAGGAGCCTGCGCTCAGCACTGCCGAGTCCCGCAAGAAGGGGATGGCCTTGGTCGTGGCACTGACACCAGATGGCATCGCCAGAGGAGACCTGTTCTGGGATGATGGGGAGAGCTGGCAGAGCTTTGAGAGGGGGGACTACACCGAGATCCTCTTCCTGGCTGCACATGTGAGTGAGGATGGCATGCGGGTGGGGGGAAGCTGGGCATGGGTGTTCACTGCCATGCGCTGGTCTTGGTGCTGCTGTTGCCCACACGATCATGGGCAGCACAGGGTCCCATGGTGACCAAGCTGTGTTGTGCCATAAGTGCCAGACTGTCCCCCTCCAGGAACCCCCTGAGGAGGAGGAAACGCTGTGCGAGGGAGCTGGCTGCTCTCTTCTTGCACTCAGTGCTGCCCAGCAGTGGATGCTCTCCAGTTCCATCCCTCTGATAAGTGGCTGTGCCACCCTCTGGTGACAGCAGAGCGCTTGTACCTGCAGCTCAGTGCCCTGCAAATGGGCAGCGCATTGGGCAGGGCAGGCTGAGAAGCCTGGGTGCGTATGGGGTAGCTGGGACAGGGGAGTGCGGGGTGACAGTCCCACTGTCCCCACAGGGTGCTGTGCTCAGCCAGCTCCTGCGGGCAAGTCCGCACCTTGATGGAGTCCTTCTGGAGGCTGTGACCATCCTGGGTGTCACCAGCCCTCCCCGGCAAGTCCTGGCCAACGGTGCCTTTGTGAGCGACTTCTCCTACCGTAGCGACACCCAGGCAAGTGCTCATCCCCCCGTGGGAGGGGGCAGCGGGGCCGGCAACTGGGAAGGGTCTGAGGGGCTCAGCCAGGAGGCTGGTGGGGCTTTGCCCCAGGGGTGGCACCATTCCTGCTTTGTTGGCACCAAGGAGCTTTAAGAGCTGGGTCGTTGCTGTGGGGCTTGGGCAGGATTAGGCCATGCAAGATGGCAAGGACGGGGAGATGGAGGGTGAAAAGGTTGCACGGTGATGCAGCTGGAGATCTGGGAAGCGATGGTTTTGCTCTGCTCCTGCAGCTCTGCCATGGACACCCTTCCCTGGGGATCTGTGGGACCAAGGCTGTGCTGGGCTGCATCTCTGTGTGCACCCCAGGAGGACAAGACCCCCCCTCAGCTCTAACACTGCCTGGGCTCCATCCTGGCCGATTATCACCATGCTGACTTTTTCTTCTCCCCCTCAGGTGCTGCGAGTCCCCCTGTCACTGCCAATGTGGGAGGAATTTGTGATCACTTGGTCCTGAGCCCGTGCCAGACCCGCACTGCTTGGCAGGGAGAAGCGATGCTGCTCTCTCCGACTCTGGGGTCGAATCCGTCCTTTGTAAAAGCAGAGCTGCTGCTGCTCTTCCACACAATGCAGCTCCTGGACTATCGCTTCCCTTCTGGCCAATGGGAGTTGGTTGAAGATGTGTGCACTGGATTTGTATCAGTTTGGTGGGGCTTGGGACCCCTGGGGATGGGGAAACCATCATCTCCCCCAAAATTGGGAAAACCCCACCCAAGTGCCTTGTGAGACAGCAAACCTATGCGGCACTGGTAACCTGGCCAGAGACCGCGGGGGGTCTCCTGGCTGTGTTTTTGGAGAGGAGGATTCGCACAAGGAGGTGAGGGATCAGTGCTGCCAATAAAGTCATGGGTTGCTGGGCGCAGTGCCAGGCTGTGTCTGTGCCCCCCTGCCTGTGTGTGTCCTGAAAGCCGCAGGCTTCACCCCAATTCCCAGCTGCTCCTGCAGCCCCAGCCACGCTGTGCTGCCCCTTAGCCCATCCGTCCTGCTGGCACTGAGCCCAGTGACTGTTGTCCTGCCAGGGCTGCCAGCTCTGCCCCACCGTGCGGCTCTGCTGGAGCTTCTGCTGCACAGGGAGGGAGCAGGTGCCATCACCCCTGGGCCTGCACACCTTAGGGGCTCTGGGCACTTAATTTTGTTAAATTTAACAGTACCTCTGCTGCCTCCTTCCCAAGTACCCACTGGCACGTTTTCCCCACGGGCCAGCAGCAGGCAGAGAGACCACAGCGCTGGGAGCTGGCACGGATGTGCTCAGCTCCAGGTTAAAACAGAGACCTCTCTGCCAGAGGCTTTACTGAGGAGCAGCTTGGCCCTATGGCTCCTCTGGCCAAGAATAAAGGCACAAGGATCCCTGAGCGTTCCAGGGCCAGGTGGTGTTTGGGATACAGAGAGCAGAACCCCAGGGTGTCACCAAGGGATTTGGGACTGGCCCAGCTGGCATCCTGCCCTGATCCTCTTATGCCTGGTGGGCTGTGCACGGCTGTCCCGGGGCAGAGGTGATGCTCACAGCTCATTGTGCAGCGGCCGGCACTGGGGGCTCAGTTTCTCCTCCAGGACAGCGTCGGGGGCACACACCCAGGGATCACTTGTGTCCCACTGCCACTTCAAGAGCTGTGTGCGGAGCATCTGGAAGATGGCAGCATAGTGAGGGTCATGGGCCAGGTTCTGGCTCTCGGTGGGGTCACGGCTGCAGTCAAAGAGCTCCCAGCGGTCCCTGTAGTAGTACTGGTGCAGGGTCTTGTTCCAGTGGGTTGGCTGCCCGGCCCTGGTGCGGTTGAGTAGGTCTTGGAATGTGGGCGAGACGTAGAAGTCCTGGTCGATGGGAAAGGGCATCTTGTAGTTGAGGTTGTGAATGAGGCGGAACTGCTGGTGCTGGACAGCTCGCATGGGGTAGTACATGGTCACCTCATGGTGGCTCTGGCTGCTGAAGGCAGTGACCCAGGGCTGCTCTGACTCCAGTGCCAGCAGGAGAGATTTTCCGCTAAGCTGCACCCGCTTCTTGCCAAAGATGCTGTAAGAAGGGTAGGGGATGGAGAACCAGTCCAAAATGGTCGGCGTGAGATCTAGAAGGAAAGAGAAGAGTTAGAGGGAGGGCTGGTGTCCTTGGGAGGAAACGGCCTCAGACAGTGGCAGGAAAAGGTCTGCTGCTGCGTGGGCTGTGTGTGGTCCCAGGATGAGCTTCAGAGCTGAGCCCCGGGATGAGATCCCTGCAGGGGACCCTGCTGCTCTGTCCTCCCTCCTCTCCCTTCCCAGGACTGGCTGTGCCAATGCCTAGGGCACCAGGCTGCCCTCCAGGACAGGACCCTGGGTTTTGGTGTGGGGAGGGTGGGGATCAGCTCACACCCCCTGGGCACAGCTCTGCATGCCTTTGGTGAGGGCTCTTACCCAGGTGGGTGGCGAAGGCCTGACTGAGCTGCCCCCAGCGCTTGGTGTGCTCTGGGGAGGAGATCAGCAGAGGTTCAGCGGTGCCCGACCGGTAGAGGTTGGTCCTGCCACCGGGGAAGGGGATGCCATTGTCAGAGGTGTAGATCACCAGCGTGCTGTTGTGGAAGCCAGCACGCCGCAGCTCCTCCAGGACCAGCCCGATCCCTGCAGATGGAGGGGCAGAGCTGAGGCAGAACAGGAGAGACCACAGCACGCGCCAGCATCAGCCTGGCCCCCATGGCTCCTACCTTGGTCCATGCGCCCAATGGTTGTGTACTGGGCTGCCAGGTCTGCTCGGGCAGCTGGTGTGTCTGGAACAAAGTTGGGGACCTAAACGGAGATAGAGGAAGCAGCACAGGGCAGCCAAGGAGAAGGAGGTTGTGTGGATGCTGGGGTGGCTTTTCCAGTGCTTGCCCTAACACTGATGGCAGTGAGTGAGGTGGGAGCCTGCCTGCAGCCACCCTGGCTCTGGCAAAGGCTGCTGTCATATACGGCCCCGCACAGCCCCATATGGCCCCATGCGGCCCTATATAGTCTCACGAAGCCCCACAGAGCCCGATGCAGCCCCACATGCTCCTACCTGCACTTGCTCTGGGTGGTAGAGCTGTGGCTTCCAGTCTGGGATCCAGCCCATGCCGCTCTCTCCATTGCCAAATTTCTCACAGAAAGCCCCGTACTGGGGCTGGGAGTGCCCACAGCGGTGAGGGTCATGGAAGGCAACGTAGAGGAAGAATGGCCTAGCGATGGAGAGGGTGGAGGTGGTATAGCAAAGGGCTGCCCATGCCCCCAAGACCAGCCCTCAGCTGTGCAGGGATGAGCTGGGGTTGGCGGGAGAACTCCCACCTAATGTGGGCTTCTGGATATGTGGTGACCCAGAGACAAGGTGTCCCTTCCTATTTGTGACCAAACGGGACAAAGAGACACATCTTCAGTGAGGCTGTTTTCCCTCTCCTTTCCTGTGCCACCTCACAGCCCCAGGGATGCAGGGTCCATCTCACCTCTCATCCTGGCTCTGCAGGAACTGCTGGACAAGCGCTTTGATTCGAGTGATGTTTCTCCCAACCTGCAAGACCGAACTGTTCTCCTCTGTGTAGGCAAAGTCGAAGGGGTAGACAGCCTCAGGCCCAACGTGCTTCTTCCCAATTATCCCTGCAAGAACGCAGACACGTGGTTGTGCCAGGAGCAGCGGGGAGCCAGGGTAGGATGCTGGCTGGTGCCTGGGCTGCGTTCATAGAACGCTGCTGAGAGTGGAAGATGCTGCCTGCTTGTTTAGTCTTTTTTGCTGGTTGCAGAGGCACTTCCACATCTGCTCAGGAAACAGGACCCACCTGGGGACCATGCTGTCCCAGGTCAGAGGCGTGGTTAAGCACTAGAGCAGCTGAGCAGCTTGGGCTGAAGTTTGGGTCAAGCACAAGCTTTGTGTGACCTGGGAACCAGGAAGGAGCAGGATGAGGAACAAGAAGTGGAAGCAATGTGTTACGAGGATGGGAGAGGAGCAGTGGTGAGGGGAAGTGAAGCAAAAACCAGGGGTCAGTACAAAGCATGGGCACAAACCCAGCTGGTCCAGCTGGTGCTTGCAGATGGGTTAGTGGTGAAGCTCTCTCGTCCGATGGGGTTTGGTGAAGGAGGGGGGGGACATTTGTTGGGCTAATAGTGGGACTCGATGATTTTAAATGTCTTTTCCAACCTTAATGATTGTATGATTCCCTGTGTATATCATCTGCCCTGGGCTTCCTACCTGTCCGGATGCCTGCCTGGCTGAGCAGCTGGGGCAGGCTCCGCACGCTGTCAAAGGAGTTGAAGTGGTGCACATCCTGGTGAAGCCCATACATCCCATTCTGGTGCTGCAGGTGGGGTAGACAACACGGTTGGATGGTGCCTGCCAGCCTGGTGCCCAACCAAGTCCGGCTGGGCACCAAGCGTTCATGCATGGGAAAGCAGGCCCCAGGGGCAGGGGAGAGAGTGGGTTATTGGGCATGAGGTGATTGCCAGGTCTTGTAACCATGCTGTAAGCATGCTGGTTCTGGTCATCCTTGAGTGCCCACTGTGACCTGTTAGTCCCGGTCTCCGTGTGCGGGTGACCCTACCTGGGGTAAGCCGGTCAGGATGCTGGCCCGGCTTGGGGAGCAGCTGCTGACAGAGGTGAAGGCATTCTGGAAGATCACACTGTGTCGGGCCAGCGCATCTAGGTTGGGTGTTCGGATGGCTGAGTTGTTGTAGATGCCGATCTCAAAGCCACCATCATCCGCTGCAGCGGGAGGAGTGTGGGGTGAGCTCTGCAGCACTGAGCCTGCCACCCAGCATGTCCCTAACTGTGCAGGGGACACACACACACACAGGATGGACACAGTAGTGACAGGAAAAGCTGGAGAAGTGCTCTTTATCAGGGACTGCAGGGACAGAACAAGGGAAAGAGAAGGCTCCGGGGAGACCTTAGAGCAGCCTCCCAGCACTGAAAGGGGCTCCAGGGAAGCTGGGGAGGGGCTTTCACATGGGCCTGGAGTGACAGGATGAGGGGGAACAGCTTTAAACTGGAAGGGGGAAGATTTAGATTGGACCTTAGGAAGAAATTCTTCACAATGAGGGTGGGAGGCCCTGGCCCAGGTTGCCCAGAGCAGTGGTGGCTGCCCCATCCCTGGAGGTGTTCAAGGCCAGGCTGGATGGGGCTGTGAGCCCCCTGATCCAGTGGGAGGTGTTCCTGCCCATGGCAGGGGGTGGGACTGGATGGGCTTTGAAGTCTCTTCCAACCCATCCCACGATTCGGTAACACCGGGAGCATCCCTGCGCTCGGGAGCAGCCGGGCCGGGGCCAGTGCTCCGGGACCCTGCACTCACCCAGCAGGAGCAGCGCGTTGCGGGCCGGGGCCGCGCCGGGCGGGAGCGCGCTCAGCAGGAGCGGCAGCGCCCAGAGCCGCATCGCACCGGCACCGGCAGTAGCACCGCAGCTCGGCGGGGTTCGGCAGGGCGAGGCTCGGCTCGGCGGCTCCTCCTCTGCCCCGGTCACATGAGGTGTCCCGGGCGGAGCTGCCGGATGCGTCGGGAGCTCCGGTCCCGCGGTAGGAAACGGGATTGCCGGGCGGCGCCTGCCAGGGCTGCGGGCGAGCTGCCCGCCCCCCCTCTCTCCCCCTCCCCCCCCCCCCCGCCCCCCGCAGTCCCGGGGCGGCTGCGAGGCCGCGATCCCCGTGCCTCCCCTGGGGATATTCCGCCTCCCCTGGGTTCCCTCTGCTCCGCCCCCCCCCCCCCCCCCGTCGGGAACGGGCTCGTTCCGGCGGCAGCTCCTGCGGGAGCTGCGGCCGAGCTGCTCTCGGTCCTTCCCGTCCCCGGGTGGCTTGCGAGCCCGGGGACCCTGTGCCTCCCCCGGTGGGCTGGGAGCCCCGGCCCCCGCGGTGGAAAACGGGATCGCCCGGGTGGTTCCCACGCAGCCCCCCAGTTTCTCCCGTCCCGGGATTCCCTTGCTTCCCTTGGGGTCCCCCTGCCTTCCCCGGGGTCCCTTTGCTCCATCACCCGCCGTAGGGAACGGGAACCTCCCGGTTGTTCCCACGTAGCCCCCCGGTTCACCCTGTCCCGGGATCCCCCTGCCTCCCCCGGGGTCCCTCTGCTCCATTCCCCGCCGTAGGGAACGGGATCATTCCGGTGGTTCCCCCGCAGCCCCCCCGTTTCCCCCCCGTTTTCCCCCATTCCCCGCCGCCTCTCAGCCCGCGGTCCCTGTGCCTGCCCCGGCGAAGCGGGAGCTCCATCCCCGCGGTGCCCGGGGATGTCGGAGCCCCGGCAGCGCGGGCAGAGCCGCTCCTGCCCGTGGCCGGCGCTGCGGGCTCGGCTGCCCGTGCTTCGCTGGCTGCCGCGCTACTCCCTGTCCTGGCTGCAGCTGGACCTGGTGGCCGGGCTCACCGTGGGGCTCACCGCGGTGCCACAGGCGCTGGCGTACGCTGAGGTGGCCGGGCTGCCCGTGCAGGTGGGTGGCAGCGCCCTGCGGGGGGACACCCGCTCCGTGTCCCGTGCACGTTTGCCAGGTCCCTCCCCACTGCCAGCCCTGACCCCGTGCAGCCACCCATTTCCCAGCTCCCTCCCCACTGCCAGCCCGCATCCTGTGCAGCCTCCTGTGTTCCAGGTCCTTCCCTGCTCCAAGTCCTGTGCACCCACCAATTTTCCAAGTCCCTCTCTGCTGCCAGCCCTGATCCCACACACTCACTCATTTCCCAGGTCCCTCCCTGCACCACGTCATGTGTGCTTGCCCATTTCCCAGGTCCCTCCCTGATGCCAGCTCTGATCCCATGCAGCCACCCGTTTTCCAGGGCAGGAAGCCTGGAAGCTGTTTGCTAAGGGCTGTCTGCAGGCTCTGAAGAGACCTGAGAGCATCCCATCCCTCATCCCAGAGGTGCCTGGCACGTCCCAGCTCCCAGTGTTGTGCCAGCGCTCCTTTTGTCCCTTGTGCAGTATGGCCTATATTCTTCCTTCATGGGCTGCTTTGTCTACTGCTTCCTGGGCACCGCCAAGGACGTGACGCTGGGTCCCACAGCCATCATGTCGCTCCTTGTCTCCTCTTACGCATTCCACGAGCCTGTCTATGCTGTCCTGCTCGCCTTCCTCTCCGGCTGCATCCAGCTGGCCATGGGGCTCCTGCACCTCGGTGAGATGCTCTGGCCGTGTGTGGTTGTATTTTTAGGATGTCGCTGTTTATCCTGTAGCTGTTCCTGCTCACCCCTGTGCTCTCCAAGACACTGGGGTCGTCCTGTTAATGCTTGTGACAGCTTTGTGTGCACGCAGACACTCTGTACTCCCCACCGAGGCCAGCAGCGTGTTTACTTCTACCCATCCCATGCAGGTTTTCTTCTGGATTTCATTTCCAGCCCTGTCATTAAAGGGTTCACATCGGCTGCTTCCATCACCATTAGCTTCAACCAGGTCAAGGTAGGGTCTACTGGTCTGCTCCAAACAGCCCACTCTCTCCTGGAGCCAGCTGTGCTGAGGAGCTGGAATATTTAGTACCAGGCCAAGTGATGTGCTCAGTGTGAGTGGAAGGAGCCCCAAAGCGGGCATGGGTCCTCCCTGCCAGCAGTTCTGGTGGGCCCCTGAGCGCTCTGTTCTGGGCAGGCCAAGGCAAACCCACCCTTGGTGGCATTCAGGACACCAGGACATTTGATTTGATCACTTGCAGGAGGTGCTGGGTGATTCTCTCAGCGTTGGTGGGTTTGCAGCTCTGCCTGTCCCTCTCTGGCTTCTCAGGGACCTGAGGCCCTTGGGCTTTTCTGGGGCTGCAATGCTTCCTTCGTGGTTAACCAAAATCAGAGACTCAGGGAGGTGGTGTCAGGCTGTGCCAGGAACCAGCGGGACGGTGTTGGCCAATGGCTGCGGTCGCTGGTTGGCCGAGGTGCTGGGCCCTTGCTGCTGCTCCCGGCAGGGTGCAGGGGAACAGCAGGGCTGTGGCAAGGGCCTCTGGGAGCTCTGTGTGTGCAGGACGGGGGCCTGGGAGTGGGGAAAAAATATCAGAGCATCTCTTGAGTCCTGCCCGCACGGAGCCACGCAGGGAAAGGGCTGCCCTGGAGTGCTCTCCCACCAGCAGCGCTAACGCCGTGCGTGTGCCAGGGCCCCGGGCAGGGCTGAGCCTCGGTGTTCCTGGCAGTCCCTCTGTGGCATACGGCAGCTCAGGTTGGGCTGGGCTTTCACCAGGCTTTTATCTTCCTGCACAGAACATCCTGGGGCTGCAGGGCATCCCTCGGCAGTTTTTCCTGCAGGTGTATGAGACGCTGCGGAGAATCGGGGAGACCAGGTCAGCCCCATCCCTGCACTTGCCCTACTCCATCCTCCTGCAGCCGCGGGATCTCAGGCTCTGCCGCTTCGCTCCCCATCTCTTTGCTCACACCTTGGACCGATTTCTCTGTCCGTGCCCAGTGCTGTGACACAACTGCTTGTTCTCAGCCATTTCCATTTGAGCTGGAAATCTGAAGGTGAGGGAGCATGCAAGCTCCCAGCCTGCCAGAGGGGAAGGATGGGGGATGCTTGTCCGATTTTCCGCTCTTGGTTAGGCACAGCAGGATCTTGCCAGCCTAAAGACACATCCTTGGGACTGCCAGTGTGGGAAGTCCTGCTCCAATTTTTCACAGGCCAAGAGGGAGCTCAGGCATCCCCATGTGTGTGTGTGTGTCCCCCCAGCTTCATCACAGCTGGCTGAACACCTCCTAGCTGTGGGGGGCATCAGCTGGAGGGGGAGGAGGCAGGTCCTGCTGTATGGATCCTGCCTGTCACATGGGACCTTCTTCCCTGTTTATGAAGAGCCCACAAACCATCAACATCATTCTGCTTACTGGAGGGCATCTCCTACTCCCTTGCCTGCTGCCCCCCAAGCGAGGTGACCCGTTTTGCTGATGTCATGCCATGGAGGTGCTGGCAGCATCCCTGCCAGCTGCTGTGCATGCCTGGGCATGTGCTCTTCCTCCCACAGGGCTTTGCAGTTGCTCTGCCTGTGCTCCACAGCATGTTGGGGCTGGCATTGATGCTGATGTGGCCGTTACAGAGCTGGGGATGCCATCCTGGGGCTGACCTGCCTGGCCGCACTGGCAGGGCTCCGGGTAATGAAGAGCCACCTGCCCCGAGTTGCTGGTGTGGAGCCGTTGGCCGCCAGGATCAGCTACCTGATTGTCTGGACCTCCGCCACGGGTGTGTTGGCCATACCCTGCCCTCTCCCTTCTTTCCCCAAAACCTGGGGTCTCAGCTCTCCTGGGCAGGGAAGAGACAGCCCAAAACTGGTAAAGCCCAGGTCGGAAGGTGTTGAGACCTGGAGGTGGGTCAGGGAGGACAAAGCTCCAGGGATAGTCCTGCTTCTGTGCATGTCCCTGCATGTCCCTTCCTAAGGCTTGGAAGGTCTCTGCACCCTGGGTACCCACCTCCTGCGGTCCCTCCCACCGCTCTGGTCTCTGGACAGGTTTTCACGTTGCTCTCTTTACTGCAGCACGCAATGCCCTCGTCGTCCTGTTTGCTGGGCTGGTTGCTTACTCCTTCCAGGTGATGGGCTCCCAGCCGTTCACGCTCACCGGCAGCATCCCCCAAGGCCTCCCTGCCTTCCAGCTGCCGCACTTCTCCATGGATGCACCCAATGGCACCATCCCCTTCAGGAGCATGGTGGAGGTGGGTGCCAGGCTGGCTGGAGGAGGCTGGACTTCCCACGGGCTTTTGTCTTCCTACTCCTGCATTTGCTGGTGCAGCAGGGGCTGCTGTGGGGTGACCCTCGGCCCTCGGTGGCAACACTCATCACATCCTTCCCTCTCAGGACATGGGGATTGGACTGGCTGTGGTCCCTCTCATGGGCCTGCTGGAGACCATTGCGATTGCCAAGGCTTTTGGTATGGCTGTGCCAGGCTCCCGTGCCTGCGCTTGCAGGATGAATCTCTGTAGTGGGTTTGGGGTGCCAGGGAAGTTGCTGTTCCCACAGGGGCAGTGGGAGGGACTGGCCTGCCCATGCCAATCCCGGTTCATAGTGCGGGCTGGCAGGAGGGGTCTCACTGCCTGCTGCCACCCCCCTCCCTCGCCAGGCAGCTTCCCCATGCCTGACTGGGGAGCCGGCTGGGGGTCCCTGCATTGCACAGGAGCTGAGCGTTGTCCTGAGGGCTGTTCCTGCACACAAGGGGGTGCTGGGGTGGGGCCCAGAGGTGACTCAGGCACTGCTGGCCCTGCTCCATTCGTGAGCTTCTGAGAAGCTCTGGGCATTGTCACTTGTCTCCTTTCAGCCTCGCAGAACGATTACAGGATTAACCCCAACCAGGAACTGCTGGCTATGGGTAAGAGGCTGCTCAGAGCAGGAGGGCGGGGGGTGGGGATCCAGCTCCAATGCCACTGTGTGTCCCACAGCCCCTGAGCTACCAGAAATCCCCACCTTAGCAGTCCTACCTCTACCTCAAGTTTCACCTTTCTCATCTTGCATGGTGTGCCCCCAGCCTTGCTCACAGCTTAACAATTCCCAGAGCAGCCTGAGCCCAGCTCTCACTGCTGGTCAGACTCCAAAGTGGCCCTGGGTACCAGCCTGGGATGACAGAGGTCATAAGAGTGGCACAAACTGGATGGTGCCTCCTGTAGCTGCTGCATTCCCATCCTCTCCTTCCCCACTACAGGCTTCGCCAACATCCTGGGCTCCTTTGTCTCATCATATCCCATCACAGGCAGCTTTGGCCGGTGAGTAGCAGGGTGGGGAGTGGAGCCCCAGCCTGCAGGATGCTTGGTAGGGTTGTGTGGTAAGTGCGCTCTGCAAGATCTTGGGTGGAAGGTTGCATGGAACCTGGTGGGTCCCTGAGATTGTGTCCTGGTCCCCAGCTGCCCACCTTGACTCCTGGGCTATGCATGGGTCCTGCAGCGACCTTCCCTCTCATCTTATGTGCTCTGTGCTGGAGGCTGGGAGCTGCAGGCTTGATCATGTTTCTCCATGGTGGGTGGTTTTCGTGGGTGGGGTCTCTGGACAGCTGTTGGGGGCGGCTGCCAGCCCCAGCCAGCCTCCAGCAAGGCCTAGGACAGTGCGGTGTTGCTCTGCATTTCAGGACAGCGGTGAATGCACAATCGGGTGTCTGCACCCCGGCGGGAGGGCTCGCCACAGGTAGAGCCCTTGACCTTGCTGTGGGCTGCTCTGCAGGTCCCCGTGCCCAGCACCCACTCTCCCTGGGCATCCTGGTCATTGAGTCTCCACAGCTGAGGTGCTCCCCATCTCCCACAGGCGCCCTGGTACTGCTCTCGCTGGCGTATCTCACCTCGCTCTTCTACTACATCCCCAAAGCGGCACTGGCTGCCGTCATCATCTCAGCTGTGGTCCCCATGTTTGACACTGGGATATTCAGGACGCTCTGGAGGGTTAAGAGTGAGGGCATGAGCTGGGAGCTGTCAATCCCCCAACGCATCTGAGCTCTGCCTGCAGTGCAGGTGCCATCTCAGAGGGCCCTGTGCTACAAGGACAAGGTGCAGCTGCGCATGGATTATGTCTCTTGCAGGGCTGGACCTCGTGCCCCTCTGTGTGACGTTCCTGCTCTGCTTCTGGGAGGTCCAGTACGGCATCGTGGCTGGGGTGCTGGTCTCAGGGATTTTGCTTCTCTACTCCATTGCCAGGCCCCCAATAAAGGTGGGCTTCACACCTTGCCTTGGATGCAGTGGGGCCAGCTGGACTCACCAGGGAGCAGGGAGATGGGAGAAGGCTCCCTGAAGGCAGCAGGGTGCTGGGGTGCAGGATACTTCCGACCTGCTCCTGCCCTATCCTGTGCCCCCAGCCTGCTGTTGGTGGCCCTTTTCAAGGAGCACAAGGAAAGGAGTATCCCAGGAGCTGGGAACAGGAGAGGGAGGCATCGTTGACCCTGTTCCTGCTGTTGCCTGGAGTGTGTGCAGGAGGGGTTTCCCTGAGGAAACGGGGTCCCTCCGTGTTCCCCACCAGTAGGAAGGATGATGCTTTGCTTTGTCACACAGGCTGTTGTCCCTGTCTAGAGAAGTTTTCAACCCCGAGCATCCCATAACTCATGTCCCTTGTCTGGGGTCTTGCACAGGTGTCGGAAGGGGACGTGCTCCTCGTTCAACCAGGGAGCAGCCTGCACTTCCCAGCCATCGAGTGGCTCCGGGACACTGTGTGCAGCCATGCCCTGGCAGGTACACTGTTCCCTGTTGCGCTGGCTTGTCCTGGGACCCTGGCTATAACCAGGTGCCCACCTGTTTCATTGCTGTGGGGGTGGCAAGTGCTCCCCAGGACTGCAGGCTGCGGGTACAAGCCAGCCCAGCCCAGCCCAGCTGCTGTGTGGCAGGGACCAGCCCCTGGCTACTGCCACTCTCCCGAGGCTGTCTCACCCCTTCCAGCCATGGCTCTGGCTCTAAGGGCTGCATGCCCTGGGCTGGTGATTTCTGAATTCATCAGGGCCATGACCGTATGCTCTTCTTCAAGCAGCATCTCCACCACGCTCCATCATCCTTGACTGTCGCCACATCAGCAGCATCGATTACACGGTGGTGGTGGGGCTGACAGAGCTGCTGCAGGAGCTGCGCAAGCATGGCCTCTCACTGGCCTTCTGCAGCCTGCAAGTACGTGGGGTGCAGCCTTGGCTGTCCCTGTGCCAGGTCCAGCTGCCTCTCCCTGTGCCAGGCACCAGCTCTGCTCCCCAGGGCAGGGACAGTGCTGATGGGCTGGCACCTGCAGCGAGGATGCTACTGCCTCTCTTCTGGTAGCACCTTCATCTCAAAGCAGTGGAGGCTGCAGCATCTGAGTCCAGCTGCAGGACGCAGGGCGATGGGGAAGGGCTGCATCCTCTTTTTTGGGCTGGCTGCGGGTCTTAGAGCCCCGGAGAGATGGGAGACAGCCAGCAGCAGCTCCCCCAGCCAAGGTTTCTCTGCCTCCAGGACCCTGTTCTCCAAGTCCTGCTATCTGCAGACCTAGAAGGATTCCAGCATTTTCCCAACTGGGAGGAGGCAGGTGAGGCCCTGGGCTGCCCTGGGTTGTCTCCCAGGTCTGGGGGATCCCACGCTGCTGCTGAGTGGGGCTCTGGAAGACGAGCCCAGTAGTTATCAGCCCCCAAAGATGCAGTGAGGGAGGCTGCAGGGACCAGGCTCCTGGAAAGGCAAGCAGAAGTCCCTCTGGACTTGGGGATTCATAGTGAGCTTTGGCTTAACTCTCTGTCGTGCTTTTTCCTTGCTCAGAGCAGTGTGGAGGAGCAGAACCCAGGGACTGCTTCACCAGCACCAGCGAGAGCTCATTGCTGCCCACCGGGCTCATCCAGTGAGTTGAGGAGCTGCCTGGGACCTCATGGGCAGCATCATCTTTCCAGCTCCTCTCCTCCAGTTGTGCCAGGCCTGTGTACACATGGTGCCGCACAGAGCGGTGGCTGTGACACCCTGGTGACTCCTGACCAGCACCTTCCATAGGAGCCACCTGCCCCTGTCCTGCCTCCTGCCCCTGTCCTGCCTTCTGCATGGGTTTTGGGGTGCCTGGCAGGGCTGGCATCATTCCTGCATCCCACACAGGGATGAGCAGGGCATGGCCAAGGACGAATGCTCCACGGAGGGGCTTAGTGGGGCAAAAACATTCCCTATCACAGGTACCAGGACAAAGCCATTCCTCCTCCAGGCCTTTCCCATCCTTGAAGCTGCTTCCTTTTTTAAATCAACTGGTTTTAATTCTGGAGATTTTTCTTGTTCTGGCATATCCTGAACTGTGACACAGAGTTCTCCTGCCAAAGCAAGTTTCAAGGGTGCTGACACTGCCCTCCAAGCTCTCAACCTCAGTCTGCTGGGAGATGAAAACCAGCAGTGATTTTACTCTTTACTGATCCCTCTTGGTTTGGGAGTGTTCTGCCAAACACTGCCATTGAGAAGGGCTGGGCTGTCCCCCTGTGGGTTGCCAGACACCCGAGGGGAAAGAAATGGTGACAGCAGCTCGTGCTTGCCCTGCTTTGAAAAAGGTGCAAAAAGCAACTCTGCTCTCGGGCAGTGGGGTGGGGGGGACAGAGTTCAGGAGAAAGTGGTTTTCCTGAACTGCCATTTGTTGGCACCTATGTCAGGAGGGTGTAATAAAGCCGTAGTTGCAAATGAGCCAGTATGATCTCTGGCTTCCTTCATTTTCTGCTGGAAGGAAGAATTAAGTTCTAATTTCTGGGTACTCCCAAGCAAACCAAGGAAAAGAAACTGAAATGAGGCTGCTATGTGACTCAGCGTTCAAAGGTCTGCTCTGGCACAACTGCTTTGCTAAAGGTTTTGCAAGTTTTGCAGAGGCGCCCAGGAGCCACAGAACTGTAAGGGCCGACAGAACCTGCTGCTGGAGGCTGCACAAACACTTTTGCAAGCGGAGCAGCGCTGGGTGGCAAGTTATGTGCTGCACTGGCAGCAGAGAAGCATTTGCAGAACTGGAAGGGCAGGTGTGCCCTCTCTTCCTGTCCATCTGACTGTCCCTCTCCCCAGACAAGGAGTGACCAGGGCAGAGATGGAGCAGATTTGACCTGTCCTGTTCACGCTGAGCGGTAGCTGGCTACAGCCCTGCGCTGTGTGAGGTTGTGCTGTGAAAGCTGTTCTGCACCCTGAGGGGAGGTGACCGTGGCTGGACACCATGTGCCCAGCAAAGTGGTTTCATCACTGCCTTCTGAAGCTGAGCAGGAGAGAGAAAATATAATGCATGGCTCGTGAGTTAAGATAAGAATGGGGAGATCACTCACCAGCTACTGTGACGGGCAAAACAGACTCGATTTAGGAAAAATTAATTTAATTTATTGCAAATCAAATCAGACTAGGGTAATGAGAAAACAAAAATAAATCTTAAAACACCTTCTTTCCACTCCTCCCTTTTTCCCAAGCTCAACCAGCAGTGATACTCTACTCACAAATACTCTACTCCCTCCCCCCCAGCAGCACACAGCAATGGGGAATCAAGGTTGCAGTCAGTTTATCACATGTTGTCTCTGCCACTCCTTCCTCCTTACAGGGAGGACTCCTCACATTCCTTCCCTGCTCCAGCATGGGAACCCTCCTTTGGGAGAGAGTCCTTCATGAACTTCTCCAATATAGTTCCTTCCCATGGGCTGCAGTGCTTCATGAACTGCTCCAGCATGAGTCCCCTTCCATGGGTGCAGTCCTTACAGCAAGACTGCTTCAACATACATCCACTCCACGGGGTCACAAATCCTGCCAGCAAATGTGCTCCAGCTTGGGCTCCTCTCTCCATGTGGCCACAGGTCCTGCCAGGAGCCTGCTCCAGTGCGTGCTTCCTATGGATCACAGCCTCCTTCAGACATCCACCCGCTCCAGCGTGGACCTCAACGGGCTGCAGAGGCACAACGTGCCTCACCATGGTCTGCACCAGGGGCTGCAGGGGAATTTCTGCTCTGGCACAGGGATCGCCTCCTCCCCCTCCTTCTCCACTGACCTTGGTGCCTGCAGGGTGGTTTCTCTCGTGCATTTTCACTCCTTTCCTCCCGCAGTTTTTCCCTCCCTCTTAAATATGTTATCACAGAAGTGCTAGCACCATCGCTGCTGGGCTTGTCCTTGGGCAGCAGTGACGCCGTCTTGGAGCCAGCTGGAGTTGGCTCTATCGGACAGAGGGAAGGCTTGTAGCAGCTTCTCCAAGCCAACCCTGTAGACCCCTGCTACCAAACCCCCATCACGCAAACAAAGTACAACAACACCCAGAGAGGAGCTCAGCAGGACAGCGGCAGGATGGGGCTCAGGTAAGCCCTGTCAGGGGGCAACCAGGGTGGGCAGAGTGGGAAAAGAGAGGGAGAAGGGGGGTAAAAGGGCCAGTCGTGTCGATAGTGTGTGTGCTCAAACTGGTGTGTGCGAGACAGTGCGTGAGTGCTAGTGAAGATCAGGCCAGCTCGGTCCCTGTTGGATCTGGGGATGAGGTGACAGCCACGTCCCTGCTTTGGGCTATTGGATTCAGCATGGCATATTTTCCTCCAACACAATTGCCCACCCTGTCCTGCATCCCTGAGCTGTCTGAGGGGCCCAAATGCTTCACAGAAGGGTGAAACCCCCCATGGTTGTTCCCAGTGCTGACACAACCCTGTTTGTGATCTTTTGCTGCCTGTGTTACTGCAGCAGCTCAGAGACCAGGTGGGGACAAGAACCCGTGGATGGTGGCCTGAGGGATGCTCCACTACAGGTGAATGTCCCCATCCCACCAGCCAGAAATGGAAAAAAGAGGGACTTTGCTGGACATATGGGGACTGCTGAATCTGGGCTTAGAAAGAAGGGAAGGGGCTGAGCTCCAGGCCCGTCTCCACCAACATTGGGCAGCTGGAGTGGGCAGCAGGTATCGAACATGGGATGATGCTCAGGAAGATGCCCAGGAGGGTGCCCAGGAGGGTGCATGGGAAGATGCCCGGGAGGGTGCATGGGAGGATGCACAGGAGGATGCATGGGAGGGTGCCCGGCAGCCAGGCCCGTGCTCGGGCAGTGCTGTCTCCTGCAGAGCCGCAGACCCCGGCGCGGAGCGCACACACACACACGCACACACACAATCCCCACTCAGCCCCGGTGCGGGGCGGGACCCCGGCAGGAGCCACCCGGTGCGGGGGGCGGTCGGGGCCTGGCCAGGGGCGGTGACGTTCCCGAAATGAAACTGAGTGGTTTGGAGCAAAAGCGAAAGTTCGCCGAGTGGGGAGCATCGGTGAGGGCTCGGCGGGCGCCGGTGCCCGGCCCGGCGAGCTGCGGTAACAGGACGGGACAGGGCGGGGAACGGGGAAGCGGGAGGGCTTGTCGGGGGCTCCGGTGCGGGCAGCGCGGCGCGAGGGGGGCTGCTCTGCCAGGCGGGGCGAGGTGGGCTCCGGGTCCCCCTGCAGCCACCCCTGGTGCGCCCTGAAGCCCCAGGGCGCCCCGACTCCTCCGGTGGGTCCGACCGTCCCCTGGGCACTCCCCTCCTCTCCGTCCCCGTGCAACTGGGACACGTCTCCGCGTAACGGACACCTTCCCTTCCAGTCTCTCCAAGTCCCCGGCCGTCCTGGCTCGCGGTGTCCTCTCGTGGGCGTCGAACCCCCCCCCCCGCCCCCGCCCCCTGTGCCCCGACTACTCCGGTGGTTCCGGCCGTGCTCTGGGTAATCCCCTCCCTGGGCACCCGGGACACCCGTCCCCGCGGTGCATGCGGGACGTACCGGACCCTCCCCGAGCCTCCCAGTCCCCGGCCATCCTGGCTCCCAATGTCCCCCATGCTCCCCGGTCCCCACCCCCGGTGCGTCCAGTTGCCCCCTGGGCATTCCCCTCCACGTCCAGTACCGGTCTCCCAGTCCCCGGCCATCCCGACCCCGATGCCCCCGGTCCCCCTCCGTTTTCCCTCCCCCGCTCCCCGGCCCTCACGTCACCGGCTTCATTTGCATGTCACCGCCCCTTCGCCGCGCCATTGGTCCAGCCTCCAGTCTCATTTGCATATCCGTGCGGGAGGGGCAGGGGCGGGCGCCTATCCGGGGGCGACATATGGTCATTTTGCATACAGGCTCCGCCCCCCCGCGTCAGCCCCGCCTCTGCCCCAGGCAGTGCAGGTGAGGGGCGGGGCTGCGGTTTCCGGTCCCGCCAAGCCCAGCCGAGCCCAGCCCTGCCCAGCCCAGCCCTGGGGATCCGGGAATCCTGAAGGCAAGGAGGGGCCTGCCAGTGGGGTCGCCTTGGGGTTCTCCTGAGGCCCAGACGCGCTGCCCCGTGCTTCCATAACATAAGAAGGATATGCTGTTGTTGGAATGGGTTCAGAGAGGCTACGAAGAGATCAGAGCACCTCTGCTATGAGGGGAGGCTGAGAGAGTTGGAGTTGTTCAGCTGGGAGAAGGCTCCAGGGAGACCTTAGAGCAGCCTCCCAGTACTGAAAGGGGACACAGGAAAGCTGGGGAGGGGCTCTTGGTCAGGGAGAGCAGGGATAGGATGAGGGGGAACAGCTTTAAACTGGAGGGGGAAAGAGTTAGATTAGACGTTAGGAAGAAATTCTTCATGATGAGGGTGGTGAGACACTGGCACAGGTTGTCCAGAGAAGCTGTGGATGCCCAATCCCTGGAGGTGTTCAAAGCTTATATGTTCTATGATTCTGTGAAGGAACACAACCAGCTGCTTCCTCCCCGCAGAGGCTTTCCTGAAGGAATCATAGAATCATAGAATGGTTTGGGTTGGAAGGGACCCTAAAGCCCATCCTGTTCCTGCACCCTGCCATGGGCAGGAACACCTCCCTCTAGACCAGGCTGCTTAAGACCTCATCCAACCTGGCCCGGAACACCTCCAGTGAGGGAAACATCTTCCAAAGTGTTTAGGTTTTCCCGCCCAACCTGAGGGCCTCACTCCGCACTGTCCCAGTGTGCTTCCTAAAAGTAAAACTATACAGGTGGTTCTGTGACCAAGGTTCATGGCTTCATGTTAATGTATATATTTATCTTCCTGCCCCATTCTTTTCTCTCTTCCTTCTGTGGCTCTGGCAAAGGTTATCGCGGCGATTGTGGCTGGGGAGCATGGAGAGCCATGGGCATCGCTTGGTTTCTGGGGAGGAGTCGCCAGGTGTTCACAGCAGATCTGAGGCCTGGCTGGCTGCCAGCACTGGGGAGGAGGATCCAGGTAGGAGGGTGCAGTGTGGGGTGGGGACACAGTGCAGACTGGGGTGCCCACTGGTGCCTGTGAAGTGTGGGCTGCTCTGACCTCCCAGGTCGTTACACGCTGCCCTCGTCTCCGTATTGCTTGCCAGAGACAGAGTATTCCTTGCTTTGCAGTGGCTGGTGGGGGACGGAGAGGGAAGTGAGCCGATTGCTGACACCTACAGACGTTTTTTCTCCGTGATCAGACATCAAGTTCCATTTTGCTGATGAGCTGGTGCCATTTTGTGCAATGCTGTGTTACAAAGACCGCTCTGGTCCCTCCTGAGCCAGAATTCCTGTCTTCAGCTTATTGTTAGATTTGGAATTCACTGCCTGAACTGCTGCTCACACACTAATTCTTCCTCTATGAACAGTAACAGAATCAAGTACACAGTTAATGCAGTTACACTGGGGGAAACATTTCCTAAAGTTTTATTTGTTTAAAGAGCAAATGACCCAGGCCACCAGAATTGGTTTTGATATGTTGATAGGAAGAAGTAGGGTCCTAAAAGAATACAGTGGATCAGCCTGCTGTAGTCATGACAAGATCAGTCCTTAGCAAATCTCAGAGCAATCCAGGACTGCAAGGTATCAAACTCAGGATCTCCAGGTCTTAAATGCTGTAGGAAAAACATCCAAAGCATCTGTTCTGGTGGTCCAAAAGCTTTGTCTTCTGGCAAAGTTTAAAGGTGATGGAAGGAGTTGTAGTGCTTTACCAGGTAAATATGCTCTCTGGCTGGGGTACCAGGGAATTCTACTGAGTAAATGTGTGCAGGTCAAGCTCTGTCGACAGAAGAGTCACTGAGGAGCAGGAAAAGCTCAGGGAAGAGTTTAAACTCTTCAAGTAATGGCATGATAGTAAATTGGGTATTAAACAATATTGGAAAGGGTGCCTGCTTCAGGTCCAAAACAACCTACTGTTATTAAGCACAGTGCAACCTTTGGGCTGTCATACTCAAAGGGGCTGTGAGCTACCTTCACCGTGATTTTTGTTCTCCTACTCCCCAAAATACCCAGAGGAATTCAGTGTCTCTTGGTGTTGGTTTATCTCCACTTAAAGAGGCTAAAAGCTTTTGATCTCAAAATTGAGGTAGAAGTGCCTGTAGAACAGGGCTGCAGAAGGCAGTGATTTGCTCTGATTCCTTACTCGGATCTGAGCTGCCTCTTCATGCGTTTTAAGGACTGGATAAAACTATTCATGATAAAAAGGGAATCTGCCATGCCTTCCTGGACACAGCGCTCAGCTGGGTCGTGGAGGTCATACAGAAGGCTGTGAAAGCAGAGCAGTGTTTGTGTACTGTCACTGCACAACCCCAGGGGCCTTGAGCATCGTGGCAGGTGGTTGTGGTTCTCAGCACCTGCTGCTTTGCCCAGTGACATGTTAGCTGAAGGTAGGACAGGTAGATCAGTACCTCAGTACAATGGTTTCTTGTCTTAATTATTTTGCTGCTGACTGCAGGAGCCTTGGCGAGGGAAGGAGACTGTGCCAGGGAGGGTGGTGTCAGTGCTAGTGGCAGCTCTTTGTCCCGATCCAATGTCGGGAAGGTTTCAGTAGAATCCCCCAGAACGAGATTAAGGTCAGATGCCGTACATCAAAATCTGCTTTATTATCAAAGGCACAAAGATAAGAGCAATTGTCATAGAATAGAGTAGAATAAAGATAGAGATCAAGCAAGCATTTGGCATAGAATTGCAAGAATAGTCACCACCATGGATCTATGTGGTCCTGAGGGTCCAAGTCTCACAACACATTGGTGGTGGGTGATCACCCTAGGGCTTGCCTGACAGTCCCTTTTATATGCTTTTTGGGCCAGGTAGTCATGTTGACAGCACATACTGCACATCTGCTCACACCTGTACATATGCCACTTCTGCAGAATGTCTTCTTGTAGCTTGGCAGTTCCTGTGTTGCTATTAGCAGCTGATAGCCATCTTTGAGAGATGTTCAGTCCCTCACACTCTTGCATAGGAAAAAGCAAAGTGACTCGTGTGAGTTCGATCAATACATTTAGTCAGCAGCAGACCCTGCTTGCTCACCACCAGCCGAGAACTGTTTTCTTTCCTCCCTCTCTAGCTTAACTATGAACCTTGCCTCCACTGCAGAAAGAAGAGAGGCAAAGCTCACTCCAGCCCCTGACAGAGGAGCAGAGGCTGTAGGAGATGTGAAGGGAAAAGATGCTGACCTGCCTTCTATCCCTGAAACAAACAAGGAGGAGGAGGGAGGATCACTGATGGAGAACCCAAGAGCTCTGATCAGTAACTCGGAGACCAAATCTGCATGCGCTGCCCATGGGCCTCCTTCTCCTACAGAAACACAGGGGATGGAGGAGAAGGGAGCATCACTGCCGGAGAGTCTAACAGCTCCCAGTGATGGCTTGCAGACGGCGCCTCTAAGCATAGCCGATGATTCTTCTGAGAAGTCATTGAAGAAGGTAAGGCTCTTTTTCAGTGCTGAGGAGCAAGGGTAGCTGGTAACTTGTTGCTCTCTCTTTTGTAGAGCAAAGAGGCTGAGCTGCATCCCCCTGAATCCCTTTGTCTGGCATCTAGGTGCTCCTACCTGTGTTCCCAGGCAAGCTGGGGCTGTGTTTGCTCATGTGAAGTGTTGATGTGCAGAAAGCTGAGGCACTGAGCGGCACAGCTCTGCCTGACACAGCCTTTACTGCTCTGAGGGAAACAGTACAGAATTCAGCTTAGTGATTGGTCTGATCTGGTTCATGAGCATCATGCTTGGCACTGCTCTGTGTTTCTGCCGAGGAAGTCTTGAATATGAAACCTACAGAATTCTCAAGAGTTCCTTGCATTTCATAGAAAGTGCTTCCTGGTCTTGTTCCCTCTCTTCCTAATCATTCCTCATTAACGCAGCGTAGTAGGAAGATGTTGGTCCTAGCTGCAATGGAGGAGGTGAAAAGGAATTTCCCCTTGAAAGTGAACAAACAGACATTGTGGTGTTCCTTTTTTTTTTTTTTTTTAAATAGGGAAGGAAGAGGAACAAAGCAAAGAAGAGTCCTCCCAGCTCTGGGGAGCAGGACTCTCTGCCTTCTCTAAGCACAACATCAGCTCAAACCACAGAACTGACCGATACACATGTAATTGCACAAGAAATCCAAACCCTGGGCAGTGAAGTAGCCAAACTGGGTGCTGATGTACTTGCTGGTAACAATGGAGGTGCAAATGAAAGCAAGAGGGCATTAGATCACTTGGGAAAAGAAACTGGAAGTCTGGAAGTGGTTGCAGAATGCAGTGACAGCAGCGTAGATGTGATGACCCCACCAGAGCAGAGCAGTACGGATAATGCAGCTGCCCCATCTCCAATCTCTGTAGCCCCAAAGGAGAAGATGGGGGCTGGAAGTACCATGGAGGGCAGAGAAATGATCAGGAGTAATGTAGAAGGGGGCAGTTGTGCCACTGACACTGGCCAGCTTCCAGAAACCAGACTGGATTCTCAGTCCTCAGGTAGCAGTAAGAAACTGTCCTCAACAGGAGAGAAAGCGAGTATTTCCTCTGAGTTGTCTCCCAGTAAGGGAGAGCCTAAAAGTAAGCCTGCAACTCCTCGTGCTGAATGTCAGAGTCAAGACACAAAGACTCCATCTTTGGTCAAGAGCTCGCAGGCTAGGAAGGAGAAAAAAGACAGCAGGCAGAAAGTGAACTATTCACCATCCAAGGTAAGTGCATGAGTGAGCACTGGTGAGAGAATATGGTTGAGCTGGGCAGAGTTTCCCTTCGTAACTGTGATTCTTTTGTGCTGTCAGTAAAGCTGCTTCACAAAGCTGGGGCTATGGGTTGAGTGCAGGGGACACTATGAAGCATCTGCTTTTCTAGAGTTGCTCTCCTGTGTGTTAGTTCTAGTGCAGTGATGTAGATGTGTGGTTGCTCAGTTACCCCCAGGAAGTGTGAATTGTCTCTTCTCCAGACAGCCCTTCCAGGTGTGCCCTCCAGTGAGGGCACTATTGGATCTCCTCTCACAAGGAAATCTTCATGCATTGGGTTTGTAGTCGTCTGTCGCTTACTCATGGACAGGCTTGTAAAGCTGCGAGTTCCTATTGGTTATCCTTTGCTTTATTTACACCCCATCATCTGGGGACCTGTGACTTATGGACCTGACTTCTTTCCAAGGTTTGTAGATTGGGTTCCTCTTGCAATCTATGCATTATTTTCTTTGACAAATAGCTTCCCTCAGTGAGAGATTAGTATTTTCAGAAGCGTGAAGCTAGCTGGCATGCTGTGGTTTCTGGGTATGCCCACCTGTCTGAAGAAATGTTGGATATTTCTGCAAATGCTGTACTTTCAGGGTCTCCTGTTTAGTTGGGCATTGCTTGTCTTCCTATCGTAGAACGAAGACACAAAGGAGAAAAAGAATACATCAAGTGAGAAAGAGCACAAAATAACTGAGAAGACAAGTCCGATCAAACAGCCTAAAGTAACTGAGAAGACGAGTCGCACCAAACAACCTGAGGTTGCTGAGGGGCATGGTGCTTCAGCTGTAGCAGACAGCAAGGACAAAGAGCAAAAAAAGAACCAGAAACCTGTGGAGAAGGTTAAAGAATGGTGAGAACACCCTTGCTGCTCCCCGGCATTCTTTACTTCTAGGATTTGGTGTGAGGAGGAGTAGAGATCTCCAAATTGAGGTAGAGGGTTGAAATTGTAAGACTAGGTCTTCACATATCTTGGATATGTGGACACAGGGCTGCCTTGTAACTGAGGTAAACTACTGCTTATGCAAAAGAGAGCCAGGGTTTAACTGGGAGTGGGAGCACAGGCCATGTACTGGGTAATGATGTGGCACACTTGGTACTTGAACCTTTTTGAGTATCTGATGAATAAAAAAGAGATTTCTTCTCATTTCTTACTCTAATGAGCAACGTGTACTTCACACATGTAACTCTCTAGAGCTGTTTTGATTAGTATAACTTGTTTTGCTTGATCTGTATGAGCTGGAAGAGGGATAAAGTGTAGTCTTTCCAGGTGACTCTGCTAGTTGAAGTGTTTCTGCTGGCTTTCCAATGCGATGACCGAGCTGCACACGACCAAAGCATTTCATACTGCCTTTAGGAACCCATTTTTCCTTTTTGCACTAGGCTTTACACTAGGCCTGCTGCATGGCATCAGTTTGAGTGAACTGCTGACAGAGCTTAGGACTCTCGCATTCAGTAAGCTGGTGGCTCAGTTCTTGTTTGTTTTTTATAATGAATTGTGCAATTCAAAAAAAAATTAAAGTTAGGAATTTTTCTATTTTCCTTCTAATTCTTTTTTTTGTAGTTCTGTGAGCCGAAGTGGGGGTGTTGAAGTGTATTTCCATGCAATATTATCCAATGACTTCAAACTAGACCCTGAGCTCCATAAAGTGTTCATCAAGGCTGAGGGAATTTCTCCCTATGAAGACTGGAAGGACAATATTTGTGAGATGAGCTGTACCAAGTAAGTACCCTCCTGAATCAAAGAGAGGCACGGGAGAGTTTTGGCTCCAGAGAACAGGATGCAATGCAATACTTCATTTAATACGTAAGTCTGTAGCTGTATGTCTATAGGCGGATATCGCTGCAAAGGGTTTTCATGGTGGAGATAACTGTTCTAAAACTTTCATCAAGAAAGAATAATCACTATTCCTATTAAAAATGGAGTGGTGCATGGAAAAAGAAGCATATAGAAAGCTGACGTCCTTTGCCTTCCTTTGCTGTGTTTTCTGTTTCCTAGGCATCTAGGAGAACATGGATACCTTATTGAAGGAACTGTAACTCTTGCAAGACAAAATGTGGATAAATACATTCCTTACAAATATTGGATTGACTATGGTGAAGGGGAGTATGAATTTATTTACAAGGCTTCAGTATCGAAGGGTTATGTGAATCGCTGCTTATTAATAAAAAGTCACTTGCTCAACAATGGAGGTGAGTTTTTCTGGCTGGAACTGCATATTGGGATGATCCATGGTTTTTTTGGTGGGATGATATGTGGTTTTTTGTGGGATGATCTCTAACTTCATATAGACTAACATTACTATTAGGCAGCACTGTCTGGAGTTGGAAGCCTAATGGGTCCGTGGGGTTATTTCTGTGGACAGCTGAAAGAGTGAAGGCATGCGTAAATGTGTGTGTGTTTCTCTAATGATTGTTCTTCTGTGTTCTCTTCTGTGTTGCTTATTCTAGAATGGCATCAGTATGATGATATTGTGTGTAGAAAGCCTTCTCGAATACAAAGTTTTTGGAATTATGTTTCTCGCAATAAAATCAAAGAGGTGGTGAAAGGGAAGATAATAGCTGCAAATACTATGTTAGAAAGTATCTTCAGCATTCTTGGAACATGGAGTCCTGACAACCTGAGAAACTTCTTATTCCAGCTGAGACAGTTCTATGCCGTTATAGTGGATCAGTGGGTGTATGATGGCACAGCAGTGCGATGGACAGAGTTAGACTTTGGCAAAGAGCAGGTAATCTCTTTTCTTTTAATGGGTACTAGAAAACAGACATTCGGTTACTAAACACAGCATTTTGATTTTGCTGTTGACCTTGTTGGGTTAATTTTGCTTATCCACTCAAAAAGTTCAGGTGTCACAGAGTCATAGCAGGGATCCTTTTGGGGTGAATACCACCGTCTGCCCTGGGAACTTCAGTCCTACCTCTGCAATTAGGTGCTGTTCTGGATATCCTGGATTGGACAGCAGCAGAGCTATGATGTGGCTTATACTTATTTGAGTGGGCTTATATTAATATTAGTTTCCTAAGCCTGGCCCTTTGGTTTTGCTGCCAGTCACTCTGTCACCAACTTATCTGCACTAGTCTGATTTTTTGAGATGAGCTCCTCGTGGTCTAGTTCTAAGCAGTGATGCAGACAGGGCTTCTGGAGTCCTAAATTTCTTACCTGGCATAATTACAAAATATGGCAGAAATGTTATCATTTTTGGGGCTTCGGGCTGGTGTCAGGGCTGCTGGTTTTTAACACTCCATAGCATCCCTCTTCCCAGTTACAAGGAAGAGGCCAAAGGACAGCCCACCTGCCCAGCTCAGCAGAGCCCATAGGGGTTTCACTGCTGGTTTTTGGAAGGGTGATTTTGGTACCACCAAGCACCACAGTACTACGCACTCTGTGGATATGGTTTCAGAGTAGCTCTACTGAACCTGGGAAGGTGCAGCAGTAACTGAGTGGTGGGATCTGGTAGCACAGAGAGTGACCAAACTGTCGCAGGCACTGGGGTACCATGTCTGATGTTCTGGTGCTGATCACTCTTTCTGTGCTCAGGTCCCGGTACCACCAACGTGTTGGGGTGTACAGGGCTATTGAATGTCCTTGCTGTAACCAGTAGAAGAAATGGATTCAGAAGAAAGAGACTCGTTGAGGAACTAATGCTGTGGTTGCTGTGTTTCTTCCCTTGTTTATTCTAGGTGAATGATTTACTGCTAAACTATATCAAGAAAATAGCTCTTCCTTACCTTGCACCAAAAGATAAAAAAGCCTCACAGGAGGCTATAGTGCTTAAAAGTAAACTAGCTCTGGGCCTCACCATTCTCACAACAGCTGAAAGGCTTGAACTGCCAGCACCTAAAGACTATCTGTCTGACATGTGTAGACTCTTGTGCTTGGATAAGATGTCACAACAAGAAATACTGGATGAAATTAATCACATTGAGAAGGCTTTTGAATTTACTAGGTATGTATGTTACTGGAGCACTTAGAAGGTGACTAACGGGGCTGGGTTTGCTGCAAACATAGCACCTTGTGATAAAATAATAAGGGATTCAGATCTCTAGTGTCAGAGAATCAGAAAATAACCAGATTTTAAGGGACCTTTGGAGGTTTCCATTCCAACCTCCTGCTCAAAGCAAAGCTAAGGTCCAGGCAACACTACAGTTGAGTTCTGAAAAACACCAGGGATGAAGATTGCACAACTTCTCTGGGGCCCTCTTACAGTCACAGCCGTTCTTACAGCCTTTCTTCACGTGAGCAATGTTTGACTTTTGTCCAAGCTGAATTTCCCTTATTACAGCATCTCACAGTTGCTAGAGTAGTAGATTGAGTTTAAACTACTGTTTTTTCTTTATACATAAAATCTTAATTTTTGTCCTTTTCTCTCAAGCAGTTTCTAGCTTCTTACCTGTTTGCTGTTCAGACTTATAAATTCCCATAATCAGCATCATCATGTGTTTACTCCTTTATATTTAAATGACGTATTTGGATTCCTCTTGTCTCCTCTGATCTGTGTCATTAGACATGGTTTGTGTGTGCCTACTTATTAGACCCTTACCTAGTTGCTTATCTGGCACTCGGATTTCTAGTTCTGCACTTGCACTGCTGCCGCTATTAAATCTCCTTTTGGAGACCTTTGAAGTACTTCAGCCCAACCAAGGAGGCTGAGAATTGTCCCTAGAAGAGGTATTCAAGTAAGATTATAGCTTTGAGTCTTAAACTTTTGCCACATATAGCCTTCAATGAAGATAAGGTTGACCTAAAATAATAACCAGAAGTTATTTGAAGGTACCTAGCAAGACTGAGATGTAGCCTTTTTTTCCACTTCCCACAAGGCCATTCTTGAATCCATTAAAAGACATTTCTTCTACTATGTGTGTTTGTTTTGGTATTTTTTTCTAGTTTGAAGATTCACCTGACAAACTTGTGTCAGAGATGCATTGATGAGCAAGTAGACGAGTGGGTGTGGATTCTTCCTCTGCTGCATTTAATTGCTCCTCCTTTGCAGCAAGATCACTTGCCAATGGAAGAAGACATCTGGGCGGGGCTGGAAGGGCTTGCGTTTGCTGAAAGAAGGAAGAAGGAAGATATGTGAGTTCTCCAGAATTAGTAATTTACATCCAGTGCCTTGACAGTGTAGTTGGTGATGGTCACCTTTATCTCTGGAACAGATTGCCCAGGGAACTTGTGGATGCCCCCTCCCTGGAAGTGTTCAAGGCCAGGTTGGATGGGGTTTTGAGCAGTCTGGCCTGGTGGGAGGTGTCCCTGCCCATGGCAGGGGTTGGACCTGGATGATCTTTAAGGTCCCTTCCAACCCAAACCGTTCTATGATTCTGTGATCTCTTTTTTTTTTTTTTTCTTTTCCCCAATTCTCTTGTTTTTAAAAACTAAGAAATGTAACTTGTTGCTGATGGATACTTGGGATAGGTGAAGACAGAACATATTAGTTGCTCACAGTCTACGGTGTATAGCAAAGCTGTATGTTACCTTTTGGACATAGACACCCCTTAATTGTGCAAGCTGTGGAGCGGTTTGCATGGCTGGGATGTCTAGCATGAGTTAAAGCAGCTCATGATATGCCTTGGGCAGAATCTTAGCAAGATTTGGAGTTTATTTTCCTTGAGTGCTTGTGCTAAGTAGTTTTACACTGTTGCTGTGATTACTGGGTCTTGGGGTCTTCTACCAGTTTTCAACTGAAAATGAAGAAAACACAGGAGCAGGAATAAGAGTCCTCTGTAGACTGAACAAGCTTTCAGCCTTTTGTACCTTGGAAACATGAAAGTTTTGTTTTGTCTTACTTCCAGGGGAACCCTACTGAAACTAATGACAGAAAAGAAATACTTGATGGAATTTGATAAGACTTTGGTCAAGTCCTGGATCTGTGTGCTGCCCCTTCAGAACCTGGCTAAATTCATAGAAGACTTCCCCTGTGATTTGTTAGCTGTTCTTCAAGGTGTTTCTTACAGATTAGAGAATACTGTCTTTTCATGGAGCAGTTTTAAGGTTTGTCTTCTGGCAGCTATACCCAGCTAACGGATAAAAGCTGAAGTTGGGCTGTAGTGTCCCTGTCAGCAGGACTGCCTGTCACTGAAGGGAGTGTGATGGGTAGCAGGGCAGAGCACTAAGAGCTTAAAATGGTACTAAAAGCTAAAATAGTTGCTCTGAAGTAGGAGACCCCTAAGAGGAGATGAGAGGGTCTATCTGTAGCCAAAAAAAAAAAAAAAAAAAAAAAGTGGCATTGATGAGAAAATGATTGGCTTATCTGGATTTGCTCTTAGTCACCGATGGCAAATATTTTAATCCCAAGATCCTTGAATGGCTGCCTGAAACTATTCCTTGTACAACCCTTGGGGGTCTGGAGAAGGTGCTGCTGCTTTGAGAGATTTTCCTGCCTGTTCTGAAAATGCTTGTATTTGTGTGAGGACAGCAGGAACTGGATATTGCAAGTATTACCAAGAAATCTTAAACTCTAGGTTGCAAGAAGCGCAGGTTTCGCTTGTGCAAGTAGCACACTTGTATGTTGGCTCAGACGTCCACTAAATAATTTTTGCAAGTTTATAGCATTTTTATAAAAGCGTTGGAGAAGGCATGGAAGAATACTGAATTCCTCCTTGCACAGCATCCCCTCAATAATGAGAAACCAGTCTGTAAAATTCCTTCCAAGGTTTAATATTTTGCTCTTTTCATTCTTAGGTATTAGAGAGTCTTCTAAAGACGCTGCTCTGTACCTTGGAGAAGAACCAGGCCAGGTAACTGAAGTGCACTTTTGTGAGAGCATCAGTGCTTTTATTTACACCAATGCTGTATGGTAGGGTTATGCTTGAAGCTCAAATACGTGCATTGAAATCTGTATGAATAAAAGAATCCTGTATTTCTGTCCCTCTGACAGATGGCAACATTTTTCAGACCTAAGGGAGGAGGGTTAGTTGCCACATTGCATATAATTTGGTAGGGTTTTTTCTTTTTCTTTTTATTTTTTTCCTCTCAGTAGGAAATAAATTCTTCCTCTTTATTGCTGTCCTTCAGTGATCTGGAGGCTCGTTCTTGGCAGTCCTGCTTGACCTGTTGCCTCAAGTTGCACAAGTGGGTCTGCAAGTATGCCAAGCAAAGAGGGACATACTTGATTCCTGTCACTTCTGCCACGATGATTTCAAAGGTTGCCAGACCTCAGCCTGCAACAGTGAGTACTGAGGAACCATTCATGGGTTGATATGAGCAAGTTAGCTAGAAGTATTACAAAAATTGTTCAACAGACTGAGTTTAGATCATATCCATTCTCAATTTGCAAAACTTAATACTCTAAATTAACTAAGATTGTGGTACTTTCAAAAAGTCATGAAATCATTTAACGATTTTGACTCTTCGTAGAGTCACGGAATAGTTTGGATTGGATTGGAAGGAACCTCAAAGCCCACCCAGTTCCACTCCCCTGTCACGGACAGGGACACCTCCCACTGGATCAGGGGGCTCCAAGCCCCATCCAACCTGGCCTGGAACACCTCCAGGGATGGGGCAGCCACCACTGCTCTGGGCAACCTGGGCCAGGGCCTCCCCACCCTCACTGGAAAGCATTTCTTCCTAAGATCTCCTCTAAACTTTCCATCTTAAAACCATTCCCCCTCGTCCTATCCCCTGCAGTCCTTGATCAGGAGCCCCTCCCCAGCTTTTCTGTAGCCCGTTTTAAGTACTGGAAGGCTCCTATAAGGTCTTCCTGGAGCCTTCTCTTCTCCAGGCTGAACAATCCCAACTCTCTCAGCCTGTCCTCATAGCAGAGGTGCTCCAGGCCTCTAAGCATCTTAGAGTCCTCCTCTCAACCTGCTTATTGAGTCCCTCTGGACTCTTCTTGTTGAAAATGATACCAAATGCCTAGGTTGGCTGGCTTGGGCTTTGTTTTATGTTTTTTTCCTTTTGACATATGTTGTCTTTACTTCCTGGAATAAGCATTCTTAGGCACAAACTATTTGTAAGCATTGCATTTTCCCAGCCTCCTCTATCCTTTATTCAAGTAGTGAAGGGTCTCTGGGCATGTTTGTGCTTTGGATGCATTTAGGCCTTCTCTTTTAGAAATATTTATTTAAATCAGTTGTATGTTGCTCTCCTGCTTGAACTATTTGTATTTTTTTTGCCTTTTCCTCTGTGTGCAGCAGGTACCAAGAGATGCTGTGCAGGGAGTTCCAGTGGCAGAAGCATTCAGTGAAGCTCTGAAAGACACTCGAACCTGGTTCAGAAATGCTTTAAACCAGAAGTTACTGAAAGAAGTTGTGGAGCATGTGTCATTTTTTTTTAATTGGGAACTTCAGGTTTGTCATTTTCTAATAATATGAACTAAAAGGTGTTTTACTGTCCCATAACCATATAGTCTTGAGTCCGGTGGCTCTTTGCTGGGAACCGTAGCAGTCCTGGCTGGGTAAGGAATGAGATGGGGACAAAGTGCAAGCTGAGAAGCAGCATTGATTTAAACACTATTGGCCTGAAAAGCAAAGGGCTATAATTGATACTGCTCAGGTTGCCTTATTTTTCCTTTTTCTCAGCTGTTGCAAAAGGCAGTGCTGGGCTGAGGAGCTGTCTCTTGTTGGCGCAGCTGGAGATGTTTTCTTGCTCACAGTATGAGTCCTGCTGGCTGTTCTTCAGGCTTTCCAGCAGACAAAAACACAGAGCAACTCTACACACTGACTCGCTCCACTCCCAGCCATCGCTGGGACAGCTTCCGTCATCAAGGTGGAAGAGGTTCATCCAGACATCAGCTCTAGCAACATTACATTTTGACACTGTTTGGGCCCAGAAGGTGCCTTTTGCAGCTCTGGAAGTGCTCTTTTTCTTCTGAATGGAAACATCTGAGAGGACTGCAGACTGAGGAGTGTGGGGCCTCTCCTCAGCATAGTGCTTTTAATTTCCTTATTTGATTGTTAAATCTCAGCACTTAGTGTTTTATGTTTGTTTGATTCTCACCTGCAGGCCTGGAATGAATTTGTGAAGATCAGCTTTCCAGATGAACAGTTGACCGAGAGGTGGAAGAAGACTTTACTTGCAGATCTGGAGAGAAGAATTAAGGAGGTAGGGGAGAAGACAGGCAGTCACTACGTGCTGGTGCACCGAGTGGATAGACCATCTTCTGCTATGCTTAGAGAATAGCTTCCACAGCCTGAATGGGCAAGTGAAAACTCTGACTTTGGTCATGAGAATTGCCATTGCTGTTATAAACCATGTTCTGGAGACTCAAAGATTGGACATGAAACTGTACCGTGCTGTATTATTGGCTCAGAGACTCAAGCAGCCTGGCTGCAGTGCTGGGCTGTTTCTAGCAGTGGATGATGACCTGGTGATTTAAAGGAAATCACACATTTTGAGCAATTACCACCCTTATAGAGTGGGTGTAAAATAAGCACACAAGGACTTACAGAAGAAAAGCTGGTGCTTGTGGGTTTTCATTCATTTTGTAGAAATTATGTTGTCCAGGCTCCCAAATGCATACGCCGTGTAGGTCCCTTCTAAACTGAACTTACATATCTCCTCATCTCCTTTCTACATCAGCTGCAAAATTCTTTAAGCCATTGATTTTCGTGGTATAATCAAGAAACAAATATTTTTTGGTGGAAGCATGTTAAGTAATCACACGTGTCAGACTGTAACAATCTGAAAGATTTTCCAAGCATTTATTTGTGCTTCGTCTCTCTCCCAGGCCCTCATAAACGGGCTGATGCTTAGCTCTACTAGGGAACTTAAATTTTTTGATTTAGTTCCTTTTATTGTCTTAATATCAGCACTCCATGCTTTCAGAAGAAACACTTTGAAAACTTTATGTTGATAAGAAATCTCCCTTGTGCCCTACAGGAGCCTCCAATTAACCAAATCTTAGTCTACTGCTGTCAGCACTACCGATTTAAAGAACTTGACTCTTCCATTGGCTCATGTTTCCTTAAATGTGCCACAGAGGCTGTAACTGCAGCTTGCCAGGTATTGTATTTTCCTTCAAGGTAGGAAAAGGAAAAGACATATTCCCTGTTGCATAGAAATCCTTTGGCATTAGCATAGGGATGTGCTTTGTGGTGGAAAGAGAGTTGCAGATTGCTCTCATTGCTTGAGTTGCCGTGGATTTTTTAAGTTTGTTAAACCAACAAAAAATATATTGACAAGAAATCAGAAACTGAGCATCCCCCTATAAAAGGTCCATGAACAATACTTGTAATGCTTTTGCTATTGTGGCTTTTGGTGTCAGTTATGTCATATGGCTTTTTTTTGGAATATGCCTGAGCACTGGAAGTGTGACTGATAAGTGTCTGTTTCTGAGAAAGACAGATGTAGTGTCATCTGAAATGCTGATACATTCCTCTATTCTGTCTTGTTCCTTGGGCAGAGTCACAGTAATCTCCTTGAGAAGATATCTTCCTACAACATGAGCCAATTCAGCGAGCTGGTATCAGCCATTATTGTGAAGTCCTGGCCTATCCACAGTGGGTGCATTGAGGACTGCTTTGATGAGATTTTGCACCACGTGCTTACGAGGCCAGACATCAAACATATCTTCAGCTTTAGTGGTATGTCTGGGTGTGTTTATAGGAGTCTACGAAGAGCTGTTCTTTGCATTCCTGCTCCCACTTATCAGAGCAGCAAATATATAAAAATTGTCCTGCTCTTGTTTTATTCCCTATCTCAAAGCTCAAGGTATTCAGACTGGCTAAGGAAGAGGGAGATGATATTCCTCTGTGCTAGTCCACTTCAAGATTTGTACTGAATCTATAGATCAAGTGGATTTGTAGTATGTAAGGTCTTTCTCTGAGTTCTAATAAGTTATTACTGCACAAAAATGGAAAAGTGTTTGTCTCGTGAATGGAGCAAAATGGCTTGAGTTTCCTTCACAGGTTTTGGGTATGGGCCCTCCATGGAAAGGTTTCTGAATTGCTCTCCTGAGATCCTGGCTTTTTCTGTTCAGAAAAAACCATGAAGGGCTGGAGGGTATTGTGATAAGTTCACTGGCTTAAGGACAGGGATTCAAATGGAAGTGGGAGTACTCTGTACCATGACGTTGAACAGTTGTTTGTTTTGCCTAGGTTTTGTGAAACAGGGCTGATGAAGGTTTTACATGCTTTGTTTCTGGGACAGGAAAGAACACAGAGCTCCTAGAACAACTTTCAGATGAAGCAAAGAATGTCATAGATACAGCAGACTCCTTGATTGAGAGCATCACTGATGACATGAGGAATGCGTGTGTCGTTGTGAAACATCTGGAAGAGATTTTACAACATGAGAAACAGTTCATCAGTATCTGGGAGACAAGTAAGAGCACCCTTCAAAGGTGGCGCTGTTGGCTTATGGGGTCATTGTTAGTGATCCAGGATCTACTCTGTTATCCTGCTTCAGCGATCAGTAATGCTAATGAGGTACTTCAGCAGTTAGCAGTGCTGCCCTTGTCTTTGTCCTTTGGAGCTCCCAGCTCTAGTTTGTGTTGTTTGCATTTCGCTGAGATGTTTGTGACTCTGGAAATCGAAGCCTGAGTTGTGGGTGCAGGGGGTGGGAAGTGTCTGCCCTGTGACTACAATTGAGTTTTCTTTCAGAGCTCGAAAAGCTGCCCTATGAGGAGAAAGCAGTATTCCAGCAAAGACTTAAAGAATTGCTGCAGTCAAGGCGCAAAGAAGTAACATTTCTAAGAGAAGAGAAAAAAGCAGTAGGAACTTTTCTCAGCATGTGTAGGAAGGTGCAGGCATCTGTGAAAGGTAGGATTTTAGGGGACTGATTTGGAAGTGGCAACTCCAGAAAATATAATTTTCTTTGAAAATGACTAGACTTTGTTAAGAGATTTTATTCTAACCTACAGCAAGGATGAGGAAGGGTGGGGAAGAGTAAACCTAGAGCATTTGAGGGATCAGATAAATGCTTGTGCATGAAATGGTATTTGTAGGGGTCCACATGCCCAATAGCATTGTGCAGTTTGGCAGATTAGATGAATTAAGCTGGACACGGGCTAGACAACTGATCTGTCTCTGACCTATCTCTCTGCTTTCAAGTGGATGTAGATGAAGTGGAATTTGAATACTCAGAAGATCTTCACTCACAACAACTAAATAAAGTTGTGAATGTGACAATTAGACCTCTGGAAACCTTCTACAGCTTGAGCCCAAAGCTGAAAAAAATTGCCCAGAAAATACACTCTCTTAAGGACAGCCTGATCTTTCAGCGGTTCTGGGAGGAAGCAGCGGAGAAGGCAGGAAAGGAATCTGAAAGTTCAGAAGAGAAGAATGACAATATTGTTCCCGTATTGGACCTTGATAATGCTTTTGACAGCCTAATCTGCCCTTCTTTTGCGGCCTATGAAATGCTGTATGATGATCTCAGATCTGGAAAGCTCACACTTGCTGCAGTGGATAGAATTTTTCAGGAGTTCAGAAATAATCCTGAAGATATCAAACCTGAACTAAATATCATGTGTAAGCTTAAACCTGGAGAAGACAGAGACTGGGTTGATCAGCGGTTTGTGCAGATCCAGCAGTACCATGAAATGCATTTAACTTTTGATGCTGCAAAGATCATTGCCAGCGTCAAAGAGAGTTTAAACCTTTCTGGTGACTTCAGTATCCTGGAAAACTTGTTGGACATAGTAAGTATCCACTTCTTCAGCTCTGTAATGTCAGGGTGTGGGGTAAATCTGAACCTTCACACAAGTCTTGACCAACTGGGAGTGATTCCATGACTCAAAAAGCTTATTTGACGTAAAAATCAAGTGTTCAAACAAAGCGCTTTTGTTTAATCTTTCTTAAAAAAGAATAGATGGCGTTCTTCTGTTTGGAGTGTGGATTTGCTATCCCTGCTGGAGAAGGCGTTGTGTTTCCCAGTTCCAGACTGACTGTTTTCCCTGCTTGCTTTGTAGACAGAAAAACTGGAATCATACAAGAAACAAACAGTGGACTCTATCAGCCCTGAGCTTATGCATGCCAAGAAACTGCTGCAGGGAATCACTGTGAAGCGTCGTGGGTGTCTGAGTGAGCTGGCCAAACAGAAGGAGTTTGTCCGCTGGGTCAGAAAAGCACTGAAAGGTGTGTGCTGCCCACCCAGAGATTAGGTGGATCATACTGGAAGGGGTGCCAGTTTGTGTGGGGGCAGAAGGAATGCCATATCCCTGCCCCATCTGCTGTCTGCTCTATGCCTTCACAGCTTTGGGTACTGACGTAATAGTCAGAAGTGTCTCTTATGGGTTTTGGTGTGGAATTTGCTATGGAGTAGTCCTTTTAAACATGCTCTTGCCAGTGCAGTCTCATGAGCACACAGTAGCCACCCGGCCTGATTGCGGGGCTTCGCCTGAAAAGCTGTAATAGCTGCCACCACTCTGTTCAGACTGGGTATTTGAGAGAACAGAGGCCATTTAATGGGATGGCAGCAGTCTGACTAGTGTATTTCCCACCTCAGTTGCCTTACATGCACAGAGACACACAGCATTTGTGCTGCCTCCATCCTGGCTATGAGTCTGCTCTTTGAGAAAAGCCAGGGCCAAGGATGTAATTGATGTGGATGAATCGCTAGCAAAGTTGCTGCCAGGATGGATAAAGGGAAGTTGCACAGGAGATGCTGTTCAAAGGCATTCTTTCTGCATTTTCTTTAAAAGGTGATGATGTGGAATTGCATTAATGCTGCCTCACTTATTGTTCATTTCTGTGTTTACCTCATTTAAGATATGAATGAGCTGAAAGTATTTGTAGACTTAGCGTCCATCTCTGCTGGGGAGAATGACATGGATGTGGACCGTGTGGCATGTTTCCATGACGCTGCGCATGGCTACTCTTCCCTGCTCTATGAACTTAGGCAAGAGTCAGGGTTTGAGGACTTCATGCGCAGCTTGAAGAAGCTGTGGCGAGCCCTGGACAATGATGAGAACCTTCCCAAGAAACTGGTGAGTTCTGCTTGAGCAGGTCCACTCTGCATCCTCTTACATCTTTTTGCCTTCCAAGAGTGGCTGGAAAATTGATTGTGCAGGGCAAATGGTGGTGGTGTGTGGGGGCACTGGAAAAAAAATACCTTATAACACAAAAATTCACTGCAGCAATTGTAACTGGTACGGCATGGATTTCTCCAGAGAACTGCTGAGACTTTCACATGAGACGTGGTGTAGCTTTGCTCTTGCCAAAGTTTGAATGATGATGCAAAAGGGGAAAGGCAGGGCATGTTTCTGCAGGAAGAGGCATTTGAAGCCCTGTGGGCTCTGTTTGCTTAGCCTCCTGTGGTCTGGGTAAAGAACAGCTGTGCAGAAAGATCAGGCTGTGGCCATTAGTCCCTCCCTTCCTTCCTTCCTTCCTTCCTTCCTTCCTTCCTTCCTTCCTTCCTTCCTTCCTTCCTTCCTTCCTTCCTTCCTTCCTTCCTTCCTTCCTTCCTTCCTTCCTTCCTTCCTTCCTTCCTTCCTTCCTGCCTTCCTTCCTGCCTTCCTGCCTCCCTGCCTTCCTCCCTCCCTGCCTTCCTCCCTCCCTGCCTTCCTTCCTTCCTGCCTTCCTTCCTTCCTGCCTTCCTGCCTTCCTTCCTGCCTTTCTGCCTTCCTTCCTGCCTTCCTTCCTTCCTGCCTTCCTTCCTGCCTGCCTTCCTTCCTGCCTTCCTTCCTTCCTGCCTTCCTGCCTGCCTTCCTTCCTTCCTGCCTTCCTTCCTGCCTTCCTTCCTGCCTTCCTGCCTGCCTTCCTTCCTGCCTTCCCTCCTTTCTTCCCTCCTTCTTTCCTTCCCTCCTGCCTTCCCTCCCCCCCATCACACCAGCTCAGGCTGCCTGTCCTGGGCACAGATGTAATCCTGGAAAGAAATGCCAAGTCAGAGCAGTTAGGGCAGAACCGTGTCTTCTCTCCCCACAGCGTGCTTCAGCCCAACACTTAGAGTGGTTGAAAACAGTGAGAGAGAGCCATGGGTCCGTGGAGCTGTCCTCCCTGTCACTGGCAGCTGCCATCAACAGCAGAGGAATATATGTTCTCACAGCACCAACCGATGGCCAAAAGGTGAGGCTGCTTGGCTTTCCCTTCTGCAGACAACAATTCTGGCACCTCGGTGACTGTCAGAAATGTGCTGTAGCTTTTCTCCCACTTGGCACAGTTCCTTTTGGGGGACTGCTGCTTCCCAAGTGCTCCCCTTGCTGGGCATAGTGCTGCCTCAGGAGCAGAACCCCAGTTCACATCTGTGCTAATGACTTCTTCTCTGGCAGGTTTCTTTGGACAATGTTGTACGCTTCACCCTCCCGGGGAGCTCTGAGGATAATGAGACGTCGCGGAAATACTCTCTGGCAGAACTCCGTGAACTGCAGAACAAATTGATGCTCATGTCAGCAAAGGGAGAGCAAGGCTTGGAGGTGGAGAAGTTCTCTGAGGTCAGATTTCAAACCCCACAGGTTGCTGATGTTGAGGCTGAGGTTGAGTTTTGCCTTGAACGCCAGCTTTGATGAATGGTTTAAAGCTGAGTTTCTGGGAATGAATGGTAGCAGGCAGATCTGTTTTCCTACTTCTTTGGCTCCCTGCTAAGGTGGAACTAAGCCAGAGATGGGGCAATGGACTAGTACCCTCTTCCTCTGGCTGCACTGGGGATGCTCCTGCCTGGGAGGGTTGCTGTGCTTTTGTAGCAAGCTGGGGACTCCTTACTGGCTTACTGGGGATATTGCTATCAAAAAGCCACAGAAAATATTTTGTTACTGTGCAAAGCCTGACACACCTGGCTTGGGACTAAAGCCTTTATTTAAATTGAAAGTCTTTCCTGTGGTTCCATGACTAGGACTCGTCTTGGTAAATCAGCTTATTTTTTTTTCTCTTCTCTATCCTCACACAGGTTTTTTCCAGTGTCCAAAGACTTGCACAGGCCTTTATTGACCTTTATTCAGCTGGGAACATGCTCTTCCGCTCCTGGCATGCCTATGTGAATTGTTCACCCCAAAAAGAATCACGTGTTCTTATAGAATTCTCTTTGGGACTCATCCCAGAGCTGGAAGGGCAAGGAGACTTGGCAGCTATGCTCCTAGGCATCTGCAAGAAAATGGAGACTTTCCTGAAGAGCTGGAAAAGCTTCATGTATGAAAAACGATTTCAGCATTTCTACCTGAACTACTACACTGCTGAGCAGCTGGTCTATTTGTGCACAGAACTGGGGCAGGAAACACCCAGCAAGGGTGCCCTGATGATGCTTTCGTTCCTGAAACACAACTGCACTAAGGAAGATGTCCTTAAAGCCTCCAAGAATGTTGTGCTTCCCAGCTCAGGGAAGGGTATTTCTGACTTGCAAGCAATGCTGGATGAAGAGAAGGACCTAATAACAGGGCTGGAGTGCGTCTGGGAGTGCTACATGAGCGACACGGGCTCCTTCCTTCCAGACTGCCTGGATATTGATACACTTGGCAGGAGGCTGAAGGAACTGGCCAGCTTGGACAGAGAGCATGTCACACGAGACTTTCCACAGGACCTTCTGCATGTTGGCCAGCCCAACCTCATCACATGCCATCGCTCTGAGGTGCTTACAAGTGCTCTGGCTATTTACATGTACAGCCCTGACCAACCCCTTCCCACTTTTGATGAAGTTCTCCTGTGCAGTTCTCAGACCACTGCTGAGCAAGTGGAGCTCTTCTTAAGGAGATGCTTCATTCAGTGCAGTGGAGGAGAGAAAATTTACACCATGCTGTATGCAGATGAACTGAGTTACGATGTCAGCTGCAGAGCAGAGAAGCTGTTCCAGCACCTGCAGCACTATAACCCCACCTATCGCCTCATCATTCTGTGCAACTGTGAGAGGGAGCACAGCTACATCCCTTCAGTCTTCATCCAGTACAAAGTGCACATGATACCCCAGAGGCAGCTAGATGAAATCCAGCGATACCTTCAGCAGCACTACAGAATCACTGGGATTTCAAGATCAGCTGCTTATGTGTTCAAGGACAATATGTGCGTTGGGATTGTGTCCTCAAAAAGAGCTGGCATGGGTAAGATGTCACATACAAAGGGGGCTCTGCTGAGTGTTAAAAACAAGAGTGGGGATCACCTTGCCAGGTTTTCTGCCCAGGTCATGAGCATCTAGTCAAAAAGAATAAATCAGACTCTAGTCAGTGGAGTGAGGTGAAAGCTGTAAGGATGGCTTGTCTTATCCAGAGATAGGCATCTCTAGAGATGGTTCATCTTGCTAACCTGACACTTATCTCTCTCTACTGACTTACATCATTAACATCAACTGGATAGCTAATGCTGTAAGAGATGAATCTGACCTCCTGAGGTTAAAGTATGCCTGCAGGAAAATATATGTGAAATGGGACCAGGACTGTAAAACCTGTCTGGTTTTCTTGCATAGGAAATGGTTCTTGACTGTCTCTTAATGCAAAAACCTAGGAGGGTCTTTAGTAAAACTGCTTGGCAGGCTGAAAAGCAAACAAGAAGATGGTTCTTCAAACAGTGCTTAGTTAAACTGGGGAAACCAAAGCTTTACACAGGGTTAAAAATTGATTGAAGATAGTCAGGAGAGAAATGTCCATCAAGGGCTAGGGCTAGTAAACACAAAAATAGTATCTCTGGCATCAGAGTTCCTGAGCTGCAAATCACTGAAAGAATACTGAGAGAGAGCTGTGGTATGTCAGCTGTATTCTTAGCCTGTTCTTTAGCTCTTATCCCCTGTTAGGGATGAGTACTTCAGGAAGCGCTTTGGCTTTCCAGCTCTGGCTGTTTCTTACATAAACTTTGAGTCTGAAGCACTTCTAGTGCAACAGCAGACCTTGCCTTTTCCTTACTGCAGCCGTTCTTGGGCTTTGCAAGAGAACCATCCCAGTGTAAAAGGTTGGGCTCAAAAGGGAAAGTACAATACATTTTTTTCAGGGGTTAGTGGGAAAATTCCATTAGTTTTGGTAACAAATGTCATCCTTTGTCAAACTTCAAAGACCCAGGGTAGCTCTTAGGTGTTTTCTGTGAGTAGCAGTTGCCTTAGTTTCAGTCTGGAAAGCTATATAAACCCACCTTTTTTAGTATTACAAACCTTTCATACTGCTGAGGACAGATTTGGAGGTCTTAAAAGAATGGAAGAGACAGCTTTACCCCAGACACCCATAGCTGGGAAGTGTCTGTGGAGGGGACCTACCACAGCCAGCTCCTGCTACATACAGTGCAAAGGGTGTGATGGGATGTGGAACAGCCTTTCAATTCCCTGGGTTAATCTGGGGAGCGGTAGATGCAGAGTATAGCCAACCACAAGCAACAAACCCAATTGCCCATTGCCCAAAGCCCAGCAAAATCTGTTTCTACAGGGTGAGATAGGAAACTTGAGAGTGTTTTTATCTTTGACAACAAGCATTCTTCCCCATCACCATGTTTTGACTTTAGAAACTACTACATAATCAAATAGATTCAAGTCCTAATAAAAAGTAAAGCCTTTCTCAAGTAGTCTAAGTAAAACAAGGCATGTGGATAATGAGAGCCTTCAGCAGCCATCAACACCAACGCCTTGGATTCCAGGCTGCAGCTTCTTCTTCTGGAATGCCTTTTAGGAAAGGTCAGAGATTTCAGAAGACAGGGTACTTAAACATTTGGCTGCCTTCTTTCTATTATGACCTTAATATGATGTATTCTATACTGATTAATTCTTTTGGTGTTTTTTATGATAACAGGGAAATCTCTGTATGTGAAGAGGCTACATGAAAGACTCCTCTTAACGCAGCCTGACTATAAGGAACTTCTGAAAACCATCAGACTAATTGAACCACAAGTGGATGAAGATAAAGTGCTTAAATCTCTTTTGCCTTTTCTGGAGAGCAGAGACCAGACAAGGCCCATGATCTTCCATTTTGATATCACCTCTTCAGTAAGTACATCCCTCCCACAGCTGCCTTGTCGTAGAAGTTCTGTTTCCTAGTTAGCTGTTTCACTAGGATGTCTTTACTGATTAGTGTGTAATTAAGTAAGTAAATTAATCAAGAACTCCTTACCATCAAGGTGGCTGAACTCTGGAACAGCTTGCCCAGAGTAGAGTAGAGTCTCCAGCCTTGGAGATGCTGAAAATCTGACTGAACATGACCTTGGGCAACCTGCTGTAGCTGAGCCTGCTTTGAGCGCGGAGCGGGGTCGGACAAGATGATTTCCAGAGATGTTTCCTGCCCTCAGCTGCTCTATTATTCTGTGATGTTATAATGAGTAAATAAAGAGGAAATGTCTTTGTGTCTTCTGTTGTGATAGGTACAAAGTGGAATTCCAGAATTTCTATTCAAGCTGTTGGTTTTGCAGTATCTGACAGATAGTAATGGCAAAATGTGGCTACGACAGAAGTGCCATCTGTATATCATTGAAATCCTTGAGGTATCACCAGTGCCAAAGAAAACATCAAGACACGTATGTACACAGGAATACTTGATTTCTTTGAATTTATCAGTCATTTTGCACATATGTTTGTATGTGTCTGCACACGAGTCCCTACAAACTATAAACGATAGCACAGGAATTCCGTGTTTGTATAAAGGTGTACTCTGCCTCTTCATTACAACGTGGCAGCTCTGGTGTTGTACAACGTGATATTATTATAAAACCAGAAAATTATACCTATTGTGGTGTTCTTGGGTTGGTAATTTCTGAAAGCCTGTTAGTCCAAGCCTCACTCGCCCCACTGTTGCATCTACGGGAAACACAAAAATGCAAAATCTAATCTTCCTCGTGTTACTTGGCATGTTTGAAAGTACTATAATATTTGTGTGCAGCTATAAGAACACAGTGTAGAAGTGACAGTGGTAAATAACAACAGTTCCTTGGGTTTAGTTTTCTTTTTCTTTAATAAGGAACTGGAAGTAGCAAAAGACTAATGTTACAGGAAGGAGACTGTAGGAGGAAGTAGGATTAATTGGTGTGATGCACTTTAAGAGGAAGAAGTGATGCACAAGGGAAAAAGTGCCATGGTTGTATAGGCTAGCTGCTGTTACTCGGTTAGGTTTGTGATTTTTAGGCAAGAATACTGTTAAGAACAGATTAAGCAAACTGAAGAAGAGCAGGGCTACCACTCTGTGATAACTTATTTTCTTTTCCTCTTACTCCAGATGTCAGTGAGCCAGAAGTATAATTTCTTTGATGTGTTTCCTAAAGTAACATGCAAGTCTCCCAAGGAAGTACTAGAAATGGAGATGCTTGGGGACCAGTTTAAGGATGATGTTTCAGATCCAGGAATGGACAAGGAGGAATTTTCCAGTGAGGCTTTACAGAGACCTTTCCAGTATCTGAAAAGGTATCACCAGGGGTGCAGCCTGGACAAATTCAGGTACACACCACACTCTGTGGAGGGGAGCCCGGCAAAATGCCTGCAGCAGCTCCTCCTGCACTGCGGCATTGCAGATCCCTCCTGGACAGAACTCCGAAACTTTACATGTTTTCTCAATGCTCAGTTGAGAGACTGTGAAAATTCTGACTTTTGCAACCCTGCCTTTATTCAGGACACTTTGCAAGGTTTCAAAAACTTTGTTGTTACCTTCATGATTTTAATGGCAAGGGATTTTTCAACACCCTCCCTAAACATTTCTGATCAAAGTTCAGGAAGACCGTCCTCCGACTTGGAGAACATTGCAGAAGAAGATATATATCCTTTCTGCATTCGGAAAAAGTGGGAGTCTGAGCCTCATCCATATTTGTTTTTCAATGAAGATCACGTCTCCATGACGTTCATTGGTTTCCACTTGAAGCCTAATGACAAGGGCGGTGTTGATGCCATTAATCCTTTGAATGACAGCATTATCAAGAGTGATATCATGACTTTACAGCTATACAACGGCTTGTTATTGCAGGGGGTTCCCTTCGATGACTTTGATAAGTTGCCTCGTTGTAAGAAGCTAAAACGGCTTTGCATCGTTTTGGGAATCTCCCAGCCAACAGATCCTGATGAGACATACGAACTCACAACAGACAATGTGCTAAAAATGTTGGCTATTGAGATGCGGTTCAGATGCAACATCCCAGTTGTCATCATGGGAGAAACAGGCTGTGGGAAAACCAGACTTATAAAGTTTCTGTGCAAATTACGCAGAAGCTCTTTAGAGGTAGAGAACATGAAGCTTGTGAAAGTTCATGGTGGTACTACTGCAGAGATGATTTATGCCAGGGTCAAAGAAGCAGAAGCCCTTGCTAAATCCAATAAGGAGCAGCACGGCTTGGACACGGTCCTTTTTTTCGATGAAGCCAACACAACAGAGGCTGTAAGCAGCATCAAGGAAGTTCTGTGTGACCACACGGTACAGGGGAGGCCTTTGGTCTCTTGTTCTAGCTTGCAGATCATAGCAGCCTGCAACCCTTATCGTAAGCACACACCAAAGATGATTGAGCGCCTAGAATTAGCAGGGTTGGGCTACCGTGTCAAAGCAGATGAGACTAAGGATAAGCTCGGATCTATTCCACTAAGACAGCTTGTATATCGGGTCCATGCACTCCCACCCAGCATGATCCCATTAGTGTGGGATTTTGGACAGCTCAACAACTTAACCGAAAAAAGTTATATAGCGCAGATTGTACAGAGGGTTACTGAACACATCCCGATGGAGAAGTTTGAAACAGATATAATTACAGAAGTGCTTTTTGCTTCCCAGCAATACATGAGGCAGAGGGATGATGAATGCAGATTTGTCAGCCTGCGGGATGTGGAACGCTGCATGGAAGTCTTCAAGTGGTTTCATAAGCGCAGTAAACTATTGCTGAGAGAACTGGAGAAGTACCTTGCTGAGAAGAACACTCCAAAGAGCAGTGTTGAGAGAAACAATGTTATCTGGTCTTTAGTGCTGGCAGTTGGGGTCTGCTACCATGCGTCCTTGGAAAAGAAGGAGGAATATAGGAGTGCTATCAGTGAGGTCCTTCCAAAACCTTATGATACCCAGAAAAAGATTCTGGAAGAAATCTCCCTGATGCAGGACTTATTCCTGAGTGGTGTGCACCTCCAAGATACCATAGCGAGAAACTTGGCCTTAAAGGAAAATGTCTTTATGATGGTCATCTGCATTGAATTGAAAATCCCTCTTTTTCTAGTTGGGAAGCCTGGGAGCTCCAAATCCCTTGCAAAAACCATTGTGGCTGAAGCTATGCAGGGCCAAGCAGCTCATTCAGATTTGTTTAAGGACCTGAAGCAGATCTATCTCGTGTCTTTTCAGTGCAGCCCTCTCTCCACTCCAGAGGGTATCATAGGTACTTTCAAGCACTGTGCTCGATTCCAGGAAGGGAAAAACTTGGAAGAATATGTCTCAGTGGTGGTTTTGGATGAGATTGGGCTGGCAGAAGACTCTCCCAAAATGCCCTTGAAGACTCTGCATCCACTTTTGGAAGATGGTTGCATAGATGATATCCCTCTTCCTCACAAGAAGGTTGGCTTCATTGGGATTTCCAACTGGGCTCTGGACCCTGCTAAAATGAATCGAGGCATCTTTGTCTCACGTGGTGACCCCAGCAAAGAAGAGCTCATAGAAAGTGCGAAAGGGATTTGTTGCTCATCACGAGGGGCTTTGCAGAAGATTGAACAGTATTTTTGTCACTTTGCAGATGCATATGAAAATATTTGCAAGGCCCAAGACAGGGAGTTCTTTGGTCTGCGTGACTACTACAGCCTCATTAAGATGATTTTTGCCTTAGCTAAGACCCCCAAAACTGAGCCGACACATAAAGATATAGCTGAAATTGTTCTTCGAAACTTTGGTGGCAAGGATGATGTCAATGCCTTGGAAATATTCACCTCGCAGTTACCAGAAAACCGAAAAATACACGCTCATGATATCAGTAGAATTGAGCTGGTACGACAGAACATTTGCAGCAGTGGTCAGGACGGTGATTGCAGGTACTTGCTTATTTTGACTGAGAATTATGCTGCACTGCAGATCCTCCAGCAAGATTTTTTTACTGCCCGACAACAGCCAGAAATTATCTTTGGCTCCAGCTTCCCTAAGGACCAAGAGTACACCCAGATATGCAGGAACATCAACCGTGTGAAGGTCTGCATGGAAACTGGCCAAATGGTTGTGCTTCTCAACTTGCATAACCTTTACGAAAGCCTCTACGATGCCCTTAATCAATACTACGTGTACCTTGCTGGCCAGAAGTATGTTGATTTGGGACTGGGCACCCACCGGGTGAAGTGCCGAGTGCACCCCAAATTCCGTCTAATAGTCATTGAGGAGAAAGATGTGGTATATAAGCACTTCCCCATCCCACTGATTAACAGGCTGGAAAAGCACTACCTGGATATCAGTACTGTCCTGGACAAGGGACTAAGAGAAGTCGTGAAAGAACTGAAGAAGTGGGTGGATGATTTCACTCTAGCCAATACGGAAGGGTACAAAACCGAGCAGAAATACAGCCCGTCTGATGTGTTTGTGGGCTACCACTCCGATGCCTGTGCCTCAGTGGTCCTGCAGACAATGGAAAGGCTGAAACTGGTGTGTGCTCCTGCTGAACTCATGTCCTGCGTGAAGAAGGAAGCTGAGCTGGCTCTGCTGAACTGTGCCACCCCGGACTCTGTGATCCGCCTCTGCCACTCTGTGGGTATGTTTATGGCAAAGTCTCTGGCGAATACATACTTCAAAAAGCAGCAACACACATCTTTTGCAGACTTCCTCCAAGCTCACATCCATGCTGGGTCCAGTTACCAAACAGCTTTTACAGAGGTGAGTGTCTTACTGAGTCCTCTCAAACCCTCCCAACCTGCACAAAGGTTTCTAGTTTATGCTGCTAGGGCTGCATTATGGATACGTCTGAGTAAACCTGGTATCAGCCTTGCTTCTTAGTGTCCAGATGTACAGAGGTGGGTGTTTCAGCTGGTGTTGTATCCTGCAGAATCCAATACCTCTGCTGTGCATGAAGCAATGCTCCCTGGCAAGCAGGGATTTTAAATGACTTTGGGCAGCAGATGTATCTCTTTTCTCTGAGAACAATTCTATCTCCACATACATGGGCAGCGAAACTGGCTACTGGCTGCAGAAAGAAGTTGTCAGGAGCCCTTGAATCCTCATGTCTTTGTGTTTGCCTCTGGTCTTAAAGGTACAAAAGATTTTGAACCAACTAAGCCACGAACAGCCAGAGATCTTGTGGGCCTTTAATGGGAATACCTCTGGTTTTCTTTTACCTAGTACCAAAGATAAACAACTTCAGCTGAGATTAGCTGGCAAATGTCTTCCTTTCCTGCCTCACGTGGAGACAACGTGCTTTCTCTTGGGGATGGACTTGCTGCTCCCTGAGAGTGCCACAGGGAAGGCAAGCTGCAGGGTTTCATGAGAAGTTTCTTGAAGCCTTGGCTGCCCTTTCTCAACTGCCCTAGAGCCCATTTTTGGCAGCACCAAAAATCATTGTGTCCCACTGCTCAGCAGTGGTCTTGGGTTGGCGTAACAGCCCACATTGACACTTCTCCTACTGGCAGGCCAAAAAATGTTTTTTTAGGGTGCAGTCCTGCTCTGCAGCAGGTTAGCAGCATCTGGGAGCACAGTCGAGCAAGTCTCTACTGCCTTCCTGCTGCATTCCTGAGCAAAACCCAAACGTACATCTTTCCTTCCCAGGTCACCACCTTCTCGAGGCTTTTCACCAGTGCTGACGCTGCTTGTCTTGAGAGGGAAGTGCAAGGCAAAGCGCAAAGACCTCTCATTCTGTTCCTGCAGCAGTTTGACACTGAGTACTCCTTCCTGGAGAGCATCCGGTGAGTCTGGTTTTGCATTAGCCTGCTCTGAATAGGCTGTCACCTGGGTGAAAGATGCATGGGCAGAACATCTGGAGTAACACATATGGAAAAGGGAGGCAGGAGGCCGTGCTGTGCAGAACAGTGGACTGGCTCAGTGCTCCATCATGCTGAGACTGGTTTTTGAAGTCATACCATCCCTATAGGATAAGTGTTTTAATCTCTCCTCCTGCCTGCAGCAGCCAAGGCTAATGTGAAATGACTATTTCTACAGACTTTAATGTTTTGTTTTTACACTTAATGACTTCTTTTAAATCCCCTTTCACTCTTCAGAAGATTCCTTGATGACACACCAGGAAATAAAATCCTTATTATTCAGACAGACTTTGAAGATGGTTCTCAAAATGCCCAGCTCATCGCCTCAGCCAAGTAAGTCAAATGTGAAGTGGTTCTCAGCTAGCTGTTCTGCTTGGTGACTCCTCCTGAGGATTACTGATGATTTGGGGATTTCAGGATTGGGATGTGTAGTCCTTTGTTTATTCTGTAGTGGAATCTAGAAGCACTAATTGTGTTTCAAATAATAATTCATAACCCGAGTCAAACTAAACTGAGTCAAATTACCAGATAATCCTCTTTGAAATGTGAGTTCTTGCCATTGGCTGCAGAAGTCCTGAAGAGCTGAGGATGTGGGTTATCATTTGAAGCATAGCTAGAGGGGGCTGGGAAGAAGGGGTGAGCGAATGACTTATGTCTGCAGGGGAAGAAATGTGCCCTCTTACAGAGGAAGGACTCGTGGCCATGAAATTTTGTCTGTCTTTGATCTGTCAACAGCATTTCCTCTTTGTTGTAGACACACTGTTGTTAATGAAATCAACAAGGTGGACCTGGGAGAAGACTCTGTCTTTGTTTACTTTATTATGAAGCTTTCCCGGGTGGAAGGAGGAACATCCTACGTGGGATTCCATGGGGGTGGGTCTGGCCATCCATTGCTCCTCACTCTTCAACTGTCGTCAGGCTAACATACCAGAGCAACATTGTCATCTTCACTCTACTTTTTAATACTTAAAATCTGGAATTGGTGTGTCATGCGCATTGTCAGACCTGCTTCCCTTATCCATGGGGATTGCCCTGGAGGCTCAGTAACTTGGAGTCTTGGTCTCTTGTGTGAGAGCGCCTTGCCACTGACAGGAGTCCTCTTTCTAATCAGCTGGAGAGTGGCAAACAAACATGATCCTAACTGCATTGGCATATTGTTCTCCAAGAGAGTCCTGAGTATGTGCTTACATGTTCCGCTTTCAGTAGCAAGGTTCCTGCTATGTCTAGTGGGTTCTAAGAGCCTCAAAACCCTGATAGTGTACACGCCTCGTCAGTCAGGGTAGAATGTTCAAAGTGAATTGCTGCTTTCCCTCTCTACATCAAGAAGTGACAGTAGTGAACTCCAAATGTGAACTGCTGGCCCACAGGTTCTGGGAGGTAATTCTTAGGAAGCTCTTCTAGAAGAGCGTGCTTCAGGCATGAAATGATGTTTTCTTTTGTCCTCTTTTTTTAGGATTGTGGCAGTCAGTGCACATAGACGATCTCCGTAGATCCAGAGACATGGTCTCCGATGTAACTGTCCTGCAGAACCTCACCATCAGCCAGATCTTCTGTGAGGATTCAGGTAAAACCAAAAGTGGCTGCACCAGCCAGCGGTGGTGATATGCTGGTGGGGAAAAGGGGAGATGCAGTTCCAGGACTGGTGCTGGTGGAACCCTGCTCAACAACTGGGTTTTGTGGATGTCACAACATGGCTACCAAGTTTTACTTGTATTTAGTTTGTTACTGCAACTTAGGATTATCAAGTAAGTTAATTTTTTTTAGTTTTCCCTTTTTTTAATGGATCTCTGACAGAAGTTCTGCAGCTCTGGGCTGCAGTTACTAAATAAACTCTTATCTGACTGATACAGAAGTGTACGGCTTCTTTCTAATAAAAATTCTACACCTTAGTTGCAGCTCTACCTGTGAATAGAGAAGAACAGGAGGAAGAAGAGATGGAGGTTGAAAGACCAGTGCCGGCAGCACAGCACTATAAGGTCAGTTCAGAATACATTTGTTTGCTTCTCAGCTGTCAGTATGGTTCTCTGCTCGCTGTCATCCATAGGCACAACACAACTTTTGCATTTAGACTGGACATCAGGAAGAATTTCTTTACTGAAGGGGTGGTCAGGGATTGGCACAGCTGCCCAGGGAGGTGGTGGAGTCGCCATCCCTGGAGGTGTTTAAAAGACGGGTAGATGAGTTCCTTAGGCACATGGTTTAGTAGGGAGACAGGCACGGCTGGACTCGGTGATCTCAGAGGTCTCTTACAACCTTATGATTCTATGATTTGCATCGGGAATGTCAATGATCAGACACATTCCTCCCCCCACTGCCCATTCAAAATCAGCATCACTAAAGAAGTAAACTTTTCTAATGACCTTCTAATTCCTTAGTCATTTCAACTCTAATTTTTAAAGTCAGTTTTAAAAGATTGTTTTATCTTTCTGCACCCTGAAGCTGGGAACTGTGATTCTGCCTCTGCCCTTCCAGCTGTTGTGCTTTCTGAGTTGTTCTGGAATTGGCTGTGGACTTGGCTGTGCTGCAGCTGTGTTAGGACTTGCTCACATTCCCCTGACAGCATCAGCTGGAGGATACCCAGTATGAGGGTGACTGCATGTGGCTTTTGCCCCTCTAGTGCCTAAGCATCTCCCAGGGAGGACATATTTTCCCTAGTCATGTTTATAATTTCCACTTTTCCCCCAGCTGCTGAGTTTTCCCTCATAGGAGTCTTATCTTAGTACAAATGTTGTGTTGCATGTAATTTGAGGGAGTCAGAGAAGTTGCATCATGTACGTGATAGCAAAAGAAGAACTTCGATTTGCAGCCTGAGATGAGAGGAAAACTGGGAGGTGGAATGCCAGGGGGACAAGCCCTTTCTTAAAAGCACTATAATCATTTTAAGAGGGATGTGTGGGAACAAGGATATAAAACTGAAGAATAATGAATTTGTTTTCACATTGTTCTTGGAAAGGGTGAAATCCTGGACACCACTGTACTCCTGAGGACTTGTGTACAAAGTGCTGTGGGGATGCTACGGGACCAAAATGAACATTGTAATCGAAGCAGACAGCGAATTAAGATTCTCCTTGGCCTTCTGTCTAAAGAGGATGATTTGAAAGGTATGTGCTCCCTGGCTGCAGCTGGTAGTGTCCCTGAGCATCTAGGGGACCACCAAAACATGGTAGTTGATTCACTGGAGACCCAAAGAGCAGTGGTTCTTGTAGCAGGAGAATCTCCTAGGCAATATCCCAGGAATATGTGTGTCTGTGCTCCAGTCTCTCGCTCCTTTAACGGCTATAGAGCTTTTCCTGGAGTTAAGTTGTGGCTTTTTCTCTGGCTGTGTTAGCTCTGTTTTCCTCCCAGTTGGCTAATCATTGAAATAATTGTATAATGCTTTGCTTGGTATGATATTTGGATTTGGATCCAATGCCAGTACAAGAGAAAATGCAAGTCCTCTGTTGTTTTCTAGCCTCTTTCCTGAAGATAACAAAGGCTCGTCTCTCCAACCTTTTGAAGAAGCAAGAAGAAAATTCCTTTAACCCGCAAAACTGGGTGCTTCGGGAGGCTTCCAACCTCAGTGCTATGCAGGAGGCAGGAACCTTCAGGTGAAGACAGCAGCAATATCTTGTAACCTGCAGGCTTCTAAGAAAAGGCTTCAAATGGCAACTGTGCAGCAGAGACAGCAGTTTTGTGTAATCTGAATATTTGCAGTGTCAGTCTCCAGTCTATGCTGGAAAATCTGTGAGGGCAGTTTTGTCCTCTCCTGGCTCCCAAGGGAGGGTGACTTACAGCTGAACTGGCTGAACTGGGACAGGAATGCACAAATGCACAGGTGCTTTGAGTGGAACAGTGGGATTACAGGTGAGCCCACGAGTGAAAGAAGTGTAGGGGTTTTAGTTGGTGGTGTATTTTCCCCGTAAAGGCAGGATTAGGACTTTCTCACCTGCAATTGTCAGCAATTTTTCAGGACAACAACCTCCTGGTTTGCTGATATTGTTGCTCACCTTCCCTCTGGGTTTCTTGGTTTCTTTCTGCCCTCAAAGGCACACCTTGTGGAAGCGAGTCCAGAACATGATCACTCCATTCCTGGCTCTCCTGATTGCTGTCATAGACAGGAATGGCAATCTGGAGCTGTTGGTCACTCCGGCAGCTGAGTGGGTGACAAACCTGTGGATGTTCATCTTCAGTGATACAAAACTTCTGACTGTCCCTTACAATGTGGGTAAGAACAGGTGAGCCACTGGAGGGAGCAGCAGGAAGGCTTGGCTGGCAGCACGGAGACCAGTCCAGCACTGGCTTTAAATCCACATGGCAGGTTAATGCTGCTGTTTGCTCCTCTGTGCTGTGCCAAGGGCAGCAGGGCAGTTCTCGGTGACTTCACAAGACTGTTCTTTCTACCTTATCCCCAGCACTCCTGGGCTTTGCTCTCTAGCTCTTGGCATGCTCACACTTCTTGCTCAATCCCTGAAACCCATGTGTCCTGCCATTACAGCCCTTTTTGCAGGGAATGTTTGTTGAGTAAATCCTAATGCTACACAGTTGGCAGGATGAGCTGTATCGATGAGTGGTTCGAATCTTTCCCCTTCCCTCATCCCCTTCTAGGGCTAATTTCTTGCTTTGTGCAGCTTCCTGCCTCTGCTGTCTGAATGTGTTTCCCAGGCAAAAGCCCAGTGTATTAATGGCCTTTTGATCTCCTAGGTCTCAGCCAGAGATCGTTCTGGTACAGAACAACATGATGGTGTCTGCTAATGAGGTGAATGAGAAGATGCCCTTCAGCTGGAGGATAAAGGAGTACTTGGATGAGATGTGTTTGAAAGCTCAATATATCCAAAACACTGAAGGTGAGAGCCTGGCTTGAGCTCAAGACAGAGCATCTCCATCCACCTGCCCTGTAAACTCTGGTTTGTCTCTACTGTGCTTCTACCTTTCTGTCACCCTGGAGTTGCCTTCAGTCCCTCTGTGCTCATGTGAGCCAGCAGAGCTTTGTGCAACTGGCTTTTCTTTATGCTTATCACTGTTGGTCTTTCTCACATATTCCATTCCCTTGTATTCAAAATGCTATGGAAATGCCAAGCATTAATGACAAGGTGAGATTCAATAAATATGATGCTGATGCCTGGACTGAGAAAGCCTGGCCTTAAACCCCTTGTGAGTGCTCTGAAAGGGGTGGGGTGTGCTCTATGCATCAGTGATTAATTAGATGTCAGTCTCTTTAGCCTCCTCCTAATATTCACCTTCTCTCTGCATTCTTATTTTCCAGACCAAGCTAAGAAGTTTGTGGATATCTTCCAGGAAACTGCACTGGGAAAATTTATCTCTGCTCTGCCTGAAGAAGATAGGCAAATGCTTTTTCAGTGCTATATTGCAGACTTTATTGTCCTGACCATTGGTGCATCCTCCATAAAGGAGCTGCAGGTCAGTGGCTGGAACAAGAGGTGGAAACCCTTTGGGTGGAGAGAAGAGCATGATGGCTGTGAACATGCTTTTCTGTATCAATCTTGCCTTCTCAGAGAAAATCTTCCTTTGAGACAGACCAATAGCAAGGTAGCCACAAAGCATTTGACACTGAATGGCTGCTGAAACTGCTGAGACCTTACTCAGAAAAGCGCTTCCACAGGAGCACCTGTACAAATTGACACATCATTTAAGGCTCTCTTTGTGAAGTACTGATTTTTGTCTTTCTGATAATTTTGCCAGGATTTCCAGTACAAAATAAACTATAAAAGTTCTTTGTTAATTTTGATTTTAACTTTTTTTTTTTTTTGTCTCAACTTTCAGTGTCTGTACACTGCCTTCTTGTCCTGCATAGAGGAATGGAAAGCAACATCTCCCAGAAGAGAGGAGATGCTGCCATCCTTGCCTTGGGTCCACGTTGTATACAATCAATTCAAGAGCCGCCTGCAGAACTTTTCTAGGATCTTGGCTGTGCACCCCACTGTTGCTGAGTGCCTTATTAACGAGCAAGGAGATGGCATACCACATTCAGAGATGGTAAAGTCACTACCAGGCATTTTGTTAACCTCAACCCTAGCAGAGAGCTCTAGCTTCACAGAATTAGCTAGTGGTGTTTCCTGTTGATTTCAGCAACAGTAAAGTGGGAAGCACAAGCTCAGTCAGAATCCTCAGAGTGAGGAGTAATCTGCTGCATTATCATTGTTCCTAGCAGGATTTAAAATAGTTTGCCCTGCTTTCATATCAGTAAACAGGATGTGCTAATGATCCAAGCCATGAGCATGAGAAATCCAGAGCTTAAGGAATAGTAGAACATTATTCAGTAGAACACATACTATAGCAAACCAGACTTAGAGGCCACGGTTCATAAGTAATTCTGAAATGCAGCTTTTGTGTTATGTTTGCACCCTGTGCGTCTGTCTAGATTTTAGATGTGTTAGCTGCAATGGCATGTGCGGAAGAGCTGGAGAATCAAGTGCAAACATCCCCTCCAGAGATCTGGCTGCAGAAAGTGAAGAATCTTCGTATGCCCATTGAATTTCTTTGTAAAGAGAAGGATTTGCAGAGGAAACAGAGTCGGTGCCATCAGCTGCTAAAACAAGTCGAGTATGTACCACAGATCTTCTCATATTCTTGATCTTTTGCCTTGTTAATAGGAATGTTCATACAGCCTGAAAGCTACTCTGATGCTGTTTTCTCAGACAAAGACTTCACAAACTTTTCCAGGTTCCTGCTAAGCTCAATTACATACCAAGCACCAAGAACCAATTTTTTTCCCTCTAAATCTTGCAGTATCATCCAATGCATTCCAGTTGGGTTCAGGGGTTATTTAAAACTCTCAATAGCTTCCTGTTTACCAGCATTTTCTCTCTGCTTTATCCCATGTGCATAAAGACTGAGAGATGGGGAACTTTGCTCTATCTCTAAGATGAAATCTTGTCTTTTGGAAGACAAACCCAGAGTTTCTCACAGACCTTGTTTAATATAACCAAATGGGAGGAAATATATCTAATTTTGCTTATTATTTTTTTAAATTACTTCTTTGATATCAAAGTTAGAGGTGTGAGAAGGTCTTTGCAGTGGTCTTAATTCTGCTGCAGTGCTGTCCATAGGACCGGCTCCTATGCCATAAACTCTCTGTGTCTGGTTCTGTTATGTGTTGTGGCCTTGACAAAGTGCCAGCGCTGATAACCAAAGGGCAAAGCAAGACACTGCATGAGAAGTGCTCGATGGCTGTGGTGAAAAGCGGAGAGATCTTTAGGCTGACCTGATGCTGCACTTGCATCATATTTTCAGCTTATAATTTTACTTTTTGAAATTGCATTTTCCTTCCCACAGAGTCTACTGGAACCGGGTTTTCTCCATGTCTCTGTTTATAGAACACTTGTTGTCTGGTATTAAGACTCTGGTGCCAGAATTTGAGAATGTAGTGAAAAAATATATGTTGCTTCTTGCCAAGGTAAGCAAAGATGTCATTTCACCTCTTCCCTGTTTGCTCTTGCTAATCATGTGAACTTTTGTCTTGGATATTAGAGCTGAGTCATTTAGCTTTGTCCTTTTCCTCCACAGTGTTTTCAGTACAATTCAGACATGAAGACTTATCCAACTTTTGTTGCAGTGATGAAAGTACTGTGTGAATGTAAGGATGAAGTCAGCAACAGACTGTACAGGTAGTGACACTGAGACAAGTCACAGGGCCTAGTACGAATATTGCCTGTGTAGCCAGCATATTTCTGGGCGTAAGGCAGTGCTACCTACAATGTAATGAAAGCCAAACAAAGAGCAATAACTTCCATTTTATTCTGTGCCCTGAAGGCAAGCACTTAACCAACAGGTCTTATGTTATCTGCTCTTTGTCTGGTTGCAGATGAACATCTTATTAAAGGCTTTTGGTAAGCAATTGAAGCAATTGTGTTCATTGCTGTTACTGAATTACAGAGACGGTCTGAAACCATGTCCAAGCTGCCAAAGAGAGCCAAAGGATCCAGTCTGCCTGCCTTGCTCCCACGTGTACTGTCTGAAGTGCATCAGAAGATGGCTAGTACCAGCACAGATGCATTGTCCATCCTGCAAGGTTGCCATGACTGATGTTAATTTAACTGTCTCCGAGGAGCTCAGGTACTCAACCCTCTCCAAGGGGGAAGCGTTGCGGTGGGGCTTGTTGAGATTCTGATTCGTAACTCTGAAGTTGCCAACATGAGCAGAATGTGTGGAGGGAGCTCTGCTCCGCTCTTTCTGGACCTGCTTGTTTTCTCTTCATCATTTCAAAAGGTGGGAGAAAGTTGCCTTTGCCCTGTAAGAAAACTGTAGTTGTAAAACCCTGTAAAGCTAAAGCACTGTCAGTGGCTGAATCGGACAAGGGAACTGCTTGTCATCTTGGATTGTTTTGTGATAACTTACATGTACTGAGAGTTTTTGCTATCTGGCATCATGCTGCCACTTGTCATTTGAGTTGTCAATGTGATACAGCCTTTACAGACAATACTATTGAAGTGTGGCACAAATGCAGCCTTTTGGAAAGCTGGAAAAGTGTCTCACCTTGGTGACTTCTGCCTGTGTTTGCTTTGCTTCATCCATTTTTTAAGTGGTTCTGTATTTGAACATCATCCTAATGCTTTTTACCCTTCTCCCAGAGATGCCATCGCAAAAAATGCCCTGTTCCGGCAGAGATGCAATAATTTCTTCATAGATGTGGTCACTACCATGAGTTTCAAGGACAATGAACCCCCTGAGACACGGGTGATCCAAGAGCTCCTGAATCTGCTGTTTGTTCACAGAAACCTCCTGACAGGTTCAGGTGAGCTTCCTTCATCCTGACGCTCAGCCTCATGGAGCTGATTCTCTTGCCACTTTCTCTCACCTGCCATACGTGTCTTTTTCTTATCTCCACAGATCATCCTGCTGTCTACACAAAATTTCTGTCCCCATTTAATGATGAAGTGGATGAAACTCCCATCATCCGCTCTGTAATGCTGAAGCTTCTCTTGAAGTACAGGTGAGCAGAGTCAGACAACTGATGGAAGTTACACGAGGGGTGGTTCAGCTTTGATTTTCATGACCTCACCGAACCAATCTGCTTGTTCTCCTCACTTCCATGCTGTTCATTAAATTTGAATCATTACAAGTGAAATTCACCCTGTGTCCATTAAATTTGAGTCATTACAAGTGAAATTCACCCTGTGTCTTTGTATGAGTTATGTAATTTGGCTGGCCTGCATGTTGAAGATTCTAACCAGTCTGTGGTTTACCCAGCTGTTTTTCACCTAAACCTGTGCTGAACATGAGTGGCTTGAATAACCTAAAGACAGCTGACTCATTGATATGCTCTAGATCAGCAAAGCAATACTCCTCATCCACAGATATTTAATCAAGAATGATCTTTTGAATGCATACGCAGACCTCTCCATTCACACTAGTTCTTCCAGCCTCCCTTTGCAATCAGTGCACTGAAAACATTTCTCAAGAGTGATCATCTCCTAAATTAGATGTTTAAAGTAGATCAGACGACTTGTGCCCTAGAAATGCTAATTTAGCATTGTTGATGACAGAAGCCTAGCTCAGACTGTGAAGTTAGATGACATCTGGCAAAACATGGCAAAATTGCTTTTCCATCTTCCAGATGGGTCCAGAGTGACCCCCTCCCATCACAGGGACATAACTAGTAGATTGGTCATGATTTAGAACACAAGTTATAGCTGTCAGTATTACAATTGTGTTTTCTCTCTCCTGTAGTTTCAATGAAGTGAAAAACATTGTGCAAGACTACCTGTTCCGGGTGGAGCACAGCAAGATCTTAGACGAAAAGGATAAAAAAGAACTCTACTTGCTTTTTGTCAACTGCTTAGAGGTAAGAATGCTGAGTGGATAAGACCCTGGCAATAAAACTGTTGGAGGAATAAAAAAGTCAAGAATGGAAATTGTTCTGTAATTTAAGGCAAGTTTCATGTGCATGTAACTAACTGCCCAACTAGAAAACCCCAAAGGAAGTTTATATGAAATCACGTGCTCAGAACCTGCTTTCTAGTAACTGGCCTTGCTTCACAGGGTCAGGCTTGTGTGTGTTTGCAGCGCTACACAAATTCTCTTGGACACCTTAGACAGGTGTCAAAGTATTACGTGAGGCTGATAAGACTCAAACTCCGACACAGGAGTGCCGCAAGCAGGAGATTTCTCGTTTCTCAGTCGTCCACTACTGGATTACTTTCTTGTTATCCCACGCACTTTTTTCTTTGCAGTACTTTAGATTATTATGCTGTTTGGACCGTTCCTCTCCTGGCATAACTTTTAATGCTTTGGGCAACTTTAAACAAACTTGACAGCAGGGTGAATGTTTAATTTCTTATAGTTTTCATTAAAATGGTGACTTTGTGGGTAAGATCAAGATTTGTATTCTTGCAAAGGGAAGACTGGTAGAGCTTGGCATCTCAGAACATACGATGTGTCTTCCAGCATGAGTGGCCAGTCAGCATGCTCATAACAACCTTGCTCAGCCTACATGCTTAGGAAATTTTGGGGAGAGCTTGGGAGTATTGCTGAAGGTGTTTGGTGATGTGGCAGAAGTTTAGGAGAAGCACTAGGATAAGCACAGGGTGGAGCTAATGAGATTGGGGTGGAGGGTGCTGCGAGAGACACGAAAAGTTAACATGCGGTGTGGATGCACTAGAGATATAAAATACTAATGCACAGGACTTCTCGTTTAAGTGGTTCTGCCACTCACACAATATTCTGGCCCATCTTTAGGATTCTCTGTGTGAAAAGTCTGAGGGCAGCCTTGGATATGAGCCCACAAACTGTCTGCCTAGAGACAGAGGCTTTCCAGAGAACTATCTCCCAAACTACGATCAAGAGACTTCTCAGGAATCATCCGTTGAATATCTGCAGGCAGTAGCCAAGGTTCGGTTGTACCTGAGTAAGGCTGCAGAGGTGCTCTTTGACTTGCATGAGCACACAGGTAGGTCCAATTATTCTACTGTCAAATGGAAATGCTGTACACAGAGCAAAGCCGTCATGGGAGATGGACTGGCCACAGTCAGTGCACCTGTTCTGTGCTAGAAATTGTTTTGATGCCTGGCCAAGAACAAGCGTGTCAGGTTTTTTCTTTTCTCCTTCATTAGGAGTGTCAGTAATTATTTCTTCTCTTTACCATATATTAGAAGTGCTCTGTACCTATTAGCAAGGCTGTGCCAGTCCCCTAGGGTGTAGTTACATGGGAGTTGTGCCTTTGGAAGGAGATTTATTTTATCCTCCAGATGCTAGCAATAAAATTTTATATAGGACCAATTAAACTGAACTTTAATGAATAAATGAATAAAGTATAAAGGATGCTTCACATACATGACTGTTGCAAGGCTTATTGTTTTATATGAATAAGAGCTCTGTGCAGCTAAAAAGAACAAAGATATTTAAAAAAAAAAAAAGTGAAAGAAGTTTTGAGCTGATTTGCTGACTCAATAATGGAGAACAGTGTGTGGAGAATCTCAGATACTTGCACAGTCCTTAAAGCAAGCTTTCTTTCTTTTTTTCCACTCCAGAGCAAGACCAGGTACAGGAGAAGCAGCGTTACCTGGCAAATGTGAGAATGTTCTGTAACCTCAGCAAGAACAACTGGCATCGTGTTTACCTAGTCCGGAAAATTGCTAGTCAGTATGGGTTGGAATTTGCTCAGAAACTTGTTACAGAGGCAGATTTTAACTGGGTATTCCCAGAGGAAGTTCTGAAACAGGTAAGGAAGGGGAGTTTCCTTGGAGATGGCTCTGATCTCCTCTAAGTCCTCAGTTTGTACTGCTTTGGGGGGTTTCTACTGTCACGTGGCTCACTGTTGGGGAACTTGCCATAGTGGGAGTGGTGGTGAAGGTGACTTATCCTCACTCTGTGTTGAATGGAGTCTCTTATGGCAGTGAGAAGCCATTCGGGATGCCATGCCTGCCTGCTGTCTCTTTGCAAAGGCTGAGGTGCCCCAGTTCTTGGGAGAAAGAGGAGATTCTGCCTTGTCCAATGGCTGGTTAACATCCACAGTGCTCACCATGGGCTTTTCCTTTGAAGGTGCGGAATGGCCAGTCTAATCACATTGATCGTTACCTGGCATGTGGCGAGAATTACAGAGTCCTGCGTGATGCTGTGGGGAAAGCCATGATTGAGTGTAAGACTGAGGATCTCCTAGAGGCAGAGAAGGTAGAGTGCACTCTCCTCACTATAATCCTATTGTGGGTTCTGGATGGCAATGTTTAAGCTTTGTGTCTTCCTGTTGGCAGCATCTCTTCCAGTGGAGATGCCTGGGTTGCCTTTCTTTGAAAGCTGCTTGTTTGCTTTGCTTTCTTACCTGGGTTCTAGTGTATGTAACTCTGAAATTATTTCTGCTGTTGCCTCTTCCTGCTTTTCTCCCCTTGTGATCTAACGTAGCGGTTTATTTTACAGTAAGCAATACAAGCACCTTGTAGCCAGCCGACTGGAGTGCAGGCAGATAATCAAAGAAGCTTTATGCCCCTTCCCTGCTTGCCCATATCTGCCTAGCTTTGTGTCTTGCCGTACAAAAACCAAACAGGTGATTTCTGTGTAATAGTAACCTTTTTCCAATATGTATTTCGTATGTGAAAATCTTCAGGAAGAATTTTGCAAATGATACGCCTTTGAATGTCTCTGTACCATCTATTATACACTAGTTGTGATTTCTTTTTCACTTGCATGTGGATTTGATTTTGAGGGCAAGTATGTACAGGTTGCTGCCTAGGAAGAGCACAATTCTGACTGGATGTTAGAAAAGTAAAGTGCTTGAGAGATTTCTGATGTAAAACCCTCCATCAGCTTGAGTGCTGTCCCATTATTCATTTATTTATGGCTTGAATGGTTATTTCTGCACTATCCCCCTTTTTGTGTGGGGAGAGCTTTACCATAGACCTGCTGAACCCTGCACATCCAGTAACCAGCTGAAACCTTGTCACACTTCAGCTGTGACAGCAGTAGCATCTTCTCTGCTATAACATCCTTTCTTCTTTTCTAGGCATCTTGCAGCTCCAAGGCTGTGCAACCTGTCCATCTGCTCCTGGCTGTTTTCAGAGAGTTCACTGCCCTGTATGGAGTTAGTGACTCAAATCTTCATCCCAAAGAGCAGGTAAGATACTTCACTGTGGAAGCTCGTGATAAACATACTTCGTTGATAAGGATGAATGAGATTTGCATCATTGGTGGAAGAGCCTTTTGTTCTTCTGCCCCAAATATGATTATGTCCTGATCCGAGCAAACTGGAAGTGTTTTCAGAGCAGGGGCAACACAGCATCGGAAGCAGCTGATAGTCCTCTTTGGTTTGGTGGGCAATATACACCTGGTTTTATTCTTTTAAATATGTGCTTTCAGCAAACAAATATTATGACTAAGTTCATCCGGAACTCCCAAGTCCTGAGTTCTCCAGACCTGCGGGAGTTTGCAACTTTTCTTGTGCTGAATGCACTGCCATCTCTGACAGTGGATCCTCAAAGCTTCAGCTACAATGGAGCGCTAATTGAAATGGCTGTTCACACTGCAGCTGTCCTGCTGTGTGGGCAAAACCCTGTCCTGCAGCCCCTGAGGAATCTGGCATTCCATCCGCACACCATGGAGGTAAAGAGATTTAACTCGGATGCAATTCAGCATGCTGCTTGTCCTTTCATGTATCTGCTGGATACTCTGTAACCTAACCTTTCTTAAAATCTGAAGCACCAATTTATTGGTTTAGCTGTGAATTACCTGTGTATGATTATTTCAGTGTTGCTGGGATTAATTAGCACAACAAACTCTGGGCTGGTACCTTTGGAAGGTACCTCTGCATCCTGAGCAGGATCAGGCAAATACTTCTGTTGATATTTGAGTGAGGAGGTCTGAGAACAGTTGGCTGGTCATGCTGTGGAAATCCAAGGATAACGGCTCATGCAGCCCTCAGGCTGAGTCAGGGCAGAGGAATCTGCTGCACTGCTACTCCCTGCTATCCAAGGCACATGGAAACACGCTGGTACACATCAGGGTACATAAGGTCACTCCAAGAGAAATCCAGTGCTTAGAGGGTGCACGTGCAAGGCTTAACAATATTGACAGCTCTTAAGAGTAGGTTTTCAAAGGCAGAATTTAAAAATGTGCATGCACATCGGCTGCATGACCTCTACTTTCAGATGTCTCTTTTTGCCCATCACAAATAAAGAAGCAGTGAGCAAATATTACAGGATAGAACTGATTTATGTATCTATTTGTCACTTTTTGTGTTTTTCCTCTTAGCACTCCTTTCTGCCTACAATGCCAGAAGATCTAATTGCTCAGGCAAGGACCTGGCTAGCAAAAGACAATCTGTTCTGGTATGGTAAGTGCTCCTGACTGGCTGTGAAAGAATCCTGGGTTTTGAATGAAACTGTTTCAAACGTGAGGACAGATACATTCCTTCTCAGCATGAGTTAGCCTTTATAAATTGAGATTTGTACCTATGGTTTATGTGGGTAATGCAGCAGAGTGCATTGAGCTTCTGTTTAGTGTTGAGCTTATGGCTGATTAGAAAGCTAGAAGTCATGGCGGCCCCATGCCTGGAGGTGTTCCAGGCCAGGTTGGATGGGGCCTTGAGCAGCCTGGTCCAGTGGAAAGTGTCCCTGCCCATGGCAGGGGGGTTGGAACTGGATGGGCTTTGAGGTCCCTTCCAACCCAAACCATTCTATGAGTCTGTGATTCAGGTAATGTTAAAGTGATTTGAGCAGAAGAGGAGCTCTTTGCCACCTTCTTGGCCAGCTTTCAGTTTTCTGCTTTCTGCAGTAGGATCTTACTGCAGATTATGAATCCAGGGGTGGAAGCATTCATTTCGTACTCAATAGCAGAATCCTTTAGGCTTCCATTCCTTGTTTCTCAAAGAGAAGCACTGAAAACTTCTTCTGGTTCATATATGAGTCTGTCAGTCCTTCAAGCTTTGGGTCAGTCAGCGCTTTTGATTACATCTTGAAATATGTTTCTTGCTCCAAGATGATGGTCCCTAGAAAAGGAAATAACAAGGGCTTCATAAATGCCTGTTTTATAATACCATCCTATTTGTTTCTCTTTTCTGATAGCATGTGCAAATGGCCACCCCTGCCTTGTAGGAGAGGTAAGAATTTGAGATTGGTGGGTTTTTAAGTAGGTGGTGTTTTCAACAATGAACTGTTACTTTATTTACTGATTTTTATGTTCTATTACACAGCAATTAGTGTTCTAAATTCTCTATATTACTAGTCATTTTTGCCATTGTAATGCAAAATTTAGAATAGCTCTAACACAGCTTATTTCATAAATCGAGGAAACAAGAGAGGCAGAGGCCCTTTGCCCTGCATATAGCAGTTTTCGAATTAACCAGTTACAGCTTGGATTTTTGTTTCATCCTCTTTCTCTGCCGGAGAAGCTTTTACTCTGGAGTTCAATGTTCTCATTTTGCTTTTTGCTAGTGTGGGCGACCCACACAAACCAGCCAGTGTGTCGACTGTGGTGCCCAAATTGGAGGAATAAATCATGTACCAGTGAGCGGCTTTCAAGTAATAGGGTATGCTTTGATTTGTTAACCTTTTCAGCTCTAAGTGATGTAGTGTTTCCCTGTCATGCTTTCAGGGCAAAAGGTAGCAACCACTCCGTGCTACTGCCTGAAAGGTGGCATGTGGGATTCCCTGTTAGTGTGGACATGGGCCTCTGAGAAGAGGCTCAGCTGTTTGCAGTGCTGGTATAACTCTAACTTTGCAAAAACTGCCTTAATATAAGAGCTTCTCAAGATGCTGGCTTAGGGTTTTTCATCTCCCTGCTCATCCAGGCTGGTATAGCTTATGTAATTCTACACTAATAGTTAGTAATAACCAACATTATCGTAAATGGATCAGCGTGATTGAAGAACTTCTACCAGAGCTCTGGTACCTGACTTGTGCTCCCTCCTCTTCGATTCTCTGGCTTAGCATTTGTAGGGCTTTTGTAAGAATGTTTAAATTACTGATTCTGAAAGCAGTGGCTTCTTGTCTATCCAGCACAGAGCTGGCTGATCTTGCCCTACAGGGCTGGATGTTGCCACTTTTTATTATGGAGACATGTCCAACTAAGAGTAAACAGCCAGCAAACCCAAACAAATAAGCTTACTTGAGCACAAAACTTACTGGAACTCTTCATTCCCCTGTAGCACTTTTAATTGGCAGCTTTTGTGGCATTCAAAGGGCTTAACAGGTCAAAACAACATCATGGGGTATCAAAGACATCTCTTAAGTTTTTTTTATCAAGGCAAAAAAATACTATGTATACATTTCCAACAGGAATAGTGGAGACAGAACTCAAACTGGCCACATACTGGGAGATCTACAACACAGAAGAACAATGGGAGTGTCTGATCGAGGCATGACCCCAGCTGTCTTCATGCCGATACGCTTGCTCACGCATTTGGCAATGTTGCTGGGAGCCACAAAATATCCTCAGGTATCTTCCAGTAATAGTTCCAAGAGGCCACATGAAATATAGTGAAGCCTTTGTATGATGCTGGTCCTTTTTATCATATTGCCAAGTAACTGGGGCAATCTTTCAAGATGCAAGACCCAAATTCACTTCCCTCCTTGTCCGGGAGTGATCTTTATTCCTTCGTGCACTTGCATGCACACATATACACAGATGCTTGCCTTTATTTGTTCAAGTGGTAGGAATCCCTTGGGATGGAGTTGACTTTCTGGTGACATTGTAGTTCTACATGACTTATGCTTGGACTTGTTATTGGCTGTGTTCATTCTTGCTTTTTGTTGCTCTTTAGTCATTGGAAAGGATTATCAAGCCATGGGTGCCCAACCCTGTGAGTTTCCTGCAGCAGCATATTCAGGAGGACTTGGCACAGCTGACAAAAATTTTGGGGAAGAGTGTGGATGAGACTATCAGCATCCTTCATCTTGTCCTTGGCAGCCTCCTCAAGGATCCCCATCAGCACCGAGGCCAGTGTAAGGAAAACTACTTGCCATAACAGATCTGCAAGCTATATCAGCATTTTAAGAGCTAAATAACTGCTGCTTCTTTGCTAACAGACCATTTCCAAAAGGTGGTAGCTCAGCAGATGAGGAAGATCCAGAAATGTGAGGCTTATATTCTTGCCGTAGAGAGTGGCGAATTTTTGGCTGTTTAGTTCTCTTTCAGTCAAGCATGTGGGGTTTGCAACATTTGGTGCCTAATTCTGAAAAGGAGTTACTGAATCACTCCATGACCTGTTGACAGAGCTTTCAGCCTACAAGCAGAGGAAACTCAAAGCACAGTAGCTCATGCTGCGTATAATCTATGTACTATACTGCCCTCTAAATGTCTACCAAGAAGGTGGTGAGTAGAAGGGTGATGGCAGAGGATGGTTCATGGTAGAATCTGAAGTTCAAGTCGACATAAGTCATTGTGTTCTAGGGGAATTTATATGTAATAGCCATAATTTTAGTGTGACAGCACAGATCAGTATTCCAAGCTCTGTTCTTTGTCTGTCATTGATCATGATCTGACCTTGGACAACTTGTTTAACCTTTCTGAGATTATGAATGAATTGGATAAACATCCACATCATTCCAATGAATGACTGGACTGAAGCTTCTGAAACCCTGCAGTCACTGTGTGCTGTTTTGGACGACACCCTCCAGCTACATTAAGATACTCATTTAGCTCCTGGGGTCTCTGTAATTGCTCTTGGCTCATGGTGCTAACTTGCAAGGATGTCACACCTGAAAGCTTAGGGAATCTGTGCCTTTTTTTAATTGAAATATTGTTGTTGCAGGGCCAGTTCAATTTGATGCTGTGCTCTCCACCAAACAGATGAGAAACCAATGGGAAGAAATTGTTACAAAAACAATTATTGTTCCTGAATTGGAGGTGAGAAATTTGCTGTGTAGTTGGATGAGCTGAACAAAGAATACTTTATGGTATAAAGAGCTGTCTTGCAGGATGTGTTTGGCATGCATTGCCTAGGAGCTCATCCTCTGCTTCAACATATTCCTGTGTCAATTGGTCATCAAGCTATTAGGGAAGTATACTCTACTGGAGGTTCGGCATGGCAGGACACTGCCAATTCTGATATATATATTTTTTTTTTTAATGCAGAACTTGGATAAAAAACTTCTGCAGTTAAGCAGAAAAATACAAGAGGATGAGAGAATTTTTTCCAGTCCAATAGCGAAAATAGTGTATAGTGACCCAGCCACTTTCCTGTCCCAGCTGCCAAAGGACAGTCACATACATCATTCTAAGATGTGGAGCTGCCAAAAGAGGATTTCAGTGGAGAACTTGAGCCATGTAGTCCAACAAAAGAATGCCAGGGACACTGTCCCTCTCCTTTGGAAGTTTCTGCAGAAGGTAGGTGTGACACAGGGACAGAGATCCGCTCACAGAATCGGAGCCTGCTTGAGGCTGGAAGGGATGTCTGGAGGACCAGCTCCCTGCTCAGGTGGGTCACTAGAGCCAGTTGCACAGGACTAAACCACTGTTTGACTAGACAGGGTCTTTCTTCACATAACTTTCTATAATCTTGAGAACTGCCCATGTAAAATGTTTTTTCTTTTAAACATTTAAAAAGTATTCTACAGAAGTATTCAAAGCTGGTTTGTCCAGGAACAACCTTATTTGGGCCCCTTTCCTCTTCCAGGAAACAGAGCTGAGGCTGGTTAAATTCTTACCAGAGATTCTGGCTCTGCAGAGAGACTTGGTGAGGCAATTTCAGAACACTACTGATGTCAAGGATTGCTCGATCAGAGACTTCCTCAACGAACCCTTCTCAGGTGAGAAGCATCTATCAAGACTACAATTAGTGGGAAAAAAAGTGATGGATAGTCCAGTTGAAAATGAAGGTGAAAACTTCTCTTGAGCTTGCAATCTTAAGCTCTCATATTTTTCTTTTAATGCTCATCCAAATGAATTGGAGGACTTAACCCCGGAGTTATGCTTGGAAAAGTCATGAGGTGACTTTAAAGAGAGTTAAGGACTGGAAGATTGTTCACAAGGGGTGAGGACTCTACTCAGAGTAGAGTCTTTGTATGCAACAGAGGATATGTTGAATTTTTAAATTTTCCCTACAGTGGGGCCTGCTAAAAGGTGGAATAGGTGTCCTTCCCTTCCATTCATGAACAGATGTTTTGTGGAAACTCCTTTAATTGCACAATTAGTGATGTTTTTAAGTATATAAAGTTATGCAGAATCAGACCAAGGATCCATCCAGGCTGGTAGACTGGCCAATAGCAAACGTTAATGGAAGAATATAAACAAACAGCAAACAACTTGATTTGAAACCTTTTTTAAAAATGGTTTAAAAAATGGGTTAAAAAAATGTTTAATTTACTGTCTCCTCTCTATTTGAGCAGTTGCTTAGAGTTCAGTGATGTGCTTTGAAAATTCTTATATTACGGAGTTTCACGGTGTACCCAGTAAAAGGTGTTTCAAGGATTTGTCTTTCTGTTATTCCCCAGATGTGATGAGGGACCTGTTACAGGGGAGAGTGAAAGTGTTCTTGTCTGTTTGGAACAAGCTGAGAAGCTCACTGGACACCAATGGTGAGTACCTTTCTTTCCCAGCATTGGTTTGAGAGTGATGGAAGCAGGAGCTTGCCAGCTGTCAGACAGTGCTCCTTGTGTGAACCGACACAGGGAGGACACAGGAATAACCTCGGACCATGGGTGAAACACAAAGAGTGAATTTATTTTCATTACCTGGCGAACCAGGGGATCTCCAAAGCAACACCTGGGCAGAGGCACATGAGTGGGAACGCAGGCACCGTGGAGCTCAGTCCTTGCTAGAAAGGGTGTTTATATGAACCTGCTGTTTTCACCTGTAGAGCAAGGATTCACACGGTGTCATTTTCCTCTGTGCTTTCACCTTTCCCACAGTGGGGCAGGATTCTCAAGGATGTTTGCTAGGGTACCTCTCGGTTTACCACAGGCCTATGTTATTTAAACACAGAGGTTCTACTTGTCAAGCATACAAGACTAAAGAACAATTGGTATGATATATGTGTTTTTCTACACCCAGCTGCAAGTCACCTGAGCGTGTTTACAATCCTCCTGACCAATCTTCCCTTATATTCCCACAGTCCTCTGCAACTACCCTTCCACAGTTCAGGTTCCTCCCATCAGTGATGCTGAGACATATCCTTAAAACTGACCTAGGCCATTAAAGGTGTAAGAAGATCTAGAAGCAAATGGAAGAATTTGTTTCCCCCTTGTAGTATTCTCACCTGAACTTGCTCCCTTTAGAGCTTACGTGTAATGGACAGAGCGCTGTTTTTTCCAGTGTCTATACTTTCTGCTGACCTGGGTCAGTTCAGGAAAGGCTCGCTCTTTGTGAGATGGTTCTGGGCTACCTCAAACAGACTTCTCTGCCTTTTATTTCAGGGGAAATTAAGCTTCCTAAAGGCTACTGTGATGCTGACCTGACCCTGGACAGCAAGCTTGAGGTTCTTCTGCCACGTCGACAGGGACTGGGCCTCTGCTCTACAGCCTTAGCCAGTTATCTTATCAGTCTGCACAATGACTTTATCTACTCAGTGAAAAAATACATCAATGAAGATGATGGGTATGTTCTTATTCCAGCTAGGACTTTTTTGGAGGGCTCTATTGTATTACCTGCTACCACACTATCAGCTTTCCCAGCTTCACGAAGGCTTTTCACTCTACATGGTGACTGTTTTCTCTTCTGCAGATACTTGATCAGTTCATCAGAAGTGGCTGACCTGCACTTGATCAGTTATGAGGCTGAGAAAGACCTGATTCCTCTGATCTTGTCCAACTGCCAGTACAGCATGGAGAAGGGAGGGGAGATGCTGCAGGACTTTGACCTGGAGAGGATCCAGCAGCAAATCATCAGCAAGTTCCTGCAGGGGAAACCACTCATCAGCCTGAAGGTAGGAGAAGGCAGCCAGCTATGTTTTCTGCAGACAACTTCTTGGCTGGTGTTGGAGCCCTACAGCATTTGCTGCAGCCAGACATGCTCCATAGCAGGGTTAGCAGTGTTATAAAAGCTTTACAACTGTGGGTTTCTCTCTTGACAGGGATTACCTACCCTTGTGTACAGACTTGATCGGAATTACGAACAGCTGTTTGATGATATCAGGAGTAAGCTGCTGATTCAGGTGGGTTTCTGCATTGGAGGAAACAGGGCAGGCACGAGACCCTTGACTTCCCAAGAAACGTCACACTTGTCTTGTTCATCTGCTCCATCTAATCTGTCTGCTAATCTTTCTGCTTGCCTCAAATATGAGCAAACTGGCCTTCTTTGGTCTGTCAGGATTTACAAAGGAAAGGGATATTGTTAAGCATTTCCAGTTTCCTAAATCTGGGGCTCTGCCATCTTCCATGAATTCAGCAACTTGAGCAGCAATAATGAATGGTTCTAAACTAATCTTAGCTTTGACTTCATGGTTTTCAGAGTGCTCTCCCCAGTTCTGTGACGAATATGATCAGTGGGAAACTACAGTCTTACAGTGACGTCTGTGATGCTCTGTCTGTCATTGAAATTACCTTGGGATTCCTGGCCATGGCCGGAGAGGATGCTAAAATGCTTCTGACTGAATACATAGAAAAAGTTCTGCAGATGGGTGACCATCTAAAACCTCATGTACTGGAGGTGAGTCCTGAGAGCAAAGCTCTTATTAATACACAACAAAATTTACACTGGTTTATGTTAAATCCAGCCAGCCTGATCTGCAAGCCCAGTGAAAGTTCAGCTGAAAAATTATGTGATAGAATTCCCTCCCCACCATATCCAACAGCAGGGGGAAACAATTTTCACTTCTGCAAGCAGTGTTTGCAAGGCGGGAGCATCTAATAGCTTGTGATGTTCAGCAGGTTCTTGCTAAACCCTGCCAAAAGGTCAGGGGTATGCAGAAGGGTGACTCTCTGCAGATCCAAGCTCTTCTGTCAGCCCTGGATGGACAGTTCTCAGTTGAGTGTCGGCATAATTAGTTGGCAATGCTAACACTGAGAAAAGGGAGAACTTTCAATGATGAGTCTGCTTTCAGTGACAGTGGCTTGCCTGGTGCTGAGCAAGATTGAGACTATCCCTTTACCTCTCAAAAGTGGTGACAAGGGAAGGTTTTATCTCCTAATGGTGTGTGAAGAGAGGCCCTTCACTGACAGGGGCCAAAGGCACTGTGTTTTGACAAGTTTGGGTGATATAGCCCTATCACCTTCCCTCCCTTGCATACCAAAAAGATGGATTATTGAAGGCAAACTGGGAAAGAGGGAGAGAGAAGCCTATTGCAGACAGGTTAAAAGGGCTGAATGAACTCCTGGCTGAACTCTGTGCTTGTGCTCTTCTGCAGTTTTGACCTGCATGGGCAGGGCATGGACAAGTTCTTAAACACATCCCATTTCACTCCATATACGTGCTTTTCTTTCAGGCCTTTAAACAATGCCACCTAAAGCACAGCATAGCCCTATGGCAATTTCTCTCTACCCACAAATCTGAGCAGCTTCTGCGCCTCAAAAGGGTAAGGTACTCCAGTAACTCCAGTGTTGAATCAGCTACTCCCTCTTCTCTAAAGGAAGATGCTCAAATGTCTATGGTTGGTTGTTTTTTCCTTCCTCATTGCGTTTTTAGGATCCTTTTGAAGACTTCAGTCCAGCCTACAAAGATGAGCTCAGTCCAGAGATTGCCAAGCTCCTCAACAGCTTCCTTGTCCACTCAAGGCTGGAAACCTTCCTGCAGGAGCTCCATGAAATGATTATCCTGAGGCTGAGACGTGTCCGAGCTGAGGATGATTTCAGGCCCACGTGGAGGTAACAGATTTTTGGAGCCTAGATCAGCCCAGAGTTAGTAACTTAAGCTTCTCTGCCTCTGAAAATGCATGTGATGGAAATGGTTCTCTTGGCAAACGCCTGCCCCACTGGACACAGAGCACAACCAACAACATTACGAATATGCAGACTCACTGCCTGTTTCTGGTATATGACTCCTTTGCATCTTACCCCAGCTATTTTGAGAACCCTCCTGGAACACATCAGGCACTGCTTTCCATGAGTGCTAAAGATAAACACAAACACTTCTCTGCAGTCAGTCACAGGAACACACTCAGCTTTCCATACACACAGCTTACCCCTAACAGCTTGGTTCCGGCCTATAGACTCCCATTTTTTGGGTCCTTCAGCCTCTCTGTCGATCTGGCTGGCTGTTTCATCCCTCTCATTACAAAATACATGTATTGAAACCCTGTTGGTGCTTTCCTACCACACAAAATACTATTTGGCTTTCATAGTTTGCTGAACACTGTCTATTAATACTACTTTTGCTCTTTGTTTTCCAGCCTGAAGGAATCCTTACTTCCATACCTTGAAGCAAAGGACTTGGAGTTCGCTGCAGAGCTGGAAGAGGCGTTCCCAGATGAGATTCTTCTCTCTCATATTATTGCCACCTGGAAAGCAGCTGCTCTCTTCAAAAGGGAGCACAGGGAAAGCTGGAATCGCTAGCAACACTGGTGCTCTCTGCTCTTCCCTCGTGCAGGGGGGATTTTAGTGTGGCAAACACAAAGTGTCAGTGAGAGTGGAAGCTCAGGACCTTGGTTTGGGGGTTTGTTTGAATTTTTTTTTTTTACCACCTCTGGTACTGAAACGATGATGCAAAGATGAGGTGCCTTCATGCAGCGGAAGGATGGTGTAAAAGCACAAAGCTGCGTGTAAACAGAGACTTCTTAAGGCATCATTAAAAAACAAACAACAACCAAACAAACAACCCCCCCAAACCAAACAAAACCAACAAGCAAGCAAGCAAGCAAGCAAAAACCCCAAACTAAAACCAACCCATCCATCCAAGCATAGCCAACCCCTAATGCGGAAGGATTTTATAACAAAGCATCACCCCATAGTGCAGGGAAAGGTGGGGGGTTTTCTCCCAATCTCCTTTTCTCTGGAAGCTTGATCGCCCTCCCCAGCCCAGGACCAAGGCACAACACCCCCCTGCTGCTCCACTGCCTGACCCCCGCCGCTCGCTGCCGCTTTATTCCCGGGAATAAGGACTTTTTTTTCCAATAAAGCTCGTTTTCGCTCCCTCAGCCTCGTTCTCTGCTGGGCCCGGAACGGCCGTTCGCCGCTCGCGTTCCCGGGGGGGGCGGTGGCGGCGGTGGCACCGGGTGCAGCCGCGCGGCCATGGCCGGGGAGGTTCCCGGCACAACGCTCTTCGGCTGGAAACGGTAACGGCGGAGACACCTGGCCATGGATCCAGGGGCTGGAGGGCAGGAAGGCTCTGCAGAGGGACCTGGATTTGGATCCATGGGCTGATGCCAAGAGGATGGGGTTCAACAAGGCTCAGTGCCGGGTCCTGCACTTGGGTCACAACAACCCCAGGCAGCGCTCCAGGCTTGGGAGAGAGCTGCTGGAAAGCTGCCTGGGGTGAAAGGCCCTGGGGGTGCTGGTGCACAGCGGCTGAACATGGGCCAGCAGTGGCCCAGGTGGGCAAGAAAGCCACCAGCTTCCTGGCTTGGATCATCCATGGGGTGGCAGCAGGAGCAGGGACGACATCGTCCCCCTGGACTCGGCGCTGGGGAGGCCGCACCTCAAATCCTGGGTTCAGCTTTGGGCCCCTCAGTACAAGAAGGACATTGAGGGGCTGGAGAGTGTCCAGGGAGAAGGGCCCAGAGCTGGGGAAGGGGCTGGAGAACAAGTCTTAATGAGAAGTGGCTGAGGGACCTGGGGCTGTTTAGCCTGGAGAAAAGCAGGCTGAGGGGAGACCCCATCGTTTTCTGCAGCTCCCTGAAAGGGAGTGAGGTGGGTATTGGTCTCTTCTCCCAGGTAACAAGAGAGAGGACAGAAGAAGCGGCCTCAAGTTGCACCAGGGGAGTTTTAGACTGGATATTGGGAAAAATGTCTTTTCTGAAAGGGTTTTCAGGCACTGAACAGCTGTGCAAGGAAGTGGTTGAGTCACCATGTCTGGAGGTGTTTAAAAGATGGGTGGACGAGGTGCTCAGGAATATGATTCGGTAGTGGACAGGTACAGTTGAACTCGATCTCAAAGGTCTTTTCCAGTCAAATGATTCTATAATGGGGTGGGCTTGGCAGGGCTCCCCGTGCCTCTCAGGACTGGGCCCCTTAGCCACTGCTGAGGACAAACACGAAGTTGCATTGCCCAGTTTGCCTTTCATACAGTCATAGAGTAGAATTGTAGAATGTCCTGAGTTGGAAGAGACCCACAAGGATCATTGACTCCAACTCCTGTCCCTGCACAGGACACTCCAGCATTCACACCGTGCGTCTGAGGGCGATGTCCAGATGCTTCTGGAATATTGTCAGACTTGGTGCTGTGACTGCTTCCCTGGGGAGCTGTTCCAGTGCTCCACCACCCTCTGGGTGAAGAATGTTTTCCTCATATCCAACCTAACACTTCCCTGGCACCTTCCTGCCATTCCCTCGGGTCTGGAGAGAAGAGATCAGTGTCTGATTCTCCTTCCACCCTTGTGAGGAAGGTGCAGACTGCAATGGGGTCTCCCATCAGTCTCCTCCAGGCTGAGCAGAGCAAGTGACTTCAGCCACTCCTCATATGGCTTCCCCTCTAAACCCTTCACCAACTTTGTGGCCTCCTCTGGACACTCTCCAGTAGTTTTAGATCCTTCTTATCCTGTGACACTCAGAACTGCATCCAGTGCTCAAGGTGGGGCTGTACCAGTGCTGAGTAGAACGAGACAATTACAGACTCTTAGAATGGTTTATTTTGGTAGGGGCGATGAAGGTCATCTAGTACAACTCCCGTGCAGTGAGCAGGGACATCTTCAAGCAGATCAGGTTGCTAAGAGCCCCATCCAACCTGGCCTTGAATGTTTCCAGGGATGGGGCATCTACCACCTCTCTGGGCAACCTGTGCCAGTGTTTCAGCACCCTCAGCATAAAAAAATTCTTCCTTGTATCTCCTCTTTTAGCTTAAAACCTTCACCCCTTGTCCTATTGCTACGGGCCATGCTAAAAAGTTTTTCCCCATCTTTCTTACAAGCACCCTTTAAGTATTGAAAGGCCACAGTAAGGTCTTCTCTGAGTCTTCACTTCTCCAAGCTGAACAATCTGAACTCTTTCAGCTTTTCTGAAGGTGAGGAGGTGTTCTGAGCCTTTGATCATTTAGTGGCCCTCCTCTGGACTGGCTCCAACAGGTCCACATCTTTCCTTATTTTGAGGACAATTGCCTGCCTCGACCGGCTGGCGATGCAGGGCTGGATGCACCCTAGGACATGGTTGGCCCTCTTGGCTGCCAGGGCACTGCTGGCTCTTGTTCAATTTGCCATCCACACCAGAACCCCCAGATTCCTTTCTGCAGAGCTGCTCTCCAGCCTCTCACTCCTCAGGCTGTCTGGACACTCAGGCTTGCTGTGTCCCAGGTGCAAAACCCAGCACTTGCCCTTGTTAAACTTGATGTGGTGAATTGCAGAGTACCTTGTCTGGAATCAACTGTGTCTTATAAGAAAAAGTCTGAATGGCCAAGTGGAAAACTAGAATGCAGAGATTTTTTTATTTATTTAAAATGTCTATTCTATTCTGTATAATTTTTTTCTGTTTAAAATTTCTGGGGAAAGCAGCAGGGCTCCTGCACCCCTACAAGTGTCGGGACACCCTCCTCCTGGGCCTGCTGTAGGGCAGAGGGGTCCGGTGCCAGTGCCGTCTCTTCCCCAGGGAGCAGGACCAGTTAAGAGCCAGTGTGGTAAAGGAGGACACCGAGGAGTGGCAGAATGATCCCAGCTTCGCAGGACTGGAGCGAGTGGGAGGCGTGGATCTGTCCTATATCAAAGGAGATGACACCATTGCCTGCGCTTCCCTGGTTGTTCTCAGCTATCCAGCCCTGGAGGTAACGGACAGTGGGAAGCCGTGCTCCACAGGGACCAGTCCCGCTGCAATAACACCAAGGTTCTCATGGAAGACTTGCCCAAAGGCCACTGTCTGCTGCACCTCTGCCTCATGGGACATCATGGGCAGATGAGTTTCTTAGGGAGATGGTTTAGTAAGTGGACAGGTACGGCTGGACTCGATCTCAGAGGTCTTTTCCAACCAGATGATTCTATAATTCTATGATCAACGTGTTGCCATGCGTAATTGCAAGAAAGATATCGAGGCTCTGGAGCGTGTATGGAGAAGGGCAACAAAGCTGGGGAGAAGACTGGGTTATGAGGAACAGCTGAGGGAATGGGGGTTGTTTACCCTGGAGAAAAGGAGGCTGTGGGAAACCTCATCACTCTACAGCTGCCTGAAAGGAGGTTGTGGTGACGTGGGTGCTGGTCTCTTCTCCAAGTAACAAATGACAGGATGAGAGGAAATGGCCTCAAATTATGCCAGGGGAGGTTTAGACTGGATATTAGGAAGAATTTCTTCACCAAAAATGTGGTCAGGCACTGGCAGAGGCTGTCCAGGGAAGTGGTGGAGTCCCCAACCCTGCAGGTGTTTAAAAGACAGGTAGACGAGGTGCTTAGGGATCTGGTTTAGTAATGGGCAGGTACGGTTGGACTCAGTGATCTCAAAGGTCTTTACCAACCAAATGATTCTATAACTCTGTCCGTTCAGTGAGAAACAGGGAAAAAATGCGTGTGAGGATGTAGATGTGAGTTTAGGAGATGTGATGCAAACTGTTTCTGATTGCCAGAATTCCAGGGTGTGGCGATATAGCCTTGGGGTGCATTCCAGTGAGCTGATAAATTGAAGAATGCCAAGAGAGGATGCAGCCCATGGCCAGGCACGGAGGTCTATAACTGGTTTAGATGCCCATATGAAATAATCAGTCAGCCCCTGTCCAGAGGGAGACAAAAAGGATCACTGGGATTTGGTGCTGATCAAGAGAGGAAATGAAAGTGTTTGAGGAACTCAAACAGCAGATGTCGTGTTTGTGAGTTCTTGCTGGGAATTAACTCATAATATGGGATGTGATGTATAAAAGCCTGTTCAAAACCACCATGAATCCCACATCCCACAGTCATTTTACTTGAATTAATAAAGATTTTTGGTCTCTTTCCAAGCTTTCAAAACGATATAAAAATGATCTTTAACTGCAAAACCTCCAACAGGCAGATAGATAAAGTTTAGTACTGGCCACTGGGACTTATGAACTGAATTTCAAATTCTGCCTTGATTCTTCACTTACTCTGCATGGAAGTTTTATCCTGTCAGACAGGGTTTCTTTTGGCTTTTCTCTGCCTGGACCTTTGGTAATGCTCTGACTGGGGGAATCTGGAGGGCCCTGCTGGGTATTTGAAAAGCTGCCCTAATTTTGGTGCAAGGACTTTGCTCTCAGGCAGGGTGTGGTGGGTGACATTCAGCTCTTCTTTGCCAGCGGTCCATTATTTGCCCCCTGCACTAACTGAGTGACAGACTGACAAAACCCGACGGCCTTGGCTTTCTGGGAAAGATCCAAAAGCAGAGTATTTTAAAAGAATGAGAGTGAGGGACGTAAACCAGAGGAGATACCTCTGCACAAGTCAGGAACCAACCAACAAAGTCCTGGAGGTCATGATCTCTGCACTGTCCCACTGCTCCCAGGTGCTGTACGAGGATTGCCGGATGGTGGATGTGAGCGTCCCCTATGTGTCAGGATTCCTCGCCTTCCGAGAGGTCCCATTCCTGGTGGAAGCTGTTCAGAGGCTTCAGCAGAAGGAGCCCAGGCTCAAACCTCAGGTGTGGCATATTTCTTGGTCCCAAGTTGAGACGTCATGAGGGTGCAGGGTGCTGCTGAACAGTGTTCCTCCGTCTGCCGAGACCACGTTGTCTTGCTGTTTTCCACCGGGAAGGTGGAATGGGCAGTGTCAGAGTAGTGTTGAAGCATCTGTTACCCTTTCCTTAGGGATCAGGGATGCAAAGGCGAGAACAGCCAGGCCTCCCTTGGCAATGGGAGTCCCATTCTGTTGTGCAGTGCCGGTGGGGAGCGCTGCCAGCTCATGCGTCTGAGAGCCAGGTGTCGGCAGCACTGTGGGAAGAGCCTTATAGAGAGAAGTGAAGGGACCGAGACAGACTATTGTTTCCTCACAGGGCCAGCATCGCCGTTTGCTTATCGTAGTGGCTGTCCATGTGCAGAAATTAACATTTCTTGTTTGGCTTTTTCAGGTCCTCCTTGTAGACGGGAATGGGCTTCTCCATCACAGAGGTAGGACATTACTGAGGAGCCCTGCTCTCCAGCTGCCACTTGAGATTCCCATTCTCTGGCATCCTGCAGTCACAGTGACTTGTTGTTGGCAGAATTTGGTGTGGCCTGTCACCTCGGAGTGCTGACGGATCTGCCAAGCATCGGAGTGGCCAAGAAACTCCTGCAGGTGGATGGCTTGGTCAATGATGAGCTGCACAGGGAGCAGGTTAGGCTGGGCTGGGAATTTATTTGCACTGTTTAATATCCCAAGAGAACTGGGACGGCCTCATACAAGTGCTTTCTAACCAACTGACCTCGTCTGCGTTTGTCCCTAGATTCGTTCCCTGCAGAAGGAGGGAGATGGATTCCCACTGATGGGCACTTCAGGGAGAGTCCTGGGCATGGTGAGCTGTGGGGAGTTTCCTCTTCACTTGACCATCGAGTCCTGCAGCTTCCCATAGCTGGGTGCTCTGGGGGGTGTTGCCTCTGTTCGGGGACTGTACCAGTAGTACTGGCTTGGGACATGGTGTGAGCAGGTAACACTACTTTCTCCTCGGGCATCTGAGGAAGGGCTACAGGGGTCCAAAAGGGTAAACCCTGTGAGGAGATACTGGAAGGCAGAGGGGCAGGAAGGCTGGGAGTTACTGAATCCAGAGCCACTACCCCACCTTCTGAGGGCAACTGGCTAGCTTATAGTTCGTCTGCTACTCTGTGTTTGTTAAAATAAGCCTCTTAAGTGTTTGATCTTTCTTGTTTCTGAATGCTCAGGCCCTGCGTAGCTGCAAGAGCAGCTCTAGGCCACTTTATATCTCTGTTGGTCACAAGGTGTGCCTGGAGACAGCCGTGCATCTAGTCAAGTCCTGCTGCAGGTACCGGATCCCGGAACCCATCCGTCAGGTACAAAAGCTGGGGACCGGGGGAAGGAAGCAGGCAGTGGAGAGGGCTATGGATGCCAAGCCTATGGTCATGTTTCAGAGCCTCAGTTTGCCACTAATGTGAAGCTGGCACCCTTCTTGCTGGCCTCTTCTCTCCAGCCTGTTATGGTGTTGTTTACGTGGTGGTTAACCCATCCTTCCTTCTTCCTTGCTTGTTCTTCTGACACAGTGCCCGGCATCACACAGAGCCCTTACTGCAGACCCAGCCTGACTGATTTCTCAGTTCCCCTTTGTAGGCAACTTCTGTGATGCTGATGTTGATCCACAGGAGCTGGAAATGCAGTTTTCCTGGGTACGTTGAGCCTACCACAGACTGCAGTGCTGCTTCTCTGGGCTTTCCCCTGCTGCTGCACTCCACAAGGAGCTGCAGGCTCTGGGGCTGCAGCCAGCCGGTAGGTGACAGCACTGGATCAGTGAGCTACAGCTGCCACCAAGGCGCAGCTTCAGACTCAGAGAACTGCAGCAGGGCTTGAGGAAAGGATCCTGAGAAGCCTCTGGGACTTCTGCCCTGCCAAGTGCTTCCCTTCTTTCAGGGTCACCCTGCTGTTGGCGGCTCAGGCAGGCCAGACCCAGAGACTGCCCAGGAACAGGGTCCCTTCAGGTATCTGTTGATTGTGACACTGCCCTGGCACTCACTGTTTGCATCGCTGCACCTCTGAGCACCTTTGCTCTGCAGCTCCTCAGAGCCACGCTACGGAGATCCTGCTGAGGGCTGGTACGCAGTGTCTGGGCACAGGAGCTTCTCATTGGCACTGCAGTGTTCTCTGAGAGCAGAATCTTGAGTATTTAGTTATAAACCAGACAACAGTCTTAACAACTTAGAGCAAAACAAACCTTGAAACATCCATACTAGAACTGGAGTTTCTGATCTCACAAACCACTACCTGCCAGACGGGAGTAGGCTGATAGATCTTCTTATGTAATCTCTTCCAGCGAGGGAGAGATGCCTCCGCAAAGCTCTGAGTTAGCTCTGCAGTTCGGTATGTTCAGAGGAAAGGGGAGAAGAATTCCCTTCGGAGTAAAAAGGTATCTTGGAGCTTTTCATCACCCTCATTTCATTTCCAGCTCTCTCCAGTGTTTGTCTCTGTTCTGAGACTCTTCCAGTTCTCTAACTGTGACCTTCATTTGAAGTGATGGAATGAATTTTTGTCACTTTGCTAAAAGGAGAGATGAAAAATCTAAAAAAAGAATGTGTTTGTTGTAGAGGTAGAGGGATGGCAGGAGATAAGGACATTTAAGCCTTTCCATGGGACTTCTCCCTGTTACAGTTCCTCTGCATGGTAACTCACACATCCTGACACAGGGCAGTGCTGGAAGCTTCAGCTCATGAGTACATAAAGCTGGAAATAGGAAGTAGAAGACTTGGAGAATCCTGCCGTGGATGACTGACTTGGCCTTTTTGCTATGGTATGTGCCCCAAACAAGCTCAGAGACCTGATGGGTGATGTGCTTTTGGCTCTCCTAGTGTGGAAGACTTATGGATCATTAAGTCTTAGCGTGTTCTTAGCTGGTAGCCCTAGAAGTACAGTGCTCTTAAGGGAGCTCAGCTGCCCACACCTTCTTGAGGCTGTGTTTGTGGCTTGTGTGAAGGCAGTCCTGTGCTGCAGCACTTGTGTTGGGAACCTAACCCTTCCACTTTCCAAGAGGTATGGCTGGCCAGTCCATACACGGTGTGCGTCCCTGTGCTATCTAGACAGAAGCAGTTTGATTAGCATTCAGCCCACTATGTGGCCATGCTGCTAGAGGACCTGTGGCTGTGTTGCAGGTGAGGGAAGTGATCTTTCAGAGAAAGCAAAGAAAGTTCATTACTACCTACAATCAGTATTTACGTCCCGCTTAGTCCATGTTCCACGTATAAGAGCAAGGTCAATCTAGGAGGGTTTGCTTGCATGGAGATGATCTCTCTGCCTAGCCAGCTTGTGAGTTTTTGAGGTTCTCCTACACGGTCATTTGAAGCCACTCAGACAGGGACTGGGGTTGACAGGAGCTGTCATCCCAGAATAATAAGGAAAGCATTCAAACTGAGCAGCAGTGGAACAATACCAAGCCCTCCTGAGAGCCGCTGCCCTTGCCTGCTTCTGGCAGAGGTCAGAACCCCTCTCCACTCTTTGCCCATGCTCCAAGCCTGCTCAGACCCAGGATCCCCATGCACTGCGGGGAAGCAGAAGCTTTTAACACTCTCCAGCTGACAAGGATTGTAGTGGGACCGATTTCTCTGCTCTCACTGTGTCAGGTTCCCGGTTGGCTGCACACCAGCCTCCAGCTCACTCGATGATTCTTTTAGCTCCAGCTGGCACCTCGCCTGGCTGGTTCCTGCTGGCTCAGGCCAGGGCTGGTGGGATGGCCTGATGTTGCTCCAGCCCACCAAGCAGGACAGAAGTAGGCCTGCCCTGGGCTGTGAATTTCCACAGGTCACATCATGTGAAATATTAAACACTTGTTCTTAGGAGAACTGCAAAATAAGCCATCATCCTTCTCTCTGCTGCCCGGTGGGGAAGTCAAGTAGCTGATACCCTCAAACTCTTAACTCTCTGATGTACCCCCCACTGCACGCTTGCTGTGTGTGCAGGGAGCACCCCTGCCCCTCATAAAACGGGCAAAGCAACAACTCCAGACCCTAATGCCAGCACCGAGTCACCTCCAAAAATAGAAACAATCTGTGAGGATTATTACGGGACAGTTATCCATCTTATTGATTAGCCTCTTGGTTAATACGCTGGGTTAAGCTGCCTCTCAGTGCTGTGTTAGGAGTGAGGACTGGCCAGTAACTTGCCACCTAATCAAGCATTGGCTTCTGTTACAGCAGAATATGGTTGGGGTTTTTCTTCCCTAGAAAAATAGTGTAGAGATGTGACTCTTGCTACCTTGGTCTCCCAGCAGGGACTGTATTGAACAACCTCCTTCCCTTGTTATAAAATACATCACGTAATCTCTTATCCTGAAGAGTGATCAAAGTTATTTGTCAGTTCGGTTATGAAACTGTCCAATTATAGAGAGAAGGGAAAAAAAAATCTCCCAAACAAACCACCCCTTACATAACTATTTTTCATTCTTGAGCTTGCAGAATTGTTAAGCAGTTGTGGAGCTGCATTTCCAGTAACAAGCAGGCAGAGCATCCACCCGAGAGGTCTGACTGGGAGCGGCGGGGATGGAGGGATGGTGAGGAGCTTCTTGAGGTGGAGGAGTGACTCTTCAGAAGTAGAACAGCGAGGAGAGTAGCAAATGCTTCAAGGACAGCCACTGGGGATGCGTTAACCCACTTTATTGGCATGATTGTTGTGTGCTGTGAAGCTTTTCCAGCTGGGAAGGTCACACGCTGTGTTTTAAGTGTAGAGAAACACTGTGCCTTTGAGGTGGGGCACAGCAGCTGTTCTAAAATGTCCTGGTGAAGTGGTGTCTTTGAGAAAGGAAGTTTCTGAAAGAGAAAAAGACTTTGAGGGAATGTAAAAATCAATAGCCAGTTCTCAAAGTTGCCCAGGAGCTCAAGATCTGCGCGCCTGTGATAGCACCTTGAGGGCCTTCTGCACTGGTCAGCTGAACAGTAACATTTCTGGGAAACAAGAACATCTACTAAATGCCCAGCAACGCTTTCTGTAGCTCTTGGGATTTCTGTTGGTGTTCTTGCTCCACTCTGACAGTGAGTGAGACACAGCAATCTGGTTTTCCTGGTGAGCTCGGCAAGGCTCATGTCACAAGAGGGTCTATCAGAAGAGGAAGGGAGGAACTGGGAGCTTCCATGAGGATGGGTTTGATGAGACTTGGTGATGGCTCCAAGCTCAATCTCAAATGAGGAGGGCAGTAAACCCCTATGGTAGAGTCTCAGTATTACTCCTTTTGATTTTGGTCGTGGAAAGCAGTGCCCAGAGCATGGATACAGCCTGGCGTTGTAATCCTTGGCAGCTTTGCCTTTGGACTCACGAGGTAGAACAGTGTGAAAGGTCTGTTAGTCACGTGCCCTGTAACCACTGCCAAGAAGTGATAGAGCCAAGGATGTGCTTGTTTCTTATCTCTCTTTGCTTTTAGTGCGTGTTTTTACCTGCTTTAGCCATTGCACAAAAACCATTGCACAGGCAGCCCATCAGACGCATAGGCAGGATGAGCCAAGCTCTTGCCTAGGGAAAAGGATAGGCAGCAGATGAGTGGTGTGCTTCTCCATCTGTTGCTGCATCATACAACTGCTGGAACAGAGGAAGGAAAGGGATAGGTACAAGAATGGGCAATGCCAGCTTCTCTCTTTTCATCCTGTGTTCTCTTGGGAACTCGCTTGCTGGATTACTGTATTCCCAAGCGCTTCAGAGCCCTCTCCGTAGCCTTGTTCCCTCTCTCAGTTTACCCTTCCCTCTGAAGGGCAGAGTCCTATTTCTCAGCTGATAAGTCTAAAGTGAACACCTAGTCCTTTGGGAATATCACAGTGGCACATCTGTAAAGACCATGGATGGTCTTGAAGTGCTGTGAGCCTGGAGATTGCACCTGCTTGCAGTGCCAAGCGGGATTCCTTCCTAGGGCAGTCCTGGGACACAGCTTCTGTTTCACTTGAGCATCCAGTGAAGGTTATTGCAGCAGAGTCCCTGGGGGATTCTGCTGTTCTGGGACAAGTCAATAAAATGTTCCAGTCTTTCCCCACTTTTTGAGGAGGGATCCAGGAGCCACTGTCTCATGCTAAATTGCCTTGCACTGCTGAAGAGAGCTGTGTTCACTCCATTTTGCCACTCCCAGCAACTTTCTGGGGCCCAGGGAGCATCCTGCTTTTGTATGTCAGTATAGGCTGAAGGTTTTTGCTAAGCTTTGAGCAAAAGGGAAGAAGATCCCAAGAAACACAAGAGTGGGCAGAGTCCTGGGCTGAAGTGGAGTCATTTGTTTGGGGCATCTTCATCTGTGAGCATTTTGCTGGTGCACAGGAGCTCAGCCCTGTGGAGACCTGCGTGTGAGCAGACCATGTGATCGTCTTATGGAGTGAGGGTGGAGGAGCAGCTTCTGTTGGTTCAATGGGAGAGCTGGTTTACTTTCTGGAATATCTCCTCTTGAGGGAAGGAAGGCTTACCCTGCCCACAAGTTTCTAACCTCCACCTCTTATCCGACAGTGTTGAACTGTTGATGGGGAAGCTGCTTGTTGAATTTTCCTGCGTTGCATTTGAAGGTGTCTGTGTGTGGATGAAGTCATTGGGTTGATTCAAAGGATGAAAACACTAGAGCACCCCCAGATTGCAGCAAATGCTGGCTGGCAGGAGCTGGCTGTGCCCAGAGTCTCACCTCCTTACTCCTGTGGGAAGCAAAGAGTCAGGCAGCAAGGGTTCAGGGAGTGTCATGTCTGCCTCTGCAATTACTGTTGTCCGGTAAGACTGTTGGGTCTGGGACCCTCTATTTCTTAATTTTAAGTCTTCATTCTCCCAGGCAGCTTGCAGTGAGGCACAGAAACCAAACAATGAAAGAAGCACGCAGGTTCCTCTTTGCAACACAGTCATACAAGAGCTATTTGTGATGTAGTGACATCAGCGTGTGCAGGGGCAGACGGCGATAATAGAGAGGAGTCACCAAGCAGGCGGGTCAGTCCATTTTCACTCATTTTCCTCTTAATTCCAGGCTGATATTAGATCAAGGAAGTACATTCGGAAGCAGCTGTGTTCACCACTGGAGGTCATCTCTCCTGGGCCAAAGAGGTAGGTGTGTGGGCAGCCCAAGCAGCTGCCTCTCCGAGGGGGATCTGCTCATGTGATGATCTTCAGTAATGGCATTAAGGGGACAGGCAGGGTAACAAGGTGAGCTCGAGGTACACCGGGACATGTGCTGCCTCCAGAAAGGGTGATTTCTGGTGATTGTAGCCATGCTACTTCACACGTTTCTTCCCTGAGCACCGTGTCCTAGACTGGGGAAGGTCATTGGGGATTTGGTCTGTTTCTGGCGCATGCAATAAGCAAAGCACTAACGCCTACAGGTGTGACACGAGGGTGACAGAAATATCCTGCAGGGAGCTGGCTTCTGCCCCCAGAAGGCAAGGGGAGGATCAGATTCCCTCAGTCTTACATAATGTGGGCCAGAGGCTGCTCTGTTATCGGTGTAAATCCATAACAAGTCCACTGAGGCGCAGGAGTTCCTCGTGTGGTGGCTACGCTGCCTCTTCAGCCAAATTCATGGGAGCGTTGTTGGGTTCCCTCAGAGCCACACCAGTACCAGACTGGGCAGACAGCAGATAGTCCTGCCTGAAGAGCTGCTCGGGGATGAATGAAGTGTGTCAGGACTCAAAGCCCATTCTGCTCCAAGGGTCCTGATGGACCAGAAGGAATGAAGATTGATGATGGCAGTAGTGAGGGATTACTTACAATGATTGAGGTGACTTTTATAGAGTCCTTAGGACACCTGGATGGTGCCAGTCATTGTGCTCTGCTAAGCTCCTCTATTTGATTCATGAAGCCAGAAGCAAAAGAAAGGGCTTTCTCTGCTCTTGCCCAGGGTGGGCAGGCCATGGGGGTAGCCCAGGTGGGCTTTTCTCTGTTTGGGCTGGAACTTCATCTCTGACACCTCCAACACCTTTCTGCCATGGCAGATGCTGAAGCTTGCACAAAGGCGAGCCAGTTTGGAGGTCTGTGCAGCAGAGAAAACAAACTCATTCCATTTATGACAATGTATCTCAAAACCTCTGTGTCTGAGCCCCTTATTCACCAATTGGCATAGTTGCTTGGTCTTCTTAGTTTCTCTTTCTAAGCCTGTGACCCTTCCGTGTTTTTTGTTCCCAGCAGAGAAGAGGAGGCTGAACTGGGGGATTAATCTGATACCAGAAGAAACTGCAGGGCTCCTCTTCACTGGATCCTCTTCTCCGCCAAGACTGTGGTTCTGTCAAGTGCCACAGCCGAGTGCCACCAGTTCAAGGCTGTGGCTGCTAGGACAGTGCCAGCCATTCAGCACAGGCAGAGCAGCTTCTGTTCAAGGTTAATGTTCAGAGCTTATTTCTCAGGGTTGATTTTTAAGCATTATAAAAACATTTCTGTAAGCAAATGTACACTTATACGTTTGGAACAGCTTCCTTGAATACTTGGACAATTGCAGGAGGTGATTTACAAAGAGATGCTGAGACACGTAGTTATAAACGAGCTCCAGAGCTGGCCTTTGGACCACACCACACCTCTGTGGCACAGAGACTTCCTTTCTCATCATTTTTGGAGCGGCTCCCACCCCGTCCCTGCTGCCTGTACTCTCACACACACTTTGTGCATCTCCAGGGAACAGAAGCCCAGTACGCGGCTCCGGCTGGTCCTGACAGACGGGCAGAGGACGCTGTGTTTCAGGTGGGCGTGTGACTCACGAGGGAGGAGATGGAGCCAACAGTCTGCTGCGGATTTTGGAAGAGGCTCGGATGTCTGAGCACCAGTACCTGAGAAGCTTTCTGTCTGCTTGGTGTCAGTGGCTTCTGCGTGCTGGCTGCCTTGCTACCATGCAGCAGCAGCCCGGCCTCGGTGGCTTTGCGAGGGACATTGTTTGCGCTGGCCACGCGGTGCGCTGGCATTGCCCGTCTTGTTGGGAGCTCGCTCTGTGTTGCTGCTGAAGCACGAGTCGGATGGGAGGGTGTTACGGTACCCAGACTCTCTTGGTATTCCTGTCACCTTCTCTGCGGGGACAGCGGCAGAGGGGCTGGTGGTGCAGACCAGCTCTTCCCAAAGGAAAGATCATCTCGGGAGAAAGGAGAATTTCCCATCAGGGAGAATGGGGAAGGAGATCCTTCCAAATACACAAATCAGTCAGGGTCGCCACACTCCAGGGTTGAGTTCTTGCACCCTGAGTGGGCCAGGAGCACTCAGGTCAGGTCAGGGGGAAGCTCTCTGCACCAAGAATACTTGGACCAACACCCATCTCTTAAGCCATCTGTGAAGCTTTTCTTCAGTAGCAGAGCACACAACAGTTTCTATCCCTGAATCAGCACGAGTCTCATCCCATTTGCAGGGCTAAAGTTTTTCCTCCGAAGGTGTGGGTTCCTGGTTGGATTCAGCAGGTTATTCCTGACCGTTTCCAAAGAAAGTTGGAGCAGAAATATGAATTCTTGAACACAGCCAAAACTCTGGCACGTTGATTTAAAAAACCATGGCTGTGTAAGGTTCCAGCCTGAAGAAGAAGGATGTTTTCCTGAAATTGGAGAGAGGTGCTGTGGGTCAGGATTCCTGTGGTTTCTGTTAAATGGTGTTGAGAACTTCATTTTGCATAAATTTCTCTTACAGCTTTTGTTGCTCTTTTCTCACTGCTACCACCAGCCTCTGCACTGGTGCGGCCCCACCGTAAATATCATGTTCAGTTTTGGGCGCCAGAGTATAAAAGGGACATCAAACTACTAGAGAGTGTCCAGAAGAGGCCACGAAGCTGGTGAAGGGTCTAGAGGAGAAATCATATGAGGAGAGGCTGAAGTCACTTGGTCTGTTCAGCCTGGAGAAGAGGAGTCTTAGGGGGAACCTCAAAGCCATCTACTGTCTCCTCACAAGGGGAGGAGGAGGAGCAGGCGCTGATTTCTTCTCTTGGTAACCAATGACAGGACCCAAGGGAATGGCAGGAAGATGCCAGGGGAGGGTTAGGTTGGACATCAGGAAAAGGTTCTTCACCCGGAGAGTGGTGGAGCACTGGATCAGCTCCCAAGGGAAGCAGTCATGGCACCAAGCCTGACAATATTGGAGAAGCATTTGGACATTGCCCTCAGACACACGGTGTGAACATTGGGATTCTCCTGTGCAGACACAGGAGTTGGAGTTAATAATTCTTGTGAATTCCTTCCCACGCAGGTCATTCTGTAGATTCTGTGGTTCTGTGGTGCGGCTTTGGGTGCAGAGGACATTCAGCCCCTTCCATGTGGCTGTGCAGCATCAATCTGTGCAGGAGCCTGGGCTGGTTCCCCCAGCACTGTGGGGGAAAGGGAGGAAGCGGAGAACTCGGCTCCCCTGCAGCCCGTGTGGTGAGCAGTGTTGAGCTGGTCCTTGGGAGCGTTGGTGCTGGCAAGGTGCTTGCCTCCGGAAAACCTTGCTGATTGATGTTTTACAAGACAAAGTCAGAAGTAGCTGTGGTTCTCAACCCCTGAGGACTCTGCTGGCTCCTGGGAAGCCTGAAAGCCATTTTCACACAGGAGTTCGTTATGTGGGTCGACAGAGACTGGGAAAGAAAAGCATCACTGTGAAAGCATGCTCTTTTGATCCTGGTGATGTGGAGGGGGTAGAGGGTTGGCATTTCATGATGGCTTTGGCAGGGGAGGGGTGTGAGAGGCTGGTGAGCAGCCCTCCCTGGCTGAGGGATGCTCAGCAGCCTTCTCACCTCTCTGAACATCACGGGCACAGCAGCTCTTCTGACATTTCCATGGCCCTCATCTCCAGGGAATGGCATGGAGACAGAGCCTCCTAAAAAGCAACTGCACCATTGTGCCCACTGCCGGCTTGAAAAACTGGTGAAACAACCAGATCCTGTGCAACAGCCTCCCCTGGTGCTGCCCCTGCATCATCCACTGTGAAGACACCCAGAACTGTTGGGGGGGCAACAGGAACTAAGCCAAAATACCACCTCCCAGCTCCCGCATGTGATGAGGAGGAGACCCTGGGAAGGGGACACCTGGAATGGGTGGGGGAGAGCAGCATGAGTCATGTCATTAGCAGTGGTTTCCCGCTCTCCGTGCCACAGGAAGCTCCATCTGGCTTAATGAGGAGTGGTTTGCTGTGCAGCGCTGTCTTCTCACAAAGGTTTGCCTGGGTGGGCACCCCTACACCCCCTGGAACCCCGTCTGGTGCCTCACACCTCATCACACAGCCAGGTGCCTTCAGCTCTGAGCATACCTGCCCTCCATTCCCATTCTGGCAAAGCTGCTGGGGTTGGGGTGAGCCCTGCAGCACCTCCTAACTGACAGAAGGATTAACTAGTGAGCTCTTACTGGGAGGAACTGATCAGGAACCTTTCCCAGCTCTTCCCACCAGCCATGGGACTGCTGTCAACAGCGACCTGTTCATCCGTTTCTCATTCCAGCTGCACATGATGCAGCACTTCATTAAACCATGGGGACGGGGTCTTCTACAGCCTGTCACAAATTTAAGCACATATGACACTCAGTGGGCAGGGGACATCCGTTTCTTAGCTCTTGAGGGCAGAATGCCAGGCAAATACATCTTATTTTTGCTAATTGCCTTAGCCCAGGGAGCAGCCTGCTCAAGCTGGGCTGCTGCAGCACACGGGACCTGTCCAGGTGCATCCCATATTCCAGGTCACACCACTCCTGCTGCAGATTTATCTCAGCTGTGCTGAAGCACTTAATGGGACTCAGCTGGGCCAGGGAAGGAGTCTGTTGGGAGCAGAGCAGCTTGTGCTCTGGGGATTCCTTGCTGCAAAAGGACGTTCCTCAGCAGATGGGACTGTGGCTTCGCCTGGCCTGGCCTGGCCTGGCCATGCAGCTGAAGTGTGTGAGTGGCTGTGATTTTATGTGCTTCTGGTTGGTGTTCAATCATGAGAGGGTTGGGGCTGTGTTGGTTGGTAGAGGTCCTGCAGCAAAGGGTGAGAGCTGGGCTATGTTGAGCTCAGTTTCTCAGCAGAATGGTGAGGCTGTTGCTGCTCCAGGTGTGCAGTGGGGGTTGTCTGTTGCTATGGGGCTCTGGGCACCCTGGTGTGTGTAAGGCCCATGCAGTTGCCCTGTGAGAGAACTGGGGCTGGCAGCCTGCCTCGCAGCATGGAGATGCCTCTGCCTGGAGGGGTGAAGAGCTAATGTTAAAAAGGCAAAAAAGCATCAAAAAGCATCTCTGTGCACTGCTTCTCCCAGGCATCGCTGCCTGCTACCGCTTCCCTCTGCACGAGCTGACAAGTCCCCAAGTTCAGATAAACTCCTGAGATCAGATGATGTCGGATTAAAGTCACCTTTATAGGGTTTAGATGGAGGATGGGTGTTGCTGTGGTGGTGAGACCTTGCAGCCCTCTCGGCTGACCCAGTTGAGCTGAGGGCTCCGTCCTGCTCGGGTTTGTATCTACTGGGTGATGCTCTCGAGGCTGCAAAAACCCAGGAGGCAGTTAAACAAACAGACTAATCTCTGTGTTTGGTGTCCACTTGTGGCTCTCTGAACACAATAAGGGATTAACTTGGTCTTTGTCTAATTGGCTTATAAACTAGGGAAGGGAAAATCGCTTTGTAATGCATGAAACCTCCTCCTGATGGAAACTTGGAGACCAGAACCTGAGTGTCCTTCCCAAATAAACTCATGCACATCTTTTTAACTCTCCGCTCGCTGGAAATCAGTTTTTCTGAGTGTTATGTATGTGTTCTGTTTCCAACAATTTATTATGGAGTTGTTGGAAAGCTTTGCCTTTTGTTATCACCAAGGTTACTTTCCTATTTAATGTTTCTGTCTGTGACTGTTCAGGAGTCTCTGAATGGGTCTCGTTGCTTGGTATAACAATTCCTGAGTGCTGCTGGTGAAGAGGGCGTAGAAACTAAAGGGGAGGAAGATGGAGAGGTGAAGGAAGGAGATTGAATCCTCTCTCATGGCTACATTGGGGGCTCTGTAACAAGAAGGTGGCTCTTGGTGTGTTTCTTTAGCTTCTCACTACAGTGAAATAGAGTGCTGTAACACCACTCTTGTCCCTCTGCAGTGTGCCTGGAGGATGGATTAAGGCTGACTACCTCTAGTTAAGCTAATCTGCCACCTCTGCAGCCTTACCATTCAGCTGGTGATGCCAGGTGGGGCTGGGCTGTAGCACTACCATCCTCCTGCTCTGCCCTAGGTGGCTGCTCTGGTTTGTTAGGGTGTGCCATGTGGCTTTGCATTTCCTCACTCCCTGTTGTGCTCTCTGTAAGAGATGTGGCACTGAGATAGCTCTGCAAAATGATTCCTGCTGGAGTGGTGTTGGAGGTGTGGAGCGTGCCTAATGCCTCCCCTGCACGAGAACATGCTGCTGGGAGGGGATGTGTGAGCTTTAAAGAACTGCCTGTTCTTGTGACGCTTGGATCTGCCTGGCCTGTGCAGCCTCCCATGCACAGCATCTGTCTGTGGGGCACGTGATGGAGTGGCTCTCTGAGCCAGGACAGCAAGGAGAGGGCTGTGTGTCCCCCCCAGGGCTCCCCAGTTGCTGCTCTGCAGCCAGCTCCTGCCTCCAGGACGCTAGTAATTAAAGCAGGAACCATTTCTTGGCTTCAGTGGTGGGGAGGTTGGAGAGAGTCACTTACCCTGCTGAGATGCACATGTTGGAGAGCCCTTTCTGGCTGTCGTGCCTTGGGCTCATCAACACACACAGCCTGTGCTGCTTTAATTAAACCTGAGCTGCCCCACGCGGAGCTGCCTCGCTGCAAGCTTGGCTGCTGCAGGTCAGGCTCAGCCCTGCACACGGTTTGAGGCAGATCAAAGGCAAACCTGGGTAGCCCTGAGGAAAGAAACCCATTCCCCTTCTGAGCCACTACTGGTGCCACCCATCTAGGTAGGAGCTTCTCAGCTGCCTCCTGAGAGCTCTTTGGGCCGCTTGTTTTACAGCTTTGTTTGCCCTCTGAGGGTGTGAAGGGAGATGGAAGATTTGTGCCAGTCAGACACTGAATGATTTGTTCTGCTACAGATTTCTTGGATCAGCTTCCTCTATGTTTTTTGTGGACAGCTGGAGATCAGGAAGGAAGATCTCCGCATGTGTGCTGCTTGTCTGGGGTCCCTTAATTAGGGAGAGAAGATGCTTTAGGATGCAAGTCTGTATTTCTTCTGTGAATATTGAGGGAGTCTGGATGAGTAACTGACTCACATGTCTAAAGCTGGGTGAGATGAATTCCCACCTCCATGTCTGGAGCTTGTGGTTGGCTGGATGCTGCCTGTGCAGTTTGTGTTGCAAGGACTGGGCTCTGGTGGTTCAGGGCTTGCAGTTCAGGACACTCTTGCTGAGGACAGGGAAAGGGGTTTTGTTGGGATCATCCACACACCTCCCCACCCTCCCACTTCTCATTCATGTCCCCTTTGGGCTTGTCCTGCTCAGGTAGATTTAGGAGGGGCAGTTTCCCTCATGCTTCCCACAAACCAGGTCCATCTGTAGACTGGTAGCATTGAGGCATCACCTGGGCGCAGTGTGAACGCACAGGATGTGGAGCTCCTGCTGTTGCGTGTCCCTCTCTGCAAGCCACTTTCCTTGCTAGCCAGCTCCCCAAACACCTCCTGCCTGCCCTGGAAGCCCTCTGCCCAGGAACAGGTTGACTCCATCCCTTCTTTGGGGCTTTAGGTGTGTGTCATACCATGAACAAGGCTCCCTGGAAGCAGGTTAGATGTACACGTTAACTGCGGCAGCTGCTGTGACAGTGCTGAAGGGGCTGCAGATGCTCACCATCATGGGAAGGTTTGGGTGCCTGTTAGCCTGTCACAAAGGCTTCTTTGGCCAACTGTTGCCTCGTGTGAGGTCCTGGTCCCTGTGGGGACATGAAGCGGATCTATTGACGGTCAGTGGGTCTGGAGACCCTTGCTTGGGACAGCCTTGTGTGTCCAGTGCTGGCTGGCCTAGAGTTTAACATTTAACAAGCAGCTGGGCTTTCCCTCCCTGGATTCTAGTGCATTTGGCTCGTGCTGAGCTGGTCAGGGCAGCTGTGTGCAGTTGCTCTATCCCTCCTGCTCTGCTTGGAGCAGGAAGGCTGTTCCTCAGCTTTGGGCCCCAATTTCTGGCTGTAAACAGGCATTATTTTAGTGTTGGTCCTTTCTGGGACAGCTGAGCCTCATTAGGGCATCCAGAAACCTCTTGAGCTCTGGATGCTAGGGTTGGTCCTGGGTGGGGTTGGCACCAGTGAGGTTGGGAAGCATTGCAGTTCCTGTGCAGTTGTCTCCTTTTGTCCTATAAATAGTTCTCCACCCCAACCACTCTTCCCTTTGTCAGTCTCAGTCGATCCTCTCTAATAATGATGCAGAAACCTCTTGCCAGAGTCCCTGCTAGACCCCTGGCTTTATTTTAAGGCCATATTAATTAAAAGCAAATGAGTGGAATTTCTCTTGACATCCAAATTAATAGCAAATGAGATAATTATGAGCCGTGTCATTAGGGTGATGGAGCAACTTGTACAGGGCTCAGCCCCAAAAAGAAAAAAAAAAAAAGGCAGCAGATCTGCAGTGCACACAGAGATCTCTGCTCTGGAGGCTGGGGCTGCATCCGAGCAGACCCAGGGCCGCATCCGAGCAGACCCAGGGCCGTGCACCCCAAGAGGTGACTGAGGAGGGGAAAGCCAGGAGGGTGGGGAGGAGAGGCAAGGATGTGAGAGCTCTTGGGCAGATGAGAGTAAAGATCTGATTTCTTTGTGGCTCTTCTAGACCCAGGGCCAGCAGGGTCTGGCTGTGTGGAGGGGAATGAGCTGAAGGGGCTGTGGGACTTGGGCAAAGGTAAAGCCTTTGCCCAGGCAGATCGAGCCATGCAGTGAGCAGCTGTACCTGGCTTGGGACCGCTGGGTGCCCTGCATGGGAGAATGGTGGGGGCATGCAAGAAGGTCACAGGCTAAGAGAGTTGGGGTTGTTCAGCCTGGAGAAGAGAAGGCTCCGGGGAGCCTTAGAGCAGCTTTCAGTACTGAAAGGAGCACCAGGAAAGCTGGGGAGGAGCTTTCACATGGGCCTGGAGTGACAGGATGAGGGACAATGGGTTTAAACTGGAAAGGGAAAGATTTAGATTAGACATTAGGAAGAAATTCTTCATGATTACGGTGGGGAGGCCTTGGCCCAGGTTGCCCAGAGCAGTGGTGGCTGCCCCATCCCTGGAGGTGCTCAAGGCCAGGCTGGATGGGGCTTTGAGCCCTCTGATCCAGTGGGAGGTGTCCCTGCCCATGGCAGGGGAGTGGAACTGGATGGGCTTTAGGGTCCTTTCCAGCCCAAACCATTCTAGGATTCTGTGAAGGTGCCCACTCCACCATCTCTTGGGCTACTACCTGGGTTTACTGGGGGCCAAAGAGCTGTTGCTGCTGGGCAGACGTGGCAGTGAGCCTCCTGCTGCGGTGCCTGGGCTCAAGAAGGAGGATGTGGTGGCAAAGCAGGAGGTGAAGTGGGGCTGGCTGCAGTCGTGGGGTGCAGCCCCCAGGGTCCTGCACGTGGATGCTCTGCAGGTCCCCACGCACGCTGGCTTCCTTCCGTGAGGGCACACCCACAGTGCCTCTTTCCCTTTTCTGGAGGCCTGATCAGCTTTAAAAACACAAAATAAAGGCCATAAAATCCAGCCTGTAATTAATTCTTGGTTCGGTTCCCAACTCAAGGGCTTGATGCAGAATGTTTCCTTAGGAACGTGTTTTTTCTTGGACTCGCTGCTTGGCTTGTTGTACCTCTGCCTGCAAACCCCCAGCTGTTCCCACTCCGCTGCTGGTGCTCAGGAGCAACCACATCGAGTTTGTTTGTTTGTTTTAATGTTAAATTTATTGAACACTCCTGGGAATCTTATGCATGGAAGGCAGGGACTCCGGCCTCGCGCCCCGCCTGGCGTAGGTGGCTCTGCCGGTGGGCGAGCATCTCCGGGCTGCTGTTTTGGCTGGAGCAGTTTCTCCCGTGTGGAAACAGCTCCTTTTTGTGTGCTGATCGGGAGGATGGGATTAACCAGGGCAGTGGCATGTCTGGAGGGAGAGCTGCACGCCCTGTGATGACGGGCACGGGAAGGAGATGAAAGGGAGGAGAGGTGGTGCTGTGAGCCAGTTCTGCTCCTGTGTCATCACTTGAAAGGGAAATGTCTGTCTTCTTCAGGAAGAGCATTACTGCCTACTAATAAAATATCAAACAAATCCTTAAGAGAGTGTTTAGGATCTGAAAGCCTGTGATAAATCTGGTAGCTTTGTAACTTGCTCAAAATGATGGTGGGTAGCAATGTGATTAAAGCTCTCTGATTAACACACAAACCTTGTTTGTAATGAGCAGGACTGGGAGGGTTTGGGAAATCCAGCTGGCATATAACAAGGTTTCTCCAACAAATTACTTGGATATCAATTAGTTTGCTAGGTAAATGTCACCTGGTTTCCCTTTGTTTGCAGTAAACTGTTATCCAATTAATTTGATGTGGTTATTGCTTGTGACTGACACCTCCGTGGCCCCTCCAGCCTCGGGGCAGGCAGCGGCCAAGCTCTACCATGGGGCAACATCAGGGTGAGGTGAATCCCGGTCCCTGGAGGACAAGGTCACAGCCTTGCCTGGTGCTCCCAATGAGCATAGACCAGGCTGGGCTGCAAAACCATCTCTGCAGCTGGCCAGAGCCTCCCCTCTCCTTCCAACTTGAAGGCAGATAAATTTCATTTTGTTGAAAATAGGCTCCCCCTGCTTCTTGCTGTTCTCTGCCTTCTTTCCCAAGAGCTGCCAAGCTGTGCTTGGACCATGCGGCTGCAGCGCCTGGAGCAAGGGAAGCAAGTGAGGATGCAAAAGCTGCTCCCTGAATCGCGGAAGCAGTTGGGTAAAGGAGGACATTGCTGCTGTGGGAGCAGGTGGGCAACTGGTGCCCCCAGTTCAGCCCTCGGGAAGGATCCTGGTGTCAGGTGCGTAACGGCTCTGTGAGGTGGACAAGGCTAAGGAGAGGGTTGAGGCTGCAGCATGAGGGATGGCACAGCCCAAAGGGGCTGTGGGCACACCTGGCTCCAGAGAGCTTTCCTGCTGTGGAGAGAGCCTGGAGGTGAGCCACACAGACCCATCATCCCCTGGGATGAGACCTGGATCCTGGGGCTGCGTGCAAGCAGGCAGCGCTGTGCCAGAGATGCTGGTGCTGGGGGCACCTCTCCCAGCCCTGGATGCCTCCACGGAGACTGTGAATGTTAATGACACCAACACATGGATGATCTGGGAGGGGAGGGAGAGGGAGGGGGAGGGAGAAGAAAGCGTTACCAAACATGAAACACAACCCATCCCAAATCTACCATCAGTGCCACAAACGAACCCAGTCTCTGGGTGTTGGATGGCATTGATGGGTCTGGAGAGAAAAGTCTGGTGTGGGCTGGGCACAGTCTCTCTGGGCTCTACTGGGGAGTTGAGGTCACACTCCCCTGTTGGGAGGGAATAAATTAGCACAGCTGTGTGCCCTTGGGGGTTTGCCCAACTCATCGGGGTATGGGGGCGAGAGGCCGGTGGGCAGAAGGGTGTGCAGGTGTCTTGGGGGAGGCTGCTGCTCCCTGGCTTTCACAAGCACTGAGTCAGCGCCGTGATGGAGCCCTGCATCCCTCCTCTCCCCTCCCCAGCAGGAGGGGACTTGTAGGGTGATCCAAACCTGTATTCCCCTCCTTTGCTCTCTGCCAGTCAGGCCGGGGGTGGCTGCCAGCGCGGGGCTGCCCTGTGGCATCTCTGACTTGCATAAGAGCCTCGCCGGGATGATAAATGTTAAAATCTGCTGCAGGCTATCGCTGACCTAATTTCCAGCATCGCTGTGGATCTTGGCATCTGTTGCTTACAGCCTGGGTGCAGATGGGCTGACAGAGAGCTGAGTGTGGGAGAGGATTCATGGGGACCCCCAAGCTGTGCTGTCCCGGTACCCCCAGCCCCGGGTGGCAAGGGTCCCGGTGCCACCCAGGGCTGGGGGTACAAGGACAGCACAGGGTGGGTTGTGACCCCACTGCAGCCCCATCCCTCCATGAGATGAGCCTCCTGTGCCCAGGTGGGGGCAAATGGGATACTTGGGGTCCAGCTCAGCTTCAGTCCCTGCAGATTTCTGCTAAGCAGAAAACAAATGCTAATTACACAGCATAATTAGCGAGATGCTGCATCTATTTTTAATCAGCTTTGGAAGATACATTCTTCCTTCTGCTCCGTGCTCACCAGCAGCTTCTCCCATGGTGGAGCAGTGCTTAGTTGGGGAGCCTCCGGTGGGAAATCGGTTGCACTTCCCTTTGGCACCACTGGGATGGGGCTGGAATCCTTCTGGGGATCCCCAGTCAGAAGAGCATCCCCCAAAACTCCTTGGTGGAGTCTGAGGCTCCCACTGAAATCCCAGCCTCTCCGTAAGCCATCAGGGATGAATGGAAAGGATGGAGGAAATCAGCTCAGCTCTCTCAAAGTGGTGTTCAGCAGCAACTGGGAAAATCATAGGAGGAGGAGTCCCGGAAAAGGTTGCAAAGATATCCTAAGAAAGCGAAATGGTGGGGCCAGCCCTGCTTTGCCAGCAGCTCACTGCCCTCAGGGTGGGTAGGATGGGGACTCCTTGCTGCTCAGGATGCCTGGAGTCAGCCCTGGATGGGGAACGGTCACCTCGGAGAGCGCTGTGGGGTGCAAAAAACAAACTTTGCTCTGAAACATTCAGCAAAGAGATGCAAAGTGCCATTTGATGTGGATGTGTGTGCCTGCTGCTGCGCAAGGGACGTCCTGGTTTTGCGGGTTGTGGCACCAACAGGGTTGTGGCATACATTGACAAAAGCGATTTGTAAGAGGGGAACATTTGTGGGACCCCCCAGGAGAGCTGAGCTCTTCTGCAGCTGGAAGAGAAGGGAGGCAGCAGCTTGGAAAGATCTATAATTATCAGAATTCTTCCAAAATTGCTTTTAAACTCACCCTTGGGGTGGGATGCAGCAGGGCTGGCAGGGAGCTGCTACTGTGAAGGAAGGATTCTGCCCCTGGGTGTGAGGGCTGCCTTCAGCTCATCCCTCCACAGACCTTTCCTCCTGAGTTGAATGTGCCAATATCATGAGTCAGGGGCCAAGGAGACCGACTTGTCTTCAACCAGCAGGACTGAAGGTTAAATACATCATTTACCTAAGTAAAGGGCTGCACAGAGACAGGCTGATGGCTGGGAGGTGAACCTGGCTCTCTTTGAGGCCCTGGGGTAGGAGTATGCAGGATTTGGACCACCAGCAATCTGTTGGGTGCATGTGGGACAGGGATGATCCAGGTTACCAAGTGGGAGCTGTTTCCTTGCGGTGCCACCAGCAGCTGAGCTGGGTCCCCAGTGTGTGCTGCTATGGGAGCCGTTGGGACTGGCCTCAGCGTGCTTGCAGCCTGGGGAGCTGTGGAGGAGCCAGGGGAGCTGGCAGTGCCAAGGCAGTGCTGTGGGAAGGTGACTTCTTGGTGTGGCTGCAGCTTGGCCTCTTTTCCTCCTGCACCTTTCAGCCCCCCTCGGCCTCCGAGCAAGCCGACTGCCAGCACACTGGGATCCCCGGAGTCTGAGCTGTCGGAGATGGTCTGTTTGAGTGGTGCCAGTGTGTCCCTGTTTCAATCACCCTGTGCAAACGGCCCTCCCTGACCTCCCCGTGCTGTCCTTGCCCATCCCACCGCTGCTGGCCACACGCTCAGAGCTGCCAGGGTCACGGCTGCCACCCCTCTGCTGCTCAAAGCCATTTCCCTCCTGAGCTGTACTGAGCGCTGCCGCTGACCCATTACCATAGGACAACGCTGCCCTTTCCTGGTGTTTACCCACTGGGCATCTCCCCAGCTCCGTCAGCTGGGCTGCGGTGCAGGGACAGCCTGATCTGCCTCCCAGCAGGATGGAGATGGTGGGCTCGGGGCTCCTGGCTGGGGTGGTACCAGTGCTTTCTGTGTGCCAGCACACGGGATGCTGCAATGCTCGTGGAGTAAAACCTCCCCATTGCTGGAGGAGGCTCTGCTGGGCCTTGCAAAGATGGAAAGTGGCAGCACTGGAGCTTTTTGCTCTGCTTGTGATGGAGGGAGCTCTGGTTTACAAGGGATGCTGGTGCAGCAGGCACAGCGAGGTGCACAGGGCTGGTAGGGCTTGCCAGAGCGCTGCGCTTTGGGAGCAGCTTGTGCATCGCAGGCTGATGTGTCCAAAGCCACCGTGGGTCCGTGGGCTGGAGATGTGCTGCAGGACCTCTGCAGGGCACTCTGCCTCTCACCAAGGCTCCTCAACACCTCATGAATTTGAATAAATCCTGCAGCCTAATTAAACTGCCAGATCTGGGTTATCAAAGGGAGCCTTTTCCATTGATTCACCTCCTGCAAGCCCCGCTGGACCCCCAGGGCCTGGGGAGCAGACTGAGCTCCTGCTCCTCTTCTCCCTTGCCTCTACCGACCCAGTTTCCTTGCGAGGAGACTGCAAAGGGGCTGGTGCTCGTCAGACACCCGCTGCTCCAGGCTGCTGCTGCTGCTCTTAATTTAACCGTGGCTGCGCGGTGCGAAATGGTGTTTGCTCTTCCAGCGCCATTTGGGCAAAGGCAAATGGGGAGGGGATGTCCTGTGCTGCCCTGCTGGGGCAGATGGCGTGCTGGGACGTCTGGTGCAAGATCCCCATCTGGGTTGTGCCGGCTGTGGCTACAGCAGCGCAGGGATCAGCAGGAGCTGCCTGAGTGTTTGAAGACCCTGGGGAGGTTTTGCAGCCTTGCTGAGGTTTGAGCTGCCGTGGCTGTGCCAGGAGCTGTGGTTGGCTCGCTCAGGAGATCTCAGAGCTGTTGTCTTAGGGGAGATTTTTCATGTTACAGATTCGTTACTTCTGCTGTAGGAACAATCTCTGTGAGGTTCTGGAAAAAGCTGATGTCTGGCCAAGGGCTTGTCTCGCTGTGCTAAACAGATTTCATGTTCCTCCAGCCCCACAGTGCAAGGAGGATGCACTGGGTATGTGCTCTGTGCCTGCCCATGGGCACCAGCCAGGGCATCTCCGGCTTTGCTTCAGTGGGGCCCTGGCCAGGTCTGGTTGGGTTTCCCAGGTGCAGGAAGGGCTCGAGGAAGCCCCTTCCTCAGCTGTGCCTGGAAAGGATGCCTGGGCAGTGCCCTAGCTGTGCTGCGGAGGTGTGGGGAGATGATTCTCTGCCGGCGAAGGCTCCTGAGCAGTGTTCAAGGGACACTGTCACAACCGTGACTCATGCCTGGGACCAGAACGCGCTGTCAGCCTTGAGTTTGTGCCCGGGGTCGTGTCCAGCCGCCTGTAGTGACCCAGCTGGTCCCCATGCTCCTGCTTGGCCACGACGCCCACAGCCCCTGGATACCCTGCGATGGTCAGATCCTGCCCCTTCTCCTGCCCCTCCTGCAGGGGGACTGATGCTTTCCCTCCCCACATCGGGAAATCCTCCCGGCGCTGCCCTGAAATGCAGCGTGTGGCTCCCTGCCTCCCTGTGCTCTTCCTTCTCTCCTGCCTCACTGTGCAGCCTGCGAGTGGCTCACTTGGAGCTGAGTCCCCGGGAGAGCCCAGGCTGGCGTTCAGCAGCCCCCGCCGCAGCTGGGAGCCTCTGTGAGCAGCCGCAGTGGTGCTCAGCGCGGGCTGAGCTCCCAGCCCTGCACTCCTGCTCGGAGCCTGTAACACGCAGGCTGGACAGGCTGGAGCTGCAGAGCTGCTGCGGGGCCCCCTGGCATTGGAAAGGATGATGCCAGTGCTCCAACCCCATGCAGGAGCTGCGCTGGGGAGGGCAAGGATGCTCCAGCCTGCACGCCTCCCCCTGCCCGTCACCCCCAATTTTTGTGAAATGAATCATAGACTCATGGAATGGCTTGGTTGGAAAGGGACCTTAAAGATCATCCAGTTCCAACCCCCCGCCATGAGCAAGGACACCTCCCACTGGATCAGGGGACTCGAAACCCCAAATGAAGACAAGGAGTGTTTTCTGTAGGCATGTGCCAACACTTCTGTCATTTCCCCAACACAGCCTTGTGCCCAGCTTGGAGTGGAGCCCCCCATGCTGCTCCTGGGGCCTCAGCCCGCTGCACGCCAGCTCCACGTCTCATGCATATTTTATCCGGGTCTCCTGGAGCCACGTGCTCCCAGCACGCTGGCGCAGGCCAGGCGTACAGCATGACACACTCGCTACTAATTAATCTATCTGCGTGTTATTAAGTGCCTAGCACGCCTGTGGCACTGCGTAATAATGATGCTCTGGGATGTTTCTGGACCCAGGGCTGCAGACAGCTCTGCTTGCAGGTGGCTGTTCCCCTCCGGGGCTGTGTGTGCCCCCGGATCCTCCCGCGCCCAGCAGGGATGTGAGAGGGGCCATCTCAGGCCATGCTGTTTCTCAGGTTTTCATGGGTGTTCTGCTATAAAATGCAGCCAATTTAATTTTTCATGTAGCCCATCACCTCCTCTCACCTCTTGAAAGCCCTTGGTGGAGCCAACCTGTGCCAGAGGAGTGGGGAGAAAAGGATGGGCAATGGGGTGCGAAATGCCCTGCCTGGGAGAGTGGTTTCTCTTCCATGTGAGTCGCCACTGAGAAGTCGGCTCAGGGCTGTAAATCCCAGCTGTATCCTGCCCTTAAGAACTCTCCCTCGCCCCCGTCAATATTTCTGAGCCATCTCCCGAGTCGTGGCGCCTGTCCTCACACAGCCCAAGATCTCCATCTGCTCTGCTGCTCTAAAAGCCTCCTGGATTTAGCGTGCTCGGTGCTGGTGTGGGTAACGCTCTCCCTCATCCCTGCGCTTGCATCACTGAGCGCCGGTGCCACTAAACAGCTTTTGGCCTAAAGCGGGAGGTTCTGGTTGCAGGGTGAGGTGTCAGCATCGGTGTGTTTTATTGATGTGCCTGCGCTGCTCATCTCCTCTGGCAGGATCCTCCCTCCCTGCCTGCTGCGGGGAGCTGGCACTGCTGCAGCACTGGGACGTGCAGGTCACAGGCCTGGAGCTGCTGCTGTGTGCTCAGCTGCCCCAGCAGCCATGGGCAGGGTTGGCCCTGGAGCTGCTCTGCCCCTGTTCTCCCTGCCCAAAGTGGCTGTACGTGTGAGGGTGGGCATGGAATGGGGGTGGTCCAATGTTATGTGGAGCTGAGTGGCAGATCAAGGTCCCCTGGCAGCCTTGGGGAGCCCGGGAGGCGATGAGCAGGGAGGGTTGTTACCCGTCTCTTGATGCAGAAATTGCGGCTGCTCCAGCCCCCTCGACCATCACCTGCATCCCACCTTACTCTCGCCCGCAGCCTCCCACCTGCTCTGCCCCTGCCACACCGCCCACCTTGGGGAGCGAGACAGCCCTGCTTCAATCACTGCAATGTTTTACAGCTACCAGCAGGAAAAAAAAAAATGCCTGTTAGTGTATTTCTTTGTATTGCAGTTTAAATGGGAGTGCAGCACAAGCCTCCAGCTGAGGGTATCATTTCCCTCTCCTGCAGTAGTGGGTGGGCACTGTAGTTGTATCTTGGCACCTGGGATGGCTGAGTGGAGCTGAGAAGATGGTTGTCCCCGCGGGCAGGGCCCTGCTCTGAGCTGGGTGGGCTGGCAGTGGCTGAGAACAATAAGGGAGCTGCCACCCATTCCCTGGGTAAAAATAGCCTTTCCTTTGCAGAGATGTAGGCTGTTCCCAGTGACACAAAACCAAAACCAAACAGCCTGTCCTTGGAGCAGCTGGTTTTCAGGGGCGGGGGGTGGGGAGGGAAGGGGATGGGTTCTGCATGACCAGAGAGGGCTGCGCTCTGCTCCCAGGGCTGGGTTGGAGACCTGTCTGGGGAAGGGAGGGATTCTGGCTGGAGCTCTGCAGCGTTGGTGCTTTTGTAAGGCTGTCCAGGTGATGATCTAAATCACTTTTGCACCTGGGGGGGATCTAGGGAATCTTGGTTGCACTATTCTCTTCTACACCCCTTCTGTGTCCTCTGGCATCGCGCCCCTGCTTTTATTCCTGTGCCTGTGTTGTTCCCCATCCTGCCCACCTACGAGCCTTGGCTGAGGCTCCCTTGGCAGCCCATCTGTGCCTCCTCTCTAATCACCTGCGAGAGTGACTGATGAGTGGCATGTTACACTCTCAGCCTGTCCCCCGGAGGCTCTGTGAATTGCCCTAAACCAGTTCTGATGTATTGTTTTACCTCTTGCCCTGGGAGGATTCCCAATGCTGACTGTCCCCTGCCAAGGGTACCAAGTGCTTGTAATTCTGCATCTGCTTCAAGCATGGGAAAACATGCCACGATCCCAGAAATCAGACCTGCAGCTTGGCTTGAGGTGTTCTCCCCCTGTCCCTCACCCCACTGGCTGTATTATGGTGCTTATGGCTTGAGATATCCTGAAAAGGAGCTGGAGCGGACCCTCCTGAGGAAAAGAGGCTTTGTTAGGGTGGCAGGAGCCAGGTTGAATGAGTGGGGCCTTGGGGGTGGCTGTTCCTTGGCACCTGGAGACACAGGAGGTGGCTGGTCAGGGGTGCTGTTGGCAGAGGGTCTAGATGTTGCTTGGGAAGATGCAGAACAAGCAGCCACAGGTCCCTTGCCATCCGTCAGGAGCTCAGACTCCCTGGCCATGTGAGCAGCAGCAACGAGGGCTTTGCTGGGTTACACCAGCCTCTGGGCTCGGGTTCAGTAGCAGACAGGTACGGTTGGACTCAATGATCTCAAAGGTCTTTTCCAACCAAGAGATTCTATGATTCTCTGTCACCCGGTCCTTGCTCTTATGGAGGAAGGAGAGCACTGGCATCCCCAAGAGCTGTGGGGTGCCCCAGGCAGTGGCACTGAGCTGGACCCACACAGCTCCCGTTCCCAGCTGCAGTGGGATGGGAGAGTTACAGGGGGCATGTGCGTGTGTGTAATTGTTTCTGGCTGGTTATAAGCAGTAAATGATTTTCCTGCTTGCTCCAAGCCAAGTGCCCCGGCATCACCCCTCACGCAGATTTGCCCTCTGGAGCGATGCCTTCCAGGAACTGCATGTCCTTCAGAGCCCAGCCTGGCTCCCTGAAGGACAAGTGAAATGCCCTGAGCGTGGCTCCTGACCACAGGGAGCGGGAGCCACACGGTGCTGTCTGCACTGGGAATATTTGCTGCAGAGCTGATGGGGTGTCACTGTCCCCACCATCCCCAGCCTGACAGAGACAGCCAGAGGGAGCCGAGCTTCCAGCCTGCGTCTGGGGAAAAAAAAAAGTAATCAGTTTGTAGGATGGTGTTGCATAAACCAGGGAAAGATGTGGTCTGATGTTACAGGAGAAGGAGAAAGCCTGGCTGGCACAGCAAAGGCTCAGGGGCTGCCTGAGCAGGCTCCAAGGGAAACTGGGCAGAAATGCCTGCTTTATGCAGGCAAAACCTTCCTGTGGAATGAGATCGGCTCCTGAGCGCTGGCAGCTCAGGGAACTGACACATTTAACAGAGCCTGCTGTCTTTCTTCACTCTTTATTGTGTAAAAATAAAGTCAACAATTCATGTAATCTTGGCAATAAAATGGAAAAAGCATGAGTATCAGTAGAAACAGTGCATTTTCCGAACTGCTGCTGCGGACTGGATGCGTAGAATATCATAACCCATTCAAAACCCGAAGGAGACAGAGAGCAGGTCATAGGAAAAATGTACAGCTTTGGTTAGCAAAATAATGACAAATTAAGATACGTTTATTCTCTCCCCTACTGTACAATATATACATCGTGTTGACATCACACCCTTTTATTTTTTTTTGGCAAACCCGACGCACCTGGGACTGGAGGTGAAACCTTTTCAGTGGTCTTGTTCTTCTCAGCAGGTTGTGCTTGTCGCGTTGCTGATGTGAACAGGTTCTTCGGAGGAACTGAAATTAACTCACGATGGGTTATATTTTCCTTTTTAAAAAGAGCACAGTTTAAAATCTGCTGCCCTGAGCCACAGTGCGTATGAAGGTATCTCGACCGGGGGGGGATGTTGCTGCCTGGGCTGCTCTTCAGCTGGATGCTGGCTCTCTGCAGCGGCGGTGGCTGGGCCAGCTCTGTGCTCCTGGCCACCGGTGGCCTTGGCCTTGCCTGGCTCCTTACGGGCCCCTCCACTTCGCACGTCTTTGCCACATCTTTGGGGTCGGGGAGGCTCTGAGAGCCCTGTGTGAATTCTCTGCCTCACCCTCTGCCACCACCTGGGGCAGGGGGCAGCTGGGGGGTGATTTCTGTAATCTGTAGTACAAACCAGGAGTTTTAGAAAAGGAAACCATACAAAATGCATCTATTATTTCAAAATACGCTTCTTTATCTCTTTTTCCTGCAGAATCTCAAAGTACTTTTTTTCCTCAGGGAGCACTGCTTAATTCTATATTTTTTTTTTTTTTATCTTCATAAAAATACCCTTTTTTATTGGTAATAAACTTCTCTTTACAGTAAGAGAAACATAGTGTATTATCAAAAGCAGAAAGGCTTCAGACTCTTCAGTGGTAGCTAAACTTCCAGGGGATGGTAAAGGCTATTTTCCACCAGCTACGGCGCATAGGAGGCCTTGGGGGGCTGCAGGCGGCGGGGCCGGGGGGGACGTACCTGAGTGCGGCAGGTTGGGGAGCAGGGCTGGCGGGGGTCCCGCTCCGCTGCCCCACTGCCCGCCGCAGCCCGGGGCTATGGCTGTGGTGCTCAGGAGCAGGGGAAGAGAAGGGGGGGTCCCTTACCCAGGGAGGTGGAAACAGAGGGGGGTTCACTCCCTCCTCAGAGCCCTGGGAAACTGGGCAGGGAGGGGATGCTGCACCCCTCCCCAGGCTCCGGGAGCATCACCCTCCCAGGGGGGCTTCAGGTTGGAGGAAGAGGCGCCCCAAGGGGTGCTCTGGACTGGGCTCCGCAGCCATTTAAGGCGCTGGTGCCTGGGAAAAGCGGGGCCACCCCGGCAGGGGAGGCAGTGGCAAAGCAGGGGGGACGGCGGGACGGGGCGCAGCCGCGCCAGGCCAAGGCACGCAGGCGTTGAAGGACGTTGGCAAGACAGAAACCGGAGGGTCCAGGGGTGGGCATCCCCACTCCTTGGGACAAGAGGGGTGGCTTTGTTCTCAGTTGGTTTTGCGCAAAAAAAAAAAAGGAGGAAAAAAAAAAAAAAAAAGAGAAAAAGAACCCGATGAGGAGGTTTCTCTCGCTTGTCCGTGGCTCTAGTTGAGCTGGCGACAGGCCTCAAAAGTCCACTTGGAGGCCCCACCGTAGATGTCGATGTTGGCCTCAGCCCAGGCAATGACGTTGCCTGCGAGGGCGCGGGTGCTGCAGGTGGCCAGGCTGTACACCTCCCCGGGGCTCAGCTTCCTGTCCCACACGTTGAAGTGGGCCAGTTCCCCCATGAAGGCCTGCGTGGCGTCGAACCCACCGCCCAGCGTGTCCTGCAGAGGAGCCAGCGTCACAAGGGGCATGCGACCATGCAGCCCCATCCCACATCCATCCCCATTCAACCCCTCTGATGCACCGGGCAGAGCAGTGACCCTCACACCTGTCCCCCCCCAGACCTTTTACCTGCTCCTGGCCCAGGACCAGGACCCCCTGGGGCTTGATGGGGTGGTAGGGTGCCAGGTTCTCGCCATTGCCGGTCTGTGTGCCATCCTGGTAGGCTTCCCACACACCATCCCGTGTGGTCCAGGTGACACAAATGTGGTGCCACTTGCCGTCGTTGATGACGAAGGGCAGTTTGGCCACCTGTGGGCAGTGGGCCAGAGTGATGGTGGGCACAAAGGTCCCTCATGCTGCCCCCCAGCCAGGCACCCTCCCCACTCCCCAGGGTCATACCTTGTCGTTGATGAGGATCTCCATGGGGTTGTTGCCCCACTCAATCAGCACCAGCTCGTTAGCCTGCCCAGGCACAGCATAGGAGAAAGGGGTGCCCATGCCAGGGGAGGCGGTGGACTTGATCCACATGCAGATGCTGAAGGCGTACATCTCGGGCAGGCTCTTCTTCACCTTGGCGTACATGTAGTTGGTGCGCAGCGGGAAGTTGAGCTGGAACCTGTCCGGGGGCCTGTTGTCCTTCTGGCCTGCGGGGGCAGAGGTGCAGTGGGTTCTGTCCAGAACCTCCCTCTGCCCACTTTGGGGGTGCACCCCCCATTCCCCACCCTGTTATATAACAGGCCTTGAGATCGCAGTGGGCAGCAAAACCCTCCGGCACCGCATGGATGCCTAATCCTTGGGACAGGGCAGCGCTCGGAGCATCCCTGGCTCCTGCCACGGAGCCTGTGGGCACCCCCTGGCTAAAAGCTGGGGGAAAGGGGCCTCTCTAAGGGTGGGAAACAAGGATTGTTTGGTAAAGCTATGCGCGGGTACAGGGATGGAGCAGCTCAGCACCCCACCTGGCACAGCATCCCATCCCAATGGGGATGAGATGAGCAATGCTCATTCCCAGGGGAGCAGGCACAGGCAGCAGGGAATGCCAGGACCGCAAGGAGGGGGCTCAGCCCGGGTGTCCCGCGGGTGGTGGGGTTGGGGAGCAGGCGGTACCTTTCTCCAGGTCGCTGATGCGCTGGTGCAGCGACGTGAGGGTGCTCTCGATCTTGCCGCGCTCCTCGGACTCGTTCTTGGGGTTGAACTTGCCCTCTTCCAAGCTGTTGACCCGGGACAGCACCTGCTTCTCCAGGTCGTCGATTTTGTTCTGCAGGATGTCCTTCAGGTTGTTGGTCTGGCTCGAGGAGTTCATCCTGCTGAACTGCTGCAAGGGGCGAGCAGAGGAGCAGGCTGTCACCGCCGTGCCCGGGCAGGCTCCGTGTCCCGCTCCACGCCCGGTACCGCGGCTCCCGGCTCTCCCGGGGGCTCCCCCTGCGCTCCGGGCAGCAGCTCTGCAGCTCTCAGTGAAGCGGCTCCCGGTTCTCCCAGCTCCGCTCCGGGCAGTGGCTCCCGGTACCCGTGGGGGCTTCCCGGTCCCGCGGCTCCCGATTCTCCCGGGATCTCCCGGTACCCGCGGCTCCGCTCAAGGAAGCGGCTCCGTGGCTCTCGGTGCAGCGGCCCCCGGTTCTCCCGGCTCCGCTGCGGAGAGCGGCTCCCGGCATCGCTCCGGGCAGCGGCTCCTTGCTCCGCTAAGGGCAACAGGAACCTGTTCTCTCGGTACCGGTTTTCCCCGCTCAACCGGGGGCTCCTGGCATCGCTCCGGGCAGCGGCTCCCGGTACCGCGGCTCCGGGGGTCCCGCTGCACCGGGCAGCGGCTCCCAGGGGCTCCCGGCATCGCTCCGGGCAGCGGCTCCCGGCTCTCCCGGGGGCTCCCGGCATCGCTCCGGGCAGCGGCTCCCGGCTCTCCCGGGGGGCTCCCGAGAGCGCCGTGCCCCGCCGGCGGGACGCAGCGCGTACCTCCAGGTTCTCGAGCCTGGTTTTGAGGGACTGCAGCGTCTGTCCCAGCTGGCTGAGGGTCTCGGCGGCCGGGGCGCGGGACAGGTCGCCCATGGTGTTCTTGCCGAAGCCGCCCTTCCTGCCCTTGGAGTCGCCGGGCTCCAGGACGCTCTGGCTCTCGCAGCGTCCCAGCTTGGCCGTGAGCTCGCGGATGGTGTCCTTCTGGTTCATGATGGTCTCCTTCTGCTGCAGCACCGTCTCCCGCAGCTGCAGCACCGTGCTCCTCAGCTCCTCGGCGGAGCCGCCGCCCGGCGCGGAGGCGGCGCACATGTCCCCGTCCAGCGGCACCGAGGTGCACACGAAGCGCGTCTGCCCGAAGCCCTGGGCGCGGACGCGCGGGCACAGCAGCGCGAGCAGCAGCGGCAGCGCCAGCGGCGCCGGCAGGAGGAGGCGGCGGGCGCCGGCGGGGGGCCCCGCGGCCATGGCTGCTGCTGGGCTGGGGCGCCGCGCTCCGCCGGGCCCACTGCGGCACGCGCCGCTCTTATAGCGCGCGGGCGGGGCCGCGGGTGGCGTCACCGCGCGTGGAATCCCGGAGAGCGCGAGGGGGCGGGCGGGACACGGAGCGGGCGAGAGCGTGTGAGAGCGTGGCTCTGCGTGTGTGACTGTGCGTGTGTGACAGTGTGTGAGAGTGAGGCTGTGCGTGTGTGACAGTGTGAGTGTGCGTGTGTGACAGAGTGTGTGTGACTGTGCGTGTGTGAGAGTGAGGCTGTGCATGTGTGACAGAGTGTGTGTGACCGAGTGTGACAGTGTGTGAGAGTGAGGCTGTGCATGTGTGACAGTGTGAGAGTGTGGCTGTGCATGTGTGAGAAAGAGTGTAAGAGTGAGGCTGTGCATGTGAGAGTGTGTGTGAGTGTGACTGTGTGAGAGTGAGGCTGTGCGTGTGTGACAGAGTGTGTGAGAGTGACCGTGTGTGTGTGACAGAGTGTGAGAGTGAGGCTGTGCGTGTGTGACAGAGAGTGTATATGAGAGAGTGTGACTGCATGTGTGACAGAGTGTGACTGCGTGTGTGACTGTGTGAGTGAGGCTGTGTGTGTGACAGAGTGTGTGTGACTGTGCGTGTGTGACAGTGTGTGTGAGTGTGACTGTGCGTGTGTGACTGTGAGAGTGACTGTGCGTGTGTGACAGTGTGTGAGTGTGACTCTGTGTGTGTGACAGTGTGAGAGTGAGGCTGTGAGTGTGTGACAGAGAGTGTGACTGTGCATGTGTGACAGTGTGAGTGTGACTGTGCGTGTGTGACAGTGTGAGTGAGGCTCTGTGTGTGTGACAGAGAGAGTGTGTGTGTGTGACTGTGCGTGTGTGACAGAGAGTGTGAGTGAGGCTGTGCGTGTGTGACAGAGTGTGTGAGTGTGACTGTGCGTGTGTGAGTGTGACTGCATGTGTGAAAGAGCTTGTGAGAGTGTGACTGTGCATGTGTGACAGTGAGTGTGACTATGTGTGTGTGATAGTGTGTGTGAGTGTGACAGTGAGTGTGTGAGTATATGTGTGAGTGTGACTGTGTATGACTGTGTGAGGGAGTGAGTGTGTGTGAGAGTGTGTGAGTGTGAGAGATGGGATATGTGAGAGAGAGTATGAATGTGAGACAAAATGTGAGAGTGTGAGACTGAGTGTGTGCATGTGTGTGACTGTGAGAGTGTGACTGTGCATGTGAGTGTGACAGAGTGTGTGTGAGAAAGAGTGTGACTGCATGTGTGTGACAGTGTGGAGCGCATACAGGTGTGTGCATGCATGTGCAAGAAAGCATGTGAGCGTGTCCGTTGGTGCACATATGTGTGTGTGCAACTGCATGAGAGAGCATGTGTGTGCGAGGGGGGGTATACAGGTGTGTGCACGTGTGTGTGAGACTGCATGTGTGTGTGCATGACTGTGTGTGCAAGAGCATACGTCAGCGTGTGTGCAGGAGGAGCACGTATAAGTGTGTGCACATGTGTGCATGCGTGTGTTTGTGTATATATGAATGCTTCGGTGTGGGGGGGCACGTACGTGTGTGTGCACGTGTGTGTGTGCATGTACACCTGTGTGATGTGTGTGCAGGGGAGTGTACAGGTGGGTGCATGCATGTGCAAGAGTGCATGCGTGACTGCGTGTGAGAGCGTGTGTGTGTGCAGTGATGTGCACACACGTATACATGTGTCAGAGTGTGTGTGTGAGTATTACCTGTGTATCTGTGTGTGCGTGAGTGTCAGAGCGTGTGTGTGCAGGGGGTATTTGAGTGTGTGGGTACGTGTGTGTGGTGTACAAGATTGTGTCTGTGTGTACGGGAGGAGCGTGGAGGTGAGTGTTGTGTGTGTGTGTAGAGGAGACAGTGCTGCGAGGGAGGGCGCTACAGCGAGCAGTGCAGGTGTGCGGGGGCTGTGTGTGCGTGGGTGCGCATGGGGGGGCGTGGGAGGGCTGTGCATGGGCAGAGGTGCTTGCGGGTGTGTGTGTGTGCGGGTGTGTGTGTGCTTGGGGTGTGGGTGGTGCCACGGGGCAGGGGAGTGCACGGAAGGGGCCACCCCACGCTCGCCGTGGGTCCGTGTCCGTGGGTTTCAGGCAGCTCGGCAAAGCCTCGGCTTTCTCCGCTCCCAAGGCACCCCCGGTTCTGCCCCCCGGCAGCAGAGCACGCACACCTGGGCGATGCTCCGTGGGTGAGGACACGGGTGGGCTGTGGGGCAGGGTGATGCTCACTGGGGGTCTCTGCCCCCCAGCCCGAGCAGCTTGCTCAGACTCGAAGCCGAGTGCTGGCAGCCAGGAGGGCAGAAGGATAAAGAGTGCCAGCCCCAGATGGGTACCCCTGGAGCACGGATAGAGCCCAGGGGTCACTGCGTGTGCCCGGGAATAGGGAAAGCGGAGTGATGTTGGGGCACAGCTCTGCTGTGGGCACAGGGGAGCAACTGCTGCTTTACTTCCTTTTTAATAGGGAAAAAAAAAAAATCCCCTGGGTAATATTTGGATGTGTCCTCGGTGGAAATAGTTTGTGGGCATCAGGATCGCTGCTTTTCTCATCTTCAGCGCTTCAGCCGAGGCCAGTTCTTCTTCAGTCCTGGAGAAGTGAGCACACGGCTTCTCCCCATGTTGGTTCCTCACACCCTTCCCTTGGCCAAGATGTGAGCGTGAGCAGGACCACCCTGTCCCTCGCAGCCCCAGCTCCTCGGGGCTCTCCTGCCTGCTGGGTTTATCCTTGGCTGTGATGTTAAATCGTGTTTGGGAATACCTGAGCTGCTGAGAGGCCGAGCTAGCAGGCTGCCTGGGGGAGTGCGCTCCTGAATATACCGTTAGGTGAGTTTGGTCCTCTCAGCCCAGTTCTCTGCCTTCTCTGCCCAACCTGCACTGCAGCGGTCCGTATGGCTGGAGAATTTACATAATGCCAAGTTGTCCTGTGAAATATGAAGCAATTACTTTTGATTAGTGAGGCAGCTCAGTAAAATACAAAAGTTTTCAGTTCATGGATCTGCCAAAGATGAAGTCCTTTGGTCCTTTCTCCCTTTCGACTCCCCTCTAATGTGGGCCTGACACGTCCTCTCTGGGAGTCATAGAATCGTTTGGTTGGAAAAGGCCTTTGAGATCGAGTCCAACCATAGCTGTCCACTACTAAACCTTGTGAGTACCTTGTCTAACTGTCTTTTAAACACCTCCAGGGATAGTGACTCAACCACCTCCCAGGCAGCCTCTGCAAGTGCCTGAGTTTTTCCTAATATCCAGACTAAACCTCCCCTGGCACAACTTGAGGCCATTTCCTCTCATCCTATCACCTGTTACTTGGGAGAAGAGACCAACGCTCACCTCACTACAACCTCCTTTCAGGCAGTTGTAGACAGTGATGAGGTCTCCCCTCAGCCCCCTCTTCTCCAGACTAAACAACCCCAGTTCCCTCAGCTGCTCCACAAAAGACTTGTTCTTCAGCCCCTTCCCCATCTTCATTGCCCTTATCTGAACACACTCCAGTGCCTCCAAGCCCTTCTTGTGGTATTGGAGCACACGGAGCTGCTCACAGCAAGACCCGTGACTGTATGACTCAGTTGATGCCTTTTCTGTTGCAGGTGTTTAGCCCCAAGAGTTATGACACACTACTTTGGCATAGAGTGTTTTCTTCCCAAAGGCATCTCCGCTGCCTTTGAGAGCCCCTTTTCCTTATCCAGCATCACTCTGTGGGTTACAGCTACAACATTTCACAGCCAAGCCCAGAGGCTTGGAGTTGTCATCGGACACAGCAGGAAGAGGATGGCAGAGCTGGCAAACCCCCAGTTCCCTGCTGTTTCTCGGTAAGGCTGTTGATGCCCAGCCCAGGGAAGCCAGGGCAGCGCTGGGACAAAGGTGGCCAAGTATGGAGATGTGCCAGAGTGCTCAGTGCTTCTGTAGAACCCTCACGAGGATCCTGTGCTGCTTTTGTTGCTGTTTTCCATCAAACCTCTCCCAGTGCTTATGGGGACTGCAGAGACTTGTTGTTTGTAGCCTTTCCTAAGGCTTCTGGCTCTTGCGGCTGGTCCTGCCCCTGCACAGCAGTTCTGAGCCCCTCAAAGTCCAGGAGGAGCTCTCCTCTGGTGCTGTGTGCTTTGCTTCAGGACATTCTGCTGCATTTCCATTAGCTCTTCACTTCTGGCTTTATTGCCCTGGTTACTTCTCCTCCTGTTTGCTCTCTGTGCTGTGCAGCATTTCAGGGCAAGAGCGAAGTCGAGGAGGGGGACAGGCAGGATGTGTTTTGCTGGGCAGACCGGTTTCCCTTCAGGGCTGGTTTATTTTGTTTGTTTTAGTTTTTCTTTTCTTTTCTTTTCTTTTCTTTTCTTTTCTTTTCTTTTCTTTTCTTTTCTTTTCTTTTCTTTTCGGGGGGAGAAAAGGGATGCTATGGAAAAGGCTGAAAAGACTGCAGGTCTAATCCTTCTGCCACAGGCAGGAATGCAGACCAAAAATAATGTTACTGCAGGCAATACAATTGCACCGGTGTAGAGCTGGTCTGAGAGGCAGCTGAATTGGTACCCACTTCTGTTAACATCTGCATGGTATTGACAAAGCTGTTCATGTCACTGAACCAATTTAACCAGGAATCTTTTGTCATCCACAGTACATTATGCTGCGATGAGACCAAGGTGACAGGTGCAATAAAATAAACACTCCAATACTATGGTGATGGAGACCGTATAAATACCGAGATAAGAAAAAACAACAAAGCTGCACTCCAGTAGATAAGCAAAATAACCCCTGTGTCTCCCAATGCAAAGAAAGAGCTAGAAAATATGATCAAGATTTCAGCTTTCCCTGAATCACTGAATCATGCAGTAGGATCCGTTATTGCTTTTGTAGATTTGGGAGCTGGATGGCTATAATGGAATAATGAAGCCCCTATTAGTTTTAACTCTTTTCTTGCCTCTTCCGAAGTGCTCTCCATAGCTGCTGATTTATCGCTCTGTAGCTGAAAAGAGCTGAGTGCAGCTATCAAGGACCCTTGGAGATGATTTAGTTCTGAACAGGAGCCAGCGGGCACATTTGTATTTGTGACAGATGAGGATCATTTTGAGCTGTCCAGGGTGCTCCCTCCAGGGACCCGAAGCCCTGGCTGCCAGTGCCCTCTGCCACAGCCAGCTGTCTGGTGCAGAGGTGAGGGAGGGAAACACTCGATCTGCTCATTGCTAACCTTTGTGTGAGAACAGCAGCGTTACAAATGCATAAAGGACATTTTTTTTTTTTTTTTAAAGTGGACAAATCTCTTTAATCCCAGAAGCTGGAGCCCTAGGGAGCAGGGAGTGGAAGCTTTCTCTCCTGCTTGTGCAGCCTGCTGTACATAAAATATCTCCTGTGGGGTAATGCTGATTCCGCATTTAAGTCTCCTCTGCCGAGTGGGAACAATATGATCCATTATGGGATGGAGACAGCTTTGCAATGGGAAATGGTAATGGGTAGACTTCACCGAGTGAGAAACCCAGCTCCTTTTGTTTGTGCATCTAGCTGGTACACAGCTCAGCTGCTGGTTGTGCTCGTGTTATCTCCAAGGTTCCTGGAGGAACTGTTCGCCCCATCCCCAACACGCTTAAAGCAAGATGGCGCAGTGGCTATGAGGCCGTTTTGTTGGGATTTTTTTAATACAAGGGCTTGTTCTTAGGAAGCCTACAGCAAGGACAGGCTCTCTGGTCCCACTACAGCACCATTGTCTGCGTGGAGCTCACATGTGAAGGGAGCAATGTCCTCTCCAAAGACCTTTGCCTTGTGTAGCCAAACACAAACCCAGCACACATCCCTGAGCTGCTCCATGGTTAAGTTTGCAGAACAGCGTATACGCAAACCCCATTTTTTCACGCCTGCTAAAACCTACGGTTGTCATTAGAACAGCTTGAGCATGGTGTGCAGCTAGTACAAATACAGCGTGAGTAAGGTGGAGTATTCCCTGCTGTAACAGACAAACACTTTGGACTGGAGTTTGGAAATTTGCTGCATTTTGCTGCAGTCTTTCTTTGCAGATCTCTCCCTCTCTGTTTCTCTCCCTCACTCTCTCTCTCTCACACACACATTCAGTATCTCCCCCTTTATTCCTTCCCTTTCTTTCATTGTTCCCATCTCAAAAGTCAGTTTCCTGCTACATTGGCTGACATCTGCATCCAGTGAGAATGAGGAATGTGTTCTTTGTATCAGTAGGTCTCAGTGATGCTATAAGGACACAGATCCTTTCATTACAAATAATTAATTTAGCCATATATTGCATAACATCCTAAAAAGCTTTCTAGGGCAATCTCATGCTAGCTGGATGCATAGTTCTTATCAATATTACATTACATTTGGGTACAACAGTTATGAAGTTTCATTAAAAATTTAATTTGTGGTTTAAAACTGCAGCATTCCCTTAAAAGTGTAGCAGAGAAACCATTTTGGCTGCTTGAGGACCGATCTCGTATCAGCCAAAATTGCAGGGAGAGCTGCAGAAGGGGCTCGGTATTGTGGTGATACTCCCTGTGCAGGAATCCAACGGGCTGGACCAAGAGAGGGAGGGAGCTCAGGCTTGGCATCTGCCTATACAGTATCCTGCTGGGTTCCTGCCAGCTGTGAGATGTTGTTTCTTGGGTACAGAATTGAGCATTAACCCATGTCGCTGGGTGGCAGCCACATGTGAGCACAAAAAAAAAGAAGCCTTACCCCATTCTCAGTGCCCCCATTGCAGCCACATGCACTGATCTGGGGTTAGTTTATGCGGGAAGGAGATGGTGACTTCTGAGGAAAGCAGAATGAGAGAGAAAAAAGTGCTGTGCCCCGGGGCTGTAGGACAGGAGCCGGTCTGTATCTTGTGCAGGCTCCTGGGGAATGAGCTGTGAGCCCGGGAGTCCCAGAGGAGAGGATGCTAATGCCTTTGTAGAGATCACAGACATCCTTCTCCATTGTCTATGCTGCTGCAAATTAACAATCTCCTTACTGTCAGGGAAGCCGTCCGACAGTGGAAACTGGGAGCCAGGAGGAGGAACAGGGCCTGGTATCATGTTTTGTTAATGAAGTTTTGTTGTGATGCTTTTGCAGCAGATTTGAACGGAGGCAGGTTTAAAACATCCCACATCCGCCGCTCAGTTTCAGAATTGATTTGTGCAGTCATTTCCACCCCATCTGCACACACACACACACACACACACACATCAGAAGAACCAGACCATCCCTGAAGCCCTTTTTCAGCTTTCTCAGGATTCACCTGCTGTAAGAGAAAGCTGGGTGCTGGCTGCACGATGGATCTGAGCTCCTCTGCAGGACAGGGACCTCCTGCCCTGCCCTGTTACTGTCCTGCCCAGGTGGTGAGACTGGACCTGCTGCTCCTGCCCACAGCCTCCACCTCACATGGGGAAGGTTCAGTCTGGGAGCACAGCGCCGTCTGTGTGATCTGCACGGAACCCTCTCACCAACACACCCCACAAAAGGCAAATTGCAACTTTATTTGTTAAAAAACACACTTTTGCAAATTTTTTCTCTGTGCAACAAAGGAGGGGAATTTGTCCTGGTTTGCTGGTTTCTGCACAAGATTGCTTCCCCTCCCCCCCGGAGAGGATAATAATGGGGAGTGGGTTCCTAAATCCCTTAAGCTTCTTTGATAGCTTCAATATTTATCTGTAATCCTGCTAGCGCTTCTGAATAGAAACAGCCCTGTGTCCCTGTTGCTCTGGGGCTTCTTCCCACCTTGCAGTGTTCTCTTTTCACAGGAGAAAATGCAGGGCAGGATGAGAGAGAAACATCAAAAGCCAGCAACAGTGTTGGTGCCCTAGTTTTTTCCGTGATTATTTATTATTTTGCACAGTCTCCCGCTCTCCTTCTCCCATGCTTATCTGCTCTGTTATGTTAATGTCTGTGGAGGCTGGGCATTCCTCCATGAACAACTTTGGGATGGAGCTGGAGGGAGGAGGGGTGTACAGCAGGAGAAGTCTGCAGGGAGTTCCAAGCGCATACGAGGCAGATGGATGGCCAGTCTGGGTCAGGCAGATACCTGTGCAAGCACAGGTAGAGGTGCAAGTTCTGGATCAGGGAGATGGGAGCTCTGCTCCTAAGCAAAGAGAGGTTGGAACAGAGATGAGGAGGTCTTTGACAGGCAGAGCTCCCCCAGAGGGAGGAAGGCTCTGGTCCTTCCTGATGGGTGAGAGATCTGATTGTCTGTGCCAAAAGCAATTTGTATTTGTGTTCCTGATGGTTCAGAGTTAAAGCACAGCAAGGTTTTAAAGACAGGATAGATACAAATGCAATAGGAATTCACTGCATTTGCCTGCCGTGAGGGCTGACCCTTACCTAAAGTGGAGCTTTTAGTGGGGAAAGGGGCTCTTACAGCATTGAAGATTCTTTGCTGGCAAGGATGCCATTAATGCTGGGTTTGTTATTGATTCCTGTTCGAGATTTGAGGCTTAAGAAGCTGCAGAGATAGTGAGTGTAACTGGAATGGCATAGAAGCTGCTTCCAGGCAGTAAGTGAAGCTGGAGCCATTTTGGCTGGTATGCAGAGCTGGCACGTCTTGAGCTGGAGATGCAGGGAATAGCAGGAGCCCAGAGGAGGACCTCCCCAGCCAGCTCTCAACCAGGGCTGGGATGGCAATGGGAGCCCTGAAACACCGTCTCTTTCAGAGATGAAAGATGAGCTTGCAGAGCTCTGAGCTCCTCCACACCTGGAGTGCTGCACATTTATTGTTTATTACAGCATCTTGCACTTCTAGAATTGCAGCGCTACCCAAACTCATGAACATCAGCACTGCCGGGCTGTACTCGTGCGTAGTAATAATGTAGTCAGCATGTGGGCTGTGGGGCTGATCGCCTTCTGCTGTTACTTCTTAGGGCTTTTCTGCATGGGAAACACAAAATAAATTAAATCCTGAATCTAGAATATGCTGGCTGTGCTGCCCTGCTTCCAAGGACAGAAACTCTTGGCATGGTCTTTGGAAGTGGAGTAAGTTTCTCATGCGTGCCACATCCTAACTGTTCAATCAGCAGTTTAATGGGAAGTCATTAGTGGACAATAAATCCACACTTTACATTTACGTAGTACTTATTTTACCGTGTAGAAAAGCCTTTGCTTTCCAGCTTCATGGATGCTCCCCCGTGTAAATGACAGGAAGAGAAGTTTGTGTATATGTTATTTTGCTTCCATTAATTGTGACAAGACTAGGCACATAATTTCTTAGAAACCTGCTAGAATTTCGGCAGCTCAAATATCAGCTGTGAAACCCTCCAAGACACAGAAAATGGATGTTGATCTCTGTGTCACTCTGTATCAGGAATTTGAGTTTGAAATATCCTAGGCATAAGGAAAAAGTTTCAATTGATGTATTTCATGGGAGTGGTAGAAAGAGAACTAGAGAGACATGCTCATTCTAGGGGTAATTGCATTTCCTAGGTGTAGGAAGAGATTTTTCATTTTCTCCATCTAAAACAATGTTAATGGTTAACACTACATGGACCAAACCACGCTGTATTTTCCCATTCAAGGTTTCTTTTGGTTGGATCCAGGTCTTTTGATTGCTGCCTCTTTTATTGCCCATCATGGAACCAAACCATTGGTGGTTCTGATTCTAAAGCAATCTCTGCATCATTACACAGGTGTTTCCAAAGGCTGCTCTCTGAAATAGCTTTCACATTCCCAAGTCCCAGAAGAAAACTGTATGAGAACTTCCTCTAAAATGCTGGATTTCTTTTTAATAGCCAGTTCAGCTGCGGCTCAGGGAAATGTGGAGCCCTGTCTGCCCTCTGTAGGAAGGTGTGGTTGGCTAGGTAACTACAAAAAGATACGCCAGGAATCAGGCACTTGGTCTGAATGCTTTTGGCAGGAGCCAGCAGAGTTCACTGACTTCTTTTTTGAGTGTATTGGGGTGGTTTGGTCGCTGAGTCAGAGCTGATACTGATCTGTAATAACTACAGAGTGGTTAAGGAAACGTTTCTGCTCTTAATAATGAGAAAATGGGTGAATATCTGCTGAGGTGACATCTATCGTGTTTTTAAACACACATAGCCCGATAACCTAGCAAATTATCCAGATTGCGAAGAGACAAAGGGAGATAATGATAACAAATGAGCTTACATTTACACAAGGCCTTTCATTGAGATGGATAGCGAAGCGGTTTGAGAACTCTATTAACAGCTTCTACAAACTATCTAATCTATCGTATCCTCAAACGTATTGAGTGCGGCTTCACTCAGCCTTTATGAGAAAAACATCTCCATTAAGCAACCAATTTTTGTCAGTCTTTGCAGTGGTCATTTAAGTCTCCCCTGTGCAAGTAGGAACACAGAAATCTTTTTTGTCAGTGAACTAAAGCCACCTTTGGGGTGAAATGCAGCTGTTGCTTCACAGTCTAAATTACTTCTAACTTCTTTACTGCCTTGTATCCGAGGACGTCAAATACACTCATTAACTAAACTCTACAGCTACTGATTCATCAAGAAACTTGCCCTTTTAAGTTCAATGGTGGCAAAGGGAAAAGATAGAGCTCCCAATTCTTCTGCTCCAAACTGCTGCACCACCTCTTCTTTCTCTCTCTCCTTTGCCTTGGTGAAAAATTTTCCCTCGTGCCAAAGCATTTCTTCTACTAAAAGGGCAACGAGAGACTTTTGCCCTAGTATTTATTCTGGCCTTTACAACACGAGAAGAGAAGAATAATCCCTGTCATATTTCTAATGAAGTGCTCCTAAGACAGAACTTCGTACCCATTTTATGTCTCTCATGGTTTTAAGGCAGTCTGAGTGTGTTTGTAACAGCACATTGCATCAGCACCCGGGGCAGGGGCACTTGAGGATATTCAGCATGTGAAGTGCTCTGGTTACTGTCCCCAGCCCTCTCCAGGTCCAATCTGCATCTCCCAGAATAAAGTGGCTGCTGGTTTCCTCTGTGGCAGCCACAGGATACACAAATGCAGACATCAAAGGGTTTTCAGAGGGACACGTGTACTTCCTACAGGGTAGTGAGGTGGCTGCTCTGTGGGAATTGTGAAGCAGAAGAGCTCTGCTTTGAGCAGGGTGGGGTGACTGTATCCATATGGCTGTGTATTCCCCTCTCTGGAAGCAAAATGAGTTGAGATAACTCTCAGCAGCCCTATGGTGGTTTCCTATGCTTCAGGTTGGATTCATCTTCTCTCCTCAGCCTTCTCATGCAAGTTCTTGTCTGGGCAGAAGAAAGCCTCAGATTTTCTGTCCCTCCTGGACACTGTCCTGCTCCCTATGCTCTAGGCAAATTGCCTGGAAAGCCAGAGTTGAAGCAGCAGTTACTCACGAGACAGTATTTTGTACAGGAGCACCATTGGCTCTGTTCAGCCTCATCTGACAGGTTTGATACTACAACCGCTGCTTCTCAGCAGCACTTGGGCAGTGCTGTACCAGGACATGCTTCCCCGCCCATGAGTATTTGAAAGAGGAGAATTAGGAGGAGCATAGCAGTGCCAGGAATAGACTCAACAGTTCTCTGTCTCTGAGATTTTTTAGGAGGTGGAGAGTCAATTTTATGAATCATTTTTTGATGTTTATTGGATTTGGCACATAACATCAACCACCCCCTTCTCGCCGGCCTCCCAATCCCTTCTTCCCCAGACTCCAATTCCAGTTTCCAGCCTCAAGTCTTCGATTCACATTTACTGCAAGGAGACGAGCGTGGAAGTCTATGTGCTGTATGCATGAATAATAGAACAGAAATCATACTTAGTTAAAAATAGATATTCTTCCTAATAAATATTTTACCTACTGTCTTTAGGATATAAAGCTCCCCTGACTGAAGTGTTAAAACAAACCTTGTTGTCTGCCCCTAAATGCTTGAAACAACCCTTGCCATGGCTGCACAAATAATGGTCAGCTGAGAGGCTGTGGATGGGGAAGGTCGGTGTTTGCATGCATAAGCAGGTAGACGAACGCTGACTCTCAAGGCCTTGGAAAAGGCCCTTTGACTGAGGGCACAGACCTTTGCATTGGACTTTGACTCATTTGGTGACCTGTAAATTTGGCTAATGAAAATTAGAGATAAAATCTCTCTTGATATTTATGAATAACGTTCTTCTTTCCATACTTTCCTTTCTTCCTGCTCGAGAGTGGGATTCAATTATCTGGTTGAATAAGGCAAAACAAAAGACACTGACAGAGACTGAGATAGGAGAATTTTTCATTAAAAAGAGTGATGGGGGAAGAGTTTGTCCAAGTGTATTTCTGGAAGATAATCCTACTGTATTTTGGGTTTTAGGACATCCCTTAATGTGCCTTACTTGACACGGTGTTTCCACTCCCTAGATTCCCTAGGAACAAGAGGTTTATGATGCCACTTTAATCACAAACAGATTTGCCAAACTAGGGCTCAGCTTTATAAAAGCTAAACCCGGGATTTGGACATGGTGATCTGAAACACAGTGAGCTACCGGCATGAAGTGCAGTAGGTGAAGTTCCACCTACGAGCACAAAATTGTGTGTGTGTGTGTGTGTGTGTGTGTGTGTGTGTGCATTTTAGGGGGGTGCAAAGCCAGCTAGGCAAAAAGTGCCACAAAGAATTTGAAGGGAAAAACTCAGCCTGCGGGCAGGCAGATGTGAGAGTGCAATGACTAAATACAGACCAGCTAAAGTACCTCCAAAGGGAACAGGAGCTGGAGAATCTCCCTGCACTCACAAGAAAAGCTTCCTCTGTTGCAATGCATGGAAGAATAAATTAACCAGGCATTTGACTGTGGGACTCTCAGTCGTATTTTCAGACCACTAGAACACAAATGGCATTCCAGATGGAATATCATCATGCTTTCCTTGTTAGGCAGGTAGAGAGGTAGTCGATACAGCCAGCCGAGTTCAGGACAAAGCTCCCTTCACCCTGCATTGCTGCACTGCTGGGCTCTATTTCTTCACATGCCCAGAACTTTGTCAGCTCTGTCAGCAGTCCAGGTGCCTTGCTTGGACACAGACACCAGCCTGGGTAACGCTTGAAATCAAGCACCACAGGCAGGGGTCTACAAATGTGATCTAGGTGAACTTACAGGAGTTTGGATGTTTGATATAACTTATCAAGGGCCCACTGTCAGCATGGTTCTAGGGTTCCATCTGGGGCTGGGAGTTGCCTTGGTAACTTGCATGAGCAATTCAGAAGTGTGCTTGGTATCATAGATTTTAAGGATACAGCTGAGTTCCTGGAGCATGTCAGGGGACAGGATTGGAATTAAGAAAGCTTTGGACAAACTGGAGACATCTAAAATGATTTTGTTTCACTTCAGTAGGGAGAAAAAAGCTGTTCTCTCTGCCCACTGAGTGTAGGAACGAAGTACCTGCTTTAATTTTAAGATGGAAATTAGCCGCCAAGGGCGCATTGCTTGGAGAAGTTATGTAGTCTCCATCACTGGAGGTCTTAAGAGCTTGTGATGCTGCAGAAATACGTACTAAACATTATAAATAAATCAGAACATTAAGGAAACCCACACAAGCACAGCAGGAGCTTGTCTACTTGAAAGTAGACATATGTAGTCTACTTTCTGTTCTCTGGTGGCATGGGGCTTCCATGGCCCAATGATGCGGAGAAATACTTTGCCTGAGTAAAAGCTGCAGAATTTTCTCTGCTGTGAAAAGAAGTCAGGACCTGACACTGGATTATGGAGTGAAATGAGAGAAGTCCAGGGAATGGCGTCACTTCTAACAACTAATTTTTGTGGAGATATAAGTGGAAGATTATTTATGTTCCCTTGGGTTCTTGCCCTATGGAAACTGAAATAAGGTGAGTTGCTTTGATTAAATCACGTTGTTGCAAATGATCAGAGAGCCTATGACCACTGTCATGAAGATTTTAATTATCAGAGAGCAGATGCCATCAGGACCAAGTGCTTGGCTGCGCTATTTTTGAACAAATCAATTCATTCTGATTTCCATCAAAACTTGCAAAATTAGGAATTCAAATGGAGACTGATCCCCACTGACTTGCAGCATGTGTCCTTTAGAAAAAGATATTTGTGAGGCTTATTCAGAGATCTGATAAAGTGCAGATAATTTTTATCATTTGGTATTTACTGGCTCTGGTCAGTTCACAAATTCCCAGTCACAAATTTGCTAAAACTAAATGTTATGCCCTTTTCATCAAGCATTAAAAAATAACATGTATGAGGTCCAACACAAAAAAATGAGACTGTGCCTGTAACTCTTGTTATTTAACAAATTAAGAAAAGCAGCTACACTCACCTTCAAAACAGGTCCTTTCTGAGTTGACACACAGCTGCATAGGATGCTGCCAAAGTTCAAAGCATCACATCCTGACTTAGGCACCAAGGTGCTGGCACAGGGAATCCTGACCAGCAATGCCAAGAAAAGATGCAATTAAGCAGGACAGGATGGGTCCACAGTGGGAACAGTGAAGCAGAGAGCCATAAGTCTAGACTGAAGTCTTCGCGGGAAGTGCGTGTCTGGGATAATAGGAGCAGAGCTGATGCATTCAGAGCTGTGTGAGAGCTCTGCTGATCGCGTGCTCTTGCAGGTTCTCATCCTGACAGCCAAGCCATCACTTTGGTTCTGCTCTGTGGCCCTCCTCCTGCCACCTTCCCTGTCCCCTTTCCCAGGAGCCCCGTCAGATGAAACCCAGAGAGATACTGATGTGGATGGGATGAGAGCACTGGGAGTACCAAGCAGCTCAGGGGAGCAGGGCAGCATTTCAGAGAAGTCCCAGAAATAAAGGGCTGCACAGGGGATGGGAGCATGCACAGCTCTTCCAGCACAGGTGATGGACTTCACCTGTCTGAGTGTGAAAACATACAGTCCTCGTCTTAAACAACCACCTTTTGAAAGCTGTGTGCATGGGAAGTGAGGACAATTTGTGCTCCCTGCCCTCTGGCAGCTGTGTCCTTCAAAGGTATTTTCAGCGGAAGCTCCAGAGGCCACCCAGCAGCTCGTTCTGGCCAGGCAGTCGCCGGCCATAGCACACGCTCCCTAAAGCTGTCGGGATTAGCGACTGACACTGCCCAGCACAAGGGTCCATCTGTGCAGCCGTGATGCTGGATTAGCTGCCCCGGGTGCTCTGGGTGCTGTGATTTTATCAGGTGGCGTGTTGGGATTGTTACTCCCATTTTGTGCAGCTGCTGTTGGTAAGAGGAATACATTAAAGGTCAGCAGGAAGGCAGCCACAAGTGCTTTTGATATCAGGGCAATTCATTTCGGTAACAATCTCATAGTTATGATCAGCCATCAGCATAAAGCACCCGTAAAGCCGTGAATCAGCTCAGTCGGTAAATCGAAGGAGCAAAAGCAAATGCTGGACACTCCAGAACCCCCGAAAAAGGTTCTTTTCCAATCCTTTGTGGAGAACGGTCCTCACATTTAAAATATTCCATGAATGTAAACGCACTGCAAATATTAATGAAAATTAATACAATTTTGTAAATTAAATTATACCTGTGTTCTTTGATTTCTGTTTTGAAATAATTTGTACACGTTTAAAGTATTACAGATATGAATGCAGTTGGACTTCATTACTGCTAAGAGCAAACAATCTGAGGAACTTCATTAGGAACAATATTTGATATTCATTAACCTTCAATTTATTTGATATATTCCTATAATAATACATTTCTTTTTCCTCATATATAAAGCGAACATAAATCAGACATAATTCTGCTGGAGTCTATTGTCCAGTTTCACCACTGCCTGGCTCTTTTGCCCCTGTATCAATGACCACAAACTGACACCGATGAGCCAAGAGCCAGTGCTGCCAGAGTGGTGCCTGTGAGGAACCAGGACGCAGCAGTGTGATGCCTCTGTTGCTCAGAGCCAGGAGCTCAGCATCATGGGTTTATTTTCACCTCCATTTTGCAGTATCTGAAAGAAGTATTCCTTTATTGGCGCCCGGTGAACAGGGGGCTTTCTCCTGCCAAATGCTCTCACCGGAGTTGGTGAAAGGTACATATTTATAGAATTAGGTTTATGTTTATTCAACATATTTCCTTGAATCTATTTACATATTCATATTGCTTCTCAGAACTTGTGCATATTATAATGCCCTTTACACTTGAGTAGTCACTCCTCCTGGTGGTCGCTACTTCATCCTTGTCTTCTTCCTCAGGTCAATTGTATGTAGGCTGAAGAGGAGTGCTCGCCTCTTCATCACTTTTGGCTGAGTCTTTTCAAGGTTTCTGCTATCCACTAACTTCAAACGAGCATTCATCGCTTTTAGCAAACCAGTTCTTGCTGTCCAGCACAATGTGCAGGTATGAGCCCTCCTATCTAATGCAATATGCAAGCGCTATAAGTCTGCCAAGTTCATAGGTTAATAGTTTTCTTAAACAATTCAACTGTTTCCGAGGGGAATGGGTTTAAACTGAAAGGGGGGAGATTTCGATTAGATGTTAGGAAGAAGTTTTTCACGATGAGGGTGGGGAGGCCCTGGCCTAGGTTGTCAAGGGAAGTTGTGGCTGCCCCATCCCTGGAGGTGTTCAAGGTCAGGTTGGATGGAGCCTTGAGCAGCCTGGGCTGGTGGGAGGTGTCCCTGCCCATGGCAGGGGGTGGAACTGGATGGGCTTTGAGGTCCCTTCCAACCCAAACCATTCCATGATTCTATGATTTCAATGCTTTTATGCTATGTCTTTAACATGCATCAGTTCATCAATTTTCCCCCTTGGCAGCCCCCAGCCTGTGGTGTCCCCACCTCCCCAGGACCCTCCTGGGTGGGGTCACTGTGCAAACTGCCACCGCCCCTCGCCTCGGCTGGAGGAGGGCGGGCTGTTCGCAGCCCCGGGGAGACTCAGGGGGTCGCCAGGCGGGGGCAGGCCGCGCGGTTGCCATGGTAACGGCGGCAGCGCACGGCGTGTCCCTCGCGGCGGCCCGTAGCGCGGGGCATTGTGGGCCGGGGGAAGATGGCCGCCTCCTTGCTGCGGTGGTGAGGGGAGTCGCGCTGTCCGGGCGCCGTAGGACGAGGCTCCTCGCTCCTCCCGGGCCGCAGCTCGGCTATTCGCTCTCGGCTGTGCGAGGGAGCCGCCATGGGCCCGGCGCGGCTCCCGCCGCGGGGGTAGAGGCGCGAGGGGAGGCCCTGTCCCCGCGGCCCGGGAGGCGCCGCCGGCCTCGCAGCCCGCGCCCCGTGGGGGGAAGGCGCTGCCTCCCCGGACTCCTCCTGACTGGGGAGCGGCGTCCCGCCGCCCTCGCCCTGTGCTCCCCCTCGCCAGCCCCGCTCTCCTGCTGGGCTCCGGATTGCAGCGCGCTCGGTGCCCGGCGTTTCCCCCGCCGATGGAGTCCGAGCTGCTGCAGTCGCCTCTTCTGGGGCTTGGGGAGGAGGATGAGTCCGACCTGACTGACTGGAACTTGCCGCTGGCCTTCATGAAGAAGCGGCATTGCGAGAAGATCGAAGGCTCCAAGTCTTTGGCGCAGAGCTGGAGGATGAAGGACCGGGTAATGCTCAGGACAGGATGGGTTTGGAGGGACTGGTGGTGAGAGGAGTAAGAGCTGAGAAGGGAGCAGTACTTCCAGCAGAAGCCTGTTTTCTGAGTGAAATGCCGGGTATTGGGTCTGACAGTCTAACTTGCCTTTAGTAAACTTGTTCTGTGAGGGTGGTGAGGCCCTGGCACAAGTTACCCCGACAAGTTATGGACTCCCCATCCCTGGAGGTGTTCGAGGCCAGTTTAGATGGGGCTTTGAACAACCTGGTCCAATGGAAGATGTCCCTGCCCATAGCAGGGGCATGGAACTAGATGGTGTTTAAGGTCCTTTCCAACCTAAATCATTGTATGTTTAGGGGAAGCAAATGGATCAAAACTACTAATTCCAAGCTCATGGCAGTAAACTCTTTGGGTAGTTCCCTCATTTAAGATCTTTAAGTGAAATTTGGATGCTTGTATTTCAAGAAAGAGAATTAAATTAGCAATATCCTAAAGAGCTATTTGGATCAGCAGGTTAATGATGTAAGCACAGAGTGCAGTGAATGTAGTCATTACAGTTGCCTAGCGGTGAAAATGTATGGAAGATTTGTGGTTTTGAAGCTTGCCACCAGCTTGTTATGAGGAATATAACGCACTTCATGTGTGTGGGAGATGATGTGACTTTTAGAGGCAGAACATGGTTATTAGATGAAACACTTGCTGTACCAAAGCAAGGTGCTTTTCTTGTGTTTGAACATACGTTAACACGTTAAACTAATAAAGCCAAGCATGGCAACGAAAGTTCCTTGCCATGGTGTCTTAAGTTCTGTGTTGTATCCGTGTTTTAACTTAAATATTTAAGTTGAAAGCAAACAAACAAAGCACATTGGAATGAGTGGAGTCAATTATCCATGGCATTCTTTTCTTGGAAACTGCTTTGGTTACAGGATTCCTTAAGTCTCAGAGTTGGGTTTGCTCATAACTTCGTGTTTATGAATATGTATGAGGGGGTTTGTGACCAACTTTCTGTTATGTTTATGATCCCTTTTCCAATATTATGGAATAATTTGGGAAGGGCTGTTGAAGCTGCCTCCTGCATTTCCTTTTCTGAGGCAGGAGGATGCTATATGTGGGTCTGAGTGTTCCTAGACGCCTGCTCACTGAAGTGGTTATGGCTTGCCGAAGTTCAGGGGGCTGAACCAGAATCATTTGTCTGAGTCGAATCATGTACTGGGAATTTGACTTGGTGGATCAATAACATATTCAATGGAGTTTGGGGATGTAATTTAAATGAGCTGAGGAGCACAAAGGTTTGTGGTGTGTTGTCTTTAAAGGCTGTTGGCCAAGAAGACATTTTTCTGTAGTGGACTGCAAGGTGTGATGAGCTTGCCTGTCTATTTTAGTGATCACTCTGCCTTCCTGTGAAGCTTCCTGTTATTTCCTGATCTGCAAAGTTGTCTTTTTCTAAATTAGGCATGGTATTGACTTGGTCAAGATAATCAATAGGTTGTGCAGCGTAAGCTTGAGCACAGTGGTAGCAGTCAGCTGTCTTCTCTGCATTTGTTCTTGCATGTTTCATCTGCGTGTTGCAGCCAAAGGGAATTGTTTCAGTGGAGAGGAGAGCAGTAGTTATAGTGATCATTGCAGCCTGGTTCTTACTGCTATGGAGTTGCAGTTTCTTCGAAGAGTCCCCTGTGCTGTCAATGGTGTGCTTCTCACGGAGTAGCGTGCTGCTTGCTGTGAGTGAGCTGAGCAACATCAGGCTTTGAATCGTTCTGCAAGATATTGAGTCTTGGTTTTGTATATGAAGAAAATAAGAGCAAATCTGAATTTTTCTGTTTAGTCCTTCTATTTTCACTGTCTGCTTGAATCAAATAACTCTTTTGTATTTGGGGATCATTGCTGCTGCTCCTGTGTCATTTCTATGCAGACAGCTTTATCAGGTGTAGTTTGGACAAACTTGCTGTTACGTATGTTTTTGCTTAAAAACAGGTTTGTAGGGATGTATAGAAAGCATGTGAACACATTGGAGAGAGGATGAGAAGCTGACTTGAGAATTTATGTACTGAGAATATATTTGTTATTTTTAAATCTAACAGTTATTTTTCATTTCGTGTGTTTTATTCAACTTTTTAGCTGTCATTGGATGTCACCTTGGCACTTGATGTGATTTAGCAAACATTCAGACTTCAGATGGTGAGGAGTGGAGTCTGAAAATGAGGTGCTTAGGGTGCTGTATAGAAAATGACATTTGTTAAATACTTTCTTCCAGCTAACTGAGATTCGGTTATTCCTGTGGAATGGTTCATAAAGTCATAGAATCTGGTTTGACCTTGTGTTACACGAACTAACTTGCTGGTTCCCACTGCTACTGTTTTCATGTAGGCCAACTGGAAATGGCAGTTTGGGAGTAACGGGATTGTCTACAAACCAAGCACCTTAAAAAATACAGGAACTTGAGATTTGTGGGGTTATTATTATGAAGCATTTTGGAATAACGTTGTGAGGGAGGATGTGAGGTGAAGGGAAGGATGATGCCATCCAGGATGCTGGAAGGAAGGGATGCCATCCAGAGGGACCAGAGAAGTGGGCCTGTGTGAACCTCATGAGGTTCAACAAGGCCAAGTGCAAGGTCCTGCACCTGGCTCCGGGCAATCCCAAGCACAAACACAGGCTGGGCGGAGAATGGATTGAGAGCAACCCTGGGAAGGACTTAAGGATGTTGGTGGTTGAGAAGCTCAGCATTAGCTGGCAATGTGTGCTTGCAGCCCAGAAATCCAACCATGTCCTGGGCTGCATCCGAAGCAGTGGAACCAGCAAGGCGAGCGAGGGGATTCTGCCCCTCTACTTCACTCTTGTGACACCCAACCTGGAGCCCTGTGTCCAGTTCTGGAATCTCAGCACAGGAGGCACATGGATCTGTTAGAGCGAATCCAGAGGAAGACGCGGAGATGATGAGAGGGCTGGCTTCAGAAAGTTCCTTTCTTTCTTTTCTGTTGCTTGAGAGTGTTACTGCCCTGTGATCGGTTTTATTTTTCAGCTGTGCTTGCCCTGGTCAGTGCTCAAGGCCTCCACTGTCTGTCTGTAGTTGCTAGCTAAATTAAAAGCAACATATGGTCACTTCCCTCCACCCACAATCTGACTGTGGGTCTGTTGCATTTCTTCAGTTTACTTTAGCTTCCTTTTTTTGTCTCTTCCCGCCTCATTCCACAAACCAGTTCTAATTGACTTCAGATGTGCTCTTATCTGCGAGATGCTATTGCAGGAGATATTCTTGAGGGCTGGTGTGAGTTGAGAGTGTGCAAAGCATTCCATTATTTTGAATCTGATAAATTAATTTGTCAAAGCTTGAGATGACAACCATTATCTGTATTTAAACACACTGGCTGGCCTCTAAATCAAGAAATTCTCAAAGGTTAACCAAAACAAATCTCTGTTTGCCTGAGCTGCAGGTAAAACTGTGGCATTTTTTCCCTGTGAATCATGAAAAAACACAGGCAGTGGTGGATTTTGCTGTTATTCATAATCTTGAGTAGTCTTAGAGGGTGATCCTGGCTTTGTTGTAGTTATAGGAAATGATTCACTGAGATTTGGGAATGGAATGACTCTCTTGCTTCATCTTGCTTCATCGCTCAGAGAACTCAGTGTTCATATCAACTCGAAGGTTCTTTTGAATGCTGGAGCTAATGAGAGGGAAGAATCAAATAAGAAAGTAACAAGTGGTAAATCTAGATAAAATAACTCAACCTTCACTGCCCCCTCCCCCCTTCATCCAGAAGGAATGCTCTGAAAACATTTAATCCTTTGTCTCCTGACTTTGCGGACTATAAAATGCCATCACAGTGACACTGCTTTGATCTATTATTTATTTAAAGAATGTTTTTGACACAAGAGGGTTGGAATTATGCTTTGTATATTGAATTAAATCTCTCAGCCTCAGCAGCAACCAAATCATGAAACTTGATTTAAATAAAAAGATTTTAAATACACCGGGTTTTACTGACAAGTTGCTACTAATTCAGAATATTTAAATTAAGATGTGCTGCACTTATATTGATTTCTAAAATAAACGGAGAGCAACAAAGCTGGTTGTAATAGTTTTACAAACATTTTTTTTTCCTGCTGACTCGTAACTTGCTGGGTGAGAATTAAATCATGTTTTTATGAGAAGAGGAATACACAATTACGTTTCAATGGAAATGCAAATTGAAGCAGGACCGCATACAAATGTGCTTAATTCAGACAAGCAGAGTTTACCTGCCTGCAAAGGAAACTAATGAAGGATGGTAGCGTTATCGAGCTTGGGTGCATCATTTCAGCTTGAAATAGTTGTGTCAATTGAAGGAAGCTTTCCAGGCAGTGTTGTATTGGCTGTGGCTTGGCTTCTGCCTGCTCTTGGACCGTTGGAGGCCCATTTCCTCCTATCTCTTAAGTCCTGTTCAGCATCTTTCTGTAACCTGAAGTCGGGCAGCAGGAATCTTGTGGAGGAGAGGCTGGGAGCTGGTGTTTTGGCAGCAGCCTTCACTGTAGTTTCACTTATTCTGAAATGTCTGTTTTCTGTTTGCTTATGCATGATCATGGTCTGTCAACTACGTTTGGGACAGGAAACTCATAACGCGGTAGGGGTTTGGGATCCAACCCAAATCATCTGTAGCTTCCCTTCTTCCTCTTGACCGGAAGGTGAGCTCTTAGGAAGATTAGTATGAAACACCTTGCTGTAGTGTGGCCCCCGAGGAGTGGTGATGGTGTGAGTCTCTCTTCCATGGCTTAAGTTCATTTTAGTTCCATGGTTTCTAAAAGTGTCGGTTGTTGTCCAGAGAGGTGTGAATGGGGTGGGAACACAGGGCACCTGCTACTTTCAAATGTGTTTGACACCAAACAAAGCCCCCAGCTTCTCCCCAAGGTGTAAGGTGTGAGCACTGCCATTGAACTTACAGATCTGTGTCCTCTCTTATCTAAAACCACAATCATTCTGAATTCAGGTGGTTGTGCATTGTTTGGGTAGAGTTGGGAAGCTTGCATTGCATCTGGTACCATCTGCCCATGTTTTTGTGTCTGAGCGGAGAGAGGACTTTGGTAACAGCTCTGAAGAGTTCAGCTGGTCACATATTTTGGAAGAAAAAGATCTTACCATTTTTTCCTACACCACTAGGAAACACTGAGATCTTCAGCTCGCTCCGTCTCTTTCTCATCCGATATGTTTTCTCGCTTCAGCTGAGACCTTGGCGCTGTACTAGGAATAATACTTGGTAGTGACCAGCAGTGCAGTCCCTGCTTCTCGGGAACACTCCACTTAATCTCTTCAAGTACCACAGCTATTGTATCAACTTCAGTCAGACTGCGCTAATGGTAGGGTGATGCTGTGGTAATTCAGTGTTTTGCTCTGGAGGGCATTAGACTTTAACTTCTGTTGTATTAGCTTTGTTAACTTGTGTGGAGCGTTGGGAAAACTCCATTAGTTCACATAATTTATTATACAGAGTGTATTGGGATTTGATTTCTCATAAAATCACTGCAAGGACCTTTGGCAAGGTAATGTGTAATTTTTCGTGATGGTTGAACATAGGGAGTAAATGCGTAATTGTACGTTTGTCAATTAGTACATTTGCAAATTTCTACTTCTGCCAGCCAGGTGGGGAAGAAAATAGTTTTTGTGAATCTAAAATTTTAGTGGCTTAATATAGAGAAAAGTCCAGGAGTCCTATTCCCTTAAATAGCTCCCTGTGAGTACTTTGTTTTAATTACATTTGCAGTATGAGTAATAAGTGATAAAAGTGCAGAGTAATGTGTGGGAAAGGAGCTGGCAACATTATCACGTGCAAAGATAATTTTAGAGTGGGGAGAGACTTCACTGCTAGCAAATGGATGACAGAAGATAACTATATCTGTGTTGCTCCATTCAAAAAACTGCAGTGAGAGAATACATATGTGTGTATGACGTGCTTCCTTTTTTGCCTTGGAGACTGGTGTTGCTGTGCTACTGAGGATATGGAGAGGAGTTGGGCAATTATTGCTACTTAAACTCAACGTACATGGTTATTTACCTCCCCCCCGCCCCCAGCATGCAGGTGTTGTGGGGGTTTTAGAAATGCTTTGTTAATGCTTCTTTGGTTCTTGCGTTTCTTCTCTCCACTGTTGTGTAAACAGAGAAATTCAAGGGCAGCAGGCTTCTTTGGGGTTTCATTTTGTTTGTCTTCCATGGGTTATGTGGGTTTTCTGGGAAGTTTTGGGTTTGATTGTGTCTTTCTCTGAGATGGTGTTTTAATTGGCTTGGTGCTGTGCTGATCTCCTCCCCGTGGAGGTGCCTGTCAGCGTGGTACAGCCATGGATAACCGAGGGAGGTTATCGATTGTTCTCTGTGTCTCGTAGCTTTAACTGGCATTTCCAAGTCAATTGATAAATCGAAGATTTTTGTCTTCTTCTTCTGTCCTTCTGCAAAGAATGTGCTTTAGATAAATTTACTAAGGAAATACTTGTCAAACCCAGGTTTGGTATTGGTGTTCTTTCATACAAAGTTGTGATAAGGGGTCCAATAGGTGATAAACAAGCTCGGCTGAAGAGTTCCTTTGTATCTTTCTGTCCCAGTGGTTCTAGCAGTGACACTGTTACTAGTATTTTCACTTCTGTATCTGTATGTATGTATTTATCCTTGCTGTGTTGTGGCAGCTGGAGTAGCTTTTTCTTGGTAGGGGATGAGGGCGGCAGCATAACTGGTGCTGTGCTCTGCAGGGCGGAGCGAAGGAGCGGTGCCTCAGAGTGTGCAGAGTAATCTGTGGTACAGGTGGTGATGTGAGTCCTTCCATCCTTCTCTGTGCAGCCTGCAAGCAGGATGGAGCTCTGCATCCATGGCTGTACCTCCAACTTGACTTCCCTGTTGTGGGACAACCTCAAGAAGAGGCAGTCTACACCATAGTTTGTTTCGAGAAACTTGATTGCCTTCCCCCAGTGATTCTTCATCTCTCTCCCATTCTTCCGCGGCTCATTAGCACCAGGAAATTTAAAGCCCTTGAAGTGATCAGATGGTTGAGCCTTATTAATGACGCTGTTCTGTACCGTATGGCTCTCAAACATCTTTATGTTCCTGACACTTCAGCTGAAATTTATGGACTCAATCTTGTCCTTATCCTTTTCTCCTATTTGCTCCTGTAAGGAAACTTCCTATTTTAAAAAGTGGTTTTACTGTAGTGAAGTTGTCTGTAGCTCAGTGACGGTGATTCCTGATCAGATGTCTATTGGATAGAATGCAGTATTGACTGGTTAAAGATCTAAAAAAACATTTTCCAGAAATAATTTGAAATACTAAGGAAGATCAGAAGATGAGGAAGTAAGTCAGTGCATAGGAACATGGACACCTGTTTAAAGGCAGTGCTCAACAGGAGCAGGAATGTGTTGGAATGATGAAAGGAAGGCTGTGCAGAATGCAAAGCAGGTACAGAGTTGTGATGAGGGGAGGAGGAAAGCCGTTGTCACAGATCAAATGAGGAACAACATCTAGAAATTGTCTCTCATTGATTGTTTTTGCATGTTGTATGAAGAAAGCAAAGACCATAGAAGGAAAATATTTGCTTCCTATTTTCATTATTTTTAAGAAATTATGGCAGGGACAAGAAAGCCCTGTTTTGGCCATCTGCATCTCAGCAATGGTTTGAAGGCAATATTTTGATGCTTTGCTGTGACAGAGTGCACCAGCCAGCTTGACTTTGTAGTTTTTCATCCCAAGAGCAGTTCTGTCCTGCAGGATTACCTTTGATCTCTAAGGGCACCTTCAGGGGCTGAGGTTGCCAGGCTGTGGTGTGTCCATTGATATGATTCCCTGTTGGACAAAGGAGATGCCTGCTGTTCTCAGAGCAAGTAAACAGAAAGTGTGTGTGTATCTTGGATATTGACTGACTGTAGTGGTTCATGTGCAAGTGTAAGCAGTGCTAACAAAGTAAGTAGTGAAGCCAGCAGTTAAAAGTCTATTTTACAAGAAGCATAACGGACTGCTCTTGAACTTTGGGTAGTAGATGCACTTGCTGGGTAACTGAACGTGTTGGACATAATAAACCTCTGAAGAAAATTTGTAGTATTAGTGCAGAATACAGGGGTTAGAAAAGGAAAACAAACGCAAAGGAGGAGCTGATCTAGGAATCTAGCATGTGCTGTCACAACAGCCACAGCAAGAGCTGACCTTTTGGGCTACAGATGGCTGAAGACTACCTGCAGAGGTGTTGAATTATTAATGTTATCTCAAAGTATTTCTTTGCATTCTGCTATTTTTATCACTGTGGAGGAGCACACTGAGATTTGGCTTTGTAACAATTTATTTCTCTGAAATTTTATGTTAAAAAAACCTACTAGAAAGTGAATGCTCTTACCTTTTACCTTGTTTTACCTTGCAAATGGCATGGATGAGCTGCAGAGGACTGGTGCAGTTCTCTTCTTTTGGTATTTGACCTGCTAAAGGGGAGACAGATTAAAAAAGAAGGGCAACCTTTGATTCTCAGTCATCTCATACAGTGTGGTGCAAAATGAGTGTAGCAGGGTACCAGATAAGAGCCTGACGGTGTGACTGCTCAAAGGGCAGCACGTCAAACAGACTCTAATTCTGCAGGAAGGAGCTGTATTCCTTCTGCCTGTGTGCCTGACAGAAATAAGTCATGTATGTGTGGGGTATGTTCTGAATCGCTCCTCTCCAAAACCTTTCCTTGTTTTTGAGTACAGTTCTGTGATCGAGTGGACCAGGAAGGTCAAGGTTTTGTCTGTCTGGTCAAAATTTTCAGCCTGTTCAGAAGTGGATTTTCAAACTGGCTTTCCTCAGTGGTCTGTTTTGCACCTAAGCCCTGGAAAAGGTGCTTGAGCTGTTGGAGGGCATCTGGACAAAGTGTGGCCACATGTCACCTCTTGTCTGGGAGCCTGTGATGGGAAGATGCCAGGGAGTTCAGGAGGCCTTTCTCCTCCTGCTGGGCAGCCCATCAGCCCCAGGAGAGCCCTGCTCCAGCTGAGCGTGCGGCTTGCTGCCAGAGGCCACCTCGCTGTGCGAAAGCCTGCCCACTGTGGGTACGGTGTGTTAAAACTCAGGAAGGGAAAAATAACGGCTTCCTGGGAGCAGCAGAATGGTCTGTAACTGGAACTCCAAAGGGAGAACAATGTTTTGTGTTGCTAAATATTGCTGTTCTGCTCAGTGCTGAGTGAAGTCCTTAGGGAAGTTTTTAATGGTCAGTCTCCAAAACAGGGAACATTTTGGAGTTGTCTGTGGAACACCTAGCTGGCTTTGCCTTTTGGTTGAGAGGCGTGTACTTAATCTATGTAAATGTATGTAAAGAAAAATGTTCAGAAAAGTCTTTAGGAAGGGGATGAATCTACTGAGCAACCTGACAGAGTTGAACCTGCTGGCCAGTGAAGATTCCCAAATGAGACGGCGATGAGGATTTCTCAGTCTGGAAATCTATCCCCGTATTTGTATTTAGTGCTGATAAGCTCACTCTCAGCTCTATAAAATAATGTAGCAGCATATATTTTGTGTTTAATGCTGACTTAATCTTGTGTTTGTATTAACTCACAGAAGCAATTTTAACTCATTGGCATAAGCCCAGGCAAGTTTATAACGGTTGAGTGTTCATCTGTGTAATGCTTAAACAGAAATTTTTCAGCTTGAAAATTGCAGTGTAGAAATAAAATATTTATGGTTTTTAAAATGTCCATTCTGAAATGTGAGGTGAAGGTCTTACCCCAAGACGCAAAGTTTCTCATAAATTGATTGCCTGACTTGTTCTTAGTATTACTTGAACTACAAGGTAACCCAGCTTTGTGATTCTGCTTAGTTGCTTAACCCTTTCTTAGCCTATAACGGATCTTTAGCATCTGATGAAATTAGGAGTCTGCTTTCAGTCCAGACTGGAATTGCTTTCAGGGGTGCTGCAATAGGATAAGTTGGGCTCTGTTGTGATGTTTTCAATCAAAGCCATTCACAAGAAGATAATGGAGTCGTTTTTGTAGCTGAAAAGAACTGCAGAAGTGGTGATAATTTTGGTTTGAGGTTCCTCTGAGCAATGTTACTCTCATCTATTACTCTCATCTGCAAATCTGTTTTCTCTCAAAATGAAATAAGAGATGAATTAAAAATATTTTACGAGTTCTCTTTAGTATAATATTTGAATGTCAAATGCTTTAATAAGCATCTTCAAAATAGACATAGAATCGCTTCTGTTCACTTACTGTGATTTCTGGTGGATTTAGGGTTTGAATTCAGTGCTGTTGCTTCTCAGGAAGAACATTTTGACCAAGCAGATTTTTCCATTTAAACATTGCAGGTTGTGGCCTAGGGTTATTAAATAATTTAAAATGGAATGCAAAGTTCTGAATTGCATCTGATTTAAAAAAAAAATTCTATGTATTTTTTTCTTTGTATACAAATTATGGAATAGAGTCCACAGTAAGATCTTCTGTGGTTTGAACTTGAGCCTTTGCTGAGAAAGCATTTTGGAGATGGCTTTTCCTAATACTCTTATGCTTAATTTTTTAATTCTAACAAAAATCCATTGAATTGTGTTGTGGTGGAGATAATCTTGACATGTATAAAAGAAAATTTCCACTGCCTTAATGATGGATGAGCGTGTCCTAGTACAGGTTGTGTTAGGAAACTTTAAATATGCTATGAAGTTTCTGCTTTTCTGTTCCGAAGCAGTTTAGAAATGAGAAAAGCATTATTCTGTTTTTCGGGTTCTACTTTCCTTTTGATCTGTAATGATTCAACATCTCGGATGTTGAGCAAGAGACAGAGGGGAGCGCGGGCACACTGTAACTCTTCCTGAAGATGTCTCTTTATTAGCAGAACAAACAGTTGTGAAGTGCAATCCATTGGGTCCTTGTGGGGAGGCAGGCGAGGGAAATAACCCCATTTGTCTTTGGGATCCCTTAGACTGTTACTTTTCATTACCAGTTTGCTGTCTCTTTTCAAGGAGAAATGCTTATTTAAAACGTGGAACTTGGGAATAGAAAATAAATATCAGCCTGCTCAGCATCAGTCACAGATCAGACGTTACTCGTAAAATATTGAAAAATAAGTCGCTATTAAACCACAAATGGGAAACGATAAATAAATGAGACAGAAAAGATTGCTTGGCAGGATACTTTCTCTTGAAAGAATTATTTGTATGTTTTTCACTTCTGATAAGTTGTTTTGTCCCATAGTTTTGTTTGTTCCCTTCTGGGTTTTAGTGCCTGTTTGCCAGAGCGCAGTTCCTTCTGGAGCTGCTCATGCTCTATAACGCCCTGTCCGTTCTGCGGCTGTGTGATCTGGCAATGGATGTGGCATCCTGAGAAGGCGTCCTTGTGTGCAGGTTAAAGCTCAGTTTGGTACAAGTAGTTCTGTTGTAGTCAGGTGTTTGAGGGGCATCCTTTCTTTTTATCTTCTTTCTCCAAAGTCATGCTGATGAGCACTTTCAACAAACGGGCAAGGTTGGTACCTAACACATCTATGTTGCTTGATGCAGTGGAGGATCAATTACCCGTTTAAGATCTTCAGTTGAATGTGATTCTTTTCTTACCTTTTTCCTCATGCACGGGTGGGTCAAGCCAAAAGTCTCAGCAGGAACGGTGTGCATCTTACTGGTTTAAGCACATCTGATGAGATTTGGGATGACTCAGCCACTTCCCTGGGCAGCCTGTTCCAATGTTTGACAGCCCTTTCCATGAAGAAATTTGTCCTAATATCCTATCCTATCTAAACCTTGCCTGGTGCAACTTGAGGCCATTTCCTCAATGTATCTATTTCCTGAGAATAACTCCTAGTGCACAGTTCTCCAGCTGTGGAGCTTTGTGTCCTTGTGTGAGGGTCATGGATTCTCTGTGTGTGGTTTGCATTGGGAGGTACATCAGTCAGCACTTGGATGTTGAAATAACTTTTTGAGCCAGGTGCATGACTTGTGAGCGACGTCCTGCATGCCTTTGTAAGTACTTGAGGGTTTTGTTGCAGCTGTGGTAGGACGGTTTGTGTGGGAGTTGTTGTAGTGAACCACTGTTGTGCTGGATTCTGTAAATCCAGGGCAGTGGTTGCTTGGTGTCCTGATGGAATAGTTTACTAAATAAAGCAAAACACAAGGGTGAAGGGTAAAATGCACATGAGCAACATGGAACAGATCAACACTGTGTTGGTGGCGTGGTTTGTTTTTGAGGGTAGCAGTTTGGTGTTGATAAACGGGAAGAGAGATGAAAGCAAAAGATAAGAGAAGCAGATAGAGGGCAAGGAGGATGGAGAAGACTTCCAGGGGCAGAGGAGTGAATTGTATCAACTGTCAGCATGGTGGTCTGCTCTCCATCCGGGTTTGGTTGCAGGCAATTGAGTCCTGGTGGCTACCTGACTGCTCTCGGCTTTGGAGGACCAAGCTGCATCTCATCATTGATCCTCATTTTGCCAGTCACTACACTCTTACTATGTATTGCTCTTAATTTGGTAAAGTACTCTTATGTCTTAGTGCTAAACCTCAGCAGTGGACCCTTTCACTCCATCTGTGTGCGCTCCTATGGGAACCGTTGGGGAATGCCAATGAGGAAATCCCCATCCAGACTCTTGTTGTCATCCGCCTTCTGGAAAGTGCTGCTTCCTCCTTGTTAACTCATGGACATGAGTAACTGCCACATGATTGCAGGGTTTGTTGGCAAGGAGGTAGTTTGGGATGAAGCCTTTAACCAGATTTCTTGCTTTTTTTTGACTCCGGGCTCCCCATCGCAGACATGAGAGTGAGCGGGTGCTGCAGAATTTCTGACCTGGCGTATAGCCTGTCCCCTCTTCTTGATGTGAATGGTGTCCCTGCTCCTGTTTCTAGTTTCTTTATAAATTATGCAGTTGTGTGGCTTTAGCTTTTACTGTGAGAGTGGGGTTTGGATTTTTTTTTTTTCTTTCTTTTTGCCTGCTATTCTGAATTGCAATGAGCACCCGAGGGAGATGGAAATGCACGTGGCCTTGCTTCAGACAAGCAAGGGAGCACTGAACACTTGATGGAAGCACAGTGAGCCATGTGACTTCTTTTGTTTTCCTTTTTTGGGATGAGTGGTGAGGCATAAGGACCATGAGACACTGGCACAGGATACCCAGAGAATTCGTGGCTGCCCCATCCCTGGAGGTATTTGAGGCCAAGTTGGATGGGGCTTTGAGCACCCTGATCCATGGGAGGTGTCCCTGGCCATGGCAGAGGGGTTGGAACTGTATGGGCTTTGTCCCTTCCAAGCCAAACCATTCTATGATTCTATGAGGGATTTCATCAAAGAGCATAAAGGTGTGAAATAATGATTTTCAAGCAATATTTTTAACTGGTGTTGTGGTTTTGACTCTATAGAGGTTATTTGGGTACTATAGGGCCTTATTACTCTCTATAGAGTCTCTGTGGAGGCTGTTTAGGTACTATAGGGGCTTATTAGGCTCTAAGACAACTGGACATGGTGCTTAGTCATGGTTTAATACGGTGTTTCCATCACAGATGAAATATCAGTGGGTGTGGGTTTTGTAGATTTGTGGTGCTTCTCATGGCTACAGGCACAGGTTTGCACCTGCTGCTCAGATAACTCTGCGGGGCTGGTGCTGGAGCAGCAGCTGTAGGCAAGACCAGGAAGGAGAGAGAAGTGATGATGTCTCCTAAAATAAGAATACCCAAAGTAACTGATGTTTGAAGAAAACAAGACTAAATGTCTTCTTATGGTTTGTTTGGTCAACTGAGTGTTTTTCCCCTTGTAATACTTTTAATTTTGCTATTAAAGAGGACTTACTATGTTCTAATGCTGATCAGGGACCCTAAATAGCACAGTCACATGTTTTAATAATGTATTTCAGTTGGACAATGACTAATCTGAGATAAGTTGCAGAAGTCCAGCGATATCGATTTCCATGTTCTAGAAAAGAAGAATGGGCTCTGGAAATAAAAATAAAAATAGTAATGTAAAATCTCAATACTGTTCTGTTCTTTTTAAAAAAGAAAAATTCAATGAGTTATGCCTTGCTTAAAATAGTTCTGGCTAAAGAGCAGGTAGCAAAGCTTTGTTGAAACCCTTCAAAAGTTACAATCATGGTAGAACTTTGACATGAGTGAGAATTTGATTTTGTTTCTACACTAAACAAGCATTTCTGTCTCTGCAGATGAAGACTGTCAGTGTTGCCTTAGTTTTGTGCCTAAATGTTGGTGTGGACCCTCCTGATGTGGTGAAAACAACTCCCTGTGCCCGCCTGGAGTGTTGGATTGGTGAGTGCTGAGAATTTCCAAGCTCCAGTTAACTGTGTTAGCCTTGTAAATGCTGTTACAGCATGTGCAGTCATCTCAAAGTTACACATTCGCTGGATTTAAAACTAGGGTGAATGAAGGGAAATCTGGCATCTGATTGCACTCTGAGTTTTAATGTCCAGCAGTAACTGCTGTCGTAGGTCATCTCTCCTGTTTTTTTTCTAAAATAGAGATAGCATGGAGGAAAAAAAGTCTGCTAATTAGCTATTTAACTTTCTTCAAATTGTTGTAGATTTATGAATATCTAAGGAAATCTCTGACCAGTAACTTCTTTTAGAGCACTGTGATCTGCAAAGGTTTAAAATGACCCTGCGCCATTCAACAGAGGAATAAGTTTCTTTAAAATGCATGGACTTCACTGCACGTTGAGGTGACTGCTCTGGGGCAATTTTAATTGGGATCATGAATTCAGAAGACCTGGAATTATTCCCAAGGATGTTTTACCAGCAGTTTCAGCACCTGGGCTTGCTACTGTGATGCCATGTTGGACTAAATACCTAGTATTTTGTTAAGAAATGAAAAGTTACCTTGGTTTTGGAGATCAAGTCTTGATTATCAGGATGAGACAAATGTGAAGTAATATTGGAAGGAAATACCTTGTGTAAGAAAGCTTTCTGAGAGAGATTTGTTTTTTATCTAGGAATTATAAGTATTCGGTCTCCAGCAAGTAACATGCAGCCTGTGTAATCCTGAACTCCGGGGTTTATGATGATCTGCAGAAGCAAATTAATCATTGCACAAACTGAATTTCTTTAAAAGCTTTCAGAACATCTCGTTCCTAACCTTGTCTTACCTGCTTTATGAATCATAGCATCTCATTTTTTTAACCTAAAAATGCTGATGACTTTAATGCAGTTAAAAAGCCATGAGCATGCACTAATGAATACATCTGTTCAGTGGAGAGAGCAACTCTCATTTCTCATTGATAGGCGAGTAGAGAGCAAAGAGAATGAGGAGCATTGCAGAGTCATTAAAATAAAGTTATTAGTGATTATCATCAACAAAGAGAATTTTGAATGAAGTTTTTTAATTAAGTTTCTAATTTGTGTGTGTGTGTATACAAATGCTCATTTCCATTTCTGGCCAACTTTAAATTTCTGAAATAGGTAATTGCAAAAATATCCCACTTTTTTCTCTTCTATACAACATTCCAAGAGAAGGTAATGGTGTGTATTGTGGAAACATAGTGCCTTTGCCAGATGTGCAAGGAAGTGTGAAAATAATTTTGGTGTGATTGCTGCTGTTGACAACTGAGCTATGATCGTGGGCTGGTGCACTTGCTGACAAACAGCCATCACGGTCTTGGACAACAGCCGCTTGTAGTTCTTGCTGTGCCTTCCAGATGCACCCTTAGAACATTGGAAGGGTTTTGTCCTCCAGAATTAAACCTTAGCTGACATTTCAGTGTCAGCCTGGCACCACTTGAAGCACGGAGAGATTCGTACTGTGGTGATGCTGAAGGTATCTTGGGTTGGCTGTCGTCAGACCTTCACTGGCCTTGGGTATCCACTCGTCAAGGGATGCAGAACGCTTGCGTCATGCCTGTGGTGGCATGAGCCATACTTAGGAAAATAATTTGTTTCCATTGTTTGGCTCTTGGAATGGCACCAATGTATTTTGGTTTTGCGTAAAGGGTATTGTTAATAATGCTAATTACTCTGGAGGCGCTCCAGAGTTCACAACCTACATTCCTCTGCTGTCAAAGTGCATGCGAAAGACATTTAATTTCTTCTTCTGAAGTTCAGTTTGGTCCTTTTGAAGGACTCAAAAAAACCCCAGAAAACAAACCCCTGATGTGTTTATGCTTTTTTTTTTGTTGTTGTTTACTTTTTTAAATTTGGGCAGCAGCTAATGGCATATTAACTAACACAAGATGTTGTGAATACTTTCTGGGCATTCTTTTCAACATCTCAAGGGTATTTGCTTGCCTTAAATAGCAAGGGGCCCGTTGTAGTTTGGAGCAGCAAAGCCCACTGCTGCATATAGAGACATTTAGAAAAGATACAGCAGTGAGTGCAGGGCCCGTAGTGGGGAGTGGGTGCTCATTCCATCCTGGAAACAGCTCTGGTGAGGCCCCAGGAACCACAGCCACAGCTTGGCCTGTAAATAAATTTATACATTTAAGAAGAACAACTTATAAAATCTTGTTTTCATCTTACTTTATTATATTTTGTTTTTAACAGTACATTTGTAAAGACTCTTGTAAAATAAGTTCAAAAGCATTCAACCAAATCAATAAAGTGCTTTATTTTAAATGGCAAAATATTAGCTTCTAGGGGTTTTGAAACTTGTTAATAGTGTCAATTATATGACCGTGTTTTTTGAATAAAGCATATAAACTGAAATTGTATTGGTGTGTATGGATGATGGTAATTATCTAGTGATAAAATTAACTTCTTAAAAATTACAAATGGCATTTAATCTCTGAGGCACTAAGCAATGAAGTAAATGAAGCAGGATTTTGCATTAATCAACAAAAAACGTTTATCATCAAATATTTAACCAATTTAATTTTTTGTCATTATTTACTATGGAAACCTTTTTTTCAATATTAAAAGAAATGAATATTATGCCTCTCCTGTGTTTCAAAACAAAATTTTGTTTATTACCTTAGGAAGAGTAATCTTTTTCCATATTTGACAGTCTTTGGTGGTTTTTAATTTGTACTTGAGCAAAGAATTTGGGGATAATTTTTTGGGTATTGCACCCCAGTAAAGTCCATGGAGAATGTAATGTTTATGAATTTGAAATTAAATGTATGAAAGGAACATGCATTAAAACATCATTAAATGATCTTTATTGCAAGCAGAACACCAGAGAGTAAAAGTGCAGAAAGCTTTTGGCTTCTTTCTTCTGCAGAGGGGGCAGTGTTTGTGCTTTGGGGTAGGCTTTGGTTTCCCAGGTCTGGGTTGTACAGAAACATAATGTGGAGTAACTGCCAGTAACTGAAGATTTAAATGTGGAACTAATTTCTGCTTCTTGTCAAGCTGAGTGGTTTGGTTGTGGTCAAAAAATACTCATTTCTGTTTTATTTCCCAGATCCTCTGTCAATGGGTCCTCAAAAAGCTCTGGAAACCATCGGTGCGAATTTACAGAAGCAGTACGAAAACTGGCAGCCGAGAGTAAGTATTCCTTGGGCCTCCTCTCTGCAGCCACAGATGTGATACCCCTTCGTGGTAATATTCAGCACAGACTGAAAGCCAGGAGACGTGTCTGCTGCGTGGCACGGCGCAGTCTGGCAGCATTTGTTACTTTCTTCATCCGTCAGTGTGAATAAATTCTTGCAAGCTGTCAAACTCCATCTCTTTCTCTCGCTGATGCCCCTCTGGGCTGGCACTGTCTTTGATAATGTCTGGGGCGTTTGTTTAAAGCACTAAGTACTAAAGTGCTTTTGATTTTTTTCATTTATATTCTTGTGACTTTATTGCATTTCTGAGATGTTCGGAAGTTTTTAATTCTGAGTTTATAATTTCTTCTGTTGTAAGAATGTGTTTGGCCTCAGCGGGTTCAAAACAATGTCCCTACACTGCTCAGAGCTGTGGTTGTCCTTCGGAACAATGAATGTTGTACAGGTAGTAGCTGGGGAAGCTTTTGCTTTTGTTGTAAGACGTAGCTTCAGAATGTTGGAAACTGCTCATTCCAATGTTACAATGTGTGTGTATGTTTTGAGGGTGAATGTTTTGGAGAGCAGTAACACAGACCAGGAGTTAAAGAAACACACTAGCAGTTGGATGTTTATTTCCTGGCTATTTATGTTTTGTAACATCTCTCTTCATCACACTGGTGAAGGGTTTTGCTTCCAGGTATTTTGATGCCCACACTTTAATCTGTCTCAGTAAGTAAACTACAGAAAGGTCTGAAGAATGAAATTTGAAGTCTGCAGCATTTTCCAAATAGATACAAACCCCAAACTTGAATCATCTTTGCTGTTAATATTCCCTGGTCCATTCATGTCCTCCTCTGTATGCTCTAGGCAGTTTGGGTCAAAGTATTCCTCTTCGAAGTACCTGGATTATTGACTACTAAAGCATAAATTTATCATTAGAAGCGTGTAATGTGTAACTGAACAGATATAGTAACTCCACTGACTGAACCTACCTGTAGATTTACTTTATTTTTTTTTTGTTGTGGTTTGGTGCGCACACCAACCGCATCCTCATTTTTCAAGGAGACATTATTTCTTCTCTTCCTTTTAGATTATCTTCAGTAATAATAGTGATGTCCCTTTGCGTCAACACCCAGACTGTATTTTCTGTTTCTTACATTGCTCATGACCTTATTTAATAGATAAATACTTTACAGAGTGTATCTGTAGTGCCTGTTGGGGTATAGTTTGAGTGTGGTCTGCAATTGGAGAAGTTACAGGTGTTTCCCCATGCTCTGTGTAGGTTGACTGGTTGAGTAAGCCTTTGTTTTAGCAGTGCCCTCAGGTATTTTTTATTCAGTCTTTCTGTATAAACTGTGATGAACTACATTAGTTTACTTGTTCTTCAATTATAAAATCAAGATAGATAGATTGCCACTGCCAATGTTTTGTTCGGATCTGGAACCCAGAAGCTCTGAACATCCCTATTCCTATGGGGAAACCGAGAACTTGGGGGGCTTGAGTTATTGTTCCCTCAAGTCTTCTTCTCCTGCATGAAGGCCCAAGACCTTTAGACAAAGGAGAAGTGGCTTTGTGGTTGCCTTTGTGGTAGTAAACATAAACTTTTCTTTTACCAGACACTGCTGAAAGTATTTTTTTCACTGAAAAAAGAGTCGTTGGAGCGTGTGTTGTGAAAGGTGGCTGGCGAAGTATTATGGATTATTGTATGTATGCAGAGCCTCTCCTCTTCCTATCTCAAATCTGAGGGAAATAATAATCTATTCAGAGTGATTTGAATGTAAATACAGCTCCTACGGGTTCTTTACCTCTTGCCTTTGATACTTCCCTGCCTGCTTATGCAGAGTTGATGGCCTAGAACCAAGTTTATCATTCAGTAAAAGCTAAATGTGCTGCCTGAATGAGTTTTGCCATTCTTCAGTGGGAAAATGTTCACATTACTGAATCTGTGGACAATTTTCTGTGGATATGCTTTTTTCTGAAGTGTATTTATATAAGAAGGACTTGTCTGGAAGCGCCTATGGTATATATTTAAGACAAGAGATTTTACTTTTGTGTTTCTCCTCTTGATACATTGACAATTTTTTAAATCTGTCTCTAGCAGCCCAGGAATTTGGCAGAAAAATCTAGTAGCATCTGAAATCAAATAGGAAAGTAAAACTTTTTGATGCAAAGGTGAAAAACCTTTTTCTCCACTCTTTTAATAACCAAGTCCATGTTCATGAGGATAAGGGACAGACATCCAGGAGCAGCAGGTACCTGGCGCGGGTCAGCCATGTGCTGCCTGGTAGAGTTTACACCAAACATGAGGCAACCACTGAGCTCAGATGTTTGTGTGTAATATACCTGGTTCTTTACCGTAAATCACAGCCCTTTGAAACATTGCCACGCTAAGCACGTACTGTTTTATTGCACTCTACAGGGCTCTTGAGTTTTCTGCAGTAATAAAGAGAAGTTGATGTGCCATCAGCAATAAAACACTAGGAACATTATTGAATTTCCTAGACCTTCCATATAAATACTAATACATCTAGTTTTGTCTATTTCTCAGTGTTTTGGAATGGTTGAGGAATTGATGGAAGGAAGACAGTTTGGGGAAAACGAGTCAGACTTTGAAAAAAAAAAAAAGAACAAATCATTAAAATCTTCTGAAACAGCCCATGTCACTGAGTGTCAGTCCTCACACCAGGAAATGTCTGTCGGCACCATCTGACTGGGAATGCACAAGTGGTGCTAACTCCTGGTAAATGGATTGTGTCAGTAATAAATGCAGTGTGAAAAGTCCTGTGCCATTGCTTACCAGTGCAGTCCTCCTCTGCTTATCATTGCAGACCTTTGTTCAAATACATGCCTGTTCTTGTTCTAAATACAAATAGCTTAGGCGAAAAAGCCTGAAAAGGGGTAAGCATCAAATTCTTTGCTTCTGGAAGCTCCCAGGCTGCACAGCTGATGCATATTTCCTTCTAGGTCTTCTTGAGGCCCTGTCTAAATAATTTATCAGCTTGCCATTGCTTGAAGTATTTCTTCTGGTAGTATTTAAGACTTTGCTTTATTGTTGTGTAGCTACATAAATTTGTGTGCAGTGGGAGTAAAAAACACTTCAGCTGTTGTTTCATCTACAAAATACTGCAGTTAAATAATATTCAGTCACTTCATCTCAATACTCAAATGATAATTTTACTGGGGAAGAGAGTAGGAGAGGAGAAAGCTGTAGGGTTCATCTGTCTTTATAAAGAGTTTTCTGAACAAGTAAGAGTTCTTGCAATTCAGTGCAAAGATAATTTAGGCGCCAGTGAAGAAGTGGAAAGAGAAAAAAGGCAGCTCTTCCCTGTGATGTTGCTGTGAGTATTGAGTGTCTCTGGGCAGGGAAGGGGTTAAACCTGAGGGTAATCTGGAAGGCAGGCTCAATTACAGGGGATAAGAGGGGTTGCTTAAGCAGCTGAGAAGGAAAGGAGGAAAAGGCAGTGAAAGTTAAGTGCACAGGCCCCATAGTGCCCAACCTGACTGGAGGGGAAAGATTTTTCCTGGCGTTCAGGGAGATTTTGGGATCGCTGGGTTAGGGAATGCCTGGTGCAGCTGAGGGAGAGTTGGACTTGCTGGTTGCAGGACTTAGATTAGTGAGTTTGGCAAGCAGGGTCAGGAGAACACAATGAAGGAGGAGAGCCTTGAGCCGAGGCAGCACATTTTATCCCTTCCCCAAATATAATACTGTATATTTCTATTGGAGATTCTTCACAGGTCAGTTTTTTACATACGTAGATGAGAAAACAGTTGCATTGCAATGCTTTTTATCTGCTTCTGGTGTTGGTTTACTGCCCCATGCAGAGTGTGGCCTGTGTTGGGTGCAGGATTGTGGCGAGGGACCAGCCAGAGCACGCCATGGCATGTGCAGGCAGTAAGTAGCAAATATTTTCCCTGTTGTTTGGATGCAGATATTGTTTTCTTGGCAGCATTGCATGTTATGCCATTGAAAAGGTAGAAACTTGTCGTAGTTTGAAAGTCAACAGACCTTGTTTGGAGACAGGAATAATAGACTGCGAATTCCGAGTGCTGCTGCAGTGAGATGGTTTATGGAGGTGCAGCAGGTAGCAAGGATTTTTATGAGCAGAGTTACTGTTACTTAAGTTCCAGTTTACATCCATTTATCAGCAGACTTGGGTTCTGCTGGAACACTGCAGAGCTGGAGCAGAGGGGTTAGTGGAGAGGATGAAGGTGTGACTTGGCTTTATGCTGCTTCTCTGCGCAGCACACAGTTCCTTTTCCTGTGGTTTGGCTGGTGAGAGCGTGGTTCTCTGCATCCTCTTGGCTGGAGTTCTCTGCACTGGCTGCAGTACTTGAACAGGACCCGTCACTTTGTGGGAAATGATCATTTTGTGCAGGATTGGGCAGAAGCCTATGAGAAGAGGTCAATCTGTGATTTCTGGCTTTGTTCTTAGAAGGGTGCCAGACTTACTTTCCCCCTACTTTCTTGTAATGGACATCTCATTACTTGCTCCTACCCTTCCCTAGACAGCAGTTCCCTTGTTTTCCATTCCTGTGCATACGCCTCTGAGAAACGGGGCTGTGTAGCCAAAGGCAGATTTGTAGGTTTGATGATGCACAGTTTACATAATTCAGGACCTGCTATGAAGTTAGTCTGGAGCATGTGCTTATTAAATCTGCATGAAATTATAGAATTCTTTTTCTTTTTGTTGGCTGTGGCTTTTTGACCAATTTCTTTCTTTAACTCTAAACTGATCAGAAAATTTTCTTCCTTTCTCTTATCTTGCTCAATAATTTTGATACTTCTATAGTGGTTACTCCTGGTCCAAATGAATCCCAGTGGCACTCCTACATCAGATGCTTTTTGCAATGCTGTTCCCTGACAGAAACTTTCCCAGTCCTGCCACTGGTAGTTTGAAACCTGCTGTTGGTAACTCTCCCTGAGGAGAGGTGAAGCTAAGCAAGCTGTCTCAGAGATACTGGTGTTTCTCCATTGTTCATGAAGTGCATTCTGAACCCTGGGGGAGTAGGACCTTGTTCCGATTAAAATATGTTTTTTTCAGATCTTCCTTTTCCAGAGAGTTTGGGCCATGTGGTGGCACAGCTGGCTGTGAGACCACTGAAAATCAGGCGTTTGTCACTCCTCTGTGTGTGGTTTGTTAATGGAATAATTTTTTTTCTTTTCTTCTTCTTTTTTATTTTTAAATTGTGCTCTTGCATTGCAGAGGATCCTCAGTTGTGGAGGAGGGTTGGGTTAAGCTGAGTGCTGTACAGATGAGATGGAAACCACTGCTGCACAGCCTTGCAGGCTGAAATAAGAATGATGCAAACAAATAGGCGAGTTCAAAGACAGTGAAACAATAGCAGTGACTGTGATAGGGTCTCAGCATAACCAAACCCAGACTCTGAATGGGCTGATGGCTGTTACAGTGTGGTACAGTATAGAAATGAGAAGCAAGTGGTTATAGGGGCGTTGTGAAATGCTGTTACCAGGTGGAAGAGAATATATTAAGAGAAATAGGTTTGGAACAGACCAGAGTATAGGGGGCAGGTAAGCTTGGTTTGCATGCGAGATTACTGAGGGAGATAAGGATTGGAAAGTGCAAACAAGAGGAGCAGTGACAGAGCTGGAGGAGGGGACATGTAGAGAGCAATTATAAATGGCCTGTTCCTCTAGCGGGAGCAATCTGTAATTGGCACTTTCATGAGATCTGTCACAGAGTCCTGACAGCCTTGCTGTCGAGCAGTGCCGAGGGCTGGAGTGGGACTGTGATCCTTGTGAGCTGGGCTGTTAGAGAAATAAAGCTCTAGTTATGGAATACCAGAGCTGAGCACCACGGGTGGGCTAGGAGAAAAGGAAGATTGCCTTCTCTGCTATATTTCAGGTGACTTTGGTCAGATGACTTACTTTGATATGTAAGGAGGTTCAGGAGAAAGATCTCTGGAGACCCTTGTAGCAATTTGTTTGTTGTCCATTGGCCCAGTGTGCGGTGTTGGTTCCTTTAAAGAAGCCCTCTGGCTGCTGAAGGGAGCAGGCCCTGGGCCCTGGTCTTGGAGAGGTCTGGAAGTGAGGCAGAAGGGGCAGAGGTGCGGAGCATTCGGAGCTGTTCTGAGATCCTACAAAACTGTTTCAGTGGGATTTTGCTTTTGTATAGAGACTTTTACTCCAAATTGAAGGTCAGTTCTTCTATGGAATTTGGGATTTTTTATATCCCCTGGTAAGTAACGTAACAGAGTGTGCAAGGCTTGTACCTCTGTAAGATCCAACCCCAGCGAGGCCTTGTAATTTGTCCAACATCTGTTTCCCTCGCTCCCTACTGTCCATTCAGACCAGCAGCTCAAGGGCTTCTGTGCTTCCCCTTGCAGTCACCAACACCAGCAAAACCAGAGTGCGTTAAACATTACATCCCAAAGAATTTTTTTCCCCTTACACCCACTTGCCTAAATAAAACACAGTCAATTACAGACTTGATTTTTCTAATATAAGTGCTATATTGTTGTCTCCCTTTTTCTGCTTTCCACTTCCTTGTTTTTTGCTAAGACATCTCCACTGTGTTGATTGTCTAATGGAATTAAGTTGTGAGTATTCCATTATGGCTCCACCTGAGTGGGCATCCCTGGAGTGAAGGAGAACAATGAGCTATGAAAGTGGATGAAAATCCCAGATGGGGGAGAACAGGAGAAATCTAGAATGCAAGATAAAATGAACTTTTAGAAAGCCTTTGGGAGGAGTGGTTTGAAAGCAAATGTTGGTATTGGAAAATATCTGCATCTACCATCCCCAGTCACTGAAAGTGGTGAGTTAATGACAGTGTGGACACTGTCACACCACAGTTCTGCTGCTGTTCCTTATGCAGTTCTTTTTGATGCTCCATTGCATACATTAGTGTCACTTGTTAAAAGATGGCCAGTAACCTATCTAAACTCATTAGTCTGACAGATCTAGGCATGTTTTAGGTCTTTCCAGCCCATTTAATTTGCGCGGTTGTACCCATTTTTTCACTCAGTTCAAAGAGGTGACATAGCCAAGAGGGAGAGACTGCAGCAATCTTTATTGAAGCGGGCCTAAGGGAACTGAGAAGGTCGGTACTAATCCTGGGTAGGCTTTCCTGTGCCTTTTATGTGTGCCATTAATAGAAACAGTTAGTTAGTTGGTTAGTTAGCTGAACTGTGGCTATGTAGTATCTTTCCTCCCAGGTTGTTGATGCCAGGTTGAGGCTCCCAGCAGTGTGTGTCCCATTGTGCTTAACTATGCAGGGTTTTAAATAAGGGGTTTTCCTTTTTTTTTTATAATCCAATATCACATGTAGTGTGATGCCTTTTGCAGCTTGCATCCACCAGTGAGGAGACAGCTCGTACAATACAAATAGGTTATATTTTTTATGGCAAGCCTTCAAGGAAACAGTGATGCTTCTCTGATCAAACGAGGCTGCTCCTGTAACTCTTCTGTTTTGCTTCCCAACAGTTTCTCTTAATTTCAAAAGACTTACAGCCAAGATACTTGAAACAGATAATTTAAAGCCTCTACCTTTTTGTGCATGTTTTCTGTTGTTGATGTTGTTGTTTCCCTCATTAGATATCTCTGGGCTTTGATACGGTTTCTGAGGTTTCATTCCTTGCGTTGCTTCCTTCTGCCTAATTAATTGGTAAGTTGCCTGCTGCACATCAAAGGTTGAGCATTTCCTAAAGAGTAACTAGTTAAGCATGAAAACTAATTGAACACATGACCTAATTATTGGTCTCTCTGCGAGTCATACTTTTCCTTTATTTCTGTAGGGTTTTTCTTATAAAACAACAACAAATACTAATTGCTCCTGCAAAAGAAATGCTGTAGAATTCCAATGGGGAAAATGTAAGATGGAAAAACTTGTACTAGGTCTCCCTACTCTGCAGATGCAGGAACGCGTAACAAAATATGAAGAAGAAAAAAAAAAAGACATTGTGACCTTGTTTAACAAAAGCAGGTTTTCCTAAGAGGACTACGTTTGTTGTTTTTTATTTCCCAACAACCTCTGGAATTTGGCAGCTCTTTCAAGCTCTGCAAAATTTTGCTGTATCAATCCTTTGCTGTCTTGTTAAAGATCAACTGTCCTCAGCATAAACCAGCAGGTTTTTTCCAGAAAAAAAAGTCTATCATAGAAGAGGGGTCAACAAGTAGAACTGCCAAACCCAGTTATTCACATTCTCATTCTACTTGAAAAATTGTTGTGGTACCACTCACAATTTGACCGTTAGTGCTGTTTTCACAAAATATGCCTCTAGAAAAACTAGTATTTCAGTCAGGAAAGCACAAATTGTAATGGTGAAAGCCAATTTTTAATGTCATGTGAATAGAGAATTAGGGCAGATTAAGCAGGATCTGACTGATAGTTTTGCTTTTGGTAGTTCTACGAGTGATCTGCGACTCAGCCACCACTCATCTGTAGCATCACTTGGCAGGGGAGAACACGAGACCAGGGTATCGGTTTAAAACATCGGAAAAGATATGTTACGTTGAAGCTGCTCCCTTTTGTGCTGAAAAGTCTGAACTGGGGCACCTATTTTCTTCTGCAGTCGGGGCACGAAGCATTGTGGGAGGGAGTTGCAGTGAATGACTGTGGAGATTAGAGCATCTCAAACCACTGAGTAGGTTCCCAGGTGTTTTGTAGCCTGAATCTGTAGGCAATGCTGATGTGACAGCATCACATGGGAGTAGCTGTTCCACCTGTGCATCAGAAATCTCCTGTAGCAGTGATAGCTGAAGGATTTGGGAGTAAGCTGTGCACGCGGAAGGCTCCTCACTGTGGTTCTGGGGCTCAGTTTGGGCAGAACGTGTGTTTCAATTCTTTTGATAGTGAGGACAATAAAATCTGATAGAGCTTTAACACACTGCTATAAAATGGAAACTGTGAAATTGCAGCAGTAATGTACTTAATGCTGAATTTACTAAGATTCTTGTGGAAAAAATGAAGCAAAAAAGGGAAAAATAGTTACAGGCATGAACTGATGTGAAGAAGCGTGTTCAGAAGCTGCAAAGACAAGGAAGTGGCATTAAGTCGTTTTGTGAACGGAACTGTTCACGCCTTGCAGAGCAGCAGTGATCTGGCATTCTGGAACTGAGTCAACAAACTTAAAAAAATCAGTTTGGTGGGGAAATCCTCTGGGCCTTGCAGTCTTGCTGTAAGCCTCAAATACTGCAGGCAGGAGTGACTTTGAATGAAGGAGATGGGGCAAAGGGGAAGCTTTTGCTGTAATCTAGAAAGAAAAATTTGAGCCACAATAAAAAGGGCTTTTAGCTTGTAAGCAAACAAAATTTCTTCCTATTTTATTAGAAAAGCGATGCAGTGATGTGGCTATTTAGGTTGGCTTAATGTGCTGCTGAATGATGGTGCCTGCCTCAGCTGTGCTCTCCCTGGGGAGCAGACTTTGCATCGCTGCAGGACAGAGGCTCCAGGACACCCACCACTGTTTCTGCACGTTTTAAACAGCTCCCCTTGAAAACACAAAGAGCGACCTGGTGACAGCTCCCAGATGCACATCTAGTAAGGTCTGCTGGGCAAGGGAGCTGCTAAGGGCACGAGGCCACCAAGAACCAGATTCTTTACCTACCGCCTTCCTCTTGCACGCTACTTTCTTTGCAGAAGGAACGGTCCCCCTTGCCACGGAAGATCTTCCTGAGAATGCCTCCAGAATGCTTTTCCTTGGATTTATCCCCCAACATCCGAACTACTAATTTAGAAGGCCTTTATTTGAGTGCAGTCATTCAGTGAGTGTGCTTTCTCTTGCTTTGCTTTCCATAGTCTTCTGACAATAAGATTTATTCACATTGTATACTTCCTCACTATTTTGTTGTATTTTGTTGTCGAAACAAGGCCAGAATTGGCAGACAAGCAAAATTTTTGTGTTCTAGAGTATTTTCACATAACCATTGTGCTCTTAATGTCAGGTTGTCCTAAGATGTGAAGAAAGACCTGATATTAGAAAGGCTTCTTAAAAGAGATAAGCAGCTCTGCCTGCTCAAATCTGATTAACGTTTTTCTGTAATTACCACCCAGCCTCTGTGTGACCTGGTTAAAAATACCTTGTCTTTGTGTTCAAGTAGTGAATGACTGGCGATTAGAGATGAGGAGGAGCCTTTGGCAGATCGCTGGCTTTGACCCTGCTACTCTTTATGTAGTAAATTCCACTGGGCATCCATTGGACAAGGAGTCAGTCATTGCAAACTTTGACATGCAAATGGTGTTGTATTAGACAACTGAAGCTTCTTTCTGAATAGACTTCAGTTTTGTGCAAACTGAGAGCATTAACAAAGAAAACTATTTTCATTTTTATTTATATTCCTGCTCGGCTCCAAAGCAGAATGAGAAAAGCCTGAAATACTTTAGTTTGTACTCTTTTCATATGGATCTTTAGGCACAAACCTCTGAACCATTGTTTTTTCCTTTTCCTGACTCACTAAGCTGTTTGTTAATCTGAATATCACTTCATTAAACACTTGGCAATCAAGAGTAAAATTTGAAATTACTAAAAAATTATTTAATATTGAAAAGAATAACTTCTTGTCCTAGCATGAATACAGGGTAGGATACAGAATAGGATACAGAATCGCAGTACCTCCTGTTGAGGACGATGCATGTTGACTAGAATATAAAGACAGCCAGTGTGAGGATTCACTTACACACTGGATTCAGGTCCTGTGACCTAAACTAGACTCCCAAGTCATAGCTAAGTTTATGGCTATGGAACAAAAAGATGCAAAACCTGAGACTTTAAAGAGCTCTTAAAATAAAGGTGATAATGATGGAATAGTGCTAAAGAGACGCCGTTGCTTAGGAGTTGCATTATTTGACTAAGTAGGTTTTAAAGATGTGTCCTGGTATGTACTTAAAATCCTGTTAGAGCTTTTTGTGATGTGACCCATCAAAGCCATCAAACTGTCATCAGACTGAGGACAGGGACCTGGCATGTAAGAAGCAGATTTAAGTTCTTGTACAGTTCCCTTTGTTTAAAAATAAATGCTTATGTACACAGGCATCTCTGAATTTTTATTTAATTTGAATAGTTAGGGAAGGGTTCTTACCATGCAGGGCAGGCTGGTGCATAGAATTTCTATCAATTGTGGAGCAAACTTAAAGTGTGGAGCAGCTGGTGACTGCTAGGAAACACACCCATCTCCTGAACCCAGCATAGCAGATAGGCAAGGTATGTGGTCTTGATTTTTGTCCTCCCTGCCAACATCAGTTCTCATGAACAGACTGCTCAGAGGTATTTTTAAGGAAGTGTTATCGAATACTGAATCCACACAATAAGGATTAGGTTCTTTAGAATTCCTTTCGCATTGGACTTGAAAGCAAGGTCAAAGACTCTGCAGAGGAGAGGTAAAGTCACTACACTGCTGACTCCAGTCAGGCGAATAAATGTTCCACTCTTACAGCTTAGCTCCAGTAATGCATTTTGTCCTAGACATCTCGCAAATTAAGCTGTTTAAGTCTTGGGCTGCTTGTGAATATATTAACATGTGGGAGACTGAGATGGATATTTAAAAGAAAACAAATATCTCCAGAGGGCTTGCCCAAGACTTGCAAGAGTCTTCCTTGTGGCTTAGTTTAGCATTTCAACTGAAGTATCTCAAAGTTATAGTACATCTTTGCTGTAATTAATATTCTTCAAGTTATCAATAACTAATAACTTTATCAGAAACCTTTTTTCGTTGCCTGCATTAATCAGGTTAAGCTGTTCCTTGCAACATCAATTTGGGGTTTCTAGCATACTCCCTTGTACTTAAATATGCAGGTTTTCATTATCTTTGATTAATCCTCATGAATTTACATCAGGGTAACTTCATTTGCCCACAACCTAAAATTAAAAACCCTAAAAGGTGTTTTTTAAAAAAAAAATTAAAAGCCTGAATTATGTGGCTCTGGTTGAGAATAATTTGTATTTGCATACCTGTGTCTAAACCCAAGAGTTATTGTGGTCGCAGCAGCTTGGGCTTACAGGCAATTGAATTTCTGATTGATTGATAGCAGGTATGAATTGAAATCACTTCTTCCATTGCTGAATTGATTTCTGAAGTTATCACATCACACAGCTCTTTACTTCTCTGCCACCCACATTTTGCAGTCCAATGACCCAGTGCAGAAAAATCCTGCTCTGGCATTCGTGTTTGGCAGCACAAGGAAATGAACAGCAAAATTGCATCAGTGCAAATGTTGTGCAAGTCAGAAAAACCCTCTGTGAGACTCCAGGCTTCCTGCCAAGGTCTGTGCTGGACAAGAATTTGCGAGGTTCTTTCGGACAAGCTTGTCGTTCCACTGTGCTCTCCAGGCTCTCCAGCAAGCTGGGAGTGACTGCAAGATCGTGTGCTGCCTGTACAGGATTTCAGTCCTATGGAGATTTTGCTGCCATTGCCTTTGGGGTGGATGTGGAAAAGAGCTACGTGAGTTTGAGTACATTGCTTTTGGTGAAACTGTGAGACATCCTTTGGAGAAAAGGATCCAGATTTGTTACCAGACATACTTTTTTTTGCTGTAGTAAGGGTTGTTTTACACAAATGCTTGTGATGGGGTCGTGCAGAACATGTCACTACATGAATTCCAAAGATTGAATCTATTTTTGACTGATTTCCTGAGAAAGCCAGGCTTTTCAAACTGTGCAGTGTGTGGTTGCATCTTGCACCCACTGTACATTCCAGCAAATGTAACACATCACGTCATTTTTAAAACGATGGAGAATTCAGAATTTAAATTTGCCCTAAACATTTTATCAAAAGAGCTGGATGAAGTTAGGGACAGCCTGCGTGTTGTTTCGCTCTTGATCAGCTACAGAACAGGCTTGCAGACATTAACAGCTACGTACAGGGAGGGAAGAGAGAACACTGTTAACACCCAAACCTTCAGAAAGAAACTGCATCTGGTTAGGTGGAAGAAACTCCAAAATGAGGAGAAAAGTTAGGAAAGATATGGCTTGATCCTACTGCTCACTAGATAATTCTTTCCTGTGTAGATTGTTCATTTATTGTGAAATTGTGCAAAAATAAGTGTTCTCGTACAGTTCTAAATTTGTCTATTCTTCGATGTGTTTCCAAATCCAATCTAAATTTGGGATCCTAAATCTTTCTTTCATGCAAGGAAAAAAGTGGTTTAGTAAGTATTAAAATCAAATCATGGTAAATCGCAGGATTGAGATATTAATAGTGTTTTTGAATGAACCAAAGAACAGAGTATTTTTGTTATGAATGAAGGATGTTGCTTTTCTCTAAAACAGCTTCAAAATCGGAAGGTGTGGAAGTGGCCAATGTAGTGTCACAGATAGGAAAGAAACATGAGAATAACAGCATCATGAGTAGTCCATAGTAATGCAGTTAATTGAAAAGAAATTAGTGAGTATAAAGCAATCGGTAGTGCAAGTTATTAGGAACTCAAACTGTCAGTGTGTTTTGGAAGAATTTGTGGAAGAGAACTGCTGGAGGTGTGGACCCTGAGAGGTCTGTGTTCAGTCCCCAAGGAGAGGTTTATCGCTTCCATCAGTTCTAGTGCTGTCCCTGCCAGGGCTGTAGTGAGTGAGCAAAGGTAAATAATAGCATAGTGACTAAAAGCCCTTAGGGTAGGTAACCGAACTGGACAGCTGGGCTGTTTCTGCTCAACATCAAAAACTTCCCTAACAAAAGCTCTGAAGGTGTTTGCAAAGAGTTTCTGTGCATTCAGAGATGAAGCCTAATGGTACCCTTTAAAGAAATGGAAACAAGTCAAGAACAATAAAATTGAAGTTCCAGTCTGTATGAGGGCAAAAAGATGGCACGAACAAGCACTCCCTTTCCACTACACTAGAATGATTTAAACCTTTTGAGCAGCTTACTGAATTTTTTTGGTTGTGTTTTTATTTTCCTGCATGCCAATACACGAGGATTTCATAAAATGCTTTACGAATAAGTAAATAAGTTTATACTAACACTATTCTCTTCCAATTTATCTAAGCTATTCCTATTGCATTTTAATTTGTTAATGTGCAAGTATAAACGTTGCTTTTCTCCTGCTGCTTCTTCCTTCAGTGAGAATTAGAGTTTGAGGCGTATCCATGTGATGGATACTTAAAGTGCCCTAATGGTGCTCTATTATATAGATAATAACTATTTTAGTCTAAAATTTTATTCTTGGTAATTTAAAAAATGTAGTTGAATTCACTTATGACAGGATTTTCCAGGTCTTTTTACCCTCAGTGACTGGAGAAAGAGACTTCCTGCCACCCAAACCCAAATGCACATTCTGTTTGTAGAGCAGATTTTTCTAAGCTGCGTATGAGGGGGCTGGGAATGACAGCAGGTCGTGGTTGGGGATCCAGCGTCCGCCAGGTCCTCCCTCCTCTGCTGCTGTCACGAGGAAGATGTGATTTCGATATACATAGAAGTTATTATTGCTATTTCTGTCAGTGCCACTGCGGGCAGTTTTTCTTTCAGCTTATCTGTTATATATTTTATGCCATCCTTATGAGGAGTTTTTTGTTGGAAGCCTTTTAATAAGCCCTCAGAAAGGCTGATGGGAACAAAATGTTCCCACCCCATCACTGTAAAAATCCCATGCTCCTGAAGAGCTGGGCTCACGTTGGCATTTTTTTGAGGGTTTTGTTGAGCCACTTTGTTATCCTGTGTTACTGATGGGATGGTTCCTGCTCTGTGATACTGCTGACGGGGCGGGTAAAGCCTAGAGCAATGCTGCGAGATTAGAATTGCTTTTTCCTGTACCATAATTCAGAATCAGACTTTATTATAGTGGTCACTCAATTAAAAAGGAATTACTTCAGTTTTTCCTAACACAGCTGTTTTATTCTACACTGTGAAAGTCATGGGATAAAAAAATCATTCAGGTTTTCATCGTGTAATTTAACTGAAGTGTATCTCATTCAGTGCTCAGCATCGTGCGGAGCACAATAAATGTGCATTGTTTTGCCTTAATTCATAATTATCTAATAAAAATACAGAAAAGAAAGCAGGACACAGATGAATATGTTTTGTTTTGTCAAAAGTTAAATTGTAGCAATGGGAATAATAATGGTTCATTGAGGTGGTCTTTATAGGGAAGAGCTCTGAAACACCAAAGAAGGGGAGGCACTGCTCGTCTCTGCACTTCGTTGCGTTTGTAATGGAGATGCAGCTGGACAGAGTTGTTGTGCAAGGATAAAAACTGAGCCAGAAGCACATGCATGCAGGTGTGGGGAGAGGATTAAGTTTCTCCAGTAACCTCCAGAGTTTTCACCATATTTCTTTTTCCTGCACACGGACCCATTCTTGGGTTTGGGCCTTTTAGTCTTCTGGATGATTGTGTTGCTCTAAAGTTCTATTTAAATGTGTTGAGCTAAATAAAATAACTGTGACACCAGTCTTTGAGTGCATGATGTTTTGTTTGGGAAGACTGGTGCCATCGTTCTGGCAATCGGCCTTCTCATTGTTTTGTGTACTTCCAGGGGGTCGAATAGTTTAAAAAAAAAAAAAAAAGGAAAATATCAGTGATGTGGCTTTGCTGTGGGGCACAACAGTCATCCAGTTATATGGCTGTGAAACTGTTACACATATACATGCCTGTTTTATATGTCTAAGCCAGAGTTTGTTCCAGACATTCGGAGGAGCATTTTGCATCAAACTGGCAGTTGCCCCATAAAAGGTGGAATTTGAATTAATTCAGTTTTATCTTTTTCACTTTAAGGAAAACTAAATCTAGGATTTTTAGTGTTCATCATTAATGAGTCTTCAAATATTTGAGAACTATCTCCAGCTGCAGGGTTTTTTTATTCTTTGGATTCAAGATACTGGTCTGACCTGTCTTGCTGTGAATATGGTTGTTAACTGCTTCTGCTCTGCCGTACGTCGCAGAGCAGCCCTCCAGGGTGTTGGTGTTGCTGGTAGAGGACGTGGCTGTTGGCTTTCACTGTGGTTTGATTTGTACAGTTGCAATCCTGGGGACTGGCTGAGATCTCCTGTGTAAGGAAGAGGTGGCAGTCAGGAACTCGGGAATGCAGAGGCTGGAGTGATGTGTCATTCCTGGAGGACCTAAACTGGGTAAATTCTTTTGTCTGTTTTAGAAATAATCTGGTTTTGAGTTACTGTGCTGCTTTGTTAGAACCGAGCAGCAGGAAGTGGTGTGGATTTGCTTCCTTCCAGGGCCAGCTTCACACAGGACCATTGGCCTGCCTTTGAGTAAGTGTTCTTTGAGTAAATTTTAATCGTTAACATTCTGTTGGGTAAAACTGCCTACAGAAGTTCTGTAACCACTTTCCTGTCATTTCAGAACTTGCTGTTAGGTCTCCCCTCCCGCTTTTTTTTCCTCTGGTGTTTTGCTCCCTCCATACTTGCAAACCATGCTGGCTACACTGGCTCAGGGAGCACCAACAGCGATGTTGAGCAGTGACCTTGATCCCTGGAGCAGTAGCAAAGTGGTTTGTGTGCTGGGCTGGAGGCTGTGGGACACAAACAGCCAAGAGGGGTGATGTGAAACCGGCACGTCTTTGGCCCTTGAACTGATGGTTTCATTACACTTGTTTTTTAGTGACTTATCTCTTTATAAGGCTTTTTATATTTCATTTTTTTTTCAAATATGGGCATTGTTCCAAAAACTCCTCTCTTGGAATAATTAGTTTGCTTTGATTCCTTTTAATTAAATCATGTTAAGTAGGCTGTCTGTGTGCATGGCAAAGTCTCAACTTTAGTGTATTTTCTCCATTTGGAAACTAGGATTCAAATCTGATCCAAGTCACAGTGCAGGAGCTGGACGACATCCCGTGATGTCCCATTTATGTAGAGGTTCACCTTGAACAGTAGAGTTGCTTTGAAGAATAAGGCGTAAAAGATTATGAATCATTAGAAGGAAGAATTAGGAAAAACTGTAATGATAAGGGAAATACAGCACCCACTGCTTTGCAAAGCTTTGGGGTGCCTGCCCTAGGAGGCTTTAACACAGGTTAACTGTCAAGAAGGATGTGGATGTAATTGATTCTGCATCAGGGTAACTGGGATGGGACCAGAGCACTTCTTGAAATCCAACCCAGCCTTGCTTTCTGAGGTGATACCAGACTAAGCAGTGAGAGGGCAGGTGCAGGCAGGAAACAGTTCATTTATTCTATTGTACGTGTCCTGCACATCAACTGACACGTCTGTAGTGAACTTTAATGTCTCAAAGCTACAACCGTATTGATTATATTTTATTTATTTTACCTGTAGCAGTAGATCTGAAACTGTGTTTTTCTTTCTTTGTGCACATTTTTATTTGCATGTGGGATTCTTTGCCACCCAATAGCTGTTTAAAAAAAAAATCTTCTTCAAAATAACACTTTTAAACTTCATTCTGGATTCTGAATAGGATCACACATGTGGCTTCTTCTGTATGGAGGTGTGAAAGACAGTTCTAATATAAAATATTGGATCTTGGAGTAATTTCTTCTGTTGATAAATTGGGAACACATCTTCAGGTGATAAACGTTGCAGCAGTGCCAGCAAGTATCTCAAAAAGGGCAGAGCTGACCTATTCCTATTTTGGGGACTCTTACCTGACAGTGTGTCTGATGGTGAGGGTGTTGTTGATCCCTTTGAGGAGAAACAGGAATGAGAGGAGGACAGATTGAACAGAAGCAAAGCTGTGATTTCATGGAGAGCTTCCTTAGTCCTTTCACAGTGAATTTCAAGCCATTCCACAGCTTGCCAGCGTAATTTTACTCTGTAATGTCTTCTCTCTCAAGTTGTTTTTCCTGGTGCCCTGTGACGCCACTGCAGTCTTGTAGAGCTTAACCTCCAAAATGCTGTCTAGAGGGCTTAAACCCTGCTTAACCAAGTTATGGCTAAGAATTTCTTAACTTTTAGTTGTGAGCTTCTGCCCTTGTGCAGCTGATGCCTTTTCTCCACTCGGATGTGCTGGATGTTGCTGTTTTGGCATTGAATCACGTATACGCTGTGGTCAAAGTGTTGTGAAGTCCATCTGGAATCAAGACTGTGGTCTTACACTGCAGGAAAATGAGAGATCAAGACTTGAATTTTACAACTTTGATGGGAAAATAGGTTTATCTGTGTATTTTTTGAGAGGAAAAGACTTCCTCTCCCTGGTGACTGTGCCATAGAGCTCCAGCACGCGGCTGTCACCGGGCTGGGCTGATGAGCACCAGCGGTGATGGGAACCTAACCTGCCTTCCAAAGCTCTTTTTCTTCACATTGCCCATTAATGATTAAGCACCAGCAGCAACCTGAATCACTTATTCTTCAGTTGTCACCTTTAATGCTCTGCATCGCTTCCTTTTTATAGGACCCGATCCTGAGGAGAGTTTCCTGAACTAAGCACCTGGCAGGTCTGTGCACGCCAGAGTTTGGACAGCAGATAATGAGCCGGGTTCTAGTTTCTCAAATGACAGCAGAAGCAGTTTTTCACGGAATCACTGAGCTCCTGTAGCCCCTGCACACAGCTCTTTTGCACACAGCTCTGTAATATCCTTGGAAAGGGGCCCATGACTTTGACCTTTCCTCATTGATTGATTTATGTTTTGGCCTCATTCAAAGTAAAAGGATAAAAACTGTCATTAGGTGAAGTTCCCAAAGCAGAGCCATTAATATAAGCACAAAATCTACAAAACTGTGGGAATTACTTTATGCAGCCAATACATTTCCTAGTGAGATAACAGTCAATAAGCACAATGGCTTGGTTCCTCCCCTCCAGACAGGCTCCTCTTGGCAAGGTTACTGCTGTCACCTGCTGATCATGAAACACATGGGTGGTTTATTTATCCTTTTTAAGAACTAAATCCCTCATTAAACAAGCAGGACAATGCTTGTGCTTTATTGCTGCTGCTTTTGTGCTTTGTGTTTGAGCCCTGGCGTGGCCAGTGCAGCCCCATTAGCAGGTTGGGTGCAGAACTGAGGTGCTGCTCAGCTGGAGCGCTGCATTCTTTGCCCACTGACAGCTTCCCCTAATCTTTCCCCAGCCCTGCTCATTACTGGTGGTGCCAGCACTACAGTGCTGGCTCCTTTGGACACTGCTTGTTCTTCAGTATGAAAATGACACAGAGCTGGTGTAGATCCCAAAGACAGTTTCCAACCCAAGGATAGCCAGAGTGTTGCTCTCATCTCGAATAAGGAAATGATACAGTTTAATAGATCACATCTTCAGAGAAACTGTGTTTTTTGTTTTAAAGGTGGTTGCTTTGATTTTGTTGTGATAGGAGATTTGGCAATAATTTGGAAAGTGATTCTGGGAGAGTGTGTCAGGTGATCAATGCAGCTGTTTTAGAGCAAAACCATTTCACTTCAAATTTCAGTCTTAAGCGTAGTTAATGTTCATGTCCACAGACAACACCTCTAGCTAATGCACTTGGTATTTAGCCCCAAACTGTTCCCATTTTGGGTGCCAGAATTCCTTTTTATTGAAACTCCTTCTGTTTCCTGCAACTTTGTCAATACGATGTTTTGTCAATCTGGAATTTTGTAGCATACTGAAAACTGAAATGTCTTAAAAAATAGCACTATAACTGTATTTTTAAGTGAGTATAGAGTAAACAGGTTGAATAAACCAGTGAGTGTTTCATAAAAGTGTAGCAATGTTACCTAAAGAAGCAAAACTTTTTAATTTTGCCTGCGTGAGTAGAATAATGAGGATAGGCTGGATCAGGCTGCCACAAAGTTATTGCCTTTGACAGGAGCTCTGCTGAGACACTGAGGTGATCAGAAAATCAAATTCACACCAGGAAGCCAGCTGACATCACCGTCAGCAATTTCATGCTTGTCCATCACGGTGCTTTGGTCAGGCTTTTTGACAGCTCTGATGCTACGATTGCAACATCAGCTGGGAGCAACCGATACAGCTGGGCATCATCTGCAGAGGAATCGAAGTCTCGAGTGTCTTGTCTGATAATTGCATCAGGAAGCAAAGATTCCTTGCCAAACACCAGAAAATATCTGCCGTCAACACGTAATAGAAGGCAGAGTAGCCCAGCATGGTTTTCAGATGCAGGAACAGTCTGGAACTGGTCAATAACTCATCAAAACAAAGGGAAAACTGAACATAAAGCTTTGTTGTGTGTCTGTGATTTCAACAGAAGTTGCTGAGATTAAGCCAAACAGTCCTTTACAGGGTTTATGTTAGAATCTCTGTTACATTTTACACTAATTACTGCTTGAAAAAATCTGATTGGAAGTGGAAGGGAAGGAATGCAGTCCAACATCATCAGGGAAGACAGAGAATGATGGAAGGATGACAAAAGAAAACTATTCATCAAAAGAGTAGTAATACTAAAATGCAGAATTTTCATATGAGAACTCAAACTGTGTTTAAAATAATGCTTCTTCATGCTGTGAAAGGAAAGGTAAAATTGTTGAATCAGTGAATCCTCCTGGACCACAACTCATGTGGGGCATCAGCCCTACTGATCCTTAGTAATGTGCTGCCTGGTACTGGGTGGGAGAGGTAGTGCAGGGTTTAGTGAGGTCTTTGTGCTGTTTCTCTGTATTCCTCTCAAAGACCTTTAGGTTCTGTAGTTCTGTTCTGGGAGCAGACCTTATTTGTTTTTTAACAGTTATTAAAAATAGCATCATGTCCCACAGAGCATCACGTAAACCAGGAGCTGCTCCTTGCTCCCCACGTCCAACACTCAGCACCCCAGGCAGACAGAAAAGCCCTGGATGCTTCTGGTAGTTACTGTACTTGTTCTCCTGACACATTTTTCATACCAATGAGAAAAGTCTTGAAGATATCAGTTAGAAAAAGAGAAAAGAAGGAAAACCAGACCCCACCTGGCCTAGTTTGTTCCTCGCATACCTGTTTCTGTCGCATGTGCGTGAACAATGTGTAATAACCCCACACCTGAAAGCCTTGAGTTGACAGTTAGGACTGAGACTGCTTATTTACAGGCTCCCACCTCCTTTTTGTTCCTTTCAGCCTTGTGTTTCTCAAGGCGCAAATGATATGTTTACAGTTTGGATCTTTAGATCTACAGGCTGTGGTTTTAGAGTATGAATGCACCTCCATTAATTGCGAGCTGTGTTTAATATTTATAGTAAGAGGACGTGAGGAGTGTTCCAATAAGCGCGTTCTCCTTTGAAAAAACGGAGCTGAAAAATTACCAGCCACTCTGGTTATAGCGACTTGTAAAGATGCCAGGAGGCAGAACGTGATTTAAGGTACACATTTTTGCAAATCAGCGCCTTCATAACAACTCTGAAAGGAGAGAGAAAGAGGTACGGGGGGATCCGTGTGAAGATTAATATAGCCTCTTACCCTTACTTAGTGCAGGAGTTCCCAAAAAGGATGAGAGTGTCAGATCACTGGTTCTTTCTTAATATGTTTTCTCCTTTTGCTTGCTTTTCTTCCTTGTTGTAATCATGTAAATGATGCCATTCATTTTACCCATCTTGCCTGTTGGCTTGAGATGCTGCATATTAATTGAGCAGCATGGTATCTGTTTTTCAAGCTTGATAGATAAGCAGAACATTTTTATATTCAAGTAGTTCATCCTCTTTTACTATGATATTTTAAGACTTTCTTATCTTTGACTGTCATAGAAGAAAACCTAAAAAGCCCAAACTTCTGAGGCCTTGATTTAGTTTATTAACAGGCTTTTGGAAGCAAATTTTTATAGAGGTACGTATTGGTTGTCCCACTCTTAAACTTGCTTCTTTATTTTAGTACTTTGGTTTCAATTTTTTCAAACCATTGTGATTCTGGATTCTCGGTCTCTCTCTGCAGGTCTTGAGAAGAGAGGAAGAAACAGCCTTTTATCTTTCAAAGGACAGTTGAAAGACTTTTTGTTATTATTTGGCCTCACTTCAAGAAAATGCACTTTTCAGTCTGAAAAACTAGCTACTACGTAGGCATCTTGAACTTAGCCGAGTAAAAATGTTTTTGAAGTATTGGGTTTTTTTAAGAGATTTTTTTCCCTCAAACATAGCGGTGTGCTCTGATTTATGTGCTCGTAGAAGTGGGAATGATAATGTAGTGTCTGCAGCCAAAGTTGTGGTGAGATTGGATATCAAATTTTTCCAAAAGCAAGGATTGGTTGCCGAGGGCTGTCAGTCAGTTTTCCCTCTTTCTACCCAGCTGTGTGGATGTCATTCCTGGCTCTTTTGTGCTCTTTTATCTTGAGGATGGTGTTGCCTTAAAGCATAAGCTGGTTTTGAGGCAAGGTTATGAAATATATTCACAACCCTTCCTTAGGGAGGGTTCACTCCACAGTCTGGAGTAACCTGGTGCCTGATCTTAACTGCTGCTTGTTAATAAGTTAATTTAGAAGGATGGTAGTGTTACACTAGATTGTTTTGAATTTTTTCCTAGTTTTATCTATCACTGAATATTGAATGAAATTGTTATATACTTGCTGACCGCAAGTTCATTCATTTTTCTGTATATTCTGATGTTTCTGTAATCTTCTTAGTATCTGCTGGTAACTGCTCTACTTTTAAAACTGTGGTGCATTTAGTCAGCAATCTTCTCTGTGTCCCTTACATGTGAAGAGCAGACAAGAACTACTGAGCTGCTGTCGTGTGTATGGCCTGGAGGAGCCAGTAGTGCTGAGCTGCTGGGATAGAGAGCTCAGCAGCTTCAAAGAGAGCTCTTTACTAACATTGAGCATGCTGGAGTGAATGGAGCATCACTGCGAGATGTTGGCTGTGTTTGTTTTTTAAGACAAACTTTTTGCCATAAAAGGGTGAAAACACTGTGTCTGCTGTGGACCTGTCTAGAAAAGGCAGACTCGCAGTTTAACATATTTGCAGAGATGTTGGCCAGGCTTCTTTTATATCTGTCTCATTAATAAAAGGGGAGCTAACTAGTCCAGGCTTAGGAAGTGGATGAGGCTGCTGCTCTTATTCTTATTCTTATTCTTATTCTTATTCTTATTCTTATTCTTATTCTTATTCTTATTCTTATTCTTATTCTTATTCTTATTCTTATTCTTATTCTTATTCCATGGAGGACAGCTGTCTAAACTTCTCCTCTACACTGCAGTGTGGTGTTTTTGTTCCTTTTAAGGATTGAAGAAGGAGCTGTGTCCCTTTTCCAGATGAGAGGGAAAGAACAATTCAGAATGAGATTTGAAGTTTATGAGTGTCTGGTTTACACTATTTTCTGTCTTTAAGAGAAAATTTCATTCAGTTGGAGATATACAGGGCATGAACTTGAGGGTTAAGAGAGTTGTGCAGGGTTATTTTTGAGGCTAGTTAATGCTGAAAACACATTCGACCTTCTGAATGCATTTTGAATGTTAATAATCCCAGAGTGAAATGGATTGGAGTTCAGAGATGCACCTGTGTTGTTACAATATGTGCAATCCCACACACCAGGAACAGACATATTTTGTTTATTCAACTCTACAGTAAATGTTTTATGGTTTCTTTTTTCAACTTAACCCATTTATATACATACTTCTATCTTAACTAGGTTCCTGCATCTTAAATGGATTTGATTTTACACTTAAAATTATTATCTTATGTTTTATGTTACTAGGCTAGGTACAAGCAGAGTCTCGATCCTACGGTGGATGAAGTGAAGAAACTGTGCACATCTCTACGTCGGAACGCCAAGGAAGAGCGGGTACTTTTCCACTACAATGGACACGGCGTCCCCAGACCAACAGTAAATGGGGAGATCTGGGTCTTCAATAAGGTGTGTCTTTGCAAAACAGTACTGAACATTTGAGTCTTAACCACTGCTGTGTAAATCCTTGACGTGTTCTGTTAGAGAACAGTCGAATTTTCAGGGTTTAAAATGTGTTCACGGGTATTTGATTGGTTCCATGCTGAAAGCTGTTTGCTTTCTTTGTGTTCTTGAAGCTCTGTGAAACCAAACAGGGTGTCCTGCTTCTCCCAGCGTTGTGGGAGAGTCTTCTTGCAGATGCACTAAAGCTCATTTGCCAACCAATGAAAAGCCAGCTCCTTCCATTTGCTTTGTCTGCATCTTAGAGGTAGCACCCTGGCTCTGCCATGTCTGGAGCGAACAGCGAGGCTCCCAATGGACTTGGCTTTGCTGCCTTACATCACAGACTGATTTTTAAGTTCTTACCATGAATTTTATACTTAAAATACCTGGTAATTTTGTACAGCCATTGTTTAAACTACCTAGAGATACCACATGAGGACAATAAATCATTTGTATCTCTGCTTCCAGGGCAGCATGTACTGAAGAGCCTCCAAGTACCACATAATTGCTGTCTCTTACTTTTTGAAAGACTTTTGTTACGCCTACTTAGTGATGGTTTGCAGCCGTAATCTGTGCAGCTATGCAGATCTCATGCAACACCCTTTGAGGGATTCCAGGTGTAAGCTCCATGTACTTTGCTTTCCCTTCAGTTAAGCTATTTAGTGTCTGCCAAGGGTAACTGATTTAGAATGGAACCTTTGGAAATAACAAGATACTGCTTGTGGCTGCAAAGTACATTCAGCTGACACAGGACTTGGATTTGTTATTATGGATATGCGTCTGTTTTACTTTGGGGGCTTATTGAGCTTCTTTTCTCATATTTCACATGTATTATTTTTATAATTGAATGAGCATTCGCTGGTAATTTCAAAGAGCAGGATAGAAGGGAAGGGGAGAAAGTGCAAGAGGGCATCACTTTATTCTGGTGCATCTATACTGAAGACTTGATTAGTATGCAGAGCAATAAACAATTGGTCTGAACACTAATTCATTTTGAAGCCGAATTTGATGTTTAAGAACAAATAGGAGTGACCTTCTTCTTTTGTAACAGCCAGTGGGTAATAAATAAACGAGCCAGAAAGAAAGCTGGGCAGAATGTTACACGTGGAAGAAGAGGAAATTACTGCTCAATGAAGTTGGGTGTTGTGCCAAATGCTTTATTAAGAGCTTCCTTAGCTGGATATTTGCCAGTTTGCCTGTAGCGGGAGCTGGGGTAATGTGGTGTGGGCACCACCGCTGATAAGGAGCCTGAGGTCTTGGGTTCATCTTACAGACAGTGAAAACCAAATCTGATTGTCAGAGAGGTTGATGGGGAAGTTTAAACATAGTAACTTTTGCAGTGTTACAAAATATTGCCTTTTTTTTGGGAAAGAAAACTCAGGAGGGAAACTTTTCTTTTAAGCAAAGCAAATTTAAGGAAATACTGAGGGAGGATCATCAGTGTTTAGGAATCAGCCCTAAGGAATGCAGTCTCAGATCTAAGCAGAGGGCCTAATGAGGCTCAGAATTATAGCCCTCTTGAGTTGAAATAAGAGAGATACTCAAATCTGACGGTGCTGACATTTGCAAATGAGATTTAAGGTGCTCGTGCATGCAGTTGCAGTCTCAGTTTTAAAAGCCTGAAGACAGAGCAGAAAGGGACCTTGAGAGGGACCAAAAGTAGCGGAACATGCCTTGCTGAGGGGTGGCGGGTACAGGCAGACCTGTGTTTGCTGAAGCAAATAAAATGTTTTGGATATATCCTGACTTCCAATGGGCCAGGCTGAGCATCTTTCTCCCATTCCCAGGAGCACTGGTCCCAGTGAGACTGGTCAGGCTGGCAGCAGGGTTTTGGTGCAGGTTCTGTAGGGGAGCAGTGGGGCAGACGGGGTATGCAATGTCCGTTTTGATTCTGATTTGACAGGGCACAATAAGGAATTTCAAGCATCTGCCCAAACTTGTCAATGTGCTTTTGTTCTCAATCTGTAGATGCTCATTTTTCCTTTCTTTTTTTTGGTTTTGGCTCCCATAAAATTGGTGTGCAGCCATTGTGGGGGTGACGATGCAAGCAGTGACAGGGAGGACTTCTCCCACTGCGTTTGAGCAGCTGGCTCTGCTGTCCCTGTGTTTGTGCAGCCCAGCCGGAATTCAGCTGGCAGAGCTGTACAAATTAGCAGCCTCGTACCTTAGGGCTGCCAGAGCTTTCTGGGATGAATGGAAGAACAGACCCAATGTCACTTCTTTTCGGCTGGTTTACTGTGAGGGAGAAGAAAAGAGAGCATCTTAGCAGTTGGTAGCTACAGCCAGAGAGCCTGGAAACTTGGAGGACCTTTGTACCTGCTCAGTTTTTCATTTTTCACCTTTTTGTAGTGTTGCATTTAAATCTCAACATGTGCCAGCAGGCTATCAGACAGCAAATAGATGTAGGGGGGTAGGAGCACTTTGTAATGATGCTGGAGAAAGGTCACCAAGTGTTAAATCTTCATTAATATCTTCCCTTTAATTTCTCAAGAGTTGGTATTTTAAAATTAATTTAGACCTCTGCTCTTGCACAACTGGTGCTCTGTCTGAACTGATGTTTTGAAATGGTAGTATAAGGAGAATGCTTTTCTTGTGTGTTTTATCTGCTCTTCTGCAAACCTATCTGCTTATGTAGCTGATTGAATCAGTTGACACAGGGCAGTGGACCGATGTGTTCTGGAATGGGTAGCACTGCTCCAGCTCTTTTGTTTCCGTGGCAGTGGGGTTGTGGCATTGCCAGAGCCGTGGCAGCTTGTCCCTGTCAGAGGGAGACCCATGAGTTTCCAGCTGATCTCCAAGCACTGTAAGGAACGTTCCTCACACGGCAGGAGTGTATGCAGGAGAGATTAGGCATGCTATAGTCTGATATGTAGATGAATTTGTTCAGTTGACAGTGTTCAAATGCTACCAGAGAGGGGTGTGGAAAAGGAAGGAGTACGGTACGATTTGGATAAGGCACTTGGAAAGCTAGTGGCTAAACTAACTTAGTCTTTAAAAAACAAACATGCCTTCTCTCCTACACACAGGTTTTCCTTGAGTTTAATTTTTTATAGCTTTTGACAAGTTGTGCTCGCTGTGGTATAAATACCTCTGTGGTTACCTTCACCTTTCAGGGTTCACCTATCCAGTCTATCCTTTTGATATTTAATCTGTCTTGACAGGTGAAGAGGGCAGTAGTAAGTAAATAATCTGATATTCATCTGCATCTGTTTTATTAGAATTTAAACCTGACCTTCCATACAGGCTTTGTAGAGAAGCTGGCGATGGTCAAGAGTGCTGCTGACTGTATTCCCTTGCAGCAGAGCATGAGTACGGGGAGCTGCCTGCTCCTCTTCCCCGCGTCTGTCCTTTTTCCCTTCAAACACACGCTTCAAACTGCTTCAGCTTGGTGACTTTGTAGGGTCAGAGGCAGCAGTGAGGGAAGCAGAAAGTATTTGCAGTTGTAATTTTTTTCCTTGGCTTTTAATGGCAGCTGCTCAGCACATGTGGGGCTGCACCCGGGCAGCACGGGAAGGTGTTCCTAGGGCTTTGCAGCTCAAGAAACAAAACGTTCCTGAACTCTCTAGATAGTAAGACCTATAGAAAGAACTGGGGATGAATTCCATAGGTTCATTGCCACAAGGTTAATTTCCTGAGATTTATGAGGGATTCTGTGAAGTTCAGTCATCCCAGGACCAAAGCTGGACACAGCAAATTTCTGAAGGAGCTGTTTAGCTTAGGACAAATCTCTTTGGAGAATACTCTCCAACCATTGTTTCATCTTCAGTAGGAAATGGAAAGAGAAATTGTACCATGCTTTGGAAGGAATGATTGTTTTGAAAATGTCCATTCCCTGGGTCTGTTACATCTCGCTGTTGTACAGAAAGACATGAAATTTGTGCTTTGCCAGACACAAATTCTGCTTCTAATCTAAGAATACGAAACACAAAACATGCATCGTCATTATGTGCCTACTGAATGCTTTGGACACCAATTATGTATCACTCATCCTGTCCCAAGCTCTGCAAAAACATCCTCTGTTGGACCAAATCAGGGCCAGAAGCTGCAGTGCTCCTTCACGCTGTAGGAGATTGCCATAGCTGCTTGTAATACACTGGCTGCTCTTGACACATATTGCAAACCAATACTTGCTTTTGGAATTGTACATTATTTACTGCAGGTTTCCTGCTCTGCCTTGCCATACGGTGTTGGGGTACAAAGGCTGGGCTGAAATAGTCCTTTAAACCTTTTAATTTAGCATTACCTGGCATTTTGCCAGATTCTGAAGATGCAATGACATGCTTTTCGTGTATTTATTGTGAAGGGTGGTTGTATTAATAAGGAGCAATGTTCTTTTTCTAGTTGTGCTTGCTATTTTCTGAAAAAATCCCAACGTGGTTTCAAAAAGATAAAACACCAAAACTGCTGCCTTCAAACTTGTTCTTAAGTTCTGGGGAACTTCTCTGCTAAATCTGAAGAGTGGTTCTTTAAAAATGTTTGTGAGTTGTTTTTTAAGCAGTTGGTTATGAAATCTCTTCAAAATCAGTTCCTAGTGTCGATGTTTGTGTTGGCAGTCACGTTAACAGAGCAGAAACTTCCCTGCTAAACCCAATGTCGATACCGAGAACAAAACATACGGATGAATTCTTTTGTCCTCGCAGCCCCAGCATGGCATAGGAGAGATGAGCAAGCATCAAAAGATCACCTTGAGCAATCATGCTAGAAAACCATTATTTAATGCTCCTTTTTTCTTCAAAATATCTCATTTACATATCATTAGCAAACTTGATAAGTTATATGCGACCCTGATGGTAAAGTTGGAACATAAAATTCTTCTGTTTGAAATACCACAGTATTAATCAGGGCTATAATCCAGTCTTAACTGTAGCAATATGCATTGTAAATATAATGCTAAAACAATGCATGCCCATAAAATCTTATCAGTTATATGTGCTGGAGCAGGTTTTTTATATGTAACTTGCTATGCTTGGAATGAGCTTGAACTGAGTGGTGTCCTTAGCAAAGGTCTGTGCCAAGGGTTCGTGTATCATTCTCTCTTGCAACAACCTTCCAAGCTCCTAACTCCATAAAACTTGGGCTTTTATAAACATTTTTCTTATTAATTTTAATGAAACAACTGAAACTTTTATATATGGGCAAAACTGGATTTTGAAATGACTTTCTGTTTCCCACTTTATCTAACATATGGTTTATGATCACTCATATCTTTATATACACTGATACGTGTCCTTGAAAATTTGATTTCTGTAAAAGTTTACTGGTTTTATTACAGCTATTTTAAGTCTCTTGAATTTTAATGGGAGTTATGATCCCATCCATCATTCTGCTGATGTTAATAGGAACATCACAGCTTTTGCCATGGTTTTTGGGCTGAGTTCAGAGCCAGAGGGACATGAGCAGGTTGCCCTCTGGCTGCAAAGGGGAGGGATTATGCGGCAGCCACTGGGTGTTCAGTAGTGACTCTGCAGGCTCAAATGGCAGAAATCTGCTTTGGTTTATAGTTTAGTTCTGCCACTGAGTTCAGGGTGTATCCTTTCATAGCCGATTTTAAATGACTGAGGTTTGATCCTCGTGATTTTAAGAATCTCTTGCCTCCAATTATTTTGGAGGTTTAAGGTGGAAAACAAGGAACAAAATACTTTATACTTATGGAAACTGAACTGTTGTTACCTCAACTTGCTGGCAGCAGGCTTTGCTGGGTTTAAGTTTATTGGATAATCCTGAAAGTTGCACAGAAGTTAAAGGCTGTAATAAAATTATGCAGCATCTCGTTAAAGTAAGATGAGGAAGCTGCTGATGGGCTTACGTAGTCTTAATTATCAATCTTGATTTATTGATGGTGTTTCCAGTTTAAGATGTTTGATGTTAAATTGAAGACAGCTGGTTTACGTCTTTCATCAGTCTTGTAGAAAGCTGAGATAAAATTGGACAATGAAACACTGGTCAGAGTTGTCAGCGCAGATCAAAGCACTCACGGAGTTTTAGAACTTTAATAGTTTAGAGTTTCATGTTTTAAACAATGCCACACTAAAACCTGTTGTTTCTGTTGGAGTTGGGTTCATAGTCTTTGTTAGTAGTTATTGATCGGTATTTGTATTAATATTCTCAGTGTTCAGTTGCAGTTTTATTTTGTGATTTCAAAATTTGAATTGTTGTGTGTATTTTATTATCTCACCAAGGAAAATTTTGGTGCATCTTTGTCTTTAACTTCAGTGTTCTGTTTTTTTCTCCTTACAGAACTACACCCAGTATATTCCTCTCTCCATATATGACCTGCAAACCTGGATGGGCAGCCCTTCCATTTTCGTCTATGATTGCTCTAATGCTGGCCTTATTGTCAAGTCGTTCAAACAGTTTGCACTACAGAGGGAGCAGGAGTTGGAGGTGAGATCACAGTCTGCTGCAATGCTTTCCTTGGTGTTTGTGCCACAGGGTTACATTTAAGATTGCTCTGCTATTTACAGCTGGAAAATGTGTTAAAACTATGTTGGAACGCAAATTAATTTGCAAATAATTTTGCCACTCCAATCTTTCTGGTTGAGTTTGCTATCCTATTAAGCTTGGAATAATTTTTTAATACACGCGCTAATTGAATGGTAATGTTAATGGAACCAATTTGTGCCCTAATGGTCTTTTCTGCAGAGATGAATGCTGAGGTGAACTAGACATATTCATTTTAGTTGCAAAAGTTGAGTCTCTGGGTGTGTATTTGGACACAGAGTTTTGTGCTGTTGAGCTGAACATGGAAATATGAAACAAAATAAACCTGGTACACAGAGGGTTTGTCACTGGTGACTTCAGTTTCACAGACTACTCAGGTTGAATGAGTTTCTAATGAGAAGCTGCCTTTGACCACAGGTGTAATTACTAATAAACTTATTGAAGTAAATCCAGAATGCACAGTGGAAAGGTTGATGGTTGGACTTGATGATCTTAGAGATCTTTTCCAACCTTAATGACTCTGTGTTTCCATTTGCGACTCAAGACTTACCAAGATAGCAGCTAGTTATTAATAGAGGGCAGAAGACTCGGTGACCAAGAGAAAAGAGTTTACAGCGTTATACAAAGCATGGATGAGAATTAATTTCAAAAACTGAATTGTTCAGATTCATGGAAAGTGAAGTCAAGCTGGAACTGGTGTTCCAGAGGGGCTGCTAGACTGATCAAGGTAATTGTTAGCCCGTCTTACTGAAAGGAGATTAGAGGAGCTTGCTGTTCTCTTAATCTGACACAGTGGAGGCTGAGGGAAACTGTGGTTAAGTTTATTTTGGGGGGAGATCCCCTTTTTTGGATAGCACAGCACTAGGCAGGTGCCATCAGGTTAGGCATAGTTCCACCAGAAACATAAAAATTAATTACAATATGTTTATAGTTGTGTTTGCAACCCCATTTTATTGGGTTTTCATTGTTCATGAACTATAAAGGCTGAAACTCTTAATGTGAAATATAAATCTTGTTCAGTCTCCAAAGAGAGGAAACACAAAAAGAAATGATAACTTGGGAGTGATAGAAAAGCAGTTAACGCTTCTCTAAGATACCTGAGAAAAGATAACGCTGTAGCTCTGCATGGTACATGGTCTTCTGTAGAAAGATGTCTCCAAAATAGAATAAAATAGAAAATGCACTTGAATAGAAAATATGAGGGGTTTGGCCTTTTGTTAGTAAATAAAGGATGGGTTATGTGTGTGAGTGTAGAGCTGTGTAGATAGAAAGAATTCTATTGGTTTCAGTCAGAAGAGGTTGCTCACCAGAGCCTGGGTTTTGTCCTGTGGGCAGGTTGCAATTGAAAACAGGTATTTTCCCTTCAGTAAGACGGCATCTCTGAGGGCGGGGAGTGTGAAGGCAGAAGCTCCCGCTTTGAAGGTGCTGGAGCCAGTTGAGCTGTAACTGGGTTTTGGTGAGATGGGGAATGGGCAGATGTGGACATAATTTTGTCTTTTGATTATAGCTTTGTGTTGCATAATTACAGGACAGCAATTAATCTAATAAAGGCTCCCAGTCCGTATTGTTCTTAAGGTGCCACAGCATTTCAAACGTTCCGGTTAAATCCCATTGATACAGGGACAGGGGTTTCGCTGGACTGCGAGGGCCTTGACTGTTTCAGAGAAATAGCTGTGAATTTTTTTAAGTTTCCAACTGGATGGGCAGTTAAGGATTTGGTTTAATATCTGGCTAAACAAAAGTCCATATTTTGCACATAGGAAACATCCATTTAGCAGCATGATTTGGTTATGGTGTGGCATAGTATTAAGTGTGATAAATCAGTTTAAAAGTTTATTTTTGCATTCAGTCCTGCCTCTGTTTTGGTTTTCTCCTGATATTTGTAATAGATAGCTATTTTTTTCCTTTCCAAAAGACAATTTTCAGATCTGGAAACTGACCCCAGCTGTTGCTTTCCAAACTACTGTCCTGTTTGGTGTCCTTAAGCAGGAGAGCAGCAAGGCTGGTGGTATTATGATGGCGATAAGGGTGCCAGGGAGGCCTGGCAGGCACTTGGCCTCACACTGCTGTAAGAGAGTGTGGGTGAAATGGTGAGAAACCACCTCGCTGTGCCTGCCCCAGGGCTCTGAGCTCTGCCCAGAACGCGCAGTGGAAGTGCTGGCACTGGGTGCTCTAAATCAGCTAATGAACTAGCTCTGACGATTCTGTGAGTGCGTATAAATACACCGTAATTGTGGAGAATTAAGCAGGCACTGCAACTGTGCTGTGCTAACAGTGATGGAACAGGAGACTGGTTATTTCTGATTAACTTTCTGTGTAATTGTGACACTGTTTCCTCTGACTCATGCTTGTCTCATACAGCACAGGTCTGCCCTGTCAAGGCCACGGAAGGCTGAAACGTGTCTCCTGTATCTTGTGCAGCCAAGCACACGTCTCACTTTTTGGTGTTCAGCTTTATTGTTTGAACTCTTCAGCAGCGTACCCTCAGCTGCATACTACAGTAACTTGTTTGGCCCCTTGTCTCGGTGAGAACTCACTGTTGGGGTGGGAGTACCTGTTTGTTCCCCCCAGCAGTGACTAACGAGGCCTGATTGGAGCTGAGGAACTCAGTTTTGATTTTTTTCACCTTCAACATTAATTCTCAAAAAATTAGCTTAGTGAAGCACAGCAGAATATTACCTGGCATTGGCACTGTGTCTGGGGGGAGAGTTTTTCTAATCGACCATCTGCTGGGAGAGAGGAACATCTCCTCTACTGTCGCCACATGAATGTCTTCCACAAGGAAGGAGGATTCGCACAGCAGGAACCATGTGGAGCTGGCAGGGCTGGAAATAACAACTCCCAGCTTCTGTTTTGGGGCAAGATTCCTCCCATGTTTACCTCAAACATGTCTGTTAATTCAGAGAAGCTTGGTTTTCTAACAAGTGCTTGTTTCGCAGTATAATTACATAGGTACATAAGTGTTTTCAGTTGCTGGGGTTTAAAATACATCTATTATTTCCCTCTCTGTTAATAACAAGCAATAATACTCGCAAATTTGTTAGATCTTCCTCTGGATAGACAGAGCACTTACAAGTAGCAAACCTGAGTGTTCCTTAGCTTGGGCAGCTATAAATTGTTTTCAGAAGAAATTGATTACCACCATCTTGCAGAAATGATAAAATGTCATCTATTACAGTATAACTGATAAATTAATATTACCACTATTCTTTTGTCTGAAAGGCCGTGGATTGGCAGTTGCCCTGAAATAACATGGAGTAACACAATAAGTACTCTGATAGTGAGGAATTTTTGCTTATGAACCTTATACAGGAAAATAAGCTTCGTTTTGCCTTAAGATTGTGCTTCTTCTGGAAGAAGTTATGAGTTGTTTGTGGCCTGCTGCAAGGTCTGCATCTCCCTGATTGCTTCAAAAAGTGACATGTGAAAAAAACCCAATTAAAGATTGTAGGTAAATGCTTAATAATAATAATTTCATATATGGTAATTTTACATAGTTTGTTTACTATTCTTACTGTTGTAATTTTTCCAATTTATGTTTTTTAGTCTTTTTTTAGCTGCTTTCATATTCCATATCATGCCCTAATAAAAAGTCATGAGGGGATCAAGCAGTCTTGAAAGTTTGACTTCGTGGAAGTTCTAAGGATGCGAAATAAGTGGTCATAGTGGTCTTTGCTCAACTCTCTGTATTTTTTCTTTCTTTTTCCTCCTTTCACACTTACTTTGTAAAAGTGTGGTTTGCTACATCATTATCCCTAGAAGTCTGACAAGCGCTGTAGTGGCTAGCTGGTGCTGTGTGTTCACTTTATGGTCGTTTATATTTCATCTCCTAATAGACAAATGCTTACGCTGCATGTGTCACTGCTTCTTCAGTTCATCTTATTGTGTAGAAGCCAAGAGCAGAGCAGGTCATGGAGCATGAGCTATGTTCCCGTAAGAACTGAGAGTATGACAAATGTCAACTTGTCAATGTTTCATACTACTCAGAAAGCACAAAATCCATCTGAATGTACTTCCCACCTACGAAGCCCATTTATGAGGCTGCCCAGAGGGCACAACTTTAGGAAAAGAATAGCCATAGCTAAGCAGTTTGCCTGTTTTATACTTATAAATCTGTGAAGAGCTAATGATTTTCCACATTGTGTCTCATGCCTTTCTTCTCAAAGAAAAGATCTTTGCAGTATTTTAATTACCTTTTTTTTGTTATTACTGTACATCTTAAGTTTTATTGAGAGTATATCACTAGAGGACAAGTGATGACTTGCTTGTAGCTTCATTTCTACCCAAGGTATGACATGAATCTTTACTGAAAGCAGCATAACTCGACTGAGAGCAAGGACAGGTCTTAGCTAATTTGGACAACTTGAGAATGCCAAAGTGTGTCACTGCTGCCTCTGGGATTAGAATGGGGAAAAAACTAGTATTTATTATAAAGAATCAAAAACTTATTAGACTTTGTGAAAAGGCAGCTGAAACGTCTCCAGAGCTTACCAGCTGCTTTGCTAGACAAAAGGGGTATGATTGTGCCAGGCTCTGGGTTTGTAACACAAGTATTCTCTTCCCTTTCAATCCGTCTGGGACATCAAATGGATTTCCTCTCCAGATTGATGGAATTTTTCACATTTAAAGATGATAAAGTATGAGTTTATTTGTTAACTGTATCGCCTTGCTCAGTTGGGAAAAAGAATGGAACGGCTAAAGTGCTGGTCTTTGAAAAAATGTGCTTCTGTTACCTCCGATAACATAGCACGTAAATCACTTTGATGGGTCTCTGCTTTCTACCTCATACATGAAAGGGCAATGAAGACACTGCACCTGTTGCACTTCTCTGCCCTATTCCTTTAAGAACCTTTGAGTAACATAGCTCAAAATTTTGGATGGTTGAAGTTTACCTGTTTCAAAAAGGCACTGGGAAGATTATTGATGTTTTTCATTCTGTGAATTATTAGTCTCAAAAATCATACTCTTAATGAAAGTTTTTGTTAGGAGAATAACTGCAGGTTTGACAAATGGGCGTATTGGTATATATGGTATTTCTGCTGAATAGATTGATGTTTGGATGGGTTAATCAGGCGCAGTAGTGCAGGTCAGAATTTTAGAAACTCAGCTCTTCCCAATAGACTTGGCCCTGATTTAAAAAAAAAAAACCAAACCTGAATATGCCCATGTCTATGTCTGCTCCATTTCCCATTTTTTCCTGCCTTTTGAAAATTGATCTACAGTGTGTGTAGTGAAAGAGTCGAGGAGCATTTACGTTCCTCTCTGCAGATGCACAAATGCCACTGGACCAATGCACTCCATCAGGGTGTGACTGGCATGAAATCCACACTAATGTGTCTCTCAGTTCTGTGTATGTTAAACAGGTGATTATGCACCATTAAATATAAACTAATCCAGTCTTGGAAAATGATGTCTTGTTAGAACAGTTCTAGAGCTTGAGATGCAAAATCTTAAATCAGAATTATTTTTCAGTGTAATGTTCACTGCTTATAGCAGAAATTACCACATTTTTTCCATCCAGAGGAGTATGTGTGAGGACCTTGAACCCTTTTACTAAAGCATTGATTAAAACTTGTGCCTGCTGATATGTCAATATTTGCATTGCAGAAGGCAGTGCATATTTCTTTTCCTCTTTTTGTTGGAAGACAGCCTCTTTACTTACCAACAGTAATTTTCTCTCTTCCCTTTTCCAACTTGACCTTTTTGCTCTAGTGAAGTAGAAAGATGTATGGGAGAAACACAGTGAGTTCAGCATTCTTCTGGCTTACCAGCAAGAGTCATCTGTATGCTCCACGGCAGGAGATGCTGCTTTGTACAGCCAAATGAGTTGCTTTTTTCCATTTGAAGCTACCGTGCCATCTGTGGTGAATGGTTATGAGGCAAAAGAAGGATGAGTTTTGCTTAAATGGAAAAGAAAGAATAATTAACCCATCTTGCTTCTACAGCACTTGATTCCAAGCTGGCAGATGTGAACTGAACTCAGAAGTGTTGATCACAGTTCAGTCTGTTGCAAGTTACTGGTTTTGGTGTGTGGTATTGTTAGTGTAAATACAGTTAAATACTGTCAGTTATATACTAGTTAAAGCCATGGCTGGTGCTGCCATAATCTTAAATTTCTCCGACTCCAAAGATCCATTGAATTTTGTCAGGTCTTCTCTGTTTATTTTCAAAACAGAAATCCACTTGACTGAATTCACCACCTGATATATTGCCTTGGTCTCTGCAGGTGGCTGCGATTAACCCAAACCATCCACTTGCTCAAATGCCTTTGCCGCCCTCGATGAAGAACTGCATTCAGCTGGCGGCATGTGAAGCCAACGAGTTGCTGCCCATGATCCCTGATCTGCCAGCTGACCTTTTCACATCATGCCTTACTACGCCGATCAAAATTGCTTTGAGATGGTGAGTGTCTTAATTTGTGTAGCTTGTCTGTGGAAATGATAGATTTGTTAATCCAAATGCTTCCTCTAAACTAATGTTTCCCTGCGGTATTGAATTACTGGATTTGAACTATGCATTTGGGAAGCATTTTATTAATCAGAACTAGAAAGGTGAAAATATTGTTATCTTCTACTTATTACATTTTAGATTTCAGCTCAATATCTGAGTTTTCTCAGATTAAGGGATTTACTGTTCTGGGAATTAAATATGTGCTTCAAAGAGCAGAAATAGTACGTAGTGCAATATAAGTTTTTGTAAATTGTACAAATCATATTCCAAATATTGCAGTTGCTGTAAATAATACAGTAGCATTGAATAATGCTGTGGTGCAAGAAATTGAGCGATAAACCAAAGAGATGTTATGGAATACCATACCAAGGTAATTAGGCAGAAAGTTATAAAAGACTGCTGCAGAGAGCAGGAGCTTTCGAAGAGCAATTTTTTTACCCAACACCAGAGAGGATCATGAACAATTGTGGGTTCCAGCTGAGGACATAGCGTGAGAAATCCAGTGTGCACGCCCAGGTAGTGTGTGGCCTTGCTGATTCATTCCTGTCGGCACATTTCACTTGACTCTCTTGAGGTTCTGCGTACTCTAGAATGAAAGACTACAGGTCGCTTGCCAGACTTGGTTAAAACAGACAAAAGCCTCTGGGCACTGCAGGTGATGGTGAGTAATGGAGTCACCACAGCTTCAAGAGTGACTGGCTGTCTTTTGCATACACTGGTAATAACTTAGAGTTCTTACACTCTCTGTGACGTATATAAGCAACAGACTGAGCGCGTTAATTTGACAGGTTGTGTTTTAGATACCTACTGCCTTTGGCTGATGCCTTTGCTCATGTAAAGTACAGCACAAGACCTTATCAATTTTTTGCTTAGTTTTTGATTTTGTGAACTCACAGCATAATTCCTCACAGAAGAGTCCCAGCTTGTAAACACGGGCAGAAGTCTTGGATAATTTTGAGAAGCAGGGCAAAGAGCTTCAGGGATGTTAGGAATGTTTTTGAGGGAAAGTTTTGAGAGATTCAATGAGAAAATGTATTTTCTGAATCAGATGTCATGGACAAGCAGTCCAAAGTGATGGGAGACAAGCCAAAAGGAACATAGCCCTCTAAATGGTTTAGGCAGGCATGTGCTTCTCTCATAGCTTTAGAATCCTTTTTATCTTACTTTTTCCTTCTTCTGTTTTCCAAACAGAACATTAAGTTGTTTTCTAAGGTACCAATCTGGTTGTTACACTGACCACTTGTCAAAACTCACAAGTGAGCACTTGCAGATGTGCAGCAGGATTGAGCTTGCTGATTAGCCAGAGACATTTAATCTCACCTAATCCCAAGAGAATGATGTGCTTCCCTTCTGGGACAGGTGAAAGGAAAGAGGAGGTTAACTTCCCGTGTAGCTGTGACTGCGACAGTTCTTCATTGGCGGCACGGAGCTTTGCTACCTTGCCCTTCCGTGTGCTGACGTAATGGTAGGCTCTGAGCTCTGCCCGCTGGGTGAGGTTTCTTAAGCTGCCTGCACAAATTCTTCTCTTCTAAAAGCTAAAGAAAGTTACCATGCAGCAAAATTCCTTTAGGGATGTTTTATAACCATGAAAATATGGTTGCAGGGAACTGCTTTTATCATGTGGCTGCTATTGGATCATTGCTATCCAAATGTGAAGCAATTCAGATTTCTACTGGGTTGATCTATGGAGAAAGGCTGAAATTTAACTCAAATGTTCTGCCTGGTAGCTCAAGACTGGCAGCAGATGACATGAGTGCAACTTGGTAAATACCAGCAATGCTTTTTGAAACATTGCTTGTTGAGTGAAATATAAAAGCTAATAAATGAAACAAAAAGTGACACAGGATTCAGCAAACTGGGGGGTTGAGTTCAAGTTCTAAGGAGTGTTTTCACCAAAACACCATGTTACTGTGGAGAGGAGAGGATGAAACGATTGCTTTTCAGGGTGGAGGCACTGAGGCTTGCAGTTTTTCTGAATAACTCATTATTGTGTGTTAAATCAATACTGCTAGGACACTGTTACAGCGCTTAATTCTTGTTTTCATTAATTCATAAAAATCTTTGTGGGAATCCCTAGCAGGGACTTCGATGCCTGTTGAAGATTAACTGGTTTATAGCAAACTGAATGTTTGTAAGTGAGGTGAAAGCTGTTGGCATCGAGACTCGGGGTTCTCCTTCCCTTGTGATTATCAGAACCATACTTCACCGTTTGTGCCATATTTAAAATGAAAATGCTGAAGCTTTTTATGAGAGTTGTGAGGTATTGGTTTATTTTTGCAGGAAGTCTCCTCCAAACACATGAATTGCTTACACAACAGTGTTCGATGGACAGTTTCTATACACTGAGAGAGGGGGTTTGGTTATTGTGATCTGCTCGGGAATTTTCTGTTGCTTCATCTCCATGGGAACGCGGCTGAGGGGGTGATCAGGGCAGGTTCTCGAGCAGAGCTATACCTGCTGCAAACGAGATATTCTGAGAGTTGGGTCTGGGTTGTGTTTGACAGGGAAGGCATTTGTAAAAATGCAGCCCAGGGGAAGGGTTTAACACTATTAAACCTTGACTGTTCTTGGGGCTGAAGCTGGTAGATGCCATGTGAACTACTGGATAGTGAAGCATTCCTGGCTATATCCAATCCAGTGGTGGTGTGTGTTGCTTACTGCACACGCCAAATTTTCTCCTCTCTTCTTTAATGAAGATTATGCTCCTTTTATATTCCCTATTGCTTGGCTTAATTGTGGTTGTGTGTTTATCAGTGCAAGTCCTTTAAAGAATAAGTGCTTGCCTGTAGAGCATTGTTCACTGCTGTTAAACAGCATCCATGCAAAGCCAGACCCTCCGCCTGTATCCCAGCTGTTTGGTGCAAACTGTATATTGGTGTCCTATAAGCAGGCAGTTAACCAAAAATAAAGTTGTAAACCTTTGTCATTAAATCTTCAGTCTTGCTCTTTTATTAAAGCTGATCCAGAACCCTGCAGAATTGCTTTTGAAATACAACATTTTGCAATTCTAGACAGACAGGCTAATGAGGTTTCATATACAGAATTTATGGGGAAATAAAAGTTTGATGAGTAAATTTCTATACTTCCCATCTTGTGCTCTGTATTTTAAGTAAACAGCTGATGGGCACAATCACTCATCAAATGGGGTTGCAACTGCATTCATTTCAGTCTAATTTCAGGGAAAGGAAAACTGGTACTGGTAGGAGAAGCACAGGTCAGTTGTGCCCTTCCGAATGCAGTGCATGAAACCCTTAATGGCAGTTCTGACCTTTCTGCGAATCCAGCACATGAATTCCAACTAACTCAGTACTGATTATCTTTGTGTGTAGTGACTGCTGTGAGCTGACGTATTCCAAATATATGTTGTAACTAAATATAACTACATACGAGGCAGGCTTAGAGATAAGCCGTATGGATTGTTAATCTTGACTGATAGGCATGAAGTGGGAAGCAGGCATAGCTATTGCAGAAATGGGCAGAAATTAGTGTGTGATTGGGGTACTGTTTTACGCAGATCTGTGTCTCGTGCTGTCTAAAGCAAAGACAACTATATTGGAAGTTGTGATCAGTAGTGCGTCATGTGCTGATGTTATCAACCGTCCCCTAAGACATAAACACACTGCAATTATATTTTCAGTTTTACACAGCAGAGAGAAGGCTGTCCTTATCTGAACTGTCTTAAGGACCCTGTGGCTATGAACACTGAAGCCCAAGAGTAACAGGGCTCCTGAAAAGTGCTGGAAAACCCCCAAACCAAAAAGAAAGTTTGGGAACTGCTTAGACTCGGGAATTTCAGAAATGCAGTTGGTATATCAGAAGCCAAATGTAGTGAGCTTGTAAGTGCATGGAAAAAGGGGCTTGACTTGTGGCAGCTGATTTTCTGTTGGGTCAATTAAACAAAACTAAGTGTGGGTTTGTTTTTTTTTTTACTAATGTATTTATTTTGCATTTCTGCATAAAATTTTGAGGGTTAACTGAACCAATCCTCTGTCTCAAATTTAATTTGAGGAACTAAATTGAGTTTCGAAATACTCCTGTGATGTGTGAGCAGAACCCAGGTGAGCGGTGTCATGCGTGTTTCTGGTTATCTTCTTTATTGCCCGGCATTTATTGGTACACGTACGCGTAGCTGAAACATATTTCGCCTGGTGTTTGCGGTGATGACACCAACCATCACTTGACAAGCTGAGAGAGTTGAGGTTATTCAGCTTAGAGAAGACCTTATAACAGCCTTCCAATACAGAAAGGGGCTACAAGAAAGCTGGAGAGGGGCTCTTGGTCAGGAAGTGCAGGGAGAGGACAGGGGGAAGGGTTTGTAGTTGAAAGAGGGGAGGTTGAGATGAGAGTTTAGGAAGAAATTTTTCTCTGTGAGGGTGGTGAGGCACAGGAGTCATGGCTTCCGCATTACTGAGGTGTTTAAGGTCAGGTTGGATCGGTAAGCCCCCTGATCCAGTGGGAGGTGTCCCTGCCCATAGCAGGGTAGGCAGGTGAAACTGCATGAGCTTAAAGGTTCCTTCCAACCCAAACCATTCTATGACTCTGAAGTCTGAGCTGGTTTATGTGCTGGCCACAGTGCGATACAGCAGCTCCCTAAGGAAGTGCTGAATGACAGCAGTGTATCTAATATGTTTGCATGGGAAAATACCTGTCTGTGGGTGCACTCAAAGGTGCACCTGTCCTGTGGTTGTAGCAATTGTAGGAAGGGCTTGGCATGCTGGCATTTCTCCTATTGTGTGCCCCGAATGTCTGCATGTGTTGGGTGAGCTTTCTGCTTCTAATCCAACAAGCTGTAATCAAAAGCTTTGTGCTTAGGACAAATCTGTACAAAAAGGAGGCTAATGTATTTGTTTGCCCTGTGGCAAAGGAGCTCTGCAGCCAGGAGAGAGCCTGCTCGTTTCTTCTTGGACACTTGCTACCCGGCCTGGTGGACACTGACTGTGCTGAACAGGGTTAGGATGCCCGTCCTTTTTATGTGTTGTTTCTTGCAACAGCATGCAGTGCTGTCCTGTAAAGCTCTGAGCCTGTAAAATATTGCTGAATGGGAGAGGTTAGATCAAATCATAGCTCAGATGAGAGGCTTCTGAAGTAAATACTGTGTGATATGGTGAGAGGTGGAGCTCTTCTCTTTTTTTATAGAAAGCAAATGTGTAACAGTACAGAGCTGTGCTGGTGTTGTTGTGGTCCTCTTTCAGATATGTCGTAATGCAGAAGCATTGAGCGGAGGAGTTAGAAAGTCTTCTGGTATCCTCAGTCTGCAGGGAGGCTCCAGCCCAATTCCGATGACCTAATTCTGCCGTGCAGAACGTTGCCTGCAGATTTTGTTTGAGGGAAGTTGTTTCCCTGCACGGTTCTGTAAAGCAGAGCTGCCAGATTTTTATATTTTAGCAGAATTTATCGGTATCCCACTGTAGTGTTCACAGGTACTTTTATGACTTCTTTTTATGATAGATGGCACACACATCAGAACCACAGCCTGGGGACCACTGAGCTTTTTGGACACCATCCCTGTGATGGATGTGCTGCAGGCAGGGGATGTCACAAGAGAACTGAAGGGTCCTCAAGATTACAAAATAGGCTCTGCACATCTTGTCTTTAGAGAAGAAGTAATTGTTCTCTCCTTTACCTGGGGAAGAGCCTTTTGGATGTGAATAGCGTGGCTCTGCTGAAAGGAGGAGCTCCTTCTGTGGCCTCCCCAGGTACTGCTGGATGCGGGCAGGAGGTTTCCCAGCCAGCTGAGCCCTCCTGATTCACACTGCCCATGGAGCTTTCTGTTCCTTCACAGGGTGAAGTGTAGAGACTAAATATCAACCTGTATTGCACTAGGGGAAAATTCTTCATTAATCAACACACTGGATCTCTAAAATATTGGGGAAATGGGCTGGAAAACTAGAGATATCACTAAGTCCTTTCTCAAGTTGAATTTGATGGGTTTTATTCCTAGATCTGTTGTTTCCCACTCCGGCCCTCTGGGCACAAAGCATATCCCCAAGAGTGTTGAAGGAGGGAGTCAGACACTTGGAAACTGGGCTGTAGTCATGTTGTCTTCCCACACTCGCTTGGTTTCAGCTGCTCCTGGGATTTTCTAGCACAGCGAGTGGTAGCACTAACGGGATTCTGCATCTTCCAGGGCCGGTGTTCCTGGCATAGTTGTATTTGTAGTGCAGAGGAAATAGAGTCAGCACTTTTATTTTTAATTAAATAAATGAGGTGCTTGAACTTGACGCATCCACCTCATTCCCTCCCTTTCTCACTTTCCTGCCTGCGGTGCCAGATCTTTTTACGGAAACCCAGCCAATGCTAATCACTATTCCAGAAGCAGAAACCTCCTCGGCTCTTATGTCGTCTTACTCTTCCCGAGAGACCATGCTGGATGACTGTGAGCCCTTTTCTCCCCACTATGTGTTGGCAAACTTGTCACTGTGACAGTTACAATACCCTGGTTTTGACACCCGACGACGGAAATCACCGCATAATCATGAGTGTGACAAACATTGAGGGCCTCGCTTGATTCTCATTATGCCGTGGCAAAGTTTTCTACCCAAACACCATTTTAGAAGCAGAAACACTATAATAAACTTCCTTCTGTATTCTTCCCACAGAACCTTGCCATGAAATATTCAATTAGTGTGTTTTATTTTCTTCTCCGCAGGTTCTGTATGCAGAAGAGTGTCAGGCTGGTGCCAGGAGTCACGCTGGATTTAATAGAGAAGTAAGCTAGATTTTATGTTTTTTTCTTTCTGTTGGTCTTATTTTACTCATTATTTCTAGCATTTCTCTTGTTTGCCTGCAAGGAAATTTCTTTGGAAAGTGTCTCACAGAGTCTGCACCTACAGTATTTGTCACTTCTCACCTTACCATGTGTTGCTGAAATAAGCAGTTGCTCATGGAGCGGTGCCGCAGCAGCGAGTTACAGCTGCGCTGGGGCTTGGCTGGGCTTGGGGAGTTCAGAGTCCTGTAGCTCCCACTGCCCATGCTGTCATTCCAGACTAAGCAGAGAAATAGCAACTGCAGATATGGGTTGTGGCCTTGTTCCTGGAGAAGCAATGCACGTGGCTGCTTTCAGTGTGGGTTTTGACCATGGGAGTGGTGACAGAGGAGACTGCTCACATACCCCTGCATCACCAAAACTGACTGATGGACAGAAAAACACCTATCAAAAAATACCATTTCTCACCTCATTGTTCTGTTGCCTCACTGTTCTTTGTCTGATAGTCGGTTATGTTCCAGATTTAACACCACTGAAACATGTTTTAATCCTTCTGTCCAAGCAGTATTCGAGTGTAATTACTGGTTGTCAGGCAGCTGAGGCAAACTGATTAACCCAGACAACTGTTCCTCAAATTCTGCTTCAGTTTTTACAAACAAGGTAGACTTTGAAATAATAATTGTTCACTGTAGTTATTGCTGCTTTCTAAGAATTTTTTTTAAAAGAGAAATATATTGTTAAAGACAGGGCAATCGACGCGTGCAGCCACTGAATGCAGTTCTATGTGCCCTGTCGATCATTTTTGAATGCCCTGTTTTTGGAACACACACAAACTGTCTGGGATTGCTTAATTAAAGATCATTCATTCGATTTCTGAGAAATTTTGACTCTAGAAATACTGCTGTTGAGATTAATTAGAACTCTTGTGACACATGGATGTCCAGAGTCCAGTTACTATCTTTTGCATAAAATGAAAACTGTAGAATTGAAGGCTATCATGAAAGGGGTTGGGAGCACAGGAATCTGGATAATAAGCCTGAATTCTTCACAGAAATATATTATGATACTTCCTTTTTTTTAATAAGCTTCTGCATGGTATAGCAAAGCACGGCAATCATTCATCGCTCGTGCTGCCAAAAGCAAATTGTCTGTTATAGCAGAAGCAATGAGGGTAAGATTGCATCAGCTAAAACTTCTTATTTAGTTTTTGCTTTAGTTAATCATTCCATGTTAACTTGCATGTTTTACATTCAGATGAGGTTAAAACTGCTTCTCGATGATACTAGCGCTTCCACAGTGCATATTTTAGAATGGTCAGGCTCATCAGTGATATTTAGGTATTTAATCATGCTAATTTTATATGTGGAAATTTGATTATCCTATCTCATCTCAGCTGGGGAAACTAAACGAGTGATTCTTGTAAAGCTGTGTTTCAGAGGTGCTAATCTTATCAAAGTAAAAATAGTTCTTCAATTTGCAACTAAAATAATAGAGGCTGGAGCCTAGCTTTCAAAGGGAGTGTTGAGAGCGGCTTTCAGAGGTGCGGCGGTCTAGGAACAGGTCCACCACTGGACAGTGTTTTCTCTGAAAGCCCTGGTAAAAATGTGGTGGTTTCTTTTCCTTTTGGTTTCAGGGAGATGAGAAGTAGGAAGGAGATCTGCCCGGGGGTTAACCTGGTTTTGCCTGTGTCCTTAGAGGGTTGGGAACAGGGATTTTGTCATGAGAAGGTTGGTTAGGTGGTCCTGAAGTTAAAGGCTATTTGGTGTAGAAAGGTATGTAGTTACCTGGCTGTTGTTTAAATGGGGACAGTGGTTTGGCCATTGCTGGCTGTTGGGCAGCAAAGGTAAGAAGAAATTCTTCCTGAACTGATGGGCTCATCAGTGTGGACAGAGATCACCTCAGGCCACTGGATGAATGTGTTCCAGAACAATGACGATATTATGCTAATTGCTACAAGAGTCTATGTAGTCAAAGAACATATGGCGAGGGTCGATGAAGGTCTGAGCCAGATGGCTCAAGGATTGGCTTCCCTGAACACTCAGATGTGCTGCTGAGGGTTAAATACTCTTTAAATAATAGTTTACTGGCAAAAAAAGGAGGAATCTTCAGTATTCGTGATTCTTGTTGGTTAATGCCCAGCACACGTGCGTTCTTTAAAGGCTGTATTCATGGAAGGCATGCCAGAAGGAGATTCCTGTGGATGTAAAATATTTAAACCTCATTGTCTTAATCTGCTACATATATCAATTATAGAAACACATGTTTTTTAATACAGTCTCGAGATAGGTCTTGAATACTTCCTGGGTTGCCTATGTGTATACTGTAATTTATAATTTACTTGTCTTTAAACCTGGGGAAAGAGTTTATATTGCAATTAAGCTGCAGATTTGAGACTAAATTAGTCTGCGTGTTCTTTCAAGAGCTCAGATTTCTAATTATCTAGGCTAAGCCAGTATCCTGATGAATAAACGTGTGGTGGATCCTGATGTGCATTTATGTTACAGATCTGCTGAGATGAAGCCAAAATAATCCCTAGTTTAGAAGTAAAGATCTTTGCTGGAGCCAGAGAGTAAAATATAAAGGAAAAAAAGGAAGGAAAATTATGTTAGTGGAGTGCTGGGAATTTAGGAGCCTCTGGCTGCCACTTAATGAGATGCCTCTGTGACAGCATCAATGTCAGGCATTCCTGCTGCCTTGCTTGGTCTTTTCTGCTTGATCACACACCACCCAGTCCTCTGTCTTGGCAGAACTCGTGGTGTGGCTGCTGAGTGAAATGAGCTGGGACTTGGTTCTGCTTTTTACGAATTTTGGAAAAAATCCTAAGGAATGGTTAAACTTGGGTCGGGGTGGGAATACAAAGTTGGGTAAGAAGAATTGGGGATGTAGGAAAATGTTTTTGTCTGCCTTGCTGCATTAGGCTTCCTCCCTGAAATCACTTGCAGAGGAAGAATGGCTTTCCTGGGATTCTTTCCCTGAGTCTGTTTTGCAGAGGGATGGAATTCTCTAAACAAAAATTCCAGTGACCCAAGAGCTTTTTTCCTGCCTCTGGTGGGGCTGCTTACAAGGCTGTCTTTTCAGATGACTACATGAATATTGTGCCACCAATCACTTTCACAGCTGGAAAAGAGCCGGGTCCCTTGCTGCTGGGGTTTTGTGAGAAAGGACCTGTTCAGAATGTCAGCTCTGAGTCACGTAGGCAGCAGCAAGGTGGGAGGAATTCATCTTACTGCAGCGTGTGGTGTTGCCATTCTGAGAGCAGAGCACCCATCTCTCGGCTGTCATTCACCAGCACAAAATCCATTTATAAAAATCACTAGAAATAACAAATTTGAGACTAAAATTAATTTTGTTTCCACTTTAAGTATCATAGAATATCACAGACTGGAAATCATTAATGTTTTAATGTGTATTGATTATTGATGAGTAATGATTCAGCAGCAGCCGATTTAAAGATTCAAGTAGGAAAAATGAAATCCCAAGATATCCCACAGTAAAAGTAATGTAATTGGAGAAAATATGGAAATTATGCTGTAATTTAACAAATACCTTTGGTGCTTACCCTCAGAACTTTGACTTGCCTTCAGAATGGTGAATTGGGGGGCAGGCAAAGGAGAGCAGCTGGTTACTATCATCATTTTTCTCCCTCAGGTGATCCCAGTAGCAAATACCAGCTACTCCAGTTCCTTGTTAGTACCTTTTCATCTGCCAGGCTGGCACACTGTGTGTTGTGGCTGGAGGGACCTGGGTTAACATCACCCAGGACTGGGCTGGGGTGACACCAGCAGCCAGTCAGGCTGAGCATGTTGGGTAAATGGAGGATGCAGAGCCATGCTCTCATGCTGCCTTCCCGGTCACTGCTCAGGAAAACAAGCTTTAGCACTCTCGCCTCGAAGCTTAACATGAACAGCAGCTTTTTGCTAACACTTTGAAGTGAGTGCAGCAGTCTTGGAAGAGAGTTTATGGTGTTGAGAGTCATTGGAAATGATAGTTTGGTTGAAGACTGAGTATGGAAACCAGCACTTCTGTTTAAATAAACAAAATCATCATCGCTGGGTTAGCAAATGTGGCCAAATGCTAAACTGAAATTGTGTTTCTATCATGATACTGTATTGCTTTCTAAAATACACTGCTTACCTGGTGCGAGGGAATCCTGACAGAGCTGCTGGTGTGCGGGCTTGGCAGAAATTGGAGATTCTAAACTAAAATGGGGAAAGGCATTGATTGATATCAGCCTTCCAGTACTGAAAGGGGCTCCTGGAAAGCTGGGGAGGGGCCCTTGATTGGGGAGTGCAGGGACAGGATGAGGGGGAACAGTTTTAACCTGAAAGAGGGGAGGTTTAGATGACATATTAGGAAGAAATGTTTTCCTGTGAGGATGGTGAAGCCCTGGCCCAGGTTGCCCAGAAAAGTGGTGGCTGCCCCATCCCTGCAGGTGTTCAAGGCCAGGTTGGATGGGGCTTGGAGCATCCAGTGAGAGGTGTCCCTGCCTGTGACGGGGAGGCTGAAACTGGGTGATCTTTAAGGTCCCCTTTCAACCCAAACCATTCCATGATTCTGTGATTAAAAGAAAAAGTTCTGTTACTTTCGCTAGGCTGGATAGGGATGAACACTGTTGCCTCTTGGGCCAGTGAGTAAAGGCAACTGAAGGCAGAAGGATAGCTAGGATGTTGGCAGGATGTGGTCCCTCTGCAGTAGATTGGTGTCACCACAACTGCCAAAAGTTAAGGTCTCTTTGGAGCTTTTTAATCAACTGTCTGCTATTCTGGACTATCCAAATTCTGAAATATTGCAGCCTGGGGTTTTAAATATTTATTATTTTATTTATAATGGGGAAACTATAGATCTTAGTTTGCCTTTAGATCCAGCCTAGGTGGCTTTCAGCCCATTGATTTTATTCTGGAAAATTCAGTGGAAGGCATTAGAGCACATTTCAGTGTTTCAATAAGCAACATCAGCCACAGCATAACAGAGATGCTGGGCTGCACTGCCTGAGGGTGCTTGGGAGGGCTTGAGTTGAGGAAGAACTTTGATTTTTAAGACGTTATTCTGAAAAGTTTCTCATCTGTAATAAATCTGGTTTTATTGAAATGGAGTATTTAATTTTATCACCATTGTTACAGGGTATCTGTCTCTAGTGCAGGCAAAGCCTATTGTAAATACAAAGTGAAGATTGTACTCAAAAGCTTGGTTTTCATGGCAACACTTCTTTCATATCTTTATACAGCGAGATGACAGGGTTGAACATGAGTGTACAAAGCTTTACAGCACTCTCGAACAAATAATTTAAGAACCTCAAACATTTTGTCTTTCTTGAGTGGTTTGCTGAGGTTTCAGGAGCCCAGTCACAGCGTGCCCATAATCATTCATGTCATTCCGTGGTGAGGAAGCATTGTCTTTGAGCACAGGAACTGTGTTGATCCTGTCTAAGCAGCTCCTGCCAGCGCAAGAGATTTCCACAGCATATATCCCACTGGCGTTTCTCTTACATCATTTTCCATAGTGTGCTCCTTCCCTTTTATTCTGGAAAGAGTGAAAAGTGACATATACTTATGTTATTTTAATTCCCCACACTACCATTGTAGTGAATGTTTGCATCAGTGCCAAAGCATCTTGTTTTCTGAAGTCTAAGTGTCATATTGCATATCCCAATTTATATATATTGTATTCCAAAAGCAGAGATAATGATGGAGTCGATCCATAGGGAAAACCTGGCATCTTTTGAAGCAAATGCTTCCTCTGTAATTAAAGTGATTCATGGGATTTTGCTAAATTGCTGACAAGGACATTGATGGTTACACCTAGCACAAGCTCTTTAGTGACCCTGACATTTTGTAGTCCTCACTTCTCACGATAGACTGCCGTGATTTAGGTCTCTGTAAAGGCATCTGTCAAGAGGGTGATGGAAGAAGCAATTGCAAGTCCAGAGCTGTTAAATTGCAGCCAGCAGCTGAGACAGCTGCCCTTTTTCCCTTTTCTTCCCCTCCCTCCGAAACAGTTTTTACAAATGAGATCTGCTTTGTCCTTACTGCCAAAGGCGCTCACTGATTGTCAAAGCGTAACATGAAAGACATCAGGAGAAGTGAAACCAAGAAGACAGCAATATTCCTTGTGGAGAAAAGTGCATTCTGGAGCCTCGCGATGTTCTCGTTATGTAGATGCCCAGAAATTAAAAAAAGCTTTAGTTTATAGCCACAGGTTGGATTTGAAAGAGCACAGTGCACGAGGGAAACGTTCTCACCCCAAAATATTATACCTGAAAAAGGACCGTAAGTAAATTTTTGTAGTGAACTCTGCAAAAATACCAACAGTGAAGTGACCTCTTCTTAATGGGAGAGATAGAGATTATATTTAAAAGACAAATCTAACTGATTATTTCAAATAAATCTTTAGAGCTGTGTGAGGAAACAGTTAGGAGAGTGCTGTTTCTGCTGACTTTCTGATGGAGATGTTGGTTATTTTAATGTAGTGCTGCGGTGCAGCTCTCCTAACTAGGGAGGAGGTTGGTACCTCTGATTTTCAGTGGGGATGGAATTCATCTGACGTGTTGGTGGGCTAATTCACTGTCACCAGAGCATGCAGTCTGAGAGTTAAGTCACTCTTCTGTTGCCTTCGGAAGATAAACTTTAATTCTCAAAGATGATGGAGATCAACTGTTGTGGAGTAATCCTGTGTTAAAAATCCCTTCCTCGGATCACTTGGCTTGTCATTGGAGCAGTGCAAACTGTCCTTTCTGGGATGAGAGTCTGAGTAGTGCCATCTCGGCACAGAAAATCTGTTGTGTTTATTTTCATCTGCCGATTTAGTGCTGACTGTTCCAACGTTAATGGGTTCCTGCATGCAGCACAGAGAGCAGCCCTGCTGCCGTTTCCTTCTAACGGCTGCTTTCCAGTGCTGGTTCAAAAGGAGGAAGCTTGGAAGGGTTTGGTGCAGTTAGGAAACGTGCTACCCTTTCTCCTTGCTCGGTCTCTACCCTCACCCTTAATACCTAATGCAGAGGCTTTTGAAATGCTGAACAGCATTAATCTTCACAGTGCTGGAGCCAGGTACAAAATTAGTGTCTTCCTGACTATACATGAGGGCAGAAAGAAAATGAACTCTCCTGATGCTACAATAAGGTGTCAGAATGACATCCTATTAATTTCTGCTTCTTGACTGCAGTCCCTTTGCAGCTGGCTCTATTTTCTATGAATCTTGCCATCAGTCTTAGAAAGGACCGTGACATTGTGGAAGAATACCAAATGCATTTTAAAATTCAAAATAAAACCTATCCTACAGTAATGAGCAATTATTTCAAATCTTTATATACAAAAAAGAAGCAGTGTACCTTGTTCCCCAAGCAAGGAGATTATTCAAGTCACAAGGAGTTTCTGAGGCTGTGCTACAAGCAGCAACTTTTTGTGTTCCTGTTTAGTACAGTCAGTAAGACCAGTATCAGCTCACAGTCTGCCTTTAATAAAGAGAATTCAGTATGAGCTGTGTGCTGAACTCTCCGTCTGGTGTAAAGATTCCCACTCTTCTGTGAAACGCCCTGTTTCTGTTACCGCTGAAAACTGGCTTTAAAGTGGCCATCAGATGGTTTAAGCTCAGTGTTTGGCTTGCTGGGGAATCTCAGCAAGGATCACTTTGGTTTCTAATTAATAAATTCTGACTTTGGAAATGCTGCTGTTTTGCTGCAGAGGGTGTTCTGCAATGCAAATATTTATGTGAAATCCTCTCAAGAGCAGTTGTGTGGCCTTGTGTTCCCCTGCTTGCTCTGGGGGATCAGTTAACAAACACCGTTTCAGAGATGTATATTTTTCCTCTGATATCAAGACAGACAGGAATTTTTTATAAGATGTTAATTTCTGGCTGATTTAGGAACTATTTATACAAGGGAATGTCTGAACCAGCATGGAAATGATCCTGCTCTACAGATCAGAACAGGTTGCCATAGAGAACGCGCTTGGTTCATGTGGTTCATCTTGAGACTCTTAATATTTGAAAACTTGTTACAGAGGGGACGTTGGAATGCATTAGGATAAAACCCTTACTGAGTTGGTTTCTGAAACCTCCCTATCCTATCTCCCCTGCTTTCACAAGGTGAAGAAGGCTGTGCTCAAGGATACCAGATTGTTTGTCTATTTGGTGTCTCAGTATTAATAGGACAGACCTGGACCCAGTGTGGTGGTTGTGGTTTGGTTGTCTTTGTTTTCATGACAAGCAAATAAGCATTAGGTATAGTATTTAGCTGCTCAGGATGGAGGCAGAGGCTGAGAGAAACTGAAGAACTGTTTACAGCCAGTTAGTTTGTTTGCTTTGACCTTCTGTGTATCTCAGGCTACGGAATGTCACCAGGTTACTCTTTTACAGAGCCAAGTAACTTGTGCTCCTCTGTTTATGCCGTGAACCTTTGAAAGGTGAAGATTGAATTGCTTCCCTTTCTTTTAAAGGGTCAAGTACTCGTCTTTCTTTCTCCACTTGTGCAAAGTATTTGTTGGCACCAAAATTTTTCTCTCGTCTTTATCCACAGTGCTCCTTGCTAGGTTAGATAGCACAACCTGAAATTTCTCATGGAATAACATTCATTCACTATCTTTTATTTCTTTTAAGATTTTTCTGCACCTTCTATATTTTGTATGTCCTACTTTTAAGCAGTTTAAGTTCTGGGCTCCTCAGTTTAAGAAAGATGTCGAGATGCTGGAGTGTGTCCAGAGAAGAATGACGAGGATGGGGAAGGGGCTGGAGCACAAGCCCTGTGAGGAGCGACTGAGGGAGCTGGGGTTGTTTAGCCTGAAGAAGAAGAGGCTCAGGGAAAACCTTATTGCTCTCTATAACTGCCTGAAAGGAGGTTGTAGTCAGGCAGGGGTTGGTCTCTTCTCTCAGGTGACCGCTTCGTCAGGGGAGGTTTAGACTTGATATTAGGAAAAAATTCTTCACTGAAAGGCTGATTATCATTGGAATGCGCTGCACAGGGAGGTGGTGGAGTCACCATCCCTGGAGGTGTTTAAAAGGAGATTGGATGAGGCACTCAGTGCCATGGTTTAGATGATGGGTAGGTGTAGGTGTTGAGTCATGGGCTGGACTTGATGATCTCAAAGGTCTTTTCCAGCCTTGTGATACTGTGAAACGAATGCCAAAGTGTGAATACTTGGCAAAACGTTTTAGTGTCAGTCTCAGTAATACAAGGCAAAACCGCCTCTGTCCTTTGCTCGCTCCCATGTCCAAGACGCACTGCTGTGCTGCTTTCTTGTGGTAGGAGTCCATGCTTGGTTGCATCTTTGTTACCATCCATAAATGCTTAAAGCTTTCCTTAAAGTTCTTACACAGGGGCCTTATGGATCATAAGGTACATTATTGCACCTTGGAAATAACATTGTTTCTGTGATACCTTTCCAAATGTTTTCCTTTAGCTTCATTTATCTAAACAATTTCTTATTTATTGCCCTTTATCTGTCAACTCATCTCGCAAGCAAATTCAAATGTAATAGGTTTTGGATAAGGAAAATTTGTTTAGAAGCATTAATTCTTGGTTAAGCATTAAAGTTCTGGAAGTATTGTCTTTTGTGGGCTTTGATTGAGACTTAGAAGTGTGTATGTGTGCATCTCAGAAATATGTTTTTTAATAGGAAACCTACTTGGGTTTATTTCCCCACTTGTAGGATTCCTGGAAGACTGAATGACAGGAGAACTCCTCTGGGAGAGCTGAATTGGATCTTCACTGCTATCACAGACACCATTGCGTGGAATGTCTTGCCTAGAGGTAAGGCTTGAGCAGGTGAAGCAAGTTTCCATCAGAAGTGAGCATTGCTTAATCAAAGTAGAAAGATGAAGAGTGAGGTAAATGAGACACTGAAATAAGGAGAAAATTAAAACTTGATATTGAAAGAACAGATCAGGCTGGCTCTTAAGGCCAGTTAAATTTTTAAATTTGCTCTTTTTTACAGAAGTATTTGAGCAACCTGATCATTAGAAAACAGAGAGGTTTCTAATGCTACCATGATTGCTTTACCTTGAATAACTTCCTTTCTTACTGTGTTTGTAAAGAGCAATCTCTTCTCCTCTAGCCTGTTAGTTTCATAAACAAGAGTTATTCCTCCTTGCTGGTAAAAGTCTATGTTTCCCATAAGTAACTTCATCCTGTTTTTCTACCTCTATTCTGCTCTGAATTAGTTCTTCTGGAGCATAGGTGGCCAAATCTGTAAACAGTTTTCCAACTGTGCTCTTTCTAAAAGTTTGGCACAAGATAAATTCTACGGAAGACAGCACTTTTGCTATCTTTTAGGATTCATTTTGGCTTCTTATGAGCACATCAAACCATCATTAATGGGTGTATTAAATAGTACACACAGGTCCTTTTTGCCTTCAGTACTTTCCAAAAACTAACTCAGACTGAGTTTAAGTGAAACATGTGAAACACGATAAGGGGAATTTTATAACCAGAAAAGGCAGAAAAGAACCTGAGGTAGAAAGTATTTAATTCTGTTAATGCAGAGTAGCTGCGATGCTTTAAGGGAACTCAAAGGACAGATTTCCGTTTAACAGTTTTCATATCATGTCACTACAAAACTGTTGTAGATTCCTCATTACTGGAATAAAATACAAAGACATTTTTATGTTGAAATGATTTTTGCATATTACCCAAGGTACTCAAGTTACAAAGATATACATCAAGTAATTCACGCACCCTCTTGGCAGATCTTTTCCAGAAGCTCTTCCGACAGGACCTGCTCGTGGCCAGTTTATTTCGAAACTTTCTCTTGGCAGAAAGAATTATGAGATCATACAACTGCACCCCTGTCAGCAGCCCTCGTCTACCTCCGACGTACATGCACGCGATGTGGTAAGTCACTGCCAACCGATTGCCCTCACCACAAAACTTGCATGCTGATGCCTTAAAGAGATATCTGGCACTGCAGTCAAGAAAGATCGTTACTACTTAAATCTACATAACGCTGTACTGATAAAGTCAGTGGATTAAAAATAAAACAGCATGTGACAACGTAATACCCATCTCCGAATGTATTTTTTCTCTGTGCATACATAATTATAAAGAAAACCTGCAATACAGAAGCTTCAGTTCAGTCCCTGAATCTTTCACTCCAAATGGAAAAGAAATTGGGCACCTGCTACCTTTATTTTCACAAAGTAAAGATAGTCACCAGTGACTGTGGAGAGCTGAGAGCCTGAGGGAATAATTCTTAGCTTGTGTTGATGGAGTAGAAATTTTTTGCTGCAGTGTTCATTTACTTTTACTGTTGCTTTTAAGGTGATTAATGGAAATGGAGGTGTCACAATTATCAAAAACCTCTTAAATGTGAGTTTGACTATTAAAGAAATGTCCCATGGCTAATAATAATAAAAATAATAATAACAGTGATAATAAAAATACTTGCTTTAATTTTTTTTTTATTCAATATGATTAAGAATAGAAAGCACAAAATTTGGCTAAGTACAAACTGGTACAGTCCAGTTAGCATAGTTCCCGTAGGAGAGAATGGTAGCTGGGGAACTTGCTAAAAGGCCGATAAAATGACAGGTGAACGAAGCAGAGGGGGCTTAATTTGCTTGCATTTTCAAAATCCTTGTGATGAGTTTCTTTCATAAAACTGTGGAGTGGAATAAATGTTGAGGAGGTATGAAGTGATGATAATCAGTGTAAAACTGACAGCGGCATCACTGAGTTCAATTTATGAGGTATGGTTTTTCTAAGCAACAGAGGCAAGGTGACAACAGAGAGCGCCAATAGCGTTTGCAGCTGCAAGCCATCATGGAGAAGGTGTTCGCTGGAAATACCAAGCATGGAGGCAATAGGGGACACTTTGGATGGAATTATTAGCAGTTGGGCAGCCTCACTGACTGCACTGTGTGTTGGTCCACAGCAAACAATGTTCTTAAGTGCTTTGGATTAGCAACTTTTGAGGAAAATTGTTTCAGTCACTTGTAAATATGGAGAGTTGTTTCATTGTTGTGTCACGTGAGGGACTGGAGCGTAAGTGAAGAGCAGAACAAACCACCAGATTCCCGTGGTGTCTTTCCGATAATGTTGCACCTTTGGACATGGCAGGGCTTCAGCCCCAAAACTCTCGTGTTTCCAGTTGTGGTAGAGTGGAGCACATTTTTGCAGAAATTTTGAAATTAAACCAGTAAATTTCTTGAGTTATTTATAGCTCACTTAGCACGAACACATTAAAAACCTGTATTTCCTGTTCCTTATGGGAATACAATTCATTCTTATTGTGAGCATATTAAAAGCCAATATTGCTGGTTTCCTGGGGGAGTATGACTTAGCCTGGAGCTGGTGTTGCCATCTACAAGCTGAACCACAATAAAGAAACTTGGAGGACCTGGATCCCTTTCTGTATCCCTCATAAACCTGCATCGTAGTGTCACAGATTCTAGAAAGACATTCTTTTCTTTGCTGGTACTGTAGTTCTCCTGATGCAAAATGGTGCTGTAAATACTTTTGTAAAGCCCTTCAGGCCATACCAGAGAGTAATGGCATTGTTGCTGCTTTTTAGGACTTACCACAAGAAGAAATTCCGTAAGAAACATCACACACAAGGCTTTTTTCCGTGTGAATCCCAAACAGTAGCAAAGTAGACGGCAAGTGAGCAGTGAATCCCTTGACACTCTCTATTCTGTGTCCTCCAGAATGCGTGCAGCTTGAAGCAAAACTCGCAAAGGGGAAAATTCCACTTTTGTCGGAGACGGCTCTGTTCATTATTATGAACTTTTAGTACCAACAGATTTAGAAACTAATTTAGGGCTCGCTTAAATATTTTCTAAAAATAATCCTCGGCACTTATTTATCACCTTTCATTGAAGAATTTTCTAATGGAAAATTTTATGATCTGAAACTTCCAAACCCATTTTACTGTTTAGATAAATGAGGCAGTGTGACTGGAGGGCAGAGAGTTGGCCGAAGGGGTGCTGAGAAGAACAGAAACTTCAAACACAGTGATTTGATGGTCATGTTGCATCTACGTGTGCATTGGTATGTGGTGGGGTATACACCATATGTTGGCAGATTTCTGTTGTAGTGAGACTTCTTCCAGCTGTATCACATCCAGCCCGTTGGACAATGTTTTGGGGGGCGCATCCTGGCTGCCGTGCTATCAGCAGTGGTTTGGTCTTGTGGTTGGTGAGCAAGAATCTCGAGGGCTCTCTCAGGCAGTGTTAGAAGAGAACAATGAATGCAGGTGGTGGCTGTGGCATATAACGACCAGAGCTCCTCAAACTTATGACTCCAGGCTTTAGGGAACTTCCCTACTCCTCGTCCTCTACTCCCCGACTTGTGTGCTTTTGGCACTGTTCACTTGGGTTGTGTTGGAGCCTCACCTTTCACTGGGATCCTGTGTGTACTGGCTGTTGGCTTCCTGACTCCAGATTTGGTTTATTGCTGGGAGCCGAAGTGGTGAGGTGATGTTTTACCTTCTCTAGTGCACACATACATACATTCTTCTCTCTTCTGTTATCCTCTGGATGCTCATCTGGCGTCCTGGGCTTTGCTTCTTTGTTCGCAAAGATGCTACAAGTGTACCAGGTTTCTCTGCTGTTAGGTACACAAGCCATTCTGCACATTCACAACTGAGATAATGACTGAAAATGGGATCTACGTACAGATATTCATATCCCAGCAGAAGGCTGACTGGAGAACCAAACTAGTGTTGTATGTCAGTAGTTTTGCAGCTTGTTTTGAGAAAAGGCATAGTAAATGTCAGTGTCTCACTGACTGTAACAACATGCGCACCATTGCTTCTGAGATTTGCCTGCACTACCCTGAGCTCCTTCCTCATTGCAGCAGCAGCCATGAATTTGGGCTTGTGGTCACCTTGTGACTTTTAATGGGATCACTTTGCGGTCAGTGAGAGGAGAAAGAGCTTTACCTCACTGACACAGACAGGCACATGAGGTCCAAGCATGCTGTTCCACTTGGGTGTCCGTAGCCAGACGACAGAGCTCTGCCGCTTCTGCTGAGGCTACGTTGCTGAAGCCATAGAAGGGCCTGGCAAGGCTGGCAGCATGAAGCTGACTGTGAGCCTATGAGCGCTGGGCAGATGCTGCAGAATGCTCCTTACACATGACTTCAGCATCAGTTGACTGCCCCTTTGAGATGTTAAGTCTGAACCATTTGCTCTTTATCTTTTTTGCTTCCCTTTGGCTCTGCTTGTTGATAATTTTCCCCAAGCCACACTCAGATGTCTCATGATTTGAGGCTGTGGCACGGTTGCAATAGAAGCATTGAGGTTGCTGGAGGTATGAGCTGCTGTTCATTTTGGCTTAGTCCTTTTGAAAACAACTTTTTAAAATTTTGACATATTAAATGGTTGTTCTAGTCAAGTCATTTGGGAGACCATTGTTACCTCTTCTGTTAATCATCTTTTTTTACCTGAATGACTGAGGAAAAGTGAAAACTTATTTTTGGAAGAAAATTTGACCCCCAATCATTTTATTTTACTAAGAAGGGCACTATCTTTAGGCTCAGGAGAGCTGATCTCTGACCTTGCCCTGTTTGGCGGGTTCTGACATATCACTTTGTTCCTTCATATCTTTCTTAACTTCTGTTGGCTTTCTCTGTTTTACCTGCTTAGCCGTAAACCTTTCTGAGTACGACCTGTTTGTTTGGATTTGTGTGGTGCCTTGCACTGTAGTTCTTGGCTGCTGCAGGCACTGCTATAATACAAGTATTAATATTAATACATATTGATTGACTGGCTCTGCTGTTCAACTTCGAGAGTCGTTCCATCTATTGTGCAGTAAGAACAGGAGGCCCAATGCTCTGTCAGCATTTTGATCTCTGTTGTGATGGATTATGGTTTATACATTACTGCTGTTGCCAGCAAGTTATATTCATGGCCTTTGAAAAGACCTAATAATGTGTTTGGAAATATTCCCTTACGTAGGTCATATATTAAAACCGAAGTACCTTAATTATGCTTTGAAAGAGTTATGGTTTGTCCATAATAGAAATATTTCAATCGTTTGTGCACCAACCATGAAATTCTAGTTGAAAGAAAGTCGTAACACACTGCAAATAAAATAAGCTTGAAATTCCAGCTGGAAAGAAAACCATAATACAGCAACCCAGTTACAGGTGAGAGAGGAACAGGAGTCGCTGAACATCGTGGGAGTGTTGCAGAATGGGTGCAGGTCTGCTCCCTGATTTCTTAAAGAAATAAGTACACAGAAAGGCTAAGCATCTTGGCCAGAAGAAAGTGCGTCTTTAAAAGGGTATTTGGAACTGTTTAACACTTGAAGGACTGGATTAATTCAGATTACACCATTGATTTAACCAGATGTTTTGCATTTATGTATCAGTCTTAACATCTCCGAGAGCCATTAATGGACTAGAAATAGTTTAATGGAGAGAAATGTAGGACAAAAATAGCAAACCGTGTGCTTGAAATGGTGGCTGAAGCAGGGAATGCATTGGCAGAAGAAGGGTTTTCATAGTTGTAGCAAACTTTCATAGCAATAAATATTTTTTAAAAATAGCTGTGTCTGAGCAGCTTTCCAGCTGCCTGGCCTAAAGCAGGCGTGGGGAGTGCATGGTGTCACTGTGAAGCAGGTGAATTTAGGCTGAAAAAATCCAGTCAAGCAGAGTATGTGGTTGAACAGGGCCATAAAATTATCAAAGGCCTGGAGCATCTCCCCTGTTAAGAGAGGCCAAGAGAGTTGAGGTTATTCAGCTTGGAGGAGACTCCGAGGAGACCTTATTGCAGCCTTTCAGTGTTTAAAGGGGGCTTATAGGAAAGATGGGGAAAAAATTTTTAGCAGGGTCTGTAGCAATAGGACAAGGGATAATGGTTTTAAACAGAAAGAGAAGTTTAGATTAGGTATTAGGAAAAATTTTTTTTTGCTGAGGGTGCTGAAACACTGGCACAGGTTGCCCAGAGAGGTGGTAGATGCCCCATCCCTGAAAACATTGAAGGCCAGGTTGGATGGGGCTCTTAGCAGCCTGATCTGCTTGAAGATGTCCCTGCTCACTGCAGAGAGGTTGGGCTAGAGTGGCCTTCGTGGTCCCTTCCAACCCAAACCATTCTATGATTCTATGAATTGTACTTGCAGAAAGAAGAAACGTGAAAAATATTGTCCAATGTATTTGATAAAATCTGAAATATTAGCAGTTCCAGGAATACAGTTCAAAACAAGCAGATACGCTGGTGCCTGAGCCCCAACACTGCAGATGGCTTCTTTAGTTGCTACTCAGCATGACTCTCCCAGTAAGAAATACTCATTTTCACTAATATTAAACGTGTTGCGCTATAATAGAAACTGTTCCCAGAAGAGAGAATGTTAAATAAAAGACACCAATAATAAGTTATAAAAAATGACATGAAAACTGAAAGCACTGGACATTGACTCAGCCCAGAAAATTTAAGCGTAAGATCTACCTTCATGATCTGCCAGCTAATATGGTACACATGGGTGACGAAAGACTAACGCACATTTCTAACTGAGTTCCATTTATGCTGTTAAAGTGTTACTGCTGACTTCCTCTGCTGAACGCTTCATGGATTTGCACAATGAAGAAGTCATCGAGCAAAGCTGGAGCTCTCGGCCCTCTGTCCTTTGCTTTAAATCCCGAACTTTGCAGCACCTCTGGGAAACAAAGGAAAGGCAGCTGGATGAGTTCGCATTAAATTATTAAAAGCTTAAACATTTCTAATGTAATAAAACTGATATTGGACTGAGGAGGGAGATAGACGGAGTGAAGGGGGACTTTGCGCTGAAGGGCTGAGAAACACTGAAACTAAAAATATAAAGGCAAATATATGAGTATTTGTTTCATGGAAGAAGAGAGTTAATGATGGTATTCAGGGAAGCTCTGTCCCTGTGTAATTTTTACTGTATAATTACGGAGGAGCAATGCATTTCAATTTTGAATTTCATATATTCTGAAATGCTGTATCCTTTCCCAGGATGATGGCTTACATCTCTTATGTTGAGTGCCTTGCTGAACTGATTGATCAGCGCAGGCAGAGAGGCAGGGCACTGTAGGCTTGTTTTCTTTGCAGACTGTTCCCCTTGGCATGCTGCATTGTTTTGCTTCTTTTGGATAAACAAAAGCACTTTCTTGCCTGTTTTTTAACTGAGTCAATCGTCCAACCAAGGAGAGTTTTTGATATACTTCCAAAATCTGTGTATGGGAGATGCATGAGACTTAGGATGAGGGACTTTCTAGGTTCAGTCACAGAGGAAACATACTTAACACAGTTGGAAGTCATGGAATCATGGAATGGTTTGGGTTGGAAGGGACCTTGCAGATCATCCAGTTCCACCCCCTTCCCGTGGGCAGGGACACCTCCCACTGGATTAGGGTGCTCAAAGCCCCATCCAACCTGGCCTTGAACATCTCCAGGGATGGAGCATCCACAACTTCTTTGGGCAGCCTGTGCCAGTGTCTCAGGACACTGTCCTGTGTCACCGTCAGAGGAACATTTCTTCCTAAAATCCCATCTAAATCTCCCCTCTTTCAGCTCGAATCTCTGAGTTTGACTGCTTTTTTTAATGTGATTGCTTCATGGCATAGCGTGAAGCAGTGTAAAGGCTTTTGCCTTTTTTGAGATGTGATACTGTTGAAGTCGCCAGCTCTCAGGCAAGAGTAAAGGTAAATGTAGCCATGCTGTGTGGTTGATTGCATTAGAAGAGCTTTTAAACTTGTGGTGTGAGGGCTGGTGGTCCTGCTGATGGGTAACTTGAGCTTCACCTGCTGTGGAGCCTCTTTCTAGGTTCTCTTGGGTACTGCCTTAATCTGCCTTGGGTTTGGGCCACATGGAAACAGCCACCTTCTCACAAGTGTTGTCTGATGGAAATCCTTTGGACATGGTCAAATGGATTACTGTGTGGATCACTTGTTTTCATTGCTCTTTTGGAGGAGACGGAACAGGAATGTGTACGGTAGCTTCTGGCTTAACTGGGGTGTGCAACAAGGAGATGCCTTCTCTTCTGGTGCAAGAACTCTATCGATTTGTTGTACATGAAAGGAGGACAACCTAGTATAAAAAACCCTCATTAACACATTCTTTAGAAGATTAATGTATTGAAGTTGAAACGCTGCGACATTTCAGTAGGTTATTGCCTAGTGGATGCATCACCATGTAATCTGGTGGCAGTGAGGGGTCTGGGGTTATTGGGAGAGTGGAAGAAGGAAGGAAGAAGGAGCAATGCTGAGGTATTAGCTGTCTCTTTTTGTACCTAATGTGATGAAAACAAATCTTCCAAAGTGCTTTGCGAACAACAGTCTTCGCGTGGAAGAGAGAGAGGTAACGATCTCTTGGATTGGCTTTCGTAAATCATTTCTAGGATGCAATACCACCCATCCTTGTTCCCCTGCTGCTCCCTAATTTATCTCTTGTTTGTGTGCTGAAGTGTAATATTAATTCAGTGAGCATATCTACAAACAGTCCGCCTTTCTAGTTCCTTGGGCATATTAAAACTGTCAATCACTGCTCCTCCTGCCCACCACCAGCAGCCATTATTTTCATGATGACTGTAACAAGCATTTTTCCCCTTCTGTTTCTCTGTGGCTTTAGTCCTTTACCATTCATTTGGAGCTTTGAATCTTTTAATTATTGTAATGCCTGTTTAATGCCATTGTCTGTTTTGCCGGTGCTGTGAGTTAGCCGTGTGGCAGCCCATTCGTGAGCTGTGCAACCTGAAGTCTTATACAAAAGCTGTAGCAATTCTAGTAGTTGGAAACAGTGAAGTTTGCTTAAGGCATAACTACTGTTTGCTCAAGTGTCTTGTTGGGTAGGAGGTTTTCTGTTGCCTGCAGAGAGAGCAGAAGTGGTGCGTTGAGCCACTCTGGAAAGCTGGGGAATCACTTAAGCGTTCGGATTGGTCAGGGTCCCTTATGGAGCTGATATGGAGGAGCAGTAGCATTAAGATGTTATGTTGGTGGTTACTTTTTTAAGAGATCGAGTAACATTGGCTGTGTGGCTACATTGATTTTTAATGATCTGTTTTTAGAAGCATAAAAAGAGATTTTGTTTTAATCTACTAAAATCTCTTTTAAATTTGTTTGTTCTTTCTGATAACGCTTAAAACCTCTGAGATTTGACCTTGCAGGGCTGCTTTAGACATTTTTATAGTGGTATTAGTGCTTCTTGCCTAAAATGACATTGAGGAGCCCAGAATCTTAGCTCTGTGCCTCTGCAGTTTAATGACCTATGCAGAGTCCTTTTATAGACAGCCAAAATAAGACTAGTTGTCTCCGATCTGTAAACCACTTTTCTCCTGCTTAGTAAAACTTATCTTGAAGGCACTGTATATTGACATCTTCTCATGTCTGAGAGAATTTCTTTAAGTGGTATTGTCCATTCCTCCAGCAAACCTGCAAGTCAGAAATATTCATTCTTTGCTTGAAGTAAAATTATCTTTACATTCACACTGGTTGACTTTGCCTCAACCAAGAATAAAGATCTCTCTCATCAGCTCTGTATAAACACTTTGTCTTCAGCATGGATCTTTATTGAGCACGTGGGAAGCATTCATTGGCTGTACTTTGATTATCTCTTGATTACCTCTTAATTATATTGGCAGTGTATTGTCAAGTGGGAGGTGAGCGCTGTGAAGCAGAGGGACGAGGTCTGGGGCAACTGAGACAAGCTCCATCGCTTGAATCCATAGAAAAAAATGTAAGAGCCTTGTAGTTGATTTTTCCACTTAATTGGAAAGATTGTTTTCAGTTGCAAACAGCTGCCAGTTAATGGGATAGATTTTGCTTGGCAGTTGTTCCAATGGAAGGCTTTGTTTGACTCAAAACAGGGTGATTTAAGAACTTATTAGAGCAAGTAACTAAAATACACTGTATTGATTATCACCTATGGCCTTACGTCTGCAAATGTTCTGAGGAGAGGAAAAATTGCTTAGCCTATTGATGTGGACACACGATGGCCATGGGCCATGGAAGAGCAAATGTGTGTGGAGAGTGAATTAGTTTCTTTTGTGTAAGAAGCCCAGGGGGTGGTGGTTTAACTTGCAAGCCTTTCAGAGTGCAGAAATTCATGTATTAGAATGAAAAAATGCATGGAATATCCATGGATAGAGTAGGGATAATTATTTCTGGGGTAAAAAGTAACTTTCATTCTTCTGGAGCTGTTTGAGGAACTTTGGAGACCACGTACATTTGTTTTAGGTCTATCCTCTTTTAGTTTGGGAGTGTTTTGAAGCAGACTGTACTGCTTTTCATTTGCACTGAGTCAGGCACAACAGGTTCCTTGGCCACTGTATGTAATTCATGTGCTGTTATAACTGTAACACCAAAATATTGTAGGTGTCAATACTTCAACTGTTAATGTAGCGGATAAGTGTAACAACTGAAATCTTCAAGTGTTTTTCTCAATGTACACGGCTCTGTCCTTAGGGTGAATCCAGGTTCCTTTTCTCAGCACTGTGCGGTGATGTGGTACTGATGTCGAGGGTGCAGAACAGGAGAATTAGGGCAGTGGTGTGGGTGTATCTATGAATTGTGAGTTGGAGGCCTTGTCAGCAGGACTGCATCTCCCTGAGCTGGTGTGACTTGAATACAGAGCAGTGAGGGTTTGGATAAATGCAGAGGTGTTTGCTGAGGGATCTGGGGTTGAAGCTGATCCAGGACTGAGTTCATTTGTCTAATTTTAAGAAAAGAGTCATCTGTTTTTGCATGAGGACAGCTGTATAATAAGACTTAAGTTCACTCTGGCTTCCTTCTGTGTTACAGAGAGGAGCGGTCTCAGTGAACCTCAGCTAGGGACTGTTCCACCTCACTCACGAGTTGTTGGCCAGCGTGATACGATGCTAGACTTTACCTCCTTGCTGTTTTTCTGAATGGTTTTCTTGTGTTATACTTGTCTTTTAATAAAAGGGAATAGTTAGCATTTCTAAGCCAGTCAGACAGTGTTGCTGGGTCCACATACTTATGTTATCAGATTTTAAATGTACCTGGCTATTACTTATGGATAACTTGTAACAACTTCTCTTTCCTGGTTCACCTTTTTCTCTAGGCAAGCATGGGACCTTGCAGTTGATATTTGCCTTTCCCAATTACCTACAATTATAGAGGAAGGAACTGCCTTTAGGGTAAGTTGGATAACATCTTGAAATGTTGTGTGCCCAGTTTAACCCATTATTTGAAACCTCAGTTCAGCGCAGCATTTGTGCTTGTTGGGTCTTCCATTATTGCAGTTTAAGGGTTTATATTTTTGGAATATTGTAAATGTCTCCTTATCCTACTTAGAGGAATAGATTTAAAATCAGCTTTAAGATCTTCACTCCTGCACGAGATGTCTGCTTCAGCCTGCGCCTGTTGATGAGGAAGAAACTTTGACCAGTAAAAATGATGCCCAAGACCCAACTCTTAAAATTTCTGAGCCCTCAGTGTGGTTACCAAAAAAAATACGAGCATGCCAGCATGATTTTTGAAATTAAAAATTTAACACAAAAAGTTATCTCTTAGTGAAGTTCAAATAAACATGAAGTAGAGGTTTGAGGGTATGTCCAAAGAGTTTTTCTTAAGCACAAAATCATTAATATGAGTCACTGGGTTGTTTTTTTCCCATTTTAGTTAATCTCGGAGAGGAGATAAGTAAAATCTATAATAATATATTTGGCTTAAATTCTTCTAGTCAGAATGGATTTTTCTTGATATTCCTTTGACTTTCATGAGTGGGAACCTTTAAATAATAATCTCTCTACAACATCAGCTACTGATTCTACAGTGATGTTCTCTTTACTCTTTCAGTAACATTCTTGCATTTTGTTTATGTTACCAAACTTCCAAAAGGTTTCATGGCTGCGATTGCAGGTTGTGTTCAAAAACCTGAGTACAGGAGGGGAACTGTGGACTTATGGTGGAGGTTGATAAAGATGCCCTAAGGCTTTTATCCTCCCATCCTTTTTTTTCACCCACCATGTGTGCTGTATGTTGAAATTTAAGCAATTATGATTTTTCCTCTCTTAGCTAATGCTTGGTTTTTTTCAGGTCTCTAACAATGTCAGTGGGTGCTTTTGTATTAGTCTTAACAGCAATTGCTCAGAGGACGATTAAATGAGTTGATATTGAGCAAATTTCTGTGTATTTCAGGGTTGAAAGGTAATGGTAGGGACTACACAAGAGATCAGCAAGTAAGGGTGGTCACTGTCAAATAGCAATTGATTCAGGACAGCGTGGAAACAATTTACAAGCAGGTTTTCAAGCCTGATAAATGTAAATTCCTGTTTTGACTAGAACTTGATGTAGGTCAAGCTATTGGCATGTGGTCACAGCCAGAATGCTGCGAGTTTCCACACTCGTCTGTGCACTGGACGTAAAGGTTCTTTTCTTTGCTCTTCCTTACACTTTTGTTTAAAATCCTCCATGATTAATACCAAGTCAGTTTGTGCCCTCACTGTGGAGAGGGGACAGACACCTGTTGGAAGTCTCTGTGAGGCATCTGCAAGAGTGTGGAACCGGGCCGTTAGTCTGGGAGGGGGAGGGGAAGGGGCTTAGCTCTGCACCGTGACAAATGGAGCAGCCATTTGTCACCCCTGACCTGTTCCTTCTGTTCTAATCAACATTTTGCCCTCAAACGTCTTGATTTATGCCTGGCAAGAACTGTTATGTATCAGAGAAAGTTGGCTGCTAGTGGCCACCAGTAATCCTGGGAGGAATTGTTCACTGTGAGGGGCGTTGTGATCCAGAGGTTACTCAGCCTGTTTCATAACTAGGCTGGCAGAAGCAGCAATCCGTGTCTGGGATGTCAAACGCCCGGGTGAGTCACAGGATTACCTGCTGCCATCCGTCGGCTGGCCGCGTTGGCCACTGCAAGTTGAGACCCCAGCCTGGCAGTGGATAAAGCAATTTATAATCTCTGCAGCACTGTTTTGTTTCAGCAGCACAGTATAAACCACGTGTGTCTGCTTATTCTCTTGGTGTTCGTTCCTAGTCAGACCTGGAAAATGTGATAACCTCATGGAGAAGAGCCTGTGGACTCATAGCATGCGCACAGAGGGTGACGGAAAGAGGGTGTCTGGGTTTGTGTTGGTTCGCTGTCCATGCTGCCTTCCCCCAGATTTCTCTTGCCCTGTAGATTTCTAACTGGAAGCTGCTATGTGCTCTGATCAAACTTTCTCATATCCAGCTTGTGCCACGTAGTCAGCGTGGTAGATCGGAAGAGGACTGGTTCTGCAGGCAGTGCTGCACTGACAGGGGAGGTGGATGTGCCCGAGGACTGTCTGAGTGTGCTGTGGAACAGAGCACTTGGGGGAATCGGGGCCACATTACTGGCCAGTCACTACTGGTGTTAAGAGCCAAGAGTGGCTCTGCACGCTTGAGCAGGCTCCAGGGATGTACAATGTGCTGCAGAATGTCAGTTCTCACCAAGGAAACTTCCCGTGCCATCAGCCAGTGTGGTGCCCCGAAATGATCACCTCTTGTTAAGGTGATACTGTAGTTACAGCCCGTGTTTCAAAGTGTGTGGCATTTTCTCTACTTGTATTTGCTGTCCCTTAAACCAGATTCCTTTATGTCTGTAGATGATAGGAGCTGATGTCCTTTAGATTCCCTGCGTGCTATTCAGATACATTTTGTAAAATAACATGATTCTACTTTCTTAAATACTAAGTATGACCGATGGGTGTCAACTGATGGGAGCTCACATCTCCAGTAGGGCAGTGTAAAGTCTATTAAATACTGTAGCACTCTGCATGTTATTTTTAAGCTCATTTACTGACTCTATCAGGATATCCCTAATTCAATTAATGGATTCAGTATCTTAAGTAAATTTTCTGATTTTTATTTGCCTGTGTGAAATCCTTTTAGTGCATTACAGATGTCAGAAGTGATGGATGGCTAAATAAAAGGCTTGAATTAAAAAAAGGATAAATAGGCAGCAGCCTTATTACAGCCCAAACCAGCACATCTGAATGGCCACCTGTCCGTAGGTGGGGTTTATGGCAGCCTGGGGAGACCAAGACGTGGATGGACATATATTTTGTTGTTATTGGATTGTATTCCCTGTGGACTGGGCAGGACTGTGTGCGGCTACAGGAGTGAAACTACCTCTGCAGAGCAGATAAATCCACTGCTGCCCTATCTGCGTCTCACATGGAAAAGATTCAGATCTCACTGAGATCTTTGGTGGTATCTTTTGCTGTTTCTGTGCTCTTTCCTTCTCCTTTCTTCAAACACACAGTGGAGAATGCCAGCATATTTAAAGGGAATTGTATCTGGTCAGCCTTTGGAAAATTTTTATACATTAAAGAAACCTCAAGCAAACATTTGGTAATTAAAAAGAATAGGTTTTTTAAACAATAAATTGTGCAAGTCCATAGGGCCAAAACTATTTGCTTCACTTATTTGGTTTGGGTTTTTTCCCCAACTTGTGTTCCTATTCTTGCTCCAACAGCACAGCCCATTCTTTGCGGAGCAGCTGACGGCTTTCCAGGTGTGGCTGACTATGGGTGTGGAGAACCGCAACCCCCCGGAGCAGCTCCCCATCGTCCTGCAGGTGAGCGACTGAGCCAAGGGCTCAGGCTTGGCACCACCGAGGCTGGCGGAGCTTGGCTACAGCTTACACTGGGTGTTTGTGCGTGCCTCTCCCTGCCCACTGACTGCTGTGCTGTCATCCAGATGGCCTTTGGGTACATAAATTACGTGGGCTCCTTCAGGGTTAATTAGAACTGATTGCATGCTTACTAGACCTGTGAAGATGAAGACAAAGTGCTTTTCTTCCCCCATACCTTCAGTCCCTGTGAGCAAAGCTTCCTGCTGTAGTCCATTTGCAGCTTCAGCTGTATCAGGCTCTGCTGCCTCCTCTTTTGCTCTGAAGTAGCAAGACTACTTCATAGAGTAGCACGTCTTTGTTGCTTTCTCCTCTTGTATGCTGGCTCTGTCAGGCAGAGACTTTATCTTCTCTCTGTTTTCAGAAAGTGGAAGTTACTGCAGTGTAAATAGTTTGGAAATGGCTTATCTGTCTGGTACAGGCTGGGAGAAGTTCCCTTTAATGTGATGCAGAAATTTTGCTGAAGGAACATAGAAACAAGTCTCTGAAGACCATGCCTGGAAGGAATGTAGAGTTCTTGCTCAGACTAGACAAAGTTCATATGTATAAAGAAGTAAATCTAGGAGAAACAGAACATGTCATTTCAAATAATATTTTCTGGCAAGGCACATATTACAGTTGTCATCTGCTCTTGCCCTTTCCTCCCCAGGAGTTTGAATTGACAGAAAGATAAACCCTCATCAAGGTAGCTGTGGTCTCTTCTCTACCAGGCAGCAAAAGCCTTTCTGTTTAAAGGAACATGGTTCCAGTCACTCATACAAGGATATGTGATTTCTTTCACAAAATGTGAGAAGACTCACCTTCCCACTGTTAGCTACCAGCTTGTTTTGTGACTGACAGCGCCATCAATCTCTGTAAGACCAAATTTTAATTTCCCTGAGCCTCCCAAGCCTTGAGAGATCAGCTGGATAAAGAGATGTATGGTTTATCTCTGTCACTGCAATGGGAGAAGGCAGGCTGCTACCCTAGCACCAACTTTGCTGCTTCCCAGTGAATTATTTGGCACCAGAGGGCTCTGCAGGTAGCTTAACCTTGCAGTGAAATGGGGAGGTCACCTGGTGAAGGAACCTGCTTTCCTTCCTGGAGCAAAAATGAGCAAGGGCAATGTAATTATTCTTATAATTAAAGCATATTAATTATATAGTGGAATAAGATTGCTTGTTAACAGGTTTGAGATAGTTTGTATCAGAGAGCAACTGATTAAGAGAGGGAAGTGCATTTTGGCTCCCTTTTGAGTGTCTTTTTGCCTTGACCCCTTGTGAGTGCTTAGACTACACTGCCGTAGCCTAACAAAGGCGGATTCTGCTTTCCCATTTTAGATGTGTCCCTGGGGAAAGAAGATGTTTGAGTGCAGGGCCATGATGCCAGACATGCAAAGCTTGGATTTGTCAAGGACAGGGAAACGGTCCTTTCTAAATGGCTTTTATTGACTTCAAGAAGTTGCTTTCTATTTTGAATTCTTGCTGTGCATAGGGCAGATCAGACACAGGTTGCTTCCTGTTGCAGAGAAGGGAGAAGTCATCGAAGTGGAGCACACACAGCCTGAATGAACCTGAGTGGAGATGCTTGATCCTTGCAGAGGAGCTTCCTGCTGGGCTATCTCCAGTGCACATAGGCAAGAGTAGCACTGACTCCACAGCAGCCCCTGGGGCAACTGCTGCTGCAGTCCCTTTCTTCTTTCCTGCATTTATTAGGAGATTCCTGCTAGAATGTAGACTGTTACTTCTAAATTATCCTCTTGTGTCCTGGTTAATCTCTACCTTATGTGTGTGGCTATTCCCTGTCTTCTGTGTAGGAGTAATGATGGACAGATGTCAGAGAGGGACATAACACAGTGCTGTGCACATACTGGCACAGTGTAGAGTTCCAGAATTTCACTAAAGGTTCATAAATTGTGCATAGACTCTTCCAAGTCTCTAGAATTTGTGTCAGTTTGGGCTTCCGGTTGTTGTGCGAATCAGTTTGGGAATATAAAAAGCTGAGACAGACTGATGACTTCTTTTGTTTTGAAAATAAAGAAATGAAGCTTTTAAAATAAGACACGATTTGTTTTGGTTAAAGGTTCTTGTGGGATGCTAGCAGTGTTGAGATGTTTTTCAATTACATCCATTTTTTTACCACCTACGACAAACCTTGTGGATTTACTTGTTTTTTTCTGAAGGTCAGATAATAACGGCGTCGTTAAACCCATATCCGTCCCATGTCTGTGTAAGCGCCCTGCACTGAACATGTTCCTGTCTGTTGTTTCAGCCCTGCCCCAGCTTCCACCATGCCCTGGTTTCTATTACTGCTTTAATCTCAAACAGCTGCCCCTGTTATTCCTGAACTGGGCACCTTTGAAGCACATTGTTAATCGTGCCAAGTTCTGTAGTAAGTTTACGGAATAGACTGGTGCCAACTAGGGCAGGACGACCAAAATCCTTTCTCTTATGACCTGTCCTGAGATCTGAGCTCCAATATTTAGAGGTGAAATGATTAGAGTAGTTAATGCAGCCTCCTCTTTTTTCCTTCTGGACTTTCTCTGCATGACTTCAGTATCCAGTATCAGTCATTCATAGTGTGAGACATGAGCCAAGTAATTTAGTTATTCTTCAATATTAAACATGAAAAATAATTTAATTTGGATATGCAGTGTGGAAAAACACTGAGAAGGGGATGGAATTGGGGAGCTAAATCAAAGAGTCTCTTTCCCTGAGACCCATGCCGAAGGATGTTGCTTAATTTAAACTCAGGATTAAATACTGAATTCCAATATCTTACATCTGTTAAGGAGATTAAGAACTGAAAGTCTCTCTGTTAATATTTCACACCAGTGTAGGTATAAGCCTGTAAACTACCACCTCATTATCGTTGTCAGACTCGGTTTTAATGAGATTTTTATTAACGACTAATGTGACCTTTTGCTTCCCTCTTAAGTCTCTTACATCGATTTGCCAAGGAAAGCAAAGCCTCTTTTTCTGCTTCTGACCTGTTTTGAGTAATGCGAGAGGAGAGCTTTTCCTCGCCTTTGAATCCTTCCTGCAGATACATGCGTGATCCTGCTTTACTGGGGAGAGGCAGGTGGTACAATGAGAATATTTGAAATCCATAGGGACTGCTTCCAGCTAGCAGAGCTGTGCTGTAAAGGAACTGCTGCGCTTGAGAGAAACGTTAGGAGAGAGAACAAGTGGAGTAACGATGTAGAGGCTGAGGATAACTGCATTCTTAGGAGAATGATTGCACATGTTTGCAGAAACATCGTGAAGCGCAGGATATTCAGGAGGGCAGTGACCTTGGTGACGCTGCTTGGTGTGGTGAAAGTTCTCACCAGTCCTCCAGCTTTTTTGTTCAGACTATCAGTTTGTTCGAAGTCGCGTAACAGTCCCTCGATCCATTTACATTTGCTCTGCAAGGATTTGTGCTCTTCTCAGCAATAACTGTTGTCCCTCTCTGCAGGTGCTGCTGAGCCAGGTACATCGGTTGCGAGCTCTTGATTTGCTGGGAAGATTTTTGGACCTGGGTCCCTGGGCAGTTAGCTTGGTGCGTGGATGTTGCATATTGTCTTCTGAAAGTCTACTTTATCTAAGTGATAAATACAAATGATTTATGGAACAAAGACATGGGAGATATTCCACAGATTTGACAAATGACCGGCTTTTTATGTGTTCATGTGTGTGAAGTGGAGCAAGCATCCCTTAAAGAGAAGTGGTTTGTATTAATAAAAGAGCGTGACTGGTTGTTCATTTGCGTTACTACAGAGAGAATATTCTTGAGAATAGTTGAGCATAAAATATTGCAAGGGACAAAACTGAAGGAAATATCTGGGACAGATAAGAAAGTTTGTCATGTAAAATAACTTCCAAAAAAAGGCACATATGTTTCTCATCTGCCCTCTCAGCTTATTTGCTGCATCATTTTCTTCTCTTTATCTCTATGGTCTCTGGATTTTATTAGCTCTTCTGAGAAGACAGCAGCTGCTTTCTACATTTTGAAAAGTGGCTAGCACAGTTTGGAAAATAAATAAGAATTAAACAGAGGAGCAGTTTGACACTGTTGTAAATGGAGCTACTTGTTAGCAGTGTGGAAGTTGAACCACCAGCTGGCTATGGAATAGCTCTATGATAGGACTTTTTACTGATTTTCTTTACCTCCTTTTCCATCTCAGCCAAGACTCCCTTCTCTATGCTTTTGCAGACAGCTTAGCCCTCAGAGAGTGAAAAAGTGTGCATTAAAGCTGATTTTAAGCCCTCTGGTTTATAGACTTCTATGAGGATCAGAACACAGCTGCAGGTCAGCCAAGTGGCCTCTGCTACAGCTGCTGTCTGCTTGTGAGCTGCATCACTATGTGATGCTCAACTGCTGGCTGAGCTGTGAGAGAGTCACCCCTAGGAGCCCAGCACTGCAAGTGCAGTCCCTCACTGTACATTTCCTTTACATTGCACTTTGGGAAGGCTATCTGCACTCACTAGATGAGCAGTGTGATCCAGTAGGTGTCTCCCAACCATGGCAGGGGGATTGGAAGTACAAGATATTTAAGGTCACTCCCAACCGAAACCATTCTATGAATCACAGTGGAGTTCTCAAAGATGTTGCATATCCTCTCGTGAGTGTAGTCTCTAATCCTATGGAAAAGAATTGGCAGAAAGTCTGTGTAAGGCAAGAGCCCTACTTTAATTTCCAGTGGGAAGCCTGCAATTATTGAGCTTTTGCAGTATGTTTACTTGTGAGAGCAAATGGCCCCATCTGAGGAGAGCGCAGTGTATCATGAAGCATAAAATAGCGGAGGCTGTAACGAGGAAAAGCGAGTGCTAGATTAACTCTGGGTCTCCATGGACCAAGTGAGTCTGAAAATATCTGGTGACAGCCAAGATTAAAACGAGCAATAGACAAATACATAGGGATCCCCTCCTTACTGGAAATGTATGAAATCATTTTCTACCAGATTTCTCATCTGTGTCGTTAAACACGCTGTGTCTCAGCCAAGCGCGTGGTCCTGCCCCTGCGTGCAGGGAAGCCGAGCCCTTCACCAGCTTTGCTCTCTCTCTGCCTCCCCAGGCCCTGTCTGTTGGCATTTTCCCCTATGTGCTGAAGCTGCTTCAGAGTTCAGCTCGTGAGCTGAGACCGCTCCTCGTCTTCATCTGGGCCAAAATCCTGGCAGTAGACAGCGTGAGTACTGAACTTGGCTGTTTCTTTGGGTTTTCAGCAGTGTGCCTTTCCCCACCCCCTGCTTTATGCAGTTGCTTGAGACTTGGGACTTTCTCTTGGGTTACTTCGAAAAGGCAGTGTATGGCTTGGTTGTCTCATTAATGTATTCCACTGGTATGAAAGCTTCTGGAACCTTGTGATCGGAAGGCCCTGTTAAGGTGCTGACACTGGGTGGGTAGGTGGGCTCCCACCTCTCCTTCTGCGCACGGAGGAAGCAGGTCGGTTCTGCCTGTTGATGCTGCAATGTCACATTCGCATTTCCCAGTTCCGCTTAGCTTCTGGGGTGTAGGTGCTTTAGGTAAAAGCCATCAGATCTCACTGATTGCAGCATTATTGGGGAAGGAGTTTTTGCTTTACTTGCTGAAGGGGCTTAAAATGCACTCGTATCTTCTGTCATGTATTCCCAGGTGAGAACACGCGCTCATACATACTTATGCTTTCCCTCAATTTGTTCACTTCACGTTGTTACCAAACTTGTTCTGGTCATGACTATTCCTGTGGGTAACCTTCAGACACAGAATTTTTCTAGAAATAACACAAACGTAATTTTTGGTGACTTTAGAAGTCCTGCTCCCTGTCTAACGCACACACTGCAATGAAGATGGTTGGCATAGAAGTATTTGCCCCCTACAGAAGAGAAATTATTCCTACCATAGGTCCACAATTCACAGTATCACAAGGCTGGAAAAGACCTTTGAGATCATCGAGTCCAGCCTATTCTAATTTTCTCTACAATATTTTGGTTCTTTTAGGGATACGATTCAAATTGAGCCCAGATTTTTAAAGTTGGCCTTAACTAGAGCTGTAGTTTGTAGGGGTTTTAAATAAATAATTAAGCAGGTAAGCAGTTCTAGATACATTTGCTTAGTCATATATATGACTTTGTGGCTTGTGGGTGCAATTAGCTGAGCAATGTAAAATTATTAGGAGTTGTACACACTGTTAATTGCAGGTACAGTTATTTGGGGGTTATTTTGTTACATCTCTTCACTTTCATTATGGAGAATAATGTTGAATTTGTTGGAATCTTACCCCACTGTTGATCCAGCATTGTCAGGTTTGGTTTTATAAATATATTTTCATTAACATCCTAAGAGGATTTTAGAAAGCAAAGAAAATGAAAACTGTTCATCTTAAAGCTACTCTTGAAAAGCCTTTTTTTGATGCATGCCTCTCCGTGGCTGGCGCTTCTGCCCCAGGTGTGTTTCAGAGCAGGCTCATATATAATTTACACAGAGTGTCCCACCATCCTTTGCTTCTTCTGGTGGTGAAGCCCCCTTATCCACTTCTGCCACCACTGGTGTTGCTCCCCCACTCCTTTGTTAGGCTGAATTTTAAAACAGAACAGCAGCAAAAGTACTCCTCAATTTTGTATTCACTGGCTCCACAAGCAAGTGCTCATCCCTGTTTGCCTTTGGATGTGACTGAGAACAAGTTGTGTAAGACTCACTAGTGCCCTGGAGAGCAGAATATCCTACTAACATGGTATTTCTGCTGTGGTTCCTCCCTCTCGTGGAGGAGGGAAGGAGAAGGAAGGTGTTCTGACGTGATAGCAGCGTAGTGTGCTATGTGTCTGTCCGATTGATACCTTCAGTGAGCATGGTGTGCTAGGAAGAGTTGTGCTTTAACATAAAAATTACAGGATAAATTGTATTATAGAAATATTGCACCTAGGACAGAATTGCTTGTGTGTGATATATAGATGTTCCTAATAAACACTACAATATTTAGATTAGTCTGCTTTAATTCCCTGTATAATCAGATGATTTTCCATAGGGTATTCATTGAAGACGCTGAAGCTTGCTGGAGTATTCTAGACAGTCCACCTGCAGTGTTGCATAGCACGTGACAGTTCAAAGGTGCCTGCTGTAGGTATCTGGCAGGTATCGGTTGGCGTAGGAGTAGTGTTGTGTGCTGCCACATGGAGGAGGGTAGATAACTTGCAAATACAGTTCAGGTCACAAATTTGCCACATGCTACATGGATAATGTTGGGTAAACAGCACCACCTTAAATCTTAAATACTTGAATTTAAAGAGAAAAACATCCCCCTGCCTGTAGTCAGGATTGGAAACAGAAATTTAAGACCAAAAAATCCATACATTAAATGGTGCTGAAAAAAGTGGATGTTATTAAAGTGGGACAGTGAAAAGGAGAGGTTAATTCTCCAGAGAATTGGATGAAGACAATGAAGAACAAGCATTTCTCATACTTTTTAATGCATTGAAGTAAGATGAACAGAATCATAGAATGGTTTGGGTTGGAAGGGACCGTAAAGCCCATCCAGTTCCACCCCCCTGTCATGGGCAGGGACACCTCCCACTGGATCAGGGGGCTCCAAGCCCCATCCAACCTGGCCTTGAACACCTCCAGGGATGGGGCAGCCACCGCTGCTCTGGGCAACCTGGGCCAGATGTGTCCTTTGTTAGCAGGGTCATGACTACCATTTCTCATCTTATGATTTAAATCCAGTATTCGAGTGATGCATTCGCTGACGATAATTCGGTAACAGTACCCGCCTGGAGGGGTGACAGTGTAGTCACCCAGAACACCCCTGAGCTGTGGCAGTGCTGCTGTGCTCCAGGAACTAGTGAGATTTTCAGGGACAAGTTACGTAGCACATGTGTTGTATTAAGGAGAAAGAGGAGATCCGTGCTCTCATCCCTCCCCAATACTGGGAACTTCATATTTTATGTAAGCTCTGAAGTTTCACACCCAGCCTGCAGCTTGTTTTGGTCGTGCTGTATTATTGTTCACAAGTATAGCTGCTTATTCCTTGAGGAGGCGTTCCTGATGCTGGCTTTCCATGTTGTTCACAGGATCTGAGCAGGGAGGGGTTGAGTAACTGTCCTAGCTTTATAGAAGCTGCCTCCATCCCTCGAGCCTCAGGTGTTTGAGTAGCAGTGGCAGCACAATAAATGCACTGTGGAGGTGGGCAGCCTTCTCTTTGTTGGTGTCTGTTTGCCTACATTATAGCAGAGAGATTGGTTTTTGTAAGGAACAGAAAGTATTCACACTGGGAATGAAAAGGGGGAAGAAAGGAAGCCTGGGTTTTGTGCAGTGTTACACAAGAGTCAGGAAAGCCTCTCGTAGCTGCAGCTTGGCATCGATCCATTCTCTCTGCTCTTTGGTCTGCCAAAACCAGCATCTTTACTCCCTTCAGCAATAAAATATTCTCTTGCATCTCTATCTTGCCATCCCCTCTCCTTTCAACAATTAGTTCCCTCCTTCACCTTCTACGTCTGATAAAAAATGTATGATCCTGTCTCTGGCACGAAGCGCGCAGCAGAACCACAGCCTCGGGGGACACCAATTGCCAAGTCAGTATTTCCTCCCTTAAATTTTCACTTTCATAGTATGTATTCTTTTGGTTTGACCCTAATATGTCAACCTAGAACCTGAGTTGTTACGTTAGCATAACCACGGCGTAGACCGTGCACGTCACAGCTGATACTACTCCAGGAAGACCGGTGTAATTCTCCTTATAGGCTTTGAGAGAGAGGGGAGTTGCTTTGCAGGTTTTGGTTGTGTGTAGTAGGAACTCGTGTTACTACATGCTACTGTTGTACCGATTTAATGCACGTTAGCGCTTTGACCAAATCATACAGTGATCAGTCTTGTTTGTGTAGATGAGTTGAAATCATGTCAAAACCAAGCCCCTGAACAGAACATAAAGAATGAATATAGAGAAGGAATAATCCTTCCTCTACCCCCACCTTTACAGATTTACCAGTAGTTGCTCAGTCACTAAGAGAAACCTGTGCTAGGTTTATTGTGTGCGGCAGCCTCCAAGAGTTGACTTGCCTGTGGAAGATGGTACTTTAAAATTCGTGAGATGTTTGTGCTCCCATCCCGGCTACCAATATGAACTGGAAAATCTGCTACGGTGGTACAGAAAGAACTGGGGGGACTGTGCTATCGAACTGCACCTCCCATAACCACAGAGAAGGAGGCCCTGCAGTTATTAAAGAAGGCTCACAGACCTGACTCACCCAGACATTTTCCTGGCTCTGCAGTTCCTGTTGGTAGGACCAGACGGGCAGCCCAGGGGAAGAGCAGGGACCCCAAGAGATCTGTAACTGCTGTGGCAGTGAGGTGGACCTGGGTTTGTCTGAACATCAACACCATCTGTCTCTTGACTACTCTTGGGAGCCAGCATGTGAACAGAATGTCCTCTGAGAGGAAAGATCAGGGCACTTACTGCCTGCCAGGGGAACATTAGATTCAACCAGGGTTTTACACTAGTTAGGTAGATATCTGTACAACTAGAAGATAATGAGCCTGTGTCTATGGTGAGCTAATTGCCTTGACATGGGATTGAAAATTGAGTGGAAAATTAGACTGAGGGGTTTTAGAAGATCTAATCTTACCTAATTTTTAGTCTGTTAAATGTTAAAAAACAGGAAGAAATTAATCAGATTCCTCTTTGGTGGCTCTTAAATAGTGGTAAAGGTTTAATGTGGGACAGAAATGACAAATTTAATTCTTTTAAGTGAGAGGTCACATTTCCAGCTACTGTTTCTGTCCTGTTGGAGGGTGGCAGAGGGTTCCTTGCTTCAGACACTCCTCTTCCCTACCGGCCCCTCTCCTGCGGGGATGGCTGGTTGTGGCCCTGATGGAGCACTTGTACCTTCTTTTGCTTCTCAAATGAAAATAAGATTTGAGAAGAATGATTAAGAGATGAAATAATCGGACATCACTGGAGAGAAAAAATGTTTTTATATTGTTGTACTCACTGTGTCTTCCTTTCTCTCATTTTCCAGTCATGCCAAGCTGACCTTGTGAAGGACAACGGCCACAAGTATTTCCTGTCAGTTTTGGCAGATCCTTATATGCCAGTAAGGAAAATTCATCTTTATTCAGACGCTTATCTTGGTGTATCTATGGCTGCTGTGATGTAGCTGGTGCTAACGCAGGGCTGCCTCCCTGCTCTACCTCCCTCTGCTCACCTGGAGAGGCAGTGCCAAGCTGGGGAGTCAGGGACCAGGGGCATCAGAATGTTCCCACCAGTTTGCATGATAGAGACAGCCAAACTAAACAGGAGGTTGCAAATATGTTTGAAGTTATATAAGCAGAGATTACTCAGTGGTGCCAGGGGCCAGGTGCAGGGGCAGCCTAATTGTGCTGCAACTTTCTTAATTCCCTCTGCACAGGGGTTTTGTGGTTTCCTGGAGTAGGTATTTGTGTGCCTCCTCCAGAGCAGCATACAGCAGCTGGGTGGGGGCATCGTATTGGCAGCCTGAGGATGCAGACTGATGAAGTGTCTCAGAGTAGTTGGTGACAGGGCAGCATGACAAGAAAATTTGGACATTCCCTTTCTTGTTCTTTTAATGCAACACAAACTGCGTTTAGAACAATCTCCCATTTCAGAAAGCATGGGATATAGTTGTTCTCTGACCTGTTCTTGAGATAATTAATTGTATGTTGTTTTAAGGCTGAACACAGAACAATGACTGCTTTTATCCTGGCTGTAATTGTTAACAATTACAACACTGGGCAGGTGAGTCGCAACGTACTTTTTCCTTTTGTTCTGTCCTACCTTTTCTCTGCATTGTGCCTTCACTTGATAAAAGTGTCCTGGCTTGTGTTAAAGCACAACCCTGAAATGGGAAGCTGAAAGAGAAGATTGCCTTATGTTATTTTTGTGTGGATTAAAAGAAGAATTGACCTGGAGGCGTGACAAACGCATTATGTACCTGGCACCTGGAAGTGGAGGTCACTTGACAAGTACCCCTCCGGGCAGTGCACTGACCTGCTATTAAATAAATAGTGCCTGGTTCCTGTCAAGGGGAAGCTTAATGGCTGTGATAAAGTTCTTGGGAAGGGTATGTGGAATGAGCCATAAACCATGGGGCTCTGACAGGTGCAAGGAATATTTCCAATGAGAAAAAAACAGCTTTTATGCATTATAGAAAACATTTCTAGGGCTCAAATACTGTAATAGCTATAACAGTGTGTAGTTGACCTTCCCTTCATGTTCTTTCCAAATGGCATTTTGTAACAAAATCGGTAAATAACCACTGATTAATTATTTTCTGCTGATTTCCTGTCTATTTCAGAAATAATCTTATTTTTTGATGATGAGGTGGGAAGCTGTCATCCAAAATAAATTGCATTGATTTGTGTTTTAGGAGGCTTGCCTTCAAGGAAACCTGATTGCTATTTGCCTGGAGCAGTTAAATGATCCACATCCTCTCCTGCGTCAGTGGGTGGCCATTTGTTTAGGACGTATTTGGCAGAACTTTGACTCAGCCAGGTGGTGCGGTGTAAGAGACAGTGCTCATGAAAAGCTCTACAGTCTCCTCTCGGATCCGATCCCAGAGGTAAAAATCCAACTTTGTAAATAAACTCCAGTTGAATTGTCAGAATCTTGGCAGAGGGCTACAGAAATGCTTACAAAACCGGGGCCTTCAAGAGTTATATGATTATGTCTGGTTCAGGGAAAGATCTTGTTGCTCTTTCTTCAAAGGTGGTGCAAATCATCCAAGCCCTGCAAGAGAATTAACCAAAGAAATGCGAGGAGAGTTCATATAGCCCAAAAGCCCTGGAATCTTGGCATCAGGGTTAGGAAACACCGCGAGTTTTCCTTCCTTGCATGTCAGAAGCGTGTTAAAAATATGGTCCACAAACTCACTGTGGGTTACAAAAAAACTCTCTAGTCTTTTTGTCCAAGTATGAAAACTATTCTCCTGGTATGTGTGAAAACACCTCTCTAATTGAATGTGTTTTACCTTTGTGACAAACTCTCCATGAGAGAAGCGGTTCTTGTGCAGAGCCTGGCTGTGATTGACAGAGCCTGGCTGTGATTGACAGAGCCTGGTAGGCCCAGCGGAATTACATCGCCCGTGGGAGAAGTAAGCCTGGAGATAAACGCCGCTGCCAGCGTTCAGTGATTAAAGATTAGATCCCACTTTGCATTCAGTCTTTCTGTCCTGCATCCCCCTCTCCTTTCTCTTGGCCCACTTTCCCCCCGTTCTCTAAGCAGTCCCTTTGCAAAGGTTGGGGGGACTGCCCTCACGGCACCCCTCTGTGAGAAACCAGAGCAAGTGTTTCTGCTCTCGGAAGCACATCCTGCGGTTGCCGATCACGCCGTGTCCCCACCATTTTCAGTCCCTGCCAAGGCAAGCTGTAAGATTACCAAGCCATCTGATCTCTCTGTTCTTTGTGTGATCTGGCTAAGCTTACCCTGATTGGAGCTGCTGTCTTTTCTCCTTTTCTTTTTTTTCCATCATCCTCTGCCTTTCTGTAAGCCCTTACCTGAGGACTGTGGTTCAGCACTGCTATTGTGCTCTATTTAGATTCACATCCCAACAGTAACTCCCTCTCTACCTTATTCCTGTTAATTAATATGCTAGGCAACATCACCTGGAAAAATCACTCAAGGGAAGGTCACGAGTATTCTGGGAAATTAAATTAACTCCTGCATCTGTGAATACTTTAAACTCAGTGCTTTGCTGATTCTGTTCTGGTTTTTACTCTCCATGGGCTTCCATTTAGGCCTCACCATTTACCAGACACAAGGGTCCAGGTTTCCAGAGGTGCCATTTGTGGGGATAAAAAAATCCCACTGGAAACAAGAGGGAAATAATAATGAATGTTTGTGTCTCTCAGGTTCGCTGTGCTGCAGTCTTTGCACTGGGAACGTTTGTGGGCAACTCAGCTGAGCGGACCGATCACTCCACAACCATCGACCACAACGTGGCCATGATGCTGGCCCAGCTCATCAACGATGGGAGCCCCGTGGTTAGAAAGGTACAGAGGTTGGATTGATTCATGTTGATGAGCTCTGCACTAATCAGAGTGTGCATTATTTAATAGACTTTTCAGTGCATTTTACTCAGTTGAAAGGATCTGTTTCATTGTGAAGTCTTTTAACTTCAGTTCCTGCTGAACGTGTGATGCTACTGGTGAGAGCAGCAACAGCTGCCTCCTGCTGGGACGGAAGGCCCCGCTCTGAGCCTTACGCCGCACGCTCAGGGCGGTCACAGGCAGTAGCGTTCTGGGATGCTGTTTTATCCACTTGCCCTTTTTCGAAGCACGTACTGCAGCATTTCATTTACTCTGTAATATAAGGAGCCTACTGACAGGACTAATACAAGTGAAGTGTGGTGTGTCGTAGTGTCCAGGTGTTGATGAGGTTGTTCACATCCAAATGTTTCCACTGTTTAGAAGTGGAACTTGGAGCTCATGTATTCCACTAAGCAAGTGTCTGAAATGGGAATAACAATCTCAGGGGTTTAGGGGAATTGTTATATCCGGGGGGGGGGGGTGTTGTTAATTTAAAGAGAATATGAAGAAAGGGAAAAAGAAGGAGAGCAATTACACTGAAGTCTTTTTCAGGTGCACAAAACACTGAGAATTCTTGCTGGGCTACTCTTGTAGCCCTCCACTCTTCTACTCTTGTAGCGTTCTACTAATGCTCTTCTGTTGATTACTGCTTTTGATTGCGATATTTCACATTACAGGATCTCAGGTTTTAAATGAAATAGTGCAGCATTGCTAGAATGAGGGAGTATGTGACAGACCTGGGTGAGGATGAGAAAAGGGAGTAAGAGTGCTATGGAGAGAAGACAAGAGCTCCATTCAGTAGAAGTGTCTTGCTGCTTTTAGAAACCACAATGATCCTGACAGACTGTCCAAAGTAATTTGCCAGGTTTTGGAGAATGACAATTTCTGATGCGCTGTTGTGCATCAATAGGACATTAAATAGTTTTTGACGTTCTGAATTGTTCTTGATGGATGTACTTAGGTGTCCTAACGCTTGTGTTTACTTAGCTGGAACAGCAACACCCTGACACTTGTCACCAGCACTGGGAAGATTCATTTTTGTTGTCTCATTTCAGCATTTAATCAGTTTAATTCAAGAGAGAACTGCATGTCACACTATATGCTCTTTGAGATTCATAAATCTGTCTTTTGGAGATTAGTCCACTGAACAGAGAACAGCAATCAGCACCAGCTCTCCACCTCTTCTGTTTCCAAGTGCCTAGCTAGCAGTACCTCACTGAGAGTCTGAACTCCCATGTCTATTCCTTTCCCACCCCACCCCGGTAATTCAGGTTCTCAAGTTGCAGCTATGAGAATGAGCAGACTGAATGTCCCCTGTAGGTAGGCAGCACCGTTCTGTGAGCTGCTGACATCGCAGGTCAGTACAAGACTGTGGTTCAGCACAGGATTCAAACACCTGGGTTCTTCATAGAAGCCGCATCCCCAGAGGCCCTTTGTCAGATTCCGTTTCCTTCAGCTCGAAGCAAATGTAGAACAGGCTGTAACACGAGAGCTTTGCTCGTGCTTTCGTGTGCAATGCAGGGAAAGGGTCAGGCTGTGCCACAGAGGGCTAGGGACACCAGTCCTCAGCACAGTTCCTTGCTGATCTGCAGGAAACATTACTTTCTCATGGGCCGGACTGCTGCCACCACCAGAGTAGAGGGAGCAGGGTGGAAGTCACCAGTTCAGTATTTTCTGTGACTCTGCAGCAGTTTGACAGTATTCAGAGTAGTGGAAACCTGTTTGAGTATAAAAGACTTGTGAAGAATTAGGTTTGAAATGGAGTCCTACAGCTTTCTTCAGAGCACCCCGGTATCGTGAAGGGAAAAGTATTAGTCTCGATGGTCGCCCAATAATATCAACAATAATGACAATATCATTCTGTGTTTCTTTTTAATATATTGTTTCTGACCTCGGTAATCATCAAATACCTGTTTCTTCTGCTCTTTTCGTAGGAGCTGGTGGTGGCTTTAAGTCATCTGGTGGTTCAGTATGAGAGCAATTTCTGCACCGTCGCCCTGCAGTTCATGGAAGAAGAGAAGAATTACCCTTTGCCTTCTCCAGCTGCCCCAGGTAGGTGTTTTGTATTTGTGTGGGAAGGAAATGTACAGCCCGAAAGCATTTGGGAACTTTCATCTAAGGAGTTCACTCAACACAATGAAATTCTTGCTGGTGGTGATTTATCGAACAGCACCGTTATCACAAAGTTGAGCGACGTGATGGGGAGCTCTCATGTATGTTTAGCACTGTAATATATTGCACTGCAGGAATGCATTCTCTCCTGAGTCTCCACCTAAAACACAGCTATAGCTTACCAAGCAAGTTGTAGAAACTTGAACACCCTGTCAGATTCAAATTCTCTTCACATCAAGACTAAAATACATTTGTCAAGGCAGTACACAGGCTTACCAGGCTTTTTTTCACCCCCTCTCAAATTATACCCTAAACTTCAGTGTCATGTTGACCTAACGAGAAGCCTCACCCCACAGCAATGAACCAACCATACTGTTTGCTACTGTAAAGCACCAGACAAGAAGAACCGAAGAACTTTATACTTTGTGCCTATGGACCCATCCTTTTTTTTGTATCTGTTGCTTTGTGGGGAATGAAAAGCCCTAGTGAAATTGTTGCTAAGCTTATATTTTCTTCAGAAGTTAAGTACATTGGAAATATTGAAGGATAATGGGATTGTTGCAGTGGAAACTTGGAGACGAGAGCATGTGCTGTCTCTGCAATGAGTACTTTAATCTCCCTATTGTCTGAATAACCAAGTCATATGGGGAAAATAAGCTTCTCCACATTTGTCGCTCTTGCTGCAGGAAACAAACATTATGTGCAGTTGATATAGTGCTTTTCCTTATCCAAAAAGTCTGAAGTATTTATAAGTAGGATGCACTGAAAGCACTGGCCTCACCACCCTAATGCAGCCACCTCTGCAGTGAAATAAAACAGCCGTGGTACTGCATGTGTATTCAGGAACAAAAATGAGGAAGTTTGGGAAATTAGAAGTATCTAAGTCATTGGTAAAATATGAGTTGAAACCAGGCCTGAAATTTGGTCAGGAAACCAGAATTTTCATAACCCTTTACAATGAGGAAGTTTACTGGATTGTTAATGAGCAGCAGCAGAGAGAAGCCTGAGAGTGCTCCCTACTAAATGGCATCTGCTGTAGCAGTGTGTACTAGCACAGTGTCTGGGCAGTGGCCCAGCAGCGACCTGGAGACAAGAGCCATCGTGCCTCTCCGGGTTGTCTGCAGGCCCTGGCAAGGCTCTGCTCACCTGCTTTTATTGGATGTAACAAAAGCACAGCCTAAACAGCAGACACGCACGGTCCTCGCTGATTATGTGATGAGAGGATTCTTTGTCATACCTCATTCTGTCTTAGCCTAAGGGGCAATGACTGAATTCTGTTCATATTGATGATGGTTTTGTTATATATTTGCTGGGAAATAACAAAAAGCCTGTGATTGCTTTGGTTACATCTTAATTGCTCGATTTTGCATCCACAGAGGGTGGGAGTTTGACACCAGTGCGAGACAGTCCGTGTACACCGAGGCTGCGGTCTGTCAGCTCTTACGGGAACATCCGAGCTGTTACCACAGCAAGGAACCTGAACAAGTCCTTGCAGAACCTCAGCCTAAATGAAGAATGTAAGAGAGAGTTCAAAATTCTTTCTTTACCAGCCCCTTGCAAGCCTAGGAGATACCCCGTGCAAGACAACATGAGCTGTGAAACTAACACCTGAGCCCAGGTTATCCAGTGCCAGCTCCAAAGGCTTAGATGAGAAGCTCCCTCATAATCAATTTTCCAGCCATTAGTATTGATTTTTCTGAGTGTTTGGGAGCCAAAAAGGTGCCTTCAAACTTCCTAACATACACAGATTTTTAACTGAACCATTTCTGACCCCTTGATGCTTACCCCCCATTTAAAGATTCAGTATTTAAAAGGAGACGTTGTGGATTCGCCTACACCTTCGTTGAGTTTTGTAGGATTTAGAAAAGGGCTGGTATGCCTGGGTAAAAATTCTTCTCTCACCAGTTCTTGTTTCAGCATCTGTTGTCTTGTCTTTTGGCAGCTGGAAGCTCTGTTGTATTTTCTCCTGGGAATCTCAGCACCAGCAGCAGCGCCAGCAGCACCTTGGGCAGCCCTGAGAATGAAGAGTATATCCTGTCCTTTGAGACTATTGACAAGATGAGACGAGTCAGCTCCTACTCTTCTCTGAATTCACTAATAGGTGAGTAAAGATTCTCCTGCCTGTCCTTTGGTGTCGCCTTTTTTCACATACTTAAGCTAGCTTTTGTGGAAAGTTAGGATCTTAGTTTCTGCTAGATCTTTCTCCTAACAGTAGAAATGCTGTTCTTGTGTTTTGGTTAGGCTGCATGCAGAGCACATCCTCCTGTGCTCTGATGGAAGGACTGGAAATGAGAGCTGCTGGTGCCAGCTCTACGCTTCATTACAATAGACAGCAGTCCTGTTAGGAATCTGAGCACAAAAATGTGGGAATTTCACATCCACTGCAGTTTTGTTGGCTAGTGAGCGAACGCGAGGAGTCCCTCTCCATCCCAGACACGGCAGCAGGGCACACTAGCTCTGGCTGCTTCCCCTGATTGTTTTTCACGTTGGTTGTATTTCCATACAGCACAGCCACTCTATGGTGTTGCCCAGTCAAGTAAGCCTTACCTTGCTAATTTTCTGTGCAGGTTTATTGTGTTGTTAAAATACGACTTAAAAATTAATAAATCAGAGGCTGTGTCTTAAAAGCCAAATGGCCGAGTATTTCATAGAAATCTGCTTTTGTGCAAAAAGCTCCATGGCTGATCCTGCTGCCTCCAATCGCCTCGCCGTTATTTCCTCCTGAATAAGCAGCAGCAACATCAGTAACAGCACTGAACTTTTTAACAGCACCCAACAGTCCCTTTCTTTCCCAGCGTCTGACTTTGGGTGATGTGCAGAACTCTGCTGAGTGAAGTGTTACAGCACAGAAGGAAAGGAAATTTCATGGTTATTTATGCAGTGCATGGCTGATTTGCAGGTGATGGATTATTTGCATTTCTTTTCTAGAACAGAACTGGAATGTTTCTGTTAAGCTAGTTCAACTCAGTTGTTTTTCAAGTAACTTTCCCAGTCATGTCTGACTGCTATGATAGCATTGCTTTAAAGAATCTGTAGTTTTCTAAGCTATTTAAACTGTTTTGGGATGATAACACAGCCAACATGGAGAAGGACCCAGCTTCTGGAACAGCCTCCTTCCGGGAAGCAGGGGAGGCAGCAGAGAAGTGAGGCAGGAAGTCTCTCTCCATTTCCTTTGTAATCAGTAAATGAGCCTGTATTTTTCTAGCCTTCAAAAATCAGTGAAAAGAGAGTGGTGTAACTCCAGGAGTTCCCCTCAGTGATAGGCTTGCCCTGACTGAAGAAATGGTTTGCTCTTCTCTGTATTTGCTGCAAGAAGTAATGGTGACTTCACTCTCCTAAATCGAAACATTCTGGGATTGTAATTCTTGAGCCTCTGTGGGCAGTTTAAAACCGTGTGTTCATTACAAACTTGATAAATTCATTTGCTTTCAGTTGTAGATAATGAAATTGGATCTTCTAAAGCATGACAGGAATGTTAGGAGATTTCTCTCCATCTTAAGACAGAACTTGAGTTTTCCTCGTTTCCACTGCTGCTAGCTGGGTCCTGTCTGATGGCTCGTGTTTGTCTCACAAGAGCTTTACAGCACAGCTGGAAAGGAATCTAGAGATGAGCTGGAGATGAGTGAGGGAGACCTAGGAAAACAAAAGAGCAGTTCTCCACAGCCTCGCTCATTCTTATTCAATCGGAAGAGTTCATATCCAGCTGGAAACGACAGAGCTTATAGAGGTGTTTAAAATTCATAACTCACACAGAATCCCATTACCTTCAGCGTTTGCCTGCTGAAAGCCAGGCTTTTTTCATTTCTACTGAAGAATCACCATCTTCCAGCCCGCTCGCTCCTGCTCCCCAAGGAAAGAGGTTTCAAAATGCCATCAGCTCCAGCCGCCCTCAGTAGTGCTGCGGCTGCGGCGCAGCAAGCCCGGCTCAGATTAACCCCTTTCTTTAAAGTTTTAGTGTGCAATAAAATACTGCTGTACAGCCAGTGAGAATGGGGTATCTTAAAGGAGTCCTGCTGGGTGATAGAATTGTCTTGACAGAAGAAATGTTTTGCTCTGCTCTCTTCTGGAGGAAGCAATGGTGATTTGGCTCTGCAGTAATGACTCTGCCAAATATGTGAGACAGGCAGAGCAGTGAAAAGAATGCTTTGGGCACATAGACAGACTCAAACAAAGCAGAAAGCTAGTCTGTAATAATAAAAGCAGAAATTTTCAACCACAGGTTAATTCTGTGTTCTGTGCTCTACTTTCCCAAGGTTGATTCACGGATGTTCAGGGCTTTCTTCCCCTCTCACGAGCTAAGGAACGTGGTGCTAAAGGGATTCTGGATCAGTCTATCCACTTTACAGACATTCCAGCATCGTACTTCTTCCCATAAACTTGAGGAAAACCTTTCCACCTCTTCTTGTGCCATTTTACAGAGAGCTTCTTAGCGTAACTGTAGGCCAAATGCCCCACATAGTGCCCCCCAAACCCAACTCCCACTTTTTCTCTCAGTGTTCTCTGGCAGACTGATCCTTGGCCAGACAGTCCTGCTACCAAAAGGGACATTTATTTCTGACCCATGTTTTCAGGCTGGCAAGAGGCAGTTTTTGGTTAGTTGAGACAGACATCAGTTTGGATGGAAAGCTAAACTTCGCTGCTTTTTCCATCTTGGTGTCCTGGAAATTTTTAATTTAGATTTAAGACAGGAAAAGGGAAGAAGTTAAGATGGGATTTTTGCATATCTTCAGGCTAGTTATTCGTATCCAAACTGCATGATTAAAGTCTTTGTCCTACAGAGAGCATTGCTGGAAAGATTATATTAGGGAATGATCAAAGAAGGAGGAAACTAAATCATGGAGTGATAAAATGCTGGGGAATAGTTTTCTTTTCTAGCAAGTGAGGCTGGGGGCAGAAAAGTATTCGCTGCGTCACAGGATCTGTCCTGAAGAGCTGTCCTGAAGTAACACAGTGGGAAGTTACTGCAGTGAGGATGAGAAAGGGAGAGATGTAAGTGGACAGGAAGCTGCAGGAAGCGAGTGTTAGGACAAGTCAAGCCTCCTTCTCTGTCTCTAGGCAATACATTTAAATAAACAGTCACAGTCACAATGAGAAGTAACTGGTCAGCCTGCAGTATTTATAAATAGTAACTTGCATAGGAGCAAAATACAGGGATCCAAGTGGTTTTGGAAATGGAAGCTTGATGTAGAGGGTTTTTGTCAGTCCGTACTGTTTACCCAATATTATGAAAGTGAGATGGAGGAGCCAGTGTAACGGCCAGGGACAACGCTGCAGAGCTCAGTAACCCAGAAACAGGTTTGCATGGTATTGCCGAGGAGATGGAGAAACCAGGATGGGGAGCTGGGAACAGAGCAACATAGTTGGGTATTCTGGTTTTATTTCCCACCCCAACGTGTTGTTGTTTGCCCTTGCCTCATTGACATTCTCCATGGAACAGATAAGGAGATGTGGCATGGGCTGCTCGTGGTGGGCTGCTTCCGTGTCGGCTGTGACAGCCCTGCACCAGAAGTACCTGCTCTGAGGGAGCTTGCTGTTTCCAAATGAGCTGCCTCTGGTTTCTATTGAAACTTTAAAAATCCTGTGCTTTGCCATTGGAATAATTGTCAAGGGATGGAACGTGCAGGAGCCCTTTGTGTGGCCCCATGCAAAGAAGACCGGCTTGCAGACCGTCAGGGCTGTGCAGGAGCTGCTGATTTGCTGTTCCTCTGGGAACCAGGCTGCCATCCGCATTTGCCAAAGTAGGGTTCAGAGAGTGATCGGGATTTCAGATGTTCTCTCCATCCAAGTAGCTCTCACAGGACCTTCTTTGTCACTCGTGGGAAGAGGAGAGACTTGTGGGATGCACATTTACAAAGCAGGTGGGATCAGCGTTGATGGGAAGCAGATGTCTGCATCCTTGGGTACCATTCAATCTGAAACATTTCAGCTGTATGTTTCATTGTGTGCCAGCCCGGAACGTGCCTTTCCCTGCAGGTGGGCTGGGCTGTGCAGCCACAGGAGCTGTCCCTGACCTGAGGCGTGCAGTGGGCAACAGAGGCTGCTGTGTTGGGCTGCACCTTCTCCTGGGGTTCAAGGCTTTAAACCACTGCTGTGATTTTTACAAGAAAGCCTGACAGAACAAGAAGAGTAAATACCAATTCATTTTTCCGTCCAGCATGGTTCAATCCTTCATGTACTCGGTAGCCCGGCCGCAGGACCTCAGGCAGGTCCCTCCCTCCCAGCCAGTGCATGATACTGGCTGTTAAATCAAAGTAAGAATTATGCATATGCAGAGAAAATCAAAGTTGTCAGTAAAGGCAGGCAATTTATTTTTGACATTCTTAGCAGAGAGGAATCGTTTTGTAAACGTAAATCCATACTGCAAGGTCCATTTGACTGGCTTTGAATCAGTCTGACTAATTACAGAGCTGTCTGCTTAGATTAACACCCCGTCCCCCTTGCACGGCTCTTTGTTTGCATCTCATGGATATTTTTTTCCATTTTAGTCCATCACACGAATCAAGCTGCTGTTCCTCCTGCCCCCTCTGCCACCTGCCATTATCCCCCTGCCTCAGCACTCAGGTCTTTCCGAGGAGCTGTGCCGGCTGTGTCACTCGGTTGAATCAGTGCGATGCACAGCGCTAACACGGGCGGGGGAGGATGGCAGACGAATGGACCAGTCCTTCGAGCCCCTGCTCTGAGCCTGAGATGCCTTTGTAGAAATTCCCTCTGTTCTTTTCAAAGGCTGCCGAGTGAATGAGGAATTGCACTGGCTCACTTCTGGTTTAGACTTTTTTTCTTTTCATGACGCTTAGATGTATAAAAAATGTCATTGGGGTTTTTTCTTCATGACTGCGTCATGAGTGAGGTGGTTATCAGAGACACTTGAAAAACTGATGGATACCCTCGCACTCTCCCTTGCTCTCCCTTTCCTTTTACTGTCTTTCAAGGACTTTCAAAGCGATCAAGGTGTTTGAATTTCCCATTGGTCCCTACGTATCTTCTAGCACAAGACCAAACATAGAAGGTAGAGCTCTGAGCAGACCTCAGACAACATTGCCTGGTTGCTTCAGTGACTGGGCCTTTCTTTTTCCCCACAGCTTGTAGCACTTTCTCTCTCTCCCTCTCTTGCTTTCTCCTTCCCCGTCCCCTTTTTCTTTCTCTGGTAATAGAAACTTCCAGGCTGAACATGGCAATTGCAAAAGTAAAACCTAAATGGTTGGAAGCCTGGGCAAGACAGACAAGCATTGTATCACCTTCCTTTGTGAGTGGGAGGCCTAACCCTCTTCTGAGCGTAGACTTGACTTCATTGTGTATTGACATTTTCTTTATTTTAAATATGGACACAAGCACTTTTGAAAATGACAGTGACTTCTGCCTGTTACAAGCAAAGCCAAACCCTGAACTCAGATCTGCACTGTTCTAAGCTGGTTCTGCTCAACTTGTGCACACCGTGCTCACAGATTCCTTGATTTCATACACTCTGGGCTCTGTCCTCAGCTAGTGTAAACCAACTATGGCAGATGAGTGCCCGTCGACTCTGCTGCATCTTGACAATTATGGTTTATTGGATTATCAGCACCATTTTTCCCAGGTGGATTTACCATTGTTGGATCTTTGTTGGGCCCTGTATCTTACCTATCTGGGACAGGTTGGGATTGACTATAGGAGTCTGTGGTAATCAGGAGCCCCCAGCAAATGGGTGGAGACCACTTTCCGAGTGGTGCAGTCATGAGTATTTGTGAGGTTCCTGCATGAAACTCGGTTTAGACACCACTTGGAAAATCCTTTGCATGTCAGCTGAACAAGACACCGTTTTCTTTGTTGGCCAAGTAAGGGGTTGGAATTAGTTTATTGTCTTTTCATTTTGGAGGATGTTTTGTCACATGTTAGGGAATTTTTCTGGCAGAAAAAAGATTCCCTTGGCTAACGCCAACGAGCACATGAAGTGCAGGTGCATAGTCCTGAACCTTGTTACCATGCACCACTTGCCTTCTGCAGCCAAAGTTCAAAACCAGACCATCCAAATATGTTTTCTGTTGGTCTGAGTATCAGGTTTAGCAGCTATGCAAGGTGTGAAACTGCTTGTTGACCAAAGAACCCTTTCTTCCTAGCTTAACGCTTTATATTTAGATGCCTCCAGAAGCACGAAAGCAAATGCAGCAACAGCTTGATCTGTCATTTACCATTTATTGTGACTCATCTGAAATCCCTATTTTAGTTCCCTTTTTGTTAGTGCAATCACTTTAATATTGTCCAAATGGGTCAACTCCCAAACCATAGTGTTACAACTATTAGACATTGTGAGGGTTAATAAAAAGAATAACAAATTAAAGATTCGCCTAGAAGCAGCAAAATAAAATGTTCACAGAATTTTACCAGTTGTTGCAAATGCTTATTAATTTGATTTGTACTTTGAATCTGTCAGTCCCTTCTGCTGAAATGCCAAATGGCAGATATTCTCATTAAATAACAACCTGGCAATTGAGGAATTGATACAAATGTCAATAGGAAAGGCTGAGTTACACTTACTGCTTCTCAAAGGTACAGGTCCTAAAGCTTTATTTTTAGTGTTTAGCAAACTTGTAAAATATATAAACCCCTGAATATTCAAGCTGAGTATTAATACTTAAAACAGCAATAAAAATAATCATAAAAATATAAGCCAGTAACTGTGGATTTTATACCATTCAGTGTTTTAGCTCAGGAGCTCCAAAGACATTATCTGGTCTTCCATTTGACCTTTTCTAGAATATTTGCTTCAGGAGCTTAGAAAGCCAGCGGTTTGACTGAAGCTTATTTGGGTAGTCTTTAATATACTTTCCTTTCTCCTACTTTCATTTTACAAGCCCTTGCAGAGTTCACAAAACCAGACAAAATGCCCGTGTAGGGTGTTTTTGAGCTCTTCTCTTTATGTTTTCTTAGATGTCATTGTGATGTTTGAAGTTCTAATGAATTTTCTCACATAAGATCAAAGAGTTTGAGTTGATGGATTGTCATATGCTGTGGAGCTTTGGTTTTGTTTTGGTTTTTGTTATTTTAGGTGTGAGTTTCAACAGCGTTTATACCCAAATTTGGAGAGTGCTCCTTCACCTCGCTGCCGACCCCTATCCTGATGTCTCCGACTTGGCTATGAAAGTTCTCAATAGTATTGCCTACAAGGTATGCCTTCTGTGTTCGTGTGTGTCCATGAGGCTTTTGGAAGTTAATTTTCTTTGTGTTTAGGCAAGGCTTGGGTAGACTGAACTGAATAGATCCATTGGAGGGCTCTGGTAAGTGGTCCTGGTTCGGTCTGGATCTATTGCAGAAGAGCTTTTAATATTTCAAACTGATAAATACTCTTGATCAGGTAAAATAAATAAACGGGGGAGGGCCTGGGGTTGTTTTAGGATGTGAATTAGGTACAGACCTTAGACAGTAGGTCTGGTTTAGAAGTCTACTTATCTAGATCGGTCCCTGGGAGAAACCTTAAATATACTTCATTAAATTATCCGTTTGCAAACTGATTTAGATTATGCAAGTGGGACTGGCCGGCAGACTGAAGCCGCAACGGCTCTCCAATCCAGGTGAACTAGTACATGTGAGTCAGCATGCAGACACCCCCGCCACTACTCACCTCTTCAACCCAGGCCTGATCCGCCTAAACCACCATCCTCATCACATTTCATCCTCCAAGGGTGACAAGATGTCCCTGGAGGCTGCCATCACTGCTGATTCAGAATTGCCAGCTTGGGAGCTGTAGAAGCAACCCTCACCTTCCACTTGAAACGAAGCACCAGGCCACCCCAGAACATCTTCTCACCAACTGCCTCCCTCCCTGCCCCGGCCGGCGGTGTCAGAAAGCTGTCTGAACCCAGTCCTTCCCACGTGCTTTCTAGTTGCTCTAGCATCAAGACCATGAGCCATTGCAATGCAAGATGACGTCTCTTACTGATGATTTCCAGTGAATAGTCCTAAACCTTCAGATTTAGGCTTCTAAGTGAAAGTTGCAGTAAGAGATGCCAGCATTGTGCACTACCATTGTAATGCCTTAGAGATTCCTTGCTTTTAAAACTGATTTTCTATTGAGAAAATAATAGTTACTTATATGAACTCTTGTATTTGTTTTAAGTACACACGTCAGTGAGTGGGAGAGTCTCGGGGTTGGGATATACAATTATTTTGACTGTGGGGGCAACAAGGTCAGCCTTTGTCTGGTGATTTGGGTGTATAAGAAATTACTGTCAGGCTGGAGAGGCCTAACTAAGGTGAAGAAAAAGAAGGAAGGGGTGAAAGATTTCCGTCTCTCTGCTCTGGATGCATGAAACTATTTCAGTTTTGTGTTTTGGAAGGCAAAAGACATGTTACTGCTACTATGGGATAAAAAGAGACATAAAGAGGAACCAGATCTTCTTTTCCTGTCTTAAATTCAGGACTTTCTCCCTTGCTGGTGGAAAGAGATGTATAAATATTAATAGAGATGTTCCGGTGCCCTGCAGATGCCTTCAGTAGCGCTGTTGTGGGCCTGCTTAGCCAGCAGGAATTTTGATGATTATATTGTAATAGCCATAGTGAATGGTTATGACTGGTTTGGTAAATTCAGTGTTGATCCTAATGAGTTTGGACCTAAATGTCATGGTACCAAATGGAGCCCAAAAGCTGAAGTGGATGGTTATCGTGTGTCTCATGCTCTGCTTCTTAGATTGCTTCTCTTCTGTTGTCCCTGGCTTGCTAAGTTGATGGCTTTTCGATTGGTTTGGCAAAATAATAAGACTATCATTCCTATTTACTAAGATTTTTATCTGAGGATGCTTCAGTGAAAGAAACTTACTTCTTCTTTGCTTTAGCCATAAGATCCATAAGGAAAGTGCTGAAATGTGCAATTTGTCCAACAGTTTGGGCAGCGGGGCTGAATGCCGTGCACTTTGGGAGACTGTGGGCTTAGCTTTTGCCAGTACCACCTGGCTTAGGTAGCTTCTAAAAAGGCTGGTTTATTTAAATAAATTAAAGTCCTATTAACAGCACACCAAAATGGAAGCTTAAGACTTCAGATCCCAGGTCATGATCTGGCTGTTGTTTGTCTCATTATGGACAAAGCTCCTGCTGTCAGCAGTGCTGCCGGGATTTCCAGTCAGAGCTCCACGTCTCTGCTGGTGGGAGCTCAGACAGATTTTAGGAGCTGTCTGATGTGTAATGCAAATTAGTAACAATTAAATTTTTGCTAACTGTTCCCTGAGATCTTTCCTTGTTGCTAATGAAGCATTGTTGGATGCGAAAAGGAGCAGCCTGGATGCTGCCCACGGGCCTCTTGGCCTCCCAAATATCTGTGAACAACACATTTTTTGTTTCTGTTTGAATTTTAGCACCAAATGAAAACAAAAGTTATTTTTCTTGCTTGAACAAAAAACTGCTTCAGGTGAAGTAAAGCACTTTAATATTTATAGAGGTTTAACCTTTTTATTCTAATTAATACAAAATTCAGGAAACAAGAGATTTAATTTTAGAACTGGGACAGCTGAAGTTTTCTTACGTTAAAGAACAGAACAAACACTGCGATCTGTACAACGTTGCCTGTTCCTGTTGGGCTCTTGCACTGATAGACCTGAACCCACTGACTTGTACTTTTGGATGGTGTTGGCTAATGGCATCTTCATTTGTGGAGAACTAAATATTTACCTTCTCAACGCTGCCAAGCTCTGTGCTTGAAGTCTTCGTGATTATTTAAGCATATTTTGTGCCAGGCAGGTGTCAGTCATGCAGCTCTGTTGCCCTGACGGGCGATCAGACCACACGTTGGCAGCCACATGGTGCAAGAGCCTCAGGAGAAGTAAATATTGCCACACTTCTCAATCCCCTGCAGGAGAACACGGGGCTGGTACTGTGAGCTTTGTGACTGTGCAGAAGTTCAAGTTATGAGTTTGCATTTGCAGAACAGTTATTTGCGAGGCACTGTGTGAATTAAAAGCAGATTTTTTTGTTTTCATGTGGGACCAGTTCAGGTTTTTAACAGAGCCATGAACATAGATCTTTGTCTGCAGGAGAACTCTAGTGGTCCTTAAATAGGGCGATGTCTTGCTGAGCAGCCGGTGAGTAGGTTGCACAGACGGGCGCGCTTCCTGGATGTGAAATCCACCGTTTCATTTCACGGGCTGATCAGACATTGCGAGTTCTCACACAGATTGTGGCTGTGTTGTGATTTATATTTATGATGCAGATTGGAACGGCACAACTCTCATTCTGAACCTGATCTTTTACAAAACCCAAACCATGCTTTTTGCCTGTACCAAAACAAACAAAAAGGACCCAGTAATCAATGTTGGCCTTTTAAGACTTTTTGAAATCACAGTTCATTAAGGGAAGTTTGCTTCCTCCTAGGTTTCTTCATCCAGCTGGTTTTAATGGAAGGCTTGAGAATGAATTATCCCAGGAATTATTCCTCCACAACACCACTCCTTGATACAGGCTTTTCTGTGCAGGAGCAAGTAATTCTGACAGCGTGCTCTTTTTGTTTTTTTAACTTGGAGTCAATTTGCAAAATTATGAATTGTCATCTCCCCTCCTGAAATGAGATTATTTGACTGGCAGAGAAGCAAATCCCCAAGAAATGGGGAACTGCTGCCTCCCTCCAGCAAAATACGCAGTGGTATCGTTGAGCCATGGCTCTCACAGTGCTTGCTGCCTTCAGAAAAGAAATTGCTTTGTTATTTTTCCAAGGAAAAGAAAGGCTGGTTGCCACACTCATCTCTCACTGTACCCCTTCAGCATATTATCATTAGCTGACCTTGTCCCTCTGCTGTGAAACGAGGCGACCTGACCCATTTCAGGTCACAGATACCTGACTGCAAGAATCTTAAACCTGATTCTTACCTTCTGTGACAAATTAAAACCAGTTATGAATAATAATATGTCACTAGTTGCTAAATTGTTTCTGCCTTCTTTCCATTCTTATCGTGTGCTCATCTATCCCAGCCCCGTGCAGTCACATCTACTCACATCTGCCAAACAAATCGTAGAATCGTGGAATGGTTCAGGTTGGAAGGGACCCTAAAGATCATGCAGTTCCAACCCCTCCACTGCCATGGGCAGGGACGCCTCCCACTGGATCAGGGGATTCAAAGCCCCATCCAGCCTGGCCTTGAACACCTTCAGGGATGGGGCAGCCACCACTGCTCTGGGCAACCTGGGCCCCACCCTCACAGGAAAACATTACTTCCTAAGATCTCATCTCAGTCTCCCCTCTTTCAGCTTAAAACCATTCCCCCTTGCCCTGTCCCTGCACTCCCTGATCAAGAGCCCCCTCCTCAGATTTTCTGTAGGCCCCTTTTGAGTTCTGGAAAGGTCTGAATGGAGGAGGACTTGAACCCTATCAAAGCGAGGGAGGGGAAAACCTTGGTGTGTCATTTGAGGAAGGGAGAAGTGAAGGTCATCTCCAAAGACCTTTTGGCTCCTGCGAGGAGAGGGCAAGGTGTCTCCAGGCATGAGTACCTTTGTCTCTCTGCGGCCAACGTGTAGGCTTTAAGTGCAAAGACTAATTCTCTTGTTCACAATGGTTGTTGGTTCTGCCCTCAAAGGCGCGTTAACTTTCTGGACTCGAGAACACCATTCATACAGCTCTGTGTTTCAGTAGCTGCTGGTCTTGCCTTGCTTAGCTTGTTTTGAGCTGGATACAGGCCCTAGTGTCATCACCCAAGAACTCTGCTCAGTTCTTGTGTGACAGGGTGGATATTTTCTTAGTGTTTGAAGAGATTATGTAAGTCAGCTTGCCTGTGGGATAGCTGGGTTTGTCCCTCCAGTTTTTTAATGCCAGTCCAGGACCTCCTTTGAAAATTACTTCACAGCAGACAGGGTAAAATGGAAGAGGAGGAAAGGAGTCTGTGAGCAATGGACAACTTCTCCCATTTTAAAGGGAAGGCTTGTTTGTACGATGTGAGCAGCGTCCTCAGCCTGGAGGAGTGTGAGATGATGATGTAGCTGTTGGTGTCCCACTGCCTTTCCCCTGGCTAACGTTTCAGGCCTTTCACAGGAGAAGGGACAATGATTTCTCAGTCTCTCTCAGCAAATGGGTCCCTTCTAGCTGGTGGCTGAGTGCCAGGGTTCTGTCTTGCAAGAGGACCGGCTATGTTTTGTAGAGCTCTGAGCAACCCAACTCTCTGAATTCACTGCCATCCCCATAAGAGCAGATGTGGTGGTACTGGAAAGGGCGTCCTCCAACAAACTCCAGAAGAGCTCAGCTCTCGTTAGGGGAAATGGAGGAGCAGCAGGAGGTGGTTTCAGGCAGTTGCTGGATTTAGGAGGAGGGCTCTGACTCAAGCGTGAAACTGGGGTCAAAATGGGTACTCAAATTATTATTGTGGTGAGAAATGCAGTCATCTGTCAGGAGTTAGGAGGGAAGTCTCGCTGCTGAAGGAGAACCCCTGAGCTGTCTGCCTGCCTGGCAGTAGAGAGGTTCGAAGTGCTGGTACAGGTCGTAGGCTGTGACTGATTCAGGGAAAAGCTTATGTGTTCCTCAGAGCCATTCCCTGTAAGTAACAGAAGGGTACTTTGCGGTAAGTGTTTTCTGACTAAAAAAGTAGTAAAATCATCTTGTGTTGGGAACTGCACAAGGGCTTTTTTTCCTATACATTTTTAAACACCCACACGCACACCGTTAGGAAGCTTAACTTCATTTAACCCCAGGTGTGCATCTGTATTAGATAATAAAAAATGATGGTTGGCATTTTGCAGTCTTGGCTGTTCAGGACTCTGCTGTGTTTTTTCTGTAGGCAACAGTAAATGCTCGCCCTCAGCGCATCCTCGACACCTCCTCGCTGACGCAGTCTGCCCCTGCCAGCCCCACCAACAAGGGCATGCACATCCACCAAGTGGGGTAAGCTCCAACATCGCTTTCTCGTGCTTGCACCTTAGTGGGTTTAGGTGCTCCCTGCCAGTCAGCGCTCAGGCAGCCGTCCCGGTTATTGGCAGCAGCGTCAGCCTGCTGCCGTCTCAGTAGCTTCTTGTTCTAGCCCTGGTAAGGAGTTCAGAAACAAAAGCTCTGGGAGCAGATGAGGAGCTCTTGTATTTCTTTCTAGGACAAAGAGTAACAAGCCACTCATAATTATCTAAAGGTGAATTGAAAAGAAGAGCTGGGTGTTACTGATTTTACTGGTGTGCTCTTGCCGGACCTGTGTGGTATCCAAATCTCACAGTGAAATCTGCTCTGTATTTTCTGCACTCTCAGCTGATACAAGCCAGGGTTATCTCATGATCAACAAGCAATGCCTAAAGTGCAGTGAAACTGAGATAACGGTATGGCCAAAGCCAGGATTTGACAATTTGATAATTTCCCAAAAGCTGCTCTCCAAGAGAGCACACCAGGCTTTAGATCTAGCAGCTCCATCATCCATGTGAACCAGAAAGATTCAGAGTTGAAATGAAGGTCTCAGAACTGCACAGCGATGGTTTTTTTTAATGTAACTGTGCAATAAGATAAATCTCAGTTTACATGTAAATTAAAATGCTTTTCTGTGGGCTGCCAGGAGTTCCAGTCTCCCCATTGATCCAACAGCCGATCCGAGTGCCTTAGATCAGTCACTGGGGCCTGTGGGCCCATCGCTGTTGACCTCTAGGTTCCCAAAATGTTCCTTTTCTTATACTCAGTCTGGAGATGACGCAGTTAAGGTTCACTTGTTTTATGTTTTTTGGAGGTGGAGTGCGTGATCTTCTTTTGGTTTGTTTTTGTAGAGGAAGCACAGCGACGAAGTATAAATCTTATAAGAAAGAAACAAAGTAAAAGTAACTTCATTTGGATGCAAGACTCTCACGTTCAGTGATTCCTAAATACTTGCCCTCTTTTTGTGCTCCTCAGAGGGTCACCTCCAACCACGAGTACAAGCAGCTCCAGCCTGACAAATGATGTGACCAAACAGCCCGTCAGTCGGGACATCACGTCCGTAAGACCCGCTAACGTCGGCAACATGGGGGTTCAGTACACTCCCCACTCCCACCAGTTCCCCAGGACAAGAAAAATGTTTGACAAAGGGCCAGAACAGGTAAAGAGGCTTCCCTTTCAGATCTGACTGCTTCCCTGCTCCACTGGGCTTTGTTACGCCTTCTGTCCTTTGTGTTAATTTCTGTGTCTCTCTTGTTTGCCTCTAACCGCTCTTTAGCTCTGGATCAGCTTCCTCTAACCAGCAAAATGGAAAATGATTAATTTTTTTTTCTTCAGGATCAATTTTGGTTTATAGCTTTTGATAGGGCATTATTCAGTTCTGCTGCTGAGAAGTGTTTAATCAGAGTTGATCACTTATTCTTTCATGAACATTTGTCTGTCCTAGCAGTAATGTAGAGTCACATCTGTGACTCTCAGATGCTTTTTCTGCAACACCAGCAAAGGAGGAAAAAGAGGAGATTCCTCTTTCTTCACCACACAAACAGCTATTCCTCTTGGGAGACTATAGGTGCTCCTGCAGCAGAATATTTGCCTTCTCACCAGTGGTTCTGCCCCACTCCATGCTTGACAGCCCCTGTTTGTTCTGCACATGGAAGGATGCGCGTCCAGACCGTTACTAGGAAAACCAGACCTCAGTGCAGGCTGCACTGCTGCAAGAGAGTTGATCAGTTCAGACCTGTAGGGACCTCTGGGAGGAACGGAAGTGACTCCTTTTTTCAGCATGCAAGCAAGCCAACAAGGTTTTTGCATACATTTTAGCATTCTGAAGACAGTCATTGGGTACTGGGCGTTCTTCCATTTACAGAAGTGTGAAGGGCTGATGCGGTGCCAAGTAGAGCAATCAGATCTTAGTATGCACTTGGGACTCTGAACGTCACCTCCAGATGAGTCACTTCAGATGAATATGGTTGAGTTCAAGCACTCATGAACATGCTTGTGGCCATCAATTGAAGACAGAGACTATGCTTGCCAGTGGTCAGCGTTCTTCAGGATTCAGCTATCTGGCAATAGTTTTGGGTCTGCCTCTCCCTCTGCTTCAGTGTGTTTACAGGATTTTTCTGGTGCTGGCTCTGTGGCTGAGAGAAAACTGAAAGACAGCAGATGTGCTCTGCTGTCTGTACTCATGCAGTCATGTACTCATGTGTGATGAGGAGGACAATGACCCTCCTTTTCTCCCTCTTGGTACTGTAAAAGGGAAGGATTCTCCCACCAGAAGTGGAGAGATGTCTGCATCGCAGGCTGAAGGGCAAGTGGCTGACACAGCTTTTGGGTGTTCTGACTACTGAGAAGTAATTGGTCTTCGCTCTTATCCAAAGGAGGCCACGAAGATGATCTGAGAGCTGGAGCTCCTCCTATACAAGGACAGGCTGAGAGTGTTAGGCTTCTTTAGCCTGGAGAAGAGAAGGCTCTGGGGAGACCTTAGAGCAGCCTCCCAGTACTGAAAGGGCTACAGGAAAGCTGGGGAGGGGCTCTTGATCAGGGAGTGCAGGGACAGGATGAGTGGGAATGGTTTAAGCTGAAAGAGGAGAGATTTAGATGAGACATTAGGAAAAAATGTTTTGCTGTGAGGGTGGTGAGACCCTGGCACAGGTTGCCCAGAGCAGTGGTGGCTGCCCCATCCCTGTAAGCGTTCAAGCTTTTGTGTGATTACAAAAAAAAAAAGATGAAGCCTTAGCAGGAACGCCTTCAGTTCTCAAGTTCTCATGGGGATGGCAGCCCTTGCCTGGATCATATTTAGAAAAATAGATGAAATCTGAGTGAATGGAGGGGTCTTTCTGTTTTCTTTCTGGATGTCTTGTGCTACCTAACACATACCTAATGCCCTTGATCTGAAGCTCTGTCTGGCTGTGCTTTATCCTGAATCATCTTCACTGCTCCACTGTTTCTCGTGCCAGATGCTTGGGAGACCATGAGAAAACTCATCCTGGGACTTCATTTTGATGATGCACTGATGCTTCAGCTCTGATTCACACGGTGGCCCGATGATGTTTTGTGCTGTAGAGATGAGGGAATTTATGTGTTTGCAAAGAATTAATGTAATGACAGTGGTCTTAAAGCTAGATGTAAAAATATTCATATCTATGGCAATGTTTTTGAGGGGAGTTTTCTGCCGGGTGATGTGTTGGAGCCAATCTGGGTATTACTGTGCGTCTTGCCCACGTGAATGGGAGGGGAATGGGTTAACATCCTGTTCTCTTTCTGGACAGACCACTGATGATGCCGATGACACCGTGGGACACAAAAGTTTCATTTCGGCCACAGTGCAGACGGGGTTTTGTGACTGGAGTGCGAAGTATTTTGCTCAGCCGGTCATGAAGGTAATACTTTATGTCTGTGCATGCTTTCTGAGTCACGGTGCTGCAGCTCTCGGGAAGTGGTGGTGCCCTGAGTGCAGGCTAGTGGCTTTCCCTGTTCTTTTTCCCTTCCTTTTTCTCCGGTCTGGGGAGGGAAAGGGGTTGATTTACTTGCATCATGCTGCTCTGGGGAGCTGTGTGACCATTGTGATTGGAAAGTAAGAGGAAAGAAATTGCCAGAGGGAGCGGGAAGGTTAGTGACAGATGGGACAGTGGTGTATTCCTAGGGAAAGAGCCTGAAACAAAAGCCCTGCAACCCATGGAGCACGTTTGAGAAAGAATGTAAAATGAGTAGAGGTTCTGTAGTTGCTCTGGATCCAGCAGTTTTACACAGGTGCAGACTGCGTTGCAGAGTTGTTTCATTGTGAGTGTTGTGCTTGTCTGTCAATCGGTAACTGTCATAGTGAAAATCGATTTTTTTAAAATGGAATAAGTATGGCCCTTTATTCCCAAAAGGGCTGTGAGAGGCTGAAGAAAGAGGTGCTGTTCTCTTTCTGACATTTTCGCTGAATTTTCTGGCTGTGATGATGCTAAAACAAGCAGAGAAATGGTGGAGACTGCTGTCCTGAGTGAGTGCCACGTAATCCCAGTGGCAGCAGAACGTACCCATCTGTCCAAGTTAGGCTGGACTGTGTAATCTAGTGTGACTGCTGTGCTCAGGGGCACCCTGTGTAGGCACCTTTAACTTAAAAAGGAGAAAGTGCTACTAGCTGGACATCCACCTGTGTGGCTGGAGGAAGCTTTGGAAGCATCAGTGTTGCTGGGTTTTTTTAAAAACTTTAAAAACCAAGTTCTGTTATGGCAAAGAGAGAGGGTGGCAATGACAAATCTCCATTGAGAACTCTTCAGAAGTGAGTATGTTCTGGTAGCTAAGCTGGTTTTACATGAAGTGAGAGATACACTAAAGCCTTGTTCTAGGGAAGAAACAAAACAGAGCACTTAAGAGACGGACAAAGATTGCCAGTGACTGGAAAAAGAAACTGTTCCATTCCCAGAATCTTTTAGCCAAAGATCAGGTTTCAATTTTAAGTATGGAATAAAACCAAGCAGTAAATCTCACCTTATTATAAGAAAACACGATAAGGCAAGCCTCCGGGTACTCTGGGAGTCAAACAGCACTGGCTGGAACAGAACTTCCAGCTGAATTTCTTGGAGGTATTGCAATTTCTGTGAATAGTAAAGCACAGCCTGTATTAATGCCATTACCTGAGCAACTTGGCAACGGATGTTTATATCCAGCCACTGCTATTTAAATCTTAGTAATGAAGAAACTACATTTTATGTGTTATCTCATCCAAGAATTTCCACTGAGCCATCCGTCACCTGTCCTTCCAGTCTTCAGGCATGTTACATTGTTTGATGGTGAGGGATGGTGATTGTCTCCGCATTTAAGGGTGTCAGAAAAGTATAGACATAAAATGGTTTGGGTTGAAAGGCCCCTTAAAGCCCAGCCAGTTTCAACCCCCCTGCCACGGGCAGGGACACTTCCTACTGGATCAGGGGGCTCCAAGCCCCATCCAACCTGGCCTTGAACACCTCCAGGGATGGGGCAGCCACCACTGCTCTGGGCAACCTGTGCCATGGCCTCCCCACCCTCACAGGAAAATATCTCCTCCTAAGATCTCATCTAAATCTCTCCTCTTTCACCTTAAAACCATTCCCCCTTGCCCTGTCCCTGCACTCCCTGATCAAGAGCCCCTCCCCAGCTTTCCTGTGTCCCCTTTCAGTACTGGGAAGCTGCTCTAAGGTCTTCCTGGAGCCTTCTCTTCTCCAGGCTGAACAACCCCATGAAACACAGCAGGCAGTTTCTGTGTAGCTTTGATTCCTTTAGAGAATCACCAGGAGGAAAGACTGGATGGTAAAGGGATTGCCTGACACTTGCTCAGCTGCTAGGGAAGTTGACTTTCTTCTGATACCATTAGCGAAATAATTCATTAGGACACACATCTGGCCCGTGGGGATTGGTTGCTTGGTCAAGCTTTAAACCAGGGTTTTCTCTAGAAAACCAAGATGAGTTCTGGTGTCTTGATTCAAGTCCAGAAGAGAGTACAAAAGGAGAAGGGAGGAGGTTGTTCAATCTTTTAGTTCTTATTAAAAACATTTGTCTGCTTTCTAAGGAAAGCTTTTCCCAGGGAAGAGAGGTGTCTTTATTAATAAAATAAATCATGGCAGACAGCCAATCAAAGGCAGGTTCAGCGGGTGCATGGGGAGCGCTGTGTGTGTATGGGCTTAGTACTTCATGTGCATAAAATAGAGAAAATTACCTTAGGGGAGGAAATCAGAAATGTGGAGCATTCCTGTCTTAGTCCATAGACGCCAGGGAGGGGGAGTCATGGAAATTGAGGGCTCCTCTGCCCCCTGGTGGGTCCCAGAGTGGTCCGTGTCTCCCATGAGAACTGAGGTGCTGCTGGCAGCACCCCGAGCACACCGTGTGTGCAGGGCTCTGGCTCCACAGCTTTCACTGACGTGGCAGGAGTAGCAGCGTGACAGCGATGGTTCTACCACTGTTTTCCTAAGTGTTTTCGCTTGGAAATACTCATTGACAGGATTGAGTGTTCTGGGCACGGACTGTCCTCAACAGCAATGTTTTGGGTAAAATTTGAGCAAAATAAAACAGTGTTTTCTAATAAAACAAGATGGAGAATTGATTTCCCCATTACTTCTGTAAAGCGGCTTTACAAGTCCAAGTGGAGGGTTTCTGCAGAAAAGCCTGCGTGTTATGCTGTACTAACCAGGCATGATGTGTCCTTGTCATTAGAGTGGGTGGTGTGTGTGCAAGGCATGGGGAGAATTCTCTGTCAGAGCTTGCTGTGCCGTTTCTTGGTTGCTGCTTGTGCAGTCGGACGGGACTGGCTATCCGGTACCAGAGGTGCTGGCTGGGTTTGTCTGGAGCGCGCCTTTCCTAGAATTGCTGTTCCTGCAGCCACAAGGAACAAACAGCCCTGGTGGGTGGCTGCGGTCTTTTGGGAACTTTCAGCTTCATGAAAAAGGCAAGGAGTAAAGTCTACTGAGTACTGGTGGGAAAAGATGACATTGATGTTTAATTCCAGTACTTCATTTGGAGATGCTGCCTACCGTCATAAACAGGGAAAGACAAGACAACTATTCCTGTAATGAATAAACATAAAGTGACTGTAAGTGCATCTTAGTCATATTTAATTTATGAATTTAGTTTTGCTTCATAGACCTTGCTCTGAGAACGCTTTCACTGGAAAGATTGAGGGATTAATTTCCAGTGTAAATCACTGGCTCAGTTTCAAGCTATCGTACCAAATTTGATTTATTGATTATCTAATCAAATAAATGGAGAATGAAGATACTGCATTGTGAGTTCTCAGTGTGCCAGGAAAAACCGATACCTACCCCAGCTCTGATCTCTACAGAAGTCTTTCCTCTTACTGAAAACTCTGGTGGCAAAAGGCTGTTCTGCTAACCACGGGCGGTCTTGGAGTGAGAGGCACAGGAAAGCCTTGCTGCCAGCTGTCAGGAAGCCCTGAGTCAAGGAAAGCGGGAGCCAGCATCTGTTATTTCCAGGACTGGCAGAACATGCAGGCAGGAGCTGGTAAGGATCCTGGAAGGTGAGAATTACATAAGAAATCCTTCCTGATAAATCCCTGCCTTAACTTCAGCTCAGTGTCTTGGCCGTTGTTCAAAGTCGTGGTAGAGAAGGGAGCCTTCCGTGCAATTGCTGCGATGGTGTTAACCAGGGAAGAACTGTATTTACTACTGGAGCCGTCTGCTGAATCTTCCCGCTCCCCTCCAAACGCTGACTGCCATGTTGAGAGGGAGAGACAAAGTGTGAAAGAAGAAAAACTTTGTTGGCTTTCAAGTGGCACTGCTTGGTGGGAGGTTACGGAATCGGAATTGGTTTCTGTCTGAGTGGAAGCTCAGGAAGGAATCAGTGGCGTGTCATGATCCTCATCGTGTAGCGCTGTTTGTGACTCCCACGTACCTCTGGGAGCTGTGCCTGGAGAGAGCTGAGCAACAGCCCAAACTGGGCTGTTGTTTACTAAGATGATTTTCTGATGCTTAAATGAGAGCTGGCTGGGAGAGCGACAGACATAAATGATGAGTCTAAATAGTTATCTCTTTTGAATAATAATTTCTGTTATTCCAGCCAGCAGCAGCTGGACTAGAGGTCACAGCTCTGCTACGCACACATCCTGATGTGCTCTCCTGCCTGCTTGTCACTAGAAGCTCCCTCGTGACATGTTCTATTTCCATAGATTATTGCTCCCTCCAGACAAGATCCTCCGTACGGCGCTGTCCTGCAGGCGGGAGGCATGGAAGGGAAGGATTGCGTTTTGCCTGAGTGCTCTGACTCTTCTTGCACACTGCAGTGATGGTCTAAGGATTCGTCTGGTCAGAACCTTGCCTGTTTAGCAGAAGTGTGCTAATTGCTTGTGTCAGGCTTCACTTAACCAGTACAGAGCATCTCTGCTAGGTTACAGCTATTTGCAACACTTCTTAAAGATAAATTGAGTTCAGCAGAACTATTTCATTAAGGATATTGTACCTTTACTCTCTGAGAGGACCTTCAGAAGGACCCACAGGGGTTTTTCTGGGTTATTCTTGCTGTTTGTCTTTTCTGAAGGCTCTATCACCCTCCCCACAATATCAGAGAATCATGCCAGGTTTCTTTCTGTGCAGGCTGAGGCCCCATTACTTTCTCTCTTTAACTTGACTGTTCACCAAATTCCAACCAGCATCAAAAAGGTTAATAACAGCAGTGGGACTGGCAAGACCCAGAGTCTGGATCAGAAGTGGAGCCACCTAAAGTGAGGATCTAGCGCTCAGCAAGTGTATTTTGGGCATTTTCAGCTGTGTTCCCAGCTGGACCTGGGGGAAGCTCTTGGACGCACAGAGACCCTGGCAGAAGCATCTTTGCAGGAACTTCCCTTACCATTCCTAAGGTGATGACATCCTCCGTCTGCAGAGCCTTTGGCACAGAGAATATGATGGTTTGAGTCAACTGTACCAAAGCCAAGACTTCAACATACGCCCCAAGTGTTCTGCTGCAAGAAGCTGGATGGCATCATGAAGTGATACATAGACATAAACCCTTCACAACATAGCGATCCTCTGATGAGCATCTGGGGCTCCCTTTTGTTCACATCTTCAGAGGAAGAAGAGGAAGACAAGGATGGCAAAGAGAGGATTGTGGAGGCAGAGGCCACCTTAGAGCATACATGAATTGCAGAAGCTGCAGGAAGATGCCCAGGCACCTGAAGAGGACTGAGTTAGGTAAAGACACCCATCTGTTCTTTCGTGTTCTGCGGGAGGAGGGACTATTGCTGGGGGTGGTGTCTGGTGTTTGGGTTTGTCACGTTCAAACAGCAGATGCGAACAGGGGAACTGAAACAAAAAGTGACTGATGAAATAGGATTCCGTTAAGGACAATCTAGTCAGGGCCCTTTTGTTCCCTCATCAGCTGATGCCTCACTCATGCATTGGATCTCAGTAATGTGCTGGCGATCTGAGGCAGAAAAATAATCTCTCCCTGCTGTATTCCCCGTGTCTACAGAGTCAGCTTGGACTGCTGCCGTGCCCCGAGTTCAGGGTATCTGCAGGAGGGAGCTGTGTGCAGTAGTGAGATAGGATATGTTTGGTTTCTGTGGAGAAATGCTTTGGCTGTCCTGGCACAGCATAGATCACTGTTACATTACCCAGCACAAGTAGTGTCTCCAGAATGGGCAAAGCAACCAGAGATCACGTCTAACAGGATGTAGAAGGATTTTGTCACTTTCCGTTTTGCCCAGACAGCAGAGAGGAAAGCCTTAATTATTGAGCAGTGAAGTTGCCTTTACTCTCTACCTAAGAAAATTATAACCATTTTAATTCCTTTTTAAGGACCCACAGATGAATGCAGGATTCAAGGATGCAGCAGAATGCTACAATTGAAAGGACTACAAATGTGCTCCAGAGACTGCAAAAAGAAGATGAGGTTTCAGTGAGGAGAGGGGATGCGCAATATGTCCTTGAACACTCATGGGATGGAGCTGGGCCCTGCCTGTGGGCAGCGTAGAAAGGAGGAGGTGCAGGAACAGGCGTGGGTGGAGAGAGACCAGCACCAGCATCCTTCTGCACGCTGGGAAAGTGCCCTGTGGCAGCCCGCTCCCTTCAGAGAGCTTGACTCGTGCACTGCAGCCTCTCAGGGATGCCCACTGATGGGTTGGGGTGCCATGCATGAGGTGCAGGGTTGCACACAATTTTAAAAATATCGGTGTGTGTTTTCAAAAATAAACATTTTGGCATTATTAGGGAGGAGCACTTGTACTCTTTTTGCAATAAAATGGTGCGCTCTTGCCACATTCATTGTGCAAATCTTACCGGCATTTCTGAAAGGATCCTGGGAGTGTAGGGGCTTTGAGTTACCGGTGATTGGGCCTTTGATGACTGGACTTTTGGCACTTTATTGTCTCCAAAGCAGTCAATATCCACAGTTCCAACATAACAAGCAGCACTGAAGATTTCTCACAAGCCAGACTGCCACAATGTGTCCTGGAATTCATCATCCCGTTGGTGACAAATGTTGGTGGCATTGGCCATAATTCTGTCTTGGTTTCTTGCTCAGTCTCTTTGGTTGTCTGCTCCTCTGCTTGCAGGTGAAATGCAGGACACACCAAAAAAGTGGGGTTTTCAATGGAAAGACTGCTTAGGCCACCAAACCCCCTTCACTGCTGTTCTGCAGAGGCCGAGACAGAAGCTGTCCTAGCGAGCTGGGGAGGACAAGCAGTCACCAAGTAGCATGGATGAAAGGAATGTTTGCTGGTCTCAATGAGCTTGGTGTGTGCCTTTTGCATCGCTGTTCCTGTTGATTAGGAGCCTGCACTCTGTCTCCCTCTCACCAGAGTATTTCATCCTCCAATCACTTGCACTCAGTGTGCCTCCAGCTGGGTCTGAGGCTTATCTGGCTGTACGCGCTCTACTGATGCTAAAGCATCTGGGGACCATGGCCTGAGAGAGCTTCGTAAAGGAGAAATATTTATTGTTGATATCAGATGGCAAATCAGCTCCCTGCTTAGCCTCCGTGGAAGAGTTAAGTTATTTTTCTTCAGACTTAAAAAGCCCAACAGCTCCATTCATCTGCTATTCTTTATGTGCTAGAATGAAGAGTGCTTTGCTCAACTGCATAACTGTGTATTTCTTAGTCCTAAACTGTGAAAACCACTAGATGCCTGTAGGAGTATTCACCATTCTGCTCATTCCCATCTCTTCCTCTGGCCTTTTAGGTCTGTCTTTAATTTATTCCCAGAGAAGATGGATTTTCATTAAGGTTTAGGTGTAATCACTCTACTCTCGAATCTCCTTTGATGTATTTTATCTTAGGTTTGTTTATTGCTTTGAATTATTGGTCATTTGTCATTGCCTTTCGAATAGATGTTGTATTCTTGAAAAATTGAAATAGTAGTGCTTTTTTTTTTCCCCACTCTTTTTTTTTTTCCAAGAGGAAAGTTGGAGAGTGGGATTCTAATTTTTTTTATTTATTTTAAAGAAGCAGAAGTTCAGCTCAGTAATAGTTGGTTTCCAAGGTATAGAACGTTTTCAGGACAGTGTATGTAGTAGTCACAGAGGATGTAAGTACTCTCAGGAAAAAGTGTATTTATGGGGAATTGGGAAGAAGCAAAAGGACTTAATCTTTTACATCTCCTTTCTCCAAGAGTTACTCCTTTTGGAACAGCCATCATTTCCTTCATCCGAAGAAGCCTGGTTGGAGTCCTGTAGTGCAGCTCCATAACTGATCCAAGGGTGTTTCTTGAGCAGTGGTGTTACTGCTTTGGATAATTATTTTAAGCATTAAATCGAAGACTCATCCTTTTGTAACTCCTGCAGTGGTTTGGGGGGAGATCATGTGAGTTTATTCCTTTTGATCCTGTGGTTAAGGGTGTGAGTACCTGTGGTTTCTACCAGTCGTAGGAGCAGCACCGTGGCTGCTCAGCTTCCTTGCTGGAGCTGCTGGTAGCACTGGTGCAGAATCCCAGACTGACGGCCTGGCTAGGGGATGGGTTTTGCAGGAAAGCCATGGAGTGTGATGAAGCCTGGAGCTATGGGGTGTGAATAAATATAATAACATCGATCAGATTGGCTGTGTACTGCTCCAGGGCCACTTTCCAGTTTCAGCTGGAAGTTTGTATATAATCAAACCAAGATGACACAGGGGCATCATTTTCTTGCAGTCAGTTCTGGTATGGGAAACTGAAACCATTGCCATTACTAGTAAATGTGATGTTGGTAACTTGAGCATCTCAGGGATTTGAAAATAAAGTAATGCCTTTTTTGGCCTGCAGTCATCTAATAGCAATGAAAGAAAGATTTAATGTGTTCTGAGCTTTCTGTCTGTATCAAAGCTGTGTTCTTTCTTTTAATCTCAGGATTGCTACGTGATGCTTTTGAACTGAAGTGTTAAGCAGACTAATCTGTATCGCACTGAATTCGGACTTGCATTGTTTAGGAAGGAAAGGGGTTACAGTAACTGGGTGTGGAGTAGAAAGAAGTTCCTTCCAACCCATCACTGATACAGCAGTGGGTGACTTCAGTGTGCGTGGCTCTTCAGAAACCCTGTGTTATTCACTTCAGAGAAATGCCTACAACTTAAAAACACAATATAGGACAGCAAAAGGGAAGGGAAGAGATTACAGGTGATGGAGAAGATTTAGATCAGAAAGATGCTCAAATATGTAATAACATAAGGTCCCATGAGCTCCTCTGTTTACTGTCTGAATCTGGAAACCCTAAAAATTTATGGCTTAGCCTGATGCGTGTATGTATTAGTATGTGTCGCAAAGGTAATTCATGGAGTTTTGATGATTACTGTTGTTTTGTGTTGTGCATTTGTTGATATACTGAAAGATCCCAGAAGAGCATGACTTGGAGAGCCAGATTCGCAAGGAGAGGGAGTGGCGGTTTCTGCGCAACGCCCGTGTCAGGAAGCAAGCCCAGAAGATCATCCAGAAGGGTGAGTGGTTCCCCTCTTGCCCATGCTGCAGGCAGCTTCCTCGAGCTCAGAGTCCTGTGCTTGGCCAGGACACTGGACTGTAAAACCCCAATTAACAGTGACCCACGCTGACTCTCACATTCGAAAGCTGCCTGTTCCCTCTCCCATGTACAGGGGGTTGATGCTGCCATAGGGTGTTTTGCCAAGTTGCTCACCTTGCCCATTTTCAACTGCTGGTTTTGTTCACCAGATCAGAAGAGCAACCTTTTAAAATGTCAAATGTCTGTCTTTCCCCTTGGAAAACTGAACCACAGCACTGTGGTTAAAGAATGGCTGGTTGGGCACCAGCGGAGAGCTCAGCCAAAGTGTGGCACCAGGCTGGCCAACCTATCCAATCTCACGTGGGAGCAGAGGAGCCCAAGAGTAATGACTCCTTTGACGGAGAGAGCTTGCTGTGAAAGCAAGCTTCCCCACCTCCAAGAACTGACAGAGCATCCGATTTCCAATGCAGTTGTTGGCTCCTAAGCCCTCTCGACTGACAGGCAGCAGCTGAGTGCTTCAGCCATGAACCCGATCACAGCCAGCACCTCCGCAAGAGCCAGAGCAGTCAGCGTGAAATTGATAATTCAGAGGCCTTTAACAGATGGTGTTGATTTACCATTTGGGCTTTTCCTCCCTGTCCTGTAAAGTTGGGACAAATACTGTAGATTATGTTTTTAAAGGGATAGAAGGCAGAATGCTGCAGGATAAACCTCAGAGCCGCAGTCTGACGAAGAATGCTCACAGGATTTGATGTGTCAGACACGGTTTGGCCAGCTGGTCATGGCAAACCAGCCCTGCCAAGCTGCTGGATGTGTCCTCTGCCCGCTCAGGAGACATCACAGCAATTTCTTTCACATTCCCTCTAAATGATCGCTTACTCCTTATATCCCGTTGTAATTTTTAATACTTGTTTGTATGGCTTTACGTGTGCTTACGCATTTCCCCCTCGTGCCTCAGGTTCGTGTTTCATGCGTGTATGTTCTCCAGAAAGCTGATATTGCCTTTTTTTAATGACTCTTTATGCCTCTTCAAGGCAGCAGTTGGGCAAAAATTCTTTTAGCACAGGAATTTATTCAGATATAGTGGAGCCCAATGAAGTGCCCTCAGGAATTTGCATGTTTAAATTATTCCTGCCTGTGTGCCTTGAACAGAAGAGGCTGGGGAGTGACGTTTATGGGAGCTTTTCTCCTGGCATCCTCCTGGCAGCGTTCCCAGCGGCGGAGCCGTGCGGGTGGGTGGTGGTCCTCTCCTGGGATGCTTGCTGAGGCACGCAGAGTTGGAAATCATAATTTGCTGAATGAAGAACTGCCCAAGGCTCAGCCGCCTGCGTGTACCTCGTTGTCTGGAGGTTCCTGGGCTCGAGTCAGTACAATGGGTAGCTTAATGTCGTGAAATTGCAGAATATCATAAAGGAGAGTAATACAGAAATGAAACCAGAGCCCGGGAGATGGCTTGGGAGATCTCTTTGAATACAAAGAGGAGGATTTTTCATGCGTGCCTGAAGAAGTTCAATCTCTTTCCAAGCAGTGTTCATATCTGGTTGCTTGACCCGAGTGACTAAAGTGCTGGTAGTCATTAAAAAAAAATGAACATGTGAAATATTAAAAAGAATTAAAATAGGCTTACAATCTTTTAATGAAAATTAGATTAAATGGATACACTCTAAAACAAACAAGAACTGAGTAAATGTCTCCTGGGTTATGTTTTTGTGTGATGAATTCATGCTGTGCCAAAAATTGCAGTGTCGGGGGTACCACAACTGTTTGTGAATAGCAAACAGTTCTAAAGAAAAGATAGGAAAGTTCTTAAAGCGTTGTTTTAATGTCTCCATGGAAAATATATTTTTCATTTGCAAATTAACCTAAAATTTGAAAGAACTGAAATGGAAGGTTAAATAAATAATCCACAAGCTATAATGAAATACTGTGGTTCAAGTTGGGAAAAAGTGGTTTCTTTTTTTTTATTTTGAAAAAAATAATGTTGATTTTTCTGTCAACCCAAGCTGGTGTTTCTCTGAGCGTGGTTGTGTTCCTTGCTGTGTTCTCTTTAGTTATGGAAGTCCAGGACCCCCAGTTTGTCACCACAATGTTTAGTTTGTACCTTAAGCCTTGAGACTTGGTGTAGAGGAGCCAGGGCTGTCAGATAACAATGGTCAGAGAGGATTCTCAAAGTGCTGGCGTGTCTGGTGGTGAGAACTGGGGTGGGAGGTGGAGGAGAGTGGTGTCATGTGTGTCACATGTGACATGTGGCGCTGGGAGGTCTGTGCCTCGTCTCTCGCCCATGATGTTCCCAGCACTGAGCCATGGCTGCTTCCTGTACCCCCACAGGTATTTCCCGGCTGGATGATCAGATCTTCCTCAACAGGAACCCAGGTGTCCCCTCCGTGGTGAAGTTCCACCCGTTCACACCTTGCATCGCCGTAGCCGACAAGGACAGCATCTGGTAGGAGTTGCCCAACGTCTCTAGAGCGCTTGCTGCCCCATGACGCAGCATTCAGAACGGGTGCGGACGGGTTCGGAACAGCACGTCAAAGAGCACATATGGATTTTTGCAGAGTGGCAGTGCCATACGTTGTTCCTGTTCTTTTCCCCACTCCCCGCCATGGCCATTCTTCCACTCTCACAGGGCAGGGAGATGGGGCAGAGTTCTCCCAGAGCTCAATGCTGTAGTTGTAAGCTTAAGTTGTCCTTTTCTGCAGGATGTGCTGGGTTAGAGGGCTGCAAGTGAATCCTGACATTTATAATGGTTACTTAAATTGGGCTTTTATCCTGTTTCCTTTGCGGAAGGGTGATGGATATTATTAATAAAATTATGCTGGATGCCAAAGGAGAAATGTTGAATTGGTATCCAATGTATATAATTTTCACTTTGCTATAATGAGTAGATCTCTTTTATAGCTTGCACAGAGAACTAAGAACTGATACGGTATTTTTTTTCCTCCCCCAGTTTTTGGGACTGGGAGAAAGGGGAAAAGCTGGACTATTTCCACAACGGGAACCCTCGGTACACCAGGATCACAGCAATGGAGTACCTGAATGGACAAGACTGTTCCTTGCTGCTAACTGCTACAGGTAGATAATATGAGGGCAGGACTTAAGGGGCCTTTACAGAATTCCAAGTCCGTGTTGAGCTATCTGGTCCTCTTGCTCTCTCCTCTGTGAATTCAGCCCAGCCATAGCTTTCCCTGCCCCCCTATGCCTTGTCCGCCTGGGCTCAGCTGAGGAGGCATTTCCAGGCTCAAAGCTAACAGTTGGTTTTGGCAGTACTGAAGTATCTGAACTGCTTAAATAAGTGCTGCAAAGGTTTTCACACAACTAACAAATCAAATGCTTGCTGAAACTCTTTCCAATCACAGCTTCATTTGTTATGTCATCCTGAGTCCCTAACTGTCATTGCAAGTTCCTGGGAGCCTCCCCCTCAGCAGTGCGGGTTTAATTGGTTAAAAGCTGCTGTCCAGAGTGGAGAAGAAAATCATGTTGCAAACAAAGTAGAAGAAATCAAATTCTGTTACTTGTGCAGTTTTAAATCTAGAGCATGCAGGGCTTGTTTTAAGCACTGAACTTCTCCGATAGTTCTGAGTTTCTCTCTAGTCCGTGTATCTCACCCAGGGGAAGCAGTTCTCTAGAGAGCCCTGTTGCATCCTGTAAGGCAGCGTGAAGAGCTCTTGCCCATTCATTGGCCTGTAAAGCTGTGAGTAAGACCTGCTTCTCTCCCAAGGAACCATTCTAAACCTGTCAGTCGGAGTGCTTTCAATAGCTTTTCAAACTTCATGCTGAAATATACAGGTTGGGTATAATTAAGAGAGGTGGAAGAGGAGTTGAGAGGGCCTTTAGGACATTTTCCTTTCAATTTATTGATTCTTAGCACAAAAGTTTCACGGATGGGGAACAAATTGAAAAAATACACGATGTTCTTGAAAGATTTGCTGCTGATGGGCTGGGCTTTGATTCAGCTTCTTCTGTGGGGTTGTATTTTTGTATCTAGTAGGGTACTTTTGTGGCTCTTGGTACCAACAGCAAGGAGGACAGAGATGAATCCTAAAGAAAATGAATAGGTCAAAGAAATAGAACAACATATAATGTCAGGTGTTATTTGAGAGAAGGAGAAAAGCTCTTCCAGAAGAGTTCCCAGTAGAACAATGCTTTAGGTTTCATGGATGTAAGATTAGAGAGGAAAAACAACCCTAATAAAAAGGATTAAGTTCAAGGTGACACTCTCAGTTTGGGATTTTGTATGACTACAGTTCTGCTTCTCTTCTTTTTTTTGTGCACAAGTAATTATGAGAGTTGTATCAGGAGTGACATTGCATTGTGTTCTCTTTTTCTGTGCTCCCCAAGATGATGGTGCCATCAGAGTGTGGAAAAACTTTGCAGACCTGGAGAAGAACCCAGAGATGGTAACTGCCTGGCAGGGGCTGTCGGACATGCTGCCAACTACGCGAGGTGGGTCCCATGAAGTTTTTCTTGGGGGGGCATGGAAAAATAATTTGTGATGATAGGGCTTTTTCTAGGGATGGGGAGAGTAAAAATGGATTTCTCAGCTTCAGCTGTCAGTAACGCCCTTGTTCAACAGTCTCTGCCTTCTGGAATGGCCTTTTGCCAGGCCGTGGTGAGGAGTTACTTTCCAGTTCTCATAAAACAAACTAACAAAACCAAAAGAGCAACCTCACATACACCCTGAAGAACAATCAGAGGAGCTTCTTGCTGGGAGTCAGGAGGGTACAAAGCTTTACAAGCTTCACAGTAGGTGTTTTGCCCAAACATTGCTCTTAACTACGTTTGGAAGGAGAGAACTGTAGAACAAGGGTGGAACTGGGCGCTGCCCTGCTCCGTGCTTGGCATGGCAGGAGATTATTCTTCCCTTTTGGGTGGGATAGTCACTCATGTGTTGCCTCTTTCCTTCTGATGGGCTGCTCAGCCTTTGCACAGCTTTGCACGTTGCACCTGGGACTCCCTTTAGCCTGAGCTCAAATTTTGGCCATTATGCTTCTCTATTTATTGTGGGCCAGGAAGTGGCAAGACAACGCAGTCTAAATCTGACACATGCAGACGGACAGCGCAGTTAGACATTGAGCTGCTCTGAATGTTAGAAAAATGGCGTAGAAATAGCTGTAAAAAGGAGCCCTGGCATCCAGCCATTCACAGGATGAAGCCAGCAGACCGGTTCGAATAACCCTGAAGCCTGGTTTAGGACAGTAAAGGAGGTGGACATTTCTTGCTTCTGAGACCTGGTAATGTACTAATGCTCTAACAGTAATTCTCTGCCACTTGAATATTTTTAATCAAGGCTACAAGTTTTTTCTAGCTGTGCGGTATTTCAATCAGCACTTGAGGGATTGCTGCGGGAATTGCTGGGTGAGGCTCCGTGGCTTGTGCTATGCAGGAGGTCACATGAGATGACCGTCATAATTCATCCTGACCTTAAAATCTGACAGTTCTCATTTCTGAGCCGGTATGGTTCATCACAGGAGTCTGACACAGCTCTTTTAGCTATTCATTGGATTTTGCTAGTGCTGCCTTGTTGAGCTCATGTCTGTTATGTTTTCCCTAACCGCCCCATGGTTCGTCTCTGGTGTTGTAGGGAAGAGGAGCTGCGTTTGAGATGACTTTAGGCTCTGTGCCTCGCTGCAGCATGTGCACAAAACTGATTATAAACTGCTGGAAATTTGCAGCACACTGTGAGAATCTGCTCTTTGCAGAAATGTTGATGAAAACAGGAGGAATGCAGGAAGAAAACAGTGGAAACACACCAAGCAGTGAAAGGCCTTGGATCTCCTTCAATGGAGAGGAGAGTGTCCAGTAGGCATATCAGGTTGCCTTCCGTGATGTCGTTAGGTTGGTCTATTTCTTTCTTGCCAACATCAGCTTTCGTGAAGGATGTCGGTTAACGTTTGCTATGCCCGGATTCAGAATCTTGCTTCCTTAATGCTGGGCACAGACTTGCCCAAGCAACTGGGAATTCCAAGAGACTGCTCTGATCACTGGCTTCTTGCTGCATCATCAGTTGTGTTCAGGGCGGATGCTGACAGCTGTCAGTGGAACTCTTCAGGCTAATTCCATTTTCCTGTCTTACTTTCCACGTACATCTTACCAAGGCATTTGCTGATTGTACCTCACTCTGTACAGGCTTTTAATGCAGCAGAAATGCTCATTAGTATCAGTGTTTGACATTGCAAAATAGGTTAAGAGCTGAGGCAAGAGCTGAGTTAGCTGTAAGGGTTGAATGGTTAAACTTGCCAAAACAGGAATGTTGAAACCTTTAAGTCTGTTCTCCTTAAGATCTTTTTTTCCCATTTTCTTTCCTGCAAAGTCTTAAGAAGTCTTGGTCCTGTTTTCTTTGTCTTTCACCTTCGAAGCAATAGAATTAGGTTCCGAAAAAGAGAAAGACAGACTTCTTTGTGGAGAGAGAAATAAATGTAGTCACTTCAAAAGAGCTATGTGGATCAAGTCCACTGGGAAATGAGACTGTCTTGAACAGTTACCGTTTGCTGCCAAGACCATAGTTGTGGTCCAGCACTGGCTCATAAATCCAAAGATGCATCTTGGAAGCTGCAGAGCTCAGGAGTTTTACTGGAGTTTGTTTGCCTCTACTGTTGATTTCCTTCTCTCCTCTCCCACCCTTTTCCCCCGTATCATGCTCATCTCTGAATTTAATAGTTGTCTTAACAGCAACCAGAATGCTGACTATGGTAAACAGTTTTCCTCACTTATAAAAGGAGAAAGAAATATACAATACCTCACTGCATCTTTGGAAGCCTAAAGAGCATCCCTGGGTTGCTAAAGTAATGGGAGGTCAGGGGCTGCCTGAGAGCAGAGAGCAGACCAGAGCGAGGCACAGAACTTAACTTTCAGGCTTGTTTGTGTTGTGCAGCCCAAGGTAAGAGAAATGAGCTGCTACAGCCAAGTTAGTGGGCTAAACCCGTGTGGGGCACTCTCACTCAGGAGTAGCTTGGCCCCAGTTCATTGCGCTTAGTTCATAGCTGACTTGAGGCTTGGGGTAGGTGAGTCTTAATTTAAACACTGTCAAACTACTGTGTGGACACCCTCGTTTTCCAATACAAGATCAGTTAACCTTGATCTTCTAGATCTGCACTTATGATGCACCAAGAAAGTCTCTTTCCATCAAAAGCAGAATGTTTAAAGCAGCATCAGTACCAGGTGCTCTAATGTAAGGTGGTGCCTGGGGATCCCCAGCATGAGAGATGGAGGGGGCTGAGAAAAAGGCAAAGCGCCTGTGGTTAATAGCCTAGTGCTCCAAAAGAACTAGGAAAAAACAAGCATTTTCTGTTGAGCAGTGTAGGAAGAACACAAACCTGCCATGCTCTGAAGCTGTGATTTCACAGCAGGAGGCTTTGGGAATTCTGGCGTTTTCTATAGAAAAGGGAATTTGAAGACTGCAGGTTGTGCGCACTGTGAGCTTGCAGAGCAGCACAGAGCCCCATCGCGTGGTGCCTGCACAAGCACGAAGTTTGGAGCCACTCTGGAGTTGTACTGCCAGGCAGGCTGGGTCACTCCACACTCAGGCTGCCTCTTACTCGTGCTTCTGAACCAAACTGCCGTGTTTTGTCTTTGTGACAAAGGGGGACAAGCCACAGTCCCCTGGTCAGAATGGCTTTGCCCTTTAAAGCAGCACAGTTCTGGAATTTGGAAAAATAGAGATGTATAACCAGCTGCCTCACAATTACCAGATGCTGTCAGCTTGGCTGTTCCCTCCCCAGCTCTTTGTGTGCTCCCTGCAGATGCCTGCATTGTTTTCCCTCGTCCAGTTCAGCAAAGAGAACCAGTGTATCCCTTCTAAAGGGATGCCAGGGGAGGACCATAAGGCTCCCTCTGCAGGATTTTCCAGGGTTATCCTAAGATGACTCTCTCGTCCCCATTTTCTGCCATGCTGCAGTGCTCTCTTGCTGCCTAATGGCTTGAAACTGGCATGTGACTATGGGTCACTCAAATGGAGCACCCATAAGATGTTTGCAGTCCCTGCCTGCTGGTGAGGTCTCTCCCCTGCCGTACAGGCAGAGGAGCCCTGGTACAGCCGCCCTCACTGCGCGGAGCCCAGACCTTCCAGGGCAGCAACCTCGTGTTCTGCACTTGATTCAGCTGGCACAGATGCCATGGGTTATTTGGATTTCTATCTGTCGCTTCCTGATGTGTTTTACTTTGGAACAGGGACCAGATCTTGCAAAGGATAGTCTCCTTGTTGAGGAAGAAATGTCAAATCTGTGCTATTGTCAGCCAGCCAGAATCCTTGCTTCCCACATGACAAGTGCCACCGTTGATGGCTTCCAAGGGAATGCTGTGACTGAACTAGTGCCTGCTCTCTGGATGGAGGCATGTGCTGCTCTTGGTGCTTCTGCTTCTCTTTTATATTCTTTCCTTTAATTTTAGTTGCTTTTTCTAATTCTTTTTTAAGATTTATTTTTGCTCTGGCTGACCAACTTACCCTTAGCATCAACCCCTTAATCCCTGTCTTCTCACAGGTCTGGCCCGAAGGGTTTCAATCTATCTTGACAGAAGTAAACAGGGAGGTGAGTGCTCTCTTTCCTGTTACCTGTGATCAGCTGGGGTGGGAAGGATGTCCTCGCCTTCGGGTTGGTTGAGTGATTGGTTGGGTTTTGTGGCATTGTTTGAATGACTGCTGGGTGCATACAAAGATGCCCTGAAAAGCTTTGCTGCTTCTACCTCTCCTGGTCCTTGCCTTGTGCCTGTGTCCTTAACAGCTATGAGAAATGCAGGGAAGCGCGTCTGTGCTCTCTAGGTAAGCATAGCCAACGGCTGGGAAAGGGCATCTTCACATCATACTCAGCTTTCTGTAGCAGGAGAAGGTATGGGTGGGATGTACAAGCCTCTCTTTTCCAGGAAGATTTCAAAGCATCCCTGGACAAAAGGGTTTGAATGGCAGATTCCAAACATGAACCACCGTTAAGCTAATGTGGATTTTACTTGTAATACACTTTTACTGTAAAGATCATGTGAAAAGGAGAAAGTGATGAATCTTTCCCAGGAGGCTTCGAACAGGGGACTTCTGGCAAGGATATGCCTAATAAGTTTTACAGGTTCTGTTCTTTCATGTGGAAGGAAGGTAAACGAAATCCTCAGTCTCCAGCTGTAGAAGCCAGGACTGTGCAGTGTCTGCACTGCTCTGGAGCCTGGCCCCCTCCGCTGCTGCCGAGGTCTTCAGGGGAAACAGATGGCTAATGTGTCAGAGCATCTTTGTATGCACATCCACGGATCTGAATAGTGACGTAGTCATCTTGGATTATTCATCGGTTATTACCATTTGCTGACTGATAAGAGCTGAATGTGTCTGTAATGATGAATAGGACGAAGGTGGTTGCAGTGGGGTGTGATTCAGAGCTCTTTGCAAACCAATCTCTTAGTGTTCAGAGATAGCACTGGGATAGAAATCAGCCAAGCTGATGTGTTGCTGTTAGCTGCCTGGCTCTGCATTTCACTCACAGATCCACTGGCAATTGGAAAGGCTAAAATTAGCAAGAATTGGCTGCAGGGAATTCCTTGCTCAGTGAACCAGGCATCCAAACAGTTTAAGGAAACACCAGCCACTCCCTCGCTGGATCAATACTGCTGATGCCAAGCAAAGCGCGCTCTGTCCCAAGCACACAAATATCTGAATCAATAAAAAGCATTCACCAGCATTTTCTCGCCGGGTGTTCTAAAAATGCAGGAGGAGGATTCCTTCTCTCCCACTGAAGAAAGAAGTCTTAAAAATGTATGAGTTTAGCAATTTCCTTGACGGAAAAATACGTCAGCAATATTCAGATAAAATGTACTAGTTTTGTCAGAAAGCACGGAAAATCTGTTCTCATTCCCCAGGCTTCTGAGAGGAATTTTTACTGAAGGAAAGGTCGGGGACTCTCTCTTCATTCTCGTAGGCAGGAGTCGCTGGGCACTGCTGTACTGCAGATCAGTGGTGAATTACAGAAAGAACAATGGCTTCGTGGTCCAGGTCATACTGGGCCATGGTGCAAGTCAGCCTGGGAATTCCTGAAGATCCTGTGAGCACAAAGCGGAGTCTGCAGCCAGCAGGCTCGGCATCGTGAAGGTAGCTGAGCTAGCAGGAGTCTCAAGATGCATTGGTGTGACCTCTGCCTAGGCTGCTTCACCTTCTGCTCCATCAGAGCTCTCCTGGGGTGTCCCAGCACACCGCTGCAATACCTCCCGTTGGATAACTGAATGCGATACGAAGAAGGAGACAACGTTAACAAGAATATCCATCTGACCTGTGCCCACCTCTATCCATCGCTGCCTCATGGGCGTTGTTGGTGCTGATATGTAAACAGCCATAATCTGTCTTACCTCGAGAAAATTTATACTGGTGCCAAGCAAGGAAAATAAGCACTTACTTGCCAGTTCCCTGCTTCCTTCCTGCTCTCCTGGGGCTTCTGAAACAAAGTGAAAGACGTCAAATACCTGCTCTGATGAAAAACAGGACCTTGCCCTCTGGAGGCTCAAGCTCTGCTTTGCATACTGCTGACTCTCCTGGCAGGCAGGCAGCAATCCAGATGGGAGAGGGTGGAGAGGCAGCCTTGGAGCACTCCTGAAAATAAAAGTCAGCAGTGTACTGGACAGGCAGCTTCCCGGGGAGCTGCAGGGCTCCTCAACTGCGTGGGGCAGCCCACAACAGCACGGGAAGGCTCCAACCTGCAAAAGGACCTGATCAAATGACCCAACTTAGAGCTTATACTGGAGAACAGAGAGAGGGAGAAGAGTAGAGTGAGTCTTCCCACATCTCCCCAGGGCCTAGTAAATTCTTTAGGAATAAGAAGACTGGGAGAAGCACCTCATTTCTGGACAGATTTTTTTTACAGCAATAAAGTAACTGGAGAAATTGCAGCTCCAGGGGTTTGTGTTCTTTTAATTGGATTCCCAGCATCACAGCTACTCTTCCACCTTGCTGCACATAGTCCTTGGCTTAAGGAGTGTGACACTTTTTGCAAGGAAGTTGTAGAAATAAATGATGGGTGAGGTCAACCTCAACACCTCCCCCCTACTGCTTCCTGAAAATTAAAGCACTGATGTGCCTCACTGCTCAACCAGGAAGGCCCATGATTAAAAAATCATCAGTCAGAATCCAAGATGCTTTTGTTTTGTGTTCTATATAGGTATTTCTGACTTCATTGAAATGCCGAGTACAGGTTGGCCACGTTCCAGTCACAATAAAAATAAGTGCAGACACTCAGAATGCAGCTGCTTTCAACACTGGTGTTATTCATTGAAATTTATACAAGGAACTATCCCATCCAGACAGATATCTGTTGCTTAGGGGGAATCCTGAGGGAACAGCTATAGAAAGTTACAGCTTCAAGAATGGCTGTTGTTATGTTGCCTTATATATAAACCCACATCTTACAGAACTGCAAGTACTTGTGTTAAAAGGCTCAGGAAAAAAAAAACACAAACCTTTAAAATTTCTTTTCCTGAGCTGTGGAAGATTTGTTGCTCATTATCTGAGAACATAACATCCCTTATGGGAAAATTGTGATCTTAACTAATGAGGCATTAGAAGCAGTGTGGTACTGGGATGCCCGTTTCGGCAGTCCCTTGGCTTCTGAAAGTACCACAGGTTCACTTCTGTCCTTTTCCAGATGGTTGCATTGGTGTCACAGCATTGTCCCTGGTTGCTCTGTGTCTGTACATAGGTAGGAGCTTGGAAACAGGGCAGCAGGTGATGCAGATCCAGGCTGCGTGGCTCAGGTGGGAGCTGTGACTGCACGGGCTCACAGAGGGCGCTACCTTTGTGGCAGAGTGAGGGTGAGAGGCAGCTCAGGTGCCAAACCTGCAAGCCAAAACACAGCAGGTGAGCTGCACTCTCAGTTGTGACATCCTGGAGAAGGATCTTTGTTAATTAAAAAGGAAATGGTAATTAGTATTAAGTCCCACATTTGCTACTCATTCCGAAATACTGGGAGTTTAACATGTAAATATGAGCCAGTGCTGTATCACTTCCACCGTGAAGACGTTTGCTCGTACACAGAAATAGTTCAGCTATTTATGTCTCCTTTCATGCTGTGAGTGTCATCTTTGAATTTAACATTTCACAGTCAGAGGAAGCTTTCCTTCCCTGTTACACACTTGCAAATGACTTAAATTTATGTACAAAGTCTTTTCTTCTTCTCAGACACATTTGAATGCTGGTTTAGCATTTCCAGTTGTGTCCTGGGGTCCCCTTTCCTCCTATTCTTCTCCTACTCTCCGTCAGAGCATCGCCTGGCCCGCAGCAGGAGCGGAGCCCCCCAGCCGTGGCTGGTGCTCAGCACAGCCACAACCTCTGCAGCCAGGGCCCATGTCCCAGCAGGGAGATGCCAGGAGTTCTCCTCAGCTGCAGCTTTTATGCAAATATTCTGATTTTTCTGATGCCTATGCTGTTTGGTCCGAGACTACCTCATCCACTTGCAAGCACAGTGCATCAGAAGCAACAAAAATGGTATTTCATATTTTCTTGAGAGAAAAAAAAGGCTGAGGAAAGAAATGGAAGATCCCTTAGAATGAAATGATCGAATGCTTTGCTTGCATCTTCCAGAGAGCAGAGGTTATCACTTACATGGACTATTCAAGTTTTATAAGGAAGGCTGGAGCTATGTTGACTGCTTGGAAGCCTATGGGCTACACCAGTCACCAGCATTGTCTCACTCCCTTCTTTCCACCCGTGGGCTGTCCATCAGCTCCTTGGCCACGGTGAACACTTCTCCTTTCTGTCTGCTCATGTCACATAGGAGATCTCGGTACCATGCTGCATAGAGTGGAGCTTTGCTTAGCCTGGATCACATCGCTGAAAAGCCCCACTGCTTGAACTCCCAATGGATATGCCAAGGCAAGCACCAAAACTGCCAGTCATCCCTCTGAGTTCACCATCTCTGCTCCCCCCTCCACAGAAAAGACACCTGGGACCGCAGCAGACTGGGGACTCGTGCTACCAATCAGACTGAGAAAAAACATTATCTTCAAACTGGGGAATGTAACTGGAAAATTGGGAGCTTTAAAATTGCCTAAGAGCACATTGCCTACTTAACTCCATCAGCAATGGTAATGGCGATATCTGTCTCAGCCTGCCAGGTTTATCTTGTCACATGGGCCATAAACGAGATGACAAATGAAAACGCTTCAGTGATGTTTATCATCTAAATCACTGCCTGCTTGTTTGCCTCGAATCTCTAGCAACCCTCCGAGCTGCTAGGCAATCTGAAGCAACAATCAATTTGACTTGCAAGATAAAGATACAAGCTCTCAGCTTAGCTGAGAGTACCAGATTTCCTGCAGTAAGATGATGGACTGTCAATAAATGTCAGTAATCTTCTCAGTGGAATGCAGCGAGATCAGGGAATGGCTTGGATGCAATGTTTAGGAAAGGTGCAATGTTTAGGAAAGGGAAGTCGGCAAAATGTTGTATCTGAGTCTGTGCAAAGCAAGGTCATTTCATCATCTTTGAAGAAAACTCAGTGTTTATAGGATGCCTCTGTTGTTTCCTTTGTGCCCTATAAAGGTGTTTGGTCTCTTAAAAAGCTCTTATGGCTCCTTGGTGACAAAAGAGCATGTTGGCGTAGGCTTAAATTTCCTGCTGGGGCTAATTCCTAGCAATAAATCGAGACAAATTCACATTTGTCCCTTCTGGACAAGCAAGTTGTGCACTTGTCCTTCGAGTATTTGTGGAATGGAAATACAGGAATCCCACTGAGGGTGCCTAGGAACAGCTCGGAGCAGCAGCCTGCAGTCCTGATGCATTGCGGAGTGCTTTCTGACTCCAGGTTGCTTGTGGTTATAAAACACTTCTCAGCACCAGAGGCTCAGTTTGGCACAGATGAGGGGATGAACCGCTGCTTCTGCAAGGCGAGGATGCTGTTTCTGCTTCTGCCTAAGAGAGAGCCCTGCCTGAGGAGATGAAAACACACAAAAACTGGGGTTGTTGTCTGGTTCCGTCCTGTAGTGCTCCTGGGGTTTTTGTTTGTGGTTTTAATGTATGAATAAGAGTCTCCCTGGGAAACCTGTGGAGTTGGGGTTGGTCAGCCTCTGTAGCATGGAAAGCAAAAGATAATTGGTGTTTGGCTCTCTGCTTTAAGCAAACCATTTCTGTACTGTGGAGGCGGCTCACAGGTACAGAGAAGTCCCTTCTAATTAAAAGTACAAGAATTGTTCCTCAGAGGTTTCCCCTGCCAAATCAAGGGTTTCATTGCCAACCCAAGGATCTGGTTTGTTCTGCTGCTTATGTGCTCTGTGCTTAAGAGAGCCAGCTCACTCGATGGCTTTTGGACATCTCAGTCCTGCAGCTGGGAAACGAGGTGACGTACGCTTACTCTGCTCTGAAAATTGCCATGCAGGCAAGGCTGATGAGTTCACGCAATCTGCCAGCCTGTGTGTAAGCAGGTGCCCTTGTCGGGTGTTTTGGGCATAGAAAATCCCTTGTAATTCTCTTAAAGCATGGACGGGACATCTTTCTAAACTTCACCTACCAATCAGTTTATGCCCTCAAAGATGAGGAGCAAAAGCTCTCATAAATGTATTTTACCTAGTGTAATTGCAGAGTGTTCCCTTCCTTATCTGTCTGTGTAGCAAAGTGGTTTTACTTCTACCAAGCTGTTTAATTCAATATCTTGCAGCAATAAATTTTATTCCTTGTTCAGAAACATCTCCCTTTAGCCGCGTATTTCTATTAGAATGAGGTATCGTGGTAATTCAGAAACTCTTAGGTCAGGTGTGAGGTGTCACCAATTTAGTCTGATTCAGTCATCGTTTAATCTGATGTCATCAAGTGGTGGATAATTTATTAAGGCTCCCTAGAAGTCCCTAGAGGCTTGGCACAGTCCCTGGAAGTCTATGTCCATCTGTACCTTGGGTTTTCAGAGCACTTTTCTGACCTAGCCAAGGGTCAAAGACATATTTTAGACTCAAATCCAAGAGCAGCTGGTTTGATCCTATTTGGTGGACCTATGGATGTGTGTGTATGTAACAATACTCTAGTAACAATACTTTCTGTAGCACGGGCTCATAAAAGCTGCTGCTCTAGTCAGGGCAGCTCTGCCTGTGCTGACATGGAGAGTAATTTGCATGCCCTGCCTGTGTTTTATCTTAGGAGCAGGAATGGTAGTCGACTGGGAACAAGAAACTGGGCTCCTGATGACATCGGGAGATGTGAGGATAATCCGGATCTGGGACACAGATCGGGAAATGAAAGTACAGGTAACATCTGCATGTTGTCCTGTTCACCTTTCCCTCCCAGAAGGGATCCCATGCAGTGAGAAATGCTGACAGGTTCGGGAGCTTCAGCTTCCCTGCCTCAGGGTCACGTTACAAGATAAATAAAAATACATATGTACTTGGCGAGTGTACCAGGTCTTTCCTGGAAGCTGCTGCTGTTATTCTGGGTGGTGGGCAGCAGCGGTTGGGAAAGGCAAGGTTATGAGGTCCAAAGGCAGGCACCAGCACGCAGATAGGGTTTCTTATTAGCGTGTAACTGAAATAGTGTAAAAATCCTTGAGGAAATGTGGTGAGAGGCCAGCGATGGAGCATTCTGACTTACTGCTGTCGTCTCTGCTTCTCTGAGATGCACACGGAACTGATTACGGAGCGACACTGCTCTTGTACCTACCTGCAAAGATCTGATTTCAGGAAAGCTGCACCCACCCAGAGAGCACTCATGTACCTGCTCCATCTGCTCATGTGTCAGGACCCGAGTGCTCAGCAGGAGGGAAAAAGAAGCATTTCCTGACCGTACGCTGGTCACATCCAGCCAGTGGAGCTGGTACTGATTTGGACCAGCCTGACTCAGCTCAGAAGTTTCCTCCACGTTGTCTGGTCCAAGTATGATGATGCGTGCAAGCCTGCTAGCAGCTCCTTCAGCATTCCTGCATCTCCCTGGGGAGCTCCGCAGACCCTACAAGCACCTCGGGGTGCTCACGTCTCACCTTTGAAATGAGGCAGCATGGAAGCAAGATTTCAGTCATACGGAGCCCTCTGTGCAGTGTAAAGGGGAAAAGAAGCTGCAAGCATTGATGGCAGTCATAATCAAATAGACCTTTCTCAGGAACTACAAGGAAAAGCAGCTGGTCTGTGAGAATGGAGTCACCATGCTGGAGAAAAAAGCAAGACTGGTTTCCAAAGCATCTAGAAATTAATTACCCTTGAATGAACAATAATTACGACACTTTGACCCAGCAATGCAGCATAATTAAGCCTATGTTAATCTTAATTACTTTCACATATTGTTTTTTTCTATGTAAATCAGGGAACAGAAAAAATCAGGAGGTGAAAATCTTTTAAATTATGATGATTAATGATTACACTGAAAGTATCTAAACCCACATTGTTTCTTTCCTAATTGCAAGGATTGGTTGTGTTAAAATTCAAGTGATTGAAACTTCCTGACTCAGGAACACTGGAAAATTGAAATTCAGCACAAAGAGTGGCGAAGCTCTGTAATCCAGCCTAATAAAGGTGCCTTCCCACTCTTTGAACTACAAAAAGTGTACCTCTGGAAGCACTTGGGATGTAACTGAAGAAGCAAGTACTTCATTTTCACTTCTGCTGATTGTTCCAGCTTCAAAGGCAGGATCTGGGTGTAGGCAGCAAGCAGAGCTGCTGGGAGCAGCCCTGGAGGTTGGTGCCTCCAGCCAGCAGCTTCCTCGCTGAGCTGGGGCTGTGAATAGCAGCTAGGAAAGGTGAATATCCATGGAAGCAAAAATAGGATTGAAGTGTGAAATTAGCTAATGCAGTTCTAACATGCCTCTGCATTGTTACCCTGCTTCATCACTGCTGCTTAGCTTTTTATACCTGTTTTAATTGAAAATGTTTTTCCTTGTAAGAGGCATAGACATTTTCTTTTGCTTATAACGAGTAGAAAGCAGGAAGGTAGCAGCGTTAGAGTGCACACCGTGTCCGTGTGAGCTCCAGACACCTTTTTCATGTCATTTTTTTCAATACACGCTGTCCCTGGCTTCTAATGAGATAACCTGGATGTGCTCATCACGTGCCCTGGAGCGGGGACTGGTAGGTGGCACAGCACCGGCTCGCTTTATCGTGCGTAAGTGATTCTCTGGTGCTGTATTATAGGCAGGCAGCTCATTGTGTGTTGTCTAAGGCTTATGTGTCCACTCTGACGTTGCTCAAAAGCACCAGAGCCACCTCCCCACTGCTGGCTGCCTGTAGCTGCCAGGCGTGGAGAGGAGGAAGGGAACACTTAGAGTCTGCATACTGTGGCCCATTTGCAACAACTACCAGGACTCTGCAGAGGTGCAGAGATGATCCTAATGATAAAAGGAGGAAGAGAGCTGAGTATTTAAAAGATAAAATAAAAATAGACTGAAAGAAATGGATTTCATGACTGGAGCCCTTCTCGCTAAAGGGAGCTGCCTTTTGGTAAAATCCTTTTAGTGCATCCTGGGGCCCAGTGTGGGTTTCTGTGGCACAGGCAAAAAAACCCCAGCTTCCTTTACAGAATTCATTTAAATATCTTCCTGGAATTTATTTGGGTCTGGATTTGATGCACAAAGAGGGGCAGTTTTGTACCTTCTTTTGCATGGGTGGCGTTACCTGCAGCATTCTGTACATTGGATTTTGTGTGTGGTTCTATACGTGCCATTAGGAATTTTGGCTTTCTGCAGGTACATTTGCCTTATATGACTCTTCTCCAGATTTATACTGTCCCTTCTGCCATCCAGTGGCATTTACAGCTTGTACACAACAAAGGTGGTTTATGGAGCAATAACTCCCCTGGCCATTTGTTTTAACTAATTAGGTATTCTCAGTAGAGAATGATAGTAACTCCTCAGTCCTAAAAGAGACTTTGCCTTTGTTTTGGTTTGTAAAGCTGAATGATTTGCAAAAGCTGGTTTTGCTGGAATTCCTCGTCTGGGCCTGGATCTTTGGGTCAATCTGTGGCACTCATGGCTCGAATGTGCAGCAGCAGTGGTGTCCATCACTGGGTCACCACCCCATCATTGCTGGTCATGCCCACAGAGCCCTTAGGAACGCTTTGCACCAAGGGTGCCACAGTGCTGGTTACAGGGAAACACTGGTTTGGGTTTGGACCAGAATGGGGAAAGGAAGAGGAGGAGGATGCAAGGTCCATGTGGATGCAAGGTCCATGTGGTTGCTGTCTCTCTGCGGCTCTCAACTTGAAGACATGTCATGGTCTCAGCTTGGCTTTCGTGTGCTTTCTCCCTAGGATATCCCCACTGGAGCTGACAGCTGTGTGACCAGCCTCTCTTGTGATTCTCATCGTTCATTAATTGTGGCAGGGTTGGGTGACGGCTCCATCCGTGTGTTTGACAGGAGGATGGCTCTGAGTGAATGGTAACTACCACTCCCTCGCAGGCTCGGTGGGATCCTCGTGTTTCCTCCTCCACCACTTCAAAATGTTTCTCTACTTGTTCCTCAGCCGTGTCATGACCTACCGAGAGCACACAGCCTGGGTAGTGAAAGCGTACTTGCAGAAACATCCTGAAGGCAACATCATGAGTGTCAGGTAAGAGAGATCGTACTGTTTGAGCTGCTTTCTCTTAAACAGAGTTTGGTTTTCTATTTAAAATCTGCCTCTGGTATTTCAAGAGCTAAGAGGGTAAAGCTCTTTAGTTTGACATTTGCTTCAGTAATTAACTTCTGCTTCAGACTTGGTGGAAAGGAGGCAAAAAGAAATGTGAAGCCTTCCTTGGAAGCCTGTTAGTGAGGTTTGAGTAAACAAGAAGGCGTTTTTGCTGAAATCACTATCACGAGGCGTGTGAGGGAGGAATCGAGTAAACCAGAAACCTAAGCTAGATATAGTATATCTTAGGGTTGTTCTTCTTTATTGCCAGCATCTCCGTGGGGTCATTTGAGACAGAACATGAGAAGGAAGGTTGATGTTGCATCTGTTGGGCATATTGCTGTGCAGGATTACTTTGCTGTCTAGCAATTTTCTACACATAAATCCATTTCTGCAGCCTGGTAAATACTGCGGAGAGAGCAGCATATACTTATTTGGCCATTAAAGAACAGCAGACTATGATTTATTGTCACAAAGCCACTGTTTGCACACAAAGAGGCTCTTTTTCTTGATTATAAAATGGAAACAATATAATTTTCTGGGATTCAGAACATTCCTGAGGTGGGGGATGGGCCCACAAAAATGTATTAAGACTTTCAGAAAGGGGATTACGTGATGCAGCTGCCAGATTTGTCGAGCTCACATATTAGAGTTTTTAATCTTCCTTTCTGTAATCTCCTTCACCAATCCCAGGGGTCAGGCCTGTATGCTTGGCCAGCCGGGGTCAGGAGGTTCATTTTTCCTCAGTGCCTTCCTCAGCACATGGTGCTTTCTTTTGGGACTGAAGAGATAGGAGAAAGTGTTGTACGTCAAAAGCCAGGTCTGTTCCCATCCCAGAGGAAGTCAGTTTGTTGAGAAAAGCCACTATGCTTTCAGTTTCTCTCAGTTCACTCTCTCCTTCAGTTGACAGCAAGATCTAAGAAAAACACATTAGGATATAAGGAGGTCTTGGTCTAGCTTTTCCCTGAGAAACCTGAAGGTGTTGTATTGGTTGTGCAACAGTTCTCTGAACATCAGAGAAACTTTTCCTCTGGACCATAGGTGGGAGTTTGTAAAGCAGGGCTGGTGACTGAGCCGGACCCTGCAGCTCTCCATTGCCTGGTGCTGGTTCAACACGGGATGTTGTGTTCAGCTGCTTGATCTCTGTCCTAGTGCTGCCACAGTGCTTCAAACTAACCATCAGGTCTGCTTTTGTCAGGCTGATGATGTTGCTAGAAAAGGTCCCTAAACACCTCCTTACTATCCTGGTTTAGTAGCTTAGCTGTTGTTGCCTTCTCGTAAGCTATTATTGATCAACTGGGATGTGTTTCCCTGTGTTTATTGTTCAACTGGGATGTGTTTTCCTATGTAGCTCCTCATGACAGAACTTCACTGCCATTGTAAAGCTCATGCATGGTCTTCCAATACATCCAGAACCTTATTCTTGTCTTATTAAGGTTCAAAGCTTTAAATTAATTTACTGTATATTTGATCTCTCTCAAACAGTATTTCCATCTAATCTTTAGGATCCGAGTCTACCTCAGGTTTAATTTGTCTCGAATTGAATTACGTGACAGATGGAGTTGCAGCTTCTTTTAATGTTAGAAGTAATCGTGTATAACAGCCTTTTGATCAGTATTAGATATTCCAGAGGTAAAGGAACTAAAGGCAATATGCTTCTTAATGCTTTCATTGTTCTGAACTCTGAAGAGTGATTCACAGTTGTGTGGCCATCAGCGTCTTGGAAAAAATTAGACATTAAAAGTTGTGGTGCCAAAAACTACCAGTAGAATGAGATCTGATGAGTTGATTTTGAGTTTAGTTTCCAGAAGAGACTTAGCTGTTTGTCTGTCTTTACACCAATCTCTCACAAGGAGCTCAGAAGAACAGATGGTACCGTAGCAAAGTCCGTCGTTTCAGGGCTGCAGGGCAACACGCACCCTATCGCATCTGACAGATGCAATTCTACTGATGCATTTCAGAGACATCACTGAAATCATTTGTGTTTTAAAGGTGGTTGATCTGCTAAGCAAAGCATCTTGTTGCTGCCACTGTTGCCTTGTCCACCCTCCCTTCCCTGATGAAGTCATTAACAGGATTGACACTTTGCCTGAGCATTAGCAGGGTTCGTTACGCCTGATCCACAGAGTACTTTGGACAGTGAGGACTTGTGCATCTGTGTCCAGACATTTGGCATAATGGATGGTACCAGCAGATCCCATCTGGTTCAAGTTCTCTAATATAATTTCCTGCTGCGAAAAGGGGAAGGAGCTCAGGTCTGACACACAGCTCAGTGTATTGGGTATGACATAACAGTAAAGGCAGTTGTACTCAGCAAAGAGTATAAGTAATGGATCACTCCTGAGGGCAGAGCTGTTTATGCAGCACTTAGTGGATCGTGGATGGTACCAAATCTAAGTGACATCAGTGGGAATTCAGCCGTGCAGACAGAGGAGGCAAGGGCGCGTCTTCTCTGTCCTAATTTTCTGATTGAGGTGTCAACTCGCAAACAGGCACAGAGCTCAGTTTCTTGGGCTTTAGGATCGGTTTGGGTACAGCCTGACATTGTGAAACTCCTGTGTTTGCAGTGTAAATGGAGACGTGCGGTTCTTTGACCCCCGGATGCCAGAGTCCATGAAGGTCCTTCAGATCGTAAAAGGGCTGACGGCCCTTGACATTCACCCACAAGCCAACCTCTTTGCATGGTAAGTTCTGGTTTCATCTCCTGCTTCCCTGGAGTGGATAGAGAGGAAAGATCTTAAAGGTCTTTTCCAACCTAAGTGATTCTGTGATTTTGTGCAGACATCATTTATGGGGTTTTGTTGGTTTACAAACAGTGCAACTTCTTTCCCATGTTTGCAGCTCAGGAATTATATCCCTTGCACGCATTAATGACACCTCTGCAACGATGACTTAAAGTGATGGTGCGTGGTCTTGCACTCCCGTGTCAGATCCCTGTTCAAAGTTAATGTGTATTTTTGTGCTCTGCCTGGAGACCAGCAGCTGCTCCACAACCACGTATGTTGGAGGTTGTTGGGGAATCTGCTCTCAGTGCTTGTGTGCACCAAGTCTTCATGTTTTCCTTTCTCAGTTGTGTAGTGTAAGAGGTAACTGTGGCTCCAGCATTCTCATAAATCTCTGCTCTGCCCCACTTCCTTGCACACTAGTCTGGTAAACAGCTCAGGTTGGCACAGCTGAAAAGGGGCTGTAGGCAACAATATTGTTGTTACCACAGAATTCTCGGTGACGCCGTGTTCTCTTGATTTTTTTTCAGTGGTTCAATGAATCAGTTCACCGCAATCTACAATGGCAATGGGGAGCTGATCAACAATATCAAATACTATGATGGTTTTATGGGACAAAGAGTTGGAGCCATCAGCTGCCTGGCTTTCCATCCTCACTGGGTCTGTATTTTCTCTCTTTTTGGATTTTGGAATTTGCATTTCTTGATTAATATCTGGGTTGGAAGAAGGAAAGGCACGGAGACTGCTGTAGCACGGAGAAGTGCTGCCCCAGCCAGGTTTTCTGAAGCTGCTTTGAGCCTGACTCTGCCCAGGTCCTCCGTGCTTGTCCTGCAGCCTTTTCCAGGCAACTACACTGCCAGTGCCGCTTGTGCTGCTGGTTTGTGATGTGCACCTACAACTAGAACAGAACTCCCAATTGCTGAGCCCTTTTCACTTGCAGATCAACTTGATAGACTGTTCCCATTTCTTCCCATCATGCTGGGACTGCAGCCTGGCTTAGCTCTGGAGTTTGTGCCACAGAAGTTGTCTGAGGTGAATTTGCCGGGAGCTGACTGGAGAGATGCAGTCCCTCGCTTCCAGCGCACAGAATTTGATGTGCTTATTTATTCCATGCCTCCTCTCTTGCAGACAGTAGGCTCACCCTTGTGTCTCTGGGGCTGCTTTTACACCACCTTATGTAAGGCTTTTGGAAGACCTAATGCCGTGTAGTGGAAGAGCTGCAGGTCGGAAGAATAAGCAGACTGCAAATATTAAAGGCAAAAGCTGATAAAGTCTGGAGTGAATCAGAGTAAAAAGGAAATTTTAGAGTACGTTAGGCTGAGGTAGCTCTGCAGGGATTGTTAGAGAGAGAATCTGATTGCTGCTTGATTAGGAGGCAGGTGCCCATCTGCATTATGGACTTCTGCTCACACAGAGATGAGAATAAACGGAGATTGAAAGCCTAAGAAAACAAAATGAATGGGTAGGAAAAACAGGAGGAGGATAAAGAAGGTGTTTAGACAGGGAGTTATTTTAGAAACCTGCAGATCAGAACACAAATATTTAAGAGGAGGGAAGGGCTGTGCAATCCTTGATGATTTGATATTAGCTGGGCAGGGAGAGGGAAGGCAGCTTTCCTGCCTCGATTAGATGCATTTTACATCCTGAAGATAACAAGGTTAAAGGAAAGCTCAGCCCCCCATCCCAGGTTTGAAAAGCCACTTTGCACAAAGCTGAACAGTGATTTTGCTGTCCTGAGGTTTTGGGGGTTGAAGAGGGAAGTGCCTAATCATTGGAAATATTCCACTCTTTAGATGAGCAAACAACTGAAGCCCTGTCCAGGTTGTTCCTGGGCCTCTCAGTGGAGGGAATGCTAATTTTCAGTCCAGGCAACTGTTCCTAACTAGCAGATTTGTAGTCATTTAGAAAAATTATGTTAGTGGTTGGCAACTAATAGCCACCATAATTTTTCCCTCTGGCTGAAATGGGCATATAACTCGCTGAGAGGGTGTGGGTGCTGGCAGTGATGCCGTCAGAGCTGCGCTGGCAGATGCACTTCAGAGCCTTCGAGCATCTGAGCGTTTCTGCTGCAAACGTTAACCATTACCGTTTTGCCTCTCGTCACTGCCCGACACCTGTAGGATTATTCCCGGTTTGCTCTTTCCGCAGCCTCATCTGGCAGTCGGAAGCAATGACTACTACATCTCGGTGTACTCGGTGGAGAAGCGGATCAGATAACGGCTGGTGGCAGCGGCACTGGAGCAGGGCGTCCCAGCGGGCAGGGCCGTGTCTCACCCATAGTGTACATAGTAAAATTATCGACTTGAATGTTTAGTGTTGGCTGCTGCTGCAACCCATAACTTGAACATTTTTCTCCTGACTTAGCTACTGATGATTTTCACAAGGGGAAGAGAGACAATCTCCTTTTTTTTTTTGTTTCCCAGCTATATCCTCTAAAAGCTACAGAAAAAGAACATTTTATTTTTGTTTCCAGCGGTTGGCTTCTCTGTTAGAAACACGGCTCCTGAGCTTGGAAGGACTGGATGAGGCAGTCCCTTGAAAAGGGCTTTCTGTTTTAGTCTTTGTTTTGCTGGAGCGTAGGTTGCTTTAAGGACTGAGGTCAGGACTCACCTACAGCTCTGCGCCTTCGACCAGACCAGATCGTGGGCCCCCTCCAGCTGCTGCGTGCCCTGTGCCAAACAGGAATTCCTCTGACTGGGCAGCGAGACTTCAGCTGTCCTTCTGCAGAACAATGTACGTGTTCCTGCACCGCCCTAGCGTGGGCAAGGGAGGCAGGAAAGTGTCTCTTCTGCATGAACCTTCTCCTCTCTGCAGCGTCCTCTCCAGTGGAAGCGGAGGCAGAAGGCAGCATGGTGGCAAGGGAGGCAGGGATCCTGAGGAAAGGGGCTGGAGGACATGACAGGCGTAGGACAGGATGTCACCATACCTTACAAGGTTGCACATACAGAGAGGGAAGAAAGAGAATGGACATCTCTCACGTCCCAGCAACCCTTGGAGCAAGTCACTCGCGTAACCACTTTTCCCACCAGAGCACACGGTGCTGGTAGGGATGTCTGGGGTATCATTGTCACTGTTACTGCTGCAGCCACTGTCTTCCTGCCTGTAGTGAACTCCACAAACACATCTGAGAGCCTGGGAGCTCTGCCCAGCAACGAGGGAGACTCCAGGGCCAAGCCCCAGGCTTTTGTCTCACTCCAGTATGATAGTGTTCAGCAAGGCGATGGTCAGGAGAGTTTGCACACTTGCTGCTGTGTGTTTACGGCTGCGCACATTATGTGGATGTGGTTGTGGCTTCTCTGTCTGTCCCTGCAGAACTGGGCAGGGAAACACGCATCATCTGAGCACAAGAGAATCACTAAAAGCAGGGAAAGGCAGCAGATCACCCTGCTTTGAGCAAAAGAGCTTTGTCCCAGCTCTCCAGGGGAAAGCCTGCTCCACTTTCCACACTTTCTGCGTCTGAAAAATGAATGTTTCTGTCCTTTGAAATCCCAAATGGGTCTGGAGATGGGTGTGAGGAAAGGATAGGCAAAGCCAGCAGGCAGGTTTCTTTCAAGTGCTGCCGAGGGGTGATTTAGCTGTCCAAGATCAGAACTTGCACTGTGCAAAAATCACTGCAGCGACAAAGGTTGACCTACTGAGTCCAGAAGTCCACTTTTTTCTTCCAGCCGGTGGCACGGGGTCTGCAGGCTCCCAGCAAACTGTGTCAGCGATGAGGAAATACTAAGGAGGGAAGGGATGAGAAGCATTCCTTCCCCGTGCAGATAACAGGTTCACCTCTGCCACAGCACCTGTGGAGCGCGTCTGACTCTCCGTGCTCCTTGAACACCAGATAATCTTGTTTCCTACATGTGCTGAGGCAGCTGGGCCACACAGGGCTCATGTAGTTGGCCCGTGGCCGTCCCAGGCCCGCCACAGGGAAGCCAATGCCAAGTGCCCTACACACATCTGGATGCCGGCTTTGGTGAGGGTGCTTGAACCCTGGAGGTGGAGAAGCCAAAGGGTGGCCACTGTGTCTGTACCTGGGCACCAGCGCTGTCCCCCTGCAGCAAGGAGGCCAAGGGCCACTTCCCAGGATGGTGAATCAAAGGCTTTAAATTTAAGAAAAACTACCTAAAAGTCCACTTTTGAGTTTCCAAAAGTTAAATATGGTCTAACAGAGCTGTGCCTCTTCCCAACCCGCTCCCGTGCTGCTCCGGTGTTGGTCCCAGCTGTACACATCTCCTCCTCCCTGCCCATGCCAGGGACCGACGAGGGGCCAGCAAGCACAGAGCCACAGTTTGGGATCTACACGTAACTAATTAACATACACAGCTTAATAAATGATAGATTTTTAACTGATATCAGTGTATTCGTTAAAGGAACAAGAAATACCTGACAAAACACGAAGGTGCGTGGTGGGAAGCTGCTGCTCCTTGCCCGCACTCCCCGGTGCCGGCCAGCCCCTGCAGCCAGGAGGTGGGTTCTTAACGAACTCAGCCCGATTAGCTTTCATCTAAGCGTGTGCGTGTGTGGGCTGTATTTTCACAGGTCTGATGTAGAGATTCAATTTAACCAAGGATCTGGAGAGCGTCCTACCTAAAAGTTCACTTATCTCTATTTATTTTACAAAAAATTAAAAAGATATTAAAAAATCACACGATTGTAATGTGAGAATAAAACAAATACAAATAAATAAATGGTTAATAAAAAATAAATGTGGAAACACTTCTCAGTCTGAGGATCGTTTCCTGGGGCAGGAGTGGGGAGGAGGGACAGCCATGGCCTGAGAGGGAACCTGGTTCAATTTTAGGTGATGGGCTGGGTGGTTCTGGGCTGTTTCCCTGCCGGTTGTGCGTGGAGATCCTGCTAAGGTTGAGCGGGAACCCAGCGTTTCTGCCCTGCAACTCTGCGGAGACGTATGTGTGGGTCTGAGCCTCCCATCCCACTCTGGAGCGTTGGCTGTGGCAAATAAACCAAGCAGTCAGCGTTGTCCTCGTCCTGAGGGCCTGTGCAGCACGGTCCCCTCTCCATTCGCTTCCGTGGTGATCAATGCTCCCATGGTCCTGCCGCATCCCAGCTAAGGCACTGGATCCCCACCAGTGCCACACGTTCCCTTCCCAGTGTCGGTGGATAAAGCACAGGGAGTCTCCAACTGGCGCACACATCCAAACTGAGGGAATCGTCTTCCACAGGGCTTTATTTCCCTCCACCCGGCTGCCGCGTTGCATTTGCTGCAGCAGCATGGACACAAGCCGACAGTCTCTCATCACCTTCTCCAGAGGCGACACCGTAATTAGGGTCACCGGACAGCACAGAATTAGTGGTTGGGGATGCGGAGCCAAACTGCAGAGGGGAGAAGAGGCGTTTTCTGGGTTTCACAGACCCAAACTGTTGAAGTGAGCTTTGATCACCTCGGGGAGGGTCGTACCACGGACGCAGGGTGACTGGGGCATAGCAGCCACATGGGCGCTTCCTCCGGGCAAAGCCTGCGGGTGGGATGGGATTGAGCCATGGAAGAAGATTGGAAGGGAGAGCTGGAATTGCTCTGGACATGAGAGCAGCACAGGGCAGGACTCTTGCTTCTTGGAGTGGAAGTTGCCAAAAGTCTCGGTGCACCCCATGAAGCTGCCACGCTCCCTTTGGCGTCAGCTGCCTGTCCTGTGGGCCCAATAAAGCTGAGGTAGTGGCCACAGCCACCACTACAGCCTGTCATGGCCCCCAAATGTGCCCCCCCCTTTCTTCCATCAGGCCATGGATGGTGGGGCCGTGTCTGCTTCTCCGAACCAATTGCCCCAAGGGATCCCAAGGGCCCCCAAACCCACGGGTGGTGCCAGAGCGTCTCCTGCGCTGAGATGTGGGGATACAGGGACACGGGAACAGGTCTGTGCAGGGGCTGATGGGGATGAGGGTCTCCATCCCTCACCACCCCACAGCCCTGTCCCCTATATCCCTCCATCTCCTATAGCCCCCCTATCCCCTATAGCCCTCATTCCTTATAGCTCCCAGCTTCTAGAGCCCCTCATCCCCTATAGCTCCGCCTCCCCTATACCCCCCATTCTCTCCACCCTCATCCCCTATAGCTCCCCAGCCTCTACAGCCCCCAAGCCCCCACCCTCATCCCTTGTATCTCTTCACCTCCTATAGCACCCCTACCCCCTACAGCACCCATTCCTGATAGCCCCCAGCCCCTACAGCTCAGCAGCACCTATACCCATATCCCCTATATCCCCCATCCCCTATATAGCCCCCCATCTCCTACATCCCCCCTCCCCTCTCGCCCCCGTTCCCCGCCCATTCCCTCCCCCACAGCGCCCCCTGGCGGCGCGCGCCCGCTCCTCGCTCTGCTTCGCTTTGCGCGGGGCCGGTCCCTGCGCGGCCGCCGTCGGGAGAGGGGGCGGGGCCGGGGCGGGGGGAGGGCGGTGGCTGCGCCGCCCGGGGCAGCAGGGGCGGTGGCGGCGGGGCTATGGGGAACCTTTTCGGGCGGAAGCGGCGGAGCCGCGTCACGGAGCAAGATAAGGCAGTGCTGGTGAGCGCGGGGGGAGGCCGGGGGGAACCCACGGCGGCGGGGAGGAGCTGGGGGGCGGCGAGAGGCCGGGCTGGCGCTGGGGCCTGGGAGGAGGAAGGAGGCCGGGCCGGGGCTGAAGCGGGGCCCGGGGGCTGGGGAGGGAGCGATTAACGGGTCCCCACGGAGCGGAGAGGCCCGAGGGTCTAGGCCCTCTCATGGCAGCCCTGCCTCCTCTCTCCGTGGCAGCTCCCGGGGCTGGCGGAGCGAGGGTGCGGGCCCTTGGGGGACTCTGTGCCCGCCAGCGCTCGGCTGGTGACCCCTACCCCTCTGTCTGTCCGCCCCCCGTCTGTCTGTCCATCTGTCCGCCCCTCCGCCCCATTGCCTGTCTGACCTCCCGTATGCCCCTCTGCCTGTCTGTCTGCCCCTCTGCCTGTCTGTCTGCCCCTCTGCCTGTCCGTCTGCCTGCCCGCCCCTCTGTCTGTCCGCCCGCCCGCCCCTCTGTCCATCCATCCACCTGCCCTTGTCTGTCTGTAGGTCCACCCACCTAGCTCTCTCTGTCTGTCTGTCTGCCTGTCCACCTATCCCTCTTTCACTACTGGTCTGTCTCTTCTCCAGCAACTGAAACAGCAGCGGGACAAGCTGAAGCAGTACCAGAAGCGGATAAACCTGAACCTGGAGAAGGAGCAAACGTTGGCGAGGCAGCTGCTGAAAGACGGCAGAAAAGAGTGAGTAAGGAGAGGGGGAACCCCTGCGTGGGTGGGCAGGAGCTGGGAGCATCACTGTGAAACAGAGGCATGTTTTCCTGCAAAGGAAAGGTTGCAGAGTCGGAGGTGTCGGTGAGCTGTGGCGGTAGCTACCGATGCCTTGTTCAAGGAGAGCCTGCACATGTGCCACAGCTGGTGTTAAAACGTGGAACACAACTGCAAAGGGTGGTTCTTTTCCTTGACCACAGAGTGTCCGTGGCTCAGACAGACACTGTGTTGGTGGCTTTCTTGTATGCTTTGTTTTGAGCATTTGTCATAAGGCTTTTGTGGCAAAGGCTTTGTTCTACATCGCAGCAGCATAAATGACCCAGTGAACTCCAAATCTACAGCAAACATACCTAAATTTTCAGGTACCAGACAGCAAACTTATCATTAATTTGCTCATCCTTATTCTTCACAGGAGCAATTCAGAGTTGTCATTTAGTTTGCACATGAGTTTTGCCTCTTTTGGCAAAACCACAAAACAAATCTAGCTTTGATGTGATTCTTTTAGGCTTGTTTGTGTTCTCCCATGCTGAGTTTTCCTCCTCCTGTTTTCTTTCAGAAAAGCCATGCTCTTGCTAAAGAAGAAGCGTTACCAAGAGCAACTTCTAGATAAAACAGAAAACCAAATCAGCAACTTGGAGAGGATGGTAAGCAAGAATCAGTTCCTGCACACTGCTGGTGGTTACTCTTGTGTGTTTGGTGTAAGGGTTTTTTTCTGGGATTGTGTGGAATTGCATTTTAACTGTTAAATCCTAGCGGGGATTTAGTCCCTGATATAAAGGGCATTTCACTCTGAAATCAACGTATGCTGTGACTCTTCCCTGAAGAACCAAGTGTCAAGTGTGTTTGGAGTCTGTAGTGCAGGTTACGTATCACCTACGTGGTTTGTAAATCAGTAAAACTTTAGTCATGGTGTGAGCAGCCATGGTGGATGCTCCGTAGAATCATGGAATCACTGAGGTTGGAAAAGACCTCTAAGATCATCCAGTCCAGCCACCACCCCAACACCACTGTACCTGCTACACTGTGCCCCCGGATTGGGCAGCCTTTTCCAATGCTTCACCACTCAGTCAGTAAGGAAATTTTTCCCAATAGCCAGTCTAAGCCTCCCCTGGTGCAACTTGAGACCATTTTCTTTCATCCTATCACTTGTTACATGGAAGAAGAGACCAGCATTTCCTCAGGGATGCCTCAGTACTGTGATTTTAGCAATGAATGTGTTTGTTCTGGGGTGGCTGTGGAACCCGTGGCCTGAGCTCAAACTGTGGCCTAGAAAATCAGTTAAAGGGCTGTTAAAGGGCTGTTGGATATGCTTTTGTGGCTGCCTGTGCTAAGACTTGTTGTGTGCATGTTCTGTACTGCTCGTATGACCGAACTCTCGTTTCCGAAGAGAAAGAACTCAACTGATACATCCCTGCAGTTACTCTGGGAATCTTGGCAGTCTGTGTCTGGCCATTGGTGGGAGTGTGACAGCCTGTGGTATTTCCCCTTCTTCTTTCTGTTTCAGGTCCAGGATATTGAATTCACCCAGATTGAAATGAAAGTCATTGAGGGTCTGAAAATAGGCAACGAATGTCTGAACAAAATGCACCAGGTATGGTGTGGCCGAGTCAGTCAAGTGCACTCTCGCTTCAGCCCAGGCAGAGGCCTGGCTGTTTGCAGCAGCCTCCACACAGGCCTCGCTCACGTGTGGATTTTTTACTCTTTTCTTCAGGTTATGTCAATAGAAGAAGTAGAAAGAATCATTGGTGAAACCCAGGATGCTGTGGAGTACCAGAGGGTATGTGCTGCGTGTGTGAGCGGCTGTGAGCAGAGACAGCCTGCCATACAGTGTTACTTTTGTGTGTCCTATGTTCCCAGATATATTTTAGAGGCAGAGTGGGAATTAAGTCTCAGTTGCCTGCAGAAAAATTCACTTCATTAGTTTTCCTGTACCCCTTCACCCCATTGCTCTCCTGTGTGTGTGCCTGCCATGCTGCAAGTCGTAGAGCTGTGCCTGCTGTGCTGTTGCTGACTGGAGTGTGCCTTTTTCCACAGCAAATAGATGAGCTACTGGCTGGCAGCCTGACTGAGGAGGATGAAGATGCCATCCTAGAAGAGTTAAATGCTATTACTCAGGTAGGACTGACTGACCTGATCTTCTTGTCATTACTTTTAATCCACATTTTCAGAAAGTTGTTATCAAGAGGGGAGAAATTGCCTTTTCCCTTGCTCTCAATAGCTGATCTTATTTGGCCAGAGATCTTGATAGCCCTGTTTGTGCCTAATTATTGTGTCGTCAAAGATCGAGCTAATCTTTCCACACACTGGTGTCGTGTAGACATGGGCTACAGACGGACACACACATGGTATGTGCACCTTTTCCGAGTTAGGTAACAGTGGCTCATCCACCGGAACCAAGTCAAATTAGGTCGCAGCATGTGAGTAATCATTACGAGTTCCCACTGAAGGTCAAGTCCGGTTTGTAAGTCTACACCTGGCTTCGCCCTCAAGAAGTCCAGGCGGTGCCCAACTTGTTATCCCTGTGGGCTAAGGGACCTGGCTGCGAATGCGACATTTGAGCAGCGAGTTTTGGATCACCGTGTGCCATACTAACGAACAGTTGGTGAGGCTGTTTGCTAGGGAGGAAGCAACTACGAGTCTGTCACGCGGGGGCAGAGGTCAGCTTGGTTACCCTGGTGGGCATCCAGTGGGACCACGGGGAGTTGTGACCTCTGCAGCTGAGCCCAGCTCATAACTATGGCCCTGTCTTAGAGAGTCATAGTTACTTCCGCCCTTTAAAGGCTGGATGTTACTTGCTGTCTGTTATGGTCAGCTGATCTCTGTCTTTGCTTGATATCTTTTCCACTTCACAAGATGAGAATGTTGAAAGCCCTGGATCATGCTTGGATAATGGAAGCCACTGTGTGTTTCCATCCCCACCCATCCCTGTGGTGCCTCTTGACTCTTCCAGACCCTGGCTTGGTTGGCTCCACTGTAGGAAATGTGCAGCCGGTGGAGAGGGTCTGATGGCCTTGATTTGAGGAGGCTCATAGCTAATACAGGGTCCTATTAAGTCTTGTAGTATAATAAGAGTAAGAGTAAGAATAATTTTTTTAAGCCTCATGCTTGCTTATTGGGCAGTGCTGAAGTCCAGGACCCTTCCCACAGTTCTGAGGCGGTTGTTAGTCTGTCTGTGCAATCTCTTACACTGTGACTGCACTCCTGGACAGTCTCTGCACAAAACCGCTGCCAGGAATGTGGGGTGTGCGTCATGTGTTGTCTTTAATGTTCTTGCAGGAACAGATGGAGCTTCCGGAAGTTCCTTCTGAGCCACTCCCAGAAAAGATCCCAGGTATGCTTTCTGTTTATGCTCTGCACCTTTGGCTTCTCATCCTTCTTCTCAGTTCCATGCAATAGTCCGAGGTTCTCTCCTACTGTATTCATTGTCTTAGCACATGTGCAGGAATATGAACTTACTGGTGTAAAGCCCTCCTGATCCAGACCACTCAGGCTTCCCCTGTGGCTCTGACAAATCCAGCCAACCCTTTACCACTGGAGGGCCTGGGGCTCCAGCCTCTTTGCGCGGTCGGCAGTGGGTCATTTGTTCCTTTGTGGTACATCTGCTGTTCTGAAACCATGCTTGTACCTGCTGTGAGGCTGCCAGCTGCCTGGAAACACCCACTCTGTGTTCCTTGGTGAAGCTCCTTGAGGAACGCCTTCCTTGACTCTCTGCTTCACCTGGACAAGACTTGCTTATGCGACACTGAAACTGGTCATAGCCTGCCATTGCAGCAACAGGTTTTTTTGTGGCCACATATATTGACATTTGCGCTGCACAAAACTGGATTTCCTCAAGGTTTATGAAAACCTGTAGCTCTTGTGACCTTGCTTCAGGCAACGATGGTACCTTTGAAGCAGCTGGATGGGGATCACTGGAGCAGAACTGTTGGGGTGCAAGCTCTGCACAACTGATGCAATGTGTGTGTTTGCTCCTGAGTGATCTAAAACGTCAGCAGCCGGGTTTGTGCAGCTGGGTACGAAGAGGGAAGAAGGAGAGAGTTCCTAAAGCAAAGTGACCAAATGGGCACTGTTGACCTGATGAGGAAGAAGTCTTCCGGAGCATTACCAGGGGTCTGTCCATGTGGAAGAACTGAGGGTGGAGTCTGCCCTTGGAGACAAACAGTGAGGCAGAGCAGAACCCAGCTGGGTACCAGCGGGCTAACTGGGGAAGAGTGTGTCTATTGGGACAGCAGAACGCTGTGCCATCGGTCACAGAAGCTGGACGTCCCTGCTTGTGGAAACCAGGAGTTGTAAGAAGCCGTTTCCTCTGTGTGAAATCTGCCTAAGAGAAATCTGGGCTGTGGGGGACAGGCTGGTTTCTTTTTAGTGCCTGTTTACTAGTAAACACAGATCAGATGTCATCTCTGTACACTGGCAGCAGGGTGGCCAAACAAAACACAGGCTGCCCTTGCAGCCCCATTTAGACTTGTCAGACTGAAGGAGTGAGGGGAAAATCTAGTCTGCCCACTGCCCTCCAAGAAACCACCAGGCTGGTGGCTATTAAAGTTCTGTTGGGTATGTCCTAAACCTGTTTAAATTCTTCAAGTGTTGTGAAAAAGAGGGGCACATGAGCTATGTGGAATTATTTATAACAGAACTTTATTAGTTCAGGTGCTGTGCAAGCATTTGTTGCTTTGCTGAGGAGTGGATTACGAGTCCTAGTTCTTCCACAGGAAATGACTGCAGAGTATTTGTGTTCTCTGTTTCTGTAACGAATTTCTTTTTCTTCCACAGAAGCATCCCCCGTCAAGAACAGGCCAAAACCAGAACTGGTGGCAGCATCTTAACTCCCACTTTTGGGGATTCCCCCACATAACTTTCACCCAGGACAGTTTGCCATCCCAGCGTGTGCTGGGAACAAGCAATGCCTTGGCAGCATCCCAGCTGTGCTGGGCAGGTTGTGGAGCAGGATTCCCTGTACAGGGTGGGGAACCTCAGCTGATAATTGCTCTTGTATCAAGATTATTTTTTAGTGCTTTCTTTTTTGGTAACTTAAATTCTAAACGCACTCAGCTGCGCTGTCTCGGGATTAAATAATGACTCTCCAACTTCCAAAGCCAAATGCTTTCTGTAGGTTTGATTTCAGTGGTGAATCTGCCTTTGGTCAGACTGAATCCCTAGGAAGTCCCAGCGTCGGCGTGATTGCGTTTTGGAAACGGCTGTCCTAGGCATCGAGCTGGGTGAGCCCTTTGGATGGACCACACTGCTGTCTGCACTCCTCTCAGCCCCGTTGCTTTTCTTCTTCTGATTCCATTTGTAGAAGGGCTGCCAGTGTCTTGTCATCATGTAAACCGAACTGGCTGTTGTGTATGAGGCTCTGAAAGGGCAGGGGCAGAGTGCAGGCAGCCTGAAACAAGGCAGCAAACTGCAGCTTCCGCAGGCAGCGATGCTTTGTGCTGTGGGTTGAAAACAGTTCTGTCAGCCGTGGGTAAAATCAGCTTACGTGTGAGGTTGTTTAATCTGAGAGAAGTTCAGAGCCATTGCTTGGTTCTGCATTGGCTGGCAGCAGTGCCAGCTGGGGGAAACCCCCATGTGAGGTGAAGAGCTGGCCTCTCGCTGGATGTGAGTCGGAAGCGGTCAGCAATGATTCCCACTCGGATCCTACTCTGCCTGTCCACTAACCCATGGTGCTGGGTGAGAGTTGGGATGACAGGAACCTCATGAGCCTTTTAAAATTATAGCAAGGAGTCTCCTGCCGACGTTATGAGCTGGGAGCCATCCCTCGTTGGCTCTGCACCATCATTGGAGCTCACCTTTGCAATGTTCAGATGGGCTGGGATCAATTCTACTTCCAGTTGTTGGTTCATGTTTGATATTTCTTGGAGACAGGAAAGGTCAGGCTGGGGTGAATGTGAAGCTCGCTCTGTATGAAGCTTCTTAAATGAAGCTTGAAGCTTCTTAAATGAGCACTCCAAAGACTGCTTAGTATGGAGTTGAAGGGGAGACCAGTTCCTTCTGCACTGCACCGTGGAGGACAGGCTGGTGCTTCTCGTTGCGTAGCAGAGCACTTGGGTCGGCACGGATGGCGGAGCCTTTGGAAAGCTGCCTGGCCAGGCAGGTGGTGAGCAGATTTAGCTGTTCTTGGAAGCAAGCTTACTTGCCAACTCTTCAGGACACTGCAGATCTTTATTTATTATATTCTTGAAGACGCAACCCTTAATCCCTGTTTCTGCAATGGCAGAAGGATCCATATAGGGTCCTTGGAGACTTTCAGTGACTGCCTTAGGGGTTACGTGATCTGGTGCTAGACAATGATAAGTAATCCCAGAGATGGTGCTGCTCTCCAGCCTGTGGCCATGGACCAGCAGCAGCTCTGGGTTTGAGTCCTGTTTTCTGTCATCACTGTTTGTTACATCCCAAAGACTGGCCAGGCGTTGTAGAGCAGAGCCTGGAGCCAAACGCTTCGGAGCTGCCTTGTTTTCAGTTCCACTGCACTCCCTTCTAATTGATGTTTCCCGGCAAGGTGGACTCCCACAAGCCTTGGACCCATGTTTGGAAGCAGCGCAGCTCTAGCAAATGACTTTCTCTGAAATGGGCAGAACAGGTTTGAATGGATCCTTGTGCCTCTGCTGACCATGCTGGGTACCCCGACCAGTGCTGGGACAGCCAAACCCTTTGCCCAGTTTCCACCACCGGAGCCGTGACGGGACAGGACTATCTTGCTGTGCGCTCCTGTGATTTTTTTTCCTTTGGGCGAGGCTGTTGCTCTGCGTTACCGTCCTCGCTGCAGTGCACGCTTATTCCACCAGAGAGAGCCTTGTCTTCATCGGCACCGCGGTGGCTGGAGCGTTTTTGTAGAACGTTTTTTCTTCAAGGCTCCTTCAGTCTGTTGCTATCCTGGTGTTGACTGGTTTAATTTTACCCTGTCTAATTTGTAATTCATAGGAGGGAATGCTGGGCTCTCCAACTTAGGGAACCTTTCCTGGGAGCCCAGTGTTTGCTGCTAGCTCTTCACATAAACCCTGTTGAATGGGGTTGGCTGAGGTGGAAGAGAGCACCCCAGTCGTAGAATAGAATCGTACTATGGTTTGGGTTGGAAGGGATCTTAAAGATCATCCAGTTCCAACCCCCCTGCCATGGGCAGGGACACCTCCCATTGGGTCAGGCTCTTGGCCTCATCCAACCTGGCCTTGGAACACCGCCAGTTCCTGTGCTCTGGTTCTCTTGCTCCTGAACCTCCTGGCAGTGAGAGACAAGAGCCAACCATTGCAGGGGAAGCTACGGTGAGGCTGTGCCTGGTCCTGGCGACTGAACACCGGGTGCTGTCTGTGCTCAGGGCTTTCCTCTGGTGGAAGTTGATCCAGAGAGGAAAGGGTAGAGCTGAAGGGGTTAATGCAGCTCCTTGCATTTGTTAATGCAGAGAAGAGGCCGTTTACTGAGCTAACAGGAAGGTTTGGAGCAGATTGCCAACAGCTTCCTCTTCTGGTCAGTGCACCAAACAGATTGTACAGTGTCTCCTAGAGAGGAAGAGCCACTTGAGAGTGGTGTGTGACCTCTGGTGTGCTGTAACAATAAACTGCTTCCAATGGTTTCATCAGCTCCTCTTCCAGCCTCGTATTTTCACAGTAAATGTTTTGGAGGAGCAAGAGTTGCCTTCCTCCTCCCTCCTCTCCTCGCTCTCTGCTCCTGGGAGAGATGTGGGCAGGAGATTTCAGAACAGGCTCTGTGTGTAACAGAAAAACAATCCTGTGTGCCTGGATGGCCCAGGAAGGCTTGTGTGTATCCAACAGCAGTGGTACCTCGAGAGCCCTGGCACCCAGACTCCGTGAGTGTGATGCCAACCATTTCCAATGGGCATAGTTCCCAAGGGCGCCATCTGCAGGAGCCATGCCATGGTGCAACACCACCCTTGGTCCTTGAGAGCGGCACCAGGGCTGTGGGACAAGCAGCCCTTGCCAGGGTTGCCTCGGAGCCATGAGCTGTGCATTGGGACCAGCTCCTTCTGCCTTATTTTGGATTTATGTCTCCTGCTGGTGGGATGCCTCTGGGTCTCTCCTGCCTGGGCCAGCCAGACCCTTGGCTCAGCCCCCACTCCTCTCCCTGACAGAGGAGCTGCTAGGGGTTCCTGTGTCCCTGGGAAAGCAGCTGTGTCGTGTTTAACGGTGTTTAATTAACGCTCCTTGTCCTGCTCAGCTGTGGCAGCAGGGTGGGAGCTGGCACCCTGCAGTGAGAGCTGAGCATGGAGCTCTTCCAGCTGTGTTTTAGTTGGCCAGATGTTCAGCTCAATAGAGGAGTGTCCTCTCTTGAAGAAAGTCATTGAGGCAACATTGCTTATGGCTAATTAAACCCTGGAGAACACAAGCAACCTCAATGCTGCTTCCTTGGCCGCTCCCCTGCAGCGCCGGGAGCCCTCCCCAGTGCCCCCGGCCCTGGCACAGACCAGGCTCCTTCCAGGAGACACAATAGAGGTTTAGGTCACTGGAACAGCACCGTGGCAAAACCTGCCCATTGCAGACATGGCCCTTCTGAAGGTGACAGTGAGTTTCAGCCCCTTCCCATTTCCAGGAGCAGGATGTTTGTCACTTCTCGCAGAGTGGCTGCCGGTGTCTCTGTGGTATTCCCAACGTGCCGCTCAGTGCCCGATCCAGCCACCGCAGCTTTTAACGTGACTTGTGTGGCAACACGGGATCATCGCCCTGCGCAGGAGGCAGCGGCTGGGGGAAGGGAGAAGCTCTACTGGGAGAAACATTGCCTTTTCCTCGCTCCCTCCACAGACAAAATCCCTGTCCTGGTGGGAGCACTGCCAGCAGCTGCCCTCACCCTGTGGGCTTTGCCCAGCTGGGACCACTGCCTGCACGGACCCTCTTGCAAACATCCCTGGGAATAACACATGAGGCTGTGGGGGTGCAGGAATTACTGCCGGCGTTATGCAAGCAGCATTGCCTTTAAATAGACTCTTGTTCAATGTTGTCCAGGAGGCAGCGGAGCCGCTGAACACCAGCACTGTTCATTCACCAGGGCTTTGTTTCTGTGTTCTGTAGCCACCCCCACCACGCTCTTGAAGTTGTCTGGAAGTTGATTTGGGGCAAAGCCTCCCCGACAGCCTGGGAGCTTCTCCCCCATCTTCGTTAAATGGCAGCAGCCCTTTCACTCGGTGTTTAATTGAATTGTGTAACGCAGACGCGCTGTGGCAGAGCCATGGGAGTTTCTATGCCAACACAGCTGGATGGCAGCGCTGCCTAGGGAGGAGAAGGGGATGCCTAGCGACACGGCTGCACCCCAATACGGCTGCAGCCCCCACGTGACTCCATCCCCCACCACAGCTGCAACCCCCAACACAGCTGCACCCCTCAACACAGTTGCAACCCCTGACGTGGCTGCACCCTCCAACACCACTGCATCTCAACACGGCTGCACCCAGACGCAGTTGCACATCCCACTGCCTCAAATGTTTCCTGAGACACCCATGGAGAAGAAAAACAATGAGATGGAAGTCCCAGATAAGCTGATTTGCAGGCCTTTTCTTTGGTCCAGCCACCTTATGACAGCACGGGGGGTCACAGTTTCCGTGTTCTGCAGTGCTGTGCCCCCCCAGCAGCAGCTCTTGAATCCCAGCCTGCTGGAAACATTCTCCTAGCGTCTATTGTCCTCCACCCTCCTTGGCAAACGCTGAGGCAGGAGCAGGCACTGCTTTGGAAAGGTTTGCAGGGCGTCTTCCATCTTCCTTCTCCTCCTGCTCCTTGCTCTGTTCCCTATGCTCAGTCTGCCCCTGAAGGGGATGAGCCCAAGGCACAGGGTGCTGCCACACTCGGGGGCATCACTGCTGAGGAGGTTGTTTGGCACTCAAAGCCTTGCAACGCCAACCCCCCACCCCACGCTCAGAACCCCAGGGAACCAGCCACTGGCTCCTTCCTTTTCCCTGTTCATATTTTAAGTGGCCTGGTGTCACGCTGAGTCACCAGCGAGAGATGGAAGAGGCTTTGGCAGAGAAAAAAGCCTGAGTTTTGATAGTTTACTGTGGGAAAAAAAAAAAAAAATCAGCGTAATTTCCTAATTAGAGCAGCGATGGGAACAAAGCAGATTTGTTAGAGCTGCGCGACTGAGTTCGGGAATGTGACCTTTGCTGGCTCTTAGTGCGAGATGGGAGCTTTCGGTGTACGGTGGTGCTTGGCGGCGGCTGAAATGCTTCAGCAATGCCTGCTCTGACGTAAGAGAGCCAGAATTTCACCTTCTGGGGGAAGCCAGAGCCACTGCCAGAGCGGTGTCTGATGTGGAAGGAGCACTGAGAAGTGCTGGTTGCTCCCCCCAGGTCACCCTACTTTGATATTTCCCCCAAATGTGGGCTGGTTTCCCTGCCCCACAGTGGAATGTGGCTCCTCAAGTCCTAAGAAAAGTGATGGCCTCGCTCTGGGTGTCCCTGCAAGGCCAGGGCTGCAGCGAGACTGATGGTTCCCAGCCCTCGGTTGTCACCCGGTTCCGGGTGTTCTCAGCAGAGGTTCCCAGCTGGGCTGATGCCGGGTTGTACCCAGGACTGGAACAAGTCACAGCCCGACAGTGCACGATTAATTAGCAAGAGGAGGAAACGAGTGGAGACCAGTCCCAGGGCTGTGCCTGTTCCTTTGAATAAGGAGGCGATGCTCCTGTGTGAGCCCATCTGTGCAGGAAGGCTGGAAATGCCGTGCTGGGTGGCTTTGGGGCTGGCAGAGGAGCAGTGGGAATTCACTACCACTTGCTTCAACCCCAAGAAACAACACTTACACTGCAGGCTGGGAGCTGGTTAGAATCATAGAATCATCTGTTCGGAAAAGACCTCTGAGATCATCGAGTCCAACCATGCCTGTCCCCTTACTAAACCAAGTTCCTAAGAAACCAATCTACCTGTCTTTTAGACCCCTCCAGGGATGGTGACGCCACCACCTCCCTGGCAACTTCTGCCAGTGCCTGAGAACCCTTTCAGTGAAGAAATTTTTCCTGATGTCCAATCTGAACCTGTCCTGGTGCTGTGGCAGCCTGGCTGAGCCCACCAGATGTGGCCATGGAACAGGCAAACATAACCAAGGGTGATGTGGGACTCAGGGCTCGTGCTGGCCCAGAGCAGGGTTGGCTTGATGGAAAGGAAGAGGTGACATGAGGCACAGAGAGGACAGGCGGCGTTAGGGGAGCTGATCCTGTGCCCTAAACCTTGTCTCTCTGAGACAGCCTGATGAAACCCATCTGTCCTTAGGCAGGCAAGGGCTAGACGGGGGCTCTAGGGTGGGAGGCAGCACCCAAAGGTCTCTACAGCACCCAGTGATCCTGTGCAAGGCATCAGCCGGAGACACTGCCCCATACGCTTCCGTGAGTTCAGCAACGTGATGCAAAATCCCATCATGCCAATTATGCAAATCACATAAACTATTCCTGTTATTCAGAAGTATCCCCAGAGAGCTCCTTAGCGATCTGTAATGCAGCATTACTCACTCATGAAAGCAGGAGCTGGGGCAGACGAGGAGTGAGAGGGGCTCTGGGCTGCTCAGCACCCTGGGACCAAGGAGGAATCTCCAACCTCAGCAATTTTGGGGGCTCCTCCGGCACACACAGAACCGCTCCCTTGCCCGCTCCCACCCCAACCTGGCTTAGCAGAGGTTGGCTTTGCTGTTTGGTTTGGAGCTGAGACTTCTCCCCATGCCCTTGTGGAAGGCAGCACGGCTGCGGACCCCTCCAGCTCTCCCACAGCCGGTGCCAGCCCCGCTGCCTTCCCACTGTCCCTTCCCTTCCTCCAGCAGTGAATGCCTCCCCCATCGCACTCGGTGCCTCCACTCCCTGCATCTTCCCAGTCCCCATCACAGCTCTCTGCATCCGCAGCGCTTTGTTCTCCCACCCACTCCCTGTTTCCTCCGTCATTCCGGCTCCTCCCTGCGCTTGCTCTCCCCAGGAGCCTCCTGGGAGAGCCAAGGCCTCCACTGCTCTCCCTGGCTCTGCCCATGACCCCATCACCATAGGAGCCAGGGTCTGCAGGGGGCACACGAGCAGGTGGTCCCTGTCCCCCCAGCCAGGAGCCAGGAGCTGCCAGGGCCATGGTGTGGGAATGCTGTCGCTTTGCGAGCCTTATTTTAACCATGCAGGCAGGCTCCGGCTTTGACCCCGGGCTGCACGAACATCCCAGCCACCCACCGACAAAGCCCTGCCTTTTGCATCACCCAGTGGATGCAGCAGTGTGAGTGGGGGAGTGTGGGGGGTCCATCCCTGCAGTGGCACCGGCTGACAGGTGATAGGACGGGATGAAACGGCCTCAAGTTGCGCCAGGGTGGGTTTAGATTGAGCATCAGGAAAAATTCCTGCACTGAAAGGGTTCTCAGGCACTGGCAGAGGCTGCCCAGGGAGGTGGTGGAGTTGCCATCCCTGGAAGTCTTCAACAGATGGGTAGATGAGTTTCGCAGGGATCTGGTTTAGCAGTGGACAGGTATGGTTGGACTCCATGATCTCAAAGGTCTTTTCCAACCAAGCGATTCTATGATTTTACTATTCTGTGATTCTCTCTCCCAATGCTCCCCCCCAGCCCACACTCCCTTCCCATGGCCACCACTGCTTTTATGGCCGTTAGTGACCCCAGTGATGAGATCCAGCCCCGGCCGCAATGCCCAGCACAGGCTCCGTGCGGCCGATGGAGAGGCCAGTGATGGCAGAGCTGCCTCTGACGCCTGGCTCGGCTCAGCCTGGTGGCCTCCCTCGCGATAAGCAGAGCCATTTGTACTGTGATGCACAGAGCAATGCAGACAAAGAGCTGTGTCACATCAGTAAACAAAACAGCTCCCAGTATACAAATACCTGGAAACAACAACTTGGACTGCTGGGAGTCTTGTTTAGATGCTGCTTCCAACAGGAATAGGGGAAACCCACTTGGGATGACTGGGGCCAGTGATTCCTCTCCTTTGTGCCTTAGCTTCCTCCTGTGTGAAATAACTCTGACCTGCATTGTAAACAGCGGTGAGTCCTGCTCGGCAAAGTGCGAGGCAGGAGCTGGAAATCATTGTCACTGCTGTTCCAGACTCCACGCTGCAGCTCCCACTCAGTAAAATAAGAGCCTGAATTGTTCATCCTTTGCTAATCCTCAATAAATGGCTTTACTCCATGTGCTGTTCGTGCTCAGGGGTGGGGGGGGATTTAACTGCCTCAGAGCTGCTGGAACAGGCAGGGGAATCTCCAATCGTCCTGGCCCCACGAAACAGAAGGTGTAAACTTGTGTGGGTCGTGAGGCAGTGCAGGAGCAGCACATCTGAGGTTGCACATCCAACATTGTACACTCCATGTTGCACATTTCAAGGGATGTGGAGCCCGTGCCACTTGAGGGACCAGTGCTCACTGGTACAGACAGCGATCGGTACTGGGTGATGCACTACAGCCACTCTTGCCATCACCCCGATGGCCGATGGTCACGCTGCCAAAGGAAAAGCAAAGCCATGGTTGGATGGGTGGCTCTAGGACACAGGTGTTGGCGTGGACTGTGGCTCCCAAGCTCCTGCAGCAGTTAGTGAGGAGCTCAAAAAAGATGAGACAGCCCAGCACTGAGCCAGGGAGGCAGGAACCTGAACTGAGCAAGGTGGATGGGGAAAAACTCATCCTGCGCTTGCAGCTGGATTGGTTTTCTCAAACCCATTAGGTTGGTTCCCCGGTGACCCCAGATGTCAGAAAAATCACATTTAAATTACTTTAGAAATAAATATCTCCTGGTGCAGCACGGCAAGGGCGCAGAGCTGACTGCGCAGCGGCGTTAGGGCTCTGATGGGGAAGCCATCTGCCCAAGGCAGAAAGCACGGAAATTTCCTGGTAATCTCATTAACAAGTTGACACTCGCAGGTACGCGCCCGCCCCGCACCCGGCTGCTCGCAGGGGTCACTGGAGGGTGGCTGGTTTTGTCCTTGCCTTTCGATGTGTCTCAAAAAGGAGGAAAACGGAACGAAGGGCACTGGCTGCCATCAGCCTGAGGTGTGGCTGTGCAGGCAGCGGGGCAGCCTCTGCCTCCATCCCCGACGTGGGCCCATGTTGGACAAGCAGGTGAGTTAGAGATGAAGGCGGGTTCTTTGCCTCGGTCCAGGTGTGTGCGAAGGCGCCCTGTTCCCTGCTCGGTGTCCCGTACTCTGACACCATCCATCATCCTTCCAGGTGCTGAGGAGCAAGCAGCAGCCACCCAGGGCAGTTCCCTTGCCTCTGCCCCTGCTCCTGCACCCAAGCCATGGCTCTTGGCAGCGATGCGGGAGGTCGGTGGGAGCGGGAGGGCTGTACTGCTGTTTCCTCCTCTCCGTATTGACACATCACATTCAAAGCTATGCGGAATTATAACCCACCTTTATTTTTTCTCTCCCTCCTGTGTCACAGGAGGCTTTCCCGAGGCGCTGAGGCCCTGGCAGCTCCCATTGACCCCACATGGGTAGCATGGCTTTCCCCTCCCCGGGCAGCTATGCCACCCCGCAGCCACCTCCCTCCTGGGCAGCCACCGCACCCACCCACAGAGGCATTTTGGGGAGCAGTGAGAGCTTCCCCCCCATGCTGGAAACCCAGAGGAGCTGTTGGTCATCCCTGGCTGCCCTGTGCCATCACTGCCCTCAGCCATCACTGCCCTGGCATGACGTTCAGTGCCTGCGCTAGGGCGCGTGACCCGGCCAGGAGAGCTGGCATGACGCCATGCTGGTAATTAAGAAGGAACCTAATGAAACTGCAAAAATAGCACAATTTCCTCCCCACACCTGCAGCCGAGCGGGGTGGATTACATAAATTGGTGTTGCCACAGCAACTTCGCTCCACCCAGGGCTGGAGGTGGCCAGTGCCACGTGTGTGCTGATGTGCTGTCACCCCGGGGAGAGACCCCAGGTTTGGAGAGAGGGGGAATTGCTCCAGGGCTAGGTGTCAGCTCCAGGGCTGGCGAGGCCAATTCTGAGTTGGTGATGGGCTGCTGCGTGTTTGTCCCACCAGTGTTAAAGATCTGGTGTTGTGGGGTTGCACTTTGCATTCACTGGTTTTTGCTTCTCCAATGCAGTCCCCATGGTGGAAGGTCCCTGCTTTCCAAAAGGACAGAGGAAAAGCTCCAGGATGTAGGTAACCCCTGAGGGACTCTGCCACCATGGTTACCCTGGGCACGCTCCAGCTGCTGCAGAGCCCTGGGAGTGAATCACCCTGACAAAAGACAGCTAGCAATAGCGAACATAAAAACAATCAAAGCAAAAGGTTAGGCATGAGGCAAAGGCAGGTTTTTCTTGCCATGAATTCCCAGGGTGCTCCAGGTGGCTGTGGGGTGGCAGCTTTGCTTTGGGTGCCAGCACAACTCCATAGGGCATGGGCAGTGTGGGCAGCATGGGCAGCACAGACCAGACATGAGCAATCCTTGCCAGTCGAGGCTTCCTGACCTGGGAAAACCCAAGAGCCACTATAATTTGGCAAATCTGCCTCAATGTGAGACTAAGAAAGCCCTGGCTTCTTTCAGCAGAAGACTCAGTTTGGGAGCGGGGGGCTACAAGGGAGAAAGACTTTCAGTACTCAGATTTCCTGGGGATAAGGAGAAGAAGAAGATGGGAAGAAAGTGGAGCAGCTGCTTGAGAGCAGGCCTAGATGTGAGAGATTCTCGGAGGGTCGTCCCAAAAGGCCTCTTTTATTATGAGAAATTACAAATCCTTTTATCTTCTTCACCAGAGGAACAGCTTGTTTGAATTGCTGGGCTGTCACACTGGAATTAGATGCAAGAACCCCCCACATCCATGACGTAGCGAAGAACTTACATAACGTAACTAAAAATAAGGTGATGGAGATGCGGGTAGAGGCAGGCTCTTCCCGAACTGAAGTCCTTTGCCGTTGGAATGCCAGTGAGGTGCCGGTGTACGGTCAAGCGAGCGGCATCCAGCCAGAGCAGACCAGTCTGGCTGATTTTATGGAGCAGGCTTGAACAGGGAAGGGGAGCTGCGAGGTCCCTGCATCAATGGAAGCAGCCGGCCATCCCTCCTGGGAACATCTCCCACGGCAGCCTTGTTCCCAGGTCCCCCCTGAGGTTAGGTCTCACTACCACTTCTCTTTCTCAGCCCTCGCAGGAAAGGGTTAACCAGCTGCTCTAGAAAAATGAGAAAAACCCTTCCCAGGGGTTGTAAATTCTTCCCTGTCCTTTGGAGTGTGAAACCTCTGAGGAGGAAGAAGCCAAAATGGGACCCAAACGCGGCCAGAGTGAGCGGTCGCCGTCAGGATGGAGGCTCCTCAGTGGGGCTGGGCTGGAGAGCGGGAGGCAGCGAGGGGAATAGAGAGGGGAGGTTTGGGGCCGAGGTATCGACCTCCTTATTCTCGGAATTGATGGAGGAGATGATGGAAAAAAAAAAACATGCTCGGCTGCTTAACTGTTTCACCACTTCTCACGGCAGAGAGGAGGGAGAGGAGGGGAAGGCTTGGCCCAAGGGTTGGGATGAGGCAGCTGGTGGCAGTTTGAGCCTGGTGCCCTCCAGATGTTCCTTCTCTGTGCGGCCATGGGCACGTGGGGACAGCCCCAGCCACGCGAAGCTCCCTTTTAACCATGGACCACCCAGTGGAGAGTGTCAGGGAACACGAGGCACTGGCTCCAGGGCACAGTCCCGCTCTCCTGTCCCTTGGGACCTGGGCAAGAGTTGCTGGTGCCGACCCGAGGGATGGGAAGGATGGAAATCCACAGCTTTGCTGTCCCACAGGGGCTGATGGCTGGGAGGGAATTCCTGTGGGAATCCCAGTGCCTGCAGGATGCTGAGGTGTGGTGGGACAGTGGTGGGATAGGTGGGCACTGCTCCAGGATGAGGACCAGCACCGCAAGGTGTGCACTGTGGTGACTGTTCATCCCACCTTTGCTTTCCCAGCTTTCCCAGACAGCATCCACCATCTCTGTGTTTGCTGCTCTTCCCCTTCCAGCTGCTCCTCACCAATCCACCCCACACAACTCGGTTGCGCCAGGCACAGGATGGCACGTGGGGTACAGTGAGGGTGTGGGATGCAGCAAGGGATACAGGATGTGCTAGGAGGGACCTCGGGGATGTGGGGTACAGCAAGAGATACTGGATGGGGATAGCAGGGCATAGTATGGAGCATCGTGGGGTACGGTATGGGGTACAGCAAGGGGTATAGGACAGATTGTGGGACGTGGCAGAGGTCTGGGGTGGGGAACAGGATATAGAAGCGGTACGGGACTGGGAATGGGATATAGGAAGGGCATGGGTTGGGGAATGGAGTATAAGAAGGGCATGGGATGGATGTGGTACAGGGTATAGGAGTGGTACAGGACAGTGAGTGCGGTAAAGGTTGGGTATGGGACGAGATGGGAAATGGAGTATAGAGAGGGCATGGGACGGATGGGAAGTGGGGTGTATGGGACAAGGAATGGGGAATAGCAAGGGCATGGGATGGGGAATGGGGTATGTGATGCGATATGGGATGGGATATGAAACGGGGAAAGGGGCACGGAATGGGATATGGGATGGGAAATGGGTTATGGGATGACGAATGGGGTACGAGGTGGGATAGGGGATGGGGAATGGGGGATGGGATGGGGAATGGGACACGGGGGATGGGATGGGGAATAGGGCATGGGATGGGGTACAGGACAGGGAATGAGGGATGGAATGGAGTATGGGATAGGGAATGGGATGTGAGATAAGGATGGGGCACGCGATGGGGAATGGGGTACGGGATGCGGGGCACCTCAGGGGGCACAGCACAGCGCATCACATCACATCGCATCGCATCGCATCGCCCCCGCCCGCCCCGCTCTCGCTCCCCCCTCCTCCATTCCCCTGGCCCCTCGCTGCGATCGGGCGCTGCCGCCCGGCCCCGTCCCGGAGCGGCTCCTCCCCGCGGGGCGGGCCGGGCCGCGAGCAGCGCATAAAAGGCTGCGGTGGGGCCGCTCCGCGCCGCTCTCCGCGCCCGCCGCCCGGCTCCGTGCATCCCCGCGCAGCATCCCCGCCGCCGCCCATGGTGCTGCCCGGCCCGCCCAGCATGTCCCGCTCCGAGGAGGTGCACCGCCTCACCGAGAATGTCTACAAGGTGAGTCCTGAGCCCCCGGTGCCGTTTAGTTGGGGGGGGAACCTTTTATTTTAAACACCCCTTTCCATCCTCTTCCTCATCCTCTCCATCCTCCGCCGCCCCCGCTCCTTTCCCCAGGGATGCGCTCAGCGCGGAGCCCCGGGGTTGGGGAGCAGCCCTGGGCCCCCCCAGCCCCTTCCCCCACTTGGGAATTCTTCTTCCCCGTGTGTTCAGCGCTGTCCCCGCATCACCCCGGCTCGGAGCACTTTGGCAACGATTCCTCCCGTTCTTGCACCAATCGGAGCCTTTTCTGCTTCTTACCTGGAGTTTGGGAATATCTCGATTTTTTTTTCCTTTTTTTTTTTTTTACGTTGATCCCAATGTCATCATTTAATTTATGTGCTTTAATTTTCCTTGTGGAGGAAGTGGTTTATGCTCTGCTGGGCTCTGTGAGCAAGTCTACTAAAACCTTTCTAGGCTAACATGTAACGCAGGATGTCGTTTGTTAAACTGGAAAGCTTGCATGATTTCCTGCATTTTAAGTGGTGAGATTGAGTTACCTGAAGCATTAAGAAGTAAAAAAAAAAAAACCCTTTCTGATAGATTTAGTGCAAGAAATACCAAGGTAGCGAAGTTCTGAAGTCTTGGGGTTTGGGATCCTGGGGTGTAACAGCTGTTCAGGTGGAGCTGTGGCACCTGAAATCTTGGCTACTGTGGATGTAGAGCAGGTCTGTGAATGGAGCCTTCTGGCTACAGCATTGCCCCATCCCTGGAGGTGTTCAAGGTCAGGCTGGATGGTGCTTTGAGCAACCTGATCCAGTGGGAGGTGTCCCTGCCCATGGCAGGGGGATTGGAACTGGATGGGCTTTAAGGTCTCTTCCAACCCAACCCATTCTACTACAGTGGAGACTTTGGTGTCCAGGACTCCCTTCCACCTCCAAAATGCAGCTGGTGCACCCAGGCTCATTGCTGGGCAGGTTGCTCTTGGACTTGGGCAGAGCCTGGCACTGCAAGCGTTGACGTGGTCAGGTCCTTGTGCAGGCGGGAGCTGAATGTTTGTGGATCAGCACAGCTTGGCCCTGGGAGCTGCCTGGGCAAACAGGGCGAGAGCTGCCGGAGCTCGTCACCCGGATTGAGTGATAGTGTGGTCGGTCTGGGGACAGTTGCTGGTCACAGTTTCAGCTGGTGACTCAGTAGTTTGAGGTGTGTTATCCTCTAAGAACTGTGACCTGCTTTGCAAACCTTCTATTAGCACGATTTCCCTGTGCGCAGCGTGTGAGGAGGGTGCAGGGCCATTGCGATAACTGCGCTTAAGTGATGCTCATTCCCCCGAGAGATGAGGGATGACTACAGGCTGGGCTCTAACCTTGACACTGACCATGGGCTTCATCGTTCCTGGACTGTGTGAGCTGTGGGTCAGATGGAGCAGAGCACCCTTGGCCCAGAGCAACAGGCAGCACCGTCTCTGTCAAAGCCTGGCTGATCTGGCTGAAGTGCAGCTGGTACAGAGGGTACACAGGGACCTCTTGGCCCCAAGAGCCAAAGATTGACTCAAGAGGAGTCCAAAGGTCTGATGACCAGTTAGTGAACGGTTTCATTTCTCAGTGGTTTAGTGCAGGGAGTGAGAACATGGAACTGGAAGCAGATCTTGTGGTTTGTCCAACATCAATGTCTCTGCTGGGAAATGGAGGAAGGATGGTCCTGGCTCTGTTTGTGTTTCCTGCAGTGAATGAGGAGCATTTTCTCCTCTGAAGACTAGGATGATTTTCTTGGCCTCCGGAGACCGTGTGGCATGAGATGCGTGCAGGAACCTGGTGTTTGCCTGTTTCTATGAAGACTTCTGGGACCTGGAACCCAGTGCAAGGGCTGGAGTCTCAGGACTGTGTGGACTCTCTGGAGCTCCATAAGCTTTGGAGTCTCCAAGTCAAAAAACACGCCCAGTGCTTCAGATCTCCATTGCTCCCCATACTCTTATGGCCTGTACAGTAGCCCGAACACTGCTGTGGTGAGGAGGGGACAACCCTGAGGAAGGGGGATGATACTCAGAGAGGTCTGGCCCTTGCCTTCTCGCAGCCACCAAACCCCACACCAGAGCAGGGCTGTGGGATGGGCAGCAGCCCCATGCTTTGCTTCCAGCCACTGCTGTTGTCTTGTTGGGATTCTGGCAGCAGCTGGACCAGGGTGTTGTATTGATCCTTCATGAGGTTTGGAGCAGGCAGCTCTCCATGGCTGCTCTCTGTGCCAGGCACCTTCTCCCGTGCAGGCTTTCCCAAGGCGTTCTGCTCGGGAAGCCCATTGTAATCATTTTCCAGAACCAGTGCTCACCCTGGGAATGATGGTGCTAATGAGATGGTGGAGGAGCTGTCAGCCGCCCCCTCACTGATGCTGCCACTACAGGCAGCTGCCCACACATCTGTAGTAATTACAGAGGGAGACGGAGGCTGCTGGCACCTTCCGCCAACGTAATCCCACCTTCCCTGGAGCTGATTCACTCGCGTGGACCCTCTCGTAGCAGCACAGTTCAGCTGTGAGCATGGAGGGGGTGAAGCCTCTCCTTCTGTGGGTGCAGGGTCAGGATGCGTGGTGGGAGGGCAGCTCTCTGGGCTGCTCCCAAGCTCTGCTCATCCCTCGCACAGGGTTGGTTGAAGAAAGCAAGCACTGGCAATTCTGTGTTCCCCTCAAGACAAATAGGTCTCATTTATGACAGATAAGATTGTCACCGTTTACAGGCTAACCTCCATTTCATTTTAAAGCTGTTCCTTCATGTGGAAGATAATTTTGCAGTGGTGTATGAATAGCTCTGCGGTTGAAGAAGTGTTCGCTTAGAAACACCCCGAACTTGACACCAAATTGTCTTGTAGAAATGCAGGCGTAATTCCTGATAGTCATTTGCTGCACATCAGCTGTAATAAATGTTATTGCCAGCATAACAAGCCTCTTGCCTCATTATCTCCGAGTCCAGAGGGAAGGGGAGCGATTCTTGCTCAAGTGAATCAGAAGGGAAATTGTGGGTGGCTTGGTGTGTTTGGCAGCAGAGGGACGATGCGGTGTGACCGAGGAGGATGGAACTGGCCTCTGGAGTCAGCCTGTGCCAGTCCCGAATTCCAGGCATGATGCTCTCGCTCTTTGCTGCATGTGTTGGGGCTTCCCACACCCCAAATGGGAGAATCCTGCTGGCTGGGTGCCGGGGCTCTGAGCTGGCTGGCGCAGCATCGCTGCATGGCTGTGGTTGATGGCAGCACCCTGCTCTGTAAGCAGTGGGTGCCGTGTGCCTGTGGCGCAAAGGAGCGGGCCAAGCTGGGCAAAATTCCTTTCCCAGCAATAACTGCTGAGGCTGGGCTTGTCCTGTAGTGAGCAGGGCCCAGGGCTGTGGTGTTTTTGTAGGGCAACGCGCTTTTGCCAAAGTTGCATCTTAGTAGGCACCTTGGCTCTGCAGCTGAGTCTGTTTGAAGCGAGGCTTTGTGCTGGTCTGGCTCCAGTGTGGTGGGCTCGGCACTGGGTGATGAAGCAGCAGTGCCCTCTGCTTCTGCTGCTCCATCCCCCCTGTGGGTGAAGCACACTGCTGTGGGTTGGGAGGGTGGTTTTTGACCTCTGCCAAGACTGTGCATCTCCAAATTCATGGATTGTTATTGAAGCAGGTGGTTCCTAACTTGCCTAAGGTACCCCAAGTCACTTCCCATGCTGCCTGCAGCTTCTACTGATGAGCTGGTGCTCCCTGGGCTGGAGGCAGCTGCTGGCTTTGCCTTCACTGCCTTGGTGCATTGAGTCCACTCGTGGCTAAGGTTTCACTCCTGTGCCGCTCGTGTGGCAGGGCAGGGGATGGCGTAGGGCAGCGCATGCCACGTCTCCTGCACTGAGCCCTTGGAGCTGAAGCCTTCAGCTGAGTTGAGCCCCGTGGTGTGAGATCTGCAGGGTAGAGGCTGGGGCTGGGTGACTGTCTTGGCTCAGCAATGGAGATGCCAACCCTGGGGGAGCTGGGGGATGGGTCTGCCTTGCAGGGGGGACAGCTGGTGGGTACTGACAAGCAGTTTCCAGTGGGTGCTGTGAGCTGGGGGGCTTTGTGCACAGGGCAGGTCCCCATGCTGGTTTTCTTCAAGCCTGGACCCTGATTACAAAGATAGAGAGCTTTCTCCCTGAAACTTGGATCCCTTCCATCCTCTGACATGACAACTAGTAGAAATTAAATGCCTTTGGATGAGGACCTGTTTTTATTCAGATTCCCTTGCTCCTGAACTCTTTCCCCGGTGAAGACTGCTGGGCTCTGGCTGTGCCATCTGGCTTTGAGGCAGGACCTTGTGAGAGCCCCAGCTGGAGGACAGCAGCTCAGCTGTTCCCATGGGCTTGGAGCGAGCTTTGGGAACGCTTGGAGAGTTGGGCTCGCCAGTGGCGAGGGAGGGATGTGGCACAGCAGCTGTCAGCAGCTCGGGTTGTGAAACGCTGCCGTGTTGTGTGTTATGGTAAACCAAGATACTGGGGACCTCAGCTGGATGGGGCAGAGCTGGAGGTGGGTGTGTTGTAAGCAATTGAAATCAGCCCTGCTAATGAGTCCAGCGAGGCTCCCCTCCCAGCAGAAACTTGGCTCTTGAAACCACAGGGCTGCCTTCTGATAGCACAGGGCAGGACGTGCTGAGATGGAGGCAGCACCGGGGTTTGTTTGGGCATTAAATATTGATACAGAAATAATGAAAGCGTTCCAGGAGCAGGGCTGACCCATTTAGAAACAAAACTTTCTTATAGCTCAGCTGCCTTTGCAGCCCGACTGGGGTGTAACGGAGAGTCCCATGGCACTGCCCCCCCCCGACAGCACTTCTTGTGGTCACATAACATCACAGGGAAACTGTGGGTTCCAGGCTCTGCCCGGGCCACCCATTCTGCTGTGCAGCATCCGTCTTGCAAGGAGCTGTCGTGCCTCACTGCTGCCTGTGGGCAGCTAAGAATGGTACTGGGAAGACAAACTTGGTTTTTAGCTTCAAGTCAATCACTTAACGTTTGCTGAGGTGTCCGGGGTGTCCTCAGTGAGTGCTGCCTCTGTCCCTGTGAGGGTGGCTGGGAGGGGAGCCTGGGACATGGTGCATGCTACAGCACTCATGGTGATGCTCATTCCTTGGAGCCCTAAGTGTCCAACCCTTTGCTGGGTGGAGAAGAGATTGGATGTGAAGTCTGGCTGTAATTACGGCAGCATGTGCAAGGCTGACAGCTGTGTGGGGTGAGGTTGGGACCATCTCTTGCTCCAGCAGAGCAAAGGAGTACCTGCTTTTCATTTTGCTCTGTATTGGGATTCAGAAGCTACCTGGAGGTTGTGAGGATTGGCCTGGGGAGAACTGTGCAGGTGTAGTGCAGGTCTGTCTTATTCAGGAGAAACCTGATATGACCTGAACCAGCTCCATTTCCAGCTCATTCTTGGTGAGGACTTAAAGTTTTACTTATGGGCTGACTATTAATGGCGTTGGATCAGCCAGTAGATCATTACTGTCGCTTGAAGTGCACTCAGAGGGAAGAGACGGGGACCTTATTTTCTGCTGCCTCTTCCCCTGCCCCCCCCCCCCCCCAGATGAATTCAGCAGGACTGTGTCCTGGAGACCTCGTGCTTTGCATTAGTTTCTTTTTTGGCAGCGGAATAAAGCCGTGCCAATCCCAGAGAGCTGAGTGGTATTACCCAGGGAATTTAGTGCAGTGGAACAAAGCAAAGCCCTTTCAACCTTCAGCTGCCAGGTTTTTTTTTGTCTATGTTTTTCTAAACTCTGCCCAGGCAGTGTGTGGAAGGCAAACAACTTGTGGGTGGTGCTGATGGAGCAAAATTTGAGGGAGAATGAGATTTGCTTTCATTACCAGGATTTTGCTGAATGTCAGCTTTGCTGTAGTGTCCTGCAAACCTGGCTTCACCTTGCTGGCTGAAGGAAAGCTCTGCCAAAGCCTGGGTGACCCTCTCCGCCCTCCCAGCTCCATGGGGCCAAGGCAGGGTGGCTGGGGGATGCATCCACTGGTGAGGGAACCTGCAGCATCACAGGAGCAGTTACAGCACCTTGGCTGTCTTGGGTGTGAAGCGATTGCTTGTTGAGCGTGTTCAGTGCCACAAATATGTTTATTTGTCAGTATTTCTCCTTAGCAGCTGGTAGGTTTTCAGCTTCTCACCTGGAGGAGATGTGAGGGTGTGTTAGTTCTGGAGTCACCTTCCCTTCCCACCCTGGGAGTGAGAAGACAGCTTAAACTTCTATTTTTTTATCTCTGTAGTGAAGAGAACTCATCCTGCTGGGCTGGTTTTGTTGGGAGTCTCCAAACAGTGTCTTAAACATTCACTTTCAGCAAACTTTCTCCTAAGGTTTCATGAATTTTATTTGGCCAGCAGACCTGCCTACCCCCTCCTCAGCTGCTCAGTGGGACCTTTTCTCTTGATTTCTTGTTTTATAACGGCTGGTGCCAGTTGATAGGGAGCAGGGTCCTACCCTGAGCAGTGCTGCCAGGGCTGGGTTGTGCTTTGGTTCCCTCCAATTTAGGGAAGATGCAGTGAACTTTGGAAGGGGATTTCCTTCAGTCTGTTCCACCACATCCACCCACCAGACCCAGACATCAAGAGCAGCTCTGCTGCTTTCAGCCTTTGGGCGTGGTGCTGCTCTCCATCACTGCTGTCCACGCTCGCGCTCAGTGTGCTGTGGGGATGGTGGGTGCTCACCAATGGGCCGGTACCACCGCTCCCACTCAGTCTGTGGATCCTGTTCCATCATTTGTTCACTGAGCTCCGTGCTTCAGGAAGATGTGTTTACATAGGCACTGCTGCAAGGATCACTTTATTTATACGTACATGTATACATACATATGCATAAACACTTACTGCACTTAACCCAGCAAACTGTTAAAAATCCCTTTCCCACAGAAATTCTGCCAATATTTCTTCTGCATGAACGTTATCCAGCCTCAAACTGCTCAGGCTGAGCTTGTGCGTGGTGGAAGCTGCAACCACGACTGTGCTGGCAGCAGGGACGTGTCGGTGTCCCCAGGCAGTGATCCCACACCTCCATGGGATAACACAGATTTTTGACCGAAGTTAGATGTGACGTGGGAAGCACAGAGCACTCCTCGTTAGCATTAATTAACTCCCGTGCAATTGTCTCCTACAATTAGGGAAAACAACTTGCTACGTGGCTTGTTGCTACAGGTTAATTTTCTCCTTTCAAGCAGAGCATGTTCTCTAAACTGCTCTGCGCTGCCCCAAAGCAGCTTCCGTGCGCACCGTGCTGCTGCGTAGCTTGACCTGCAGCCTTAATTAGCAGTGAAGGTTCTCGTTAGCCTCATGCTTGCCTGTCAGATCCCTGCAATCATCTTCTGTCCCTTGTGGGGTTGCGTGTGGTACGGTGGGATGGACCTGAAAGCACCAGGAGCTGGTGGGATGGTGGCATTTAGGGCATCGCAGCTTGAGCTGGGTTGGTGCTCAGGCATCGGAACAGCAGTCCTCAACCCGCTGCTCCATCTGGGAGTGGGGCTACTGCTGTGTGTGCTCCTTGGGGGATTAAAAGGATTTCTCCTGGCCACACATACCAGCACCTAAGTGATGTCCCCCTGCGACGCTGATGTCCAAGCCAGCATCCGTGCGGATTTCTGCTCATTCAACTTGGAAAAATGGCTGGTTTGAGCCGGAGGAAGGTGCTGGCTGAGCCTTGCAGCCGTGCACCCACAGAAGAAAATTAAACTGTCACACTCTCCAAAGGCCAGGCAGCAGGAACTCGGGATAAAAATGCCTCAGGCAGAAAATGAGCTTTATAGTGTTTGGCCAGCTTCAGATGAGGTGACAGATGCTTAATCAGCTTATTCGCCATAAGTGTCTGTCTGTCGTCTTCCCTCCCCTTCCCGGGATGGGACGCTGCCAGCAGCGCAGCATAGAGGGGTGCAGAGCCTTTGCTTGTGCATTGCTGCTCCAGGCACGCAGGAACATTAAACTTGATTTTTCCAGCGGTGTTTTTGGTGAGAGGCTGTCCCCGAGGTGGGGCTGGGGCTGCTTGGCTGCAGCTGGGCTTGGTCTGGAGGTCGGATTCGCAGGGAGAGAATGGAGATTTTGTTTTCTCTTGCTCTGCTGGGAATCGGTGTCTGGTTTTAGAGATGCTATCGGTGCCGGGATTGAATAGCTCTGGCAGGGGAGGGTCAGTAGCTGCTGTGCCAAACGCACAAAGAGCTGTTCTTCCTGATCCGATTATTCCTTCCCCCCTCCATGTTTAAATAAGGACCTTAAAGCAAGGGAGGCAAAGCTGTCAGACAGCACTTCTGGTGTTCGCTGACACCCTAATTTATGCGTTTGTAGGCAGGTGGAAAGTGACACCAAGTGCTTTGAGACCGAGGTGTAATTCCTTGTGCTTGGCTTTAGCTGTGGCTGCTGCCAGCTCAGTGGGGACGATGGTGGCTTTGGTGTCTTCAGCTCCTTGCTGGTTGTTTTGAACACCACTCTTCAGCTCTTTCCACTTGTCCATGATAGATCAAGCTGATGCTGTTCTCTGAGTTCATCCCAGGAGTGGGACTTCACCAGCCATCACCTCCCAGAACCCAGGTCAGCTTTGCGGCTGGTCTGAGGGCTGTTGCCTGCTGTCTCAAACAGCCACATAGGGTTATTTGTATGGTTGTATTTGCCATACCTGATAATTTTCTGGTTTGGGGCAGCCACTTATCTTGGAACATTGAAGCATCTTGCGTAGTGGCACTGCAGAGCCCCCGGTTATTGACCTTCTGCTTCACGGTGTTCAAACCCCAAGCTTGGTCTTCCTCAATAGAGCTGCAGGATGAAGAGAGGGTACCTGGGGCACCTCTCCCTCTCCTGCTGCGTCTGGGCTTTTCTCTCACCTGGTGTCAGGACAGTGCCAAGGGCACCTGCTGGAGCTGGCATGGGGAAGAGCTCTCTGGAGAAAGCCCTTGGTGAGAGGTGAAGATGCCTCCCATGGCTTGGCTTGAAGCGGCAGCACAGGTTCTTGCGTTCAGCTGATGTCCTGGCTATGTTCAACAGATCTTATTGTGTTTCGTTTAGTGTTGGTCCACTTCTGCATTGCCCTGACCCCTTACCATTGAGTTACCCAAAATGAGAAGAATATTTGCCCTTCCAGGCCAATAGGGCCATTGCTTTTGAGCATTATTTGCAAGACATGAGTATGTTTAAGCGTTCTTGTAAAACCAGCATCCTCATGTGGACATTGGGAAGCTTGGACTTACTTGCTGAGAGGGGCATGGGAGGCTTTTTTGCTCTGTTATTGCACCGATGGGCATAGAGTTCAGCGTGACTGCTCGGTCTGGCTCTCTGCTAATCCTTGATGATTCTTCTCTTTCCTCTAGACAATCATGGAACAGTTCAATCCCAGCCTCAGGAATTTCATTTCTATGGGGAAGACCTATGAAAAAGCCTTAGCAAGTAAGTGCGACTGCGCCGCTGTGTTCATTGCTGAAATGCTGGGGGCTGCAAGGCTGGTGAGGGGTCACTGGGTCTCGCTGGACAGCGTGGCCTCAGAAGGCAGGAGAGCTGGAAACCCAGCTTGGGTTGCTCTTTTTCCCTGGGAGAGGGATGTAGGGAAGCTGGGGAGGTGGCTCCTGGATCTCCTTGTTATGACATGCAAGACGTGTGTGCTGTGGGACCCAGGTGTGGGAAGGGTTCAAGCATAAATGTTGGGTAGCAACTGGATGGCAAATACATCTCCAGCCAGTTTATCTTTAAATGTTACTTTAAAATGTTTAGTATTAATCTTTAGTTCTGTTTAGTGATGACATTGAAATGTTCAAATTGCCCAGAAAAATGCACTGGAAGAGAGAGTGGGGGGGGGAAAACCAAACTAAAATATTAGTGGCAGTTCTTGATTGGGAACACAGGGCCCTCCGGGGAGCCATTAAGGAGGTGTAGATTTAAATGACCAAAAGTTAGATATGAACTGATGAAAACCAAAAATGGACTATTTTGACTTAAAAGGCCTTTGCATACTGCCCAGGCTGGACTAGGCTCAGTTTTCAGGAGGTTTAAGACAGCGTCTGTTCACCCGAGAGGCAGCAGCTCGCTATCGGGGACGGCTCTGCTCACTCAGAGCTGCACTGCACGTGCCTCTGGGATTTTATTTTTTAATTGGTTCAGTGAAAATGCCCAGAAGGGAAGAGGCTGTTATAATCCTAAACCAGTGGAAAAAATATTTTGGTGTCTCATGTTCTTAAAATGCTGGTGTTTGCAATGCGACCTTTGGGAAGGATCTGTCCCTTCTTGCTTTGTGCCTGCGGCAAATTCTCTTTCCCACAAGTCAGATAAGGTTCCTGGATGTGAAGGATCTTTTTAGATACAGACCTCCCGCTGTTCTCGGGGACAGGCACACTGCCTTCTTGCCAGTTCTCAGCAGTGGTTTTAGTTAGGTTTTAATGTCTCAACTGCCCATGTGGTGGGAAGTGCCCGTCCATCCTGGTCCACTGCCCAGGGGCTCTGGACTTCAGTCTCTCAGGGATGGGGCACCTTATGTGGCCTTACAAGCAGCAGCATTTCCCTGTTCCTGACGATGCTAACGAAGCAGGGGGTGATGAGTTGGGAGTGCTTCTGCCTGCTGGGTCTCCAGTGGGTGCAGGCAGCAGGGGAGGGAGGAGAGGCAGGGTCTGATGGGGGGAGAAGAGGCTGCACTTGCAACCACATTTTTTATTTATTCTTCTAATATGTTATACTGATAATGCAGCTTTTAATTACCTGGCTGGTGGAGTCAGTTTATTACATGCTGTTTTATCACAGTGAAAGCTGGGCACGCTCTTACTGCAGTGTTTTGTGGATAACCAATATGATCGCTTGCTTTGGTTTTTTTTCTCATCCCTGCTGTGAATACGCTTTGAAGCCCAAGATCTTCCTGTAATTTAAAAAATTGTCTTTGGTCATCCTTTGCTTTGGATTGCTCAGCTTGTGGGGGGCACCTGAAGGAAGTGTCTTCATCCGTAGATCGTGCTGGAAGAGGCTTCAGCACATCATTTGATGGTGCTGAGCTCAAGCCATACACTATGTTCTCATGATTAGAGGAAACCCCCTGCTTATCTGATTAAAGTGGAGTGTGTAGCTGGAATGTCAACAAACAAGACTGAACTATAATGAAAGTCTGTGATATTCAATTCTGCAGTGATTTTTCTGAGCAGCATTAGGCAGGCTGATGGTTGCACTGGAATGAAAACTATCTAGGTCCTGCACGTACCTTTTTTTTTCTCCTAATAGCCCTGTAATCTTGCTGCTTGAGCTTTCTTCACTCATTTTTCTTCTGTTTGTTTTCTAGTCCCTCCCTGGGGGATTTAGCCCTTTGAAGTAATGTCTGTTTTAGTGTCTAGCATCTATTCAGTGCTATAGAAGCTGTAATACCTATTAAAGGCAATGTAACCTGCATTTTTTCATGCTTTTAGGTATGACATACGCAGCAAAAGGGTACTTTGATGCTCTGGTTAAGATGGGAGAGTTGGCCAGTGAAAGCCAAGGATCTAAAGAACTGGGTAAGTCACCAATTCACTGCTAAATGGAGTTGCTGTCTGGAGCAGGCTCTGAGCGCAGGAATGAGACCGGATTTTTGCTGCTGATGGAGATAAGCTCAATGTGGAGCTGATCCTGCCTCGTGTGAATGGTAAAAGTGTCCCTGTGTTTCCTGTTAACATAGCTTAAAAAAAAAAGAGCCTGCTGTTCTTAATGTCTGGATTTTAGGGTACTGTCAGCTCTTAGTGTTTGCAAAGAGGAAATGTTTGCGGAGAGAGGCTTTGCTGGTGTTTGTCTTGCTTTGCAAAGGAGAAAAAGCCCTGGCTTCTCCTCTGGTAGCTGAGGCAGCGCTGCCAGGCTCTGTCCTTCAAGGGGATGATGTGGGGGAGGGAGTAGTGTGGGGAACAGGCAGGTCAGCTGCACTGAAGCAGTGTTTCTCCTGGTAGAATCATGAATCATCTGGTTGGAAAAGACCTCTGAGATCAAGTCCAACCGTATCTGTCCACTTACTAAACACCGTGTCCTTCAAACTCATCCACCTGTCTTCTAAACCCCTCCAGGGATGGTGACTCCACCACCTCCCTGGCAGCCTCTGCCACTGCCTGAGAACCCTTTCAGTGAAGAAATGTTTCTTGATGTCTGATCTGAACCTCCCCTGGCACAACTTGAGGCCGTTTCCTCTCATTCTGTTGCCTGTGACTTGGGAGAAGAGCCCAGCCCCCACCTCACTACAACCTCCTTTCAGGCAGCTGTAGTGATGAGGTCTCCCCTCAGCCTCCTTTTCTCCAGGCTGAACAACCCCAGTTCCCTTGGCCACTCCTCGCAACGCTTGTTCTCCAGCCCCCTCACTGGCCTCGTCGCCTTCTCTGGATGCACTCCAGCCCCTCAATGTCCTTCTTGTACTGAGGGGCCCAAAACTGCACCCAGCACGTGGGCTGTGTGTGCTGGGGGCTGTGTTTATACCCAAAGCCCTGCTGAGTGCAGCAGAGCTGCTGTCTGCAGCATCCCAGTACAAGGCAGCTGGGGACTTGTTTGCTCAGTCCATCAGAGTTGACAGACATCACGGGCTGGGATGCTCAGTGCCTCCTTTGCCTTTCTTACACTTATTCCTTTGGTAGATCCTTCAGGAACTGCTTTTTCCCCTCTCCCTGTTGCTCAGATGTGGCTCCTACGCTCTCCCTGTGCTGCTGTTTTGCTGCAGAGATGTGGTTTGAGGCAACTCTTCTCCCAGCTCCCCCCAGGGATGCTGCAGCCTCTTGTTAGGGTGCTCGTGGGGCTGAGAGGGGTTTTGGTCTGGTTGCCTTTCCAGCCCCAGGTGAACTCCTCCTTCCTCCCAGTCCCTCCCACAGCTCTAGCTCTCCGTATCGCTGTGCTAGGAGGTGGCAAACTGGACTCATTAATGCAATCAGGTCAATTAACAGAAGAGGCTGAGCTGAAATCACTCTAAAGGCAGATGAAGCAATGGGTGAGCAGCCCCTCGGAGGGGCCAGGCTTTGGTTTTGCCACGTTGTGTTTGGTGTCAGACACCGCTTACCCCCAGCCATAGCTCCCGCTGCGGCTCGGCCATGCACAGCTCGCTGCCTGCGTCTGAATTTTGACGAGGAAGCAGTAAGTGTCTATGGAAACCGATTTTGTCACTTGGATTAGAGCTGCCTATAGAAATCTGCTTCTGTTCAATAAATAAAACAGAGCCTTGTGTGCGGTGCATGCAGTGACTGAGATTGTGAAGGCTGTGCAGACCTAAGGGCTGCTTCTTCAGCCTCTTTGAGGGTAAAATGCAGCAGCTCTGTCCTTCTGGAAGTGGAAGCTTGGGGAAGCCTTATCAGAGGCAGTTCAGCTGTGCGAGGGCAGGAGCTTGGGGACCACAAACCCTGCTTCCCCTTCAGAGCAGCTCCAGGCTCTGCTCAGACTTAAAATCCAGCTTTAGGGTCTCCTTTTAGTCCTGCTGCATCGCCTAAGGATGGTGGTTTCACAGCAGGTGTCCTTAGTGCCCTGCCACAGCCTCAAGACATGCGTTTGGTGCGTGGCCTCAGTAATTGGTGTTGGTTTAAAGTATGTCCAGATTACGTGCCTTCCCCTCTTGATGTGAGGGCATCTGAGGGAGGATCCTGGCAGCTCCTGCTCAGCCCAGCCCCGTGATGAGCGCCTGCTCCTTGGACCTCTTGCTTTGTTGATCTTGCTGATATTTATTGTGGCAGCTGCTCCAGGCAGAAGAAAGTTAAGATAACATTTCTGACTGCAGTTTACTGGAGCTGATAACGGCCGGGGACACAACCCCCTTCCCAATGGGATGTGTAAACAGGGACTGAAAAATGTTTTAGACCCAGGCTGTGCTTGCCAGAGGTACAGCTTTTCCTGGGAACACCTTTACCTTATCGCTCCCTGGGCTGTGATTGCTGATAGTGCCGGAAAGGAGCACTGAGGTCTGGGTTATTTTATTCCTTCCTAGAGGCAGCAGCAAGTGGGGATGTTCATAATTGGTGCTTGCATTAATGCTGTGCCCTTGCCGCTCCCGCCCTGGGTGAGTGGTTTCCTCCTTGACAGGACAGAGAAAGCTGCTCTGAGATGTCAGGCAGGACTCTGGGATGCTGTGGTTGGGACTAGCAGCTCGCATCTGTGTTCAGCTGCCATGGAAAAGAGTCTGAGGTGGGTTTTTCCCCCCCCCCTTAACCATTTCTTTTCTAAATGTGGATCCTTTTCTGATGCCATTTCTGGCACAGGAGGTGTCAAAAGAACATAAAATAAGTTAATCCAGTTTCTAAGAGATGACGAAGGCAGCCACCCATTTTTCCCTTGCTCTCCTGCCTGCACTGCAGTGATGCTGCCTGTGCTGGGGTGACTGCAGAGGACTGGTACCTACAGGGTGATGCCTCCAGGCTGGTGCTGGGGAGCTCCAGACAAGGCTGGGAGAACACTCAGGGGCTGCCCCATGCCAGAAGAGCTGCTGTAGTTCTTGCTGTCGGTGCTCAAAACCGGCAGTGTTTTCCAGTTGTCATCTCTCCAATAGCACTTGTGACTCCAAGGAGCTGCTCTTTAAGTTGGGCACTGGAAAGCTGCCCATCGCTGTCTGCGTGCAGCCGTGCTGGCTGTCCCACACAGCGAGTTGGGGTGACCTCCCATAGTAGTGATGCTGCACGTTTGTCTTGCTGGAAGCATTTAGGCTGCCAGAGCACAGCCTCCAAGCTTGGGACGCTGCTCACCGGCTGCTTAACACTTCACATTGTTTGTAAATTCTCCATCAGATTTTAGCCCCCGTGTGTAGACAGGATAATCCTGGGTGGTAATGGAAAACCTAGCCATAATAAGGTATTTGAGCTGTAATCGGCTCTGTGGCTTGAGTTTTCGGGTGCAAGTGTCTGGCAGGGGCAAACCTCTGTCTGAACCCCACTGCCTGTGGCATTCCCAGGAGCTGGATCGCTATGTGGGGGTGGGAGGAAAGCTTCTCCCCTCCCTGGTCTGCTCTCTGGGCTATGGCCTGGTTTCTGGTCCCTAGAAGATTAGACCTGTCCCCACGGTTCCTCTTTGAGTGGCGTTCCTCGTGCTGTTCCTCACATCTTCAGTGGTTGCTGTGGTGGCTTTTGAGAAGCTGGTGTGAAGGAGCATGAACGCTGTCTTATCAATGGCTGTTTGCTCCAGTCTTGTTCTGGGAATGTTTTGTAGGCACTTCTGAGGAGCTCCAGTCCCACATGTGAGTGCTTGGGTGACTTTGGCCTCTGTCTGACTCCTGCTTAGGTCCCTCAAATGTTGTTTCTGTTGTACCCCTTGAAAATTAGATCGTGGCAAAGTCATGGGAAGGGGGTGTCTTCTCCAGGGAAACACATGCCTGTTGAGCAGAGATGGAGGCGGTTTCTGCCAGAATGGGAGAGGATTGGGATGCTGGGGCTGGGGCCAGGCTTCTTGGGGCTCAGCAGCACCTGCAGGAAGGCTCCTTCAGGGCTGAAGGTGGATTTTACTTAGTGGTTGGTTTTCTCAGAGGTCCTCTTGAATTAGAGAAGGCTGCTCTGGAAGGGCAAGACATGCAGTAATTAATCATCCATTGTCGAGCTGTAATGAGCCTCTGGTAGATAATGGCTTTTTTCTAATATGCAATTTGTTCGATAAAAACAGGACCAGTGGCACCTTTGTGGTCCATTCATTTTCTGCAGAGCTGTCTGCTGTCAGTGGAGGATGCTGAGCTTCAAGAGTGTTAAACAGTCTCTGTACAGCTTTTAAAAGGCTGATGAGCATCACGGGGGGGATATGGAATGGAGCTGTCCCCACCAGACATGCTGTGCTGATCAGAGCTGGACACGGAGCCTGGTCCTGTCCATGATGCTGCTGCAGAGCCAGGGTGCCACCAGCCTGTGCCCTGGTGGGATGGCCAATGTGGCAGGACCATGAGGAATGGACCAGCCTGGTGGAATGCCCATGGCTGCCCTGGTGAGTTCAGACCCATCTTCATTGCAGCTCCTCAGTCTGTCCTGGCTCTTGGTGATGGTGTGGTTTGGAGGACTTGTGCTGTGCTGAACCCTCTGGGAGAGGGATTAATCTTTTAATTGGATTTGCAGTTGTTTTGGGTAGATGCTTCCTGCAGCAGCGGAGATACAGATATAGATCTCACAAATGTCAAAGGTCAGCAGTGTGCTCGATGTGTGGTTGGGGACCACTGGAGCTGGTGGTGGCTGTGGTACCCGATGCTTGCAGGGGTTGTGCCAGAGTGGTGCCCAGGAAAACAGGACCTGTACTCCAGGAAATTTGTCTGTGGTTGGTGACTTGGTGTCCCAGCAGTGAGGTCCCTCTGCCCTGGAGGTGAGGCCCTGAGTGGGAGAGAAGCTGTAATCTTGTTGCCTGATCCTTTTAAAATTGGACTTAACAATGCACTTAATGGCTTGTGCGTAAGGACTTTGTGCTGGTGGAAGAATGGGTGCTTGAGATCTGCATTTCTATTAAAAGGCTTAATTTGCCAGAGAAATTGTTCCAGAACATCAGGACTCAGCCTCCAACTTCACTTAGGGAAGGAACCTGTGTGCATGGCCTTCCTAAGGGTGCAGAAACACAAGACAGACCTCTTAAAAAAGGACTTAAAGGGACTCTTCTGCTGTCAGCATTGCCTTTTCACTGCCTTCAAACCTTCGGATTCAAAGCAGACTGCCGTAGCAGTAGGCTTGTTCTCACCAACCTGTGTTTGGGCAAGTAATGGTGGAGGGTTGTCAGATGAGCATCTGCGAGGAGCATGTTGCCTGGCTGGAGTTTCTAACGCGTAGCAGCTGTGTGTAAGGTTTGAGTTTCACCTTCAGTGGTGACATCTTCCAGGGATGCCTACCTGCTGCGTGCCCGGGCACCGAGCCCAGGACAAGTACCCACAGAGGATGCTCCAGCCTTTCGGGAGGGATGGAGGGGGGCCATGTGTGTGTCTGGATTCATTTCTGCTGTCCATCAGCAGTGCTGGGAGCTTGGCAGAGTTTTAGGAAGGGGCACGGCTTGTTGTGTCACCACTCCTGGGTCCTGAAGGTGTTTGCAGCCCCTCCCGGGACTGCTGACGTGAGGGATGGATCTGTTCATGTGGGTCCAAGCTGGGTGGCTCCAGGCTGGTGCAGCAAGGTCTGTGCTAATTAATCCTGTGCCACCAATAGAGCTGCTGCCAGAGCAGTTGGGCACTAGGGACTTGCCAGTCTGTACATCACGGTACAGATACCTGGTCTGTACACATCCTTGGGGTGGCTGTTGGGAAGTGCAGGACATCACAGGTCACCCGGATCTCTAATCTGTTCATGGTAAAAGTGTGAATGGCAACTGCTCAGCCTGAGGGAGCCGATTACTAGCAACGTGTCATTGAACTTGCCTGAGTCAGGGCACCTTGGGAAACTTTTGGGCTTTTTCTTTGCCTTGTCTCTCAATAAATAAATAAAAAATGACTTAAGCTTTGCCAGGCTGGGTTGAAGCAGAGGCTGCAAACAGCTGATCATTATAATGCTGATGAGTTACTAATACAACATTGACAAATCGGTGCCATCCTTTGGGGCTGTGATAAGTGAAACCTTTTTGAAGAGGAAATAAATGAATCAGCTTGGAGAAGCTGATTGTTTCCCCACACTTGGATCCTTCCCACTGCACACGCACGGATCTTCCCCCCACGTTGTCTTGCAATTGAATGTCTGAGCTGATCAAGTCAGAGCTGCCTTGTCTGGATGAGGTGATGGGCTGTTGGCTCCAGAGCTTGTCTGCGGCACGTGCAGTGTCTGTGAGCTTGGATCAAGATGTGTTAATATGAGGGAAGAGGAAAAGTAGTTTTCAAGACTATGCTTCTGCTTTAAATCTGGCTTGATGAGATCTTCAGCACGTGGCATCATGGGTGAGCGGAGTTATTGCCAGTCCATGCTTGCAGGGCAAGGGGAAGTGGCTGCACAGCATCAGGGATGTGTGTTCAGGGCAGCTGGGGGAGCAGCCCAGTGGTCGGTGCTGCAATTGGTGGAAAATGAAAGGTGGGAAACAGGGCTGAAAAGGGAGCTGGTAGGCACTAGGCTGAGCACCCTGCTTGGCCAGTCCCAAGGCTGGATCTCGCCCTGAAGCAATAGTTGTTTATGATGTGCACAAGGCTAATGTTCTCCACCCCTCTCCCTACAAAATACCCAAACCAATGGAGCTCTCCTGTCCATCCTGTCCAGCAAAGTCCAGGAGGAGGGGAGTAGGTGCCTGTGTCAGAGCAGTGGGAACCTCCTTTTTCTTCCAAGCATCTCCACTTGCCCAGGGATCCTGCTGGCATGGGCACAACCCCTCCCTGGGTTCAGATGCTTCCTTGGCATCAGAGGATTCAGTGACAGCGTCTAACCAGCTATTGAAAAGCAGTTCACTCTTTTTATCTCCTTGGCTTCAGTAGGCAGCCTCTCAAACCATTTGCCCTGTTACTGTCTGTTGCTTTTTCTCACTAATGAGCTCATATTCCTTTCCTGCCAGCTTGGTTGCTTCCCTTGACACCACTGTCACCTTTCTTAGTCTCCCTTAACAAAAAGCAACAGGGAGAAGCGAAGCACTATGTCAGATTCTGGAGGATCTGAGCCCCTGGACCCCTTGTTTCATCCTTTCATGCTCTTTTTTGGGATCTGAATCTTCAGAGCAAGTGATCTGGATGGCTAGCGATGCCAGTGGTGCTGCATCCTTCATCTTACAGGAGGCAGGAGCGATGCAGGTGAGAGTGCAGTGCTGTTTGCTTGTCAGAGCATCCCTGCTGCTGGGCTGATGCCTGTGGCGGTAGGAGCCAGTGGCCAGCGGCTACAGGCCCAGCTCCTGCTGCACTTGCAGGAGAGGCTGGGCTGCTTCAACCCTGCACAAGCATCAACATGTTGGTTGACTCCTTTGCCAATGCATTGTTTGGTATTTTTATTAAAAACAGCTCGTGTCTAGCTCAAGGGGGGTTGGTGGGAACCTTAGGCTCTGAAAACTGAAAGGCAAGATACCCAAATGTTGTGAGTTCCTACGGCTCTGCCTTCTGGAGGGGCAGCTGGCTCCTGCGGTGCTGACGGCAATGGGAGGGATGTGGAACAACCTGTTTGCCTGTTCCTGGTTGGGTGTGGTAGGGAAGGGCCCACAATAGCCCCTATAGTTCTCTCAGAGCGATACTGTGAGTCAGACATAAATAGCAACTCTTTACCTGTTTGTGCTTTGTAGCTCTGCAGAAAGGTGAGCCCTGCACGGGCAGGTGAAACCTTGCACTGCACTCCTGCCCTTCTGTCTTTAGGTTTTGCCTCTGGGTGTAGGAGAGACACCTAACCTTGACCCTATAGGATGTGCATTTTGGCAGCAAGTCCAGCGTGGTGCTCGCCCGCTGTATGCAATTCACACAGTGACCTGAGCACTTGCCCTGTTCCCTGCCCTGCTGCACAGCAGCAATTACTGTGTTTCACTTCCAGATACCTCTGGTAGGTGATGCAAAACGCCTGTGGCGTGGGTGGCTGTGCCAGGGCAGGGATGTGCCACAGTTCTAGCCCTGCTGTTGAGCTCTGCAAATGCCTCACTTTAGGCACCAACCATCAGTGCGATGCCATGGATCCGCTTCCAAGCCAGGGTTTGAAATATTTAGGCTTTCCAACTGCTGTGGTGTCTCTTAGTCACAGTTTAACTTCTTCCCTGCTGCCACGCTGGGTTAGTCTGAGCGGTTTCAGGCTGCAATGTCTGTTAATGTCTAACAGGGTCTGTAGCTTGTTTGCAGTGGTGAAACAGCTCGTGGTGTGGAGGTATCGGGCTGTCACGGATGCTATATGTGAATTCACACAGCCCTGCAGCTACTATTTGGGGACCTGCTTTAAATCCTGCTGCTGCCCTGCGTGGGCTCCCAGTGATGGCAGAAGCCATGGGAATCCTGGAGCTGGTTCCTTTGGAGCTGATTGGGCTGTCTCAGCCTGGGGAGAGGCTGTGAAGGAATCTCTTGTGCCTCCATACAACCCAGCACTGGGCAGGCAACCAGCCACCTTGCTGTACAATGCTGGTGCAGCACAGTGCTCACCTTGAGCCGCTCTTGGCTCTGGACTGACCATGCCACGCTGCCAGCAAGGGCACAGCAAACTGGCTGTGGCAGAGGGAACGCACTGCATGGAGACCAGTGAAGCTGGGGCTGGGGGATGGCAGCATTCCCTCACCCGGGCTGGGACATACATGGAGCAGCTTGCAGCTGGAACACCATGTGAAGTGGGAAAGGCTCCACTCCACTGATGTGGGACTGAAACGCCCTGTGCTCTTGCTGTGATAAGAGCCGAGGGGGTGGTGGTGGAGGAGAAAGTTTGAACAAAAAGATGCGTATCTGTCATGAGGCACACCACGCACCTCCCGGCTGCTGGGAACAGGTTACTTCCCTGGGTGAGGAATGCAGTGGGGATTGAGCCCTGTTGTCCCTGGGTGAGGGGCAAGGTGTACCCAGTGCTGGATTTGGGGATATCTGTATTTTTTGAGTGCCCTGGCTCCTGCTCTCCAGGTCTGTTGGGAGCTCAACAGTGGTGGCAGAAAGCCCTCAGCCAGCCCTGCACTGGCTTTCTCAGCCAGGGTTTCCACTCCAGCCAAACGGGAAGCAAAAGAGAGAGGGGGAGGTGCAAGCTTGGAAATAATAAGTGAGCCGCCCTTGCATTGATATAGTCTTGAAAAAGCAATCTTGGTGTTACGTCATTGCCTCCTTGCAGTGGGAATTTGTGCACTTCCCATGATTGAGCTGTTGCAGCCCAACCGGAGAGCAATTTCCTGGCGGTCTCGTAGTGGTGACCCCTTGCCCGGACCTCCCCATTCACGCATGAAGCTCTTCACCGCAGAAGTGCGTAATTGCTGTAGCCAACTGCCTGCTCGGCGTGAGCACCAGGGGCTGCTCTGCTTCGCTCAGCACCTTGCGAAGCGGCTGTAAAAGTTAGAGCTGGCTCAGCGGCTGCAGAAATCTTGGCACATGGTTTCCTGCAGGAGCAGAGCCACAGCCGTGCTTCTGGTCATCTCCTCACTTTGTGGGATGCTCTGTGTATCGCTGCTCTCTCGAGGAGCTGAGTGGGGGACGTAGGGGGACAGTGGCCCCAGTGCTGTTTGGTGCTGGCTGAGCGCCTGCCAGTGCTGCAGCTGGTTCTGTTCCTGTATCATCCCTCAGCGAAGGGGGCTGGTGCCTGCCAAGGACAAAAAGGGATCAGATTTTAATGTTTACAGAAGGTTTTGAGACATTGTGTATGGTGCAAAGTACGAATTGCTTCAGCTGTGAGAGCAAAGAAACGTTGGGCCAGGTTGTTCCCAGTGGGCCGGTGGTGTTGACTCTTGGCTGGTGTACAGCTCATGTGCCCGGGCACATGGTGTGCCAGGGACAGGCTGACTGAGCGGTTGGCTGGGACCAGGGCTGGCCTAGCGTGCGCCGTCTGGTTTCGTGCTGAGTGGGGGTCCCGATGTTCCACTGCGTTGGTGAGAAGCTGGTTTGGTTCATCCCAGTCTCTCTGTTGCAGAGCTTTGACTCTGAGTCAGGATGTAGTTTTCCTGGAGCCCAGGGTGGGCTGTCCTCCACAGGGGACTCATATTTTCAGTCTCTAAAGACACCAAACCCACAGTGTTTGCTGCCAGAATAGGAGTGAACAGCCCTGTGTGGAAGCAAACTTGGACTCAGCACGTGTTGGGGACTTGGCTGCTGGGGGAAGGGGGACGCACTGTCAGGTGGGATTAGGGCTACAGTTGCTCACCCCCAGATCCCCAGTAGGTTCCCAGGCTCGTACCTGCCAGGAGCTGCCACATCCACCTTGAACATCCTTGGGAGCACTGAACCATCTCCTCCTCCACATGGTTCTGGGGCTCCAGGGCTGGTGTCCCATTCCCATTGCATTTCCCATCCCTAAGATCATTGTTCTCTCTTTTAGAACTCTACATATGTTTTTGTGGGCAGTACATCTGGGGCTCAGAGTTGTCCCAAGAGCTGCTCTGCTTTTTTGAGGGATAGTGCTTTGCTTTGGAGAGCTCTTGCGGGTGTTGGGCTGTGGGACCTGCCAGGACTGAGTACAGGAGCAGCTTGGAGACACGGCTCATGGCTTTCAGATTACAAACAACCCCATGCAGGCTGCAAACCTCCTGGGAAGCTACAACCTGCCATTCTGGAAGTAAAGAGCTTCCGAACTCTGCTCTTACAAATAGCTGACAGAGCTTGGCTCTTCCTGAAAGCTTGCTCTGATCTGGAGACCGTGCTTTTAGTCGAGCGGTAGCACTGGCTCCTCTCCTAGAAGACGCTCTCGTGTGTGTCTGGCTCCAACTGCACTGGGGCTTTTACTGAGGCAGGACACTGCCCTTCCTCCCAGGAAAAGCGCAGTGGGTGTGGGAGCTGATGCATTCTGCATTTGAAAAGAAAAATTCAAGGAAGACACAGAGCTGGGCTTTCTTGGCCACAGGCAGCGTTTGTGGGACTGAGCTGTGGCATTTGCAGCAGCTGCGTGCCATGGCTCTGCCCTCACTGCCCAGCTCACAAGTGCATGGCTGGGCTACCAAGATTGAACAGGCCCAGTGGTTTTCCAAGGCAAATATTCAACCTAGGGCTTAACTCTGTGTGCAACTCCATGACCTGGATGGAGTCCCAGGGCTGTGTGTGTGTCTGCCTGCCCTGCTGCTGAAGAGGGACATGGGTGCTCTGTTGGGCTTTGGGTGGTGCTCACAGCTATTTCCATCTCAGTTGGGTTCCTCACATCTCAGTTATTAGTGCAGCATTTCTTGTCTTCACCTGCTTGCTTCGATATCCAGTCTTTGAGTTGGGTGGAAGTGAGGGACCTTTCTTGGTCCTGTCATCTCTGGCTCCTTTGTCACATCCCTGTGGCCAGAGCTGCGCTGTAGTTAGGGCAGCTGTGGCTCACTGGGTTGTGGCCAGGGCTGCCTCTGGGGTCCTGGTGCTGCTTTTCCTTGTTTCTGTTCATGCTATGCAAGATGTACGTGTTTGTCCGAGTGTCTCAGATGTTCATCTGCTCACCTACAGCTCCCCAAAGACGGTAACCGGGGGTACCCTAGGAGAAACCACAGATCCAGCTGTCTGCCCCAGCCCTAGGATCTCCCACTGAGCTCAGCTCCTCAAGCTCCCTCCCCATCTCTTGTCTTTGCAGGAGATGTGCTCTTCCAGATGGCAGAAGTCCACAGGCAGATCCAGAACCAGCTGGAGGAGATGGTGAGTGCCCCAGCCCAGCATGCCAGGCTCTCTACCTGGCTGTGGGCACTGCTGATGCTGCAGCTGAGCAAAACGATTGTCTGTGTCTTACCTGGGTGACACCAGCCCCTCTGAAGTGGATTTGCCGAGCTGCAAAGGGTCTGGTCTGTTTCTCTGAGTGTTCATCTGTCCCTCACCGCCGTCAGCCCCTACTCTGTCTCTACAGCCACTCTCCCACTGCCTGCCTGGTGCTCCCTGGGCAGGGTTGCCAGCCCTCAACAAGGAACTGTTTTCTCTTTCCGCCTGCAGCTCAAGTCCTTCCACAACGAGCTCCTGACGCAGCTGGAGCAGAAGGTGGAGCTGGACTCCCGGTACCTGAGTGTGAGTTCCGGATTCGCGCAGTCCAGCAGCACAAGCGTTGGCGTGGATGCCTCCCCCCTCCTGCTCGGGGACGGTTGTGCCCCGGCACTGCTCTTGCCCCTGGTTCCAGATGGGTCCCTGGCTGTCACACACACCCTGCACAGAACAGCATTTTTCCCAGTGTCAGCCTGTTGCCTCTCCTGTTTGCTCTCTGGGCTGGGAGGATCCTTCTTCCTAAGGCCTGGGGTGGGGGGGAGGGTGTCTGCTTGCTTCTGCCAACCCTTGGCAGCAGGAGCCATGGCAGAGGCAGGAGTTGATCTTCAACTGCTCAGAGGTTTCTTCTGTTGCATCCAGGCTGCACTGAAAAAATACCAGACGGAGCAAAGGAGCAAGGGGGACTCACTCGACAAGTGCCAGGCAGAGCTCAAGAAGCTTCGGAAGAAGAGCCAAGGCAGCAAAAACCCCCAGAAGTATTCAGACAAGGAGCTGCAGGTAGGACCCCGGGCACTGGGGCGGGCGGTTGAGCATCTCGCCCTGCGTGCCAGCCAGCAGATGCTTGGTACCGTGTGTTGGAGGTGGCCTGGCTCCTGCAAGTGTTTAGATAAGGGCTTGCTGTTTTCTTCAGAGGATGGGGTGCAGCAGCATTAGGGGAGCGTGGTGGGGTGTGGGAAGTGTGGATAGGGAGAGGGTGGCAGCAGCCAGTGATGGGAGTGGGTTGGTCTCATGGCCACCCTGCGGGAGGATGGTGCAGAGGGGGAGGCTGCGAGCTCCACAGGTGGTAGGATGTGCCGGGCAGTGTGGTGGTGAGTAACATTGCTCAATCCACTGCTCCTGGTGCCTTTTTTGGTTTTTGCTTAGTGAATGAACCCAAAAAGATCACTGATTTCTGTTGTGCCAGATCCATCTTTCTCTGGATGGTGTTTTACTTAAATATTTTCTGTGCCTGCTGCCGGGGTGCCCCTTCCCCCAGCTCACCGGGGTGGCAGCGCGGGCTGGGGGCGGCTGTGGTGAATCACGGTGGTGTGATCGCAGTGTGGGCTTGCTCACCAACCACGCGCTGTTTGCTAATCCAGTCCCAGCTGCACGGGGCTGGGGTCTCTCACAGCACCTGCCTGGATGGTTTGGGCACAGTTTGGAGGTTGGGGCACTGGAACTCCCTGCAGGGAGGGAGTCTGGACCAGGGTCTTGCTGAAGAGCATCCAGGACACATCCCTGGCCAGACCATGGCTGAGGGACCAGCACCTGTGTCACTGATGCATTTGCAGGAGGAGTTCATTTATTCTAAAGTCTGTAACCCTTGGTTTGAGCATCACCATGGCAAATTTTAACGAGAGAAGGATGCACCTACCTGCAAACTGGCTCGAAAGCACAGATGCTGCTACTCGAGTTAAGGCTATTGAATGATTACAGCATGAGTAGTAGCTTGAAAAGTGGAAGATTAAGCCTGAAGCCAGAAATTAGTCTATCTGAGGCATGAGAAGAGAGATTATGCGGGGATCAGAATCTGTTACTGTGAATGCCACAGGCCATAACGTGTCCAAAATGATTCCCCTCTGCTGAAGAGGATCTGAAGGTCAATGGCCTTTGCTTGCCAGGGCTCTGTACAGGGTGGTGTTTAAAGTAATCAGCAGATAGCTACTGTGAGGGTTGTGCTGAGGAAGTGACACTCTTAATTGCACTAAAATTTGGGAATTCAGTCATTCTCTTGGTGTGAATCAGAAGCACTGAAGGAGAAAAGCACACACACAGCCATCCACCCCAGCTCGGCTGCAGCTCCCGTGCTGAGCCAGGGCGCTTTGCTCTGAGCTCCTGCTCGCTTGCAGCCCCTGATTGCCAGGACCACACGAAGCTGCTTGCAGGAGGCATGGCTAGAAGGTGTCAAAGCAGCACGACTCGGGTGTCCTGCTCACTGTGGCGGGGGCTGGCACATTCTTGACTGCTGAGCAGCTTAAATCACCTCTGAGTTGTGGTGTTCTCCGCGAGCCCTTGCTCTGAAATTCCTGCTGAGCAAGAAAAGCCCTGTTAGGCAACGAGACTCAGCGTGGGGAAACTTGGGAATCAAAGCTGCTTTCTTATTCCCCACCTGCAAAAGCTGCTGATAGGCACAACAGGATGAAATCACTGCCAGAGCCACCCCTCTCCTGCCTGACCCCCCCCAGGCTGCGGCTGTGCAGGCATCCCCATCCCACACGCAGCATCGGAGGAGGAGGAAATCCATCCCGGTGATTGGAAAAGGAGCGATGGTTTGATCCTCCTGCTGTGATGTGGCAGGGATGGGGTAGTCCTGTTAGCATGGCTGCTTTGGGCAGGGAAACAGGATCAGGCTTTCATTCTCTTAATCTTTCAGCAGTAAGTATTTAGGAAGCGCTTATCTCTGAAAAAGCCTTATGATGGCTTTTGAGCTTAAAGAGCTATGAGACTGCTCAACTGTTCACTGCTCTTTTTCCCTGTAATCAAAATATGAAGTTAAATTGCTGAATTCAGCCAAGAAGGGAATTTTCCCCCTGTTCTCTATTGGCTGTGGTGCTAGTATTTCATTTCAATAGAAAAGAGGGTATTTTGAGCCACCCTTGATGCTGTTCTTACCCTTGCCTGGCATCAGAGAGCTGCAAGGGTGGCTCCAGGCTGGAGCTACCAGCTTGACGAGGGGGCCTTGTGTGGGGCTTGGTGAACCAGGAGCATCTGCAGAGCTGCTGGTGTTGTGCCATGGGGCTTCACTCCACAAAAATCTTTCTCAACCAGCTTAAAACAGCTCTAGGGAGCTGCTGCAAGTGGTTTGGTTTGTTTAGCTGGCCCAGAGCCACCCCTGCGGCTTGTAAAAAAAACCCCCGATGGGCTCTGGGGAGGCTGCTGAAGGCACCTTGTGATGCTTGCGGGAAGCTGAAGACTTCATCAGGCTGGTGCCTAGGGACCACAGACAGATCAGACAACAACTGGATGGAGCAATTCTAATGGGCTGCTGCAGATTACTTGCCTTGTAATGGGAGAAGCTGCTGCTGATGGAGTGTCCTGGTAGCTGCATCAGTCATCTCCTTCAATAAAGCAATAACATCTTACTCTTTGAAGACTCATCCACTTAAGCTACTGTAGCAGCAAGCAGCCAGGAGTCTGGTGCTCTATCATCATCTCTTTTCGTGTTTATGCTGTGAGAAGCAGAATCGGTCCTTTCTGCCTTTTCACCACTTGAAGTGACCACATCTTGTCATCGCCTGCAAGTGAAATAAGAGGACGAGACGAGGGTGGTGGGAAAGACAGTACTGTGCTTCTGGGAGCTTGGGGATGTGGTTTCTGTAATGTCATCTCACTCTGCTGAGGTGAGAGGAGATTTGAGGCTGCTCAGGCTCTGGTTTTCTGGGTGGCAGAGAACGGCCCTCACCTGGGCCAGTGTGGCTTGGGCTCTGTGCTCTGCTAGATTCGACAGAAAGCTCAGTAAAACAGCCCAAACGTCTCACCTGTGACTCTTCAATTCAGATTTTCCCCCTTTCTAAAGCAGAAATAAATGCTAATGCAGCAGGCACTGCACTTAACTAATTATCTTGTGGTTGGTGAGCAGTAGCTTTGGGAAGATGGGGATTGAGGAGCTCTGCTCATGGACACTTGCAGGAGGCCTCTGCTGAGCTTCCTCAGCCTCCCACTGTATGGTGAGAGCTGATCCGAGGCTGTCTGCAAGTCCCACATCACCTGGCCCTTGTCCCTTGTGCTTGTTTTGTGGCGTTGAATAGATGAGGACAGGCGTTGCAGGATTAAAATGGCTGATGATTTAAAACACCTTGTGGTTTGCAGTAAAGATGACTTGTTTAATTGCACTTTGAGCTGCTTTTAGGCTGCAGGAGTGAATTTCCATCTCCAAAGCTTTGTCTGTCATGGTCAAGAGAGATGCTTTGCTTGTGGGTTGTTACTGCTGAATGTCGCAATAAACCCAGGCTTTTTATTCCTTATGAATCAGTCCAGAGCTTTTGTTATACACGAGGAATGAAAGCTGAGACAGCTGACTGCCTCCAATGTCTCATCTTAGTTATGTAGTTACTGAGATTTCTTTTGACCTGAGTTGAAAACCAGGAGAATAAACCAATTCCATTCACTTTGTGTCTTTTATGAAGAGGAATGAAAACAATATTAAGATTAAACAATCGCCAAGGAAGCTAAACTGCTGTAATTTCATTAAATACTGGTTATGATCAAGTGATGAAATCAAGGTCATGATGGTTTAGGACCCTGATTGAATCAGCAGCTCAACAATGAAATTATGTTGGTTCAAACTATTTATCAAATCATATTAACACTATGAGCAATTGGATTTCTCCACCGGGCTGGGATGAAGCTGCCTGTAATCCACCCTAAACAGCGAAGCTGAAGCTGGCTGCATGCAGTGTGAGGCTCTGCCTGACCTGGGCGAAAGGGCTTTTGGTGCAGCTGTGCCCCATGAGCAGCCCTGATAACTCCAGAGGGAGGAAAACCAGGGATTTGCTGAGCTGAAGATGTGGAGGCTGAGCTGAGGCTCGGCTCCTGCCCAGAGGTGTCTTCTGCTTGTCCACACCTACACCTGCTCCTATGGGAATATTTTAAGCGGTAAATACCACTGTGCCAAATAAGCTGGAGGGGGGGGTTATAAACTTTTGTAATTGGAACCTCATTTTGATATTCCCATCAGGAGAAATAATTTTAGGTATAGGTCAAGAAGCTCCAACTGATAAGGAGTTTGAACAAACCAGGTTACAAGGGCTTTTGTGAAAGTCAAATAGGGAAGAATTATGTAAAAGTTCGGTGGCTGCAGGTAACTTGTCAGGTTTTATCGTGCTTTATGCTGGGTTAGACTGGGTGTCCAAACCCAGCAAGTGCAGGGAGGGGAAGTGCATGTGAAACTCTTGGTGGGGGATGCATCAGGTCTGGGGCTGAGCTGTTCTGGTTGTAGACAGGGTCTGAGCATCCTTCTTGCCATCCCAACTAAGGAAGTACCAACCATGAGCATTTCTGTAGCTGGGTGGTGTGAACTGCTCCTGCCTCTGGACCTTATTGGAGAGCTCAGCCCTTGTGGTATCTTTTGCCTCTGTCATTTACTCTGCAGTCGTCTGTGAACTCACATGCTGGTGACATTGGCTGTTCTTGCTGTCAGGCTGTAGCTCGGTGTCTGGGGAGGCTTTGGGCGTTACACCTCGCTCTGGCAGGGCACCAGACCCTCTCTTGCCCAGATGTGGTGCCACAAGAACTGTGTGCTGAAGCAGCTTTTTCAGACTTGTGGTCTGTGAGTGCTTATAAAAGAGGCAGCACCAAGAGGAGAGGAGTCTCCATCTCCTCCTTCCAGGGGCTGTGGTCACAGTAGGCTTGCTCAGCTGCCGTGGCTGGCACCATCCCATCCACCCTGGATGAGCTGCAGACTCTGGCACAAAGTGTGGTTTCCTGAAGCTGGCTCTGCAAATCTCTAAGCAGCTGCTACAAATATGCAAAATGAAGTCTTAAACTTCTTTTTTTTTTCTCTGGGTTAGAAATGCCTCTTCTGGAAAGCTGGTCTCTCAGTTCCTGTGCCTGTGTAGGTTGGGTCTGATGAGCATTTTAGTACCAAACCTTGAGCATCGAGCTGTTGATCTAGGGTGTCCCTGTATTAAGGGAACATTTTAAGTGGTTGATCATGGAAACCCCCGCACAGCCAGCTGGAGAAAGCGCTTGCCTGCTGTTTTGCTCTCTGTAAATTTTATATAATATCACATGCATGCGTGGATGGGGCTTTACAGGAGCAGCGGAAGCATGAGGCTGATGCTCCGATGAACAGATGTGTGAGACAGGCGACGTAATGAGGGGAGACAGCCCTTTTTGCAGGGAGGAAAGGGAGGCTGGCATCCTCTGAGCAGGGCAGCTGCTAGGCTTGTGCTCTGTAAGATCTGCTCTGCGTATTATTTCACCTTTAATAACTGTCGGTGCATCCGTGTTCACTGGGGAAAATGTTTCTGGTACGGGGGCTGTAAAGCCTCTTGCTTTGGAAGGGGTCTGCAATGTAGCAGCAGTTTCCATCAGCCCATGGCTGCAGGAACCGTGCACAGCCCTGGTCAGATGCTGAGCTGCAGAATGGGAAGGGTGGCATCCCCCAAGGGTGATGGAGCTGGAGAGGTGGAGGCTGGTGGCAGCACCAGAAGACCTTCGCTAGCTGGAGATGGCAGTACTCGTGCAGGGCAGGGGGAGTTTCTTCTCCCAGGGTCGGTGCTGGGATTTGGGATGCCCATGTGCTGGATACATGGAAACCATCTGGCATTGGGCAGCTTTTGTGCCATGTGGGGTCCTGTGGCTCTGGGAGGGGTGCTTTGTCTTTGCAAAAGGCAGTGAAATCTACCTTGGCTCCCATGGTGACCCACATCTGGGTGTTCTCCACTGCAGGAGAGGGTTTGTTGTCTTAGTTTATTTGCTTTATTACAAGATAAGTTAGGTCACCTCCAGCTAGTTTCCAAGCTCTGGTCTCCTTTCTGGTCATGCTTTGCTGGAAAGAGCTACAATATCCCAGCACTTCGATACAGCATCACTCTGTCTGGCTCAACAAACCGACCAACCTCTCCCTCTCTCTGTAACACACTTGAGTGATGAGGAGTCAGGAGGGAGCCAGGAGAGGATGGCTTCTCCCCTGAGTCTGCTCCGGGGTCCACCAGCTTCCACACAAGGAGCAAATTCTGGAAATGAGGAACTGTCTTGGTCAGGAGCTGGCAGGGCTGAGGATCCCCAGGCTCTCGTTTTCCTCAGTGTGGCTGTGTGCTGTGCTAGGGTTTCAACTGGCTTTCCTTGAGACTACTCAACAGCTTAGATGCTCTTCCTCTGTTAATCAGCCTAACTTCTTTCTTATTTTATCCCATTACTTTCTAATTTTTCTCCCTTGTGGTTCCCTAAAATAAATCCTCTCTTCTCTTGGTGTTTATTCCTTCCAGGTTTTCCAGCCTGCCACATTGGTCTGGCACAGCTCAGTGTCCTGTCCCTTCCCCTTTCTTTGCTCTCTCTGCCCCATTGCTCTGTGCAGCTCATCCTGACCCTGGGATGAGAGTGTGGTGTTCGGAGCCAGTGTGGAGGCACCGTCCCCTCCCTGCTCTGCATCTGTCCTGGCTAGACCCATGCTCACTGTGTGCTCCCCTGTGGCATTACTGACTCTCTGGTCTCAGAACATGCAACAACAATGCCCAGCGTGGTTACCTGGTGACAGGCAGCCTGGCTGGCTTCTGCCTGCTGCTCGTTCCCTCCTGTCCTTGTGCCTGGTCCTCTGCTCTTCAGTGCCAGATGCATCTGACCAGCAGTAAAGGGCTGTGATGCTGATTGCCTCAGTTGTGCTCAGCATGTTAGCATTGCCCTTGGCTCACATTCCTGACTGGTTTGCACGTTCTTGGCTTGGATAGAACGGTTTGAACTAACTTCTTTCCAGTAAGGTGTTGTGGTTATTAAAGGCTCGACTGGAGTTCAGTAATGATGTTGCTGTTTCTTTTGCCCTGACTGCACTGATGGCAGCGTGTGCTTGGAAAGAACTCGAGTCTTTATGTTTCTTGATGCTTTTTCATCTTCACACACCTCTAGCTGTTGGCTTTTGAGTGGTGCTGGGAAGGTGTTTGTGCAAGGGCATCTGCGAGCCCAGGCTTTTCTGTGCCAGGAATGACAGCGACTGTTTGAGCTGGGGCCTTTCGCAAAATCATGGAATGGTTTGTGTTGGAAGGGACCTTGCAGATCATCCATTCCAATCCCCTGCCACGGGCAGGGACACTTCCCACTGGACCAGGTTGCTCAAAGCCCCATCCAACCTGGCCTTGAACACCTCCAGGGATGGGGCAGCCACTGCTTCTTCAGGCAACCTGTGTCAGGGCCTCCCCACCCTCATGGGAAAACATTTCTTCCTAATGTGTCATCTAAATCTCCCCTCTTTCAGCTTCAGACCCTTCCCCTTTGTCCTATTCCTGCCTTCCCTGACCAAGAGCCCCTCCCCAGCTTTCCTGGAGCCCCTTTCAGTACTGGGAGGCTGCTCTAAGGTCTCCTCAGAGCCTTTGCTTCTTCAGGTTGAACAACTCCAATTCTCTCAGCACGTCTTTGCCACATCTTGTTTTCTCTTTGATATTTTCTTGTTCCTAAGTTACTCTCAGACCCACTGGAGTAACTCCTGGCTTCTGAACGTTTCCCAGCTTGGGCTGGACCCAGCGTGGCCAAGCTTTGCTCCAGCATCGCTCATCACCCCTGGGCACCAGGCAACTGCAGATCCCTGGCTGAGCCATCGCTGCCTGTGCAGCCAGGGCTCCTCAGGCTGCTGGAAGAACCCAGCTCCCTTTTCCCAGGATTGCTGCTTCCCTGGACTCCTGCCCCTGAGCTGTGGCAGCATCTTAAACCAAACCCTTTCCCGGCTGCACCGAGCACCGCCACGTGCTGACATTGCTAATTAGGTCAGCGACTCCTGGTGAATTGGAAGTGAATGCATTCGGGAGGCAAAGGGGGGGGATGGGGGAGTTATTTGAGGCCTCTCCAACCTAGAAACCCAGAAAAGGTTTCTGGAGCTGTTGGGTGGCTCTGGCATGTGTTCTGGCTCTCGGCTCGGCTGTGACCACTACCCTGGCCAGTCCCTGCCCACTCAGTGCTCAGGTCGCCAATGGGTTGGGTTTTTTTTTTTCCTCCTTTAAATTGGGAATTTTATTTAGACGATGCTTAAAACCAGAATTTGAAGCTGACAACATAAATCAAGGTCTCAATTTAAAATGCAGCACTCGAGCGGTACGTGCTTGTCAGTGAGGTTTGGGAGAGGATGCTGCCAAGTCCAGGCATGCTGAGGCCAGCAGGGAGGCACCTTCCCCTGGCTCGTACCCTGGTTTTTGGGCCGCCGCAAGCTGAGAAATGTGTTTGGCTGGGGTTCAAAATGTGAGACGGCTGCAGGATCCCCCTCCATCACCAAGGGAAAGGAGAGGTGAGCAGCAGGCACGAGTCTGGTCCTGATGGGCACCTGGCTGCAGGTAAAGCACTGCTTGCTGATTAAAGTCTGTTCTCTCTTGTCATACAGTACTGAGATCTGACATTGTGCTTTCCATGTTGCTTTTTTCCTGTGCGTCTGCCATATTTAACAAGGTTTTTATTTAAATTGCTTTTCTCTGCGTTATTTGAAAGCCCATTGTCACTTTGAGTAAAGCCAAAATGAAAACTCTCTGGTGAACAAGAAGTGTTGCTCGCCATTTTGTAATGTAATAACGTGTAAAAACCCAGGCTCTGAATAAACCAATGGCACATCAGGCATATTTACATAAAGTATATAAAGCGCCGAGAACACTAAATTTAGAGCATAGGCTCTGTGCTTGCAGATCAACACATTCTAACTGGCTGCAGCCATTACGGCAAGCTTTTCTTTAGCAAAATAATTAAAAGTATACTTGCAAAACAAGATTTAAGTACTTAAGTCATGATTAAAACTAAAAATCTAAGATTGGTAAGACAAGGAGTTCCCCCCGTTCCTGACAGTGTGCTCAGGACTCGAGGTGAGTCTCACCCACCTGCCATACCTGTGGCACGGCTGTGCCTGACCCGGGGAGACCCAGAGCGCGCTGGGATGGTCCTTGTGCTACTGAACTAAATTAGCTGGGGGTGGAGTTGTTTCATTCCTCACCTTCTCGTTTGTGATGGCCCAGTTAGTAAATTAAATAGTTTAGGGGTTTGTGCTTGCTCCCGTGCTCCTATTTCAGGTGCTGTCAGAGTTGTGCGTTCCTTCCAGAAAGGGGGCTCTGCAGGAGAGGGAGCATCATCCCATCACTTCCCTTGGGAGAGAAGGGAAGGAAACTTTGGAGCTGCTTGTGGTGTGGGCATGTAGGGACAGCGGGGCTCACTCCATCCTGGGAGCAGCAGGACTGCAATAGAGGGGTTGGGGCACCAGACCCTGAGGGAGCCAGGAGCTCTCCAGGCTGGTGCTGGGGCATTTCTCTCCAGGGTCCCCATCACCACTGCCAGGCTGATGCCTCTGGGCTTGTCCCTGTGCTGTTCCAAGAGCTAATAATGCTCAGGAGGAGGTGGCATGCTGCCAGCAGCACCCCTGTCCTGAGCCCACTCCGTGGGAGCGATGCTTTCCCCCCTTCATGCTGAGCACATCCTCCCTTGGCTGCCTGCTCCCGCTTGCCTGCTGGGTGTGTGCTCACGTGCCCAGGCTGCTGCCACTTCTTCCTGGTGCCTTGGTGCCTGCTGCTGACACAGCCCAGCTGCCTGCTGGCTTTCCCAGTGCCTCCCCACCAGCCCCAGTGTGGCTCAGCTCTCCCTGCAGCTTCACTTGGGGGTGATGCCGGTGCCTCCATTATTTCTGCTTCTGTACCCAACCATGTCAGCTCACCTTCATTTATTTTTATTCCTGAACATTGGTGTTTGCACTGGATTTCCTCATTTGGGGAAAAGAGAGGCTCCTTGAAACAGTTGTTGGCTGTAGAGTGGGTTTTTACCCATTTCTCCCTGCCCTCCTTTCTTTCCCTGGTGTTGGGACATGTGGGGAGACCCAAAACCTGCTGGGTCCAGCACGAGCGCTGCGCAGGGTTTGCTCTCAAGGGCAGCTGCTCTGAGCAGGGCAGGAGCTGCAGCTCTGAAATAAGCCCCCTTTGAAGTCTGGGATGTCACTTAATCTCACTGCTTTGTTGAGGTTTGTTCCATTTTATGTGTCTGCTAATAAATATTGTAGCATGCTAAAAATAACTGTTAAACATGGAGAAAGAAGTAAAGCTGCTTCAGGCCCTGAATTTCCAGCTTAATTCCCATCTCGGGGAAGCTCAGACTTTCTGAAACAGGTTTAGCAGTGCCTGGGCTGCATGGGTTGGTTGGGGCTTTTTGGTGTGGTTCTGCTGTCCCAGGGGAGAGCTGGTGGCAAGGAGATGTTGCAGGGCAGAACAGTGATGGGTGGAAGAGATGCTCATTTTCAAGGCTTGTTGGCTGCTTTTCCAGTGCCACATCAAGGGTGGAAGCCCCTTGCAGAGGAACTGGGGACATCCCAAGAGGACAGAGGGAAGAGAAGATGGCTGGTTCAGGGATTTGGGGACTCTTCATGCCCTCTTTGCTCAGGGATGCTGATGGTGGGGCTGAGCAGCAGCCCTGCAGTCCCTGGCATTGCTCTGAAGCTCTCCCGTGTGTCATGTTTTAATCACCTGGATTGGTCTGAGCGGCTGGATTACCCCAACCCAGCCCCGTGTGCTGCTCGTGTGCTCCGTACAGTGCTGGCAGAAGTCCTGTAGGTAGAGGGGGAGCAGCTGCAGAGGAGCCTGCTGCTGCATCTGTGGGATCTCTGTGCTGGGCAGGCATCTCGGTGCCTGTGCAGCCCTGGGGTTGCAGTATCAAGGAACGGTCATCCTGGCAATCCCCTTGCTGCTGGTGGTTTAAGCGTTGCTGATGGTTGTGGGTGTTGAAGGGGTTCATATGTTGTCCTGCTGCAGCCCCTGGCTCTGAGCAGCACAGCCCTGCTCATCCATCCTGAACACAGTGTGAATGTTGGGGTTGTCCTGCACAGGGACAGGAGTTGGACTTGGTGATCCTTGTGAATCCCTTCCAACTCAGGTCATTCTGTGGTTCCATGGTCCTTGCAGACAGGATTGTGGCAGCAAGCAGTGTTTTGGCAAAGATTCCGGCAGCAGAGGAGGTGCTGGAGGCGTTCAGCCGGGTTGCAGGGTGGTTTGTGTGCTGTGGTGCCTGGCAGAGGTGAGCCGGGGGCTGCAGAGGTCATTGCCAGCCCTGGGTGATTGGGACAACCTCCCCGGAGCGAGTGCCTCGGCACGGCTGGACCACCGGTTTGGTGAGAGGGTGGCTGCACGCGGTACAGCTCGTCCCGCCGCCCGCGCGGCTCCCAGCCCACGTGCTGAGTCAGCGTCTCTGCGTGGGGGAGCTCTGATGAGTAAGGGTGGGTTGGAGGGGCCATACAGGCACATGTGTCCTGTGCTGGGGGGGGTTCTCAGTGGGCACCCTGACCCCTCTGCAGAGGATGCTGTGGCACCCCCTGTGCGTGGAGGGGCAGGCACTCACTGGGCAAAGCGGTGAGGGCAGTCACCTCTCTGGTCCTTTCTGTTCTAGTACATCGAAGCCATCAGCAACAAGCAAGGCGAGCTGGAAAACTATGTCTCCGACGGCTATAAGACTGCTCTCACGGAAGAGAGGAGACGGTTCTGCTTCCTGGTAGAGAAACAGTGTGCGGTAGCGAAGAGCGCGATCACCTACCATGCCAAGGTGAGTTGGCCGCTGTGCTCCCGTGGCCTCTGGGCTGCAGGTCCCCCACTGCCCTGGCACTGGGTGGATGCTCTCATCAGGAGCAGGCTGATACCCTGAAAGCAGCAGATGGTGCAGCCCCTGCAGCTCAGGGGGCAGAGGGTGGGGAATATACCAGTGGGTGTCCCATGGATGAGGTGTCAGGGGAGGCATGCGTGCTCCCAGGATGGGAGGGGGAAGGGTGGCTTCCAGGGCTGTGCTGCCCTCCTGGCTGAACCCCAAGCTGCCCTTCCTCTGATGGGGGGCACATCTTCTGTGGGTGGTGTTCTGCATTTCAAAGCAGCTTCTGACTGCACAGGACCAGCTGTGGTTTGCTTGGGTGTGAGTGTGGCAGTGGTGAGGGCAGAGCCTGGCAGTGCATCCTACCCAGGCAGCGCTAGCCCCTCTGTGGCTTGATTTCACCTCCGTGGGAGAGCTCCTGGTAGGTGGGTGGCACTGAGTTCACTTCTCCCACATTTCATGGTCACAGAGATCTGAGGACTCTGGGCCAGCAGTTCCTTGTGCATCAGCTCATAATTTGCAAAAGCAGCAGAAATGCAAAGCAGTGATGATCCTGCTCGGAGTCAGAGTGGCGCTGGGGCAGGGCAGGGAGAGGGCTCTCTCTGACCCCCCTTGTACTCCCTGGCCTTATAAAAGTGAGGATTAAACCAGATATTATAAACTGCTGCACCAAACCTTCTCTTGCCCACACTTAGACTCATAGAATGGTCTGGGTTGGAAGGGACCTTAAAGCGCATTCAGTTCCCACCCCCTGCCACCCACCTCCCACCAGCCCAGGCTGCTCCAGGCCCCATCCAACCTGGCCTTGAACACTTCCAGGGATGGGATGGGGGCACTCACAGCTTATCTGGGCAACCCGTGCCACTGTCTCAAAACCCTCGTTGTGTAGAATGTCTTCCTAATCTAAATCTCCTCCCTTCCAGTTTAAAGCCATTCCCCCTCATCACTAATTGCCCTCGTAAAAAGTCCCTCCCCAGCTTTCCAGCCCAGGACACGTTTGGCCTCCTGGGCCGTGAGTGCATCTTGCCGGCTCACACTTCCTGGGCTGGGGCTGGAATTGCTACTTGTTAACTTGGGAGCAGTGACCCCCTGCGCTACTCCAGAGCAGAATCCGCCCAGACGAGGGCCGGGCATGCTGGCACTGCTCCCGCAGCCTCGTGCTCCTGTTCTGGTTGTTCCCCACCGCCACCCCCCCGTTGCTCACAGCACCCATCTGTCACCGCCACGCTTGGCACTGGGGAGCAGGAGGAGTTTGGATTAGTCAGCGCTGGCCTCGCGCTGTGCTACCGGCTGGATCGATGCTTGGCATATGCAGACTCCTCCTGTAGTGCAGGAGGGGAAAAATTCCCCCCCCCTCAAGGGATGAGGGGATGGGCAGGCATGATGTGCTGGCACTTGCGGCATAACCGTGAGCACAGTGAAACCACAAGCTGCTCGCGGCAGCACATGGAGGGTGATTTTACAAGAGGGACTCTGCAGGTGCCTCTTTCAGAGCAGGGTGGGTGCATGTGTGATGTGGGCACCCAACCCCGCACCAGCCCGGCAGCCAGCGTGGGCCTTGCTGGCTAAAAACACCATCCTGCTGCCACCCACGGCTCCTGGGGGCTGCTGGCAGCACCCACAGCTTGGGTGGTGAGGCTGTGCCTTGGCCGGAGCTGGTGGGAGGACATTCTGGGACTTTGAAACTGGCTTTGGAGGTTTTTAATAGGTAGGGACCAAGTTGTCTCCAGGTGAGACCAATTGTGAAGCTGTGCAGAGGTGTCAGATCACCCTGACTGGGCTGCAGGGTGGGTGACCTGGCTGTCATGTTTGCCAGAGCTGCTCCTACGCTCCCCTAGCCCGTGTGTTGCCTGGGGAGGACTTCAGGCTGGGGTCTGCGTGGTGCTTGGCTGAGGAGGGACCTCAGGGTGCACTGGGACATCTCCCTTGTAGCTGCACGCAACGGGATGCTCGCTGGCACAGCATGGGTTTGTTAGAGGGCACAGATGGCTGCAGGTCCTGCCCCCGGGCAGGGGACAGCAGGGTTGAGCTGCAGGATGGTGGGGCCTTAAACAAGAAGCTCATCCCTCAGGACCTGGATGGCAGCAAAGAGCAAGCACTGCATTGCTGAGCTTCTGGTCAGGTTTTATTTCTCCACTCGCTTGAGCTGTGCTGTTCCTCAAGAGGCCCAGCACCCTGCCTGGCTTCCTACACCCCCTTTTCTCCTGGAGCTGCCCCATGCAGGATATCTCAGAATAAGCTGGGGAGATGAATTACCCTTTCCATTTCTCATTGCACCTTTCTGGCCCAGCTGCTGTCAGAGCCTGCAAGCAGTGAGTCCTTGTGTTTTATCTCATCCCTGCCACGCACAGAGGTGTCAATCAACCTTGTGAGCAGGATCAGGCCAGCTCTGGATCCACACAGGGGAGAGGTGCAGATCTGGGTGGGTTTTGCCACACCCCTGTGCCCTCATGCTTCGTTTTTCTCTGTTGCAGGGGAAGGAGATGCTGACACAGAAGCTGCCGCTGTGGCAGCAGTCCTGCTCGGATCCCAACAAGATCCCGGAGCGCGCCATACAGCTGATGCAGCAGATGGCTGCCAGCAGCAATGGCACCATTATGCCCAGCCCTCTGTCTACATCCAAATCCAGCCTCATCATCTCTGACCCCATCCCTGGTGCCAAACCTCTCCCTGTCCCCCCGGAGCTGGCACCTTTCGTAGGAGTAAGTATCTCTGTGGTGGAAGTTGTCGTGCCCTTCTGAGCAAAGCTGGAGGGATGAGCCCGGGCCGGTGTCACCGTTGTCCTCAGCAAGTTGCCTTTTGGTGGACCATCACTGGTGCACAGGGATGGGCAGCTCACCACCCTGGAATGCAGGAAGGAGTACAGCATGGTTGATATGGAGATGGGCAGCCTGTGCCATCCCATCCCACCTGGGTTGCTGAGCTCTGGAGGGGCAGGGGCTCTGGGGGACACTTGGGGGAACCCACGAGCTGGACTTGCCTGGCCAGGCTGGTCCCAGCCACACTGGTCTCGGAACTGTGGGACTGAAGCAAGATACCCCAGTAACAGCAGGAGAAGGGTTGGGAGTGACCCATGGGATGAGAGAGCCTTCAGAAAAGGGTCTCCACCCTGATGTGGGGACACAAGCTGAGCAGTAGAGCTCAGGAGGGATTTATTGGGTGCGAGGCAGCTTGTAGCAGTAAAATACTGTAGAGGTGACCCCACTGCTCTCCCCGGAGCAGCTCGTCTCTGGTGGGGAACTAAACCCTACAGGCTGAAGCTCTGGTTTGCCGTGAGCTGCATCCCACTGCAGGACCTGTGGTGAGATGCCCTAATGAAGACGTTCCCCGTCTTCCCCCCCTCCTCTCCTCTCTCGTAGCGCATGTCGGCGCAGGAGGCCATGCCAGTGATGAACGGAGTCTCAGGCCCAGACAGTGACGGGTACAACCACTGGTCTGAGATGAAGCCAGCACAGCCCAAATCTTTATCTCCTCCCCAGCCTCAGAAGCAGCTGAGTGACTCTTACTCCAATACACTCCCAGTTCGCAAAAATGTGCCGCCAAAAAACAGCTACGCGTCAGGTGAGGCTCCATCCTCTGCTCCGCGGGCTCCTGGGGTGCCGTGGGGTGATGCTCGTGGGGAGCAGTCACAGCAGCAGTGAGCGGGGTCCTCAGGGATGCTGGTGGTGGTGGGGCAGTGACTGGTAGCATCCCACGGGCATCAAGTGCCACTTGTGCCTCTGGACCTGGGGTTAGGAGATGAGTAGAGCCAGGCTCTGCCACAGGTGATCAGCCCACAGACAGGATTTCCAGGAGGAAAATCTTGAGGAATCTCATACAAGGAGGCTGGTGGGCAATGCCAAGAGCAGTGTCTGATCCTGCCCAGGGTGCTGCTCATAAAGGGGGAAGGTGCGAGTCAAACACTGAGAGGTTTATTGGCACCTGGGGTAAATATTTGAGATAAATATTGAGGTAAATATTTTAAATATTATTAGCAAGGTTAGGGGCCTGTCCTTTGCCTGTGCCTGGGTTTGGTCACGGTGTGAAGGACATGGGGACACTCATTTGTCTTTTTCTCCCACCAGCTGAAAACAAGACACTGCCGCGCTCCAGCTCCATGGCCGCAGGGCTCGAGAGGAACGGCAGGACGAGGGTGCAGGCCATTTTCTCCCACGCTGCCGGAGATAACAGCACCCTCCTGAGCTTCAAGGAGGGTGACCTCATCACGCTGCTGGTGCCGGAGGCCAGGGATGGCTGGCATTATGGAGAGAGCGAGAAAACAAAAATGTGAGTGCCGTGGCCATCCCTAGAAACCAAGCACCTGCAGGTGCAGCCTCTTCAGGATCCTCCACAAATAAATGTGGATTTAGCTTCATAGCCTGCCTTTGCTTTTCAGGAGGGGCTGGTTTCCTTTCTCCTACACACGGGTCCTTGACAGCGATGGCAGTGAGCGGGTCCATGCGAGGTAGGAGCATCACCCACCTACCTGTACCGGGTGCTGTGCTGGGTCCCCAGGGTGAATCCCTACACCTCTCTCAAAATCAGCCTCATGGGCTTGGGATGGGAATACTTTGCTTTCTCAGACAATGTGTTGTTAGGAATAACTCCTAGCACAGGTGGGTGGTAGCCTGGGGTCTCCTGCCATGAGTGGAGGGGAAGTATGGGGGGGGGTGGGTCTCAACCTGCAGGGGGCTGGTGCTGATGGCTCTTCTTTGGGTCCCCCCACCCAGCCTGCAGCAAGGGAAGAGCAGCAGCACTGGCAACCTGCTAGACAAAGATGACATCTCCATCCCACCGCCCGACTACGACATGGGCTCGCAAGGCTTCCCTGCGCAAGGAGTCAACACCTTCAAGCAGAGGCCATACAGCGTGGCCGTGCCTGCCTTCTCCCAGGTGAGCCTGTGGGGGCCTCTCCAACCTTGGGGGTGGACTTTTTGTAAATGGGAAATGCTTGAGCAGAGCCCTGAGTGCTGGTCCCTACTGGGACCGGGTGTGCGGTGACCCGGGTGTCTGCAGCATCTCTGTCTGTCCCGTGGTTTTAAAGCAGAGGGATGAGACGTGTTAGAGCACATTCTCGGTCCTGGCGTGGTGGAGACCACGTGAAGGGGAAGGAGGGCTGCTCTCCAACCTGTGTTCGTTGTTTGTAGGACTACCTAATGCCCTATGGGTGTGCAATTAAAGACTATTCCAGTGGCCTCTGCCAACCACCCTCCGCTCACTACAAGCCTTACACTAGGTCGACAGCTGTAAGTCCGAACGCGCGCAATGTTTCCCTTGGGATTTACGAGCATTTGGCCAGTTTTGCCTGGTGATCTATGTGCCTTGCCTGGGGCCCCATCTCCTGCTGAGCATCTCTCCTGGGGAGAAGGGACATGGGGCATGCAGGGAGACGATGGAAAAGGAGAGTAGCACACAGGGAGGACCAGCTGGTTTGGCTCACCTGGGCAGAACAGGCAAGGCACAGGGAATGAATGGCACAAAACGGCACCGTAAACCCCCAAAGGACAACATTTGCCATCTCCATGGGAGCCTCCCACCAGAAACCAGCTGTTCACAGGCAACTGGAATTGTTTTCTCCAGCATGTGCTGATTCAAGCCAGCGATGGTCCTGTGGGAATGCTGGGTTGAGTGTGCAGGACTCTGGTTGTCCAAAATGAGCTCAGTTTCTTGGATAAACAGATGGGGAGGATGCATATGTGGAAGCCATCAGCTTAACCCAGGAGCTAGTGGTGTGATGGGGCTTCCCCATCAGAATAAGCATGGTGGGATGAGCCATGTTGGCTTCCCTGGAGCACTTGGCACATGGGAAGAGGATGGGAGGGCGAGGTGGCCATGCAGCACCCAACACTTCAGCAGGGCACTCCAGAGAGGCAGCAGCTCTGGCCAGGGTCTGGGCCTCTCTGCAGGGGATGGGACAAGCTGAGCCCCACTTCTTGCCATTTGCTGGGTTTTTCCAGCAGGGTTTGCTGCTGCATTTGGGGTTTTGTGATTGAGAGCGTTCCTGGGACAGTGGGAATGCAGGTCTTAGAAGTGGCCATGCACCAGGCATCAGAGACCAGTGACTCCCACTCCTTCCTGGAGCAGTGCCATGTGTGTCACCGAGAGCAGAGCTGCTCCGTGGCCATATCCCAGGGCAAGTCTTTGCCTAGGAAGCAATGTCCTCAAGGAATGTCCTCTGAGCTTGGTCTCTGCTCCTCAGAGCAGTGCAGACCTTCCCTGCTGCAAACGCTGTTCAGTACTGACTGAAGGAGAAAATGGTCCAAAGCCCTGTGGGTTTCTGGTGGGAGTTAGTACAGACAAACACCTCTTACCACGGAACATTTCACTGGTGTCTCTGACTTGTTTGATCCCTTTTCACAAGTGTCTTGCATCTCAAAAGTGGCTGGAGCTCTACCACGGTGGGGCTGGGAGGAGCAGACCAGGGCTCTCCTGGCTGTTGCTTTCCCTTGTCTTGCCAGATCAAGTCCTGCTCTGAAGCAAGTCGTGCAACTTTACTCTTCTGGTGTCTAAATCCCATTTAAATCATCGCCATATCTCCCTTTCCTCTCCAAATGCATTGGCTCACAGGCCTGAGTCCCGATGCACTTTGGTCTGTTTGTGTGACCCTCCAATGGCACCTGAATGGGCACAGCTCCTGGTCCCCAAGCCCTCACTGTACTTCCTCCCCTCCTTTCCGCAGGGTCTCGATGACTACGGGACAAGATCTGTCAGCAGGTAAGTCTTCACCTTCACGTTGTGTTACCTGAAAGTGAACTGTTGGTGTTGGCTCGGGGTAAAGCTGTGGTGCCCTGTCCCTGTGGAGGTCCCTGTGTCGGCTCCTCAGGGGACAAATGGTGGCTGGCATGTGGCACAGGATGCAGTGCAGGTCTTGCCTGTGAGCACGCAGGGACCAAGGGTCCCAGGGCCAGCCCCAGCTGTCCCTGACCTCACACCCCTCTTGCTCTTCTGGTGAGAGTTAAGTCTCCCCAGCCTCCTCTCTGGGGGGTTCTTCCTGGTCGTGGAGACTGCACACTCTCAGGGTCTTTCTCTGGCCTTTCCTTCTGCCTTGGAGCTGCTCCATCTTGCTCTTGGGAATAAACCCCAAACCCACAGGCATGGGCTGTGAGCAGAGTGGTGACGGGCAGGGGTTGAGCTCACCACCCTGCTCTGTGGTGGAGATGCTGCTGCTGGTCCCTCTGGTGCCATGCTGAGGAGCTGAGCTCCTGGGCATGATGCTGCCTCGTGGTGCTGTGCCAGCGAGTTGGGCTCCTGTGCATGGTGCTGCAGTGTGGTGCTGTGCCAGTAAGCTGAGCTGTGGTGGTACCTTGTGGTGCTGTGCTGGGGAGCTGAGCTCCTGGGCATGGTGGTGCCGTGCTGGGGAGCTGGGCTCCTGGGCATGGTGCTGCCTCATGGTGCCGTGCTGGGGAGCTGGGCTCCTGGGCATGGTGGTGCCGTGCTGGGGAGCTGAGCTCCTGGGCATGGTGGTGCCGTGCTGGGGAGCTGGGCTCCTGGGCATGGTGCTGCCTCATGGTGCCATGCTGGGGAGCTGAGCTCCTGGGCATGGTGCTGCCTTGCGGCGCGCTGGTGGTCCTGGCCACTCTGGCAGTCTCCTGTGCTTTGTTCCACAGCGGCAGTGGCAGTTTGGTATCAACGGTGTGAGGACACCCTTGGCTGGCAGCGGCCCCTTGCTTCTTGGAAGAGCTCTCTGCTTCTTTCCTCCTTTTTTTTTTTCTTCCCCCCTCGTTTCTCTTTCTCGACTTCTTTTGGATTTTAAACTCTTGTGATCTTCAAGGAAACCATGGTGCTTCTCCACCCCTCCCTGGTGTTCACAGTGCCCTTGTTTCTGAAGCCTTTTCAGAGCAGAAACTGCCGATCAGTCTGTGCTCGCTTTGAAGCAGCCTGGATGCAGTTTACACTTTAGTGGGACCCGGTTTTTGTACTCCTGTGTGAATGTTAGCGATGCACTATCCCTCCTCTAGGGCTGCCTGCCAGCTGCCTCGCACGAGCCTGGACTAAACCTCCCAGACTGGAACAAATATGCATGGCCTCTGGTGTCCGTACTGTTACCGAGCATCCGGGATGCCTGTGCCCGGGATGCTGTCGTGACAGCAACCCCCGGTCTACCCCCTTGGCTTGATCCGCTTCCATCCAACCACCCACCGTGGTGGCTTTGGGAGAAGCAGATAGCGCAGAGCTCCCACCCGGGGGAAAGGGCTGCTTCTTGGCTGGGGTCCTGCTGGCCGTGGGGCGCAGCCGGCAGCCCCCCTGGAAGGGCGACTCCTGGTTGTTTTATAAATATATATATATATATTTTTTGTAGCAAGGTATTGTTACCTCACGTTAGCGCTGGGGGCTGGTGTGATGATGCTCTCCGAGGATGCACTCGCATCCCTAAACCAGGCCTGAGCGAGGCAGCGCCCGGGGGTCTCCCAGCACTTGGGGTCCCGCTCCCCCAGCAGAGCCCGGCCATACCAGTGCCCGTGGCCATCTCCACCGCAAAGCTGTACACGCTTTCTTTTTCTGATGTGATTTTTAAAACCTCTCACATTGCCTGTTTACTGGGACACTGCTGGCAATACAGACACACACACACACGGACAAGTTTTTGTTTTATATTCTCGCCTATGGGCATATTGTGACAAGACCCTCCTGCATCGATGTCCTGATTTTGCTAAAGATTTTTAACCCAGGATATTTCATGCTGAATGACTGAATGTAGAGGGGAGGGGAGGGGGGGTAAAATCCCCAGCCTAGCAAAGCCTGTATGGAGATTGTAAAGTGCTGGAAAACCTTTTTTAAAAGCCAGAGAGAAATGTGCCCTGTACTGAGTTATTGTTTGAATAAAAGTTTTTATTGCATTGAGCTGGGCCTCGGTGTCTTTTTCGGCTGCCATGCCTGTGTGCTGCCCATCACCGCCTGAATCGCCCATTGCACATTGCCATGCCTTTTTTTTTGTTGTTGTTTTTAACCCCTTCTCCATTCCCTCAGCACCAGAGCGGCTGTGGGAGACCCTGGGTGCCGCCTGCCTGCGCTCAGCCCCCGTGGGCTTTAAACAGCTTTGCTGAACGGGAGCAGCTAAAACTGTTTAAGGGCCAGGTTGCTCCTCTGTCTGTGTCTGGAAGGGATGCTGCTGCCGCTTGCTGCATGACAAGGCTGCGGCTGCGCTTTCCCAGGTTGGCGGCGATGGGAAAGCAGTGGTGGCTGGGGTAGGGGGAAGGAAACCCCCCCTCCCTTCCGTAGCCCCTGCCATGCCTGGCCTCCTCTCTGCAGGTGGCTCCCAGCGCCTGGGCTGGCCATGCCCTTCCTTCCCCTCCTCACAGGGAGTCGGTGGGCAGCACCAGCGACTCAATAAACATGACTTTTCCTCCTTTTTCTTCTCTTTCTGCCTGCTTCCTTTGCCCAGAGGCGCTGTGTGCGATGCAGCCGGTGAGCTCGGTGGTCGTTCCCACTAGGGCAGCCACCAGCTCGTAGCCCAGCTCCTCTCCTTAACCTACACCTTCTGTTCCCATCAAGGGGTCAGAGTGTGTTCCAGTGTCCTCCAACCTGCCTTCTCTTTCCCTTGCAGCCCCGATGTTGAAGTGGCCAGGTTTTGAGGTGCCCAGTCCTGTAGTTTAGTAAGTTTGATGGTTTTGGTGGGCCAAGCCCTTGGTGTGCTGGTGCTGTGCAGCGGGTGATGCTGTGGGGCTGCGTTGGGATGGTGCCACCGCTCTGCTTCCCCCCTACACCAAGCCAAGTGCATCCCCTCCCTCTGTTATCGCTTATCCCCATCCCGGTGGCGGGAGCTCCTGGTTGAACCATGCTGCATCTGCACGGCTCCTCGCACCGCCACCACGCTGGGCAGCGCGCTGGGGCCACGCTTCCCCTGGGATGCTGAGCTGCTGCTCCTGCTGCTTCCCCTGCTCCCCATAACCAGCCTGTTTGGTTGTAGGTCTCCGGTCTCCAGTCTCTGTTGTCCCACCAGCGCCGGCCCCAGCCCTCTCCTGTGGAACACAGCTCATCCACACTAATGTCAAGTTTTTTGAGCAGCTTCTTTTGCTTGTAGACCGCCTTGGGGATGCGTCTTGAGAGCCTCCTGGGCCTGACCCCGGCCACAGGCCCAGGGCAGGGATGGAGGAGTTTCCCAAGGAGCTGAGCCGCCCACCATCGCCAACATTGCAGAGACCAGCAGAGCCCCTTCCCAGTTTCTCTTTGATCTGTGAGCTGGTTTTCCTGCAGCTTTGGGCTCCTGTCCCAATGGCTCTTCTCTGCCAGAACAAAAACAGTTAAATAATAACCCCTGGTGACTCATCAAAGCAACCTTTCCTCTCCCTCCAGTCCTGAGAATCTATTTTGGCATCCTGTGGGGAAAAGTGATCTAAGAATCTGCATTAATTAGGTGGGAAATTAATTACCCTATTTTTAAGCAAAAGCCATTTTATCTTCTGAGGAAAGCAAAAGCACACTCGGAGAGGTGAGAGATGAGAGGGGCTGGGGGAGGCAGCGAGTGCCCCTCCTGGGGGACCACAGGGACTGAGCCTTGGAGGAGGGGGGCAGGGACATTCTTGCCGGGGTCCAGGCAGATGTAACCAGTAACAATGACAGCTTTTAACCCAGCGTTCGTGTTTGTGTCACTAACGCTTGATCTGCAAACTTGTCTCGGGCTGCATCCCGTGGTGGCAGCGGTGGGGCTGAGGGGCGTCTCACTGCTGCAGGTTGTTGGCCATTGCCTCCTTTGCAGAACAGAGGGGGTCTGTGCAGCTCCCTGGCCAGAGCTGGGGGCAGAAGCTGGGCTGCCCAGGCAGGGAAGGGCGGGCTGGCTGCAGGCGTGGATGCTCTGCAGCTCCCTTGGCCACTGTGCCTGGTGTGGGTTTGGACCTGACGGCTCTGGGTAGCCCATGGTGGCTGTGCACACACTGATAGTACCCCCATAGCTGCCTGCACCCCCTGGGAGTCCCCTTCTGCCTGTAGCTGGCAAGTGCTGGTGGCAGCAAGACAGCACCAGCAGTGTCCCAGGTAGGTAAAGTCTGGCTCAGCCCAGCTGCTTGTGGCTCTGGCTGTGGGATACTGCCACTCCTCGGGGTGGCTTGTCGGGAGCTGGGCTGTGCTCAGCCTCCTGGCCCTGCAGAGCTCATTCTGTCGTGAATCCAGGGTGCCCTTCTTCTCCCTGAGCTCTGCCTCTCCAACACTTGGCTTCTCCGAAGGCTTCCTACCCAGTGTTGAATGGAGCTGCAAGCTCTGCTCTTGCACCCCTCAGCAGATGGGGTGCAGGGAGCCTGTACTCCTCCATAGCAACATGGTGCCGTGCCAGGTGATTTCGGGGTGCTCCCACACATGGGAATGGCTCGAGGCCAGCCTAGGGGGCTGGATCAGCTGGCAGTCCCAGATTTAGGCCTGCTGGAAAGTAAGGTAGAACATCCTGCGTTCAGCAGCCCTTGCCGACTCATCTCTTATATCCACCACTGCTTGAACCGTGGGAAAAGCAGAGGAGGCAGGGGCAGCTCAGCCCAAGGTCTCTGCAGGGTAGAGCAGCTCCAGCTTAACCTCTTCCCATCTGCTGTTGAACCCCAGCAGGTGGAGGGGATGGGGATGGCAGCTCCAGGCTCACCAATATCCCCGCTTCATCTTGGGCTCAGCCTTTGCAGCCAGCGGAGTCGCCACGGCTCTGCAGCAAAAGCTTTTTGGGGTCTCGCCCGGGCGCTGCTCACTCTGCTGGTGCCCCATCCACGCAGGCCCCGCTGCTGCCATCCCTCCTGCTGAACTCTGCCTTCCTCTTTCTCTGCAGAAACCCCTTTGCCAACGTCCAGCTGAAGCCAACGGTGACGAACGACCGCTCGGCTCCGCTCATCAGCTGATCCGGGAGCGCTGGCGCCCGCCGTGCTGCCCAGCACTCGCCGCCTCCTCCTCGCCGCTGCATGTCCAGCTTGCCAGGACTTCGTTTTTAGGCGGAGTTTATTTAATCTTGCTGCTTTCAAAGCCAAAGGCTAAAGCTAGCACCCTAGTTCTCTCTTCTCTAGACCCAGCTTATTCCTTTAGTGGCAGAGGGTAAAGCCGCTGTCACCCAGCCTTTCCTTTGCCCCACGCAGAACTAGCGCGACGGCAGCACATCCCATAGCTGGGTTTGCTTCTAGGCTTAGCAGCAGCTTCCCGTGGTTGGGAGAACGGCCTCAGCTGGAAAACAGCTCTCCAGAGACAAGCTGCACTTTGGGCTCGCGTGGGGTGGAAGGCAATGACTGAGGGGGAGACGCACCCCTGTACTCCCCCTGCCTGGCTGGGAGGGATCCCTGGAACAAGCAGGATAGCTGGGGGTCCTCGTGCAAGCCAAGGAGGTGGTGGGACCTATAGGCACCTCCCAAGCTCCAGTGAGACCCTGGCTGTCCACCCCATGCTCTGCTCACCCACCCTGGGCTGGGAGGTGGTGGGATGCTGGCACTGCAGCCCCTGCCGGAACGGGGATGGAGACAGCTTCACTCCCAGTGCTCCTGCAGCGCCAGGTCTCTGTGTGTAGTAGGTTATTACGGTACTGCTGTAAAATACAAGCTAGGAAAAAAAAAACAAACAGCCAAAACCCACTTTTGGAGGTGAGGGCTCTGTTTAAGTGTGCCTTGGGGCGCCCGGGACCGTGGGGTGCCCGGCGGCTGAAGGGGTGCTGCCCTCATCCAGACCTCTTGCTTGGCTGTTTGCTCTTCATCTATTTCTAGGGCTGCATGAGACAGATAGATAAATATAGAGAGATTAAATATATATATACACGCACAATTGCTAAGCTTATAGCTGGGGTGTGTGCTCCCAGTTGCCTCTTGCCCTCAGCCGAGCCAGCACGGGGGGGTTGCATCCCTGCCACAACACCACAGAGAAGGGGTTTTCCAGGTAGGAACTGTGTCTCCCATGAGCGAGCGGTTGTACGCTGGGCAGAGTGGGGTCAGCGCCCGCAGAGGTTTTGCCTTTTCCAGTGTATTTATCATTTTGCACTGTTTAATCGCCTGTGCAGTGCTGGCTGAGCACAGAGAGCCGCGGGCGCATCGTCGCTGCTTGGGGGGGTTCCATGCAGGCAGGGCTCTTTCCCAGTCAGACGTGATGGCTCATCTCTGCCGTGTCCCCTCCGATGGATTTTGCAGCTCCACTGCAGGAAAGCGGCTTCTCCTGCAACCATCCAGGCTCTGACTGCGTGCAGGGGCTGGGGTCTCTGGTTGACATCCCACCTCTTCGTCTCCTGGAGCTGAAGCAGATGGATGGAGGGCCAGACGGGGCTGGGGCGAGGGGAAGGGCTCCGCTGGGGCACAGGGTGACGGGTGGGAGAGGGCGGGGGGGGGGTCACAGCCCAGTCAGGCCAGGCCTGGGTTCCCCTCGGCCACCGGACCAGCGTTGTCCTCTTCCAGCCCCGTTCCGGGGGCTGCTGCCCCCCTGGGACCCTCAGGCAGCCACCCCAGGCTCCCGCCAGCCCCCGGGGCTTCGCTGCACCTTCTGGCTTGGTGGCACCTGCAAGATGTAACCTGAAATAATTTTTTATGAGAAAAAGTAATTTATGAGAAAAAAAAAAAAAAAAAATCCTTCACACCTCTCCCACCCTCAGTGTTTTCCTTGGCCCTGGAGCACCCTGCGCAGCCCCAGTCCCAGGTCCAGGCTGATGTGCAGTGTCTGGCCCTGTGCAGGGCGCAAGCTGGCAGCTGCCTGCGTGCTGGGCAATGATGTGGGCAGGAAACAGCTTATTACGATATTTTAAAAACTTTATTATTATTGGCCCGATGATATTTGACACACATGCTGGGAGCTGTATGGAAATCAGCACTGATAAAAAATACAGCAATTATGACCCGTATTGATCAAAAAGACAATGTAATAACAGCCTTTCTATTAAAAACCCTATCCAAGAGCCAGCTCTGTCCTCGTGCTGCCCTCCGGAGGCAGGGACCTGCGGCGCCATAGACCAAACCCAGGATGCTGGGATGGGAGGGGGGACCAGCACCCACCACCCTGGGTGCAAGGAGGAGAGGCTGAGACCAGCATCCAACGGCCTTGGGTACAAAGGGAGGGCTGGGACCTGCACCCACTGCCCTGGGTGCAAAGTAGGGGAGGGAAGGGGCAGGACCAGCATCCCACCACCTTGGGTGCAAGGGGGAGGCTGGGACCAGCACCCACTGCCCTGAGTGCAAGGGGAGGGGACCAGGACCAGTATCCCACCACCCTGGGTGCAAGGCAGGTGACCAGGAGCAGCACCCACCACCCTGGGTACAAGGGGTGGGTGCCTGGGGAAGTGCTAGAGCAAAAACCATCCCTGCAATGCAAACAGGGTGTTGGAGGGGTTGCCAGCAGAGTGGGTGCTGTGGGAAGGGCACCCCTTGGCCCCTTCCCATCCCTGGGACCTGCACACATCCCCAGACCTGCACAGGCTACAACCCTTCTGCCACGGATGGGTGCTTGCCCCGTGCCACTGGGCAGCACAGGGTGATGCTGCCCCCCCACCTTCCCCAGTGCAAAGCAGTCAGCAAAGAGATTGCAAGAGAAGCACTGGAGCTGGGGGGAGCGGGGGTGGGAGGGGGGGGGGGGTGGGGGTGGGGAGGGTGTCACAGGTCAGGTTGGAGCTTAAATAAAACACTTAAATAAAGCATTAATTGCTCTCTGTGACTTGCCAGCTGGCTGCTGCAGGAGGAACAACCAGGAGCAGAACGGGACGAACAGGGCAGGCAGAGCCGCCTTGGGTTTGGGGGATGCAGCAGGGAGCCCCCACGACCCTGACTGTCCCCTAGAGCCGGGGGCACAGCCCCCTCACCCCTACAACAGTCCCCGACCACTGGGGACACAGCTCCAGACTGGGCTGGCCATGAGGGTGGGCAAAGGCAGGGAGCAAGAACATCAGTGCCTCTGCTGGCACCAGGCTGGACCCCAAGAAGCACCACGGTGCCAGAGCTGTGCCAAGGCAGGGAACAGGCTCATCCCGCAGCGCCGTGCTCTGGCATGGAGCAGAATCCCCATCCCATGTGTGTGGCTGTGCACGTGTGCCCTCATCCCATGTGCATGGGGCTGCAGGAGCCAGAGGGGCTGCAGGACACAGAGCAGGGGGGCAAGAGGGGCTGGGGAGGGGGGACATTTCTCACCTCAGGGTTTGGTCTATAGACCCCAAAGGAACCAGCCCTGATTTCAAGGTTTCGCTCAGCTCCGCTTACTTCCATTTCCTTCTGGAAGCTGGAATTGCACAATTATCCTAAGCCTCAAATGAATTAAAAAAAAAAATCAAAAAAAACCAAACAAACAAAAAAAATGAACAAAGACCCGCGAGCCCCCCCCGCCCTCCCCCCCCGCCTCGTTACGTCTCTTTGGCAGCAATAACTTAAAATCGCGTCAATGTGGGTTCAGTCGACAGGAAGTTTTGTTTTTGTAGGGTGGGTTGGTTTTTTTTTTAATCCTTTTCTTTAAATACAAAAATAGTGGGGTCAGCAGGTCCCTGGGGACCCTCCCCCCCCCCGCCAGCGCTCCCTGTGCTGCTCCTCACCGCAGCGGGGCGGGGGTGTCTCTCCGGGTCAAGGCCTGCTCCCCAAAAAGCAAGGTGGGGGGAAGATTCCTGCCCCCCCCCGCCCCTAGGTACGGGGGGGGGACACACGAGAGCTGGCAACAACCCCAAGCGTGGGGAACGGGTGTGCTCGGGGTGACGTCAGGCAGCAGCCAGGCCCCCCCCAACTCAGGAACACCGTGGGGCAGCCGTGGGGCAACCAAGCCACAGTGTGGGGCTACCGGCAGAGAGGTGCAAGGCCAAGCGTATGGCACTGGAGAGGGGGGTGGCACGGGATGCAGGGACAAACACTGCCTTGAGGAGCACACGTGGGCAAGAAGCCAAGGGGGAGGGATTTCACTGGGGGGGCAAATGTTAGCGAGGTCAGGGCACTACCCTTTAAATGCTATAATTTATATATATATATGTCTATATATATATATATTTTTATGTGTCTATTTATACACACACGCGCATACACACACACGCGCACACACACAAAGCCACTCGCACGCGCACGGCCGTCACCCACTGCCTGGCCCCAGGCCGCTTTGGCCCCGCTCCTGCTCACAGCAGCAAAATGAGTTCCTTCTGATACAATCTGCCTTAAAAAAAAAACCAGAGCGTGGCCTGGGAACCCATGGTCAGACCCCACTACCGGTCCCGCTGTCCTCCACCGCCCTGCGCCGGTGCCGCAGCGATGTGGGCTCACTCCCGGTCGCCGTCTTCGCTGCTGCCTGCAATGAGTGGAGAGGTGGCATGAGCTGGTCCCAGTGCTCCCATGGGACACTCAGCCCTTCAGGTGGGGGCACCATCCCAGTGGGGCACAAGGATAGGGTGTCCCGCACACCCCCAGCTCCCACCACGGCTGGCACCGGAGGACGGCACATCGCTGGAGCCCCGGAGGTGGCAGGGGATCCTGGCTGCCCGCAGGGCAGCGTGCGAGGGGACTCACCTCCTATGGAGTCCATGTCCGAGTCGGAGACGTGGGTGATGGAGAACCGGGATACTGGGGCGGGCGAGACTGTGAACCGGGAGAACTGGATGGGCAGCACCTGCTTCTGCGCCGGCACCAGTGCGGATGGGGTGGGCAGCGTGGGCACAGCCACGTCCGGCTCTGCTGGCGTTAGTGAAGCCATCAGGGATGGCTTCACCGGTGCAAGCGGGAAGTCGTCATCCCACTCAAAGCCACCGCCTGTGACACAGAGTGAGGGGTCTGAGCCCATCACGGGGACCACCCCAGCCTGCCCCACTGTGCCCCCTCCCATAACCCTCAGCTCCTTACTCTCTTCTGAGGCGTTGCCATCTGAGGAGTCATCTGAGGCTCCGAGTCTGTCTGCTGGGCTGGGGGGGCTGTCGCTGGCAGGGGGCTGCCCTGAAGGCTCAGGGGGCTCTGGGAAGCTCAGCTCCCGCGTGGGGCTTTCCTGCGCAAGGGGAGACAAGCAGGAAGGGACCCTTGCTGGAGGCACGACTGGGGACAGCTTCTCAGCAGTCCCTGGAACCCAAAAACATCCCAGGACTGGGCCCAGAGCCCAGCTCTGCCCACCCCGCAGCAGCCCACCTGGTCGAAGAGGTAGATGGTAACATCGTCATAGAAGGAGACAGCCTTTTTCTTGCGCTCCAGGTCCTCACAGAAGGCCTCAGAGAGCAGACTGGGCATCTTGAGGAGGCTGCGTAGGTTCCTGCCACTCTGGCTCTCAGCCACCACGATGGGCACGGCCGCCGGCTCCTCCTCGCTCTCCTCACTCTGCTCCTGGATGTTGTAGCAGCGCAGCTCCTCATCCGACTCATCGCTATCCTCCGTGTCCTCCTCCTCCTCCTCTGGCTCCTCGCGGTGCTCAAGGGTGACCGACCGCGGCTCCCAGGTGGACGGGAGTGGGGAGAGACCTGGGGGCAACTCATCCCCTGGAGGCAGCGTGCTGGGACCCCCCGGCGCATCATCCACCTCGGTCCCCTCTGGGGGCAGTCCTGGCTCCCCAAGCCCTGGCGCAGGAGGGACAGTCTGTTCATCCCCCGCTGCAGCTCCCGCAAGTCCAGGGACCCCCTCAGACACATGGGTCCCTCCGGAGGACACCAGCTCTCCAGGACTCACCGGGGTCAAGAAGAAAGTCTTGGGTGGCACAGGGATACCACAGCCTGGGGGAACAGCATCTCCATCGGGATGCAGGGAGCTGCCCGGCACCAGCCCCGTGCCCGCGGGATGCTGCTCAGTGCCAGGTGCCATGGGGCCAGCCGGGGCAGCCTCTGCCCCTCTCCTGTCCCCCACCAAAGCCCCCACCACAGGTGTGTCCGCTGCAACGCTGGGCGCTGCTGGAGGGCTGCCAGGTGCCCCTGGAGGGTGCAAGGGGTCCTCTCCCATCCTGGAAGCTCGCCCTACGTCCTGCGTGGGGGACTGGGGACCCTCCTCTGCCTCCGGGGTCCGGGACCCATCGTTGTCCTCCTCATCCTTGGGGCTGCGCTCAGCCTCGGCATCGTAGTCGGAGAAGTAGGCAGAGTCACGGTAGGGGTTTTTCTCAGCCAGGCTGTGCAGCTCGGCCCCGAGGGAGGTGGAGAGCCGTGTTTCGGGGGCCGGACCCTCGCCCTCACCCCCTGGTAGCCCCGGAGGTGGCTTCCCCAGCTGGCTGAAGGCCTCCGGCTCTCGAGGCTCATGGGGCTCTTTGAGGACGAATTCGGGGGACTCGTTGTTTTCAGTGTCGTAGCCGCTGTCGAGGGCCTTGGGCTGCCCGGCAGGCACGAAGGCAGTGGGGCTGAAGACCTCGCAGGAGCTGGCTGTGGAGCGCATGTCCAGCGACTCCAGGGAGTCCGGTGTCCCCACCTGTTTCTGCAAGGACTTGAGCGCCGGGGCTGCCTCCGCCCGCTCCATGAAGTCCTCGGAGAAGTCGGTGAAGACGCCAGAGGTCAGCTCTGCCGTGTCCTCATCGCTCCCCTCGTCTGCACTGGGGAAGGTGATGCTGGAGAAGGTCTTGTCCGGCGTCTGGTCAGTGGTGCTGCTGGCACACACACTGCTCTCGGTGGCAGCCTCCCCAGACACCGGCGTGGGCACCTCAGAGGCCTCCGGTGAGGGTTGGGTGCCCTCTGTGCTGGGCTCTGCAGGGATGCTGGGGCTTGGGGCAGCAGTGCTGGCCATGGGGGTGGCCTCCCCCAGCCCTGGTGCAGCCACAGCATGGGGCAGTGGGCTGCGGGCAGGGCTGCTGCCCTCCCCACTCTCGTCTGGGTGGGCATCGTGCTGGGCCCCGACTCCAGCTGGCGGGGCTGTGCCGGGGCCCCACGGAGTGCCGGGGCTGCCAGCCAGTGCTGCTGCCTGCGAGCAGCCGGAGGTTGATGAGTCACGGCTGTGCCAGGCCTGGCGCAGCGGGGAGGGCGAGCGGCACGGGGAGGAGCTGCCGGCCATGCCGGGGGCCTGATCCTGCCTCAGGCGGCGGAAATCGTGGCCCAGTGGGGACCCCTCGAGCTGGGGCTGGGCACGCGGCACAGTGCCCAGCGGCTTGGCCATCAGCCCCCTGAAGGTGATCATGCGGCGGTAGCACCAGCTCTCGCCGGCCGGGGGCTCGCGGGATGCTGGGCTGCCACTGCTGATGTTGTTGTTGGAGGAGCTGTTGGAGGCCCAGGGATGCCGCTGAGCCGGGGGGCTCACGCTCTGTGGGTGGGGGGCCCCGGGGGGACTGTCATCACCCAGCTCTAGTGCCACGCAGTCCGGCTGAGCCCCGTTCTGTCCTGGCGGCCGCCCATCCAGCGGGGGTGCCTGTGGCTCCCCGTACCCCCGGGGGCTGTAGGTGCAGTTCATCGATGGGGAGACGCCCAATGGGTCAGCAAAGATGCTGGGCTGGAAGCCAGGAACAGACCAGTCCTGGCCACCTGGCTGGGTGGGCTCCTCGTCTAGCAGGTACCCCTCAGCCCTGTGGCTCGGGGATGGCTCGTAGCCCCGCGGCTCCTGCCCTGGGCAGGGGTAGGGGTAGTACTCGGCGCACTCCCAGGAGCCCTCGCCCACCGGTGCATGGCCCAGCAGTGGCTCCATGCTGAGGGAGACAGTGGGGCTGCTGTCGGAGTCGTAGGTGCTGCCGCTCCGAGCACCCTGGGCTCTCCAGCAGGATGGTGGGTGCGGGGACCCCCGCTCGCCCGCGGGGCTGTAGGTGCACATGGCGTAGTCCAGCTCAGCGCTGCCTTCCCCGGGCCCCTCGATGCGGATGTAGTACTCACTGTTGAGTGAGGGACTGTGGGCGCCCAGGATGGGCACCACGCCGGGGGCTGGCAGGACAGGGCAGCCCGGCGGCTTGCACTCATAGCAGGAGGGCGAGACCCCCAGGCTCATGTGCCCCGCAGTCGTGGCTGGGTAGTAGAGGTCGTGGTAGCGTGCAGCACTGCTGGGGCTCAGGGACCCCAGCGGCGCCTGGAAATGTTCAGTCTTGGTGTGCTCCCACTTGTACTCAAAGTTGAGGCCATGGCTGGTTTCCATGACGGTAAGGATGTCATCCCCGTCCGAGGGGAAGCCGTCGGCTGAGAACTGCTCCAGCAGTGGGAAGGAGGAGAGCTCGGCACCGTGGTGGTTGGCACTGGCGCTGCCGTTGGGCTTCATCGAGTTCCAGCGCTTCTCGAACTCCTCCTCCGCTTCCGTCGCCCCTTTGGCACAGAGGTAGGAGAGCAGGAGGTGCACCTCCTCTGCCGTCGGGCGTTGCTCCGGCTGCAGCCAGCAGAACTGCATCACCTCGTACCTGCCGCAGCGAGGGATGGGGGTCAGCCCCAGCCCCCTGCCCACCTGGGGACAGGGAGAGGGAGGGGACAGGATGTGGCCGCAGTCGGCCCGGTTCCTCACCAGCGCTCTGACAGCGAGAGCTTCAGCTGGGGCTTTGGCAGCTTGAGCTGCTGCTCCTTGATAGCGTAGGCGAGCACTTGCCGGTCAGAGTAGTGGTCATAGGGTTGGCTGCCCAGCTCAAACAGCTCCCAGATGGTGACGCCCAGCGACCTGTGGGCAGGGCAGGATGCTGGAGGCATGGAGAGACCCCCCCACCAAGCTTCCGACCAGCAGCCCCCAAACCAATCCCCCCCAATGCATCCCACTGAGGCTGCCCTCATGCCAACCACCTCCCTCTGCACTCCCCGTGCTGTACCCGGCAGCAGCCCCTGCCATGTCCCCCCAGATCCCACTCACCAGACGTTGCTGGACTTGGTCTGGTCCACGATGAGCAGGTTGCCGTGCACTTCGTCGATGAGTTCGGGCGCGATCCAGCGCAGTGGCACCCACAGCTGGTCGGCCGTCACAAAGTAGTCGTCCTGCCAAGTATGTAGGGTCAGTACGAGAAGAGAACGTCAAACCTACACGTTAAGGGACCAGCCACACTGCGGCAAGAGCTATCCCCAGCCCTGCCACCCCCTGCCCTCCCCAACACACCCATCGCTGCACCCCAGCTCCCTGATCCCCTCCTCTCTGACTTGTATTCTGCTCCCTCCATCCAAGCCCCCTCTGCCTGCCCCTGCTGTCTCCCCATCCAAAACCCCCTCCAGCCCCACAGCCTCCTCCTACTGCCCCCCCTTCACTCCCTGGCTGTGATCTCAGCCCTGCCAGGAGCCGCAGGCACCTGAGAGTGGGTAGGACAGACAGACAGCCCCCAGGTCAATGTGCTGGCAGCTGCCTGCAGGGACCTGGCCCTGGCAGAGGGGCACATCCAGACCAGCTCAGGCAGTAACAGGGAGCCCGACTGCATTGCACTCTGCTGGGTAGGGGACCGGGGTAATCAGAGTGGGGAGCAAACCCCCACTTTGTGCTCAGGGGGAGCTGCCAGCCCAGGGGGACAAGCCTGGGGCAGCCTGATCCTGGGGTGAAGTGCGGTCTGCAGAACAGCACACCACCACCACCTCAGCGAAGCCCAGGGGCTGGGGGGGGCTGCCCTGGCACCTCTGGGGAGGGGAGATGTGTGCACGGCGGGGTGCACAGCTCGGTGCAGTGACTATTTCTGGGTGTATCCATGTGTCGCTGTGCCTGCCAGGGGGTCCCGGAGCGCAGTCCCCAGCCCCTGCCTCCTTCAAACCAGCCTTACTTTGTACTTGCAGTGAGAGAGCCCGTAGTCCCCAATCTTGACGGTCAGGTCGGCAGTAAGCAAGCAGTTCCGCAGGGCCAGGTCACTGCCAAGCAAAGCCGGGTGCTGTCACCACTGCCATGGGGGACATGGGGCACCCACTGCCTGAGGACTGAGGGTCTGTGCACAGGGACCCTCAAGGACAGTGCCATTGGGCTGGCAGTGGGAGTGGGACGGCTGTGCTGTGGCGGGGCCAGCAGTCTCACTGCCGAACGCTGGGCGTGCCGATAACCAGCCACCAAATGCACAGCAGGAATGTCCGCACAGCTCCTGCTATGCCCCATCCGTCCGTCCGTCCATCCATCCATCCATCCATCCATCCATCCATCCGGGACGCGCTGAGACAAGCAGAAAGCGGGTGTCCCCAGGCAACATGAGCCCTGGCACAGGGCTGGGCTCCCAGACGGCTGCTCCAGCCCTGGAGCAGTCATGCAGACAGGGCACACGCAAGACCCCCAGTGCAGCAGGGTCCACTGAGGCTGGGACATCTGTAGAAATGTCCCTTTCCAACACAGCCCCACATCCCACCCAACCCCACCCTCGTAAGGACCCACCCGCAGAGCCTGGCTCAGGTAGGGAAGGTCCGGTGGCCCCCGATGGCAGCGCGCCCCCTCCTCAACAAAATCACTGATGCTGGAGTCTCTGTTTGCAACTCACTCAGCACCAGGATATTGTTGGGCAGGAGAAGCAGCGATGGGACGGGAACGTTGATATCCTGGTAACCTTGATCCTCCCCAGCCCCACTAGTGCACCAGCCCAGCCTACCTGTGAATGTAGTTGTTCCTGTGCAGATGCAGGACGCCGCAGGCCACCTCACACGCCATCCTCTGCAGGGTCAGCGGGTCGGGGGTCATGGCCTCGGCCCCCCGGCAGCTCCGCAGGTAGCCCTTCAGGTCACCCTGCAGGGCAGTGTCACTGTTACCCTCCCCAGCACTCGGTTGGTCCATGCATCCTGCCCTGCCATCCCCACCCTGGTACTGCATGACCAGAGCTCACACCCCAGCCCCACGGCAGCACCGCGGCGAGCAGGACAGGGCACCAGGGACGTGGTGGACTCACCAGTGGGCAGAACTCCATCACCAGCAGGTATGGGGTGACCTCAGCACACTGGGCCAGGCACTGCAGCAGGTTGGTGTGCTGGAGGGCTCTGTGCAAGCAGATCAACGGGGACACATTGGTACTGCACTGGCCAGGACAAAGGGGGGGGGGGGGTGGCAGCACTCCAAGAAACCATCTCCCTGCCTCCTCTGCTGCTGCACCAGAGGCCAGCGCGGGGGCTGCCGGGAGCACTGGAGCGGGTACCAGCACGTCCCAGCACCCCAGGATGTGCCACAAAGGGGCATTTGTTCAGCTTTGCTGGGGCAGGGACCAGCTCCGTGCCCCCCCCTCGGTCCCACTCTACCCATGACCTCACCACAGTCCACTGTCCCCACGCTGTGGCCAGCAGCTCCCGGCACAGCCCTCTTGTCCCGCAATGAGCCCTAAGCGGATGGGCAGTGGGGCTGGGACAGAGCTGTGCTGCCTGGAGAGCTCAACTGGGCACCTCCATGGGGAAGCCACGGCTCTGCTTTTCAGCCAAACATGGCACAGAGGCTACCAGGTGCCATCCGCCACCATCCCCACTCCCAGTTGCACCCAGTGCAGCAGCAGCACCACGAAGCAACCGCAGACATACCTGTAGGGCTGCGCTTCCTCCAGGAACTGCATCTGGTCCTGCACGCTGGCACTCGCCTTCAGCTCCTTCACCACCACCTGGGTGCTGCTGATGCCTGAGTTCACCTCCCCCAGGAACACCTAGGGCAAAGGACAGGCTCGTCCTCCTTGTCCTCACCCCAAACACCCCCTCACACGTCCCAGGCCCCACAGCCAGCGTCCCACCGGGGTGTCCCCAGGTCACCCTGCTGCTCACCTTGCCAAACCAGCCATGCCCGATCTCCTTCAGGTAGAGCAGGCTCTGCCGGCCCAGGTCCGCCGACTTGAGGAGCTGCACTGTAACAGAGCACATCCAGCTGCCCGCGCGCCCTCCTGCTCGCCTGCCCACCCACCCAGCCTGCCTGCGTTACCCGCTGGTCCAAGTTGAGCCCCAGGGTCCTTTCAGTGCTCCCAGGTGCCCAGCCCTGCACCGCACCGGGGGGCTCCGGAGCAGCCACTCCCAGGCACCCTGCAGCCAGGGCATCCTCCTGTCCAAGCATCCTCCCACAGCCACGCCGGGTGGAGAACATGGGGTACCAGTGTCCCCAAGTTGGGCGGTGGCAGCAAGCTGGGTCCCTGCCTCTTATCTTCCCCAGGGACCAGGGAGAGCAGAGCCGAGCCCCGTGGGAGCTCTGGCATTTAGCCCCTTCCCAGCTGCCCCGGCGCAGGTCCTGCCCCTTGGGCACTCCTGCCAAGGGCGGGCAGCAATGGGGCCATTGTTGGACTGTGCCGCCTCGCACCGTGCCGGCCCTATCACACTGCTGCCATTCTCTGCGCTGGGGAGCAATGCTGGGTGGGAGGGGGCCACGGCCAGGCCCTCCCCACATTCCTCTCCCACTCTTGGGATTGTTTACACAGGACCAGGTTTCAAGGGGGCCACAGTTTGGGACACCCGTGTCCCAACCCACCCCAGCACAGTGCATGATGTTCCCCCAGGCAGGTTCCATGCTGTGGACAGAGGGACACCCTTGCACAGAGGGACAGTGGTCCCCGCCAGGAGCTGGACCCACCATCCCCACCTCACCCTACACCCTCTCCCTGCAGCCCGGTGGTGAAGGACCCCCAACCACAGCACATGGGGGGTCCTGCAAGGACCATCGCCAACCCCCACTCCTGCTTACCTGAGCGCCCTGGCTGCTTGGCCATGGGCAAGGAGACCTTGGTGAGGGGCAGGACGTAGACCTCGGGGCCATGCTGGGGGGCAGGTGAGCCCTGGGCCGAGAGCTCCGTCACGTAGTCATCCCCCTCGTTGTTCTCAAACTCCTGGGTCGGGGACCGCATGGAGGGGCACACAACGAGCAGAGACAACTGACCCCAGGAGTTCCCCACTGCGGGCAGCCTGCCCTAGGCACCCCCTTTGCCCATCAACCCAACAACTGACCCACGCCAGGCACGGGGACCCCAAAATCACACCCTCCCAGAACACAGCCCTGCCTGCACCCCACTGGCAGACCCCGCCGTGGAGATGGCCTTGGGGTAAGCACCCAATCCCCACCACCCTGGCACCCCATCCCATTACCTGCTTGTGCCACCCAACCAGCCCTCGGCTCCTGAAAGCCGCCTGGGCTAGCAGGTAGGCGATGGTGAGCATCTTGCCGTGCCCCTGCCCAGCCCTGCCTCATGGTGCTGCCAACCCCACCGGCAGCGCTGCCCCACGGCGTGCCATGCACCACGACCTGCTGGCCACGGGCAGCGGCCAGCCCTGGCTCTGCACCCATATATAATGGGTGCGGGGGCACGAGGGGGCTCATTGTTCCCCTCCGGCACGGTGAGGTGCTCCAGCTGCTGTGGGATGGTTACACAACGGTCCAACGAGTCCCCCTCCCTGCCTGACCCCCTCCCGCCGCGGGCGCCACAAGCCTCCACAAAAATCCCAGCAATTAGGGAAAAAACTGTTTCTCGGCACATTCTGTGCCTGTGAGGTCAGGGTGCCTCCCACCCCCGGGGGTGTGCGGGTGTGACCGCTGCGGCCCTTAACCATGCCGTGGCCTGGGCCCGCACAGAGCAGGGAGCACAGATGGGGTCAGGATATGGCCCACAGTGATGCTGAGCCCCACAGATCCAGGGCCTGCAGAGCAGGGAACTTAGCTGGGTCAGGGTATGACCCACAGCGATGCTGAGCCCCACAGATCCAGGGTCCGGGCAGAGCAGCAAGCTTAGTTGGATCAGAATATGACCTGCAGTGATGCTGAGCCCCACAGTCATGTTGAGTCCCACAGATCCAGGGTCTGCAGCTTGAGGAGCCCAGCTGGGTCAGGATATGACCTGCAGTGGTGCTGAGCCTCACAGCATCAAGTGTCTACAGAGCAAGAAGCTTGGCTGGGACAGGATAACATCCTGCAGTGGTGCTGAGCGCCATGGCATCCAGACTCTGTGCAGAGAGGGGATCGTGGCTGCGTCAGGATATGACCTGCAGTGGTGCTAAGCCTGGCAGCACCCTGGCAAGCAGGGAGGGATCAGCTCCCTCAAGCAATGCCATCCTGAGCTGGGACACATCCAGCACTGGTGCTGGGGTGGCCCTGTCAGCAGTGGGGGATCCTGCACGGGGCTCCTCCGGGCACCTCCATCCTTCCCAGGTTCCCAGCTCACCTTGAAGCCGATGTCCCCCTTCTTGCAGCACAGGCAGGCCAACATGAGGAAGATGAAGGTGAAGAGCCCGGAGAAGGAAACAGCCACGACGGCCAGCGAGGAGGACCAGGAGAGCTCGCTAAGGGGGGTGCCGTCTGCGGGGACAGGAGGGGCGCGGGCTCAGGGCAGGGGATGAGGGGCACCAGGAGGGACGAGGCTGTGCCAGGGGGTCCTGTGCAGGTAGGGGTCACGGGATGCAGGGGCACATTGGGGCTTGCAAGGACTTTGGTGAAGAGCACGCAGAGGGAGCGGGGGTCCCAGCACCACTGTGCCCCTTTTGCTGGCTCAGCCCGCTGCCAGGTGGGGAACCCAGGGGGGACCCAAAAGCCAAGGCAGGACCTTGCTGGCAGCCAGCACGAAGCAGGGTGAGGACACAGTCCCCAGGGATGCAGGGTGGCAATGATAGCCCATGCAGGGGGGCTGCACCAGCTTGGAGTCCTGGCTCCCCCAGCCCCAGGATTTGCCCTCCAGGGGGTATGACAACAACTGCCATGGGCACAGCCGCCGCGGGCACTGTAGTGTCCTGAGGCCGGCCAGATGCTGTGGGAGTCAGCAGGATGGGAAGTGGGGTCCCCAGTGCCTGGGCAGAGTCAGCTCCTGCTCCAAGCTCAGAAATGAGATCACCCAGGGAAAGGGTCTGCCAGGAGACCCCAGCCTGGCACAGGACTGATCATGCTCCTGCTGTCACCACCAGCTTTGCCTCTACCCCACACACCATCCTGCACGCATGCTTTGCCAAGCAAACCGGAGCTTCTGCCTCCGAGCACCACCCTGCATCATCTCTGGACTCCAGGACACCAGGCAGGGGGATGCCACTGCCCCAGCTGGGCACCAGCACACCCCAAATCCAGCACCCACCTCCCCACTCCTGCCCACGCCACGGCTGCGTGTCCCCTCTGGGTGGCAGGGATCGTGGTGGCAGTGGTGGTGGCAGCAGAGGTGGCCATGGCCCAGCTGCTGGTCCCCACCAAGCCCCCACCGAAGGCTGCAGCTGCCACATTACTATTCTGCCCAGAGCCTGCCCGAACAACCAGCGTGATTGTGGTGGGAGGAAGCCGGAAGCCCACGGTGCTGCCAGCAGAGCCCGCCTCGCCGCGGACCCCCACGCAGCCCCGTAGTGCCCAGTGCTGATCCCTGCCCGCAGGACATCAGGGCTGGGATGGGTGCCCTGCCCTAAGCCATGGTGCCCATGACCAAAACCCCCATCCCGTGCCGTGGTCCCTCCTGAGGCCACTGAGCCCCTCAGGGATGCCCATGCGCACATGCAGCTCCCACGCATGGACCACAGGGCATTGCTGATCGCCAGCCCTGCATTCTGACCGCACTGCCCCTCTGCTTCTGCCCCTGCCAGGGTCAACACCGCGCTGCCGGCTCCCGTGTGTCCTTGAGAAAGGCACCTGAATGACACAGAGGGTCTCAGAAGGTCCCGCTATCCCAACGGGAGCTGGCAGCGTGCGGCTGCTCCCAGGCACCGCACGGCACCGCACGGCACGGGCACGGAGCACCACAGCTATCAGCACAGCAGCGAGCGGACGCACCGGCCACGCGGGATCCAGCACAACCCAGACCACACCAAACTCTTCACCAGTGCCTGCGAAGGAGCTCAAGAGCCATCTTCTAAAGCTCAAGGATGCAAAGCCAAACCTGGGAGGAGCTGGAGGTGGCGTTCCCCCTCCTTTCAGTTGGTTTCCATGGTGAACACACTTTGTACCGCGAATGTCACCATTTTCCCTGGATAGTGGGACAGCAAGAGAGAAAATGACTCACTGAAAAGAGCCTTTTGAACGTCGACGGGGAGCAGAGCGCGGCGACAGAAGCCTTTTTCAACGGGAACCGTCAGCTGAGCCACCCCTTCACCATAGCTCGGAACTAGAGCTTTGCAAACAAACCACTCTCCAAACCAATGGGGCAGGGAGGTCCAGCTGGTCCTGCCTCAGTTTCCCTACCTGTGCAACCTGGGAGCCATAGTCACCACCACCACGACCCACTGCCAGTATGCGACTTCCCTGGCGAGCAAGCAATGCCCTTCCCCACAGCACAGGCATTCCGTGTGGTGACAGGAAGTGTGGCATCATTTCAGGGGCCAAATACTCCCCAAACCAGGTCAAATGCACCTGCAGCAGCAGCTGCCGGAGCACTGGGGTGCAGGGAGCACTGGGACACAGGGAACAGAGCACCAGGGCACAGGGAACACTGAGGTGCCGGGAATACCAAGGACACGATGAACACCGGGACAGAGGGAGCACTGGGACACAGCGAGCACCAAGGCACAAAGAGCACCAAGATGCAGGGAGCACCAGGTTGCAAGGAGCACAAAGATGCAAGGAACACCAAGATGCAGGGAGCATCCAGATGCAGGGAGCACCAACACATGGGGAGCAGGGCCAGCTGGGTACAGTGTGAAGGACTCCAGGACTCATAAAAGAAGCCAGAGCCCCACTGCATCCTGCACCCCATCCTGAGGTTCTGCCCCCTGCTCTCTGAGGAACAGCAGAGGAGCACCAGCACCTGCCCTGCTCTTCCCTTGGTGCTTAACACCAGTCCTGAGCTGCTCCCCAGCAGCCTGACTGGACATCACCTGCTGCGATGGCCTCTGGGTCAAGGCTGGGGTGCTTGGAGCCAGACCAAGCCAAGTTGGGGTGCAAGTGGGGTGCATGCAGTGCTGGTGGGGTGGAGAGGGCAGCACCCCATGGCTGAACCCTGCACGCTGTGCTGGCACAGACACCAGGCTGGGGGTAGCTGGCAGGGTCACCACCCTGCGTAGCCCTGCCTGGTCCCATAACAAACCCCTTGACCCAGCCATGGGGGTCCAACGGGACTCTTCCAGCCACCCAGACCACTTGGGTGGAGTCAGCCTTGCCACCAGGGCCAGGCTGAGAACGGCCAGCTCAGTGCATCCTCCAGTCTGGCCAGCAGGAACTGCTGCCTCACTCAGGCAGCACCCAGCACCCAAGGTCAGCCCCTGTCAGCAACGCACCCAGCAGTGGGGCCGGGATGCACTGGTGGCTGTGCGCAAACCAGACAACACGGACCCCTCACAGCAGCCAGCCCTGCGGGGTAGGGACACCCAGGGGGGTCTGGTGGCAGCAGCAAGGCCACAGCTCCAGCCCCAGGAGCACCTGCCCCAGCCCCGCATCCAGCCCCGGGGAGCAGAAGGGCAACAGAGAGATACCAGGGATGCTGGGTGCAGTGATGTGCAGCGGGGTGCAGTGGGGTGCGGTGATGTGCAGCAGGATGCACTGGGGTGCAGTGCGATGCAGTGGGGCACACGCTGCCCTCCCTCCCCACGCAGCTGCCGCCACACACCCCGCAGCTGGCAGAGCCCTGCCCAGCATTGCCTGTGCCCCCCAGCCTATCGCATTGCCCACCCAGCCCAGGTCACAGCTCCGAATGCTGACTCCTAACAGGGATGGGAAAAGCCTTGGGGGGGACCCAGGCGTGGGGTGTTGGCCCTGCAGCACGATGCCACTGCCTGCTGTGCCAGCCAGCGTGCCGGCAGCGGAGAACAGCCCTTCCCTTTGCTGACTCACGTTTGCCGGGTGCCTGCGGCCGCCTGGCTGGCCATGGCACGCTGCCGCCAGGCCGCTCTGCGTGCTGGGCGATGCTGCGGCCGCTGCTCGTCTCTCTCCGGTGCAGAGCGAAGCCCGGCACAGCGAGCGGCGGCTGACGTGTGCGGAAGGGATGAGCCAGGAGCTCCCGCAGAGCCCAGCAGCAGCTCAGGGCGAAGCCTGCATGCAGGGCCAGATATGGGCAGGTGGCACCCAGCTCTGGCCACCCACCTGGGCACAGGCAGAGCTCCCTGCACCCTCCTGGATGAGGCAGAGTGCACACGATAGCCCCAGGGCAGAAATCTGTGGGGTACAGGGCACAGCATGGTCTTGCCCTCTGTTTCCGTTTAGCCTCTCACTGAGGAGCTGGCACAAGCCACAGCCCCGTGCCTCAGTTTCCCCACCTGTAATTCAGAGAGCTTGGCTGCCCCCAGGGGCTGCACGGCGGGGTGAGGGCTCGCAGGGCTGTCCCGTAGGTGATGGGTGCATCAGGAGCACAGTCTGCACAACTCCTGCCTCTTCACCACCTCACCACGGCTGCCACCCCACCCCATGAACCTGCCAGGTCCTGCACCCCAGGTGCAGCGTCCTGGGCCAGGCTGAAGCGCCCTGCAGCAGGTGCCCAGCTGGAAGAGGATGCATTTGGAGGGGAGTAGGGCAGGATTCAGGCAGGGAGTAGAGCAGGATTTAGGCAGGGAGCGGGGCAGGATTCGGGCAGGGAGCAGGGCAGGATTCAGGCACAGAGCAGGGCTGGATCCAAACACACAGGACCCATCAGCACCTCCAGCCACGTGCTCAGCACTCCCTTGCCCCGACAGCTCTCCAAGCACAGACACAGCCCTGGTAGCGTGTTCAGCCCCAGGTCTATGGGCAGCTTCCAGGAAAGCAATTTTACACCCCACAGGATGAGCGCTCTGCTCACCCACATGCATCCAGGCGGCAAGAAACCATCCGCTGCCATTTAGCTCGCAAACGCAAGGCTGCTCCTCGCAGTCTGGCTACAGCTCCAGAGGGAAACCGAGGCACAGGACAATGGAGAGTGGGGAAGAAGAAGGATGGCCCTGGCTGCTGCACCCCTGACCCATCCTGTCACAGGCTGGAGCTGGCACTACCCGTCGGTGCCACCCAGCACAGAGCTGGTACCCACAGCATCCCCGAGATGCCAAGGGAAACCCACATCCCCTCACAGCAGCCAGTCAAAACCAGGACGCAAGGTACCAGCACCCTGTACCCATCAGCCCTACAGACCTTCTCCCACCAGAAACAGCCAGAGCCATCTGGGCAACCTCTCCAGTGATTAATAGATCGGTTAATTTTAAATGCGAGGCACGCCTTGTTAATCTGCTCTCCTTATGTATCTCTTAATGTGGGCTTACTTAACCAACGTGGAAGTATTTTAAAAGGATTGATTCTTGCCTCTTAATTCTGATTTCATCATCTTGGGATGAATTAGCAGTAAAAAAATAATTACATGGAAAATAAAAAAAAAGATCATCCATCATTTTCTAACACAATGAAATAAAAATTAGAAGTGTAATAAGTACAGGCCAAGCCGCATCATTGTTTTGCACACACCAAGCGTGTCAGCCTGATTAGGAACAAAAAATCAAGTTCCTCCATCAAAGCCTGCCCTGCCGCAGAGCTGGGTTTCCAGCTGACACAGCCCAACTGCAAGCAGCTTTCTCCATTTTCTGAGAAAATAATAATATCTTAAAAAGCATGGAAAGCGAGATTCAGTTGATTATTTAGACCAAATTCTCATGCTTGGTGTTTTAAATCAGGTCTGGATCAGACGCTGTGAAGCCTCCCACGCTGGCAGGGATGCTACGGCTGCATCATGGCAAACCTGCTGTCTCAAGAGACGGGGAGCAACCTTGGCTCTTGCTCAGGGGGAACATTCACCTCAAAATTGCCTGTGCCCCAGGGGACCCTGCCAGCCCCATGCCAGGAGTGGTGCTGGCAGTGATGCCAGCAGCCAGGGCTGCCCACAAGCATGGCATCACGGTCCCATCACTGGCAGCATGTGGCACTGGCCAAGACGAGGCTCTCGCCAGCCGGCAGAGCCACATTTACGTAACGGCGGGAGAGAGGCAGCGTGGAGCAGGGCAGCCTATTTTTATCAGAAATGCTCAGTGACGTTATGAAAGGAGAAGCTTCAGCTCCAGAACAGAGCGGCAAAGGAGCAGGACCCTGCACAGGAGACGGCTGAGGGGCAAGAGGGCAGAGGGCAGAGGGATGGATGCTTCTCAGGGCAGGCAGAAACCCCATGGCATGGACTCAGCCCCCACCACCAAGGCTCGAGCTACTCCAATGGTGAAGCTGTGGGCTCCCAGGGGTCCCCTCTTGCCTACCCACACCTCAGAGCTGTGTGATGCCAAGCAGCAGGCAGCAGCCAAGGGCACATCACAGCCCTGCGTGTACAAATGCCACGCAGGCAGACAGGACCCCAGGGATCGTGGGCAACGGGCTCCTCTGTGGAGCTGGCAGGAGCCATCCAGAGCTGTAATGGTCAGTCCTGGCCCCGAGCATGTGCCGAGGACCTGGCACAGCCCTGCGTGTCCAAATGCCACCCAAGCAGAGGGGACCCCAGGGATCATGGGCAATGGGCTCCTCCATGGAGCTGGCAGAGTGGGCGGTGGCCAGTCCTGGCCCCAAGCATATGCCAAGGGCCCTGCATGGCTCTGCCAGGGCACAGCAACCTGGCATAGTGTCATCCCCATGCTGTGTCGGGGAAAGTCCCCATCCCAGTCTGGCACAGCCCAGATTCAGCTGCTCCAGTCAGCAGCTCAGCAGGGATGCTTGGGACACTGAGCAAGGATGCTCGGAGCCAGCCAGCTTTGCACCCCTCTGCTCTCAGCCAGCCCCATGGCACCCACATCACCTGTCACCCATGTACACAGCACTCACAGACCAGAGAGCCCAGGAGAATCCCTGCTTTGCCATGGTGGTGGCAGCGGGGATGACACAGGGGCGGAAGCAGGGTTCAGCCCTGCTCCCAAACACCCACCTGGGGTGCAGTCACCGCAGCTTGCAGAGCACACTAGAGCTGGAAGAAGCACCCAGCCTCCCAGGTATTTTGGAAAGATGAAGGGTCACGGAGCCTGACATGGTGGTCGGGCAGTGGGATACCCCAGCACAGCTGGGACAGACACCTGGGAGCACCCATGGGAGAGTGATGCCCTGCCCAGGCACAGAGGGCAGAGCCAGCCCCTGCCCAGCCAGGCGAGCAGCGCTGCTCCATTTACTGCATTTGCCTACACTGGAATTTTCCTTCGCTCCAGTAATTAAAACAAACTGTTTTAACACAGCTGCTGGCACCAGCCTGCGGAGGAGGACGCCGGTCGTGGCTGGCAGAGGGGAAGGGACGGGAAGCAGGACCCCTCGGCACTCGCTGCCTTCATCAAGGGCTGCGGGATGGTGGCTCTGCAGGAAATCCTGGACCTGCACTCCCTTCCTCTGGTGCCAAGCCCTTCCAGGCCCTCCAGCCCCACAGCCTCTCCATATCCCTTGGCCAGCCCCAAGCACCACCTGAGAGCCGTGCACCAGGTCCAGAGCATCCCAGGATGCTCCGGGTCCCACCTCACCCGCCGTTAGACCACGCTGAAGCAGCTCTGAGAGCTCTGCCGATAGTAAACAATATTATGGCAGTAATTGCCCTAAGAGGGCCACGCAGCACACTCCGCCAACGTTTCCCCAGGCTGTCAGGGGGATTAATGCCCAGAGGAGATTTATTTTCCTGCCACTGGGCATGCTGACTCAGCATAGCTCAGCTTCTCTCCCTGCCAGCTCTGTCACCCTCTAGCTCCACGTCGAGCTGTGTCCCTGCAAGGTCCCTCCAGCTCAGCCCACCCCAATGGGCAAAGTTCCACCAGGGATGTGCCAGGGCATTTGCCAGGACAGGAGGAGCTGGCGCTGAGCAGTGGCTGCAGGGCACGGCCAGGACCAGCACCTCTCCATCCCAGGCAGCAGATCCCAGTACCTCTGCACTCACCAAATCAGCACAGCACGGGGTAGGAACAGGCTCAGCCATGGGACTAGAGTGGCCCAACAGCCCCTTTGAGGGCAGAAGCTGCCTGACCTGGTGGCAATTTTGCAGCCCAGGGATGGTGAGCAGTGCAACATGAAAAAAAACTGGGAAGCACGAGTTGCCTGCTCTGCCTGCCCTGGCTGTGGGCGTAAATAGAATCACAGAACGGCTGGGGCTGGAAGGGACCTTAAAGACCACCCAGTTCCCCTGCCATGGGCAGGGACACCTCCCACCAGACCAGGCTGCTCAAGGCCCCGTCCAGCCTGGGCTTTAACACCTCCAGGGAGGGGGCAATCTAGAGGAAGGCAGGGTACTGTACGATAAACCTTCAAAACAAACATTAATAGAAATGAAGGAGAAAGGTGCTTTAGTTGAAAGTGATAACAAAAAGCCTATCGCGCTCAACATTTAAACAGAAACATTCGTAAGGTGCCGTTTTTCACCACCGTATCACTTATCTGGTGCTTCTGCGGCAGCTGGAAACAATATTTAAACAGAAAAATGCAGACCCCTCATGTCAGTGCGAAGGATGCGGCCGTGTGCACACTGGCAGTGCCAGCTCTGCCCCACATCCCCCAGTGCTGCTGGGATGGCAAGACTCTGGCTGAGGCAAGCTGCACATCATGGGCAAGGTGGGCACCAGAGCTCACGGTGCCATGGTAGGCAGAGCCCGTGGGCCGCTCCAGCACATGGTGTCCCACAGAGAGCTGGGAGCGCCAGGCAGGGAGCCCGTGAGTCACAGCCCACTCCCCCCCTCGAGAGCATGGAGCCCTTTCAACCCAGCGTATTAATTTCTCCTAATTGGCTTTGACAGGGAACCGTATCGCCATCCAGAATGCAATCGCCCATGTGCGGGGGGGAGCGGGGAGGGAGCAGCACGCGGAGGGAGGGAAGGAGTGGAGAAGAGGGGAGCAAAACATCACCCCTGGGGGAGCAGATACAGCTGCCTGGCTCTGTCCCCTGCTGAGCGGGGCCCAGCTGCACTGCAGTGCTGCGCCAATGCCATCTCCCATGGCAGCCCAGCTGCCAGGTTGTGCCAGGGCCAGGAGTTCGCCACACACCACTGCTGCCCACCCCCAGCACCCCCACAGGCATTAGGACTGCCCCCTTGCCTGCGTGCCCAGCTCCTGCTGCCTCTGATCCCGGATAGACAGACAAGTCCCATGCCATTGGCACCTCCGGTGCACCATCCTCTCTTGGGAAGTGTGCGGTGCTGCCCCAGTGATGCAGGGCATTATGCCTCCTTGCAACCACCACCTTCATCTCCCACCTCCCTGCCCCAGATCCCCACTTTGCACCAGCAGTACCTTCCCTCCATCCGCCCCCCAGCACCACCAGCACGGTTGGCACCATGGTGGGAACACAAGGGATGCCCAGCCCTAGGTTTGGGGTCTTCTGCATGCTCTGGCCCCTTTGCCACCACAGTGCCCAAAGCCCTTTCCCATCCCCATGCCAGGAATGGACAGTGATAGACATGGAGCACCAGCACTCACCGAGCTGTTGCTGCCGCGCGGTGTGGAGCAGGAGATGGTGACACACATAAGCCGGGACCAAAAACACAGGGCTGGGGGGACTCCTCAGCCTCCCTCATCCTCGGCCCCCATCCCTCCACGGCTGATCCTGGTGTGGGTGCGCTGCCAACCTCCCCCCAAAACCCAGGGTCCAGGAGCAGGGTCCTGCAGCCAGAGTGGGAAGTGGAGATGCTGTAGCCACACCTCACCAGCCTCCGCAGGACAGGGAGAAGGGCCAAGGCGCGCAAGGGAAGGGAAAAATGGAGAAGAATAAATAGGGATGGGAGAGAGAATGTTTCTCATGAGTTCAAAACATGGGTTTGGATCTGAAGTGCAGGCTGGGAGCCTGGAGGGCAGGCAGTGGGTCAAGGAGGGGAGCAGCCCTTTCTGCCAGCAGAGACATCCTTGTGTCCCCAAACAGCTGCCATCAGCTTCATTAGGAGAGGACAGGATGCCACTGACCCCAAAGTGAAGTGCTGCCAGGGTCCTTCTGGGTGCTACGGCTCCATTACTGCCACAGTCCCCTAAGTCCTTTCCCATCCAGAGCACCACCATTCACTGAGCTCTTGCTGACGCGTGGCATAGGGTGACAGAGGGGATGGCAGTACTTTGGCTCATCCGAGATGCAGCAGGTCATGGCACTGCCAGGGCAGGGAGTGGGCACTCAATTCTCATGGGAAGCCCAGGGGATCTGGGCTCCACGCTTGGGGCAGGCAGCATGGCAATGCTTCTTGCCAGTGGGGTGCCTGGCATTCCACTGCTGGCTCTGGTGCTCCGTGTGCCACACGGGAGCATCTCCGGGTCTGGCCTGTGGATGGGCACAGCGAGACCCAAACCATGAGACCACAAGGCTTGGAACTCCTTCCTGGAGCACCTGGTGGGGGGAGCAAGTGTATCCCCTGAACGGTGTGTGCTGGCCCGGAAAAGCAGCAGCACAGCGTGGCATGGGTGCATCTGATGGCCAAGCCAAGCACCCTCACCAAAACCAGAAGCCGAGGCCAGAGCGCGGGCTGCTGCTGTCAGCACACCCCTTCAGCATCTCCAACCAAGGTGACGCCACTGTCACCGTTCCCTGCTGCCAGCTCAGCCTGTGGCCCAGTGGCTGTGGCTTCCCATTACCCTTCCCTGGAGGATGCAGGGACACAGGGCTGGGAGCACCTCCACTCCCCACCCAGACCCAGAGCCCCCAGGGCTGTCCTGTCCCTCACCGTGGTGCCACGGTTCCACCAAGCCCTGCAAAGCGCTTTCTCCTCTTCCATGCTGGCACCATCAAACCCTGGGGAAACCAGACTGGTGCAGGCGGCCAGCGACACCGCACAGGCAGGAGGTGCTGCCAGACGGACAAAATCTACAAAGTCATGAAACAGAGAATACGTTTTGTTCCCCCCTTTAATCCCTCTCCCTGCCAGGAGCCGTGGGTGGCAGCCGTATGGCGGTAGCCGAGCCTCAGCGCGTGGCAGCACGGCGATGGGCAGCGATGGAAACCTTCTTGCAGAAGGATTTTTCAATCAAACGTGCCCTGCAGATCCCCAGGGTGACAGGATTAGCACAGCAAACAGGGCACCTCAGGAAAAGCCGGAGAAAAAACACACCAGGAGCTACGGGCAGTAAACACGGCTCCGCTCCCAGCTCTGCCACATTCCCGATGCAAATAAAAAGGTTTTTCTCCTGAACAGAAATCAATGCCGAGTGGGCTGGGAACAAAGTCTCTGGCAACGGGGACGCGGTTTGGTGAGTCCTGGCACGGTTCGTTTTTAAATCCCTCCGTGGATTCGGAGCATCCGCAGCCAGGCGAGCGGGAGCCCTGGGCTGCGAAGGAAGGAGGGACCAGGAACCCAGCTGGGAGGGATACAGGAGCCCAGCACCGACAGCCACAGCCTCCACTGCCACCGCGTTCGGCATGAGCAACGCTTCGCCTCCTTCGCGGTGATGGAGGCGGTGCGGGAGCCACGGCATCGCCGCTTGGCTGCTGGACCCTGACACACGCTTTCCCCGGTTTGGTAAACAAAGGACCGGTGTCGAGCGCTTCCCCAGCCCCGCTGGACATCTCCGCGCCTCGCCAGGGCTTCCCACCGCGGCAGCGAGTCCCGCGCAAGAGGGCTCCCAACGCCCCGCACGGATGCGATCCCGCACCGCCAGTGATGCGGGGCGAGGGGCGGCTGCAGGTGTTGGGCAGCCGAGGAAGGAAAAAGGCAGAGGAGAGGAGGAGGCTGCTGCCGCAGCAGCCCAAAACCACACGCACACAAAGCCAGCCCCTGCTCCGCTCCCGCGTCTGCAGCATCTCCTGCAGCTGCGACGCGGCCGAGGCCGTAGCACAGCCCCTTACGTAACAGCCCGCACCCCGAAACACCGGCTCCCCGCTCCTCGCTGAGCCCCGCCGGCTCTCCCAGCCCCAGGGGTGACCACCAGTGCCCAGGCCAGCGGGCACGCAGGCGTCCCAGGCACCCATGGGCTCAGCCCTGTCACCAGCATCCTCCCGCATCCCCATCCCCATCCCCGCTGTTGTTAGGATTCTGTTCCAACCCCAGAGATGCCTTCAGAGCCCCCGGGATTCCTCCGCGCGCTCCAGCTCGGGGATCACAATGCGGCTGCGGCAGCGATCCCGCCACCGTGCCCAGGTGTCCCAGGGTGGCCAAAGGCAGCGACTGGGGTGCGGCCAGCGGGGCTGGGAGCCCAGGGAGTGACATTTGGGGGTGGTGAGGAGGGGATGCTCCGCGCACGGTGCAGAGGGAGGGCAGCACGGGCAGGGAGCGGGGACCGGGGGAGCGCGGATTGGAGCAACGGGAACTGGGGGAGCAGGGAGCGGGGAAAGAGGACTGGGGAAGCGGGGACTGGGGGAGAAAAATGGGGGGAGCAGGGACTGGGAGTGCAAGGATTGGAGGAGTGGGGTAGCAAGGATTGGGAGAGAGGAGGTTCAGGGTAGCAGGGATCGGGAGAGCAACGATGGGGGAGCGGGGACGAGGGAGGGGGGAGCAGGGAGCGGGGGAGCGGGGATGGGGGGAGCGGGAATTTGGGGAGCAGGGATCGGGGGGGAAGGAACTGGGAGAGCAGGAATGGGGGATCGGGGACCGGGGAAGCGGGGATGGGGGAGCAGAAGATGCGCGGGAGGGGGACCGGGGACGGGGGGCGCGGAGGATGCGCGGGGGGGAGCGGGGCCGCGGGGCGCTCACCGGGGTCGAAGTGGGAGCTGAAGGCGAGGCTGGGGCTGAGGCCGGCGGCCGCCATGGCAGCGGCGAGCGGGCCCATGGCGCGGCGGGAGCCCTGCCGGCCGCCGCTGCCGCTCGCCCCGCGCGCCGCGGCTCCTCCTCCATCGCGGCCCCGGGCCCGCACCGGGGGAGGGGCCGAGCGGCGGGGGCGGCGCGGGCGGGGGCGCCGCACCGGGACCGGCACCCAGCACCCACACCGGGACCGAACTCCTCCGGGACCGGGACCGCGACCGCGATCGGGACCCGGACTCACACCATCACCGACACCGCGCCGGGACCTGCACCGGTACCCGAGCTCCCCCGCGACCCGCACTGGCACCCGCACGTGGACCGAGACCCGCACTCAAAGCTCCCCTGGGATCTGTGCTCGAACCCGCACCGGTACCGAGACCCGGACCCACACCCCCACCGGCACCGCACCGGGACTGAGCTCCTCCGGGACCCGCACCGGACCCGCAAAGGCACTCGAACCCGAGCTCCCCCGGGATCCGCACCCGCACCGGGACCGCACCAGCACCCGCCTCCCCCCCTGCGCGACATGGTCGGGAGGACGGGACCCACCGGGACCGCTGGGAGCGGGAACGGGACCCCCCTAGGGGCAGTCACCGGCTTCCCGGGACCGGGGATGGGGATGAGACTGGGTGTGAGGATGTGACCGCGGATGAGAGGACAGAACCAGGGATGGGGATGGGACCGAGGATGGAGATCAGGGATGGGGATGGGACCAGGGATGAGAATGGGACCGGGGATGGGAAGGGGGACGAGGATCAGGGGTGAGGATGGGACCAGGGATGAGGAGCAGAAACAAGACAGGCATTTCTGCCCCTCAGCCACCCCTTGCCCCTCAGCCAGTCCAACACATCCTATGTTCCCACCTTGCACCTCAGCTGGACACCCTTCACACCCCATCTCTGCACCAGCACAGCCTCAGCCCTGCAGCCCCTAGACCCAAACCTGGGATGAGGGGAGCAAAGCCTGTCCGGCAGCACTTTGCCAGGCCAGCCCATGGCATGGGGGCCCCATCAGGCTGGGTGCTGCCAGCTGCAATGCTGCACAGCTCAGCCTCGTGTGCTCGACGCCACAGCCCCAGCACGTGGGACCATACCCTCCAAACACAGGATGCTCTAAAAACCAAACAGTTCCAATCCCCTGGCAAGGAACAGCCCACAGCTTCACCTACAGCCCTAGGAAGCTCCTGACCAGCACTCAACAAAGCTGTGGGTACAGCAGTCACTGAGCCCACCCAGCTCCAGAGAGCAGCCAGGACTCTGGTTGGACACCGGTTCCTTCAGGGTGATGGTGGGATTGTCCCAGCCTGGCTCCGTGAGCTCCATTGCAGGGGCCACCACTGCAGGACAGGGGCTCATCTCGCACAGGGCTCAGCTCTAAGCACGGGGCTCACGCTTACCCACAGTTGAGTTTTAATATTTAAAGCCAAATTTTGCCTACACGATTAATTTTTTACAAGATTTCAAGCTTGCAAAGAACACCACGCGGCACATGTCACGTCGCTGCAAATAGATACAGGGCTGGAAAAATTAAAGACTGCTGGGAGAATAAACATGCTCCAGACAGCCGGAGCCAGCTTTCTTCTCCCGAGCCTCCACATTTCGCAGCTCAGACCCATGTGGCCCCAAGCTCCCTCTGTGAGGGGCAGCAGGGGATGGCTGACCCCCTCATCACTCTATTGATGCTCCCTGGCCAGGGTGCAGCCTATGAGCATCCCGCTGCCCTCACCAGCCACCCCTGGGTCCCTGGTCCCTACTGGCCACATCAAGGGTCACATCCCCACAAACAAGCTCAGCACGTCTTGGGAGACTCCCAAGTTCTCCTGCACATCTTCTGTGCAACTCCAGGACTGTTCCAGCACGGCACCCAGCATCCTGTCTCGGAGCTGTGGTGGCATCCACACCAGCTGGAACAGTTGTGGGGAGTAGGATCCACGCACCCTTCCTGCACCCACTCTGTCTCAGCTGTCCTCAGCACCTGGAGCACATGCAGCCAGTCCCAATGGTAAGAGATAGGGAAGAGGACCAGGACAGGGGTGGGCTGGGGACAGGTCTGGAATGGGGCTGGGATAAGGATAGGAATGGGAATGAGGATGAGGTCAGGGATGGGATGGGATGGGACGGGACAGTGTGTGTACCTGCCCAGCCCAGGTGCACTACGCTGCCCTCCATGGGGATACCTGGGACCCCCAGCTCAGCTGGGACCTTGTGCACAGCAACCCGGACCCCCAGCTCAGCTGGGACCCTGTGCACAGCAACCCGGACCCCCAGCTCAGTCAGAACCTGTGCATGGCTCCCCCATGCATCCTCCTTGCCCAGGTCACAGCCCAGGCAGCTCCATTCAACACAACCAGGAACAGGGTTGAGCCATGTTCAGGTTCCTCAAACCCACCACCTCTGAGCCCGCTCTGTGCCTCTGGCCATCCTCCTCCCGCCCGGGTTCCTTGCAACTCTCCAGTGCAGCTGTGAAAAAGAAGATTCCAAAGAACTCAGGCCAAAAGCTCCAGCAAGGATCCGGGGTGCAGCCCTGAGCTCAGGATTGCAGTGGGCATGGTCCCACCCTGGGCAGAACCCCACACCCAGCAAGAGGGACAACGGGGCACCATCCCAAGCAGCGTCCCCTCCTCAGCCACGCGGTGCTGTCTGTCTCAGGCAGGCGAACAGCACACTCGCCCCAATTAGCAGGAGAGATTACCCAGCACGGATCCTGCCAACTTGCTCCGGCTTGCTGGCTGATTTGTCTGGGGCCGCAGCTAATCCCCGCCGGCGCAGACACCAGATTGAGCCGCGATCTCTGTACGGCAGCTGCCAAAAGCACCCTGCGCTCCTGACCTCCTTCCCAGCCCAGCTCCACTCATCCCACCTAATCCCAGCGGGGGGAGAGGGGCTCCTTAATTGGGGATCTTTGGCAGAGCTTGCAACGGCCACACTGCCACCGCCAGTGTGGCCAACCGCCAGCTGTGCCACTGGCCAACAGGGACAGGGTTTGTGCCACGTGGCTGACAGTCCCAATCCCAGGGGAACCCCGGGATGTAGGGAGGTGGGTACAGCAGCAGGGCACATGCAGCCAGCCGATGAAAATCTGCATCCCTGGTTATGCAATGGCACTGATTTATTCATGCCTGAACCGGGCATTGGCCTAGAAATGAGCCTTGGCGATGGTGGGGAGGGGCAGGGCTGGGAAGATGCCGGAGGACTGAGCTCAGAGGAGGTTGCAGAAGCAGGGCTGGGCACCCAGGGGATCATGCAGGGGTGCTCACCTCGCAGCCAGCAATGTCACACGGGGCACAGGGTGCTGCCACTCGACACACGGCCAACAAGGCTGTGCAACAGGCAGCAAGGGGGCTGGTCCCCTCTTCTCCTCCCAAGCCAGACTTCATATTATTAATCAGTTTAAGCACAGCAGCATCCAGCGCTCAGCCAGGGCTGCGCAGGGCCAGGAGTAGGAGAGGCCAGCAAAAGGCTCTGGATGGCCCAACCAGAGGCTGGGAAGGGATGGAAGACGGAAGTGGTGCTCAGGAAACTGTTAGAAAAGCAACAACAGTGAAAACAAGCACTGTGCCCAGACTTTCCCGGCAAAACGGGGCTGCCTGTTCCTCCCTGGCCTTGCTGAGAGGGTCAGTTCAGCCAGTGGAGACCGGCACAGCCAGGAAAGCAGCAGGGCAGGACCCAGCCAGCCCCTACCTCTCCCACTACAGCCAGCAGCAGCCCAGGACTGGAGGAGCTGCTCGTACACAAGGACATCCATGCAAAGTGCCATGGGCAGGGGCAAGGGGCATCCATGGGTGCCTTGGAACTCCATCCCCACCCCAGGAAGCTGCAGCTGAGAGCCCACACCAGGATAAATGCCAGCACTAGGAAGCAGCCAAGCTCCTCCACAGCTTCCTGGGGGTGACAAAGGGTCCCTCTGCAACTCACCCTGTGGCTCCACTTCTCCCCAAGAGGAAGTGGGCTCTGCTGTGGAGTGGAGGGCAGACCACCCTGTGTTGCCCAGCTGAGTGCATGGGCCAGCAGGACAGATGGGAAACACCCTGGGACTCAGATAAGCAAACCTCTGCTCGCCCGCTGCCCTGAGCCCTGGCCTCCTTGGAAGGAAAAGGCTGCAGAGGAGCGGTTGCATGCTCCCTGTTGAAAGGAAACAGATGCTGCTGGCCCAGCCCAGGCATTTCCCGTCACTGTCAGGGGGTGCTGAGAGATTTGCAGGTAGCAGAGGCTGTGGGACCACGTCCTGCCCTGGCATCATCCTGGATATTTCATTTTAGGAGGGAAGCAAGGCACAGAGCAGGGAGTCAGGCACCGTCAGAGCAAGCAACCACATGCTTGGGCTGCTGGGTGGCAGCTCCCCCCCATTAGCTGGTGGGAATAGAGGGGCTCAGCCCAGCCCCCAGAACAGGGGCCCTGACCTCAAGTTCTCCAACTGCTCATGAAGGGTCCCCCAGCTCAGCCCTGCTTCGCAGCTCCCATGGGAAGGTGTCACGACACGGTAATAAGGGGAAGGGAGGGTCTGATGTCCACTTAGCTGCTTATGCCCCAGCATGGATAGGCACAGGAGAGGGATAAACGCTCCAGTGAAGAAAAAGAAGTGGTGGATGCCAGCAGGGCAGAGGTCTCCTTGCCCCAGGGACACAGATGGAACAGGACAGCTGTAGAAACCAGCATGGATTTATTGTTGAAACACAACTTCCCAAAACTTGAAGGCTGTCAAGTGCCCCCGCAGGGCTCATGGCCACAGGACCAGGACTAGGGTGTGGAAAACGAGGGGGGAAAGGAGGGAGAGCCTGACACCAGCCCCACTCGCAGGGGGGATCATTTGGTGGCCAGCAGCTGCTTTCGCTGTTGCTTCAGGAGGGCTTCCAGGTGGTCGGCTCTCTGCACGGCTGCCTGCAGCAGAGCAGATGAGAGGGAGAGCTTGCTGCACCCTGGGGCTGAGCCGTAGCCTGAGGGGCAAGGGGAGTCAGGGCTGGTTGCCCCCCTCACTCACCTCGTACTGCTTCCGAAGGCTGCTCATGCTCTCCTTCCTTGCAAGGGCCATCTTCACCCTGAGACAGACACCAAGAAGCTGAGGAGCACATCCCCAGTGCCCAGCTCTGATCACCAGGCTGACCACATGCCCCAGAAGGGCAATTTCAGCTACAGGGGTGGCCCAGCCCCTCTTCCCCAACCCAGTGCAGCAGCAAGCCAAGGAGCAGCAGCCCTGGGCTCGGGGTGCTGTCACATGCTATAGACACCTTTATTGGTGAACATTAACAAAGTTTGGATCAAGTCCTCTCTAGGAAGAACTGGACATGATCTTCACAAGAGTTAATTTACTGACAGGACCACAGGGAGTGGATTTTAAGTTTCTTCCCATTTCTCAAGCCCAAGGTTGATGCCTTATGGCTGAACTTTTTCCCCACGGCACCCCAAGCACCAAACTTTCTGCACTTTGCCTTTGCCAGGATGTAGAGAAGGCACTGATGGGGAGTATCATTATCTCGTACTCAAGGTACGACCTTGGCTCTCAGAGTGAGTGGGAATCACTCAACAGGACCTGGGAAAGCCAGTGAGCTCCATGTGCCCATACAACAGCGTCTCGTTACAGCTCTGTACAGACACAGACAGGAGGACGGCTCAGCATCACGTTGGAGCTGAGCACACTCTGCCCCACGCAGAAAGAGCTCCCACAGGAGACCCTGCGCTTCCTATTTCCCCTTTCACTTGCAAAATGCCTCCAGCACAGGCAGATTTGAGGGAAGAGGAAGCCTTACATCCTTGCCTGATCCGAGCCTGGTTCTCAAAGCCCAGCTCCCAGTCCCACTGAGCACAGGATGGAGCCAAGTCCCATGGCACAGCCCCGCAGTGCCAAAGCCCTGCTCACAAGCACAGACCCAGCTCCCTGCAGCCAACAGTCTGGGTCTCCAGTGTCTTTTGGGGATGTCTCAGCTGCCCTCAATCCCCACAGCTGTGCAGTGGCTGGACAAGCCCTGACCCATCACAGGCTGCTCCCTCCCCTACACTTGGAGCAGAGGAGTTGCCTGGCCTCTCTGGAGCAGCAAATCTGCAGAGCAAGATGCACGGCTGCAATCACAGGTATCACGCGCTACCCACAGCAGAGCCCTCCAAGCACAGCCATTCAGGAGCTGACTGTGAGCCCGGCTGTCTTGCAGTGCTCCTGTCCGGGAAGAAGAGCAGACGGAGATGCACACCAGTGGCCTCTCCTGGCAGGAGCCCTTGCACTGCTCCAGCTGCCTTCCAGGCATGCAAGAGAGCAGCTCTGAGGACAGGATGACATAGAGCAGACCAGAAGTCAAAAGGGCCAGAGTATTCCCAGTGGCTGAGCAGCCAGCCAGCTCAGGTGACTTTACTGCCCATTTTGCCCTGACAGGATGGGAAGCCACAATTGAGGGTGCAGCACGGCGGACACACTCCTGCAATGCACACCATGCCAGTTCTGCACCCACAGCTCTGAGCCCAGGGCAGCAAAGCCCAGGCAGTCTTACCTCTTGTGAGCCTCCTCCCGCTCTTTGTCTTTCTCCCGTACTACCCTATCCAGCTCCAGGCGCTGCCGAGCTCTCATCTCTGCCATCTCCACCTTTAGCCGCTTGTTTTCCTCCTGTGTCCCCACCAGCCTGTCAGCAAACTCCTGCCAAATCACATCTGCCAGGCTGTTCCGCTCCTGGGCCAGCTGGTCCCTCACCTGCAGCAAGGCAGAAAAGTGACATCAGGGTGCTGACAGACACAGGGCAAAGTAGGCGGACGGAGCCAGGCAGAGCAGGCAGCAGGGAGAGAAGCTGGAGTCCCAGGCTCTGCTCCTCACCCACCTTCTGGATCTCCTCCGCCTCCTGCTCCTTGTGCTTCAGCAGGCCCTGCAGACGAATTATCTCCCCTTCCATCTCTGCCAGCCGTCCGTTCAGCTCATTGCAGCGCTCCTGCAGCTTCCGCTCAGACCTCTCCAGCTCCTGGAGCTCCACCTCATACTTGTCTCGGATCCTCTTAATCCTAACAGGAGGATAGGATAGGCAGCCTGGCTCAGCCCAGCGTTGCAGGGACCATTTGCCAACCACCTTTGTGCTGCAGGAGGGACAACACAGCAGCAAAGTAGGGATTTGCCCCATGGGAGATCCAGGGCTGTTTCCTCAGCAAGAGGAAAACTTCGCCCCTGCCACTGGCTCCTCCTCATGCTACTCACACCTGCAAGGTGCTTTCCAGAGAGGCACACACAGCTCAGGGGACAGGGAAAAGGGACCAGTCTGTGAGGAGTGGTGACTCGCAGGCTCCCTTCTCCCCCTGCCCCTCACCTGTTCTCTGCTGCCCTCTCACACTCCTCCTTGGCTGAGGACATGTCAGCCTCCAGGCGCTCGATCACCAGCTCAATCTCTCTGTCCCTCTCCTTCCTCACCTCCTCCCGCATCTCCTGTTCCCAGGAGAGCAGCCAGGCTTCCTGGGGACAGAGATGGCAAACACTGACTCACTCGGAGCCCAAGAGTGGCACCTTTGGAGAATGGCAGCCCTCGCTGTTACCTCCTTCTTCATATAGTTCGCCTCCCATGCCTGCTTCTCGAGCTCCAGCTGGTCCTTCAGCACCTTCACTTCTGCCTGGAGAGAGACAAGACAACAATTGCTCAGCTCTGGCGGCCCCGGCACCCCATGCTGGCTGGGAGCAGCCCCCAGCAGTGGTGGGGTCTGGGTCTCAGGGGTGCTGGCACACATCACCACAGCCACGTGCTGCAGACCAGACTGCTCACACTCCAGAACAGCAACCCAGGGCCCAGAGCTCAGGGGAAAACCAGACCTGATGTCGCCTCTCCTGCTCCTCCTTCTCCTTTGCATACTCCTCCTTCAGCGTCCTGGTGATGGCTGAGCTGCTCGCCTCCAGCTGCTGCCGCAGCTCCTCCAGCTCTGCTCTCTGCCTGCCCACACAGACCACAGCTCCCAACATCCGCACCAGCCCAGTCTCACCATCCCCTCCTCGGCCTGTTCCCCCTTGGACCCCCTCAAGCAACAGCCCTCTTCTCACCAGAGCCTGCCCTGGGGGAATCAGCCCTGAGCTTGGAGTTGGCTCTAGCCCTCGGCTGCCACGCAGGTCCTGCTGCTGGCCCTCTCACCTGGCCGCTTGCTGGCTGAGCCGCTCCTTCTCCTCCGCCACCTCGGCGTAGAGCCTGCGCCGCTGCTGCTGCAGCGCCTGCTCCTCCTGCTCCAGCTGCTGCTCACACCTGTGGGGCAGAACAGCCTCAGGGACATGCCTGGTTTTGGGCATTTGTCCACCTCTCCACCCTGACCCATCCCATCTGGTCCGATGCTGGAGGATGCCTCTGGTTCATCAGCATCTCCCACTTCAGGCTGGTGGAGAGAATGGGGCTGCTCCCCATGGATCTTAACTGCAAATATTAGGAACCCTCTGGCACGCAGGTACTGGATACCACCCCCATGCTGTGAGCCCCAAACCACCCTCAAGCCGCCCCCGGTGACAACATACCGCTGCCGGGCCAGCTCCTTCTCTCGCTCCAGCTTTCCCTGCAGCTCCTCCGCCTGCTGGTTGTAGCGTTGGGTGGCCCGCTGATCCGACTGCAGCAGCTCAGCCTCGTACAGCATCTTCAGCTTCCTGATGTCCTGCCTGTGCTTGGCAATGAGCTTCTGGATCTCCGGCTCCAGCCCTGGGGCAGCGGGAAGGACAGTTACTGCTTGGCCTTGGGACTGTCTGGACCCCAACACCAGTACCCTTGGCTCTGGCCAGGAGGTTGCCAATGTATCAAGCAGCAAAGAGGGGTTGGTTAGAAACCGGGGGGGACGCAGAGGCTTTCTTGCCCTCCAGCATCTGCCTCTACCAAGCACAAGGAGCAGGGACTGCCCACACTGAAAAGCTCTCTTCCAAGCTGACAGTAGCTTCTGCAAGCACAGCCCCTCTCCCAGATCAGCATGGATGGGACCCCTCACCAGCCCAACTCCAGTCACTGCCAAGGGAACTGGCCCATACCTTTCACAGTGATTTCTTTGATCTTTTTGGTTTTCTCATCAATCCCCTTCTCCCGCCTGCTTTTCTCTGTTGCAGTCATCAGTTCCTTCAGTTTCTTAATCTCCTGTTTGGAAGAAAACGGGAATGCTTCAGAGACAAGCTCTGGGAGAAAACCCCTGTTAGCTGAAGCCTGGCTGTTGAGAAGGAGGTCACAGGTGAGAGCAAACAGCCTGAGCTGTGCACAGATGATGCACACAGCCCTGGCCAGGCACATTCTTCCAGTGTCACCACCTCTCTCTCATGGGATGGGGCTGCTGCTGCTGCCCCACAGATGTTGAGCACAGGGGAAAAGAGCAAAACCCTTGGGAAAGCACTTGCTGGCTGAAACAGGAGAGCAGTTATGGAGGGGAGAAGAGAACTGGGGCTGCTGATGGTCCTTGCATGCAGAGCAGCCCATCAGCAGATACCAGGTTGTGTGTGAAGATGCTTCCTTCTCCAGCCTTCCCTCTCCCTGGCATGGAAAACCCTCCAACAGGAGGACAGACAGACAGGCATATCTCCTAGCAATGTGGTACCACTGCAGAACAAGTTCCTACAGCACCCCAAAACACTTAAAAGACTCAAAGGTTGCTCAGCCACTGCTCTCACTTCCTCCTCTGCCTGCATTTATCTCCTTGGCTCTCCTCTCCAGCATAAAAAGCTGGAGAAACACTCAGGTCCTGCTGCTTGAAACTCTTCCTCAGCTCTCCCACCAGCAAAAACTGGTCAAAGCGCTCAGCAATGTGCTTCTGTGCTGGAGTTTCTGGTGAGGAAGGCCCAGCCTGGCCAGAAATGGCTCTGTTACGGCCTAGGTAGATGATGTCTGCATGCAGGATGTGGACACATCACGGCTCTGGAGGGTGAGTGTGGGCTGCACACCCAGAGGCTCATTACGCAGAGGAGTGGGGAACAGCAGGGGCCACCTGCACAGAACAGGACTTGTTCTTAGGGAAAAAATCAGGAATATCAGCATGGGAAGATAGGGATAGCCTAAAGGCACCAGCTGAGCATGTGGCCTGGGGAGATGGGGTGAAGGGGCTCCTTCATGGGGCTGACTCTGCTGCTGAGCAGAGTTCCCAGCCCAGCCCAGCACTGCTGCCTGCAGGTGTCTGCAGAGCCAGAGCAGGTCAGGGTGCCAGAGCAGAAGGGCAGGGCACAAAAAAGAGCAAAGACTGCATTTACCTCACAAAAAGGGCCCAAAGTGCTCCAGACCTGGGGAGAAAAAAAGGAGGGGACGGAGAGAGAAGGGGAATTGTGGAGTCATGGCGGAGAGGGCAGATGGGAGGGGAGAAAGCCAAAAACAAATGGCCAAATATGTACATGGGAGCACAGGGAAGGAGTTCCATGGGAGCAAGGAGTGGCACAGCCAAACTGGGCAGGTACACAGATGTGCCAAGGGCCTGGCGGCACCACCACCAGCAATGACAGCTCTGGGATGGGGACACAGGCAGCCCTGCCAGGGGCTGAGGACCTGCTCTGGCAATCAGGGACCTCACAGGGACAAATATCACTCAGTAGCTGTCCCCCACCATGCAGAGGAAGCAGGGAGCTGTACGGCAGAGCCGGGAGCCTGGCTCACCAGGAGCAGGGACAACAAAGGGGCTGCAGAGCAAACATAGCAGTGGTTCCCAGCTCTGCTGCCTGGCTGTGAGCAGGGAGCAAAAGGTAATGGAGGCATCTCCTTTGTCCTGTGCAGGCAGCAGCAGCAAAACTAGTCCAATACCTGCATAGAAAGGGGCTCCTCCAGACTCCAAGGACAGCAACACTGCGCTGGCTTCTTCCTCTCAGCTGGGCTCAAAACTCAAGCTTAAATAGTAAGGTCAAGTGAGCGAAGTGAGCCTGGGCTTTGTTTAAGGGAGAGCGGACTCAGTGCAAATGCCTGCCCGACTCCAGAGCCCTGGGCACCAGCTCGGCTGCAAGGCTGAGGGCGAGCAGGGACCGGGGCAGCAGGGACAGGATAAGCCCTGTGCAGAGTTGCAAGCCAGCAGCGCTGCCTTCCTGCCAGGCCAGCACAGGGCAAGCCAAGCTGTCACCATTTGGGGGACAGAGAGGTCTTTGCACGCTCCCGAGGGAAGCTGCCAGCCAGCTCCCAGGAGCAGCCAGCACATCCCAGAGCGGAGCCCCAAGGCATGGACCCCACTGTGCAAGCTTGCCCGGGAACAGCCCTCTCTTTGGGCGCAACAGCCCGGTGGAACCCAGAGAGGTCTGTTACTATCATGCACCCCCTGTTCCTTCATAATCTTGTCCCCACTCAGCTCCAAGAGCATCCCTGCTCCTGCAAAGAGGGCTGGAAGTCGTCCAGCTCAGAAGGATGTGGCCACAGGTATAAATTCATCTGCGGCATCAGGGTTGTGCTGGCACCTGCTTTCACCTCTGCCAAAAAGAGACTTCCCTTGCCACCCCCCAGCCAGGGGACAGTTCTGTCTGGAGTAGGACTTGTGGGATGGGTCTTCCCAAGCAGAGCCCTTGGGAGTTGACTCTGTCATTTGGTCAGACCCATGCGCCTGGCTTTGGGCAGCAGAGGACACCAGTCTCTTGGGGAAACAAGGCAAACCCCTGCGGGTGACAGGGACTTTCTGTGCACAGAGGAGGGCTCTCCAGAAAAACTGGGAGCAAAACCTCTGGCTGTGGCAGGTCCTCTCTCCCCTTCCCCCCCCCTCACCAGCTTGTGCTGCTCCTGCATCTGGGTGATTTTCTTGCTGTACTTCTGGTCCACTCGTTTCAGTCCAGCTACCACAGCTTCACAATCCTCACTCAGCACCTTCTTATCATTAATGAGCTGCACAGGGCAAAGAGGAGGCATCAGTCAGCCAGGCAAGGTACAGCAACCTCTGCTTCTGGCTTCGGAAGCATCAGCCTAAGTTGGGATGGGAGATCACCTGATCGATGAAGGCCAGATGTCTCTGGATAGCTGCCTCATGCTGTTCCCTCTGCAGCTTGAGCTGGTGGCCAAGCTCATTCTCAGTCTGCTTGATGTGCCGGACAATCATTTCCCTATGTTGAACCTTTTGGATGTACAGGAGAAATACTCATGAGCTATTGAGAGGGAGAAGCTACACCAGCCCCAGCATGAGTACAGAATATAACTACTGAACCTGAAAGGCACTGTCAGGTTACGACAAGAAGAAACAAAGCTAAATCCCAGTCCCTGGTACCCACTCCTCCTGTGATGCTGCCAGAGAACATTCAAACCCTCGTGGGACAAAGGGAAAGAGGATTCAGCCCTGGCCCTGACCAAGCAGGAGGAACAGGCACTGATTTCTTCTCTCTGGTGACCAATGACAGGACTCAAGGGAATGGCAGGAAGATGCCAGGGTTTAGGTTGCATTTTAGGAAAAGGTTCTTCACTCAGAGGATGGAGGAGCACTGGAACAGCTCCCCAGAGAAGCAGTTACGTCGCCAAGCCAGACAATATTGCAAAAGCATTTGGACAATGCCCTCAGACACACGGTGTGAATATTGGGATTCTCCTATGCAGGGACAGGAGTTGAACTCAATGATCCTTGTAGGTGCCTTCCAACAAGTCATTCTACAATTCTATGACAAGCACTTCTGGAGCAGCCAAGGCACCTGCCAGGGAGGGGAGCTTGAGGAAGGTTCTCAAATCAGGGCAGCAAGGAGAAATTAGAGCAAAGCCCACATCAGACTGAGAAGGACCTTGCAGATCTTTCCCATGCTAACAGGGACTGGGACTATGGCATGCCCAGCAGCCTCTGGCCCTCCACCTCCTCAGCATCAGCTTCAGGAACGCTGCACTGCTTTGCTGGGGACACAGATGGGAAGCCTTATTCACAGAGCCCTGATTTTGTGCTTCAAAGCCACTGCTCCAGGAAACATCTGCTGAGGGCTTTTGGTCTTCATTCCCCAGCAAGCAAGAACATCTGGCTCACACACCAGGGCCGTCTGCAGCAGGCTGATGGTTCGCTCCTTCTCCTCCACTTCCAGCTTCAGCCTCATGATGGAGCTTCTGACCTCTGTGGCAAAAGCCGATGCCTGCTCCAAGTGAGCCAGCTCTTCTTCTGAGAGGAGATCCTGACACAGGGAAAAAAGGATTAGAAGGAGGTGAAGACCATCTGGAAGGAGGACAAGGAGACTGGAGACCTTTCCCACCAGCATCTCGCACCACCTCTGCATTACAAACAGGCTCTCGCTTCAGCACTCACCTCCTGCTGCGTGGCCGAGGCAGCAGACCAGGGCCTCTCCTGTTCAGACTTCTCCATCTCATCCAGGAAACTGATGATGCTTTGGAGCTTGGCCTCTGAGAGCAGGGCCCCATCCTCAGGGACCCCTGGGGAGTGGTTCAGCTTCCCAAACTTCTCCAAGTTATCAGCAGTCAAGGAATTGGAGCTGGGCTCCTGCTGGGTAGACACAGCTCTGAGTGAGTAGCCAGGGGAAGGCTCCAGAGAAGAGGTCATAGCTTTTCCCCACCACTGGAGCCCAGTCCTCCCACCGCATCCCAGTAACCAGCCTTATCCTTTGGGCTAACTCTGCTCCCACCACAGCCCTCATAGAACCTTAGAATCGTGTGGCTGGAAAAGATCTTTGAGGTCACTGAATCCAACCATACCTGTGCACTACTAAATCAGATCCCTGAGCACCTCATCTGTCTGTCTTTTAAACAGCTCCAGGGATGGTGACTCCATCACTTCCCTGGGCAGCCTCTGCCAGTGCCTGAGAACTCTTTCAGTAAAGAAATTTTTCCTGATGTCTAATCTGAAACTCCCCTGGTGCAATTTGAGGCCATTTCCTCTTGTCCTATTGCCTGTCACCTGGGAGAAGAGACCAATATCCACTTCTCTACAACCTCCTTTCAGGGAGTTGTAGACAGTGATGAGGTCTCCCCTCAGCCTCCTCTTCTCTAGGCTAAATCACCCCAGTTCCCTCAGCTGCTCCTCGTAGGACTTGCTCTCCAGCCCCTTCACCAGTTTCTTTTCCCTTCTCTGCACAAGCTTCAGCACCTCAATGCCTTTATTGTAGTGAGGGGCCCAAAACCTTCACACAGTTTTGCTCCTCCTTGCAGGTGCCCCAAGACCCAGCTGCACCGAACTCCTCCGTTGCGTGACCCACTGCGTTTCTCACCCTCCACCCCCCAGCCAGCACTGGGAGAAGGCAGCCCACAGGGGAACCCATCGCTGCCTGGGGATGGATGCCACCAGCCTCAGCCCTTTGCCTACCCCATCTGTCCAGGCATATCTGTCCTTCCTGAAGGCCTTCGGTGGGGGCAGCAGCTCTGGCTCTTCTTCCAACAGCCTAAGCGTGTCCAGCAGCTCACTGAGCGTGGCCTTGGACTGAGCAGTCAGCACCGTCTCCAGGTCCTCACCGCTCGTCTCTCTGGAGCTCACATCCTAGGGAAAAGACAACACACTTTGCAGTAGAATAGTTTGCCAGATCCCCCCAGAAGTAAACAAAGGCTCCAAAGCTGCCCTGGTAGAATAGCTGGTGCCGGGAGCTCCACAAGGCAAAGCCAGACCCACCTGCAGCTTGTCCTCCGCCCCAGCATCCTGCGAGGGCATGAAGCCGAGCTCTGCGAAATCGCTTTCTTCTGGCTCTGCAGCTACCGAGTGGGAATTGGCCTCTGCAGGAACCAGACAGTTCTCAGACACTTGCAACAACCAGTCCCTTCAATGCAGCTCCCCAGAGTGAGAACCACCCCTCCATCACCCTCCTTCCCCTTCATGTCGCACACAGAAGGAGAAGGAACATTGGAAACCTGGAGAAGGGACTCACCAGCATTATTTGCTTTGGTGATGCTGCTGGCTGGACTGACGTTCCTTACAGAAGCAGTTTTGGCAGGCTTCTTCTTTGCTACCCTCCTGCTCTCCTTCACCAGCGTAAGCTCTTCTTCTGCCAAGCACTTTGCATCCAAAGCCTTTTGGGCCCTTTTCTGGTGCAGCTCCTGTAGGGATAGAGAAGCTGTCAGCATCCTGCCCAGCACAGGGTGTGTTCTGACACATCCCCACACTCCTTCAGGTGCCAGCAAGGGCCTGGGAAACAGCAATAACCCACACACATGCTGCTGAAGGGTTAACAAGGACGACTCTCCAGAAAGGGAAAGCACAGGACCAGCAGCTCTGCTCTTCCCAGCTCTTAGCAGAGGGGAGGCCTGGCCAGGGTCCTGCCAGCTTCACATGTGAACAAGGGCTGTTCACATGCCCCTGTGCCATGCCTTTGCCGCTCCGTAAAGGGCCTGCAAATCCCAAGGGCCAAGCCCCATGCAGTGCAGCGACGCCGCAGTGCCCAAGGGACTGCCTTAGCCGAGTTTTGGGAAGTCACTAGCACGTGTTCACAAGCTGTTGCAGCATTTTGCTGTCCTCTGGCTGCTCACTGCTGTGTCTCTCTTGACTCCCCCAATCCAAAATTATTCCATTTAGGGCAAAGAGAAACTGGGAGTTTTAAAAACATCTCCAGCTACACTGCAAGCCAACACGCAACTCTCCATCGTCTGTGCCAGCCCCTCATCTGTGCCCCAGGAGCGCCAGCACCTTCCTGCTGCAAAGAGGGCTGCAAGAACAGGGTGCAGACAGTGAGGTGCCTCCTGCCAGTGGGTACAACATAGAACTGAGACCACCCAGAGGAACTCCACTCCTGAGAAGGGTCCCCTTTCCAGGGCATTCTAGTCCTTGGCCACTCCACAGAGCTGCAGTTCTCCCAGTTTCAACATCATCACCCTTTTCCCAAAAACTGGATGGAAAACAGTGCTGTCTTCACAAGCTCCGAATGAGCTGCCAAGGCTTGGCAGGAACACAACGGGAAACTGCTCTATGGCACCTCCAGCTCCGCAGGGAGCACTCCATTTCCAAGGCTGGCTCTAATTCTGCTTTGTGCAAAGCCCCATGAGATGCTGAGCAGAGGCCCTCCTGCTGCCTCACAAGGAGATGCCAACAAACTGGTCTCACACAGGCCACAATGCCCTTGCCTCATCCCTACCTGGATGGCAGTGCGTCGGGCCAGACGTGCCTTCTCCTCTCGGATCTTCCGGCGTTCCTCATCCTTCTTCTCCTGCAAATCCAGGATATTCCCTTCCTCCATCTGCTGCTGCCTTTCCTTCCAGAAAGGAGAGTAAAGCAAATGTTACCAAGAGCTTTCCAGCACCCACCACCCACAGCAAAGAAGTGGGAAGGCATGCAGCACACCTGAGGTCACCCCATATCCAGACTTTCTGTCCCCCCAAACCTGTCCTCTGTGCAGGTGAAGAGCCCTCAGAAAGGCTCCACTTTAGAGCAGCTTATTTTCTTTAGATACTAAATGCAATTATTAGTCATCTGGGTCTGAAACCAACGAAGTGACAAGGCTTAAAAATAGACTCTTCACATGCAAGAGCTACAGTACTTTTTGTTATTGGGATAAATAATTGAACACAAAGACACACAAATAGCTGCAGATGACTCGTCACTCGCTAATGAGCCAGCTCATTACTGATTCGCTATGATGAGCTGAGACAGGGCATCCCTCCTCTGGCCATCAGCGTGCCTGAGACAATAAGAATTCAGCAGGATTTTGTGTGCTGCTGCCAAGGTCTGTCTGCTCGCAGCCAAAGGGAGATGGGGAGACCAGAGCTGTGCAGCGCTGGGCCCCAACTCCCCCTGGAACCAAATCTATGCATCTCTGCGGGGATGGGACCCTCCTCAGCACTCTGGACTCCAAAGGGCTGGCTAAATGGAAAGCCAAAGCCCCCTCATCTGACAATTCAGGTCTCAGTTTAAGGGTCTGGCAGCCAAAGGGACTCAAATTCCCCCATCAGTGAGGCAAACAGGACACAGGTGTCAGTGAAGTCTGCACAAGGCAGCATCAGGACTGACCTCCCTTTTGGAAGCCAACAAACGCCCCAGAGCCGCAGCTCCCGCCTTGTGCCGCTGCGAGTGGCGTCGGTACCAGCGCTGGATGGTGATGGCAGCCAGGTTCACCTGCTGGATGAACCTGTGGGGAGAGCATCAGCGTAGCCCCAGAGTCCTCCTCAGCCTCTGGACAGGCAGCACCACCCCATCCTGCACCAGCACAGCACCAGCTGCTCACCCATGGCACCAGGACCTGTTCTGTCCCCTCACATCCCGATTCAACCAGGCCCTCTCCCAGGATGACATCTGAGGTGGGAGGAACTTGTGCCTTTGATGAGGACAACTCAAAGAGCAGAGCCAAATGACAGGGAGGGCAAATCAGCCACTATGGGTGCACTAAGAGGGGCCCTTCCTGAATCTGGAGCCCCACAGGACAAGGATAAACTAGCACCACCTCCCCTAGAGCTCATCCCTCCGGCCTCTTCCCACCAACCATTTCACACCAGCTCCACCTCACCTCTCTGCCTCCTCCTCAGTCACCTCCTTCCTCTGGGGCAGGCTGCTGTTGTTGTTGTGGGTCATGATGTTGTTGCTGGAGAAATTCTTCTGAGATTTCACAAAGCTGCTGCTTTCGCTGTCCTCGTTTGATGTCGCTTTGATAACATTGCTAAGGAAGAAGATGAAGCTGCTTGGTACCATCCTACTCCATCCCATGTCACTTCAGCACGTGAATACAGGGTCAGCTCAGCCCCCAAGCCATGACCTCATCACACTTACTTGAGGGAGCTGGGTGCCTGGTTGGAGCTTTTAGGTGCAGGTTCCTTCTCAGCAGTGGAGTAGTTGTTGTGCACCATGGTGGTGACACAGTTGCCCATCGTGCCCTTGCTGCTTCTTTTGTGGAGAGATGAGGCATTAGGACTTGCCGATTCCAAAGGGGATGGCATGCAGCACAGACTTTCTCTGCATAGCAACCCTCAACCCAACCATGACCGTCTGGAGCAGCCCCTGAGGCGAGGAGCAGGTGAGGGCTCACAAGTGACCTGACCGCTTCTCAGTAGCTATTCCAGGTGCACAGACACAGCCCAAGCAGACCTAACAGTGTGGGCTATTCTACACCCAGTCTTTGCTTATGACTTTTCTGGCTTTAAGGGGTTCAAGTTTTACTCATTCCCTTTCCTAGAGCAAGAGCAGCCTCTCCCATGCATCTATTGAGCTCTTGTGCAGTTTCCAGAGGCATCCTGGCCAGCCAACCCAGCACACTATCACCCATCTGCCCCAACAGAGGCAGAGCACCCGCATCCTCTCAACTGCCCAGGTGTTTTCTCCCAACTCCAGACTGGTACAGTGACACCCCTCCTACCTGTTGTTGGCGGTGAAGTTGGCAGCCAGGAGCACAGTGGCTTCCTTCCTCCTCATGCCCGCTGGCGGCTCAACTCCATGGGAGCTGGAGGGGCCTGGGAACGCTCTCGGCTGATCATCCTGCCACAAAGACCACAGGTATAAACACAGGCAAGCACCAAACCCATGTTCTCATCCACCACGCTCTCCCTTCAGCAGCCAGCTTCTCCCACACACAAGAAACCTCTGTTTCACAGCAGGATTTGCCTGCACCTCTGTCTGCCTCCACCAAAAGCCAGGAGCACAGAGGTGATGGGCCAAAAGCCCTGGGCCAGAGATAAGAACAACACAAGCCCGAGGACCAGCTGAACACGTTGGCCATTCAAATCACACCAGCTTTGCCTGCAGGCTGAGGAAGGACCAGCCTGGCCATCAGGCCCCAACCTTGGGCCTCCTCCACAAACCCAGCCAGGCAGAGCTGACTTAGCTTACGTGTCCCAGGACCTCCCCATTCTCACCAAGATGTTCCATGTGGTTTTCTTTTCCGGGGACGTTTTGCTTAGGCTGGTTGGTTTCTTTCTTTCTCCAGAACCACTCTCCAAGAAGGTCTGGAAGTCTCTGCTCTGCTCTGAGCTTCAGCCCGAACCCAGGGAAGGCAGAGAGGAGGAAAGAACATGTGTTCTGGAGTTAATATTGCATGCAGACAAACAAGGACACAACAGCGATAGCAGGATTCTCATCCTGCACAGGCTGCTGTCAGCAGGGCACTGACAACACGCACAGCACAGAGCTGAGGAACACCTCGTGCCTGCCATCGTGACATGGGAAAGAAAAGGGCTGGAGAGTCATTTCACAGCCACAAAACCTATGAGTGATTTGGTTTTTACAAAGATTTAGACTTCAGCACGATGCATGGTGATAGAATATATTAAAGGAAGGGGCACAGGGCAACGAGAGAATGGAAAATCACGATTCAGAGACAGCCCTGCAAGGTCACTGGAGACAGAAGGAGTTGCATCTCCTAACACACCGCAGCTACAGTCTGGAGGGTCCACAATGGGCTGTTGTAAGTGAACAGTCCTGTTCCTTGGAATTAAATTGAGTGTCCTTTGTGTCACAGTCTTCCCTGCCACAGAAATATGCTCTGTTTCTCCAAAATACTAATCACTTCCCCTCAAAAAACCCCAGATAAAAACAGACCTTGTTTTCCCAAGGCTAGGTTGTAACCCTCAATGTGCATAACAAAGCTTCATGTACAGCTTTGAAAGGCTCGGTTTCCCTAACAGGACAAGAAAGAGCAGACAGATCGGTGGGGTTTCATGGTGCCATCCATGGGACAGACAGACACTGGCTGGTGGCTGGAGCTGTACCTGTGCACGCTGTTCACCTGCTGGTTAACCTGGGTGGTGCTGTTGGACCTCCGGAGGTTGTTCATGGCCCGGGATCCTGCAACTTCCTGCAGAGCAGAGAGTGCTAAATTCAGTAGCAATGTTAAGGAGAAGCACGGGCAGGCGGAGCTGGGATGGCTGGCCTAAGCTGCCCCTGTGAGTCAGGCATCCTAAAATAGCACTGCTAGTGGTGCTCCCCTTCCACCCAGCCCTGACACGATGTTTCCAATATTCGCACGGCCTCTCCTTGAGGCAGCACGCAATGACACCTTGCTCCCTTTCAGCCCGACCGTGCTCATTACCTGCCCTGGGAATGAGCAAGAGGGAAAGGCTGCCAAGGCAGCAGAAAGCATGGAGACTCCACTAATGGATCTTCACAGAGCCCAGCAGAACCTGGGGCTCATTCACTGACTCACAGAAACCCCTACTCAGCGAAACACCAAGTCCTGGCTCCTGCTGGTCACAGTGCTTGGAAATGGAGAGTGCTTGGAAAGGCACAGGCCAGGCCTGGAAACATCACGGCATCCAGCAGCAGATCGCAAGAACTTGGGAGTTTACAGAAGGAAATCAGCACAGGGAGGTGAAGGACAAGGAAGGGAAAAGAGTGAAGCTTCTCTATTTGCTCTTCTGCATACACTAACACATTGAGAAGAGATCTAACGAGCAGCTGCTCGCTGAGGACAATCAGATTTGGAGAGAGCACATGGCATGGCATCACCCAGATCTGCAGCTCCAACTGGCACCTGGACCAGCCCCATTCCCCTCTCCTGAAGGCTGTTCCCCACAAACCCCCAGCCCTGCCACACACTGCCAGGGGGAACCAGGGCCCTTCCCAGGGCCACCTCTCACCCCAGACTGCACTTCGTAGCCCAGTGTGGGAGAGCCAGCATGCATCAAGGCATCCCACAGCCTGGACACATGCACCTCCCTGCCCCGAGCAGCAGGGATGAGGGATTTCTCCTGCCTAGGACTCACCAGAGCGTTCCTCTTGGGTTTCCCATCGGCAGTGACTGAGATGGAGCGCGCCATGTGCTTGGCAGGAGAAGCACTACCGGGGCGTCGCAACAGTGGGGCAGGAAGGCCTGTCAGGCTCAGATCCCCGCTGTCCGCACCGACGCCCTGGAAGGAAGAACTACTTCGGGTGCTCTTCATGCTCGAGCAGACAGAAGGGGCCCTGGAAGCACAGCACAGATGGAGAAGTGAAGGCACGGAGAGCACATCCAGCCTTGTGTTGCAGGGAAACCACATGCTCTGCTCCCAGCTGCCTCCTACAAACGCCAGCTCACAGAGCCAGAACCATTGTCAAATGGGACAAAACACCTTCCTCTGTATTTTCACACAACAGTTCACAGAATCATGGAATCTTTGGGTTGGAAGGGACTTCAAAGCCCATCCAGTTCCAACCTCTCCTGTCATGGGCAGGGACACCTCTCACTGGATTGGGGGCTCCAAGCCTCATCCAACGTGGCCTTCAACACCTCCAGGGATGGGGCAGCCACCACTTCCCTGGGCACCCTATGCCAGGGCCTCTCCACCCTCATCATGAAGAATCTCTTACTAATGTCTAATATAAATTTTCCCTCTTCCAATTTAAAGCCATTCTCCCTTGTCCTATCACTACAGGCCCTTCTAAAAAGTCCCTCTCCAGCTTTCCTGCAGCCCCTTTCAGTACTGGGAGGCTGCTCTAAGGTCTCCCCAGGGCCTTCTCTTCTCCAGGCTGAACAATAACCCCAAAAACAATGACCTGGCTCCAGGGGAACTCCTCAGTGCCCAGCACCAGCAGCCACCTCCTCATTGATTTGCCCTAACACCCCATCCCATGTCCTGGTGCCCCACTTACAAGACAGGATACCTGCTCCGAGGCCGGCAGATGGCTAAGACAGAGGAGAAAAACCCTACTCCCTACACTGGGCTCCTTCTTTCCATATCAACTGGGGCTGGGAGAGGATCACACAAACCCAGATCAGCCCTTTCTGCTAAGACCATGGGTTCAGCTCATCCACCGATGCTGAAGCAGCAACCAGGCAGCTCCTATGGGATCCTTCCCCCATCAAGCGCTCCCAGTCCCTGCCAAGGAGCCACTCAGAAGCAGCTGTTCCCTCTCAGCGGACACAGAGTCTCCTTCCCAGTCCTGGAGGCAGCACACTGCCCGCTTTACAATCATAGAATCGCTTGGTTGGAAAAGACCTTTGAGATCACTGAGTCCAACCGTACCTGTCCATTACTAAACCAGATCTCTGAGAAACTCAACTGCCCGCCTACCTTTTAAACACCTTCAGGGATAGTGACTCCACCACCTCCCTGGGCAGCCTCTGCCACTGCCTGCAACCCTCTCAGTGAAGAAATTTTTTCTTATGTTCATTCTGAACGTCCCCAGTGCAACCTGAGGCCATTTCCTCTCCTCCTACTGCCTGTGACTTGGGAGATTTACCCCCTTTGCACCCCCTCTAGGATCTGTCGCTCTCGCCTAGAAAACTCTAAGGCCACATCGCTTTATTTCTTTACACAGCACAAAACACCCCTAAATCCACCATTCCCCAACAGCTCCGGTTTCACCGTGCCTTGGAGCTTGGCAATGCCTCGGCCTCCAGCAGTCCAGGTAAACAAAAGCCTCTCGATGGAAACGGAGGGGAAAACTCCAGGATAAAAGGCCACTGAGGGCCAGGCCCCGCGGTTGCAGGTCCAGTTCAAGATCCCAAGGCCTCAGATCCCAACCCCAGGCCCCACACAGAGAGCGGAGGCGACACAGATGAGGGGCACGAGCAGAGGGGGGATGAAGGTGGGAGAAAGGCACAAAGGAGGGAGAGGAAGAGCCAGAGGGGGACAAAAGGGGTCCAGAGGAGGAACCAGAGGAGGGACTGTTGCGGGGGGTGGGCCCAAAAGGTTGAGAGGAGCACAGAGTGGGGCCAGGAGGGCCCAGAGGGGAGGCAAGGAACAGGGACCAGAGAGGGGGAGAGGAGGGGCACGAGGGGAGCCCAGTCTGGGGGTGAGAAGGAATGAGGAGGGACCACAGGGCGAAGGGGGAAACAGAAGGGGGCCCGAAGAGGGTGAGGAGGGTGAAGGGGGACAAGGAGGGACCAGAGGTAGGGCACGAGGAGGGTGAAGAGAAGGGGGGAGAGGAGAGGGGCACAGAGGAACCAGAGCAGGGTCAAAGGGGGAACCAGAGAAAGGCACAGAGGGGTGGGGAAAGGCCCAGAACGAAGGGGGAGGGACACAGAGGGAGAGAGAGAAGGAACAGAAGGGAGGAGAGGGACCAGGATCAGGAGGGTGAAGGGGAACCAGAGAGGGGTGAGGAGTGCAAGGAGGGACCAGAGAGGGATAAGGGGGGGGGGGAAGTGGGACCAGAGGAGGGGGGCACAGAGAGGGAGGGCGAGAAGGAACCAAAAGTGGTGAGGAGGGCGAGGAGGAATGGAAAGACCAGAGGGGGGTTGAGGAAGAAGCAGAGAGGAGGGAGAGAGAAGGAGGACACAGAGGGACCAGAGGGGGGCGAGAAGGGTGGCACAGAGGGGAAGTAAAAAGGGATCGAGGAAGGACCAGAGAGAGGAGAGGATGGATTGGGGGGACAGATGGATGGACCAGAAGGGGGCGAGGAGGAAGCACCGAGGGTGAGTCCGGGGCTGGGGCTGTTCCCTCGGTCTCACCCGAGGTGCTGGCGTCTCCCCTTAAAGCGCTCCGTTACCGGTTCCCCTACCCCGCGCCCCGACCCCAAAGAGCCGCGCGACCCCTACCGCTGCCGCTCGCCCTGCGCCGCCCCGCCCGCAGCCATTGGGCGGGCACTCGGCGGAGGTGGCCAATGGGGTTAAGAGGAGCTGGCAGAGGCGGGCGGGGATTGGCTGAGACGGAAAAGGGGGCGGGAGGAGGCGGGGCTTGAAGAGCGAAGGGAGGGCCACGAGGGGAAGAGGCGGGGCTTGAGCAGTGGCGGGGAGGGAGCTCTGGGGCAGGGGGCGAGATGTGGGGCAGCGATGGAGCCATGGGGCAGGTGGGGAGCTGTGAGGCAAGGAGACCTTGGGGGGGGGAGCTATGGGTCAAGAGGAGCTATGAGGCAAAGGGGCTGGAGGAGCTTTGGAGCTGGTGAGGGTCTGTGGGGCAGAAGTAGCTGTGGGACAGGGGGAGCTGAGGGGTGATGGAGAGCTGGGGGTCAAAAGGAGCTGTGGGGCCGGGGGGGAGCTTAGGGGCAGGAGGAGCTGCGAGTCAAGAGGAGTTCTAGAGAAGGGATGGAGTGGTGGGGCAGGGGGAGGAGCTGGGGCACAGGCCCCACAACTGGCACAGGAAGAAGCCACGAGTTCCCATGCCTGAGAGTGGGGTTTATTGGCTGGGCCTCCCCCCACCCCACAGGCACTGGGGAGCACCTAGGACCCTCCGGGGTCCCCAACTGCCCCCAGGCCCCCTGCACAGCCCAGCTGAGTGAGGGGGGCTCCAGCAGCTGGACCCTTTGGCTCCGGAAAAGCAGGATTTGGGGCAAAATGCTCCTTTGCTTTTCCTGATCCAGGTGCCAGAGCAACTCCTGGAGGTCCATAGCCCAACAGTCCTGCAGGGAGGGAGAACAAAGCTCCGCTACGCATTGAGGAAGGCGAAGGCCGATGGCTGCTGGCTGCCCTCTGCATCCATCTGTCTGTCCTGGGGCTGGGATAGTGTCCGTGGCTCTGCCAGCGGAGAGTCCGGACACAGCACCGTGCTGGGATGGGCCACCAGCTCCATGCCAGCAAAGAGGGAGAGGCTGCTGTCCCCTGGGAGCCTGCTTGTTGCCTCCGGCTCGCAGGGACATGCTGGCATTGTGGCAACATTCTGCCCAAGGGGCTCTGCTTCCAGCCTCTGCTCCTGGGATGGCACGGGGAGCGGGGTTGCGCTCAGCGGGGTGAGGAGGCTCTGGCTGCCCAGGAGTGGGATATCCGTCAGCAGGTCCTGAGGACTCGGTGCTGAGCCTGCTGAGAGGTCCGAGCCCGGGCGTGTGCTTTTTGGGGAAGGCTGGTGTCTGCAGAGCGCCTCAAACTGCCGCAGGATCTGGAAGAAGGGTAGGAGAGAGTGGGAGTGAGAGCAGCATCGGGGGGCACCTTTTCCCAGCGCCAGGAATCCATGCTGACATCCCCTCCCAAGGCTCAGCCTGGGCTGGAAGGGAGCATCCCCAGTCCCAGGAGAGGTCAACAATTCCCACCCCTTTAGGACACACAGATGCACTCCCAAGCAGTGTGTGTCCCTGAGAAAGGGCAGCCCAGTTCCCAGGACCCCCTGCTTTAGGGAGGGGTCACAGGAACATCCCAAGAGTCACCTTGGTTGCCCGGTTGGCGACAGGGCCAGGGCTGCCTTGGCTGAGCTGCTGCAGGTGCTGCCGCGTGGCAGCAAAGATCTGGTCCAGGGAGAGCAGGTCGGAACACATGAGGGAGGAGATGGCGCACATGGACCTCTGTGGGGAGGAGAGCACAGCTGAGCCTGGAGGACACCGCAACAGCTCAGTGGTGCTTCTTCCCCACCTTAGCCCCACCGGCATCTTGGCCTGTATCAGGAACAGTGAGGCCAGCAGGACCAGGGCAGTGATTGTGCCCATGGACACAGCACTGGTGAGGCCACACCTTAAATCCTGTGTTGAGTTTTGGGCCCCTCACTCCAAGGAAGACATTGAGGGGCTAGAATGCATCCGGAGAAGGGGAACAGAGCTGGGGAAGGGGCTGGAGAACAAGCCCTACAAGGAGCAGCTGAGGGAAATGGAGCTGTTCAGCCTAAAGAAAAAGAAGCTGAGGGGAGACCTCATCGCTGTCTACGACTGCCTGAAAAGAGGTCCTAGCATGGTGAGTGCTGGTCTCTTCTCCCAAGTGACAGGCAGGAAAATGACAGTAGGAAATGGCCATAAGTTGTGCCAGGGAAGGTTCAGATTAGACACTAGGAAAAATTTCTTCACTGAAAGGGTTCTCAGACTCAGGGAGTTGGTCGAGTCTCCATCCCTGGAGGTGTTTAAAAGCTGGGCAGTGAGGTGCTCAGGGCTCTGGTTGAGTACTGGACAGGTACAAATGGACTCGGATCTCAAAGGTCTTTTCCAAGCAAGCAATTCTATGGTCCCCCTGCGGCAGCCTGCACTGCCACGCTCACCATGCGGACACTGTCCTGGGGATCCTCCAGCGCCCGGCTGAGCAGCTCCAGCACCACCTCGCAGTTCAGCAGCCCACACCTGCCCAACAGGGAGCATTACAGCTATGCCAAGAGTGGGCAGCCCTTCTGCCTGGCAGCATCTCAGCTGTGGAAGCCCAGGCCAAGGTGGCCAGGGGTTGAAAAGGGCTTGGGCTGCCCCTCAGAGCCCCCACAGCACCCATGGAGCGTCCACCTTGGGTACTTACTCCTTGAGAAAGTGCTGTGCTTCCTCCCTGGTGAGGAAGACCCTGGCACCATGGGTCAGGGCCGACACCAGGCTCACCTCCCGCACACAGTCGCCCAGGCTGTCAGTGTCCGCCCTGTCCAGGAAGAGGTCTCAGTGGGGCTTGGAGCTGGCCCTAATCCCACCAGGATTCCCATGCAGATCCTCCTGGGAGTCCCTCCCAAACCCATTCCCACCCATGGGCTGCCTGGGCCAGGAGGCCAAACATCCCAGGAGGAATCCAGCCAGCAGTACCAAGGGATTCTAGATTAACGATGTGGAAAACAAGGGAGAGGAGGGAAGCACCTCAGAAGGTCCCAGAGGATGGGGAACTCCCCTGGCCCGCTTTCTCACCTCTCAGCCATGTGTGCCAGCTCCCGGCTGGCCCCGGAGTGGCTGTCGCTGCCCGATTTGCTGCAGGAGTCCGAGGTGCGGCTCAACTCGCCGTTCCCCTGCGAGGAGTCCTGGGAACTGTGCCCGCTGTCCGCCTCCTCCCAGCCACCGCCGGCCAGCCCTGGCTGGTGGCTCACTGCCAAGACAGCAGCGGGGAAGTGGGGACCCCCAAACCAGCCCCAGTGCCCCGTGGGGAGCCCCAGCAGCCAATAGCCACCCCGGCCTCACGGCGCATGGACCCACCTCGGGTGCTGTGTGGTGCAGCAGCTGCTGGGGGCTTCACGGCCCCAGCCAGGCTCCTGGTGGGAGAGGGGGCTCTCACGGGTTGGTACGAGTCCTCATGGAGCTCCATGCAGCGAGGCCGGGGCTGTGCCGGAGAGGGGAGCACAGCATGGGCCACCGCTTCGGCCGCTCGCTGGATGGAGCTCAGCAGGGATTCCCCTGGAGAAGCTGTGGGAAGCACAGGGCGTTGAGAGCATCCCAAGTAGCCCAGCCCCCGGCACCCACCACTTTGGGACCAGGAGCAGATCCAGTATCCAGGTTCCAGGCTCAGTGAGGGATTTCTGGCAAGGAATACTAGGGAGCTACTAGGAGAGGCCAGGGGCAGAAGCTGGCCTCTCACCCCTAATCACACCTCCCAGCAGGGAAGGGCCCCACTGATCCTCCCTTCCCTCTCTCGGATTCGCTGGGGGCTGCAGCGAACACTGCTGGCACGAACACGCAAGCATTTGGCCACAGTGAACTGCTCAGCAAAACGCTGGAAGGTGTCACTCTAACCATGGTTTGCGGTGCTCCCTGGGGAATTGTTTCTGGATCACAGCTGCGAGTAGCTGCGCAAAGGCAAAGCAGCTGGGCAGCACGGAGCAGAGGATCCAGATGGGGCAAAGGGATGACAGCAGGCGAGGGAACAGCCAGGACTTACCAGATCGACTGTGCTCAGTGCTGAAGCCAAATCCCTGCAGGGAGCCACAGGGGCTGGGACTGGAGCCCATGCCTGGAGGACACGGGAGGCAAATTCAGAGGGAGCACGGCCATTCTGGGCTGCCCCCCATTGCTGCTCTCCCCCACTGCAAGCCCAGAGGAGCACCTGGGGCAGCCAGGGTACAGGGCTGTGTCCGTACAGAATACTCGGAGGGAAGCTAAGGCCAACCTGTCTCTCTGCTCCCCCAGGGAACATTTTTCCCCTCTGACTCCACACCCTGCAACCAGCTCTGCTCAGAGCTGCAGGACGTCCCCAGCAAGCAGAGGGGCAGTAGCCAGGCACCCTGCCCTCACCCCACAGCCACAGATCCTCTGCGCACCCACAGCTCCAGCCAAAGGGCCCAGCGTGGCACTGCCAGCACTCACAGGAGGTGGCAGGGCCACGAGGGACCTGTCCTTACCTGCAGGAGGCAGGGGACGGGCAGGCAGCACGGCAGGTGGTGGGAGCGGTGCATCCGAAAAGAGAACACTGGCCAAATCCTGCCGGGAGAGAAGAAGGGTGGGCGGAGAAGTGGGGAGCACCAGGCACCCCAGAGGAATCTGTTCTTCAGACTCAGATCCATCCTCAACAGCCCAAACCTTTACCAACACACAATTTGTCAGGGCAGTCGGTTTATGACACTGGGAACAGAGCTGGCACTCACCTGTGCAGCTGCCCGGACCTTCTGGTTCAAGCTGTTTCCATGCAGGGGGTCTGGGGGCCCAGAGAACACTGCAGGGGACAAGGACAGGAGAGCTGGGGGATGCTCGGCTCCCAGGCACGAGGCAGGACCCCAGCTCCTGCCAGCACTCTGCCTCTGGACAGCCCCCACAGGCAGGAGCTGCGCTGGGCTCTGCCCCATAGCCAGGCTGGGTTCTCCAGCTCCCTGCCCCTCGTCTCGTTACCTGCTGCCTCTCGGATGAAGCAGGCGTTCCTCCTCAGCTGCTGGACAAACTCGGGGGAGCCCTGGGTGCAAGTGTGCTGCAGGATCTTCAGCACCTGTGGACACAGGGCTCATGAAGGGTGAGAGGGCTGTGAGGTGGCTGCCCCACCAACCCCTGGCCCACGCTCTGCCCATCACCCCAGCCTTGGGGGCTCCTCTGCTCTCATGGGAGCCCTGCAGCAGCCACCCCTGCTCTCCACCACCGACCAACCTTCAGCTTGACGTGGCAGGAGCTGCTCTGCAGCCGGTTGAGGAGATATTCCAGCAGGCACTGGCTGTTGCCAGTCGACTCGTGGGAGATCTCTGGGGCAGGGTTAGGGATCCTGCACCCCCCAGCTGGGACCGCAGCCCCCCGGGCTGCCAGCACCTCTCCCTCTCCAAGACCCAGCCGCCCTGGGGGGTCGAGGCCACCCCTATCCAGCCCCATCCTGGTGACCTGCAGCAGCACGAGTGACACCCTCGGCCCTGGAGACTCCACTGCTCCTGCCCCAGCCACCTCCTCGTGCCACCCCAGGGACCATGTCTGCCCTGAGGACCTCCTGATCCTATCGCAGGGATCCCGGCCTGGCCCTGGAGACCCCCTCATCCCGCTCCAGGGACCCCATCCCCTGGCTCTGGTGACCCTCTCATCCCGCTCTGGGAACCCGGCCTGGCACCATTCCACTCTGCCCCCTCCCCAGCCCCGGAAACCCCTCTCCCTGCCCCAGAGACTCCTTCTGGCTCTGAGGACCCCTCTCTGTCCCGGGGACCCCTCATCCCGCTCCGGGGAACCCTTCTTGGTCCCAGGGACTCCGCCTGGCTCTAGGGACGCCCTCATCCCGTTCTGGGGACCCCCCTCCCTTCCCCGGGGATTTCCTCATCCCAACCCAGGGACCCCCCCCCCCGGCCCTCCCAGCCCCCCGCTCCCCCGAAGGATACTGGCGATCTCCTCGAACAGGTACCCGGGGCACGGGTCTTCGTCGTCCGCCGTGCCCCTCAGCAGCACCGGTAGCTGGGGAGGAGGAGGAGGAGAAAGAGCGACGACAGGGTGAGGACAAGGCTTCCCCACGACCTCCCCCGCTGCCGCTCCCGGCCCGGCCCATACCCGGCTCAGGAAACTCAGTCGGTCCCGCAGCGGCGCCGCCATAACGCTACTGGAGCCCACCCTGCCCGCACCCAATGCAACCTCACAGCCTCAACCCCCGGAAGGCGCCTCAGACCAATGAGAGCGAGAGATGCTGCCTCTCGACCAATCACAGAAAGGGAAGGGCGGCACTCCAGGCGGAAACAATTCCTACCAGCTGACGCCGGCGGCGAGACGGCACACAAACAACCGGTACCTCGACCAATCAGGACCGCCCACTGGGCGCGGGGGCGGGGCGGGGCGTGGGGTGGCCAATCCACGCTTTGGGGAGGGGAGCTGGAGGGCGGGCTTTCCCCTTGCACCCAATCATAGAGCGAGATGGACTGTCGGTGTTCTGCAGTGTCCAATGGGAGCGCGGGGCGCTGTGACGGGCGGACCACGCAGCCAGTCGCGGGCGGGCAGCAGAGGAGGCGATGTCGGGACGCGGCGCTTGCGAACGGGCGCGGGCGCGGCTGCGGCGTTTCCCGGCGCTGCTGGCGGGGTGCGCGGGGCAGGTGCGGCCGAGAGGGTGCGGGGGGGCCCGGGGCGGCGTCCCCAGAGCCGCTCCGATCTTCTCCCGGTGTCCCCTCTGCTCCTCCCCCTCCAGGCGGCGGCGTACGGGCGGTGCGTGGCGGCGGCAGCGGGCGGCGAGGCCGGGTTGCGGCGGGACGCGTGCGGCGAGCAGTTCCGGGCGCTGCGGGAGTGCCTCGCCCGCGCGGTACGGGGGGAGCGGGGACGGGGGGAGCGGGGACGGGGGGAACCGGCACGGCTTCATCTCATCTCACCCCCGGCTTCTTCGCAGGCGAAGGCGACACGGAGCTGACCCGGCCTCGGGGCTCCCGGCGGCGCCGTGCGAGGAGAGGAGGCTGCGGGGAGAGCTCAGAGCAGCTTCCAGTACTGAGAGGGGCTGGGGCCTGATCAGGGGGTGCGGGCTTAGGGTGAGGGGAAGAGTTTTGAGCTGAAAGAGGGGAGGTTTGGATGCTGCACAGCACTAAAATTACACAGAATATTTCAGCACAGGAAGGACCTGGAGCTGTCGGAGCGGGTCCAGAGGAGGCCACGGAGATGATCCGAGGGCTGGAGCACCTCCTGTACGAGGCCAGGCTGGGAGAGTTGGGGTTGTTCAGCCTGGAGAGGAGAAGGCGCTGGGGAGACCTCGTAGCAGCTTCCAGGACTGAAAGGGCTCCAGGAAAGCTGGGGAGGGGCTCTTGAACAGGAAGGGCAGGGAGGACAGGATGAGGGGAAATGGGTTTGAGCTGAAAGAAGGGAGATTGAGAGGAGATTTTAGGAAGAAATGTTTTCTTGTGAGGGTGGGGAGGCCCTGGCACAGGTTGGGCAGAGAAGCTGTGGCTGCCCCATCCCTGGAGGTGTTCAAGACCAGGTTGGTTGGGGCTTGGAAACCCTGATCCAGTGGGAGGTGTCCCTGCCCATGGAGCTGGATGAGCTTTGAGGTCCCTTCCAACCCAAACCATGTCATGAATCTAGGAATAAACAGGAGGAAGGGGTGGCTGCTGCAGCTCCTGGCCTTCACTGCAGCACCCCAGGATAAGTGGCCCAGAGTTGCTGAATAGAGACCAAGATTCCCCGGGCTCCCCAGCCAGGAATGAGTAGCCTTCACCCTGCTCCTCCCGCAGCCCTTTTCCTCCTCTTTCCAGACCCATTTCCCAGGTCCAGCTTTGCTCAGCAGTTTTTCAGCCCTGGGATGGCCGGCTGCAGGGTGCTTCGGGAAGGCAGCTGCATCCCCGCTGCCTACTTCAGAACCGCTCACGCTCCAGCAGCCGCTCTGCTGCAGCCGCTTGATCCCCTGAATGTCAAATGAGGCGTTTTCCTCCCCGAGCAGGAGGTCAGCAGCCTCCTCTTCATGCCCTCCTCTCCCTCAGCAGCAGGCAGGAAGCACAAAGCCCCTTTTCCTTCAGAAACATCATTCCCTGAGGACAGAGAGCACGGCAGACACCGCTGCTGCCCAGGAGCCCCAGCCCAGGGGCTGAGTAAGGCTCCCGGATCTGGTTTTGAATAAAAACAGAATTCAGATCAAAATGCTTCAGTTTATTTTATTGATCAGCTCAGCATCCCCTCTGGTCTCTTCACCCTACTTCAATGCGATGCAGCTTCTGCCAGCTTCCAGCCTGGCTTGGGGGTGCCCACAGCCTGCGCAGTTCCCCTAGGAATGTCAGGAGTATCTTTGGTCCTTTGTGTTCAAGCAGGAGGCTCAGCACCGCCAAACCCAGGGCAGGATCTTGCCCTCACCCCCATGAGAGCCCAGACCCGGAGAGAAGGGGCAGATCCAACCCCTGCTCTGGCTCCCTCTCCCTTTGGAAAGGCTGGTTGGTGCTGCAGGGCACAAAGCCTGGAGCTGTTGCCTCACTGCACTGTGAGGGATGTGCTCCAAGCCTGCTGCCTGCCCTGATGGACACGAAGTCGGCTGGGGAGCCGCTCCAGGGCTCCCGGCTGCGTTCCTTGTGCTGTGAGGCAGCGCTGTGAGGCAGCGCTAGGGGTTAAGGCCATGAGGGTCCTGGGGCTGCAGTGTACATGGTCCTCATGCTGCTGCCCTGGGGCTCCGCTTTGCCGTGAGGAGAAATCACAAAGACATCCTTGGAGCAAAGGGCAAATCCCAAGAGACCAGAGTCCCACGTGCCCAGGAACAACCCAGCCTTGTCTCTGGAAGGTCCCACCAGAGCTGAACTCCACGAGGCTGGTTTATCAAAGACACTTTGAGATGCAGATATAAAACCACCACAGTGATGAGGTCTGTAGGCTCCTGCTGGGGAATTTCAGCCATTCTTGGGAGAGCTTTGGGATCGGAATTCTTACATTCGTGAGTCAGAATGTGAAAATAAAAAAACCCGAAGGGATGAATCACTGGGAGCCCAAAACAAACAGGGGCACCCAGAGCAGCTCCTCCCTTCCCTGCTCATAAAATGCAAATCTAGGGGCACAGTATGGACAACCATGGATATAAAACACAGCACTGGGAGGGATACACAGACAGACAGGCTCCACGCGCTGCAGAAGGAAGAGGTAGGTATGCCTGGGCCAAGCCCCAGCCACCCTCGTAGCCATGTCTTCAGTTACCAAATCAGCCGCCTCTCGCAGGAAAACCAGGCTGGCTGGGGGTGGGGGGCAGCCGGCAGCCCCAGGCTGAGCTTCGTAATGCACTTGGGACAAGAGAAGATGGGACTGGAAGCATGGATGGGAGCTGAGCATCCAGGGAGGGCAGCAAGAGCCAAGCTCCGCGTTATTGCTAGTGCGTGGCCAAGCGATGAAATCCCTGGGAGTAGAGGCAGCACAACAGCAGCCGTTGTGCCCGTTTAAGGCAGCGTTTCTACTAAACCGGGTTCTTAAACCACAGCCGTCTCCTAAACATGTAGACTAACAGCCCCTGCTTCAAGGGAAACACTAAGCTGGTCCTCAACCCGTGACTTGATGCTTCTCCAGAAGAAAGCTTTTCCTGAGACACATGATCCCTGGTTCCCTTCCTCCTGCAGCCCCAGATCCCTCTGCAGCCTCAGTGAAAAAGCCCAGGGAAGGCACCAGGGAAGCCTCTCCCCATGGACTGGGGAACCTCACAGACGACCACCTCAGGTCTGACTGGGGCGTCGAGAGCTGGATGGAGAAGGCAATTAGATATGAATGAGATGTTGGAAAAGGTCCTTGAAAGCTTGCCTGGCAGGGAACCAAGACAGACGGCAACCTCTGAAAGGCAGAGGAGAGCAGGAGCTTCTCTTTCATGGTTGCCATCTCCTCAGCCGCCTGCAGGCATGCGCAGAGGTGCCAGGAGCCCACAGTGCTCACAGGCCCAAGGAGATCCCGTGGGTCCCAGCAAAGTCCAACAACAGTACCAGAAAACCAGCTGGTGAACATGACCCTTCCCGAGGGAGCTCCACAGCCTCACGGTGCAGCCAACGCCCGCAGCCACCCACCGAGCGCGACCGCCCCGCTCACACGCTCTCATCCGCCTGCGTCATCTGCTTGATCTGCCGGCTGTGGACCACCTGCTGAGCCCCCTCCGCAACTTGGTTTAACCGCGTCTCCAGAGCGCTCCGGAGGTCGTTTACTTTCACATCTGGAAGGGGGTTCAAGCCAATGAGGACCCCCGCTCCCTGCTCAGCCTCCTCTTCCTCAGGAGGCAGCAGGTCCCGTCTCCTTCGGCGGAGGTCCAGGTCCGCCTGCAGTTTCAAGTCCCTGTTTGGTTTGACATCGTGGTCCAGCTTCTGCTCTCCTTGGGCGGCTGCTTCTTTCTCATGCTTTTGGGCATTCTCAGGGCCTGGTTTCTTCTCAGCATCGTTGGAAAGGCCTCCTTCCCCATGCTTCTGCTTGCTCCGCAGACCTCCCTGCAGGTCCTGGGCCATGTCCACCACGTTCTCCCGCAGAGCTTCTTCCCTTCCCTTCATGTTGCCAGCTGGGTCTCCCTGCAAGGCCTGCTGCCGCCTGCCAGCCCCCGCCGCTCCCTCTGTCCCTGCACCTCCCTGGCTGTCCCGCGGGCGCTGCTCGCTTTGTGCCACAATCTGCTTACTGGAGGAGTCCAGCACAACTGCCAGGTCTCTGGGTTCCACCTGACTCAGTGCTTTGGCTTTAAAGTCTATTCCTGAGTCTCTTTCCAGGCTCCTTCCTGCTTCTCCCTGAACTTTGGCAGCCCCCAGCTGTTCTCTTTGGATGGGAGCTGTAGCTACTTCCACGGCTTTCAGGGAATCCTTCTCATGGATGTCTCTTCCGGCTTTGGCTTCATGATCTCCTCCTAAATCCTCCGCCAAGGGCTTCTTTTCTAGGTGGTTTCTGGCTGCTGGAATGCGTTGGGCATCCCTGTGAAGGGGTTCCCAGTTCTCCATGGGATTTTTAACAGCTCTGTCATTCTCCTGTTGCGGTACCTTTCGCTCCTTGGGAGGAACTCCAGGAATCTCGTGCTTGTGCCCGGCCTCTCCCAGCTTTCCTGCAGCCCCCCTGCGCTGCTCCGCAGAGTCAGCAGGCTGCTGGCCCGGGCCCTGCGCAGGCTGCTCCTGCAGCTCTTTGCTGAGTGGCTTTGCGGCAGCTTCTGGCTTTGCTCTGAGGCTCTCACCTTCCTTGCTCTTGGTGAGAAGCACTGCAGGCTCCTGCTGCATTTCTGCTGCGGAACAGAACACACAGGTAACAGATTTTTCTTAGAAGCAACAGATGCCCTTCTCCTGCCACCACATTCTGTACAACAGGGGGTGGGAGAAGAGATCCCACCGCCAATGGCCACGCAGGAGAATGAGGAGAGCCATGGGGCAGGTGTTACCCCTGCAATCAGGAGCCGGGATCCCCACCTCAGAGGTCAGGGATAGGAATGGCTTTTGCAGAGCAGACTCTGCCGTGTGCCAAAGGGACTCAGAGCTCTCGCAGCTGCCTTCAGCAGGGAGCAACCCACGGAGGGCTCACACTCTCTCCGATGTCCTTACCTTGCTTTGGCTTCTCCTCTCCCCCCTCCTCCTGCCTTTGCTGGTGGATCTCCTTGTGCTGCTCTTCAATTACAGCCAGGAGCTTTGCCTGCTGGTCCAGTAGCTGCTTCTGCTGTACCTGCTGTTCTTTGATCACCTGCAGTAGCACATTGTGATCAAGCAGTTTCGCCTGCCCTGCTTCTGGAAAAGGAAAAAAAAAGAAAGAAAAAGTAAATCCATGACCCAAAGCCCTCACTCCTCACCTCCCGGAGCTGGAGGGGCAGCAGGGACTTTCCTTGGAACACTGCCCGCCCACCAGCTGGGAGGGAAGGACACAGGGCGGCTCTGCTGCTGACAGTGACCATGGCAGCACCGCTCCCGCATTTGCCCACCACGGACACTCAGACCAGCTGCTCTCTAATGCATCGACTAAGACAGGGCACTGCCTTTCTGAGAGGATTTGGGTGGAGGGATGAAAACCAAGCACTCATCAGTAACTGCTGAGGGAGAGGAGCTGCGAAGAGGCAGAGAGGAGCCGGCGCTGGGTCACAGCGCAGGGAATGACAAAGCGGCTGCTTGGCACGGGAGCTGGGAGAGGACAGGACTGGGCAAAGTGGGAGAGAGAGGGGCCCATCTGCCCAGGCAAGAGGAGCTGCTTTGAAAGCTGCCTGCGGTGCCTGGGGATGGCCCAGTGCTGCTGCAGAGAGGCTCTCTAGATCACCTCTTGGAACGCATAGCAAAGACTTCATCCTGGCTAAACCGAGCCAGGAACAGCCACAAGCAGCAAATCTTAGGAGGAACTGGAAGATGTCAGCTAAGGCACAACACCAGGAGCTGAGGAAAGCCACCCACACAGATAAACTGCCATGGAAACATCAACCCCACACAGGAGGTACAGACACTGAGCTGGGTCTTTTTGGGGAGCAAGTCCCATGTCACAGCCAGAGCGATGAGAGGCTACTGTTGTCCCTTCTCCTGGCCTAGCTTGGCCCACGACAGGAAAACACCCACACAACAATCCTGCCGAAGGTTTTGGCTCTGTGCACGGTGAAAGGGCTGGGATCCCAAGCAGTGATTGAAGGTTTAAAGGCCAAGCACTCTTGCAGGCAGCAGCACAGAGGGTTGGGCAGGTCAAAACCACAGCAGCACAGAAAGGCAGCCCCGCCAAGCTGTGCCACCACCACAACAGCCCTGAGCTCCCGCACCACATATCCGGAGGAGGGATGTAAAAGATGTGTGGATGTGGCACTCAGAGACAAGGTTTAGTGGTGGAGCCGGCAGTGTTTGGTTTACGGCTGGACTCAATGATCTTAAAGGTCTTTTCCAACCTGAATGATCCGGGAATTCTGTGAAATCCCTGCCCATCACAGGAGCTCGCAGCTGCCAAGACCTGCAGAGCAACTCACACAGCACAGACGGGGGGACCTCAGGGCAAGCAGAAGTGACTCACATTGATTCACTCACTGCGAGCCACACGTCACGCACAAACTATGAGTCCTAGGTCTGCACAGGAACGTTGCTGCCTCTTCTCTGCCTCGACAGACACCCAGACGTGGCACATCTAGAGAGAACAAACCTGTGCATCGCTTGTCTCCCATCCAGACAAGCAGCGTTCCTCTGAACCCCGAGGTGTTTCTGGACTATCACACCCCACAAGAAATAATGCCAGGATTAATAGCCTGTAAAATGCCATTTAAATTAAAAAGGGATGTGTCCAGGTTAGCCCTTCTCCAGCAGGCGCTGCTTCCCCCTGCTCACCCACAAGGTGGTTGCAGAGAAACATTCCCAGTTCACGTCATGGTGCCAAAAGCCCCTGAAATTCCCTGCTGCTCCGTTTACAGAAAACTGGGCTGTGAGGGGGAATTTGGTCCTTTCAAGAGAGCAATTGACTTCTCCAGATCTGTTTATTTTTTGCACTTTGCTCAGAATAAACAACGAAAACAGAAGTCATTTCTGCTATCTCACTCTCTGAGCCCGCCAGGTCCCAGCTCGGCATGGGAATGTTTGGGTTGAACATGCAGCAGGCAAAGGTTTGATGCCAAATCAAAGCATTTCTCATTGAGAGCTCTGCAAACATGTGTAACTCCTGTATTTGTGCAGCACACCTCTTCCACACAAACAGTTCCTGGCTCCTCCTTTGATCCTGGAGAAAGCAGGCCTCGGTCAGTGCTTTGACCGGATTTTAACAGGCAGTCTTCATAAAAGAAACACCTCAAGGATAAAATGAAAGCCCCCAAGCTCACAGGGCCCAGGGCAGGCAGAGCTGGAGCACTCAGCAACGTCCTGGCAAGGGAGCTGTTTGGAGAGAGCATCCATGGAGCCAGAAGCCCTCTGCCTCGCTCTCCTGATGCCTTTCCACCCTTTCCTCTCTCTCCCAGCCTCTGAGCAGAGGAGAAGAACAAGCCCAGATGGTGGTATCTTCATAGGAGAGCGTCCCTAGCAAGTCCCACGCAGACTGAGGTGGAAAACCCCATGGAAACCCAGGTCATTTCACCCTCCTTGAAGCATGAAGGGTCCTCAGGGCCCATGTGCAACCCCAACTCTTCACACTCAGTTTTTAAAGTCCCATTACAATGCAGAATGGAAAGGAAATAATCAGAAATCCAAGAAGTCCAAAGATGGGAGCAGATCAGGGCCTGCCCACTGCCATCCCTCATTGAGCCAAGCACCCCACACCTCAGAGAGCAGCACCACGAAGCGGCATGGAGGCAGAGAACTGTAGAACCCCATCACACTTGGGCTGTGAGTCCAAGCGTGGGCTCCAAACCCTCTCGCAAGGCAAAGGTCAAAGGTAACAAGCTCACCACGCAGAACCACCACAAAGGTCCCATGGAAGAAGCAGACATGGCTTTGCCATCTCTCCCCGCCACGGCTGCATGCCCATGTCTCAAATCCTCCACCTGCCTCACATCACCAGGCTGTAGGGCGATGCCCACCCACCTCCCCACCGTGCTGCCGGGTCCCTTCACTTCACCCAAGCCTAATGGTTGCACTCTGGTCACGTTCTTCACTGCGGGTGCCAGTGTGACTCACGTCCTCGAGCAGCCCTGCCAGGGGCTGTGTGGTGGAACTGCCAGCCTCGCCGCAGGCGTGAGCCCGCTGGAGACAGGCAGTGATTGCTGCCGTCGCGGAGGTGACTACGGCCTAGAGCTACGTGCTGATGAGAGCCAAGAACGGCACTGGCTGGCACAGTCCTCCTGCAGAGAAATCCTGCACTGCAGCCCCATCTCCAGGGGGAGCTCAGCACCTTCCCCTCCCCACACACCCTGGGGACACACGCTCACCCTCCAGCTTGCTCTCCGCATTCTCCACTTCCTTCTCTGCGGTGTTTGGGGCCTCCCTTGGCTCCAGTTGATCCACTCTGTCCGGGAGGGGCAGCTCCTGCTTTTCACCTGCGGACCAACAGATCGACAGACCTTTGCAGTCAATAAGGGTGCTCTGGCAGCAGATGTTCCCTAAAACGACTCCGCGTCGTGTTGTCCCTCCCTGCCGAAGCCGGCACAGTTTATATTCAACCCGATGACTTGCAAGGGAAGTAATAAAAAAAAATATTTAACGATCTTATAGCCTCGTGGCAGCCAGCCAGCTCTAACTACCTCAGCCAATTAAAATGCAAGAATGGTTCTAACTAGCTTTTAGACGGGCACTTAGCAATGTGTTACCTGTCAAGATCTCCCGGCTCCGTGTCCCCAGCGAGTTCGGAGACGCACAGGAACAGCATGGCACCTGACATTTAGCAGGCTAACAAACAACTGTTTGACAGATATTACAGTAGCTGTCAAAGCCACCAGATTCCTCCTTCTCCCCAACAGCTGCTGGAGGGGCTGTGCACGCTCACACGCTAATCTCATGGAATTAAAAGGGAACACTGGGATGTAGGCAGGAATAACTGAATTGCCCAGTCTCTGAGAAGGAATTACAGGCCAAAAGAGGAGTTTATTCAGACAAGCTGCCGTGCAGGGAGCTTACCAAGGTCGCCTTCCTTCTCTACAGACTTTGCAGCCTCCTCCGCTTTCCTGGGGAGCTGGAGCTTTGATATCTCCCTGTCACCTGCAGCCTCAGCTTTCTTCTCACCGTCCGGCACAGCAGCTTGCGCCTTGGCTCCCAGCTCTTGTTTGTCTGGCTCCAGCTCTTTGTATGGCGGCCTGCCATCCTGCTGCACCATCACCTCCAGGACGTTCTTTGGATTCTTAACGGGCTTGTCAGTCCCTCCCCGTGCTTGGTTCTCAGCGATCGCTTCCTTCCCTTGTTTCGGGCCAATTGCCTCTTTCTGGGGATTTGGCGCGGCTGGCTCCTCCAGCACTGGCTTCAGCAGGCGGTCGTTGGCTCCTCCAGGCGCGAGCTTGTTCTCTTCGGATTCCTCCCGCTCCCGCCCCATGTCCACGACTACTTCGTCATGTGGGACAGGTGGCTCGTGGCGATGCGCTTCTCCCACAGGCAGGGCAATCCCTAGGGAAGACAATAGGCAGGGTTAGGGAGCTCAAGACTGATGGGAGAAGGCAACAGGAAGCACGCCCTATCCCCCAGATATCGCCTGTCTTTTTTCAGCCCTGTCCCAGCAGGAGGAAGCATTCCTAACGGTTGGACTCGATGGTCCAAAAAAAAGGTCTTTTCCAATCTAAATGATTCATAAAATCATAGAATGGTTTGGGTTGGAAGGGACCTCAAAGCCCATTCAGTTCCACCCCCCTGCCATGGATCCCATCCAACCTGGCCTTGAACACCTCCAGGGATGGGGCAGCCACCACTGCTCTGGGCAACCTGGGCCAGGGCCTCCCCACCCTCACAGGAAAACATTTCTTCCTGATATCTCATCTAAATTTCCCCTCTTTCAGCTTAAAACCGTTCCCCCTCATCCTGTCCCTTCAACTCAAAAGCCCCTCCCCAGCTTCCCTGGAGCCCTTTCAGTACTGGGAGGCTGCTCTAAGGTCTCCCCAGAGCCTTCTTTTCTCCAAGATGAACAACTTCAACTCTCTCAGTCTGTCCTCATATGGGAGGAGCTCCAGCCCTCGGATCATCATTGTGGCCTCCTCTGAACCCCCTCCAACAAATTTATGTCCTTCCTGTGCTGCCGACTCCAGAGCTGGACACAGGGTTCCAGGGCTCCAGGTGGGGTCTCATGAGAGCAGAGTAGAGAGGCAGAATCCCCTCCATCACCCTGCTGGTCCCACTGCTCTGGATGTAGCCCAGGACATGGTTGGCTTTCTGGCTGCAAGCGTGCATTTCCGGCTCATGTTGAGCCTCTCATTCAGTAGCACCCTCAAGTCCTTCTCCTCGGGGCTACTCTCAATCCATTCTCCATCCAGGTTGTATTCTATGATTCTAACAAGTCTCAAGATTATCAAATACCAAATCATCTTCAGTCCACGAGGGAACAAGCAGAGATCAGGATCTTTATCTGAAATAGCCCTACAATGTATACCTCCCAGCTCCAAATCCAACACCTTTTCCTCAGATTTCTCTTTACCTTGATCGGGACGGTCAAGCTGCACTTTCTCCTCCAGCTTTCCTCTCTCCTCCTCTCTCTTGGGTACCTCCATAGGCACCTTGATTTGTGGCTGCTCCATCTCCTCCTTCTCATCCGCCAGCTTCGGTTTATCGCGGTCATCCTCTGCCTCCTCCACTACCGGGTTCTGGTCTGCAAAGGCAGGACAGTTAATGGCATGAGGTTCCGCATGGCTGCACTGTCAGGCTATCGGCGGGATCAAGGCAATTGCTTTGTCTCCTGCAACCCCCTGCACCAACCCAAGCTGAGCACCTTTTTCCCTCCAGCATTAGCGCGGAGAGGTTGGGGCTTTGTTCTGGGGTTGCCTGTTTGTTTTCCTCACACTGAGTTTTTGTGGAGCTGCTGGCAGGGAAGGCCAAGCTCCAGGAATGGAGCTGGCTGCTGCTGCGAGCCCACACCGCCAGGTGGTAGCATCCTCCCAGCTCCCCAGCTCCAGACCCCCCCAGCACTGAGAGCAGCTGAGGTGGGGTCCTCCTACAGCCCCCATAGCCCGCTGCCTGCTGGAAAGTGGCTCAAAACCACCTTCATTTTTATTTGTTTTGCCTTTTTCAGCACGACCGTTTCCCCAGTGCTTTAAACACTGCAAGGAGGGCGAGTGGGAGGAGAGCTGCACGGTCCCACAGAAAGCACCAAGTTTTGAGGAGAGCAATTCAAGAGGGATTAGGGGGAAACTAGAAGAGATGGGATGTTTCTACAAGAGACACCTTAGTCAAACCAGTTACTCGCTTCAGTGCTGGAGTAACCATGTGGTATTCATGGCACATCCCTTGGGGTGGGAAGGGTCCCTTCCAGCCTCAGGGTGGCGGAAAGCGACCCACACAGCGCAAGCAGGGAGTGAACTCTTCCTTAGAATAGCAGCGGAGGCGGAAACCTAATTGTTTCCCAGCACTGAAGTTGTTCTGCAGATTTTTTTCCATCCAACAAACTCTGAAAAAAAAAAAATCTATCTTCTGTAACAAAAAATTCCCAACTCTTCCCCCCATTTGCCCTCCCCCATGCGATTTCCTTTAGGGAATTAATTCTATAAACATCTTTCAATTTTCTCCTCCCCCTCCGCAGGGCTGGTGCGATTTATTACAAGATGAACTCATGGGAAAGAAGAGATTGCCACAACTTCAGCTGTGTGGGCTTTACCCAAGTTAGGGGGGGAAAAAACCAGCAAAATAAAGACAAAATCCTGGCCCAGAGGGATCGGTGCCAGAAGGACCCAACGCCTCTCCAGAAACCTGGACTCTCTGGCCCAGAGCTCCACACCCAGTTGAAGGGATGTGCGTGGGGCTGGCTGGCTTTCAAAGTTTCTTTGGTTTGGGAATGACAGTGGGAGGGGAAAAGCAATTGGATTTTCTGAGAAATTCGAGTCTAGTACCCAAGGGTCCCTTCTCTCCATTGAGGGACTTCCCAGAGTTCAACAAGTCAGGGCAGGACACTCCTCCTTTCAGGAAAAAAATGGACTGCAGGAACCGGTGCCCAGCCCTGGACGGGGGCCCTGGGAAGCAGGAGGCTGAGGCCGGGGAGGGGAGCGCTCGGCACGGCTGCGGATGTTCCCAGCTAAATTCTGGCCTCACAGCAAAAAATTATTTACTCTATTGGAGGAAAGTTCTTCGTTAATTGGTTCATGAAGCCAGGCGATGGCTGCATTTGGAGAAGAGTGCGGCACATCTGAAAACAGAGGATCCAGAGAACAGCAACATGGGCAGTGCCGTTCCCACGGCAGAGGGAATGATGATGTGAAGAGCCACGCAGCAAGATGATGATCAAGAGGGATTAAAAGGGAAGGAGGGGGAAGCTTCCCATGTAAGCAGGAAACGGAGGAGTTAAAACTAGAACCAGCCCTGCGTGCATGCAGGGTTTGGCCAGAGGACCCCAGAGCAGGTGAACGCCCCGCGGGTCCGGGACACAACTGAGGGGTTGGGGGAGGCCCCGCTGCTGAGAGGAGCATCCCTCATAAATCAAGAGGCAGCCCCACATTCCCTGTTCTGCAAACAATGCAAGAAAAGACCAAAACACAAACAAAACACAAACAAAAATAAGTCTCCACACCATAATAAGACAAAGTTGCCTCTAAGCTGTCATTTGCTCAGCAGGAAACAAAATTAAGTTCATCATCAGGGCGTGAATTAACGACCTCTCACACTGCATGGAAATCTATACGGGGCTGTACGTGGTTTGCAGAGAACAATTTTGCTCAGGATGTGTAATAATCGCTCTAACTGTCTGGTCGCCCTGCAGGTCCCTCCGGAGAGCGTTACAGTAATGCTGCGCCTCTTAATCTTTTATGAGCAGCGTTGGACTTTACAGGCAAGGGCTGAGAGGCTGTAAAAGCTTTTTGGCTTACAACAAGAGGACCTGGGTGTTAGGCAGCACCAGGAGGGTTTGCTTTGCCTCGGTGTAGCCCCTGCTGCCAGCGGGTCCTGCCGTGCCGTGCTCCTCAGCAGTTCCTATCTCACGCTTACAGGGAAGCCAGGGCTTTCTGCAACCGATTTGTGTGTGTGTGTGCGTGCGTATGTGTTGTGGTTTGCCAACAGCCTCTCCAGACTGCAATAAAATTTCACGATTAGCAACCTAAAGGCTTCCCTTCCCCCCCTGCTCCTGGTTCGGATAGTAGCAATGGTCCCAGAAAGGCATTAAATCCCTCCTCACATGGTTTTCCTATCGCTCTCATCTACCGCAGCGACGATCATAGCCAAAAGCGGCATCCACACACCCTGCTGTCAGCAGAGCCACCGAGACGGTCCCGCTGTGTCCCCCTGAGCTGAGGGGGATCCAGCAAAGGGACAGGGGGAGCCCCAGGGACAGCTTGGGGAGACACCACTCTCTCTGTGCCACTGGGCCAGGCTCAGAGCATCATCCGAGGGCTGACGAGGGACATGGGACGGGTGGTGGCCCAGCTCCAGCCTCGCTTAAATTGCTTTAGAGCCACGAAACAGAACAAGATCCATGAGTTGGTGCTAAGGAAAGTGAAGACCAAACAGGGTAGAATGATGGGGGCAACCTGCTGCCCTCAAACGTGCTGGGCAGCCCTGCGCCAGGCAGGGACAATTCCTCCCCAGGGAGCCTCGCGCAGCCCCAGCTGCGCCTCCAGGAGCCCCCCCTCCCCCTGAACCGGTTACAGATTTCACAAGGTTATCGAATGGCATCACTGAAATTAGTTCACAGTTGTCTCCTGACGCACCAGCAGTAAAAACGAACCCAAATTACAAGAGGCTGATAGTTCCTTTTCTGTGTCACAGGCACTATTAAAAGCTCGCTCGCACAAAGCACCAGGGAGAGCTGCAGCGGAGACAAGCTGTTCCTGCAGCTATTAGGAGCTGTGCAGAATCCACGTTTCACACATGTTCGGGGCTGCTCTGGCTAACAACGCCGGCGGGGACGCAGCCTGCGGCCAGGCAGGTTTCTTTTTGGGGGCAAAGTTGCAGCGCAGAGATGCAGAAGCCCTCAGCATCGTGCTCTGCCGCACGCCAGAGAAGCCAAACGCAGACCTAAGTTCATATAACAGAAGCCACCACATCCAGGAGGCCACGAGGGATGGAGGAGAAGGGTCCCCAGCACGCGGGCACCCCGGAGCGCCGGCAAAAGGAGCACAAGGAGCATGAATCAGGTCTTTGTTACCCAATATTGCACAAGAGCAGAGAAAGAAAATGAAGCAGCAAGGATCAAGTAAGGAGCTGAAAAATATTACCAAATCTTAATCCACCCCATGAGACCCTCTAGGGTGCTTTCAGATACAGAGAGAAATTGCCTAATTAGCTTTTTTTTTTTTTTTAAATGGATAATTGCCTTCATGAGCTTTCACAGGCAGCTTAGCAACCTTTTAACATACGCGCACACGCTGCATGGAGCGGCAGAACGGTTCTGAAAGGGGTTTTATACCTTTCCCGAAGAGCTGCTGACAGTAAACCTCAAGCAATACAGGCAGGGGCTGTAATGGGCACTTGGGTGTCGTTAGTAAAAACACTATTCAGAGTCCGCTGGTCAATACGTGTTCACATAAAAGGGCAATGTTCTAATATTCATAATCCCAGGGCCCACAGGGCAGGGTTTTAATGAAAGTCTGTACAGTTCTGGTCTCCACAACATCAAAGAGGCCAATAAAACTCCTCTCACATGCTGACAGGCAAAAGTCAGACGACGAAGGCAGGACTGGGAAAAGGCCCTGTGCAGCCCCTGGGTTTGCCTCAGCCAGGCAGCTCCCGGATTGGGGGGGACACAGGGAAGGGGCACGGGAGGTCCCTCTAGCCTGGGAAGGACCCAGCACCCACTGCGGTGCCTGAGGAGAAGCTGTGTGCCTCTGCTAAAGCCCCGTGCAAGGCAAGGAATACGAACCAGATGTGTGCCCAGGAGGGCACCCAGGTGATGTGGGGCAGCCCGCATCCTGCGCACCCCTTCAATGACAGGATGCAGCTGCTGCAGTGTTTTCCAGGCTGCAGGCTCCTGCCTCTGCAAAACAAGCCGGGCAAGGAGGAGGGGGGAGCCGAGGGGGAAGAAGGGCACCATTTAACGCCTCTCATTGCTAGTCAAGTCGACATTCTGCAGAGGCACAGGGAGGCACGGATCCAAGGCACAGGGCGGACGGCAGTGGTGGCTCTCCCGGGGCAGCCCCACGTCCAGCCGCTGCTGCTGCCCCAGTGCCATCTGCCCCGTGAGGTCCTTATTCCCCTTACTTTGCCCGGCTCCTTCTCTCCCTGCATCTCCTCCCAGGGGATGGAGCACCCAGGCCAGGCTCCGCTCCCCGGGGCAGAGGGAGCAGGAAAAGGGCCCACGCTGGAGTGAGAGCGGCAGAGTTCTCTGCTCACCAGCGCAATAGGAGCTGCACAGCTCCTCCCTGGGAAGTTTACAATCCAAGAGCACTAAAATCGCCTTCCTCCCAGTAAGGATTATTTAATCCAGCAGCAAGTACCACACAATAAGGGCTGATGCCGATGAGCTCTGGGCACAGGCGCTGAGTACGGCAGGGCGACCACCGAGTCGCTGCGCTATGCGACAACCAGACACAGGCATCCTGCTCTGCCACTCCAGTTCACGCAGAGAAGAAGTGGAGAAGAGATTCAGCAAACTCCAGCGGACACCATCATTTATGGGACTTATTTTATTTTCCCAGCCACAAGAAGACGTGTCATTAGCAGCTCCTCCTGAAACGAGCAGCTGTTCTCTGGCCATTACTGCTCCAAAATTAACTGAGACGGAAGAATTCAATCGCATCCCTCCTCCCAGCCCTGCTGAGTGTGCTCGATTAAGGGATCAGGAGCATCTTTTGCTCAGAGTTCACAGACATCCCAGCGCCTGAGAAGGCGCGCATGCCTCGGGTGAACCGTGAGTGCGAGTGCATTGAACCCCAGCACTGGCAGGGACGGAGCAACCCGGCAGTGAATGTTATCGGCGGCAGCACCGGTGTCTCAGAGACACTCAAAGCTGCTCAGCAGGAACACAGCCAACAACCAGGAGGGAGGATAATCTCCAGAAGAGACAGCCCCTTTCTCGCTTCCGTTCTCAACCTCTGCGAGGATATTGTCAAGGCCCCCAAAGAAAAAAAAAAAAATAAAAAGCAGGAGCAGAACCAAACAAAAATAAAATAAAGGAACAGGACACAGCGCCAGATGAGGGGCAGGGCAGGGTCAGACACCTGCTAGCGATGGCCTTGCAAGGCAAGCCTGCAGCTGGGGAAGGGAGGGAGCGGTCATAATTCCATCAACAGCCACAGTAAACAAATAATAAATAACCTGAACCAGTAAACAAAGCTGAGGCATAATCACAGGCTTTGTCAGAGCAAAAACCCAATCCAAATTTATATCCTCACGACCAAAAAAAGTCAGTGCCCATAAATTTACATACCTTTGAGCACCGTGAATGGCTGGTTCTTGGAGCCATGGACAATGCGCTGGCAGCAATGGTGCAAGCAGTCATTTGGCCACTTGCACCCCGTGTACAGGTGGCCAGCGTGGAGCCATTGCCGGGCTGTGCTTAGAGCTGCATATATCGCCCTGAATGAGAAGACCCTGTTCTGACCTCACTGGAGATCCCTACCTTTCCTTTCCCTTCCCAAAGAATAACTCCCACAAGGTACCACCAGAGCTCACACCAGGCCTTTCCACAAGACAAAACTGCAGCCTCACTTTGGAAAAGTCCCCAGGATGTTGTGAAAATGCACAGAGCTGCCCAGAAAAGATGCTGCTTCCACGCCACTGTTTTAAAAAATGTACTTTTTGAAGAAGCGGAGCTGGGAGCAGGGCTGGGAAGCACAACTCAAGCAGGCACCTACCTGGTATTTTGACTGAATCCTGGTCAATTCTGTTCTCCTCTCCATCCAGGCGCTCCAAGCCCACCGCTTCTGTCTTCACAGGGGTGTCCTCCGTGGCAGACAAGGTGGTGTATGTACTAATAACCAATATCCCCAGGCCAATCCACAGTATCATCTGCAGAACGTGCCAGAGCTTCAGTTAGCACAGCAAAACAAATGGGGCCACTTCACACAAACAGCGTCTCCAAACAATTCAGAGCTCAGTGCAACCATACAAGAGGGAGAGAAGGGGAGAGAAATTTAGGAGGTGAAAAAGAAAACCAGTAGCTGAGGTTTGTATTTGGATGTAGAGGAATATCAGGGAGAGTTCTGGATGCTGGAAGCTGTGGAAAAGGTGACTCCAGTATCGGAAGGGCTCAAAAGCAAGTGGACAGGATGTAAGGGTAGAAAAATGCATGTGGCAGACAAGACCTGTCAAGGCTCCTTCCCTGGTATTTCCAGCAGCTATGTTAGAACACCATGAAATCAGGTCTGGCTGAGAAAAGAGGTGCCTGACCTGTTTGCAAACTAGAAAGGCTTAACAATTCTGATTTTTGAGAGCAAGAATGAGATGCCCACACACAAGTCCTGGTGGCCAGGGCTCACAAAGATTGTAAGAATCCTCACTGATTCCAGAAACCTGGAACCAAATGGAATAAAAATAGAAAGACAGAATCTGGATCTTGCAGAGGGAAGGGTTTTATGAATTTCTCTAACTCAAACAGGAGAAAGCGACCACCACCCAAAAGAACGTTTCTACAGTTATTATCTAATGACAAATCGATCTAGAAGGATCTCATTCCACGTGAGCCGTAAGAATGAAAAACTCTCTGCCCTTGACTGCACAAAAATAAAGTCTCTGGGAGCGCTGGCAGTTCATGGGTAACTCAAGAAGGACAAGACGACACCGTACAGCAGCACCAGGGGCAGAGGAACGTCTGCCCTGCTCGGTGTCAGGGCTGCCAAAAGCCTACCCGTTCCTCCCGACGACAGCGGCACCAGTTCAAAGAGCCGAGCGGATGGATTGCCGGCCAACAACGCTGGCTGGGGAGATTTAATTAAAGTCTAATATATTATTTTTACCTAGTTAATCACTGCAACTGTCACACTGAGGGCTTCTCGTGGAACCTGCTTTGCATATCAACTCGGCAACGGCACTGCATAACTGGTAAGGGAAAGTCTGCGAGAGTTTGCACTGAAGGAAGCAGGCGCAGAAGTGTGTCCTCCACTAGAAACACATCTCCCCATGAGCTCCTTTCACCACAGTCCATGGAAGCAACAGGAACCACCATATGCAAAACAGAAAACGCCTCTGCAATGTTGGGAAGCGGGAAGTTCGCAACAAATTAGTATTTATGATGCAGCAATTCCCCACCTTCTCTGTTTTTTTTAAGCGCATTCTGTCTCCGAGATGCCAGGGATCCAGCTTATTTCTGCAGCTCTGCACACGGCAGCAAAGGATCCACCAGAGTTCTGCAAACTGCACCTTCTCTTTCCACCTCGTGGCTGACCTGTGTGACGCTCGGAGCCCGCAGGCAGCACACCGCTGCTTCTCCTCTGCCTTTTCCTGCTGCGTGCCTGCTGACTGCAGGCTGCTGCGAAGAGGACATCGCTTTTTACACCACGTCTAACAAGAACAACTTGCTCTGCATGCTTCACAAGGCATCTGTATTAGCAGTCTCTCTGCAAAGGAAACCTGCTGCTGTGGCACAAGAACTTCAGCAGGAACCACGCAGCCTAGCCCCTTTGCAGAGAGGTGCAACACCCAGAGCACTGGTGACTCTGGCCTGATACCAGCTGATACCAGCTCATGAGAAGATCGCATCCTGTGGGATTCATCCTCTTTCCCCAGAATCCTTACCCTGCAGCATTTACATCCCAGTTTACAAAGAACAAAAGGATGCTACTCAGTGTGAGAAAAAACAGGCATGGCTACAGGGGACCAACTGCCACAGCTGGGAGGAAACTAAAAAATAAGGGGGAGAAGTGAAACTGAAAGGAGAAGGTAAAATGTTGGCACGTCCAAGAGAGGGAGAAGAGGCTGTTTTCCTCCAAGTCCTGCTGAGGCAGATCACCCAGAAACGTGGGCCTAGGCACTCAGAGCCTGTCCCCATCACATCCCTGCAGACAGACAGACGCCTTCAGAAGGAAAAGGCTGGCAGGACGTGAACAGCTCTGGACAAGGGATGAGCAGCATGGCCAGAGAGCAGAGGCCAGACCTTAGGGACACTGCAAAGGAAACAGAAGTAAAACCTGCTCCCCGCTTTGCTGTGTGGGTGCACAAAGAGCAGATATCCTGCCATCCTGCTCGGGCCAAAAGCAGAGTCAGCAGGTCCCTGCCACTACTGCCCGCGGCTCCGAGCTCGTCCACTTCCTCCCCTCACACAATCCAAGCCCTAGCAGAAATGCACTTTGCCACTGGAAGGCTGCTCCGGCGTCTTCCAGAAACAACAGTGGAGAGGAAGAGCGTTTCCACAAAGAGGATCTATTCTGGTGCCACAGGAACTAGGAGCAACGTGAGAAAGAAGGGAACTGTAGGAAGCGGCTTTACATGTTTTAAAAGGAGTTTTGTTGTTTCTTATCTTAGTGGGGAACCACGGGCTTGAAAGCCATGGATTCAAACCCTTTGGATTGTTCAACATTTGGAGTTCATCTGCGAGTTTCTCAGAGCAGTGGGTATGGCACAGGGGGAGTCCAAGATCAGCTGGGCTATGCACGAACCAGCAGCTGCCCCTCAGCTTTAGCTCCCTCCTCCTAACCTACTCTGTTAGCAGCTGAAGACCAGAATCAAGAGGTCCATAACTTGGCTTAATTCCACGGAGATACTTACGATATGGAAAACCGAGCAGTTTGTACTCAAGGGACCACCAAGGCTAATCTAGCAATCAAAGGAAGAGGAACAGAGGTTGCAAGGACCCGGTGGCAGAGGAGCCACCAACCTCCAAAGCTGTGAAGCTGGAGTAAGGAGAGTGACAATGCTGCAGAGCAGTTACAGGCCCATGTCTGGTCCCACAGGAAGGATCTCCCCTACCCCTCTGAAAAGCGAACCCTCTGAGAGCAGAGCCCCTTCTCCAGAAGTGCCTCTCAACGCAAATACAGCAAGAGGATGAGCAAATCCCTCTGGCTGCAGCCTCCTCCAACGGGCAGGTCAGCAAGGCAAGGGCTTGTCTCCCGAGGGGAGCACTCTGAGCACAGACAGGAATTCAGGGGAGGAAGTTTACGCAGCCATTTCCTCTGCTGGTTGCTTTCCCTCGGCCGTCCTTCCTCCCAGAAGATAACTCGAACTTTGTACACAAGTGTCGTTAGCTCAGACCATCTCCTCTAACCACGCCTGAGCCTCCAGTGGGAAGTGAAAACACTGCATTTGTGTGGAGTGACGACATTCTCCACACTGTGCTGCTCTGGACCCTGCGTGTTCAGAGGGACAGAGTCATGGGGAAGGAATGCAGAGCCCCGGTCACTGCTAAGATCCGCTGTGGCACTGCGACATAGATGGGCTGTATGGACTGAAGGTGCCTGCTGTGAAGGTGTGCCGGCCACTGCACTACCAGGGGAGGGCAGAGGGGAATCTCTTTTCCATCCACACAGGAATGAGACCAAAGGGTCATTTCCTGACCTGGAGCAGCCTCTCCACAACTCCTCTTCCCCAAGTGGGACAAGAGCAACTCCAGCCTCCCTAGGAGGGGCCTCTCGGACAGGCTTGTGTCAACACTGGGAAGCCAACACCTTCCTGTTAGAAGTTAAACACTCTGTTTACAGACCTTAGCACGACCTTCAGCAGCCTCTGCCAAACCTCTCTCTGTGCCCCTGCTCCCGGAGGGCAGCAGGAGACGGACCCACACCCTTTACAGGAACATGCTTGATGCTTAACCACAAGAAAGGGAACGCTCTCCCCAGTTCACTCACAGCGCTGCACGCCTGACTTCAAGCTTTTTAACTGCTCTGTTACCTGATCATCTTTCCAACACAGAAGCCTTTCATCCAAGTCACCCCTAGCCTAACCCAGGCTGCCGTTCTCAGCCCCGGCCGGCTGCCAGCGGCTGCGGAAATTAACTGCCCATGCTTTTTTGCTGGCCAGCAAACATCTGGGACTGTCCATATCCCTCCCCCTGGAACCCCCTTCATCACTTTTAATGCAGCTCTCCTGTTTTGTAGCCTCAGCTCACACCATCTACCCAGCTTCGTAAATGTGAACTTCCTATCTCACCAGCCCCGTATGCTGCCAGACACGGGACTTTGCTGGAAGCCAGAGGTAGCCCAATAAAAGCAGTCCAGTTCTCAGCAGCAGCACGGGAGTTGGGATAATTCAGGCAAGGATAAGGGCTGGAACTGAGAAGGTCTGCTGCTTTGGAAGAAAGCTAAGGATGATGGAGGGAGGACACACACACAAGCGAGGAGAGACAGCTACGCCCAGGGCTGGCTCCTTCTCCCCATTGACTGCCACTTTGCACAGGAGCATATTTTGATGGAGTGGAGCAACTGATCAAAGCAAGCAGGAATGAAGGAGGAGACCAAAGACAGAGCTTCAGGGAAAGAATAAATGAGTGTCTGCAGAAGACCTGGAGGAAAGAGGAGAGGGTGGATGCAGAAACCGGCTCCCGAATGGAGATAGGGAGGTGCTCTACAGCCCAGCGCATTTCGAAGGCAGGTGTGCCCTCACTGCAGCACTTCAGAGCATCGGTCAAAGCAAGTATGCAAACTTGACAGGCAATGGATCATTCAAGAGAAAACTGGACAGCTTGCTACCAGCCCCTTGAAATGCCGAGGTAACCTGGGGGCTGATGCTTTAGATAAGCCCTTATTCCTTTGTGGGGATTTCTGCAGGACAAACATCTTCACCAGCCTTGTGACCAGTGTTTCAGGTCAAGCATTGTGAGTGCCTCAGTGTTCAACCCGGGGCAGCCCAGGAACTCAGCACACCCTAAGAGCAGTTTCAAGGCACTGCAGAGAAACATTCTGGCTCAGCCGGAATAGAAAGCAATTCTTGAAAGTGCTCTTTGTTTCCCTGAAAAATCCAGGCTGGCATTCAGACTCCTGCTTGGGGTTTCAGTCAAAGAAGTTAGGACCATAGTGTCAGAATTCAGAGTGAAAGCTGGAAAGTTGGACTATTTCCTCATGTCAGAGAAAGCATAGGGAAAGAAAAAAAAAATACACCCTGCTTAAAAACTTCATGTATGTCTGCAAAGCCACAAGTCATTAAACACAGAAAAGGCCATTAGTTCTGTAGGACCCACAAAAATGTCGCACTTCCCCCCCGCTGACTCCACAGTTTGCCGAAAACCTTATTCCCAGCCCAGCACTATCGTGACTGGGAATGCTGGGGCAGAGCCTGCTAAAAGGCAGCGGATTAAGTTATTGTTAGAAAAAAATAAAACCTGTTAATTTCTGCCCCACAAAAGCACCGTAGTTGTAGAACCAGAGAGATCAAGCCCAGCAAAGAACCACTTTGTTTCAGTCCCTGAGGAGGCCAATTCAAACTGGAGCTAAAGGAAAAGTTAAATTTCTAACAGCCTCTGAGCGACCCCAATTTTTAAAGAATCAATTCCTGAAGCAACACCTCTGTGTGTGTGTTCCTTTTTATTATTATTTTGGTTGAAACCAGAAAGCTGAGGGTCAGCAGCAAGAACCGCATCGCTGAGAAATGGTGTTTATTTTACCCAGCCCAGGCAGGTTGGGATGTAAGGCCCGTTAAGGTTTTATAGCCTGCCTGGGTTTCCCATTCTGCACATACAGAACCTGAAGCCAGCCAGAAGGTGGACTGGAAGCAGCATTTTATGCACCAAAATGAATGCTTTGCTTGCTGCCAGAGGGACAAAAAGAGACGGTGTTTCAGCACAGGGCAGACCACGCGCTGGGCCAGCACCTCCTCTGTGCCTGCCTGCATGCCCGTAAGCGATGCTGCTCAAAGCAGCCGACCAGAACAGCTCCCTCCTGTACTGGGCAGACTGGAGGAGGTGCCGAGCAGTTTCTCTGCTGTGGCTGAATTAACTACGTTCCCAGGCTTTGCAGAGGGCTTAGGGGGATGTCAAGCAGCATCAGCACTGACCTGTGAACAAAGTGCATTCTTGTGGATCTTCTTGTAAATAAGAGCCGGGCAGATGAAACAAATGAGGCTTCCCATTGTAGCACCTGTCAGGCCCAGGACTGTTTCCACTGGCAAAGCAGAAGAGGAGAAGTCAGCGAAGGCCCCTCTTGTAGGACAGCCAGAGCCGCAGCGTGTGGCAGCCACCTGAGCCCCTGGGCAGGCTGGGGTGTGAGCCCAGTGAGCCTGCCCGTCCCACCCAGAACAGCAAATAAAAGAGATATAGAAAATAACCAAGAAACCAGCCCTTGTGCTGACTCCTTGCTCACCGTTCGGGATCATGATGCCTCCTACCATGGTTCCAAACACAACAGCCAGAGTCAGGGCTTTGAATCGAAGTGGGGGCATATAACCCCCTGCGGCGAAGGTGCCGTCTTTTTGCTGGAAAAGAAAGGGCAGGAGAGGGAGAACTGAGTTTAGCTCCTTCAGTAGAACCCCATGCTTCCTTAACCATCACCCCAGCAGGCTCCAGCAGCTTTGTCACCACCACACTATGGTCTCCATGGAGGTGAATGCTGGGAAGTGGGGGGTCAGTTAAACATGGTTGAGCAGTTTTAAAATGCAACTGCATTTGAACGTTTAAAACAAGAGAGACAGGGGGCATGGAGCCAAAGTTGCTGTTTCCATTCTGCCCCAAATGTGAACTGTACAGCTGTATCCCAGTCCCTGTGCCAGTGCTGCAGCCGCCCAGCCTCAGCGAGCAGCCCCAAGGCCAAGGGCATGAGAAAGAGGCGCAGCTGAGAAGGCAGGAGGGGAAACAGTCACAGAGGGAAAGAGCTCTGGTTCTGCTACGGCAAGGAGTCCCCAAGCACCTCTGGGGACAGGGCTGTTCCTACCACTTTGCAATGTGTGTACCAGCTCCTCCAACCTGTCAGAACACACCCTGGCTTGACAGCAGAGAAGATGATCGTTGCTGGTGGGGAGCTGCTCATAGCGGCGGAGTTCCTGATGCTCACCTCATCCCCACCCTCAGAGCAGAACGTGTGGAAAGCAGAGGACCCAGCAAACCCACATGTCCCGGAGAACCAGCAAGTCCTCACTCTTAGCCACACGGGTGGGAGAAGAAAACAAAGGGACATGTTCAGAGCTGAGAGCACAACAAGCAGAGTAGAGGCAAGAGCCACGGTCCTCCCAAGTGTTTCCAGTGCTTACTCCTCCACGCTCGCTGGCTTTCACAGATCATCCTCCCCCATCCTCAGGCCCTCCCGATGTGAGAAAAGAGCCGGGGGCTTCTCACAAGCAGAAGTGGCAGGATTTAGAGCTATAAATTGCTCAAGTTTTATTTCCTGCCCTAAGAGGTTTCTATTTATGCAGATACACAAAGGCCTCAGAACATTCCCACAATCTCTTACTGTTATTTACTGAATACCATCGGCATGCTTAGTCCCATACAATACACAGAGGAGAACACGCTACTGCCACAAGGGACTCACAGTCTAAATCAGACAGACCAACTATAGTCACAAAGGCTGTCTGAAGATCTGACCCTGGGAAAGGTGAACGTGTGGGAGGGGGCTCTATCCCACCGTGTGCTTCTGCTCCAGACCAGCTCCAAACAGCCAGGGGAGGCACTGGAGGAAGGGGACACCTGAACCCAGAGGGGAGAAGGCTGCTCAAGGGGTTACTGACAGAAGTGCAAGGAGGAGAATAATCATAAAAGAGCAGAAATGAGCAGGCACACACAGAAGCAAGAAGAAATGAGGCTGGGCTGGGCTCTGAGGCCAGGAACAGAAGCTTGAGCTAAATGCAAAGCAAGATAGAGTTGGCCAGCAAAAGGATGCCAGCTGGAGCAGCAGGAAATAAGGAGGCCCCTCTGTTTCCAAAAGCACATTTCTCCCTCTTTCCAAGGGGGAGAACCACCTCGGCTCTGAACTGTGTAACACTTCTGTGCAAGAGCTGAAATCCCCATTGGAGCAGAGAAGCAGCAGCTATGGGATCTGGGGCGAAGCAGAGCAATAGCAGGCTGTGGGCTCACAGCTCCAGCGCTTCTGCCCAGGAAATTCCTCTGCAGAGAGGACAAGCTCTCAAAGTACCAAGGATTAACCATTCTGCAGAGTGGGATTTACAGGCTGCCACGAGCCTCCTGCTGCACTGTTACCACACACCAGGTACTCAGGGCTCCACTGTCCGTTGAGGGTTTATCCCTCTGGGTAGAGAATACCTACCACAAGTGAGAAATGTGCAGTTGTCTCAGAGTCTCACAGAACCAAGGCACGTTTGCAGCCCAGGTCGGCAGCCAGCAGCAGCAGCCAGAGTCACAGCAGCCCTTCAAAAAGCAACTCTCAAAGGTGCACACCATGGCAGCCAGCTGCTCTTGGCCACACCAGAGGATCTTACCTGCTGCTCAAAGAGAAGAGTGTTCAGCGCCTGTCTGCAGGGCAGGATCATCATCGGAAACCCCACAGCTACCGACATCATGAATCCCACTCGAATCATCTCCGTCACAAGGTTGGAAGGGAAGTTCATTAGGACGTTGCCAGCAATGGCTTCAGTGTAACTCACGTAGCCAAAGAAGCCCACCTGTCCGGCAGGAGGGGAGGTGAGCGGATGGGTTTGACTCCAAAGCACATTCCTACCTGCTCTTTAGAGAATGGTGGAGGTCAGTGACCTCCTATGGGTTAGGATCAGCCAAGGAGGGAGTGTGGGGCCACCTCCAGAGGCAACTGGCCAGCAGCCACAGCAGCAGCACCCCAGAAGTTAAGACAAGCAGTTAAGGAACAGTGGGACCCTCCTAAAAACAGGGGCCAGGTTCTCACTAAATAGAGGACTTTCATAGAGGATGCTGCAGCAAGGGACACAGGACACAGAGCAGTGACTCTGCTTGCTGCCAGGCCCACAGATTGGCCTCTCCAACGAAGGAGGGGGCCGTAACGATTCCCCGCAGCTGCCTAGCTCACAGGGAAAGGCTTTTCTCAGGAATTATTAACTTGGTTTTATTAACTGGTGCTTTATGAGGCATAACTTCCTTCACATCTTTCCAATTGCAACAGGCTGAAAGCAGCTCTGCTGAGCTTCAGGGGGCACCTCCAGCTCCAGGCTGGGCCCTGGAAGGCAGAGAGCTGGCTGAGGGATATAAAAAAGCTGGGTCTCCACTCTGCCTCTGCCCAAGGAAATGGGCCACTCTGAAAATCTGGGCTCTCCAAATGCCTTCTGTACTGCTAGGTTCATCATCTCCCATCTAATTTTGCTTTCAGTGAAATGACATATCTTTCAGAACAAATACAGACAAGCAGAAACCAGCCCCATCTGAAGATAAATCATCATCCCTGCTGCCCCTCCAGAGCATGACTTCTGGCAAGGAAAGGGAAGGGGAAGTTTCTTACCGTAATGTAAAAGGTGGTGACCACGTTTAGGGAAGAAGCAAATATGGAGCTCATGATTTTAACAGACGGCTCATCCAAGCTATCATAGGTAGGCAAGACCTGACTGTAGAAAAGGGTAAATTATTTAAGGAAACGTTCTGCAGAGGGAAAGAAAAACCCAACTCCAGCACGTTCCCTGCCTCAGCCCAGCAGCAAAGAATCCCTGACACCTTCCCCCTATGGAGCATAAACACTCGCTGCTATTCCACAATTTATACTGCTAATGCCAAGAGATTTCAGAACACTCATAACTTTAAGTGTTGCAAAAATATTCCTGCTCTCCCCACCCCACCACGTGGAGCTGAACGTGTGATGTAAACATTTTGGTTCAAAAGTGTTGCAAAATGAATGACCGTTTGTTCCAGTGAAACACCAGTGGCACCAGGCCAGGCAGTGCATTGGAGATTATTGTTCTTGGAGCTCTCTACGCTGATAATTAAAGCAACGCAGTGTTTACAGAGTAAAAGCAGGAAGAAGGTTAGAGCATCGCACTGTCTAAAAGAAAAGTTAAACAAACAAAACTAAATGCAGTGCCTGTCATATTTCAGTGCTGCTGCTGGAGCTCTGTTCATAGAAAGCTGGGAGCACCAATTACACGGGATTTGGGGTATTTACAGACTTGGAAAGCATGTGGAATGTACTTTTTGACATCAGGTGCATATTTTAGCAACTCATTAACCTCTTGTTACTTTAATTCAAGTGGCTACATCCTGGCTTCGTGTTACTGAAGTAATCCTCAGGAGAAGGGGGGGAGCATCCAGTAGATGGGAAGGGGTATCCCCAGCTCCAGCGGGCATAAAGCCATTAACAGAAAGTGTGTCAAGCTGAGGCCAAGCAGAAAAATCCTTCACCCTTAATCCCTTAACGTCAAACGGTTCTGCACAAAGGAAGCTGAGCGCATTCACTCGCAGGAACCCGCAAGACACGCGCAGGGGCTGCGAACGCAGCACTGTGACAGCCATTTACCAGCAGAGAGCAAGGAGAGCAGCTTTCCTGGGACTCTCTCCATTTCGGATTCCTCCCCGCCCTCAACACAGCCACCTCCACTAGATTAACCAACTACAGTCCTGGACTTCAGCCCCATAAGGGGGAGGGAGCCAACCAAATCTCCAAATGCAGGAAGGAGAAGAAAGGAGGGAAGCAGAGAGACTCTGCAGTATGTGGGATGGCACAGCCAGGTCACGTTTGTGTTAGGGCAGGAGCAACAGCAGTGACATGGGGAGAAGTGCCATGCTAAGTCCAGCTGCACCCAGGCCATTGTTTGGTCAGCCTGGGTTTGAGGAGCAACACAGTCTCCTGCTGGCCCCCAGGACACACTGCTGGTCCCTCCTGATCATCACCACTTTCCCAAGGCAGAGAGAGAGGACATGAAGCATGCAACAGGCAGCATGTCCTGACGGGCCCATGGTTTATTTTTAAGCAAAATGCCTGCACTGGAGGCCAGTGGAAGATCAGGGATCCCTCCTCAGGTTATCTGTTACACTACACCTCCAGGAGGGCCCGAGCAGCTGGCTCCTCCCGGGCAGACAGCAGGCAAGCCAGCACAAGCGTTAAGAACCTCGGAGAACACAGCTGTGCTTCAGAAATGGCCAGAGCTGCCTTGGAGGATGTGTTCTTCACCTTCACAGAGGATCTGCTCTGCACCTTCCCAGCAGGGCCCACCTTGTGCAGGCTCTTCGAGCACAGCATTAACCCAGCCTGCAGGAAATGGATGCTCACAGCAACAACAAACAACATCCTGACTTTTATTATCCCCGCAATTTCAGCATTTTTGCATCCATCTGCACCAGAACAGCCATCTCCAGAAATTAGGAGTTTTCTCCTGGAAAGCTCTGCTGACTCCTCTTTAATTAGAAGGTTCAGTGACACGACCGAGGTCACACAAGGAAGCTCTGGCAGAGGTAACCGTTGAGTCCTCACGCTCCCAGCTCTCAGCTCCACAGCGAATTTCCACACTACAGAAGTGTAGAGAAGTGACCTACTTTGCAACTTCAGCAACAGGCTAGCTTTTAAACAGCGAAGGGTGTTGAACTCACAAGTAAAGCAGGGTCAAGTTTTTCAAGCTAGAATAATAGTTATAATAGCTAAAATAATATTTGTTCTTACTGTATGCTGCATTTACGTGCTAAAGGAAAAGGAATTCTGCTTTATGTTATTGTGATTCAGAGGTTGGCAAAACTAAACCTGAGAATAACACATAAAGATTGACTGGGCTGGGGACAGCACATTGCCCCGATGCTTGGAAAAAACACATAGCTTTAGGTTGAGCTTGCCACGTAAGTGCTGTAGGGGAGCCTATATTTAGGTATGTGCACACTGGTCCAGACCAAACAATTTCCCTGTATTTCCAACTCCCAGTAAAATTGTGCTGGGTACTGTATGGCTAAGGTAAGAAAAACAAATTGGAATTTAAAAACTCTAAAATGTTAACAAGGTAAAGCTGTGTAAGAACTCCATTCCCTTTGCCAGTTGCAATGGCGACATTAAACAGCAAGACTGGAGCACGTTCAGGTGGGAACCGAGCTGCCAAGAGAGCCGATAAGTGGAGAACGACGATTTGGATCTTGCGTGTGGGTGTAAACACAGCAGTCTGAACAAATTTTATCTGTCACATTCATTTGCTGTTGGCACGATACCCATTTGCTAGAACTCCAGGGGGGAGAGCCCGACTCTGCCAGCCTTCCAAATGAGGATGGTCTTTTCCGTGTCCACATTTGGATTTACACCTCTATTTAAAGCCTGTTACTATTCCGGCCAGGCACGTATTGCTCACTTGCCATTCTGGTGCAGAAGGTAATGCTGCTAGAAACGTGAAAATAGCCTGCCGTCACACCCTTCCGTGTGCCACGGGAAACCCTCGATGAAAGCCGGGAACTGGAAATGCATAAACAACTCTCCAAAGTCCACGACTGTGCGATATCCCGAGTTTCCTCAAAGAAATCTGGGGAAATGGCAAGCAGCTGTGAGTGTACGTGACCCTGCGGGGGCTCTGGGGCCATTAGGCGGCACAGCCCCACTGCCTTTCCTGCTACAAAATCATTCCCTTCGAGGAACGGGGGAAATCCATCACTTACACAGCTGCACCAGAAGCCACGTGCGCTATGCTGAGGATCTGTTTGGCTCAAATGATCCTGTGTTGCTCAAGTACACCAATTCCAAAGTGAAATATAACTCCCTCCCTTATCTCTCTGAGGAGATCTTATAGCAGCCTTTCAGTACCGAAAGAAGCCTACATGAAAGCTGGGGAGAGTCTCTTAATCAGGGAGTTCAGGGATAGGATGAGGGGAATGGTTTTAAGCTGAAAGAGGGGAGATTGAGATGAGATCGTACGAAGAAATATTTTCCTGTGAGGGTGGTGAGGCACTGGCCCAGGTTGCCCAGAGCAGCAGTGGCTGCCCCATCCCTGGAGGTGTTCAAGGCCAGGTTGGATGGGGCTTTGAATCCCCTGATCCAGTGGGAGGTGTCCCTGCCCATGGCAGGGGCTGGAACTGTATGGGCTTTGAGGTCCCTTCCAACCCAAATCATTCTATGATTCTATGATCTAGGTAACAAAAGGGTCACAACTGAATGAGATGCTGTCCTTCAGCAGGCTGTAAACCAGATGGTATCCATCCCTCACAGATCCTTATGACCCTCTGCCCTCAGGAAAATTCAACACACACCACAACTGCCAGAAGTGGGAATGGCAGATACTTACGACTGACAGGCAAAAGACATGCCAAAGATGGGGATGCAGCGAAAAATGCCCTCCCAACGAGTATAACTAACTCGCTGCAGCCACTGCCCACTGAAGAGGCCATGCTTGAAGGACGACAGCACAATCTGCATCCAAGAGAAAGAAAAGAGGTTAAGATCCAATCCAAAACAACTTCATGGCAGCAGTAACGCCTGTGCTGGGATAAATGGCAGTGTGTGGCAGCTCTGTGAGGAACAGCTTAAAGCTGCCTACCATGGCCTGACCACTATTACTCAGATTCCCCAGCTCCCACAGCCACCCATGCACTTTATTAAAGCTAACAGCCACTTCGAAGGGTCCCTTGCCACCAAGGATCCTGGAGCATATTTTAAGAAATCTATGGCATTCCTCCCTTGTTTGATGCCATCAGACATCACAGCATCCACCAAGGTGGAACGATTTCCATTGACACATTTAACCATGAGAATTACTGTTCCCATCAATTTCTTTTGCACTTTTTAAACATGTTTTGAAATCCAAACACGAAGCAACATTCACTTTGTACAATCCTGTTCAGTGTAGAGAAACAAAGGTTCCCAAAACAGGACCCCATCTGCTATTCCAGAGCCATTTAACACCACCCATTCACCAAAGACAAGGATAAACTTCATGAAAAGGGTGGAGTAAGGCACCCAGAGACAGCCATGAGAGCTCTTTTGCCACTGACAGGGAACCTGGCAGGCATTGGGTTGCACAGGGAACAGAAGGTAAATATGTCTGAATGCCTGTTTATAATATCTCCTGAATGGGGTTTTTCTAATCCCCAGAGATTACATTTTAGAGCAGCCAACTCTCATGAAATGTTGTGGTTTTCTTAAAGGTGCAGCTCCTGGAACATCACAGTTTTGCAGAACCCTCATTTACAGTTTTCAGCCTCCTTACAGAGGCAAGTTCAGCAACGTGACCCGGCACAACCTACTAAAAAAAGTTACACAGAAAGAATTTCCACACCTCTCTTTTCTTCCTTTTGTTTCAACTCTTCCAGGACCAAAATTTGGGAGAGGCAGGGCTGGGGCTCCACAAGCAAACCACATGAGCAGCCGTGAGGTAAAACTTGAAGTGATTAAAAAGCAAGTGAGAGTCTCCACCTCTCAGTAAATGGTGCTTTACAATGGGGCTTGGCCAAGCTAAACAGGGCCAGCTCTGAGTAGCTCTCAGCTTACCATGCTGAATGCAAACGGCCCAGAATCCCGACAAAAACTTCCCTAGAAATAGCTAAGAACAAGAATATGCCACCTCCCAGACTTAAGACTGTATGAAGCTTTCAGTGCTTAAGAAATAGAAGCTCTGGTGTCTAACAAATAAAACCACTTGCAGCCTGAAAGGCTTTAACCATCAGCTGCAAGAAAGCGTGCAAAGTACATGCTTGCGTTCCTAACAAGAGCTGCTTTCCCCCACGGATTAGAAGATTGAGGTTTTCAAGGCAAAATGCTAACACATGATGAAAGCTCTTCTGCTTCCAGGCACTCTCCCCCACATCTTCCACCCTTTGGTTTAAAGTTCAGAGCCCTAAATTATAAGACACCGACAAGCAGAATAAACCACAAGATTTGTGGTTTGTTATTATTTGTGCCACCACAATTCCAGCATTCACAATGGTTTACAGACACGCTGGCCAGCTCCTACAGCCTGGACCTCCCCACCTCCACCAGCACCCAGACTGCTCGTTACGCCCAACACCAGCAGCACTAATTATCAAGAAGGACATTTTAAACTTGAGGCCTGTGCCAGTGGGAACATCCATGTTAAAACAATAGGAAAAGAGCATTCAGTACTCACCACAAACATGAACACGGTGTAAAAGATCAGAGCCATGGCACTGAATGACTGTATGGAGGCCATCATGTTCCTCTGGAGGCTCAGTGGAAGGACGATACACAGCGAGACAGCAAAGAGCAGGACTATCCGGAAACTGCCCGACACCTGGAAAAGGGCCCTGTGTGAAGAACTGGAGCAAAGAGGCTACTCAAAACACCCCACCAAATGAGCAAAATAACTCCCCAATGCAGCTGATTATTATAGAGTGAGAAACAATGCAAAGCCATGATGGATTTCAAATGTGAAATCCTGCTTCTGTACGTATTTAGATTTGACACAGAAAGCCTGCCATTCCTCTGGCTAGGTCTGTGATTAGCTTACACAGTCACTGGGTGCCACTGTTGCTCTATACAACGTGTGACAGGTCCATCCTGACATGGATGTATGGGGGGGGTGTTTAAATGCTAATCCAGCACAAGCTATTTTCATGCAATTAAATAAAAACTAAACTTACTTGGGAGACAGGAGATTGAAGTCTTGAAAATTCTGATCCAGAAAATTAATCAAAACCAGGCATTGGTATTTATTATAGCAGAACACTCCGAAATGCTTGGAAATATTTAATATCTAATTTGGCTGCAGCCACAACACAGTCTTTTTAACTTCACGGTCCCTTAATCGGGGCTTAGCAGCACCAGGCAGAGCAGATAACAGCCCCGCCAAAAATCCTTCCACATGTCCATTGTGCTTCTCCGCACGGCCCGAGCGCCGCTGCTCACAGCTCTGCAGGAGGAGCAGCCAGAGCCTCCTGCCCATGAGCAGCACCCCCTGCCACCCTGTGTCCCAAGCCAGCGCTGGGGCCACCATACAGCTTCTTTCAGCTTTAAAGGGAGGCTGGCACATGGTAACTTTGGCCACCAAACCAGTAAGGGACAGGAGAAAAAATCCCTCATGGACTAGAGGGCTGGGAGCTTGGACAGAGGAACTGTCACTAAGCATTAAAGGCAGAAATGAAGACGGGAATCATGTTCTCCTCCTGGAATTTGCTCCAAAATTAACAGAGACCAAGTTAAAAAGAATTCCTTTGTTGGAAGTGCCTTATTGAAGGTTTTACACATCTGATTGCTCACCACATGTCTAAGCTTCCAGGACTTCACAGAGCTAAATGCTGTGTGCACAAGGCGTGCAATTAAAGCTCACCAGGAGACGACCCCACAACGCCTGGTAGGCGGTGAAGCACACTGCTAAGGCAGGACGTGCTTTGCTGTATCTCAGCCACACACGGCTTGATGCAAGAAGAACTGGGACCCTTGTCTGCACTGTAGGTGTGATCCAGTGAGGATTTATTTACCTGAAATCCAAGCAGCCGGGCAAAGAAGTTGGACCCCAAATCACCAATGACAACATAGAAAGCAATGCAAGTTCCCAGCATCAGCCCAATCATGCTGCAAAAACAACAACAGACAGACAGGTTAGGAGGTGGGAGCAGGACCTGGAACGCAGCTCCTGTTCCTGGGCAGGAAGGTGTGAGCAACTGTATTCCCAGCGGATTTGCACTCCACACAGCCCTTGTGAGAGGACGAGGCTTTGTTAACGCTAGGCTACCTTAGAGACGCTGTCTGGGACTGTCACAATCAAGCCTGAAGTGATTGGATCCTCCCAGTGCTGACACACTAGTAGTGAGAACACTGCTACAGTTCACATGCTGGGAGCAAGAGGCATCACACACACTGCAGCCACTGGCAAAGGGCTACAGGAAAAGTTTAGCACCAACAGGGTCCCAAGGGCTACAGCCTGTGCACAACCACAACAGCTGAGGATTGCTTAGGATCCTACCACATCCTGTGTTTTCCAAGGAACATCCAGAAGAATTCACAGAATGGCTTGGGTTGGAATCCTAGAATGGCTTGGGTTGGAAGGGACCTTGAAGCCCATCCAGTTCCAATCCCCCTGCCATGGGAAGTGAGACCTCCCACTGGATCAGGGGGCTCCAAGCCCCATCCAACCTGGCCTTGAACACCTCCAGGGATGGGGCAGCCACCACTGCTCCGGGCAACCTGGGCCAGGGCCTCCCCACCCTCACAGGAAAACATTTCTTCCTAAATATCATCTCTATCTCCTCTCTTTCAGGTTAAAACTGTTGCCCTTTGTCCTGTCCCTGCACTCCCTGATCAAAAGCCCTTCCCCAGCTTTCCTGGAGCCCTTTCAGTACTGGGAGGCTGCTCTAAGGTCTCCCCAGAGCCTTCTCTTCTCCAGGATGAACAAACCCAACTCTCTCAGCCTGTCCTCGTACAGGAGGCACTCCAGCCCTTGGATCATCCTCATGGTCTTCTCTGGACTTGCTCTAACAGCTCCATGTCCTTCCTGTGCTGAAATACTCTGTGTAATTTTAGTGCTGAGCAGCAGTTTGCCGCTGGGAAGAGGGAAGGAGCCAGCACCGCTGACTGGCTTGGGCTCCACTGAAGGATCTCTGCTGGAAAAGGCAGTGCTGGGATGACATCCCAGTGCCCAACATGACTGCTCAGGAAGACCTGGGAGGGAGCTTCCACCTCCACTGGGGTCATCTGAGGAGGCACAGTCTTTCCCAAATTGGAGGCTGGATTTCCTTCACAGGGCATTTCCCAGCACCTGACATCTCACAGAAGAAAGCAGCACCCTCTGCGAGGAGCAGGCAGGACCAGAGCCTCTGAAGGGTGGATCCAAGGGACCGAACGCACTCCTCCCTCCCACTAACTCATGGCAATCTTGGCAGCGACTTCACCCCTGGAAAACAGCCACAAGTGACATGCCCATGATTTCATAGCACGCGCAGCAAAGCGGGAGATGAGTTCATTCCCCGACTTCTGTGCTCCCACTGTCTGGGAAGAGCTCCCTTCTCCACTCAGGATCGGGTGGGACACAGTGAGGGTGACATCTGCAAGCTGAGCTTCGGGGATCTCGCTTATGCTCTTGTTTAAATTCCAGGTGGCAAGGAAGGCTTCTGTGAGCAAAGAAGGTGGGAGGGTGAGAAATGAGAGTGCATCAAGGCCACAAGGGGCTACAGAGCAGGATCTGTCATTAAAGAAAACCAACCTGTTGAAGCTTTAAGTAAGCGGCAAATTACCTTGTTTCCACCAACATTTTTCCTGCTTTTCCATAGGCATGAAATGCTGGCAGTAGAGATAAAAAGAATTATAGTTAGTCAAAGAAAGGTCCAGAACACAGCACACAGGCAATTTCAACATTCAACAACCACAGTGCAGCAGGAACCCACCAGAGTTGTGTTTCGGGGCCGTTTCCCTTGCCTGCCCTCCCACTTTCTTTTTCAGACATGCCCTTCGCAAACCGAAAACCACATAAGACAGGAACAAAGATGAGGAAAAGACAGAAAGCAGGTTCTTTTTTTTTTTTCTTTCTTCTTCTCCTATTTAAAAAAAAAGTGGTGTGAAGTAGCAGTCACACATGGCAACCATTAAAGGAAAGTCAGCGCGGAAGAGAAAATATGCATCTATAAGATGCTGTGTGGTGAAAAGTTACTGCAGTGCAAGATTTCAATCAAACTCTCATTTTTATTTTTATCTTCCCACTATAACTGAGCTGCCTGACGTTGCTGGATGGGAGAGCTGAGACGGTGCCCAGAACGTTCAATCCCATACCCAGAATACCCAGTGCTCCCAACCCACACCACAGCACTGCTGCCAAAAGACTTTTTTTCTCCCCTCCCATACTGGGGTTGTAGCTCGTAGCAGAAAATGATCAGTAGGCTTTAAATCATTGTGTTTTCTCTTAAAAAGAAAATGCCAAGAAAACTCCGCTTGTATTTTTAGATCTTACTGGGTAGAATGGGAATTGAGACCTCCAGTTCCAAGCACAGACCGCACCGCCTGACTCTGTTGGCCTGTAACTGCAGAGGCCCAATGTGAAAACCACCACCCCAGGCTCCCCTGTGCCTTTTCTCAAGGTACAGCACACATTCCTGCAGGCTTTATTTTCTTCTGGAAGCATCTTCAGCTATGTTAAATATTCACTTGCAAACTCTGACTTCTTTGGACTCTGCTTGAGCTAAAAATCAAGGAAACAAGATGTTCTCCCACAGAACGAGAAAAAAAGCATAGCAAGAAAAAAAAATAAACCAGAGCTGCTCCTTAGGGCAGCACCAAAAACAGCCAATGGCTTGGTGACAGGCAAGGGGAACAGCCGCCTCCAGGCACGCTGCTCAAGCACCAGTAGCGGCTGTGAGGCCGGCCTCCAGCTCTGCCCTTGCCTGGGAATTTGCGACAAGGGGGAAAGGCAGCAGCCCTGGGGGGTTCAGATCCAGAGCCAAAGGGCTGGGAATGAGAGGGAGGAAGCAGCCAGAGGAAAATATCCCTCCTAGACACTGGGTTGTCACCAAACCAGCCTCCAGGATTGCTGCTGCTGCGCTCTCCTGCGCACTCCTTTTTCACCTCACAGAGAAAGGCAGGCACCTCCAGGTAACACCTACAGCCACAGCGGAGATGCTGAGACACAACCAGTCTCCATGGATGTGGAGCGGTGTTCTCAAGAGAATGAGCCTCCAAACGTTATGCCAGATGACACGGGAAACATTGGATCCTTTATCTTCTCAAGGAGGAAGGAGACGACAACTGTAAAATAAATTGTACAGTCGAGCATCTTCGGAATGGGATCGTTAGATGCCTAACAAGCTGGGCAGAGCTGAACCCACTCAGTAATTAGAGAAGCCTTTTTAAACCACGGGGCAGGCTGTATTTCAGCACCCTTCTGCATAGGGCACACAGCTGGGCTGCCTCCAGGGATGCAGTGTGGTCTGCAAAGGCCCGGACTGTTTTCAGCAGCCGCAGGGGGAGGCATTAACTCATCTCCTGGTCAAAGTCTGCCTGGGAATAGTATCCTGCTTCCCTTTCGGCCACACTCTGCCTGAGGCCCTTCTCTTCCATGCAGCAGGAGAACAGTGGTGAAGAGCAAAACACTTTTAATACTCAGCCCCTTTCATCCATAGAGCGCTGCCAAGCGAAGGCGTCTGGGCTAGATACAGCCCATTACGACCCTGCCTTTTCTGTAGCTCTAACGATCGCTCTTCGTATTCCTCCGGAAGGACTGACTGCCTGCAGTCAATTTGCAAAACTTTCATACATCTCTCAGCGCTGCCAAACCCTCCCACAGAATCAGCCGCAAGGGCTGCCAGGACCTCTCACAGATGCAGCCGGGCACAAGCCCACAGTGACAAAGGCTGTCTGTGTGGAGCTGCTCAACCTCGAGGCATTAGGATGCACTCTAGGAGCACTGCCTTCGCTCCCCGGACTGCTCCTCCCGGTGGCACCTCTCCCAGGGCAGAGGGAGGGAGCATTTCTTTCAGCGCCAGCGTTAGCATGCCAGGAGGTGCCAGGAAGTTTGGAAGCATTACTGGCCCTCTGTATATCCGCATCCCTTGGCTTCCGAAAGTGCAGAAGATCTCTTCTTCCTGGGAGACACTCCAAGGTGAAGGGGACTCTCTGTACTTCGGGGAAGTGGCACACAAAGGCGTGTTGTGAGGGGGCACTGATACACAAGCTGGGCGCCTGGGATGGGAGCAGTAGGGCCAAGACAGACGCTGCCTGGGGGCTCCCAGTTTCCCTCGAGCATCGCAGGCACAGCCTCCAAGACCACAGAACTTCTGGATCTTTCCAGTTTCCAAGCAGATGTAACTTGGCAGAAACCAAGACATGCATCCCGGCGGCAGCACCTCGGCACTCCAAGGATGGAGGAAACCCGCCTGTCAACAATGCAGTCAGCCAGCGAGCCATGCGTTTCCCAGCTCTTTTACCCAGAGTGATGCCAGCCAGCTCTCTCCTCCAGAGGAGGAACAAGGGAAATGGAGCAAAGATGACTTTTCCTGCCATTTCACATGCCAATGGAAAGGACTAGAACTCTACCACCTTCTCCTGCCCCCCAAGCCGGTCGGAATCAGAAGAGAGGTCACAAGCTGAGCCCGGCGCCAGCGCAGAGGCGACGAGCTCCGAGGAAGCGGGCTGGCAGGCTCTGCCAAAAACCCACACATGAATCTTGCAGATGTTTTTATTTTCTTGGCCGCTTGGAACCTTGCGCGCTATTTCCCCTCTGCTCTGCCATAAAGGCACACGCAGCTCGGATCCCGGCAGCCTAAGCTCCGTGCCAGGCTCTCTGCTGGCAGAACCCGATGTCCTCAGCAGCACACTGGGTGGGGAAGCTCGTGGCTTTCGTGCCGAGACCAATAATTTACACCAGACACCCGCTACGCCAGCTCCTGAAAACTTGGGGTGTGATCAGCCAGCGCGGCATCTCCTGCCCTGCAGAGCCAGAACAATTCCATGCCTGTTAACTCCACTGTTGGGCGCAGAATTAAACCCTCAGGTTCCCTGGGGATGGGGGGGAGAGGCCAGCAGAGGAATACAATGCAAATTGAAAACTGCATCAAGAAACCATTCGCTCTTCCAACAATATCAGTGTGAAAGTTGTAAATTAAGAGGTCAAAGTAAAACCACAGTTAAAAGAAAAATACCAAGCCCTAGAGCTGAAAATCCTCACCGAGGCCAGGGTATGTCCGGCGCTTGCTGAGGTTGGCCGATTTCACCAGGAACATGCAGGACTGATGAGTCATCCAAGAGCAGAAAATCAGCAGCAGAGCTCCCAGGACGATGCCACACTGAAACAGGGGAAAAGACAGGCGCAAGATGAAGGTCAGTCACTGCCTTATTGCCACCCTTTATCGTCTTCAGGCTTCCCCCGCACGGTTCCCACCATGCTTCTCCCTGCTAAGGGAGTTCCCTCAACTTCAGAGAGCCAGAAGAAACGTGATGTATGAGCTTAATTTTCCCATCTCCTCAGCCCAAGGACACCACGGAGCAGCTGCCTGCTTCCCACAGCTTCCAGCTGCACCAGTGTAAGCACGAAAGAGTGACCTGGGAGCCGTTTGTGGAGCTGGGTTTCCCTCGCCCACCCCCAGCACACTCTGCAGGTTCACAGAGAGCAGAGAACTTGCTTCTAATCCTGAGCTGCAAACTCCATTGTAAAATTACTTAATCCAAAAGATGCAATGGTGTGAACTCATTACCACAGCCACTGCCAGCATCGCCCTGCCTTGCTGGCTCATGTGTTTGCTGCGGGGGACAGTAAACACCAGACACTTTTTAAGCAGATGACTTCAAACAGGTATGAGGGATGGCAGATCCAAATGACAGTCGCACCTTATCCTGCCGTATTTAAACCAGGTGTGGCCACAGGGCAGCTCTTTGCGAGGGGGAGGAGGGAAAGAGCTCAGTGCAGGGCTCAGCAATTGGTCTGCAAATGCTCTGAGCCCACCTGCATGTGTCATACAGAGCAATTCCTTAATTTTCTTTTCCCTTCTACTCAAAAGAAGAGTAGAAATTATTACTTGAGGACTTCATCACAAAGAAAACATGTAGTTTGGTAGAAGAGACATGCCGTCTCTATCTTTAGTGCTTCCTTCACCAGTCGCCCCCTCTAACCCCTATAGAATACTGAAGCACCTGCTGAATTTGGACAAGTGAAGGTGCAAACAGGCAGATGGGGCCTCCAGCTGCGCTCCCTAGCTCCTCTCAGCACCTCCTCAGACCACACCTGCCCTCCTCCTCATCCCCCTCAGACCCCCTTCTCCCTGTCCTCCTCAGCCCCCCAAACATCCTCGGCACCTTCTCAGTCCCCTCTGCCCTCCTCCCCACCCCTCAGTCCCTCACCCCACAGCAGGAAGGCAGCAGATATAGCTGCCCAAGGTCTTCATAGAATCACCTGGCTGGAAAATACCTTCTTGAACATTGAGCCCAACCGTACCTGTCCACTACCAAACCTTATCCCTGAGAAATTCGTTTGCCTGCCTTTTAAACACCTCCAGGGATGGGGACTCCACCACCTCCCTGGGCAGCCTCTGCCAGTGTCTGACCACCCTTTCAGTGAAGAAACTTTTCTGATGTCTAATCCGAACCTCCCCAGCACAACTTGAGGCCATTTCCTCTTGTCACTTAGGAGAAGAGACCAGCACCCACCTGGCTACAACCTCCTCTCACGGAGTTGTAGACAGTGATGAGGTCTCATCCTCTGTTTCTCTAGACTAAACACCCCCAGTTCCCTCAGCTGCTCCTCGTAAGACTTGTTCTCCAGCCTCTTCCCCAGCTCTGTTGGACAAACTCCAGCCTCTCCATGTCTTTGCAGTGAGGGCCCCAAACTGAACACAAGCCCCTTCCCCAGCTTTACGCCCCCAGATCCAGGCCGAGAGGCGCAGCGCCCATCCCGTGCTCGGCCAGGCTCTCCCTGCGGGGGGACCCCTGCCCGGGGGAAGCCCCGCCAGCACCGGGGGGAGGGCGGGAGGGGAGGGGGACGAAGGGCCTGGCTGCGCGCTCACCTGTCGGAAGCAGAAGGGCACGGTGAGCACGCTCACACCCACGATGCTGTTCACCACGTTCATGATGAGGCCCCAGTTGGAGCCCCCCGCGGCCGCGGCCGCCATGGCCAGGCGGGAAGGGGGGTCCCCGCGGCGAGAAAGGGGGTCCCCGCGGCGCAGGGCCCGGCTCGCAGCCCCCCTCCCGGCTGCCCCCTCAGCCGCCCGTACCCGCCATGGCAGCCTCGGTACCGGCCACAGCGGCACTTCCGGGTTCCGCTGCTCCGCTGGCGCTTCCGGGCAGAGCAGCGAGACGTGCGGGGCAGAGCGGCGCCTGGCAGAGCTGCTCCGGCCTGGTGGGAGGACCGCGCTCGCTGCTCCTGGGAGGACTGGGGAAGGAGGCAGAGTAAGGAGGGGGCCTGCCTGGGGGCACCACGGCAGATGGCACAGGCGGGCATGGGATCGTGGGATGATGGGATCATAGAATCATGGAATGGTTTGGGTTGGAAGGGACCTCAAAGCCCATCCAGTTCCACCCCCCCTGCCACGGGCAGGGACACCTCCCACTGGATCAGGGGGCTCCAAGCCCCATCCAACCTGGCCTGGAACACCTCCAGGGATGGGGCAGCCACCACTGCTCTGGGCAACCTGGGTCAGTGCCTCCCCACCCTCAGTGTGAAGAATTTCTTCCTAATGTCTCGTCTAAATCTTCCCCCTTCCAGTTTAAGGCCGTTCCCCCCTGTCATGTTGCTACTTGCACTTATATAAACCTCCTCCCCAGCTTTCCTGTAGCTCCTTTCCATACTGGAAGGCTGCTATGAGGTCTCCCCAGAGCCTTCTCTTCTCCAGGCTGAACAACTCCAACTCCCTCAGCCTGTCCTCAGAGCAGAGGTGCTCCAACCCTCAGATCATCTCTGTGGCCTTTTCTGGATCTGTTCCAACAGTTCCTCATCCTTCTTATGTTGGAGATTCCAGAGCTGGACACAGGACTCCAGGTGGAGAATCACCTCCCTCGCACTGCTGGCCACATTTCTTTTGATGCACTGACGTGTGCTCAGAGCGGTGCAGGTGCATGCGTTTGTGGTTGAGCCCCCACCCCTGGAGGTGTTTAAAAGACGGGCAGATGAGGTGCTGAGGCATCTGGTTTGGTAGTTGGACTCCATGATGTCAAATTTCAACGTCCAGTCAAAGGATTCTGTAATTTTATGATTCCGTGCACACGTGTGTACACACGGATGCATGCACAGGCACGCGCACACTCACATCTGTGCACAGGTGATGCACAGACACGCACGTACACGTGTACACACAGATAGCTGCACATGTGTGCACATATTCACATGTGTACACACAGGGGATGCGCAGACATGCACATACACACGTGTACACGCAGAGGCACACGCAGGCATGCCCATACTCACATGGGTACACACACCCCTATGCACACACACCCCCTCACATCCCTCAGCATCACCACCTTCACACCAGCCGGTACCCAAACCCTTGCACCCCAGACTCCCAGACTGCAGAGCACCCAAGCCCCTTGCCCACTCCATACTCTGCATCAGTGTTTGCCTTTCTGAACCCTTGCCAGCGCCCGCATCCCATGGCCCTGTAGTGCATCCCGTGCCCATTCGCCACCACACCTCACAACTGGGGCTCCCCAAAACCAGGGCGGTGACAGCTCCAAAGAGCCCCCCCAGTTGCAGGGATGCAGGCACAGCCTGGGTGCAGGAGGCAGAGAAAAGCAGCTGGTGCTGCTGCCCCTGGCCCTGGAGCCCATGCAGCACCTGGAGGGAATTAGCAGGCACGTTCACCTCCCTCCAAACCTTTTGTAGAGTAAATTCCTGCGGTTACTCATTGCAATTGCCACAAATTATACAAGCACCGCATGTTCCGTCCCAGCGGCAGCGTGCAGTTGGCGTGTGCCGCTCCGACCTGCCGTGGTGCAGGGCCCCAGGGGAGCCATCCAGAGCCCCCTGCATCTCTCTTTTTATTTTCTTTCTCTTTTTTTTTTTCCCCCTCTCGTGCTCAGGAGATGGGGAGCAGGCAGGCAGGGAGCCCCAGGCGCTGGGCGAGTGGCCGCTGCAGCCACGCAGCTGCTTGGAGGAGCTTGGCTCAGGGTGCAGCTCCCGCAGCTGGTTGTCTTCACCCCAAGAGAGGAGCCCTAGGATGCATCTGGACATGAGACATGGTACCTGGACATGGGACATGATACCTTGACGTGAGTTTTGGTACCCAGATATGGGACGTGGTACCTTGACATGGGTTGTACTACCCAGATATAGGATGTGGTATCTGGACATGGGACATGGTATATAGGGCATGGGACATGTTATCTGAAAATGGGACATGATACTTGGACATAGGATGTGGTATCTGGACACGAGATGTAGTACCCACATATGAGATGTAGTACCTGGACATGGGACATTGTACCTCAACACAAGCTGTAGTAGCCAGATAATGGGACACGGTACCTGGACGTGGGATATGATATAGGGCATGGGACACAGTATCTGAACATGGGACGTGGTACTTGGACACAGGATGTGGTATCTGGGCACAGGACATGGTACCTGGACACAGGATGTGACACCTGGGCTCAGGATGTGGTACCTGAACACAGGACATGGTACTTGGACATGGGATGTTGTACCTCGACATGTGTAGCCCCGGCTACAGGAAGGGGGCCTGCAGGAGAAGAAACCTTCACATGCCAGGGGGTTTCCCATGTGCCCCCAGGAACACACAATGAGGTCGAAGCATGTCCCCCAAAAGCTGGCACAGCGCTGTCCCTGGGGCCAGTACGTGATGGGGTGCAAATACACAGCACACGTGTGCAAATGCACATGGCACACCCACACATCTGTGCTAACACCCACGTGTACAGGCACCCCATACACACGTGCGAACCCACAGACATGTGCACACACACACCTGCACCCAGGAGCACCCCACAGCCCTGCCCTGGCACCCCCCTGTGGTGCTGTCATGGAGCTAGGGTTGGGCATCTCCTGCCCATCGAGGAGGGCAGAGCTGGAGAGGGAAGAGCATCTTGCTCCAGCGCGGAGGAGACATCTGCAGTGAGTTAGAGGGGAAATCATGTTTATCCAATTAGCATTACATGGCCCCTAACTCAGCACTGGCAGAAAAAAAGGGCTCAGGTGGCTTCTCTGTGTGCTGAGTGGCTGCCGGTAGCCAGGTGCACTGGCAAGTGCCAAGAGCTGGCTGGCCACGAGCCCCCATGCCGTGGAATGGGGATGCTAGGGAAGCAGCCCCCACTGTGCCACCCTTGTGGCTCCCAACTCTATCACCAGAACGGGTGAGTGAGAGCCGGCTTGGGGACACAGTGCAGCTGCAGCACCAAAACGGGGTCACCAGCACGAGTGGAGCTGCTGCCATGGGTCACTGAGACAGCTCTGGCAGTGCCAGGACAAGGCATTTCCAATCACTGTGTCCCCTGCCCCACTGCAGTGCAAAGCACCCATGGATGCTCGTCTGCAACCCATCAGCTCCCATTGCCAAATAACTGCATCCCACACCATGGCACTGCGGGAAAGGACAAGCAACTGCCCCTATCTGGGGCAAACCTGGGGCTGGCATTTCCTGCAGCCCTCTGGGACAGCCTGTGCCAGGTGGTCTCCATCCCATCCCACAGGAACATCACTGGCATGTGCATCCCCTCCAAAACCAGCCCATCCCACTGGTGGGTGCCTGTAGTGGCCTGGTGCCCAGCTGCCAGCATTCCAGGGACACGACCAGGGACACCTTGGTTGCACCCCAAGGTGGGTGCTGCCCAAGGCCCCAGGGAGCGCCCCCCCACACCCCGCCCAGTGCCAGCTGGGCTGAGCCTTCATCTCTCCCCTTCCCCAGCAGCCTCCCTGGGGGGAGAACCAAGACCCCCACCTTGGCCAACCTCTTCCTTCCCCACAACGCGCTGCTGCTCAGCAGACAGGAGAGGGGAGGGGCTGTGAAAGGGGTGAATTAGACAAATAAGGACTAAAAGGCAAGAAAGCAGACCTGGCCATGGCAGGGGGCGGGGGGGGGGGGGCACCCAGCAGCTGCCAGCTGCCAAGGGTAGTTGCTGCCGGTGCAAAGGGCCGCAAATATATTTATTGCTCAATAATGTCCTGATATTGCAGCAGCAGCCGTGTGCTTGCTGCTGCCTCCTCTCCAGGGTTATTTTATTTATTCCCCCCCCCAGCAGCTCCTGCCCAGCACCATCCTCTTCTTCTGCTCTGCTGCTCATGGGGCTGTGCACGTCCCAGGAAACCACAGTTCCCTGCAGCTCCTTAGGTGCCTTCAGCCTTTACAAACAGCCCAGGGCCAAATCCTGCCTCCAGCATGAGCTGAGGGCTCTGCCCAACTGTCTGTGGGGGTCCCGGCCATGGCCAGACCCTCTGGGGCAGTTTCCCCGCAGCAAACCTGCTGGAACCAAGTGCAAAATTCCCTTTGAAGCACTGAAGGCCCCTGCATCCACAGGAATGCACCCACCGCCAGCACGAGCAGGGCAATGGGATGGCACTGGGATGAGGACAGGGACAATGAGGTTGAACTGGGCACCCCCAGCCCCACTCAGCCAGCACGATGTGGGACATCGCTGCTCCCGCTGGCTCCTGGGAGCTGGCAAACAGCAAAGCAAGGCCTTGTTTGTTTTGTTGGCACAAAAGAGGAGCAGAGCCGGTGGCAGCATCCCCACTGCAGGAGCTGCTGGGAAGCCCCTGTGGCTCAGAGCCCTTCCCAGTCCTGCCCAGTGGCCCAGATTCCTCCTGCCTGGATTTGGAGCCGTAGAGAATAAACAGCCCCGGAGGGCTGCCGGAGCTGCAATTACTGTAATTAGAAAAGGTGGCTCAGGGCCGGCTGGGGATCAGTTTTATGAAATTGCAAACCCCCCCAGGGGGTCTGACGGGGGGGGGGTGGGGGGGGTGGGGGTGTGGGCAGGGGGTGCTGGGGTCCATGTACCCCCACACGCGTGCATTCATGTGCCTGTGTGTGCATGGGCACTCGCGTGCTCGCACTCCCCACACACACTGAGCAGAGCCGCGCAGAGGCAGCTTTCCAGCTCTCATGGGTGATGTCCCAGGAAGCCATCCTTGTTTGTCTCTGCCCAGTGGGATACAGGTGATGGAGCTCCCACAGCTCCCATCATCCATCCCTTTCTTGCTCATGGATATTTTCCTGCAAGAATTTGCCTCAGTTGCAGCTCAGGTTGGGGGCTTCGTGCACCACCGTGAGCTCCATGGGGATGTCCCTGCCCTCCCTTTCCTCGGGGTGAGGAGCTCCACCTCAAGGTCCTGGGGGAACTGGCCTACAAGAAAGCTCAGGAGGGACTTTTTAGAAGGGCGAGTAGTAATAGAAGAGGGAATGGCTTTAAATTGGAAGAGGGAAGATTTAGATTAGAGATCAGGAAGAAATTCTTCACAATGAGGGCGGGGAGGCCTTGGCCCAGGTTGCCCAGGGAAGTCATGACGTCCCCATCCCTGGAGGTGTTCAAGGCCAGGTGGGATGGGGCTTTGAGCACCCTGATCCAGTGAGAGGTGTCCCTGCCCGTGGCAGGGGGTTTGGAACTGGATGGGCTTTGAGGTGCCTTCCAATCCAAACCATTCCATAATTCCCAGGCTGCTGCGGCAGACCCACCCACACCACAGCCCAAAGGTGAAAGCACCCAGGGCTCTGGACCCATCCACCACCCAGAGCACTGTGTCCTCCCTCCCTGTGGGGCAGCACCTACCGTTGAGCAGCCCAGGGACACAGCCAGCCCTGAAGACAGATGCCTGGCAGAGCCCAGGAACAACCCAGCAAGTATTTAAAAACATAAATTAAAACAAATTGCATTTTTATATTGCAAATAAGGGCAGTTTTATCGGTTTTATTGCATAACAACCATTAATGAAGTGCAGTTTCAGGCACCTTAATTGCTCCGAGACTAAAGTTCAATCCATATCTCTGGTGTGGGCTGGAAGCCGCCGTGTGTCATGCAAGTACCTGGCAGATTGGAAATGTAAATAAATTTATGGTCACTATTAGGAAAACCGAGGAGAGGGACACGACGTATCCTGGCGATTTATCCATGAGATTTATCTGGGCAAGAAGCAGCGTGGGCTGCACAGCACAAAGTCACCTGGGAGGCTGTGGGAGGCTGTGCTGCATCCTCCAGTTTCACCCCAATATCCCAGCACACAAGACAGGGGGTCCTCCAGCCAGTGCCCATCATAGGATGGATTTTGGGGCAGGTGTCCTCAAGGTGGGGAGAGGCCGGTGCTGCCTGGGTTTCCTACCCCTATGGGCCTGATGGGGCTGGGCTGGGGGATGCAGAGCTCCTGGGGGCTGGGGTGGGGGGATTCATTAGTCCTCAGGGGCTGAGAGGGATGCAGAGCTCCTGGGGGACTGGGGTGGGCGGATGCAGAGCTCCCTGGGGAATGCATGGACCGAACCCGATGGAGCCCCAGAAAGCTCGTGTCCCCCCTTCCCTGCCAGCACAACCCACGCATGGAGATGCAGGGAAAGCACAGCTGCCCACGCGTGTCTGCACCAGAGGATTATCTCGAGGGGGAGGCACACACAGGGATCCACACGGGAATAGGTGGCCACACACCCAAGGGACACGGACACTGCGTGAGCCCTGGCACTGCTGTACCCACGCGTGACATATGCACCGAGCTGTGTCTTACCGCGTCATATGGTGTTTTACTGTGTTTTACCGAGCCACAAAGCTGAAGGGTCTGGATGAGAAATCACATAAGGAGAGGCTGAAGTCACTTGGCCTGTTCAGCCCGAAGGAAACTGAGGGGGAACCTCATAGCCGTTTGCTGCTTCCTCACCAGGGGAGGAGGAGGAGCAGGCGCTGAGCTCTTCTCTCCGCACCCGAGGGAATGGCAGGAAGATGCCAGGGGAGGGTTAAGTTGGACATTAGGGAAAGGTTCTTCACCCAGAAGGTGGTGGAGCACTGGAACAGCTCCCTAGGGAAGCAGTCACAGCCTGACAATATTCCAGAAGCGTTGGACATCGCCCTCAGCCCCACGGGGTGAATGTTGGGGTGTCCTGTGCAGGGACAGGAGTTGGACTTGATGATTCTTGTGGGTCCCTTCCAACTTAGGACATTCTGTGATTCTATGATGCGATGATTACCGAGCCTTACCGTGCCGCACCCAAACATACTGTGCTGTGCCGAGCCGCACCGTCTTACCGAGCCGCTCCTCCCGCCCCGAGCCGCGATCGTGGGCAGCTCCCCGCGCTGGCCCCGCCCCTCCGCTGCCCGCATGAATGGGCACACACCGCCCCGCCCCTAATAAGGCATAAGTGGGCGGAGCCTGATCTCGTCCGTCCCGCCCCCTCTCGCCTAGCCAATCATCGCGGCGCGCCGGGCCCCCCGCGGGCGCCGGCCTTTGTTCGTGAGGGGCGCCGGGGCCAATGGAAGCGCGGGAGAGCGAAGGGCGGACCAATGGGAGCGCGGGGTTGGGGGCTGTTGGGGGCGGGGGGTGGGGGGAGCGCGGCGGGGTACGGCTCGGTCCGGCCACGTGCGAGCCGCCACCGCCCGCCCCGGGGGCACCGAGCGGGACCAGGAGCACCGAGCGACCCTGGGGACACCGCTCCCATTGCAGCCCCCGTTCCCGGGCAGATCGAGCCCCCCTCGACCACCTGGAGGCGCTCCCCGTGTGTGGGGCTGCAGCTGTGACAACCCCCCCTACCCCAGCACCCCCAGGCCCTGCAGCCCGCATTAGCGCCCATGTCTCCAGCATGCTGGCTGTGTCCCCATGATGGTGGCCCACATCCCCAGAACAATGGCCACGTCCCCATGATGGTGGCCCATGTCCCCAGGATGTTGCCAGTAGTGTCCCATGTCCCCAGGACAGCGGCCATGTCCCCAGGATGGTACTTGTGTCCCCAGCAGCCCCAAGGAGACACACCCAGCCACGCACTATCAATGCCGCCGAGTCCACAGCAGGGGGGTCTGGGCAGCAAAGCTGGAGCTGCATCACACATGGTCACCGAGTGCTGGGGGACACAGCCGCGTGCCAAGGCGTCTGCCAGGCCCCAGCTCTGCTGAGCACCACCGCATGGAGAGGATCAGGGAGCTGCTGCCACGTCTGCACCGGGTTGCTGCTGGTGAACACAGCTGCTTGCATTGAGCCCTTTGCTGGCAGGGTGAAGGTCATGGTCATTTTTACCATCGTAGCTCGCGTGTTGGGATGGTTCTGGTCCCCTCCAGCACTGCAGGACACTTGTCTCTCATGGCCATGGCTCAGCCTCACACTGGCCACAGGAGCAGTGGTGGTGGTCAGTGGTGGCCAGATCAAGGAGTGATGCCCCCGCCACCGGCTTTGCCGCATGAATGGGCTCTGGGGCCAGCTGCCTGTGCATCTCCAGCACTGCCTGAGCAGGAACCGTCCGTCCATCCATCCAGGCCTGCCCAAACCATGAGCAGCAGCAGCCCCAGCATCACGGGGGATGCAGAGATGCTGGTGATCCCCAAGCCAGCACTGGCGCGCTCTCTGGCAGGCAGAAAAGCACCGGTGCATCTCCTCTGGCTCAGGGAGAGAACAAAGGAGGGCATCTGCAGCAGAGGGAGCGCCGCTGCCGGATGCACTGCAGCGCGGCTAATCCGCCCTGCGCCCTCCTGGGGGGCCCAGCACAGCCCACAGCCCCCATGCACTGGCCAGCCCATTTCTGGCAGCACTGCACACCAAGGGATGTGGCTGCTCAGCCCAGGATGCAAGGGTCCACACAGAGGGGACCTGACCCTGCTGCCCCCATAGCACTGCAGCCCTGGCCAGCCACCCTCACTGCATGCACTGTTCGATCCCGTGCCGTGGTGGTATTCACCCTGGCTAATGCCGCATCATAAAGGAAAAGTCTTACATTAATGACTTTTGTCACCAAAGTCATTAACATAATAGGGCTTCCATATCAAAATTGAATATTAATGCTACACCCGGCTGCGGAGTGAGATGGATAATTGCTCTAATACATTTTCCAGTAGGATTTTCGCATCGCAGCAGCAATTGCATTAGCAAACCCGATTATTACCATGGTCGATACAATGGGACAGTTTGTGGGAGTTAAGTTCCTTCTTTCTTCCTTGGGACCTCAGAGAAGCTGAGGCTTTGTGCCCCCTGCCTGCAGAAACCTCCCCAGAACACAGGACAGGAGGCTGGTGTCTGCAGGCTGGGAGCAGAGACGATGGCAGCGCTGAGCTGCATCTTCCCTCTGCGCCTGTAATACGACCCTTGGTCGCCTCGCAACCCATCGGCAAACCCACGGCCAGCTGGAATCCTGCCTGCCTTCAGCGCCAGGAGGCTGAACTGCTCATATTGTGCTGTGCCACGCTATGTCATACCATGCCATGCTGTGCCATGCCTTGCCGTGACATGCCATCCAATACCATGCCATACTGTGCCATGCTTTGCTGTGCCATGCTATACCATACTATGCCATGCCATGCCATGCCATACCTTGCCATGCCATGCAATGCCATGCCCTGCTGCAGAACCCTGGCATAGGCAACACCAAGGAAGCCACCACACGATACCCGTTCCCCACATATGGCTGTGGGGGCTTGGCATTGATTGCCCCCTCCCCACTGCACCCCAAAACCCACCCTCACAGCAGTGAGGTCCCATCAGCTGCGAGGGGGCAGGAAGAGGCAAGAGCTGACCCAGCTCCAGAAGTGATGGGTCAGGGTCCTCTTGGTCCACCCCTAACAATGGGTGGTGGAAGAGTCCTGGTCTGTGAAGCCATGTCCCAGGGCTCCGGGACAAGGATCCTCCCGCTGCCCTTTGTCTCCAGTCCCGATGGGGCCACCCTGGGTACAGACAAAGGCAGCTGCGGGACAGTGAGTCATTAAATCGGATTTAATTGCATTTGGTTGGGCTGGCTTCATTGATTACCTTGCTTGAGGAGTCCACGTGGGGTGAGATGCCCATGGGAGATGTTTACCCATGGAGGGGGTCTGCCCAAAGGGTAATGCCCACCCACTGGGGATCTGCCCACGGGGGCTATGCCACCCCTGCAGGACGTCTCCCCGTAGGAGGGAAGTATGCCCATAGTGGGGGGGTTGTCCCGCTGCCCACTGTACCCAGGCTCAGGGCTCAAACACCTCCAGCTCCACAAGCCCCTGGTTTGGCCTCTTCCCACCAGGCACTAGGGATGGGGGGGTGGGGTTACCCAACCCCTCCTCCAGCACTCACTGGCAGAAGGAAGAGCCGCTTTTAGGGGGAAGATGGGTCCTGCTTTTTTTTTTTCCGGTTTCTGAGCGCTGCCCGACCACCGGCAGCGGAACAATGTGCAGCCCCAACCTAGCACACCGTTACGCCATCTCCAGGATTCACCTTGTGCTCCTGTTCAGCAATTATTTACTGCACTGAGTTAATCCGTAACATTATTTATCAGGCCAGAGCCCTTTCCTGGCCTTTCCCAGATGGAGAGGGATCCAACTGGGATGCTTTCATGCGTTTTCCAGAGCGCAGGGGTGGGAGTGACCGTGGGCAGCTGTGCACATCCATGGCAGGATGCTTCCTGGGCGGTCAGGAAGCAGCCAACCCACTCCTCATGGCAGGTTTCCCTGGAAAAGAGGGAGTTCTGGATCCACAGAGCTCAGCCCGTGCTCCGACAGCTGCTTGGAAACATCATAGGGAAAATAATCAAGGAAGAAAAAGAGTCTTTTGGGACAGCAGGCAGGGACGGGGCGTGCTGAGGCGGCAAAGCAGTGAGAATCTGTCTCCAGAGGGTCCCAGTGCATCCCCACACCCACTCCTCATGTGGGTAGAGGAGAAATTCCCAGGGTGCCAATGAGTCGGCAGCACCCGGATGCTCAACTCGGGCAGTGCTGGCAGCACCGCGGCCTTTGCACCGCGGCTTAGGAGGAGGCTGTGTGTGCGTTGCCTCCACGGGTGTGAGATCCCTGCTCACAGCGCAATCCCGTGTCCATGTGTCCGTGCGCATCGCTCTCTGCTGCAGCAGCACATCCCCATGCACCAGCGCGTGTGCCAGGGCTGTGCCCCGTGGTGCAGCCGGCTGTCCCTGCAGTCTGTCCTTGTGTCCTGTCCCCGCGGGCGCGCGAGCGTGCTGTGTCCGTGCATCCCACTGTGTGCAGGGCTGGCCGTGTGTTGCCTGGGCACGGTGTGGCCGCAGTGCCGGAGGGTCCCCACGGGATGTTGCTGCGTCCCCCGGCCGCTCACCCTCCTAACTTGATTGGCGTCCTGGTGTAATGAATAGCTCCGTTGTAATCTAATCGCTTTTACAAGTTATTTGGATTTATTTGAGCATTTTCAATCAATTATGTCCTTTTATTTTGGAAAAAAAAAAACAACCCTGCAGTGCCCCAAAGGGGACCCGCGGTCACACGCGCTGCTGGTACCAGAACTGGCATCCCTGCCACTTCTCTCTATCCGCTGCCTTTCCCGCTGAATGGTCCCAGCTCCCCTTCCCCTGCGCAGCCCCCCTGCATTGCACAGCCCCTTAATATTGCAGTGCCTCCCCCTCCAGCATCTCACACTCAGCTGCTGCCACACTCACAGTCCCCCAGCATTTTACACGCATCCTCCCACACTATGGAGCCCCCCAACATTGTGCAGCACGACCCCCTAGCATTGCACGCACCACCTCACATCGCATGACATCCAAACATTGCACACAACCCCCCAACACTGCACAGCCCCCCAACACTGCATCCCTCCCCTCCCCCTGCACCGCATGGCCCCCTAGCATCACATCCTCTCCACATTGCACAGCCCCCCCTCACATCACAACATCACCCCCCAGTACTGCACACTCACCCCTCCCACGTTGCACAGCCCCTCAGCATTGCACCCCCTCCATTGCACCCCCCCGTTGCACAGCCCCCCAGCATTGCACCCCCTCCATTGCACACACCCCCGTTGCACAGCCCCCCAGCGTTGCACAGCCCCCCAGCATTGCACCCCCTCCATTGCACCCCCCCGTTGCACAGCCCCCCAGCATTGCAGCCCCTCCGCTGCACAACCTCTCCATTGCACATCCCCTCCATTGCACACCCCCCCAGCGTGCACACCCCACCCCATTGCACACCCCCTCCAGCACCCACCGCCTCTCCCACCCTCCTCTCCCCGCAGACCTTCTGGCATCGCTGCGGAGCCGCCGGGTGCCTCCGGCCCGTTCCCCTCTCGCCGCCGCCTTTGATCTCCCCTGCGCCGCTCCCGGCCCTCGGGGTCCGCCCGGGGATGGGGAAGGAGGGGGGCGGGGGGGGGGGGAAGGAGAGGGGGGGCGGAGGGGGAGCCTCGAAACCGCCGCCCCCACCCCAGGGGCCGCCTTGAAACCGCGCGCAAAGCCCGTCCTCGTCGTTCGCCGGGGCCGACCAATCAGCGCCTTGTTTACACTGCGTGATTGACAGCTAGCTGGCGCGTCGCCAGCCAATCAGCGTGCGGGGGCGTGCCGAGGGTGGGGGGCGAGGTTTGCGTTGCAGCGGGGCTTGCATTGCAACTGCTGCAGCGCAACCCACGCCCCCCCATACACACACGCACACCCCGCAGTGCGCATGCGCGCTCCTCCCCCTCCCTCCCATTCATCCGCCGGGCTTGAATTAGGCGCCGCCGCTCCGCGCCGCGACCCCCCGCCGCGTTCTGATTGGCGGGCGACTGGCGGGCCGCCAGCCAATGGGAAGGGCCGCGGGGAGGCGACGAGAGAAGCGAAGAGAATGGGCGAAGGGGAGAAGGGGAGGGGATTGAGCCCGGCGGGGAGCGAGCGCCGCGCGGCGGCCAATCAGCGCGCGCGCCCTCATTAGCATGCGGGGCGCGTTCGCCCGGCGGAGCGCGCGGCGTGAGCGGGGAGGCGCGGCGGGGTCCCCCCCCCCACCCCCCCCCCCCCACTTCCCACCCTCTTTCTCTCTTCCCCCCCCTCCCCTCCTTTTCCACCCCCCCACCCTCCCCCCCCACGGTTCCCTTTGCTGCAGGAGCAGCCGGTGCATGGGCAGTGCACGGGCACCGGCAGGAGCACGCTGCGCACCCCGCCAGGGCCGCCCCGCGCCGCCGGGACCGCGCTCGCCCCGCGCGCGGAACGCCCCTCGGGTGAGTAACTGCGATCGCGCCCGCAGCCGCGCTCCGGCCGCTTTCAGTGGGGTTTTAGCGCTTTGCTTTTATTTTTTTTTTTTTCGTCTTCCTAACAATTTTTTTGCATCAAAATATTTTGTCTCATTATTTTTGGCGTTATCGCTTTTTTTTTTTGCATTTGTTTTTTTGGCGTTAATTGCTTTTTTTCATTTATTTTTTTCCCATTAATTGCTTTTTGCATTTATTTTTCGGGCATTGATTGGTTTTTTTAGCATCTATTTTTTAGCATTAATGTGGGGTTTTTGCCTTTTTTTGGATTAATTGTTTTTTTCCATTTATTTTTGCCATTAATTGCTCTCTGCATTTATTTTTTTTTTAGCGTTACTTGTTTTTTTGCATTTATTTTTTGGCATTCATTGCTTTTTGCATATATTTTTTGGGGCGTAATTTTTTTTTCTTTTCTTCTTTTTGCATTAATTGCTTTTGGAATTTATTTTTTTGCATTAATTTTGTTTGCCTTTATATTTTTGGCACTAATTTTTGTTTGCGTTTATTTTTTGGCCATTTTTTTAATCTATTTTTTTGACGTTGATTTCTTTTTGCATTTTTTTCGTCTCCAGATATTTTATTCCTTTTTGTTTTTGCATTAAAACATTTTTTTTTGCTTTTATTTTCTTCATTAAAATAGCTTTCTGCCTTTAGAAGCTCCGCCGTAAAAATTTTGTGCACGAAAACATTTTGGCGCTGAATTTTATTTTATTTTTTTTTTTGCGAGGCTTTAAATTATTTCCCTGTACTTTTTTTTCGCAATGCATTTTTTTCCTTTTTATATCTTAAAAATATTTGTCTTTTTGACATCGGTGTTGGTCGATTTTTGTTTATATCCCCCCCCTCCCCCCCAACACGTTTCGGGGCCGTTCCCGGCGCGGCCCCTGCGGGACGATCCGGCCGCGGCCCCGGGGGCGCGGGGTGGGGAAGGGGGCACGGGGGAGTCCCCCGGCCACGCTTGCCGCTCCGCGCCCCTTTGTTCGCCCCGGCCCCGTGTCCCCCCACCCCATCCCCCCCCCCCGGATCGGGCCCCCGGCGCTGCCGAGAACAATGCCCGGTGCACCGGGCCGCCTCCTCGGCGGGGCCAGAAAGCGACTCCCGAGCACCGGGGGAACCGGGGCAGGGGAAACCGGGGCTGTGCGACCCGGGGAGGGGAAGGCACCGGGGAAACCGGGAGACGGGGGACCGAGGGAACCGGGGATCCAGAGAGGGAAAGGCACCGGGGGAACCGGGGTGGAGGAAACCGGGGAGGAGAAGGCACCGGGGAAACTGGGACCGCGCAGCCCGGGGCAAAGGGAACCGGGAAGGGAAAAGCACCGGAGGAACCGAGGGGAGATGGATCTGGAGGAACCGGGAAGAGGGGGAACCGGAGCAGAGGAAACCGGGGAGAGGGAGAACCGGGGAGGGGAAGGCACCGGGGAACCGAGGAGAGAGCGATCCGGGAGAACCGGGATGGAGAAGAACGGGGAGGGGAAGGCATCGGGAGAGAGTCAACCGGGGCCGTGCGACCCGGTACAGAGGAAACCGGAGAGAAGGAGATCCGGGGGAAGCTGGAAGAGAGGAATCCGGGGAAACCGGGATGGAGGAAATCGGAAAGGGAAAGGCACCGGGGGGAACGGGGCCGTGCAGCCTGGGGCAGAGGAAACCGTGAAAAGGGGGAACCGGGGAAGGAAAGGCACGGCGCTAACCAGGGCCGTGCAGCCCGGGGAAGGAGGGAACCGAACAGAGGAAGGCGCCGTACAGCGGGGAAACCCGGGAAACAACCGGGGCCCGAGCACTGGGGAGGCCGAGGCCGAGGAGGGCACCGAGCGCCGGGGAGAACGGGGCCCCGTGCAGCGGGGAAATAGAGTCGGTGCGCCGAGGGGAAACGAGGCCCGAGCGGCAGGGAAATGAAAGAACAGGGTGGTGGGGAAGGGACCGGCACCGGGAAGCACCGTGGGGGGGGGAAACTGGGGCTTGTGAACCTGGGGATACTGGGGGTCGTGCACAAAGGGTACTGGGTAAACTGGGGCTCATGAACTGGAGCGTGCGGGGGTAACTGGGGACCACAAACCAGGGAATGCTGGGGAAACTGGGAATTGTGCACAAAGGGTACTGGGGAAATGTGGGTGCGTAAACTAGACGGTACTGGGGAAACTGGGGATTGCGAACTGGGAGGTCCTGGGGAAATTTGGGGCTGTGAACCAGGTGATACTGTTAAAACTGGGGGTCGTGCGTGGAGGTTGCAGGGGAAATTTGGGGTTGTGAATTGGGGGGTGCTGGGGGAATTTGGGATTGCAAATTGGGGGTTACTGGGAAAACAGGGCGCTGCACTCCAGGGATGGCAGGGAAATTTGGACCCGTGCATGAGCAGTACTGGGAAACTGGATGCTGGAGAAAAAGGGGGCTTTGTGCTGGGGAAACTGGGGACCTGTGCATGGGGGGGCCCAAGGCTGCACCCCCCAGCCTGGGCACACTCTCACGCTTTGCTTTCTCCCCCTTGTGCCAGGAGCGGAGGATGAGCCGGGACCCCCGGCCCAGAGCGCGGCACGCCGCCCCTGAACCCAGCCCGCCGCGGCGCTGAGGACCGAGGAGCCGCGTCGGGTGGTTGGGTGCCCCCGGCATGGACGGCCGTGACTTCGCGCCCCCGCCGCGGCTGCTGTCGGAGCGGGGCAGCCTGGGCCACCGGCACGGCACGGGGCGCGTGACGGGTTCGGCACATGGTGCCGTGCAGCCCCCCGGACACTTCCAGCCCACCAAGTACTTCCCTGCGCCCATCTCCATGGCCACGCACACAGGTCAGAAGGGTCGCAGGGGGCCGCGAGGGGCGGGGGGCTGTGCTGGCTTGGCCACCCCTTTGTGCCGATGCCACTGTCACTGCACCTGGTGGCTTTGAGGGGTGGGCGTGTGGGGGGTCACGCACACGGGGAGCATTTCTCCCGGCACGGGAGGAGCGTGATCCTTAACCAGATCGTGATCCCTGACCAGATCCCGGTGCACGAACAAGGAAGCGCTTTCTGGGCAAACAAGAAGGCCGTTATGCGCGGCGCTGGCGCAGCGGTGCCGTGGTGCGGTGGTGGGGAAAGGCCAGCAAACCCCAGCTCTATATAAAGCGCCAAAGTGTCAGGGTGCGAAGGGGTTTGCAGCGCGTGCGTTCCACTCTGCAGCTGCCGTCCTGCCAGAGACGGACAAAGCGCAGTGCGCGGCCGAGCACAGCGTGGCCAACTGCACTGGGGCTCCCCGGATCCGGCTGCTGCACCGGCATCCGTGGCGAGCGGTGCCCGCTTGGCTTTGTCTGCAGCGGTGTGCACGGAGAGCGCTGGGCTGCGGCTGAATAGGGCTGAAGCGGGGTGCAAGGAGCATAAAGCGGGGTGCAGGGAGCCTCAAGTGGGGTGCACAGCACGGGTGAGCTTTGGGGGTGCAAGTGGGGTGCAGGCAGCAGGAGCCGAAATGGAAGCAAGGCTGGATCCGGTGTGCAGCGTTCCGGCTCGTCACGGCGCTGCTCGGGGCCCCCCGCTTCCCGCCGGCGGCTTTCTCGCCGCCGCAGCGCCGGTTATTGTCGCTGCCTTGATGAGCTGTGAATACTAATAAAATTATATCTGCTTTAATGGGATTACAATTAGTGCGTGGATTAGGGCGGGGGGCACGGACGGGATGGGGCGGGGGGGGGAATGTTGGTTGGCAGTGGGGGCTCCTGGAAGGAGGCAGAAAGTGGGATGCGCTGGGGGTGCTGGGGAGGCGGTGCCGGATCGGGCCCGCAGCCGGGGTGGTTTTGCTTTGTGTTGGTGGCCCCCGTGCTGCAGCCAGAACCCCAGGACCCCTGTTGGGCTGGAGGGACCACGCTGGCCTCCCCATGGCTTTGGGGTGTGGGGGGCTCAGAGGGGAGCTTGGTGCCTGTCCATAGAGTGGGCAACCAGAGCAGGGACTCAGCCCCTCTTGGCTGATGGGGTGAACCCTGGGGATGACGGAGCAGGGGTGTTGCTGGCTTCCCTCTGGCTTCTTGGCGCGGTGGTGTCCCCACAGCGGCAGCCGGACCCTCGCTCCTGCCGGGGCCTGGGCGACACATGGGAGCCCGAATGCACCAGAGGTTGTTAAAATAACATGGATCAGGCTAAAAATACCCCCGGCAGAACTCGCCTTTAAAAAAAAAAAAAATAGAAAAGAAAAAAAAATAGAAAAAAAAAAAAATAGGAGAAGCCAAACCCAACAACAGAAAGAGCTAAAAATATTCCTGGCTTTGGCAGGGCCGGCGCAGCCGGAGCTGTTCCCGGCAAACCGTGCTCGGAGGCTCCCGCACGTAGGGAAGCGTTGCTCGGGCAAATAAAAACGATGGTTTTGTACCCCAGGGTGGCAAGGGGGGCGGTCCCCAGGCCTGGCACCCCGGTGTCCCTGCAGTGTGGCCGTGCCATGGGGCCGGCAGCCGTGGCAAGCGTACAGAGTGGTAATTAATGCTGATGATTGATAATTACCCCACCCAGCAAATAAAGCCAGCCCGCGGTTTGCCGGGCGGCCGTGGCGGTGGCGACGCGGCACGCGGCTGCCCCGGGGACTTCGGGGGGCTCCAGCTGCGTTCCCCCAAATGGCTCCCACTGCGGGCCGGACTACACCTCCCAGGAGCCTTTGCCGGGGGCCAGAGGCCGCCCTGGGAAGGGGAGATAAAAACTGTTTAGCTTGATTTTATTAAAGCCATAATTCAGGGCTGCGCAGTTATTGCAAACAAATGCTTTGGGTTGCGTCTGGTTTTGGCACTGGGACCATGCAAATGATGGCGCGAGACGGCGCTGGGGGCCAGAGTGCGGGAGCCACGGCCCTGCCCGGTGCTGGGGGGTCAAGAGGGGTGAGGACCCCCAGAGCTGCTGGGAGCCCAGGCTGGGGTGCAGCCCCTGTTCCCCGATCGCTCCTGGGGGCACAGCCTGGCTGGGGACTGTGGTCCCATCGCTCCTGGCACCCCAGCACCAAGCAGGGCCGAGGGTCCCAATGCCACCACCACAGCCAGATGGGTGGGGGGTCTTCGGCAGAGGCTCAGCTGAGCCCGTGCTTTACACCGGGGCCTCAGTTTTTGCCTTTCTGACGGTTTTATGGACTAATATACAGTTGGGATCGCGCTGGGCTGTTTGTCACCGTGACGGAGCTCTCGGTGCGTTGCAATGTGTAGCAGTGCTGGGGGGGCTCGCACGGGTGCTGGGCTTTGTTGGCAGCACTGTTGCCGTGCCGGTGTGCGGTGTGCAGCCTGGTGTTGGTATGCAGTTTGATCCCTGTGGTGCTGCTTTGCAAACCAGCGCTGGTTTGGGTTCCAACACAGCCACGCAGCCTGTCTGTAGCCGTACTGGTGTGCAGCCCGGTGGTGTGGCTTTTCACCCCAATACTGGTTTGCATCCCAGTGGAGCCGTGCAGCTTGACCGTGGCAGTGCCAGTATACATCCTGGTATGCGTTTTGATCCCAGTGGTGCAGCTTTTCATCCCGGTACTGATTTGTGTCCCGGTCCAGCCATGCAGCCTGGCTGGGGCAGTGCTGGTGTGCATCCCAGTGTGCAGTTTGATCCCAGTGGTGCAGCATTTTGTCCCAGTACAGCCGTGCAGCCTGGCTGTGGCAGTGCCAATGTGCATCCCAGTATGTGTTTTGATCCCAGTGGTGCAGCTTTGCATCCCGGTACTGGTTTTGCGTCCCAATACAGCCATGCAACCTGGCCGTGGCAGTGCCGCTGTGCATCCCGGCGCGGGTGTGCGTGCTGGCGGTGTTTGGGCTCAGCACCGTGGCGCTGACAGCCGGCTGGGCTCCCGCAGCTGTCCCACTCCTCGGATTAAGTTACGCGGTTCCCTGGTGTGGTGGGAGGGGGACGGCGGGGGGCAGGTGGGGACGGTGGCCCCAGCTGGGGTGGGGACATGGGGCTTCGTGCCAGCACTGCAGCCGCTCCACGTTGCAGCTTCCTCATTAGTGACCGAAGACGGGGTCTGACGAAGGGCTGGGAGGCCACAGCACATCTCCGGCACGGATTCCTGGTCCCCCCCCTTGGCACGACGTGCCAGCACGGCTCCGCCGCCGCATGCGCTGCATTTTAAAAAGTAGGTGTCAAAGTTAAAACAGATTTTGAGATTAACTCGTCTGCTCCTCGTTAGCCACACTTGTGCCGGAGTGGGGACACGTGTGCCTGTGTCCAGTGGGAAGAGCGGGATGTAGAGAAGCCCAGATCCCATGGAATGACCCAGGAGTGGTTTCATCTGTTCGTTAGCGATTAACTGGATCCATGCGGAGACGCTGCTGCGCGCTGGGGCCCGGGGGAACAGGCAGCCCCAGAAGCCGCGCAGTGTGATCCCTGCAACTGCGACGAGCGCTGGTCACCCCTGGGAAAGGGGGTGATTGCTCCAGGCTGGGGGGATACAGGGAGGGTCTCAGTGCCCTGGGCTGAGGGCACCCAGCCTGTGCCTCCCGTCCCTGCGTCCCTGGGGCTGCCTGACCTGAGGGTCCCAGGCTGGGGTGAGGAGAGGGGGGTTATGCCACCACTAGGCTCTGTAGGCCAAGCACAGTGGGCTTGGGGTGGATCCCCCAAGGGGAGACTGGGGGGAAGGGACTTTAAAGCCCATCCGGTTCCACCTCCCTGCCATGGGCCGGGACACCTCCCACTGGATCAGGGTGCTCAGAGTCCCATCCAACCTGGCCTGGAACACCTCCAGGGAGGGGTAGTCACAACCTTCTCTGGGCAACCTGTGCCAGGACCTCACCACCGTCATCACGAACCATCATTTTCGGTGCCCCTGTGGGCATCCCCAGTCTCTCGGATCCCTGGATGGGAGCATCCTCATTCCCCTCACAGCCAGATCCTCTCCCGGCACTGATGGCAGTGATACGCGACAGTCGAGCAGGGAGTTACTGCCAAAAATAAAAATAGGCAGATTTGGTGATTCGGTGACTCTGCAGAGATTCACACGGGCTGTGCCCCCCTCATCCTGTCCCACCTCCACACCCGGGCGGTGAATAAACACTTACCCAATAATCTCATTCTTGGAGTTCTTCTTTATCCGCTCCGTAAAACAAAACAGATGGACTGAGCGCAGCCCTGCCAGCCCCGCAGCATCGCCCTGGGGCAGGATCCAACCCTGTTGGGTTCTGGGGTCCCCTGCCCCAGAGGGACAGGGTGGGGAGGGGGAGTGAGTCCTCTCAGCCCCTTGGAGGTCGCTCCCTCCCACTCGGTGCCTGGGCAGCTCAGGACCCTGCAAATGAGGTGCTTCGCAGAGGGTCGCGTATGATGCAGGTTCACTGTGGGTTCCAAGTTTTGGAATGTCTCTTACTGGGGGGGCCATCTGTGTGCAGCCTCTGTTGGACACCAGACCCCTGGGGGGGCTGTGTGGGATCAGACACTGGGACCCCCTGGGCCTTCCCTGTGTTCTTCATGGCTCCATCCTTTGTTGGGCCTTCAGCTGCTCCCAAAATGGCCTCTGGGCTGTGCAAACCATGTGTTGGGTGTGCGAGCCGTGTGTGCCGGCAGTGTGCACCCAGCAGCATCACTGCTGCGTGAGCAGTGTCTGGCAGTCGTGCAAGGGGCATGTGCGGAGCAGCGTCCGTCAGTTGTGCAAGGGGCGCGTGCGAGCAGTGGCTGTCAGTCGTGCAAGGTGGACATGCAGGGCAGCATCCATCAGTTGTGCAAGGTAGACATGTGGAGCAGCATCTGTCAGTCGTGCAAGGGGTGTGCGTAGAGCAGTGTCCATCAGTCGTGCAAGGTGCACATGCAGAGCAGTGTCTGTCAGTCATGCAAGGGGATTGCATAGAGCAGTGTCCGTCAGTTGTGCAAGAGGTGTGCATAGAGCAGTGTCCGTCAGTCGTGCAAGGGGCATATGTAGAGCACTGTCTATCAGTTGTGCAAGGTGCACACGCAGAGCGGTGTCAGTCGTGCAAGGAGATTGCGTAGAGCAGCGTCCATCAGTCGTTCAAGAGGTGTGCGTAGAGCAGCGTCTGTCAGTCGTGCAAGGGGCACATGTAGAGCAGTGTCTGCCACTTGTGCATGGTTCACACGCAGAGCAGTGTCAGTTGTGCAAGGGGCACACACAGAGCAGCGTCCATCAGTCGTGCAAGGCACACGCGCAGAGCCATGTGCATCGGCCGCATGAGCCACGTGCGTTGGCTGTGCAAGGAGCGTGCAGCAGCCTTGTGTGCCGCGTGCAGGGAGTGTGCACGGAGCGCTGTGTGCACACACAGCCCTGGTGGAGCGAGCGGCCCGGGCGCGTGTGTGAGCGTGTGGCAGCTCCGGCATCCCCTTCCCTCCGTCGAAAGCCGACAGCTTGCGAGTGGCACTTAGCACGGAGCGACTGCCGTGTGATTACCCATCGGATAACGTTTTAATTGTACTTCTGGCACTCTGTCAAGCTAATTTGAACTGCATTTCAATATTACAGCATTTATTTAGTGCCATAACAATATGGATTAATCTTAAATTATAACACTGAGGAAATTATATTACACTTATTTCCTATTTGCCAAATATTTAAAGGGGCCACGTGAGTTGCAAAGCGCGAGGTAGGGTTTAGGGGGTGCTGGAGGTGGCACCTCCCCAGGGTGCCCCGTCCCTGCCAGCTCCCAGTGTCTCCGCGTGCAGCCTGGCTCTGCAAGGAATGTTCCAGCCCCAAAATAGCCGAGGAAGTAACCCAACCCTGCGCATGTCCCCACCCGCCGTGGGGACCATCGCCTCGCCCAGGCGTGTCCGGGGTCTGCAGCTCCCCAAGCCCTCCCTGAAACGGAGCTCCTAAGTATCAGGGTGCAGCCGTGTGCCCACACTGGGCAGGCTGGTGGGATGCAGCACCCACTTTCCCAGAGCTGTGGGGAACAAGTGCTGGGGCCCCCCTCCCTTTCCTGGCAGCACCACTTTGGGGACCCCACTGCGGGCCTGTGGCCGGAGTGACCCCCACCTGGGGCTGCAGCCCCCCACCCGCCCTGGCTCCTCTTGCTGGCGGGGGAAATTTTCCATCTTCCCAGCACATACGCATCTGTGCAGCGCTCAGCGCGGGGGCCAAGAGTACTTTGGAGGGGTTGGGAAACTCCCCTTATTCCCCAGTCCCACCGTTCCCCCACCCCCCCTCCAGCCTGTATCCCCTGGCACTGTTGGTTTGGTCATGCTGAGACCTGGCGTCCTTGTCACACGTGTGACCCTCTGTGGGTTTGAGGCCAAGGCAAAAAGCCTTGGCAAAGGCAAAAAAGCCCCCCTCCCTCTGCGGTTGGGCCGGAGAAGTGGCTTCACTTCCCTCTTAACCCCTTCCTCTTGATGCCACCTCCCTGCAGCCCCGTTTGGGAGGTCCTGGGTCCTGAAGGCATCTTCTTCCCTTGCCTCAGTTTCCCCGCGTGACCACGCCGTGGGGTCTGGGCATGGGGCAGTGTGTGGAGTGACTGCGGCTATGCCAGCGTGGTTGTGGGGTCACTGGGGCCAGTGTGGTGTTCCCAGTGTGGATGTGAGGTGCAAAGCCCTGCACAGCTCCCAAAAAGCCACAGGGTCCGTGGTCGGGGCCACCATCCATTGTCACTGGCACCCAGCATTTTCTTGCCAGCTGTGTGGGTGCCAGAGCTGGAATGGTGCTGAGTCACGGTGCTGGGCACCGGGAACCTGGCCAGGGAGTTCCCAGGCTGACGGTGACGGGGAGGGGAGGTCAGGGTGGGACCCCACTGCCCATGCTGACAGCTGGCCCCACAGTGCTGTGCCCGCCTCACGTGGGGTCCTGTGGCAGTGCCCACTCATGGGGGAGATGAGTTGTGCACGGTCTGGGGACTTTTCCTTGTCCTCATTGGCACCGTGGCTGGAGGGGGGCAGAGCCAAGGGACTGTGCACCACACCGAGCTGTGCCATGCTGAGCTGTGCCATATCACACCAAGCTGTGCCGCACCATGCTGAACTGTGCCGTGCCAAACTGTGCAGTACTGAGCTGTGCCACGCTGAGCTGTGCCATATCACGCCAAGCTGTGCCATATTGAGCTATGCCACAACGAGCTGCACCATGCCAAGCTGTACCATACTGAGCTGTGCCACACCGCACAGAGCTGTGCCGTGCTGAGTTGAAGCAGCACGGGACAGGGCACGAGTGTGCGAGGGACAGAGTGAGCGTGCGTGTGGGCGTGCAAGGCGGGTGGGAACGGCGCTCCGGCCACGGAGCCAGCGCGCGCCAGGGGATCCAGCCGTGCCAGCGGGTGTGAGTCAGCGGGTGGGAGGTGTGGGGAGCAACGGCCATGGCCCCGCCAGTCCCGCCGGGACACCCCGCGCCAGCCAGGCCCCGCCGCCAGTGGGGGGGGTGGGGGGTGGTATTTTTTTACAGCCTGTTTCACAGCTTCCAGAAAAGGCTCGTTCTGGAAACCTCGGCTTCCTGCCCGGCACAGCCGCCCGGCACGCTGCCGGCTCCAAGGCCCACAGTGGGGTCCCCCGGCACGGCTGGGGCACCGAGTGTGCCAGGGCGGTTGCCCACGGGCAGCATCAGGCACAGTTCCTCTGGGATGCGTTGGCATGACCAAGCCAGCTGGCAGGATGTGCCCATTGGTCCTGGCATGTGCCGGTGTTGGGGATGCCGTGTCCGGCTCTGAGGGCGTATGGTGCCAGTTCCCAGGACCGTGGGCAGGGTATGGCCATGCCGCCAGCCCACGCAGCCCCTTGCCCGCATTCGGCTCCTGGCCGACCAGCGCAGGAAGGAGCGAGCTGCCTGAAACCACATCCCCGACACTCATCCCAGAGGCATCCCGGAGGGATTAGCTGGGGAGCGTGGGCCGGCTTAGAGAGCAAAGCATCGCTTCCTGCCCTGCCCGGGCAGCTGGCCAGCCTGGGCTCCTCCGCTCCGCACCATGCTGTGCCAAGCCGTGCCAAGGAGGACTCGGGCAGCCGTGGCCACAGCAGCCTGCATGGGCACACACGGGGATGCAGGGAGCAGGGCCACGCAGGACGGGGTCACTGGTGCTCCCTTCTCGCCCCAGCTCCCTCCTGCCTGCTGGCCGCCGGCTCCAATGTTTCCACCATGAGCTCATGGCTCAGCTGGGGTGGGGAGCGGTGCAGAGCGCCAGCCTGGGTGTCCCCAGGGTGTTCTGGGTGTCCCCAGCCTGCAGGGAGGCAGCTGGGGTCATGGTGGGGGCTTCTGCCCCTGCTCTGTGCTCCCAGTGCTGGCCGTGTCCTCTCCACATGCCTGCTCCTCCCTGCACACGCGTGTACACACGTGTGTGCACACACGGGTGGCTCTGTTCCGCTCCCCTCGCAGTGTCCTGGTGAGTTGTTGTCCCGGTCACAAGTGGCTGTCTCTGTGCCCCCAGTCTTCCTGCCACCTCCTCCCGGGCATTAGCACGGCTTCAGCTGTATGTCCTGGGAGTGGGATGGCACAACTTTCCCTGGCACAGCATGGCACAGCCTAGGCTTTGCGGAGCTCGGGCTCACCCGGGACAGCCATGTCCCACTGAGGCTTGGAGCTGCCACTGAGCCAGAGGGGAGCAGCGACGTGGGGAGCCACACGCTTGTGCAAAGCCCCCTACGTGCTGGCACAGGAGTGTGCACAGGACAGGGCACTGGTGCCCCTTTGCACATCTCAGCTGTGCCCCAGTGCGTGTGAGCACCATGGGGCTGAGGGATGTGAGGGGCGTGCATGCATGAGGGGTGTGATAACCCATGGGGCGTGCGTGCACGTGGGATGTGCGTGCACGAGGGGTGTGTGTGCACGAGGGGTGTGTGTGTGTGTGTGTGTAAGGAGTGTGGATGCACAAGCAGTGTTTGTGCACAAAGGATGCAAAAGTGTAGTGTGTGCCATGCCCGGCCCCGCAGCAGCGCGTGCACACGCGTGTGCCCAGGTGAGCGTGGAAGGCACGGGGTGTGCAGGTGCCTGGGCAGCCTTTCCTGATTCTCTCCTCTCCCACCGCAGCCGGCAGCAGCCTGATGGGGAACGCACCCACCTCCTCCTTCATGGGGGGCTTCCTGAGCAGCAGCCTGGGCTCGGGGGCACCCAGCCATCCCGCCGGCCCCACCACGTCCCCCCCGGAGCCGGCTTTCCGAGGGCCCCACTCCGGCACCTCCCAGATCTGGTTCTCGCACTCCCACGAAGGTGAGTGGGCGCCGGGGCACAGATGGATGGCAGCACCCCAGGGTGGGCGGGACACAGCAGGAGCTCTGCCCGGTGCCAGCGGGTGACATCCAGCCAGTGCCCATGCTGATGGAATTGGGACCTCCCAGGCTGTGGCACACAGGGTGGTCGTGGCAGCCGGCCGGCGTGGGCACATGGTTGGCACGCAGTGAGCTGCAGGGTGGCAGTGAGGGGGGCACAGTGGGCAGTGTGTCCCACGGACCCTCCTGGGCATCCATGGGGACCAACTCAGCCCCTGGAGAGCACATGGAGAGGCTCCTGCCAGGCTGCAGACCCTCACCCTGTGCCAGGAGCCAGGCTGAAGCCAGGTCAGCTCGTGTCATTGGTGATGAACTGGAGATGGTGCCCCTCTTCTGCAGCGGGGACCCCTGTGCCAGTGCAGGCTGCATCCTGGGGATCCCTGTGCCAGTGCGTGCAGCCCAGATTAAACAGACACCCTGACACACTGGGGGCTCCCCACAGCCTGGCGCTGCCCCAAATGTCCCCATCCCCACCTGAGTGGCCAAAGCGAGGGCCGACAGAGTTAAGGAGCGGGGAGGTGGTATTGGCGCAGAGCCCTGGCAGCCGGCCCAGCTGGTAGTTTGACCGGCTGCCAGTTGGCTCCCGGCGTGCCGGGGGGGTTCGGGGGGGGGGGGGGGGTAGGCAGCGCATGCCGCTCCAGCAACGCAGCTGATGGACAGCCCAGCTGAACATGCCGGCTCACGCGCCTGCGAGGGCTGCAGGGAGCTGCCACGCTGCGGCCACTGCTGCCACGAGTCTGTGGCGTCTTGGTCCAGTGGGGTGGGGGGTCCCTGGCTGAGAGGGGGTTGCAGGCTCCGGAAAGCATCTGGAAAGGTGCCAGGCTGCTGCGGTGCGATGCACACCGTGGCGATGCCGCAGGGGGCTGTGTGCCTGCCAGCACACCCCAGCCTCCCTGACCGCTGTGCCCCCAGCCCCGGGGTACCCCCGCTTCTCCGGGAGTTTGGCCTCCACCTTCCTGCCCATGAGCCACCTGGACCACCACGGCAACAGCAACGTCCTCTATGGCCAGCACCGCTTCTACGAGAGCCAGAAAGGCAGGTACCGGGGTCCCAGTATGGCAATGCGGTGCCACCAACCCTCCAGGGCTGGCTGGGGTCCCCTGTGGGGGTACGTGTCCCCAGCCAGGCACGGGTGAGGGGCTCAGCACCCATCCCTGATGCCCAAACCCAACATTGGAGATAGGGGCCGGGGACCAAGCAGGCGTTGGGTCCCTAGGGAGGAGTGGGGCCGGCGGGCACAGGGTGGTGGGCACCCGTCCCAGCTGCTGTCGCCGCTCTTGCTTTTCACAATATTGTGGCGGTTGCTTAAATAGAGAACATTGTTTGGGTGGTAAATGGAGCTAATTAGGCCGTGAGTTCCTCCACGCTCCTCCCCTCATTAGCGGGAAGCTGGCACTGGCACAGCCGCTGGGCACCCAGGCTGTGATGTTGTTTGGCTGGAGGGGGCTATGGGGAGCTCACCCGTCACCCTCCCCTCCAGATAACTTCTACCTGCGCAACCTGCCCGCCCAGCCCGCCCTGCTCCCCACCGGCCACGGCTTCCCCGGTATCTCCCGCACCGCTCCCGGGCCCCCCACCGGCTCCTGCAGCCGGGAGCGAGAGCCCGGACCCCTGCCCAAGACCTCCAAGGACTATGACCGCTTCCTGGCGGGCAAGGAGAAGGTGGGCAAGGGGGACCCCAAGGAGCGGCCGCCTGAGGAGGACCCCAAGGAGAGGCACAAAGCGGTGCTACCAGTGCCACCGGAGGGGCACTGCAAAGAGGGACTGCCCCCACGGGGCACCGGCGATGGGCGTCCCAAGCACCTCGCCTCCTGCCTGCTGGGTGCCAAAGGACTGGATGGTGACGCCGGTCGCGCCGTGCTGCCCAGCTGCGCTGGCAACGCGCTGCCCCGCACTGGCCGCTGCACCGCCAAGGAGCCGTGCCGGAACGAGCGGGAGCCGGGCGTCCCCGAGGTGCCCCAGCCCTACAGCGAGTGTGTGGAGCGACGGCAGATGCTGCACCACGCCGTGTCCTACGCGGTGCCCACCGCACCGGCCACACTTGGTCCTGCCACCGGCTCCTTCCCCTGCCTGCAGCTGCATGCTGGTCCCGAGATGCTGTGCCCGCTGCCAGAGCCAGCTGGCCGGGAGCTGAAGCTCAGCGGGGCCACGCTGGTGCCCTCCGTGGGGCACCTGACGGACAAGAGCCGCTCCTTCCAGGTTGCTGCAGAAGCTGGTGTGCTGGAGCGCAGTGAGGGCAAGGAGCGGCATGCCGAGGCGGGCACTGAGCCCCCACCTGGGTACGGTGGCCCCTTCCAGCACCCACTGAAGGCGGAGGGGCCAGCGGAGCGGCGGCTGGACTGGGGGGCTCCCAGCGCCCGGCTGAAGGGGCTGGAGTACCTGGGTGGCGGGGCGGCTGAGGGCCCCCCCTTCACCAGCCGGGGCCCGGCACCCAAGGGTGCTTTGGACAAGGGTTACTTTGAGGTGCCACCAGCACCCGACTGCTCCCGCGCCGCTCGCCCAGACCCACTGGGCGTCCGCGTGGGCCCCTCCTGCTGCACTTTAGAGAAGGGCCCCCCCAAGGACATCCCCCCGGCACCGGCTCCCCAGAAAGTGGCGCGGATCCGGCACCAGCAGCACCCTGAGGTGGAGGCAGCTGGCACCGGCACCGAGGGCAAGCGCAAAACCCTGGAGCTGAACGCCCTGGGTTATGGTGGACACCCCCTGCCCCCCTGGGGTGTGCAGGGCCAGGGCCCTCCCTTGGCGGTGCCGGAGGAGCGGAAGGGACCCTACCTGGACCCCTTCGGCACAAGTCTGCAGCAGGCTGCGCTGATGCCCCAGGGGCCAGTGCTGGGCCAGGAGGTGCCAACCGCCCCGGATGAGGTCTCAGCCATGAAGAACCTGCTGAAATACAGCAACCAGGCGCTGCTTGGGGGGCAGAAGGGCCCCCCCTTTGTGGGGCTGGGAGGCATCAAGGGCACCTGCGCCCACCAGGATGCCAAGTTCCCCCCAGGAAAGGGGCAGACGGAGCTGGAACGGCCAGACTGCGCCCGTGGCCGGGAACACGATGGGTTGGCCACTGGTGAGGGCGAGGTGCGACAACCACCCGTTGGCATCGCAGTGGCCGTGGCGCGGCAGAAGGACACACTTGGACGGCCCGAGCCATCTTATGGCAGCGGCGGCAGCTCCGGGCGTCAGGGCCGGACAGCTGCTGGCATCAAAGGTAGGAGCTGGGGAATATCTGGGGGTGGCAGGTGGCTGGTGGTGTCACACTGATGTCCCTGTCCTGTCCCTGGCACAGCAGGCACTGCACGGCCCATGCACCTCATCGACCTGGAGGCAGAGGAGGAGCGAGGCCGGCTCTGTGAAGAGCGCCTGGGGCTGCCAGGGCGAGAGCTCCTGCTCCAGTAAGCACTGGGATGGGAGGCACTAGGATGGGAGGCACTGACGGCGGTCCCTGCCCACCAGGGATGTCCCTTGCCGCGCACGGTTCCAACATGATGCCCCACGTGTCCCCTCTTTTCCCACAGGGACAACAAGGACCTGGTGGAGTTTGCCCGGATGCACCCGTCAGGGGGGTGTCCTGGGGAGCTGACCCCCCACCTGATGATTGCTGGGGGCTCCTCGCTGCCAGCAGGGCAGCTTGGGGGGGACCCTGCTGCCCATGCCCACCCGGCTCACACCCACTGGCTGCCCCGCACCCGCAGCCCCTCCATCTGGATGGGGGGACATTCCTACGGTCAGTGCCACCAGCAGATGGGGAAGCTGCGGGAGTGGGGCTGGTGGGGTGCTACCACCACAGCCCTGGCACTGATGGCTTGACCCCCCTGGTCCCACAGGCATTGGGCACCCCGCACTGCACCAGAACCTGCCGCCCGCCTTCCCCACGTCCATGCCCAGCACCATGCAGCCCGTCTTCCCCCTCACCCAGGACCCCCCTGCCCAGCTTGTCATCCTGCCCACCGAGCCCCCTGCCCACGGCACCCCCCACACGCTGGGTGAGCCTGGGATGGGGGGGTGGCCATAGGCACTTCTGCCTTGTGCTGTGGGTTTGGGGACTGGGGGTGCTGGTGGGGGTGCAGGGGTGGGAGATGATGGACCCTGGGGGTGCTGCTGGGTGGGAGGTGGAGTCCCTGGGCGTGCTGCTGGGGTGCAGGGGGGAGGTGAGGTTCCTTGGGGTGCTGCTGGGGGTGTTAATGGGGAGGAGATGTGGTCTCTGGGAATGCAGGAGTGGGAGCTGGGGGGCCCTGGGGGTGCTTTTGGGGGTGTAGGGTGGGAGCTGGGGGCCTGACCATGCAGGGCTTGGAGATGTGGTCCCTGCAGGTGCTGCTGTGGTGCAGGGGTGGGTGACGGGGTCTCTGTGGGTGCTGCCAGGGGTGCAGAGCTGGGGAGGGCACGGCTGGGGTCTGCAGGGTGACCCCCAAGACGGGTCCCTGATTGCCCCCCTGCCACCAGCAGCCGACGTGATGGACCAGGCATCGCTGTGGCCCCCGATGTACCCGGGCCGGGGCCCCAGCACCCACCTGCAGCACACGGGGCAGCTGCCCGTGTACTCACGCTCCCAGTTCCTGCGACAACAGGAGCTCTATGCCCTGCAGCAGCAGCAGCGGGCGGCCCAGGCCCTCGAGATCCAACGCCAGGCGCACGTCCAGGTGCCTGTGGGGCTGGGGGCGAAAGGGGAGTGGGGGGGACTGGGATGTGGGGGTGTGGGGCTGGATTGAGGTTGGGATGTTTGGTGGGAATATGGGGCTGGGCTATGAGATGCAGGGGTGGATGTGGGGCTGGGATGTGGGGTGCAGGGTTGGGATGTGCAGTGAAGGCTGGGATGTGGGATGTAGGGCTGGAATGTGAGATGTAGGGCTGGGATATGGGGTGTAGGGCTGGAATGTAGGCTGCTGGGCAGGGCTATGGGGTACTGGGCAGGGCTGTGGGGCAGGGACCGCGCTATGGGGCTGACGTGAGCTGACCTCTGTGTTCCCTGCAGCGGAAGCCGGAGGAGCAGCCCCTGGAGCTGGAGGAAGGGGGTCCCGAGAAGCCCCTCAAACCCTCCCACAAAGCAGTTGCCTTAAACCCCCCAGCCAAGGGCCTGTCCTCGGCAGCCCCCGGGCCCCCCAAGCTGTCCCCTTGCTGCCACTCCCCAGCCCTGCGGCACCCGGCCAAGTGCCCCGTGGCCCTTCCCGCGGCTCCCTGCACTTTACCTGTCTGCCCCGCCGCCAGCTCTGCCGTAGCCCCCCGCTCCCCAGCCGACAGCCCCCTCCCCGTCCAGAGCAAGGGCAGCGATGGCGAGGACAAGCGCGGAGAGGGGCAGCCACCCCGCGATTATCCCAAATCCCTGGAGCCAGGTAGGATTGGGATGGCGAGGAGGAGGAGGGTGATGGGGGTACCAGGGGGTTCCCACTGAGCATCTTCTGCTCCTCCACAGACCTGCCCCCTGGCTACAGCTACCCCGCTGCCACCATGGGCTTTTCTGAGGCGCACTCTGAGCCGGCCGACCCCGATACTATGCACGCCGCCTCGCCGCCGGCCGAGCCCGAGCAATCCAGGACCTTCAGCCCCACTGGAGAGGTGCTGCGGGAGCCGGAGCCGTTGGCTGGGGAAGTGATGAGCGAGGGTCCCGGGGTGCTGCTGCACCGCCACCACCTCCTCCTCGCCCCGGGACCCGTTTGTGGGGAGCGGGAGCCAACCCCGGCTACAGGGACCCCCGAGGAACCGGGGCCAGTGGACTTCGGGGTGTGCAGGGAGGCAGCTCAGGGAGCACCGGAGCAAAGCCCGCCGGAGCAGCAGCACCCGGTGCCCATGGCAGGGGCCTCCCCACCGCCCCCCACCACCGAGGAGGAGGAGGAGGAGGAAGAAGAGGGCGACAGCGACTCGGAGCTGGAGGGCAGCTGCGAGGAGGAGGAGGAAGAGGATGGCAGCAGCCCCAGTGCACGGCAGGGCTGCCTGGGCGGGCTGGAGGCACTGATCGCCGCTGGCATCGACCTGGGGGAGCTGCCAGCGCTGGGCTCGCCCAAGGAGCCCCCGCCGGCCCCCCCGTCACCTGTCCCCCATGCCTCAGGGATCCCCGGCATCGCCCTGCTCAGCGAGCTTGCCGACCTGGAGCTGCGCCAGCGCCGCTGCGACTTGGCCCTGGGAGGTGAGTGGCCTCCAGTACCCTCTTCCCAGTCCCACCAGTGCTGCCCATGGGTGCTTCTCTGCACAGAGGGGTTAGTGTGCAAGAGCTGGGCAGCAAGCGGTGCTGTGCTTGCACAAGCTCTTGCACGCGCAGGGCTGGGCAGCGTGTGTGCTGTGTCTGGGAGAAGGGAGCTGTGGGGGTGTGTTTGGTGCAGGGGGGTTGCTTGTGCCAGGGAGGATTGCCTGCACAGCGGTGCAGGGCTGCGTGCGTGCTGGCGATGCGATGCAGTGCCCGGCTCACAACGCGCAGCCGTCCCTGGGGCTCTGCTCCAGCACTGGCTCCAGGCAGGCGCCGGGATTCCCTCCCGGCTCGGCTTCCCCAGGGAATCCCAGGGGCCCCGGCAGGGAAGGTCATCCTGGCGCATCCCCAGCGCGGGCGCGTGGCGACAGGGATCGTGTGCTCGATGCTGCTCGTGGCTGTGCACGCCGTGGGGCTGTGACGCTGTGGGGTGGAGGGGGGGGGCTGTGGGGCCCCGCTCCCCACTGCACATGGGGGGTGACCAGATGGGGCGCGTCACTGTGTCCCTCCCAGTCTAGTCTTGGCTCTACTCGCTGATGAGTTCATCGCTGGCTGCTGCTGCACGCCCAGCGCCACGGCTGCCCCAGGGACACTGGCTGTGCTGACCCCTGTCCACTGCCAATCCCGACATCACCCCACAGCCAGCCTGGGGCACCTCACTTACCCATGGCACCCCACAGCATGGCCATATGCCCCACGGATCTCACCAGGGGGACAGGATTGATCCGGGAGTGCAGGATGCAGCCAGGATGCAGGATCCACCCTGGGGGGGTGCAGGATTGATTTGGGGTTGTAGGATCCATCCTGGAGTGCAGGATCCAGCCAGGATGCAGGATCCATCCTAGGGAGTGCAGGATCCCTCATGGAGTGCATGATCACACCAGAGGGTGCAGAATCCATCGTGGGGTGCAAGATGACCCCTCCTTGCCCCACGTGCCCGCAGTAGTGGTTCCAGTGTCTTCGCAATGTGTACAGACTGATGCACAAGAGCACACGTGGGGCAGGGCGGGGGGTCCAGGTCACATCCCACACCGTCCCCACTGATCTCCCATCCCTGCAGGAGAAGACGAGGACCTACTGGCCTTCAACCTGCAGAACCTGGCCACCGTGGCGGCCGCCTGGTCACTGGTGGAGGCGGCCAGCCGGGAGGGCAGTCCCCCTGCGCTCAGCCCCCTGCCTGCCTCCCCACCACCCCGCGCCCGTGTCCCTCGCCGCAAGTACACTTGGACGCCCAAAACCAAGGCCGTGAGTGTCTCCTCATGCATGGCTGGGATGGGAGGTGGCATGAGTTGTGCCTGGTCTCAGCGCTGCCAGCTGCCCATCCCTATGCCCCCCAGGTTTGCCCACTGAAGGCGGCCATCGAGCAGCTCAACACGCAGGAGGTGGAGGTGCGGATGCGGCTGGCCGAGCTCCAGCGCCGCTACAAGGAGAAGCAGCGGGAGCTGGTGAAGCTGCAGAGGCGGCATGACCACGAGTACGTCCCCGTCCCCATCGGGTCCCAAGGCTGGGGAGGGGGGCAAACCGGTGGGAAAGGGGGAGGCTGAGGCAGGAGCGCCCTCCACTGAGAGGGCCCATCAGTGCAATGAGTTTGGGCTCGTCCTCAGTCCGGCTCTGTGGAGGGGCACCGCCTGCGGCGGCCGCACAGCTCAGGGTGCCCCCGGTCTTGCTGCGGCTGCAGGCGTGACGAGAGCTCGCGGAGCCCGGCACGGCGTGGGCCGGGGCGGCCGAGGAAGCGCAAGCACTCCAGCACGCTGGGCAGGGCCGAGAGCCGCAAGGTCAAGTGAGTGACCGGCGCCGCGTGCCCTCCTTGTCCCTAGGGACGGCCACCAGCCCTGCTGCCAGGGGGGCTGGGACCCCCTTCCCATCCCCAGCAGCCGCGTTTCAGGGGGGTCCAGCGTGCTCCTGCTCTCAACCCATTACGGCGGGGGGGCTCGGCTTGGCATCAACACTGTGTGTCCCCCCCACACCGGCCACGAGAGCAGCGTTGCATAAAAGCCTCTTTATCTGCGCCGTATAAAGCCATTGGTCACGCTGCAGCGGCGTTCATCGCTGCCGGCGCTTTATTATTACCCATTAGCCGCCCGGCGCAGCCGTTTCCCCACTCCCGGGCCCTGTATAATTGTCCTTCTCCGCTACAAATTGCCTCTCCCGACAGGCCCATTTGCATAAATCCTCCGAGCGAGTCCAAACACGCTTGGAGCGCGTGTGCGTGCGCGGCCCCCGGCCCCCACCCTTCGGTAATAACAGTTAAATCTGCGCTAAATGGTTCCTTCAATTAAGACGGAGGGGAAGAGGAAAAAAAAATTAATCTCTAGGTTTTATGTCACAAAACATTAGTGAGAGAGTGAAGGTTGTGGCGGGGGGAGAGGGAGAGCTGGCAGCTGGCAGCGGCCAGAGGGTGCAGGAGCGACTAGGGGGGTGCAGGATGTGACCAGAGGTGCAGGATCCCACTGGGAGTGCAGGATTGGTACGGGGGTGCAGGATTCCACCAGATGTGCAGGATCGATTGAGGGCACAGGATGTGACTGGGGCTGCAGGATCCCAGCAGATGTGCTGGATGGATACGGAGGTGCAGGATGTGATTGGAGGTGCAGGATTGATATGGGGAGTGCAGGATGCCTGTGGGGGCGCAGGATTGATTAGGGGGTGCAGGATCTGGCTGGAGGTGGAGGATCCCACCGGGGCTACAGGATTGATCCGGAGTGCAGGGTGCAGCAAGGATGCAGGATCCATCCCAGGGGGTGCAGGATCAATCTGGGGGCTGCGGGATCCCACTGGGAATGCAGGATCCATCCAGGGGGGCGGGATCGATCCCAGGGAGTGCAGCGTCCATCTGGGGGTTCTGGTGGGCATCGTGTCCATGCCGCGCTCCCCACCAGGGCTGTGAAGACCAGCCTGTCCCTGCTGTGTGCCGAGCTTCGGGGCGAACCCGAGCCCAAGAAAAAGAGGAGCAAGCTGGCTGAGTTTGGCAGCCTCAAGGGATCTCCGGTGAGTCCGGACCCACCCCTGGCAAATGCCACCCCTGGGCCAGGGGGGATGCTGACCCCTTCCTGAGCCTCCCTGTGCCCCCCAGGAGAAGGTGCGGTGCAAGAAGAGCGGCTCGCAGGGCAAGCTGGCCTGCAAAGTGGCTCACAAGGTGTCGCAGCTGAAGCAGAAGGTGAAGAGCAAAGGGCTGCCCGCCGGCATCAGCCCCTTCCGCCGGAAAGACCCCAACCCCAGCGGCCGCATCCAGAAGAAACTGTCCCGTCCCAAGAGCTCCAAGGCCACCAAGTACCAGTCGCAGGATGCTGACCCCCACCAGGCATTGGGCTTCAAAGGCAAGGCTGGCACAGGGCTGTGGATGCGGGGTTGGCACAGGGCTGGGCGTGCGGGGTTCAACATGGAGCAAAGGGTGTGGGGTCTGGAAACTTGGGGTGTGGGGTTTGGCACAGAGTTGGGAATGTGGAGTCTGGCATGAGGCTGGGGGTGCAGGGTCTAACACGGAGCTGGGGGTGCAGGGCTTGGCATGGTGCTGGGAGTGTGAAGTCTGGTGCCCAAGACAGGACTGGGGGTGCAGAGCAGCTCCTGAGGGAACAGGTCAGGAGGGTGCATCCAGCTGCAAGGGGGGGTGGGGGTCTTTTTCCAAGGGGTCCCCTGGAGCAGGGAGCAGTCCCAGCTCCCCCCATCCTGCATGCGGAAGCCGCATCTCCCCAGGCATGGGATGCAGGGGCCACCCCTGGGTGCACACAGTCCCTAATTGCTGCCCCCTCCTCTTGCAGACGAGCACGACGGGGATACGGACAGCGAGGACGGTGATGATGAGCCGGGCTTGTCCCTGCTGCCCTCGGTGCCGGTGGCCGTGCTGGGACCTTCCCCGTCCTCCGTGGTGAAGATGGAGGCCAACGAGAAGGCAAAGAAGAAGAAGGAAAGGCAGGGACTGCTAGGTAATGGGATGGCCCTGCGGGGATGCCGCGCACACGTCGGGCTTGGGGACCTACACAGGGCTGGGCGGGCACCTACAGGGTGTCCTGAGCCCCTTTGCACCCCTGCAGGGCCCTGCCGCCTCGGCAGCCCCGAGGGTGAGGTGAAGATCAAGCGACGGCCGGTGAAGCCGGGGACCGGCAAGCTGGAGAAGGTGCCGGTGCGGCGGAAGGCGGGCGGCTGCGAGGAGGGTGGCAAGAAGAAGCTGAAGGCCAAGCCCAAGGAGAGCCTCCGGCCGCCAGCCACCAGCAGCCCCAGTGCCTCGACCCCTACTGGCAGCCTCTTTGCCGGCACCGACCCCCGGCTCTTCGGCACAAGGGACGAGGGCGCTCGCTTGGCCAGCGAGAGGCTGAAGAAGGCCACGCGCAAGAGCAAAGTGCTGCAGTCGGCTCTGAGGGTGAGCGCAGCGGGGCAGAGGCAGGGGGCACCTGTGGGTTTGTGGGGTGCAGGGGCTGGGTGCAAGGTTTCCACGGGTTGGGGGGCATCGATGGGGTCATGGGGATGGGACCATTTGCATGGGCTGGTGGGACATCGACTGGATGATGGGAATGGGTGTCACCTGTGGGATCGTGGGATGTAGGGGCTGGTTGGGCATTGATGGGACCATGGAGATGGGCCACTGATGGAATGCAGAGGCGTGGGTGAGCTGGGGGGCATTGGAGGGATCATGGGAATGGGACCATGGGGCTGGGTCACCGATGGGATGTGGGATGCAGAGGGATGGGTGCAGGGTTTGCATGGGGTGGGGATACTGGTGGGGCTGGGGGGCCCTGGTGGGATGTTGGATGCAAAGGGGTGGCTGCAGACTTTGCGCAGGCTGTGGGTGCTGGTGGCGTCATGGGGCACCAGTGCACAGACTGAAGGTCGTGAGATGGTTGGAAGCACTGAAGGGCACACAAGACACAGAGGCTGGGGTGGCTGGGAAGCACTGGTGGCCCCAGAGGGCTGGGATCGCTGCAGAGGGAGCTTCAACCAGCTCTGACCCCCTCTCCCACAGCGGAAGAACGGAGCTCTCTCTCTGGCCCTGTCCCCCCGGAGCGCCAAGACCATCCTGAGCAAGGGCAAGAAGCTGGCCAAGGTGAAGAGCAAAGTGGCCACCAAGCAGGTGAGAGGCTGGGGGCCAGACCCCCACCCCAGCAGGGTCCACCCCATGCCCCCCACCCACCTTCAGCTCCATCTCCCTCAGTGCAAGGGCCGGGCAGTCAGCAAGCTGCTGGAGAGCTTCACCGTCGAGGACGACTTCGACTTTGATGACAACAGCAGCTTCTCGGAGGAGGAGGAAGAAGGGGGAGGCTGCCTGGCGGGGATGGCGCGGGGGGGACGCCGCTCCCCCGTGCCCCACGCCTGCACCATCCAGAAGGAGGATCTCCGGGATGGGTTGCACATCCTCATTCCCAAGGAGGACAGCTTGCTCTACGCCGGCAGTGTCCGCACCATCCAACCCCCCGACATGTGAGTGGGGGCCAGGTGGGGGTCCCCGCCATGGCGGGGAAGTGGGGAATGCTGGGACAGTGGGGTTGGTGCTGAGCCTTCTCCTCTGTGCCCCCTCCCCAGTTACAGCATCATCATCGAGGGCGAGCGAGGCAACCGGCAGCGCATTTACTCGCAGGAGCAGCTGCTGCAGGAGGCGGTGAGCGGAGTGGGGGGCCAGGGTCGGGGGCTCGGTGGGCTCGGTGGGCTCGGTGGGCAGTGTGCCCCACGGAGCCCAACATGCTGCTTCCTCACAGGTCCTTGACATCCGTCCCCAGTCGCGACGTAGCCTCCCCCCGGGCACCCGTGTCTGTGCTTACTGGAGCCAGAAATCCCGGTGCCTCTATCCAGGGAACGTGGTGCGAGGTGAGGAGCGGCCATGGGCAACTGGTGGGGTCGGGGCGGGGGGGGGTGTCAGGGACCCCAGCCCAACCACCCTCCCTGTGCCATAGGCTCCTCCAGCGACGAGGAGGAGGATGACCCTGAAGCGGTGATGGTGGAGTTCGATGACGGGGACACAGGGCACATCGCTGTCTCCAACATCCGCCTGCTGCCCCCCGACTTCAAGATCCAATGTGAGTGGACTGGGGGCTGCGGAGCGGGCAGGGGGGTGGCACAGCTGGTCCTGACCTCATGCTCTGCCCACAGGCACCGAGCCGTCCCCAGCGCTCCTTGTCTCCAGCTCCTGCCGGCGAACAAAGAGGTCGTGCGGTGATGTGCCCACCCCCAGTGAGCTGCCCCCCAGCCTCTGCCCCGACCGCCATGATGGCCACGAGCTCCCCAAGAACTTGGGCAAGAAGGCGGCCAGCAAGGAGAAAAGTGGTATGGGGGGGGGGGGTTTTGCCATCCATGGAGCACCTTTCCATGGGGTGCCCGAGGGAGGTGGCACTGGCAGCACTGGTGTGAGGGATAGTGGGATGCAGGGAAAGGTGCTGACATGCAGGGAAGGGTGCTGGATGTGGGGAAGGGTGTTGGGATGTGGGGAAGGGTGTTGGGATGTGGGGAAGGGTGTTGGGATGCAGCCAGAGGAGGTGATAGAGGAAGGATGCGAGGATGTGAGGATGCCGGCATGCGAAAGGGGTGGTGGAACACAGGGAAGCAGGCAGGGGAGGGGATGCAGGGATGCAGGCATGGGGGAGGATAGGAGGCAGGGTAGCAGGTGGGAGTGCAGGCAGGGAAGGGGATTCAGGGAAGGATGCTGGGATGGAGGCAGAGGAGGTGATAGAGGAAGCATGTGAGGATGCAGGCATGCAAATGGATGGTGCAACACAGGGAAGCAGGCAGAGGAGGGGATGCAGAGAAGGATGCTGGAATGCAGGCATGGGGAGGATAGGAGGAAGGAGGGAAGCAGGTGACGAGAAGGGGTGCAGGGAACGATGATGAATGCACAGGATTGGGAACTGAGTGTGGCAAGATGCAGGGACGATGGGGTGCAGGGAGGTGGGAGCTGGGAATGGCAGGATGCAGGGAAGGATGCAGGGCCAGGGGTGGAGGAAGGGGGTGGTGCAGGGTGCTGCAGTGATGGGGAAGTAGAGACCAGGCTGCAGGGAAGGATGTGCAAGGATGCAGGCAGTCCCAGAGTATCCCTGCCTCCCTCCATCTGTCTGTCCATCCTCCCCCGCGGCCGATGCACCCCCTGACCCCCGTCTCCCACCAGGCAAAGTTGCGGAGGTGCTGTCGGGCAGCAAGGCACCGGTGCTGAGCGACCCCTTCCTGGGGCGGCGCGGCGGGCCACTGCTGAGCTGGTCAGCGGTGGCACAGACGAAGCGGAAGGCGGCGAGCAAGGGCACGTCCGTGCTGCAGAACCTCTTCCAAGTCAATGGCAACGCCAAGAAGCTGCGGGCCAAAGAGGCCATCTTCCCCATGCACCACCACCACCACCACCTCGCCGCTCCCGTCTTCGGCAACGGCTTCGGGGCCGACTCCTTCAGCCGCATCGCCAGCTCCTACGCCTCCTTCGGGGCTGGCGCTGGGCTGGTGCTGCCGGCTGCCCAGAAACTCCTGCGCTCCAAGAAGGCTGAGCGGTTGGAGGCAGAAATGGGCAAAAGCAGCCGGAGAAAGGCAGGCAGCGAGTACCTGGTCAAGCTGGACCACGAAGGGGTAACATCCCCTAAGAACAAGAACTGCAAAGCCCTGCTGCTGGCTGAGAAGGACTTTGGGGCCAAGCTGGAGCGGCCGCTGGCCAGCCACGGCTATTCCCACGCGGCCCTGGCAGGCAAGGACAGGAAGGGGCGAGCACCCATGCACCAGCTGCCCGTGGGGCTGGCGCTGCGGAAATACACGGGCCAAGCCGAGTTCACCCTGAACTGCGACAGCGACTGCCACAGCTCCTACTCGGACATGGATGAGGATGAGGAGGCGAGCGGGCTGGGTACCGACGTGCCCTCGCGCTTTATGACTCGCCTCTCGGTTTCCTCCTCTTCCTCGGGCTCTTCCACCTCCTCCAGCTCCGGGTCCATCTCCACTTCCAGCCTGTGCTCCTCTGACAACGAGGATTCCTCCTACAGCTCCGAGGACGAGGACTCCACGCTGCTGCTCCAGACCTGCCTCTCACACCCGGTGCCCGCGCTGCTGGCACAGCCGGAGGCCCTGCGCTCCAAGAGCGGCGCGCCGCAGCGCTGCTTCCTCACCAAGGCCGCCGCCACCGGCCCCAAGGCCAAGCTCAAGCGCAAAGAGGCCCTCAGCTTCTCCAAAGCCAAAGAGTTCTCCCGGAGGCAGCGCCTGCCCTCGGTGGAAAACCGGCCAAAGATCTCTGCCTTCCTGCCCGCACGCCAGCTCTGGAGGTGGTCGGGGAACCCCACGCAGGTACGGCGGGCGCCGTGGGTGTGCAGCAGGGTGCGTGGGTGTCTGGGGATGCAGGGTGCATGGGTGCAAGCGTAGAGATGCATGGATGGAGGTGTGTGGGCGTGGGGCAAGATGCACAGGTGCAGGAGTGTGGTGCAAGGTGCATGGGGACAGCAGGGTGCTTGAGGTACAGGTCAGGGTGCTTGGGTGTTATGGGCCCAGGGGCACAGGTGCAGGGTGCATGGGGCACTGTCCACAGGTGTAGGGTGCATGGGTACCAGTGTATAGGTGCAGAGTGCATGGGTGCCTGGGAATATAGGGCAGGATGCGTGGATGTGTGGCAGGGTGCATGGATGCAGGGGCATGGAAGGGTGCCTGTGCACACAGGGCAGGGTGCATGGGTGCAAATGTGTAGTTCCATGGGTGTATGGCAGGGTGCATAGGTGCATATGCATGGGTGTGGGTGCATGGTTGCCTGGGAATACAGGGCAGGGTTTGCGGTCGAGTGCGTGGGATGGGGTGCCATGGATGCAGGTGTATGGTGCAGAGTGCATGGGTACACAGCAGGGTGCCTGGGGATACAGGGCAAGGTGCCTGGGTGTGTGATGGGGTGCCAGGGCATACAGGGCAGGGTTGCAGTGAGGGGTACATAGCAGAGTGCCAGGGGTTGCAGGGCAAGGTGCCAGGGTGCACAGGGCCAGCTACCTGCACGCACCGCATGATTTCAGTGAGCGTGGTGCCTGGGTGCACAGCGCAAGGGCGCTGGTGACAGCGGCTGTGGCACTTGGGTGCGTGGAGTGGGATGCCTGTGGGTTGCACAAGGCTGCATGGGTGCTGTAGGACCCTCCCGCCCCAGCTCAGTGCTGCTTCCCCGCGGTGCTTGTGGGGTTGAGGGTCCATGCGCCCTTCCTGAGCCGCTCTGCTCCCCTGGCAGCGGCGGGGCATGAAGGGCAAGGCGCGGAAGCTGTTCTACAAGGCCATCGTGCGGGGCAAGGAGACGCTGCGCATCGGGGACTGCGCAGTGTTCCTCTCGGCCGGGCGGCCCAACCTGCCCTACATCGGGCGCATCGAGAGCATGTGGGAGTCCTGGGGCAGCAACATGGTGGTCAAGGTCAAGTGGTTCTACCACCCCGAGGAGACCAAGCTGGGCAAGCGGCAGAGCGACGGCAAGGTGAGGGGGTGGGCCAAGGGGGCAGCGTGCTGGTGGCAGGGGGCACCAATTGATGCCATGTTGTCCATCCCCTACAGAATGCCCTGTACCAGTCGTGCCACGAGGACGAGAACGATGTGCAGACCATCTCCCACAAGTGCCAGGTGGTGGGACGGGAGCACTACGAGCAGATGACCCGCAGCAAGAAATACCAGGACCGGCAGGACCTCTACTACCTGGCGGGCACCTACGACCCCACCACGGGCCGGCTGGTGACCGCTGATGGGGTGCCCATCCTCTGCTGACCCCCCCCCATCCCACCCTGGGCATGGGGAGGGGGATGTGGGGATAGGCACCCGCTCCAAACCCCGCGCACCCCCTCTGCCAAGGGGCTCCTTCCCAGCGTTTATGCAAAGCCCGGGGTGGGTGGGCAGGGAGGGCACAGGGTGGGCATCCCGGGGTGGGGGGGGGGGGCACAAGAGGGGGGGCTCCCCTACAAGCCATACTTTCCCTAGTACCTCTGACTGTTTGCCAGCAGGTAAAGCAGAAATCAGGTGTGTTGTTCTATTTATTTTGCGTGTAAATATTGTATTTCTTCCGGGAAGTTTTATGGAAAACGGACAAACCGACAAAAAAAGACAAAACAACAACAAAAAAAAAGATTAAAAAAAATTAATAATAATAAAGAGGGGAGGGAGGGAAGTGGGGGGGGGGGTGTCGCGTTTCCGTTTCAGTGCACTGTTTCCCCCAGCCTGGCTGGGACGAGGACAGCGGGGGAGCTCTGTATATAGGGGGGCTGCGGCGGCAGGGCTGGGGGGCTCGGCTCGCAGGGGGGGGGCACTCAGCCCGGCCCCAGTGCAATAGCGGGGTGGGGGGGACGCGGTGTCGGGGGGACGCTGGCCCGTCCCGCCGAGCCCTGCTCGCCGCTGCCCGTGCTGTAAATGTGTACAGGCCGCGCGGCGGCAGGGGCTTTTCCAGTGTAAACACTAAAAAAAAAAAAAAAGACAAAACGAGGAAAAAAAAAAAATCCAACAAATAAAAAAAAAAAAAAGAAGAAAAAAAAAAGGAAAAAGGATTAAAAACACAAAGGTTTTATGAACAGCAAACTCTATGTAAAGGCCTTTTAGTATGGAACTTTTTTATTGATAACTTGGCTTATGAATAAATATATGAACCGTTGCTGCGTGGCTCCACTTTGCCTCAGTTTCCCTCCTGGCACGGCCACCCTCGGCTGCTCCCTGCACCCCAAGTTGTGGGCAACCCCAGTTATGGGCATTCCTGGCTGCCCCCCTGCACCCTGAGTTGGTTCCCAGTCTGACCCTGCTCCCCAAGTTATGGGCTCCCCTGGCTGCACCCTTCACCCCCAGTTATAGACACCTCCAGTCATGGGCACCCCCCCAGTCGTGGACACCCCTGGCTGCATCCTGCACACCCAGTTATGGGCACCCCTAGCCTGACCTGGCACCCCCTGTTATGGGCACCCCTAGATGTCACACCCCAGCCTGCATCCTACACCCCCAGTTATGGGCACCTCCCTGTTGTGGGCATCCCCGTCTGCCTCCTGCACCCCCAGTTTTGGGTGCCCACCCAGCACTCACCAGCTCGGTGCACGCAGGCAGGGATGGGGATGCAGGGATTGATGGAGCCACACGGGCAGGGACGGGGGATGCGGGCACGGACTGGGGACACGGGCAGGGATTGGGGGACACAGGTAGGGATGGGGGGGTGCAGGCAGAGCTGGGATATGTGGTCGGGGCTGGGAGGGGGGGACCCAGAGCTGTGGGGTTGGGGGGTGCAGAAGGGGCTGCAGGCAGATGTGGAGGCTGGAGGGGGTGAAAGGTGGAGGGATACAGGTGGGAGAAGGAGGATGGAGGGAGGAAGGAAGGGGCTGCAGGGGGGTGGAAGGAGGGTGCAGGCAGGGGGAGGCTGCCCGTGGGGGATGGGAGACAGCGGGGGGGGTCCGGGGGAGGGGTGCAGATAAAGGGGTGCAGGCAGGGGTGGTTCAAGGAGGGGGATGCATGCAGGGGTTGTGCAAATAGTGGGGGTGCAGACAGAAGGGGTGCAGATAGGGGGGTGCAGCATGGCGGTGCAGAATGGGGGTGCAGGTGAGGGGGTTCAAGCAAGGGGGTGCAGGATGGGGGTGCAGGCAGAGAGGTGCAGGCGGAGGAGTGCAGAATAGGGGTGTAGCAGGGGTGTTCAGGCAGGGAGGTTCAAGAGGGGGGTGCAGGTTGGGGGTTCAGGCAGGGGGTGCAGCGGGGGGTGCAGCGGGGGGTGCAGCGGGTGAAGCCCCGGGCTCGCCCCCAGCAGCCGGGAGGGCAGAAGATGCAGAGCGCGCTCACCCCACGTGGGGCACAGAGCGCTCGCTAGCCATTGGTCGCCCCGTAGCCAATCATAGGGGCCGACGTACGATACCCCGCGCCCATTGGCTGGCGGGGAGCCCTTTTGTTCTCACCACCCGGGGCCGTTAACCCTTTCCCTCCCGGCGGCAGCTGCCGGGTGGGGGAGTAACACGTGGGGAGGTGTTGGGGGGCCGGGAAACCGGTGCCGGGGGGCTGGCGGGGTGCGGGGTGCACGGCTGTGAAGGGATCAGGGAGGGGGAGTGGACGGGCCGTAGGGGTCGAGGGGGATCGTAACGGGGCCGGGGGGGGGGGGGGGGGGGGGGGCGTAACGTGGGCGGGGGGTCCCGCGCGGGGCCGTTTCTCGCCGCCCCCACCCCCCCTACCCCCCCGGGCTCCCCGGGCACGCTGAGAACGCGCAAACCCGTGTGGGGCGGGCGAGCGGCGGGGCCGGGCTGCCCCCTGGCGGCCAACGGGGCGGGACGGACACACGGACACAGCGGTGCGGGGGTGGGAAATGCGGGGGGGGATGCAGGGATGCAAGGACGGACGGACGGAGGAAGGATGGATGGATGGAGGGACAGCCAGAGGGGTGCGCGGGAGGGATGGACAGACGGACAGGGAGGAAGGGAGGGATGGATGGACAGAGAGATGAGAGGACGGATAGACAGAGGGAGGGATGGATGGATGGAGGGATGGACGTATGGACGGAGGGATGGAAAGACGAAGGGAGGGAGGAATGGACATACAGACAGATGGATGCAGGGAAAGAGGGATGGATGGACGGACGGATTGACCAACGGATGACAGCGGGATGCAGGACAGGATGAATGGAGGGCCAGAAGGACAGAGGGACTGATGGAGGAACAAATGGACAGAAGGATATAGGGAAGGATGGATGGAAGGACAGATGGTCAGAGAGATGGATGGATGGATGGATGGATGGATGGATGGATGGATGGATGGAGCAAGGGATGGAGGAAGGATGGATGAACACCAGAGGGGTGAAGGAAAGGATGGGTAGATGGATGGAGGGATACATGGACGGAGGGATGAATGGGGAGGAACAGATGGAGGGAAGGATGGATGGACAGATGGGTGCAGGGAAGGCTGGATGGAGAGACAGATTGATGCAGGGATGGCCAGACAGATGCAAGGAGGGCTGGACAGACAGATGGATGCAGGGAGGGATGGATGGAGAGAGAGAGGCTGGTATGGTGACGGAAGGGTGGAGAGACAGACGGATGCAGGGCAGGGTGGACAGATGGACAGGCAGGTGCACGGAGGCTTGAGCAGACAAATGGGTGCACAGAGGGCTGGACAGACAGACGGGCAGACAGCTGGGGTGGGGGTTTGCCAGTTGGTGAGCGCAGGTGCCATGGGCTGGGTGGCCCAGGGGGACTCATCCTGCACCAGTCCCTGAGTCACCAGAAAGGAGCCTGGGGCCAGGGCTCCACTGGGCTGGAGGCACCAAAACTACTGGGGATGGTGTGCAGGGGAGGGGACACCCAGAGCCCAGGCACGGAGGTGACCTCTGCACCGTGGCACCATGGCCACTGCTTTTCTTGTGCCATCCTGCCCACCCAAGGGTGCCAAAGTGGCTCCCACAGCCTGGGTGTGGGCAAGGACTGGGCAGGGATGATCTGGAGACAGCTGGGCTGTGGTGGCACCACGGGCAATGCTGGGAGGCTGCTGGGGCGAGGGGGCAGGGAGCAACGTGGCACGGTGCAACATGAGGTGGTGTGGGACCACAAACCCAGTGTGACACCGTGTGGCTCACTGTGCCATGTGGACAGGAATTGGTTGGATGGTGGCATTCTGAGAACAGTGGTCACTGGCTCCGTGTCCAGATGGAGACCTGTGACAAGTGGTGTCCCTCAGGGGTCTGAACTGGGACAGCACTTGTCCCAGTAATACATTTATGTTATTATTTATATTTATATTAATTATATATTGATGTTAATTTTCTGTATTTATGTTAATATTAATATTATTTATTATAGATCACATTTAATATTTTCATTTATGATAAAGACAGCGGGATCGAGTGCACCCTCAGCAAGTTTGCAGATGGCACCGAGTGGGGCAGTTGGCACACCAGAAGGATGAGATGTCATCCAGAGGGACCTGGACAAGCTGGAGAAGTGGGGCTGTGGGACCTCATGAGGTTCAACAAGTCCGAGTGCCAGGTCCTGCAGCAGGGTTGGGGCAAACCCCCGTATCAATACAGAATGGGGGACGACGGGACTGAGCTCAGCCCTGCGGAGAAGCACGTGGGGTGCTGGGGGAGAAGATCAACGTGAGCCGGCAACGTCGCTTGCAGCCCAGAAGGCCAAACCGTGTCCTGGGTTGCATCGAAAGAAGCGTGGCCAGCAGGGCGAGGAGGGGATTCTCCCCCTCTGCTCCACTCTGGTGAGACCCCACCTGGAGTCCTGAGTGCAGCTCCGGAATCCTCAACATAAGAAGGAGATGGAACTGTTGGAGCGGGTCCAGAGTTGGCCACGAAGATGATCCGAGGGCTGGAGCCCCTCTGCTGAGGCCAGGCTGGGGGAGCTGGGGTTGTTCAGCCTGGAGAAGAGAAGGCTCCGGGGAGACCTTAGAGCAGCCTCCCAGCACTGAAAGGGGCTCCAGGGAAGCTGGGGAGGGACTTTTTACAAGGGCCTGGAGTGACAGGATGAGGGGGAACAGCTTTAAACTGGAAGGGGGAAGATTTAGATTGGACCTTAGGAAGAAATTCTTCACACTGAGGGTGGGGAGGCCCTGGCCCAGGGTGCCCAGAGCAGTGGTGGCTGCCCCATCCCTGGAGGTGTTCAAGGCCAGGTTGGATGGGGCTGTGAGCCCCCTGATCCAGTGGGAGGTGTCCCTGTCCATGGCAGGGGGTGGAACTGGATGGGCTTTGAGGTCCCTTCCAACCCAACCCATTCCATGTGTGGTGCCGTGCAGCACTGAGCCCTCACCAGCGAGCAGTGGGGCCTTGGGCTGGTGCTGCCAGAGCCCCCAAGCCACTGCTCACCCTCCTCTGCCACAGCAGGTGTCCTTGCGGCACGGTGACACCCACCCCAAGCAGACAGCATGCCCTGGCCCCCCTGCACACCCCCATCCCAGTGCCATCACCCACCTTGGTGGCCACAGCCACCCATCATGCCCACGCTCACCTGCAGGCACGCAGATGTGTGTCTACACAAGCCCATGGCCACCCCAGGGGCTTCAACGCTGGCCAGGTGCCCCTGGAGCAGACCCCACCCAGCCTCAATGACGCCAGGTGCTTTGGTCCCAGTGAAGGGAAGGGGAGGAAGAGCATCAGACAGACTGGAGACACCTGTGCCAGGGATAGATGGGTGGGCAGCATCCCAAGGGGCTGGGGATGGGGGCGAGAGGAGCCCAGCTTCCAGTGGAGAACTGGCCCAGCACCAGGAGGATGTGGCAGCCCAAGCTGTGCTGTGGCTGATGGATCCAGGTGAGGGACAAGATCCAGATGACCGTAGAATCATGGAATGGTCTGTGTTGGAAGGGACCTTAAAGATGATCCAGTTCCTAACTCCTGCCATGGGATGGAGGGTCTCCAGTTGATGGAGAGGTTCCGGAGGGCATCCCTGGCTGCGCTGTGGGACTCAGGGACAGGAGGGGCTCCTTGTTTGTGTCCCCGGTGCCTCCATGGTGCAGGGTGAAGGCAGGGACGAGCAGAACTGCGTTCGCAGCAGAGCAGGGGCCTCATTGCAGCGGCACCACCTCACCTTGGGTGCTTTCATTAATTAGTGGGTTTCTCTCTCCCCTCTGAAATGAGAGCAGCACTTGGCTGTGCCACAGCACCCAGTGGCAGCCAGAACACCAAGCTCTGGGGGTGGTTCCTCCCTCCCAGTGCCCAAGGAACACCCAAAACCCCAGGCCCAGGGGTTTCATCCCCTTCCAGCACCCAAAATGCCAGGCTTGAGGGATTTGCACACTTGCAGTGCCCAGGGAGCCCCAAAATACCATTCCTGAGGGATTTGCACCCTTCCAGTATTCAGGGAGCCCCAAAACATCCAGTAAAAGGGGGTCCAAGCTCCCTCTTCCAGCAGCCAGAGAACCTCCCAAATGCTGGGTTCAGGGGATTCACACCCTCACAGCATCCAGGAACCCCCCCAAAAACTCAGGCGAGTTCCTCACTCCCTCCCAGCACCCAGAATTCCCCACACCAACCCAGCACCCTGGGACACCACCACCCTGGATGCAGGACACAGCAGCTTTTCCAAACCAGTCCAACCAGCAGCACCAGAACTGCCCCGGGCAGGGACCAGGCAGGTAGCACCCATCCCCACCCCTCCTCGGCACTCAAAGAGCTATTTTTAGCCTGAAACTGCTATGACAGCTTCCTTGAGAAGAGCCAAGAGCTCCAAATCAGCTCCCCCTTCTAACCCACTCGGGATAAAGCTGAAGTGTCCCCCCTCCCTTTGGGGTCCCCCCAACATCACAGAGCCCCGAGTGGAATTTACTGCAGCGCTTTTTTATTTTCCTTACACAATGATGTGTTGTTGGGCATTACAATTTTTCAACTTTAGGATGACTTACAAATTTTGGTTTCCTACCATCAATGTGAGAACATTAAGGCAACGTACAAAAATCTTACATAAATTAAACGATGCATAAATTTACAGGTGTAAATGCAAAGTTTCAGCAACTCAAGTCGAGTAACTTCAGCCCCGTGATGTCGACTGGGATACGGGAGGGGAGGAGGATGAAGACTGGTTCGTAAGGCTCGGATGCGATATGTTTTCCCAACCTTGCTAGAACGGCAGCGACAGAAGTGAATTCTCGATGGACTCCTACCAGCCTCTACAGGAAATCTGGAATATTCCACACTGGATGTACAGCAAAAATCTGACTCCAAATACCCTGTACACACCGGTCCCAGCCCGGGGCGCGGGGAAGACGACCGCTGTCAGTGTAGGAGCTGCAGGAGCCCTGGTCAGGCACGGGCTCTGCTCCCAGGAGAGGCAGGAGCGGATCTGTACAGGGTATTTCACTCAGGCAGACACCGAGGGAACGGTTAAACTCAAATAACAAGGTCAAATCAAAGTAACAGCTCGACCATCCAGTGCTGACATGTGTCTAACATCAGGTACAGACTTTCCAAGGGCAAGTTTCTTTTGAAAGAAGGCTTATTCCAGTTTTATGAGGCTAGCACGAGGTGTATAGATTTGCCTGGGCAAACATACACTAGTGAGACAACTCATGCAGCAGGCGCGGGGCGCCCGCCAGCAGTCCGTTTAGAAGCATTTACGATGGACGATGGAGGGGCCGGACTCATCGTACTCCTGCTTGCTGATCCACATCTGCTGGAAGGTGGATAGCGAGGCCAGGATGGAGCCACCGATCCAGACGGAGTATTTGCGCTCAGGTGGGGCAATGATCTGCAAGGAGAGGGAGCAGCGGTAAGGGTGGGCCCAGCATTCTCCCACCTCCCCCTGTGAGGCCCAGGAGCCCTTGCAGCTCCATCTGCTGCAGGATGAGGGAGTGTTTCTTACCTTTATCTTCATCGTGCTGGGCGCCAGGGCTGTGATCTCCTTCTGCATCCTGTCAGCAATGCCAGGGTACATGGTGGTACCTCCAGACAACACCGTGTTGGCGTACAGGTCCTTCCTGATGTCCACATCACACTTCATGATGGAGTTGAAAGTGGTCTCATGAATGCCACAAGACTCCATGCCTGGGGAGAAGAGTTGTGGACTCATTAGGCCTCACAACAGCCCATTAGTTTGGTGACATCAGCCCCACAACACCCTTGCCATGGGGGAATCCCACCCTGGCCCACACCTACCCAGGAATGAGGGCTGGAAGAGAGCTTCTGGACACCTGAACCTCTCATTGCCGATGGTGATCACCTGGCCATCAGGCAGCTCATAGCTCTTCTCCAGGGAGGAGGAAGAAGCAGCAGTGGCCATCTCCTGCTCGAAGTCCAGCGCAACGTAGCAGAGCTTCTCCTTGATGTCGCGGACAATTTCCCTTTCAGCTGTGGTGGTGAAGCTGTAGCCTCTTTCTGTCAGGATCTTCATGAGGTAGTCTGTCAGGTCACGGCCAGCCAAGTCCAGACGCAGGATGGCGTGGGGCAGAGCATAACCCTCGTAGATGGGCACGGTGTGAGTGACACCATCCCCGGAGTCCATAACAATACCAGTGGTACGACCAGAAGCGTACAGGGACAGCACAGCCTGGATAGCCACATACATGGCTGGGGTGTTGAAAGTCTCAAACATGATCTAGAAGGAGAAGAAAAATCAATTAGCACCGAGTAATGAGCTGGGTCACTCACACCCACGTTAGAACACACATGCTGGCATGCAAAAAAAACCCCAGTGTGTGAAGGAAAAAGCAAAGAACGCAGGCAGAAAACACAAATGAAAGAAACCTGAGGCGTCAGGGAAGAAATGCCAGGAGTACAGAACCCTGAAAACGTCGGGAGACAAAAAGAAAAAACCAAACTCAGGTTTAAGATGTTGAAACATAAGGTTTGGGAATGGGATGAGAACGAGGGGTGGTGGCAGGGCGGGTGACAGTACCTGCGTCATCTTCTCCCTGTTGGCCTTGGGGTTGAGGGGGGCCTCAGTGAGCAGGACAGGGTGCTCCTCGGGGGCGACACGCAGCTCGTTGTAGAAGGTGTGGTGCCAGATCTTCTCCATGTCATCCCAGTTGGTGACGATGCCGTGCTCGATGGGGTACTTCAGCGTGAGGATGCCCCTCTTGCTCTGCGCCTCATCGCCCACGTAACTGTCCTTCTGCCCCATGCCCACCATGACGCCCTGGAAGAGGGGGACACACACAGAGCCTGAGTCAGCGTCCTCCCTCCAGCCCCATCGTCCCCTCCCTTCCCATCCCAGCTCCTCTTTCTCACCTGGTGCCGCGGGCGCCCCACGATGGAGGGGAACACGGCGCGGGGGGCGTCGTCCCCGGCGAAGCCGGCCTTGCACATGCCGGAGCCGTTATCAATAACGAGGGCGGCGATCTCCTCTTCCATGGTGGAGGCTCTGCAGCGGGGGAAGAAAGGGCGGGGGAGACCCCGATGAGCCGCGCGCTTCGGTTCTCCCGCGCCTCCAATCTCCCGCGGTTTGAATCTCCCGCGGTCTGACGTCACCACCGCGCCCGCCAATCACGCCACGCCGCGCCCCAAGGGCGAGACCATCGCACCGCGGCGCCGGGGGGGGAGGGAGAAGGGGGGAAGGAAGGCGGGGGGGGGCGGGGGGTGTAAAACCCACCACACAACCCAGGTAGGAGCGCGCCCACCGCACCCTCCCCGGCGGTGCAAGGAGAGCGTGGATGGGGGCGGGGGGCGCGCCCCAGCGCGGCGGGGCCGGTACCGGTACCTGTGCGGGGGAAGCTGCTGTCGGCGCTGGGGATACGCTACCGCCTGGTCCGCTGCCGCCGGCTGAGTGGGACCGCCCGGCTGCCAGCCCCGCGCTTTTATACCTGGGGCGCGATGGCCCCACCTCTCCGGCCGAGAACATCGCCATATATGGAGATCTTTCAGAAACACGCGCTCTCATTGGCTGGCGCTGCTCCGGCCACGTGGGGTGGCTGCCGGGCTGCCCCCGCCCCGCGGCGCCCCGGAACCTGCATAGGGCGGGGGAGGGGGGGGGGAGTAGAGACCCCCGAGCCCAACGGAGACCCCCCAGCTGCGCCCCCCCCACCCCCCCCCCCAGCAGCACCGAGCACTGCCCCCCGAGCCTGAGCCCGGAGCGACATCCAGTGTCCCCCCGGTAGCACCGGGCCTCGCCGGGCCTGGGCCTAGCACCCCGGGGGGGGGCCAGCACCGGGGGGCAGCACCGGGCACCCCCACTCAGTGCATCAGGCATCCCCTTGGGGGACAGCACCGGGCACCCCTGGGGGCAGCACTGGGCACCCCCACCCACTACACCGAGCACCCTCATGGAGCACCGGACACCCCCACCCCAGCACCTGCACCCCATCAGCAGCACCGGGCACCCCTCAGGCAGCACCTGCATTCCCTCCCACCACCACCCCAGCACCTGCACCCCACCGGTAGCACGGGCCCCACCGGACACCCCCATGCAGCACCGGACACCCCTTGGGGCAGCACCTGCATCCCCTCACACATCGCCCCTGCACCCCATGGGCAGCACCGAGCACCCCTATCGCAGCATCTGCATCCCTCCTCCCCCAAAACTCCAGCACTTACACCCCACCGGCAGCACCAGGCAACCCCCACCCGCTGCACTGGGCACCCCCATACAGCACTGGGCACCCCCATACAGCACTGGACGCCCTGGGGCAGCACCGGGCACCCCAGGGAATTACCTGCATCCTCCCCCCCCATCCCCTCCCAGCAATTCCACCCCACCGGCAGCACCAGGTCCCCAGTCCGGGCTTGGCTCCCTCAGTGCCCATCCCCCCACTGCTGACACCATCCGGCCCCAGGCAATGCTGGGCACCCTGGTTGGCCCCCAGCTGCATCCCCAGACTGGCAGTTGCACCCCAATAGGTGACACCACGGCCATTGTAGGTGACAGTGCCATGCGCATCCCGCAGCTCTGAGCACCCCTGGCTGTACAGGCAGGCCCTGCCAGCACCCCAAACCCCACAAGCAGCTCTGCACCCCACAGGCAGCCACACGCACCCCAGCAGCACCAGCCCACCCGCAGTGATGCACAGACAGCACCCCAAAAATCTCTGCCTCAGCTCCAGCACCGCCACGCACCCACTGACAGTGCATGAGCACCCCATGGAGGGTGCTGGGCACCCCACGGGTGATGCTGACACCCCATGGATGGTGCTGACACCCCACAGACAGCACCCTGTCTGGGGACACACCCCATGGGCACCCTCAGCTGCACTGCCCCACCCAGAGCATCTCCCCAGGGAGACTCCAGGCCCCACGGCCCCCGTTGTGTCCCAGCCCCCTCCCTCGCTTTGTCGGGGGGTGCCACGGGCTGTGTGCCCCACTCTGCTGGGGGGTGGCGTGGGTGAGGCTCACACCTGTGTGCCGTGCTGGAGAGCCCTGTGCTGTGCCAGGTACCCACCACGTCAGGTAGCCACGCACCATTTCAGGTAGCCACAGACCATGTTGGGTAGCCACGCACCAAGTCAGGTAGCCAAACACCATGCCAGGTAACCATGCACTACGTCAAGTGGCCATCCACCACACCAGGTAGCCATGTACTATGTTGAATATTCACACACCATGTCAGGTGGCCACGCACCATACCAGGTAGCCACACATAATGCCAGGTGGCTGTGGCCGTGTACCCTGCCAGGTAGCCACGCACCATATCGGGTGGCCATGCACCATGGCACAGTCCTTCGGGCCATGCCAGCTACCCATGCACCCGTGTGTGCCAGCCCCTCTGCTCTGGTCGGGCATGTGGAGGTGGCGGCTGCTGGCCTTGGCATCACCTGCGCCTGTGCCCGAGCAGCCGGTGGCGGAAGCTCTCAGCATTCCGAGGAATTCCCAGCACCACTCGGGGATGAAACACCCTGTGCCGAGGCCTTTCTTGGCAGGCCCTGGTGCTGCTGCGGCCGAGCCCGATGGGCAGCGTGGAGGGGCAGAAGTGGTGCGGCAGAGTGGGGTGTCGGGCTGCTGGGCAGGGGGTGCTGGGGTGCTTGGGTGCTGGGCAGGGGGTGTTGGGATGCAGAGCAGGGAGTGTTGGGCTGCCAGACAGGGGGGGTCAGGCTGGGGGTATTGGGGTGCTGGGCAGGGGGTATAAGGGTGCAGAGTAGGGGTTGTGTAGGTTGCTGGGGTGCCAGGCAAGGGGTGTTGGGGTGCAGGGCAGAGAGTATTGGTGTGTTAGGGTGCTGGGGTACTGGGTGCCAGGATGCTGGGTAGGGGTGCCAGACAGGGGGTACCAGGTCGACAGTAGAGCAGAGGGATGGGGGGTCTCACACCGCCGTGTCAGCCTGGTCCTATGTCCCTGCGGGCCACCTAAGGCTGGGGCTGGTGGCCGGATAGGCACTGGGGGTCCAGGTGTGTGTGTGGATGTGTGCAGGTGCCACTCGCTGTGCCCCATGTTCCCATGTCGGGGTGCAGTGCCCGCCGAACCCCCGGGAAGGGGGAGCGGGGGCACGGGCACCGGGGCAGGAGGGACCGGGGCAGGAGGTACCGAGAGGGGTCCTGCGGGGGGAGGGGGGGGCGGTGCCGGTGCCGCCCCCCGCCTCCTCCTGCCCAAACAAGGAGCCCCCGTGAGCGCCTCCCGGCCGTATTAGGAGCGATCGGTGGCAGCGGGACGGCCCCGCCCCGGGACGGGGGGGGGGAGGAGGAGGAGGGGGAAGAAGGCGCCGCGCCCCGCCCCGCTGCCCGTGATGCGGGTGTGGTCCCCGCACCCTCCCGTGCGCAGCCTCCGTTGCCATGGTGACACACCGTCATCGTCCCCTCCCATCACCATGGTGACACACGGTCCTTGTCCCCTCTTGTCGCCATGGTAACACACAGCCAGCAGCCCTCTCATCACCATGGTAACACACAGCCATAATCCTCCTGTCGCCATGGTGACACATAGTCCCTCCCATCACCATGGTGACACACAGCCACCATCCCCCTCGTTGCCATGGTGATGGGGTGGGGTCCGCAGGGCACACCGCAGGGTTCCACAACCCAACACCCCAACTCCCCCCTCCAGACCCCAACCCTGTCCCAACCCCCACTGTTCCCCATGCTGACCCCACCCTCCCCCAACCCCCTGCCCTGCCCCTCGGGCTGTTGGGGTGCAGCCGAGCCCCCCCTCCATCCCACCAGGGCCAGGACCACTCTGAGAGGCTGGGGGCTCCCCCTGGCTTTAGCCCAGCAGGTGCTGGATTCAAATTAGGGTGGGGGACGTCCCCGGGACCCCCACCATGCTGTCACCAGTGCGTGAGGTCTCAGAGCCTGCCCCACCAAGGAGTGGGGCTGGGGGTGTCGTGGGGAGGGGTCCGGCTGCCCCCAAGCCGGGGGGTGCAGAGATGTGGGGCAGGGCCCAGGCAGGCCCCCCCCCCATGGGAACCTGACCCCTGCCGGGGGGGGGCTGGGGGGGCAGTGTGTATAAATACAGCGCCTGGCTGCGCTGCCAGGCAGGGACTGGCGTGTGCCCGCCAAGACCTGCAAGACCCATGTTCCCCCCATGCCCTCCAGTCTCCTGGACCCCCCCAGCCCCTGCAGGACCCTGACCCACTTTCACCCCCCCCGCCGGGCCCGAAAGCCGACCCGTATCCGTTTCACCGCAGTGGGCAGCGTGGCTGCGGCTCGGGTAACGCAGCGGCTGGGGGGCCGCGCACCCCCCCGGTGTGGTAAGAGAGAGCCCGGCCATGAAAAAGTCATGAGGCAACCAATCCCCAGGAGCTGTTTTCGGGAACAATAACTGGGCGCTGCGCTGACACTGGAGCTGGGGGGAAGGCGGCAGCGGGAGCCATCACAGTCCAGGCCTCGCTGTGGCGCAGTTGGCATCACCGCTGCACGGCCAGAACCTTTGCGCAAGGGGTGGCACCGAGTGTCTGAGGACTTTGGGGCGCAGGTGGTGGCATCACAGAACACTTCCCATACCTGCCTGTCCCTGCAGTGGAGTGTGGCTGAGGGTCTCTGCCTGCCCTGGCTGGGAGTGGCCCAGCTGGTCTGGGGGGCACGGTGCCAGCATGGCAGGAGGGGGAACTGTCCCCTGCCCCCCTGATCCCACCAAAGCATCACAACCACATTGCTGTCACGAGCTTCAGGCGGTCTCGGCCTTGTGGAACACAAACCCCACACCCTGGGCAATGTGGGGGTCGCAGCCATCACCCCCATGGGATGGGGGAGACGGCTGTGACCCCGATCCACAGCTGCAGGAGGGATTTGGGGCCACAGGACAGATGGAGGCCAAGGCCCCCAAAGCAGGATAAAAGGTTTAAACTAATCAAAATGCCTGGCTAATTGGTAAGGCGCTTAGGGGCTGGCGGGTGGAGGTGACCTGCAGCTGAATCAGAGGGGCCGGTAACCTTAGCCCGCCAGGAACGGATACGCCGGCCCGCGACGGATCGGGTTCCCACCCAAGTTTTCCACCCGTGGCTCCACAGGCGGACGAGCGAGGGACGGGGCTGCGGTGACGGTGGCACAGCCACACGCCCCGAGGAGCGAGCCGGACATCGGCACGGTGCTCCTTGCCCAGGGTCTTGGCGGAAGCCCTGCTGTAGGTGACAGCCACCACGGTACCCGCCGCAATCTGGCCGGACTTTGTAATCCTACCTGTGGCTAATTAACCCCCCCCCACCGTGCCACCGAGCTGTGCCAAGCTGCCCCGCAGTGCCAGAGCGGCAGAGGCATCGAGGCAGCACAGACGTCCCGGTGGGCACAGCCGGCCGGCCCCGCCGCGACGCCCGGGCTTGGCAGGGCTGGGGAGCCCCCACCAGCCCCCCGGGGGCCATCCTGTGCCGGCAGAAGATGCCAACAAATGGGATCCACCAAGTCCTGAAGATCCAGTTTGGGCTCATCAACTGCGAGAGCCGGTACCTGACGGCAGAGAGCTTCGGCTACAAGGTGAACGCCTCGGCGCCCAGCCTGAAGCGCAAGCAGATCTGGACGTTGGAGCAGGATGAAGCCGACAGCTCCGTCGTCTTCCTCAAGAGCCACCTGGGCCGGTACCTGGGTGCTGACAAGGATGGGAAGGTGCGATGCGAGGCTGAGCAGCCGGGCCGGGATGAACGCTTCAGCATCATCACGCAGTCGGACGGGCGCTGGGCGCTGCAGTCGGCCCCGCACCGGCGTTTCTTTGGAGGTCGGGAGGACCAGCTCTCCTGCTTCGCTCCCAGCGTGACGGAGGGCGAGCTCTGGACCGTGCACTTGGCCATGCACCCCCAGGCCAACCTGCTGAGCGTCAGCCGCCGCCGCTACGCACACCTCAGCGCCCACGAGGACGAGATTGCCACCGACAGCAACCTGCCCTGGGGGGTGGATGCCCTCATCACCCTCTGCTTCCAGGACAAGAAATACAGCCTGCGCACAGCCGATGAGCGCTACCTGCGCTGCGATGGCACGCTGGTGCCCGAGCCTGGCACCCGCACCGGCTACACTCTCGAGTTCAAGGCGGGCAAGTTGGCTTTCAAGGACTGTGATGGCAAATACCTGGCACCCATGGGGCCCACTGGCACTCTCAAGTCCGGCCGCAGCACCAAGCCGGGCAAAGACGAACTCTTTGACCTGGAGGAGAGCCACCCCCAGGTGGTCTTCACGGCGGCCAACGGCAGATACGTCTCCATCCGGCAAGGTAAGGGCTGCCTGCACCCTGCTGCCTGCTCCCACCTGCCACCCCTGCTTGCTCCCTGCCCACACCCCGCTGCCTGCTCCTGCCTGCATCCCCCTGCCCGCATCCCCCTGCCTGCATCCCGCTGCCCGCTCCTGCCTGCACCCTGGTGCTTGCACCCTACTGCCTGCTCCCTGCCAACCTCAGGAGCACCAAGGGGATCCGTGGGGACTGGCTCAGGCGAAAGCAACCACAGCCATGAAGGTCTCTGTGGGAGCATCCTTGGGACCCCCACCATGGGAGGAGACCCTACGACAACAACACGGGGGAGGTTGCAGCCAGTGGGGCAGCAGTGGGAGCAGCAGTGGGGCTGTGCAGTGTTCGTGGGTGTGCACAGGGGTGTGTGTAAAGGGTCTGTTAGTGTGCACAGGGTGTGTGTGTGTGTTTGTGTGTGCAGGGTCTGTGGGTGTGCACAGGGTGTGTGTGTGTGTGTTTGTGTGTGCGTTTGTGTGTGCAGGGTCCATGGTGTGAACAGGGGTGTGCACAGGGTGTGTGTGTGTGTGTGTGTGTTTGTGTGTGCAGGGTCTGTGGGTGTGCACAGGGAGTGTGTGTGTGTGTGTTTGTGTGTGCGTTTGTGTGTGCAGGGTCCATGGTGTGAACAGGGGTGTGCACAGGGGGTGTGTGTGTGTGTGTGTTTGTGTGTGCAGGGTCTGTGGGTGTGCACAGGGTGTGTGTGTGTGTTTGTGTGTGCAGGGTCTGTGGGTGTGCACAGGGAGTGTGTGTGTGTGTGTTTGTGTGTGCGTTTGTGTGTGCAGGGTCCATGGTGTGAACAGGGGTGTGCACAGGGTGTGTGAGTGTGTTTGTGTGTGCAAGGTCCATGGGTGTGAACAGGGGTGTGTGCAGGGGGTGTGTGCGGGGTCAATCGGTGTGAATGGGGAGGGGTGTGGGTGAAAGGTCCGTGGGTGTGCATAGGGGTGTGTGTGAAGGGTCTGTTAGTGTGCACAGGGTGTGTGCAGGGTCTGTGGGTGTGAACAGGGGTGTGTGCGGGGGGTGTATGCAGGGTCAATCGGTGTGAACGGGAAGGGGTGTGGGTGTAAGGTCCATGGGTGCGCACAGGGGTGTGTGTGCATGTGCAGGGCTCCAAGCAGTTCCTGCATTTGTGTGTGCAGCCCATACATGTTTGCACATGCATGACGCTGTGTTTGCACAGGCGCGTGCACAGCTCCGTGCAGCCCATATGCATGTGCAGGGCTCTTCCCAGCCCACCGTGTGCCCGCGTGTCTGTGTGCATGGCTCTGCAGTGCTGCACATCCGCACAGCGCTCAGCTCGGCACCGTTGGCATCTCCATGGTGCTATGTGTGTGCAGGGCTCTGCACAACTATCGGGCACACATTGGCATGCATGGCACCATGTGTGCCCTGCCTGGCACAGGGCTAAGCCCAGCACCCCAGGGCCGGCCACTGGGCAGAGCTGTGCCCACAGCTGGACCCCAGGCAGGGGCTGTTGGATGGGTCCAGTGCCTGTGCGGATCCCCCGTGGGTCCCCATGGCCTGTGCCATGCCCCCACCTGCCCTGCCGTCCCTGTGGGCACCAGGAATGCACCTGCCACTGTGCCAAGCGGCTTAGTGTTGGGTGACGGTGGCAGGCAGGCTATAAATAGGGGGTTTTGTGCCAGGGTGCTGACCAGATGGACAAGGCCACAATCAGATTAACCAGCCCAATTAGTGCGATTGTTTGCAGAAGGATTTACCGCTGCTGGGGAGGGGCCTGGAGGGTGAGCACAGTTGTGGCTCAGTGGCGCACGTGGCTGGAGTGGGGCTGGCACCAACAGCTGCTCCCGCTGCAGGCGTCAACGTCTCGGCAAACCAAGATGAAGAGCTGAACCATGAGACCTTTCAGCTCCAGATTGACCGTGACACCAACAAGTGCAGTCTGCACACCAACACCGGCAGCTACTGGACCCTCGTGGCCCATGGGGGCATCCAGGCTGTGGCCACTGAAATGTGAGTGCAGCAGCTCCGGGTGGGCCAGGAATGGGGTCTGGGGGGAACTGGCTGCCCCAGCTCATGCTCTCCCTCCACTGCCAGAGCTGCGAACACCATGTTTGACATCGAGTGGCGCGGGCGGCGGGTGGCCCTGCGTGCCAGCAACGGCCGGTACGTCTGCACCAAGAAGAATGGGCAGCTGGCAGCCGTCAGCGATGCCGTGGGTAAGTGCCAGGGGTGGGCAGGGGATCCTGGTGTTGGACCCTCACCCTGGGGTGCTCAGGGCTGGGGTTCTCTGCAGGGGAGGACGAGGAGTTCACTCTGAAGCTGATCAACCGCCCAATGCTGGTGCTGCGGGGGGAGCACGGCTTTGTCTGTTACCATCGTGGCTCCAACTTGCTCGACTCCAACCGCTCCGTCTACGACGTCTTCCACATCAGCTTCAGTGATGGCGCCTACCAAATCCGAGGTGTGCAGTGGGGTGGGGGCAACTGGGGTGGGGGGTTGCCAGGGGCTTGGCCAGACCCCGCTGACAGCCCCTGGGGACTCTCTGCAGGCCAGGGGGGCAAGTACTGGTACGTGGCCAGCAGCGGCTCGGTGTGCAGCGACGGGGACCTCTCTGAGGATTTCTTCTTCGAATTCCGGGAGCGGGGACGCGTGGCCATCAAAGGGAAGAATGGCCGGTACCTACGGGGGGACCCGGCTGGCACCCTGCGTGCCGACAGTGAGTCCGTGCTGCGAGCCACACTCTGGGAGTACTGACCCGCCTGGCCCCGGCCCCTGCCCACCCCAGGGCACTCGCTGTGCCCCAGGCACAGGATGGCGGTAGAGCCGGTGATGCCACCATCCATGGCAGCTGTGTCCCCAGTCCCCCCCCCACCTCACAGCATTAAAGTCAGTCTGGATCACACCAGGGCAGCACCTTGTCTTCCTGCGCCTCCCAACGGTGCCCAAGTACCAAGGGCTGCTTGGGTGAAGCCCCCGGTCTCCCCATGCCCAGCCTGGTGCTGGCATCCCAGGATGGAGGGTGCTGCCTGGTGGGAGCCCCCACACTCCAGGGAAAGGATGATCCTGTCTGGGCATCCCAACCCTGGCACCACTCTGGGATGCAGCGATTGCTGGCAGTGGTTGCCAGGCCCAAGGGTGCTGCTCAGGTAGTTGAGGAGGAGGCTCAGCCAAGCAAACGTCCTGTGGGCAGCACCCCGAGAGGCTGGGATGCTCGTGAAGCCAGGCTGGGGGAGCAGGAGGGGGCTGCAGCCCTTCCAGGGAGCTGGCAGGGCCCTGCTGGGAGATGGAAAGGAAAAGAGACGGGCACTTGCTGAATGGCACGATCGTTTTCATGGCAGACGACAGATTTACAGACACTGGAGCGGTGCGGGGAAGGACTGGGCCAAAACACGCTGCACCACCACAGAAATACGAGATCATTTATAGAAACAATGGGGGAGTGGAAAACCCCCTCCCCTGCCCAGCAGAAAAAGGGGCTCCCCCTGGGTGGGCGCCCGCTGGGCACCCTGGCACAGCACCCTGTTTGTCCTGATCCTGAAAGGCAAGGCGGCACGGGGGGCACAGCCCAGAGCCGGCATGGCACGGCGGCTGCTGGGAGAGCGCTAAACTACCACAGCTAGAATGATCCACAAGACAGCACGGCCCCAGGGGTGCCCACTGGCATGGCCGGGCATGGGGTGGGGGGCAGCAGGGCCAGGCTGGGCCAGCCCAGAAGCCCCCACTCTGCTGCCAGAGCCCCATGATCCCCCGGTGCTGCCAACAACACGACCACGAAACACGCACACACACACACATTCCCCCCCAAGCCGGACCACCGCCGCGGCCTCCCTGCCCTCGCCGCCAGCTCGGGCTCCTCCTTTGGCAAGGGCTTCTCCCTACTGCTGGCCCAGTGGGTGCCCACCCCGGCCGGCAGGGCTCGGGACCCCTGGGGCACGCTGGCCACCCCTCTGCTCACAGGAGAACAAGGCTGGGGTTGCGCAGCTGCCTGTAGATATGCAGGAGCTTCTCGGCCGTCGCGGTTCCCTCCTCATCAAGGGGTGGCCGATCGCGCAGGGTCTGCGCCTCCTTCAGCAGCATCTGTGCGAGGGAGAGGGAGGTCGGGATGTGTGTGGGGATGTAGCAGGGCACCCCATGGGGAGGGGAGCAGGCCATGGTGGGTGCCCACTGGCCCCGGCATGGGCATGGGGCTCACCTCGTGGTTGGCCTGGATCTGGCGCAGGTACTGCATGCGGAGGTCGGGGGGTCCTGAGCCCTGCGCTGCCTGCTCCAGCACCAGCGCCTGCGGGGAGTGGAGAGCTCTGCTGGGAACGTGCCCGGAGACCCTGTTGTGGCAGCACCCAGCCCTGGGGAGCCCCAACCACAGCTCTGAGCAGGAAGCAGGTCTCCACCTGGCAGCCCTGTTCTACCCAGGCCTGGCACCACTTGGCCATTTGGCTCCAGGAAGGCTGCCAGCACCCACGCGCCACAGGGGCCCCACTCTGTTAATTCTGCCAAACCTACCCGGGTCCATTCCCAGGGCAGAAGGCAAGTACTTCCCAGGGCACCATCACCCAAACACTTGGAGCCAAGGCTGGGGCTGGGGAAGGGAGCACGGTCTGCAATGGGCCCCCTCCCTAGCCCTGCCAGAGGCCATGCTGGGTTGTCTCCCACATGGTGAGGCCAGAGAAACCCACCCGGAGCATCCAGCTGTGCCCCCAGGCTTGGGTCTTGGGGTTTTGGTTGGCTTAGAGTCCCCCTGCCCCCCAAGACCTCATCTGCTGCACAGCCCCGAGAGTACCTGGATGCGCCGGATGACGGCGTGGTGCATCCTGCACATGTCGGCCAAGGACGGGCTCTCCATCAGGATCTCCACAGCCTGGATGGGGCCCGCTGGGCTGAGGTCGTTCATGGCCACCTAGGAAAGTCAGGACATCCTCACTGCAGGGGAGGGGGTGAGGCCGGCCCCAGCACCCCCCCATGGGCACAGGGCTCCCCAAAAGGCTCTCCTCTCCCATCCCTGCATCCTGCATCCCCCAACCCATCTGCTCTCCAGCCTGCTACAGGAAAACGCAGCTGAGATCCTTCCAACCCAGCTGGGCACACCAGCCTTATCCACATCCCTTATCCAGCCTCTCAGAGGGGAATTTGCCCCCAGCCCGGCCCTGGTGGCCAACAGGCCCCAGAACCCTGCCCCACTCCTCCACACCTGGAGCAGTGGCAGAGGATCTCACCCGTTCCCCGATGAGACGCAGGCTGCCACCCCAGCGGATTTAATTCAGCAGGCTTAGCCCAAAGAGAATTAACGCTGTCACTAATCGCGCTGGTGATATTAGTGCTCGCAAGTGGGAACCAACCTGTGCCAGGACTCTGCCAGGCCCCTTGGTGTGGGGTCAGCCAGCCATGGCCAGAGAGCTGGGCAGCAACTGGGATTTTTTCTTTGCACTCAGAGGGGGATTTTCGCATTAAAGGGGGTCAAGCTGCAGCAGATCAGATTTACCCCCCGAATCCAGTCACGTTTTCCCATCATTTTGCAGAGGCAGCAAAGCGCAGCCGGCCAAGCCAGCAGGGAAAACCCATTTCTTACTGCAGCCGAGCCCAGTGTCAGGTTGGGGCATGGCACGTGTCTGTTTATTGCATCTTAGTGGGGCTGGGCAGGAGCAGCCACAGTGCTCCAGGCAACAGCAAACAGTGCCCACATGGATCCCGCGGATGAGGGGAGGGATGCTGGGAAGGGAGGAGGTATCTGCTTTAGCCCTCACAAGGTCATCCTGTCATCATGCTGGGACAAAGCAGTAACCCACTGCCCCTTCTGGCAGGGAAAGGAGAACATCTCGAGGACATATACCCAGCTGGAGAGGGAGGGAAGTGGCCACAGCCTTTGGGAAGTCCCAGGGTGGGAGAAGGGGGACTGGCAACACAGCACAGGCCCACAGTGTGGGCAACCAGCCTGCCCCATGCAGCACCCAGGGGTCCGGACCCCCAGCCTGGGCTCAGCACAAGGCCATACAACATCCAGCTCCCTGCCAGGAGAGCGAAGGGCTGCAGGATGGAGCTGGCTCCATGTGATGGGGCCACAGGGAGTTTTTCCACAGGGCTAACCCATTCCTTGCCTCTCGGACACGCAGCTGCACCTCGCCTCCATCTGGTGCTGCACCACGCACCGACGCCACCTCCCCGCTGCTCAGCGCCTCAGCCCCAGCGTTCTCAGCTAGCAGCCAGCGCAGCGTGGCACAGCTCAGCGGGACATCTGGGGATGAAAGGAAAGAAAGCAGAGCTCGTTGTTACGCCAATGAATGCCATCCCATCAGGCCAGAGTGATGCAGGATGGAGCAATGTGAGACTGGGGGAGCCCCTGCGAGGTCAGGCTGGAGACACGCTGAGCTCAGTCATGCAACAGCCACGGTGTCCACGTGCCAGCCCAGGAGCAGGCATGTGTTGGGGCGGTGACTGCATGGGGTTATGCAGCCTTCCATGCCCAAGGAAGGGGCTGGTGACCACCCTAGGCTGCACACATGGGCTCTGACAGTACCATCCCAATTTCTCCTGAGACAGTCACAAGCACCTCTCCCCAAGGAGACACCCCAGGAGCTCCCGGGATGCTCCTCTCCAGGGACCCACCTGAGCCAGAGGTTTTCAGCGCGTTTTTCAGCAGCTCCGAGGACACCCTGATGGACGCTGCCGAGGGGGACAGGTTTCCCTCTCCTGGGGTGGGTGGTAGCTCACCAGCTTTCCCCGCTTCAGGTTCAGTCTGCTCCCGGGATACTTTAAGGAAAGTCTCCACAGGGTCTGGGGGGGCAGGGGGTGCAGCTGCCGGCGGGGAAGTATCTGGCTCAGGGGGGCTGCTCTCGAAACGGAGGCACTGGAGCATGTCAATGGTGCATTCGCTGAGGGGTAGGCAGATCCCCTCTCTGTCCGGGGAGAGGATGGGTGAGTCGTCTGGCAGAAAATCGTCCAGGGCCTCGTAGGAGTCAGAGCTGTTGCCCAAAATATCACGTAAACTGTAGTAGAGGGCACAGGAGATGGTCAGAGGCAGGTCCAGCTTGGTGTCCGCTGCGGAGCCGAGGGGCAGCTTCAGTTCCCTCTTGTTGCCAGGGAGGAGCTGATCGATGGGGAAGGTGAAGGTGGTGGCCGAATCCACAGACTCCTCCTCTAAGGCACAGGGGCTGGCCAGGAGCTGAACACAGAGGGTCCAGCCCTCCTCCAGGCTGTATTCGCTGCAGTTCTCCAGCAGACAGGAGATGTTGACCGTGTCTTGGAGCAGGAGGCAGCTCCAGTTGGCAGTGACAGTGCAAGCAATGGGCTTCTGGCCTTCCTGGCTAGACAGCAAAGCCGCGCTCACGTTCATCACCTGGTTCAGGCTGGCCAGGGCTCGGTTCTTCTGGTCCACCGCCTTCTTCAGGAAGGAAACTCTGCAAATGATCATAGAATCACCTGGTTGGAAAAGACCTTTGAGATCATAAGAGTCAAACCGTACCTGTGCACTACTAAACCAGATCCCTAAGTGCCTCACCTACCCGTCTTTCAAACATCTCCAGGGATGGTGACTCCACCATTTCCATGGGCAGCCTCTGCCAGTGCCCAAGAACCCTTTCAGCAAAGTTTTTCCTAATATCCAACCTGAACCTCCCCTGGCACAACTTGAGGCCATTTCCTCTCGTCCTGTCGCCTGTGACTTGGGAGAAGAGCCCAGCACCCACCTCACTACAACCTCCTTTCAGGGAGTTGTAGACAGCGATGAGGTCTCCCTTCAGTCTCCTCCTCTCTAGGCTAAACAAGCCCAGTACCCTCAGCTGCTTCTCGACAGAATCATAGATAGAATCACAGGACAAAGCATCGGTGCTGAAACAGGAGGGGCAGTGACTGGGATGCTGGGTCAATGATGGAACGCAGAGGCCAGCACTAAAGGCTGCTGCACGAACGGCGCTCTGTTGCTGTGGCAGATGAGCCAACCAGCCACTGGCACAAGCCTGATGCACTGAGCCACCCCAGGAACTCCCTGGCTCACTCTCCAAGGTGACCAAGATCCATGCTGTGCCCACAAGCCCCCCCATCAGCTGACCTGACCCCGAGGAGTGATCCTGGCCAACCAGACCCCAGGAATTCCCCTGTGAAGAGTGAGGGACTTGTCCACATCCCCTCCCCACTTGGCACCCGCAGTGGGCATCTGGGCGTGCCTGGCACCCTGCCTCTCCCACCTTCTGCCACCGAGGCTGTGAACACCAGAGCCAGCTGCACCCAGGTCAGGGGGGCAGCAAGCAGGGATGACCTTAATCACTCTTTTTCTCCTGTTGAGGTCAGGACGTGCTTCCCAGTCAAGCTCCTGCACTCCAGAAAGGGAAATTTGGAGCAGTTACTGCCAGAGACCTCATGGCCAACGCACAAAAGCCCAGCGCAGTGCCTGTAAACCTGGCAGCTCACAGAGTAAGAGCACGAGCAGCCCTGCCCTTTACCTCTCTGAGGTGTTGCCTATCCCGGACAGCAGCTCCTTAATCCTCCGTCCGGCCTCGGCCGGCGTCAGCTCAACGTCAGTGTCCTCAGGGCTGCACAAGTCGCAGGTCATGAGGCGGCCTTTGGCAGACAAGGCCAGCAGCTCCGATTCACCTGCAGGCAGAGAGAAAGGCAGGTCAGGCCACGAGGGGTGGTGGGAAGGCAGCTGGGGCTTCCCTGATGGTAAGGGGTGGATACAGGGGGACAGGGGAGCACAGGATGGCACTGCCTGTCCCAGGACAGTAGGAGCTGGAGGCATCACCTCCATCTGCAGAGGGGAACGACAGAGACAGGACACGGATTACAACAGCACGCCCATCTCATACACAGCTCCTCCAGAAGGGAGATGTCCCCCTCCTGCCTGCCCTGTCCCCGCTGCCCCAGCCATGCTTCCTGGAGCCGGCTGCTCCCAAGCCAAGGCCAGCAGCAGCTGGGGGAGGTGCCAGTGGGGGCCACATCACCCCAGGAGCCAGCACTGCCATGCAGGGAGCCCGGCAACGAGACGCATGCAGCTCCGCAGGCAGCGAGTGGGACCAGGCTGGCTGCCTTGCTCTTGCCTGGGTGCCTCAGGAGCCACTTCGCCCTCACTGCCTGTCCTGGCCCCATTTGCTCCTTGTGCTGCCCTGTGCAATGGGCTCGGCAGCGGCTGTGGGATGCTTTCCCCCTGCCTATGCCCTCTGCTCCCTTCCTCCGCTCCCGAGGGTGAGCCCTACACCTTGTTTTGCACTATACCATAGTCAGACGCTGCATGCTGCCCTCACTGGAGCGGGGAAGGGAGCACCCAAGCTGTGGGGCCAGAGAGAGCAGGCTCTGAGCAGCTGTGCAGGAGTCCTGGGACCAGCCAGCGCCACACCTGAACCCCCTTTCTGGAGTGATCCTTGTCCTGGCTCACTTGGGGCTCCCCACAAGCTGCCCTCCGTGTGAGGAGCCCAAGGGGACAGGCAGGGCTGCTGAGATGCTGAGCCCAAGGGGACAGGCAGGACTGTTGCAAGCATCCCGTGGGAACCTGCACGGACCAGCCGCTTCCTGCGGTGCTGAGCGGAGAGGAACGGCGAGCAGGTGGGGACGAGATGGAGCTGCGAGCACGCCTCGCGTTCAGCCCGAGTCGGCATGCTCAACAGAAACGACTTACAAAAACGAGGGGAGTCAACAAGAACGGATGAGGACGGAGCCCAATCTGGACCATAAGGAGGGGTGGAGACGCATGGGCTGGAATAGGCAGCTATCCTGGCCCGCTCCACCCCAAGACCCAGCGCACACCCCGCTGCCGGCAGTACCTTCTGATGCCCGAGAAGACAAGGAAAGAGCCACAACGCTACAGATACTTAAACTGGCCGGAGACAGGACGGGAGGCAGGACGCCGGCACAGCTCTCCGCGTCCTCAGGGTCGGAGGAATCGCCGACCCAGTCCAGGTCGACAGCGGAGATGTCCGAGTGCGTGCTGTAATACATTCGGCTGCCGCTGCCGCAGGCGGCGCAGAGAATGGGCCCACGCAAGTAGTACTCCCTGAGCTCTGGCACCGACGCCTCCTCCCTCTGATCTGCCTTCACAGCCACCATCTTCCCATAGTGGCCCACAGCCACCACGCAGTCACAGCCAGTGTCTCCGAAGAGCTGCTCGTCCTCAGCATCCTCTGCTGCTCTCCGCTCTGTTCTCAAGGCCCCGATGAAGACGATGGGCTCTTCCAAATGATGGAGGATCTTCACAGGGGGGTCTTGGTTTGAAACGTCGTGGCAGCCGTCAACGGCTGGTGAAGAGCTGAGAGCCTTCAGTGGCACAGAGCAGAGCTGTCCATCCGGGAAGCCGCAGAGGATCATAGGGGACTCCAGCATAGCAGCATCAATGCCGAAGAGTAGGCTGAAGAGGGGCTCTTCCAGCACAAAGCCCCCTGAGCACCACAGCCCCTCCCCGGACCCCACGGTGCCTGGGGAGGATGCGCAGCAGAGGACAGGCAGGAAGTGGGAGGGTGGGCTGTCCCCCCCGTCCCCCTCGTTCCCGGGCGGGGGACCGGGACAGAAGCCCACCTCGCTGATCTGCCGGTATGAGGGACTCTCCTGCTCGGGGCGTGGAAGCTCGTGCAGCTTCATCCACCATTTGCCGTGAGCCTGAGACAAGGTGATGACAAAGCTGTTGAGCAGAGTGAACATGCACAGGCTGGTGTCTGGGAAGATGCAGGCATCTGAGTCCACGGGAAAGACTCCGGAAGGACAATTGCTTTCTTGGCCGTCGCCATCCGTCTGCTCCATTAACCTTCAAGCAAACAGGAGAGAGCTCTGAGCCAAGCCATGAGGCGAAGCCAGCGCTTGCCTTGGCTGCCTCTTACCCTGGCCCTCGGAAACAAACTCCCCGCAGCACAGCTTTTAGCATCTGCTGCGAGAGTGGCGATCTCAAACCGTGTAATGCTTCCCGTGCCTGTGGGCAGGGAGGGCACGGGGAGAAGCCCAAGGTGTTACCCCAGCTGCGAGAAGCAGCCCCACACTCCAGGGCTAATGCTACAGGGCCGGCTCACCTGCTCTGCTGCTCCAGGGAGACACAGTAAATGCCGCTGTGGGCACAGAGGATGTAAAGCTGCCGGGGCTGAGGCAGCAGCTCCACATGCCACACTTGGTCAGGGCATCGGTACACGGCCTGGGTGGAAAAGCAGAAAGAAATGTCACCTCCTGATGGCAGCCAGGTGGTGGGGATGGGGCTACTCGCTGCAAGTGCCAAGGGGCAGATGCTGCCAGGCAGAGCCCTGCTTGCCTGCACCCAGGCTGGGTACGGAAAGAAACGACTCTGGACATTGAAGAAACTGAAACTAGACATTGCTCCCTCCTAGGTAACTCCAATGCAGCTGACAAAGATCTGACAACACAGATTACAAACAATTTCAAGGAATAAATCTATCCTTGGGCAGCATCGCAGCTTGGCTTTCCACAGGGCAACGGGCAGCTGCCCTCGGGGAAGAGCGACAGGGTGTTGGGAGAGGGGCTGTAGGGAAACAGGCAAGGAAACAGCAATCAGAAAGCTGGTACATGATCCACTTTGCTGAGAAGGAGTGCAGTGTAGGAGGTAAATCCCGATCTTACAGCAATGGCTTTCTTAGAAATGATAATAAGAGCACATTAAAAAGGGAGCCGTGTATAACTCCACACGACGGCTGTTAGTCACAGCAAAGACAATAGCAAAAGCCTTTGTAGGTGAGAAATGAAAGGGACGTCACTCTGCTCAGGGAGAAAAAAAAGCCCTTCCAGTTTAATGAAATGTTTGTCTCACAAGTTTGGGAGGAATGGCAACAGCACCCCCACCCCCAGAAGGAGCTGTGGAGCCAGGCAGGGAGGGTCTGTGCTGCTCGAGAAGTCCATTTGTGGAGAGGGGACCCCACGGAGGACTTCGCCCCAGACTGGATGACATAACCAATGTATTCCCACCACCTCTGCCCTGTTCCGAGGGACATCAGCACCAGAGCACCCTCCCAGTGTGTGGGACGAAGCCCCCTGTCCCACCAGACCACTCACCTTCAGCACCTTCCCCTCCTGGTCGTAGACATAGACGAACTCGCTGCCATTGGAGAGGTAGATCTCGTTCTCATGGCACAGCACCCGAGGCTTGCCTGCCACCAGCCCCCCCACCGGGCAGCAGAAACCAGCCAGGTAATCCACCCTATGCCCCACGTGCGCCATGGTGCCAGGTCGGTGCCAGCCTGGGGGGCGGGGAGGGGATCAGCAAGGGTCAAGGGGATGGGGTCCCTATGCCAGGACACTGGGGTGCAGCCCAGGCCTGGCCCCCCCAGAGCCACTGACAGCCCTGGGTGCGCAGTGACCCGGCCCCACAGAACCTCCCCAACCCTGATTGAGCCTCACAGCTCCTCCCACCCCCAACCCAACCCTGCAGCCCTCCCTCCATCCCCAACTCAGCCCCACAGACGCCTCCCTGCCCCTGCCTGAACCCTACAGCCTTCCTCATCCCCAACCCAGCCCTACAGCCCCCCCAGCTGAACCTCAGAGCCCCCTGGCCCAGCCCCTTCTCACCCCCAACGCAGCCCCACAGCGCCCCCACTTCTGGCAGAGCCCCACAGGCTCCCACCCCAACTGAGCCTCGCAGACCTCCCTGGCTCAGCCCACAGCTCTCCCACACCTGACCGAGAATCACAGCCCCCCCAGCATCCAACCCCACAGATCCTCCCACCCCTGAGCCCCACAGACCCCCAAACCCCACCCTGCAGCCCCCCCCCGGAGCCCCACAGACTCCCGCCCCCGAACCTCACAGCCCCCTCAACACCCATTCCTGCAGCCCCCCCAGCCTCAGCCTCCCCCCAAGCATCAGCCCCAGTCGCATGCCCGTTCCCCACCCCAGGCCTTTCACCCCCCGCATGTTCCCCTCCCCCCCCGCTCCCCGCTGAGGCTGCGGTACCGGGCGGGGGGCGCGGGCAGCTCCGCTTTACGGCTGCGCGGCGGCCGCCGCAATGGGCGGGGAGTTTGCGACAGGCCGTAAAGTCGCGAGGGGCGGGAACGCTCGGTACCGGTACCGGTGGGGGAGGAGACATAAAATGCAGAGAGGAGCGAGGCGGTGCTAGCGACAGCAGCTTTATTAGCGCAGGGCTGAGCGGTGGCCGAACCCCTGGGTACTCCCGCGCCTGGGTCGGACACCCCCGCCATCCCCCCGGCCCCTCAGGCCAGTGCCCGGTACCCGGTGCCATAACCCCCGTTATCCCCTCTGTCCCCCCAGACCGGTGCTTGGACCCCGACCCCCGCGCTGGGTGGGACACCCTGTCCGCCTCCGTCCCCCCAAGCCCGGTGCTTAGGGCGCTGGATTAGACCCTCCCCTACTCCCCCATCCCCCTAGGCCGGTGCCCGGTGTGTTGGGTCAGACCCTTGGAACCCCCCGATCCCCCCCGGCCAGTGGCCGGTGCCTGGGGCTGGACACCCACACCGTGCCTCCTGCCCCTCAGGTCAGCGCTTGGGGATGGGGCAGCCGTTGGGTTGGACCCGCCCGGGCCACCCCCATCCCCTCAGGCTGGTGCCCGGGATGCTGGGTTGTGTCTCCTGCCCAGCACCCCCACCCCCTCATTCCCCTCCGGAATGGTGGACTGGTGGCCGGGGCATCTCCCCTCCGTTCCCCCAAGCCCGTGCCCTGTGCCTGGGGCTCTGGATTGAACCCCACTGCTCCCCCTCAACCCCTCAGGCCCAGTGCATTGGGTCAGACTGCCCCCTCCACCCCCCTCCCCCCCCAACCCTCAGGCCAGTGCCCAGTGCATTGGGTCAAACCGCCAAATCACCCACACCTTCCCCCCTGCCCCCTAGGCTGGTGTCTGCTGCTTGGGGTGGTGGGTCAGACCCCCTTCAGGCCGGTGCCTGGTGCCCAGTGTGGTGCGGACACCGCTTTGGCGTGGGGGTCCCACGGGTCGCCGTGCGCGGCCCAGCTGATCCACGAAAGCCTCGACCTCTGCAAACCGAGCCGAGAGCCGCGCCAGCTGCTCCTTCAGGGCACTGAAATCCTGGTACAGCTCATCCAGGGCCTTCGACAGCGAGTGAATCCTGCACAGGGCAGAGTGCTGAGGAACCCCTGCCAGCCCCCCAGCCCTGGGGTTGGGGGGGGGGCGCAGTGCTGGCCCCATAGCCCCCCCCTCACCTCCCATAATCCGGCAGCACAGTCTGGTGGTCAAAAAGCAGCAGGTTCCGCATCTGGGAGGTGATGGCAAACTTCCAGTTGTCCAGCACCAGCGTCAGGTTGGCACAGCCCTTGGCCGGCGCACTTGGGGCTGTGGGGAGCCGAGGGGATGGGGTGGGGGCAGGACCCCAGCCCCTCTCCATCAGGCTGGGAAGCTCAGCCCTTGTGGGCTGGGGTCCCGAGCACCGCGGGGGTTACCGTGCACTCCATTGTCCCACGCTGCCGGCCGACGCTTCATCTTGGTGGCAGAGCCCAGAGCTGCCAGAAGCAGGAGGGGGAGAAGCCATGCCATGGCACTGCCAGGGCAGAGTGCAGTGAGAGGGGCTCTGGCTCCTGTCAGCTCCCAGAGGGAGCTGGGACACCACATCGCAGGATAGGGACACCGCATCCCGCGGTGGGGACACCGAGCTGTCGTGTCCCCAAGGGCTTGGCACGTGGGACCCAGCCCATCGCAGCCTTTTGTGCTTCCCACCTGTGCCAAGGTCCCAGCCGGCGAAGATGAGGCAGCTGCTTGCCGGGCTCAGCTCCTCTGGCTCTGGCTCCGTGCGGCCCCTGCTTTCCCTTTTCAAGGCGCTGGCCTGGCGCAGGGCCCGGCTGCACGCGGCTCCGGCGCTGATTGCAAACAGACCGCACGGCTGCAGCGCAGCCGATGGGGCACAGAGCCCCCCTGCTCCAGCTGGGAGAGCAGAGCCGTCCCACAGGGACAGGAGTGCAGGAGACACAGCGCTGGCACTCGTTTCAGGTGCTTTTATTCCACGTTACTCGCAGACTCTGCGCTGGGTCAGCACAAGCACCGCTGCAACCCCAAACACCAACAAACCCAGGGGAAAAGCAAACCGTAGCCCGCAAGCCCTGTGGCAGGGCCGGGCAGCTGCTCCGCCACTGCCAGCGAGATGAAGCCTTCGGCTGCTCCACCAACACTGCAGGACGAAGCCTTCGGCGGATCTGCCGACACCAGTGGGATGAAGCCTTTGGCTGCTCCGCTAACACTGGCAGCAGCGAGGATGCCAGGAGGTCCCAGCTTGTCCCAGCACAGGACAGGCCCTCACACCACCCTCCAATGAGAAGGACACAAGGCAGTGCCAGAACTGGTGCCCTCAGGATTTAAACAAGGCCCAAACCCACAGCAGTGGGACAAGGGGTCAGAGCCCTCAGGGGCACCACCAGCATCTCCCTGCCCCCTCCCCAGCCCCCAGCTGGGGTGTAAAGGGGAGAGAGATTGGCAAGAGCATGGCCTAATCCTCAGCTGCAGCTCCGTACCAGAAGGATGCGCTCAGAAGGGATGTGGGCAGCAGGGAAAGTGCCAGCTGCGGGGGCTCCCTCCCTTGCCCAGGGTGCCCGAGTTACACAGCTCTCCTTGCATGGCCTCACTCCAAAGGAGCGGACAGGCTGCTGCCCATGATGCCTGACACCATCCCTGGAAGCCGAATGGCTCTCTGGGGGTGACACCACTCCTGCAGCCCCTGTGGTGACTGGGCAGGATGCAGGGTGCACCCAGCCGGGCACACACCAGCTCTGGCTCTCACAGCCAGGTGTCAAAGCAGCTCTGCCACTCAAGAGGGAGCGAGTGGAGTTCAGCACCGTGTGCTGCGGGAGTGGTGCCAAGCTGGGAGCTGGCACATGCCCACCCCTTGCCTGGTGCCAAGGGGTGCCTGTCCTGTTCCGGGAGCGCTGCCAGCATGCAGAGCTGCTGTCTGGCCCAGTGCTGCTAACAGTCATCTGCTTGCTCCACCGGTGCCGTTTAGTGTGAAAGCTGTCAGTACCGGGGCACCCGAGGCTGATGGCAGCGACCCATGTAGGCGGGGAATGGGGAGCAAAGCTTTGGGCAGGGAGATGCCATGGCCTTCCCCTCTGCTTTGGGCAGGGAGGAGGGGGTCTCGGCTGGCCACGGCCCCTCCTGAGCCTGCCACGCTCACCCAGACAGCAGCTGGGGGTGGCAGGGGCACAGCCCGGCCCTGCAGAGCGAAGGCTGAGGTGAAGCGTTGGTTTTCCGGGCTGGAAGCCAGAGTCAAGGTAAAGCCAGGACACCCAGCTCCTGCTGCAACCAGAGAGGGATTAACTGGGGAGGGCTGGAGCCACCCCCTGCCCGGCTCCACACCCCGGGGAAGCGGAAGGGAGAACAGGGAAGGAACAAGCACCGCTCCTGCTGCTCGAGGGTTGGCTCTGTATTGATTCTGCCGGCATGGCTAGGTCCGGGGCAGGCTGCACATCTCACAGTGGTCCGTGCCCGGCTGGTTCATGAAGGTGCAGTGCTGGCAGGCCCACACAGCCGCTGACACAGCGTGCGTCAAGTCACCCACGGCACCGTACTCCTGCAGTCCTGAGATCTGGACACCAACTGTGCCTGCAAGAGAAAGAGCCCAGTCAGTGCACAGAGGTACATGCAGGAACAGGCAGGTCCCCTGCCTAATTCCACAGTGAGTTTTTTGTCCCAACTCAGGCAGGAGCCTCCTTGTTGAGGTCCTGCCCTCACCCTGAAGGCAGGCACCCTGCAGGGACTGCTCAGGACCAAGGAAGAGCCTTCCTTCTGCCTGAGCCTCCAGTGGCATTTGCAGCGGCTGGAGAGCAGCACTGTGCAGCCTCTGGACAGCTCAGCCTGGCCTTGGCCTCAAGGACCCCTCCCTAAAGGAGCCCCCAACCCAAGAGAACCCCCTTTCTTACTGCAGAGCTGCTCGATGGTTGCCCACTGCTCCGATTTCTTCCAGGTCTGTGCAAGCTCCTCATTCTTGGTCCTCACAGCTTCCAGCAATAAGCTGATGCTGTCCTGCAAGCCATAAGAGGAAAATGAGTCCTGGCCGCTTCTCTGGCTGGAGCTGCGACCAGGGAAGTACCTCTCTACCCTCCTCTGTCAGCCACAGCGAGACAGAGCTGTGAGTTGCGCCACTGCCCCTTTGGGTTGCAACCAGGGGTGTTCAGCAGGGAGCAGGATCCAGTTTATCCCTTCTGCTCCTCCCAGCATTCAGGCGTACCCCTAAAGCCCAAATACACCCCTTCCCTCTCTGTGGAGGAGGTTATCGCCCAACGAGGCTGCAGCTGCCCGCTATGCTGGTGCTGTGGGCCGAGCCCGACTCCCCATAGTGCAAACTGGCCGTGCTGGAGCGCACTGGCACCCGTCCCCAGCCACGCACGCAGCCCCAGCCTGATCTCCAGCTGCCCAGGGTCAGCCCGGCTGCCCTGCGCATGCGCAGTTCTCAGCGCCCTCAAAGCCTCTGGCAAACACGTGGCCCTTTTCCCTGGCTCACAGCAGGAAGGTCCGGCAGTGCAGATGTGAACGGGGGGCCTGGGCAGCTGCCAAGCTCCCGGTGCCCAGCCAAGACAGGCAGAGCCGCCTAGCCAGGAAGTCGTCAGCCTGACCGAGATTTAGGGGCTCTGATCTTGTTATCGTTACAACAGGAATTTCTGATTCTGAGATATTTTTAAAAATGGTTCCAGCCCTCAGAGATGCAGCCAAGTTGGCTCTGTCCATGCTAACAACCGCCACCCCCTCACTGCTCCGAGCAGCCAGTTGAGAGCTCTTGGTCCAGTCATGGGCTTTAGTTTCACTTTTTAAACCTTCTACCAACAGCTCAGACTGGAAGAAGAGGCACTGGGCCAGCTGGGGCCGTGCTGGGTCTGCAGGTTGGCTTGGCCACCATCATGCACCCCAGGGGCACAGGGCCCTGGGAACTGCAACATCGACTGGGTCCTTGCCTCCTCATTACGTACCCGCAGGGGCATGACCTCATTCGTGACCAGGAAGAGGAGCAGATGGAAATCAGAAATGATGTCTAGGAAAACAGAGGAAGTATTTTGGGACAGGTATGTGGCCAAGCTGTGGAAGTCCTAGAGAGACGGGAAAGTAATAAAGAGAAGTCAGTTCTCCCCTACGTGGTAACTTCATTTTCCTTTTCAGATCCACTAACAGACACTGTAAGATTCCTGCCACTTTTGGGCATTGACTGCAACGCATGGAGACTCTACAAAACCAGACCCCGGGCCAGCTGGCCAAGCTGCAGCTAACAGCTCCCAGAGAAGAGCATCTTTGGGCCTGCGCCAGCTTCCCTATCTGAGCACCTGAACAACCCCAGTGCATACAGAGCTGATCCCAGACCCAGCTGAAGCTGTGTGGAGGCCCTTCAGCTCAGCCCACAGCCCAGATCCTAAGGAGAAGAGGCAGATGAGGATAAAACAGCCCCTTCTTCCCCAGCTCCCTCTTTTTCTCTGCTCTTGAAGGCAGGGCATCCTCAGAAATGAGCACCAAAGCTGTTGTTGAATGGCCAACAGAGCCACAATGGGCAGCGACTCTTCTCTTGCAATGGCTTTGGGAGGAAGCCTTTGACATCTTTGGCACGGCCTCCTTAGAGGAACAAGCTGTTGCTGCTTTAAGGCAACTTGAGCCTTCTGTGGCTTTTGCTGGCAAAACCCAGCAAGTGTCTTGAGCCATCCGGCAGCTGCCTCTGCTCAACACTATGGGTCTCTTGCAGTAAACGGCCTCTGTATTTTAAAAGTCCACCCAGGAACAGAAATTAGTGCTCTCTGAGCTGGAGCAACAATCCTTGTCCTACTCCTGTGTGCAGGAAGAAGCGGGTCCCATGCTGTCACCATGGGGCTGGAGCCCCCTGACCTTTTGGGAGTGGTCTGAGGCATCAAGCCCTGGCAAAGAGCAAGAAGCCCTGGTCCCCATCATCCCCAGGCAGGCAGGGAGTGAGTCCAGCCAGCTGATCAGCATGCAGACGCTGCTTTGTGCAGGAAGGTGCTTGGCAAGCGCTGGACTGAACCATGACGGGGTGATTTAAGGGCACAACTGCAGCAGTCTCTTTGCAGACACAACAAAGTGCAAAGGAGACAGACAACCCACCTGTATGGAACAGCTTTGGTCTAAACTGCTCCTTACCTGAGTTTCTCCCAGCACATCACGGTTCTCGATGGGGAATGGATTTTGAGAAATAGAAAAAGTGTAGACCGGATCCTTGGGGAAAGTTGTAGTAATCTGAAAATCCAAGTAAAGACGATCAGAGGGCTGACAGCAGGAGGGGCAAGGCTCCTGAGAGCCGAGAGCAGCCACGACCATGCACTAGAGCTCAGCCAGGCAATTACAGCAGGGATTTTCCAATGGCTTTTAACATTTAGAGTGATGTTCCAATCAGCACCCTCCTTAAGCCCTGGCAATCGTTTCTAACAAAGCTGAAGGGAGATGAACTGAGCTCGCTCTTGATGAACACAATGCTGTGGAGAGCATCCCTCTACCTGGGACGCAGCAGCTCCCAGCACAGCTCTCCCGTGTCACCCCACTATCCCCTCAACACTAGGGAGTGACCAGGAGAGTGCAGCCCCCATGTCTGCCCACGGGGTAGCCAGGGGACTGTGCTGCTCCATTCCTGGCTGGAAAGGGTGCCAAGAGAACACCTTTGCACTTCACTGAACGGTCACCCAGGCACTGGGTGCACCAACCCTGCCTCTTCCCTGCACCCTGTGCTGAAGGGATGGAGAACAGGGTAATCCAACACTAAGCACACGTTGCTGAGCAAACCACCTGGTGTTTGGACCTGCTTACTGACACTTAAATCAGTCCCATTTCTGGGGGCTTTAAAGCTTTGGTGTCAGTTACTGAGCGCTGGGTCCTGTCGGCGAGGCCCTCGTAAGCAGAGATGCAGAAATCCCTGTCAGGACAGTCAGTATTAATGGGAATAATGCCTTTTTTTACTCTTTTTTTTTAAAAAAAGAGACAAAACAAGATGCTTCAGAAATGCAGCTTTCCAGCCTGCTCCTAAATGTGTGTCCCGTCAATCTGTTTTCATCTTAATTACACCCCAGGTAGCCAGGAAACAGATGCCTTTACTACTTGAGCAATAAATGAGCTCCAGTGCTGCTGACTGGCATGGGGCATCTGAGGGCCCTGCACAATGGGCCCGTTGTTCTGGACATGACATTTCTGTGTGCGAGTCACACGTCCCCGCAACAGCCCAAGTGCTGCTCCGATAAGCGATACACACGGCAAACAGTCAATGGGGAAGAAGGACGAGTCAGTGGAAGCCTTCCGGCTGCCAGCTCCGCTGCGCCCGCAGGAACTGCCTGTGCCAGGGGCAGCTGGATCAGAACAATTGCTCTGGGTGGATTTAATTGTTATTGGCACCACCTCTAACTGCAGCAAAATCATCTGTCATCAGAATTATTTGCTTTCCTGCCTTCCACACCGTAACAGTTTCCTTTCCAGCCAAAGGGCAGGGCCGTGCCCCAGTGCCTGGCAGTGCTGGCTCATGGGCAGGCAGCAGCCCTGCCCCAGCCTGAACTCCCTCCCCCAAGAAAAGGCATTTCTGTATAACCAACCTGGTCTGCTGAGTCACTAAAAGGAGCAGGATTCTTAATTGCTGCTAAGAGACAGCTCTAATTAGCTCCCCGTGAGGTAGTGCCCCAGCACATGTATCTCTCGAGCTGGCTGCTTCCCCTGCCACGTGGCTACGTGCCAGTCTGGAGCCATGATACACCACCAGGCAGTGCCTTCCCAGGAAGCAAGTGTGTTCCCTGGCACAACATCGATCCCAAGGAGCACTGCAGTGTAGAACTAGGAATGCTGGCAGTAGAGGGAAACAGAGAAAGAAAGAAAGAAACCCTGTCCCATGAGTCACCTCCAGTGAGAATTTTAGAGGTGGGTTAAGAATTTCACTCCGCCCTGACCCTGTCCTGCTGCATCCTGCTGCAAGCAAACAAGTGCAATGAATACTTACATCTATGATGAGGTACTCAACCGGGAGCGGGCGAGCCAGCTGTGTGATCTCATTGCCAAACTTGTCTATGTCCTGAAAGAAGAGAAGTTTCATTACTCCTCCATGTGGAAGCAGTGTGAAGCCCCAGGGATCTTGCCCTGGAGACACCCACGCAGGAGCCCAGGGATCCTCTGCTCTGGCAGGTTGCTAAGCGTGTAGAAAAGAACCTGTTTGCATGTGACTGTGGGCTGGGAGCAGGGCAGAGCTGCACAATTCCCTGCAGCTCCTGTGGGATCGAGAGCTCTGTAACTCCATAAACTCCCTCTGTTTGCATAAGCTAAGGGAATGTGTGGTCACAAACCACCTTGGTCTCATTTACCTCCTTTGTCACCACCAGAGAGGTGCCTGGCATTATCCAAGAAGTGTAAATGCCACTTCAGGAGCAGTTTTAAAAGAGAGGGACACTGCCACATCTGCTTTCTCATCCAAGGGAAACCTGACTTTCTGCAAAACTGGCCACGAGTCTCACACCCAACTCTCACTTGGGAACTGGAAATCCAGGCACTTTCTCATACACGGACCTGAAGAGCCAGCATATCACGACGCATAAACTTGTTTTGCTTTGCCAGACGAATTGAACATAAAGTTTAATTATGGAGAGGAACGGCCAGCATATGTTCATTAATCATAAAATGACAATTAGATGTGATTTATGTCAAACACGCTGAGTTCAAACGCAGCTTCAGGAATAAATTCATGAGAATTGACACTTTTCATTAAGGATTCTGTGAGAGGGGGTTGTATTTTCTACCTAAATCATCACTTAACATGTTATAAATCATTCATTGAGCCCCATATAAATCATACGCCCATAATTTCCAATCAGGGACCTTACGTTTAAGTTTACATTTACTGAGCTCTCAGAAGTCCCGGTGGCTGGAGGCAGACCAGGAGCTGCCGCACGCCAGTGGAGCTGTCACCCTGATACCCCAGTGGCTTTGGGGGACCTCAGCAAGAGGCCATGACCCCACTTCTCTAGCCCTGGCGGGGCTTACAGTGGCATTCCTCAGGCCGAGCCTGCGAGCACCATGTGTCAGGATGAGCCACCCACAGCTGACACCCTCCTCTCCCGAGATGTGTTTTCTCCCGGAGAACGCCACTCCCCCGCTATCAGCATTTCTCGGTTACGCTAGTATTTACACAGCACAAATATGCAGTGCGGCAGCCAGCACCCTGCTCTCACACTCTGCTCTCCCGGTACACCCAGACGGACATCGCCCCAGCAGGCTCCAGCACGCTGCTCCCCTCCAGGCACAGCCCCCCCTTCACCAGCCCCCTCCCCAAGCATCCTCTGTCCCCTTTGTAAAAAACATCTACCTTCCAGCCTTTGAAGCTCCTTTTAAAAGCAATTCCGATAAGGATCTTTTCTCCTTGAACATGACAGGTTGTTGGCCCTGTGGTTATTTCAGCAACAAGCCTGGTGGCTCCCAGCCTCAGATCTCTCTGGCTCTGACAGGAGCTGGAGGAGACGTGGAGCCTTTTCAGGGAGATCACAGGACCTGAAAGCTAACCTGCTTCTAGATCTCGGTGATACCGCAAGAGTCAGGAATCCAATCCAATCAGACCAAATCAGCTTCCCAAACACAATCCTGCCCCTGCAAGAAAGAACCTGCAACAACTCACACATAATTAGCCCATCTGGAATTCATTTTCAAATCTAATTAAGTTCTAATATGCAGAAACATTTTTCCAGCACCTGTTCGCTTTAATCTCCGCCTCTGGGGATTTCCATGTTAAATGCCTTCTTTTTTAATGTCACGCTGCTGAGGCCTTCAGGACGTGCACTAGACTGATGCTACCAAACTGGAACCTCGCTCCCCCCAAGTCGAGGATGTGTCACGACCCTGCCCCTTTCCAGAGAAAAAAGTGCCCCCTTGCCCAACACTGGCACTCTCCTTCAACCCCCATGCACCATTTTATTAGGTAATTAGGTTTTAAAGGCCTTAACAAACGTCAAGCTGGGAGAAAGATGTCTTCATCCTGAACTTGGCAGTTGCTGGGGCCCCAGCAGAGCCTCTCAACACGTTATTGCTGCAGCCTCAGAGCCCGAAACTCCCAAAGCAATGAACACCCACGTGCTGCAGGCAGTAGCAACCAGAGAATAGAACCGCTTGGTTGGAAAAGACCTTTAAGATTATCGAGTCCAACTGTAACCACTCCAAAGGAGGCCAGGAAGGGGTTAACAAAGGCACAAGTCTTTGGCTCCTGGACAAAAATCAGGCAGCAAGACCAGGAGGATTTGGGCAATGAATCATCTCAAAGAAAGGAGCAAACTGGAGATTGCATCAGGCACTGCACTTAGAGCCTTTCAAACCACTGTTCAGAGGCAGAGGATGCAAAGGAACAAGGTCAGACAGGGAAAAGGATGGGTGCACCTGCAGGGAGTGCGGCCGGCTGCGTCGCACACCTTGGGCACTGCAGGAGGGCTGCAGCAGGACAGGTTTCCGGATAGCTTTGAGACTGGGGAGCAGCCAAGCAAGGAGCCTGGGCGGCTGTCAGCCCAGAGGGAGGCTCCAGCTCTGTGTCCCAGGGCTGCTCAGCCGTTACCATCCCATGCCGTTAGCCTTCCCCATGGGTTCATCCTGCTGGAGGTACCGTGGAGCTGAGCAGCTGTCTATCCTGGGTTTTAACAAAACCCATCCTTGCTCTTCCCTCTGTTGATTTCCAAGAGCTTTACCATGCGAGCAGCTGACGCAGAGAAATGAAAGGACTTTTCTAAGAGCAAATGATAGGTCAGCGAGAGTTGAAACCCTTCTCAGGAGACTCCTTGTGAGCTAAGCAAGCATCCTCCTCCCCAGAGCAGCTGGGACATCTAAGGCTAAGACGGCTTTTCCAGTCCAACACGAGCCGTTGGGAGGAGGCCAGCCAGGGGGAAGTCCTTTGCTGCGAGTGAAAACTCTCTTGAAGAAGCCTCCATGCAGCCTTACTGTGCCCAGGAAGAAGATTCCAAAAGGAGTGGGTAGAAGCAAGGCGTGCCAGGCTGGGGACAGCCTGGCTCAGAGATGCCATTTGGCTCTAATAAAAGCAGTCCCTGGCTCAGGGCTCTCCAAGGGCCAGGTGGGACCACACTGAACAGATGACAGCCAAGGCCCAGACGCCATCTCAGCCGCTGTAAATGCACAAAGCACGTGCAGGACTCTATGGGGGCAAAGGGCTCTTTCACAGCTCCGGTGTATTGAGAAGGGCTTTCGTCTTACACCATTGCAAAGAAACTCTGGGGAAATATTAAGGCAGCTGTAAAATGCAATTCATTGCAAGGATGACATCTTCGTGTTTGCACTGAGCTGAGCCAAATACCTGTGATAAGAGACAAAGCCAGCCAGCCCCCAAATCCAATTATTCAAGTGTTTCAAAGGGTCTGTAAACCACAGCAATCTCTTTCCCAAGTCTGCAGGGAGCAACTAGGCAATGCTGCAAAGTCACAGGCTCGGCAGACAGACTGCAGGGAGCTGGGCGCAGCCGAGAGTGGGTATGGGGTGCAGGCAGCCCAGTGGGAGGGATCACACCCGGCTGGGGCACTGGGCACCACTTGCAAGCAACTTCAGCTCTGAATAATCAACTCATGGTTTAGAAGGCAAATTCTTAGTGAAATCAGAATCAATATAGTTATATTCTAGAACCAGACAGACAAAGGACACTGAGGGCAGAAGACACGGAATAGAAAGTGCCCATATGCAATGTTCAGATGAGCTCTCCCTTACTCAGGTGAGAAACAGTGTGAAGTGGCCATCACAACATCGTTGTCTTTACTCACAAAGAGAGTGGTTACCCTGACTCGTGTGTCTGTGTCTTGACAACAGCAACTCCTTCACAAGTTTCGTTGCACCAAACTTGCCAGGAAGCATGTGCAGGTTGTGCAACATCGGAATTGGAAACAGCACTGCGCTGTGACGCTTCACAGACAAGGCGGGAGGCAAAGGGGGGGGTGTTTTCTTCCTTCTGGCTAATCTTACCTGGAGAGGCATCTCAGAACAAAGTAACTTGTACTCACGGTCCCCAAAGCCCTTGACTTTCATGCTAGAGCAGAACTCCAGCCTTCACGAGCCAGGAAAGCAACGGCCGCATGGAGAAAGCACGCACTGCCAATTCCACTGGGGTGTTTGCTCTAAGCCACAGGGCTAGTGGCCAACATAAAGAGAATGGTAAAGAAATACAGAAAATTGTAAGGCTGGAGGCTGAGGAAAAACACCTCGCCTCCAGAGACAGGACAGCGCTGGTGCCATCAGTTTTCCTGTTCCCATGGAAGAAAAGCCCATCTATGCGAACACACCATGAGGTGAGTCATGTTCAGGCAGGAACAGCTGCAGCCCCAGGGGACTTGGTAGCCCCTACTCCCGTTCCACAAACACGAAACATGGTGCAAACATTGGAAAAATGGCTTGCTGATCAGGGATGGCCGTTCTTCCCTTTCCAGGCGCCTCGGAGCAGTGAAGTCCCCGAGGCTGCAGCTCTCCTGCCTGCAGTGCGGGTCCACACACCCCTCCTGCGCCTGCAGCGTTACCAATCCCAATGCATTTCATAACAGTCATCGCTGTAATAACAACGCCTACTGCGAGTGGAAGTACAAGACATCTTTAAACAACGTGACTGAAGCACCGTTGTTGCATTACACTTCACTAGAGATGCCAACAACAGCACCTTTTCCTACTTGCAAAGCCAAAGGTGAATCCACCGCACTCCCCTGCTGTAGACAAGATACGAGAGTTCAGTGGATTTTGCCTTTCATCTGGATGCAGAGTTGTTCTATAAATACATCCCTATCACACAAACATTGGCCTTCTGGTTCTCATTCAATTAGAATAAGTTTGTACAGCTCCTTTCACCCTAAAGGGCTTTTCAAATAAATACTTGCTTACTACATAGGAACATAGATCTGGGCTTTTCTCTCTACCAGTGAAAGCTTCTTAGTCCGATACAAAGTGCAGTGACTACTCAAAAGTTCAGCCTTCTGCCCAAAGCTGCACAGAGGAGGCAGTACGGAGGGGAACTCTCTGCACCAAGGACTGGGGACAAAGCCACTCAGCTTCTGTGGTTCCATCAGAGAAATGGGGAGCAGGGCACTGCAGCAGGAAGCTGCTGTCCTCTGCGGCCAGGCCAAGCACTGGGCTCCTGCTCCTTGTACTGTATTTCACCACCGCTTTGACACCATTGCTGTCACCAACCCAGTAACTATGAGGTAGTGTCTCTGACCTCAAGCCTCGCACATTTAATGAGACCCCAAAGGTTTTCAAAGCCAGGATTGACTAAACTTTCCATTGATTTGAGAACATTCCACAAAAATTAAGAGATCCTACAGCCAAACACGTTCAAGGCCGAAGGACAATTACACCCGCCAGAGCACTCCTCAAGCCTTGCTTGAGCACATCGTGAAAAACGCAATTAGGATAGAAGTTATAAAACATATGAAATAAGCTGCAGCCCGACCCAGTGAATCAGTGGTTCATGGAAATTTCCACGCAAGGCTGAAGCCATCAGCATTTTGTTTATCTCCCTGCTTCAGATTACGAATGGGAGTGAAGACCTTACGGGAACACCCACCGGCTTCCTGCTACTCCGAACACCCAGGGTGGCCCACATGTGGGACACAGACCTACGGGACCTCCTGCAAGGCTGCACCCCGGCTGTGGCACAGCACCGGCTCCTCTGGAGCCAAATTACAGCACGCCAGGAGATGATCTCATCTTCATATTCAGGGCCAACCCTTGCAAAATTGAGCTCCGCTGTATCTAAATCGGACCTGGCTTATCAGCTCCTAAGAGTGAGTTGTCTGTATGCTAAGGAAAACAGCACGGATTCCATCTACCTTTCCTCTCCAGCGCTGAATTCAGCCAAGAGGAGTTCCTTGTTTTCAGGGGGTGTCAAGACAAGCCAGAAGCTCAGCACTGAGAGGTGGAAGGGGGAGATGGAGTCTCTCCGGCCAGCGTTTCCTGGTCTCAGGTTCAGAGCATTTTGACCAGCTCCATTTCTGCTGCTGGTGCACAACACGCTCACTTCAGCTGTCCCGAATAAAGGTAGCTTTGCTTATCCCATGCTCCTTAACGGACAGCTTTAATACAAGCAGCAGGAACGCTGCAGGGTGAGCGGGCTGTGAATATCAGACACAGAAAAGAATGAGATAACTAACTTGGGTGATGGATGGCTAATTAGTTGGCAAGCAGTGCCATTAATTAATTCTTCTGTCCTTGCTCATGGGGCACCGATCCACACAAGTTTGAGAAGCAGTGCTATTAGCCTCTGCAGAGATCTTGTCCCCAAATCCTAACTCAGTCCTGCAGAAAAAGGGGGGCTGAAGATCTCCAGACACGACTGCCAAGGGAATACTGACAGTCCATTCATCACTGACAGGCTGTACCAAAACCTGCAGCCAATGGGTTCCCAGCAGTGCACTCACAGGATACTTCAAGCACGATCGTTTTGGATCTGCTCTGGATTCACATATCCCCCATATCAGGACCAGTGTTTGCAGCTGTCTGACTCCAGAACAGGGCACAGGAAGGAACCCCAGCACTAGAAAGGAAAGCCAGGGATGTACCCCAGTCCTGCTCCTGCTCTGAAAGCTGTCACACCTTCCTTTTGTCACAGAGAAGGAGGCGCAGGGCTGTCTTTCCTCTTGCTGCATGAACGACACTATCTTTTGTCCCATCTGCTACCCAGTTGGTGCTTGTGAGCGTGCAATACACGAGCAAATCCCTGCCATCACATAAGGAACCCACTGGCTTCGCCACACCGTTTGTGCTAGCACACATCATATGGCTGTGCAGGGGAGGAAGCTGAACTCAGCTGGGGATTAAAATCAACAGAGAAGCATGGCAAACGCTGCCAACAAATACAGAGGAGGAGGTGAATTCAGAGCACTTGCTATGGGCCCTCAATGGATGACTGCAGACCTCATTTAGAAGCTGGATAGCCAATGGCTACCGCTGTACTGGAAACCATAACAGCACATTTACGAAGGGGAAATGGAGCTTCTGCAATTACTTTGCAGACATGTGGTGAACGGTTACTACTGAAAATAGTTCAGACCTCAAAGACATCCTTTCCTGAGCTGGCCACGCTGATTTCCAAGCATGTGGCAGAGCCGTTTCTGCAGCTCCCCCCACGCACAGGCACGCAGCCCTTACCTTATAGAACACATCAGGCACATACTGCTCACTGCTGGACTCCTTGGCGTAGCCCAGCTCTGGCGCATCTCGGCAGGGCAGCAAACACTCATCTCTAACCAGAGCCATGCACTGATTTGAGACCTGGTACCCCTCAAAGTGGACCTGGTTGTCGGGACCACCTGGAAGAGAAAAGACTGGTTCAAAATCCCACACCAGAGTGATTTGCCCAGCATAGCCCAGAGAGGCACAATGTTTAACACAACAGTCTTGCTGACAGTGAAGAATGGTGAGAAGAAAACACCAGTGCTGCTGCATGGAAAGTACTTCTAGGCAAGAATCCCCTCTAAGCTCTACATTTATGTAGTGACACACATTTTCACAGCTAGCCTAAAACGACAGAGCGACAGCAAGAGTGCTTTGCCAGAAATCATAGAATGGTTGGGGTTGGAAGTGACCTCAAAGCCCATCCAGTTCCAATCCCCCTGCCATGGGCAGGGACAAATCCCACTGGGATCAGGGTGCTCAAAGCACCCCCCCCAACCTGGTCTTGAACACCAGGAGCTTAAAGGAGGCAAAGCTGCCCTTTTGGAAGGTTCCTGATGGCATCACCCTCCTGTGACTCTGCAGATATCTTCTCTCTTTCAGAACAAAAACCAGGCACACAGCTCCTATGAGCCTGTTTCATTTCCCATGGACCATGAGCTGCAGATGCAGGGCTGGTCACCCGGTAATAGCAGGAGTAAGAAGAAAAAGCATTTTCTCAGGCTGTAATGGATGGCTTGGTGGAAATCTGACAATGGAAAGTGGAAATTAAGACCCTGGCTCACTGATAGATCACATGCTTGGCGCTTTAATTTGGATAATGTAAGCAACATCAGGTCATATGTCATTAGAATACAACTGGAAAGAGAAGATACAGACAGATGGTAGGAAAACGTTACTATTTCCAAACCTAGGAATTCAGGAGGGGATAGGAATTAATCCATGTAGAGGATTTAAAGGCAAAGTTGATGCAAGCTATCCAAATATATTTATACAGCACAAGAGGAAGGAATCGAGTATTTAAATAGAAACCTGATGGGCTGATTTAACAGAAGAGAACGAAATTATCTGGAACAGAAAAAAGGAAATATTCTTTTTCTACCCTTTGATCTCTAACCTCAATCACTCAGTGCTCCAGAACAAACACTCCTAGAAATTAAACATAGACCAAGACGTGGGGAAGGCCTGAACAAAGCTACCCATCATTTTCTCAGTAAAACACCTTGTTTTTTTTTTTTTTTAAAAAAAGAGAGAAATAAATAAATAAAAAGGAGCGCATGAGATACACATCTATCTTTAATGAAAGATGGATGCGTTTAGCAGTCTGGAATGCATGGGCAGCTGTCTGATTGCATGGGCCTGTTAACCGAACGACAGCATTTTCACTTAAAAAAAAGGCTCCAGGAACACTTACAAAACCTGGGCTCCGAGGAGGCAAAACGATATCACACTTTCAGTTTTCACACTGGATGCTATTTGGAAGTCATGCATTTTTTTCATTGCGTTAAACAGACCCTGAACCTGGTGTATCTGCTCCAGGGAAATTTTTAAATGAATACATGTGTTATCCCGTGGAGAAGAGCAGATTGAACTTTTAACGCTACAAGTCTCCCAGCACATGCCAACATCTCCCCTCACAGCCTGGGCAGTGCAGACTATTCCACAGCACCTCTGGGGACTTGCAGTGAAAATGGCTAAAATCAGAGGTGACAAAGCAAAGCATTTTGCAGGCTTCGCTGTTTTATTTGGGCAAACAAAAGAAAGTTTCCTTGTACAGAAGCGCACAGTATCCTATGTAACAATTTCCCTGAGAGAGACACAAGGGAGATAAAGGTCCCTCCTTTATTCTGAACCAGCCAGAGCAACTTTCAGGATCCGAATTGCCATGGTTCTGCACTGCCACTTTCAGGCAACAGAATTTGCAGTTCAAAGGTTTGAAACAGAAAAGTGAACAACAGTTATTCCCCTGGCTGCAGGCAAAAAAATGCTTTCTGGATCAGAGAGGTGGGTGCTCCAGGTCCGAGGCTCAATTAAGGTTCCTGCAGCAGATAGGGTAAACAATTGTGGAGAAGACAGCAAAAAGAATGAAAAGAAGCAAGGCAAACCCCTTGTTAAATAGGACAGATGGGGACCAGGGCACCTGACTTCTTCTGGCAGAGTTGCATATTCTTCCTCTTATGAACAAGGGATAACTCGTGTGTATTAAGAGTGTCAGGGCAAGCTGAGGCCAGTCTATACCTGTAGCCACAACTGTGACAAACTTGGATCCAAAATGACCATCTGGAGAGAGGCGACAGATGTTGGGTTGCTGGTTCTGAAAGTTTCCAGCTGTGATGCACTCTTCTGCGCTTAGATAATACGTGTCCTGAGGGAAGAGCAGAAATGTCAATTAAAAGCACAATGTGGTATAGCCCAGACCTATTTCCCTGGTCTGCAGCCAAGGCAAGCTACCAACACCCCAGTAAAACACGCTTTCATAGAAAGTCGCTGCAGATACCGGGAAAAGAATGTGAAATGTCAACTCTGCAGCCCTGAGCCTGCCTCTCACCAGAAGGACTCTCCCACTTCTAGTTCCACCCACCTCTACACACCTTTTTCACACTGGGTTTCATTTTCCAAATAGGGATATCATTGATGTGAGAGCTACAGGAAGCCGAGAAGGTCAAAGTCTGAGCCACATGTATGTCAGAGCCCAGCCCGTAAGAACATCCTCTGACTGAGTCACTGTTGCTCACCGAGTTTGCACCTCGCACAACCCCTTTCCCTTCACTTTTACTAAATTTTCTTAAGCCACGAGCACCACTTTCTTACAGCAGTGCGGTTGAAGGACTGCAAGCGGCTTTGCGTGCCAACCAGCTCCAGATCCCTAATGGTCCTCTTTGAGCTCAAGCTCCTTTTCCTTTGGAACCATCTGAAAAAGACACATTTCACAAGAATTCCAGTCCCAGCGTCACCTCCAGCCCTATGCTGCCCTGGCTCAGAATCCCGCTTGGCACAGCCGGTGTGTATGTGATTACACAAACCCTCAGTACCAGCAGCTGTAATTAGCTGCACACTTGAATCTCACCTTGTTTCTGCTGTAGCGAACAGTCCCTTTCCGTGTGTCTTCAGAGACCAGATCAGTAAATATCCAGCCAACCTATAAATAAGTGTTATGGAGAATGTTGCTTTAAAAAAAGAAAAATAAAATAACCCAAACCAGAAGAGAGCTTATACATTTTCTCCTAGCAGGACACGATGTTCTTGGCTCCTCGCACGGCCCTGCTGTATGCTGCCTCAAGGAAATGGCTCTCCCAGCTGTGCTGGGCTCATTTGAATCCGATTTCCAGGAGCAGCATGCCAGCTGGCCGGCCAGGGGCACCTGCAGCTTTATGTTTCACTATGGAATATTTTTTCATGGAAAGATCTGGAGGCTGCGAGAGGCCTCACAGCCGCTGCCGCCTCCCACCCACAGCAAAAAGCATTTCCTATTGAGCATTCAGAGCAAAGCAGCATCGGGAGCGCCAGCGGATGACAAAGCAGCTCACATGATCTCATTTTGAAGCTCACAGTCACTAGTTAAGATAAAGCTCATATGTTCCCACTGGAGTATGATTCATTCCAAATCAGAGTCTGCTCCAATCCAAAAAATACATTCCTGCTTTCTGCATTGTTTGCACATACGAGTGTAGATGTGTACACACACACCGCTGCGTGAACCCGTGCTAAAAACAGCTCGGATCAGCCCCTCGTGACCAGCTCCCAGTGCAATTAACCCTTCAGAGGAAGAACTGCTGATTCAGGTTCCTAGCAGAGCCCAGACAGACACAAATCCACAACCAGCGGTAAGTTACAGGTTAAGTCACATTGATTAAAAATATCTGATGCGAGAAGCAAAGGAAAAACATGGAAATAAATAACGCACACAGAAGCTTTGCTTCAGACACTGGCAAAAAACTAAAGATCTTATCTTCAGAGAACAAAAGCCCCCACCACAGATGTTTACAGTCTACTGTACGAGCCTTTTCTGATTTGTGTTTTCTTTAGCAAGTCAAATCTTGTTTGTGTACATCTCATTCCTGGCATTCACACAATACCAAAAGCCTACCCTAACCGGAAAATATCAAGACAGGTTTGAGAGATGTCAGCAAACCATCAGATCCCAATACCTATACGTCCTGATTGGATAACTGTCAGGCCATGGGCACGAGGACAAGAGAGAAGCGAGGCTCAGCTGCTGGGGACCTGCACCTCTAAACCAAGGGACAGATGATCTCAGCACAGCTGGCCTGAGCAACACCAAGAGACAGGACTCCATAGGGGAGAATAAAAACCAGCAGGAGCCTCTGCTCCTAGAAGCAGAGCACTGATTCTGTCAAACGGCAGAACAAACTCAGAAGGCAACTCCAGCTACATCTGTGCCAAATTAGCACTCGCTGAGGAGATGCTACAAGAAACAGCTCCTGTCTGAGGAGAAATAAAGGGAAAATCGTGTTTCTGCTTCTTTGCTACTCCCTTTGATGTCATTCGTGACAGAGGACTGCCGACTTCAGCAGCACAGCCCTGCTAGATGTGTGTGCTCAGGAAAATGCTCTTGTTTTGGTTTTCATGTCTAAAAGCCTAAGAGCCAGCGACATTTAAGCTAAATTTCAGGTATGCTCAAACGGTCTGGAATGACCATGTGGGGCTGAAGAAAACTGCTCACGATTTTCTTCATTGCCATACAGACACGCACGAGATCCAACAACATCCTAACCTTTCTCAGTCCCAGCTTTGCAGCTATCTCATCCACAACCTCAGCTTTTGGATCTTCCAGGATCTCCAGGCTGTTCTGTGTACCAATCTGCAGCAAAGAAAAACTCGTTAGTGAGACAGAATGGGAAAAAACACAGTACATTTTGTCATTGTCAGGAGTGAAGCAAAGGATGGAAGCAGAGGTCGGGGTTTCCCCCTTTGGAATTACCACTGACCGGTTTCACCCCAGAGATCTCCTCCATTCACAAATCCATCCTGTTGGAGCTCTCCAGCTACGTTTGCAAACTACGTTGGGGTTTATGAATGAAAGACTCAGCATTTACACACAGGCCACTGCTGTTTCTGAACACTTTGGAAAAGGCAAGGGATTATATAATTTTTCCAAAGCTCTGTGTTCAACCTGCCAGTTTCGTATCGCTGTTTTGTTTGTTTGAATCTTTGAGCAGCAGAGAGGCAGAAATCCAGTGAATCTGAGCCCACACCCAGGCCTTCCCCCAAGCGCTGGAGAACAGAGCTCCATCTGGGTGTGTTTCAGAGGGAAGCTCTCGTGCAGGGAGATGCCGTGTCCAGCAGCACAGCAGGCACTGCTTGCCAGGAGAGCAAAAGCTTCCTTTCTTTCACCGTGCATGACTAGAAGTGCACAAACTTCCAAAGTGGGGGGCTATCAGCAATGCTGAAACAATGGAGAGCACAGCTCTGACCATGTCAGAAAGAATGGGAAGAACTCATAGAAGTCTTGCAATTCTCCTCTCACACACATATGGCCCCCAAGATCCATTTGTTCTCATCCACTGACAAAGCTGTTGCATTTTGCTCTAGCAACCCTGCAGGAATCACCCAGAGGAAGAAAACATATGACCCACCACGACATGTTTGTATACATCGTGTCTACACTTGGCTTTGATCAGCAGCGAAGAAGCCAGTAGGCAAACTCAGCATCAAGCTGAGCCTTGTGTTGTGGGCAGAGTGGCTTTTCCATCTCCATTTTCAGCTCTACGACACCAAATTCAGCTGTTGGGCTTCAGGGAGGCCAGGTTTACTGACGGCAGCCACTCGGTGGTAGTAAGCACGGTGCTGTGCGGTGCCGTGCCCCATCTAGTGGGGACGCTCCACTGCACCAAATCTCATCCGTGGACGCCAGATAAGGCAGCAGGCTTCGCTATTGTCTAACTAAGCTGCTTAAATTTTCCCACAGACCCGATAAGAAACTGAAGCAAGGGCTGCAACTTTTTTTTCCTAGTATGGAATTTGTTTTCAAGCTGTTCCATACCATAACCTTGGAAATCCAGTGATCAAGGAAACACGTAAAAGGAAACACACTATTCTGAAGTCTCTCTAGCTTTAAATCAGAGTACAGAGTGATGAAAAAGAAAATATAAAAATAACAAAAAGCAAATCTAGGTTTTAAAATCCTTTCAATGGCAAAACCACACAAAGACACAGAATCATGGAATGGTTTGGGTTGGAAGGGACCTTAAAGCCCATCTAGTTCCAAACCCCTGACATGGGCAGGAACACCTCCCACTGGATTTGGGGGCTCACAGCCCCATCCAATCTGGCCTTGAACACCTCCAGGGATGGGGCAGCCACCACTGCTCTGGGCAACCTGGGCCAGGGCCTCCCTACCATTACAGGAAAACATTTCTTCCTGATATCTCATCTAAATGTCCCCTCTTTCAGTTTAAAACCATTCCCCCCCCACCCCTTCCTATCCCTGCACTCCCTGATCAAAAGCCCCTCCCCAGCTTTCCAGCTTAATAAATCAACATAAATCACAACAACTTTGTCATGGGACCATTTTTCTTACAGAGCTGCAGCTGGAAATACCGCATGAGGTTTCACAAACAAGAAAGTGTTTCTGTGTCCTGCAATTATCTTTACATGTCGACACGGAGGCCAGGGCACCCAGCTTTTACCTGTGGCGGTTCGTAGATGGCAGCAACCTCCGCCCGGATCCCCAGAGGGATGTCTTTGTGCTCTGTGTACCGGCCATACAGATACCCAAGATGTTGGTTTCCCGTCTTCCTCCAGAAGTCTAGGAAGCGATCTGCAATTGTGTGGTTCTCAAACATGATGTTGTCAACATGCCTGTATTTCTGTTTGACAAAGTTCAAGTGTCAGGCCATCCTTGGCTAGGTCTGTTCAGTTTTGCCTATTGCCAACGTCTTCCCAGCTGCCTGGGACGTGCACCACCCTGATACAGCTGAGTGTGGGAAAAGCAGGGACTGGGAATGCTAGCTGGTTCCCTCCCTCCCTGCTCTGCTGAAGCATCCCCCTTCAGCCCCACTCCCCTGCCCAGCAAGCAGAACCCACCATGGGCTGGAGCAGGGAAGCGCTGAGCACCCCCAGCACACCATCCGCTTGGGTTCTCTACTACAGCCCCTTCCCAGACTGAAAAAAAACCCTGAAATTTAAGAGAAAAAAAGAAACAGTGGGTGGCCTTTTGCATCCCATGAGGAAAAGGAGTGGAGATTCATTGCTAGTGATGCCAGCTCAGATGTCCTCCACATTAAGAGGAAACTGCTGAACCAGATACATTTTGGAGTCCTTTTGTGCAAGGACTGAAGACCTTAATAGCCGTTTCCCTGAGAGCTGCCAATACACAATGGCTTCTTGCTCCAAGTTGGCTGGTCTTGAAGTCATCTCTCCAAAAAAAAAAAGTCAATTCCCTTCTCAGCTTTAAGCACAAGGGCTCCTGCGAGCTCCATCTCACCTGTCTATTGAGAGTGATGGCACTTGGCTGACACTTTGTGCAAATGCCTTCTGGCCAAGGAGGGTGCCCTTCACAGCCCGATTTGATCTTGCAGCTGATGTTTTCCAGGGCAACAAATTTTCCCCTGCAAGAAGGAAAAGAGAAGACTGCTGTTACCACAATAAATGCTTCTGGGTACCCAAAATAGCAAGTGGCTAGAAATATCATAGAATCATAGAATAGTTTGGGTTGGAAGGGACCTTAAAGATAGTCCAGTTCCAACCCCTTGCCATGGGGGACTTCGAGGATGCAGGGCTGAGGAGACAGTGGCACCAATGCTTTGCATCCTCAGAGGATCTCAAAGTGCCCTGCAAAACGCCCACAGGGGATGTTCCACTCCTGCAGTCCCCAAGTAACCTCCGCTTTCCACTTAGTGAAGGAGGTCAAGAGGCCAACACGTGCTCCCCGAGCCAGCTCCTAAGCAGATATTCAGACAACAGCGGAGACAGAAAACTCACAGGACCCTACTTAAATAATTTACGGAGCATGTGGGAAGTAATAGATTATACTGCCAGGGCAAATTAGAGGTCCTTTTACGTGTGCAAGGCTTCCTGCAAAGGGAAGTTCCCTTCAAATGGAAGCATCACGGACTCGAGCTGCATCTCACAAAGACATTAAAAAAATCCTAACGGCATTTGGGAATAGGAGGGAGAAGGTTACACCTCTGTGTAACTTCTTTAAAGGAGCTGCATTCCAGAATGCAGTGGGTTCCAACATCACAGAATGGGACTTCAAATCCTTTGTTGAACACTTGCGCCACAGTGAGGCATAAAGAAACAAATACTCCTTTCAGCACTTTCCCTCTGCTCAGCACTTATCCAGCCTGTGCCACCACAGCATCCCCCACCCCATCGCAGGGCAGGGAGCCTTATTTTCCAGTTAGCGGGTGGTGAACCACAGCACCATGGTAAGAAAGGGTTTCACCAAGAACACACAGAACATGGAATACAGCAGAATCATGCCCCAAAGAATGTTAGGCTTGCCTTTCCATCCTGTTCACGTCTGTAGGAAGAAAAGCCATTGGTGAATAAAAGTTCTCCAGGTCCACCACAGTCTCAAAGTGCCTCTTCACGAGGTCTGAGATGCAGGCTTGGAGCCTGGTATAACTGGGGAACCCCATTCTTTCCATCTGGCCCTCCCCCCCATCAGGAGTGCTTCCTGGAAGCAATTACATTGCCATACCAATAATTTAAAAAAAAACAACCAAAAAAAAAAAAAGCCACATTTAGTTTTTTCCCTGCATTCTTTTCTTTCTTTTCTTAACGTGCTGTCTCCTCCTCAGTTTGCCATTCAATAGTTGTATCCAACACCACGCCGGTGAGATCTGTCTGTACATGGATTTGCATTTTAAAAAAGAAGCTACAACCAGATTCCCTTAAACACAGAGATTTTTCTTACTTGTCTGCCCCTCCCGTCAGCTTCCTGATGTAGGCATGGAAGGACATGTGCTTCACAGGAGGTTCCAGGTGGTTTAAATAATCCTCATCAAAAGGCTGCCAAAAACATCAGGCAAAGAAAAGCCAGGTCAGACACCTGTCTGATAACACACGGATCACTAAACAAATGGATGTTCAGGAGTCAACTCCACTGGCTCTCAATGTGGAAACAATCAAGAAAATTTAGGCTCATTTTCAAGGCAGCTACTACTGGGATAGAAACAGTGGGGCTTTACAATGGCAAGTTTATTATGGCCTCCTACTTCTATAACAGATTGGTTCCGCAAATCAGAATGAGCCTCAAAGGCAAAACCCTTTTTCCTTTCAATTTTCAACAACAAACAAAAAGCCCAGCTGCTTAAACAAGGCCATGAAACCTTCAGAGCACCTGGCAAGGAAGCAGGGGTACAGCCATCCTGGCACGCAGCAACTTCTGAGGGATCGCTGTTTCATGCTATAAATTGCATGGCTCAGCACACTTGCAGGCATTACCAAATCTGCCTTCAACTGAATAATATGGGGTTAAACTGGGAAGTGCTGCGATCCCAGAGAGGGGACAAACCAAGAAGATCCAAGCAAGAGCAGAGAGGGAGGAAAACTGGAGCTTTTCTAAAGCACTTTCTGTTAAACTCATTACTGCAGAACAACAGAGCATTAACTAGAATAAATCCAGGGTCACCAAGGCCTAGAGCTTTAGTGAACCTGGCTGTGAGCCGGCACCTTTGACAGTGCATGGCCAGATTCTGACCCAGAGCTGACATCTCTACAGCAGGAAGCGCTCCAAGGAAAAGCGTTCATACTGGGAGAAACCAAATCCAAGAGGATGTGATTTTGGGTGACTTTGTAGGGCACCTTCTTGGGGCTCTTACCTCCAGTGGGACACAATGCACGCATTTACCCAAGGGTCCGTGGCGGCATCTGTGCAAAGAGAAAGAGAAGTAGCACTAAATTTTACTTAATAACGGAAAAGCTGGATTTAAGTTGCTTCAGAGAAACATTTTTGGTGTGGAATCTATGCAAACGTATGGCTTTGAGCAACTCCACCCACCAGGGAACACTGCAGAGGGGTCACCACGAGATAATTTCATACAGAGACAGCAACAGCTTTGGGTTAAAACTCAAGAGTCCCAGATCGAAACCAAACCCCCCGAATGCCTGCGTCGCTGGGAGGCGGCTTTGCTCTCTGAACAGCCACATGAAGCCACGTCAGGTCACAGCTTCTCAAGTTTTACAACCCCGCATTGGGGTTCTCTTTCAATTCAAAGAATTTTAAATCAACGTCACGGGGTTGGCCTGTGTGGTTTTAACAAAAAGACAACTAAAACATTCGTCCTTTATCAGTCACCAGAGGATGGTCTGGAACAAACAGGGAAGCATGTGTTTATCGGAGAGATAAAGACCTGCTGGGTAAAGTTACAAAACGGAGAGGAAAACATCTCCTTTTGAGGCGATCGCTTTAAAAAACCCAAACCAACAGAAATTCCACCCCCTCATCTCTGCCCCAGCACTAGGTCAGTGCTAGTTTTCAAAGGAAGGCCTCTAGAGAGGAGCATGGATGTTGGCTCCAGTAAGGACAAAATGGATGGGATCCAGTTGCAGCACTGCTTTTAACAAAGTATTGTGGCAGATAATGTACATAAATGACCACTAAAGGCTGCTAATGCACTCAGCCCAGCGCCAGCATCCCTTCGTGTTTAGATTGATATGCACTCACAAACATGGGAACAAGCCCAGACACACTCCTTTTCTCATAAATATCCACTACGAAGCTCTGGCTCCCTGCTAAGAACAATACCTTCATTTATTCTTGTGAAAAATGCGGTCAAGTTAAAGACAATGTTTTTGCCATGGAGTGGTGGGTTTTGCCTTTATTGTTTCAATAATGTGACGTTTCCCTCGTTTATCACCAGCCTGAAAAGGTTAGATAGGATTTTCCACATAAAGGCTGTGTCTCTCCAAACTTCCTTGCTGCTGTGGTGCTAAAGATAAACCACATGGAAGACAGCACAACGGAGAAGGGCCAGCGATTCTGTTTGAGAAAGAATTCCTGGTTGTCTTTACAATTTTCACTCAAGGCCTTTCAGGAGTTACATTGCAAAGGGACCCAGCCCCATGACAACAACCGGCACAGACATCAGGCTGCGAGCCAACGGGGACGTTGTTAATGATGAGCAATAAAACCTGACCATCCAGACAGAGGACATTTTAGCAGCATCAGTGCAGATTTACGGTCGTATTAACTCACCATTGTATTAGTACTTTTCTGAAAAATACCAGCTGCTTTGTTCACCTAAGCCTCTTGCAGTGAAGGGCTTTGGCAAGGCTGGAATTTGCTGCATTTCTGTGAGCTAAATGGACCCACGGGTTTCACAGAAAGGTTAGAAAGGCATGGCATGGAAAGGAATCATAGAATGGTTTGGGTTGGAAGGGACATCAAAGCCCATCCAGTTCCAACCCCCCTGCCAAGGGCGGGGATGCCGCCCACTGGATCAGGGTGCTCAGGGCCCCATCCAACCTGGCCTTGAACAACTCCAGGGATAGGGCAGCCACAGCTTCTCTGGGCAACCTGGGCCAGGGTCTCCCCACCCTCACAGGAAAACATTTCTTCCCGATATCTCACCTAAATCTCCCCTTTTTCAGCTTAAAACTGTTCCTGCTTATCCTATCCTTGCACTCCCTGATCAAAAGCCCCTCCCCAGCTTTCCTGTAGGCAAAGAAGCCAAACACTAAGCCCGCAGAGACCGAGGCCCCACTTCCACCTCTCTGCCATTGGATGCTTCCACTCATTCCCTTCACTGTTGTGTTTTTCCTTTAGGAGGAGTGGCTGGTTCCCAAGACACTGAAGTGCTCCTGCTTGGGACACCCAGGGTGAGGTGCCACACGCAGCCATCCCAGTGCCAAAGACAGCAATGCAGGGCTGTGTCGGCTCTGCCCAAGCAGGGAGAGACTGCATGGTAGCCGGAGAAGGCAACAGAGGTCAGGTCTCTGCTCTGGTATAGGAGCTGTTCGTGATTTAGGAAATTAATCCCACCATGATGCTCACCCACTGAGGCAGCAGCTCTGACTGAAAGCACATTTCCCAGTTCATGACTCCCCTGCAAGATGGAGACCTGGCCCTGCCACCCCGAGAGCCCGTCACCTTGGGGCCATGCGGAACAGGAGCTACTGCAGACAGTGGGGCTCTGATGATTGAGCAATATGCCCCACACAGAGCATAATCTAGTATTGCAACACAGCATCGGCTGCCAGGGCATCCCAGGGAAGAATTCAGAGTATTTGTTTTAATCTAGAGAATTCCAAATGTTTTAGGAGCACAAAATACGTGGCCACAAATCCCATAGCAGGGGCCACCTTGATCTGAACAATACATGATCTGAATGAGTCCTTCCTGGCAAAGACCCTGGGATTTTGGTATCTGCTTCCTTCCTCGGCTCACCAGAGCACAATTTAAACTTCCAGGACAATGGCAAGGGCTATTTTCCCTTGTGAATGTTTCAAAGGCAGCGAGGGATAGAGCAGTGGCTCAGAGGGCAGTTCCCAGCGCACACTTCCTGGCCGCTGGCTTCATACAAGACGTTACAAGCCCTGGTGAGGCACAGGCACGTCAGCAGAAACAAAGTCCACCTGTACTTACAGCTGCTGGTCTCGATTTCGGTAAATCTTCCCATCCTGTTTGCTGAGATACTGGTCAATCTCATCTTCCACCACCTGTGGGGCCCCCACGGGCCGTAAACCCTGGGAGACAGAGGTGTCCATGGTCTCCGAGGAGGTGGAGGAGCCAGCTGGGCTTGAGGGGTAGAGAAATAACATATCGCCATGTCTGTGGGTGTGGAGAAGACACACAGGCATCAGTAGTTGCTTCAGAGTAGCAAACTTCCCAGAGCATGTAATTTATCACAAACTGTACACAGACAAGCAAACGTGGCAGCCCGAAGCCATTCCATCAGCCACCTCTTTCTGCTGCTTCGGTCCTTTGCACAACAAATGCAAATCTCTTCATCAGACCGAGGGAAAAAGATGAAGAAAAAGGTGAAAGGAGCCTGTGGAAAGAAACAGCAGCTCCAACAGGGAAAAGGAACAGAGAGGGTCCATCATTTCACAGCCTTCCCAAGGCAGCTGCCGGCCCTGACACACTGAAGAGACAAGTTGCATGTGGTGGTAACAGCTCTTGTATTTTTAGTCAGTTTAACATCACTTCTGACATGAACAAAAGTGAAGACTTTCCCAACCAAACATGAAGTGATTGCACCGCTTGGCGCCTTTGAACACCCTGGGTGCTTGGAGACAGAAGGCAGCAACCCTGGCTTCGGCACAGGGGACCCTCAGACTCTGGCATCGATGCAGAAAAACAGGACTGAGTGAGCGAAAGCAGGGATGAGGGAGCTTGCTGCAGGCTGTAAAAGATCAAACAGGAGGCCTTTGCTGCCTCACCACAACGGCAGCGCAAGGAGTGACCTAAGAAGTGTCTGCCACAGCCTCGTGTGTAGTCATTTTGATCACCCCCACCTCGGCACCTCAATCAAGCTCACCTCCTCATTAGCTGGTGAGTGACAGCAGAAAGCCAAGGACTGCTGTAACACGACCCTGCCTGCCGCTGCCCAGCTTGGAGGGAAGAGCCCAGGCAAGCTCAGGGAGGAGGCAGTCTGTCATACAAAGCCCCCCTTCACACACAGTGCTCTGTCAGGACTCACTTGATTTTCAATAAGTTGAGGGATTTGTTTTGTGATGCTGTGATCTCTCCTGTTCGGTTTCTATTGGTGTAGACAGAAAACCCATTATTCCTGAAACCAAATTCTTTTGCAACCTGAAAGAGAGAGTAGAATGACGAGGTTTAAGATATCTCACAGCCCTGGCTGGATGCTGAAAGCTGCTCAGAGCAAGCACTAAGTCCAGGGAACTTCTACTGCGAAGTTTTAGCTGAACTCACCTGCGTTTCTAGGAGCGCAGGATAATTGGGAAAAGCAGAAACACAAGGTAACACAAGCAATTTCTTTAAAAAAAATGACTTATAAGGAATGTGTCTCTCACACAACACAATTTCTACCTAAGTTCAGGCAAGTGCTGCCATGACTACAGGGGGAAATTCCCCTCTCCACTATCCCAGTTCTCTCTCCAGCCTTGCCAGCTCACACCAGCCAAACCATTCTCATCCTCCTGTGTCCAGGAATCCTTGGTCCAGATTTTCACCTCTGAGGATCTCAGCTCCACTCTCTCACCTACCAGTTGCTACATGAGTTCTGCTCAGGCTCTTCCTGCTGTTCTCCTTTGTCTTTCCCCATTTGCCTCTGTTCTCCCAGTGGAACTCACCCTCACAATAATCACCTCTAAGTTCCCAGGCAGTTTTTTTCCCTGCTTATCCTCCCACCAGTTCAGTTTAAGGCCGCTTTACTCTTAATCAGTCAAATGCCTCTTCACAGCACTAGCAATTTTCACATTTGGCTATTTAAAACCAGAATCAGTTTAGAAGTGGTGTTACAAGTTTCTCTGGATGACAAATTCTCCCTAAATTCTTAAGTTCATAGGCTTATTTTGATTTAATACATCATGCTGTGGAGACAGCATCTGTGCACAGGATAGACTCACAAGCCACAAACACAACCGTCAGACGAGCAGAGGCATGGAAAGCAGTTTCTCTGCTGTTGTCTTGTCTTCATTGGGATGTGCAGCAGTATGGGATCTGCCGTTGGAATGGCAGCAGGGCTTCCCAGTAGCTCACCTCCTCCCTCATGCCTGCTGGAGTTACATGTTGGCTCTTAAGGCCACAGATTTCATAGAATCACAGAATGGTTTGGGTTGGAATGGACCTTAAAGCCCAGGCAGTTCCACCCCCCTGCCATGGGCAGGGACACTTCCCACTGAATCAGAGCTTCCAAGCCCCATCCAACCTGGCCTTGAACACCTCCAGGGATGGGGCAGCCACCACTTCTCTAGCCAACCTAGGACCAGGGCCTCCCCACCCTCACAGAAAACATTTCTTCCTGATATCTCATCTAAATCTCCCCTCTTTCAGCCTAAAACCGGTCCCCCCCTCTTATGTCTGCAATCCCTGATAAAGAGTCCTTTCCTCAGCTTCCCGGCTTAATAAATCAACACATCTTAATAAATCACATCTTTGTCATGGGACCATTTTTCTTACAGAGCTGCAGCTGGAAATACTGCATGAGGTTTCGCAAACAAGAAAGTGTCTACTAGATCAGGTTGCTCAAAGCCTCATTCATCCATTTTTTTCCACAACACTTAAAAAAAAGGCTTGACTTGGTTCTTAAGTCAACCCTAACCCAAACACACCTGGGAGCTGCCTTTTAGCGCTCTTCTCTAGGACATGCTACTGAAGACAGAGAAGATTCCCAATGCACACATCACTCTAAAATGTGCTTTCTTACACACCTGCAGCTTCACTGGAGTCATCACAGAGGAAATCCAAGTTAACTGCTAACACAGAAGCTGCAATCTGATGCCTTTTTAATTACAGCTCTAGCTAAATCGGAAATCCACCATATGGATTAGCATCTCAGTGCTAAAATCCACAGCTATCGAAACGCACAGATCTTGGGTGGTAAAATCTGCAATTTTTCTCTCTCAAGTAAGCCCAACATTAGAAAAGAAACCCAAACGTTCTCTGTGTTCAGCTCAGCAAGTGGATATCATTCCCCCCAGACCAACAGGCAGCTTCAGTGAGCACTGATGCTCTTGTTCCGATGGTGACTGGTTGCAAGCGCGATTGTTCCATGCTGCCTCGGGTAACATGAGCTCTGGAAACCCAGCAGCTTGTTTTGCACAGAGATTCTGAAAGCAAGGCTTTTTCCCTGGGGTGAGGCTACTCAGAGGCTGCAGCGGCCACTTCTGACCCAGCTCTGAAATCAGTCAGAATTTTCGCTTGGTCAGGCAGGGATTGCTGTCACAGTCTGGGCCCAAGCTCCCAACAAAGTGAATGACTCAAACAGCAGCAGGTTTCAGTCTACTCCCCTTTCCCCTAGCAGGGGGAAAGGAAACCCAGCTGACCAAAAGAATGGTCCTTCAGGCACAGGAACACGAAGCACTTCTCTTATGAAGCAAAGAAACCCTAATCTGAGGGTTCCAGGTTACAGTGGAGCTCCTGGAGGGAAGGAAACGGGGAACTGCTCACTCTTCAATTACAGACTTTAAACATTGAGCATCCCAGCAGAGAACAAGCTACAGCTCAACTCCAAACCTGACAACTCCAACACTCAGTGTGTTGTCATCCCAGGGTGGAATTTTTTCCCAAGAGACACCTGGAAGCTCTCACATCACCTTAAGAACTCAACTTAACTCCTCCCTTGCTCTCTCCAGAAAACCAGCAGCACACAAAGCACATTCACACGACATTCGAATTGCAAATAAAGCAGCTGAGTTTCAACTGAATCATGTCTGAAGAGGCTCTTAGCAGGCTTTGACCACCAAACAGCTTTCTTGTGCCATTCTCTGCTTCCCCAGCTGCCATTCCTGTGAAGCAATACTAACAATGCGTCCTCCCCTAGGAAAGCCCCCACCCTGGGAAACTCAAACTAAAGATACGAGTAAGTTTTCCTCTTTAAATTTATTATTTTCCCTCTGGAACAGCAGAAAATTGGTTTTGGCTACACCAATAAAAATGCCTTTTCCACGACACATGGTGATCCTTGCTGCACTTTTGCCAAGCGAGGGGAAGCACTGTTTCCTCCCTGAGAGAGAGCAGCTGCACAGGCCGAGCTGCAGGTGCCCTGCCTCGTCCTGCAAGCAGGTAGGGAAGGCACAGAGACGCTCAGGATACCTTCTTGAGGAACGTCGCCACCGTTTCTCGCTTTGTGGCCGTGATACGCTTCACTCCGTCCGGCGACTGCACACGGATTATCTGTGGGGTAGAAAGGACAGACAGCACGAGTCAGTGAAAGGGTCCAGAGCACGCACTGAGGCTTCCTGCACGCAATGCAGACCACCCCCAGCTCCCCTCCTTCATGCCTTTATCACTGCTCTTCATAAAGCACTGAAAATCCATGTGGAAGCGATCTGCCCTCGGTTGGCAGCACCAGCCAGACATGGCTGGGTGAAGCACCCGAATACACAAGGCTTGGCAAGAAGTTGGCACCAAGGAAAATGCTAACACTGCTTTTTCTTTGTCAGAGTTCTGACCTCTGAGGCAGAATTAAACTTTCAGGAGTGTGAATCAGAGCTTCCACAGGAGTGATTTATTCAGTACCCACACGCAAACACTGGCCTAACTGGTGCTAATGGGCACCTGCGCTGTTGTTGTGTCTCAGCCCACGTTACTGATGTGCAGCTTCCACCACTAACGAAGAGATGAGGAGAAGAGCCACTGGGCTCAGGCTGTTACTGAGAAACACCAAACAGAAATATTTGTTGCAGCCTGAAGTCAGAGAAGGCAAAACCTCGCAACTTTTGGGGGGAAGAGGCTGGGATAAACCTTCACACGTTGACAAGGAAATAGTAAGTGTAAGCATCAGCATCCTCGTGCTGCCAAGAACTAGAGGAGCAACTCCAGTTGCTCTGAAGAGCCCCATCACCTGCTGATCTGTAATGCAGGGCCACAGGATGGCAGCATATGCCCCGAAAGCAGGGACACGGGAGGACAGGGGACGCTGTTGTGTCCTGGTATCACCTCGCAGTCCCCTTCTCTCTCCCAATTTCCAGTGAGACCCCTTTTTTCCTCTCCCAACTTCCAATGAGCCCCCTTTTCCCTCTAATGAGCTCCTTTGCACTCCGCCAATTTCCAGTGAGCCCCTTTCACTCTTCCAACTTCCATAGAGACCTCTCTGGACTCGAATGAGCCCCCCTTTCCCTCTCCCAACTTCCAGCGAGCCCCCTTTCACTCTCCCAAACTCCAGCCCGGTCTGACGGCCGCGGGAGTCCCTGCCGGCCCCGAGCAGCCCCTCTCCGGTCGGGATCGGGCACCCTTCCCCGAGACATACACGCCAGGGCGGCGCGGGGCCGCAGCACCAGCCCTCCCCGTGCTCCGAGGGGGCTCTACTTTGGGGCAAACCCACGGGTTATCCGCCCATGGCCCCGCTCCGGGAAAGGGGGTGCCCGGTGCGGGCCGCGCGTCCCGGGCCCCGCAGGAATCTGCTGCCTCATCGCCCCGCCCCCCGCCTGCCCGCACTCACGATGGTCTCGGCCATAGTGGCGGCTCCGCGGGCCGGGACTCGCCCGGCTCTCGCCGCCCTGCTCTCTTCTCCCGGCCCAGCCCGGCCCGTTCCGCTCTGGCCCCGCTGCTGCCTCCCGGCCCGGTCCGGCCCCGCTGCTCCGGACCCGCCGCCGCTCCGGCCCCGCCCGGCCCGGCCCCGCCCGCGCCCCGCGTTCCGCCGCGCGAGGGTTCCTAGGGCGGTGTAACCGCAATAAGCGTCCCCCGCGCGGCCTCAGTGCCACTGCCTCAGCCGTCCCCCACGCTGCCCCGGTGCCACCGCCACATCGTTCCCCACCCCACCGCCACCCCGCGCCTTCGTTCCGCGTACAGCCCGCCTCCATGGTGCCCCCTCCTCTCCTTTGCGGGGCTCTTCTGTGTCCCCAGCACCGGGGTCGCTAAAGGAGCGGCAGGTGTGGGTGCTGCAGGGGGGCTGGCCGGCAGCCGGCCCAGCTGCGGGGCTGGGAGGTTCAGCACTATTTAAGCGTAGCCCCTCACATGATGGGAGCGTGACTGCCCCAGCCTGAACAGCCAGGAGGATGGCGCTGAGCAGGGCACAGCAATCCCGGGCCTGCGGGGAGAGCATGCGGCTGCTGCCCCAGGTACCGCCAGGACCCCGGCTCCCCTCCCTCGGGACCCTGAGTACCCACCCCTGCCCATGGATCCCTGCCTCATGCACCCTGGGGTGCTGAATGCCAGGGTGCTTGGTCCATGCTGGAGCCTGTTGAACCCACCCCTGCCCCACGAAGCCCGGGGCGTGGGGTGCCAGGATGCTGGCTCCATGCTGGAGCCCAGTGAACCCACCCCTACCCCACGAAGCCCGGGGCGTGGGGTGCCAGGATGCTGGCTCCATGCTGGAGCCCAGTGAACCCACTCCTGCCCCACGAACTCCAGGGATTTGAGGTGCCAGGATCGGCTTCATGCTGGAACCCACAGTACCATCCCTGCCCCAAGGACCCGTGCACCCCAGGATGCAGGGTGCTGGCTCCATGCTGGAGCCTGCAGCACCCACCCGTGCCCCACGCATCCCAGGGTGCTCACATTATGCTGGTGCCCACAGTACCCACCCCAGCCCCGTGTGCCCGTGCCCTGTGCAGCCTGGGATGCTGGGTGCCAGGGTGCTGGCTCTGTGCAGGAGCTTGCAGCATCAATGCCTGCCCCATGCACCCACCCTGTCCCGCAGCACCCCAGTCTCCAGGGGTCGCTATAGGGATGAATCCAGGGGTCTCTGGGAGAGTACCCCCCTGCTCCTCATCTGCCCAGAGCCCGGGGTGTCCATGATGGGTGAATGTGGATCACCCTGTGCAGGGCATTCTTGCAAAGAGGGTGCATGGTGGCTCCAGGTGGGATGAGGGGTACGTGGGGCATTTTTGGGGATCTGCTGGTGCTGCCCCACCGGCTGCAAGCAGTTCCTCTGTCCATGTAGGCGTCCAGGCTGGTGGAGCTGCCCTACTCCTCCTCCGATGAGGATGATACCTCGCTGGTGGGGGACTCAGACCTTCCCACGGCCGAGCAGAACCCTGGGACATGGTACCCCATCCCCAACAAGCTGAGCACCTTCAGCCAGTGCGTGCGATACCTGGCCTTCTTCTGGAACCTCCTCTTCCTCCTGTTGGGCCTGCTGGCCCTGGCTGTGGGGGTGTGGGGGCTGCTGGCCAAGGGCTCTCTTGAGGGGGATCGCCTGGCCCCACTGGGGGCTGACCCCATGCTGCTCTTCGTGCTGGTGGGGCTGGGGGCCAGTGCCGTCTCCCTGGCCGGTTGCCTGGGTGCCCTCCGCTCCAGCCCCTGCCTCCTGCGCTTCTTCGTGGGTGCCGTGCTGGCCTTCGCGGGGCTGGAGGTGTTGGGGGGGCTGCTGCTGCTGGCGGCGCGGCACCGGCTGCGGGACGCGCTGCGGGACGCCCTGCTCCTCTGCCTCCTGCGCTACCAAGATGAGCCCGACCTGCGGTTCCTGGTGGATGAGGTGCAGCGGAGCCTGCAGTGCTGCGGCCTCGGCTCCTATCGCGACTGGGAGACCAACCCGTGAGTCAGGGTGCTGGGAAGGTGTGGTGGGGGTCCTATCATAGACCCTACCATGGGGTCCTATCATAGTCCTGTCGCTGCACTGGGAAGGTTTCCCAGGCCACTGCAGCCAAATGGACACCCAGCAGCTTCCCTCCTTCCCCTCTCCCTCCCTCCCTCTTTCCCTGCAGGTATTTCAACTGCAGCGCCCCAGGAGTGCAGGCATGCAGCGTCCCTGCCTCCTGCTGCCTGGACCCCTGGCAGAATGGCACCGTCACCAACACCCAGTGTGCTTTTGGGGCCCTGCGCCTTGGGGATGTGGCGGCCAGTGGCGTTGTGCACCTGGGGGGCTGCGTGCCCCAGCTCAGTGCCTGGCTCCGCGGACAGGCGGGTGGCATACTGACCGGCGCGGCCGTGCTGGTGCTGATTGAGGCCACCAGCGTGCTCATGGCACTGAAGATCCTTGGAGACATCACCCGTAGCAGAGTGGAGGATTGAGGGTGGGGACACGCAGGGGGTTCATCCAGCCCAAAATAAACCTCAGCAGAAGCCTGAACCCCGTCCATGTCCTGTCCATCCCACCCTGTGGCTTGGGGGAGATGCTTTCCACCTGCATCCCTGCCCACCCCAGACCAGGACACCAGACTCCCACACTTGTTCTGGGTTTTAATGAGCGTTTCTCCAGGCTGAGCCCCACTGTGTGATCAGGGCAACTTCTACCTACGCAGTGCTATGAGGCGGGCAACGATGGCCATGCCCTGCCTAGATGATGCCGTACTGAGCCAGCTCGTGCAGCTCCAGGTGGCTGAAGGCTTCCCAGGGGCAGATGACGGTGATGTCTGGGGAGAGGACAGAGGCTGTGTCAGTGTGAACCCCCCACCAGCCCAGCCACAGGTGGCTGTGCCTGCAGCAAACCCCTCTCCCCACCCACATCAAAGAAAGGATGGGACCCCTGTACCTGTTCCCAGCCCCTCCATGCCTGGGATGTCGTCACCAAACCTGAAAGGAGAGAGAGCAGCTGTCCTGATGCCCCTGGGCAGCCCCCCCAGCCCCCAGGCTGACACTTACGGCCGTGTCCCGCCCCCGCCACCAAGAGGCCCTGCTGTGGGTCGGTGGGCTCTGCCCCACTCACCCCTGCACCCCCTTTTTTGGGGGCTTGCTTTTGAACTGCCTCGTCTGCCTCTGCTTGAATTTGGGTGGTCCCTTCCTGGGGGTGGCAGGTCCCCCTGTCACCCTCGTGGCTGATTTGATCTCCGGCTTGAGGGGCTCCAGGCTCATGGCTGTGCCGGGGCCAGCAGCCTGGCCCGGGGCGCGGGTGTCCCTGTGGATCCGGCGCTGGCACGGGATGGCTCCTCACACCTGATGGAGGGGAGACATGTGGGGTCACTGGCTTCTCCTACCAGCCATGAGCACCCTGTGCTCCCACCCTGTCCTGCTCCAGGCACCCCAGAGCAGAGCTCCCTCCCACAACCTTGCCTTAGCCCAGCTCAGTGCCTGCTAATCCCCTTACCCCAAAGGCAGGGAAGGGCATCCCTGAGGGTATAAGCTCCCTGGGGGCAGTTTCCTCCACCCTAGTGTGGCTGGGACACCCAGGAGCCCCTGCCAATGCTGCCACATGCCCACAGCTCGCCCTGGGGTCTATGCTGCAGTGGGATGGCATCACTGCAGATACGGAATGAGGTGTCCCGCAGGACTTGTTTGCAGCAAGATGGGGTTTGGGAATGGTGAGCATTCTAGAAGTTTTGTGACACGAGGTGGCTCCAGCATTGGTGTAAGGCAGTCCAGTCCTGCTGCAGTTGAGTGAGGGACCCAGCCTGGAGATGCCAGGTTGCAGGAGTGGGAGACAATAGCAGGTTCCTGCCTGGGGCACAGCAACACCCTGCGCTGGGAGCCCCAGTGCCACCAGGACAAGGTCCCATCCCACGCACGAGCGAACCCCTTGACTTACTCAGCCACCGCGGTTCCTGAGGCCAGCGCTGCTCTGCTGCAGACCCTCTGTCAGCTCCTGCTCCCACCAACACGCGTCCTATAGATGCTCTGGGTGGCTTTTAGGGGAGGGCAGATTTATCCTGCGCTGGAGTAATAGGATTATTTATGTCCCTTCTTTCCTAAGGGGTAATCTGTTGTCCTTCCCCCTGCTTGGGACGGGGTGGGGGTTGCCTGGATTAGCATCACTGGCACTGAGGTGTCAGGACACTGCAGATCACCTGTGGGGGGATCTGGCCTCCTCTCCCCAACCTGCCCCTCCCAGGGGACCCCAAAACACCAAACATCCTTTGTGGGGTGACCCCAACAGGGCAAGACAGCAGTGGAGGGAGCTGCAGGCAGGCTGTGCTAGGAAACGCCTTCAGCAGAGCCCACAGGGCTGGAACCCACCAAGGCTGGGTGCTGAGCGTGGTTTGGCCCCAAAATCAGGGGCTTCCAGGGCTTCTGTTTGCGCTCCTGTCTGCAGTTGCTGCCACATCCCCACCCTGGTCCAGAGGTCCTGGCACAAGGGCTGCCCTCCCAGCTCTATCCATGTCCATACCTGCATCTGGGGCAGCCGGAGCCCTGCCTGAGTGAGGGTGTTCTGGTCCAAAATCTGGCAGAAGAAAGACTGGGCAGCTCCACCATCCATGGGACGGTGTCACTCCAAAGCTTCCCTTAATCCCAGCACTAAAGCAATTACAAAAAGGAATAATCTCAGCACACTTTAATTGAACTTCAGCCCCTGCCACTAATTGCAATTAGTTGGACTCCAACAAAATAGGATTACAGAGATGCAGGAGCGTTTTCGACGAATCCGGCAGAACCACCTACTTCTCCAGCAAAGAGCTAATTGCTGCTGCCAGCTTTGGCTTCATTAGCGAGCAAGTCAAGGGCTTCGTGACCCCATGGGGAGGTGGTCCAAGGGGGTCTGTGGGGGTCCCAGTGGCCAGGAACCTGCATCTCCCCCAGCCCAAGTGGGGATGTGCTGGGCCAAGTTCATGGAGGTTTAAGATGAAGGCAATTAAGGAAGAAAAGGCACCATGAAGAACATCCCAGCCAGTGGTGACCTCAGAGCTGATGCCCTTGCTGGGACACTGCTGGCCCCACGTGCAGGGGGCTGCACGCTGCCCTTCGAAGGGGCCGGCAGCTCCCCTGCAAGAAGCCCCTAAGAGGCTTAGGGTGCCGGTGGGAAAGGGGGGGGCGGTGGCCCAGTCCTCCCCATCACCAAGGCACAGCCAGGCCACAGAAGGGGCTTAAATCCAAGGTGGGGAGCGCAAGGACGAGGCAAAGCAGTGGCATGGGGAGGGCTGAGGGGGTGACGCACCAGCCTGCCCTTAACAGGGATTTTCCATCCCGGGGGAGCACAGCATCCGCTGCTGGGAAATGTGGGGCTCAGGGAGCTGTCCCCAAGCTGACCTTCCAAGCTGTCCCTCCAAAGAGAAGCGAGACAGGACCATGGCACTGCCTGTATTGAGACACAGAGCATCCCGGCTGCGATGCCACGCAGGTTCCCAGGGTGGAGGGGCTTGGACCATCCCAATCCCACCACCCCCAGAGCTCAACACTCAAATAAACAGTTTAAATAAGCTGAGTCCAGGTCTGATCATCCAGCCTGGAGCAGAGGCTGCTGCGGGGTGTCATCCACTGGATTTTGGGGGCCAGCAGAGGATTAGTTCTTCCCTGTGCGCAGCCTGATCTCCATCTTGAGGATTGTTTTGATGTTCTCGTCCTCCACGTGCTCCTCAATGGCGGCCAAGGCCTGGGTGCCACCATCCCGGTATCGCTCCAGCAGCTCCTCCACGTAGCCCAGCCAGACACAGTTGGGACAGCCAGTCCCGCAGCAGTGGGTGGGTGGTGGTGGGAGTGGAGGAGGGGCAGGAGTGACCTCCCCTTCGCCCTGGGGGGTCCTGGTTCCACCGTGGCTCCTCGGGCTCTCTGAGGTACCACCAGCCTTTGCTGGGGTGTCCGAACGTTCCCGAAGGCTGGAGATGTTGGGGGCGTGGGGGTGCAGGGCCCCTCCTGTGAGCACACCATTGCAGCTGCTCGTGCTGGACCAGAGCTCCTGAAGATCACAAGCCCATGGTGATGCCAGCCAGGGAACACGTGAGGGCAGCCTTGCCCGCTGTCACCCCTCCTCACCCACCCCCGACCCCTCTCTGTATCTCCAGCAACCCCTATGCCCCCCCATATCCTCCCCATGACCCCCTCCACTCCCTCACACCCCATCCCAGCACCTCTGTGATCCAGTCCCCCATCTCCCCCTCATCCCCCACCTCACTCCAGCACCCTATCCCTTCCCCTCATCCCCAGAACCCCCTTATCCTCCCCACCGCCCCCCCACTCCCTCACACCCCATCCCCAGTGCCCCTATCCCCCTATGCCCCTCACCCCACCCCCTCACCCCCCACTCCCTCACACCCCCTCCTCAGCCCCCCTTGCCTTCACACCCCAGACCCCCACCTCCTCCCACCACCCCATCCTCCCAGACCCCCATCAACCCCTCGTATCTCCCATCCCCCCTGACGCCCCAGCCTCCCCCTCACCTCCCTTCCCTCGCACCCCGTCCCAACACCCCAACCCCCCCTCAGCCCCCCATCTCCCCCCCACTCCCAGACCCCCTTTCGCCCCCTCCCCAGACCCCTTGCCCTCAAGGCCCAGTTCCTCCCAGTCCATCTCCCCCCACTCCCTCCCCAGCAAACCCCATTCCCTCCCACTCCCTCCTCTCCCCATTGCCCCTCCTCTCCCTCACCCCCCGGTGCCCCTCCGCCAGGCGCCGCGCCCCCCGTAGCAACATCCGGGCGCCGCACGCCGGCCCCGCCCCGCCCGAACGACACCGCCTTCAGCCAATGGCAGCGCGGCGCGGCAGCAGACAGCCAATAGAAAGCAGGGGGCGGAGTGGAGGGGTGGGGCTGGGACGGTGGGATCAGAGCGGAGGCGGAAGTGGCGGCCGGGCAGCAACGTGGGAAGGGGCGGCAGCATGGGCTGGGGACAGGGACAGGGACAGGGACTGAAACAGAGACCGAGACAGGGAAAGGGGCAGCGACTGAGACCGGGACAGCGACAGAGACTGGCACAGGGACCAGGACAGAGACTAGCACAGGGACAAAAGCCGAGACTGGGACAGAGATTGGGACAAGGACAGAGATCGGGACAGGGACAAAAGCCGGGACAGGGTCCGGCACCGGCCGACCCGCGCCGCAGCAGGTCAGTGCCCGGGGATCCCCATTTGGGGTCTGGCTCCGCGCCGGGGGTCGGGGCCCGGCTGGGCTCTGGCGGAGTCCCCGTTCCCAGGATCTGGTTCCCAGTGTCCTCATTTCTGGGGTCTGGGTCCCGTTGTCCCCTTGTGTGCAAGTCCCACTGTCCCGTCGTGCCCCAGTCCCCTGCTGCCTCACCGTGACCCGGTGCTCTGGTGTCCTGCAGTGTCCAGGTCCCCGTGTTCTTTCCTGCCCAGTGCTTTCTGCCTGGGTTGCTGTGTCCCACCATGCCAAGGTTCTGGTGTCCTGCTATGTCCAGATCCCAGTGTCCCATCATGTCTGTGTCCTGGTGCTCCAGGGCTGGCCTCACACCTTGTTTGTTCTCTCACAGGAAGAAGGTGGACAATATGAAGCCCAAGCATCCCGATGAGCAGGAGATCCCCTTCCGCCTGCGGGAGCTCATGAGGAGCCGCGAAGCCATGAAGCGCCCTGATCCCAAGAAGAGGCGAGCGGCAGGTGGGATGCGGAGCTGGCCCAAACAGGAGGCCCCAGAGCCTGGCCAAGGAGCTGTGGTGCAGCCAGATCCTGCATTGGGGCATCCTGCTCCCCCCAAGTGATGTCCAGTCCCTGACCTGCCAGAAGGTGGGAACCTCCCGATTGTTGCTGCAGTAATGTTGTCCGTCTCTCCTAGAGAAGCAGCAGCCCAAGTCAGAGGGCCCCAAGGTCCCTGGAGACATCCCTGTGCCCAAATTCAAGAGGGGAAAAGGGGAATCGGAACGCTCCTTCATCTGCCGCATGGAGCAGGAGGTGCAGCGCGTCATGTTCCTCACCAAGAACCAGCTGCAGCGGCAGCCTGAGAAGGAGGGGATGGCACCAGAGAAGTCCAAGAAGAAGAAAGAGTGAGAACAAGGCCATGGTGGCTGTGAGGGTTGGACTGGTTTGGTTGTAGCCCAGTTCTGGGCATGTGGCAAGGGCTATGCTGGTGCTGCAGCATCCAGCAGAGGCTGGGGGTGCAGGTGGAGGGAGGGCTGTGGGATTCGTCTCCATGGGGCTGGATCTGTGGGACCGGAGCCATAAACCTGTTTCAGCCTCCTGCTGCTGAGTTGGAGCTGGGGGACGCTGGGACTGGAGCAGAGTGGCAGGTGTGGGGTGCGGGTTTCTCGGGAAGCCCATGGGGTAGGAGCTTGGTTATTTGCTCTTTGTCCAGTCATGAGCCCTGGCCCTAATGCAGCTCTTCAGGTTTCAGAATAAGAAGTTGGAAAAAGCTCGGAAGAAGAAGGAGGAGAAGAAAGAGGCCATGTTGGAGAAAAGCCTTTTCCAAGGTGGGTCTGGTGCAGTGGTGTGACTGGAGTGACCTCCCTGCCCTGCAGCATGTGAAGAGGTGGGAGTGAGCTGGAGTGGGGTCTCGTGGGAGCTCCTGCCTGATGCCAATGCCTACTTCTCTCTCTCAGACAGGGTGGCGTTCGGTGAGGTGGTCACGCAGCCGCCCACCATCACCTCGCGGCCCAGGGGCCAGGGCCCCGCAGAGCAGGTGAGCTGATGGGGAACGATGCTTCTCGGCTGTACCAGCACGTCTGGGCTGGACCTGCGTCATCTCACCTCCCTTGGGCTGAAAGTGGGGTCTGAAGGGCAGCGGTGGCTTCAGCCTCCCAATGACAGCTCCTTGGAGCCTGGTCCTGATGTTTTCATCCTTCCTCCTCCCTGACCTGTCCTGTCTCTGCCCACAGGCTGGACAGAAGCAGCTCCTCCTGATGTCTCGCCTGGGCCAGAGCCCGGTGTCACCGGCAGTGCCAGTGTCAATGGCTCGCCAGCGCATCGTGGAGGAGGAGAGAGCACGTGTCATCCAGGCTTACAGGGACATCCAGAAGCGCAAGCAGCAGCAGCGGGAGGTGGCACAGGGCAGCACCCAAGCCAGACACAGGGTACCCCTCTGAGCCCAGCCTGGAGGAGCTGAGGTGATTATCCTGGCGAGGATGCGCAGGCAGCGTGCAGGCAGCACGGGAACCCAGGACGAGAGGGGGACAATTATCCCAGCGCTGCTCTTCTGTTGCTGCGTGCCAGGGCTCCCTGCAGCCTTGTGCCTTTGCTTGGGCACCGTGTGGGCTCATCGCTGGAGATGGGACCACTGCGGTGCCATGGACTTGCTTGTAGTAAAACTGCCATTGAGTGGCGATGGCGTGAGTGCATCTGTGCGGTGGCTGGGACGGACACTGCTGTGCCAGCTGGCGTGCCAGCAGATGGCAGACCCAGCCTGCAGCAGGCTTGTCTTTGCTGTTACTCACTGTGGGCTGGCCCTGAATGGGCTTTGGCTGGGGCAAGACCCTTGTTGCTCAGCCTCAGGGGAGACCCCAGTTCCTGACCGTGACCCCTCCAGCTCCCACCCCAGCTTCCAGGTGGAGGAGAGCGAGGCAAGCAGCAGGGACATGGAGCATCCTGCAGGACTCACCTGCACGGTGTCACTTCTCTCTGTTGTCACTGCTTGGGGATGTTGTGTGAGGCTGTGTCCACAGCCATGCTCACCCCTGCCTCCAGCATTGCTACTGAGTGTGGCGCTGCCCGCATTCCCAGCAGATATCCCAGGTCATGGTGAACGCGGTGCCCTCCCTGCTGCCAGGGTTGCTGCCACAGCCCCAACCCTGCACCCACACCAATCCTGCACCATCTGGCACAGCCCTGTGCAATACAGACCTGGCATAAACCTCGCTGGGGCTGACAGCCCCCCAAATCGCGTCCCTAGGAGGGGTCTGGGGAGCTGCTCCCAGCACAGCCCCATGGCTTCACCTGCGCAGGACAAAGGCTGTGCTGTTCGGCGGCCCCGTGCCGCAGCGCCTGCACAAAGCGCTGCCTGTTGGAGCAAAGCCGGCCCTGGCTCTGTGGCCGCTGCTGACGGCAGCCGGTGGGATCCCAGCCTTCCGGAGGGGTTTGGGGCCGAGCAGGGGGAGCGAAGCCACTGGCAGCTCTAGTGTCCCCTGGCAGAGCTCAATGGGGAGAGAGTCTTTGCCCCTCATTTTTCTGCTGTCCCCAGGGCTGTCCCCTCTATCCTTGCACCCTGGGAGCACAGATCTCTACCTGGCCATAGGTGGATGTGCCAGGGGGACATACGCTAGTGCTGTGCTGTGCTGTGCCAAGCTGTGCCACACAGCGCAGTGCCTGTAGCTAGGAGGACGGCGTGCTGCGTTTGCAGTGGCCCTGGAGACCTCGAGTGCCTGGTGCTGCCTGGAGACGGCCCCACTGTGGCCAGCGCCAGGTAAACAGGGCTGACGCAGTGCAACCCCGGGGGGGGCACAGCCAGCTCCTGCGGCGGTCCTCAGCCTTTGGAGCCGCCCTGTTGTGTCCCTGCAGCCAGGAACGTGGCATATGCTGGCTGGCAAGGCTGCACGTGCCAAACTCTTGCTCGTGCGGGCACCGTGGCCATGCATGACGCAACCTCTGCTCAAGGAGACCAGGTCACCCACCTGCTCCCATGGAACTATTTCACCCCCTGAATAATTCATGGCACTGCCGGCTGTGGCCACAGGCTTCCTGCCTGGCAGGAGAAATCACTGCGGAGGGAAAAGGCAATCGGAGCAGGAGAAACCACCCCTGACCTTGGCATGTCCTCTGTGCTGCTGCCCTCCAGGCTGCCCATCTGCCTATCCTACCGGTGCCTGGGCCAGCAACCCCATCTGTGCGCCTGGCCCTGGCATACGCCGCAGGCTGGGGACAGGGAGCAGGGACTGAGGCTTGGGGGATTCTGAGGGCTCTGCCCTGAGCCCCAGTTTTCTCCTCGCCACCCCCCAGGAGCACAATGTGGGGCTGAGCCCTATGGCACCATAGTGGAAGCCCTTGGTCATGGGGGTGCCAGGGATGGAGGAGCAGCTGGTGGCACAGCTGGGTGTCCCCTCCTCAGGATGGGCTGCCTGCTACAGCACCGCATAGGAAAAAAACACCTTTATTGGGTCTGACCTGAAAAATCGGGAAGAGGAAACATAACAGAGAAAGCCACGAAGAGGTTGAGGGGTGCAGCTCCCTCCTTGCTCCCCAGGAGGGATCCCCAAGGGGGGGAAGGCACCGAGAAGGCAGCTGGGGCTGTGGGGGGGGTGGGTCCCCAACGCCAGCAAGGCACGGATCCTACGGACCCCAAGGAGCCCTCCCTTCCCTGGCAATGGGGGAACCGAGGCACAGCAGGAGCCAGGACTGGGGAGAGTTCTGTCACCTTGTGCCCTGCGGCAGGGTGGTGCCAGCTCAGCTCAGGGCCTGCAATATCTGCAGGGCTGGTGAGGGTCAGCGTGGAACCGGGGTGGCTCAGCACCTGGGGGAGCCCTAGGCAGGAGTGCCACTGGCTTCTTGGTGGCTGATGGTCCCAGTTGAGTAGGGGACGGAGTGTCCATGTGTCAGGAAGGCAGCGAGGGGACAACTCGGGGTGGCCCCACGGGAGCTGGTCCTTGCAGCAGGGATGGCAGCAGGGACGCAGGGGTCTGGGCAGATCTGGCAGCTTGCGGGTGCTGCAACCAGGCAGGATGGGCAGGCAGGAGCGCTGGCTCTTGGACCTCATCCAGGTGTCCCCTGCACAGGAACTGGCTCTGGCTTCTGAACGGAGTGGGATGGATGCACTAGGGTGGGATGAGGCTTGGCGAGACCTCAGGGAGAGCGGGATGGTGGGGTCACGGCTGTGCCGGCGCTGCGGGGGCTTCACCACCGGTTCCTGATGTATGGGGACTGCACCTGCATGGCATGGTGGTGGTGGGGCCATGGCACGGGCTGGCAGACCCAGCTCCGGCTTTGGCGAGGAGGTGCAGCCGTGCTCATCCCCGCACTGGCTCACCCTCCCTCCCACGGAGATGCTGTGCTGGGGATAGACTTTGCCCCCAGCTGCAGGCTGGACCTTGGTGCCCACTCCCTGTACTGCTGCGTTGCCCATTAACCCACCTGGCAGCTCCTGCCATCCCGCTGGGCGCTGCCGTGCCGGGCCTGTGCCGCGAAGGCATCCTCGGCTCGCAGCGTGGAGCTGGCGCTGCCGGTGGCTGGGCTGGCGGTGGAGGCACGGGGCAGGATCACATCGTAGGGACCTTCAGTCTGTGGGGCAGAGGTGGGGGGGCTGCAGAGGCACCTGGGGAGCCCCGCAGGGTTCCAGGGGAGGAAGGCAATGGGTGGCCCCCCCAGCACCCTGTTACAACAGCCCTTGGGATACAGAGGCCAGGGGAGCCCCCACACCCTGGTCCCCATCCTGGCTGCTCTGGTTGAAAGCCTGTTCACCAGGCAGGATGTGGCCACCTCTGGAGAACCGGCTGGTTAGCAGTGCCACACACAGTCACACTTACCGGCCCCTTGTGCATCAGAGCCATCTCGGTGGGCTGGTAGACGCTGGTCAGGAGCTGCCCGTTGTAGCCACTGTATGGGGACACTGGCTTCTTGGCTGCAAAGAGACGGGGATGGTGAAAATGGGGGTTCACAGAGCCACCCCTACCCCAACCGGGGAGCTGGTCCTCATTAGCAAGTTTAATGAGCTGACTCAGCAGCTGGCTTCTCCCTAGCGTGGCCCCAGGGTTTGCATCGTGGCACTCCCGGGATTCATTATTGCAGGGTCTCTAGGGATGCAGGGTGATGTAGGTGCCACCTGGGAGCACCCACTTTGTCCCATGGGCTGTGGACACCTTTGCTGCTGTCACCCACCAGCTGGGGCAGGTGACACCACTCTGTGTTATTGTAGGGTCTCGCAAGTGCCTGGGGTGCAGGGCTGGGAGCCGAGGGCACCCCACGCCAGGGAGGGAGCACCCTGCACCTGCTGAGCTCAGCCCAAACTGGTAGACCCAGCCCAGCGGGTTTTTGGCAGCCACAACCATGGCAGGCGTTGATGTCGGGCGGGTCGTGGCCAGACGTCTCGCCGCCACCTGCCACCCGGTTCTGCCATGGGGCAAGAGGGTCCCCGGGGAGCCCTAGAGCCTACCGAAGGAGGGCTCGTCCATGGAGAAGGCTTTGTTTTCAACAAACATGCTCTGCGACTTCTGCTCCTTGAGGATGGTCTCGTAGCCCACCCCACGTGTGGGGTAGATGTCATCCTCAAAGGCCTGTTCATGGTCCTGCCGTGTCATGTGCGTCACCTCGGGGATGATGTAGAGGAGGAGGAAGGCGTAGGCGTTGGAGACCAGCGCGATGGCCAACGTGGGGTCATCCCAGCTGGGCTTCTCGCCTGCGCGCTCGTTCCCATAGAGGTACATGGCCATCCACGCCACCCAGATGGCCATGGAAACGCCAGTGGTGGCCAGGATGAAGGCGCTATGCTTGCGCCAGTGGCCATAGTGGCCGCAGAGGGCTGGCCAGGCAGTGCCAAAGGCAGCCACCAGCAGGAACATGACGTAGATGAGTGCCATGACGAAGTCAACATCCGCCAGTTGGCAAGGGTCCAGGGAGCCACCCTCCCGCCGCACCACTGTGATGATGAGCCACTCAGCGTTGATGATGACCTCCACCAAGGTGAGGAGCAGGGCCACTGCCAGCGTTACCCAGCCCCGTGGGCCCTGGTTCCTCCGTGACAAGAAGTTGAGAGCCACGGCGTGCGCAAACAGGCAGGAGAAGCAGATGCCGAAGAGGACACCAAAGAGGAAGCGGCGAGAGGTGCAGGTGGAGAAATCTGGTCCCACGATGAAGTCAAATGTCAGGCAGAAGAGCCCAAAGGTGCCCAGAAGAAAGAAGACCTGCGTGGCCACTAAGCTTTTCTTCTGAGAGTCTTGCACAAAGGGCAGGCTGGCCACCAGGACGATGGTGAGCACAAAGCTGGTCACCACACCGAGACTGGCCACGGCCTCCACCACGATGCCCCAGGCTGCTGAGAGGTCACAGAGGTTGTAGTAGAGGGAGGAGAGGTCCTTGCCGCAGCCAGGGGGAGGGGTGGTCTGGCCACCAGCCATGGGGAGCAGGGCCAGCAGCACGCAGGTGGCCACCAGTGGCACCGCCGCAGCACCCATCCTGCACTGCGGTGCGGGTGCCGAGCGGGGCATCCAGGGACCCTGTGGGACAGAGGGATGTTAGGAAGTGGGAACTGGGGCTGCAGCCCAGCTTCTGGTGCTGTCTGTGCCATCTCCAGTGCTTGGAGCATCTCTGGTGCACTCCCACTGCGCATCCCTTCTGCTGGGCCATGGCAAGCGATCGGGTCCCAGTGAGCCCCGTCTGCACCAGCACAGCTGAGCCCACCCCACCATGGTCCAGAGCAGCCCCAGGTGGGACCGGGCAGACACGCGTACCCCATCAGCTCCTTGCCAGGAGGATGGAGGCAGCTAGGGGTGCTCGACCCACTCTGTGCCCCACACATTCCCCCCTGACATGGGATTTCCCTGAGTGCCACCGGCTCAGGGGCTGTGCCCATCCCTTCCTCTGGTGCCTGGAGCGGGCAGCACCGTGCCCGCTGATTCCTCTGGGAACACCAAACACAGGCCTGAGCTGGACAGCAGAGGTAACACTTGGGGACAGGGCTGTCCCCTCGGCTCGTCCCTGCATGCCAGCGTGTTCCCCTTTCCACTTCTCTTGCCCCACTTCCCTCTTGTGGCTCTGGGCACTGACCCACTGCAGGTCCCGTGTCCGGCACTGCCAGACACTGGCACGCAGGCAGCCGCAGCCTGGCACGGCACGGGCATGGCACGTCATGGGGGTCCCTATCTCCACCTCTGTGGCTCTGGGGAGCGCGGGGAGGGCATGGGGAAAAAAGGAGGCAGTGAGAAAGGTGCTGCCCCTTTGCTGGGGGAGCAGAATGGGGCAGAAGCCCTCCAGCAAGGTGACCCCAGGTGTGATGGGAGCGCTGCCTCGAGCTGGCACCCTCCTTGAGCAGCACCGGGTGATGGAGGGGAAGCCGCCCCTGCCCCATTCCACCCCTCACAACCCCCAGGTGCGGATGCGGGGCTAGGATGGAGTCAGGGACCCTTGGCACTGCCCCTACCTCCCGTCCCAGCCACTTCTCTTGCCCCTCTGGTCCCCCGTGCCCCCAGGCCTGTTCTCCGCATCCCCGGCTCGATTCCTCCGCCCCCCCATCCCGGTTCCCTGCATCCTGACCCGGTCCCCTCACACCCCCATCCCAGTCCCCCCACTCTCAGCTCTGTCCCCCCCCGCGAGCTCAGGCCCCCCGCATCCCCGGTCCCATTCCCCCTCCCCCCTAGCCCGGTTCCCCCCGCCCAGGCTCGGCTCCCCCGCACCCTCATCCCGGTTTCCCGCACCCCCGTCCCGGTCCCCCCCGCGCTAGCCCTGTTCCCCCGCAACCTCGGCTCGGTTCCCTCGGACCCCCGTCCTCTTCCCTGCTCGGATCCGTTCCTCCCGCACTCCCAGCCCAGTTCTCCCGCACCCCCGGTTCCCGGTGCTCCTCCCCGGTACCGACCCCCAAACTTGGCCAGAGCCGCCCCCAACTCCCGAGCCAGGCGACCCCGGGCGGGTTCCGGTTTCCAGTCCCCTCCAGCCCCGCTCACCGGCTCCCGCGCCCGGTGCCCGGTGCCGCCGCGCCGGGAGAGCCCCGGTCCCGCCGCCCCGTGCGCGCCTGCCCGGCCCGGCCCCTCCCCGAGGTGCGGCTCTGCCCGGGGAGCGCCTGGCCGGGACCTGCCGGGGGGGGGTACCGAGCGCGGAAGGGGGGCACCGAGCCGGGGGAGGGCACCGGGGCGGGGGGGGCACCGAGCCGGGACCTGCCCGGGGAGGGGGAGGGCACGGAACAAGGCGGGGGAGGGGGGGGGGGCACCGGGACGGGGAGGGGGCCACCGAGTCGGGACCTGCCCGGGAAGAGGAGGGCACCAACTTGGGAGGGGGTCCCGCATCAGGAGGGGGGATGGAGCTGGGCTGGGGTCCCACAGCTGGTGGGGGGTCTTGCAGCAGGCATGGGGACCTGCCCCGGGGCTGGGGGTGGTGGGAGCGGGGGCAAAGCCCTGGCTGGTGGGGCAGACCCGGGGACATGGGCACGAGAGTCCACCTGGCCATCAGTGGGATGAGTGTGTGGGGTCTCAGCCCAGAGCAGCTGGGCCAGCCCGGCCACGCTGAGCCCAGGACATGGGGAGAGACCCTCAGGGGACAAGAGAGAGACCCTCAAGGGCCGAAGGAGAGACCCTCAGGGAACAAAAAAGACCCCTCAGGGGCCAAGGGGCAGACCCTCAGGGGACAAAGGAGACCCCTCAGGGGACAAGGGAGAGACCCTCAGGGGCCACGGGGCAGACCCTCAGGGGACAAAGGAGACCCCTCAGGGGACAAGGGACAGAGCATCACCCGCATGGAGCCCTGTGCCCGATCCCTGTGCCAGCAGGTGGGTTCCGGGGTGAAAGCCGGGAGTGGGGCTCTGCGGGTGGCCCCCCTGATAACAACACACCGGCTCCTGGCGGGAGCCCCGAGGCACAGGCCTGGAGGGGCCTCCCGGAGGAATGTCAGCTGACGGATAAAGCCCTTGGCAGGGTGGCAGAGCCCCAGGAAAGCCCTCTCTGCACAGAACTGGGGGCAGTGGATGAGGCTCGGTGGTCCCTGTGCCAGCACCCCAGGAGTGGCCATGGGCACCCTGCGGTCACCCTATCCCTAAGGAAGAGCCCCTGGAGGCTCTGGGTGCTTTGGGAGACCCCGGGGCCCTGGGAAGGCTTCCAGGCAGGCACAGCTATTTTGGGAGGGTGAAGCAAGAGGGTGAAGGATGCAGACCAAAGTTCAAGGTGCTTCTGGGCAGGTCCTCACCCAGCCTGGGCCGGGATGAAAACAAACCAAGGAGAAAGGGAAGCAGAACCGGAGCCAGCAGCATCCACGGCGTGAGGATTGGCACCCGCCGGAGCCGAAAGGGAGGAGACAGCGTGTCTGGGCTGAGTGCTGCACCGTCTGCTGCAGTCTCTCCTGGCCTTCATCTTTCTAAAGAGCGTTTGGCTTCAGGATGGTGTTTGGGGTAGGATTGAATGGTGTTTGAGGAAGGATTGTCCCTCCCTGCTGGGACACGTGCATGTGTGAGAGCCCTCATAGAATCATCTGGTTGGAAAAGTCCTCTGAGATCATGGAGTCCAACCGTACCTGTCCACTACTGAATCAGATCCCTGAGAAACTAGTCTGCCCGTCTTTCTAAAACCTCCAGGGATGGTGACTCCACCACCTCCCTGGCAGCCTCTGCCACTGCCTGAGAACCCTTTCAGTGAAGAAATTTTTCCTGATGTCCAATCTGAACCTCCCCTGGCACAACTTGAGGCCATTTCCTCTTGTCCCATCACCTGTCACTTGGAAGAAGAGATCAACACTCACCTCACCACAACCTCCTTTCAGGCAGTTGTAGACAGTGATGAGGTCTCCCCTCAGCCTCCTCTTCTCTAGGCTGAACAACCCCAGTTCCCTCAGCTGCTCCTTGTAGGACTTGTTCTCCAGCTCCTCCCCAGCTCCGTTCCCTTCTCTGGGTGCGCTCCAGCCCCTCAGTGTCTGGGGGGGCAGCAGCGGTCCCAGCCTGCTGTAAGCGGGGACGAAGTTCTTGCCAAATTCTACCCTTGCCAACCATGTCCAGTGGCTCCTCCAGCCCTGGCAAAGGAGTGAGGGACCCAAAACCCAGGATTCAAGGTGTGGCCCCACCTGTGCTGAGTCCAGGGGCTCAATCACTGCCCTGGTCCTGCTGAACATGCTGTTTCTTGCATGGGTGCCAGAGCTTCTTGTGCCTCAGTTTCCCCAAGGATTTGGGGTGCAGGGTCTGTGGTAGTCCCTGCTCTCCAGAAAAGGCTCAATGGATAACCAGTGGGGGGCCAGCTGCCCTGCCACCCCCACGCCAACCCACGCTCTGGAGAGGCCAAGCTGCACACGGCTTCCTGCCGGCTCCTTCCTTCCGCCGGCGGCTTTCCCATCTGCTGACTCAGCAGGAGGCCCCCCCAGCGACCCCCACACCCGCCATGGGGCCACCAGCAGGCGTCCGTCCTGCGGAGGCTGCCGGGCACAGCTTTCACCCTTGCATGCCCCCTCCATGGTAGGTGATTTCCTTTCCCCCTTCCCATGGAGACCCTCCCAGCCTTCCAGCCCTTGCTGTGCACCCCTGGTGTTTTTGTTGGTCCTACAGCAACACCCCACTGGGGAGGCGGCTGCGGGGTAGGTTGGGTGTGATGCCAACCATGTGCTGGCTGCCTTGCAGGGACAAAGCGTGGGCTGCGAGGAACTGGCTGCCCTTGCTTCCCCTCCTGGGGCAGCTGGCACCTGGCACAGCCCTTTTGGCAAGAACAGAGCCCAATCCCATCACCCTGGTTGCCCCAGGTGGGCTGGGGACAATGGTTCCCATGGTGGGAGTGGGCACAACCACCGTGGTGAGGGGCTGGGATCTGGGCCAGGCTTCCCCGCCAGCTCGCTCCAAAAAACATCGGTACACCAGACGCATTTTTTCCAGGCTTACCTTCCCTATGGAGCCACAGGGTCGGGCGGCTGGCGTGGTTGGCACGGCTGGCGTGGTTGGCACGGTTGGCACGGTGGCACAACTCACTGGGCCCCGGCTCTGTAGCAACTCCAGCTCAGCCAGCTGTACCTGCTCACCTCGGGGAGGCAAGAGCCGTACCTGGAGCCAGAGGGGTCCAGCTCGCCTTCCCAGCAGCCTCCCCACCGCCTGAGCCAGAGCTGGGGAGCTGTTTTCCACGCAAGCCGGTTTTGTCCAGAGCGGAGCCCCTCGCCGCCGGCGGACGCGGTCAGCACATTTCCACCTCCTTCTCCAAGTAAATAAGCACCGGTTGGCGAGGGGGGGCCAGCAGCGGTCCCAGCCTGCCGCAAGCGGGGATGAAGCTCTTGCCAAATTCTACCCTTGCCAACCAGGCCCAGTGGCCCCTCCAGCCCTGGCAAAGGGCCCCGAGGTGGGATCTAGCCCTGGACCCCCCCTGCGATGGGTGCCCGCTGGGTGGGAGGTGCTGGCTGGGTTAATATCTAATCTCTTCCCGGTCCGTCTCTTTTCACATGGCAGAATTAATGGAGCGAGCGTCTCCCAGGTACCACCCACGCTACCAGGTCAAGGTTTAACCCTGTCACCAGGAGCACGGGCAGAGCTGGATTCTGCCCGATGTAAAGCAGAACCGCCAGTGGGGTTTTCCCATGCTGTGGGGCACCAGTGGGTTTGTGCCAATGTGGGTCAGCCCCACATTCCAGGGGGCCAGAATTCATCCCACAAATACAGGGACAAACTGCACCTGCTCCCATCCTGATGGGCAAGGGGGAACATGATGGGCAGGGGGGCAATGCGTACCCTGCCAGGGGCACCCCAAATTCCCTGTGGACCTTGCCCCCTAGGGCACCCCATGGCATTGTCCTGCCCTGTCTCAGGAATTAGAGCAGAAAGGCTGCTCTGTTTGGGGGGGATTAAGCTAAGGACCTTATGGGGGAATTAGGGTGGGGAGTGGGACAGGCAAGGCTGGTATGGAGGAGCAGGGGGCGGTGCCAGGGGTGCCAGCTCCCTGCTCCCAGGCGGTGCCAGCTCCAGAGGGTGTCCTGTCTCTGCCCTCTGGTGGCAGCCGGGGCCAGGCAGGCTGGTACAGCACAGCTGCTCACCCAGTGTTGTGCCAGCATGGTGCTGGTATAAACGAGAGGGCAGCACTGGTGCTGGGTGTGCTCGATGCAGAGAGGCATCATGCCCCGTCCCCCCCCCCCCCCCCCCCGCCCTTGCAGCCTGTGGGAGATGCTGCAGCCTTGTGTTGGGATGCACCTGGGGTGACCAAGGCTCACCCAGAGTGTCCCTGGTGGGATAACAGGTGGGAGATGGCTCTGACACCCAGAGCTGCGGTCCTACTGTGTGCCCAGGACCTGCTGTGTGCCCAGGACCTGCTGTGTGCCCAGGACCCCAGCCCCACCCTGGCAGGGCTGAGAGCTCAGGGCCAGGCAAAGGGACCCCATGGCTGGAGGGGCTGGTGCAGGGCGTCCCCATTCTGGCAATTCACAGGGAGACAGATCTTCTTTCCCAGTGCGGCAGTTTATGGAAGTTTATCCCACTGGCACCCAGGAGCTGCTCCCATCCCTTCACCGCGGGGCAGCCGTGCCCACTGGGTATCCTGAGACCTTTGGTGCATCAGTTCAGGGTGGGCTGGAACTGACGCAGCAGAGCAGCCAAGAGCATCATCGCTCTCACTGGCCACGGGAGCCCCACAAACCCCATGGCCACGGAGCTGGAGAGGAGCCTGGTCTGAGGGGGCACACGCAGAGTGAGGCAGCAGCTCCCAATGCCAAGCTCAGACACGTCCTTGCTGCCCCGTGGCCGAGTTTCTTGGGAACACAGCGCATCCCGAAGGGCTGAGCGCAGTGCCACCACGCAGGGCACCCCGATGGCCCCGAACGAGCACAACCAGGTGGCTGGACAGCCCCCCTCCTCTTGCCATCACCACCAGCACCATGTTAACCCCCAGCTCTGTGGAAAGTGGGCACCACGGGGGCAGCGTCGCTAGGTCAGAGTCTCGCCGTGTCCCGGGGCAATGCATGGGGCTGGGGGAGCACTGGGACCCCCAGCCAAGTGCCACCCTGGCTGGCAGCAGCCCCAGCTCAGAGGGCCGTGCTGGCCAGCAGCTCCAGTGGTTTCAGGGCTGGGGTTGAGAAGCGGCTGCTGCCAGGCTGGGGGCCGTGCCGGAGGTGGGCCCGGAGCACCTCGCCCACCGTGCAGCGGAAAGTCTGGCTGACGAAGCAGTAGAGGAAGAAGTTGAGGGTGGTGTTGAGCATGGCCACCATGTTGGCGATGTCCAAGGCCAAGTGCATGCGCCAGTCCCTCTTCACTGACGCCACGTAGAGGTGGCAGATCATGACGATGGTTCGGGGAGCCCAGAGGACAGTGAAGACGGTGGTGATGGCCAGAAGGAGGGCTGTGGTCTTGCTCAGGCGAGGCTGGCCACCCCCTGAGCATCTCCGCCGCTTCAGCTTGCAGATGATGATGGAGTTGGTGGCGAGGAAGATGCTGCAGGGCAAGAAGTAGATGGTGATGCAGTGCACCCACTTGAGCACTGTGTCCAGGGTGGTGGGGGGGTCGGCATCACGCCACACATCCAGCCACCAGTAGAAGGGGATTCCTGTGACCAGAGCCACAGCAAAGACAGCTGCGATGATCTTGCGGGTGCGCTGGGGGTAGGAGATGGCGCGGTACCGCAATGGGTGGCAGAGGGCCACGTAGCGGTCCACGGTCAACAGGACAGTGACCCAGATGGAGGCATGGTTGGCTGTGAACTCCAGCACGTTGACGGTGTGGATGAAGGCGCTTGGCACTGCCCGGGCCAGGATGGCCGTCTGCAGGATGAAGCCCACAAAGATGATGAAGACCTGGGTGAGGATGTCAGAGGTGGTCAAGGCCAGCAGGTACCAGTACGATGACTTCTTGGTCCTCGTTGCCAGGTGGGACAGGGCCATGGCAGTCAGGACATTCACTGGAGGGAGGGGAGTGATGTGCTCTGGTGAGATCCTGGGGCTCACAGCTTCCCCTGGCAGCACCAAGGGCTGCCCAGGCTCTCCCAGGGTCACAGAACGAGTGGCCCCAGGCCCTGGATGGCATGGGGAGCTATAAATATCACGGTGTGGTGAGGATTTGCTGAGCTGATTAATCTCTTCTGTGTGTCAGCCCAAGCGACACAAATACCATCTGTCCCTGCTGTTGCAGCACCTGCCATGTGGAGCTGGGCTTTACAGCCAGGCTCTGCAGCTGGGACCAGTCCTGGGGAGCAGGTTGGTTCCTCCACACTTGAGGACTCTCAACCTGAGTTGGAAGGGACCCACAAAGATCATCAAGTCCAAATCCTGTCCCTGCATAAGACACCCCAACATTGGCTGAGGGCACGGGCCAAATGAGTCTTGAATATTGTCACGCTTGGTGCCGTGACTGCTTCCCCTGGGAGCTGATCCAGTGCTCCACCACCCTCTGGGTGAAGAACCTTTTCCTGATGTCCAACCTAACCTTCCCCTGGCATCTTCCTGCCATTCCCTCGGGACCTGAGAGAAGAGCTCAGTGCCTGCTCCTCCTCCTCCCCTTGTGAGGAGACAGTAGATGGCTTTGAGGTTCCCCCTAGCCTCCTCTTCTCCAGACTGGACAGACCAAGTGACTTCAGCCTCTCCTCATACGATTTCTCCTCCAGACTCTTCACCAATTTTGTGGCCTCCTCTGGACACACTCCAGTAGTTTGATGTCCTTTTTATATTGTGGCACCCAAAACTGAACGTGATATTCGAGGTGGGGCCGCGCCAGTGCAGAACAGAGCGGGACCATCACCTCCCTCTCCTCTGCATCCCCAAAAGCCCCGGGGTTGGGATGGGAGCTGAGGGTTTGCTGGCAGCCGAGGGCACAGGCTGGGCTGAGGGTGCACAGCTCAGATGAGACAGGATGGGTGCTGACCCCCCCCCAACCTCCCAGTTTCCAGGCAGCCCCCTCACCTGGCAGCCCCAGCCCCAGCAGGACACTGTAATACACGATGGGGAAGACGCCGACCATACAGGGTGACCGCTCCGGCTCCGGCTGTGTCACCTCACCAGCCGACACCACCACCGTGCTGTTGGGCATCAGGACCATCGCCTTCCGCTTCGGACTGGCTGCAAAGGCAGAGAGGGAGCATCAGGGGACTCTGGGATGCAGTGGCACCTGGGCAGGGGCTCAGCTGGGACATGACGTGGGGGCTCAGGGTGTGTTGGCTCTCATAGGGGCGCAACATCTGCCTCCACATCTCCTTGCTATGGCACATTTGTGAGCTGCTTGTTGTCCATGGATGCTGCAGGGCAAGGGACCCAGGATCCAGCCCCCTTGGAGGTTCTCAGGTGACGGTCCCCATCCCAACAGCACAGGGTGGCCCTGCTGCTGGAGATGCCCCCTGGCCCTGTTTATCACCTTGAAATAAAAATGGATTAAAACACCACGTTCTTGGGTTGCTGCTGGGGCAGTGAGAGCCTGGCTGCCTGCCCAGGCTGGGTGCTACCCACCAGGACACAGCGCTGGGTGGGGAGGACGCAGAGGTACCAGAAGAGAGTCCCAGAGAGGGGGGGGTCCCAGCAGTGTCAGGGGGGGATTCCAGTGGTGCCAAGGTGGGTGACTAGCCCCAGGGTGCCACCTGGGCCCTTTGCCAGCTCCTCAGGCAGGCCGGCATGAGGCAGTGGGGTGAAGGAGACTGGCACCATCCGTGCCCCCATCCCTGCCCCCATCCCTTCCAGCATCCCGGATCGGCCCCTCCATTCATGAACCCATGCGGCACCACCCCCTTCCGCGCTCTGTACTCCTATTGGCCAGAGGGGCCCAGGCCTTATCCAATCAGAGAGGCCTTCTAGCGGAATGGGGACGTGGTGTCAAATACCTGGGTGCCGCGTTCTGATTGGTCAGAATCCTTCCCATCATCTGCATCGCACCAGGGGGACCGCGACCCCCCGCTCCGAGTGCCAGGGGGTGTGTGTCCTGAGCCCGGGGAGGGGTGCGGGGGGGGGTGTGTGGGGTTCCTGAGTGCAGGGGGGCGGGGGGGGTACGGGGCGCCGAGAGGGTGCTGAGCCCAAGGATGGGAGTGCAGGGGGGATCCTGAGCCTGTGGAGAAATGCGGGGGGAGGGGTGTCGTGAGCTCGAGGAGGGGTGCTGGAGGGGTCCTAAGGCTGGGAGGGAGATGCGGGGGTTTGTTCGTGTCCCCGGAGTGCTTGTGTGTGTGGAGGGGGTCCTGGGCCCAAGGGTGGGAGGTGCGGGGTGCAGGGGAAGTCCTGAGACCGTGGAAGGGTGCAGGGAGGGTCTTGAGCCCAGGGAGGGGTGAGGGGTGCAGGGGTGAGGTCCCCGAGCCCAGGAAGAGTGCGAGGTTCTGAGCCCAGGGATGGGGGATGCGGGAGGGTCCTGAGCCTGTAGAAGGGTGCAGGAGGAGGTCATGAGCCCAGGAGGGGTGCGGGGGGGCTCCTGAGGCCAGGAGGGGGATGCAAAGAGGGGGTCCTAAGCGCAGGAGGGCGGGGGCATAGGGGGTATGGAGGGGGTCCTGAGCGCAGGGATGGGGGTGGTGCGGGGTGCCGGGGGGGATCCTGAGTCCCAGGGAGGCGTACTGGGCACCGCTCCGGTCCCAGTCCCACTCTGGCCCCGTAGGAGCCCTAAACTGGACCAGTTCCAGCCACTGCAAATCCCAGACGGCTCTTGGGCCGTGGGGTGGGGGGCGGGTAGGCACGTCTACCCCTGCTGATTATCCTGTTCCGGTCTCCCCCAGCAATGGATCTGCTTTTCCAGGCCCTTCGAGCTATGGATCTGCCCCCCTCAGCCGTGCCCGGGGTGTGGAGGGCACCGGGGGCTCGGGGTGGGGGTGGGGGGTCGGGTTCGGCTCTGTGGAACCAGGGATGCTGAGCAGAGCTGAGGGCTGGGGGGAGCGGGGGCAGATGCGCAGGGGGAGGCCAATTAACTGCTAATTACGTCTGGCTAATCAGCAGGGGCAAGTCCAGTCCCTTCACGTCCCTAAGCGAGCTGGAGCATCTATCTATCCCTGCAGCTGCGGCGGGGATGAATTAACCCTTTCCCAGCCGGACCCCGAGTGGTCTTCAAGGTTGTGGATCTCCCCCCGGTTCCCCTTTTGTCCCCTCCCTCCTCCCCGGGTCCCGCTCCCCAGGCCATGCGGGAGGTGGGCTCTCACCTCGGTGGCCCCTGTGCCAGGCGTGCGGTATCCCCTGGGCCCGGGAAGCCACCTGTGCCCGTGTCCCCACTGGTGGCTGTGTCTCCGCTGATGGCCGTATCCTTGTCCCCTCTGGTGCCCGTGTCCTTGCTGGTGGCTGTATCCCCACCAGTAGCCGTGTCCTTGCTGGTGGCTGTGTTGCTTCCCGTGGTTGTGTCCTTGCTGGTTGCTGTGTCCCCTCCAGCACCCTCAGCATGTCACAGCCTCCCGTGACTTGAGCGAGGGACGCGGGGCGGAGGGAGAACAGTGTGGGCAGAGCCGCAGGCTGGGCTAGCGGGGCAGGAGGATGTACCCAGGTGCTCCTGTGGGGGCCAGGGATGGGGTCCCCTGGGACCCTCTGCGAGCCCTGAGTGACTGTGGCAGAGCTCATTCCACCCCAGAGCGATAAGGATGGTGGTCTGGGTGCCTGGGGACAGCTTGCCCCCCCCCCCCATACACAAAGGCAAGTGCCAACATGCCAGGGCACATCATTCCTGTGCCCGAACCCCCAGCTCCCCTCCTTTGGGTGCTGAAGCCCTGGTTTCTCCTGGGTTTGCTCTGCACACCCTGAGGTGGCCAGGTCTGGGCAGAGGTGGGTGAGGGCTGCCCAAGCCTGGTTGGGTGCTGGGACTGGCACATGTTCTCAGGCAGCCACTTCTGGGGTCTCGCGGGAGTAGATGTGCGTGCGTGCGTGCGTGTGTGTGTGTGTGTTCGTGCATCCAGGTGTTCCTTCTGGGCTTTGCTCTGTGCCTGTGTGCCCACCAAGTGCAAGCCCCCATGGGCAGAGGGCACGCTGGTGGCCCACGCCACAAGGAAAGCCTGCCTGTGCCTCAGTTTCCCCAGCAGCACAAGAAGCTGTGGGGAGACTGATGTCCCCTGCCTGATCCTGGGGGGCCCATAGCCCCCTAACTCCCACCCCTTCCAATGCCTCCCAGCCTGTGAGGGTGATGCCCTGTGCACGGGTTGCTATGGTGAGGCAGCCTTCCACCACCTGGGCTGCAGTTACTGCTCTCTCCATCTCACAGGCGCTGCGGGATGGATGCTGTTTGCCTCCTGGTGACCGCCAGCACTGTCCAATGTGTCCCCCTCATGGACTGTGCCCTCTGCCCCATGGCCGGCTGATGCCCCCACAGGGTACGCGAGGGTCCCTGGCACTGTGCTGGCGGCTCACCAGGTGCACGCTCCTGGCACCGTTTTATGGGCCGGTGGTTAAATGAGGCATTGGTGGATGCGGTGAGCCATTAACTGGCTGTGCGATGGAGGGGGGCCCATGTCCCCCAGCCAGCCTGTGCCCCTCTGCAATGCAGGAGTGCCCGTCCTGGCTCTGTGCTCCATTTGTACTGCGCTCCTGAGGCTCTCCTGCCCTGTGGGGCCATGGAATTCTGGTCCCAGCTCCACTCTGGACATGGCATTGCCTGCTTGTCCCTGCGAGGAGCTGCAGAGCCACGGGAGTGTGGCACAGTGATGGCCAGGCAGCTTGTCTGGGCATGGCCCAGATGGATGATCGCCCCTCCTGGGAGCTACAGCAACATCTGCCCACGCTCAACATCTGGAGACGCTATCTAAGCCTGATCTCCTCGCTCGCCCCCCCGGGAGGCGGCTGTGCTCAGGGATATGGATTCTTGGCCCCGCAGCCCCATCCTCCTCAGGGATGTGGGTGCTTTGGCTCCAGCTTCCACGTGAGCCCAAAGCAAACCTGTCCCCACAAGCCCTCAGCAGCATGAAAGCAACCCCTGGCTGTGCCCCTGGCACTAAGCGGCACCGTGCCAGGGCTGGGCAAGCTGGTGTGAAGGGGCAGATGGGCTGAGCATCCCCAGTGCCAAGCACAGAGACCTGGCCACCACCACCCTACTGATGGCCACCTTCACACCATGAACCACACGATCCTCACCCTGCCAGCTATCCATGGCACGGCATCCATCCCACTGCAGGGTGCTGGTGCTGCCAGTGCCGGCCCTGGCACCGCATCCCGCTGTGGGTCCTGGTGAGGGACCAGAGCATGAAATGGGTGCCAGCCACGTGCCGCTGTCACCTTTCAACACTGCAGGCACTGGCACTAATCCCATCAGCCCAGACACTCAGTAACTGGGAACCAGCTAATATTTCCCCTTGGCTCTGGCACTGCCATGTGCTGAGGGTCACAACATCTCCCCAGTGGCCCCAAGCTGAATGCAGTGCTGGCAACTTCCACCCAGGGACCACCAAGCTGTAGGGCAGCGGAGATCTTGCCTGGCATGGCAGCCCCCTGCCACCTTCACAGGGAGCCCGGGCAGTGGGTAAGGGGCTGCTGTCATCTGTCCCCTCAGCTGTGTCCCAACTGAGGTCTCAGTCCTGACTCCCCACCTCACGGTGCTACTGGGGCCAAAAGTGGGGTGCAGACCCTCCCCAACCCTACCCCATTTGCTCGGATTGTGGCAGTGAATGCACCCACACACAGAGGTGCCCTTGTCCCCCAGTGGGTTGGGGGCACCCAGCATCACCCCCAGTCCTGTGCCTGAACGACACTGGCCCCTGCATGGCACCAGGGGGAACAAATGCCACCTTGACCCCATTGCAAAGCCCCACAGGAACCATGGGGGTGGGCGAGGTGCCAGCGGAGGCCAGGACAGGGCACTCGAATGGTGCAGGCAGCCTCTTGGCTGCAAAGGCTGGGAAAAAGGCAGGCGGTTGGTGCCGGCAGCCCGGATGCCATGGTGATGGGCTGCTGCCGGCATGAATACCCATGAGCTGGGGAAAGCGGGGAGGCCACGCCGAGCTGTGCCCTGAATGCAAAGCCCCAGTGCTGCATCCCGGAGGGCTGGTGGCACAAAGGGCTGCGGCCATGCATGGGGCTACGGGACAGCACGGCATCGCTTGGTGGCAGTGGGAGCAGGTGGCAAACGGAGATGTCCCCATGCTCACTGGGGCACATGATAACGCCAGCCCGGGGTGTGGGGCTGGGGTCCAGGGTCAGGGTGGGATGGATGGGGGCTGGAAGCCGTTCCCTTGGTAACAGCCGGTCCTAGTTTCCACCAATCGATGTGGCGGTGCGGGCGCGCGGGTTGGGAGGGCTCGTGGCCTACATAAGCGCCAGGCGGGCACCGCACGCCCGTGCTGCGCCGACACCCGGCAGATGCGCTTGCGAAGCCATGACCAGGCTGACGGGCACTCGGCCCGTGGCCGCCCGCCGCTGGGTCTCTGCTGCCACTGCCTTCCTCCTTCTCCTCCTCACCGTGCAAGCCGGTAAGGGTGACTGTGGCGGGGGGAAGCCTGGAGGGGCTCCTGTGCCGTGGGTCCTGCTGCCCTTGATGGGTGCCAGGGTGGGGCTGAGCCGCAGCGTGGGTACCTGGTGATGCTGGAGATGCTGAGTGTGGGTCTCCAGCAGCCATCCCAGAGCCTGGGGAGGGATGGATGTGGCTCCTGGAGGTGCTGTGCCCCATGGCCGTGCCCCATGGCACCCGGGAGGTGCCAGTGGCAAGAGCTGAGCTGTGCTCCCCACTGCCCAGGGAAGGCTTGGTGCCGCAGGCAGAGATGTCCAGCACTGTGGGGTGGGGGATTCTTGATCCCCTTTCCCATCCCTGCTCAGAAGGACTCAAACCAGCGCTGGGAAGGGTAATCTGCCTCCTCAGCAGTCAGCAAGATGGGATTTGAGTGCCACGGGGCCAAATTCACCCTAGGGGAAGGATGCTCTGAAGAGGGCTGGGAGTTGTGCCAGGCATGAGGAAGAGCAGGAGAGGGAGGAAGGCTCCCCACACCCGTGGGAGCATGGAGAACGCCGTCTTGGTCTCCATCCCCATTGGAAGCCCAGCATCATGGGGATATGGGCACAGGGAGAGGTCCCTGTGTGTGCCCAAGCCGGGGCCAGGCTGGGCTGCTGGCACACGCAGCCGGAGGAGTGGAGCAAAACTTGGCTGGATGGGAGGGACGATCCAGCATCAGCAAGGAGGCAGGGATTGCACTGGGCTCAGGCATGGCAGCTGCCTGCTCAGTGGCACCGACCCGCAGTGATGCCAGGGCAGATGGTGTCCCACAGGCTGCTCGGACCATGGGGACCCCATCCCTGGGTGTGAGGACAGAGTGTGCCTGACCCCCCGCACCCACCGGCTCTCCTATGTCCTGCGTGTTGGTCCAGGACATGGAATGTCAAGGGCAATGCCCAGAGCTCACTCTGCCCGCAGCAGGGATGGGACCAGGACTGGCAGACCGGGCTGCAAGCCAGTGCTGCCTGGCACAGGGCCATTTCCCAGCACATCCCAGCCTGGGACATGGTGGTCTCACCCCTTCAGCTGCAGAAAAGCAGTTTTTTGGCTCCCAAGGATACAAATGTCCCTGTGTCCCCTTGTCTTCCCTATAGTCCCTTGGCACCAGCCAGCCCTTCGGCACTGGGGGGGAGCGGAAGGAGGATGTGTACAGTCAGGCTTCCCCAGCCCCCCATTAACCACTCATCGCCCCGCAGCTGTGCCCCACTCTTCTGTGTCCCAGCACCCTGGGCTGGTTCTTGGGGTGCAGCACTGGGACGGTCCCATCTCCCCACAGCCCACAAAGCCGATCTTAGCAGCGACGCCACGGCGGCCACCATCAACCACTCGCCAACGCTGCTGCAGAGGCTGCAGGAGCTGCTGCAGAATGGCAACGGCAGCGACTCGGTGCTGCGGGTACGCACGGCCGCCTCCGATGAAGCCAAGGTCTTTCACACTCACCAGCTGCTGCTCAGTCTCCAGAGCGAGGTCTTCGAGAGCCTCCTGCGCAACCAGAGTGTCATCACTCTGCATGAGCCGCCTGAGACTGCTGCGCTCTTTGATAAGTTTATCAGGTGAGTGGGGTTCCCATGGGATGGGGACATCAGGAGGGAAGCAGTTCCTCTGGGGACCAAGGGAATGCCATGGGATGGGGACGCCTGGAGGGATGCAGCCAAGGAGGAAGTATGATCATGGAGACCCCACAAGGATGGGATGCCCAGGGCGATGCAGCTCAGGATGGAGGATGCTTGCTTGAGGACCACATGGACTCCACAGGATCAGAAGCTTGGAGAGATGAAACCAACAAGGGAAGATGCTCCCCTGCAGATGACGCTGGCAGAGCCTTGGGGTGGGGGGTGGATTGGGAAAGGGATTGGGGAACACCAGTGTCACTGCTCCGTGCTCTGCCCCAGGTATCTGTACTGCGGGGGGGTCTCCATCCTGCTGCACCAAGCCATCCCCATGCACCAGCTGGCCAGCAAGTACCGCGTGTGGGGGCTGCAGCGTGGTGTTGCCGACTACATGAAGACCCACCTGGCCAGCGAGTCGAGCCAGGGCCACGTGGTGGGCTGGTACCACTACGCCGTGCGCATCGGGGACACGGCGCTGCAGGAGAGCTGCCTCCAGTTCCTGGCCTGGAACCTCTCGGCCATCCTGGGCAGCACCGAGTGGGGCTCGGTGAGCGTGGAGCTGCTGCTGCTGCTGCTGGAACGCTCGGACCTGGTGCTGCACAGTGAGCTGGAGCTCTACACAGCTGTGGAGGGCTGGCTGAGCCGCCGGCAGCCCGAGGGTCCCGTGGCCGAACGGGTGCTGCGCGCCATCCGCTACCCCATGATTGCACCCAGCCAGCTCTTCCGGCTGCAGGTGCAGTCGCCGGTGCTGGCGCGGCACTACAGCGCAGTGCAGGACCTGCTCTTCCAGGCTTTCCAGTTCCACGCCGCCTCCCCGCTTCACTTCGCCAAGTATTTCGACGTCAACTGCAGCATGTTCCTGCCCCGCAACTACCTCGCGCCCAGCTGGGGTTCCCAGTGGGTCATCAACAACCCGGCGCGGGACGACCGCAGCACCAGCTTCCAGACCCAACTGGGTCCCAGCAGCCACGACGCCGGTAAACGGGTGACCTGGAACGTCCTCTTCTCGCCTCGCTGGCTGCCCGTCAGCCTGCGCCCCGTCTACTCGGACTCAGTGTCGGGCGCCATCCAGCCGGTGCGCATCGAGGATGGTCGCCCCAGGCTTGTCATCACCCCAGCCACGAGCAGCCCCGACTTTGCCGGCGTCAGCTTCCAGAAGACGGTGCTGGTGGGCGTGCGGCAGCAGGGCCGTGTCTTGGTGAAGCACGCTTACAGCTTTCACCAGAGCTCGGACGAGGTCACCGACTTCCTCGTCCACGCTGACCTGCAGAAGCGCGCCTCTGAGTACCTCATCGACAACTCCTTGCACCTCCACATCATCATCAAGCCCATCTACCACTCCCTCATCAAGGTGAAGAAGTAATTAGGCAGACCTGGGTCCTGCAGCCAGACTGGTCCCAGCCCCACGGTGACGGGGCTCGCACTTGGCCCTCCTGCTCATAGGTAGATGGAGGTCTCCGTGCCACCCACCCTTCCCTGATTGTCTCACTGCCATGTCCCATCCCCATCGTTGTCCCTAGGTGCCTATGGGGAGCTGGGGATGAGGGACACTGGGAACCCCCCAGCCTCATGTGGCTGGAGCAGGGGGAGAAATGTGCAGCCCTCAGCTGTGGGTACAGCCCCGTCTTGGGGTCACAAACCCCAAGGGGCGAGAAGATGGGGACAGGAACAGCCCAGCGTTCCTGTGACGCCACCCCTGTGGCACTGGGGTCCCTCTGTGCCAGGCAGTGAGGCTGCAGCACTGGGTCTGGCTGCTGGCATGGGTAACCTGGCAGCAGCACCATGGGGCTCAGCGGTGAGCCAGGTGCATGCCCGGGCTGCGGTGGGGGATTTGGCTGCCTGCCTTGGCACAGGAGGCTTGAGGGGCACCATCCCCACTCCCGGCAGCAGCTGCCCTGTTCCTGCCAGGGCCCCGCCACCTCCCTTCCTAATAAAAGCAGAAAATGAGCACTGGGAGTGTGTGGGTGTCTTTGGAGGGATCCCCATCCTTGGGGATGGGCAAGGGCACATCAGGCTGTGCAGAGCAGTCACACCGCTCCCTGGTTCAGCACATCTCCTTTTAATATAACCCCTCAGAAGGACAAATGTCCACCCAGATGCTTTGCACCAGGTGGTCCCATCGGTGCCCGATGGCGCTGGAAGGATGGATGAATCCCTTGGGTGCTGAGCACCCACAGAGACCCTTCCCAGAGCAGCCACATGCTCCAGCTGGGGGCTGCCTGGCGTGGCTGTGTCCCCTCCTGGGGACTTGGGTCTCTGCCTTGGGGTGGGTTTGGCATAGGGAGAGCTGACCCCTGCTCCTGACCCCCAGCTGGGTTGGCACTGTGGGGCTGCATGGGGTGCTCTGGGCAGCCCTCAGCACAGGGGGTGCTGGCAGCACAGGTGCTCAGCCCGCTGGCTTGGCACAGGATCTGGTCCCCCTCTGCCAAGGCTCTCGGCTCGGTACCAGTGACTCCTTCCATCCTTGCTGGAGGCCCTGGCACCTTTCCTGGTGACGCAGCTGTGCCGTGGGCACTGGCCCTTCCAGGGTCTGGTGGGGAGCTGGAGGGGGACAGGGAAAGACAGGACCCCAGCATCTGGGGAAGGGGCACATGGGCAGCAGCCATGGGTGGAGGGCTGGGGCATGGGGAGAGGGCTGGGGGCTCACCTGGCAGCTGGCCGTACAAGGGCCGTGCTCTGGGCAGGGACCTGGGGGGTGGCTGGGTGCTGGCTGCCTGCACCCCATGCTCGGAGCAGCTCTGCAGCGCGTTGGACCATGGTGGGGGGACCCTGGGGGCCGCTGGCTGCCGGAGAGAGGGTCCGTGAGCACAGTGCTTTGGGGAGGAACCATGTAGTGCCAGCAGGTGGGACACATGCCTTAGGGTGCTGGCACATTGCTGGTGGCAAAGCAATGGCAAGGGGATCTGGGGGTGCCCTTTCCACTCTGCCCCCCTCCCCAGGGCATGGCTCCACTGGCACAGCTCAAGGGTCCTCACCAGGGTCCCTCTGTGCCCACACCTACCCCACAGCTGGTGACCTCAAAGGACCGTGACCTCCTTGATCTCCTTCTGCCATCCAACACGACCTCTCTCCTGCCCAGTTCCCTGCTGCCCTTCTTGTACACCCGCAGCCAGGTGCCCATGGAGTGGGTTGCCATCCCTGCCAGCCTGTCCTCGCTACCAGCGTGCCACAGCCCGGGGCCACTCCACTCCTCCACAGGCCCCGGTGGGTGCAAGTGGGTGCTCCTTGGGATGTGGGACCAGCGCTGGGTGGCTTTAGCCACGATGCTCTCGGTGCTGCTTGATGTCTCCTGGCACTCTGCAACATGGTGGCACCATCAGTGGGGCACAGTCACCCACTCAGCCCTGCTGGGTGCCCATCTCACCTCTGCCAGCTGCCACCGCTGCCTCTGAACTGGTCCCACTGCCCGCAGAGGAGTTGTGCCAGGTGGTTTGACAAGCCCGTGGTGTGTGCTGCCAGGAGACACAACATCCATAAGCATCCCCACCTTGGGGCTTTGGCACTGTGGGCACGACCATGCTCACCATGCCACAGCCAGGAGGTGGGGTGGGCACCACTGTATTTCCACACTGCTGTGCCTGCAGGGTCTTCTTGAACACAGGAGTTGGGGTGCTGCCAGAGAAGGGACACCCCTTACACTCTGTGGGGCACGTCCAGCCCCAGGCATGCCAGGGGTGATGGGCACCCAGCCATACCTGTCCCCTGTGGGGCACAGGGGTGGGAGGGTGTCCCAGTGGGGCCCCTGCTGTGGAGATATGGGGTGCTCGCAGCTCCGTGTCCCCGTGCTGCCCTGGTCCAAATCTGGCAGGATCTCTCTGCCACTGACCTGTGGGATCTTGGGCAGGGATGTGCCCTGGGCAGGGGACAGGGGGTGAGAAGCCTGCCTGGGGGGTGGGGGTGCCCTGCCACCCTGCCCTACCTCGAGGGTGCTGGTGTCCCCAGGGCCCCCTGTCATGTCCCGCAGGTACATCTTGTACAGCTCCTCCAGCGGCCGCGGCACCGACAGCCGATGGTCTGCCAGCGAGACAGCGGGCTGGTGGGCATCAACCAGCCTGTGCACCGTGCCACACTGGGCTCCGGTGGCAGTGTTGTGGCTATGCCATGTCCCGTTGCAATAACCCAGTGACAATGCAGGGCTCCCAGCTTGACAACACCCAAGAGATCGCTTTGTCATGGCAGAGGTCACGGGAGGGACTGACCAGTGATGAGCTGCCGCTGCTGCTGGATGATGCAGGCGCAGAGGGCACGGTGCCAGTTGAAGCGCTGCGCCACGCTGGCCGGTGGGTGCTGGTGGCCACCCTTGAGCAGGGTATGAGAGTGCGTCTCTGCTGTCTCCAGCTGCAGCTGGTGCAGGCGGCACAGCAGGGCCAGCACCTCCCGCTGCTCCCCTGAGCTGCTCCAATGCTGCAGGGCCCCCTCCAGCCTCTGCATGTGCTGCTGGCTCTGCCGGTTGTGCCAAGCCAGCTCTGCCTGAGGGCACACAGCCGGGTCACCATTGCTGCCCACAGCCAGCATCCCTGCCCATACCCAGCACCCCTGCCATGGGATCAGCATCCCTGCCATGGGATCAGCGTCCCTGCCCATGCCCAGCATCCCTGCCATGGGATCAGCATCCCTGCCCATGCCCAGCAACCCTGCCATGGGATCAGCGTCCCTGCCCATGCCCAGCATCCCTGCCATGGGATCAGCATCCCTGCCATGGGATCAGCGTCCCTGCCCATGCCCAGCATCCCTGCCCATGCCCAGCATCCCTGCCATGGGATCAGCATCCCTGCCCATGCCCATCCCTGCCATGGCACCGGCATCCCTGCCCAGGACCAGTATCCTTGCCACAGATTTAGCATCCCTGCCCAGGATCAACATCCCTGCCATGGGATCAGCATCCCCACCAGGCCCCCTTATCCCTGACCCCCACCATGTCCCCCCAGGGCTGCCAAGGGGTGTGTTCTGCTCCATGCCATCCATGGAGGCAGCAGGGCCAGGGCTGCTTGGGGAGGGGGCCAGGGGAGGGCTGGCACCCAGGAAGGAGTGTATTCATGCTCCCAGCCCTACCGTGGTGCGGATGCTCTTGGCACGGTGGGCATAGGCAAGGGTGCTGCGGGACTCCTCGAAGGCGGTGCTGGCCGGGCTGATGTGGGCAATCATTACTGTGCGGCTGTTGCCCCCGAGTGAGTCCTGGCCATGGAGAGCACGGCTGAAAGGGACAGGCGTGGGGGCATCGTGGACCTCCAACGCCAACTCAGACCTCGCCGGGGGGAGCCAGGACCCCCGGCCGCACCTTGAGCAGACAGGTCAGCTTGCTGTCGCGATAGTTGATGTATTTGCGGCTCGCCTGGTGGCTCAGGGCCTTGATGCAGTTGCCCAGGGCCAGCAGCGAGCGGTTGATGTGGGCTCCCTCCTTCATCCTCTGCCCACGATTCTGTGTCTGGGCACAGAGGGGAAGGAGGAGGGAAAAGCTTGGCAAAAGAGGAGCTGGGGGGTTCCCCAGCCTTGCAGCCCCCCCCAGGTGGGTGCCAAACCTGTGCTGCCCGCTCGGAGCCTGCTAGGTCAATCATGAAGAGGCGGCCACGTCTCAGCCCCCCACCCTGGTGCCGCTGGCACACGGTGACCTGCAGCACCGCGTGGGAGCGCGATGAGGTGTGGTTGGCAGCCGTGGGCTCCTGCGTTCGCTGCCTGTTCCCCTGTGCCAACAGCTGCAAGACCTGGGGCAGATATTGGAGATGGGACAAACAGCGCTGGGTAGGGGTTTGCCAGATGCCCTCCATGTCCCATGGGTGCCCCATCACCTCCTCAGCGCTGATGGCAGAGACCTCAGTGATGCCAGCCACTTGAACAGTGCCACCAGCATCCTCCCGCAGCTGCAGGCAGCCCCGTGAGGGCTTCAGCAGGTCCCGGATCATCTCATTGTAGATCTAGGCAGGGGGAAGGGGGTGGACACATCTCCCCCACTGTGGGGACCCGTGGGGGCACAATGTCCCTTGCTGGGCACAAAGACACCCAGCTTCCAGCCATGTGCTGCTCACTGTCCGTTGCTCTCCCCGAGGAGGGAGAAGTCCCCGTGCCCTACCTCGAGGTAGGACATGGTGACCTCGTACTCCGTGTCACTGCTGGTGTCCTCGATGCTCTGGAAGAGGTCACCCAGGGTGCGGGCACAGATGCCAGGCTCGTTGTCAGTGCCCAGCATGGTGTAGGTCTTCCCACTGCCTGGGGGAAGAGAAGAGGGCTGGCGCAGGGGCAGGACCAGCCATGGAGCTGGCCCCCTCCCCAGCCCCACACCCCTCACCAGTGGGGCCATAGGCGAAGATGGTGGCGTTGTAGCCAGAGATGACACCTGCGATGAGGCCCCGGGTGGTGGCACGGTACACGGTCTCCTGCAGGAGGGTGAGATGCTCTGGGGTGCATCCTGCTGCCCTCCACATCTTCCCACTCTTCCAGGCACCCCAGCTGCCTCCTTCAGCCCCACATCCCCCCCTACCCTGAGGGACCCACCTGGGTGGCCGTGGGGTCAAAGGCCACATCAAAGACATAGGATTTCTCTCGGGAGCGCCTGGCGCGCAGGACATCATCGGGGTCTTCCATGGGGTCTTGTAGCACCACGACCTACAGGGAGATGCAAGTGGGGCTGGTTGGGGGGGCACCCACCAGCCTGGGGCACCCACCAGCTCTCTGCTCTGGGGTCACCTCTAGCCTCCCATGGCACAGCACACACTGGGCATCGCACTGACGTTAACAGTGGTAATTAGCACCCAGCTGGGCCTTGAGGTGTAACGAGGCGCTGGGAGCCCCATGGGCCAGTGCCAAAGTCAACACAGATCCTCCAGGATGAGCAAGGACAGACGGATACACCGGGATGCTCTCCCCAGCCCCTCCAGCTCAGGAGGACCAGGATGACCTGCATCTGTCTGGGCTCTATCCTGGCTGGTGGGCGAGGGTCCCCGTGGCAGAGAACTCACTCAGGACCAAGTTCCTGGTGCCCTGGAGGGAGCCCAAGCAGGACTTGTGTTTCAAGAGCCCAGGCATTGGCACCCCGGCATTGCCGTTGTGTCCCGGGGGGAACATTTCACTCTGAGCTGCATCTTCACCCCATGCTTCTGCCTGGGTACCCCATGTCACCCACAACAAACACAGTGGGCTTGGAGGCAAGGGGAGCACCCTGGCATGGGCAGGGGGCAGCCTGGCTTGGGAAGGGCACCCTAACATGGGAGGGGGGCACGAGGGTGTGCTGCCCAGTGTATGTGAGGCCTAATGGGACCCCATGGGCATCCTTCCCCTGCCATGTTGGGGCTAGCATCCTCTCTGTGCTGGGGTGCAGAAGGTGCCCAGGCTGGTGCTGGTGCTGCCTCTGCGGGGCCCTTTGTGCTCCTGAATCGTCTCATTGTCCCCAGACTGAGCTGGGGCTCAAAGCCAGCTCTGTGCACGGTGCCAGAGGACCTGCCATGCCGGCTGCCCCACTGCACCCACCTGGGCACGGCAGCACAAAGACACCTCTGTGAGACTGGCTCACCAAGGTGTTCACTGCCCAGGCACTGCGAGGTGTTTGGGGATGCCAGCACCCCATCCTGCGTGTCCCTGTCCCTGCGTGGAATGGCCCCTCGCAGGGTCCCGTGCTCCCAGCATCCCTGCAGGTTCCCATTGCAATGCAGATTTTGACCTTTCCTATTCCCTTAACGCAGGCTGCTCCCTCCCTGCCGCCCCTTTTCCACATCCTCCCCACCTTGCACAGCCCCCCCAGGCTCCCTCATTCCACCCCGGACTGGTGACAGGGACAGGCAGCCCTGGGGTCCCACAGCACTGAAGGAAGGGAGTGCTTCTGGCTCAGAGTTCCCACAGGTTTCCCACCCGGCTGCTTTGTTATTGTAGGGTCTCCCGCAGGGGCTGCCAGGCTGCAGGGTGCCCCCCCTCAGCCTGTTCCTGACACACGTGGGCACCACACACAGCACTGGGTGCTGCTGGTGACGTCCCAGGGCATGAACCATGCTGAGGGTTGCATCCTGCCCTGGGCACCTGGCTCCGTTGACCCCATGGATGAGCATGGGGTGAAGCAGCAGGGCCAGGTGGTGCCCAACGATGGTGTGGATGCCCATCCCATGGCCATACCTGCTCATCCGTGCTGTGGGCGATGGGCCTGGCCCCCTCTGCCAGCTCAGCTGCACTCATGGGACGGATGCGAAGAGCCACCTGCGAGACAGGGGGGTGAGCGGGGGGTAGTGGGGATGGGGAGGGAGGGATGGGGAGAGGGGGACAGGGACACGGACCTTTACGCGAGCCATCGTGCCAGTGTCTGGAAGCTGAAGGTTCTGTGATGCAGTGTCTACGCAACCCCTGGACCCCCCCCATGCCAGGTGCTGCAATTAGAGGTTCATTTTCCTGGGAGGAAAGCGAACACCGCTGGGACCAGCCTTAAAGGGGCAGCTGGACAGTGTGCCCTCCTGCTGGCACCCGGCTCCTCGCTGGCATGGCTCGAGCAAGGGTGAGCTTAGGGGGGCACAGCAAGCCTGGGGGGTTGGTGCTGTGCTTCTGTGCCCCAAATTCCCCATGGTACCCCAACAGAATCTGCCAAACCAGCTGCACAGTGCCAAGGGAAGGATGCTCTGTGCAGTGGCAGGAGAGGCAAACCTGCTCTGTCCCTAAATGTCCCCCTGGACTGTGAGAGGGCCCAGTGGGGCACCTCCAGCCCATGTGGCTCTCCATTCCTTGGGCACCGGCTGGGGTCTGAGCACCTCTGTCCTTCCAGGGGACTGAGAGCCATGGCAGAGGCTGCATCTTCCTGCCCAACTCCTCTGCCCTGCTCCCCTGGCCATGGTTGAGCCGCACACAACGCTGGCAGCGTGGTCAGTTCCTGTTGACCCAGCGGCTGGCACCCTGTGCGACTCCAGCCACGATCCGCACCTTCTCCTGGCTGCCCCCATGGCATGGTTGGGGTGCTGTGAGCTGGGTGGCAACATGCCTGTCCCACCTGGGGCACTACCAGTGTGTGGCTCAGGGCACCTGCTGGTACAATTAGGGCTGGCCCTTAACGCAGCGCTTGGATGAGCTGCGAGGCTGGTGCCCAGCTCTCTTCCCACTACCAGGGCATAGAAAGGGACAGCTCTCCATGGTGGCCGGCTCTCCACAGGGAGGGTTAGGGGGCCCTGTGTAGAGTTGTCCCACAGAGTGCTGGCCATGTAGAGTTATCCCAGAGAATCTGCTCCATGGAGAGGGTTCGGGTTATGGGTCCCCATGTAGAGTTGTCCCGTGGAAAGGTGGCCGTGTGGAGTTGTCCTAGACTCCCTGTGGAAGACCCTGCCCCTTGGGTCGTGCTTCCCAGCCCAGGAGCCGGTTGTGCTGGGACACAGCAGTGGTCAGCTCAGGGATGGGGGACCACGAGCCCTGTCTCTCCTGAGACTCCTTCTTCCCATGCTGCCAGGACAGGACCTGCACCCCGGCTGCTGCGCCGCCGTGCACCCACCCCACACACAGAATGGCTTCAACAGCTCCTTCTTGCCCTGCACCCCCTGAGCAGAGCCTGGGGAAGGGTCCCCCCATCCCTGGCACACAGGATGCTGCCTGCATGGTGGCCCCATTCTTTTGCTGACAGCTGTGCTGGGGGCTGAGCACAACGGGCAGCTCGTTAATAATTGACGAGTGGGTAAGCAAGCAGGGTGGCTGCTGGGCGATATCAGCCAGGCTGTGTTTACCCAGGGCTGATAACCCTGGCCCAGGCACTGCGGGCTGCTCCCGCAGGGAAATCAGCAGGTTGGGGGTGCGGGGCTTTGCTCAGCATCCCTCTCCAGCTGGGAAGGGGCAGAGTCCTGCACCGGGACCCCGCTGCCACCACGAGCTGCTGTGTTCTGTCCTACTCCTCAGGCTGGGGACACCCCAAGGGACACCCCACTGCCATGGGTGCTCATAGCAGCCGGCTTTGAGCCATGGCCTTGCTCGAGCACGGGAGATGAAGAGTGAGAGGACGTGAATTTCCCACCCTCTGCTCAACCACGCAGTGACAAAACAGGAAAGGTGACATGGAAAACTCCTGTTTATTCAACCCAAACAAACAAAAAACCCCATAAACAAATGGGCCAAAGGCCAGACAGCATCTGTGATCAACACGAGGGCTCCTGTGCCACCCACTGGTCAGCTATGGCTTCTGTGGAGGGAACAGGCATGAGGTCAGGGAGATGTGTGGGTCCTTCTGCTTGGCACCCGATGGAGGCAGAGCTCGGGGACAGCAGCCTCGTCCACTCAGGAGCCACCACCGAGCAGCAGCCCTAGCAAGGAGGGGGAAAGCAGTGTGAAGCTGGAGGGCACTGACCTTGGCAGCATTCTCCTTTTCCTTGTCCTTGGGCAGCTATTTCTCTTCCCCCCACGCAGCCTTCTCCTCTCCATTGTGGTCTTTAACCTGGAAGGCAGAGGCTGACCCATGTCCCCAGCTCCATGGCAGGGAGTCCCTGCTGCAGCTGGTGGTTTCTCCTGCCTCCAAGAGCTGGCCATGCTGGCGCTGGGTCTCTTCCAGCACCCTCCTCTGCTGCTCTGCTTCAATGATCGCGAAGAACTCCTTGCGGATGCATTCAAACACCTCCTGGGGATTCTCCTCCACCACCTTCTCCTGGAGCTCTGGCTTGGCAGGCTCCTTCAGCCGCATTTCCCGGAGCCGGCTCTCCAGGACCTTCTCCCGCCTTACCTCCTGCTCAAACATCTAGGACAGGATAGAGGGGGGGCTGAGAGGTGCAGGGGACCCCACGGGACAGCGTGCCCTGCACAGGGACAGCGCAGGGCTCACTGGCAGCACCACGCTGGCGGTGCCGAGGGCTTTGCTGTGACCTGGCACAGCAGCTCCTGGCTCAAAGCACACGTACAGAGCCGGCCAGGGCCTTCTCGTTCTTATGGGGCTTGCAGAACCCGGAGATTTCCAGCAGGGTGACGGTGCCCAGCTTGGAGCCGCAGCCAAGGATGCAGCTGTTGTCCTGCAGGCTCAGGCTGAAGAGGGGCTCATCGCAGACCTAAGTAGGGAGGACAGGCAGGTGGTGGCACTGAGGTAGGTGATGCCCCATGGGGAAAGTTGGGCAGGATGAGTGGGTAGAGGCAAAACTGTGCATTTGCCAGGAAGAGGAGCCTCTGTGCATTTTTGGGCACAGCTCAGGGCTGAATGGACAGCTGCTGCTTAGTGGAGCTGATCCTCCTGAGCTCCGTGCAGGCAGGATGGGACTCCATCCTGGCTAGTGGCAGCTCCTGCTCCCCTCCCAGGGTGAAGGACCTGGAGCTGCTTTGGACCTGACCTTCATGCTGAGGGAGGGCTCTTTCTGATTGCAGAGGAAATCCCAGATATCCAGGACCCCATCCCATCTGGCAGTGAAGAAGACAGACGGCTTCAAGGTGCTCCAGCACCCGTCCATCAGGTAGGTGCAGTGGTACCTGCCGGCAGATCCGACACGGCGGGGATGAGCTCATGGCCTCCATCCCCCCAGCCTCATGGCTGCTGCTTGTGCGAACAGCTTCCCACAAGGGCCTTCAGCCAACAGCCCAGACCCAGGCGCTCTCTGTTCCAGCACCTTGGCCACGCTGGCATCGCTCTGCCATGGTAACTGTCCCACCACCTCCTGCCTGACCCGAGTGCACCAGACCCTGCTGCTCCTCTGCCCAGAACCTGCTCTTCCATAACAGGGAAGAATTTCTGACAGGCAAACTTTCCCACATGGACACCTACTTGGTTGAAAGAATTGATGCTTCCTTGACCTCATCCGACCAGATCCTAGCAGTCCTGTCACCGACTGTCAGGAAGATTCTGGGGTAGAAAGGGTTCCTGGCCAGTGCATAGACAGGTCCATGGTGGCCACTGTAGGTGCTGCTGATCTTCTCAGGGAGAGTCTTAGCCTTGCGGTTGCAGGAGATGATGATGCCCTGCTCCGTGCCCACCAGGAACTCGTTGGGCTGAGGGTGGGACCAAGACAGAGCAGCCGTCAGCAGGCTGGGCACCTGCTGCAGCCAGCGCCTGGGGAGAATGGAGCCCTGTGACCACCAGGATCTGGGGGATTTAGAGGCCAAAATGCCAGCATGACTCCAAGTTTTGGGAGCACATCAACTCCTAATTCTTAGTGATGGGTGAGATCTTAGTGATAAGTGTGATCATGCTGCAGCACAGTGCTCTGGGTCACTGGATAGCTGACGCTTGTGCCTCTGAAGCCCTGCTGCAGGGGACACCTGTCACTGCCCACCCAGCTTGGGTGGGGGTTATCCTGAGGCAGGGTAGGGAGGCTCACCATGGTGGGCTCGAACTCCAGCGAGACAGCACCCAGAGCCTTCTCCGGGAGCCCTTGCCTGGTGATGTCCAAGCACATCCTCTCAGTGGCCTCAGTCAGCTTACGGACGTCCCACCACAGGACCTGCAGGGGACAAGCAGTGGGAGGGGGCTGTAGGCAGAGGCTGCTCCTGGCTCAGCTGTGGTGCTGGCAAGTGGAGTGTCCTGGAGCTAGGCAGCTGCCCTGTGCCAGCCCCTGCTGCCAGCCGGGGGGCCTGTTTCCCATGCTGCCATGCTGGCAGGGCAAGATCTTTTGGGTTGTCAGCATCTGCCAGTGCAGCTCCTGCATCAGTGCCTGGTGCCCTCCCCTGCCCCTGCCCTTTACCTGCCCGTCGCTGGAGGCTGAGAAACACTCGGTGCCTGTTTTGGACTGCAGCCAGATGGCTCCGTACACAGGCTCCCTGTGGCCAAGCTCCACGGCTGAAATCTCCACTGGCAGACCCCCTTTTCTAGTGTCCCAGTATGCTGTGGAGGAAAAGGAGTTATCAAGATCTGCACTCACTCCCTTGCCCAGCTCCTTTGCTTGACACGCGTTTGCCAAGGAGATGCTGCCCTACTGTCCAAGTCAGAATGCAGAGCAAACCTCACTGGGTGCTCCCCTTGCACCCATCCCCCAAGAACCAGGTCTCCACAGATGGCAGCAGCCATCCTTCTCTATTCCTGGGCAGAGGGAAAGCTGCAGCGCAGGGCAGGACGCGGGCTGGGAAAGCATCGGCAGCTGGGCTGCGCTGACACTGAGGTGCACACGCTCCTTCTTGCTCCCTTCTGATGAGGCAATGGGATGTGACAGAGTGAGTGTGCTCCGCTGCCCCCAAATCAAGTGCCTGGGGAAGCCCACGAAGGATGGAGAGAGATTCTTCTCCGTCACATGGGGAGCCCTGTGAAGGATGGGGTGAGATCTCTCCGCTTTACCTGAGGAACTCTACAAAGGATGGGGTGAGATCTGTCCCCTTCACCTGGGGAACCCCATGAAGGATGGGGCAAGATCCCTCCCCTTCATCACCTGCAGAACACACAGTAACGGCCCCATAATGCGTGCCCTGCCAGATCTGACTGCTGCTGCAAATGGCAAAGGAAACACGTGGCAGGGTAAATTATTATAAATGAGGCTGGCAAAGAGGGGCCCTTTCCCAACCACTTGAAACAACAGCACAAGAACAACTGGCTTCATGAAACAATGGCAACTCTCCTGGGCTTTTGCCATGCAGACACGGGGCTGCGGGTGAGGTGGGAGCGCAGCTCTGCCGTCTGATCCAGCAATCCCTGCCGGGCTCTCGCTGTTGGCTGAAGCCGCCTCACTGCTCCCAGTGCCTGTGAAGGGCTCCTGGAAATGGTGTCCTCCCCTACCCAGGTCCTCGCTCAACTGAGCACACGCCTGTCCTCCCCACGCCAAGCCCCAGAGCTTCAGGCCATGCTCGGGATATTCCCAGCCACAGCACTAATGACTTCATGTCCTTTGTGAGTGCAGCGCTGCTGGAATCAGGCTCTTGACCGATTAAACCAAAGCCAGGCCTTCATTAGTACAGTCTCACGCCTAATCCATCTTCCTTACCAATCTGCCCGTTGTAGCATCCTCCCAGCAGGAGGTGAGGGTCCTTGGGGTTGTATTTCAGGGTCATCAGAGGAGATGGTGGCTTGAGAACCAGGTCCTGCTTGCCAGGTTTTTCTGCCAAGAAGGGATGAGTGAAAAGCACATTGCAAAGGCGATCCAGAGGGTGAGCACCCCCACTTCTAAACCAGCCTCTCCTCACTACACCTTGCTCCTCCACATCTGGCTCCCTACTGTGTTGGAGCTTGCCCAGGTGTGCTGGATGTGCTGGCCATGTCAGCAGGATGCCTCTCCTTCATCAGAGAGCTGACCTGTCCTCGCCTGCCAGCCTGGGGCCAGACCCGTGGGCCCCAACCCCTGCTACCCCGACCCTTGTTGTTGTGTTTTTCACTCCAAAATAAAACTACTCTGAGCGAGCCTTTGACAGAAAAGGGCAGTTCTCAGCCTGGGCTTGTGCTGCCTCGCTCTTCACCACGCACAAGTGAACCACAAAAAGACAAGAAGCACATGAGAGGAGCTCATCGGGTCAGGGAGTGGGATTTTAGTGGTTATTTTCCACCTGTTGGCCATCTTTCAGGTCCCATTTCTCCTTTTTTCTGCATTGATTTGTGGGCAAAGCAGAAACCAAACCCGTGTTCACCCCTTCCGGAGCACTGTGTGGCTTCATTACACTCTTTGAGGACACAAAGTGCTTCCGCAGCAGCACCATTAGTGACTTGTGAGTTTTTCCTTCCCCTTACCAAGATCCCAGATGTAGGAGTCAAAGCTCATGTCTTTTGCGTTTTGCTGGAAGTCCAGGCTGGAATAAGCCACTGCCAGTTTCCACTTTGTGTCAGGGTGCCAGGAGAGACACGTGGCCGTCCTCTTGGTTACGCTGGGATCCCTTTTGGATAAGAAACATCAAAGAGAGATGTGAGGGTGCGAACATGCCCTGGGATGACTGTCTCCCAAAGGAAACTGTGGGAATTGCAATTAAGACAAGCTGCAGGCCTTGCACATTGAGTGCAGGAAATGATTCTCTTGGGGGTTGGGTGTGGGGAGAGGAGTCGATGATTTAATAAAGTCTTTCCAGTTATTCATTTCTAAGAATCCTATTATTGTTACCAGATCTGACTTCTAAAAATGACCTAACAGCCCCTGGCATTTGAAAATGAGCTTTGAGGCACAGAAGGGAAAAAAAAGAAAGGTTCTGCCTAAAGCAGCGGTAGGAGATGCTCAGAGCTGTGTCCTTGGGATCCATCTCCACAGTGCCTGGGCAGGGTGGAGGGCAGGAACAGGCGGAGTTATGGAGGAGGGGGGCTGCAGCCCCTCTCTCCATGCATAAACTTACCCAGCACTACCCTAAAGCTGCTGGGTTTTCCACCTCCTTTCCATCCCAAGGCACTTTACTAGGCAGCAGCTCGCTGTGGAGCTGGAGAGCGCGGGGAGCCCAGCTGGTTGTGCTACCTGATGATATTGATGGTTTTGATGGAGGGGCGCTCCTCTTCCAACCCTTCCGGCTCCTCATTATCTACAAAGCACTCCTCGTAGATGTCGATGGTGTTGTTCTGCCTGATGCAGTGCTCCATCAGCTGTGGGCAAAGCAGAGGGAGAGGTCGTGCTTATGGGGAGCTGCCTGGGCGAGGGCACTGGGAGCACGGGGAGGGAGGAGGGAGGAGGGGGGACGGGCAGGGCCGTACGGCGCCCAGGCGCATCAAGATGCTTTTGTAGTGCTCGTCTTTCTGTGCTTTCTTGCGGAAGCGGCTGGTTTGTTCTTCCAACTGCGGGTTGATGTCTTTGGGCCAGCCACCCTCCACGTGGTTGACGCCACGGGATTCTACCTCCACCCGTTCCGTGTTGACCTGTGGGGCAGCAGGGAAGAAACAGAGCACGAGTGTGAGTCGAGGGGGTGCAAAGCAGCCCTTTTGGCGCCTCGCCGGGGAGCGGCAGCCCTCACCTTGTGCTTTGACATGTCACTGCTGTGCTGCACCACGGCGTCCACGGGATTCCTGAGCAGGAAGGCGCTGGCCATGCTGGGGTCGGGCTGGATGTCCACATCGATGGTGGCCGGCCGGTCAGAGAACCAGCAAGGCCGGCCAAACTCGCTGCGCTTCCGTGTGTACACGTAGGTGATGTCCATGGCGTCCCCTCAGCCCCCAGGCCTGGGGGGGACCCTGAAAGGCAGCAGAGGCCTCAGTGGGGGCACCCCCCGCCTTTCTCCTAAGGAACTGGCCTTTCCTCCCACTGCAGCTTGGCCTCTCTCGGCACAGGCAGAGCAGGAGCCGGTGCCCTTGTGGTCGTTCCTGCTGCTGTTGCCGTGCGTTGCTGCTGCCTGGCAACGTGAGTGCGGGAGTGGGGGGGGGGGGGGAGCGGGGTGTTGTGTGACAGCGCCCCCGGTTTAGCACCAGCCCGGCTCAAACCGAGCGGTTAGGCCCTCACTTCCCTTCCTGCCCCCAGGGAAAGGGAGATGGGAGGAAAAGGCACCCCGAGCAGAGGGACCAGCAGGAGGAGGGACGGGATTCTGTCCCTCTGCGCTGCTCTGGGGAGACCCCACCTGGTGCCCTGTGTTCAGCTCTGGAGTTCTCAGCACAGGGAGGACCTGGAGCTGTTGGAGCGGGTCCAGGGGAGGCGATGAAGATCTGAGGGCTGGAGCACCTCCTGTGCGAGGACAGGCTGGGAGGGCTGGGGTTGTTCACCCTGGAGAAGCGAAGGCTCCGGGAAGACCTTAGAGCAGCCTCCCAGTACTGAAAGGGGACACAGGAAAGCTGGGGAGGGGCTCTTGATCAGGGAGTTCAGGGATAGGATGAGGGGAATGGTTTTAAGCTGGAAGAGGGGAGATGGAGATGAGATTTTAGGAAGAAATGTTTTCCTATGAGGGTGGAGAAGCCCTGGCACAGGTTGCCCCAAGAGGCTGTGGCTGCCCCATCCCTGGAGGTGTTCAAGGCCAGGTTGGATGGGGTTGTGAGCCCCCTGATCCAGTGGGAGGTGTCCCTGCCCATGGCAGGGGGTTGGAACTGGGTGGGCTTCAAGGTCTCTTCCAACCTAAACCATCCCATGATTCTGTGATTCCTGCACTGCCAGGACATTGGCCAGGTTTGTCCTTCACCTGTCTGACTCCAGCCTGGCAACAAATTCAGCCCTGATCACTGAATGGATGCATCCAATCCTGAGGGGCTTCCATGGGGACGTCAGCCATGGGCTGCAAAGAAATGCTGGGAGCAGGGCTTGCAGGGAGGTGACACACCAGGTGTGGCAAGTCCTGGCCTGGCCAAGGAGGCACCCAGGATGGGCAGAGCACCCCAAGCAGGGGCAGCAGATGCAGGGCAGCCCGGAGAAAGCCAGCAAGGAGATGAGTTTAGTACAAGTGTTTATTGTCTTTTCCCCAGAGGGCACATAAAAATTGGGCCGGACTCTGGCTCCTACACAGAGTCCTCATGAGGTTAGTTCACATGCAGTTAAAAACAGCTCTTCTACCAGTACCGTTACATCGAGACATTAAAAGCTGACCAAAGAAATAAAAATCCCCTGGCAGATTCCAACAGCAAGGAATGCCAGTCACACGGGAGAGGGACAGAGGGTGTTAGGGGACCACAGGGATGGACAAGGGACCTTTAAAGGACACAGTGAGTCAATGCTATCAAGTCAGACCCCTGGCTGGCCCATGAGGGACAGCCTGGCCACCTGGGCTTGCAGGCTGTTAGCCAAAGCAGGGAGAAAGGGATGGATAAATCCCCTCCCAGCAGCACAGGATGTGGCTGCTCCTTGCACTGAGCCAGGGAAAACCTTTGCCTCCCTGCGTGCGGCACGGGCACAGCCTTGGCAGTCAGGAAGAGCCCTGGAGCAAATGCAGCGCCGGCCGAGCCACCGCCACGGTGCTGAACGAGGTTATGAGAGCTGAACTCACCCTGGGAGCAGGACCAGAGGGTGAGTGGGCAGGGAAAGACCCATCACCCTTCCTGCACCATGTGGGCTGGCAGATCCGGGTCCATCCCCAGATAGAGGGACAGAGTAGGGACTCTCCCTGCCCATGGCAAGCAAGTGGTTGTTGGGTGGAATCCCATCCTCTGCTCCAATCCCCTCAGCTTTCCCGGAGCAGTCTGTGCCAAAACGAGCAGTCACAAAGGATGCAGATGAACTCCTGCTGGTTTCCCACCCCTGGCTCCACAGAGCTGCTCAGCCTGAAGGTCTAGCAATGCCAGACAGGTCCCTAAGCCTCTCCCAAGGGATTTGTGGCCATCCTGCAGGAGAAGGGGAGCCTGCCCCAGCCCCGACTGATGGACTGCCCACCCCAGGGAGCTAAATCACCAAGAACCTACAAACCAGCCAAAAACCTGCTACCAACATGCACTGCAGTGAAAACCCAGCTGGGCCAGAGGCAGCAACTCCACCTGCACTCTCCCTGCAGAGAACTCAGAAAATCCAGAAGCAAAGCAAAGGAAACCAGCAAGGTCAAACCATCGCTGTTCTACAATTTGTGAACCTGGGGCAGCTGTGGCTGGGGGGGCAGCGAGGGGGGGATGGGGAGCTGGCTCTGCCGGAGCAGAGGCAGCAGCCTGTGTCACCTTTGCAGGTGGCAAAGCCACCTGGGGTGCTGGGAAGGGGCTGGGATCACTAGTGGTTGGTACTGCATTGCTAAGGGAGCGAAGGAGCTGCTGCCCTGGAGCCCTCCCTGAGGGGCTGGTGCTGGGGGGCAGCCCGTGGGCTCCAGCTTGGCGCTCTGGGCAGAGGGAGCTGGAGAAGGCTCCCCTCTGTGGCGTAAAACATCCCCGAGCTGGTGCAGACAGGAAGGGAAAGGAGAAGCTGACGCAGGGTTGCGGAAGCGTCTCTGGTCTTCCCGGAGCACCACAAGCTGGGCTGCGGCGCTGCGGATGGCGTTTGGCCCCGGAGTCGCTGTCAGCCGTAAGGCAGGAAGACTTGAGACTGAGCAGAAGCTGCCGAGGGGGAAGAAGAGGGTGTGCAGGGCAGGCAGGGAGCACAGGGCTCCCCAGTGCCAGGATTTATTCTCTGGCTGCCGCCAGGCTTCCCAACGCGTCTTTTCCAGGTGTTTTTGGTTTTCCATTACAGAAACACCGGTGGCATTTTCTCCTCCCGTGAGCTGCTCGGGTCGAGCGCGTTACGCTGGGAAGTCGGTGTTGTGGTGCCTGACGTGCTCATCGGTGACGGCCAGGTACGTGGCTCGCATGCTCGGGGAGTACTGCGGGGAGAGATCAGGGTCAGCACAGCCCCCAGCCACCGCTGAGTCCCCCCAGCCCCAGCCAACCCAGCCCTGGCACTGCTGAGCCACCAGAGAAAGCCTGAGGATGGAAAGGGAAGATTGCTTCCAGTTTGTATTAATTCCCAATTAATCTCCCTGGCTGCTGTGGGTGAGGGGGCAGACCCTGCTTACAGCCTCTCCAAGGGCTGGAAGAGACAGCCCCCCCACCTCCAGCCAAGACACCTGAGGCTGGGTCCCTGTGGCAGCTGAGCTGCCTTTTGCTCCCTGATCTCCTCTGCCCACACAAACCGTAGTCTGGGAATGCTACAGCTCAGTGAGTGCCTGCACCAGCATCCACTGCAGCTGAACCCCCCAGGCTTCCCAGTCCAGACAGCCTCTGTTGCCCTGGGAATCAGTGAGCCCAGGGCAGAGCCAAAACCTCCACCCCACACCCCACCAACGCTACAAAATTCCATTTCTCCCGTGTTTTGCAGGAGGGAGGGATACCCTGGCCATGCTTTGGGGAAGATTATTCTGAGTTCGGTATTTTATACCGTGAAAGTCCTTCCTCAGGGATCTGAATCCTGGTTAAATGAGACCAGTCAGGACGGGAAGAAGTGCTCAGATTAATCCCCCCTGATTCATCCCCCCGCAAGGAAGAGGCTCGCCAGCTGCCAGCTCTGCGCAATCGGATTTCAGGCTCTTGTGCTGGCGCAGCTCCACGCTTTCACCTGATGGCAAAAATCTTCCCCGGCAGAGGCAAGTGTGGTGTCCCCACCACCCTCCACCCAGAGCTGCATCCCCAGCCCCACCATAGTGCCAATGCCCACGAGAGGCGAGCTGGGGAGAGCATCCCTGCTTTGGATGGAGGCATCAAAGCAGATTAAATACTGACAGAAAGGAAAAGGAAAAAAACTACACCAAGAAAGGGGATGGAGATGGGAACAATTTGCAGGCATCCTGACAGATGACAGTTGCAAATCAAAGCCCTGCCGAGCCTTCCAAGCTCCCCCCAAACCCAAGCAGCCCCAGGGGAAAGGGAACGGAGGGAGGCACGGAGGAGGGGAAGGAGGATGGGAAGTCGGCTGCTGCCCCAGGAGAAGGAGGGAGAAGGGAGTGGCTGAACTTACTCTTGATGGGCAACTTAGCTCCAAAATAATGGATGCAAAAAACAAAAAGAAATGAAAACATAAAGCATGGGTTACCAGGCAGGGTGGGTTTAACCAAACAGCAAGGGAAAGGGAACATGTATGGGTGACCAGGGAAAGCGTCCTTTGAAAGTCAGAATGAATAAGAAATAAAGCAGACAGAGAAGAGCAGCTGAAGGGGAGACTATTTTGGTCTCCTCTGAGCACGTGGCTGGTGACCTCTCCCCACAGCCTCCACGGGAACTGGGTTAGCGAGGCAGGCAGGATGCACTCGCAGAGAGGACACATCCTCTGCAAGGGCAGCAGGAGGGGGCCAAGCTTGGCTGACACCGTCCCACCCTGGCAGAACCCCCCGGTGCCCAGGGTGAGCGGCTTTCCAGCGAAAGCCACCCAGCCAACCCTCCCTGGCAGCCTGCTGGGTATCACAAAAAGGACTTGGCCTCGGTCATCCACCGTACCGTGGGAGGAGGAGAGCCTCTGCCAATGAGGGGGACGTTCTCGTAGCGTGGGTTTCCACCAAAGAGCACAGCTTGGTTCCTGGAGGGGGAGCGCCTGTCAGAACAGGGGGCATGGCAAGAACCCCATAATCGTCCCATGCCCCCGATGAGGGGTGAAGCTCCCATCCCTGAGGTGGAGCGTTGCCTCTGAGGATGGGGGGTCTCACATGTACTCGGAGACGGGGGCATTGGAGATGGTCTGTGCTGGTGGGTGCAGGCTGCTCTGGCTGCCCAGGCTGCTGCTGTAGCTGCAGAAGCTGCGGAGTTGCCCCCGGCTCGGGTTGTGGGTGGCGATGCGACGCGCCTGCGGGTTGAAGGGGTCTTCTTCATCCATGTCATCGTAGTCTCGGTCCCTGCAGGGACAAGGTGCTGTTAGTCACCCTCCTGGTCCCAAAGGCAGTTCCTTGCCATGCCCAGCTCGTGCCAGGGCAGGGGCCATGGGCAGACCCACCGGCCAGTGAAGTGCTTCCATGCGCGTGGTGTGGCACAGATGATGGTGGAGAAGGAGGCGGCCACCAGCAGGGAGAAGAGGACCAGGTACAGCAAACCCTCAACCCCATCGTAGCAGATGCCAATGAGGGCATCCAGGTAGTCCTGCAGTGGGAGACAGGACAGGGCAGGGCTGGCAATGGTCGGAGCGTGACCCCAGGAGCTGCACAGCCCTGTCCTGACCCCCTCCTCACCTTGTGCAGCCCCCGGCAGTCCAGCAGGGCCGTGAGCTGGTGCAGGCTGGTCTCCGAGGAGTTGAGGAGCTGCTGGGCCCCCAGCAGGTCTTTCTGTGGGAGATGAGGGGCTCAGGGAAGCACTGGGCAGGATGGGGAGCAGAGGGTGAGCGTGGGGCCCTGGCTCCCCCCACCCTGTACCTCAGCTGTCGGGAAGAGGGGCAGCGCAAACTGTATCAGGCCCTGGATCTGGATCTGCATGGTGGTGAGCGAGCGCTGGAACACGGTGAGAGCCTGCGAGAGGAGAGCAGGGAGTGGTCACCTGGCCACTGGGGACACCCCTTGCCCCAGGCAGCACAAAGCAGGGTGCCTGGCTCGCCCCGTACCTGCTGGAAGGGGTTGCTCAGGCTCTGGTCACAGTACAGGTAATAGTGAACCACCACTGCAAAGAGAACGGGAGACGTCGGAATGAGTGTCCTGGGGGGCAAAGAGCAGCGTGGGGGTGGTAGAACGGCAGCAGAGAGCACTGGACCCCAGGCAGGTTTGGGGGAGCACTAGGTTCCTGCCCCAGAGAGCACCAGACCCCTGGGCAGGTTTTGGAATTTTAGGGGAGCACCAAGGTCCTGTCCCAAGCACATCCCCACCCCGCGGGCAGCTCTTACCCGCGCTGATCTCACTCTCCGTCTGGTTCATGATGAACTTGTCTGGGGCCACGCAAAAGTCACTGGTGCCCTGCAGGAATGAGAGGGACATCACTGGGACTGGGAAGTATGAGATGGGTGCCCTCAGCCCTCGGCTCTGTCCTGGCACAGCCAGTATCACCTCTTCCCTCCCAGCCCCACTCACCACCGCTGCTGCTGTGTCCACAGCCATGGAGGCCCAGCTGAGGATGAGCGTCAGCAGCCCACAGCACAGCATCCTGTGGGGAGAGGGGTGAGCACGCCATGGGGTCTGGCTCTGCCCACTTTGACCGCTCCAGCTCCACTGAGCCTGGCTGCAGAGTCCGACTCAGCCCACCTTGGCAGTGTCAGCATCACCAAGCCCAGCTGCGGGGTCAGGCTCTGCCCCTTTTGGTGGCCCCAGCACCACCAAGCCTTGCTTTAGGGTCCAGCTCTGCCCTCCTCGGCAGCCCTGGCCCTGCCAAACCCGGCCATGAGATACTCACACGGTGAGGAGGCAGCGGGAGCGCTTGGCCAGCCCCAGGCAGGCCAGGAGGCAGACGGTGAGAACGAGGATGAAGAAGAGGAGATAAGACAACCACCTGCAGGCAGAGGAAGGCTTTATCACATGTGCTCACCTCCCCAGCCCCTCCAGAGATGCTCTGGCAGCCCAGCGCCTTGGCCCCCCTCACCTGTAATACTCGACGTAGGCGACGTGGCCAGCCAGCTCGGTGAGGTTGGCACTGGCACCCTGCCAGACGGGCAGCCCCGAGAGCTGCAGGACAATGCCACCGGCCAACTGCTGCATGAACTTGAGGGTCTGCAGGTAGTCCCCTCGTGTGGCCAGGAGCTCGTTCAGCCGTGTCAGGTGCTGCTCCAAGCCCACCTGCATCTGCAGCGTGGTGCCCGCCACCTGGGGACACCAGGATGATCAGCGCTGCTGGGATAGTGCCGGGCGCTTCCCCACCATCAGAGCCATCTGCCCTATCCATGGGATGCGGACCCTCCAGGAGAGGTGATGTCCCTGCCCATGGCAGGGGGGTAGGAACTGGATCATCTTTAAGGTCCCTTCCAACCTAAACTATTCTATGATTCCACGAGAGCAGCCCCACAACAACCCTTGGCACTGGAGCTGGATGCAGCCTCCAAGACAACCCTGCCACAGCCCTTCCTGGCCACAAAGGCCCCATTCTGTGGGGTGACATCACCATCCCGTGCTCGGCGCGGCGTGGCCACCCTGTGGGCTTGACTGGAGCAGGCAGCGCTTGTCTGGGACCCTCCAGCTGGATGCCTCTTCCCAGTACTTTAACCAAACCCAGGATGGAGGATCGAGAGAAACACAGAATCATGAAGGTTGAAAAAGACCTCTAAGCTCATCCAGTCCAACCACCAGCCCAACCCCACCGTGCCTGCTAAACCATGTCCCAGAGTGACACAGCCACATGGGTTTTGAACCCCTCCAGGGATGGAGACTCCATCACTACCCTTGGAAGCCTCTTCCAATGCTTCATCACTCTTTCGGTAAAGAAATCTTTCCTAATATCCAACCTAAAGCTCCCCTGCGATGCATTCCTGGGGGACACGGAGGAGGCTAGAGGGGAGGACCCTGCCCTACAGCCCTACCAGTGAGTCGATGTCGGTCAGGGTGTGGTTGGCGTGGTCCAGGGCGTAGAGCAGCTGGTACACTCCATCATTGGTCTCGCTGTTCCCGTAGAAGCCGATCCCAACGGCTGTGCTGTGTGCAAAGAGGGAAACCCCAATTAGAGAGGGGGAAAACGCTCACCCCAACATAGGTGCCTTGTGTTGGGGCCAGGGAGGATGTGGGGACACTGGCTGGAGAGGGGACATAGAATCATAGAACAGAATCATAGGATCACTAAGGTTGGAAAAGACCTCTAAGCTCATCTAGTCCAACCACCAGTCCCACCGTGCCTGCTGAACCACGTCCCAAAGTGCCACGTCTAGATGCGTTTTGAACCCCTCCAGGGATGGAGAGTCTATCACCTCCCTAGGAAGCTTCTTCCAATGCCTGACAACCCTTTCTGTGAAGGAATTTTTCCTGATATCCAATCTAAACCTCCTCTGGCACAACTTGGGGCCATTTGCTTTCATCCTGTTACTTGGGAGAAGAGCCCAGCACCCACCTCACCACAACCTCCTTTCAGGCAGTTGTACAGAGTGATGAGGTCTCCTCTCAGCCTCCTTTTCTCCAGACTAAACAAACGCAGGTCCCTCAGCTGCTCCCCATAACCCCTGGGCTCCAGACCCTTCCCCAGCTCTGTTCCCTTCTCTGGATGCCCTCCAGCACCTCAGTGTCTTTTGTGTACTAAGGGGCTTAAAACTGAACCCAGGATTTGAGGTGTGGCCTCACCAGAGCAGAGTCCAGGGGGACGATCCCTTCCCTGCTCCTGCTGGCCACACCATTTTTTACCACATTTTCTGGAGCATCCCGGTTTTTAGGGATGCTCCACCCCTGGCAGGGCAGAACCAAAGCAGATGGGACAGGACAGCACTGTGACAGAAACTTGTTCCCCGACAGCGCCCATGGGAGACCTGGAGCTGCTTCACGGGCTGAACATGCTGGGTTGGAAGCTCCTCCTGCCAAACCCAAGAGATGAAGGCAAAAGGGCCAAGGAAAGCAGATCAGGGGAACCCACTGGAAGTGATGCTGCTCCTGGTCAAACCTACTCCTGGCCTCAGCCCCAGGAGGGGACACAGGCCGTGGCATGGCAGCTCCAGATCCCGTGGTGAGCTCGCTGTGGTGGTGTTTAAAAGGCACTCAGTGCCGTGGTTTAGATGACGAATAGGTGTTGGTGTTGAGTCATAGGCTGGACTTGATAATCTATCTCAAAGGTCTTCTCCAGCCTTGTGATACTGTGATACTTTGGTGCTCCGCAGCACCTGGTGCACCAGTGGGTGAAGCTGGGCTGGAAGTCAGGGCCAGCTCTGCGGAGGAATGTGCTCCTGCTCCGGCCACGCATGTGCCCGCGCATGGCTGGCCCAAGGTGCTCCCTCCTTCCCCATGGCAGACGCTGAGAAAACCAACAGGCATCGTCCTGTTTGCCACGATCAGCCCTTTAACGGCTGTAAACAAGCCCAGTGTGGCTGATGGGGGGATTCAGATCTCCTGGGGAGCTGCAGAGTGATCCCGTGCTGTCTGCCTGCGGCAGCCCAGAGGCTGGAGGAGCGAGAGGACCCAGGGGGTCCTGGGGGGAGCACGCCAAGCTCATTAGTGCCATTTCCCTGCTCCATCAATCGCTCACAGGCAGCCATCGCCATCTCGCTCCGCCCAGGCGAAACCAGCCCCTTTGTTTGGCGAGTGGGTCGTGGCTGGGCAGCGCAGGGGCCCTGTGTCTCATCCCTGTATCACACCCCTGCATCCTGCCCTGTCCCCATCAGGGCCAGGCTTGCCAGGGGCACATGGGCCAGCTGGAGGGGGGTCCTCCTTGCTATCAGCTTCCAAAAACCAGGACGGGCTTGGGAAGCTACCAGAGCGCTGCTGGGTGAAGTAGCATCCCCTTGTCTAATTGCTCCGGCTGCAATTAAGACCGGGCACACACGGGACCCGCCAGCTGGGTCACGCTGCTGCCCGCCATCTGCTCTGGGTTGGGATTAGCGACCCGGCCCCGCTCCCGCCTGGGATTAGCCAGGACGGCAGCACGGCCGTGGTGCGGATGGGGACAGGGCTGGTCGGCAATCGGTCCCTGGGGCTGTCCCAGCATCAGCAGCTGCGCAGATGGAGGTGGGGATGGACCATATTTAATTGCACAGATCTAATTAAAGCGACTCATAGCTGGAGCTTAGAACCCTTCAGTGACAGGGGGACAGCACTGGGTCCCTATCACCCTCTAGGTTGTTCAGCCTGGAGAAGAGAAGGCTCGGGGGAGACCTCATAGCGGCCTCCCAGTACTGAAAGGGCTCCAGGAAAGCTGGGGAGAGACTTTTTACAAGGGCCTGGAGTGACAGGATGAGGGGAAATGGCTTTAAACTGGAAGGGAGAAGATTTAGATTAGACATTAGGAAGAAATTCTTCACAATGAGGGTGGGGAGGCCCTGACACAGGTTGCCCCAAGAGGCTGTGGCTGCCCCATCCCTGGAGGTGCTCAAGGCCAGGTTGGATGGGGCTGTGAGCCCCCTGATCCAGTGGGAGGTGTCCCTGTCCATGGCAGGGGGAGTGGTACTGGATGGGCTTTGAGATCCCTTCCAAGGCAAACCATTCCATGAATCTATGATCCTCACCAGCAGATGAGCCCAGCGGTGATGGCCATCCAGGTGATGCAGCAGGAGTGGGGCCGCTTGCTGTCGGGGTCCTGGTCCCTCTTGCAGCAGCACAGGCAGATCAGGTAGACGGTGAGGAAGAGGAGGTTGAGGCCGAGGCAGACGGCGGCCACTAAGCCCAGGAAAATCAGCGACTGGGAAGGGGAAGAGAAGGGACAATCAGTGTCTGTGGATGTCACGTGCCTGCTGTCCCACGGGATGGTCACACGGGGAAAGAGGAAGCGTCCCCATCCATCCCTGTCCCCACGCAGGGTCACCGGGGTCGCAGAGGCGGGGGTGCAGCCGCCCCTCCGAGGCGGGTTGGGTCCCCACCGCAGCCCCCCCCAATTTAGGGGTGATGGAGGGCCAGTGCCCTGCACGGGGTGGCTGCAGCGCCAAAGACAGGGGACACTCCTTTGCATCTCCAGGAGGGGAGGAGCAGGGGGGTCGGGGAGGTGGGGGGGGGCACCCCCGGGAAGAAGGGAGCTTTGTGCGGCGCTGAGCTCGGAGCTGTGGCCGGGCGGGAGCGGCCAGCGCTGCCCGGCCCGGCCCGGCCCTCGGGGGCGCTCGGTGCCCCCGCAGGGAGGGATCGCGGGTGGAGGGGGGGGACAGGGGTCGGTACCTGCTGGTAGTCGGGGTCCCGCGGTCGGAAGGCGGCGGGCACGGGCTGCAGGCGCAGGTCGCGGTGCGGCAGCCCGTGCAGCCAGGCCGCCCACCAGGGCGCCAGGTAATCGGCGCGGCCGGGCAGCATGGCCGGGGCTGGGGGCGGCGGCGGGGGGCGCGGGGCCGCCACGCCGCGGGTCTGCGCGGCCTGGACACGCCCCCAAATCAGCGGCCACGCCCCCGCAGCCCTGACCACGCCCCAATGAGATGACCCGCCCCGAGTCCTTAGCCCCACCCCCTGGCGCTTAAGTATACTCGGCCACGCCCCCAACAGGCGAGCCCACCTTAGCCACGCCCCCACAGCACAGACCACACCCCCAAATCACGTGCCCCCCGCCCCGGGTCTCCGGTTCCGCCCCCGCCCGCAGGATAGGGGGCTGCGTCCTGAGCGCCGCGCACCCCTCCACAGCTCAGATACCCCTATACGGGCACGGCAGCACCCCCTCCCTGCTATAGGGGCTCCACGCCCTCCCTCCTCACCTCCCCGCTATAGGGGCACTGCTCCGTCTTGTCCCCACATTTCCTAGGACACTGTTCCAGGCCACCACCCCGCAGAGCTGCACCCACAGACACCCCCACATTCCCTCCAGCTGCTAAAAAACCACGGGAGACCCCCATTCCCAGCACTCTGTTATTCCCGATCCCGACAGCCACAGCGAGGCAGCAGCCTCCACGAGGAACAGGGTAGGGAAGGCATTTTAAGCTGGGAACAATTTTTCCATTGCAAAAAAACTTCAGCCAAATGAACACTTTTCCCTCTCCTCTGCAGAGATCCCAGCTAGCTTGGACACAGCACAGAGCCCCCAGCACCGCAGACAGGAGAGCTGAGACCTTCTCCAGTGCCAAGGTCCATCTGGGCTTCCACCTTCCCAGGTGCCCAAGCCCTCAAGAGAAGCTGCCCACCTCCCCCGTGGTACCAGGGAGCCCCCTCTCAGTGCTTCTCTCACAGTGGCACAGCCCAAAGCCAGCTACAGAGAGGACGCAGAGAAGCCACTCTGGGCTGGTCCCAGCTGGAGCAGCGAGAACACAACCAGTCTCATTCCGATGGGGTTGGGAAATGACAAACATGGGGAACAGTCCAGGTTTTTATTAAAGGTAACGAACAAGGAGAAGCCCACATGGGAACAGTTCATTTCAGCTCCTTCACAGCCAAACCTGTGGAGGAGAAAGACATGGGTCAGCAGTTGGCAAGGGTTAGTCCATCTGGTGGGAACAGTGTCCCTCTGGAACTGGGCAGTACCCCCTGACTGCTCAGGGGGCACAGCTCTGGAAAGGGTGGTGGTGCGGCACAGTCCCAGAAGGCAGGGGGAATGGCCCTTTGGCTTCCCAGGATGCTGACACCGGGAAATTGGAGGCGCAACAGCAGCATTTAGTCAGGCATGAAACCAAATGCAGCATTGGCTCCAGGGACAGTGGAACAGTGCAGCCTCAAAGTGCTGGTGACCCCGAACTGTAGAGCTGCCCCCCACCATCACAACTGCATTCCCTGCAGATGCCAAGGGATACCTGGAGGCAGGGACTGCTTCAGCTTCTCCGCCTTCTCCTTGTCTGTGATGACCAGGGTGTACAGGTACCGGCTGCAGCGCACCTTGAACTTCACATTGTCCTTGTTCTTCTTGATCTTCACGGCTGCAGGACCAAGGGAGAGCTCAGTACCAGCCCCATATGCTCCCAGCAACCCTTCACAAATCACATCCAAGAGGACTGTTCCCCGGGGAAGGGCAAATCCTATCCCAGCTCTCACCATCCAGGAAACAAACACTGCCCCTGCCTGGCCCATCCACATGGGACAACACCCAATCAAGTGCTTTCCCACACGACTGTCACTAACAGCTCTGCCCCAGCCGGCGGATGCAGCCTGCCACCTCGTAGGGATGCGTGGATTTCCTGATGACAGTAGATAGATTTCAGAGGCTGTTTTGCTCCACAGCAGCAGTTTATGACACAATGTGAAAGGTTTATGGCATTGCAAGTTTTCAATGGAGCAAGACAGTTCACTTTAGGTTTGCTATTCACCTGTGTCACCTTCCTCTCCTGAACAGCAGCAGTGGAGCCCGAAATGCAGCAGCCAGCACTTCCCATCTCCTTCATATCCCCCCAAAGCCATTTTATCTGAGCAGCTTGCTGAGAGCCAAGGCCAGTTCCACTCCGTCCCCTCTGCAGCTCAGCCTGACAAGAGCACTATGAAAGGCAGAGCAAGTAGAAAGGGATGGAAATGCTTTGGAAGGGGCTGCCAGCAGCTACAACAGCGTTTCAGTGCTGAGCCATCCCTTCTCGCCCACACCAGTGCATTAGCAAAACATCTCCAGAATGAAAGTGCCTCTTCTTGATGACAGCTGGATCCAAACAAGCAGGAGAAGAGGAAAAACTCTTCATGTGTTGTTAAACACTGAGACAAGACCCTTCCGAGGTTTAAGTTATCACGGTCTTTGTATTTGACACAAAAGAAAACTCATGTTTGAGTGGGAGTCACTTGTCAGGTGCTGGGGAGTTCGACAGAATGGTATCTCACAGCTTTCTGAAGGCTACAGTGACTCAAGGATAGGGTGTGATGTGCTAAGATTCAAGGAGCTGCAGCTGGGGCTAAGCAGACATACTCTGAAAAGACACAGCTGAGCACCAGCCCCTAGAGAACTGCAGACCTAGACGCGAGCCCCAACCCGCGGACCCCATTGTGCGTCCCTCTGCCCACAGGCAGCAACCTCAGCTCAGCACAAGCTGCTCTAAATGTCACCGAAACAAAGCCTCTGCACTGTGTCCCCCCTCTGTGCTTCCAAGCCACAGGGCTCCTCTGCCTCTGCAGGGACATGGCACCCCACAGTCCTGCTCCAACAGGGAAGAACAACTTCTGTGCCAAAGCACCCTGCCTCACTCCTCCCTCACGTCACACACAGCAGGCTGGGCACTCACACTTTGCATCCTTCCTCCTGGCTGTAAGCAGAAAGTCTTTAATCTCCTCAATCTTGCGAGGCTGAAAGGCAAAACAGAGACTCAGTGCATTAGGAACAGCTGAAAGCTCACGCCCCACCTCACGCTTGGTGTCTTGAGCACCCCCAGCTCAAAGCCTCCCTTCCTGCCCCGACAGCTGAGCCCACTCGGCCCAGTGCATGGCGCATCTCCCTCCCCTGCAGCCAGCTCAGGGAAAGCCTCTCCTCCCGCAGCAGGACCGTACCCCAGTCATCAGGCAACGCAGGCGGCGGCACTGTCACTCCCACCCTGTCCAGGGCCAGCCAAGCCACGGCCCCCACCCTCCTTCACCACTGAGGGAGAATCAACACGACAGCCCTAAGGGTAGAGATGAGGGACAGCGCTGGGCCCGTGAACTTCCCCCTCTCACCATGGTTCCGTGCGGTGCTCACAGCGCTCCAACCTGCGACAAAACCAACCCAAGATGGCGTCAGCGCACCCACCGCCCAACAACGCCCGCCCGCCATCCACCTCCCCGCGCTCGTCCGGCGCCCACCGCTCAGCCATCACGTCATCCCAAATGTCCTCTGCTCCCCCGCTCCTCCCTGACGCCACCCAGCCCCGCGCGGCCGCGGATGACGGCGGATCCCGCAAGCTCCCCGCCACCACCTCATACCCCCAGCAACGGCGTCCGCGAAGAAAGCGGAAGTGAACGCGGCACTTCCGCATCCAGCCCCTAACCCTCCCTCCCCCTCCCCTGAACGCCGCTACGGCTCGGGCGGAGGGACAAACAATGTGGGGTCGCGTTCGCTCCGGTGGGAGTCACCCCTGCGATGAATTGGTGGGGTCTCAGCCTTCCTGCTGCACGGGTTACGGAGGGGATGCAGGGGGCACGGGGCATTCCAGGCCTCCCTGGATTCTCCATGCAGCACAGGGGAGAAGCACGGCCGCGGGGGAGGGCTGTTTCCAGCCTCCCCAGCTCCAGCATCTGTCAGGGGGAGCCCTAGAGAAGGCTTCGCCCTGCGCCAAGGAACACCCCCCCACACCCACACCCACACCCCCCCCCGAAAGGTGCTGGGGCGCGATGGCTCGGGTAGGGCTGCAATGAAGCAGCTTTGCCACCAGAGAGAGCTTCAGTCCCACTCAAAAACCCCAAACCTGCCCCCAAACCCCTACAAGAACTCTTAGGGGGGGCGAGGGACCCCGTCCTGTCCCTGTTCCTGCAGCTCCTCGGTCCCTCTCGCCTTGTTCCCATCCTGCTGAGCCCTACGTGGGCCAGGAGCAGCATTTCGGGATGCCGGGGTGCTCCTCAGCGGTGCTTTGGTGCTTGGATGGGGTCAGTGGGGTCATGGGGGATAGTGGGGATGGTGGGAATGGAGGGGACGAGGGTCTGCGTGGCGTGCCTTCCCCTTGGCCCCAGTTTCCAGCTCGGCCCTGAAGCCTCATGCTGGAGGTGCCTTTGGGGGTCATCCAACTCATGGTGGCTCAGGGGACGCGACGCTTTGTGCCCTGTGCTGGCTGTGAACACCAGAACTCCTCGGACCATGTCATGGATCCCCCTTCCATGCAGGGACCCCTCACCCAGCTCATCACCTGAACCTTCTGAGTGAGAGGGCAGCGTGGCAACTTGACCAAGTCTGTCATTCCTGGGTTGGAGAGAGGGAATTGATGGAGCTGGTGGCTCCCATGGCACCCTGACCTGGCATGGGTACCTTGATGGATGGCTTGAATTAAATGGGAGTAAGTACCTGCTGCAGCTGTGGGGATGGAAGTGAGAACTGGGGGAAATTCAAGCTCATAAATCTCACGGTCCTGTGCCCGTGAGGAGGGTCCCTGTCACGGCTGGGGCTGTCCTGAGGGTCCATGGCATGGCACGGCCAGGAGCTCTGACACGGCATTGCCAAGGCCTCCAGCTTGCCCTGGTCCCCACCACCAACAGGAGCCAGGAGAGGCTTCCCAGCCTCACTCCCTGGGTCCATCCCTCCCACTGTCAGGGTGCAGGAGGACTTTTGCATCAGGACACAGCCTGGGGGAGCGGAGAAACCCCTGCAAGGAGCTGAAGGATGACCTCCCATTGCTCATCACCCATGGATGTCCCCATCCGTTGCACCAGGTGCACCCACAGCCACAGGGGCTGCTGTTTCAGGGGGGCTGTGACTGGTGCATCCCAGCAAAAGCAAACCCTTCCCTGGGACCGTGTCCTCATGCCGGGGGTCCCCCCTCAATGGTCCCAGATGGAGCAAATACCCCATGGGCATCTGCTCTGGGGTGGCCAAGCCAGTGTTGGGTGTCAAAGCTCCCAAAGGTTAATTACCTGCAGGTTCCTGATCTTGCAGCCATGGTGGGTTTGGAGGTGAATAATTAATTACCTTCTGCTTTTAATTACTGCTGGCAGGGGGATGCTGTTGGCAGTGGTTGTGTGTCCGTAGGGACCAGAGGGCTGTGGGGCCATGTTGTGTGTTGGCAGCTTGGATACATCTCAGCTCATCCTGGAGAGACAAAACCCCTGGGATGTGAGTCCATTGACGGTGGCAGCTCCCCTGTTTGATGGAATTAAGCTACAAGGAAGAAGAAGGAGGAGGAAAAAAGCAGCAGCAGATGACACCAGGGAAGGCACCGCTCTCCCCAGGTCCCCACATTTGGGCCCTCTGCAGCCCCACTGATCCAGGCCAAAGGGGTGCTTGGTGTGTCCAGCTGTGATGGGAGAGGGGGGTTGGCAGGGATGTTCCTCCTGGACTCTGGTGGGGTTCCCACCATGGCTCCTCTGTCCCCATCACCCCATGCCCATCATCCCATGCCCATCGCCCTATACCCACCACCCATGCCTGGCACTTCGTGCCCATCACCCTGTGCCTACCCCATACCCACCACACCATGCCCACCACCCTGTGCCCATCACTCCATTCTCATCACCCTACGCCCATCACTCCCCATCCCACAGCACTCCCACCCAGTGACAGTCCCACCAATTGTTCCCAGTGTCACACTAAGACAAGTTACTGGGACAAAGCCTGCAGCCGGGGTAGGACCTGTGGATCTCCCACCAAGGGGAGGTTTGTTGGGTGAGATGATCCACCCTCCTCCACTGAATGAGATTTTTTAATTGTTTGATTTACGTCTCTCATCTCGGATCGGCTGATCTACTCTGCTGCCTTTTAATTGCTTCAAAAGTTGAGTAGTTTTTCATGTTTTAAGGAGTGCTGGATTGTATAATTAAACCACTACCAGTGTAAATCAACAGTGCAGAAGAAAGACAGAAGAGAATTAAGCAAGCTTCTTGGCATAATAATAAAACCAAACTGGCATGAAAAGTGCCCATTACGGCATCGATGCTGAATACTAATCCTTGGCCAAGGCGAGCGAGGCACCGTCCGGTGAGGGGCTGCCAACACCAGTCTCCAAAATCACCTGCTTTTGGCCCAAAGAACAGCGTGGGGCTTTGCTGGAGCCTGAATCGGGGGATGTGTGGGTGGTGTCCCCCCCTCGTCCCATGGCTCCCGCCCCAACCTGAGCAGCATCGCTCCCGCTCCTGCCTGGGAACCGATGCGCTTTGACTTTATTAATATTATTTAAAAGTTGAGTGGGTGTATAAATCAACAAAAATAATTCATGAGAATCATTAGCTCCTCAAAGACGGGATCTTTTTACAACCGGCTTTAAATTAAAAAAAAGAAAAAAAAAAAAACCCACCACATTCTGAAACTGCGGCTTTTAAAACACATCAAATACATTTCCTCCCTGCCTCCCACCGGCCCGGCTCCTCTGCCTAATGAAATTCAATTAGCATCCTTAATTCACCCGCTGGCTACCAGTTTTATATTAAAAAAATCTTTCTGGTTCTGCTCGAGAAGCGCTGTGCCAGGATCAGAGTTGTGTTTAACCCCACGGCTTGGGGGCACCGTGCATCCCCTCGACGCAGGGTTTGGCGAACAGCGCAGTGAGAAGCCTTCATTCTCATCTTCGTTCTCTGCCAGCAGCTTCAGGAGGCACTGGTGAAGTAGGGTTTTAATGGAGCCATATGGTGGAAACCCAGGATGCCAGATCTGGGCTGTGCCAGGATCACGGTTGTGTTTAACCCCACAGCTCAGGAGCACCGCACGTGCCCCCAGAGCGGGGTTTGGTGAACAGCTGGATGAGAAGCCTCCATCCTCCTCCTCATCCTTCACCAGCAGGTCCAGGAGGCACCAGTGAGTTGGGGTTTCGATGGAACCATGTGGAGGTCACCTGGGATGCCAGATCTGGGCTGTGCCAGGATCACGTTTGTGTTTAATCCCACGGCTCACGGGCACCGTGCATGTCCCCCGGTGTGGGGTTTGGTGAACAGCTCAATGAGGAGCCTTCATCCTCCTCTTCTGCCGGCAGCTCCAGGAGGCACCGGCAAGGTGGGGCTTTGATGGACCCAAAATTGTGGCTCCATTGGAGGATGAAATGGAGGTGAAGGAAACCCGAGGTGCCAGATCTGGCTTTGCTGGCACCCAATCTCCCCCTCCCCAAATGCATCCTTTGCCAGGACCTGCGGGTGCTGCCCACTGAGCGTGCTGAGGTGATGATGTCCCCCAGCATCCCTGATCCAGCCGGTGTTGGGGGTGACCCCAGCACCTCCAGCTGGAGTTGATTTGCTGCAGTGAGTTTAAGCGTAGTGTTGGCAGCCGAGGAGATGTGCGTGTCACCCGGTGATTAGATGGTATCACCTTATCAGCAGCAGCAGCACTGGGGGCTGCGGGGAGGGGGAAACAGCAAGGAATAATAAAAAAAAAAAAAGGAAGAAAAAGCTGATGTGATTTTTCTCTCTCCCTGTCTCAAAGATCTGATTCAAAGTTAAACAGTCACTGAGGATAATCTGCTGCCGGCTCCATCCCGCAGCGCCGCTCGCCTCGACCTCGGGAACCTTTGGCTGGCAGTGGCAGCCGAGTCTTCTCACTCCTTGGGTACCGGCCAGCTCAATTCATGCACTTGTCCGAGAGCCGAGCGAGCCAGAAGGGCTGAGTGTGGACGGGCCCTCCATCAGAGCGGTGTTTACACACACAAGGGCAGCAGTACTTTTATTATGCATAATTACACTCTCCTTAATGGAGTTGTGAAGCATTTTTCCTGGCAGAAGGAGAGAGTGTCTGCATTGAAAGGAGAACTGTGGCTCAGGGCAAGCTCCGAGCTATCGGATCAATGCTCATTGCAGCCCTGCGACAGCAGGCAGAGGTATCCTGGCAGCAGCATTCGATGCCCACTGCCCAGGCACTGGGGCCTGATTCTGCACCCTTGGCTCCAGTGCATCCTTCTGGAAGCAGAGCACCCTCCCTTCTCCCCATCCCTGGTGACTGGGGAGTACCCTGCTTATCCAAAGTGCAGGTGGTTTCCTTCTCCTCTTGCTTTTTCCAGGGCCTTGGCGGTGCCCTGCTCACAGATGCTATGCGTGCCCATGTCCCCCCAGCCCAGTGAGGACACATGGGAGAGGCACCCTGGACAGCCAGCAGGGAAAACCCATGGTTTCTGGATCCCACGGGTGGTCAGAACGTGGGAGGCATTGCTTGTCCTTGGGCACACGATGCACTAGCTGCGCGCCAGGAGACATGCAGGAGGTGTGTCCACAGAGGTGCCTCATCCCACCTTGGGCACCCTGGGGAGCCTTGTTTTACCACTGCACCCCACGGCTGCTGGGCTCTGGGGCAGGCTGAGATGTGCTTGCTTGAGATGTGCAAGGCTGAGGTGAGTGTGGCTGAGCTGTGCAAGCTCAAGATGTGCATGGCTGGGATGTGCGTGGCTGGGATGTGCGTGGCTGGGATGTGCATGGTTGGGGTGTGTGTGGCTGGGATGTGCATGGTTGGGGTGTGCATGGCTGGGGATGCGCGTGGCTGGAATGTGCATGGCTGGGATGTTCATGGTTGGGGTGTGTGTGGCTGGTATGTGCATGGTTGGGGTGTGCATGGTTGGGGTGTGCATGGCTGGGATACGCATGGCTGGGATGTGCATGGTTGGGATGCGCATGGCTGGGATGTGCATGGCTGGGATGTGCATGGCTGGGATGTTCATGGTTGGGGTGTGTGTGGCTGGGATGTGTCTGGTTTGGATGTGGATAGCTGGGATGTGCATGGTTGGGATGTGCATGGCTGGGATGTGCATGGCTGAGACGTGCAAGTTCCAGACATGCGTGCCTGAGAAGGACATAGCTGGGACACGCATGGCTGAGAAGTGTGTGGCTGAGAATTTCACGCTTGAGACGCACATGGCTGAGATGAGCGTGGCTGAGACATGCACGCTCAAGACATGCAAGGTGGAGCCATGCACGAATGCTGCATGCCTGAGCAGTGCATACCTGAGCAGTGCACACCTGGCCGAGCCATGCACTCCAGTGCCTGAACACGTGTGCTCCAGACATGCACGCCGAGCAGCACGTGCCCAAGCCATGTGGCTCCGGTGCCCCCGTGCAGCCCAGCTCCGACCTGGCGTGGAGGCACCGCCCCAGCATTCGCCATCCAGCCCTTGTGCCGTTCTTCTGAATCGCAAGCACTTCTTTGCTGTGCAAAAGTGGTTGTGCATGAAGGTGACGTGCGGCGGAGGGGGGGAGCTGGCAGAGTTAATAGGAGACATGAAAGGACGTGTTCGCCAGGAGATTCCCCTATTCAGGGAACAAACTGCAGCAGAAATTGATTTTTTCCCCGTTTGCTCGAGTTTCTCCCCTCTGGTGCAGAGAAGAAAGGCCTTGCATGGCGATTACCTTCTCCAGAGCGCGAGTGCAATTTGCTGGATGCGTTTATTATTAACAGGGACAGAAAACTCTTTCCAATCACTCCGTATTTTCTTTCCCTTTTCCCCTCTTCACTCATTCTTTCTTCCTTTCTCGGCTTTTAAAGCGAAGGGCCCTGGCAGCGCTGCCGAGAGCCGATCAATCCAATCCTAATGGCAGCTCCCATGCCCTCGCATTCATCAGCCGGGCTCTTAAAGAGCATCCGAAGCTTCATGGACGACTTGGGGGATAAAAAAAAAAGCCCATTTGGAGGCGAGATCATATTTTCTCCATCTCTTCCCCTTTTGTTCTTTATTTGCAGAGGACAAAGGCAGGCACAGGCTCGAGGTGGGGAATGGGCAGATGAATTCCGAAGAAACAAAAGAGCCTGTTTTCATGGAAATACCCTGAAAAGGGGGGAGCAATTTTAGGGAGGGGGAGGACAGAGCTGGGGAAAAACACCAAAGGGGGGTTGCATTCAGCAGCAGCATCGTGGTGTGGCTGGAGCAGGGAAAAGGAGAATAAACGTGGCTGGAAGTTTTCCCGCAGGCATTGGGAGCCGTTTGAAGCTCTTGAATACATATTTTTTTTAATTAGGAGTGGGCTGGGACGGATCCTGCCCAGGCAGAGGAGGTGCATCTGGCCCTGGAGCAGCTCCTGCTTTGCTGCTGTCTGGTGTTTTGGGGAGCTGGGAAAGGCTTGAGCTGGGGTGGCTTAATGGGCTTTAATGGCGTTGCAGCAGAAAAGCCGTTTAATACCTGCGAGCCCTATCGCCCGCTGCACTCAGCATCCTCTCCCCCAAAAGCCAAGGGATGCGAAGCAGATGGAGGGCCCCTACACCCCTACCCCAGCCCCACTCAGCGCTTTACCTGGCCACCCGTGTCATGAATTGCTCTGGTCTCAGCACATGGCTGTGGGGTGAGGTCCCTTGGGGGGGACAGGATGAGGAGCTGAGGTTGCGTCTCCACCTGGGGTGAGCTTTGGCTGGGGTGGTGATACAGGGAGTGCTCGCTGTGCAAGCCCACGGGAGGGATTGGGGAGGGGGGAGAAGGCGATGCTTGTGCGAGTGACTTGTTCTCCTGCCTTTAAATAATATTAATAAAGTAAAAGTGGATCTGTTTCCAGGGTACTGGCTGCTTAGGCAGGGCGAGATAGAGGCGGGGAGGGAGGGGCAGCTCCCCCTTTCCCATCCCACGCTCCTAAGTTCAGGCAGTTGCCACACGGATAAATGACCTGAGCCTGGCAGTGGCTCGGCCGTGTCATCGGACCCACTGCCACTGGTGGTGGCCACATCCAACCCAAAGCAGCTGAGCAGCTCTGGGCTCCTGCCTGCAAATCACAGCCACCAAGCTGCAGCCATAACCCACCGAGCCTCAGGAGGGTGGCAGCTCTCAATGGGGGAAACTGGCTCCAAAGGCTCAGTGTTCTGGAGGTGCCAAGGGCTGCTCCCTTCCTCCCTTGTCGAAGCCCGTGCTGGTACTGGGAGAAGCTGGTGATGCTGGTGTTGTGCCTGCTGCTGGGGGACCTGTGTGTTGGCATTGTGGATCATTTATCCAGCAGAGCGGGCATCGGTGTGTTCCATGGCATGGCACCACGTGGACTTGTGGCATGGGATGCTTCTGCAGGCAAAACCAGGTGCTCTTCAGAGGAACAGCAGCTGCCTCTCCAAAGGGGATATTTTTGCAACTCAGGGAAGACGTGCAGAGAAAAGGGAGATTAGAGAATTCCATATTAATTGCATTCCGTTACAGTAAGCTCCGCTCACCCAGCCCCCCTGGTGCCAGTCTCACCCCCCACCCTCTCACAGTCCACTCCGGAATCCCTTTCTGGAGCAGGAGAGGTAAAAAAAGAGCTGGATGCCACCATCCAGCCCCACTGCTGGCATCAGCTCCAGCCTGTGATCTGGGGCACAGGGCAGGGACCCCTGCCCCACAGGTGGGTTTGGGGATGGTGGGCTATGTCCCACAGGCTGGGTTCTCCCCTGATGCTGGCAATGGGCAATCCCCCTGCGTGGGGCAGGGTATGACTGGCTCCCTGGGACCCGCTGGGAGAACGATGGTCCTGACAGGCAGCTGGGGAGCCTGAGCTGTGGACCCTGGTGCCTCATCCTGTACGATCCCAGAGCAGGGGGGAAGATGAGAAGTGATATCCCCATGCTACCCTCCGCTTGTCTCTCTCCACTTGTAAAGGAGATTTGCCCTGGCTGGGGCACAGGGCAGTGTGTGAGGTGTTGTATCTCCATGTGTCACTAGTGCTGACCTGTGTCCCCCCAGTGTTCCCTGCGCTTGCCTTCACAGGGAGTCACCCTTAGTGATGCAAATACCAGCCTGACACATCCAGGGGCCAAACGTGATGCAGGCAGGGCCCCTACCCTTGGGTGCTGCAATGGGTGAGCAGCCCCAGAGGTCCCAGATCAGGACCCCAGAGGGTGTTGGTGGCCACAGGACACAGACCGGACAGGTGAATGATACCAATGGTGGCATCACTGTCAGGGTGAGGGTGTCCGCCTGGCTCCCCACCACCTTGCGCTGCTCCAGCTGAATTTGGTGTCATCTTGCAGAGGAAGATTATGGTAATTTTCCTCCCCCCTTATGCATAATTTTCCGACTCGGCTGCAGCAGAGGCTGTGCGGAGAGGCTGGGTGATGGGAATGTCATCTGTGATTCGATTATCTCCTCCTGCCTGCCTTAATTTTTTTTTCTTCCTTGTGAAACCTTCATCAAAATATGTAGATCTAATTAGGACAATTACAGCATGAGGACAGCTGAAACCCACTCAAAGCCATACGACAACCAGCCACCTCAGCTGAGCTGCCAGCAAGAGAGGGGGCACCAACGCTTTTGGGGTATTCTAGGCTCTGTGAGGGGGATGGATGGGCTTAGGGGTCCCAGCCCCATGCGCTGGCCCTGGGCTCCTTTGTGGTGCTGCTCGTGTTGACTGGTGCTGGCTTTGGGGTGCACACCTCCAAGGGGATGGAAGTGGCCTCAGATGTGGCCCCACAGGCGTGCCACCGGCCATGGACGTTGCAGAGCACCGCTGGTGGTGGTCCTGCAGGCTGCATGTGCTGGCAACAGGTCTGTGTCCCACCTCGCTGGCTGCCACGAGCTGGAGTGTTCTCAGCACCTTGCTGGGGGCAGCTACCACCCCTGCTCCTGGCACATCTTGTCCCTCATTCCTGGGGTGCCCACTGTGCTGTTTCGTGAGGAGGGGCCACCCGCAAGCCTGCAGCTTTGTGAGTCTCATTGGTATTCAGTCCCCGCGCAGTGGCAGCTGGCTGGATGGGAGCAGAGTGACAGCGGTGACAGGTAATGGGGATGACGGCAGCCGGCGGGTCGGCAGCGAGGGCACAGCTCCGCCTGCATCCCTGCACTGGGACACGCTATGGGGGGTCCCCAGGGACTGGATGCTCCAGGCCTTTGGGCTCTGCAGTGGAATGCACTGATGCTCATGCTGGGATGCTCATGCAGGGATGCTCTGACCAGCAAGTTGGGGTGCAGCTGCAGTGCTCCTCCAGTCCCCATGCCAACCTCCAGCACCCTGTGCCAGCCAAGAAACAGCAAGCATTGCACAGGAAAGAAAAAGTGAAGCAGGGACGAGTTGGGACTCTACACCCATCCCCAAGGGCGGTGGGACGAGGGGTGGCAGCCGGGCAGAGCTGGCTGCACGAGCAATTAAGGGAAGTGCAAATTGTCAGACCCTGTGATTAACACTGCCTCCAAATCCGCATGAATATTAAAAGCCGACATTGCCCAGGCTCCCCGCACAATGAATTCTGTATGAATCTTAAGATAAATCGTTTGGATAACTTAGCGGCAGCTGTACTCCCTCGCCACCAACTGCCTCCAAAAATCATCTCACGTCAGGCGAGAGGAGCCAGAACAGCGCCCAGCCCAATGCTGGGAATTGGCTGTTCAGGGCTCGGCAGTGCCAGGATCGAGGCAGGGGAGTGCAGGGCACCCAAGGCTCCTTGGGAGGTGAAGGCAAAGGCTGCTTGGCTCTGGCTTGCTCCCAGGAACTGGAGACAAATCCTCTTACATGCCACTGTTGCTGTCTTTTTGGGCTAGAGGGAGATTTGCTTTGCTTCCGGGCGCTTCTTTCCAGTAGGGTGGCATTTGTCCCTGCCCCACTATGGTTACACGTGGCTCCATGGGTCTCTTGAAGCTCTCTCGACACCCCGTTCCCACTAGCAGAAGCTCATCCAGCTCCTCCAGCCCTGCCCTGAGCATCCCCAAGCAGAGATCCATCTTCCCGAGAGGGGACCTGCCAGGTCCCTGAGCGCAGCCGGGACTGGATCCCATTGGCATGCAGCCGCCGCGCTTCCCGCGTGCTCCTGGTCAAAATGCAGCAGAGGAACCGCGGCGTTGACGTCCTCGGAGGCCGGGGCCTTGATTGCCTCCTCTCGCTGCCATAAATCAGCCCTGGAGGTCTGGCAGCGCGAGGTGGGGAATGGCAATGTGACGACGGGCACTTCGCAGTCCGGGGACGAGCATCACCGTGCCACCGCGTGGCACTGAGCTTTCTGTGCCCCCATGACACATACCCCATTCTCCTTCCACTCCTCTGCAGGGGGGGGTCCCCAGCCCCTCGCCTCCACTGCGAGCTTGCGGGAAGGCATCTGTTCCTCTGAGACATCAGGGGAATTGAAAACACTGCAAATATTTCCTCCATCTAAATTACACCGACCCCGGCAGGCTGCGCGTCACCGTCACTGCAATCCAGGCTATGAATTGTAAATCAGGCGCGGTGCAAACTGCCTCTGCCCAGGCAGCTCCGTGCCCTCCTCACGGCCCTCGACCCAGGGCACAGCTCCAGCCAGCACCAGCACCCAGGTGCACTGTTGGATCCTGTGGTGCCCAGCGATGGTGATGGAACTGTGACCTCCTGGATGCTCTGTACACACCAGCCCTGCTCCAGGTGCCCAGGTTAGGGCAGACCCTAGGGGTTTCCTGGAGCTGGGACCTGCCCGGATGCTCCTTGCACCCCAGCCCTGACCCAGGTCCCCTCAATTTTGGACAACCCCAAGGAGTTTCCCAGAGCTGAGACCTGCCTGGATATTCCATGCACCCAGCCCTACTCCGGATCCCCAGGGGTCACCTGGAGATGGAACCTTTCTGGATGCTCCTTGCACCCCAGCCCTGCTCCAGTACCCCAAGTTTGGGAGCCCCAAGGGTTTTCCTGGAGCTGAGACCTGCCTGGATTCTCCATGCACCCCAATCCTGCTCCGGGTCGCCAGGTTTGGGAAGACCTAAGACCTTTCCCTCAGGAGGGGCTCACTGCATGCTTCCTCCACCTCCTCACCCTCCAGAGCCATGATGTGCCAGCATCCTACCATCGCCCATCGGGGACCTGTCACCGCGGTGTGCCGAGAGCTGCCAACCTGACCCCCAGCTGCCAAAAGGCCGTCAGATTAATCAGCAAATCAGGTGCAAATGGTGAAAGGAGATTAAAGCGGAGAAGAGCAGATTGAATCAGGGGCCATTAACAGATTGAATCATTACACAGAATCAGATCAACGCACAAATAATATGAATAATAAATGTGGCTCGGGGGCACCAGCTCGTGCTTCTGATTTATTTCAACCAGAAGATGAGGACTGGTGGTTGCCACCACCCGCATGGCCTAAGGACTGCGGTGGCAGCACCCAATTCGGGTCCTAGCAGAGGAGAGGACATATCGAGGAGCTCCATGGATGGGGACAGCTGCATCACTTGGGATGTCCCCAGGGGTCACCAGCCTTCAAGGAGCCTGCCACATCCCCAAGGAGAAGCGCTAGCATCACATAGCCCCTTTGTTTGGGGTCCAGACCAGGCTCACCCCACCAGCACCTTACTTACCCCAACAAGATGTTGCACCAGCACCCTAACAGGGAGCTCCCAGCACAGCTCTCAGAGGTTAAATCCCTGAGCAACAGCACCTAATCCAGTCTTTCTTAATTGGGAATTGTAATTAGTAGAAAGGTTTTAGTTGACAGGAACTAGCAACCTGCAATGGCAGCACCTGAACGTGACCGCGGCTCTCCTTGCTGTGTCTGGGGACCACGGCTCTGCCCCAGTGAGGGTCTTTGGGACCATGGCCATGCACCCCATGCTCTCTCCTTGCCTCTCCCAGAATTGCTCCCACTGGGCATCCCCAGGATGTGGGACCTGGCAGAACAGTGGCGATGGCAGAGGAGGAAGCATCTGCTTTCCTCCTGAGACACGGTGCGGGCTCCGTGGCCTTTCCTCCTCATCTAAATCTCCTTTCCAGTTGTGTTTTCTCCTTCGCTGCCCTGTTTCCCCTCCAGAGAAGCTGCCGTGTTCCTTACGCGCTGGCTCCTGCTCCAAAAGGCTCCCAGGGCTCCACAAAGCGATGAAGAAGCAACAATAAAAGGCTGCAAACAAAGGGAAAACGTCTTTTCTTCCCAACTTATTTTCATACCCTTTACTGAAAATCCCAAGGAACTGGGAACAAAGTACAAACCGTCCTGCGCATGATTGTGGTGGGGGTTTTTGAGTCCTCCCTTGGCCGCGGGAGAGTTAATTTGCACCTTGGTCTCCGTCACGCATCCATTCTGCTGGCAAAGCCTTTCTTCCCTAAATTCCTACTTGCTCGGGAAGGCAGGACAAAGTCTGAGCTGTTGCGACAACACCCGGGAACAAGTATTATTATGTGGTGTGACAATGTTTGATGAATTCATATGTGCCTAGGGGAAGGGACTAAGTAGGTGAATAAAGTGAGAATATTCTCTGTGACAATCAATACCCCTTCAATTGAACCGTCTCCACAGATGTGACATTTTGATTTTTCTTCTTTGGATGTACTAACTGGATTTATGTCCTCTTAAAGTGGAATTAGCAGGGAGTGAAATGCTGGCAGCGAGCTGGAGCAGTGTGGGCATGGCTGTAGGGTGGGGAGGGCAGGGTGGGGCGGTGGGCTAGGGTGATGGAGTTGGGGTGATGGGTTGGGTTGGTGGAATTGGGATGATGGGTTTCAGTTATGAGTTCAGGTGATGTATTGGGGTGATGGGTTGGGGTTATGAGTTGGGGTGATGGGGTGGCGTGGTGGAAGTTGGGTGATGGAGTTGGGGTGTTGTGTGAGATGGAGTCAGAACAATGGGTTGGGGTGATGGAGAGGCGACAGTGGGTTGGGTTGTTGGAGACAGCGCAATGGACTTGGGGACAATGTGGTTGGGGGGATAAGTTGAAGTGGTGGAGCTGATGCCACAGTACGTGTGGGCAGGTCTGTGCCAGGGCGAGGAGATGCCTGGGCCATGTGTCAGAGTTGCAGCAGGTAAAAGGGAGGGGAAAGCTGGATGCAGAGCGGAGGCTGCCCCACCTGTGGTGAGACAAGATACTCCCAGGTGCCTCCTGCACCCATCCTGCACCTGCCCTCCCCATGTGTCCCCTCAGCCACCAGCCAGGGACCCAGCCAGCCTGACAACTCTCTCCATCAGCTTTCATCCCACCAGCCTTCGCAGCAGCCTCATTCCCAAGGTGCCACCACAGCACCCACCGGTTGCACCCGCCGCGTCTCCGGGATTCCCGTCACATCCCCCAGCCCCAGAGCTAATGACTCATCCCCGGCACGGCCATTTGTTTGTGCTGGTTTCAGACAGACTAATGTTTTTAATGGCACATAATCATTTTTCAGAAGTCGTTTGATGCTACTAATCATCGCTGTGATATGCCACGACGGGATGTGTAATGACATGCTGAACAGGAAAAATGGCACTTGGATACTTGGTTCTTCCCGGTGTAATCTATATTTTACCACATCTCTCTACCTAATGATACTTATAGCTCTTAATAAATGACTACTTAGGCACTTTCTTTTTTTTTCCTTCAGTGGGCGATAAAATAATCTTGGATTAAAATATAGGAAGGCAAAGGGAAGTGGTGACTCAAGTGTTTCCCCGGCGGCTGGAAGGGAGTGCGCGGGAAGCGAGTGGCGCCGGGGCTCACATGGTGGCAAGTTCATAGAAGACAGCTTTCCCTGCTCGTTTCTTTGGAGCCTCTTGGTTAAATTAACAAGTGGGGTTTTTTTTTAAAAAAAAAAAGTTAAAATACCCATTTTTGGATGAAATTTTATCGCTGCAATAAGAGAATCCTCCTGGCCCGGTGCCCAGTGTCTTCAGGATGGATTAGCGTGCAGCTCCTCATGCTCTAACTCATTTTATCGCTTAATTAAAGAGATGCTGGTGATTTTTTTTAGAAATATGCTTTTTCTTAAACACCACTTTTCCTTCCCTAGGCTGCTAAAACCCAGTGATCATGGAAAGGGAATGAACTTGAAGCAGCGAGTGTGCCCTATGCACCAGAACCTTTCTTGGCTGCTCTTCGAAGCCTGCTAGATGTCACCATGAATGGAAGAGCCCAGGTTCAAGGAGGGTGCCTCAGCTCTGAGCTGTGGAGGAAGAGGATGAGGATGGGGATGGAGGAGTGTGGCCCACTGGGACCCCTCCGTGGCCCCTGGAGTGCAGGGCTGTGGGGTGCAGCACACTGCTTTCCCCCTGGGGCACCGGCTGCCACAGAGTGAGTTTGCTTCATCCTCCCTGTCAGCACCAGGTCCCACATCTCTGCCCAGACTTGTGAGGAAGAAAAATTGCTTTTGCTTACATTTTTAATCTGTGTGTAATTACCCGCTGGGCTCCTCGGGAGAACGCTAAGAGCGGCGCAGCCTCCCTGCTGGGCAGCATGGCTCCTGCAGCCCTCTGGCATGGCTCACGGTAACGGCGTGCCACAGCGGTTCTACCAGGCAGGAGCAATCTGCCCATCGCCTCCCACCAGCGGTGAGTTTCCGAGGCATGACTCAACTGATATCCAAAATTGCAGCACATCCCATCCATCCCATCCTCTCTCTTCCAATCCTCTCCCCTCTTATGTCCTCCCCTTCCATCCTATTCATCCCATTCATGTCATCCATTCCATTTGACTCCCTCCCCTCCCATTCATCCCATCCTATTTCATCCCCTCCCCTCATATCCCCTTCCCTCCTATGGCCTCCTACCCCGTACCCTCTTATCCCCTTCGCTCCCCTTCCATTCCATTCCATTCCATTCCATTCCATTCCATTCCATTCCATTCCACTCTACTTTCTCTCCTCCCATCCCATCCCATCCCATCCCATCCCATCCCATCCCATCCCATCCCATCCCACTCCACCTTCTCCCATCCCATCCCATCCCATCCCATCCCATCCCATCCCATCCCATCCCATCCCATCCCATCCCACTCCACCTTCTCCCATCCCACCCCATCCCATCCCATCCCACTCCACCTTCTCCCATCCCATCCCATCCCATCCCATCCCATCCCATCCCATCCCATCCCATCCCATCCCATCCCATCCCATCCCATCCCATCCCACCTTCTCTCCTCCCATTCATCCCATCCCATCCCATCCCATCCCATCCCATCCCATCCCATCCCACTCCACCTTCTCCCATCCCATCCCATCCCCTCCCACTCCACCTTCTCCCATCCCATCCCATCCCATCCCATCCCATCCCATCCCATCCCATCCCATCCCATCCCATCCCACTCCACCTTCTCCCATCCCATCCCATCCCATCCCATCCCATCCCATCCCATCCCATCCCATCCCATCCCATCCCATCCCATCCCATCCCATCCCTCACCTGTCCGTCCTGGCTCCTCCAGCAGCGAGGCAGCTGCACCACTCCCCTCTCACCCAGTGCATGTCTCACGTGTGCCTGCCTGGGAATTTGGGGGCTCCATCCCTGACACCCAGCCCCACCAGTCCTGTACTCCCAGCTGGTGGGTTTTTCCCTTCCCAAGGGAATAACCCTACCACCACCTCTGCCTCTTCCTCTTGTCCCTCACCTTTTACTGGCTGCTTTTCCGCATGATCCCACTTGACACGGGAACCGCTGTCTGAAAGCGATTGTACACAATGACTCCTAATGTCCTGGGAAAGTAAATGGAGAATGAGACCTAGAAAAGGCTGCCAATTACTTAACGAATATAGACACGGCAACACCATTAATGTAATGGCGAGGAACGGTTCCAGGGCCGCTCGCGCCGCGCCGCTCCGCTCAATACCACAATTAATATCACAGAGTTGACTTGAGCTCCAGTCTCCACTTGCCGAGCGCGAGACGGACGCGAGCCATTAACCTTCCTCCGGTCAAGGTGTTCCAGCTCTCATATTTGCCTTAATTAGTCTCCAAGGTAATGTAACAATAACCACTTGCCGAGTACGATGCTCTCGCACTGCTGGGGAGATGGAGCTGCTCGGGAGCCGGTGTGCGGCGGGGAAGAGAGCGTTGGCCGTGCACGTGTGTGCATGCGTGTGCATGAGAACAACATGCAAAGTGCAAAGAGGTAGAAGCTCCTGCCTCGGGAGAGGTGACCATCGACACAGCGCTGCAGCCCCAGCCCTTGCTCGGGGTCGGTGGAAGGGACCTTGCCGAGCTCTTTGCCCAACTGCAGCATCACATCGCCTGGGATGCGGAGCAGCGTCGCGTTTGCATTGCGCAAGGCTGAGTAGATAAAAGCGCTAATAAGACAGAGCACTAATTAATTGCTGCACCGGCTGACAGAAGAGCCCTCAGCCGAGTGCCGGCTGTCACACTGAACGGCAGCAGTGGAGCTGCCAGGTCATTAGGAGTTTGTGTGCGAGCTCACAGACGAACCCGCTGGGTGAGGTTTACGAAGCCAAATCCCTCTGCCCCCAGAGCGGTGGTGGCTGCGCGGCTGTCCTGGCTCCTTGCTGAGCACCCCTTGCCTTTACCACATCCAAGAGGCGGTGCAGGGATGTGCCAGGCTGGCTGGGATGCCCCGCTCGGGCAGGCAGCCAAGGAGCTGTGGTGCAATGGTACCTCCAGGGCTGTAAATGTTATAACGTGAAGTGCTTTTTCTTCTCCCTCCCCCTCCTCTAAACCAGCAAATCAATTTGATGGTGGCAGGAGCGAGGGCTTTTAGAGCTTGTGCGATTTGCTTGGAGTCACTCGGTCCCCTCTATCCATCATCCTTAATTAATTAGAATGTAATTACTTACCGATCCCTCTTTCATTATTCACGCCCCTCTGGTGCCCAGGATAAGGATTCCCCGTCCTTCTGGTGCTTTCCCACCTGGAGCACGTTGCTCAGGAGAGATTCCAGGCACAGCCTGGCCTTGGGGTGCATCCATCCCGGTGAGCCCGGCTCTGCTGGTGCAGCCGATGAAGAAGGCTGTGGGTTGGCAAACAGGGTGGCAAATCCCCCAGCTCAGGCTGTAGTCACTGCCACTGGCTGTGGTGCCAAGGGGCACAAAATTAGATGAGACTTCAAAATACAGAGAAAACAGCAAGTTCAGGAGGGCAGAGGGAGTGTGGAGGGTGTGGGCTGGGGATGTGGAGGTGTCTCGAATGGCAGGGGCACCTGGCTGTGCATCCCGGGCACCTCTGCCCAGCATTGCCCATCTCACTCCACCAGCAGACAAAGTAGCAGGATGAGGGGCTGACCTGTGGGACCCCCCTGGACCACGCACTGACCTGGGCAGGCAGAGCTCACCCTCCTGCCCCAGCTCTTCGCCCTGGCTCCCCTCTCTGACTCTGCCATTAGTGCTCCCTGGGAGGCTTTTCTCTTTTATATAAAGAAAAAGGCCAACACGCTCGTGTTTCTCTCTCCCGGTCATTCGGGCTTGAATTATTTCATCAATCACAGAGCAGCACCGGAGCTGGCAGGAGCCAGGCAGGCTGCAATGGGAGGCGAGGAAACGCGTCTTGTTCTGCTGGTGGGGGATGGATCCAGCCCTGCATCCCACTCATATAGAGCTGTGCTGGGCGAACATCCTGAAAACCACAGTGTCCCAGCCCAGATCTGCAGTGAACCTGAAATGGGGCTCTGGTGCCACATCACCATCGGCACATCCTGCATCCCGATGATGATGCCAGGTCCTCTCCCAAAATGCACGGCCACCACCTGGGGTGGCATCCACCACCCATCACTTGGTTGCTACATCATACACGAAACATCCTCGCTGTTTGGTAAACACCCCCTTTTAACCAGGTTTTTTCTTTGCCTTTCTTCCTCCCTTCCAGGCAATTTGGCAACACAAATGTTGTCGCTGGTAATTACCTGTGTGTCCCTTAATGAAGCCAACGCCAGCCGAAGCCCTGGCAGCGTGGGAGCATGCCAGGATTGTTCCCGGAGCCTGGATGACGCTCTGAATGCTCTGGCAGCTGGCAGAGCCCCACTGCCTTTCAGCTGCGAGCTAATGAATATCCCAACGGATCAAGGGGAAACACGGCTTTGCTGTCACCGCGATGCCCGGCTCGGCGAAGCGCCGTGGAGTGGTGCTGAATCACATCCAGCGGCCTCGCCATCTGCTCCGTGCTGGAAACATGTGGGTACAAAACGAGTGTCACTTGTGCTAATTCTGCAAGATGATGGCAACTGGTTTAATGTCCTTTGAAGAGCTGGCATGCGGCGGCCAGCCCTGCCCACCCTAAAGAGCGGGCGCTGCTGTACTGGTGCCTCACTGCAGCCCCGTGCTGGGGCATCGCCCACCTTCGCCTCGATGATCCTTGTGGGTCTCTTCCAACGCCGGTTATTCTGTGGTTGCCCTGCGCCCCATGGAGATGTGCATCATGGAGCAGGTGCGAGGGCATAGGGCATCATCAAGCTTTGTTGGAAAACACCTTTCCTATTGTTAAAGGTATAGAAATAGCACCTTTTCAGCTCTTTTGTGGTTTGTTTAATGTTATTTTTTAAAAAAACTCTGTAGCAATGTGGTGATTACCCAGCAGGTTCCCCCTCCCCTGGGGTGGCAGCAGGAGGGGCACCCCAAGCCACCCTTGGGATGAAACTGGGACAGGGACATCCTTGGCTCCCTGCTGTGCTCTGGCACGTAGAAACTGATCTCTGACCAGAGATGCACAGGTGGGAGGGCAGCGGCACCTCCAGCAAAGAGCCCTAATAAATCATGGTGACACGGTTACACGGGGCCAGCAGCCACCTAATTAAAAACTGGGCTAAAATAAGGCAAGAAAATAACTTAATTTGGGTGTTATTTGCCTTGCTAATCTGGTGGCAGCTTTCTGTGTTGGGCGAGTGTTTGTAAAATCTTAATTAGATTTCACATTTGGAAAGGGGATGGGTACCAGCCTCTGACTTAATGGCCTTGGACGCCAGGGATGCAGCAGCTCTGCGCGTGGCCGGCAGCCGCAGAGGGATGGCTGGTGGCTTCTCCAGCCAGGGTTTTGGTTTTTTTTCATTCTTGTCTTCGTTTTTTTCTTCTTTTTATTCTCTTTTTAATCAAAACTTCAAATTGGACTCAAAGCAGCTATTTATAAAGCTGTCGGGGAACCTGACATTTCCCTATCAGATTTGTAGTGAATATGTTGCTAACAGCTCTCGCGGAACTGGCAGGTGGAGTTGGCACAGAGTTTGGGGACATCGTGACACAGAGTTTGGGGACAGAGTTTGGGGACATTGTGTCACAGGGTTTAAGGATGTTGCGGTGCAGGTTTGGAGATGTCATGGCACAGAGTGTACGACATTTATGGCACTGGATTTGGGGACATCTTGGCAAAGGGCTTTGGGACATTGTGGCACAGGGCTTGGAGACATCATGGTACAGAGCTTTGGGATGCTGTAGCACAGGGAGGGCTTGGGGACATCATAGCATGGGGCTTGAGGACATTGCAGTACAGGGCTTTGGGATGTTGTGGCACAAGTCTTGGGGACATCGGGGTACAGGACTCAAGGGCATTGTGGTACAGAGCTTGGAGACATCACAGCACAGGCTTTGGGGACATCGTGGTACAGGGCTTTGGGGCATCGTGGCACGCGTCTCAAGGATGTCACAACACAGAGCTTTGGGATTTTGTTGCGCAGGTCTTGGGGACATCGTAGTGCAGGGTTTGGGGATGTCGTAGGATAGGGCTTGGGGGCATCACAGTGCAGGGCCTGGGGACATCATGGGACAAGGCTTGAGGACACGCTGGTACAGGGCTTGGGGTTACCACACCACAGGACTTGGGGACTTCACACCCCAGGAAAGGCTTTGGCAAACTGCTCTGCCATTGCAGGTGGGGGCACCTCTCCCTCTGCCCAGCCCTGAGACCCCACGTTGTGGCCCTCATCTCTGCACATTCTCAGCCACCAATACCAGGGCTAGCGAGAGGGGTCCTGACCCTCACCTCCCCCCCTCGGACACCCTGCACAGCAGAAGCGGCTGAAGTGCCCTGTCCAGCCCTACGTGGAGAAATGATTTAGACAGTTGTATTAAAATGCAAATTCCTGCCCAGCTTGCTAGTTTATCATCTGACTTGTTATACAATTTGCCAGTTATAGAAGAAAAATTACCATAATGGGCCCCTGGGGAATGGTTGTAAAAAGGATACCAAACATTACTTATCAGCCCATTCCGCTACAATTATCTAGTGCTTCTCTTCTCCCCCCCAACCCCAAGGAAAATTAAACCATCAATAGGAGTCAGGGAGCCGTTGGGAGGGATCGTGGGAACGGCAGAGCCCCCCGGTGTGCTGGTGTGCATGCCCTGGGTGCCTTCTCCCCCCTTACATCTCACCTTGTCCCCCCAATAAAGCTTCTTAATCAGCCAGGGAGGCGGAGGTTAAACACACCCAGCCCTCCTCAAAGGGCAGGCTGTCTCCAGAGGAACAGAGGAGAGAGATGGGGAAAGAAGTGGCCTTTCTCCAGCAAGGAGAACAAGAAAGCCTTTAATGTCGCTCTGTAGAAAGGGAATCAAAGCCTCCTCGTTTATTCCAGGCAGGAAATTTAGCCCTGCTTTTCTGAACTCTGTTTTGCTTTAAACGCTTTGGCATCATTGAGGCACCTTTAGAGAGGCGAGCGCTGGGGACTGCGGGCAGAGCCAGCTGCTCGCTGCCTGCTGCTGCTTCTGCTGCCATCTGGGTCATCTTCTGGCATGACCTTGCTTGTGCTGGCATCTCCTGGCATGTCCCAACATCTCACAGTATCTCTCAGCATGCCAAAGCATCTCCTGGCATGTTCCTCCTTGTCCCAGCATCTCCTGGCATGCCTTAGCTTCTCCCAGCATTCTCAGCCCACTCTAGCACCTCCTATGATGTCTCTGCACCTCCCAGCATCTCTCAGCATGTCCCAGCATCTCCTGGCATCTCACAGCATCTCCAGTGGGTACTAGGGCTGTACCCTACAGCCCAGCAATGCCCAGGAAGGCCCCAGGGCTCCTCCAGACCTCAATTTAGAAGAAGTTTAGATACAGGGTGCAGGGGAGGTGATGACTCCCCAGGTACTGGCAGCTCTCCAAGTGGTCGGTGCCGTCCTCAGCCCTGTGCCACGTGCACCACGTGGCCACCAGCTGCTGATCCCAACCAGCAGCTCCAGAAAGTCTCCAGGAATTGTCCTCAGACTTGGGCGATTTTCCGCTGGTTTGGAGCTGAGCCACGAGCGTGAGATTCAAGACACTCAAACGTGCAATTTTCCATGCAGATCATTTCCTAATTAAACCACATCCCAAGTGCCTGTGTGCAAGCTGGGAGCATCAGCGGAGGCGCCAGTTCCCAGGGGTGCAAATTAACAGGGGCTCACACCAAGCAGGACGCGTGGGCGGCTCCCTGCCAGCTCCCCGCTGTTTTCCACCAAGCCTGGAGCTGGTCCAGATTCCATGATGGAAAACCAAGATCCAGCAGCTGTACCCATGCAAGGAGCAATCAGGAAGCTGGCAGAGCCAACGGATGAAGCAGAGCCGGCCTCAAGCCCTCCTGCAGCTGGAAAATCCCGTTATTGCGAGTTGCTTCCTTTGGCAGCAGCATCGGTTGCTCCGGGAGGGCAACACGGAGCTGCCGTGAAAATTAGACTGGGATGCATAGAAAGATGGATGAGCCCATGCAAACACCCGAGGGAGGTGGAGGAACATTATGAACCCTGTTTCATGCATGGAGTGGCTGAGCTTGTGTCCCCTGGCCCTGTGGCTTGGTGGGCATCTGCCTCCTCAGCTGTCCTGGGGCAGGGATTGGAGGAAGAGGGGGGGTCTGCAAGGCTGTATCCCTGTGGTGGGGGCTCTGGATCCCTTGGGAGCTGCAGAGTGTTCAAAGGGGATCAGGCAGCTTGGAGAGGATGGGGGTGTTGGGGTCAATGGGTGTGAGAGGAGAGCCACCACCCCCACCCCCCCACTCCCACCCTGTGTGGGGATTCTCCGGGCACTTTCAGGGCAGATTGTTGTTTGTCCCCCGTGAGCCGTGGCGGCCGTGCTGTAACCAGCCACACAACATTAGCTTCCCATCACAGAGTGATGTACCAGAAAACAATGTATTCCCTCGGCAGCAGAGTGTTCCAGATGATGGGGACGGCAGCCAGGGACTGGCGGGATGCAGGCGCACGTTTCATGAGCATCCTCGTTCCCCCAGCCCTGCTTTGTTTTGTGAAGGCAACGGCGTAGCTGCAAACCCCAGCTGTCCCCATCCTCTGCCCCACAGGTGGCCAACCCAAGGTCCCCAGAGCTGCAAAGCCCTGTATGGGTCTCCTCCTCCCACCCCATCCCTGCCCGAGCCAGCTCATGGCTGTGGCTGGGACACATCCCTGCTGAGGAGGCCACCAAGCCACCACGTCCTGACCTCCAGAGAGGGGGTAGGGACACAGGTTAGACACAGGGCACCACGTCCCCAGGCTGCAAGGAACATCATCTGTAGCTGATGACACCGAGACAGGCGCTACGGAGGAAGGGTCTGCTCAGGAGGAGTATTTTTAGCTTTCTCATTAACCGAGTGCTTTCAAATTAGCCTTCTATTAACCTCAAAGTAAAATGAAAGCGTTGGAAAGAAAGCGAGGGGCTTTTTTTCCCCTTCCCTTTCAGGCCTTAAGTCTCCTGCAGAATATCAAGGTTCTTGTGATTGACGTCACTTTTGCCTTGAAGCGCTAATGAAGTGGAGTTGTGTAACATCTAACTTCTGGGGAATAACTGGGCCGGTGTCAGCCAGGACGGAGGCAGCGCCTGCCGGGGTGTGAGGTCCTGCCTTCGTATGCAGGAGGGCAGTGGAGGAGCTGGGTGGGAGCTCATGCTGCTGGCCCTGTGCTCTCCATGCACAGCGGACGTAGCCACGACGGCCCTGGAGGTACCTGTGGCCACAGAGATCCTATTTAATTGTCCTCTTGCTAAAAATGCCAGGCAGGTGGTTTTCTCCCTGCTGGGCAGCTCCTTTGCAGGGACAGATGGACAGACAGACAGACAGCGGCCCCAGGCTGTTGCTTTTCAAGCCTCCAGGTTCTGCCATGGCTCAGAGAAGTGTTTCCCTCCTGTCTGCATTCACTTGAAGTTGCCCAGATGCTTCACCACCCGTGCGGCGCGGGAGCTGCTGCGCTCCCAGCTCTGCCCAGCCCATGGCTGGGTTATTGCTGGGGCAGCCTGGGCTGCTGCCCCTCGTGTGGGCTGCTGGGTTTTGGGGAGGCACCTGGCTGGTGTGGGGCTGGAAACCCAGTCTGTCTGCCCACAGCCTCAAGAGAGCTGGTTTTACACCCATTTGAATCCATTTTTGCTGTTCTCCGATGTGTCCCTGGGAGGGACGGGATGGAGATGGAGGAGGGATGGAGATGGAGGAGGGATGGAGATGGAAGAGGGATGGAGATGGAGGAGGGATGGAGATGGAGGAGGGATGGAGATGGGAGAGGGATGGAGATGGAAGAGGGATGGAGATGGAGGAGGGATGGAGATGGAAGAGGGATGGAAATGGAGGAGGGATGGAGACAGAGAAGGGATGGAGACAAAGGAGGGATAGAGACGGAGGAGGGCTGGAGGCAGAAGAGGGATGGGAATGGAGGAGGGATGGAGGTTGAGGAGGGATGGAGCAGAGCCCAGGGCAGGACCAGCACCATGTGCAGTCTCTCCTGGTCCTCTCTGCACTCTGCCACGTGTGGGGCTGCTCTGAGCCTGGAGGGTCATCTCCAGCCCAAGACCAACTACGGAGCCAGACCAGGCAGAGGTAGGATGGATGAGGGACTGGAGACCCATGGTATCAGGGTGCTACAGTTCCTGTCTAGTGCCACAGGGTCCCGAAAATCATCCCTGTCCCCCTTCATACCAAGACCAAGCACATCCCTGAGCCACCTCCAATGAAAGGAGACACAAATGTGTGTGCAGAGACTCCTTAAACACCCACACCCACCCACCCAGGGCTGATTTTCATTAAGTGGAAAACAGAAATAACAGGAACATCAAAGGGAAATTGGAAAGGCAGAAGAAAAAAATTGGGGCGAAGGAAAAAGGGTGGGAGAGAAGAAAGGAAAAAAAACTGCACCGAGCCGGCATCCGTCCTGCAAATTGGAAGCGCTGCTTGGAGGTGTCCACAGGCGACCTGCCAAATCAATTGATTTCATCTGTGGGCAGAGATGCCTTTTTTTATTTCACACCAATTTTCACGGCCAGCGTCAGATAAAAATGGCAGAGAAGCGGGGAAGAGAGCGCGGCGGCGGGGGGGACCGGGGGGACGGGCAGATGACAAAAAGTGATTGAGGGAGAGAAAGAGTGGAGGTAGCGCTGCCACTGGGATGTGCCTGGGGATGGTCCCCTTCTGTCCTGTCCCCCTGCTGCCCTGCCACATCTTGGTCCTCCCCCACATCCCCTGGGGACCAGAGGATGGGAATCCCCATCCTCCTTCCCACCTGGGATAAAGGAATGAGGGAGAAGCCCCAAATCCCAGCAGTGTTCTGGAGATGCAGTGGGAGCCATGCCTGTGCCCTGCCCTCCTGCTCCCACACGCCGTGGCTCCATCCTGGCGCTGGCGAGCCAGAGAGCTCAGGCAGAGAAAAATACCCACTGACATCAAGGTTATGTAGTCCTGGGCTGACAAGATGGATTATCTCCCGCAATCCATCATTTCCCTGGCTCCTATTGCATTTTTCCTTTTGCTCTTTTTCTTCCTCCCTTTCTTTCTTTCCTCTCCTTTTATTTTTTTTTTTAACAGAAAACGTTTTTAGCAACCGAAATAGCCACCGAGAGCTGCTGTAAGGCAGGCATGGGAATCTATCATTTTTATTTGGCTGGGCCTGATAATAAGTAAGCTCAGGCCATAAATCCTATGACCTTGAGAATTAAATAATAACAATAATAACACTGACGAAATCCCACGTACCTTCCCATTCTGAGCAGCCCCTCTCCTCATTTGACCGGTGGAAAAGGGCTGGGATTTTTTTTTCCGGTAATTAAGGCTGCGAGAAGCTTCCATGGAAATACTGAGGATGAGGGGGTGGCTGGGAGGGGGGAATTGACCCTCCCCCTGCCCTCCCCCTGCCCTTCCCCAGCTCCTGGAGACTGGAGACCCCAGCAGCTCTGTGGTAAATTGCTGCCAGCAGTGATGGTGCTTGTGGCTGGGGTGATGGTGCCAGCCTTGATGGGGGAGGCAGGGTGGGGGATTGCTGCCAGCCTTTTGCTGGTGAGACATTTTGCTCTGGAAGTGTTTAATTTTGACATTTCCCAAAGAAAATTTCTTGACTTTTTGTCGCACGATGGCATTTTCCTTTTAAAGCTGATATATCAAACCTGTAACAAAAGCCCGGTGACTGGGAGTCAAAACATTTTCTCTGCGTTGAGCGAAGCGTTTTGGGTTTGTGCCAAGATGCTCCTCACTCCTGCTGCGGCTGCATCCCCTGAATTCCCCCTTTTCCTCCCCTCTCCCCACGGCTCATGGTTCTGGGATGACGCTGGCCGTGCCATTGGGCAAGGGCACGCTGGACCTGGCGCTGTTGGGGCAGATCCTCAACAACTGGGCTTAGCCTTGATGATTCCTACGAGTCCCTCCCAACCTGAGATGTTCTACGGTCCCATGTGCAGCCTCACTGCGTGCAGCTGGGACAGTGGCCACACCAGCCTGGCAGCACAAACAACTAAAGGGGAAAAGTCAACCTATTGCTTTAACGGGGGAATTCTGTTAGGGTGAATCCAACTGTCGGTAGCTCTTATTAAATACAGGAGTGGTGGCTCTTAGCACCACAGGACATCCCCGGTGTGGCAAGGGTTGCATCCCCCAGAGACTATGCCAGCACTGGCAGATGGAACAGTGTGGGCATGAGCTGGTGAGGCAGCACCTGGCACGGGGGAGCATGACCGAACTGCCCTGAGCTCAGCCGGGAGAGGTTGGGATGGGGATGGGATGATGAGTGGCACATGGATGGCACGGTGGCAGTGGCTGAGTGCAAGCCTTGGGACAGTGCCTTGGTGAGGCTGAGGTGAGTTTCAGGGAACTTCTGCAGAGGAAAACACAAATTTTGCCCAACAGCTGCTGCTGTGGGAGCGACGCCAGCTCTGACCCTGCCAGTGAGCGGTGGTGCAGGCACAGCCCCTGCCGGGGGGGTTTTGTTTGGTTGCAAATTATTTGGCTGGTGGGGGTCTGAAACCACACAGGGTTTGTGGTGTCACATCAGCCCTGAGTCCCCTTAAGGGCTGGTGGGGGAGTCCCAGCAACCGAGGCACCGGGAGCTGCTGTCCGTGCTGGTTGGACTCACTCTTCCATGCCTGCTGCTCCTCTCTGCCACTGAGGCTATTAAAAATCTATCAAATGTGCTAAATTAAATAGTGTTTTTGCACATATTAAATGAACTTCCCCGCAGCAGGCCAGGAGGTTGCCCAGAGCCCGGTGATGAATGTGCCTGGGCTGCAGCAATGGAGGCATTTAGGGCTTCGTGAAGGATTCTCATCCTTGCTGAGCAGCCCTTTCAGCGCTGAGCATCCCATCCTGCCCGGCTCCTGGGTCAGCGAAGGGTGCAGAGCCCTGGACCAGTGCAAGGGTGACTCAGGAGAGCCCTCGAGGGCTGTGCTGGGGCTGGCAGGCTCGGGATTCCCCCCAGCTCCAGGTAGGTGCCTCTGCTCCCCGCACAGGGGGCTGGGGGCTCACGGCAGCATCGGCAGCTGGTTTTGGGGTGCTGGGGTGTTTGCCCCCTGGAGGGAGCTGTTTCCACCCGGCTCCCACTGAGACTGTGGCTCTGTCAGAGTCACTACAGCCCATGGGGTACCCAGCAGAGCCATGAGCGCTCCCCATTAATAATCTACAGCTTCTAATGAGTTGTCAGAAAGCTGGTGGGTTGCAATTATCCCTGAACCCTCGGGCTGGAGGCAGCGCCTCGCCTGGCTGGGCCAGAGGAGCCCCAAAGCCCCAGCTGCGCCCCAGCACCTTCGTGGTTCACTGAGCGGGGACAGGAGCACACGTGCCCGTCCTCTGCTGGGACCTGTGCTTAATTAATCTTCTGTCGAGCAGGGAAGTGGTAATGGTCCCGGAGGAAGCCGGCGAGATGATTGTGCTGGAGTGAGACAAAAGAGAACAGTTAGACTGTGACAGCTGATATTAAAATGACTACAACTCACTTCATATCCCCAGTCAATGCATTATATTCCTTATAAATAATGGGTTACTCCAGGTTAACTGTCTGTTGCTGCATTGCAATTGTTGATATTTAATTAGCTCTAAAATGAAAATGTTCTTTTATTACCCTGCTGTTAGAACTGCTTTATTTCTAATTGGTGGAAATTAAAGTGTCTCCTGGCCATGCTGGCTCCCTGGTGCCAGAGAAGGGCATGGGGCTGGGGGTAGGTTTGGTGGCAGCGTGTGACGCCGGGAGGGGTGATGGAGAGCCCTGGTTGTGGCATGGGGCCAGCAAGTGGCTGCAACCCTGGGGTGCTGGGATCTGCACCAGGTCTTGGTCCCTAGGGAAGACTGGACAATGCTGTTTCCCCTTCCCCACTGCCTCTGTGGAGGCCTGGAGAAGTTCCCAGCGCAGAATATTGCCCCTGCACTTGGTGTAGAGTTTGGTCCTCGCTACAAACACCAGCAAATTGATCAGCATCTCTTTTTCCTGGTCGTTGGTATAAATGCATCCTGACAGGTAGGCAGCCACAGCACTCAGGGTCTCACCATCTCCATGATACCTCACCCTCGTTGCTTTCCTTGAAAATCAACGCAAAATGCTAATCCTGGAGCAGGCTGAGGAGGAGTGAGGCACCGGGATCAACTGATGGGCACCGTGGTTCCCTCGTCTCAAAAACAAGAGAAATTACGACCCGTCTGATCAGCCTCAGGTGAAATTTAACAGTCCAAGGTGGGTATCAGGTGGTGTTCAAAAAAAATACCACCTTGCTCCAAGCTTAAATGGCTCTTTAAAAAGCTGATGCATAATTTAAGCAGAGCAATTTAAAGCAGCCATCCTCCTGGGGCCGAAGGCTCGCGGGCGGCCGTGGGAGCTCGCGGGCGGCCGTGGGAGCTTTCATCCCCATCGCTGCTGAAGGATGCTCAGTCTCCTCTCAGCACCCCAAATCTGCCACAGCCCAGCCGGGAGCAGAGACCTTCCTGGTGCTCCAGCACATCCCTAAGGCAGCGGGAGGTGAGGTTTATTGGCAGGGCCATGCTCTGCACCCAAGGTAAAACCAACTCTGAGTTGCAACAGTGGAAGATTGACTGCGGCTGTCGACAGTGATATGGGGACCTGCTGCGGCTGCCGGAGCTGCGTGCGAGCAGCCGCCCCGGGTGTTAATCTGTGGGGAGTTGTCAGGAGTGTGCAGTGCAGACAGCGTCAGGCACTGATGCTCTGCAAAGAGAAGGAAGCCGGGATCCAGAGGCTCCTGCCTGTGGGATCTCCTTGTGAGAGCCTGAGGAGGAGGGTGGGCTGCCCTGTGCTGCAGCGCTGCAGCTGATGTGGTCCCAAGCCCCCTGCCCGGGGAGCTTACCCCCTGCAGTGGCAGAGGGCAGGATGCCACCCAGCATGGAGCTGGTTTGGGAGAAGCACTCACTGACTGCCTCACTGCCTGCGCACCCCTCATTGCCCCAAACCCCTTCCCAGGTCCCCATCGTGCCTGCCCTGGGTGAGCTCTGGGAGATCAAACAGATTATGCCCTGTGTAAAAATGTGCCCATCTCAGCAGAAAAGCAACAAATCTGTGTTCCGGATGGGGTGAAGCTGGTGCTTGGGGTGTAGCCTGGGTACCCCACGGCAAACTGTAACCACCACCTCGCAGCTAAATGAGTGAACACGGTGAGGAAATGCATTTATATAAATTGGAATAAATGAAGACTCAGCCTGGGCCAGGTTCTTGGCAACCCCCTCACTCGGGGGAATGGGAAAGAGGCATAAACGTGATGGACGAGGAGATTCGGGATGGATCCGGGTGGTTTTCTTTCCCAGCTCTCTCATGTTGCTTTGCCAAAAGGACATGTGCACAGCCAGGCTGGTTGTGCCAGCACAGACACCCATCGGATGGGAATGAGCTGGAATTGGGGCTGCTGTGGCAGACGAGGGATCCCCACAGCTCCTGGGGTCCAGGCGGCACATCCCACCACCCCAAACCGCTGCGGAGCTCCTCTGCCAGCTCAGTGGAGCCGGGGACCTGTCTCTTTGCTGAGCAGCCAGCGTGACATTTAGGTAAATGCTAGAGTCATTTGTAAGTGTTTGTTTCCATGGGTGCCCCATCTATTACGCCACAGCTATTTGCTGAACAGCCCGCGTGCTCCCTTGGCTCCCGGATAAGCTCTTTAGCAGCCGCAGGATCAGTGCAGGGCAGCATTTGGCCATGCAAAAACCATCAGCAAAAGCATCCTCCAGCAAAGAATGAGAGGGGCTGTTGTGTTTTGAGGTTCTTGTGGTGGCTCAGAACCTTCAGTGGGGGTCCCTGTTGTGCCTGACCACAAAGCTGGAATTTGGAAGACCGGGGATGTACAACCTACAGCCACGACGCTTCCTGAGTGGAGATCGATGCTGGGAGCGTGGAGCCTTCCGGGGTGGCGAGGGGACCCTCAGGAAGAGCTTCCTCTGCCCCATGTGTCTGTCCCAGGCCAGCAGCCTCAGGAGAGCACGAACCCAAGCAGCTGAGCCCAGGTTATTTTTCTGACAAATCCTGACTTTTAAGGAAATCAAGGTTCTTGGCTCTCTTTATCAGTTTCCCCATGTCTGGATTTGCAGCCATGCCTCTGGTTTTTGGCTCTTGTTGGGAAGAGGAAGGGAAGGGGTTTGGCCGTGACCGGCCCCGATGACCCCAATGCTGACAAACCCCACCAAAACCCCCATGGGAGGCATCTGAACGTGGGGAGCGAAGGCACCAGCGCTGCATATAGAGTTGCATTTTAATTCATCTACAAAACTTCTGCACAACCAAGTTCTGCCCACAAAGGCTTTAGGAAACAGTTTGTTCCGGTTTAGTTCGCGGCACACGAGGAGAGGCCTCTGGCTGTGGGCTCAGCAGCCGAACCCTGGCCAGCCCCACGGCCACCGATGGGGCACCCGCTGGACCAAGTTGGGGGTGACGGGTCCCACACCCACCTCTGCCTCGGCACGAGGACTGCGGTATGCGAGCAAGACTGCGATGCTTCTTTCATGTCAGAGCATCACTAAAGCACTTGGGAGAGTTAATAATAGAACAGCCGCGAATTAAACAATGAATAATGGAGAAGGGTAATAGAAATAATAAATAATATATTTACAGACTTGCAGCCCTGTCCCAGCTGGTTGTTGAGGATGAGGCTGGCAGGTCTCCGTGGCTGTGGGCACAGCCGGTGCCACGCCGTGTCTTGGTGCAGCTTGGCAAAGCCAAACTTTGCTGGAGCGTGCCAGGCCCCACACCATCGCCAGGGAATGGCACGGGGGCATAATTGGGCAGCAGCTCCAAACACCGTGAACTGCTGCTCCTGAATGGGCCTCGTACAACACAAAGCCTCTCGCTGAGCCATCTTTTCATGCTTCCTGGCTCCTGAACAACTCGATCGCACTTGACTGTAATCCCAAAACGTTTTAATGGTGCTTTATTTTCAAAGCAATACATGCAACAACAAGGACTGCCTCTCCTTGCCCTGGGGCATGGGCTCAGTGCGTGGGAGAGCAGTGCAGGGGGGACAGTGGGGTGACATGGGGGTGCCCTCACCCATGCTGTGTGTGGCAGCAGGCTGGCAGCAGCATGGGGCAACAGGAGGGTGGTGGTTGCCAGGACCTTCTCGCCAGTCTGCTCTGCACACTCCCCAGCTGCTCCCGTGTGCTGGTTGCCAGCTGCCACCAAATCGATGCCAGGGCAGGCGTGTTGGTTTGCCAGAGATGCAGGTTACGGCTCTCGCCAGCTACATGGGGCTCACGAGCTGGAAACCTAATGAACATCCAGGGTTGTGTCATGGTGCTCTGGGGGTCCCCATGGCAGAGCATCCCTGAAGTCTGGCAGGGTACAGAGGCCACCGTCCTCGAGCAGGGCACGCAGGTGGCAGGCGGCAGCGGGGATGATGGGGTCAGGTCCGTGGTGGTGATGGATGGGGCTTGGCCGATAGCAGCACGGGCGGCGTCTCCATCAGGTTCCTGTGTCCACAGGCTGATTTATCACTCAGTGCGACAGGTCTGTAGGATCCAAGTCTGCAATAAAGCCAGAGGGAGAGTTTTCCTGGGTGCAAGCATGTGGGAGCAGGTGCCTGGCTGTCACACAGGGGAGCAACACACGCTCTGCACCAGGCACCCCAAAATATCAAGGGCCATCTCAGAGTCCCTCTTAGGGAGGGGTTCCTGGTTCCCAGGAGCACTGGGCAGAGAACAACCTCAGGGCCTGGCCATGGGCTTTCATACCCCCAAATACCCCGCTGCTACCCCCTGAGGTGGGCTCTGCTGGACCCTGCCTGCTCCGAGCGAGGCCCCTGCCCACGCCAGCCCCCATATGCTGTGCGTGCCATTCCCCGGCACGGCGCGGACTCCGTACCGTGTCATTAATATATCTGTCACAGGACAACTTGCAGGCAAGATAATATTGATGTAGCCATTAGAGCGCACGCTGCCAGTGCTGCAGCGCTGGGAGCCTTGCTCGTGCGCGGCAGACGTTGGGGACACCCGGACCAGCATCATTCTCCTCTTTCTTGCTTCTCCTCTGGGTACCACAAGTGTGTGCATCCCTGTCACCCCCCTGGGACCAACGCACGGTGCCAGGGTCACCACCTTCCACCCCAGAACAACTTGCTGTGTTTCCACCGCCAGATCCTGCACTACCTGGGAGAGGAGGGAAAAACACCAGGAGCCCTTAAAATAACACACAACTGTTTAAGGATGTGAGATCCGTATTAAATCTCGGGGAAAAGGAGCAATTATCCTGTCAGAGAAGGTGATATAATTTTGGAGAGCTAGTTCCGCAGCTGTAATTTTTTCCCCACTGTTTCTCCCCCAGAGGGATTTAGTGGCCAATTATACTTTAGGTAGCGGGAAGGTGCTCGCTGCAGGCTCCTTGTGCCATACCAGCGAGGCAGCTGGTGCCAGGGGTGCAGTCAGCTGCCCGCCCTGCCAGGGCTCTGATTTTTGAGAGCTTTTGCACCAAATATTGATTTTGCAGCTGGCTGATGCCTGCAAACCTCTGATGTAGGACCTGCAGTATCGCTGGCTGTGGGGCAGGTGATACAGAGCCAGCGTCCCTTGGGCATACGTGCCCAGGGCCAGCTTTGCCCTCCAGGCAGGGGTTGTTTTGCTGTTTCCTGTACCCTCCTTGCAGATCCTGGGTGCTCAAGTTGGTTTCTTGCCTTCTCCCCAGGGTAAGCAAAGCGCTGTGCCAGGAGAGGAAGCTCAAGAAGCCCAGGGCACCCAGCCACTACACATCTGGGGAGATGCCAGGGGTTCTTGTCCCTCTGTCGAGCACCAAGAGGAGAGCCCTAAGTGCTCTCTTGCCCCAGGAGTCAGCTGGCACAGGTGATGGTACTAGTGTGTGCCCTGGCACTGGAGCAGATACTGACACTGGTGTGGATGCTGGTGAGGATGCTGGTACAGGTATGGATGCTGGCGTTGCTGTGGGTGCTGGCACTGGTGCTGGCGCTGGCGGGCGCTGGAGGGTGGCAGGGTGGGGAGGGTTAACATTTCCACCCGTTGGGCTGCTAAGGAACATAATTAAGTGCTAACTTGTCATTTTTTTAATGAAGTACCGGAGCTGGAGATTTATAATTGCTAATGAGCCAGAATAATAATTAGTTGGTTTTTAATGAGGGTGATGATCACTCAGAGGGAGAGAGCGAGCCAGGCCTGCTTTGGCCTAATTTTTCTTCCCTGGCTGTGCAGTGTGTCCAAAAGCCCAAGTTACTCCATCCCCAGGCTGACGGCGGTGGCCCTGCCACCTCTGTACCCATCCCTCAGAGCAGGGCTGTGATGCCACATCAAGTGCCATGGTTCCTGCCCAGGTGCTGGCTTTTGTTGGTGGGAATATTTGAATGTTGAGGACATCTCTGCATGGGCACATCTTGCTGGCGTGTTTGTGTTGCTCGGGAACGTGATGGTCCCAGGGATCCCAGGATGAGCCCTTGCTCTCTAGAGTGTTCCTACGCCCTTATTGCCTCCCCAGGCTCCTTTATCCTTCCCACCCACTCTGGCCAGACTCTCCCCACCTCCCTCAGGGCATCGCTCCGCTCCCCAGCAGGGTGTCCTTGCCCCTTCTCCCTGGTGTGCCCGCAGCACCGCAGCTCAGCCCCACACTGATGCAGCCCCAACACATGTGCCCATGTGCCACCAGAGAGTGACACGGGGTGCTTGGGCAGCTGTGGGAAAAGCTGGATTCATGCAAACACACTGAGCCTGTACATCTACCTGGGACCAGCACCAGTGTGGGCTGCTTGCCCTCAGCCCCCTGCTTGCCTGGCAGCCCCAGCACAGCCTCGGCTGCTCAGGGTGCTCAGTGCACACCTGGGGAGGTTGTGGCTATTTCTGAGGACCAGCAGACCTGAGATGCCCCAGGAGCTGTGGCCACGCTGGGCTGGTGGCTGCAAGGACCTGGGTGCAAGGGGAATTTGGAGGACTGGCCACCCAGCTTGCTTCCCTCTGCTGTGAGACCCTGAGCTCGTCACCGCCTGCTGCATCCTGGTGTGAGGACTCGTGGGTGCTGATGGCACCAAGCAGCATCCCATGCCATGCCATGCCATGCCATGCCATGCCATGCCATGCCATGCCATGCCATGCCATCCCAACCCATCCCAAGGGAGCATGGCGTGAAGGGTTTCAGAGGGCAAAAATCAGGTAACTAATTAGGTAATTGCAGGTGATTATCTTTAATTAGAGAAAGGGAGCAGTGTGAATCAGAAGGATGGGGAAGGTGGAGGCTGCCAAGCTCACAGAGATGCTGAGCTCCCATTTAGCCTTGGCTGTGGAGCCCCAGGTTTGTCGACCCCCTGGCTGCCTTGGCTCCCACCAAACACCTGCCTCCTCTCTGGAAAACCTCCCTAATTGCAGCAGAAACCTTGAGAGCTGCCCGTGATTGCCTCTGAAGGGTTCATAAATCAGACAGCAAATAATGGGAGATCTCTGTGATATTGTTTCAAAGAAAATTTTTTAAAAAGGCAAAAAAAGAGTAGAGATGGAAACAGCAAAACCCAGCGGGACGGCTTCACGCCCTGGCTTTCCTATGGAGATAAATAATTAAGCCATTCTGGGGGATCTTCAGCTTTTTGAAAGCATCCCTCAGCATGAGGCCTGAATGAAGCCGACGGCATTACTTCCTCCAAACTCTACCGGATCCCCACAGGTGAAATGTGTGGGATGCGCCTCAGGCTGGTCTCGTTGCTGCCAGCTCCCTGCGCTGAGGTTGGCTCTGGTGATGCCAGGGTGGTGGGGTCCCCGAAGCCACTGCTCATCCCTGCTGTGCTGGCAGAGATGGCAGCAAAGATGCTGCCAGAGGCTGGTACTGGCACTGCCTGGCGCCCCATCCAGGCAAACGCTGTCACCACATCTCTAATGTCACCCTGTGATCCACCTGACTGAGCAGAAGGCGCAGGAGAAAACCCGCCCCGCTCCAGACAGGCCCATTAAACCAACGTACACTATTATTTCTCAAAGGTGTAATTAAATTTAATTGTCAATTACTAAGTGGCAATGAGGAATAGGCATAAAAAGGCGGCGTCCGCCCCCAGCCCTGCTGCAGCACAGACGACGGGGTCCCAGCACTGATCCCCCAAGAAACAGGCAGCTGTGGCTGTTCACGCTGCTCTGGTTTTTGCTACTTCACGAAAGCTGAAATCTGACCTTTTTTAATATACAAGGCTGTGATTTCGGAGCCGGGAGCAGCTCTGGGAGGAAAAGGTGGGAGCGACTGAGACGTGGGGGGAGAAAAAGAGTCACGGCCTCCCAGCGGGGTCGGCCGGGTGGCATTTCAGTACCCACCGAGGGCTGGGGCTGAGCCAGCGGCAGGAATACTCCAAGGAGCCTTGATGGGATGCAGGAGCCTGTCCCAGCAGGGTAGGGATGAAGGACAGGAGGCAGAGATGGGCAACTGCCCATTTGAAAATAAATGGAAGCTGTCACACACTTGGTATTTGGAGTGAGAGCGGGGCCAGGCAAAGTGAGCCTGCTTGGAAATTGCAGCCTTGTGCCGTGCTGCAGGCGAGGTCCCGATAATTGTGATTTCTTTTCTTCCTTTCTTTCCCTTTTCCCCCCGCTGAGCTGCAATAATTGGGTGCTGTCGCCCAAGCTCATCCACTGCCGGCTCCCTGAAAGGAGCTCTGCAATTAGCAAGCGTCACCCTGTAATAAAGCCTTTAATATCTACTTTCACAACTCACACTGCAATTGCTCAGCCCTCTTCCCATTCCCATCCTCATCCCCGTCCCATCCCTATGCTCATCCCATCCCTGTCCATCCCCGGTCCCTGTCCCTACCTCATCCCCATTCCCATTCCCATCCCATCCCATCCCATCCCATCCCCATTGCCATCCCCATGCCCAACCCCATCATTCCCATCCCCACACCTGCACAGCCTGGCAAGTGCCAGAGTGCCAAGATACCCACATGTGGCACCCGTGCCTGTTGCTGCGTGTCCGGGCAGCTGCCTGAGCCACTGCCTGTGGACAGGAGCAGCAGCTCCAGCCCTGGTGCAGCCCCTGCTCATCCTCGCTGCCCCACCTGGAAAATGTCGTGCCAGCTTGAGCAGAGCCCAACACCAGGACATGCCCAATATCCCAGTGCAGTGGCCTCTGGTCTCTTCCTGACCCACTTTCCAGAGCAAAAAAGTCTCTGCCAGCATTTCAAAGCCGCCTCCCGCTTGGGAACCCTGCACAGGGCTGGAGTTCCCAGGGTGCTTTCTAACAAACGCTCACAATAAGGTAATTACGGGCAAAATAATCTATGTGTCAGTCCTGCAAGAAGTATTTTTATTGGGAGTGAGGGGGGAGCCCTGCCGTCGTGTCGAGTGTGCGTGTGCCTACCGTACATATTAATTAACTGGGTAAAAAGCTCCCCAGCCCCGTGCCGTGTACATTATTTATGAATGTCTCGGGGCGGTGGTGACTTATGGGCTCTCCTGCTCTGCTCCCTGCCTTGCATTTTCCCTTGGCTTTCTCCCTCCGCGTTGCTGTGTGTCAGTGCATGCCTGGCACGACCTGCTGCTGGCTGTGGCACAGCGGGATGCCGGAACAGTGGTGGTGGCAGCAGGGTGGGTGAAGGAGCCAACCTCTTTGCTGCCTGTACCTCGTTGGCAAGGGCTGGGCAGGTCCCATCCAACACCCAGGGCCGCCCAAGGTGCTTCTCCAACCCTGGGAGATGTGGGATGGGATGGGATGGGATGGGATGGGATGGGATGGGATGGGATGGGATGGGGTGGGGTGGGATGGGATGCGATGCGATGCGATGCGATGCGATGCGATGGGATGGGATGGGATGGGATGGGATGGGATGGGATGGGATGGGATGGGAAGAGCTGCACTGGGGCTCGAGCCACTTGCTCCTGCCTGCAGGCAGTGGTACAGGCAGTGGCTGGCACATGTAGGTGTCTTGGCACCCTGGCACTTACCAGGCTGTGCAAGGATGTGGATGGGGACCGGGACAGGGATGGAGAAGGGAATGGGGATGGCATGGAAAGGAGATGGGGATAGGATGGGGACAGGGCTGAGAAAGGGAATAGTGACAAGGATGGGATGGAGATGGGGACAGAGATGGGGAAGGGAATGGGGCTGGGGCTGGGATGCGGACAGGGATAAGGATGAACCACCAGCCCAAGGTGAGACCAGAGCCCCCACACCCTGATGAGCTCCAGCACAGGTGGGCACTGGCCCCAGCTCTCCCTCCCTGGGCAGCCAGCAGCCGGAGAGCCCCGTGGCAGGGAAGAGAAGTTGGTTGCCACTTTATAAATCATTGTCTCCCTTTATAGATGGAGTTTTAACCTTCCCAGCTTCTGCCTAGGGATTTATTAGCAGTTTCATTTCCCCCAGCAATAACTCACCACTCTACCCAGGGTGGGCGACAGGGCTCTTCCGCACCCTGGAGAGGATCCTTGGCACGCCAGCAGGGACTCCCCATGCCTGGGTGCTGCTGTACAGGGATGCCCCCAGGATTGCATCCTGCAGCATTGCCTTTTCCTGATGCAATGCTTATGAACGGCTGAGTGATGCGGATGGGGGCTGTGGTCCCCTGCCTGCATCGACAAGGATGGGAATGGGGGCAGGAGTGGATTCGCGGGGGCTGCTGGCACCAGCAATGAAACCCCTGTCCCCAGGGTCCTTGGCTTGGCCTGTTCGCATTCCCACACAGACCTGACAGCCAAGGGATTTTCATTCCCTGAAGGATTTTCTTAATTAGGAGATTTCATAACTCACTATCACGCACACGCACACCCCCACTCATCTCCATCTCTTCAAAGGCTCTGCCCACCCACCCTGCTGTGGTGCTGTGGGTGGGTGCTGGAGCTGGACCAGCAAGGTGGCATCATGGGGAGGGGACTTGGACCACGCTCTGGCCCCTCACACGGAGACCCTGCTTCCCCCCCCCGCCCCCGGCTGAGTGTGGGGAAGAAAGGACAGGGTGCGTTCCTGGCCCTCAAGTTCGCTTCCCTAATGAGGTCTGCGCTAAGACGATTAAGAAGAACTTTAGTGATGGGTTTCATAATCCTGCCTGAAAGGGAAAAGCGCCTCCGCTTTCCTTCCCACTGCCCTGTCCCTCCTGTCCTCAGTGGGGACATTACTGCCTGGTGACCTCCTGTTGGTGTCCCCCCCCTGCCCCTCTGGGTGGGTTTTGCCTGTTCCTCGGTTGGGTTGGATCCTGGTGCTGCCCGGGGGGTTGGAGCTGGATGGTTGTGCGCAAGCGAGGCCGATGCTGGCAGTGTCTGGATGTGGTGGGGAGGAAAGAAGTGGCTTGGCAGCAGTGAGCTTGCGTGTATCCCCCTCCAGGCACTGCGTCTACCTGCCATGCCTGTGCTGTACCTGCACCACACCCACCGTATCTGCACCATACAAACTGTACCTACACCGTACACACCACACCTGCACCATACTCACCGTACGGTGCTGTATCCACTGTACCTGTGCCACACCCACGGTGCCTGTGCCACACCCACGGTGCCTGTGCCATGCCCACTGTGCCATTGCGATACCTGACATGTCTGTGCTGCAGTCGCTGTAGCTGCACCATGCCCACCATACCTGCTCTACTTGTGCCATATGCACCATACCTACACCATATCCACTGCACCTGCACTGTACCCACTATTCCTGCACTGAATGCACTATTTCTGTGCCATGCCCACCGTGCCATCACCATACCTGCCGTAACTGTTCTGTATTCACTGTACCTGCACAATATCCACCATACCTGCTCTACCTGTGCCATACGCACCATACCTGCACCATATGTGTTCTATCTGTGCCATACCCACCGTACCTGCACCATACTCACTGTGCCATCACCATATCTGCCGTATCTGTGTTGTATTTGCTATACCTGCACCGTAGCCACTCTATTTGTGCCATATGCACCATACCTGCACCGCACCTGCCATACCGGCACTGTACCCACTGTGCCTGCGCCAAAACCACCATGCCATTGCCATACCCACCAAACCTGCACTGTACCTACTCTACCTGTGCCATACACCCTGTACCCGCACCATACCTGCACCGTACCCACTATACACGCGCCATACCCACCGTGCCCTCGCCATACCCACCATACCTGCACCGTACCCACTATACACGCGCCATACCCACCGTGCCCTCGCCATACCCACCATACCTGCACCGTACCCACTATACACGCGCCATACCTCACCGTGCCCTCGCCATACCCACCATACCTGCACCGTACCCACTATACACGCGCCATACCCACCGTGCCCTCGCCATACCCACCATATCTGCACCGTACCCGCTGTTCCTACTCCACATCTACCGTATCTGCACTGTCCCCGCTGCGCCTCGGCTCCTGCGGCAGCAGCTCGTAAGCGCGGGGCGCATTTCCTGCAGCCTGTTGAGTGCGGTGCAAGGGAGGAATCGATCCCCGCTGTTTCATTTATTAGGTGGTGTAACGCTACAGAAACCGTTTCCACAATATCCCAAACTAAATCATTTATTCTTGACAAAAATCCAATAAAGAGCTCAGTCCTTCTCCATAGGCAGATAAAGCCCAGATTAACGGGGCTGCCTAGATCAAAAAAAAAAAGAAGGAAATGCTGGGAAAATGAGCACGGGATGTAGAGGAGACGACTCCTACCTTCTCGCTTTCCCAAGGCTGCCATGGCTCAGGGTTTTATTACAAAAAGCCACCTAAGTATTACAGGCTAATCCGTAAATCCCAGTCTAGTAAAATATGTGATGGATTTTGTAAATTGTGCCCTTTACAAATCTGATTGAACTTTTTTTTTCCCTGCTAGTTCCCTTTTCTTCTCCTTTGCCTTCCTCTCCCCGGGGATTTTTTTTCTCCTCGGGGACCTTGATGCCTTTTGATGTCTGTGTCCCAGCCCCGTTCCTGCTCCAGCCTGACTTCCCCGTTCCCTGTTTGCAGCTGCTTGTTGGTGGAGAAACACAGCAGCAAGCTGGGACCAACCGACAGAGATGGGATGGGATTGGGATGGGGCAGGGGATGGAATGAGGGTGGGGACAGGGATGGGATGAGGATGAGGATGGGGAAGGGAGTGAGGAAGGGGATAGGGTAGGGAATGGTGAAGAGGAAGGGCATAGGGATGGAGAAGGGAATAGAGATGAGGATGGGGAAGGGGATGAGGATGGAGATAGTGAAGGGGATGGGGGTAGTAAAAGGGATGGGGATGAGGAAGGGAATGAGGAAGGGGAAGGGGATTGGGAAGGGGATGAGGATGAGGATGGGAAAGGGAATGAGGAAGGGGATAGGGAAGGGGAAGAGGATGAGGACAGGGAGCCTGCCCATGGCCATGGAGTCAGAGCTGGCTGCTTGCATTATTAATTGCGCCTTTCCCCATCCTGTCCCTGCAGCCTGCTGGCAGCCGGCTGCATAGAGACAGGAAGGCGACTGTGAAAGCCAAGCCCCGTGACTGACCCCCTCCTCCTCACCTTGGCCTGATTTTAGGGCTTTCTGCCTTCCCCAGATCCAACTGAGAGCACTGGGTACCCCCAGGGGCACCCCAAGCCAGTGGGACTGGGAGGCAGGGCCCAGAGGAGGCTGCTGGTGGGTCAGACAGGAACTGTGTTGTCTTTGGCTGCTCCTGGGAGGCTGCTGAGGGACTTGGCTCCCTGGCTGGGCTATAAATCCCGGGTGTCAGATGTGGCGCGGGTTGGTCTGAAACCCCAGCACGGCCAGAGAGCGTGGAACACCGCCAACCCACACAGTGCCTGCACGAACACCCTTGGGTTCCTGGGGATGCTGAGACAGTCCCTGGGACCGGGCTGGGCTGTGAAGCTTGGAAATGGGATTTCATTCAAGCATCCCTTCAGGGCAAGTGGTGGAGCCCAGTGTCATGGATCCTCCCTGAATGCTGAACTGAGCATGTTTCTGCGCAGGAGGGAGATAAACTTGGCCATGTCGTTCCTTCCTCCAACATGATTTCCTGTTTTATTATTAAAGCAAGATGTTTCTGGCAAAACTCACACTCCTTTCCCTGTTTTTCCATCAAATTATTCTGCAGATGAACATCTGGCAGCTGCTAACGAACGGGCTATTCCTGCCCGTTGTGGTGGGGATGCTGATCTCTCCAGGGGCAGCTGGCAAATGCCACTTGCCACCACCGTGCCTGTCATCCTCCATCCCTGGGTGACACGGGGGACAGTAAGGATGGGGACCCTCCAGCATCGTGCCCCATGTAGCAAACCAGGAGCTGGGAAGAGGAGAGACATCTGCCACGTCTTTTGTTTGACTTTGTTCCATCTTGAGCTGCTTTTTCTTCTGATTTAAGGGTAACACCGAGGCTGATGGAGACTTGGGATCAGATCCCAGCTCTGAGCTGGGCTCCAGCCCTCAGCAGCCGGAGCCAAGTCCAGACCTCTGCTGGGGGGTCAGATCCTCCTGAGATGGCTGAGCAGCAGCGGTGTTTGGGGAATGATGTGCACTAAAGCCGCCCCCCAGCCTGGCCCAGGCTGAGCTCTCACTAGGCTGGATGCCTTCACCCCCAAATTGTGCCTTGCAAAAACCCAGCTGAATGAGTTCACCATGTAAACCTGGGGTATCCCAATTGCCCTGGAAGGAAGGAGGGCTGGGTTAGTGCCCAAATGTGCAGCGAAGAGCGCCTGAGCTCCCGCTGTGGGGACAGGGCCATGTCTCAGTTTCCCCAGTACGGAACGGTGCTGTGGTCAGGGCAGCTGGGAGCCCTCCAGCCCTTCCTTTCCTCCTGCAACCTATCCTGGTGACTAAACACAGGCGTTACATGTGCTTGGAGCCAGCACTGGTAGATGCTAGGCAGTAACCATGGTAACTGCCAGGTTTCTGTTTCTTTGCCCTTGCCAGTCACCTTGAGATGCCACCGTGTGCTGGTCACCAGCTGGGCATCCTTCCACCACTGGTACCCGGGCTGCTTGGAGTGTGTGGCAAAGGGATGCAGTGGCAGCAGGGCTCTGCTGGGGATCACCTTCCCCACCCCAGTGCGATGGTGGATCCAGGTGTCCAGCACCATCCGGGCTGTGCTGGGACTGCCCTCGTCCCTGGGAGTGGGAGCCAGTACTGTGGGATGGAGGAGGGAGCCGACACCGCCCTGTCTCCCCATCCCTGGCACTGGCAGCATTCCTGCCCAGCAGCGCCGGCGGAAGGAGCCCCACGAGGCACACAAAGCAACATCTGCAAGCGCTTAACCACGCAGCCGGCCCGGCCCTTCCCAAAATAGCTCACTGGGGTGGGCTCCCATGCCAACACTGATGTCATTTGCTTTTATTTCCCTCCCGTCCGCTTGTTCCCCACTGGAGCCACGATTCGCTTGTCAGCCGCGCTCTGCACCCGGGGCTTTGCTGCCACGAGCCCGGCCTGTGCCATCACAGCCAGGGTGCTGATGAGTGATGGTTCTAGAGGTGCTGGAGGGGCTGGGTGGGTCCTGGTGCTCCAGCAGTTGTGATGGTGTTGGAGGTTCCTCATGACAGGCTGAGACAGTTGAGGTTGTTCAGCCTGGAGAAGAGAAGGCTCGGGGAAGACGTTAGAGCAGCCTACCAGTGCTGAAAGGGCGATACAAGAAAGCTGGGGAGGGGCTTTTTACAAGGGCAAGGAGTGACAGGATGAGGGGAAATGGCTTTAAACTGGAAGGGAGAAGATTTAGATTGGGCAGTAGGAAGAAATTCTTCATGGTGAGAATGGTGAGACACTGGCACAGGTTGCCCATGGAAGCAAGCATCCCTGGAGGTGTTCAAGGCCAGGTTGGATGGGGCTGTGAGCCCCCTGATCCAGTGGGAGGTGTCCCTGCCCGTGGCAGGGGGTGGGACTGGATGGGCTTTGAGGTCCCTTCCAACCCAAACCATTCTATGAGTCTATGACCCTCGCCAGAGCTGGGATGAGCCCTTCTTTCTCCAGCAGCATTGGCACTGTGGGCAAGTTAGGGCAACCCTGGCTGCTCGCGGCTCTGGTGGGGTTGGCAGGACAGAAGAGGTTGGGGGACAGCAGCCCCCAGGGGGCATCCTGGGCCTCCCTGGGCCTCTGCCACTCTGAGAACCCTAAGGAGAGATGAAGCCTTGGCTGTGCCCTGGCACATGGCTCCAGCACCGCAGGGCTTGGTTAACACCAGGATTGCACCCACGGCTCCAGGGCAGCTCTCTGGGGCTGCCAATGCTTTTGCACTGCAGACTGCAGCCAGCCCCGACCCCTCTCTGTGCAAAGAGGGTTAACTTGGCCATGCAAGCAGAGACAGGGCCCGGCGCTGGGCCAGCCCGCGCAGGCAGGAGCCGGCCAGCTGGCTGCAGCCCCTCGCCTGGCTCCAGCACCAGCACATGCCTCTGGAGCAACGTGTCCACACAGCGGCTGCCAGCGCAGCCGCTCAGGCCATGCAGGGCTCAGCTCCATCCCTCCTGCCACCTCCCTGCCAGTACCACAGGATGCCACCACAGGGGTCTGGTGTCTCCCTTGGGCTGGGCACCACGGAGGTGCAGGGGAAAACCTCATGGAGAAAATGCAGCCTGCCCCTGCTCTGTGCATGGGGACACCAGGACATGGCAAGGGGACCTGGGCACGGTCTGGCACAAGGAGGGAGTGGTACAGTGGTTGGGTGTTGCATCCATCTCATCTCAGTGATTTTTCAGTGCTGTAAATCACTGCTGCAGCTGGACATCACTTTGTCACCATGTGTGGGACCCTGGTGCCACTGGGGCACATGGGCAGCACATCCAGGCAGGACCGTGCCACCAGACAGCATGCAGTTGGGTTTGGTGAGTGGTTTGCAGGAGGACTGAGCTCTGCTGGGCACGGCTTGCGTGCCACAGTGGCTTCTGCAGCAGCCACTCCTGCTCCGCAATGAGGCTTCGTTCGGAGATTTACTGCTGTCTCATGGAAAAATGGGTGGAGAGGGAGGACTGCTTGTGCAGTCAGGGAGGATCTGGGTTGGGCACAGGTCCTGGCTGCCTCTTTTCTTCCCATTTTCCATTTTTCTCTGCCCTGCAGCAGCTCAGGGGACATCCAAGTTCCCTCAGTCACCTCGAGGGATGCGCAGGCTGGGGCAATGTCCCTGTCCCCTCCATCGACCCAACTGAGCAGGCTGCCCGTGGCCACCACACCACTCTGAGGTGTGCAGGTCGCATCCCCCTGTCCTCCTCCCCTCCAGGAATATATGGCATTATGTCCTTAAATAATTACATCATTATGGGCTAATTACTGCAATTAGCTGAGCAGTGCTCCTGCAAGTGCCTGCTGGCCTGTGCGCGGCGAGTCACGTCTCTGCCAGCCATGCAGCCCGGGGAGGTGGCACCAAGCGTGACTTAAATGGACCTGTGGATGGTCCACCTAACCCAGGGGGCGTGAGCCCCTGAAGGATGCTCAGTCCCTTGGGGACCCCATGAGGAGCACAGGGCCAGGTATGTGGGTTTTCTGCTCCCTTCAGAGCCACCTTGGCCATCCCCATCCCACATTGCCCCTCTGGGAGAGGCATCCTAGTTTGCCATGGCATGGGCACATGCTGTTGCCCTGTGGCACCGCACGGCTTCAGTGCGCTGGCTCTGCAGTGGAGTTGGTGACATCCAACACCAAGGGGTTGCTGTTCCCTGCTGACCTTCAGTGGCTTTTCTCATCTGTGGCTCCTGGCACTACAGCAGGAACCCTCAGCATCTCCATGTTTCTGCTGAGCAGGAGCAGTGCTGGGGAGGTGCCAGTGGCCCCCGCTGCTTGCCCGTGCTTTATCTTTAATTCTTTCCCTGGACTTTCTCCTGTACATGGCACAAGAGGTGAGAAACGGAGACAACTCTGGCTCCAGTGACTCCAGAGGCCCTAGGGTGGCTCCTGTCCTGCAGCACATTTGTACTTGCCCTGGTGGGGCCATGGAGCCCAGAGGCCATGGTGATGGGAGCATCCACCCTTCACCTTTGGGCTCTGCTTAGCGGGAAAGGGAGCTTAATTTGGGCAGAGACAGGATGGTTCCCATGGAGCTGGGCAGCACACAGGACCCTGCAGGATGGGGTATCGGCAGGGAGGACACACTGTGGAGCAGCTGCCTTTGAGTCCTTTCATCTGGTGAGGCCCGTTGTCACAATGAGGTGTATAATTGGGACGCGCTGCAGCGGCGCAGCAGCACGTGTCCCTGTGGCTGGGCTCACCTGGTGCGTACTGCTGCGTTGGCAGGGGGGCTGGCCGAGGAGTTGCTGTCCCATCATGGGCTTATTTGCTTTCCTTTGTCACAGTCTGCTCCATACAGGAATTGCTCACAGTGACATGAGCTGTGGGTGGGTGCTGTTTCCGTGCCACCAAATGTGCCACCCAGAGCTGCTGCGGGATCATGGGGTGCAATGGGTGTAGAACCGGTGCATCCTCATCTGTCCCCCAATACCCATGTGATGGGCTGGGGTGCCATCTTCCACTGTCACTCGGGTGCTGGCACCATCCTGGTGCCACCGTGAGAGTCGGGAGTGCTGGGGACAGCCATGTCCCATGCCAGTGGTTGCTGTCATTGCCACGGCTGTGCTTATGAATAAATGAAGTGCGAGCAAAGCATCTGCCTAATGGCACAATGACAAATGTGTACGGAAACCAGAGGGAAAAAGGAACGATTTGAGGACTTCAATTATTTAACAGAAGCTTGTTACTGGTATGCACTGGGGAGCCTGCGCCAGCGGGGTCCTGGGCTCCGACGGTGGGGGTATGGGGCATCCCAAGGTGCCCTGTGGGATGCTGAGGATCGCAATTCAGCCAGGCTGAGAGCCCCCCGTGGGGGAAAGGGTCACATAGGGTGGGGGTCTGCAGGAGCTGGTGACCGGGCAAGGGTGGGCAGTGCGAGGGCAGCGCTGGCGTGTGGCTGGGAAGGGCATCGGGGGAGCAGGAGGGATTCATTCGCACCTCGCCTGGACTGGTAGCGCCCTGCTAGGGAGGTGCAAATGGACTCGGCAGGAGCTCGCTGCCCTGCAAACCCCCTTTTGCATGGCTGAATTGCTGAGGGCTGAGCACAGTGAGAGGTCTGATCCTGCCCGGCTGGGAGCTGTGGTGCCCGATGGCTGATCCAGCCCTGATGATGCCAGAGTTTGATGTCACATGAGTCAGGAGCAGACCACGGAGGGGGAGGAGCATTTAAAATTGCTTTAAGGCAGTCCCACTGTCCCCAGGAACATGTGTCCCTGTGGCCTGGCCATGGGCACATCGGCGCGGCACATGGCATGACTGCCTGTCCTTGCTACCTCTACTGGGTTCCCCTCTGTGGGCAGCAGCAAGTTAGGGGCTCGGATGGCTCCATTCCTCCCTTTAGGGGTCACAGTGGCTATGGGGACTTCCAGCTCCCTCCTGCACCACGGCCAGTGCTGCCTTCCCAGCACCGACCTCCCCTGGGGCCGTGGGGCTGTGCCACGTCCTTGGCCGTGGATGCCTTGGGCTGAGCATGGATCAATGCACATCACCCCTGCCATGCAGCCGGCGCTGAGGAAACCTGGCAGGGGACGCGAGCGTGCAACCGCGGGCAGGAGCTGGCAGGGGATGTGGGCTCTGGCAGCCACCTCTCCGCACACACCCGGCTGCTCGTTGTGCTGCCTGGGGACCGCTCGCTCTTAGCTTGCATATGCTGCGAGGCGACACGCTTTATTCCCCTCCAGCCTCCTTTGGCTGCAAGCCAGCGAGTGCCCAGACTCAGGCAGAGGCTCGAGTTGGGATGCTCGGGTCTGACACAGACCATGGTCCCTCCATCCCTCCCTACCCCTGCAGCTCTGCAGGAGGGGTAGGAACAGAACCCACCTGAGCTGCAATGGGATGCCAGCGTCCTCCGCTTGGACACCTAATCGAGAAAGCAAACACAAGCGTGGCACAGGCATGGTGAGCAGCATTCACTGCTGAAGCTGGGTAGGGCAGAGCATCCCGTTCCAGCCGGCTCTGCTGTGAGAGCTGCTGCACATTCCAGGGCATTATTTAATGGCTTTAAATTGGAAGGGGAAAGATTCTGATTAGACATTAGGAAGAAATTCTTCATGATGAGGGTGGGGAGGCCCTGGCACAAGTTGCCCAGAGGAGTGTGGATGCCACATCCCTGGAGGTGCTCAACATCAGATTGGATGGGATCTTGAGCAGCCTGGTTAAGTGGGACATGTCCTTGCCCATGGCAGAGGGGTGGAACAGGATGGGCTTTAAGGTCCCTTCCAACCCACTCTGTTTTATGATTCTATGACCTAGAGGACCCTAGAGCAGCCCACACCTCTCCTGGCCGCAGAGTTCCCAGTGCTGCTGCCTCAGCTCTGCCAGCTCTCAGCAATTCCAAGCCCTTGGCCCTGATGGTAGCCAGAAGGAAGCAGCTGTTTGCCAGAGAGGCAGCGCCTGGCAGCAGGCAGCCAAGCTACAGCCTGTGCCAAGCCGGGGAGCTGCAGTGGTGAACAAGTCCCTGCTAATCCATCGGGCCGTTCTCCATGGGAATGGCTGGACTTGCAGATGTCGGTGTCTGCTGAGCACAAACGTGATGCTTTCTGGTGCCTGCTCTGAACAATCAAGATTGATTCCAGGGTGCAGGTTTCTGGGGACCCCTTTGCAGGTCCAAAGCGCCTTGTGCATTAGGTGCCACCTCAGAGTCCCTCGGTCCCAGCCTCCCCAGGGCACCCCCCAGAGCCACAGCTGGAGGGTGGCTGTTTGGAGAGAAGAAAAATTGCAACATCAATCAGAGCCGGGAGCGAGAGCAAAGCCGGGTGATTTAGGTGACTGGTCACCACCGTAACTGATGATGAGCTGCGAGTCGAGGAGAGAGAAATAAGAAGATGACACAGGGTGGCATCTGTTTGCATAAACTACCTTATCCACAGAGGGGATCTGGCACCAGGGAAGTGATAAATCCTTCTCATCACGGCTGTGTGCTCAGATGAGATGGTTTTTGAAGGAAGGCTGTGGTCTGGTTGTGAGTTACTGGCTGGGGACTTCTCAAACTGCCTGGTGTGGGACCCCAGGGATGCTGAGTCTCCAGTGCGGGACTCCAAGGGCGCTGAATTTCCACTGTGGAACCCCAGGGATGCTGAGTTTCCAGCATTGCACTCCAGGGATGCTGGGTCTCCAGCACGGACCGTGATGGGGAGGATGGCTGCAACTGAGATGTGCAGAGGACCTTGTGATTCCTGGTCCCCTCCTGTCCCATGCCTGTGCTGTGCTGTGATGCCTTGCAGCGGCACCGCGCTGTGCCATGTAGACCCCCTCTTCCTCTCAGTCCTTCCATCTTCTTTAGCTCTTATTTATGAATGCACTGCAGCCCAAGATGGGGAAAGAAGAGGAAAAGGAGATGCTGAAGCCAGGTGCTTCATTCCTGCACATCTCTTTCCATACAGCAGATGGGCAGAAGGAAATAATCCATAATTGTTTATCCAGAAGCAATTCTGCAGTGATGCAGCAGAGTCACCTTCCCCCCACCGTCCCAACTCTGGGGCTGTGGGCCTGGGACAGGGGAGTGTAGGAGTGGGGATAACCCCATTCCTGGCCCCACCATCCCCAGCGCTCTGTCCTGGAGCCCGGACTGCAGGGTAACGATCCCCCTTCAGCTCCTTTTCCCTGTCTCCCATGCCTGATGCTGCCAATGCTTCTCCTCATCCTCTGAATGGATCCTTGGCCATGGCCGAGGGTGATGCATGATGGAGGGACTTCCAGGGACAATTAATCACCAGCAAAATAAAAGCAATTTAAAGTCCATGGGCAGGCTGAGAGCCATATGCTGCCTTGATGCCACGGCTGGGGCATTGCTTTCTCTGGGTTTGCATTTCTCTGCTCACCTTCAGCAGTGCAAATTTCCCATCATTTTATTTAAGCACACGAACCGCCCTCCATCCCCAAGCCCTGATACTCACGTACCTGAGCTAGGAAAATGATTTACGCAGAGATGATGTACGACCTGCTTGCTCATCTAAGTTTGCGACTAATTCTGTAGCTGAGATCTCTCCACGGAGAGCGGTGTTGGCTGGGAGGAGGGGGGTCCCTCACAGGCTCGCTCTCGTGCTTGGCTGCTGGATTGTGCTGCTCGAAACAGAGCTGGAATGCAGCAGCAATGCTTGGGTGCTGGAAGGGTCCTTTATTTTTTGGTCTTTAAACGAAGTTTTGTTTTAACAGCCTCACAAATCGATCCCCTGCAATGGGTAATGGATTCCTAAGTCCTTGGCAGGAGCGGGGGTTCTCCGTGTGCAACATTTGTGTGTCCACAGCCCCTACGTGCACGTGTGTCGAGCTTTTCTGTACACGTGGCTGCGCATCAGTATTTCTGAGTGTGTACACTCACTCTTGCTGTATAGATGGGTGTGCATAGCTTTATGACAACTGAAATGGAAAAGACAATTAGATGTCAAAACCTATCCAAGGAGCACATTTATACTCACAGACTTTTATGGGATTCCCACTGATTGATTCAGGCCCCATAAAACTTCCCGCAGTAGCTCCCACCTCTCCTGGCCGGCTGTGCCTCTGTTCATTAGGGATGTGATTGACTCCTCTGCCTGCAGCAGGGTTGTAGCCAGCGTCCCTGGATGTGCAGCTTCTTTCCAGCTCCCTGCCTGAGCTGCTCTAGATAAGGGACGTGGTGCATGTGCCACCGTGCCATCCATCACGCTGTCAGAGCACCATCGGGCCAGGGGCCGTGGGCTGTGGCCAGATCCTGCACTCAGTCTCGTGCCAAGGCTTTGCCTTTCAAGCCACTTTTTTCTCCTTTCAGAGGCGAACTTTGCACTGTGCTCACAGCCTCCAAGTGACAGCTCTTGGTGTCACCAGTGCATTCAAGGCAGGATTCAGGCTGCTTCATGCTGTCCCCAGTGGGACAATCCATCCCAGCACTGGCCCAGCATCCTGCACCGGTGCCATGTGGCACAGCTCTGTGCGCTGAGCGGTGAGGATGCTGCCATGCCAGAGGGTCGAGGTGGAGAGCCACAGGGTGCCTGGGGCCCGTGGTGAGGCTGGTGGCACGTGCCTGAGGGATGGGGAAGGTCTCACCTCTGGCTTGTCAACATTAATCACTGCAGCTGCCCTCGTGTGCCACGGGCAGCTGGCAGCTCAGGGCAGGCATAATTCTGCATATCAGCACAGATCTTCCCCACCAAACCCAGACAGGGCTCTGGGAGCTGGGAAGGTAGACTGGCCAGCTGGGAACGGAATAGGGTCACAGGGCTCTGCTCCCCCCACGTCTGAAGCATGGCTGGTCCCCACTTTTGGGAAGTCCTGGGGGCTGTGGGCCCCACCAAAGAGAGGATGTGGGCATCAGCCCGTGCAACAGCATCCAGAGCGAGCCAGACCTCCGTATGGCTCCATGTGTGCTGCTGTGCACAGCCAGGGTGGGTGTCTGTCCTTGGGGAAGGCACAGCTGGGGGCTGACACAGGTCACCGTGTGTCACCAGGAAACGTGCAATGCTAGTGCAGATCACGTGTAAACGGGTGCAAAGCTCGGCACAGCCCACGGGACTTGCTCAGTGGGTGCTATCCCAGCACCCATTGCACCGCGCTGGCTCCATATGTGTTTGGAGGGGGGAGTCTGTCCTGGAGGAAGGTGATGGGAAGACCTTCCCCAGCATCCCTGAAGCTACTGGCACTTGTTGGAGAATCTCAGCTAGCAGCTGCCCGCCAGCGCTCTCCTTTCCATGGCTGAACACGCTGACCTTTCCCAGCGCTTTCTGGCTCAGCCTCCAGCCGCTGCTCCTGTCGGCTTCGGCGCGGGAGGGAGATGAGGGGGAGCCACTGCAGGGAAGCAGCTCCAGCCCCTTCCCCCCACTCCACTCTCCTCTCAGCCCCCTCCTCCCCAGCACTCATCCAGCACCTATAAATATTTATACCTCCTGGTGTGCGGTGAGAACTTGGACACAATCAGGACACTGAAATTACTACACGGGGACAGACAGCGGGCTGCTGGCAGAGTGTGTCCAACGTGGCAGTACCTGTGACACCAGGGAGTGATGGTGGTAGATGAGGGTGACAGGCAGAGTCCAGTCTTCCCAATCCTTGGAGAGGATGGAGGTCATTCTCAGGACTTTCAAGGCACGGTGCAGCCTTCCTGCCATGCTACGGGCTTTCCAGAGCTGGGGAGCGAGGTTATCTACCACCCTGTGTGGGAGCACAGCTGTTGCGTTGCTATTGCATTGCCGTTGCGTTGCCATTGTGTTACCGTTGCGTTGCTGTGACATCGTTGGAGCGTTTTCATCGCATTCCCCTATCCTTGCCATCACATTGAGGTGGCACAGCCCCGGCAGCACGCTGGCTTGACAGGGCACTCCCTCTCAGCCTTTCTCTGAAGGCTGGAGGCCACCGACGTCTCTTATCCTGGTGGTTTTTCCTTGTTGCAGCAAAGCCTGGACAAGGAGGGAGGTCCATGGGACTGAGCGCAGGAGCAGGGGCTGGGCTGCTCCTTGTCGGACCCTGCATGAGATCAGAAAGCTGAGGGCTGCCCAATACATTGCTCTGCTCCCAGCACGGCGCGTCCCCACTGTCACGGGAAGGGCAGCCACATGCCAGCTCCATCACGGCAGCGCACCTCGCAGGGCGGCGTGTTCCCACCCCCTTTTATAAAAAGCAATGCTCCTGTAATAAAGAATTTAATAACCCACTGTGCCAGTGTGGATAGAAAACTCATTTGTTTAATAGGCAGCAGTTTGGCTTTGTCATGTTCATTTAGTTTTTAATGACGCACAGTTGTGCCAATATTGATTTTAGCTTATAGGGACTCAAAAAATTTACTATCTGGAATTATCTGAAATGTAGCCGTTTTATCTGGCAGGCAGGAAGATGGATCTCTCCCCACCTCGCTCCCGGCCCTCATGGCTGTGGCACAAACCATTTGTGAAAGGTGATCCCTCGCTGGTCCCTGTCTCACCCACGGCACCACCGCACCCGACCTCACCTGGCTGAGCTGTCCCAGCTGCTGGGCATGGGGAAACTGAGGCACGGGGTGGTGCCAGAAGTCACCCTTCACCTGCAAGGTTGGGTAGGGAATTGAACCCAGTAGTGGGGTCTCTCCACCTGCACTCATGGCCTGCCCTGTCCAGAAAAGGGCAACAAAGCTGGTGAAGGGGCTGGAGAACAAGTCTTATGAGGGAACTGGGGTGGTTTAGCCTAGAGAAGAGGAGGCTGAGGGGAGACCTCATCCCTGTCTACAACTCCCTGAAAGGAGGCTGTAGTGAGGTGAGTGTTGCTCTCTTCTCCCAGGTGACAGGTGATAGGATGAGAGGAAATGGCCTCAAGTTGCACCAGGGGAGGTTCAGACTGGATATTAGGAAGAATTTCTTCACTGAAAGGGCAGTCAGGGATTGGCACAGCTGCCCAGGGAGGTGGCTGAGTCTCCATCCCTGGAGGTGTTTGAAAGAGATGTAGATGAGGCTTCAGGGCTCTGGTTCAGTAGTGGACAGGTACGGTTGGACTTGATGATCTCAGAGGTCTTTTCCAACCAAACGATTCTGTGATTCCATGAGGCTGTTTGGTGTGGGAAGAAACACCCTGGTGGAGCAGCCTTGTCCCACAGACCTGCCTCCATCACCCCACCGCTGAATGGCCTCTGCTTCCTTTGCTAATTTTTAATGAGTCAGCAGCTCTCGCACAGCCGTTCTCCAGCTACACGGGGTGACAATTGACAGCAAATCCCATCGACAGCCCCTTATTGAGCATAATTACTTGGCAGGAACCAGCCAAAATCCATTTCTTGAACGTCTGTGTGCTCCCCACCCCCCGGCTCTCCTCGGGGTAACGCAGGACGATGCTTGGGGTGCAATGACCCCCAGCACTGCACCCCATCCCACCAGACCCGGGAGCAGCCAGAGCTCTGGAGGGGAGCAGAGCTGGCTGGAATGGTGAACCTAGCAGGTCTGGTGGGCTCGGTGTGGGAAGGGGGCTGGGCAGGGACAGGTTCCCCCACAGCCCCCATCTCAACCTGATTTTTTGCCCATGAGCACAGAGTAATTCACTTTGAGGTTTTGCCGCTGCTAACAGGATTGATTGAGGAGCTGGTAATTACATCTCCCTAAAATGCCCCTGGGGCTTTGTGGGAAGTCAAGCCCGGGAGCAAACGGCTCATGTTCGGGAAGGGGACTGGCTCTGGGAGCACCATCGAGCCACATATTCCCCCTCTCAGTGTCCCCACTTGCACCCCCTCCCCTTTGCCAGTTCAGTAGCGCTGCGGCAGCAGGCTCTGCCAGGCACCGGTGATTGCCCGTTGCAGCCTGTGCTCTGCGTTATTTGTCATGCAAGCCTGTAAATATATTATTTACTATTTCTCCTATTCTTATTCATTATTTATCACTTAATCCTGTAGTGCTGGAAATCAGTGCTGCACCTGAAACACCTTGTGCTGGGAAACTGCCCCCCCCAACGATGGAGATGCCCCACAATGTGCTGGGCTGGAGTACCGAGGCCAGGGCTGAGCCAACTGGGCTGGGGTGCGTGGGGTGAGGACACGGGGGGGATTGGCCTCCTGCCACCCTCTGGATGGCCCTGGGGAGCAGCTGGCCACTTTGAGGGGTTCTTTGCAGCTTCCTAATTATATCCCATCAGGAACCAACGAGTGCTGCAGCTCACTGCGGGCACGTGGGGGAGGAACCAGCAGGCAGGGATGGCAGCCCCCAGCGGGGATCCTGTCACGGTATCGGTGATGGGGCTTCCCGTGGTAAGAGTGTTGTGAGTGGGGAAGCTGTGGGCTGCAGTCATGCCCTGCACACACCTGGAGGGGTTTAACCTGCAGGTGGATTAAATTTGCTGGCTTAATGCAGAAGAGTTAAATAAGCCTGACCCAGGAGACCTGGTGTGGGGGTAGTGTTTTTGTGTTGTTGTTCTGAGATGCTGGTGAGGCTGGGGATTGGCCGGTCCTGTGCCAAGGCAAGGAGATGCAGGAGCTGGCTGGGAAGGAGCAGAAGCAACGTGGCCCTTTCTGTGAGGTATGAGGTGGGGAGTGGTGAGAGAGGCCTTGGGTTCTGCTGCTTTTGTGAGCTTCTGCTTGCAGGCACCTTGAGAAGCGGTGTGTGAGCAGTGCCTGAGCTGCAGCGTTCACACGCGTACCTGTTCGTGCTTCAGTGTGGTGATTTCCAAGGCAGAGATGCTGGGGAGAGCTTGAACAGATGTGATGTGTGCTCCTAAAACCTGAGCCAGTGTCCTCCCAGGTCGTTTGCTTTTGGGCTTGGAATGCACGACAAGAAAGGCTGTTCTGTGTGAGCGTCACATGCTGGGCTGTGTGGGGAGCTGGGGACTGGAAATGCATTTATTGTAAATGCTCTGGCTGAGGGAAATGGTGCTGGGGAGGCTCCCAGCACCCCCAGCCTGGCCCTGGCTGGTGTGTGGGGTTCACTGGCGAGTGCCTTTAAAACCTCAACTCCTGGAAGCGTGTGATTAAGTGAGAGACTTGGATGTGGCCCCTAGCAACCCCAGCTGGTCCCCAGCTGCTGTTCTTGAGAAATGCTCATGAAGGTGGCCTTTAAATGTTAAGAAATCATGTTAAAATGAGCCAGAGCCTTAGTTTAAATTTTTAATCTCCTGATTTAAAAATCAGCCTTGAGGTCTGGGCTGTTGGTGGGCGGCTGGTGCTGCTCTGTGGGTGTTTCTGTGCTGGTGGTCTCAGGGTATGGGGCCAGTGCTGAGCTTCATGCCATGAAGCCAGCGCTTGCACCTTTACCTAGCAGAGCCAGCTTTCCCCATGGTCTGTCTCAAGGGCACCTCTTGACCCTTTCCAGCCTTCAAAAAAAGTAAAAGTCAGCTTTGCAACATGGTAGAGGAGCAGTTGGGCTTCCTGGTCCCATGGCTGTGGGGGGTTATGCGTTTGGAAATGCTTCTGCTCCTCAGTACCTGCAGCCTCCAGGATGCTCTGCAGGAGGGTTTGCCAGCCCCCAGCTGGGAAAGACCCTGGGTTTGGAGCAGCAGGAGCAGCATTTTCCCCAGCTGTGGGGATTGCAGACTGTCTTGCCTCAAGCAGTTTGCGGGGATCCAGCTGAGGTCCCCAACCCCCTGCTTCTTGCATGGAGGAGAGCCACCCCCCCATACCAGCATGAGCTGCTCTTGCTGCGCTGCCCTGAGCGGCTCGGCAGAGCTGGCTGCGCTGTGGGAAGGCTGATGAAAGCTTTATGCTGGAGCAAAGGCTCCTGTTCGTGCCGGCTTCCCTGCTGGAGGATGGTTACTGGGATTAATGTCTCCTCTCTGCTCACATCTCCTGCTTGGGAGGGGAAGGTGTGCAGTCTGTCTTGGGGTCCTTAATTGAAGGTGGTTTGGAGCAGGAGAAAGAGGCTTAAAGCCAGCAGTGCCTCTGCACCACAGCAGGTTTGGGATCCCCCAGCCTGGTGATGCTGTGTGTGCAAACCCTTGTGTTTGCGGGGGAGCAAGGGGTGGTTGGGCTCGGTGAAGATAAAGCCAAGCCCCTTGGTCACCACATTCCACCCCATGGAGGTGGAAGCCCCAAGCAGGGCTGCTCCTGGGGAGATGTTCATGGGTGTTGCTGATGTTGTCAGCAGCAGAAGGGGCCCTGGGGAGGGGAAGTATTGCTCAGGGTGCCCCCCACCCCACAGTGGCTCATTGAGTACTTGCACCAATCTGGTGGAGGGGATGAGTGGGTGCAGAGGTGGAACAGTCGTGGCAGCTGTGCACAGTTCTCCCTAGGAAGCTTCTGGCCCTTCTTCACTTGTTCCTGAACCACTGCTCTCCCAGCAGAAAGACGAATCCTGCTCAGGAGCTCCTGGAATCATGTAGGCACTGCTGGGGAGATGCCTTTGCTCTGCTGTCGGCTCAGAGCCCCCCAGCTCTACGTCCACAGCACTGAGCACAGGGATGTGCAGATCAGTCTAGCTCTGGGCTCAAAGGAAGATCTTAATTGGGCTGAGAAGCCCCAAGCAGCTGATGCTGGGAGAGAGCTCTGGGCTGGGAAGATGAGCTGTGCTAGAAGGAAGGAGAGGGCTCGCTCCTGTTGCTATTCCTTCTCTCAGTATCTTTCTCGAAGACATCAAATATTTAAGATATTTCTGTTCCGAGCTGGTTTGGAAGCCCCTTGCCCAGCATCCAGGGCAGCATGGAGCCCTGTTTGATGCTTTTCAAGGGAAGGCAGCTTCAGCTCTGCTGAAAACAGAGCATCTGCCTGGCGGCTGGGAAGCATCTCCAAGGCTTAGGGATGTGTGATGGCTGCATCTTGCCCTGCACCACAGTTCTGGGGAGAAGGGACCTTTCCTAAGCCCAGGTTTAAAGAGAGGAGCCAACAGAAGACTGAGACTGCATGTGGCATACAGCACTACCCTGGATTAACTCTTCCAGGAGAGCAGATGTTTATGAAGGTGTTTATGAACACCCCATCCGATCTGAATTACAAAAAAAGCATTGGGGAGCCTTGCTGCAGCCAGCTGGTTATCATCACCATTAGAAAAGTGCACCTTATTGTTAGTCTGGGTAGGTATGGCTTCATCTTCTGCCCGTGGGAGCTTGTTATACCTCTGTCTGTGAGGCTGCAGAGCTTCTATTATCCAATTTCTCTTCCTTGTGCTGGTGCTGATAGCCTGTGGTTCCATCCACCTCCCCTCTGATAGCAGAGGAGGGCTGAGCTCCTGGAGTCTCTCCTGGGCAGCCCTTCTGACCTTGCCTCGCCTTGCACTTTCCAGCCCTTTCCTGGAGCAGGGAGTTCGGAGGAGGCACAGAGCTCCCCATGGGATGCACAGTGATGTTGCTGAGAGATTTGGTGTTTCATTCAGGGAAGATGAGGGATGCTGAGGACAACTGAAGAAAGCTTTTGGCTGTTGTCCTGCAGCCTTTGGATAATGCTGATGGTCCCCAAAGCGCCTGACATCCCAGCGAAGACTTTTACATTTCAAATAAAGCCTTGATCTTTTTTTGGAACTTGCCTTGGTTTCAGACAAGAGTTTTTAATTCAAGCCCAGAGACGCATTTTGGGTTTGACTTTGATGCGCCCTCTTCAAGCAGGAGGCAAAATAACAGCTTTCAAATCTACAAATAGGCCCGAGGCAGCTTTCTGCTGCCCGCGGGGCCGGTGCGGCAGCTGCGCAAGGCGAACCTCTCATTAGCCGAGGTCTCCAGCAGCAGCTGGTGGATGCGCTCTGTGCTGCAGATTTCTAGAGAGGAGCTCAAAAGCCCAAATCCTGATGTGCACTTGAAGACCTGTGCATCTTCACCCCTTCCAGAAGCATCTTGGGGAGGCGAGAGTCACGCAACGTGGCTCGTAGCTGGTCCGTGTGTGTGCACTATCATGATTCCCAGTGTAATTGCAAGTGACACTGCCCCAAATCACAGCTCAGAGCTGGGAATCTCAATATGTGATGTTGCTGAAGGGTCAGGTAAAAGCTCATGGGAGGTGGAGAGATGCCCTGTGTGGGGCAGAGGTGACCCAGCAGCACAGTCCTCAGGGTCATTGGGTAGATGGCAATGAAGATGCGACCAGAGCCTGCTGTCCTCTCTGATCCCCAGGATGTGCCAGCATTGTATGGGGAAGCTCTTGGCTTTTCCACCCACTCCTGAAAACAGCTATGGTTGTGTGCTGGAACTTGTTCCTGCTTGAGTGGATTTGGGCTTAGGAGAGCTTGTATGGAGCAGGCAGGGCTATGCTACTAGAGGTGGGAGGGAGGATGGGCTCTGGTGGAAGCATTGCTGTGAGCTCAAAACTCGTTCAGTCTGCCTGGGTGACTGTGGGGAACCAAGTACCTGTGCAAGTGGGTAATAAACAGCTTGCACCTTGGCAAGATTAATTGTAATAACCATAAATCAGTGCAGGCACCAGGGGCAGGCACTGAATTTATGGCCCTGGAGACAGGAATTTCTATTCTTTATGGAACAAACCCCTGATCCCTCAGGGGCTTGGGAGCACCAGCATTATCGCGGTTGCTTCCTGTTGTAGCATGTGCGTTGATGCCTGGGGAGTGGGGTCCAACCCCACAGTGGGGAGCTGAGATCACCCCTGGCAGGGCAGCTTTCCTCCCTGTGCTTGTTACAGCCCGCACTGGGGAACACCTCCTCGAGGGGCGAGCCAGGATTGCAGCCTCCCACAGCACATCGATCCCCGTCATCTCAGTTGAGAATGCCAGCCACGGAGCTGATTAATGCTGGGGTGGGCAAGTGCTGGGTTATTGTTCAGTCTCTCTTCAAGAGGTCGATGGGAAATTTGGCAGTAGCTCTCCAAATACACAACGTGCATGCAGGCATTGTCCCCCCAAGGACTGCGCATGATTTACACGTGAGTGTGTCTGATGTAGTGGAAATGCACACCGGTGCCCGGGCACTAAATGCACGCAGTTGTATTGATGCTTGTGGGAGTGTGTTCCCTCCGTCCCTGCCCTGATCTGACCCTGCGGTGCTGGGCCTAGCTTGAGGCTAATCTGCTCATGCTTTCCTTTCGCCCTGATCCTTGTAGGTCCCTTGGCTCAGAGGTGGTGTGTTTGCTTCGGAGGCTGATCCAGCATTCAGGGTGGATGTTTCCTCCTGTGCAGATGGTGTAGGTCCTTAGGTGTTAATGCTCACTAGCAGCCCTGAGCCGCTCTCCCCCCTCCCAAATGCAAGGCACTGAGCTGGCATAAAGCACAAATATCTTTGAAGGATGTGTGTTCAAATCCTGATTCTGTTGGGAGGTCTGAACTTGAATAATTGCAGGATCAGCCCTGAAGAGATGCTATATTATTGAGGAGGTGCTACTGGCTCATCTTTGGGGTTAGAACTTATTTTTTGAGAACCCTCAAATGTTTGCTTTGATAATCCCGTGCCAATGAGTTCTGCTTTTGAGCTACCTCAGACATGAGCTGTGTCTCCTTCCCAGGGTCCGGGTGATGATGCCACCTCCCTGGAGGTGTTCAAGGCCAGGTTGGATGGGATCTTGAGCAGCCTGGGCTGCTGGGAGGTGTCCCTGCCCACGGCAGGAGGGTGGAACTGGATGGGCTTTAAAGTCCCTTCCAAGCAAACCGTTCTGTGATTCTGTGCTTTGAGAGGAGAGGGTGGGGGGCTCCCAGGCGCTGCGAGAGGTGAAAGCTGCAGAGGGGAACTGCAGCATCCGCAGCCAGGAGCTCCGGCAGAGCTCCCGCTTCCACAGCCGGGGGAGAGGAGGGGACCCGGGGGCGGCCGGGGAGGGGATGCTCCTACCGCGTCCGCTCCCCCCGCGGCTCCGTGCGCGCCCGCCCGCGGCCGCTGGGTAGCGCTCCGAGCCGCGCCGTCTCCCCGCCTCCCCGGCTGGGGCTGCCCCCGGCTCCGCCGAGCCCCGCCGCGGCGGCTCACTCCGCCGCCGAGCGCTCAGGAGGAGCGAGCGGGCGGCCGGAGCGCCGAGAGGGTTCGGCGCGGCGCCGCCAGCCCGCCCGCCCCGCCCCGCCGGCGGCTCCGAGCGGGACCCCGCGCCTCCCCGCGCTGCCGCCGCACTTTCCCCGGGTCCACGCCGGGGGCCGGGGCGCACCGGGGGGAGAACGCCCTTCCCTCCCCACTTCGCCTGGAGCTGCCGAGGCGGGGATGCCCCCAGGCAGGGACTGAGCGCTGGGGAGGGGCTGCCCGCCGCCCCCGGACCCCAAACTTTTCCGTTCGGCTCCGAGAGCAGCGGGGACCCGGTCCCCATGGTGCCCTGGCGGGCAGGAGGGGCCGGGGGCGAGCAGCCCTGCGCCTCTTGCCAGCCCCTTCCCTGACGTGGGGCGCGACGCTTGGGGAGGGGCTCGGCTGCCCGCCCCGCTCCGGCTTTGGGGGTCCCGGCGCCGCAATTCCTTGTGGAAGTTGCACGGGGTGGGGGGGTGGGGGCGAGTTGGCTGCGGATCCCGCCTGCCCCGTGAAGAGCCTTTCACCCCGTCATCTTCTCCTCCATCACCATCTTCGCCTCCCCCCACCCCCTCCCCCGAGCAGCGCTGCTGCGGGAGTCCCCGCGCCGGAGCCCGGAGGACGCCCCGGTACCCGGGCAGCAGCGAGGATCCGTGCCACGACCTCCCGGATTATAAAGTCGGGGAAGTTGGACACCCCCCTCCTCCTTTCCCTGCCCCGTCTCGGCGGAGCCATGGCCCGGCTCGGGGTCTGGGGGCTGCTGTGCTTCGCGGTGCTCGCCCTGCCTGGTCCCCCGGGAGCCGGTGCCCAAGGTAAGGAGGTGCGGGGGAGCATCTTCGCTTTGATGCTGGAGATGGAGAGCGGAGGATTGGGAGGGTGGGACTGCACCCCTCAGCCGAGCCCCCCACTCTATGGGGCCAGGGAAGCTCTGTGCCAGCAGGGGGGGGGGGCTGGCGACCGAGGGGGCACTGAAGCTCCTGCTATGTGGGAGGCACAGCCATGCGGATGGTGCTCAAGAGGCTCCCCCGGAGCTGGAGCCCCGGGATCTGCCGGCGCTGAGCGCTGCGCGGTGTCCGGGGGGGCTCGGTGGGGTTGAGCAGCACGGTTCTGCTCTGCCTCCTCCTTCTGCCTGCCGGTAACTGCCCCCAGGCTGGGGGTGTGGGGGGGAGAATATTGTGCTAAGCATGGGGTAGAGACTGCCCTAGCCCACTTTCAGGAGGCTGAGGATGGTGTGGGGTGAAGGCACCCATTTTTCTCCCTTCCAGGGGGATTCCCATTGCACCACAAGAGCTGGGGTGCAAGTTTGGGGAGCACCCAAGGAGCAGCTCTTGCCCTGGTGTTGGTCCCATTGACCTCCAGCTGGCTGGTCAGACCAACCAGGGGGCTGGGGCTGGAGGGGGGCTTCAGCCTGAGCCCCCGTGGGTGCCTGGGGCTCCCTGTGCACCCAGCTGGCCCTTGGGGTGAGGCAGTACTGCTGGGCAGGGCGAGCCCCTCTTTGCTTGTCACCTCCCAAGGCTGTGGCTCAGCACAGTCCGTTTTTAGCAGCTCCGTTACCCGAGAAGGATGTACAAATAGTTTGTGGCCCTTTGGGGTGCATCTGGGGGGCAGAGATGCCAGGAGGGCCCTGAGGTCCCATCCCTTCCCCAGCAGCAAGGTTCCCAGTGGGGCTGCAGCAGAAGCTCCTGGCTGGCAGGGCTGCAGCACGGCCACCTCCATCCCTGCCACTCGGACTGAGCGCATCCAGCCTGTGAAACTTGGGGGGGGGGGGGGGGGGAGGGACACATGATGACAAGCGGGGTACAGAGCCAGGGGTTCTCACTTGTGACATTTCTTGCCCTTGTTTGCGGCAGCAAGCGGAGCCAGAAGTCCCTGTGCGCTCCCGTCCTCCCGCTCCCCCTGAGCCTCCCCCAGCACTGCTATAATTTCTCAGTAATTAAGTTCAGAACATAACATCTAAAGCGGCAGTATATTATCCGGGCAGGCCCTGTGTGGGGAGCTGTGAAGGTCTCTTTGATTGATTCACTCCCTTGCTGAGTTTCTCTTCTCCTGCCTGGTGGCTCTGGCTGGCAGGTCTTCCGTGGTCTGTTTGTTCCCTGCCTGCCGGGTGGGTTCCTGGTGGGACCGAATCTCCTTCCATTTGGCTGTGGGGCTCTCGCTGTGGGGTGGAAGATGTGGGGCTGTTTGTGTTTCAGCCTTCTTGAAGGGTGGGGAAGGGGCTTTGCTCTCTCTTCGTGCAGGATCTGAGCTTCGTGGCTTTGGCGTGTCACGTCCTCGTGGGCAGTGTGACATTGCTCGGTGCCCGGTGCTGCGTGGCAGCTGCCCATGAGCGTGAGCAGCGGCTGCCCACAGCCAGGGGAGCATTGCCAAAGCCTGCCATGTGCCAGTCTCCCTTGCCACAGGCAGCACTGGGGACACACTGGCAGGGTCACCTCCTGGCGTGTGTGGGCTGCCAACGCTCATCGCTGCTGCCCGCTGGGGTGGGCTGGGAGGTGAAGGAGCTACCTTAAGGGTGGGTTGCTTGGCTTTGTCTTCTGGCTCTGGTGGGACAGGCAGGGCAACCCTGCAGCGGGATGGCAGCAGATGCAGGCAGCGCTTTGCACCGGTGTTATTGATTCAGGCTGCCAAAGAAAAATGGGATCAATAGACACAGGGAGGAGAGGAGAGGATGGGGTGAGACCTCCGTGGCCAGGGCATGGGGGCTGCCTGGGCACTGGGTGAAACACTTTAATACCTGCAGTTGGTAAAATAAAGGTCCCTTGCTGCCTGGGAGAGAGGGGCTGGAAGCTTAATTACAGCCTGTCTGTGCTGTGTAATTATTAATTACTCGTGGCAAAAAATAACTTATTGATTAGGGGCCTCGCGCTAATTACCCGGAGCTGAATGCGGTGCTGGGTGGAAGGCTAATCAGTCAGCGCCACCCGAGCAGGAGCTTGTGTCGCAGTGCGACCTGTGCTGGGGCTGAGCGCCGGTGCCATGGCCAGGGGGGCTGTGCCAGGTGCTGGGGGGCACGGGGAGCCTGCTGCTGCCAGCCCTGCCCGTGTCTGCAGCAAAGGTACCTTTGGCTGAGGGAGCACGACAATAAAGGCCCCCCCCAGATCTGGGGGGTTGGGTGTCTGGAGGTTCCAAATGCTCTCCTCCTCACTTTGTAGATTTTGTGACCCTCAGGGATGTGGTTTCTCCCCACCTAGGACTGGGGGCAAAGCTCAGAACCCTCTACGCTGGCATGGCACCTCTAATGGGATTGAAGAGGCTACAGCCAGTCCCAGGAGGGATTTGGGAAGCTTAAGGTTCCAGACGGGATTTGGGGCAGGGACCTGAGATGGGCAGCTTCTACCAAAGAGGCTTATTAGAGGCTGGAGTGGGGGAGTGCCAGCATCTTCTGGCACCCACGTGTGGTGCCTGGGCACGTCCGCATGGATGGAGCCCCGTGGGGCTGAGTGGGAGGAGGACAAGCCCCTGCTCCTTCCCAAGGATGTGACACTGGTGAGAAGCTCATGCCAGGATTTCTGTGAAGGGGGCTGCCAGTGCCCTTCATGCCAGCTGCAGGGAAGAGATGGCCAAGTGTAGGTGTCTCCTGCCCTGGTTCCCCTTTCTCCATGAGTGCGGCTGGCACGTTAGCTGGTGGCCTTATGCAAGGCCCTGACTCGGGAAGGAAAGCAGCTTTTAGGGGAGAGGAAAGGAAGATTAAAATTTGATGCTGCGTTGGAAGCCATTAGTGACCAGGCACAGCAATGAAATTTTGATGACTGGATAACTGTAAAGGGGAGGGGGACACTGTCCAATCCCAGGCAGCCTGTGGCGCTGCGCTTGGTGCCCTGGCAGGTCCCCAAAGGTCTGGAGTGCCAGTGATCCCAGACACAGCAGCACTGGGCTGTGCTATTGTGTCCATGGGCTGGGAGCTGGTTCCCTGCGGGAGAGCATGCAGGATGAGGGCTGCCAGTGGGAAGGGTGGGCAGCTGTGGGCACCTCTTGCCCAATGGGGCTGGGGGTACCAGCACAGTTGGGCACACATCGGTAAGGTGGGGTAGCTGGGGGTGACTGAGCAGCCTCCTGCCCAGCGTGGCAGTGCCGGGTGCTGCTCGTCCTTTCGTGATGGGGATTAGGCTGCTGTGGCATTTCCACTGAGCAGGAGCAAGTGAGGGAGCTGGAGGAGAGAGGAGGGAAGGAGGGAGGCAGGCGGATGCAGGTTGCTTGTGGACCTGGGAAAATGTTGATAATTAAACCTGGGAGGAGGGAGGCTGGCTGGCTCACGGGATGCCAGTGGGGATGTGATGAGGACTGACCCTGTGTCTGCCTTCGCAGGTTTTTGAGCTGTGTCCTTGTCCACAGCCCGTGCCTGGAGATGCTGGGGATGAGCTCCAGCCAAAACACACGTTACTGCAGGCCCTACGCAAACTGTTTGCGGGTGCACTGATGGTTTGCAGCAGCAGAGCAGGCTGTTGCTTGGGGGGAATAAGGCCCTGCTTAAACTGGGGTGCAGAGCTGTGTAGGAGCAAACCCCTTGGGGTGCTGGGTCCCAGGGGGTCCCAGTGAGCATTGGCTCCCCTCACCTCTGAGCCTCTTTGATCTCCCTGAGCTTGTTAGCGAGTTGTGTGTCACTGAGTGAAAAATGGTCAGTGCCTGGCCAGTGAAAAATATGCTGCTGTCAGTGGTGATGTGATCGTGCTAACGAAGGGCGATCTGAGCCCCATGGTGGTGCCTGGGCACAGGGTGGTGTGGAGGGGCTGGTGGCCGTGGTGCTCTGCTGATGCTGCACAGCTTCTATGTGTGGCACCAGGCTTTGGCTTTCCAAAGCACCCATGGGGTGCTTTTGTTGGGGGCAAAGGTGTGTCCCAGGGGAAAGGAGGAGATGTTGCCCTCCTGCACAAGGAAGTGTTGCTTGGAGCTGCTGGAAAGGGTGTGGGGCCAGGGTGACTTGGAGTGGCTGGTGACATGGTGGCAATGCCAGCATGCACTGTCATCCCCAGGGCTGCTGCTCTGTTTTGGGGTACCTACCCTCTGCAACCCCAGAGCCATCTCTGGAGGTCGGTCTGGACTCGGGGTGCATTCTTGCCATCATTTGCCCTGCTGGCAGGCAAGAATGCGCTGGCAGAGGCTCCCTGTCTCAGTGGCCCTGTGCCCATCCTGCATGGCATCTCTCACACCCCAGGCATGCCGGCAATGCTGCCTGTGCAGGCACAGCCCGCAGCACCCTCTCCATGGGGCTGGGGACTGACTGTCAGGGTGTGGGTGTGTGTGCATCCCAGCTCCCAGCATTGCTTTGGGGGTGCATCCCCCCCACCTCTGCTCCTGGTGCTGCTTTAGGAGTAGGTTGGGGCCCCCCCTAGCTCCCAGCAATGCTTTAGGAGTGCATGTGTTCTGCCCCCCTCCCGGGGATGCATCTGCTCCCAGCACTGCTTTGGGGGTGCATCACCCTCCCTGCTCCCAGCACTGCTTTAGGGGTGCATCCTCCTGCTCTCAGCGATGCTTCACCTTCCTTCCGTTCTCCCCCTGCGCTTGGGGAATGCGGGGGCCCCCTCGGCCGCCCCCTCCCCTTGCCCCCTGCCCCGCGGGGTGCAGGAATGCCTGCGCCTGGAAAGCCATGCCGGGCTCGGGTTGCCTGGGAACTGGGTAACTTGATCCTTGGGAACGGGGCCGAGGGCAGGGGACATTCCTGGGCTGCAGCTGGTCCCCAGCCCCCTTTGTCTCCCCACTGTGACAGGGTGACTGCGCCCATGCCCTTGGCCCCCCAAGAATAGAGACTTGGGGTGCGGAGGGTGCTTGTGCAGGGCCATCCCTGGGGATGGTGTGACTGGCAGCTGCCGGCTGCTCTGGATTGTCACCTCCCTGTGTGGATCAGTGTCATCTCCTGGCCAGCAGCCACCATGGGCTGGGGAAGGCCCTGGGCACGGGGACCAGCTGCTGCTGCGTGCCAGCAGCTGGGCATCCCGGCTAGCAGCGAGGATGGTGTGGTGGCAATTCCGGGAATGCTGGGGCCCCCAGTGCCAAAGCCACCCTCATTGTGCCCATCAACTACCTCCAGGCTGGCTGTCCTGAGCGTGCCAGGAGCTCCCCTTCTGCCCTGGGTGATGTTGGAGAAGCTGAGGCACCCAGGCAGTGGGGTTGGTGGGCATGGGACCAGGGTGCAGTGCTAGCTGGTGTCCCACTGCCCTGTGTATGCAGGCACATGTGAGCGGCTCCATCGGCTCTCATCAATCACTGCTTGCCCACACCGAGGTGCCGAGGCCCCTGGTGTGGGGAAACCTTGATGAGTTTGACCATTAGCAGAAAGAAATGGCTGAGCTAATTTTAGCTGTGGTAGCTAATTGCTTTTTGCACTGCTGGGTGAGATGACAACCTGCAAGCCCTCATCTGTAACCTTGAGCCCTCTTGGCTCGGTGCAGTGATGCCTGGGTGCTGCCAGGGCAAGGAGTGGGAGGTGGATTTATTTGTGGGAGTACTGATCCCTGGAGGGGTTTCTCCAGGACTCTGGGGTTGGTGTGCGATGCTGGCAGGAGTTGGGGGTGCTGCCCCACCTTGCAAGGATGGGCATCCCTTGTGTCTCTTTGGGAGTGGGGGCATATGTGGCATGGAAGGAGGCTGGCTGTCTCCTGCGTCCAGTGGGAGACCTGGGCCATGGGGTGGAGCCCCTGGCACTTGGCAGCACGGCTGCATTCATGGCACACAACAAGCTGATGAAGGGAAATGCTATTTTTAGAGCTCCTTCATTGATCAAGGTGTATGTGCCCGCTCCAGGGCATGTGAATCACCTGAGCCAGAGGGCATTTCCTCGCAGCAAGAGTGGGGCTGGGGGTCTGCGTGCTCCTCTACCCCATCTCTGCAAGGTCCAGGTGCGTTTCCTAGAATGGGAAAAGACAGGGTTCCCCAGTGCATCCTGGTTCACTGAGCTGGGTGAGGAAACTGGGCTGAATCTAGGGCACACGCTGGGCATTAGCTAGGGTTTATGGGGTCACTTGTGCTCAGTCATCCCTCCTGTGAGCCTGCGTCTCCCTAGTGGGGAGCAATTGAGCACTGGGCTCTGCACGTGGCTGTTCCCAGGGCTGAGCATGTGCCTGTGGGTCTCGGCATGGTGGGATGCTCAGTGCCTCCCTTCCTCCTCTTCCTCCTTGCCTGGGCTTGGACCCCGGTGTCAGGCTGAGAGCTTGAAGGAAGGCAAAGGGGAGTGGGTCCTGCATGGGTCCAGCATCCCCATCTCCTGGCAGTCTGTGAGGGTCAGACTGGACACTGCTGGGGTGGGAGTTGGATGTGTACACGCTGCCGGATCCTGGCCCAGCGTGTGGCCAGGATGGATGGATGGATGGAGGGGGTTGGGGCGCGGCGGACACAATAGCTCTGGTTTCAGCAACTCGCCTCCTGAATGCCTGAAAAACAGCTGATGGCCGTGAAGGGGGATGAAATTGGATTAGCTGCTGTTTCCAAAGGGAGCGCATCCTGCCGAGCTGGACAATGTGCCCGCTGTGCCCCCACCTCGCTCCTCAGCTCGTCAGCTGTGGTGGAGAAAGGCTCAGCGCTGACTCCCTGGGGCTGGGCTGGTACCTCCTGCCCTGATTATCCATGGGGGGCCTTGGACTCTGCCAAGCCCCTGGTGCTCCAGCGCTGGTCCTTGCAGGGGGCTGGAGACCCTGGGGCAGGGTGGGAAGCCCAGAGGGGCTGTGGCTCAGCTTCTCACCCCGCAGAAGCACAGAGTGGGTCCTGGGGACCCCACACAGCCTGCACTGGGGTGGCAGGAGCTCGGGGCTGTCCCACCACAGCAAGCAGCAATGCTGGGTGCCCAGCCTGGAGCTTGGCAGCCCAAATGAGGAAGCAAACCTTGTGGTGTGAGGGGTTTTGCAGGGCGGGTGCCTGCTGGCCCATGGTGGGTGCTGGAGATGGAGTGCGGAGGGGACCAGGGAAGCATCTCAGGGTGGGAACTGAGCGCAGCCCCAGCTGCAGCGCTGTCGGGGTGTGTGCATGTGCAGTGCCGTGCTCAGTGGAGTGAATTGATATTTATTTTGATAATGAGTTCTCAATGCATTCACAAACTAATAAAATCAACTCATTAGGGTGATATGTTTAATTCACAGCTCTGCTGTTGGGAGAGCCCTCCCTGCTGGCTGCTGGGGAGCCCTGAGCACCCAGCCTTTGCCTGCACATACGGGATGCAAAGGGAGGAAGGTGATGGATGCCTTCATCTCCCCATTTTGATTGGGAAGAAGGGCTGGAAGGGCAGCAGCGGGGAGCCGAGCTGTGCAGTGGAGGGTGGAAACAAGGCACATGCAGTGAGCAGGGGCAATGAGCTGCCAGCGTGCTTCACCTGGGGCGGTGGTGGAGTCTCGTTCGCTTGGCTTCTCCCCATAAGCTTCACGTCAGGCTGGGCAACTGCGCTGGCTTTGCCGCTGGAATCGCTGGCCCAGCATCACAGCATTGGCTGGAAAAGCCCCTCTGGCTGGGAGAGCCACAAGTGTGTAAATATGTGCAATGACCAGAGCTCGCTTCCCTACCCTGGAAATTCAGGGTTGTCGTGGATGGCTGGGGGAGGATTGCCAGACTGTGAGTTATTCGTGTCCTCTGTCTATGATCAGGGGTGTCTGGAGAGGAAAAGCTTTGGAAAAGGCTTTTTCCAAGGAAAACTTGTGTTCACTGTCATGCTGCAGCTATTTCTGTTTCAAGTGAGCAATGCAATGACTAATTAATACTCAGGAAAAAGGATGTCTGGGCAGCACCCCAGTAAATTGGCGAGAGCCTGGTGCCCGCTGGCTCGGACCTGTGCCACGGGGAAGGGGATGGCAGTTGCCATTGCCTTCGTCCTGCTTGGCATAGAGGGGCGGGGAGCTGGCAAAGTGTTTTCTATCCCGCAGGGCTGGCGACTTAATTGCGTCAGCACCATGGGAAAGGCTGAGTGGGGTTTTTCTTGTGGTTTCTGTTTTCTGTTTTTCTTTCCCTGCTGTATTTTTATTTTTTTTTCCAGTTGGGAAGTGCTGCTTTCTTGAGATTCTTGCAAGGAGCCTGGAAAGCGGCTGTCTGTCTGTTTGCGAGGGTGGTTGCAGGGCGAGGGCTGTGCTGAGCATCCTGCATGGCTGGGGATGCCGAGGGCGGCAGGAGCTCGGGGACAGTGAGGCAGGGAATGGGTGGATGGATGCCCCTTGCAGAAGTGACATCTCAGGTGCTGTTAGAGCTCTGGTTGGTGGCTTTGCTTTCCCACTTCTCCTTGGCTGTGGTGGCCACCGCAGGTCAGGATGTTTGTTGCCCTCCAGGAATACCTGAGGATACGCTCAACATGCTCTGTGCAGTCAAATCCAGTCTAGAGCTGTGCTGTGCTGCCCTAGGCTTGTGTGCCATTCATCCTACCAAATGCTGGCGCCACACTGGGGTTGGGATCCAGGGCTGTCACCTTGCTCAGCAGCTGGGTGTGAAACCTGTTCCTGCCAAACCCTCACAGGGAAGCTCTGGTCCTGGCTGCAAGCCTTCAGGCATGGGGCTGTGAAGAGCTCTTTTAGCCCTCCAGGGCTGCAGGGAGGGGGATGAGTGTTCACCCCAGTTCTGCCTGGAGAATGGTTGGTGGCTGTGTAGGGTCTGGAGGTCCATCTCTCCATCTGTCCATCCTTCCCCTCCTCATGGTATTGGAGTCTCTCCTGGGGAAATTGGCCACTGGATCTGGCCCCTCTCGGGCAGAGCCCTAATAGCCTTGAGTCACTCTCTGGGTGTCTGTGACTCACAGCGGTGACCCAGATACGGCAGAGCTGCGTAATGGTGGGGTCAGGAGGATTTGAGGTACTGGAAGGAGTTTTCTGGAGAAGGAATTTCAGCCAGAGCCTGGAGCTCATTAAACATCCCCAGCTGGTGAGGGGGCTATGTCCTGCTTGGGGACATGCTTGGTTTGGTGATGTCTGGGTGTGCCACCTGCAGTGGAGTGGTCTCGGGGATGTGTCCTAAGGCTGGAGGGATGGCAGTGCTTCTGTCCCCCCAAGACCATCTGTGAATCGCCCCTGTGCTCATGCATTTGGGTTTGGAGCCCCATGCTGGGATCTGTGCCTTTGGGGCCAGGTGTGGGGGTCTGTAGGGGCTGTGCAATCAATGCTTGAGAGCACAAAGCTCTGCTTGTCGCCCGTCCTGGGCTCACGGGCTGGGAACGCACAACGGTGCCGTGTGTGCGTCTGTTTGGGATTTCCCGTGAGGGGAAATGTTGTTTTTTCCAGCTGGCGTGGGCAGAGGGGCTGGGTGTGCAAGGGCAGGCAGGGATGGGCAGGCACACAGCCCTGCTCTGTTCCCAGCCGCGAGGCTGAATGAGATGCTGTTCTGCAGCCAGGGCTGACGTCTCTCCCTTGGCTGCAGGAGCATCTCAAGCCTTACCTGGCCAATGTTGGCACTGGGATGCACTGGGGCTGGGTGCCCAGTGCCACAAGGTCTGGGTGCTGAGGTCTGCCCGGGGCTGCAAACCTTGGGCAGAAGCATGGGAGCTGAGAGGGGCTGATGCTGGCACTGCCCTGGCTCTGCTGCAGCGGGCAGAGGGGGTTTGGTCTCCAGGTTTGGGACCCTTTGATGGCTGGAGAAACATGCTGGGAGTTTGGTGTTTGGGGAAGGGATTGCCAAGATGAGATCGCAAAGGGAGGTGGCATCATCTCTGGCGCTGCTGCTGGAAGAAGGGGGTTCCTGAACAGGCACCGTGATGCTTCCTAGCTTGATGTCCCTTTTGCAGACACCCTTTGTGGCAGGAGACCATGCTCACCCCTCCCCATGTGCCCCTGTCCCTGAGGGGTTCCAGCCAGGCATGGCAATGCTGCTGGCTCAGCCGATGGCCTGCTGAGCCCTCCAAGAACCTGGCTGTGGAAGAGGAGCTTGTTATGGAGCCATCCTGCTTTTAATTAACAAATTAAAATCCTAGTTAACAATCCAGCCCCAGGGCTGTTGGAGGCTGGGAGAAGCTGGAGCGTTTGTTATGGAAACAGCAGTTAATTAACAAATAAATAAATAAGGATGAGCCTGGAGACAGATGTGAGTGGAGGAAGGGGAGATGGTAGTGCGGTTGGGGTGTCCATCCATCTGTCCGTCCTGGGGGATGCCATGGCTTTGGTGTGCAGTGCCAAGCCTACTGGGAGCTGCTGGATGTGAGGGGCTGGATCCTGCCGTGTGCCATGCCAGGGCCACCTTGGCTGGGCTTGGGGCTCCTGGGCTCTGCTTGGGCATCGCTGAGAGCTGTTGACCCCAGAAATCGCGCCCACTGTGTCTTTCCCCGCAGCGAGGCTGGGAAGTGCTGTGGCAGAGCTCCAGCGGGGATGGATGGAGTGTGACACTGGCACAACCGCTGTGCAGTTTGCAGGTGACACCAGTGCTGTGCTGGGGACCACGTGAGGAGGTGGCGGGCACCCTCGCTGGGCTGCTCTGCGTCTCCCTGGAGGCAGGGACTGCTGCCGTCCCCATCTGTGTCTCCTTTGCCCCAGGTTGGGTCCGTGCAGGAGGCTTTGGGCAGTTCCTCTGGGCTGGGTGCAGTGGGGAAGGGGGGTCCTGAGGCCCTGGCCCCCCCAGCCGTGCTGGGCAGTGGTCAGCTCGCATTAACTGCAGGGCTGTCACCGAGAGCCCCGAGCCGGTGCCTGCTGCCAGCGGGGATTATCGCCTCAGGTGGGGACTGACAGGGACGTGTGGGGGCTCAGGGTCACCGTGCTGCTCCCCGAGGCGCTGTGGGTGCCCAGCTGGGCTGGTGCTGCCTGAGGCAATGAGTGTCACCCTGCCTGTCTCGCTGCCAGAGCTGAGGGCAGAGGTGGCTGTGGGGACCGATGCGGGGATGTCATCTATTGCCAGCACATGCCAGGCCCTGCAGGGTTTTTGTATGGGGTGAGGAGGTGGCAAAGCCCACGTCCCTCCTGCAGCTTCACCTTTCCAAAGGCTTAAGGGAAGAAAATCAGTTTAAAAGGCAGCACTGCAAATCCTGCCAGAGTCACACGGGTGGGAGCTGTGCTCTGCTGAGCAGCTCCTCCAGGTCTGTGTCTCTCTCAGCCTCCCACCTAATCCAGTTAACACACCTCTGCAATCGGCTTACGGCATGTAAGAAACCCCAAATCTCCTCCAAGGGAGGTGCAGGGGAACGGAGCAGTGGTCGGTGCTGGGGGTCCAGCCCAGCTCCTTGCTGGGGTGGGAGCACTGGGACTGGTTCCCCTCCTTTGCTGGACCCCTCTTGCAGTGCAGGTGACATGCCCACACTCTCGCATGCTTGCCAGGGGTTGTCCCCATCTCTTGAAGGCTCCCTCACCACAGAGGCGATCTTTTCCTCTGCGAGGAAATAGGTAAAGCAATTGCACAAACATGTGAAAGGTTGGATGGAGATGAAAAGGTGCCTGGCTTCACCTGTGTCTCTTGGGGTGGGCAGTAGCTGTGGCCAGAGCCCACAGGGCAGCGTGCCCTTGGCTGTCAGCCCCCCATGCTGCCCGTGCCCCTTTGCCATGCCGTGAGCAGTCTATCTGACAGGCTCAGCATGAGGCACTGGAGCAAAGACGGATGCGTTTTGGCAGCAAGGTTGTTGCAGGGTGTTTGCTGGCAGCAGATGGCTGGAGGGTACTGGGTGTCTGTGCAGCACCAGCAGCATCTCGGCTGCCCTGTCCTGCGCTGGCTCTTCCCCTGGGGTCCTGGGTAGGATGGGTGCAGCACTTGGCACAGCTTTGGGGTTTGCAGCTGGAGGGATGCAGCTGCTCTGAGATGCTCCCACATCCTTGGAACGTGGGCAGAGCAGCCCTGCTCTGACCTGTGAATGGCTTGGAGCTGTGGCCCTCTTTATGTGCAACCAAGATGGTTTTATTCTTGAGATCTCTGGGTGACTGGGGCTGAGAGAGGGAGGCTCTCCAGGCAGTTCTTGCCTCTGTAAAAACCCCTTTTAGCTCTGCTCTGCAATCACTTTGAGAAGCAGCTTCTTTTTCATGTGGCTCCTGGCTGCAGCCTCCATCTCTGTCTACTGCAGACTTGGCTTGGACGGCGGTGCCCTGGGGGAGACAGAATTGAAGCCCCCCATGCCTGTCTCAGACCATTGAGGAGGCAGGGCTGCTTCTGCCAGGCAGGAAAATCACAGCCAGTGCAGGGTTTTCTGAGTGGCAACAGAGAGGGTTGTAATTTATAGCCCCAGCCTGGAGAAGCAACAGCTGTAGAGCAGCATTTTCAGGTCTCACTTCGTCCCAGGTCACATTTACTGCCTGGGAACCCCATGGGACTGGGGAACTGCTGCAGCCTGGGCAGGACTGGAGGGAAGGGTTAGGGTCTGCCACAGCCTGGTTGGTGTCCCAGGGATGCATCGGAGCGGTGGCTGGGATGGATGGTGGAATTGCTCAGGATGTGTGGGTCCTCATCTTCATCCTGGGGTGGTGTTTGCCCTTGGGAAAGGGCAGCATCCTGGATACATTGGGGAAAAAACCACGGGGATCTGGAGAAGGGAAGCCTGTTGGGACAGGGATGAGGCTGTGAGGACCAGAGGGATGATGCTCTCTGGTGTGCTGCTCTGAGTGAAGCACTGTGAGCTTGCAGGTCCAAGAGCATCGCTCTTGGTTGACTCCCCAAGAAGTTGTGCTGTGGCCATGCCACCTTCCCATGCCCCCATCCCCAGGACTTCCCACGCTTGCGTTCCCAGCCTCGTGCTGCCGGCAAGCACTGAACCCCTGGGCTTGGGCTGTGCCCTCTTAAATAATGCAAGAAGGCGAGTGCTGTCTGCGGGGGCTGCAGATAAATGCAGTAAATGGCTGAGAAATAGAGCAGGTCTTTGGGGGGGCACCTCTGCGCTTAGCGCCGAGCCCCGAGCCCTCCCTCTTGGGTTGAGGTGATGCTGCTGGGCCAGCACAGGTAGAGATGTGGGAGGGGAGGAGGAGATGGAACAGAGCTGGCGAGTCCATCGGAGCATTGGAAATTGCATTTCACGGCCGGGCGGATTGGGATACCAACCCCGGCACCACGCGCCGGGTGCTCGGAGAGGAGATAAGATTTGATTAAGAAGGCCGCTGTTAATTTATGGCGAGTACACTCACGATAGTGGAGAGGTTGCTTTTAATTAATAGCCAGGAGGAGAGTTTTAAAGCTCTTGGTCTCAGTGGGGGGAGAAGGGGAGGGAGGGGAAAAGCAGGGAAGGAAGGGAACAAAGTAAGTTGTGAGGATTAACGGACACATCTGCAATTCTGAGTCTTTTCTTTAGTAAAAACAGAAGGAAAAGAAACTCTTTGGAACCACGGGGTGGGGGTGGGGTGTAGCCTGGCTGATTCGTAAGGCTCAGATGGGCAGGATTGTGCTGGGTGCCTTTGGCACCGCTCTGTGTGCCAGTGGGGACCTGGGCCACCCCATGGCATCCCTTGGCCACCAGCCCAGCCTGGGGGGAACAAGAGACAGTTGGGGTGTCCCCTGTGACTGACTCTGTGCTCCTGGGCCAGCCCTTTTGGCTGGGGTTTGGATCCAAGGCTCATGCTGGGATGGATATTGGGTTTGGTGAGTGATGGGCTGGGGAGGATGGGGTCATCTTGCCCCGCTGCTGGGCAGGGCTGCCCCCCACCCCAACTGCCCCCTTTCCGATGACACTGGGGAGCATGGGGATACTGGGCCCACCAGGTCTTAGTGCAGGTGGGAAGGAGAGTCCCTCAGCCCCCAGCTGGGTCTCTGCTCTGCAGCTTGGAGCTGTGCTGCTCCAGGGGATGTGGAGGGACCTGGCACAGCTGGGCTGGTGCCACATGAAGGACATCGTCCCTTGCAGTATCCAGCATGACAGGGCAACCTTTCATCCCTGGTTTGAGTGAGCTGAGCCAGAGCCCTTACCACACTGTGCCTTCCTCCCGCCGCACACGGCTCCTCTCGCAAGACCTCGCTGTTGCTGCCCTTCATGTGAGCCAGGCAGATGAGAGGGAAGCGAAGGTGGTTTGACGCAGCGCCTGGGCACGCTGCTGCAGGGCACCAGAACCCTTTGCTGGTGGGTTTTGCTGACAAACTTGCATTTCCCAGGTAGTGAGATGAAAGCTGAGCTCTACTGAGCCCCCCATGCTGGCAGGGGTTGTCACAGCATGGCCACACTCAGGGCTCTGATATCTCCACGGATGAGCAGTTCTGTGGGGGTGCTGGATGCGAGCTGCCGTCTCTGCTCCTGCCAGGGCTTCTGCATCGCTGTTTAGCTGGGTTTGGTGCTTTCCCTTCCACCCCTCCCCCAAATTTGGAGTTGGCATCAAGTCACTGTGGGAGAGTGGATGAACTGATGGGGCCGTGTTCTGCTGGAGCACAGCATGGGCATCGGGGCATGGCTCTAGCATTGGCCCTGCCCTGCCAGTTGAGGCCGAGCAGATGGGTGCTGGCGAGCGGGGACCGCGTGTGTAGCAAGTTTGGGGGTGCTACACTTGGGGAGTAGTGGCACAGCCTGCTTTGTGCCTGCTGAGGTTCTGGGAGAGGGGCAAGTGGGGCTCAGCAAGGATGCCCATGCCATCTCAACCCCATGCTCAGCTTTGTCCTTTGCACCCCTTGGATGCTGGCCCTCCCAGCCTGGGTGCCCAGGTCCCTGCTCAGCAGTACATTGTGCTCCGTGACTCCCCAGGTGCCAGGAGCATTCGGCATTTCAATTCAGTGTTTGCTTTTCATTAAGGGATGAAGCCTCGTCTCAGGAATAGTAATGGCTCTGGCAGCGGTGGAGAGCACTGCTAATCCTCCAGCACCTGCTGGCCACCCGCTCTGTGTGGCCACTGCCCCAGGAGGGGGCTGTAGTGGGGGCACTGGGGGCTGTGCCAGCGTGTTACAGTGACCCCAGTCCCATTTAATCAGCCCATTGACTTTACCAACAGTCACTCAAAAACTGATGCTTCCCAACCACGCGCTGGCATCGGATAAGGGGAAGATGTAACTTAGCTAAGGGATGGCTCCTTGGATGGTGGCGTGGTCCTTGAGCTTTCCTGGTCCAGGTCCCTGGGCTTGGAGCCACCCAGCTGGGGTGGCTGTGGTTTGTCCTTGGTCAGGGTGGGATGATCTCTCATTGTGCCCACCCAGAGTTGTGACCCCACCAGGGTGCTCAGGGATGTTGTGATTCCCCCACAGGTGCCATGCCCATGAGCCATGGGGCACCCCAGCAATGTTAACCGCTTCCCTGCCATGCCAGTGCAGGCCCCCTCCCCGCCTCTCCCTGTCCCCCAGATGCAGAGCGGCGTCTGCTGTGTCACCAGGGAACTGTGCTGCGAATATGTTACACAAATGAATAATAAAAACAAAGGAAAATTACCCTCTTTATTGAAACTCATTTTATGAATAAAACAATTATTCTGGTAATTGAAAAAATGTGTTGTTAAATTAAATGCAGTGGTTCCTATTAAAATTTTAGTGGGATTCTTCTTCTCTGTTTCTTTTTTTCTCCTTTTTCCTTTCCTCCCTCCCTCCCTGCCTCTGCTGGCGGCTAAAAGCTGGTAATTATAGCGGAGGGTTTCGCTTTCTCTTTATTGTTTTTTAATCTCTTCGTGCTGCGGAGCACTAGCGATAGTCTGATGCAGAAGAGATTTAGCTCCATCTCCCTGTGCTGGGGGGGCACTGGAGCACAGGGCTGCATGGTGGCAGTGCCAGGTGCCCATGTCAGTGTTCCTGCTGTGCTGCGAACCAGCCTGGCTTGAACACCTCCAGGAATAAGGCATCCACATATTCTCTGGGTAACCTGTGCCAGTGTCCTGCTGCCCTCATCGTAAAGAATTTCTTCCTAATGTCTAATCTAAATCTCCTCCCTTCCAGTTTAATGTCATTCCCCCTTATCCCATCACTACTTGCACTTGTAAAAAGTCCCCCCCCAGCTTGGGGCACTGGCAGCAGGGCAGGTGAGCTGGATTTGGGGTGTCCCACTGGCACTGGCAGGGACCAACTTGCTTGGGGCTGCCTGGTGGATCAGCTTCCCATTAGTGAGCTGGGGAGCAACTGCACATCACCCCCTGTCCCCAAGGGGTGATGAAGCTGTGCTGAAGGAGAGCTGAGCCCACGCAAGGAGGGGGACTGTGCGGTTCTGGGTTCGCCAGGCAAGAGAGGGACCCCTGACCTCCTGGTGCCTGTGCAAGGCATCCACAGCAAAGATGGGAGAAGGATCTCGGTGTCCCAGGAGCTGCTGGTCCTTTGCCGGTGGCCAAGGGGACCCCAGCCCCATCTCATCTCCTCTTGTTGAGGTTCACTGAGTGCAGGGGGGAATGCACCCTCCTCCCCCTGCCAGCAGCTGCCTGCCAGAGCCTTGCCCTTGGCAGGCATTCCGGGATTCCTCTGGGCTTAAAAATCCCCCCTTCCCTTCCCATCAAAAGGGATTTGAAGCTGGGGAGAGGGGGGTTTAGTTCCCAGCTCGCCCATTATGCCCAGGAATTAGGATCCATTACTGCTCTTTTGGGCCCCCTGCCCTACATCCACACCCCCTCCCCAGCACTAATGCACCGGGCTCAGACCCAGCTCCTGGCAGCCCTTATGTAAATAAAGTGCAGGGGCAAAGATTTTGATCCCATTAGGCAGGATTAGTGCCTTGTGAGGCCTTGGCATTAAAATGTCATCGGCGGTGGAGAGAAACATGGGTTCGTCCCTGTCCCCCTTTCCTGCTTGGCATCCCATTTATCCCATCCAGCTTGGCTGGAGAGGCTCAGCCTGGAGGCAGCGTCTCCCTAGCAGGCTCAGCTCTGGGTGCTGCAGGGAGGATGGAGGTGGCACAGTTTGGTAGCATGTCTCTGTCGAGGGGAATGGCATGGCATGGCATGGCATGGCACCCAGTCGGTGGCCCCGGGAGCTCAGTGCCATCCCGCACCGCTGGCAGATGTGCAGATGTTCTCGGGGACGCCTCTCGCTGCTGCCTGTGTTTGGAAAGTGATGAATTTCTGCACCAACTAATTAGACTGTAATTAGCAAGTGGAGTGTAAACAGTCTCAACAGATGGGGGAGAGGCGGAATTAGCAGTAATGACCCTTTGTTTGGGGGGGAAGTGGCTGTCACACACCAGGAAACCTCCCACTGGGTGCAGGATGGGGGGACTCGCAGCCTCTGTCGGTGCCAGCTCTGTGGTGGGGTGGTGGGCACCCTGTGCACCCCAGATTTGGTGGTGCCATGGCCTGTCCTGCTGCTGGGGTGGTGGGAGAGAGGACCTCCTGCTGACCTGCCAGGAGCGGATGCCGAGGAGTGAAGGGAAACTGAGGCAGAGAGGGCTCCAGAGGGGCTGGGGTTGCAGCACTGTCAGTATCAGGTCCCCCTGCCCTCCCCTCTGAGCCAGGGCATGTCATGCCCATGGTGAGAGGCAGTGCAGGTGGCTGCCAGTGTGCTGGTGGGCAGGTGAACACTGGGAACAGCCTGTCTCCTTCCCAGAAGCCCCTCTGGAGATGCTGACACTAAACCAGCCTTGTTCCTGCTCCTGCTGCCACCCCTGGCCCCAACATTGGGCTGGGGTCCAGAGCTCAGTGCCCCCTGCACCCAGTGCACCCAGGACCCCCATCCCCGCTGTCCCCTGCCCATGGCTGGGCCAGTTTTGGCTTTCCCAGGGGAGTGGAGGAGCCAGCTGGCGATGAACAGGGGAGCCACTTGTCCAAGGCAACTGCCGTGACCTTCGCGGGTGGATAATGATCGCACGATCAATAGTGGAATTAGGAGCTGCCTCTCCTCCTCTGCGCCGTTTTTCACCCCTTAATGCAGAACAGATGGCTCGGGCGCTTCAAAGCGAGATGAGCCTTAGCTGCTTAAAATCAAATTAGGATGTATGCAAACTGCGTGCGGGCCCAGGGGAAGGTGCACCAGCAACACCCTGCCTCCCAAACACCTCCTGAAAGCTGGGATCAGCGTAGGGGATGCAATGAATGCACCAGGTCTCAGTCCCGGTGCACTCAGCCAGGTCCCAGCTGCACAGTCTTGCGGTCCAGCTCTCCAGTGCAGTCCATGCGTGCATGAGCACCGCTGCTGGATCAGCCCATTTTGCTGTGGCTCCTCGCTGCAGTCATGTGTCGGCTGCATCCAGCTCAGGCAGACTCCCAGTAGTCCATAGCTCATTTACTGATTTCATGCAGGAGGTGTTTGTTCCTGAAGCCGGTGTCTGGCTGTGCCACAGCCCCAGCCGGAGGCTGCGATAATCCCACAGGTCTCCAGCCCGACGTGGGCGAAGCCCTGGCATTGCAGGTCAAGCTCCTGCGATGGAAAGCGTGCAGAGCATGCACGTGCACGCAAAGCATGGCACATGCTGTGCACAGACACAGATCCTGTGCCTAAACATGTGCACGTGTCCCCGTGAGCCTGGCTTGGTTGACCCTGGCACCATGCAAGGCCTTTGCTTCTTGGGCATCCCAAAAGCCACAGCTTGGTGCCGCAGGGCTACCATGAGCTCTCCAGACCAGGGAAGCAAGTGGCCACGGGCCAGGCTTGTGGCTGGCTGCCCTCAGTGCCAAACCCCCTTGCTGGGACATCGAGGTGCCCGTGGGTACCTGTTTATCCCTGTGGCCTCTGGGGCTTGCTGGGCAGCATGAGCTGGGCTGCTGTGGGGTTCGGCCCCGATGCCCCACGCCTGCTTTGTGAGGTGCCCCATAGCAGATCCAGCCCAGAGCTGGGGCACCGGGGCCAGGCTGCCCACACCAGCCTGCACTGCTGAAGGTCAGAGAGGAGGATTAAATTAAGGAGCTGCCAGCTGCTCCTTCCCCGCCTAACAACTCGCCTGGCATTTAGCACCACTGTGCCCACCCCAGAGACAGGAAGGATGGAGTATAAATCAGCGGGGCATTTCCACGTGGGTGCAGCAAGCAGCACCCTAGGGCATGCAGGAGCCAGGCATTGCTGGTGAGGAAAAGGACCCCCAGTGCAGATCAGGGGGTTTCCGGGTGCCTCCGAGCTCCTGCGAACTCATGCCCCCCCCCAGGGCAATGGGGCACTGGGACATGCTGAGCCCACGGGCACTGCTTGGTGCTGACTTGTGGTGTGGAGAGCTGTGGCAGGAATTCAGCTCGCACACAGAAGAAAAGAAAGCTCTACCCCAAAGAAAAAACCCAAAGCAGTGATTGAAAGCACACTTGAAAGCTGCTGGGGAATATGAATGTGTCTTTGAAGTAAAAGGGCTTCCATTTGTTAAGCAGAAAATGGAGCTGTGTGTTTCGATTTATAGTTTTACTTAGCAAATAAAACAGGAGAGGAGTAAGTGTTTATGTCTCGCTCCGCTCCCAGCCCCTCCGCCCCCTTCACCCCCCGAGTTAAAAGCTCAGTGCTTCTGAAACGCTCCGAAGGCAGCCGGGAATAAAGCAGAGCAAGCAGCTTAGATAAACCCTAGATGGTCTAAGCTCTTGTCGATAGGCTTGTGAGACGGACTGGGGAGGGGGGCAATGGCCAGTGGAGGGGTCTGGGGGCCCTGGCTGGGACAAGGGACAGGGAGGTGGCCACCAGCATCCCCCTGTCCGTGTGCTGCTGGGTTATGCTTATGCCTGTGATGAAGTGGTCCTGCTGCCATGGGGCAGGCTATGGGGCTGGCAGGCTGTGGGACTGGGCACGTCTCTCACTCCCTTTCCCTTCTCTCTCTGCAGACGATGTCTCCCCGTACTTTAAGACAGAGCCGGTGCGGAGCCAGGTGCACCTGGAGGGGAACCGCCTGGTCCTGACGTGCATGGCAGAGGGCAGCTGGCCCCTTGAGTTCAAGTGGCTGCACAACAGCCGGGAGCTGACCAAGTTCTCCCTGGAGTACCGGTGAGTTGGCTGCTGAGCATCCGGGCTGAATCCCGCTCGGCAGGTCGGTTCCTGCGGGCATCACTGGTTCTCCTGCGAGGAGATGCCGTGGCGGGCAGATGGGCAGCACAGCGGCTGCCGTCAGCGTGCCCGGAGCTACCGCCTCTGTTTGGAGAGCAAACGGTGGATTTAAGCAGGTCAACATTGGGGAGGAGGTGTTTGCACAGAGCGGGATTAACACCGGGCTGCAGATCACGGCTGGCTCGTGGCTCCCTGAGAACAGCCTGAGCAGGACAAGGACCAAGAAAGGTTGGCATGAGAGATTGCTCTGGGTTCGAGCATCCAGCCCTGCGCGCCAACTAATCCTGCTGCAGAGCGACCGGCCCCGCGTCACCACCTGCTTGGAGCTCGCCTTTAAATCAAGCTGGGCACCTCTCGCCGTCTCTTCTGTGTGCGTGTGTCATCCTCTCTGTTTTAATCAATAATTCAGCCCGAGACAAGCCGTTCCCCGTTTAAAGGCATTGAATCCAAAGGCTTCGTGTTGCTGTAGCAACGCAGGGCTGCTCCGGGATGCGAGGAACGCAGACAATGTGGCTGGGTGACGTCCCCTCCCCAGCACTGTGTGTCCTGCTGGGTACTGGGTCCCATCCCTGGCACTGTGTGTCCTTCAGGGTGCCATCCCCAGCACTGTGTGTCCTGCTGGGTACTGGGTCCCATCCCCAGCACTGTGTGCCATGCTGGGTGCTGGAACAGCAGCCACCCCTGGGGACCCTGGGGACTGTCCCCTGCTAAGCCATGGTGGCTGCAGCTCTGTGATGTCCCCAGTGCCCCAGGCTTGGTGCTGGGTGTTTGCACTGGTGCTGAGTGGGACGAGTCCCTCATCCTTAGTCCTGGTGTCAAAGTTCAGAAACCTTTTGAGCCCCGCAATTCCCACAGCTCACGCTTGTCAGACTCACATTGGCTGCAGCAGGAACAATGAAAAATGTCAGCTCTTAAATGGGATTGTGGAGACGGTGGTGACAGCAGGGTTGGGGGGACACAGAGCCCCCGCAGGGGCTCCCCCAGGGCAGCTACACAGTGCTGGGGCAGAGCCACCCACCCCAGGCAGGAGAAAGGCATCAGGACCCCAGCCCTGATCAGAGCAGGTCGGAACGCCTGGGTGGTACCTCCAAACCCAGAACATGGGGCTCCTGGCTTCCTTTCCTGGATCTCCTCCTGCGTTTGCTCCGTGCCTCAGTTTACCCTTCTATATGACAGGGGTGAGTGCTCACATAGCTGCTGTGGGACGCCCAGCATCTCTGGAGCCCTGCATCCCTGCATCCCCACGCCAAGGTGACTCCCTTTCCCCGGAGCTCCATGCCTCCAGCTCCAGCTTCCAGCCAGAAAGGATTAAGGAAGGAAGCGAGAAAATAAACAAACACATGGGGAAAACCCAAACAAACCCAGCCGCAGCTAATGAAGCAAACAGCCTCTATGCAAATCACTGCCTGGCTTTAACCCGTCCTTGCCGCGGCGAGGATGCAACATGCTGGCATCAGCTTCGTTCTGCCCAGCGCGTGCTGCCTGTCCCCAGGTCTCCATGGGGATTTAATGTGTCGAGATCAGAGTTTGGACGCCTTGCCTGGAATTGAAGGCTGCTGGTGAGGAAGGCGAGGTACCAAAATTCGTTATGATGGGCAGAAATTGAATTTTAATAGAGATGTTGGTGGCATGGAGCCAGCCTGCTCAGGCAGTGGGAAGGTAGTAATTAAAAGTTAACGAGTTTAGAAAGAGAGTAATCCTTGGAGAAGGGAGGGCTGGTGCTGATGGCCAGGGAGGCTCGGGACTGCTCCTGTCAGTGTTGAGGCCAGGAATGGCTGTGGGTGCATCAGCAGTGTGGGTGAGAGATGCAGGGTGCAGCCAGTCCCCCCAGGTACATGGCTGGCATGTGACCCCCAGAGTGTCTCCACCCTGGGGGCAGGAGGGACCTTCCCCAGGGCCTGGCTGTGCCCGTGACAGGATGCACCGTGCTTTGCAGCAGGGCCATGCGCTGCTGGGGGGGCAGTACCAGGGAGCCAGTCAGGCTTGGTGGCATCACCTCACGTTTCTCAGCCAGGAAAATGTGTCACCAAGTGTTTGGGCCTCAGAATCCTCACTGCTCCTCCCTAAAACCTCTCATGCATCCCATTGGCACCACCTGCTGCTATTGCCCTTGTGCATTTACCCATCTTTCCGGGGGCTGTGGGCTGGGGCTCACAGCCCCGCAGCCCCACGCTCCCCACAGACCACCCCAGTTCATCCTTGTCTGATGGTCAGACGAGCTCATGACATGTTTTAAGAGAAGGAGCCGCTCTCCCAGTTTGGCAGTGTGTTTCCATGGCGACCGCCCTTTCCTTCCCGCAGCGACTCAGCCGCCAGCTTGCCACCAGAGCGACTTGTTGGCGTGCGGTGAAGGGCAGGTGGGGAGCGGGCTCCACAGGACCCTGCCCATGGGCTGGTGAGGGCCAAGGCAGTCCTGCTGTGTGCAGGTGGAGCCAACTCCTTGGGAGAATCGCTAGGGACTGAGGGGGATCAGGGACCAGCTTGACTCTGTGTGCAAGTGGAATCTTTCCCTCTCAGGAGCATCCCTGAGGACTGAATGTGATCAGGGACCATGCAGGGAATGGAGACCGGCTTGAACTCCTTGTGCATGCAGAATATTCCCCCTGAAGAGCATCCCTGGGGACCACAGGCAATCAGGGACCAGCCTGGCTCTGTGTGCGTGTGGAGCTGTCTCCCCTTGTGGAGCATCCCTGGGGACCATGGGGGATCAGGGACCACGAGGGGATTGGAGACCAACCTGGCTCTATGTACATGTGGAGCTGGCTCCCCTTGAGGAGCATCTGTGGAGACTTCGGGGGATCAGGGACCAGGAAGGGATTGGGGACCAACCTGGATCTGTGTGTGCATGGAGCTGTATCCCCTTGGGGAGCATCCCTGGAGACTGTGGGGGAATCGGGGACCAGCCTATGTGTGTGCATGGATGTGTCTGCTCTAGGGAGCATTCCTGGGGCAGGCACCAGCCTGGCTCTGTGTGCACATGGACCCATCTGCCCCATGAGCCTTCCTAGGGACTGTGGGGGATCAGGGACCACCTGGCTCTGTGTGCACGTGGACCCTTATTCTACCAGGAGCATCCCTGCGGACTCTGGGGTATCAGGGACCAGCCTGGCTCTGTGGGCACACGGACCCGTTGGCCCCAGGAGCATCCCTGGCAACCATGGCAGGGGTCAGGGACCAGCCTGCCTTCACCCACTTGCTGCCCCCATTGCCTGCCACTGGTGTGGGGTGCGTGGAGATGACTCTCCCATGGGACTCCATCTGCCTCCTGTGCCTGGGGACCCCACAGCAACGCCCCATTCCCCGAGATGCCTGCTGTGACCTTCATTAAGGTGACAGCAGAGCCAGCGGTGGAGGCTTGCCCACACGCTCCGCTGCCATGCCCTGGCACGCGGGCACTGTGCTCTCCAGGGCCAGCTCTGTTTTTCCGTGCATAATCTCGCCGGTGCCGGGCTCTCCTGCAAGCTCTCCAGAGCCTGACTTCTTCTCGTACGAGGAATCATAACATGCAAATCAGGCAGCTTGATGTCTTTAATGAAATCCTCGGAAGGAAAGCGCTTCTCTGGTGAATTGAGGATATTTATTTCTCATACAAGAAATTTAACATGCAGATTAGTTGGGTCTGGTAATTTATCACATGAGATTGTCCTATTAAGGGTTGCATCGAGTCCTGCTGCCTTCGGAAATTACCTTACACATAGATTACCTCTGGACAGACTCCCATCCGTAGAGATGCATCTTCTATCTACTAAATCAGCCCTTTTTTGTCTCCCCACGTCCCTCCGCAGCTGGTGTGGGAGCCCAGCCGCTACTAAAGGCTCCCCCGCCTCTTCCCAAGAGCCCAGATCCCCTTTGCTGGGAGCTCAGAACCCGGGAAAGTGTAATTACTTCTCCAGCACTTGCTGGTTTTGCTGCTGCAGTGCTCACCGTGCCTCTTCCCAACAAAACAGGATTGGCAAGACTAAGCCTCCCATGGGTTTCTCAGGCACAGCACAGCCCCGTGGCCTCTCGCCAAGACCCCCGAGCTCCAGGGTTGGTTTCCAGCACATAGTGTCCTCATCTGTTCATGGGTGGGGAGGGTTGGCAGGAGCCACCCTGCATGGGCTCACTGAGGAGCAGATTTGGGGCTGTTTTGACTCCTCATCCTGCTGGGTTGGGATGTTTTGGGGTCCCAGGGATGCAGGGAACACAGCCTGCTGCACACACAGGACCTCACCAAGCCTTTCCGGCCTTTTGAGGACCCCAGATATTTGATATCTGTCCTTTGTCCCCAAATTCTGCAAAACATGGAGCCAGGACCTTCTCAAAATCACAGCCCTGGGGGCAAATGGGGTGGTTCACCCTCATCACCCCAACCTGTGATGCCACTTACGGGGAGCACGTGCCTGCTCTGACTGGACCAGCTCTTTGCCAGCCCGGGTGTGAAGCACAGCCCTCTCCCTTGAGGAGCTAATTGCCGTTCAATGATATAATTAATGGGAGCTGTGAACATCAGAGGGGTTGTGGCCAGGCTAAGTGGGAGCTCAGCAGTGAGCTCCTGCTGTCTGTAGCTCCAACCTGGCCAGCATCATGTTGGGCATTGCCACATGTGGCAAAGCACCTGGGGGTGCTGGTGAGGCAGGGTGCAGCAGGTAGTGGGCAGTGTTGGGTGGGCTTTGCTGGTGGTGCTTGTGCTGCGATGCCTCCTTTCTTTCTCTGTGCCTTGTTTGGCTTTGGTGGGACATGAGGATGTTGGCATGAACAAGTGGCAGTGACTGCTGGGCACAGGCCAGTGGTACCCACTGCACAGGCATCAGGGTTGGCAGAAGGCACATAGGAGGAAGGTGATGGAGCGGATCTGCTTGCTGGGACCTTATATGGGCTCAGGGAGCCATGAGGAATAGATTGGCAGAGGGCTCTCAGACCTGAGGGTACCATCTGAGCTGAGCAGTGGTGGTGGCCGAGCTTCCAGCAAGCCCTCTGGATGCCGCAACATGGACTGAGGCTCGTGCACTCACTCCCCTGCCTGCTCCACAGGAAGGCAGCAGATTAATATATGGGCATTAATTATTAAATGCCTCATTGTTCTGGCAGGGCCAATTGAGGTGGCGATTTACTGGGCTGCCGGGTGCCTGCTGAATTCTTCCAACCAAAGGAAAACACTTCTGGCAAGTGGAGAGACGGTGGCTGCTGCCACGTGTGTCAAAACAGAGCCCTTTCCAATCAGGAGCTAATTGAGATTCGATAATACAGTTAACAGGGGCTGATGAAATACCAGGGGGGTTATTTAAAACCATATTGAGCGGCAGCCCAGCGCGGCGGCTGGGCGCGGGCGGAGGTGCTGGGACGCGTGGCTCAGATGCTGGGAGTCGTTAAACCTTTGCTAAGTGTGTTTTAATGCTCACTTGACATTTCATTATCACGCAGTAACTACTCAAATACATGTCCCCTTTAGAATTAATTAGTTGTTATACAGGATATTAATCAAAGGGGACCGTGCCAATGCGCTTATATCCAAAATCTGATCCAGCTGTTGCTGTTACTGGGCGGTATTGGAAGAACCACACAGATTTCTGCACTCTTCTGGCTTTCAATTTGATGGATCAGATCCTTTGGCTGATGCTTTTCCCGGCCCCTCTCCACCCCCTCAATCTAATAATAATTCGGCTGCGTCAGCCCCACGCTTCTCAGCAACCCTACAATAACAGAGCCCCGAGCATCAGCCAAGGCTGGGGCATCGCTCTGCCGGAGCGCAGGGGCCTCGCGGTGCCGAGAGCATCCCTACAATAACAAGGCAGTGAGTACAGCCCGCCGTGCCGAGCGTATCGGTGCTGCCGGTGCCTTGCCAGGGTTGCACGGTGAGGAGGGGGTGACAGCTGAGCTCCATGCTGTGCCCTGTCCTGCCACGCCGCGGCGGAGCTGCCAATGGGAGCCCGATTGGGTGGATGGATGGGGAAGATGTTGTTCCCGAAGTGTGACCCGTGCATCTGGCAGATTGGTCCAGTGCCAAAGCTTTCCGCTTGCCGGCTGCTTCTGCAAACCCTCTGGTCCTCTGGCACAAGGCTCAGAGCCCTCTCCTGACCCCAGCACCGAGCGTGGCTTCCTGAGCGAGCCTGGAGACCACTGCTGTTTTCCATGAGTGCATTTTTTTGAAGCGTGGGTCAGTCCTCGCTTCGGAAGTGCTTTTCCCCACAGACGATGCCCTGTCAACCTCTGTCTTTAAAAACCAAACCAAACAAGTCCTTGAAACAGCGGAGTCAGCAGCAAGGACTGCACCGGGAGCACGGCCAGACCGCCGTCCCGGCTTGAGCAGTGCAGAACGTGGATGGGCAACATGACCCGGTTGGGGCAGTGCCCATGGGCACCGGTCAGCAGGGTCAGCCCAGGTGGAGGAGCTGCTTGCGTGGGTGGCACAGTGGAGCCAGGAGGTCCTGGCTGCCGAGGAGCAGCTGTGGCCATGGCTCGTGGCCACTCCTGCTTGCTTAAACAGGGGGTGCTGGGGCTGCACGCTTTGCATCTCCTCCTGCCCACACATCGCCCTGGGAGAGGGGGAAATCGGTCACCGTCCCCTTACAGCCAGGCGTGATGGGGGAAGGAAATCAGATCAGAGTGTTCTTGTTTAAAAGCCGCTGTGGAAGCCGAGCGCAGAGAACAAAGTCTCTGCTCGTATTTGGTTAATGACTGCAGGCCAGGCTGCGCCCGGTAATTGATTTCCTTTCTCCAGGCTATTTTCAGCCGCTTAGGTGTGTGCAGAAGCTTGGTTCATTAATAACTCCACCAGCTCCAGTGGCGCGGGGACCTGACCCTGTTAAATGGGGCTGCAGAGGCATCCCCATCGCTCCCTGTGCCCACGGAGGTGTCCCTGGCTCCCAGCACGTGGGGACAAGGCTCTGCAGTGGGGCTGGGCATCACTGGGTGCTTCGTATGTTGAGAGCACATGAGCCCCAAGCGTCAGGGTGGTTTGGGTCCCGTAGGACGACTCACGGGCTGTGCTGGTGGCTTTGCACCAACCTCTTCCCGGGATGAGGGTTTGGAGAGGATGTGACGCCAAGAACGTGGCAGGGGATACACAGGGTGTCAGTGTGGGGACCACGCGTGCCCCTCTGCCGCTGAGCAGGCAGGTGAGCGTCAGCAAGTGTCCGTCTGTCCGCCCACCCGCGCGTGTGTGTTTAGGAGTCACGGTGTGTGTGTGATTTATTAACGAGGACACCAGCAAGGAGAGCGGGCCCATTATTCCCGGTATCCGCATCAGTTCCTGACAGCTCCGTGGAATTGAAATATCTTATTTAAAGCCTCTAGGGATCATTTTTAAATATCAGCTGTGACACTCAAGGACTCGTTCCCAAAGGGCGTCTTCCCTTCTCCCACGCGGACGGGTGACCCCCTGACACGCCACGTGGGTGGGTGGGAGGGTGCCAGCAGGTTTGATGCCATCCCTACTGTGCCCGCCCAGTTCCGTGGTGCCACTGGGGGAGATGGGAGCCCCACATCCCCAGCACCATCTCCCACACTGGGGAGGTGGGCACAGGGCTCCGCTGCACTTCCCGGCAGAGCAGACGTGCTCCTCATGTCTTATGGAAGTTTAATTTACGCTCAGTTATCAAAAAGAACAAACAAAGCTCTGCCAAAACAGCCTGCGGCATGTTTTAATGCAAGATTAGATTTTGGGCAAGGAGGCCTGAGCTTGCTTATTTATTGCTTTATTGCTTTATCTCGGAGCGCTCCCCATAGGGGAAGGCGATGCTGCGGCGCTTGCCTGTTCTCCCGAGGGTCGCCCACGTGCGAGGCTTGGGGGGGGGGGGGTCCAGCCTGTTTTTGGGGGGTGGTGGATCAGGATGGGGGCAACTGCTTGAGGCGGTCTGGTGATAGTAGGGATCCAGCTTGGGGACCACAGGGTGATGCTCAGGGGTGGTGGGTGAGTCTAGACACGATTGTTTCCTTTATCTGGTTATCAGCTGCTGGCGCTGGCGACTGATAAGAGCAGGCGCTGGGGAGGATAAGGCAGTTCAGCCTCGACTAACCAGAGTGATGCTGGGCTCGGCCACGCTTGGGGCTGAGGTGGAGTGATGCTGGTAGACTGCTTGGCACAGGGGTCAGGACAGCGGGAGCCTTGTCCCTGGCAGCTGCCTTCACTTTTGGCAGCTCAAAGCCACTTGCCCAGCACTTCCCACTCACAGTGGTGACTCACTGTCCACCCCTGGCACCAGTGGGCAGTGGCCACTGGCTTGTGCCGCACGCGTGATGCGGTTAAAGCACCTCCTGTGTGCGTGGCCACAAGTCCTTCTGCAGCAGCGAGGGATGTGCACACATCCGTGCTTGCACAGACATCTCACACGTGCACACCTGTGTCCTGGGAAAGGAGCTGGCTTCTGGTGCAGGGGTTGCTGCCCAGCGGTAAATAGGGTGGCTATAGGACCTGCAGCCTCTCCCAGGGCAGTGACAGTCGTTTGGATGTCCCCCTCCGCCACTGGGGTGGATAGTGAGAGGTCACAGCTGCCTCCTGTCTCACAGGTACATGATCACATCGCTGGACCGCACGCACGCTGGCTTCTACCGCTGCATTGTCCGCAACCGGATGGGAGCCCTGCTGCAGCGCCAGACGGAGGTGCAAGTGGCCTGTAAGTGACAGCTCGGCTGGGTTGGGGACCAGCTGGGGACACCCAGCTCCCTGGGACCGCTCTGGCATTAGTTCAACACACGCGAGTCCGGAGTATCCCAGGGGAGACGCTGACAGGGACAGGGAGCTGTTGCTGCCTCTGCTGCTCTCACTGCCTGGTCAGGGCGTGGTGGTTGGGGGTGCAGGGGTCACCCCATGGGCAGGGCAGAGTGTGGGGTACAGGAGGGCACCCCATGGCAGAACGTGGGGTGCAGGGAGAGAGCACTGGGGCTGAGAAACTCACAGCCCCACATCCAGGCAGGCGGCTCCAGTTCACTGGAGAGGAGAAAAGCTTTGCTATGTGGAAGCAGCCTCACTCCTCCCTGGCTGCTTGGAGTGCTTGAAGCAAACAGTGTTTGCAGTGATCACTGAGAGCAAACAGGAGCGTGAGGGGTTGGGTGACCGCGTCCATCAGCACGGCAGAAGGGGCAGCCAGGCCAGTGGCTCGGTCCCGGCTGCTGCTCCCTGGCATGGATGCTGCAAACAAGTGGACTCAAGCAGGATGGGCTGGACCTCAGGAGTCTGTGCTGGGGGGTGATGGAGAGGCACCACTGGGAGTCTGGGCAGGACAGGAGGGTGCTGGGGCCTGGGATGCTGACTGTGCTCCTGTGGAGTTCCCCTCTCCATCACCCCTTCCCTCCAGGGTATCCCCAATCCCATCCCCTTAAACCTCTTCCCGAGGAGCAATGACAAATCAGGAAGCTAATGAGAAATTAATAAGGCAGCTGTGCTAACAACTAATGATAATGGCAAAGTCATTAAAAAAAGATTCTTTACATGTTTTTAATTACAGCAATTAAGGGAAGTCAATAAAAATCCCCCACCCCGCTTCTCCATGCACCCTGCCTCACTCTGCCTTTCCTTAACTGCTGCGCACTTCCAGCCTGCAAACTGCTGGGCAGGATGGAGGCAGCGGCTGCCCCAACCTTGCCTGCAGAGCTAAGGTCATGCCAGGATTCTCCTGGCACTGGGCTATGGGTTGGGGCAGGGAGAGACGCTGTGCTGCACCCCATCCTTGGCAGGGGACACAAGAGCATCCCCAGTCTGCCGTGTGGGTGATGGGGCTGTGCAGCTCCAGAGACTAAAGGGGTGCATCCTGGAGTGAGCGCAGCCTGTAGGGTCTGAGCCTCCTCATCACCATGCCACACCCTGTGCCAGCTGAGCCACCCCAGCTAAGGAGGGGAGCAGAGAGCAGAGCCCGGAACAGCCCTTCTGCATCCTCTCGGAGAGCCCATCCCTGTAGCCTCCAGCCTGTTCCCAGCTGAACCCAGACCTAGATCCCTCCTTGGGTCCCTGGGTGTGTTTCCAGCCCATCCCCAGCCCCTGGCATGATTCTCCCACACATTTTGCAGACATGGGGAGCTTTGAGGACAGCGAGACGCAGCAGAGCGTGTCCCACGGGGAGGCAGCCGTCATCCGGGCGCCCCGCATCGCCAGCTTCCCCCAGCCCCAGGTCACCTGGTTTCGGGATGGGCGGAAGATCTCCCCCAGCAGCCGCATGTGAGTACCCCTGGCATCTCCCTGGCACCCCCCTGGCATCCAGGGGGGCTGTGTTTCCCTCAGCTGCCATTGTCCTTGCAATAAGGATGTTTAACCGAGGTCTTGAGCGCATCGTGCTAAAACCTGGAGACAGGCTTGGTGACTAATGGTTCTGTTTGTCATTGGGGAAATGAATTTAAAAAGTGAAAATAAGAGGGAGGAAGGCAGGCAAAAGGGATGCAGCACATGCCAGGGCGGCAGCCGGCGTGATGGAGCCGAGCACGGCACTCTCTCATGTGCCAAGCGTCCCTGTGGAGCTGCAGCAGCCCTGGCACTGCTGGAACAGCGAGCTCGGTGCTGGCAGACGCAGTGTGCAAGAATTGAATTTGTAACCCACATTAGGCAGGAATTGAACTGGTCTCCTTTCTATTTGCAAAGCAGGATTGAGGAGATAAAACTCCTTTATCTCATATTTAATGGTAAAAATATATTCCCCAAACCATTTTATGCTTCCAGCAGATTAGATCATTCCTTAAAAAATATAAAACATAAAAAAGTCCTATTAATCTGCACCAGCTGATGTGCTCTGCTTGGTACAGGGGGGTACATGGTCCCAGCTCCTGCATGAGGCAGGTGGGAGGAAGGCTGGGGGTCACACCTGGCCCATGTGGGTGCCCTGAGGCCAGTGGGGGTGCATGGTGGGGGAACAAGCGTCCTGGCTCCCCCCATCAGTGCCCACATTGGGTTCAGATCCCCATCTCCCACCACCCTCTTGTTCCCACAGAGCCATCACGCTGGAGAACACCCTTGTCATCCTCTCCACGGTGGCCCCCGACGCGGGACGTTACTACGTGCAGGCGGTGAATGACAAGAATGGGGACAACAAGACGAGCCAGCCCATCACGCTGACCGTGGCCAGTGAGTGTGGGGGGCATTACCCCCCTGGCCCTGCTCCCCCTGCACCTCCTGGCTCATCCCCAAGTTTAATTTGCAGTAAATCTCTTCGGAGGCTCCGGCTTCTGCTGACTTAACAGTTCAGCTGCCTCAAAATTTATTTAGGCACTTTGGGCTGTGCTGCAGGCACTAATTGTATCACGGGCAGAGCCTCCCCTCTGTCCCTGCCACCGGAGCTGGATGTGGCCGTGCTGCGGGACTGGGCTGTGGGATGTAGCCCCACCAGAAGCAGCTTTGCTGCAGGACACCCTGCCCCACTCCTGACCATGGTCCCACACTACTCTGGGTCAGCCCCTGCCTGGGGAGACCCCTGCAGCCCCATCCCTGTGGTCCCCTTGGACCCTGCAGGACCTGGCCGAGAGCACCCTGACCTCTATTCAGGTGGTGACAGCCCATCCCAGGGAAGATGCCCCAAAGTGACATCAATCCTGCCGGTGCTCTCATCCCTCCTCCCCTCCTGTGGCTCCGTGGTGAGGTTTATCCCTTTCCGTGGAGGGTTCTTTCCTGCCCCATTAATGTGTTTTTCTGTACCTCGGCATCCCGGTGTGTAATAAACAACCTGGAGCCCATGTTTATGGATTCAGCTATATCAGCAGCTTTCAAGCCGATCGCATTTTTACAGCGCCTACATGAGGGTTTTTTATTGTTGCAATCATTTTGCTTTATATACTCCCTTTCTCCCTCCTCCCTGCCAGCCGGCACTGCCACATGGGCTGGGGGCTGGGCTGGTGCCACAGGGTGCCGTGGGAGGAGAGGGCTTGGGGAGAGCTGTGAAGGCATCTTGATCCCAAGGTGATGGGGTGGACCTGTCCATCCTTCCCATGGGAGAGCAGAGCCCGTGACATGTTGGTCCCCTTCTCTGTGCCAGGCAAAGTGGGCATGAGGTGTGGGCCCCCTTGCTGGGGGCTGGGGTACTCTGGAGGTGAGCAGGGGGTGCTGATGGCTGTCTCTCTGGCCTCCTTCTCCCTAGATGTGGGTGGCCCGGCTGATCCCATTGCACCCACCATCATTGTCCCACCCAGGAACACCAGCGTGGTGGCTGGGACCTCAGAGGTGACCATGGAGTGTGTGGCCAATGCCAGGCGAGTAGTGTTGGTGCAGATGGGATGGGGATGGGGCATCTCCCTATGGGTATCACTTGGCCCCAGGGCTGGGTGCCCCCTGCTTATCCAAAATCCCTTCCCACCAGAGCTCCTAGATCCCATGGGATGGAGCGAGGTGGGGATTTGGTGGGGTCCAGGGGGGCTGGGGCTGGTTCTTGACATGCTTCTGCCCACCTCAGGCCGCTGATCAAGCTGCACATCATCTGGAAGAAGGACGGGGTGTCCCTCTCCAGTGGCATCAGTGACTACAGCCGCCGGCTCACCATCCTCAACCCCACACTCAGCGACAGCGGCTACTATGAGTGCGAGGCTGTGCTCCGCAGCAGCAGTGTGCCCGCTGTGGCCGAGGGTGCCTACCTCTCTGTCCTGGGTGAGGCCCTGGTCATGAACAGCCCAAACCACGTGTGCAAGGAGTTGTGGTCATCTCAGCCCCAGGGACCTGATAAACGGGGGTCACTGGGGATGTTTTGGTGGTGGGTCCAGAAGACCCCAGCTCTAATGATGAAGGGGCTGGAGAACAAGGCTTATGAGGAGCAGCTGAGGGAACTGGGCTTGTTTAGCTAGAGAAAAGGAAGCTGAGAGGAGACCTCATCACTGTCTGCAACTGCCTGAAAGGAGGTTGTAGTGAGGTGAGTGTTGGGCTCTTCTCCCAAGTCACAAGTGATGGGATGAAAGGAAATGGCCTCAGGTTGCACCAGGGCAGGTTCAGACTAGACATTAGGAAAAACATCTTCACCAAAAGGGTTCTCAGGCCCTGGCAGAGGCTGCCCAGGGAGTGGAGTCTCCATCCCTGGAGGGGTTTAAAAGCTGGGCAGATGAGGTGCTCAGGGCTCTGGTTTAGTAGTGCACAGGTACAGTTGGACTTGATCTCAGAGGTCTTTTCCAACCAAACGATTCTGTGATTCCAATGCCCATCACTGGGCTTCCCTTTGCAGAGCCGCCACAGTTCATCAAGGAGCCAGAAAGGCACATCACGGCCGAGATGGAGAAGGTGGTGGCCATCCCCTGCCAAGCCAAAGGTGAGCTGCTCCCCAGCCGCCCTCCCTGTGCCACTGTGGCCCCATTTCTGACATGGCCCCGTCCGTGCTAGGTGTTCCCCCTCCAGAGATGACCTGGTACAAGGATGCTGCCCTCATCCACCTGGAAAAGCTGTCCCGCTTCCAGCTCCTGGCGGACGGCAGCCTGCAGATCAGCGGGCTGCTCCCTGACGACACCGGCATGTTCCAGTGCTTCGCCCGCAATGCGGCTGGCGAGGTGCAGACCACCACGTACCTGGCCGTGACCAGTAGGTGCCAGCCACCCCCACCCTAAGTCCTGGGGGTCCCTGCTTGGGCAGTGTGTGGGATATGCCTGAGACCTCCCCTAGCTGGGCTCCGTGGAGGACTTGGGGACCATAAGAAACCCTCTGGTGGGGATGGGACCTTCCCGTGGAGATGGGACCTCCCATACTGGGCACTAGGATGGGCTTCAGGGAGACCTGTGCATCACTCTGTCCTGCAGGCATTGCCCCCAACATCACTAGGGGTCCCCAGGACAGCACGGTGATTGATGGCATGTCCGTGATCCTCAACTGCGAGACCTCCGGGGCTCCACGCCCAGCCATCACATGGCAGAAAGGTAAAAGTGCTGGGGGCACTGGGATGAGGGCAAGCCTGCCCTCCGAGCCCCGTGTCTGCCCTGCCTGCCTATGTGGCCACAGAGCATCCTCTGTGAGCTCCATGGCCACTGGGCTCAGTAGCCACCAGGCTTGGCTGATGGTCGGATCACTGGGAGCTGATGGGGATCCCCGTGTCACCCAGGGGAGCGGATCCTGGCCAGTGGCTCGGTGCAGCTCCCGCGCTTCACCCTGCTGGAGTCGGGCAGCCTGCTCGTCAGCCCTGCCCACCTGGCCGATGCTGGCACCTACACCTGCCTGGCCACCAACTCCCGCGGCGTGGACGAGGCGTCTGCTGACCTGGTTGTTTGGGGTAAGGCACCCGCCAGCGCGCCTGTGCCACCCGGCTCCGTGGCAGCCGAGCTCTGCCTGCTTGCACAGTGCAGGGTGGACCCTTCCTGGCTCCGTGGGCAGCTGGGTGCTGCCTCCCACCGTGCATGGTGTGGGATGGAGCTCTCTGGGGCTGCCAAGGGATGGATTCCTGTAGTTGGTTTGCATGGGTGCAAACTTGTGCTGTCCTTGCCGATGCCACCCCACAGTGCTGATGGCTCCTTCTGTGTCCCCGCAGCAAGGACACGCATCACCGACCCACCCCAGGACCAGAGCGTCATCAAGGGGACCAAGGCTGTCATGAGCTGTGGGGTCACCCACGACCCCAGCGTGGACGTCAGGTGCGTGTGACAGCGCTGGCAGAGTTTGGAGGGTCGAGCACCCTCAGGCTGTCTGCATACCTGGGGAGGGAGAGGGCAGCTGGGGGGTCCCTCCACCCCCAGCCCTGTGCTGGTGGTCCTGCAGTGCCACCTGCTGCCCCAGCAGGCTGGTGGGACCCCTGCTCCCATCTTGTTGTGGGGGGCTGCGGAGTGCCAGCAATCCTGGGTCCCCCCCGGCACAGGTATGTCTGGGAGAAGAACGGGGCACCGCTGAGCCCGGAGAGTGGCCCACGGGTGCGCCTGGATGAGATGGGCACCCTCCACATCTCCCAGACCTGGTCGGGTGACATCGGGACCTACACCTGCAAGGTGGTCTCAGCTGGTGGCAACGACTCACGCAGTGCCCACCTCCGTGTCCGGTGAGACCCACCCCTCTGGCACCCCTGCTGGCACCTCGAGCTGTGTCTGTACCCCCTCTCCAACCACTCCTTCCCTGCCCCCCCTGTCCAGGCAGCTCCCCCACGCCCCTGAGAGCCCCGTGGCCACTCTCAGCCCCCTGGAGAAACGGGCCATCAACCTCACCTGGGCCAAGCCCTTCGATGGCAACAGCCCTCTGCTCCGCTACGTCGTGGAGGTCTCCGAGAACAGTAAGGGGCTGCTCCCACCTCCCTGGCACTGCTGGCCCTGGGGAAAGTCTGGTCTCTGGCATCACCCAGGGGCACTGGGCAAAGGGTGGTGCAGGAAGCTTGGGGACCGCAGGGCTCGTTAGCCAGGCAAGAGACCCCAGTATCCTGCAAGTTGGGTCCTCCACGCCACTGTCCCTCTCTTCCCCCTGCAGATGCACCCTGGATGGTGCTGCTGCCCAGCGTGGACCCTGAGTTGACGTCGGTGGTGGTGCGGGGCTTGGTCCCCGCTCGCTCCTACCAGTTCCGTCTCTGTGCTGTGAACGACGTGGGCAGGGGGCAGTTCAGTAAGGACACGGAGAGGTGAGCCGTGGCTGGCGGTCCTGGGGTGACTGGTGGCCTTGGGTGCTCACCCCTACCTCATCTCCTGCAGGGTGTCCCTGCCCGAGGAACCCCCATCTGCACCCCCCCAGAACGTCATCGCCAGCGGCCGCACCAACCAGTCCATCATGATCCAGTGGCAGCCACCCCCCGAGAGCCACCAGAATGGTGTCCTCAAGGGCTACATCATCCGGTAGGAGCTGGCAGGGGAGCGTGGGTGCCCTGTCCCTGGTGTCTTGAGGTACTGGTGGGGACACCAGCAGCTCTGACAGCACCTCGTCCCCAGGTACTGCCTGGCTGGGCTGCCCGTGGGCTACCAGTTCAAGAACATCACCAATGCTGACGTCAACAACCTGCTCCTGGAGGACCTCATCATCTGGACCAACTACGAGATCGAGGTGGCGGCGTACAACAGCGCCGGGCTTGGGGTGTACAGCATGAAGGTGACCGAGTGGACGCTGCAGGGAGGTAGGCAGGGATGGCAGGGGCTTGGTGGTCATCCCAGCGGGCTGTGCTACGGGTGTGGGGGTCCCAGGGGGACCGGGAGATGCTGGGGAGGGATGAACAGGAGCTGCAGAGCCAGGACAAGGCTGGCCCAGCCAAGGGCATCTTGCAGCACCACTCTTGAGTGCCTGGGGACCTTCCTGGTGCGGGTGCCCACACTCCCAGGGGACTGGTGCCGGGCCGATGGAAGGGAACTCACGAAGCCGGAGCTGCTGCAATCCATCCCTTCGTCCTGGCAGTCCCCACGGTGCCCCCGGGGAACGTGCAGACCGAGGCCACCAACTCCACCACCATTCGCTTCACCTGGAATCCCCCCAGCCCCCAGTTCATCAACGGCATCAACCAGGGGTACAAGGTGAGGGGTGATTCCCGCGGGTCTCCCCAAAGATGGGGCAGCCAGGCAGGACGAAACGCCTCGGCTGACCTTCACAAACCCTCTCGATTCCTCCTCACGGAAACCTTAGATTTTAATCGATTCCAGCCTGACTGCTAAAATAATATTTACTGAGATTTAACACTTGCATGGGCTCGGAGTCTCCCATTCTCTCTAATTAATTCCAAATTGCAATTAATTCAAATTTACATTAATTACATTGAATTAAAACATTAAACTTGTTTCTTAATCCACTCAAAAGAAGTTCAGGAATTTAATTGCCGCTGAATGAGATAACCGGAGCAAGTAGGATATTTAACATTCTTATTAAATGCCACTTAGTATTTTTGATTAGTATTTTTAGGGCCTAATTAGTATTTAATTAAGTTGCTATAGGCTATCTTGCACAATACCAATTAAATGCCCAAACATCCCTCCTGAACACAGGCGAGCAAGCGATTACACGCCGTTATCAATGGGAGTTAATCACAAAGTGTGTAGCTCCGTATTGGCTCGTAGGGGTAAACACACGCTGTTAAAGGCATCAAGTGTTCCCTGCACCGCTAATTGATATTTAATCACTCTGAATAAACAAGGGGAGGCTGGAGGTGCCCAAAGGATGGTGTTCGCGGCATTGCCTTGCGCAATGGGGATGCTGGTACCCAAGCATCATTATCGCAGCGCCTCCTTCCCACAGCTTATCGCGTGGGAGCCGGAGCACGAGGAGGAGGCGACGGTGGTGACGGTGCGACCCAACTTCCAGGACAGCGTCCACGTGGGCTACGTGACGGGGCTGCGGAAATTTGCCGAGTACTTCACCTCGGTGCTGTGCTTCACCACGCCGGGGGACGGCCCGCGCAGCCCCCCCCAGCTGGTGCGCACCCACGAGGACGGTACGGGGTGGCTCTGCGTTCCCACGGGACGGACCCTGCCCACTTGCGGCTCCCGGGGAGGTTGGGAGCAGCCCTGAGATGGGGGAATTGATCCCACTGGTGCTGCCAGTGGCGATGTGGAATGGGGTGCTGCCAAGCCTCAGGAAGCCCCAGCCAAGGGGAGGCCCCTCCATACTTGCTCCTTGAGGGGGTTCTATGGGTGCTGAGGGCTCCTGCCCTTGGGTGCGCAGCTGTGTGCTGAGTCTGGATGTCTTTGGGCAGTGCCTGGTCCTGTGGGACATCTCAGCTTCAGTGACATCCTGGATACATCCCTGAAGGTCAGCTGGCAGGAGCCACTGGAGAAGAACGGGATACTGACAGGTAAGGGGGCACCAATAGGTACCTGGCTCCTGCTTCGGCCCCCTTCCCTCTCTCCAGCATCTCCCATCCTGGAGCATCTCCCACTGGTCCCCATCCCACCCTGGAGCATCTCCCATCGGTCCCCTTCCCACCCAGCAGCATCTCCTACTGGTCCCCTTCCCACTCTCCAGCATCTCCCACTGGTTCCCTTCCCACCCCACAGAATTTCCCCCTGGCCCCACTCACCCTTGGGGTGGACAAAGATGGGGGCTGATGGCACGGGGCACGTTTCAGGCTACCGGATCTCCTGGGAAGAGTACAACCGCACCAACACACGGGTGACCCATTACCTGCCCAACGTCACCCTGGAGTACCGCGTCACCGGCCTCACTGCCCTCACCACCTACACCATCGAGGTGGCTGCCATGACCTCCAAGGGCCAGGGCCAGGTCTCCTCCTCCACCATCTCCTCGGGGGTGCCACCAGGTGAGCACTGCACCGCGGGGATGCCGGGGACTGCGAGCAGTGCTGGGGGTGAACAGCCGGTGCCACCCACCCTACCTTCTCCTCACAGAGCTCCCCGGTGCTCCCACCAACCTGGGCATCTCCAACATCGGACCCCGCTCCGTCACCCTCCAGTTTCGCCCAGGCTACGATGGCAAAACCTCCATCTCCCGCTGGCAGGTGGAGGCACAGGTACAGCTTGGCTTCAGGGGGGATGTGAGGGGGTGCTGGGGGGAGCAACTCACCCCACTCCCATCCCACAGATGGGCCAGAATGGTGAGTCCGAAGAGTGGGGGCTCGTCCACCAGCTGGCCAACGAGCCCGATGCCCGCTCCATGGAGGTGCCCAACCTGAAGCCCTACACCTACTACAGGCGAGTGGCTGGGACGATGCTGTGGCATCCTGCCTGAGGGACCAGAGCCCTCTCACCCCCCGCAATGACTCCCCCCTTTCCCCTCTCAGTTTCCGCATGCGGCAGGTGAACATCGTGGGCACCAGCCCCCCCAGCCTGCCCTCCCGGAGGATCCAGACCCTGCAGGCACCCCCAGATGTTGCACCTGCCAATGTCACCTTGCGGACGGCCAGCGAGACCAGCCTGTGGCTGCGCTGGATGGTGAGGACCACGGCTCTGGAGGGGTCTGTGCCCATGGCCATGGGGCTCATCAGGCAGGGGGAGGGTGGGGAGCTGAGCAGGGATGGAGCTGTGGGAGCTCAGGAGTGACAGTGCCATCTCTGCCGGCTGGGCCAGCCCCTCCTGGAGCAGGAGTACAACGGGAACCCTGACTCGGTGGGCTACAAGATCCGATATGAGCGCTCGGACGGGCGAGGGCAGCCGGCAGTGCACATCATCCACGACCGCGTGGAGCGGGAATACACCATCGAGGACCTGGAGGAGTGGACTGAGTACCGGGTGCAGGTCCAAGCCTTCAACGCCATCGGCTTGGGGCCCTGGAGCCACTCAGTGGTGGGACGCACCCGGGAGTCAGGTACCACTGTCCACCCTGTGCCACTGGGCGCCCACCCCATCTGGATCCAGCCACTGACCCCACTCTTTCCTCCCTCTCCTCCAGTGCCCTCCTCTGGCCCCAGTAACGTGTCAGCGGTGGCCACCACCTCCAGCAGCATGCTGGTCCAATGGAGTGACATTCCCGAGCCAGACTGCAACGGCCTCATCCTGGGCTACAAGGTGAGCTCCTACTGCAGCCCTAGCACTGTGGCTCTGCCTGCCTGCAGCCCTGCCCGTGCCCCACCAGCCTCACCTGCAGACGTGGAAGCACGTCGTTCCCTGCGGGGCAATTGCCCTGCAATGCTGCCAGCTCCCCAGTTGTGCCACCTCCAAGAGCTGGTGTCCATCTGTGCCAGCTCTGGCCATGCTGCTCCGTGCTGGGGGGTCCCAGGGGCTGTGATGATACCTGGCCGTGTCACATGGGATGTTTTGCAGGTGATATACAAGGAGAAAGACTCAGATGCACGTGCCCATTTCTGGCTGGCAGAGGGCAATGCCTCTCGCAGTGCCCAGCTGAGCGGGCTGGGCAAGTACACACTGTACGAGATCCGCGTGCTGGCCTTCACCAGGATCGGTGATGGCGTGCCCAGTCGGCCCCCTGTCCTTGAGCGGACGCTGGATGATGGTGGGTAACAGCACCTGGGTGGGCAGAGAGACCTGAATGGGCTGGGAGGTCCCCTGGGTGCCTAAGACCGTCTCTTGCCATCCCATCCCATCCCATCCCATCCCATCCCATCCCATCCCATCCCATCCCATCCCATCCTTGTTTCCCGGGGTGATCCCTTTTCTCCCTGACTGAAACACCCAGCACTCACGTTCCTGGTGGATGGGGATGGTCTCTGTTTGGGTACTTTGCATGCACTTGTGCACCCCTCAGTGAACCCCATCTCTCCCCTTTCCAGTGCCCGGCCCCCCTGTGGGCATCCTCTTCCCTGAAGTGAGGACCACTTCGGTGCGGCTCATCTGGCAGCCGCCCGCGGCCCCCAATGGCATCATCCTGGGTAAGTGGGGCGCCGGTCCAGTTGTGCCACACAGTGATGCTCTGCAGATGGGTGCAGAGGTGCCATGGGAGCAGGGGTTGACATGAGGGTTTAGAAACGACCTCCCTGAGATCCCCCAAGCATCTTGGTGCCCGTTGCTCCCAGGGCTGGGGTTTCAGGGACTCATCCCTGGCTGTGAGTGAGCTCTGCTGTGCAGGAAGCCCTGATCCCCTCATTGCTGGCTCTGTGCGTGGGCAAGGTTGGAGGAGGGAGGTGTGCACAGGGCGACCAGGGTGGTGTCCTGTCCACCAGCCCCACCGTGCTGCTCCCTTCCCCGCAGCGTACCAGGTCACCCACTGCCTCAACACCACCACAGCCAACGCAGCCACTGTGGAGGTGCTGGAGCCCAGTGCCCGGCAGTACACGGCCACCGGCCTCCAGCCAGAGGCTACCTACCTGTTCCGCATCGCGGCGCAGACCCGTAAGGGCTGGGGTGAAGCGGCCGAAGCCCTTGTGGTGACCACAGAGAAGAGAGGTAACCGGAGTGGGGGGTCGTGCCCGTGGCGGGGGGCTGTGTGTGCCTACGGTGTGCCTGTGGTGCTCCCAGCCCTTCGCCTCTCCCAGACCGTCCCCAGCCCCCCGGGAAGCCGCTGGCGCAGCAGGAGGAGGTGCGAGCCCGCAGCGTGCTGCTCTCCTGGGAGCCGGGCAGCGACGGGCTCTCCCCTGTCCGTTACTACACGGTGCAGACCCGCGAGCTGCCCGACGGTGAGTGGGTGCTGCACTCGGCCTCCATCAGCCACAATGCCACCGCCTTCGTCGTGGACAGGTGAGGCATGGGATGGCCCTCAACGGTGCCGTAGCGCGATGGGGAGCTGGGGACATGATGGGTTCTGCTTTGGCCAGTGACCTTGTGCCTCAGTTTCCACATCTAAGAGGGTTGGGAAGGAGCAGCCAATGAGCCTCAGTTTCCCCATCTGACAGAGTTGGGAAGGAGCAGCCAATGTGCCCTGTGGGAGGGAGGGTGGCTCACGGGGTCTTTCATCAGTCTCACCGTCACCAACCTGCTCTACTTCCATCCAGGCTGAAGCCCTTCACCTCCTACAAGTTCCGCGTGAAGGCAACAAATGACATTGGGGACAGCGAGTACAGTGAGGAGTCGGAGTCGCTCACCACCCTGCAGGCAGGTCAGCACATACTGTGGCTCCCAGGGCTGGGAGAGGGGGTGCCCCCTTGCCTGGGCATCCCCCTGTGCCCAGGGCATCTCCAAAGTCTCAATACTCGCTTCTCCCCCTGCAGCCCCTGAGGAAGCCCCCACCATCCTGTCCGTCACCCCACACACCACCACGTCAGTGCTCATCCGCTGGCAGGTACTGTCCCCTCTGCCTTGTGGAGTGTTGTGGGACTGTCCACCCACCACCCTGGGAGGTGGCACCAAGTCATGATGGGGACAACCATCTCGGGGTGCCAGGGAGCCGTGGGTCAGAGCAGTCCCTCATTGTCCTCCTCACGCAGCCCCCAGCCGAGGACAAGATCAACGGGATCCTGCTGGGTTTTCGTCTTCGCTACCGCGAGCTGGTGTACGACAGCCTGCGTGGCTTCACCCTGCGTGGCATCGGCAACCCCGGTGCCACGTGGGCCGAGCTCACCCGTGAGTGTTTGTGGCCCTGCTGAGCCTGGGGATGTGTGGCTGGGGGTTGAGAGTCCTGTGGTGGTGGGTGGAGGACAGGGCAGGGCAGCATCCTGCAGTCCACAGCTGGCGCAGCAGGAGGAGGTGCGAGCCCGCAGCGTGCTGCTCTCCTGAGGATTAGCCTGGAGCTGTCAGGGTCAGGCTGTGCCCCATGGAGCTGTCACCAGCCCCCTTGTGCCACCAGGTCCGTGGTCCCTAACACAGTTGTCTGGGATGTCACTGGTTCAGTCCCGCTGTGCTCAGCCCCTGCGTGTGCCTGTAGCACAGGTGTCCATGTATCTGCACCCAACATGGGTGTTTGCACCCAACATGGGTCTGTCCGTGACATCCCACTGTGTGTCTGGGTCTGCTGCCGTCCTCAGACCCCAAAGGGAATGGGGTCACATCCACTCTGAGGACAGCAGGGACCCAAGTGACAAGGGCAGAGCCCAGGAACAGACTTTGCCCACCCACTGCTCTCAGCCATGGTTGGACCCCCATGAAGATCCCGATTCCCAGACCTGGCTTGTGCTGCTCAGGGAATAAGGCTGGAGGATGGAAAGGCTCCTCGGTGCCTGTGACAGCCCTGTTGAGGGTGACAGGGCCCTTGCAGGGGACCCATTGCCCACCTTGGGTTGGGCAGCCATGCTGGGGTGGGCACTCAGAGATTGGACCCCCCTCATGCCACGTACAGGTCTAACCAGTTGCCTACTCTCCTTGTCTCATGCCACCCAGCCGTCTACGCCGTCCACAACCTCAGCGAGGTCTCCCTCACCCAGTACGAGCTGGACAGTAAGTGACCGCTGCCCCTCCCTGCCTCCCAGCGCTGTCCCCCCACTGCCACCCCCTGCGTGTCCCTCTCCTCCACCTGCCTGTGCCTGCCCTGAGCCCAGGGACCACCTCTGCCTGGTGGCTCCTGTTGCTCCTTGGGAAGCCACCACAGTGAGGGGGGCTCTGCTGGGTGCCCGGGGGTTACGGGACCCCAGCGGTGCAGGGACAATCACAGAATCGCTTTGTTGGAAAAGACCTTTGAGGTCATTGAGTCCAACAGTACCTGAACCAGATCCCTGAGCACCTCATCTGCCCAGCTTTCGAATCCCTCCGGTGATGGTGACTCCACCACCTCCCTGGGCAGCCTGGGAGGTCCCCACTCACCCCTTCTCCCCTTTCCCCCCTCGCAGACCTGAGCAAACACCGGCGCTACGAGATCCGCATGAGCGTGTACAACGCTGTGGGCGAGGGGCCCCCTAGTCCCCCCCAGGAGGTCTTTGTGGGTGAAGCGGGTGAGTTGCAGGCACAGCCCTGCCTTGTGAGGGGCTGCCCACGGCTGGGAGTGGCGGGGAGGGGGCCAAGACAAGGTTGGTTTGGGTCAGAAGGGACATTAAAGCCTGTCCAGTCCCACCTGTGCCATGGGCAGGGACACCTCCCACTGGATCAGGGGGCTCCAAGCCCCATCCAGCCTGGCCTGGAACACCTCCAGGGATGGGGCAGCCACCACTGCTCTGGGCAACCTGGGCCAGGGCCTCCCCACCCTCATGGTGAAGAATTTCTTCCTAATGTCTAATCTAAATCTTCCCCCTTCCAGTTTAAAGCTGTTCCCTCTCATCCTGTCACCACTTGCCCTTGTAAAAAGTCCTTCCCAGCTTTCCTGTAGGCCCCATCAAGGAGGAGACCTTCCCGTCCTTGGTCCCATCTGGGATGTGACACTGTCCTCTCCTTTGGCACAGTGCCCACCGGGGCGCCGCAGAACGTGGCAGTGCAGGCAGCCACGGCTACCCAGCTGGATGTCACCTGGGAACCACCACCTGTCGAGAGCCAGAATGGGGACATCCAAGGCTACAAGGTACTGCCCTCTGTCACCTGGGAGCTGGCACTGGGCCGGGGGTTCAGGGACACTGGGTGCCCTGGAGAGGTGTTGGATTCCTTAGGGAGGCATAGGATGCCCTAGGTAGATGCTGGGTGTCATTAGGGGGTGCTGAGCTCCCCTGGGAGGTGCCTGGCAGATGCTGGGTGTCATTAGGGGGTGCTGAGCTCCCCTGGGAGGTGCCTGGCAGATGCTGGGTGTCATTGAGGGGTGCTGAGCTCTCCTGGGAGGTGCCCTGGCAGATGCTGGGTGTCATTAAGTGGTGCTGAGCTCTCCTGGGAGGTCCTCTAGGAGATGCCGGGTTTCATTAGGGGGTGCTGATCTCCCCTGGGAGGTCTTCTAGGAGATGCTGGGTGTCATTAAGTGGTGCTGAGCTCTCCTGGGAGGTGCCTTGGCAGATGCTGGGTGTCATTGTGGGGTGCTGAGCTCCCCTGGGAGGTCTTCTAGGAGATGCTGGGTGTCTGGGGGATGCTATTCCTGCCATTGGGAAGGAGATGCTGGGGAGATGCCAGCTCTCCCGGGATGATGCCAGAGATGCCGGGTGTCCTATCCCGGTGCTGAGAGGTCGCGGGGCAGCAGGTGGCGCTGTCGGCTTTGGGATGCAGCCGGGATGCTGCGGGGATGCAGCTGGGATGCAGCCGGGATGCCCAGCCCCACGCTCCAGTCACCTCCTTGGCTACATCCATGGTGGTTACTCCTGCTCAGCCCTGTTCTTTGAGGCTGAGACACAGCTCGAAGGAGATATCAGCGTGCTTGATGCACTCAGAGGTGATCCCAGCGTGCTGGTGGAGGGTCTGGGGCACAAGTCTTGTGAGGAGCAGCTGAGAAAACTGGGGGTGTTTAGTCTGGAGGAAAAGAGGTTCAGAGGAAACCTCCTTGGTCTCTACAACTCCCTGAAAGGAAGCTGTAGCGAGGCAGGTGTTGGTGTCTTCTCCCAAGTAACAAACAATGGAAGGAGAGAAAATGTCCTCAGGTTGCACCAAGGGAGGTTCAGACTGGATATTAGGAAGAGTTTCTTCACTGAAAGGGTTCTCGGGCACTGGCAGAGGCTGCCAGGGAGGTGGTGGAGTCACCATTCCTGGAGGTGTTTAAAAGATGGGTAAGTGAGGTGCTCAGGGCTCTGGTTCAGTAGTGGGCAGGGATGGCTGGACTCGATGATCTCAAAGGTCTTTTCCAACCAAACGATTCTGTGATTCTATGGTTTAATGGTGGAGTTGGCAGTGTGAGGTTTACAGTTGGACTTGATGATCTTAAAGCTCTTTTCCAATCTGACCGGTTGTGATTCTGTGATCTGCAGCGTGGTGATGCTGGGCCCTGAGCCAACTGTGAGCGGGGGTGCTGTCTGATGCCCAGCACAGCCTGGAGCCATCCTGGATGAGAGGCCATTCCTTTCCCTCCAGCATGCCCAGAGCCCCCAGCCACTCCAGGGCAGGGGCTTAGGAGCCCAGGCAGGGCTGTGTGAGGCGTTTGGGCACAGCAGAGGTCCTGGGGGAGGTGAGATGGCTTGGATCCATGCATCACCCTGCTCTCCATGCCCCCTTCTCGTCCTGCAGATCCACTTCTGGGAGGCCCAGCGCCAGAACGAGAGCGCGCGAGTGAAGACGCTTTTCCTGCCTGAGAACGGGGTGAAGCTGAAGAACCTGACGGGTTACACCTCGTACTGGGTCAGCGTCGCCGCCTTCAACGCCGCAGGAGATGGACCCCGCAGCCCCCCCGTCAAGGGGCGGACACAGCAGGCAGGTGGGGCTCATGGCAGGGCTGCCCCCAGCCCTTCCCTCAGCATGGTCACATCCAGACCCCCCTGCCCATGGGCTCTGTGGGGAGAGGTCTCCATGGGTCCAGCTCCAGTGAAGTCTGTCTGATGTCCCATCATCTCAGCTCTGTGCTGACTCCTGGTCACAGTATCACAGTATCATAAGGTTGGAAAAGACCTTCGAGGTCATCAAGTCCAACCTGTTCCTGCTGTCCCAAGCATTGACCAGCCCTGGGCTCACCCCAGAGGGTTTGTGGGTTGCGGGGGGACATGGAAGTGAGACTTGAGAAGGATGAAGGTCATGAGAGGAGAAACAAGGAGGAGACTCATTCCCTCGGTCACATATGGTGCCCTGTTTGCTGCAGTGGGGATGGGGGCACGGGGAGGTGGTACCAGGATCGTGTGAGATGGTGATGACACGTGCTGGAGGTGTTCCCCGGGAGCACTGAGTTGGCCCTGGCCACCCTGCTCCTCGCAGCGCCCAGTGCCCCCGGCTCTATCCGGTTCAGCGAGCTGACCACCACATCGGTGAACGTGTCCTGGGAGCCACCACCGCTGCCCAACGGCATCCTGGAGGGCTACAGGCTGGTCTACGAACCCTGCATGCCTGTGGATGGTAAGAGCATGTTAGGGAGCTGGAGGGAGCTGGGAGGGCTCCAGGGAGGACCTGGCTCAGCCTCCATCCCTGCAGGCGTCAGTAAGATTGTGACGGTGGACGTGAAGGGGAACAGCCCGCTGTGGTTGAAGGTGAAGGACCTGGCCGAGGGTGTGACCTACCGGTTCCGAATCCGGGCCAAAACCTTTGCCTATGGGCCAGATGTTGAAGCAAACATCACCACAGGGCCTGGGGAAGGTAAGGGGGAACGTGTGAGATGCTCTGCTGGGGTGAGGGAGGAAATGCCACCAGTGCCACTGAGGCTGGCACCACTGCGTGCCAGTTTGTACCCCCATGCCTCCAGCTCTGCTCTCACTCCCCAGGTGCCCCTGGTCCCCCCGGTGAGCCCTTCATCTCCCGCTACGGCTCAGCTATTACCATCCACTGGACAAGTGGGGACCCCGGCCAAGGGCCCATCACCAGATACGTAATCGAAGCCCGTCCTTCAGGTACTGCAGCTCCTCTCTGCTTTCCGTCCTCACCGCAGTACCAGTGGTACCTTGGGTTCAGGAGAAAGGGAAACTGAGGCAGGGAGTGCTGATCTCTCCCAGATCACCTAAAAGGTTGGGTTGGGGATTGGGAACTGAGTGTCTGGGCTGTTGGTCACATGCTGGTCCATGAGGGCTGTGACACTGAGCAGGTGCTGCTGCTGCTTTCATGGAGATCCTGATGCTCCCACAGCCGGGCAGGGAGGTTCGAGGGGTACCAAGGGCATCCCTGGCAGGCAGGGCTGGCAGTTGGGTCTCCCCATCCCTGCAGGAGAGTGCCAGCAGGCACAGCCACGCTCTCTCCTGCAGCCCTGAGTTAATGATGTCTCCCTGCCACAAGGACCACAGCACAGATGACCCAATCGATCACCAACGAGGGTCGGTACCACTCGCAGTGTTGAGGGGCAGCATCTGGGAGAGAAACCCCTCACTTGTGAGCCTGTGGGGCTTGGGGGCTGCTCTGGGGCTGTGGTGGCAGCAGGTCCCCAGGGAGCTGCCTTGCCCTTGGCCATGAGCAGGGCAGGTGATCGATGAACTGTGTGCATCTCTGTGGCTTTTTAATGGTGCTGCAGTGAGTGAGCTCCATGCCTGATGGGGCTGGAGGACTGGGCAGGTGGAGGAGGGTACACACTCCTGGATGGAGGAAGGTGAGCCTCTTGCCCTGGAGAGTCCCACAGAGCCGGTCCCCCATTCCCAAACCCTTTCTCTCTTCCAGATGAGGGGCTCTGGGACATCCTCATCAAAGACATCCCCAAAGAGGTGACGTCCTACACCTTCAGCATGGACATCCTCAAGCAGGGGGTCAGCTATGACTTCCGTGTCATTGCCGTGAACGACTATGGTTATGGGACCCCCAGCACGCCTTCCCCCTCCGTGTCAGGTAGCCAGCAGAGGCAGCATCTGGGTGTCCCTGGGGGGATGCTGTCACCCCTGTGATGGAGGGAGAGTCCTAATGTTGCTCCGTTCTCATGGCCATCACTGATACCCATCTCCCTGACCTGGCTGCTATAGAGCCCCAAATCCTGCTGCCAGCAGCATCTGCCAGCAGTCCCCTTGGAAAGCCTCCTGCTGTCCCCCTTTAACCTATTTCCTCTCATGGATCCAGATCTCACAAAGTTCCCCAAGGAGACCCCATGTCCTGCAGCGAGTTCTCCCCATCCATACTGATTTGCCTTCCTGTGCCCATCCCTCTCTGACCCTCCTTGCTGTGCCCCAGCCCAGAAAACCAACCCATTCTACGAAGAGTGGTGGTTCCTGGTGGTCATCGCCCTGGTTGGGCTCATCTTCATCCTCCTGCTCGTCTTTGTGCTCATCATCCGCGGGCAGAGCAAGAAGTACGCTAAGAAGTCAGACTCAGGTGAGCACCAGGGACCTGGGGGGGTGGTGGTGATGGGACCCTCACAAGGTGCCAGCTGGGGTTGCAGAGCTCTGACCTTGTCGGAGCTTCTCTGGGGCTTCCCCGTCCACCTTTGGTGTCTGAGCTGGGTGGTGGGAGCCTGCCTCGGGGCACAGCTCCTCCAGAAACTCTGTGACGTCTGATAAAGATGCTGTGGGTTTCCCGGAGAGCTCTGGGAGCTAGAGATTAAATAAGTGGCTTGTGCTGCTGTCAGCTGCGGAAGCAGGGCAGCCCGGGGGCTCGGCACAGGTCACCGGATTAGTCAAACACAGTTCTGTTTTCTTAGCTGTATCAAGGGCTCAAATTGTGGAGAAAATCCAGACCTCCTCGTTAAGCAAACAGAGTTGCTGAGCCGGGAGCTGGCGGTGATGGGGCAGGTCAGGGTGTGAGCCAAGGCGGGCAGGCTCAGCACGGCTGGTGGCGCTGGGCACGGGGCTGCTGCACGGCTGCTGCCCTGCGACTGGCATCTTGCAGGTGTCTCTGGGTTTTGGGTTCACCAACACCAGAGCCAGCACAATTGTCCCCAGCCCCTCTGTGCAGGGTCCAGGCTGCTCAGGGAGGGGATGGGGGAGGCTGAGCATCCTGTCCCACAGGGAATGGCTCCAAGGCGACTGCCCTGAGCCACGGTGAGATGGTGAGCCTGGATGAGGGCAGCTTCCCTGCCCTGGAACTCAACAACCGGCGTCTCTCCGTCAAGAATTCCTTCTGCCGAAAGAACGGCATCTATACCCGGTAAGGATCCTGCACCACAGCCCCTGCCTGCCCAGGAGGGAGTTTTCAGATGTCTTGCCTGTCCCTCAATCGTGCTCTCACCATGGGGCTGGGGAGGGCTGGCACCTCGAGGAGTGACCCTGTTCTGCCCGATGTCCCCCCTGCCATGAGCTGCAGCTGCTGCACCAGCCCTGATTTGCTGGGATGCTGAACAGCCTGAAAAGCTGGGAATCCCTGAGAGCTCATGGACCATGAGCAGAATCCTTGGGGGCACCTTGGCATGAGTTAGGGGTGATCCCTGTGCCTTGCCCTGAGGTCAGCTGGGCTCATCCCTGAGGGGGGACCTGGGACCTGTGCTGAGCCCCTGCTTCTCCCCAAGGTCCCCACCACGGCCCAGCCCTGGCAGCCTCCACTACTCAGATGAGGACGTGACCAAGTACAACGACCTGATCCCTGCTGAGAGCAGCAGCCTGACAGAGAAGCCCTCCGAGGTCTCCGACTCTCAGGTGACTCCTTGAGGCTGCACGTAGGGATGGTGACCTGGGGCAGGATGGATGGGGCTGGGAGCCCTCCCTGGGCATCATCCCCCCTCTCTGCCCCCCAACATGCAGGTCCTGGTGAACATTTTGGGAAAAGCAGTGCTGGTCCTGCTCCCTTCCCCCATCCTGGGTTTGAGGCAGTGGCATCTCCCGTGGCTTTGCAGCACAGAGCCAGAGCAAAGCTGGCACAGCCCCCAGCCTGTGTGCTGAGGATGTGGCACTGCGGGGTCCCTCGAGGGCTGATGGGGACAGGGGATGGGAGAGCAGTGGTGCTTGGGACTGTCCTGCTGCCTGGTCGCTGGTGGCAACGGCCGCAGCTCTGCCAACCCTGCAAAATGGCATCTTTGTCCCCTCCCGGAGAAACAGGCAGCTGTGGCCTGGCAGGAGTGCGGCCACGGGCAAGCAGCCCCCAGGAGGGCCACAGGAGCACCACCCCCAGGACTGGGTGGCATCTGAAAAGCTGAGGCTGAAGCCCAGGAGAGGGTCCTGGGTGTCCCCATAGCTGTCCCCAAGCAGAAGGGGGTCTGGCCCTGGGGGACCTTTCGTTGCTGCCTGCACCGGCTGTTTCTTTTCCTTTCACAAAGCAGATGCCAGCTCCGCTCCCTCTTGCCGCAGCGGGGTTCGAGTGGCTTTTGAGGAGCTGTGAAGAGCGGCAGGAGCTGGAGCTGGCGCAGAGCAGCTTCCCCACCGCCCTCAATGGGCCCTTTGTGCACGGCGAGGAGAAGCTGAATCCAATTACCGCCCGTGGGACGGCAGGGCTGCCAGCACCCTCCTCTCCAAAAACACCCTTCCCCACCAGCCTGGGGGCAGCACAGCCTTGGGGACCCCCCTATAGGACCCCAAACCCCTGCAGCTGTTTTATGTGTGGTTTTAGTTTTAGAAACACCCCAGCAGTGCTGCAGCCACCCTGAAGTCTTTTGGGATGTGCTTGCTGGAGCACCTATTTTTAGGACTGGGGGTGATGCCCCATGCTCACCCCCCCTTATCCTGTTCTTTAGGGCAGTGACAGCGAGTACGAGGTGGACCCCAGCCACCAGAAAGCCCACTCCTTTGTCAACCACTACATCAGTGACCCCACCTACTACAACTCGTGGCGGCGGCAGCAGAAGGGCATCTCCCGGGCACAGGCGTACAGCTACACCGAGAGCGACTCCGGGGAGCCTGACCACGCACCCCTTTCCAACAGCACCTCCACGCAGCAGGGCAGCCTCTTCCGTCCCAAAGCCAGCAGGACTCCCACCCCCCAGACCCCTGGCAACCCCCCCAGCCAGCCTGGTACCCTCTATCGTCCACCCAGCAGCCTGGCCCCTGGCTCCAGAGCCCCCATTGCTGGATTTTCTTCTTTCGTTTGATATTTAAACAGAAGCAAAACCAAACAGGAGACAAAAAGTATTTTAAAAAGGAAGAGAAAATAAACCAAACCAGAAAAGCCCCAAGAAATTAAGAAGAAAGAAAAAAGCAGTGAGGAAGAGGAAGCAGAGAGGCCAAAGGGCCCAGGGATGGCAGCGGTGCCATGGTGGGCAGCAGCCCCAGCCTCAGCACCACGGTGGATGTTTCTCTACCTCGGCAGTGCCGGAGCAGAACATCGAGCGCCTTCCCTGGGGCTGGGGAGCAAAACCCAGCTCCTCTTTTTGGCCAAAGCTTTCTGCATTATAGACTCCTCAGCTGAGGTGGGGCAGGAGGGCTCGGAGTGCTGGCAGGATTGTGCTGGACTTCACCCTTGGCACTTGCCGTCACTGCCCCTGAGCTGCTGCCAGCCTCATCAGAGTCCCTGGGTGCTGCCAGGCTGAGTGCAGGGGCTCTCGCTGTGCCAAACCTCAGCCTCTCCACTTGTGGCTCCCCCAGGACATGGAGACAAGCGGTGACACAGAGACCCCCGACTGCAGAGCGCGAGAGGAGCTCTGCTGTTCCTAAAAGCTCTGGACATGAAACCCCCACCTAGACACCCCCCCCCGCCCCAGTCTTTGGGAGAAGGGGGCAGCCACGATGCTAGGAACCCAGGGGGGCAATTAATCCCTCCCTTCATTTGCACCTGGCCCAGCACAGCCTCCCCAGGAGAACCGAGAACTTAAACCCCAGGAGAGCCCTTCCGGGGTGCACGCGGTGCTGATGTCCCCCTCCCTGATTTTGCACCCTGGGGCTGCATAGGGGCTCTGGTGAGGGCTCAGATGGGGCGATGCAGCGACCGTAGCTGCCCCTCTGCATTTCTGGTGGTTTGGGGTTTTCTTTTAATGGGGTTTGGTGCAGAGGTCTGAGAGCACCAGGGGATGCGGGGGATGTGATGCCCCAGGGTGGGCTCTGCATAACTAAGCCCCCACAGTGCCTACCTGTGAGCCAGGCATCAGTCTGGCAGAGCCGCGGTGCCTGGGCTGAGCCAAGGGAGATGCCAATAAACAGCCTGAGGATCAGCCTGTCTCACCTCTCTGTCATCCTGCTGCAGTGGAGAAGGGGCTGGTGTGATGTGTCCGTCTGTCCCATTGCCCTGGCAGCACTGGGGGTACTGGGGGAACACTGGGGAGGGAGCTGGGCAGAGGCTGTGGTGCTTGGATAAGGTCCAGAATCATGCAGGGGGCTGTGATGGCCATGTCCTTGTCTTTCCATCCCAGTGGGTTCTGTGGCTGGAAGAAAAGGGGACCTGGTGGTGGGATAAGGGAGAAGGGAGGTGACTTCACTGCACTGGGCACTTTTGGTATCACCAGCAGCAGTCCTGCATCTCTGGCACCAGGGATTTCTCTTGGGGCAGTTTGCTTTCAGGCCTGGCAGGAAAATCTGGATGACGCACTCAGGTTTCATTGCCGTCACCCCTCCGGCAGCAAACGACGTGGGGCTGGAGCCAAGGGCTGGGGAAGGCTTAGCCTGCTGGGCAGCACCAGCACCTGCTTCCTTGGCTGGGAGTGGTTCCCTCACTAGAGGCCACCAGGGCTGGGGGGTCTGCACAGCCCCTTGCCACAGGACCCTGCTGCTGGCAGGGCATGGACTCGGAGCACATTGCAGGTATGTGCCCAGACCCTCACTCCAGTGTAAGGGCTGCCAGACAGAGATTTGCATTTGGGGACTGGTTTGAGCTGGGGGTGCATGACCCAGCACTGCAGCCCTGCTTCTCCCATCCCCTGTCATGGGGAGAAATGGGGGAGCCATGATGGCATCACTGCTGAGCTGCAGCCACTGGCAGAAGTGTCCCTGCCTTGGTGCGTCGCCAGAGCCCTGGAGCTGGCAGGGAGCAGAGGGCATTTCTGGCAGGTGACTCATCTGACCTAGTTGGGAGCTGGCACCGAAGGGAGCACAGCACCCAGGGGTGCTCATGCCCTCCCTGGGCAGCGAGGATTGCCCCAGCACCCTGCTCGGGTGGAGGTGTTTGTGAGGGGGTGGAAGGGGGGGCTGCGTTTGACTGGATAAATCCTGCCCCTGTTTTGCAGGCTGGCTCCAGCCGGCTCCCGGCTTGTGCAAGAGAGACCTTCCTCCCGCAAGGTCTGGGATGAGGAGCTGCTGGAGACATGGGGCAGAGCAAGTCTGGGGAGTCGAGCAACACAGGTGAGCTCCCTGTGCAGGGGATGCTCCCTGTGCAAAGGCCTCTCAATGCTCCCCATCCGAGGGCGGCTCCCTGTGCAAAGGGTGCTCCCCATCCGAGGGGTGCTCCCCTCCTGCGCAGGGCATGTGCAGCCCCTGTGAGCAACAATGACCCAGCAAGCACCAACGTGGTCCCTGTACGCGTCCCCCATTGCAAAGACAGCGGGGTGTTGGTCCCAGGAGGTGCCTGTGTAGGGTCTGCATATGCCCCATTCACCTGCCCTGGTCATGGGGAGGAGAAGCCGGAGGATGCAGCAACATCCATGGCAGGTTTGGAGGTGGCACCATGCAGGAAGATGAAGCCCCCAGCACAGCTGTGGCTGGAGCTCATGGTTTCCCATGGCTGATGGATGCAGCAGCTGAGGATGTGGTGGATCCCACATCCCACCGCAGCAGTGGCTTTGTCCTCTGCTCCCTGGGGAACCTCCTTGGAGACAGTCTGGGAGGGCACAGAGCCCAGTGTGGCCACAGCAGAGATGGGCTGAGTGCCAGCGGCATTAGCAGGAACCCTCGCTTACCTGTGCTGCCTCAGTTTCCCCACAGCACAGAGGCAACTGGACCAGCTGGGCTTGGGGGAAGGCACCACGCTCCCTGCCAAGCTCAGCCACCTCGGCTCTTTTCTCTAAGTTCCTTCTTCCACCCTGCCCCCTCCAGACAAGTCTGGGCTGCCCGTGCCCAGCTCCGCTGCTGCCTGCACTGCCGGCTCTCCAGGCTGCTCCGCACGGCAGACAGGGAGGGCGAGCTGTCGGCAGCAATCAGTTCCCAGGGACCGAATAGTCCTTGACGTATCTCCTGATTCCCGCTTGGCTCTCCCAAGGGCAGAGCACCGCTCGCTTATCAGGGTTGGCGAGTCGAAGTGGGGCAGAGGGGAGAAGCTGCACCCCCAGACCTTGCAGGGCAGATGGGGCAGCACTGGAATGGTACCCGTGTGCGGCCCTGGATACGATGGGGAGATGTTTGTTCACCAGAAATGGGGGTTGTGACTTTTTTTTACGTATTTTAGATGAAGCAGCATTGGTGTTGGAGGAGTTGGGTAGTAACAGTTAATTTTCCGTGTTGAGATTAGATCAAGCAAGGTGTAATCAGAGCAAAGAGAAAAGCTCAGTGTGCGGTGAAGTAGAAGCAGCCCTGCGGCCTGGGCTCTCCCTTCCCTCCAGATTTCCCGATTCCCCGACAGCTCCCAGGGCAGAGTTGAGTGTCCCCACTTTTCCCTTGCCTTGGGCTGTGAGGACAGGACCAGCCTCTCCTGCCATGCCGAGGGCTAGACAGGACCCGGCGCATCCTCAGAGCCCCATGTGCCACTCCAGGCTGTGACTCTCACAGCACAGGCAGCGCTGCCAGCAGCGGGGATGGCAGCAGAGCCTTCCTGGGGTGGTGGGGAGACGACAAGAAGGATCAAGGTCTGTGCACGCTGTCCTGCAGGTGTTGGTGCTCAGCACATGCTGTGATGCCCTGGCTGAAGGGGTCCCTGTGGCAAAGCTGTGCCAGGGAAGGAGTTTCCATGGGTGATTGTGGTTGTGGTGGGTCCCCACAGCAGCCACGCTCAAGGTGGGATCCCTTGTGGAAAGCTACTGCACGGTGGCCGGGTGATGGGTTCCTGGGCATGTGGTAGGTTGTGTGAGCCTGTTTCCTGGCAGTGCCAGCCAGGGGAGCGTGCCAGATGGGCAAGGCGGGTGACTGCAGGGAGAGCCTGCCCGTGGCAGGCTCCAGCCTGTGCACAGTTTGTCCTGGTGTTCGCCCGTGCACCCATGGGTGCTACGGGTGTGCTGGGTAGCTGGATAACCACTCACCACTGGATGAACAGCACAGGGAAGGGGCAAACCCCAACATCTGTGGGCGCAAGCTGGTGTTTGAGGGGTTGGCAGGGGCTATTGTGGAGGTTTCTGGCAGTGGCCAGCGCTGGGCTCTGGAGATGGAGGGATTTGGAAGGGGGGGCAATGGCCCATTCCCAGCACCCTGGGGTATCCGGGTGGCATTGGGCAGAGCTGGGATGCAGGAAAAGCACCCGGCTCCCTCAGCAGCATCCCCTGCGCAGCTAAGACAGCGTTGGCAGACAAAGCTGGCAGGCGCTGGCAGCAGGAGGAGGGGATGGGGCTGCCGGGAAACTCGGGCGCTTCTCCCTGCCTGGCTTTTCAAAGTGCTTTTCAATCCTGTTCTTTTTTTTTTTTTTTTTTTCTCCTTTTTTTCTTCTTCTTCTCTGCTTTCAAAAGCTGCTGAGAAGCACTAGCAGGAACCGGCGAAGGGTTCAGGAGGGGTCAGAGATGCAGCCACCCGTTCCCAAGCCTCCCAGCATCCCAAACTCATCCATCACCTCCCCAGGGCCAGATCCGGTCCCAGGGCTCTGCGTGGTCCCAGCTGCTGTGGAGAAGAGCAGAGGGTGCCCATCTCTCCCAGGCAGTTTTTCAAGTTGAGTGGGTGCCTCTTCTTCCCAGCCGCAGTTGGGCCAGCCCGCGGGAGTCTTCGCCTGCGGCTCCCATCAACCAGTTGATGTTAATCCCTCATGGCTGCGCTGTCTCAGCCAGCGCCGAGCTCCCGTGACAGCGTCAGGTGAGGCGAGCAGCGCTGCGCCAATGCTGTGCCAGCCTGTGATTAAGGTGCACTGGCCCCACGTGAGTGGGAATTGCTGCTGGCTGGGGCTCTGGCAAACCCTCCTCCTTCTCATCCTCAATGGCTTCCAGGAGTCCTTTGCTCAACTGTGGGCACAGGGCTTGACCTCCTGCCTCAGTTTCCCCATATGGAAAGCAAGGAGAATAAAATTTGCCGAAGGAAAGCAGGTATGAAGATGGCACTGGTGTGAGCTGGGGAAGTAGAGTGTAGGCACTGGTGCGTGCTGGACACCCATGCTGCAGTTAGAGGCTGTGTCCTGGGTGGTTTGGTCATGGTGCTCAGCTCAGCAGTGCCTCTCCACCACAACAACCCATCATTTTCACAGTGCCACGCTTGTCCTCACTGCCCACAGGACCCAGGGTTTGTGATTACACTGCAAGAGGCCTCCTGCCCTTCCCATGGAGGGAAGGGTCTGCACGAGATGCCCCACCAAAGCACCCGGTGCTGCCCAGGTACAGCCACAGCTCCCCCAGTCAGTGCCACTGAGCCCAAGGAACAGAGCTCCGTGCACAGGTGATACGAGAAATCCTCGCCCCCCTGCAGCGTCCTGTCCTCCAGCACCTGAGGTCACACAGCTGGGGCATCCCAGGACCCCACTCACCACCTACCCACGCCCCAGCTTGGCTCCAGACGCTCTGGAATATGCAAGAAACGCTGCATTAGGCAGACTCAGGATAATCCTGTCTCTCCCGCCCCTTTTCTCCCACAAAGGTCTCGTCTTAATCCCCAAGAGCGGCTGCATCCCTGCACTCTCCCTTTCTGCACATCGCCAGAGCTGGGGGCCGTGGTGGCCATGGTGGCCCCACCATCACGTCATGGCCATGGACCACCCAACTGCCCCATGGTCTGGGCAGTCCTGTGACCCCTGAGGGGAGTGGAACAGCGGGGTGGGATGGAGCGGCGGGGCTGGTGGGACAGTGGAGGTCAAGTGTGGGTGCTTCAGCCTTGTGGGTCTCACAGTCACGAGTGGAACAGGGGACACTAGTGCTGCCCTGGGGCTGAACCCACCTCCTCCTGGCGACTCAGTTCTGCTCTTAATTGCCCTTAATTAATTAATTAGAGTCTGTCGGTCACCCTTCACCTCCTCAATCCTCAGCCAATCTGCCAGGGATGCAGCCAGCCCCTGCTCTGCACTGGGGACCCCACTCGAGACCCCTACTCAGAGGGAAGGGATCCGTGACCCCCCAGCCCACGGGGGGTGACATCCCTGAGCAAGGTGGGGGAACACCACTCGGAATCCCCTCTGAGGGAAGGGATTCGGGACCTCCCCACCTGGGCTGGGATGACATCCACTCGAGACCTCCTGAGGGAGGGAATCCAGGACCCTAAACCCCATGGGGGTTGACATCCATGGGCGAGGCACGGGGATCCCACTTGAGACCCCTTGAGGGAAGGGATCCGGGACCCTGACCTTCGTGGGGGTTGACGTCCATGGGCGAGGCACGGGGATGCCACTCGAGACCCCCTGAAGGAAGAGATCTGAGACACCCCACCCGTGAGGTGGGTGACATCGATGGGTGAGGCATGGAGATCCCACTGGAGACTCCCTGAGGGAAGGCAACTGGCACCCCCCAGCCCGCGGGGGGTGACCTCCATGCGCGAGGAGTAGGGACCCCACTTGGGACCCCCCTCTTAGGAGAGGGATCCAGGACCCCCCCAACCCGCCCACGGAGGGGCCTGGGGAACCTCGCTAGGGACCCCACTCGGACCCCCCCCCGAGCGGGGCCGCGCCCAGAGCACCGGTTACACCGCCCCCCCCGCCCCTCTCGGGTTTGAATGGCGGGCGTGGGACCCGCCCCGTGACGTAGCTGCGCGCCATTGGCCCGGGTGGGGCCATGACATCATGCGGGGGGAGGTGGGGGGGCGGCTGCGTTCGGCTCGGCCCGGCCATGGCCCGGCACCGCGTCCGGGGCGCGCAGGTACGGGGGCACGGGGGGCTCGGCTCGGCTCGGCTCGGCTCGGCTCGGCTCGGCTCGGCGGGGGGGGCTCTGCTGGGTTCAGCCCGGCTCGGCTCGGCTTTGCTCGGTTCAGCCTGGCTCGGCTCGGCTTCGTTCAGTCCTGGGGGACTCCGTTCAGTTCGGCTCCGTCCATCCTGGGGGGATCGGTCCAGCTCGGCTCGCTTCAGCCCGGGGGGACTCGGTTAAGCCCAGCTCGCTTCAGCCCGGGGAGGCTCGGTTAAGCCCAGCTCGCTTCAGCCCGGAGGGGTTCGGTTAAGCTCAGCTCGCTTCAGCCCAGGGGAGCTCGGTTCATCCTGGCTCGGCTCTATTCAGCTCGGGGTGGGGCTCGGTCCATCCCAGGGCGGCTCGGTTTACCCTGGCTCGGCTCCGTCCATTCCGGGGGGGTCTCAGTTCATCCTGGCTCGGCACCGTCCTGCCCAGGAGGGCTCGGTTCAACCCGGCTCGGTTCAGCCCAGGGGGTCTTGGTCCAACCCAGAGGGTAGCCCGGAGCCCGGGGCTTGCCTATTGTTCGGCGGGCGGGGTTCCCGGAGCTCCGGTAACGGACAGGGGGCGGTGGGGACCCCCCTTCTCTCTCGGTGGGCGAAGGAGTTAACAGGATGCGGAGCCGTATTTGCCCAGCCCGGCCACCCCACCCTGCTTGCTCCCCGCCGAGCCTGGTGCCCGGTGGCCACAGCCGGGGCGGTGGTTGCCCACGGTCCTTCTCGGAAAGGCCCCTGGAGCGTGGCCAGCAGCACCCCTGGGCTGACCGGGGCTGGGCGCAGGCGGGTGCTGAGTCAGAGCCGCCCGAAATCCCCTTCCAACCCTTCCTCCTGCAGCCTGGGACAGGGATCAGCGCTTCCCAGCATCCCTTGGCCAGCACTCGCCAGCTCCCATGGGTGCTCAGAAAGCTGGGAGTTGCCCACCTCTGCAAGCTTGGGCACAGCTGTGACTCCCAAACCCGTTCAGGTGCCCGGAGAGCCCTGGGCTGGTGGGCAGCAGGCGCTGATGGGGAGCGAGACTCAGCCCATGCCGCCCCGGCTTGACCCCGGCAGCAGCGGCGTGAGATATAGATATTTCCGAGTGCCGAAGCTATAGATCAGGAAGGCTGTTCAGAGGGAGCTGGGATTGTTTGCAATCTGGGGGGGAAACTGAGGCACGGAGTGAGGGAATGCAAGGCTCGCCTTGGGACAGGGCTTTCTCCCCAGTTGGGTGCACAGTAAACAAGTCTGTTTTGGACACAGCAACCTCGGAGACCGTGGAATGAATCCAGCACCGAGGATGCTCAACAAGTTTGGGTCCTGACGGGGATGAGCAAAGCTGGCCTGGATCCCCATCATCAGAGACAACCACCCCACCCTGTGCCATGGGGCGATCCGGCCATGGGGCTCCCTCTACGGCTCCGCCAGCCGCCAGCGTTGTGCTGACCGCGACGGTCTCTCCCTTTGTTCCCCGGGTTTTGTGGTGAGCGCAAACAGCCGCCGCGGTTATGGGGCCCCCCAAGCCCGCTTGGCTGCGGGGTGTCTGCCCCCACCAGCAGGTAGGGTGCTACAGCCAAGCCGTGGGAAGCCTGTCTGTTGATTTCCCGTCCACCCCAGCAAAACCGCAGGAATTTGGAGCCCTCCGAGGTCGTGAGGTCTGTTTAGCCCCGGTATCCTGTTGCACCCCAGCCAGCCTGTGTTGTTGTGAGAGATGGAGGGCCAGCGAGGAGATAACCTTTCCCCCCTGGAAACGTCCTCTCCTCGCCCCGGAGAGCCGCAGGCTGGTTTGTGGCCCCGTAGCAGGAGGATTTATGGTCCTGTGCGTGTTCTGGCGTGTCCTGCCAGTAGTTCCTCGCTGAACTCTGGCTCATTCCCAGTTGTCAGCAGTCCCTCGGGGACTGCTGCTCTGCTTTTGACTCCGGCGTGAGTTTCCCAGCGTGGTGGTGTTTGGTGTGCCCCATAACCCTGGTGAGACCCAAACTTTGCCTCCCACCCCAGCAAACCATCTCGTTGGCCCCAGCTCTGATGCTTGCTGCCGGCTGTCTTTCTGTTTCTAGAGGGCTGCTCTGTGCATCCCATGGATGCAGCAGCATCCCGATACCAGGGACGGGACCAGACCTGTCACCTGCACCAGGGAGGAGGTGGTCATCAGGACGCCTGGGCTGCCCACACTAACAGGACCATCTGCCCCCAGGCCCTGGGAAGGTTCGCCGGGAGCCCAACGCAAGGGTGTAACAGCAGGCTGGTCCCCTCCTAGCGCCGGGGGTGGCAGGGTGTGATCCGTGCCCTGTCTCCGGCAGCTGTCTGCCGGGCAGCAACATCAAAGAGCCTCCTGAGCTGGATCCCCAGGGTGCAGCACACCAGAAAGTGGGGCTGAGCAGTCAGCATGTCCTCCTTGCCTGGCGTGCGGGTTCTCCCTGGCCCCAGGTGGCATGAGGGGACCAACCGGTCCAGCACAGCCCCTGTCCCAGCGCCTGGTGGGGTGGGGAGAGCATCCTCTGATCTCTGGATTTGGAGGGTGCTGCCTGGGGCACTCTGCATGGCAAAGCTGGGCAGGCTTGTTTGGAGCCGGCCAGGCTGGCCGGGATGCTTTCACCCTCCATGGGTTTGGCTCTTTGAGTCTCTGAGCGGGACGAGCCAGGGGCAGGAGCGTGGGAACATGGATGGACTTGGCGTTTCCCCCATGCACACCCGTGCAGTGGCCTCTTTATTTAAGCCACTGGTGCTCTCTGGTCCCTGTGGGTGACTGAGCAGGATGAGATGGAGAGGGTTGAGGAATTTGTGGGAAGCCTGCAGCATAGAGTCATAGAATGGTTTGGGTTGGAAGGGACCTTAAAGGTCATCCAGTTCCAACCCCTTTCCACGGGCAGGGACACTTCCCACTGGATCAGGGTGCTCAAAGCTCCATCCAACCTGGTCTTGAACACCTCCCGGGATGGGGCAGCCACCACTTTTATGAGCAATGAGCAACCTGGATCAGTGCCTCACCACCCTAATTGTGAAGAATTTCTTCTTAATGTCAAATCTAAATCTTCCCCCTTCCAATTTAAAGCCTTTCCCCCTCATACTGTCACTACTTGCCCTTGTAAAAAGTCCGTCCCCGGCTTTCCTGGAGCTCCTTTCAGGTACTGGAAGGCCACTATGAGGTCTTCGCGGAGCCTTCTCAGGCTGAACAACCCCAACTCTCCCAGCCTGTCCTCATAGAAGAGTTGCTCCAGCCCTTTGATCATCTTTGTAGCCTTCTTTGGACCTGTTCCAACAGTTCCATATCCTTCTTATGTTGGGGCACGCGGTCCTTGCTGCCTGCTCTGCTCCCAGTGGGGCTGTCCCACCCTCCACGCTGCCTGGAGGACCCTGCTGTCCTGCAAACAGACTCCCATTCACAGGGCAAACCATGTCCCTGATGACTCCTGGAAGCTGGTTGTCCCAAAAGGTTGAGAGGGCAGGTGGGAAGCGGTACATGGTCTGTGAGTTTACTTTATCCCCCTTGTCCTTGAGTCATGCTTGCAGGTCCCATCCGCTCCTCTTTCCCTGAAGCCCTGCTGGGACTTGGCCGTGCTCCGGGCTCGCTGCCCCGGGACCAGCGCTGCCTGCCAGCCTGCAGAGTCTCTCGGGTTACAGAGCGGCTTTCCCTGGTAGGTAGCTGGGGAGGCGGTGGCGATGAAGCAGCCTTGGCCTGGTTTCCTTTGTGAAAGCCCCAGCAGTGGGAATGTCACAGGATCCGCTTTCCTCTCCGTGAGCAAGAGGAGAAAAGGGCTCTGTGTCCCGCTTCCCCTGGGCAGGATGGGGCCGGCAGCCGGGCTGTGCGAGCAGCAGCATCCTGCAGCGCTGCATCACTTATCGTAGTGAGCTGGGAGCAAAGTGTCGAGGGACAGGGAGGTTTTGTCCACTGTGAAAGGCTTCGTGGACAGGAACACCGAGGCAGGATGGAGTGGCTTGTTTGGAAGCTGTGGTGGTGATGGAGAAGCTGGTTGGGACGGCTGCCGTGGCGCGCCGGTAACGCTCCAACCTCCCGGTGGCCTCTGCTGTGGCTTGCAAAGTATCTCACAAATGCTGAACTTGGCCTCGAAATCTAAATACAAGGGAGGGACAGTCCCCAGATGGCCTAAATCAGCAGCACGGTTGCCTGGCCCAGCTGGGGAGCTCGCCGGGAGTGTTTGTTTTATGTAAAACCAAAGGCTGGAGGAATGCTGGCCTGAAAGGAGACCTTGGAAAAGGAGAAAGTCTGCCGTGCACACGCACCCGCGCTCAGCTGGGCTTGCGAGATCCTGGTGAGGGGAGCAGAGCTCCAGCAAGCTGCTTGTCTGCATTCAATTGGGGAGAGGAGGAGAAGAAGCCTCCAGAGCTCCTGGTTTGAGGGTGGAGAGAAAGTGGTGTGGCTGCTCTCTTTTTCCCCAGCTTCTGGGCATGAACTAGGGGCTCCCCCAGCCAGACCCCCATGTGCTGTTGCATCCCTAGGTCCCTGCTGCAGTCAGTCGCCCTGCCAGGAAGGTCTCATGCCACTGCATCCATGGGGTGGTGGGATCCTGCCCAGGGATGGCTGGAGAGCGCGGCTGCGTGCTGCCAACACCATGCCATGGGGCGTGCCCACCCTAGCCAGCCCCCTAAGAACGCTGTGTGCAGGAGGGCTGGGCACTGGGACTTTGCACACGTGTGGGGTCAGAGTCCGACCTGCCTGCACAGGACCAGCTCGGCCATAGCTTTCCTGAGGCCCAGCTGCTGCAGCAAGGAATGGACGGGCATCGCAGGGCAGGTTTGGGAAGGGATGGGGGGAGAGAGCCCTTCTCCAGCTGTCCTGGAAGCGGTGGGGCAGGTGCTGCAGCTGCAGGGTCCCGCTGTGTGGGGTGCAGGACTGGGTTGTGCTGGGACCGTGCTGCCATCGCTGACCCTGTGGAGCCATTGAGATGCACCCTGGTGCTGGGTGGGCAACAAGAGGGCCATAGTCCCTGCCCTGAGGCTCAGAGATGTCGTCCCGTCTCCATGCATGTCATGGGGCTGCAGTGTCGCCAGTGGTGCCCAAAGGGAGGAAGCGGGCGGCCGAGAGCCCTTCCTTCCTGGCAGCCTCTCCTGGGACCACCTGGGGCTGCCTGGCGCCAGGGGTAGCGTGGGCTACAGTGACCTGGTCACTGTCCTCATCCCCTCCTGTGGAGCCACAGGCTCTGGGCTGCCCCGGGTGGCTGGTGGCACCGAGGTGGCTGCAGGCAGGAGGAAGGTGTCTCTCTGCATCCTGGTCAGTGAGGGCCCTCGTCATGTCTGCCACTAGCTGCCACCCCTGAGCGGTGAGGTGACGGTGGCTGGGGAGGGTGGGCATGGTGAGGTGTAGTGAAGAGCAGCATGGAGGGCTTTGGGGTGCTCAGGGGCAGCAGCAAGACTGTGTCCCCACATCCCCGTCCTGCCAAGCGTGGGCGCAGAGGGGTACCTGCCTGTCCCTGTCTCAGCTCCCCCCAGCACGCGGTGCCTCCCGGGGGCTCTGCGCCCTCCTCACACACTTCCTGCCGTCTGTTTCCAATTCCTCCTGGCGTCTGCTCCTCCCAGCTTTCTTCCAATTAAAAAAAAAAAATCCCAGGCATCTTCTCGGCGTGCGGCTCCGAGAGGCTCGAGCGCTGCCGTGCCACGCTCCGGTGGGCTGGGGCTGTGCAGGGAGGGGACCATGGGTGCCCGTAGCACCCCACATCCCTGTTTGTGCCCATTCATGTAGGGCACAGGGTTGGGGACTGTCCTGCAACGTCCCCATGCCCAGGTCTTTTGCAATCCTTTCTGCTTGTCTGCTCTGTGAATGGGATGTGGGATCTGCTTGTTTAGGAGTTGTGGGGAGTCTTGGGGGTGTTGGGATCATTAATTGATGCCCTGTGTCCAGGCTATTCCTGGCAGAGTGGAGCAGCTGGAGTGCATGGCATCATGTTTTGCAGCTTGGCATGGTGAAGGCTGTGCCCACCCGTGTCCTCAAATCCTACCTGTGTCCCTCTCTCCCATTCTCTAGGAGTGACCTGTTGGTGACGCCAGTGGGAGCCCAGAGCAGCAGCCGTGAGCACCAGCTGGGTCTGTGAGTGAGACGTGCGGCTCCGTCTTGGCCGTCCTGGTGCAGCACAGCCCCTCTCCGCCGCAGCGATGCCGATCCTCAAGCAACTCGTCTCCAACTCTGCCCACTCCAAGCGGCGATCCCGGGCCGACCTGACAGCCGAGATGATCAGCGCGCCGCTGGGGGACTTCCGCCACACCATGCACGTGGGGCGAGCGGGGGACGCCTTTGGGGACACCTCCTTCCTCACCAGCAAGGCTGGGGAGCCAGGGTTGGAGGCAGGTGAGGAGCCGGGTGCCTCCAAACCCAGCCTGCTCTCCCGTCGCTTCCGCAGCAGCAAGCGCTCGCAGTCGGTGACGCGAGGTGACCGGCGGGACATGCTGGGTTCGCTGCGGGACTCGGCTCTCTTTGTGAAGAATGCCGTCTCCCTGCCTCAGCTCAACGAGAAGGAGGTGGACAGGAGCGCAGGGCAGCTGCCCAAGAGCCTCTCCTCCAGCCCGGTCAAGAAGCTGCCTGAGGAGGTGAGCCCTGAAGAGCAGCAGCGCCCGAATGGGGCGGCCGCTGGGCCACTGAGCCCCAGCTTGGACGAGCGTGACTTTGGGGACATCACGGAGCTGCCTGTTGTGGTGGCCAAGAGCGGGGCAGGCATGAAGCACGCCGAGTCCATTATGTCTTTCCACATCGACCTGGGGCCCTCCATGCTCGGGGATGTCCTGAGCATCATGGATAAGGAGCAGTGGGAGCAGGATGAAGACCCTGAAGCAGAGGAGAGCCGTGAGGAGGAGGCGGATGCCACCCTGCCCAGCTCCCCGGAAGCAGCAGCAGCACTGCTGAGCCAGAGCCCATCCCGCAGCGCCAGCAGCCGCTGCCCCAGGGACAGCAGTTCAGTGTCCAGCTGCACCTCGGGGCTGGAGGAGCGCAGCCCTGTGCCCGGGCCACCGACCCACCGGAGCCCCCCAAAACGCCCTGACAAGGAGTTCTCGTTTGCTGATGAAGACGACGATGAGATCCGAGTATAAAAGGCGGGCGGCCGAGCCAAGGGGTCTGGTTCTCATTTGCGGTTGCTTGGACACGGGGCTGAATACCCCGGTGCTGCAACGGGTGGCACCGGGAAAGACTCAACTCCTCCCTCCCTCCCTCTCCCTGTCTGGCAGTGGATGGGTTGTGGCAGGACAGCGCTCTGCTCCCAGCGCCGAGGGCAGCCCTGACGCCTCTCGGCCCTCCGAGAGCTCCAGCACATCCCAGAGGGGAAAACGAACTTGATTTCAATTCTTTCTGTTGGACTTTGGATATTAGCTCTTTTTTTCCCCCCCCAACCCATGTAAAGCAATATAGGATCAAACAAGATGAGGCTTTGAAGTTTTAGCCCCTTTAGTAATATATATTTTTTTCCTGCCGTACTGTTTTTACTGCTCTCTGATTTGTACTTAACTTTCTTTACTCTCACTTTTGGTTTTAACGGAGGGGAGATTTTCCATGAGGAAGGACTTGGCTCTGGAGCTCAGAGGGCGCCCCCAGGACCACGGGGTGGCTCCAGCTCTATGGGTTTCTTGGGGAATTTCTGCAGACCAAGAGCCTCCAACTCTGTGCCGTGATGGGGGCTCGTTCCTCATTCCTCGGATGGATGGATGGATCCATCCCAGATGCTTGACACTCCGAATAGCCCAGGGATGCCTCCTGGCCAGCCCTGGTACTGGCTGCTCCTGGGAATGCCGACGGGAGTGTGGCTCTGTCCCCATGGGAGGAACACCTGGATCTCCCCCTAAGCCAGGATGACCCCTGGCGCCCTGTGTGCCAGGTGGCCACCGTCGCAGGGCTGGTGTGGCTGGGCAATGCCCGTGTTGGCCTGGTGCAGGAGGTTGGGAGAGGAGGGTTTTATACTGTGTATGTACAAATGCAATGAATAAAAGGAAATGGTAGTGACAGCAGTGGTGTGAGTTCCTGGGGGATGAGACACATGGGGACATGCGTGTTTGCACCCAACTTTCTCTGTGCTGCCACTGTCCCCAGACCCTGTCCCGCTGACTGTCCCTCCCCAGCTGGTCTCCTGGCTGGCGCTTGGGCACCTGCAGCGACCGTGCTTTATCTGCCCATCGCACGGGGCTGCCTGCGGCGGGAGGAAGCGGGTGAGATCCCGCTGGCCGGATCTGGCTCCAGGCTGGGACCCTCTGGCCAGGCCGGTTCCTGCCAAGGGACAGCTCTGCCAAGATGCCGCTCTCTCCCCTCAGCCCCGCTCCCTGCCAGCCAGGGGGGAGGGGAAGGTGATGGTGGGGCAGGACTGGCTGTCCCCACTCCCACGGGCTGGGGGCCAGGGCTGGGATTGCCCTGGGTGCTCCCAGCACTGTGGGGCTGCTGTGGTCCCTGCTGACCCCAGCGAAGGTGGATGTAGAGGCCAGTGAGCAGAAGTGCCAGGAGCAGCCTTGGGGCCCTTCTGAGGGCAGATGGAGAGCCTGGTTCTGCTGGGAGCACCAGCCAGGCTCTCCTGACCAGTGCTGGATGAGGAGGAAAGGATTTGGCCCTTCCAACATCTCCTGGTCCTGGGCGATGCCCCTGTCCTCCGGGAGGGATCTCCCCTAGTGAAGCCGGTGGGAGCGGGCGAGCGCTGTGTCACAACGGGGACACAATGGGGTCCTGTGTGCGCGCCAGGGCCAACACAACGCCCCTTGGCGTGGGACATTGGGCTATTGTCCGGCTTGGGGAGAACAACAGCAGCTGCAGCTGGTGGCTCTGAGCCCACCGGGCTGCCTCTGCCCTGGTCATTGCAGCACAGCCTCTGTGCCAGGGTCCCAGGGCCACTGCTCCCTGCCCCTGCGCTGGGCACCTCTCCCTTGTGCCCAGTGTCCTGGTCCCTGCCTCCCGGGAGGTCACCAGGCTGCTGGGGGGACCTGGTTCCTCTTGTCCCTTACTGATGCTCTTCAGCTGGGCAGGGCAGGGCACTGGGGTTAGTTGCACCCTTCCTGGGATCCACTTGCTCCCTGAGGGCTCGCCACCGGTGCCGAGGGGTGGGAAGAGGCCCCAGGGGAATCCAGCACCGGCCACCTGCGACCATCACTTGGCAATTGATATCTTTGTGACGCCTGTCAGCTCCAGCCTCCCGCTCGGCAGCACCGCACTGCCGCGAGCCGACGGGGCAGAAAGTGTGCACTGGCTCGCTGAGCACACGGGGGACATGAGGGACACAGAGTCATGGAACAGTTTGGGTCAGAAGGGACCTCAAAGCCCATCCAGTTCCACCCCCCCTGCCATGGGCAGGGACACCTCCCACTGGCTCAGGGGGCTCCAAGCCCCATCCAACCTGGCCTTGGACACCTCCAGGGATGGGGCAGCCACAGCTTCCCTGGGCAACCTGTGCCAGGGCCTCCCCACCCTCATCGTGAAGAATTTCTTCCTAAGGTCTTATCTAAATCTTCCCCCTTCCAATTTAAAGCTGTTCCCCCTCATCCTATCACCACTTGCCCTGGTAAAGTGTCCATCCAGGGTGTTCTTGTAGGCTGGAAGGCTATCAGGTACTGGAAGGCTGCAATGAGGTCCCCCCTCATGGGGGACATGGCCCCCACTTGATAGGTGAGGGTGGTGGCTCCAGCACACGGTGAGTGACCAAGCACAAGGCCAGCACAACAGCTCCTGGGCTGATGTGGAGTAACACCATCATCGCTGCAACAACAGCGTTGTCCAGCCAGTGGGTGCTGCAGAGGAGGGCAGGATGGCTGGGCTGCACCCACAGCCTCCTCAGGCCCCCTCCATCTGCACAGCACAGGGTGAGCATCTCAGTGTGACACCCAGTGTGCGTGAGATGTGGCTGGCACAACCGCTCGGAGCCAGGTTGGTGCACGGCACGTGGCGCTGGGCTGCTGTCGCAGCACCCGCAGGCAGTGCTCCGGCAGGCAGGCAGCGCTGGTCCAGTGCATTTATAGCTCATGACAGAATGGGAGCAGGTCTCCATCCCCGATGTGTCAGGCCACATTGCTCCGGGCTCGTGCCAGGGATGTGCGTGGCCACGGGAGCCGCGTGATGGAGGAGGGACAGAGCATGAGGGTTAAATGTGGGGGCTGCATGGTCTTCTCTGGGTGAGTTCCTGGCAAACCTTGGAAGCAGTGTGGCACCGTGGTCATGCCTGGCATAGAATCACAGAATGGTTTGGGTTGGAAGGGACCTCAAAGCCCATCCAGTCCCACCCCCTGCCATGGGCAGGGATACCTCCCACTGGATCAGGGGGCTCAAAGCCCCATCCAACCTGGCCTTGAGCACCTCCAGGGATGGGGCTTCTCCACGCAACCTGTGCCAGGGCCTCCCCACCCTCATTATGAAGAATTTCTTCCTAAAGTCTAATCTAAATCTTTCCCTTTCCAATTTAAAGCCATTTCCCCTTGTCCTATCACTATGAGCTCTTGTAAAAAGTCCCTCTCCAGCTTTCTTGGAGCTCCTTTCATGTACTGGAAGGCCACTATGAAGTCTCCCCGGAGACTTCTCTTCTCCAGGCTGAACAACCCCAACTCTCTCAGCCTGTCCTCAGAGCAGAGGGGCTCTGATCATCTTCATCCTTCCTTGGACCCATTCCAACACTTCCATATCCTTCTGTTGGGGATTCCAGAACTGGACATAGGTGTCCAAGCGGGGTCTCACAAGACAGGAGCAGAGTGCATGTGCCACTGCAGCCTGGCATGAGTGCAGTGGGGACCAAAGGGGCTTCTCACCAGGGCATGAGGTGTGACCTAGTTGTTCCCATCAGGAACCCATGGATATGGGTTTGTCCTCCTGGGCACCATGCGTGGAAGAGCAGGGCTGGGGATGGTGCTGCAATGCACCCAGCAGTGCTCAAAGCACTTCGAGTGCAACAAAACCTACACAAGATCCCTCGCTGAGTGTTGTTACAGTCACACATGGCTCTGTTTCAGGCTGAACAGCAGCCCCGGTGCGAGGGGGTTAACCCAGCCCCACAGCCCCCCATGCTCCTGCTGCTCTGCCCCAGAGCTGGGGCTGGAGAAAAAGCAGATGTCGGTGCAGGGAGGCAATTAGGGGGGATGCGATGGGGGCCCGGGCTGAGCTCCCTGCAGCTGGGCTGAGGCACCAGGCAATCACGGCTGCAAATTGAGATCAGATGTGGGCAGCTTTTCTCTTTAAATGGAGGGCTGGGGGTTGCTGCTTGAGTTGGTTTTGCTCTGGTTTGGGGTGGAGGAGGAGGGGTTTGGAGTGCTGCTGGGGTTCCTGGGTGGCTGTGGTGACCTGCAGAACTTGGTGCTCCCTTGGGAGACCTATACTTTTCCTTGAGCAGCCCTTTTGGAGCCAGCCTTCCTCTCTCTGTGTACTCGATCTGGGCTAGAGGAGCCTTTTTGCAGAGCAGAGGTGATGCAGGAGCTGGTGGATGGTGTGGGGAAGATCAGGTTTGACTTGGAGGCTGATGTGGAGCAGCAGCGAGGAGCTCAGCCTCTGCCCTTCCTGGGTATGAACAGTAAGTTGAGGACTGGGTGTCACGGCATCCTTAGTGGGTGACGGGTGCAGGAGGTGTTAGAATTCTTGTTGGTGCTCTTGGTCTTTGTTGTCCCCACCACAATGCCTGGGTACTTCTTGTCCTGCTTCCTGGGACAAGAAAGACAGGCTGGATCTGGGCATTGTCCTCTCAGGGATGCATTTAGCGCAATCTGGGGGGGGGTGCTGCCAGTGGAGAAGACAGAGATGCTCTTGCCCTTGCTGGGGTGGTCCCAGCACTGGAACTGGTGGGTGAAGCTCTCCTTGCCCTGCTTTCCCTCGCAGAGCTGGGGGCAGCCATCTGTGAGTTCTTCCACCGAGGGCTGTGCACCAAGGGTGAGTGCTGGGAAAGGATAGGAATGGGACTGACACCACCATGCAAGTTCCTGGGGACACCAGGGAACCAGGCAGGCCCCTCTGCTCTAAGACCAGGTTGCGTCCATGTCCCCATGGCCAATGGCTTGGCCAGTTTTGCCTAACGCTGCTCAGGCTCCATCATTCTCCCTGGCCCTTTGGATGAATGCTCCTGCTTCTTCTACATCAGGGAGGGCTTGAACACCTCCAGGGTAACCAGACCTTGGTGATGCCTGGGTAACCGAGCCCCCTGCAACCCATGCTCTCAATAGCATGTCCTGAGCTGGAGGATGTTGGGGCAAGTTGTTCCTGCGTGCGGGTAGGGCTGGAGGAGCTGTGCAGGGGCACACCCTGTCTGCTGGGGGGCTGTGGGGCACAGACAGGGTCCCACAGTGGGTGCCCACCACGGCCAGGCATGCGGTGCCCCTTCCGGCATGTCAGCGGGGAGAAGATGGTGGTGTGCAAGCACTGGCTGCGTGGGCTCTGCAAGAAGGGCAACGGGTGTGACTTCCTGCATGAGTACGATGTGACCAAGATGCCCGAGTGCTATTTCTACTCCAAGTTTGGTAGGTGTGGGACCAGGCTGGGGGTGTCAGCGAGCCTCTCCCACCCAGCACCCATGTCTCCTGGCTCTGGCCTCAAGCAAGAGCCTGATGCCACCTCCTGTTTCTGGGAAGAAATGCCACTGGCACCCACCCAGGGCCACCATTCCCCAAGCCAAGCCTGGGTGCTCCTGGAGCACCTCGGTTCTTCCCATCCAGCCCATCCTTAAGCACTTTCCACTGTGTTTGGCTCAGGCAAGCGTTGTCCCACCCATGCCACTTCTTGGTCCAACAGGTGAGTGCAACAACACAGACTGTCCCTTTCTGCACATTGATGCCACGACCAGCACCATGGGCTGTCCCTGGTATGACCATGGCTTCTGCAAGCACGGTGAGGAGCTCCGGGTGGGGTGAGCAGGAGGTGCCCGTGTTCCCTACCCAACAGTGATGGCGTGTTTGGACCCCACTGCTGGCCCATCCTCCTGCCACCTTTTCTGGCAGGTGACTGAGCCAGAGTGCGGTGAACCACAATGGGTTGACTGAGGTTGGGGCAGCAAAGATCCCATGGAGCTGAAGGGGACAGGGCTGCTGGGGAAAAGCTGTGCTCCCAAAATCCCAGTGGAGCAGGAGGCGTCGTATTGTGTTTCTGCAAACAGAACCTCTCCTCTGCGTGGCAGGTCCTCTGTGCAAGTACAAGCACACGCGGAGGGTGATGTGTGCCAACTACCTTGCTGGCTTCTGCCCAGAAGGACCCAAGTGCAAATTTATGCAGTACGTACGGGGCAGGCTGAGGGGAGCTCGGCATGCAGCTGGCTGGGACAGCCCCCTCTCTGAGGCTGCAGAGGTGGCTGTGGCCCTCATGGTGTCTGGGCGAAGGACACAGGTGCTTTGGGTTCTCCTCTGAGCTAAATGGACCCCTTTGCTCTCCTCTTGTGTCCAACCTGAGCTGCTGACTGAGGGGTTTGCAGTGGGTGGGCAGGGGACTGCCCCACCCCCACAGGATGAGCCCCAGCACAGCCCTGGGTGGCTGTGGGAGCCACAGTAGGATCTGGGGGTGCTGCTTGTCATGTCCCCAGGGGTAACAGCCTGTCCTCTGTGTCCCTCTCCAGCCTCAAGGCCAGGCTGATGATGAGCAGCATGGATCCATCCAAGGTGATGCAGGTTTGCCCTTCCCTCTTGAGTTGAAGCCCTTTTGCTCTGTGCCCCTGCCCTACAGCTCTTGTGGGAGCCTGTGGGGTGGCAGCTGCCAACTGCTCCTCCTGCCCTATTTCACCCCAGGAAGCTGGCAGTCCTTGGGGGCTGGCACAGCTGGATCTGGCTGCTGGCAGAGAGAGTGGATGCAAGGATGTGCCACCCATGGAGCCCCCTCAATCAGTTGCCAGTGCTGCCCAGCATCTGCCAGCACAGCCACGGAACACCGATAGTTGCCCCTCAGGCCCACAGAGAAGGCTTGGACGAGGCACCTGCTTCAAGGTGAGTGTGCTGGGGACTGGGAGGCCTGGGAGTAACAGTCTGGTCTTGGAGGCAGGGTAAAGCACCATGGGAAAGGACAGCATGTGCTGTGGGGACTCCCATAGCGCTCTCAAAACAGCTTCCTTGGTGTGAACTAGCGGAAAATGAGATGTCTGACTGCAAGTGATGGTGGGGAGAGGGGACTCAGTGATAATGGCATGCAATGGAAAAGCCCTGGAGAGCAGCAAGCCCCTTGTGTCCCTCTGGGTCACGGGTTTGTTGCAAGAGGAGGTGCTGGGCTGCTGCTGGTAGGTGAGAGCACTGCCATTAATATGGCTCTGTTAGCCCATTTGTTGGGGAATGATGGGACAAGGACCATGTGGTAATGCAGCATAGAGTTAGGCCAGCACAACACTGATGCCTGCCTCTCCCTGTCCCCCCCAGTGCGGACAGAAAGGTCACCGTGCCAGTAAGTGCAGGAAGACTCAGCTGGAAATCCTGCTGGGGAAGTGACTCAAGTTACTCCCACACGGACTGTGGAAGAAGGACACCATAAAACATGATGGAGCCAGTGAGACGGCTTCTGGAGCAGTAGCTGGACTAGAAAAGCCTGTTGGTTTTGCACAGCACCGGCTCTCACATTCTTTGCGCACTCAGAACAGAAATCACAGCTGCCCCTACTGCAACTTAAAATTGGATTCTTCACAGCTGCCTCCATTCCCACCTGCGTATGGACTGAGGCAGTGGGAACAGGTACCGTGCAACCACTGACCCACAGGTTTGAAGGGATATGGGACCAGTCTGTTCTGAGATATTGGGTGGGGCTGGCAAGGGAGTCAAGATGCACCTGTGTCTGAGAACACACAGTAACAAGCAGGAAAGGAAAATTCACAAAGCTTTTTATTGCTGGCGAGAGGGAGTTTTTGGTGAAACACCTCTGACAGCACCACCGCACTGCTCTCTAAATAAAGAGCTCATATTTTCTTTCTTGGCCTTTTTCTCTCTTCATGCCTGTAACATGACCGACCCTTTTCCAGACATGTCTGGGGATGGCAGGCTACAACTAGCACTCCTAACTGTCCTCATTTGTCTGATGCAGACATGGGTTTGCCCTTTGGGCATAACAGCTAATCCAATGGGTTTTCTTCCCACAGAAATAGGGCGCTGTGGTCTGAGTTAATGCCTTCACAAAGGTCCTTCCCTCAGAGCCTGGGCACTCCCATCAGTGCTAGGCTGATGGTGAAGCAGGGGCCATGGACCCTGCAGGGACCATCCTTCTCAGAATCACAGAATTGTTCAGGTTGGAAAAGGCTTTTGAGTCCAACTGTAAACTCAGCATTGCTAACTCCACCCCTAAACCAGGTCCCTGAGCAACACAACTACACATCTTTTAAACCTCTGGAGATGAGGACTCCACTGCTTCCCTAGGCAGCTTGTGCCAATACCTGACAGCCCTTTTGGTGAAGGAATATTTCCTAATATCCAGCTTAAACCATCCTCAGTGCAACTCAAGGCCATTTCATCTCAATCCTATCACTGTTACTTTGGAGAAGAGACCAGCACCTGCCTTGCTACACCCTCCTTTCAGTGAGCTGCAGAGAGCAAAGAGGTGTCCCCTCAACGCCTTCCAGACTGAACAGCCCCAGTTCTCCTGCCAGTCAGAAAAAACACCATTGTACATAAAAGATGGGCTGTGCTGGGCACAAAGCTGCTAAGTTACAGGAAATGTTTTTTTCTGGCCCAGCCTCACACAATCCCTGACAAAACTTACTGCCAAACACCAACTACAATATCTGTGTCAATCTATATTTGCAACCCAGGTCAAGGAGTTGTCCTGTGTCTGGTGTCCCAAAGTGAGAGATTTGGCTTTAAGCAGACTACAGCAGCTCTACAGTGAATAGAGCCCCAAGGGGCAGCTCTAACAGTTTCTTCCTTCAGTACCAAACAGTCTGAGCCACAGAGCAGCAATTGCAGGCTGTTGGTGTTGCTCCTCTGTCTCCAGAAGGGTAACTGAAAAGCAGTTAAAGAACTTGTCTCTGAGTTATAAACGCACCGCTGCTGATCTGAATCCCTGTTCGGACACTAGTGCAGAGTACTCCCAGTCACGTATTTGTGATTGTTCCTCAGGTGCCGCTCCAGCTCTTTCAGTGGTATTTACGCCAGCGATGACACTCTAGAAAGGGGAAACCAGGACCGCGTTCAGAGTGCTCTGCTCGGGGACTACGTGAGTGTGCTTTGCCCAGCAGTGAGGAGCAGGAGATTGACTGCAGCCTCTTGTTTGTGCACTGTAGAGCTGTGTGTGAGAGCGAGTCCTGCTGGGGAAACCCTAGGAGTGATTCCTTGCCAGCTAGGAGTGAATTCAGGGAATGGGAGTTTAGTTTTGGAACATCTCCCCCTGTGCAGGGTTTAAATGTTCCTGGTGCTCTCCAGGGAGAAGCTGTGAATCAGCAAGTGTCACCAGCAACTTTAAATTCCTCTGCCTACTGAAGCTAGGTCAGAATGCTGAGCTCTGATATTAGTCTTAACTGTGAAGTATTTAAGCTATTCCAGAGCTCAAATTAACAGAAGTGGCAAACAGACTTTCCACCTGCTACAAAAGGTGTAATTGCCTGAAGTAAGAGAGACAGCAAGAAAGAAATCTTACTGATGTGCTGGTAGTTCCAGCCATAACTGAGAAGGCAGTATCCAGCCAGCAGCATGGAGATCCCTGCTGGTCCACCCCTCCTCACGTTGATGTATTTGTCATGATAGCTGCTCCAGGCTGTTGAAACAGAAATGCAAGGGTCAAATACAGGTAGGTCTTACAGAGTTCATTGGTTTCCGCGCAACTTTTCAAAGCCAAATGGTTGGGTCTATTTATTGGCTTCTATAAAGATGCAGAATGGCTGCTTCAACCACGCTGCAGGGAGTAAATCAGGTAAGCAGGACAATTCTGCCCCAAGAGCTGGGAATTTAGCCTCACCTTTCTGCACTCCTTCAAGCAGCCCCTGGGGAGAAACGTCACGGGTGGCCAGCCATGCGGGGAGCTCCCCCAGCCTCACATCCATCAGACGCCTTTCCGAGAGGGGACCTGGATGATGAGAAGCCAAAGCGGGCAAAGGTAGGAAGGTGAGGGCAATATGTGTGGTGCTTGCATGAGCATAGAGCTGGTGTCCAGCATTGCTGCAAGTGACATGGGCTTGGGATTGACCACGGGGAAAGGAAGAGTGGATTGTCTCTCCCATAAAGTGAGTTGGCTCCACCAGCCCAAACATGCAAGAACCTGTCTTAAACCTAAACAGAAATGTAAACATTTGGGTTTGCAGTCTGGAGTGTTGGACAGTTAACCTGCATGGATTCTTCTGGGACCACTTTCTGGACAAGCCCACGGAGCTTAGCATTCTCTATCCCTCCTCTCCCGTTTGCATCAGACAGTTTAGCCTGACAGTGCAGTAAATTTCAGCAGCACAGACCTTTGTTTCTCACGTTACCTTGCTGTCCCTCTGAGAAATTCCACTTCGGTGTTTTCGTTATGATCCTCATGTCTTCTTGGAGAGGCTTCCCTGGAAAAATACTCAGCCTATCATAATTAGGATACAAGTCTGGAAACCACTCCAAGCCCACAGCCCCTGCCGTTGTGCTCCTGCCAGAGGCCTGGGATAGACAGATGGGTTGGCTTTTGGAAGTGTGGAGCGAGAACTGGTCCAGTGCCAGCTTCATGTCCCTCCTCGCATCCAGGATGGACTCGGAAACTGCCGCCATCTGCTTCGTGCTATCTTGAAGCTTTTGTATGCTGGTTAGGTAATGTTTGGACGTCCCTTCTTTGTGACCTCTGAAACCCTCTACTGCTGACAGATGGAGGCTCTTGGTATGCAAAGCAGAAAGAGGGGCTTTATATTCCGCACCAACTTCTAGGTACATCTGCTTCTCTTCTGTCATGGTTTTGTCTATTCCCTCCTGCTGAGCGAGGTCACTGGGGCTACTTCTGCAGTCAGCTTCAGGAGGATCTCCAAGCATGTGTATTTTTCTTGTCTTTGAACTACTCCCTTTTTCTCCCTTTGAGCTTGCAGACGTGTGCTCTGCAGCTCCAGGGCCTCGTGACTCTGTGCTTGCCATTTCTGGACTTGTTATTTTCTCCTGGTGGCCAGGCTGGGCTGCAGCATGGCCAGCGGCATCGGCTTGCTCTGACCCTTCTCCAGGCCTCCGGTCTGCTTTGAGGCTTCCTGCTGACCCTGCCCTGCTCTGGGAACCACTCTGCTCCCTGACCACCCTGGCACGGTGATTCTCAATCACTATTCTCACACCATTACTCAGCTTTTGGGGTATATCTGTAACCTCCTCGGGGAGCAAATCAAGGGACCTGGCTACGTCTTCCAGCACAGCCTCCACGTTCTGCTTTACGTGAGGTTCCTCGGGCTGGTGGGGAAGCCTGGAGCTGGACCCTCTGCTCTGCTCCCCCGTGGCTGCCTCCCCCTGCTGCGGGGCTGTGCCGAGCAGCCCCTGCTCCACGCTGGGGCTGGGAGGCTGCTTGCTGTGCTTACCGGCCCGCGCCTTGGTGTTTGCCCCCGGCTTGGCGGTGGGGCCAGTTCTGACAGAGCCAGGGCTGCTCCTGGGACCAGGGCCGGCTCCAATCGAGCCAGGGCCGCTCCCACGGCCAAGGCCGGCTTTTCCTGAGCCAGGGCCGCTCCCCGGCGCGGTGGTCCCGGCTCCAATCGAGCCAGGGCCGCTCCCGGCCGCTGGGGACCCAGCTCTGACCGAGCCAGAACGGGGCCCGGGTCCACCCGAGCCAGGGCCGCTCCTGAGCGCAGAGGTCCCGGCGATGGGGCCTGGGCCTGGGCCTGGCCCTGCTCCGACTGACCCAGAGCGGCTCCCGGGCGCGGCAAGGCTGGGGGCACTGCCGGGCTCGGGGCTCGGCGCAGCTTTGCAGTGCGGGAGGTGGGCGCGGAGCCGCTTGAAAGGCCTCTGGCAATGCGGACAGAGCTCCTGGCCTGGAGGAGCGCCCGCCATGCCCTCCCCACTCACCCTCCTGACCCCTCTGCGCGAACGGCGCATGCGCAGCCCCCACCCCCGCGCATGCGTATCCCCACCCACCGGCTCGTTTCTCCCGCCCTAGGCCGCTGCTGAGGCCTCAGCCGCATGCACTGCGCATGCGGAGAGCCCCTCCCTGCTCCCGCCCACTCCCTGCACCGCTGTTTAGGCCCAGGAAACGCGCACTACGTATGCGCAGCCTCTCTCCGCGCATGCGTAGCCCCGCCCTGCTCACGCGTAGTCCCACCCCGCGCACATGTAACCTCTCCCACTGGGCTGCTCCCCTTCTCTATGCGGCCGCGGAGACCCCGACCGCACGCACTGCGCATGCGTAGCTCCCGCCAGCACACGTAGTCCCGCCCTCACCCTCTCCACCGACCGCCGCTGCTGTTGAGGCCCGCGCAGCCCACACTGCGCATGCGTAGTCCTGCGCGGCCCCGGCCCGGCGCACGTTATGACGTCATAAGGCGTGGCCGGCGCGCGGCGGGGGCGCCGGAAGCGGTTGTGGGAGCCGAGGTGGTTGGGATAGTTCGCCTCAGTGGCGGCTCCGTGGTAGAACAGGCCGGGCCGGGCCGCGCCGCGCCGCGCCGCGCCGCGCCGCGCCGCGCCGCTGCTGCCGCCGCTGCCGCCTCTCGCCTCGTCCAACCCGGCCCCAGAACACCATGAGCTGCCGGCAGCCGCTGCCGAGCGAGCGGGGAGCGAGGCAGAGGTGGGGAATGAGGCGGGGAGGGGGGCGAGGCCTGAGGGGAGGCGGTGGCCGAGAGGAGGGCAGGCAGTGGCCGGTGGAGGAGGTTTGGGGGTAGGGAGTAGGGGGAATCGGAAGAAAAGGCTTCTGGGGAGGGGGGGAACCGGAGGGGGAGGGTTGGGAAACGGAGGGGGAGGGTTGGGGGGGGGGGGGGGTGGGGAGGAGAGGAGAGGAGGAAACCGAAGAGGCAGGGTTGGGGGAGGCGGAGGAAACGGGGGGGGAAGGTTTTGGGAGGTGGGAGGGACGCACACTGGAGGGGGAGGTTTCAGGAGTGGGAGGAGGTGGTTTGATCAAGGTGATTAGGGGTGAGGGGAGCTGGAGGAGTGGTTCCCGGTCTCTGGAGGGGTTAAGAGGGCTGGGAGGGTGGTGTTGGTGGTGAATGGTGTTGCCGGGGGGTCGGCGTGTTTGGGAGGTCGAATGGGTGTGGAACACTGAGGGCATAAAGGGTCTGGGGTCTTGTGGTGTGCAAGGGCGTGGGGGGCATTGCTGGGCTTGGCGAGGAGGGGAGCAGGAAAGTCCTGCCCAGATGGAGGAGCTGGGGTGGGGGAGAAACAGGAGGAATAGGGTGGTGTGTGGGAACTGTGAGTGCCAAGAATTATCAGAAGCAGGACAGGCTGTGGGATTGGAGGGGCAGAGATAGGTTGCAGGCATTGGCAAAAGGAAGGAGCCAGATGTGATGTGAATGTGAAACAAGGGGGAGGCAGTGGCTTTTCTCAGGAGGGTGGGCCTGGGGGAGGGAGAACCTGATGGGCTGCGGGCATGCAGGAGGTGGGAGAGTGAGCAGGCAGCTCCAGGGCTGTCAGTGTGGGCAGCTGAGTCTGCTGCTGCAGCCTGTCTGCGAGAGAAGATTCAGCTATAAATACCTCACTTGAGTCTGTTTTGACTCATTTGACTATATTAATTTTTAGCTACCAAAACAGCTCTGTCCTAGATTTTGGGTAGTGCCCAGCATGCCAAGGTCTTGGTTGATAATGTGGTGTTTGTAGGGTGGGAAAACTAGCTTGATTTTACTATTAAAATTCTGCAGACAGTGAGAGATGTTGGTTCACAGGAATTCTAGGTTGCCACTGTTGTTGTTAAGCAGTGTTGATGTTGTAAGAGGATAGCAAATACACCAGAACCAGGGAAGGATTTGTCTTCCATGAGGTGTTTTGTGACAAAACCTTCTTTCCCCGTGGGAAATAATGTTGCTCAGGAGTGGGACTTGACTTCAAGTGGGACCTCCTGTGAGAGGCTCTAGAAAGTTGTCATAGGTGCTAACTGCAGGGTTGTGTATGCAAGGTGAAAGGAATTGGGTATTTATCAGAAGTGTGGTCACTGTCGCCCTTCCCGCGTGCTTTTCTCAGCCTGTCAGATGTCATCCAAAGTCCCGGGTTTATTTTCAGATGTGCCTGAGTACTGAGAGCAGTGGCAAGGCTGAGAATTGTCAAATTTAGAAGAGTGCTCAGTGCTGGGTTTAGCGGCAGGTGTGAGTCCACGTCCCTTACACTGACATGGAAACCACCTGGCTGCTCTGTGAGGAACGTGATTGTTCTCTCTGTTCTGTAGAGAACAACTGAAAAAAGAATGTGAAAGTCTGCGGCACATCAGAGATTTAGATACAACCTTCATAAATCTATCAGATTTTCCTGCTTTTTTATAGAGTTGCCCTTAAGGAACAAACCAGAAGGTTTATCAGGAGACTGCTACTATTTTTCTTTCCTCCTTTCTCCCTGTACTTTCCTCAGGAAGAGGAGACGGAATGGCAATGAAGATGACAGTCATGTTCCCCAGACAAAACGTAATACCAGGAATACTGTCCTTCAGGACACTTGGGACACTGAGGTGAGCGCCTTCTTGGGCAAATTCCATTTCTTTAATACTGAATTTAAATAACAGCTGGAATATTCTGTGAAGGATTTTTTGTGGGGAGTAGTTAATGAAAAGACATTTGCTTTGTGTGTGGGATCAGACTGAAATCTGTAAAACTTGGTTTGGAAATCAGCATGTTCTCCAGTAAATCTTGTTATCTTCACCCTGAATATTTCTGCTAAAGTATTTCAGGCACTGGTAGGTAGTGCCCACGTGGAGACAGGAGAAAAGCATTTGCAGCCACTCTTAGCATTGCTGTCTGGAATGAGGTGTAAGCAGCCAGAGCTGAGGAGATGACCCAGGGATTACAAGTGCGCATGGTCAGTCCTGGCCACCTGCTCTTCCAGCTGTGCGTTTGCTTACAGCAACGTGATTATTTGTGGTAAAAGGCAAAATGCATTCCAGCTTGTGCAGTACATGGAGTGCTAGTAGTGAGCAGGAGTGCTTATCTGATGTTTAAAAAATGCTCTGGTGGAGCTTGGTGGCATCAGCAAGACTCGCTTGCTCCCAGCTGAGATAACTTGAACTCAGACTGCTGGGTTTCTGCTCATATTTGTTGTGGTCTTTTGCTGGAGGTGGAATAACTGTCTTATTCCCTCATCACTCACATAATGGGTGTTCCAGGATGGGGCAATTTGCTAACTATGACATTGCTGTTTTTAAAAAATGCTGATTTCCAAGCTGCTGCCAATTTTTTTGACTTGCTGCCTGTATTAATCACCTGAAAATTCACTTTGTGCATTTCGAATCAACTGTGTACTTCTCTAGCAAATTGTTCATGGAAAAGAGCATGTGGAGCAGAGGCTCCCTCCTGGTTGGTGTCCCTGGAATTTAGTGCAATGGATTTCTTTGATGGTTTTTGAAACATTCTTATTGTTTTTGTCCAGCCCTCTCTCTCTGAAGGCTGGCTCTAATGTGTAATTACAAACTATGGCACTTATATGGAATTATTAACTATACATTGCTTGCAGAAAACATGTACTATGTAACTTGGAGGAACATAATCTTTTATCATTCAGTAATGACTTCAAATGTATTATTACATTTAAAATGGTACAAAATTGTGTCCCACTGGCCCTTTTGTGAGGGAGACTTTATTTAACCAGTTCACCTTTACACATAACTGTGATGTTGTATGGGAAATGCTCTAATACATGAGATGTTCACCACTGTGATGAGAAATGTTCCCGGTTCCTGTATTGTTGTTTTGCTAGAAGTCAGACTTGCTGGGACAAAATGGTTTTTGCTTCTCGGGTATAACGGGTAGAACCATAAATAGTTGTTTGCCGTCTTGACACTGAATCACTTGTTCAACAGGTTAAACACCTTTTCGTGTGTAGAGTAGTTAATGGCTAAACGAGCTTTGTGGCGGGAGGAGGAAGAATTTAGTGTGGAACAAGGGACTGAAGTAGGAGTAATGAAATTAAGAATATCAGAAAAAGCCTTCATGGTGAGTGGCAGAAGCACCCTTTGCTTGTCTTGCAAACACTTGGCGTTTGACTGGGCAAAGCCACTAAAATGCAAAAATGGAAATAGCCTTGTGGTAGCCACGCAGAGCGAGTGCCCTTCACTCTGTCCTTAACGGAGGTTCTGTTTGGGATGCCTGCGAGTAAAGAGCATGGTCATGAGCTGCTTGCCCGCCACCAGCGCTGTCGGCACAGGGTTCCCTTGCTGAGGCTGGCGTTGAGGCTCTGCTTCATGTATGCACTTGTGTTGTCAATGTCTGTGTTTAACACATTAAACCCTGAAGGGCAGGCAAGGAGTTTCTTGCTGTTGATGTTAAGTGGAGGAACGCGCCTGCTGGACTTGGTTTTACAAAAATCTTAGAATAATGGAATGGCTTGTGTTGGAAGTGACATCAAAGCCCATCCAGTTCCACTCCCCTGCCATGGGCAGGGACACCTCCCACTGGATCAGGGGGCTCCAAGCCCCATCCAACCTGGCCTTGAACACCTCCAGGGATGGGGCATTCACAATTGTTCTGGGCAGCCTGGGTCAGGGCCTCCCTGCCCTCACAGCGAAACGTTTCTTCCTAAGATCTCCTCTCAACCTGCCCTCTTTCAGCTTAAAATGGTTCCCCCTCATCCTGTCCCTGTACTCCCTGATAAAAACCCCCTCCCCAGCCCACATTCGATGTTCCCTTTCTCAAGGGAGCAAAACAATTCACAATGTTGTCTACTGATGAATAGAGGGGGTTTTTTGGCTTGTTTTCTTGTGGTGATGGATCACTGAACTGAGCGTGCCCAGAAATCTAAGCCAGGAGATTAAATCAGTATTATTTGATGGTTTCTTTTAGGACTTCCTGTGCCAAATAGAGACATTCTCATGCTTATGGTGCACAAGTGCTTCTGATTGATGTCACTTTGAGATCCTTGGCCATTTGTAATACTTTTATTTGGTTTCCTGATACTTTCCCATTTGCAAAGACAGCTCTTGTGATTAAAAATCCTCACTACTTTTAGGATCTTGGACCAGGGGAAAAAGTGAGTCTGAGAGCCATTTGTAGCTTCAAAGAGTATGTGAGGGGAGAATTGCTTTTCATCTGAGGGCAAACGCACACCTGCTTTTTGTGAAACATGAGCTACAGTGGGGATTCCTTTTGCCTTCCTTCAGTTGAAAGTTAACTGCTTTCTTTTACAGAGTGTGGTTTACTTGAGACCACAACCTCAGCATGGAAAATCAGGTAGCGTTGTGGCTAAAACTGCGCTTGGCTTTTGCCAGGACCTCTTTCCATTATTTTTGACTTACTCCTTATAGCTGACTGCAATATGTGTAAGGTGAAGAGAGATTTCTTTCTTAGTAGCAGTTCAAACATAGGCTGCTCTGTGATGTTATCCTTCAGTCCCACACTTTGCATCTTGCTGCTCTCATGAGTGAGATTTGATGCCAAAGGATATTTGCTCCCACTGGATTGTCCTTTCATCCAGGGTAGGTGGCATCCTTGACTCTGGCTTTTACAGGAGGGAAGCTGAGATTCTCTTCAGTCTCTATGAGCACAGCTTCTTGGCAAATTGCTGTAACGATGCACAATTCCTGCTCCTCCTGGAACAAACCTCTCCCACGCTCCCAGGTGACAGCAAACTTCTGCTTCGCAGCTCAGTCCAGGCACATGATGAGAATGCTGGACTAGAGCTACAGTGAATGTTAAACTAGCAAAGCAGAGCATTTGCCACCACAATTTTCTTCCCTTTGAGCTTGTCCTCTGTTTATGGAGAATTTGGCTGTGGTGTTTTCCCTGGTACTCACTTCTAAACTCAGCGGAAGCCCTTCCTACTCTCCTGTCATTGCTGTCTGTCTGTCAAGTCAGAGTCATGGTGGATCCTCTGAGAGGCTCAGGGGAATTCAGAGGATCTGCAGTTGTGCTCTGCAACCTGGGGGATCACAAATGAAAAGCCCTTTGCTCTGATTTTCCCTGGGAAGGAAGGGAGTCTGCAGTGTTCTGGCTAACTCTTTTCCTTCCTGAATAACTTCTGTAAAACCTGGTTTCTTGTGGTTCCTCTTTGTTCTGATGACGGGATTCCCTGAAGCTCAGCAATCCCACCCTTTTATCAAAGGTTGCTGACGCACAGCAGCAGTTGCTTCTCTCCAGTCAGAGTTGAGGCATTGCTGCTATGCCACTCTATGGTGTTAGACTATTGAGGAAGGTCTTACATTCTAATTAAACCAGATTAAGCCTCTCTTAAACTCATCCTGAAAGATTTTTGAGAGCAGCAGGTCCAAGCAGCTGTTCCTGTCATGAGTGGTTGAGATGTTACATCACAGATCAGCACATTAATACATTTAACAGCACGTTTGTTTGGGAAGTATTTGAAATGTCTGTAACCACTCAGGGTGATGCTAAGAGGGGCTGATGAGTCCGGTAAACTTGAAGGTGCCCTTTTGATAATACTTAAAGTACTCATAAGCTATCACTGGGCTGCTTTCCTTTGCCCTTTCACTGAAGACATTGTTTCATTGTGTAGATGCCTGTCGTTGCTGACATGATGACTTTAAGGATTCTTTTTTTGTCTAATTGTAGTCCAAATGCGTAACAGAATGTGCACCACAGCCTGGGGAAATGGTAGGTCCTTGATGTGATTTGGGCAATAAACGGGCTTCACGCGCTAGTGAATTTTTGCATTAGAGAAATGGAAATAAAGAGGGCCTGACGAAACCAGATCTGTCAACAGCCTTAGATGTAGGAAGCACGTCCCAGGACACAATCTCAGCTTTAAAAAAAAAAATGAGATATGCGTAAAATAATAATTACTAACCACTCTAAAAAGTTTGTTAAGATGTGAAACTTTAGCAGTAATGTAATACCAGGTTCTCATTTCAATTTTCACCTTGATTTTCAGAAGATGGCTGTAATGAAAAACAGTAAGGAACACAGACTAAAAGGAAGCAAAGTGTCCTGTGCGGTGGGTTTCTCTCCAAGGCTGCTGTGACTTGTTCAGCCTAACAGAATTGCATTTCAATATTTGTGCTGTTATGCGAAAGGAGATGGTCCAGCAAGCACCACTGCGCGGCTCCTCTCTGTCCTGGCGTTCTCTCCCTCTCTAGCAGTAGCAGCATTAGGAAGAGGAGCTGCCTGCTGATGTAATTGCATCTGCTGCTTCCTCAAGAACAACTCCACGTGTGTTTTGTTCTCTCCTTGCTAGCTGAACCTAACACGCCTGCGTGGGTACAAGCCTCAGTGCCCTCTCTCGCTTGCTGTACTACAACAGAACTGAAGCATTTTTGGTGCTTAGCAAAACAAGGACAATTACACGATTGAATTGTCACGATTGATTGGGGAATCAGTACTATGGTGTTTCCAGTCGGCACTGAGATGTAGTCCACCTCAGATGGTCACACAGTGCCTTGCTGGGCCTCTCTCACTGCTCATTGACTTCATGTCGGGTGCAGTTTGCACCGCTCTGTGGATTCACTCCACAGTGAGGTCTTCTGGATGGTGGTGCTGACTGATAAATTGCTGTGAACTTGTTAAATTTTATCTTCCTCTGCTGTGGCCACCAAGCTTTGACTTCCATGGTTTTAGTTTAATACTTACTTACGAAAATGTGTGGGTTTTTTTTAGCTGTTGTCACTTACAGTGGCTGCTTTTGTGAATTTACTTCTTAGGGGATGGCACAGCAGCCGTTCTCTGGTTCTTAAGCACCTGAATATTTGCAGTGTTGTCCTGAACAGCATATCACACCATAATATTTCAGCTGGAACTAATGGAACCTTTCATTAGCAGCCCTTAACATGGTGTAAACCAACAGTTTTATGTCTTTGAAACACTGACGATGATGGCTAATGCTCTTCCAGCCATTACCATGAAATGGGTTTATCCTGAATGTTGGCAAACAAGCCCTGGCCTCTATGTGAGCTAAATCAAGCGTTCTCTTTTCTGCACGTAGAAGTCGATGCCTCTCGCTCTTTCACTGACAGGTAAATTGTTATGGAAAACTGCTGGCAAACACTGCCATCCTGGCACTTTGCTGGGAGAAGAGTAGTTTTATGTATGTCAAGGTGTTCAAAGACTTAAAACGGGTATCGTGTTGCATTTCTTTTTAACAGGCTGTTGCTCTGGATGCTTCAGATCTCACTTTAGAAAGGTTGACTTGCAGGAAAATGCTTTGCATGGTGCTTACCTAAAACGTCTGCTAGCACAGAATCGATAAACTTTTCCTCACACCCTGCCTGTCTTGACTGACACGTGCAGTTCTTTATTTTCCAATTCTCGGATGAATCCAGCAAACTTCACTAGTGCTAATGTGGGTTATGGGGGCAGAGCTGGTGGGCCTAAAGACAAGATTGAAATGCAATGTACTGGAGGTTAGTGATCCTCCGGGAGAAAGCTCGCTCATCCCTTCAGCTGTGACGCTTGTCCTGTGTTGGCAATCGCAGAAGCTATGAATGCCAAGAAAGCACTTGGTGGATTTACATCAGTCCATCAAGCTGAATGTGAGCCTGAAAATCTGGAAGGGAGGGACTTACTGTAAAGAATGTTTGCTTACCTGTGGTGTTTCATTACAGACAGGAGAGGAGGTGATGTGATTTTGCTGTTAACCTTCTCTTTGTCTCAGTCCTCCAGCAGTGATAGCGGAAGCAGCAGCAGCAGCTGTAGTAGCAGTAGCATCAACAGCCCTGACAGAGCGTGCGGTGCCGAAATCAGCCTAAACCCAGCCATTGCAGGATCCAGTCCTGTCTCCTCTCAGTCCTTCCATGAGCAGTCTGCACTAAGCCAAGGCCCTTACTTCCACATCAACCAGATCCTGAAGGAGGCACACTTTCACAGCTTACAGAGCCGGGGACGCCTTCCAACATGATGAACCAGCAGCTCCCTGCCTTCTGTGAAGGGACAGCACTGTGTTGATTTGATATTTCAACTTAAAAGTTTGTTAAAAAGGAATTGCACAAAACGCCTGTTGCCTTTTCAGTCTATATTTGAAATAACAGGTTAACAGGAAATTGTTTACTTGTGGTTTGCTGCACTATTGCAATGCAAAAGGGGCTTGGAAGCAATTTTTATAGGATTCTCTTTGGCGTGGTTATAAAGTGCGTGTCAGGAGGAGACAGAGGAACCCACAGCTGTTATAGGATTGCAAAATGTCCAACTTCAATCGACTGCCTAATCTGTTAGCAATTTGTTGCTTTATGTAAAGTCCTCTCAAACGTTCATCTTCAGTTTTATAAGTATTTTTTAATTTCAATAAACTAGTTAAAAATTTATTTGGCAGCATAATTTCTTTAAGCATTTAGAGTTAAAATATTGACAGTAAGAATAGGTGCTGTCACTGAATTGCTCAGGACTGGTCCAGATGCCCGCTTTCCATCCAGCTTGGTGCATCATGAGTCCTGTATCACTGTTTGATGCTGCTGCAGCACTGAAAATAAAAAATGGGAAACCAGCAGGGAAGCTGAGGCAGCTGCAGTCGGAATGGCAGGAGCCTGCTGTGCTCACACAGAGAGCGGGTTCACGGTGCCTGTCAAAGAAAGAGTAGAGTAGCCAGGGGAGCAGCGTGTGCAGGAGAGGAGTCTTAGGTTGCTCCAGTATCCATCTCTAGCTGTGAAATGTTCTGTTTTCTGTTACAGTGTGTAGGTTGGGTTGATTTTTGTTTTTCTTTAATTAGACTTCAAAAATTCCTAAGGAACAGGAGGTGATGGAGTAGCTACACCTCTGTTCCAGCAGCCAGAGGGTCAGGACAGGCCTGAGGTGTGCCTGGTTGAAGTGGCACATTGTGACCTGGCTCAGGATGGAAAAGTACTGCTCTTTGGACAGTACTGGCAAAGGCATCACTGATTCCTGCCTGGGGAAGAGACCAATACACAGACAAACGCTCTATGTTTTATTGCATCATTTGGTCATGCCAGAAAGCCATCCCAGCTTGAATAGTGAAGGTGCAGCTGTGTCTTCCTCCTCAGTTACGAGCTGCCTGAACAGCGAGCCAGGGCGCGATGCCTCATCTTCTGCTCTTGTGAGTGCCGGAGGCGGAACCTGTTAGTTTTTAAGAACAGAAGCATCAGTACCTCTTTCTTACTCAATTCCCTCATCTGCGGTAGCTGCAAGGAGGCGTGGGCTACAGTGGAACAGCTCTCCCCAAGCAACTTGACCCACAGCCTAAGCAAGTGTCACTCCTGGAGGCTGGGACAGACAGAGGCAATTCTGAGCAGCACAGTGCCTTGCTGCTGTCACCAACAGGTAACACTTCAGATGTCACTCAGTGCTCAAAAAAAAAAAACCCCAAACGATTCTGAAGTGCAGGGAAGGGGCTGTTGCTCTTGGAGCAAGGGGATAGCAGCATGGCAGCAGTATGGCTGTTGCTCCTGCAGAGAGCTGTTCTAGAGTAACTATGGACTTCAACCCCCACAAAACTGTTCTAGCATAAAAGAAGGAGCAGGGATTTGGAGAAGTGTGGCTAGTGCAGAACAGCAGGCAAAGGGAGTGGCAGGAGCAAGGCAAACATCACTGCACACCTACACTCTGCTACAGCTGAGATGTGAGAGGCAAAGAATACCTTTGTTGTGAAGCACTTGGCTTTTAGACAACCCTTACACTGTCTGGTCCTTAATGCTTCTGACTAACAGAAAACAAGAGCCGCAGAGTAAACAACAGCATCTCAAGTGATGCTCTGTTCTGATAAAACCAGATCTTTACTTTTCCATCCCAGTTGAAAAGACATCATGCAGATGGATTATTTGGTCTATAATAGCCAAAGGAAATGGATTACTAATTACTGCTTCCTGTGGCAGTGAGGTATTCCTTGGCTCTCTCAATCCTCAGCATGGAGAATTCTAAGCAGATGTTTTAAACGTAGTGGCTGTCTATTGATAAAACTCAGGAATAGGACAACATGGAGCCTTTGCAAGAGAAGCAAGCCACTCTGTTTCACACAGGCTTAAATACCCCAGCCAGGCTTCGTCAGGAGTTAAAGGTCAGCATCCCACTGGAAAGGAGTTCACATAATTAGCTCGCATCCTTCAGCGTTCTTTGCAGCCAGCTTTAAATGAATTGTCTTTTATGCATTGATCTCAAAACAGCTCATCCTTGTAAAGCTTCACTGCATTCTCACAGTGGTTATTGCCTGTTTTACTACAGAGCAGCAGGCCCCAAAATACAGGGGCCATCAGGGGTTTTTTTGAGGGTGAAGGGAAAATCCAAACCACCTCACGCTGTGTTGCCGTAATGGTTCTCTCATTTTACTGAAAATAAAAATCAGGTTAAATATTAACTTGCTTGGCTACTTTCTTCTTTCCTGCAAGTTCTAGTGTTGGTGGGAGAATGAGCGCTGGCAATAAGTTAATACAACTCAATTTTTACCAACCTGGACTCTTTCTGTGCTCCTGGTAGCAGACTTGCTCTTCCGTGAGCTTGACATACTCAGCGGCAAAAGTCCAAATCTTTACAGATGGAAGAAAGAAATGCAGCCAGTCACAGGGAAGCAGTGATTCCAGACCTGCTTCCCAGAGACATGAGTATGCATAGAAGAGTCGAATCCCTTACCTGATCTGGCTGGAGGCTAATGGCAAGATGTTGTGGAGCTCTTGGGAGCTCAGAGCACCACTCCGGCTTGTGTACTGGTTCTCCGTTCCGGTCAGCAAGCCGAAGAGAACCTAGAAGGCACAAAGGAGCAGTGTGTGTTTGGAGCAGCGGAGCTGACTGCACAGTGCCTTGCTGGCCAGCCTACTGGCACGGCCCACTGGCACACCACTGGTGATTGGGTCTGAGTATGAACACAGAGAGTCTCCCTTCCCCCTCTAACTCTTGCTTTTAATTGGTGCAGCTCATTATTACCATAGTGGAGTTCTAGGCTTGTTTCAGCACTGCTTAACCCAATTGGCGTTGCACAGGCTCTGCTGAGTCCTGTTAGATAAAGTTCAGCTGACTCCAGGCACAATTATGTGTGAGCTCCTCTTATATTCAGAAGGCATTCAATGCTCTTCCCATTTCTGAGGAGGTGCCAGTTGTTATCTTTAGGCATGAAGCACTTTCTAAAGCCACCCCAGCTGCCCTTCAAATTGTGTTACAGCCCTGCTTCCTGATCCTTCCTTTTCCTGGAACTTACAGAGGTTCGCTGAACCAGGCGATTAAGGTTGCTGTTCAAGTGTGGAGTAAAAACATCCAGGTCAAAGGGATCTATGTGTGCCTCCAAGAAGTCGATCACCTTCTCAATCCTACAAGCAGAGCGGAGGAGCCTGTCAGGAGTTACATCCTAGCCATGGGTGGTGATGCCAACAGGGTGGCTTTACTCATCCCTCTGAAATCCTGAGGGACTTGTCCCTAAGAGGTGACTGAGCAAAATGGGAATTACTCAGCAGAATAGCAGCACCTTGAAGGGTTTCCAGCTATTACACAACCTACACCAGCTGCTGCTGCAGAGAAGCCTTCTCCCCGTGGTACGTCTCAAAGAGATGCCTCAGGTCTCAAGCCTGGAGCACGCACAAGGTTCTAATTCTTGGGTAGAAGCTTAACTGTTCTCCCCAGGGGTGTCCCTGCTGCTGTATAGACATGCTGTGTACACAGAGGGGACCAGCCTGCTGTCTCTGAGTTCTCAGCCACAGAATCCCTCCCCTCCTACATTCTGAGCATGAGCTTAGCGCTGGTGAAGATATCAAAGCTTTTAGGGCCCCACAAACTACTGCCAGTCTCTGAACCCCAGAACTGTACCGCACCTGGAGTCATGCTTGATCCTGCTGGTTTTTGCTTCCTCACTCTTTGCTGTCAAGATGATACTCAGGTACCGCACATCGTAGAGTAACTGCAGAGCTCTGTTCTGGGTCATGGGGAAGGTGCCTGCATTCTGCAAATTGGACTGTCAGGAACAGGGCTCCTCGCCCACAGAGAGGGCTGTCAAAGGGCTGCTTCAGGGGAAACATTTAAGAACACCAGCACCAAGAAACAACCAACAAAACCGAACCATGCAATCTGGTGTCTGATTCCTTTTTGCCTCACTTTTGGGGAGGCAGGGGAAGAATGTACTCATCCTTTCCACCTCTCACAGGCAAACATTTTCTGTGCCAAGGGGCAGGAGCGCATGTATCACCGTGTGCCCAGCATCCCTCCCATCCCACACCAGCTGGAGTGAGGGCTGATCCTACTCACATACCTTCTCCTGCTTCTCTTCCATGAGCTTTTCATAGGCAGCAAGCACTTCTGCCATACAGGTCCTCAGCAGCTCCTGCAGGGTGACTTTCGGAAGCGTGTGGCCACCGACCCGGTTCACCTCTTGGCACAGGCTGAAGAGGAGGCACTGGACATACCAGGATGGCTGTTGAAGAAAACAGACTTATTTTCATGTGGTCTGTAAGCTATGTTAAGATTTATCACAGCACATCGCTCGGTTCTCGTGATGCAAGCTTCCTACTTCCTCAGCAACCACAGAGCTCTGCTGCTGAGGCTTACCTGTCCCCCCCAGCAGGGCTCAAGCATCTCACGAGTTTTATTTACAGACACACCAGACTTAGGGTTATCACAGCCCTCAAAGACCCACAAGTACTTTTACCAGAGGTATTCACCACATTGTAGTCAGAATTGCTTGTTGTGCCTCTTTCATCACACTGACCCTGCTCTGACCACCTGTCACCTGGCTCATTATTTACTCCTTTGCTCTTCTCCTGGGCTTCCCAGCTATCCCAAGCTCTCACCTGGCTGCTTTTTCCCTCCAGAATGAACAAAATTCACCTTATAAGGTTCACTGCAAGAGGCTGTCCGGCCCCTCCCATACTGTGCAAACACAGAACTCGCTCTTGCCTAGCCCTTCCTTTCCCCTCCATGGAATCACTCCCTGCTTTGTCCCTGTGTCATTCCTGTACCACGGCACACCTACGGAAAGCTGCAAGCTGTGGTTTCGCAGGCTTTGCACAGACCCACTGCTACAGCCCTGTCCTTTGGTGCATTCAGTACCCACAAGATCCTTCTGTCTATAAACCAGGCATAAGTCCTTCCTGGGCTAAATTTTACAGGATCTGGGCCAATCTTATTAATTTGAATATACAGCAGCAAGCATCTAATTTCCTTCCCTGACCTCTGTCCTTAGGAGGGAGGTACCTCAAAGAGCAAATAAGAGCACCAGAGTGTTCCTCCTGTGCCCACAACATCAAGCAATCTCCACGGCAGGTCAGCACCATGACGAAGCTTTGGACACTAGTACTTTTCTCCTCCCAGCAAATGGTTTCCCTGCGTTTAACAAAGGGAACATTTCCCATACCTGCACAGGCAGCCGGATCTTTGATGTTACGCTGTTCCCAGACTCTGTCTCCTCCTGAATTTCAGTTTCATCCCAGCTGGTGGCTGTGGCCAAGACAGAGCCGGCTGTGTCAAGCAGCAATGTGTGGGTAAAGCACTGAACCAGACCCTGCAGTGCAAAACACAAAAGCACCCAGTCACAGGACAGACAGCTCCAACAGGAGCACCAAAGGACAGGCAGTCTGCTCCACTTGCAGACACCGGCCTCCTGCATCCCCCTGCTCCTCCCCAAGTGACTCTTCTGGAAACCATCCCACTGCGCGCCAGCTCCAAGCTGCCACCACATCCTCTCCCTGCAGGCTGACTGAGCAGCACGGCAGCAGCACAAGCTCAGAGCAGCCAGTTAAGGAACAAGCAGCGCTGACTGCCGGGAGCTGAGGGAGGAAAACCCACACAGGAAACAGCTGTGATGAAGAAGCAGCTCCTTACTTTGATGACAGCTGAGCTCCAGATCTGGTAAGCAAAGAGGCTCTGCTGCAGGAGCTCTGCTTTCACCCGCTGCCACTTGGCCTGCACGGGTGTCACTTCCTGGGCTTTCCCCTTCCCCAGCTTCTTGGTGGAGCGCGTTTCCTTCAGCGCCGTCTCTGCGCTGCCCAACTGGCCAAGGATGCACTGCTTCAGGTGAGGGCAGAGTTCAGTCAGGGATTGGCAGAGTCTTGCCATGAAGAGGACAGCATTGAGTCTGGCATCGCTGGGAGTGTCTGCCTGTCCCCCCAGCAGGCTCTGGGCACTCTGGAGCTCTTCGTGCACACAGCCCAGCACGTGGTGAATGCAGGCAACACAGTGGTCGCGGAGCAGTCCCTCCACCGTGCTGGCATCAGCAAAGCGGTCGAAGGCAGAGCGTGGCTGCACCAAGGGAGTGGCCTCCTTGGTGGCCGAAGAGTCTGTGGGAAGGTAGGACAGGAGATCGTCCAACTTGGCTTTCAGCTTGGAGTCCAGAGCTGAGCAGAAGCTCTGCACACATGGCGTCAGTGCCTGGGCCTTCATGGACAGGCCGCTCTTGGCGAACTGGCCACGGTTGGCCACGTTGACCCAAGCGGCGTCGGAAGGCAAGTCGCTGGAACTCTCGGACCACAGGAACAGGGCCACGTTGTGTTCAAACTGGATGTGCTTGCTCAGGGCAGAGGTGCTGGATTTGACTTCAAGTTCCTGCAAGGCTAGGGTGAGAAGCTGTTTGGAGCTGCTCGAGATGGAGTCAAACTCTTCCTTGGTCAGTGTCTGGAACAGAACCAGAAGAAAAGAAAAAGCACTTTTAGGTGTGCCTCCTGCCACCCAGCACTTAAAATACACATTCAGTGTCGCTAACGGGCATCACGGGATGGAGACAAGAGGGGCACAGAGCATGGCTCCTTGTGAACTGCTGTGGCACAGCACCCACCTCCAGCCTGTCCAGGAAGAGCTGCTGCAGCAGGTCCTCCCAGAAGGAAAGGCGCTTGTCCAAGAGGCGACGGCACACCACCTCCCAGTTCTGGCTTATGGACTCGCTGGTGAGCAGCTCCCACACTGCGTCGCGAATCCCAGCGAGGCCCTTCATGCTCTTCACGTAGACGAGCAGGTTGCTTACCCCGGCCCTGATGTCATCACTGCACCTGAAGGACACGTTGCACTTTCACAGCCCCAGGTAAGGCAGGAGAGAACACTGGCCACGTGGAGGTGGGGGAATTCTTAGCCTGTCAGCAAGAGGCTCTGCCTGCAGGATCACCTGCAGGGCTGAAGGTACTTCAGCCTCTCAGTGAAGCAGCTGCACCCTGGAGCCCACAGGAAAGCCATGAGTCCACCAGCAGGAGCCCTGGGCTGTGGTGGGTGTCAGAGCTGGGAGTGTGGCACCCCAGGAATGGCAGCAGACAGGGAGGGGCTCTGGGGAAACATCCCCTGGCTGGCAAGCACAGCACAGGGGCTGCAGCTGCTGGCAGGGACCAGCTGGCTCCCATTGGATAATGGGAGGACTGACAGGGCAGTGAAGGGGCAGGCAGGGCTGCCAGGCTGTCCCCATCCACGTGGGAAGGCATGGTGGGAAGGGGTGGAGCCAGCGACTCTACAAAGGGCCTCTGGTTGCCCCACCCAGTCCAGGGAAGGGATCACAGCATGGTGAGGGTTAGAAGGGTCCTCTGGAGCTCACCCAGTTCAAACTCCCTACTAAAGCAGGGTCACATCCAGGTGGGTTTGAGTATCTCCAGAGAAGGAGGAATCACAGCCTCCCCAGACAACCAGTTCCAGTGCTCCATCACCCTCGGGGACAAAGCAGGTACCGACTGCGTGGAGGAAAAGGAGTGCCGGGGCAAGAGTGAGTTCTGTGTTGCACAGGGGCCAGACTGGGCAACAGCTTCTTGCAGTGAACCTTATAAGGGGAATTTTGTTGATCATGAAAGAAAAAGCAGCTGGATGAGGGCACAGGATAGCTAGGAGACCCAGAAAAAGGGTGCTAGACCAAAAGCCAAACAAGCCAGATAAGGGATTTTCTTCTCATTTACTCTGTGCTTGTGGGCTGGCGGTTCTGGCAGCATAAAGCAGCTCCAGAAATATCCCTGGGCAGACCAGGTGGTCTCCTGTACCAGAATGTTACAGCCTGGCTGCTGGAATGGTTCTGTGCTGCTTCTGGCTGTCCCACTGCTGGGGAGAGGGAATGCTGGGCCAGCAGAAGGCTCAGCCTGGCTGGATGAGTGAGGAAGCAGGCAAGGTTGGGGTTGCTCTGCTCTGCTGCCTTGGCACAGAGGCATGTGGTGTCTGGGAGAGCCCTGCAAAGTGGGATGCTGTCACACTCACATGGTGATCCACTGCTGCAGGGTGTCTCTGAGGTAGTCCTGGCTGATGGGGTGTGCCAGGGTCCGCAGCGCTGGCCGGAACTCCACCACTGACTCTGGGAGGTACCTGAACCAGCTGCTCAGCTTCACCTCATCCTCCAGAACTCCACCTCGCCCTGGAAGCACATGGGGTTGGTGGGAATCAGCCCAGCACTGGGGTGGCCTCCTGCCTGCACAGCTGGGCAGACAGAGGGTGAACACTGAGCTGCCTGTGCACTCACCTGCTGGGTGCTGTCCTGTGGTGCTCTCCAGGGTTGAGAAGAGCAAGCCACAGGGCAGGGCTGGATCCGGCAGCATCCCCTCAGGCACGGTGTAGAAGAGAGCGTGAGCTTGGTATAGCGTAGTGGTTAGCAGCTCCATCAGTGAGCACACCTGAGCCTTTATACCTGCACCTGCAGAGAAATGCCTTTCAGCTGAGGCAGCCCCTTCAGCAAAGATGGGAGCAGCCCTGTGGTTCTGGTGAAACCTTCCAGGAAAGGGCTGGAGGACAAAGGACTTGGCCCCAGGCACGGACTGCTTCCCCAGTGCAGATGGGCTTGACTTAATACCCTGAATCATAGAATCCCCTGGTTGGAAAAGACCTTTGTCACTTGGGAGAAGAGCCCAGCACCCACCTCGCTACAACCTCCTTTCAGGGAGCTGTAGACAGTGATGAGATCTCCCTTCACCCTCCTCTTCTCTAAGCTAAACAAGCCCAGTTCCCTCAGCCACTCCACATAGGACTTGTTCTCCAGAGCCTTCCCCAACTCCGTTCCATCGTTTGGATGTGCTCCAGCACCTCAATGTCCTTTTTGGAGTGAGTGGCCCAAAACTAAACACAGTATCTGAAGTGTGGCCTCACCAATGCCAAGCAGAGGGGCACAATTACTAAGCGCTACTAATTTTTGCGGCAGCTCCATGTGGTTGCGTGCCCACCATTGTGAGCTTTATGGGACTCACTCAAGAGGGAAATGAAGCAACAGGGGCTACCCAGACTCTAAAATGGAGGCAGCCCATTGTACTGACCGTGGTGCGGCTGGTTGAGAAGCTGCTGAATGGCCAACTTCCTGGCCAGGAGGAAGTCGGCGAGGGCCTGGCGCGGAGAGCTGTCCTCCAGGAGCATGATGGCACACAGGGCTTCTGCCACTGCCTGGTCTGATACTGTCTGGCTTTTCAGAAGGGACTTGCTCTCCTGCAGGATGGTGGATCTGGCAAGGTAATTAGCCAGACAGTCACTAGTCTTGGTGTTTGAGTGAGCTACTCAGGTGTAGTTATAGTGTCATAGAATGGTTTGGGTTGGAAGGGATCTTAAAGCCCATTCAGCTCCAACCCCCCTGCCATAGGCAGGGACACCTCCCACTGGATCAGGGGGCTCAAAGCCCCATTCAACCTGGCCTTGAACACCTCCAGGGATGGGGCAGCCACCACTGCTCTGGGCAACCTGTGCAAAGCATCCCCCCATCCTCCTTGCACAACATCTCTTCCTGGTGGCCACCGTTGGCCGTCTCACCTGAGGTGGCTGGCAGCAGTCACTTGCCGCAGGAGGATGGGGAAACGGGCAAGGATGGGGCTGGAGCGGGCACGGGGAGCGTCGAGCTGCAGCTGCCGGCAGAGGTGGCCACCAAGCAGATGGAGCCGGGCAGCGGGCAGGAACCGGCCGGCCTCCACGGCCCCCCAAACCTTCTCAGGGACCTCCAGCAGCAGCTTCAGCTGTGCTGCTGCCCGGTAGAAGCTGTCCTGAGCTGGCGGCCGAGCCTGGAGCAGGGAGAAGAGGTGGGTAATGAGAAGGAGAAGAGGGGTGAAAAGGAGGGGCTGGGGGAGAAGCAGGGGTAAGGAGTGAAAGGGACGCTGGGGGGGAGAGTAGGGTGGAAAGGTGGGGGAAAAGGGGGCTGGGGGAGAAGGGGAAAAAGGGGCTGGAAGGGACAATGAGGGGCGAGAAGGGGGTTGGGAGAGACAAGGGGGGCTGCAGGGGGGAAAGAGCAGGGGAAAGGGGGGGTGGAGGAGCAGATAGTGGAAAGAGGAGGGAAAGGGGGGGCCGGGGGAGGACGGAAGGAAAGGGATTCTAGGGGATAGGGCAGGGAAAAAGAGGAGGAAAGAGGGGCTGGGGAGGGACGAGAGAGAGCAAAGGGGAGGTGAAGAGAGGCCGGGGGAAAGCTAGGGGGGAAAGGGGGTCTGAGGGGCGAAATGTGCTGGAGAAAAGGGGGCTGGGGACGAAAGAGGGGGGAGAAGTGTGGGCTGGGGGATGAACGAGGGGGGAAGAAGGGGGAGCTGGAGGGAAAAGAGAAGGGGATGAGGGAGGGAGGAAAGGGCGAATGGGGGGGAGGAAGGGGGTGACGGGGACCCCGCCCGCCCCCCCTGCTTTGCCCCCCGCCCCTCACCGTGGCGGTGGGTGCGGGCCGGGCCGCGCCGCCCCGCTGCAGGCCCCGCACGGCGCCCAGGAGCCGCTGGGCGCTTAGGCGCATCTCGGCGATGGTGTCGGCCGCCTCGATGAGGTCGCGGTAGCGCTCGCCCACCATTTGCCGCAGCTCCTCCCGCTTCTGCTCGATGCCGGCCCGCAACCGCCGCTCCACGGCCCGCAGCTCGGCCGCCGTGTGCGCCTCGAACAGCGCCTCGGCCTCGCCCTCAGCGCCCCGCGCCGCCATGTCTGTCCGCAACGCCAGCCGCGCTAACGTGGGAGGCGCCGCCGCCATATTGGGGCCGGGCACTGCGGCCACCTTGGGGCGGGCGCCGCCGCCATGTTGATGCCGGGTAGGGGCGGGCACTGCTGCGGGGGCGGCCATCTTTGTGCAGGGCAAAGCACCCGTGGGCGGAGAAAACTCCCATCTCATGTTTATTTCATTAATGTATTTTGCCTGTTTCCTGGGCTAATGGGCCGGGTTCCGTGTCCTGCGGGTGCCGCTCTCGTTCCATACACCCCAGGACTGGGTGAGCAATGCCAGGGTCACAGAATCACACAATGCCCTGAGCTGGAGGGGACCCACAAGGATCATCAAGTTCAACTCCTCTCCCTGCACAGGACACCCCAACATTCACCCCGTGGGGCTGAGGGCAATGTCTAAATGATTCTGGAATATTTTCAGGCTGTGACTGCTTCCCTGGGGAGCTGTTCCAGTGCTCCACCACCCTCTGGATGAAGAACCTTTCCCTAATGTCCCACCTAACCCTCCCCTGGCATCTTCCTGCCATTCCCTCGGGTTCAGAGAGAAGAGCTGGTGAGGAAGCAACAAACTGCAATGGGTCAGGTGCTGGGTGGGCTTTGCCTGGGCCAGGGGCTGTGCCAAGCTCCCCCCCAACAACCCCGCTCTGTGCTCCAAGATTTCCCCCAAAAAAGCTGTCAGCAGAACGCTACCAGCTGTGTTTTCAATAAGAAAAAGCTCCTCTTGCTCTCGTTTGGCAAAATCACACGGAGTTAAAGCATATCTGCAGGGGGCACAGTGGGAATGCACCCACTGGGAACAAAAAGCCCCCTCTGAATAGGCTTTAATTTCTCCTTCTCTTTCTTTTTTATGTAGCTTCACCTTGTAAGACTTACATTTTCCGTCATCTCCTCTATTTCCAACTTGTGGAGGCAGAATGAAATCGCAGCTCTCTGGTGTTGCCTTTCTCCTACCAGTGTCTGTGTAAAGATTTAATATTTTCCGATGGAACCCCAGAGCCATCCCTGTACCTACATATTGTTATATCTAAATCTGACCAGAACTCCTCCCCGGAGCCAACAGACCTGTTCAGCACCTAATGCTGACTCAGCCAGCTACAACACAGAGTAGCAGCAAGCATGGTAATTGCTTTCTTACAAATGCCTGTTCCCAGAGGAAAATCCTGCCCCAGCTCCCTGCTGCTCGCTGGTGAGAGGAGGGAGAGCATCCAGCTCTGCTGGAGATGCAGGGATAACCTAAGTGTGTGGGCTCAGGGGCTGCTGGAGTATTCACATCCCGTAAAAACCTGTTTGTGTTGTGAATTGGTGTGTGGGGAAGGAAAAATGAGGTGTTTTGGAGTGAAGGGGCTTATTTGCATGGAGGCTGTTGGTGGCAAAGCTGGTTTGTGGAGCTGGACTTTGGGTTTCCAGCACAGCCAATTCCTCTACATCGCTGTGTTTTCCAGGTAAGATGCCTCTTCTCTAGGCACACCCCATCCCGGTGCCGGTCTCTCCAGTGCATTAAACTTTTAGTGATGGCATTTTACATGCCCTGATCTCAACACAAACAGCCTGGAGGTGTTGTGGTCTGGAGAAGTTTTTCCCTTCCAGCTGGTCAGACTGTTTTTATGCGACCCTTTATATCGAAGAGCTATTTGTGGTCATGCTCCACCTGTGACCCATCTAGTTTGGAGGTTGAAGCTGGTGCAGATGTGCCTATACCTCAGTGCCCTGGGTTTGTACTGACCGTGGAGGAGTCTTGTGGGGTTTGGGGCAAATGCAGGGGTCTAAACAAACTCTCTGAAGCACAACTCGACAGGGGCAACTCTACAAGGGGAGCCCCAAACTCTAACCTTCCCCGTGGAGAGCTGTCCTCTCTGAAATGCAGCTCTCCTGCTGTGTGGATCCTCTGAAGCTGAAACCAAAAAACTAAGGTGAAGAACCAGGCATGTTGCTCACCAACAGGGCAATGGTTATGGGGAAGCACTCGTTTTGAGAGAGGGACTTCCCATGGTGGGACTCCAGGGCTGGTGCCTTGAAGAATCCAAGTCTCAATTATACCCTGCTGCTCCCACCCAGCTCTGACACACCTACACAGAGTCAGAAAGTGTAGGAAAACTCCTTTACTTCCCTCCCACCCTATTTACAACTCCTTCCCCGTGGCACAGACCGTGGCAGTCAGGAGCCTTCGCCGCAGGGAGCTCCACATCGAGACACCAAGAAACAATGGGTACAGAAGAAAGCAAGACTTGAAGCAGAGGAATGCTCTTGGGTGGATTCCAGTCACCGTGTGCTGCACAGCAGACCCCCACACACTACACGGAGCACAGGTATGGATACAGAGGAGTGTATGTACAGGAGGTGGGAGCATGGTGCAGTGCTGCTGGGGTGACGATCCCTGCATCGCCACAGCTCCAGATCGGCAGGGAAGGGCTCTTGCATTCAGTAGAGACTAAACCTCACCCTTCTGTGCCCTGCAGAAGTTGCTTGTCCAGTGACTTGACATGGGAGCAGCTTCCATGGTCTCTCCTGGCTTTTGCACGGGGCCACCAGCCCCGCAGCACGTGGGGATGGGGAGAGGGAGCCAAGGGACCGTTGCTGCAGCGTGCACGGGGAAAGGCTGCTCCAGCAGCCACAGCAAAACACAGGCTGCAGAGTGTCTCTACAGCATCAGTTAAACAACCCCCTTTGCTGGCATGTCCAATATATACACGTATGTACAATCACCCCCCCTTCCCTGCTGGCCATGCAGCATCAGGCAGGATGGCTGGGATGCCCAGACTTTGGATCCCTTCCCCTCCCTCTGGTCAGGACACAGCTTGAAGCAGGCTCTCCCCAGTCTCAGCTGGAGCCTGGTTGTCCTCCTGCCCTGGCTTTTTGCCATCAGGGTCCTGGAGCAAGCAGAGAGTGGGCTGAAATCCAACAGGAGACACGGGTGTGAGGCTGGGGGTCAGAGGCTGGTGGAGAAGGGCAGAAGTGTCCTTTGGTTGGGAATCAGCAGCTCTAGTCTCTGATCTGGCACTGTTTTGGGGTCTATTGTGCCTTTTGCTCGTGCCTTGCTGGCGATTCCCCCTTTTAGCAGCCCTGGGCAGGGTGTACAGCTGCTGCAGCCCCAGCAGAGAGGATGGAGACTCTTCCTGAGCGGTGTGAAGCGAGCTCGTTCAGACCAAGGGCTGAAACATCCCCCAGAGGTGTGGAAGATGAGCTGTGCTCTAAAGCAGCAACACGTATCCAGAGCTCATGGCAGGGCATGGAGCTGGCTGGGGATCACTGGCTGCACAACCACCTGTGAGGCCACCTGTGTTCATGCAGGTCCAGGAGGGAAGAGACCTCTCCGTGGAGTCTTCATCAGAGACAAGGCTCTTCCCGTTGGGACAGAGAGTCAAGGAGCCCACCAGAAACAGGTCCATGGGGTTCGTTAGGAGATCATTATTTTAAAGAAGTCCAAGGCAGCTTTGGTGCTCATATGAGGAGCTGTAGAGATGCAACAGGAAGGTTCCAGGTCCAAATCCAGCTCTCTCTGCTCATCAGAGCTGGGTTTGGCTGTCGAGCACCAGGGGGACACTCCATTGCCAGGAGCCAGGCTCACTTGGAGGTGGGCACAGTGGGAAGTGTGTCCAGGGTGATGCTCAGCCCAGCCACAGCACCAGGCTTCGTATCCCCTGCTCCCAAGGGCTGAGGAAGCAGGGACAGCGAGGATGCCTCCATGCAGGTCAGTCCTGCAGGGGCTCAGGCAAGCTACGGAGCTGCCCTTTGGATCTGCTGAGGTTCCCCATTTGCACAGAGGGGAAAGCCAAGGAAGGAGAGTTGGTTTCTCATGGGCTTTGGGGGCGGGGGTGGCACACAGGTGCTGGGACTGGCAGTCTCTTGCAAGAGTGACCCATCAGAATCACCCCAGGTGACAGCCCCAAGCTGAGGCAGCACCGTCGCGCACACAGCCCTGCTCTGTGCATCCAAGCCCCTGGAATACTGAGAAGCTCTACAGGACATGCAGGTCTCTGCTTCCCATCATCTCCAATTTGGGATAAAACCATTCTGCTGCTCCAGCTGGGCAGGCGTGAGCTGTAATGAACCTTGCCTGCCTGGGAACAGTCGGTGTGTGAAGTAGCAGCGGAGCTACTCCATCACTTGCAAGATCAGCCCATTCGCTCTGCAATAACTGGGAGAGATTTCCCATTATGCTGCCAGCAGCCCTGTGAGGCTTTTCAGAACAGATCCAATATGAGGTCAAGTTCCCACTAAAATCAAGTGGCTGGGAAGGAAAACTTTGTTACTCGCAGCAGCAACAGTGCTGCTGTTTATTAGCCAGCAATGAACCAGCAGAAGGATTTATTTTGCTGCTTTTACTGCAAGTGCTGGGCTGTGGTTCTGCTTCCCTCCCCTGCTCGCTCCACTGAGGCAGCACGTTTCACTCTCCTGCCCCTTCCCCACAGTGAGCAGCAATGGGGCAGCCGTGGGCACCCTGGCACCCACCAGGACCCTTCGTGTGCTCCTGCCCTGCCGCATCCCACCTTGGTGGTCTTTGGGACATTGGTGGCAGCCCCTGTGCCCCTTGCTCCTCATCTGCAGCCCCATTATCCCCAGCCCAAGAGATTCCCTGGGTGCAAATTGGAGGAATGTGATATTTCGGATCACAGCCCCCTGCACAGCTCTGAGTTGCCAGCAGTGTCACTGCCCGGGGGGCTTTGCCAGGACAAAGCTGACCTGGGCACATGCAGTGCTGAACACAGGTCCTTCCCAGGGCTAGAAAGCTGGGCTTTCTGTGTTTCCAACATTAAACCAGCACAGAGAAGAGATGCTTCCAGCTAGGGACTCCTGCTGAAGACTCCCATGAGTGTGTGGCTTGAAACAGGAATCTCCCTTCAGCATCAGTCCAGCTATTGGCGGCAGGGCTTGCACCGACAGGACTGAGGTAATGCCAACTGCTGGCAGGTCTGAATGTGGCCCCACTGCAGGTGAGTGCTGGGGGTGTGATGGGCAGGGGGCTCAATCTCCCCCTCCCCACCGCGTCCCTTGCTTGCCACACAAATAACTCCTTCACCACCCACCAAACATGAAATACCCAAAGCTGACGCAGCGCTGCAGCTCTGACAGGGAAGCCTTATCCTAACAGAGGGCTCCGAATGCACCATCCCTGGCCATCACCATCCATGTAGCACGACACGCTGCTCGGGTTTTAATTCCTGCAGCATCAGCAGGGCAGCCTGTGCTGTTTCTGAGCCCGCGTTTGGCTTTACTTAACAAAGCAGGTGCAGAGATGGGCTGGCTGAGCAGCTGCCTGCACAACCCAGCACGGGCAGCGAGGGGATGGGCAAGTGCACGCGTGTGCCTCTGTGTGCGCGAACACGGATGTGTGTTCCTCGGAGCAGTAGTAAATGGTTAAAAGCTGCCATGCGGGAGCCAACGTCCAACAGACTGAGGACTTTTTGGGGGGCTGGCAGGGGTGCCAGGGTGGCACAGCTGGATGCGTGTGAGGCTGCGGACAGGGACTCGCTGCAGAGGCTGGGAAAAGCCTCGGGAAAACTCCTGGAGCTGGTGCTCTTGAAAGATTGAGGGGGGTAGGCAGCTGAACACAGGGGCACCTCAAAACAGGTGGCACCTTGTGGGCAACACTCCACCTCACCTCCTGCCCTGTTGGCAGCACAGGGTGAAGGCTCCACATCTGCCAGCGATGGGGCTGCTCTGGGCATGCCCGGGTGGGATGGGGAGGGGAGGGTGAGCGAGACCAGGCTGTTTTCTCCACTGAAACCAGTGTGTTCCCATGGCTCAGCTCTGGAGCAAGAGCCTGTGAACACAGCCTGGCCTCTGGCACAAAAACTGCTCCGGGTGCTCTGGCAGGAAGACGGCATTTCTTGCTCTCCCCTGGGCTTTCCCAGCTGCTCCCACTGCACTGGCAGAGGAGGGTGGCTTCACTGGGGCAGGAGCAGGGGCTCAGGGCTCCCGAGCCCCAGTTTTGTGCTCAAACCCTGAGGGGCAGCAGAGCCAAGCGCTCCGGGATGGACTTGAGAAGCTTGACACAGTGGATGCCAGACCAAACCCACCACCCCTCACCCTATGGACTGCACCCTGTGTGCCCCTTTTCCCATGCTGTGGTGCAGGAGATGGATGGAGGGGCTGGACACGTGCTGCCCTGTTCTTCCTCATGGCTTGGGGTTGGAAGCCCGGTCGTCTGCTCTGCCTGGTCCCTTCAACTCAGACAAGGGTGGGGGTGAAGTCCCCAGCACCTCCCACCTCCCGTCACCCATCATCTCCATCACCCCTTCCTCCAGCATGACTTGCCTGGAAGGAGCAGGGCAGGGGTCACTGGTGGCCGGTCGATGCTGGCTCCCCGTACGCCGTGGGGCTGGCAGCCCCAGAGATCCTCAGAGCCACAGGCGGGGCAGGATATGCCCATGTCTCACTCAGGTGTGGGAGCCACCAGCACTGGGATGTGCTCCAGCTGGTGCCAAGGTGCTCCAACCCACCGGGTTTTTCTGTTGTTCAAATGTTTCTGAGGATTTCCCACCAGGGACCAGTGTCGGTGATTGCGCTGTAGCTGCTCAGCCAGCTCAGTCGCAGCTCGCTGGGAGGGCAGCGGTGTCAGCAGCAGGCGCAGCCTGGCACTGACCATGAGCAGATGTGGGTGGCAGGAGAGGCAGTGGCTACCGGGGAAATCTTTCATCCGAGGAGAAAACCTGCGGGTAGGTGACATCATGGCAGGAGGAGGGAAGGGGGTCTCCTACAGTGGGAGACCGTGGCGCTGGAGGAGGCAGGTTAGGAATGTGGTGGGACCAGAGGTGCTGCTGAGGTGGCAGAGCTGCTTCCTGTAGGATGGATGCCTCCATCCCCGTGTGCCACCTCTGGGCACAGTGGCCTTTGTGACTGATGCAGTCAAATGGCAGCAGGGAGGCAATGGAGTAACTCATAAGCCAGGCAAAATGCACCCCCAAATATCCTTGTCTCCTGAGGGAGGGTGGCTCTGGGACCATGCTCAGACTCTCCAGGGAGCTCCCACCAGGTCTTTGCTACAAGACGGTGCATCTCTGTGGTGGCACACGTGTTGGCACACCCCCACGGCCTCAGTTCCTCCTGAAGTCACTCCCCTGCGAGTATGTCCATGTGCAATCATCCGTTCTGGGGCAAAGCATCCAAAGCCAACCAGCCCCGAGGGTGACACCAGTGCAGCCACCCCAGTGTTGGCTGTGGCCCATGGTGGCACTTCGGTGTTTAAATGTGCTGCGTTGCTACAAGTTGTCTTTGTCTTTCTGGTGAGGCAGCATCTCTTGATCCTTATCCTTCTCAGCACTTAAAAGCCAACCTGCCAGCAGCTCTGGAGGAGCCCAGCCAAGGACCCCTGCTGTCCATCGCTGTGTGTACCGCCGTCCCCTAAGCTGGCACTCCCACCCCAACTCCATATGTGTGACTGCCAGTTGGGAGCCGGTGGGGAGAGGAGAGCGAAGGAAGGACAATCTCACTGCCCCCTCAGATGCTCGTCTGCAGGTCACCATTGAGCAGAGTCCTTTGGGTTTCTGTGGTCTCGTTGAGCCTGGATTTGTCCTGCTTGCTGTCGCTACGGTCCGCCTCGTCCATGCCGCTGACCTTCACCAGGCAGAGGACATTCTGAAAGCTCTTCTTGAAGTTGTCAGACAGGAAGGCATAAAGGATAGGGTTGGCACAGCTGTTGGCATAACTGAGGACCACCACAAAGTCGAACATGCCCTTGAGGACAGGTGTGGGCACAATCAGGATGGAGACTGAGGAGACATTGAAGATGTAGAAGGGGAGCCAGCAGAAGATGAAGACAGCAACCACGATGGAGACCATTCTTGTGACTTTCTTTTCAGACTTTTTCCTCTTGGAAGAGCCCACTCTGATGCCCGAGGACTTGACTTTGATAATAATGAACAAATAGCAAAGGCAGATAATGGTGAGAGGCACCAGGAACCCCAATATGAAGGCGTAGATGATGAAGCCCGTGTACCAGGCGCCCGATTCTCCTGGCCAGATGATGGTGCAGCTACTCCTGCCATGATTATGCTGCACCCCAGCATAAATCATGATGGGCATGATCACCAACAGGGAGACGCCCCAAACGGCCACATTGATCATTTTGGCTGTCCTGGGTCGCCTCCACTTGGCAGATTTAATGGGATGGACAACAGCCAGGTACCGGTCTATGCTCATAACCGTCAAGCAGAAGATACTGGTGAACTGGTTGATTCCATCCACCGTCATAACAATCCTGCAGATGGCTTTGCCAAAGGGCCAGTGTACCAGCGCTACCTGCATGGCCAGAAAGGGCAAGCCAAGCATGAACAGCTCATCTGCAATGGCCAGGTTGAGGATGTAGATATTGGTGATGGTCTTCATCTTGGCATAACGAAGGATGACGTATATCACCAGTGTGTTGCCACACAGCCCTATGATGCAGACCACAAAGTAGATGAAGGTGAGGATGGCATTGCTCGTCAGGTCAAAGTGCTGGCCTGTGGCATTCTGTGACGCATTGGTAGATGCCTCCACAGAGAAGTTGTCGAAGGGGGAAGCCGGGGAGAACCAGAATGCAGTGGCATTGGGCAGCTCGTATTCCAGCTCCATGGCTTTGCTGGTCCCTGGGCACTGTTGGTTCAGAGGAACTGAGATGTCATCTTCCCTTGCTCTGGGGATGAAGGAGAAGATTCTAGAAATCAGATAACACATAGAAATTAAGGGATTCCTTGGGAAGATTTGTCCATTCTGCTGCTGAGCTCCATGGGAGAGATGCTCCCTGGAACAGCTTTCCCCAAACCACCTCCCTGTCCTCTCTGCGGAGCCCGTGCAGTGCTGAGCAGCTGAACGTGCCACTCCGGTATTGCCACCAGAGCACTCGTGATTCCCGAAACACAACTGGGGGGGGTCCTTGAAACACAACTGAGGGGTCCCTGGTGGGTGTGACTGATGCTCGCGGCACTGAGTGCGGGAGGAGAACCTTCTCCCTCGCCTTGCCTTGCGCTGGGATGTCAGGAAACGTTTTCCCTTACCTTGCCTTGTGGTGGGATGCAAGGAAACCTTCTCCCTTGACTTTCTGGGGTGCCTGGAAACCTCCTCCCCTGCTTTTCGGAGGGTGCCAGGAAAGCTCGTCCCTTGCCTTGCGGTAGGATGCCAACTCCTTCCCTCCCGGACACCCCGAGCTGTGAAGAGGACCCGGACCCCGCGGGCGATGCTCTCGGGCTGGGATGCAGCCCCGCCGCTCACCTGCTCCGCGCCCGGGGCTGCGGGGAGCGCCCGCGGCTCGGCTCGGCTCGGCTCGGCTCGGCTCGGCTCTGCTGGGCTGGGCTGGGCTTTGCCGGGCTCGGCTCGGCTCGGCTCGGCTCAGCTCGGCTCCGCTCAGCTCGGCTCCTGCAGCCGCCGTGCCGGCACCCAGCGCCCCGGCTGTCCCCGCCCTGCGCGGGGCGGCTCTGCGGGGCCGGGGCGGGGACAGCGCTGCCAGCCCACCCTGCCGTGCCCACCCTGCCCTGTCCGCCTGCCCCCCGGCTCTGCCCACCCTGCTCTGCCCGCCCTGTTCACCCTGCCTGCTCTGCCCACCCTGCTCTGCCCAACTCCTGTGCCTGCTCTGCCCTCCCAGTCCATGATGCCCGTGTTGCCCACCTTCCTTTGCCCTATTATGCCGCTCAGCTCTGCCCACCCCCCTTTGCCCTCCTGGCTCTGCCCTGCCCACCTCACTCTGCCCAGCCTCCTCTGTCTGCCCTGACCACCCTGCCCACAGTGACGGGTACCCAAACCTGGGGGCTCAGAGGGAGTCCCAGGGGCAGGGGCAGAAGGCAGCATGGGTGCAGGAATGAGTAGATGAGGTGCTCACGGATATGGTTTAGTAGTGGACGGGTGCAGTTGGACTCAATGATCTCAAAGTTCTTTTCCAGCCAAGTGATTCTGTGGTTCTATGACCCTGGTTCCACCCAGAGCACAATGGAACCTACCTGACTCCATGGGGCTTCCACCCTAAGAGAGCCCGCAGGGCCGTGCATCCCTCAGCTCCTTCCTCTTCCTTGCACAACCTTGGCCTCGCTCCTGCTGCAGAAGCAACGTTTTGGTTCCCAACGTAGCAAAGGGCTCAACTTCTCCAGATGTTTCTAGGGCCACCGAGGGGGATGACAGCATGCTGGCCACGCTGTGACCCCAGCTGGAGATCCCCAAGTGGTGTCAGAGTCTCAGTGTCTCCAGGGAAGCTCCAGGATTCTGCCTTTGCCCCCAAGGCAGGTCCTCACTGGCTTGGCTCAGCCTGAGGGAGGGGGGAAGGTGATGCGTGGTGGCTTTGGGATCTCTGGGGGTGTGCACAGGCCAGGTGGCAACACCTCACTGCCACAACTTCTCCCTCTGCAGTTACCCAGTAACGATGACTGGAAGAGGAAGATCAAAAAAGAGAGGTTTGGGAGAGATAACCTCTGCTCTGGTTTGTTTGAGATCTTGAAAGCAATTAAATAATAGCTATTCCTTCCCCCCTCCCCTTTCCATCACTTATCAAAGAGACAATAGAAAGCAGGAAATTAAGAGTGACTTGGAACAAAGAGCCCGGAGCAAGACTGCTGATTGCAGCGAGAGGGGCCGGGAGGTTCTCATTTGCACTTAGCCATCCACTTCCCAAGGTGGATCTGAAGACATCAGGTCCTGGAGCACAAGCAACAATCACGATCAGCTTCATAAATCTTTAGGGTGCTGGCAAAAGCTTCTCCTGAAATAAATGATGGGGAAATGAATGTCCCAGTAAACGTGTGTGAGGAGAGAGGGCAGGGAGGAAGATGGTTTTGTTGCTGTGGATGGGAGATTGCATCTGGGGTTGGGGTGTCCCACTCTGTGTCACCTGTGTGAGTCCTGGGATGCTGCTGTGGGCAGGGTGCCTGCACGTGGACCTGGGGGCCACCACCGTGCAGAGGAACAGTCGGAGCTGAGATGTTTCCTGACACTTGGGAGGAGGGAGTGCAGCACACCAGTGTGGCACAGAAGAGGGGGTTGATGCCTCGTGACCTTTTTGTTTTATCCTTTCTTGACTGATTCCTGTGCCCAGGAGGGATGCCCTGACCGTGCCCTTCCCTCAAAGCCGCATTGGCAGCGGGAAGGGCAGCGTAAATCCTTGCTATGCACATTTCCAGCAGCTGCCTCCTTGAATTTCTCCCCTGAATAGATGATGCTGCCACATCCCTCCCTGAGGTCACTCAGCACGCAGCCCCTTGCTCGTGGCTGGTTGGTGTGCTGTGGTCTCCCTTTGCCCTGGCACCCAGAGCAGCCGTCGCAGCCAGCTCACCCAGCGTGGTGCTGAGCATCATCTTCCCTCTGTGCTGATACAAGAAGTTACTAACATTTTCAGTATCGGGGGGCTGGACCAGTGGGTGGCCAGGGCAGAGGAGCATGGGGGTCTCCAAGTGTCTCCTGACCACTGCAGGGCTGTAGAGCCTCAGGGCTTCAGCCACCCTCTGCCCTTTGCTTTCACCTCCGAGGGCAGCTGGCGTTGGATGCAGGGGCTGTGTGAGCTCAGCCAGCAAGCTCATTTGGCTAAAATCAGATCTGATCTTCATTAAAAACCCACAAAACTAATGAAAGGATGGGCTGGGCTGTGTTAAGGGGCTGCTCTGAGCCGATATCCACCCAGCGAGGCGTGCAGCAGCAGCAGCCAGCTGAATCAGGAAGCCGTCCTTGAGCCTTTTGAAGATGTTTGGTTTATTCTGCCTAGATTTAGGGTTGCATTATAGCCTGGTGTTGGGTCTGATCTATTCCTCTGGGTGGTCCCTGGTTTGGAGAGACATTGTCTTACCCCAGCAGCTGGTTTGGTGCTGGCAGATAAATTCCTCTTTGTCCTTTAGCCTGGGAAGCATCCACTCTGCTGAAAAGCAATTTAGTGGCAGGGCTGGATATAGGAGAAATGCACGACTTCTTCCCACACGGCTTCAATGGCCGATATAACCCATGGGAGAGAAGGGCATGAGGATTACATGATCACAAAGAGGTTTTTAAAGTCCTTCCAAGTTTCCTGCCATCCATTCCCAGCTGTTCTGCAAGGCTTTCTGTGGAAAACAAGCGCTTTCGACCCCTGTCCTGGAAACGAGTGTTGTAAGAAGCTGGGGGTTTGGTTGCCAACGGAGGGGTAGGGTGAGCCGGCCTTTCTCCTTGATACATGGAGGGGAGGCAGCGAGAGCCTCGGAATTTGTAGGAACGAAGGAGGCTGTGTTGGACTGGTGGGGCTCTCTGGTGATGGAGGGGAACTGGAGGAACTGGGAGGCAGCTGCCATTCCACAGCAGTCAGGAGAGGAAGGCTTTGCTCCCGAGTGCAGCTCACCCCACAGCTTGTCCCTCTTGTGCTTCCCTTGGCTGCAGCTGCTCCGTGCTGCTGGGGGAGAGATGGGGCTGCACAGGGCTGGTGACCCGTTTTTGGATGGCAAAAATGCCAGGTTGTCACTCCAGCCCCTGTTTGTGCTGCAGATGGGTCCTTCGGGGGTTAAAGCTTCTTCTCCTTTTCCCTGGGTGCCTGGCTATGGTGTGACAGGGTGGGGAGGACTTTGGCAAGAAGCAAAGGGATGGCACACAGCCTCGCTGGCCCCTTCACTGTCCCCACTCCCAGTGCCATCCTGAGGAGCCCTGGGGCTCCTCGTTGCCTTTGCAGAGTGGCGAGCTGGCCCTGAGCAGCTCAGCCATGTCCAAGCCCACTCCTCGTCAATGCGTTGCCCTCTGAGGGACCCCACTTCCCTCCATGGCTGTAGGACCAAGGCCAATGCAGGCAGAGATCGCTGTGGTGTTTCCTCTCCCATGGGTGCCTTTCTTTGCCCATCCCAGCACAGCAGCCACAAGCAGCTTCGGTGGCTCTGCTGACGCCTGGCTGGAGGCTGCCTGGCTCGATTACAGGGATGCCAGGACTGAGGGGAGGCTTTACTTTCTGCTAATTAGCCAGACAAACAGGCCTGGACCATCTCCCGCACCCCGAGGCAGGGCAGAACCAGGCTGATTGCTGCTGGACGGTGTGATCTAATCGGACTCCGGCTGGAGCGATGATTGATGGGGAGGGAGAGGCGCTGGCGCCTTCACCTGTGGCCAGGGTGGCCGGTAGCATCCCCGCATGTCTTGCAGCATCCAGACCCCACGGGATGCAGGCTTCTCTGCAACCCTGATGGGTTGGAAGCTCTCCCAGGGGAGTCCTGCACCCTCCACGTACGGCTCCTTCCATGTGGCTGCCTCCCACTCCCACCAGACCTCCCTGCAGACGGCTCCTGCCTCCTGCTTCCTCCTCTCCTGTTCTCACCCTGCTGTTATTTGCCATCATAATTAATTTATTGATTTCTGCCGAAGGTACCAGGACTGGGCTGCAGCAAAAGCCGCTCCACACATTCCCTGTGAATCATATCACTAAACCCCTGATGCTAACGAGCCTTTGGCAACCATGGCCTGAAATCTCTGCTCCTGCCTGTGTCTCTCCCCGCTGTGCCTGGCTCATTGGAGGGTTGCGCGCATTAAATCGGGACTTAACAGTGCTCTGCGTTTGGCAGCCAGGCTTCCTGCAGCAGCTTCAAATGTCAGGGTTGGATACAGCACACGTCGAGCCGCTGGTACTCGTTCAAAGTCGCCACGGGTCATAGCTCCGTGCTGGTGGGACTCCGTGCTCCACCAGTCTTGCATCAGATCCATCGTGTCTCTCACTGTGAGCTTAAAGCCAGCAGAAAAGTGTAAAGTTGTCACTTTGCGCCCTGTGACTGATCAGTGACATCAGCTCTGGGATGGAGACGGGTGGTCCTGCCTGTAGGACAGTGCCGCTCCCATGTCCCCTCCTTGGGATGTCTCTGGATGTCCTCGTTCCCCGAGCTTGGCAGCCGCCTTGATGCAGGTCCAGGCTGGCTCCATCCACCGCCCCAGCTTGACATGGATGGATTTGCATTGGGAAAGAGCCCGGCCATGAGCCCAGCCTGCCCAAAGGACAAGGGATGGGAGCACAGCCCCTGTTGCCGTGCTCAGCGAGAGGTATGTCTGGGGCATCTCCAAACCTGCCTCAGCCTGCGGTGCCCCAGGCCATCGCTCTCCTGGGATGTGTCTCTCTGCACCTTCTGCCCTCCACCGCTACCCCAGGCATCGCTAAGGAGTTTTATTGCTACAAAATGAAAGGATTTGGATCTTGGCTGCCTGGCAGCCCCAGGGCTCCTTGGAGCTGATAGTGCTGTGCTGCCTTTGTAGCATCTCACATACCTTAATGAGAGATATCACACAAGAATTTTTGCCCCTCTTGTTTTAAAATGCAATTTAGGGACTCCAGGTGATGCTGGAGCTGCCAGCTCTCCTGGTGCTGCCTTTGCCCTCCTGCCTCGGGGCACAACTGGTGACTGCCCCCCTGCCTGGTGTGGGGAGGGAGCTGGACTGGACCTCGTCCCCATCCTTCATGTGGGGACGGGACTTCAATGGACCCTGTCCCCATCCCTTTCCAGGGCTGAGCTGTGGAGGACAGTGGAGGGAGAAGCAGCTGGTGTGAGGGCAGCCCTCTTATCCCAGAGAAGGTGATGGGGAGGTGTCCCAGGATGCAGAAATGACACCCGGGAGGAGGAGGAGGTGTGAGTCGGCTTTGCTGATGCTTCTGCAAGAAGCTTCACTGCCATCACAACTGCCCCCACTGCCCAGGGCTGCCCACACATCCCCAGGCAGGGATACCCCTGCCAGCCACCCCCGGACCGTGGCAGCGTGCAGGGCTCCCGTGCCAGCGGTGTCCCCACGGCCGGCCTCACCGGCTCACCAGCTGTCCCCAACCCTGCCAGCACCTCGTCACGGCTGGCCAGGGACCCTGGGGCAGCAAGGGGCTCCATTTGCTCTGTCCCCATGTCCCTCCCAGCTGGCTTCTCGCACTGCATCTGCCCTGTTAAGGGAGGTAATGAAGGCAATTACAGGGGGAGATTGATTAAATCCTAAATCAGGGAGGTTTCAAATGGCCTTGACCTTTCCCAGCTGTGCCATGGGAGGCTGATCAAAGGCTGTTAAAAGATAAATGCCCTAATATGAAGGGTTATGTTGCAGAAGAGCTGTTTGTGTCCTTCTGCCACCCCCTGCACCTTATGGCATGGCACAAACAGGAGCCACCAGCAAGAACCTAGGTTGGCTTCTGCCTCTGCCCCCTGGGCATCGGTGAAAGCCCATCTGCCTCCTGCCAATCACAGAATGCTTCGGGTTTGAAGGGACCTCAAAGCCCATCCAGTTCCACCCCCTGCCATGGGCAGGGACACCTCCCACTGGATTTGGGGGCTCAGAGCCCCATCCAACCTGGCCTGGAACACCTCCAGGGATGGGGCAGCCACCACTGCTCTGGGCAACCTGGGCCAGGGCCTCCCCACCCTCACAGCAAAACATTTCTTCCAAAGATCTCATCTAAATCTCCTCTCTTTCAGCTTAAACCCATTCCCTCTTACCCTGTCCCTGCACTCCCTGATCAAGAGCCCCTCCCCAGCTTCCCTGGAGCCCCTTTCAGTACTGGGAGGCTGCTCTAAGGTCTCCCTGGAGCCTTCGCTTCTCCAGGCTGAACAACCCCAACTCTCTCAGCCTGTCCTCGTAGGGGAGGTGCTCCAGTTCTTGAATCATCTAGGGCTGCAAGCTTGGCCACATGTGCCTGTGATGGTGCTTTGAGGGGACGTCAATGGATGGGAGAGGGTGTCAATGGGTGAGAGAGGACGTATTGGTACCCAAGGCACCGATGTTGGGATGGATGCCGGTGGCGATGGGTTGTTTCCAGTGGGCTGCCATGTGCTCATCATTAAACTGCAGCCTCTGGTTGTTAATGAGGGCGGCTGATTGCGCTGCGTGGGCACAGCTCACTGGGCCAATGTCAGGGTGATTCTCACCAGCTTCTGGGTGGCAGCAAGGGGTGCTCCCAGGGCACCCCAATTCAAACGTCAGCAGCTGCCTTTATGCAGTCCAGTGGGAAGCCTTGCCTGGGGGTTACCTTGCGGGCTGCACCGTGCCTGGGGGTGGCCGTCCCAATGACAGTGAGTGACAATGACAGCTCTCCGCCTTGCCGCGCCCGCCCGCGCCGCTCTCCCGCAGCCTCGCCCGTGCGAAACGTAGAGCCGCGGGCAGCCCCGCCCCCGCCGCGCTCCCATTGGCGGACACCAGGGCGGTGGGCGGGGCGCCGGCTGCGACACGTGTGCCGGGACCAGGAAGTGGCGGCGGGGCCGCGGCGGGGAGCGCCGGGCGGTGAGCGGGCACTGGGCGCTCGGGAGCCGGTGGGGGGGCTGGCGGGGGACCGAGGGGTGCTGGGGTTCACCCTTCGGGACGAAGGAAGCTCCGCATGCCGGGGGCGCGGGCTGCAGGACTGACCCGGGCATCCACCCCGCGGGGTTTGGGGGCGACCCCGGGGCAAAGCTGGGGGACTGAGGGGTCCCTGGGGGAGGGAAGGCGGGAATAGTGCGTGCATTTAGTATTTATTTACGTTTAAATGGATGAATACTGGTGTATTCCTTATTTACTTGCATTTAAATGTATGAATGCAGGTTATTTCTTATTTATTTACATGTAAACGTGTGAATACAGGTGTATTTCATGTGTAGTTATTCATAAACACATGTGTATTTTTATATATTTGCATATAAATGTATTAATACAGGAGTATTTCTTATTTATTTACATGTGTGTCTATACATGTGTATTATTTTTATGTAAATGCACGTGCATTTCTTATAAATGCATAAATGCATGTGTACTTTACATTTTACGTATAAATATAGAAAATATGTGTGTTTTTATATATTTATTTGTCTATACTCGTGCACACACATGTATTTTCATAGTAGTGTGGCTCTCCGGGCTGTTCTTGGAGTGTGGTGTGCACAGATAACCCTCCCCTGGTGCCCTTGCAGCCCCACAGGCTCAACCCTGTGCCCTGTTTGGTGCCCCATGCTGGTCCTGGCGTGCCCGTGGCTCAGCGGTGCGGGGAACCGGGTGCTGCAAGGGCGTTCGCCTTCAATGCGAGTAATAACTGGGTTTCAGCACCTATTTGTGCCTGGGAACCACATGGGATGGGGGATGAAGTGTCCCCTCCTTGGCGAGGTTCCAGTGCTCGCTCTTTGGGTTTCTCTGCCCCAGATGGAGGGGGGGGTGTGCTGGGTGGCACATAGTGCATCCCTTCCCTCCTGCTCCTCTGGGCTTGGATTAAATTGCAAAGCCTTGCTTAGGGGAAAGAGAGCCACTTAGAGAGGCATCACAGGGAGGGTGGTGACCTCAGTCCATCCCCTTTGGTGAGGAGGGGTTTGGGCTGTGCTCCCCTGTTAATCAGAGAAGAATCTGGGGTTTGTTCTCCGTCTTGAAACACCAGGAGCTTCTCCTGATGCAGCTCATCTCTCCTAGGTCAGCATGATCCCGGGGCACGGGCCGGTGATCCAGTCGGTGCTGGGAACCGTCCTCACCTGGGGGCTGACGGCAGCTGGCTCGGCGCTGGTGTTCGTGTTTTCCAGTGGGCAGGTGGGTGCTGGGATCCTGCCCTCTGTCCTAGGAGTCAAGTAGGACCCGAGGCAGAGAGCTGCTGGTTTCAAGCGTAAGGGACTTAACGTTGGCCCTGGAAGGTCCTGGGGCAGGAGGAGGAAAAATCCAGCTCATTTCTCTCCTGTGTGTCAACACAGGAGAGGAGAAGGAAATCAAATTCCTGACCCTGGGCACTGGTATGTGCTGTAGTGCCGCTCGCGGCGTTGGGGAGTTGGGTTGGAGCTGCAGGCAAGGCTCTGTTTGGGACAGCAAGTTCTCCTGTAACCTGGTTTTGCTGCCAGGTCTCAGTGCAGGATTCGGGTCAGCCCGTGCTCAGAAGCAAAGTGCGGGTTCCAAAATTAGAGGCCGCTCCTTGCTGTTTTGTTCGAAATTACCCAGATGAATTTATTATTTATGCCTCTCTCTTGTGATGATTTATTCAGGGGTTTGTTGTGAAGTGAGATTCCTGTTGCAGGAGCACAGTAGTTCTCTTCCTGGGGGAGGGCTATGTGCTAAAGAAGGAAAATTGTGCTGGGAACGATGGGCAGGGAGGCACTGGGTCACTGGAAGACCAGTGGCTTTGGTTGTAGCAGCCTGGTATTGGAGGGATCAAAACCTTCAAGGACGGGGAATGCAGGGCAGCACGTGCAGAGTCTCTGGTTTGTCTTTCTGCTTCTGCAGAGCATTTTGGTGTGGGCACAGGATGGGCTGAGCCCTGTCCAAGTGTTGGTGGGTTGAGGGAGCTGGGATACCCGCGATCAGTGATGATGGGGTGGCATCACTTGAGGATGCCGGGCTCCTCCGTGTATGGAGCACGGCTCTTGTCTCAGAGCATGGGATTCACTTGGGTTGCAGAGATGGGGAGAAGAACGTTATCTCGGTGCAGCTGGCTTTGTGGCCTGGTTGCACTCCGCTGCTTCTGCCGGGGGTAAATGTTGTGTTTTGTGTTTGGGTCTCTTTGCAGAGGCGGATCCTAGATGGGAGCTTAGGCTTTGCCGCAGGGGTAAGTACAGCATCCTTCTGCTCCTCTCTGTGTTCTCCTGCTCGGAAGCGCCTCCACGCTTCATTTTGTTCCCCGCTCACCTCAACGTTCCTTGGATAATTGTCCAAGGTGCAAGTGGGGTGGGGAAGAGGATGGTGCAGCGCTGGTCATGTCTTGTCATGTCTACTGAGAGGCACCGGCCCCTTCAGAGAGGGTGGAGGTAGCATGAGGGGGTTCATGAGGACATTGAGCTGCCCATGCTGGATTCGGGTCTTAAACTCTTCTCTTTTCCTTGGGCTTTGGGGTCGCTCCTCTCATAGCACTGGTGCCATGAAGATGGGCAGGAGAGCCCTTGTCCTGGAGGCTAATTCATGTAGCGTGGGTGCTCTAAGCCTTTGAGAGAAGGGGAATTAAGACACTGCAGCTCCACGTCAGGGGTGCACACTAAATGTGGGGCTTATTGTGTCTTCCTTAGAGGAGGACATGACTCTAGCTTGAAATTTGTGTTGGGGCTTATGAATGTAGACGTTCTTCCACTGCCCGGCTGTGGGGGTGATGGGGAGCAGGTGGGGCTCATCCAGACTCGTTACATCGTGTTTGTTTTCCTCCAGGTGCTGCGGTGTGCCTGAGAGCCTGAGGGGTGTGCTTAGGGTGGAAAGTGTGGGTGTGCTGGGGCACAGGGCTCTGCCACATCCCGCTCGCGGTGTAACTGGCACCTGGAGCGACAGCGATGCGGCCACATGTTGAGGTGACCCATGAGCCTGGCAGCATGGGTGGTTTGTCCTGCATTGTGCATTAACTCTGCTCATGTCGAGGCTGTGCATGGAGTAGGGTTCCTTCCTCCCTGCACACCCCCAGATGCTGCAGTGCTGCTGCTCAGGGTGCAATTTGACTGTTTGTGGCTCTGGAGGTCACAGATCCGCTGCTGCTCCCGACGCCTGAAGCAAACCCAGCTGCACCGAGCAAGGGCCTTTTGTGGTGCGTGACATGAAACGCTGCAAAAGCTCCATTTGCTCCCCAGCAAGCTCTGCTGGAACGTGCCTACACCCTGCTAATGATGTGAATAATTCAACTTGTCTCTTGTAGCGGCTTCTCGGGCCATCATTTATGAATGAAGCACCAGGAGTTGCCCATTCTGGAGCTTTCCTCTGTGGTTTGGTTTCGGAGCTGTTTTTCTCTGGAAGACACAGCCTCGTCGCTGCAAGCCAAGCCAAAGCCACTTTTGTGGTGTCGGGGAGATGATGCCAGGGACAGCGTGGACCGCACCGTCCCCTCTCGCTGTGTCCTAAAGCAGCCAGCACAAACGTCCCAGAGGTACTGGGACACAGCAGGGTGCTCACTCTGGCTGAGGGCTGGCTCCTGCTGCCCCGGCACAGCACGGTGCCGTCCTCACCACGGCCACTGTGTCACCCTGCCAGGAGCACTGAGTCATCCCTGCGTGGCAGAGGTGTGGCTCGGCTGGTGAAACAGAAGTACTGCAAACGTGCTTTTCCCACGGCTTCTTTCAGTTTGCTGTGCTTGGAGTAGGAAAGGGGAATTTTTTTTCTGGGGTTGCTGCAGTGTCCGGAGGGGAATGCCAGCAAGGAAACCTGCGGTGAGAAGGTCTTGCTGGCAGAAAGTGCTGCCCCATAAACCAGTCATGAGCTGCAAATTGTGAAGGTTTCTAGGTGATGTTTGTGGGCCTGAGCTGCTGAAGCTGGTTGGGGTGAGCTGCCTGTGTCACCCGGGGTCACTTGCAGCCCAGTCCTGCTGCTGCACCAGGACCGGCTGTTTTGGAGGAAGATACCGTAGATCCACAAGTGCTTGTGCCACCAGTGCTTCTAGGGCTCTCTGGGAGCCAGTCCTCACTTGGTGGTTGAGTGCTTGGGTGGCAGCAATGTAGCAAAAGCAAACTTTGATCTTCCTTTTTGCTTGGTTTGCTCTGGATGTGCCCATAGCCCTTTGCTTTGTGTCTGACAAGGGGCTGTGTATCCCTCTGTGAGGGCTGAGCTCCACCCTGAGCCGTGGATGCTTCCTCTGTGCAGCTGCCCAGGGTTTGCTGGATGTAACCCCAGGCAACAGGATCCACCTGAGTTTTTAGTGGAGTTTTTCTTTTCCCAGCTGGACGGCGTTGTAGTTGTTTGACCTGCAGTGTGATCGGCCATGTCTCTATCTCATCCTTACCTGAGAAGGTTTAATAATGTGACAAGTGTTTTCCTCCCTCTGCAGTCAGGGATAGAGCTAATGATGTGTGTGCTTGGTGGCCTTGCAACGAGTCCATGGAGAAACTGGATGAGAAACCACATCCTGACCTGGCCCTTCAGCAGGAGGGACCGTGCCAGCTCATAGCTCCCTGTGTGCAGGTGGGAGTAGGCACAGTGGTGTTGGGCTCACAGTTGAACTTGGTGGTCTTTTTCAACCTGATGATTCTGTGATTCTAAGGGGGATGGTGAAGGTGGGGTGTGATGCTGGAGCTGAGCTGGCAGCAAGCCTGAGGCTGGCCTTGCCTGGAAAAGGAACCCGAAAGGGCTGTGAAGCCCTCCTGGTTGCCTGGGACGAGGGGCTGTTTGTTTTCCTGCAGCATCCAGGCTTGTGCTGCAAAACTGGTGTTGGAGGAACCTCAGGAGCTTCGTGCAGGGGGAAAAAGCGCGATGTAGAGCGGCTGGGTTTGTAACCTATTTGACTGTCTTCTCTCCCTCTCTCGGTGTAAGAAGAGCTTTTTCAGACAGCAGCGTTGCTCTGATCGTGGATACTTCCCTTGCTCTAAAGGATTTCTGTTTAAAACGTGGTGCCTTTGATGTAGGTCTCTCGCAGATACAGACGGGATGTTCCTCCAAGCGCTGGGGTGCAGAGAGGCAGAACTGAACTTCCTCTTTATCTCTGCTCTGCAATGTGTGCTGCTGCATTTCATTAAACTTCCCCTGTGCTCTGCCAGAGCCAGCAAACTTCCAGTTCCTCTGCTTCCAGAGGCAGGTAGTAGCTTCTAACCTTGCTGGTTTGGTGCTTAGGTCAAGATCCCTGTAGTCATCAGAGTTCCAGGGAACCTGCGTGGTGCTTTCCAAGACCAGGATCACTGGTGGAACGGAATATAATGGATAGTTCTCTCTCTTGTTGGTAATGCTTTGCCTGCTCATCTTTATTTTGCAAAGTAAAATAAAACCAGAATTAACTAGTAACTTCTCTACCACTGCTGAGCCAGGAGGAGGACATGGGACAGGGATGTCTAGGAGACCTCGAAGAGGGTGGTCTGAGATGCAGAGTGTTAGCTTGAGATCCAGAAAGCTGCTGCCTTCACTACAGATGTGCCATCTTATCTGAGAGCTGGTGTAAGCCTGGACGTGGGGTCAGATTGCCATGCCCTGAGCTGGGGTGTGCCAGGAGAGGTGCTTGTATGTGCTGAGAGCATCACAACTGCCAAGCAAAATCCCCTTTTGGCACACCTCAAGCTGACCACATGTGATGGCACAAGTGTCATCTTGGGTGAAGGGCATCCATGTAGTTGCTTGCTGCAGTGTGGAGGAGCTCAGCTTCTGCCAGCTTGGGTGTCTGAGCATTTAGCTTCTCTCTGCCTCAGTTCTCTTTCTGGGAATCATGGATAATTGAGGGGTTTGTATGTAAAAGCTGCTGAGGTGGTGTGTTTCCATGGAGACAAGGCTTTGCTTGCTTGGGCATCTGATGTGGAATTCTGTCTGTTCTCTTAAATCTTAATATTATTAAATAAGACCTTTTAAGAGTTCTGTTACCTCTGTGTTATCTTAGAGGTCCTGTGCACTCAGACATCATAATCACTACATAAACCCTTGCAGTTTTCCTTCCCTGCAGCCTTGTATGGCTGTTTCGCAGTTTGATTTCTTCTTCTGTCCCAGGTGAAGCAGAAAATCATAAAGACGTGCTCTTTAAACTGCACCAGGCATGTCTGATATTGAATATTCCCTTTCAGTGCTGCTTAAAACAGCATTGGTAATTTCCACGAGTCTGCTGAGGCCAGTTCTTGTTGTTGTAGCCTTAATAAAGTCAAGCTAAGAAAGTTTGGCAGGGAAAGTGTCCTGCCAGCTTCTCACCTTCCACTTGTCTTTCCCGTGCTGTCGAGGGGATCTGCGCTCGCAAGCAGCTTGGGTTTTCTGATCTGCACGCTGTTCAAGCGGCCGTTCCCATTGAAGCTGGTGTTCTCATCTCGGTGGTCGTGCAGGGCTGTGATGAGACATTGCTGCTTGCAGGGGACAAGGCGAGAGGGCTTTAATTTTAACCAACAGTGTGGCAGCAGACTCGGATGTGCAGGGAATATTCCCCTCGCTCTGGGGTCCAGCAGGGGGCTGGGAACGTAGATCACTGTCCTGTTTGTTCTGTATTTCCACACTAAAAGCTCCCGCGTGGCTCTGAAGCTGCCACAGTCCAGGTAGGGAGGAGTGTTGGCAGCTTTTGCGAGAGCTTGGGCTGGGCACCTGCCTCGAGTCCCTGCCTGGAAGGAGATGCCGGTGCCCAGGGGTGAGCGTTGCAGACCTGTCCTTCCCTGGGAGGGTGCTGGGGCACAGTGCACTTGTAAATCTGCTGCCTGGCATGTTTCAGGGGTGTCCTGTCAGCATGAGGACACAGACCTGGATTCAGTCATTTTTCTGTGGCGCGAGGCATTTGGGTTTGAGCCTGGGTTTTGTCTCCGGTTACGCTGTCGTGTGTGCCAGGCAAAGGCTTGGGCTCCCTGCAGCCTGGGGATGCTTTAGATCCACAGCTGCCTTTTGCGTTCTTTCTCCTCCCCCATCAACTGCAGCTTGTTTTCCCAAGAGCTGGTGGATTTATGGTGTAGTTGGATCTTGGATCTGGAGAACAAAGTGTTTTTGCGAACGTATCCAAACCCATTTTGGCAGGAGGCACGTGTCCTGGTGCCAGCGATCCGAGACGCTGTGGGTCCTTGTTTCTCATCTTGGCTGGGCTGAGCTGGTGCAAGAGGAAGGCTTTGTGCACAAAATTGTGCCCTTTACTGAAGTGGCTTCATCTTTTGTTGATCTGAGGAGAGTCCTGGCTATTTTTTTTCCCTCTTTTATTCCTTCCTTTGATGCCAACCTGCCTGGTGGTGTTGGTGGGGTTTGGGTTCCTGTCTCTGGCTGGACTATTACAAAGATTTGTAACTGAGTGGGATATTTTTTGTTACTTAAATTAGCTCTCTGTCAGAAATCCTTACCCTTCTGTAAGTGTATGAGCACCATCTGATAAGAGATGCTGCTGAACCAGAGGGATGAGCGCCAGCCCACACCTGGGCTCAGAGATGGGCTGAGGGCAGGCATGGGGACGTCGTGACTTCTCCTGACTGCTCCTTCCAGCTCCTCAGCTAAGAGTGGTCAAGGGGCTTCTCTGCACAAAAGGGTGTGGGAATAAATCTCTTATTTCCCAAGCAAGCCAAGGTGGTTGTTACCACCCAGCAGTTTGCTCAAGAGGCTGGGATGGCTTAAAACTCTGTCATCATCTTCCCCCGAAGCCTGTGTACAGCGAAGCCGGTGGGAGCTGCGTTGCTGACTTTGCTGGTGACAAGATCTGGAGGCTGAGCAGTGTCAGGGCTCTGTTTTTCGTGGGGAAATGATATCTTAACATAAGATGACAATATAATTCTGCAAAGCCTTTCCCTGTTGCTTGTGTTTCCATGTTAGGGCGTGTGGATGTTTTTTAAAGGAGGTGGCATTTGAAATATGAAGTTTGACAGCCGTGGTTAAGCCTGACATGACAACCTGCTTTCTTCTTACTCATAGTGAGCTGAGATTTACACAATCCCTCAGGGACTGGTGTCTACAACAATAGGCATCTCGTTCCTTCGTTAAAAATGATTTAAAATGTAATAATTTGTTACGCACTTCTCTTCCACGGGCGAATGATTGTGCCATGAGTGTGTGCTGAGCAGCTTCTCTGCTGAGAAAAAATGGGACTGTGGGGGATGCTGGATGGAGAGGTGTGGTTGGCTTTCCTCGCAGCATCCCTCCCGCTGCTGTCCCAAGGCTCACTTTGCTCCTTCCTGCTGGATCCTGATCCCACCCCCCTTTCTCTGTTGAACGCTCCCCTTGGATGTGCTCTGGTCCTTCCTGCTGGATCCTGATCCCACCCCCCTTTCTCTGTTGAACGCTCCCCTTGGATGTGCTCTGGTCCTTCCTGCTGGATCCTGATCCCACCCCCCTTTCTCTGTTGAACGCTCCCCTTGGATGTGCTCTGGTCCTTCCTGCTGGATCCTGATCCGACCCCCCTTTCTCTCTTGAAAGCTCCCGTTGGATGTGCTTCCCTGCCTGCAGGCAGGGCTGGGAGAGAGCTGGGAGCATCACCTTGTCCACCCACCCATGGCAGGGCAGTGGGTGCCACTGCGTCTCCACCCTTGCTGGGCCAGAGCAGTTCCCAGAGCCCAACATAGATCTCAGAGTGAATTTTTTAAGCCCATCCACACTTGTCACGCTGACTTACGTCCCCCCGATGTGTGATGGGACTGGTCCCCAGAGCTGTCACAGTTGAGCTTTCGCAGAGCTGAAGGGCTGCAAGGAGAGAAACCAGGGCCAAGGCTGCTGCTGAGGGCACTGCGCTGGGCTGATGACTTTTTAATTAACGCAGCCCAGTACGTCAGGCAGCAGAGAGGAAGAGATAAGGTGATAAAATAGATGTTAATATTATGGTCTTTAGTAGAAGCTTGTGAAACTGGTGCTGTGCTTGGCTTTCTGTTCTCTACGCTGGGTAAGACCCTGAGCAACCAGCTCTGAGCAGGGCTGCTTTGGAGACCCCCACAAGTCTTAAATTCTGTTTTTCTGTGGTCTTTTGGGTCTGAAACTCTAACACTCTTCCTTCTCCCTCCCTGCCAAGCAGCAAGCAAGGACAAAAGCACTCTGCTACTGGGAAGGTTTGTTTTCCTGGTGCAAAGCGTGTTGGTGAACCACTGGGGCAGGACTTGGGCAGTGCTGCTCTGTGGTGGGAGCTGGTGCGTTGCTGTTAGGGAAGAGACCTTGTTCTCCTCCAAGCCTGGGCGCTCTGGTTTGGACGCTGGGACAGGAGCAGCCCAGGTGTTGGTTCGTATGGAAGCAGAGGGTGCAAAGCCTTTGTGCTGTGGTTTTCTTGATCTGGGGAAGTGAGGTGGAAACCTTAGCAGCTAAACTGCAGCAGGCTTAAAGCTCGTAGCAAAGCCATGGTGTGCCCTCAGCTACCTTGGGGATGTCTCTTTGGCTCCAGGTGTTATTTGATGTTTATTCTTTTCCTGCACAAGACCAAGGCTGTGTTTCCTTCCTCCCCTGCCTGCTCTGCAGAGAAACCCAGAGCTGGGCGCAGGAAGGATTTGGTTCACCCTGGCTTGGCAGGAGCGCCATGGCTGGTGGGATTGTGGACCTACTTCTGTTGCCCCCCTCAAGGAGGGGCTGTTTTTTCTGTGCTGTTCCCATTTGGAGGACTGTCATGGGTGTGCTTAATCCCACAGAAAATCAGCCTAATGAGCTTGTCTTGTTCGTTTGCTGCCTTGGACTTTTATGCCAAGGAAAACCTTCTTGGGGAAAACTGGGAAAAACCCGACTTCTCCATTCTTCAGTGGATTGTTCTGCTGGGAAGTGGCTTTTGATGGGTTGCAGCAGCACAGAGATTTCCTTGGCTGGAGGGTGGGCTGCCAGCGGTGCTGCCGTGTGGCAGCCAGGTCCTCTTGGCATTGGTGCCCACGTGGTTCTCACCACTCCCCTTCTGTCTCCCAGGTCATGCTGGCTGCTTCCTACTGGTCCCTCCTGGCCCCGGCTATCGACATGGCCGAGGAATCCGGCAGCTTCGGAGCCTTTGCCTTCTTTCCAGTGGCCGTGGGCTTTGCTCTGGGAGCAGCTTTCGTGTACTTGGCCGACCTGCTCATCCCGGCGCTGGTAAGTAGGTGTTCCTGGGCTGGGAGCTTCTGCTCTTCCTTCGGTTCTGCTGTGACAGAAGCCAGTTATGAACTGATTTCCGTCACAGATTTACTGGAACCATGTTTTCCCTGAGACCTCTGTCGGTGCTGAACGCAGCTTTGGGCTGTCTGCGCTCTTTTTTCCTTCTTTTTTTTTTCTTCACACTTCTGCTTTTGTTCTTTTCGCTGGCAACACTCTGCAAACAGTTCAGGTGTGACCTTCTGTTTCAGCCCAGGGATTTAATTTGCAGAGCTGCCAACCCTCTAAGTGTTTCAAAATTGAATGAACCATCCTACCGTTGAAAGGTATTATTAAAAAAATAAATAAATTGGAAGCTGTTGGATTTTTACAGCTGAAAACACAAGAATGGCTGAGTCAGTGAGGATATTTTCAAAAACATCCAAAGAGCTTTTAAGATTTTTTTTTTTATTGATTTTAGTGCAATTGAGGATTATCTGTGGTTTATGAGGTTGAGGTGTGAGGTTTTATATTTTGAGAGTGGTGTGGCTGTGTCCGGGAGAGCCCACAGCATCAGCGTTCCCTGCTCCCGCGCTCTCTGAGCCTCTCATAGCAGGAACAGTCGAAAGTATCTGCAGCTGTGAGGAAAATTGCATGATATTAAGGTGTGTTGCTTCCACTGCAAATGGATCCATTAGAGTAAAGAACAAATAAATGAAACAACAGCAGCGTCAGATGGCTGAAAGCCTGGCCCCCCTCTGTGTGCTCTGCCTGCCTGGCTCCTGGCTCTTCTCAAGGCTCGCAGCCCCTTTGTAGGATGGGCTGGGAGCTGCTGTTGGGCAGCCAGAGCTCATGGAAGCCCATTGCCATCAAATCCTGACTTTTTCTTCTGCTCACAGTAACCCAAAGCCCCTTGTCAGCACCAGCCGTAGCAGCGAACACCCTTGTTACAAGGTGCTGGGTGAAGCCCACATTGTATTTGATCAGCTGCCCAGAGCTGCTGTTTCCCAACAGGGTAGATAAACAGTTGCAGCACAAACCCCACTTCTTCCTGTTGGCCAACGTTCTTCTCTGCTGCATTTTGAAACGGGAGCGTGTTCCTCAGGGAAATGAAATTCTTGTGTTGCAAAGAGCAGGATGAGGTGGTGATGGGGGTGTCCAGCGTGCACGGTGGCAGTGGTGAGGGAGCTGGTTTGCAGGGAGCAGTGCAGTATAGGTATATATTAAAAAAATCATTATATCTTGCTTTAAATCCAGTTCCAGTGCTGATGGGAGAGGAGCTGTTGCCTTCTTTGGCTCAACACAGCTGTTTGCACCATGCAGGACAGCATGTGCCACCTCACACATGTCCCATGGGACTTCTAGTTGCTGGTGTGTGGGCTAACGCTAAACTCAAAGGATTTACACTCCGTGGGCAGCGCTGCTGCCTCTGCTTTGCTTCCTGCGAAAGTGGATGCCCTTGCACTGGGACATCTCCTCCAGCCAGACAGTGAGGAGGACCCTCCTTATTAGTTTGTGCAGATGCGAATCGCTGCTTGTTCTTGCCCTGGATAACCTGGGCAGGGTCAGGAGAGCTGCAGTGAGTGGGGGGCTCCAATGCTCCCTGCAGGGACAGCTCCTGGGACTGATCTGGTTGGAGACTGTGCAATGGGAAGAGAGTGGGACTTCAAGGATGCTCTAGGAAGAGGATGGGGTACCCAGAGACTTGGTGAAGTTACGAGGGCTGCTGTGGAAGGAGCGCAGGGAGGTTCAAGCTGAATGTGTTGAAATGAAAAATCAGCAAGTGCCTGGTCAGGCTTGAGCCATCCTCGGGGCTGTGCTGGCAGGGGAATGTGGCTCAAGATACATCTTCACAGAATCATTGGATCATTGAAGTTGGAAAAGATGTATAAGCTCATCAAGTCCAACCATCAGCCCAACTGACTGTGCCTACTAAACCATGTCCCAGAGTGCTACATCTGCATGTTTTCTGAACACCTTCAGGGAAGGAGACTCCACCACTGCCTCGAGCAGTTGGTTCCAATGCTTGACAACCCTTTCAGTAAAGGAATTTTTCCTAATATCCAGTCTAAACCTCCCATGATGTAACCTGAGACCAATTCCTCTCATCCTATCACTTGTTACTTGGGAGCCCAGCACCCACCTCACCACAGCCTCCTTTCAGGGAGTTGTAGACAGTGATGACGTCTCCCCTCAACCTCCTTTAGGTTAAACAACCCTAGTTCCCTTGTAGGACTTGTTCTCCAGCCCCTTCCCCAGCTCTGTTGCCTTCTCTGGATGCGCTGCAGCCCCTCGATGTCCTTCTTGGAGTGAGGGGCCCAAAACTGAACGCTGGATTTGAGGTGCAGCCTCACTTGGAGTCCAGGCTTCTCCGAGGAGCCAGTGCTGTTAAGCCGTTGCACTTCACTTCCAACAGGTTTTACTTCTTTCTAAATCAGTTAAAATCTTGAGGTTGTTTTTCGCTCCTTGAAGTCGGGTGGGGAGGGGATGCTGGTGAGCCCGTGGGGCGCGCTGTCCCTGGGAGGGCAGGATGAGGGATCTGTTTTTAGCAGGCTTTCCACAGAAAGCTCTCTCTGCCTGGCACACCTCCATAATAGGTTTGCTGGATAGCAACAGGTAGTAAAAGCTTTTAATGACTCCTTATCGCCCCAGTCCTCCTCCCTGGGGAAGGAGCAAGGCTTCGCTCCTGCTGTAACCCCACAGGGAGCTGGGCAGCTCTGGTGGTACCCAAATGTTTGCTCAATGGCAGGGCTGGGGCTGGCAGGAGGGTTAAACCTGGTTAATGATGCCGAACAGCTGTAGTCATTAAATTCCTTACAAAAGACAAATCTAATCTATTACATCTTTATCTTTCACCGGTTCCCTGTGTGAAGCCTTTAACGTGTTTGTTCATCCTTTAGCTGAGTTTATGGAGGAGGAGATGCTCGCCTGGGAGTGCTCTGCTTGGCTAGTGGAGGACAGCAAACCACAACAGGGCAGTCGGGCGCGCTTGGAGAGCGAGACCATCACAGAAACAGACCTCAGGAGGTCTTAAAAAGGGGCTCTCCCTTATTTTGGCAGCCATCTCCTTGCATGCGGTGTTCAGCCTAAGTGTGTCTTTACTGGCTGGGCAGGGGCTGGCAGAGCTGGTTCTGCAGCAAGACGGTGCTGTAGTTTCAGAAGTATCTTAAAACACTAACAAATGGCCCATCTGCATCTTCTCTCCCTGGCCTGAGTGATGTTGCAACAGGTTTCTCTCTTTTCTTGGCTGTAGTTTAGCCTTGTGGCTGTTTTTTAAACAAGAACTTGGCTTTCGACTGGTATTTAAGGAGCCTTCTGGCTGGAGAAGGGTGGGTGATTGGGTTGTATGAGATGCTGCTGCCTTTACTAAAAAGGGTTGAGGCTCAGGGTCTTCGATACCAAGGCTCAAAGCCTTTGAAGGAGAGTTTACTTTAAGATACTGCTCAGCACAGTAATCGCTGAGTAGCTATTTTGGGTCTAGTATAACGCCTAAGAATGCTGGAATTGGGTATTATTATTCTCATCTGTCAAATCTGTCTTGCAGCTCTGCTGATTTGGCTGGGGTTTTGCTCAGAGTGTGATGTTTTATTGGCTTTCCGTGATGGGTTTCTTGCTCTGGCCTCCCTCTTTCCAGAGGAATCCCACAGGAGCCCAGAGGACGTGTCCGGCCCTGACTCTGGTTTTCATACAGTCCCTGGCTGCTTTTGTTCCTGAGTTGCCACGTGCACGTGTGTTGCCTTTGTTTTCAAGCTGCTGGATCCCCAAGACCTCTCCCAGCCGTGCTGCAGGCCGTTGGCATTCCCACATGGGTGGGATGCTGGGTCTGGGCACAGCAGAGCGCCTGTGTTGGAGTTGGGACTTCCAAGAGCGCTCTCACTGCTAGATTTTCACATCACTGTTCTTAAATGCTCCTCTAAGCAAGCAGGAGTTCACAGGCGCAGTGCTGGCAGGATTGGGAAGGTGGCATGGGCTGGGAAAAGGAGAAATGAAGCTGCCTGTAGTGGAAGATAACAAACCCTTCGCCTGCTGCACGTCAGCTCAGCCGACCTGCCTGCCCACGTGCGTAGGTGCTTCTATTAACCACCTTATTCTTTCCGCTCCCCGGCTGCATGACGTCCTCTCGGCTCCTCGATCATTACGCTAAATGGGATAATGAGGCTTAATCAGCTTCATCTCCTCTACCTCGAGGCTTCATTTTGCTCGGAAACATCTGTCCGCATACAGAAAGCAGCGCTCTCGCTCCCGTCGTGGTGGGTGCAGGTCTGCGGCCAGAGCCGAGCTCGGTCCAGGACCCAGCTGGGTGCTGCAGCGTTTGGGTGTTGAAGGTGGCTCTGGGAGAGGGTGAGGAGGGCAGATGTTACGGGAGAAGCAGGAGTTAATATGTAATCCAGAGAAAGAGCTGATGGGCCATTACTCAGTTATAACTAGGAGCCTGCCAATACTTCTCATGTAAAAGATGATCTGGGGTGGGAGGATGGGGAGCCAGGGCTGTAATTCTGTCCTGGAATACCATCTCAATTGGATATTTTTTTACCCTTGTCAGCTAGATATGGGGTTTGTTGGGTGATTTTTTGAGTACAGAGTAAATCAATAAAGCCACACGTGATGGGTGGACCATTCCTTGGATTTAAAACAAATAGTAACGAAAGTGCCTTTTAAAAGCCTTTCACCTGGGTTTGTGCGTGCCCTGCAGGTGTCAGAGCTGGCCCCTCGTGCTGTGGGAAGGACCAGTGCGGCTGAAAGCTCTGCCTGGGTCCAGGGCTTTCATTTCATACCTGTTTGGGAATATTTTAGGCTGTGGTTTGCAGCTGCATAATGGTTTTGATGAGCAGAAGAGAAGGCTCCAGGGACATCTTCTAGTGGCCTTCCAGTATTTGAAAGGGGCTCCAGGAAAGCTGGGGTGAGACTTTTTTACAAGGACCTGGAATGATGGGACAAGGGGAAATGACTTTAAACTGGAAGGGAGGAGATTTAGATTGGACATTAAGAAGAAATTTTTCACAATAAGGGTGAGGAAGCCCTGACACAGGGTGCCCAGAGAAGCTGTGGCTGCCCCATCCCTGGAGGTGTTGAAGGCCAGGTTGGATGGGGCTGTGAGCCCCCTGATCCAGTGGGAGGTGTCCCTGCCCATGGCAGGGGATGGAACTGGATGGGCTTTGAGGTCCCTTTCAAACCAAACCATTCTAGGATTCCATGATCTTCACATGGGAGTGGAGTGAGTGTGTGGATGTTCATAGTGGGAGGCTGAATCCCATTAACCCTCTCAAAACACAATTGTGTTGTGCTCTTGCCCTCTTCTATTTCTGCAAATAGAGGTTGCAAGCCTTTTTGGAATATAGTATGAATTATAAAGTGAATTTTAGGCTATTTTTGATGAACACTCTTGGGAAGGATTTGAGAACTTGATAAACAGATATGGGAGGGACACTCATTTAATACCAACGGTGTGTCTTGAGGATGGATATTTTGCTTTCTAAATCTGTGCAAGTCCTGCATCAGGGGAAGGTGCATGGATGCTGAAGCTGCAGCAGGGGGAGGAGAGACTGTTATGTCCACCCCAGGCATAGAAGCATGTTAATTAAAATTGCACGTTCTTCTTCAGGGCTGAAACCAGGTGGATTAGACCATGGGAAGAATCTTTTTTGGGGGGCACTTGGTAGTGATTCCTAGCCCATACCTGGTGTGCTGGAGTAACGAGGTAGGGTGATCCTTAGTGCTGTGGGTGCAGTTTGAGGATGTTGGTGATGCTCGGTGCCGGCAGCGTATGTGTTTCCACCCCACCAAGATGGAAAGCTTTTAATCCATGTCTCCCACCTGATCTGCATGGAGCTGGATTTGATGGGTTGATTATTTCATGAGGCAGTAAAAATGTGCTGGGTCTTGTCACTGGTGTTAATTTATAATTGGAATAAAGGTTCCTCTTATGCAATTTGCTAATTCCTCTGAGACATGCCCACCACAAGTTCCCATTCTTAATGTGCTTTTTCCTGTTCATCTGTGACTCCTAGAAAGTTAATTAGCTGCACATCCTCATTGCCGTGGTTGGTAGAGACTTTTTGATTCCAGCATTAACCAAGGGACATGCCTGTGTGTGGGGCATGTATTTTTTTTTTTTCTGGCTTATTAGATTTTTGAGCATGGGACTGAAACGCTGTCTGGAGCAGCTTGGGACCCTGGACACGGTGGCGTGGGTGGCATCTTGCTGAGCTCAACCTGGCAGCTGCGTGTCTAGGGCCACATAATCTTGGGAAAATGATCAAATAAATGGGTCCAGTGAGGTGTTTCTGGTGGGCTGAGGCAGCATGCAAAGTGACTCTGCCCTTTTTTACATGCAGACTGTGTTTGGTTTCTCCTGATCCACCCTCCCTGCTGGCTCCTGCTGCCTGCAAAGCCTTCCCGTGTCTCGCTGTTGTCCTCCTGGTGGGAGCTGAGCTGGTGTGGGGATACCTGGGTGCAGAAAGTGGGAATGGGCACGTGGGTGAATGCACGATTGCGCAGCAGTGCCTGCGTTGTGCTCGTGCTGCCCTGAGCTGGGGCTTAGCCCCCCTCAAAGCGGGGCGATGCCACAGCCTCGCTGCTGTCCCTGCGCTTTCGTACCCCTCTGCACATCGACTTTGCCTGAATCGGTGCTTGGCTTTCGCAAGGGTTGCCTTTGCCTCTCGAGGGGTGCAAGGATGGACCCGAGGGACTCAGTTGACATGGACTTGCGTGAGCCGCTGCTTGACTCGTGCATTCCTGGGTTGCTCTGATTTCCTTTGCTTAGGGGAAAATAAATAGCAGCCCTTCTGTTTGTTTGTTTTGTGGTGTTGTGGGCCTTTTCCACTGGCTCTGGAAGGAAGGAAGGATCCTGCTCTGATGGCTGAGGAAGGGAAGTGTTTTTAGAGCCTCATCAGGGAACGCAGCAAACCTGTCTATTGGAAAAGGTCCTTCCTCTTCCAGCTTTGAAGAAATAGAGTATCAGGGTGTATTTTTTGTTACTTTATCAAATAAACCAAACCCAGCTCTCCCTGAGGGCAGCTGCGGGCGGATCTGTGTAGGACTGATGCTTGGGACTGACTTCCCACATCCTGTCCTGGGCAGGTGGCAAGGGCATGATTTCAAATGTGGTCCTTGGTGCTGGCCACAAAGCCACCCATGGGATCCTCTGGAAGGCTCTTGTTAGAGCTCAAGTTTGGGACCCTGAAACCCCTCCAGATTTAGGATTATAGAATCATAGAATGGGTTGGGTTGGAAGGGTCCTCAAAGCCCATCCAGTTCCAACCCCCTGCCATGGGCAGGGACACCTCCCACTGGATCAGGGGGCTCCAAGCCCCATCCAACCTGGCCTTGAACACCTCCAGGGATGGGGCAGCCACCGCTGCTCTGGGCAACCTGGGCCAGGGCCTCCCCACCCTCACAGGAAAACATCTCTTCCTAAGATCTCATACATCTCCCATCCTTCAGCTTAAGTTTATTTCAATTCTGTTTGCCCCTATGTTCTGTGGAAAGCCTGCCTGCCTCCTGCCGTTCCCTGCCTGTGTGCAGTGGTTTTAGTGATTGAAATCCAGTTGTTGCTAGATAAGATAAAATTATTGTCAAAAAAAGGCATAACATTATAATTACACTAATTTTTAGAAAAGCACTTTGTTTTATTAGTGGAGGTAAAGGATTATTTACTTTCAGAGCGCAATTTGTCAGCTGCTCTTAATTATAATTCTCTCTCTTATTATGCATTAAGCATTTCAAAAAAACCAACATTGCATTTGAAGCCCCAGAGCTTGCGCTAAGGAGATGTTTTGAATCCGAGTCGGAGCTCAATTCCCCTCCCACCCTCGGTAGGGTTACGGGGACAGTCACCAACTGAGCTGCCAGCAGGTTCACATGGGGAGCGAGGAGGGGAAAAATCCTGTTGTAATGAAGCAGGGACTGAGAAAACCTGGCTTAATTCTTCACTCAGTGAGCACCTGCACTGGTTACGTGTTTGTTCAGTGTTCCCTGCTCCGTTATGTACCTGTGCTTGTGATAAAGCACCTCTTTCCCCGCTGGTTACCTCAAGCGGGTATTACCAGCTGATAAGGCTGGTACTGTGACATGGGGCTTTTCTCTCCTCTGTGTCTCAGCCTTTGCTGATTGAATTTCAATTATTGTTTGAGGTCTGGCTCAGAATTGCAAAAGAGGATCAGTTTTCCAAAAGGAGGAGCACACCGAAATACCAGATCTCCCCTGTACCGGCCAAAAGAGTCTGGGGAGGGATGCGTCGCTGTCAGGGGGTTGTTCTGCTGGATCCTGGACAGTGTCTGACCTTTCTGCTGATTGAATTTGAGTTCTTTTTTTTTGTTACATTAAATTTTAATCCTGGAATGAGCAGAAATCAGGCTCCCGGGGGGGAGCAGAGTGTAGGTGCTGACCCACCACTCACAGCTGAGTGTGGACCAGAGGGGATGTGGGTGCTCAGAGCGCCCCAGCACTGCACCCCTGCTTCAGGCTGGGTAGGCTCTGCTGGGAGCCTCCTGACCTCTAAAACCTGGTGGTGATGCTCAAGAAACTCCAAGCTCCCTCCCTTGCTGCAGTGATGCTCTGTACCCTGCCGGCGTCCAGCCGATCTCAGGGGTGGAGCTGGGAATCCTCTGCATCCAACCGATCTCAGGGATGGAGCTGGGAATCCTCTGCCTCCCTTTGCTGTGACCGCAGTGCCAGTTCATGATGAAGAGCCTGCTGCCTGGAGACGGCATCACCTCTAAGACTCACTCCCACGACATCCCTGCGCTTACTGTGAACACCTGAACGAGGCCCCGTTTATCCGTGGGCACGCTGAGCGCTATGGATGATTCCTTGGCTGTTCTTTGATCTTAAAAATCTGCCTTTGAATTTGCTCATAGCGTAACCCCAAATTAATGCCTCCACTGTGAAAAGTAAACCTGCCATTAACTTGACAGAGAAGCAGCGAGCGAGGTTGCAATTGGTTGGGTGGTGAATGTCAAGGAGAGGAAGGCTGCTTTCATGGAGATCACGGATGATATATGTGCACAGATCTATAACTGCCAGCTTGCTCCCAGGGTAAACTCTGACTCACCCAGACTGACTTTGACGTGCTGTCTGCTTTGAAGACGAGCTGTAAAGAGTCAGTTTTGTGCCTTGCGTGTGCCTGTGCCCCCTGGGGAGGACGGTCCCCTCGGTGTGGCTGGGCAAGTGGCTGCCTTGTGATGCTCAGTGACTGCCCTTTGGTGCAACGGTTCGCGTCGTGCTGGCCGTGTGCCGCCTCCTGGCTTGTAGGCGCCGCTGGCCGGTGCTGTAAAACAGATATTTGCTTTTAGTCAGTGGAACATCGTGCCTTGTTCATGCCCTGCTGGAGAGGGGCTCGCCACTGGAGAACTAAGGGAAAAAATGACTCGCTTGTTTCTTTCTGCTCAGCCTGGCGGAGGCTTCTCTGCTGGGTTTGGACCCCGTGGGTGTCTCTGCTTTGGACCCTGTGGATCTCTGCTTTTGCATCCACCTGATGCTCCAGGCACGCATCCATGGGGTGTTTGTATCATCTGGCTGTGCCAGTCCTGGGGGATCTGTAGGGATGTGTTACACTCGGGGTGTGAAAATCTTCCTGGTGTGTTTTCCTGTCTCCCCCCATCATGCTCTAATTATCATCGAGGTGGTGAAAGCGATGTGACTTTAATCTGTCATCTGCAGGCTTCAGAGTTAATGCAAAGTGAAAAACTGACTGGATGAGTCCCCTCTTCGAGTTTCGGGCTATTTGCCAGCTCAGGGAGGCATCGCGCTGTTGGTTTGCGTTTCGTACATGTTCATTAAGGCCTGTCAAGACTTTATAGGTAAGGTACGCGCTACATGTAAAAGCAAATGCTGCGAGGGCTGGTTTCAGAGCTTGATTTCTGGACTTTAGGCTGGGTTGGGTAAAGTCCAGCACCCAAAGGAATTATCTGGGAAAGCCTGGGACCAGCCCTGCCTGGGGGGCTGGGTGGGAGGGAACCAGCCCACTCCCCAGCTCAGAGGTTCAGCTGTGCCACAGGGGACAGTTTTGGATTTACTGTCCTCGGCTTCCAAAGGAAGGGAGATTGGTTAGTGGCTGGTTGGTGGTAATCAGGAAGTGCTTTGTCCCTTATTACGCCTCTTTTCTGTAATGAATTAACAAATTAATTGCACTGAGGAGCCTCTCCTGTGGCTTCGTTGTGCTGTGCTTCAGGAGGGTGTTTGACGCTCCTTTGGCTCTGCCGTGGCTCCTGCAGACAAGCAGAGGAGTTGGTGTCTCTCTTGGGCTTTGGTGCTATTTTGGTAATTATGGGATGTGCAAGATGTGGAGAGGAGAAGAGCAGAAGCTGTGGCCTTGGAAATGAGCTGGCTGTGGGCTGGCTCCCTGGCGGCTGTGCTGGTACCCGTGGGGCTGGGATGCTCGGAAGGGATGAGGGGAGAAGGGGCTGTGCCCCAGCAACGCTGCTTCTCCATCCATCTCCAAGGGGACTGGTCCACGTCTGCGTTGCTAATTGTGGGTCTAGAGGAAGTTATGTTTTAATGTAATGTAATTAGGCAGCACTGGCACGGTGTGGTCCTTCATTGGAGGGTGATGGATTGCTACCTGAGCCCTGCTGCATCCCTCCAGACCTGCTACATCCCCAGTCCTCCAAGGAGCCCTTGCTGTCCCCCTCCCAGTGCTCCTGACATCCCACCCGGCAGCAGCCGCCGCTGGCTTTGTTCACCCTTTCCCATTAATTCAATCTGCTCTGATAGGAAATCATTACTGAGGAATATATTGTGTAAAAATGAGCTGTTAATTGAAGTTTTGTTTGCTTTTTCTCTTACCCTTGCAAAAAGCCTTGCATAATAAAGGACTGTAAAAATACGTGTTGCCACGCTACAAATATACAAGGTGGGAAGGGGGCAGGGAGGGAGAAAAGCAGCGAAGCTGGTCTCTATTAGACTTTAATAAGCATATGGAGAAAAAGCTCTTGTTAATCCCATCTGAGGCTTAAAGGTTTATTGCTGACAATTAAAATCTCATATTGTAGTGCTGACTCGATGCCACAAACCTCTCTGCCGTGTCCTGCTGAGCGAGCCGCGGGCGTCGAGGTGGTGGTGATGTGCGAGATGGTCCTTAGGAAAATATCCCTTGGGATCTGGCTGTGAGGCTGGCTGTAACAGGCAAGTTTCCTCCCAGCAAACAACTGGAAGGGTATATACATCCTAACTGGTTTTGATGGGCAGCACTTGCATGCTCAAAACCCCTGCCTGAGGCAATCAGTCCTTTGAAAAATGAATTTACTGGTGTTGTTTTGAGGTTTCTGGTGGACAGGAGGTTGGTGACACGAAACCTCCTGCGCTTGCAGAGGTGGCTTTTGTTTGTTGAACAAGTTGTTTGGTATTTTTGCAAGGTTGCATGGCAAAAACAGGGAATATATTCCTGTGCTTTCGTTTTTGTAATGGCAAAGGTTACCAAACCGACCTCCTTTCTGCCACGTAAAACAGCGCTGTTGCAAAACATCACGTTTTGTAACAAATCTCCTGGGTTTCCCTTGGAGGATGGGAATTGTGTGTGTGTTCCCTCCCCCCACCCCGGGCAGAGCTCACCCTGGCTCCCTCTGCCTTCCCAGACTGGGTGCCAGCAACATTCCAGCTGTGTTTTTCCTCCCTCCTGGAAAGGCCAAAGCCCCAAACGGGCCAACGAGACAAATCCATACGTTTGTTTTTAATATGAATTTTGACTTTGGCTAAAAAGATGGGCTGTGTGGGTCTCCCCTTGGTGGCTCTGGGGCACTGTCTGCTCACCAGTGCTGGTGGCACGTGCCAGCTTCCCAGCAGTGATGCTCTGGGTACCCCAACATCCTCTGATTGGAAGGGCTGGGTTTGCTGGAGGATGCAGGATGTTTCCCTCTCCTGCTGGAGGGCAGATCTGGGTTATTTGAGGATTTGGGGTGGGTTTGGTAAACCTGGCTTCCTTCCTCCCTTGGGTTTCCAGACTGGTGTGCTCGGTGCTGCCAGCTCATGCGAGCTCTGCAGGTTCCGGCGCTGCCAAGGGTCCCTAGGTTGCTGTTGGTCGAGGCACCTCCCAGACAACCGAGGCCGCTCTGAGGTCACCTCATGGGACACCTCGACTGTCCCCATGCTCTGGTGACACAGAAGATTTATTCTCCCAGCCCATCAGCAGAGGCTGGTGATTAAAGACACTACTTGCAATTTTCAAGAATTATGAGTTATCAAAGTGGCGGATAATTAGCAGTGAATGAAATGTACCTGCAATAATATTACATTAGTTACAGATAAACCGATAGCAGCCTTCCTTAATTTTCACTTAAGCTTCCCTGTTTGCAGTTATTAGGGGAAGGCTCTGGTGTCGCGTTGCTGCCAGCTGCGCTGTCAGGGTAGGAACGGCCTCGTAGCCTGATGTGATCCGCTCGGAAGATGCTGCCGGAGCAGATCTGCCGTGAAAACACTGCAGTTTTTGTCTATGGATGAACCTTTCCTTTTCAATTCCCGCGGCAGCGCTGCCATAGCTACAAGAGCCTCCTGCCTGCGTGCTGGGCTGGGGGAGGACGTGGGGCTGCGGGAACCAGATGGAAGATGCTCGGTGTGGGAAGTGGGGAGCGCCCGGGCCTCCCCTTGTGCCTGCCGCCACGGCTCCACAAAAATATTGGTGGTGGTCCCAGAGCAGGGAGTGGGGCTGGCAGGGTGGTCATGCACCACCAAGCCGTGTGCTGCTGCGTGTGTTGCAGGATGAGGCCCTCAGGGGCTGCTTCTCTTGGGAAATTGGGTTTTATGAGGATGCTGTTGTGTTAAGTGATTGCTGGATTGATTATTTGGCTCCTAGGCTGAAACTACCCCGTCTTGAATTGTGTTCGGTTTTGGGCACCACAATATAAAAAGGACATCAAACTACTGGAGTGTGTTCAGAGGAGGCCACAAAGCGGGTGAGGGGTCTGGAGGAGAAATCGTATGAGGAGAGGCTGAAGTCACTTGGTCTGTTCAGCCTGGAGGAGACTGAGAGGGACCTCGTCACAGTTTACTGTCTCCTCACCAGGGGAGGAGGAGGAGCAGGCGCTGAGCTCTTCTCTCCGCACCCGAGGGAATGGCAGGAAGATGCCAGGGGAGGGTTAGGTTGGACATTAGGGAAAGGTTCTTCACCCAGAGGGTGGTGGAGCACTGGAACAGCTCCCTAGGGAAGCAGTCACAGCCTGACAATATTCCAGAAGCGTTGGACATCGCCCTCAGCCCCACGGGGTGAATGTTGGGGTGTCCTGTGCAGGGACAGGAGTTGGACTTGATGATCCTTGTTGGGTCCCTTCCAGCTCGGGCCATTCTATGATCCTATGATTCTCTACTCCTGCTCAGAATCACCCCAGTCCCAGCTGGTGTGAAGCAAGCTGGTGCTGGTGGATTTCACTGGAGGCTCTGGGCATCATTAAGAAGCTGTTCCCATAAAGCCTCCTTGCTGGCAGGGTCAGCAACTCCGACCTGGCAGAGCGCTCTGTTCCAGAGCTTCTGCTGCTGCTGGTGTTGCAGTGGGACAAAGGACATAATTGGGACCTGGCTGTGGGGGTGGGGGCTTGGGTTGGATTCATAGACCCCAAGAAGCTGCTGACATCCACCAGCAGCACAAGTCCTGGTGCGATGCTTCCTATGTACTCGTCTTCTCCGTTTGCCTTCTCTAGCGTGGTTTGTCTTCTCCTGCCGCTGTGTTTGGCAGCACTTCCAGGCTTTGAAGAATGGTTCTGGTTACCGTCTGCGGTTGCATGGGCTGTGGTTTAGGTTTTATGAAACTTCAGGCAGTTGAACTCTGGAGGGAAAAGGGAAGAAATGCGTTTCACAGTGTGATAGACGGCGCTGACCCAGCTCTTGTTAGCAAACCCCAGAAGAACTGGTGTTAAAATAACTTTCCATCTGCTGTGCCCATCACTGCTGCTCCTTTGTTAGCGATCTCCAAATTAAAATGCAAACTGAGATGTACCTGAAACACTTGGAGACCCTTAAACTTCCACATGAAAATAAATTTGGCTTTCTATCTTCCTCGCGTGGGGTTTTGTTGATGCGCAGTGGGGTTACTCGCTGTTACTCTGGCAGCCGGAGCTGTAGTGGTGATTCGGGCTGTACTGGGTGCCTCCAGGTTTATTCCCAATATACAGTGTGATCAAAGGGGTTTGGGTGCTGCTGGTGGGTCCCAGTTGTGACCCTGAGCAGCCTGATGAGGCTGTGCTGGGGTACGAAGCTGTTGGGCACCACAGGAATAGAAATAAGGGAGGTGAGAGCTGCATATTGGATGCTATTAATTATAGATATGACTGCACCCGCTTCAGTGTTGAGAAAGGCGTTTTTTTTGTTCTGTGGAGTATTTAAGGTTGCACATGAGTTGTTGATTTCAGTATTTCAAGTCAGGGGTTGCCAGTGATTCAGGCTCTGAAAGGAGTTGCAATTCCTCTTAAATGCATACCAGCTAACTCCTTCCCTTAACCCATCCCTTCATGCCAGCTCAGTATTGACCAAAACTTTGGAGTTTTTCCCCCAGAGGAGGTGGGTAGATGCATTGTTTCGGGGATGCCACACCTGGCTGACTGTTTTTTTTCGAGGATGCCCAGTGGCATCCCGGCTTCTGGCAGCACAACTCCCTGCAGCCTTCAAACCGCATTCCAGGCGGATCCTTTCCTGCCTGATAGTTTGTTCTCCTCTAATGAGCGCTGGTTTCTGGTCCTTGCAGGACAACACAGAGCCTCTGTATGGAGCCCCAGGCTGCTGATGCTCTGGCGTGGTGCTGGGATGGGAGTCAGTGCAGCCGGGTGGTGGCTGGATGATGGTGATGGTGATTATGGTTATTATTGTTAAATAAAAAGAGGTTTACAATGAGGAGGACTTTGCAGAAGTAGGAGTGTGAGCAGGAGGACCTGCCTTCTGCGCCTTCAGTGGAGAGGTGGGTGTGGGATGCTGCTCCTGGGGAGCAGGATGGCCGTGGGGTGCTGTTCCCAGGGACTGGGGCTGTGCAGGGGCTTGGCATGTCCCATGGAACAGCCACTTCCCCAGGGACTGCTGGTGCTGTTCTCGGACACCTTTGGGAGCAGCATGACCAGCCAAGGTCTCAAGAGCTGAAACTGAAGGGTGCAGAGGGTGCTGCTCTTGGTGGGTTACGAACGAGCGCTGTCGGCATGCGGATTCGTAACCGGTGCAGTGCTGGCAAAGGTTCGTTTGGGAATGTGGAGCCCTTGGATATGTTGTTTCAAATAACAAAATAGGAGCCTGTTTTGCATGTAAACAGGTGCTCCCTGCTAACGAACTGCTTTCTGAGGGACCTCTCTCTTCCTATCTGACCCCAGTTCATGTTTTTAACGTCAAGCCGTTTATCCACCTCAGGACAGCAGGGACTCCTTGCGTTGCTGCTGCAGAGCCTTAGTCTCCATCCCCAGAGGTGCTGGACTCTGTGCAGACGTGCAGAAGCAGCAAAGCCAGGTGAGTGGCTGATGCAGAGCTTGCAATGAACCTGACTGGGGCACAAGGGGCTGCAAAGATACCCTGTGTCCATCCCTGCAGCTGCAGCAGACACTGACATGAGCTGGAGATGTGCAGCATCTCCACTTCGTCCCTCCCCACCCCTCTTATCACTTTCTGGTCTCTGATCTGTTATCGCTTTCTCTCTTTTAATAAGTGTGAAACAGGAGCCTCTGGGCACCATCAAAGCGTGGCTTGTTGTTGTGTCTCATTGTTTCTGTGTTAGCTCCTCTGGACAAGTCAGGAACAGATTTTCATTTGTGTTTAATAAGGTAGTAAAAATGATTCTTTCTGTCTCTGTTGAGTGCTTTCTGCCGTTAGCTGATGCATTATGGCCTTCATCCCCCGAGGCTTTGCGGAGCCTCTTCCAGGGTGTTTGCTTGGTTAAAGACAAAAGATATTGCGTGGGATGAGCGGCATCATCGACCTTCCCAGAAAAGGAAGTTTGGTACCAAGATTTGGTACCAAGTGATCTACCCAAAGCCAGACCATCAGATTTTGTCACCACGATTTCTTTATTAATCCATCCCCCTTCATTGGTGAGGCGGAGAAGGACAGGTTATTTCTTAAAGGTGTCACCAACTCTTAATTTCTTCTTAAAATTGGGTTTGGTTCGATTAACCACTTGTGTGAGAGGTTGGCTGGGCAGCAGGATGCAATCCAAAATCCTTGCTTCGTCTAAAAGCAAGCAGCTCCCTCCTCCGTGTCTCACCCGTCGCCCCCCCAATACCAAAGCGATGCCATCAATGCCAGGGGATGGCTGCACCACCCGGGATGCTGGCAGGAGAAGGGGACATTTCCATACAGATAATTCAGGTTCGCTGCAGCTTTTGGGTAACTTTTGGGCTGAGATGATCCAACAACTTTTCCAGCGCCACCCTGCGAGCGGAGCCGTGCGCGGCGGGGACTCCTGCGTCCCGGAATAGTTTTCCTCCAAGCTCTACAGGTCTTCCTGTCCAAGTCTCTCATTGCATCAGGCTTTTTTGCAATAATCAGCCCCTGTGGTTATTTCAGTTAACGCTAATTAGTGACACGAGCTAATTAATGTGGGTTGACTTCCCTCTTCTCCTCCTAATGCTTTTTTAACCCACTGTCACATTCCAATTAAGAGCCTCATGCAGCGACTGGACTGGAATGACTCAGAGCAGTCACAGTTGGAATAAATCGTGTGCTTTACTGAAGGTCACTAATATTTCTTCAAATTGCAGGCATTGTGTATGTGTGGCTGCCAACAGGGAGGTGACCTGACAGGAAGCATCTGAAATATCTTCAAGTCTGCCTTGGTTTCGGTGCAAGCAGATCCGTGGGTACCGTGTCGTTAAGTGTTTGATGCACTGAGAGGGGTGGCACAGAAAACAGCGACAGGAGGCAACTCGATGGGACTGCAGACCTTGAGAAGTGTGGTCTTGGTCTCGTAAGGACCTTGCTTGTCTGCGGCTGTGGCTGTGCAGCAGCAGTAATAGAGGGCAAACACAGAATGCCACCTGCCTGCTCCTGCGCATACAAGTGATTTCTTTACGCTTTGGCTGGGTTATTGTAACCTGTAGAGTCCTGTGGGTTTTGGCCGTGCCCTGTGCTTGCTTCCCTGCCTGTGCTGACAAGATCAGTTGAGAAGCAGCTAGGGGAAGCCACAGATCCACTGGTGATAAAGCCCACAGTGCTGCTGTCACAGTGTTTGTAGCTCATTTAACAAAACGCTGGTCGGAGCCATGTGGAAGGAAAGCCTTCTGCTCCATGGAACCTGGTGTTGCCTAAGTGTAAAACAAGAACAGTGGCAAGTGGGAGCCAACCAGTGGTTGGAGCGGGGCTAGAGAGCAACGTGCAATGAGTGCAGATCCTTCCTGTGCACTTGAAGTTGAGGCTTTACTTCTGCAGCTTCAGATTCCCATCTTTGCTTCTCCTCAGGTTGATGTTTTCCAGAACGTGACGCTGCTCGCTTTCCAGAAATGAAAACCCTTTTAGCTTCAGCTGGATTGGATATAGGGAGATCATGCTGCAGAGTGCCAGCAGCAGGGCAAGCCTGGGAGTTTCCATTCTCACTCTCTTCCTGCCTTATCCAAGTCAGGTCATGATGCTGAAGCTCCCTCCTTTCCTCACTGTGTCATGCCAGCCAGGTTTTGCTGGAAAATGCTTGTGTTTCCAGCTATTCCTCATGGGATGAGGTGCAAAGCTGCTGGTGTCTCCGTGGGCAGGGCATTGGGCTGGGTCTCCCTTTTCCTGAGGGATTTAAACGCGAGCACCTCACCGGTGCATGTTGTAATTGCTGGGTTAATGGAGGTGAAAGCACCCTGATTAAACTGCAATAGAGAGCAGACAGCAAATATGTGCTTAGCATTAATAGCACGGGTCAGACTGTATTATGCAAATGATGGGAGACTAGACAATTTAGTTATTCATCTTTAACCTTTATTTGTGTTTAACATGACCTTACCCATCGAGTCTCTCATTACCATCTCTGCCTGTTCAGCGTATGTTCCTTTAGTTGCTGCCATCAATCCAACAGCTAACGCTGGGCTCCCAGCTGGTGACGGTGGGCACAGCCAGGACATCCCTCCTTGCGGGTGCTCCGAGGGGCTGGTTCCCAGCCCTACAAGGAGACTTGGGGTCCCACTCTTTATGGTTTGGGTAGAACTGGTTACGCCGGGTGGTACAGCCACCCCCGTGCGACACGTTCCCTTCTCTCAGCTGATTCTCCTCATCGGTTTTGTGGCCGTCTCCAAGTGGCTTTAGGCAGCCTGTGGACATCCAGAGATGTCGACCTTCCTGCCATGTGGGAAATGCAGAAATGCTGTCTGCCAGGGTTTTTTTTTTTTTTTGGCTGATGCAGATAAAGACTCTGGCTGATCGTTGAGTCGCAGCTGGTTTTCACGAGCCGTGTCCAGGTTGGCAGGAATCACTCATGGAAGCAGTTTGGTCCTTATTGCAGAGTGTCTGCTTCAGTGCTCTGCAGACTTCATGCATAGCTGGACAGTATTGGTTTTGGCCATCCCTCTCTGCTTTCTGGAGGTTACAAATGATGTAGGGATATATTCCAAGACAATCTGAAGTGTTGTCGGGCTGTCTGGGTGAGTCTGGCTGAACAAACACAGGGTGGTTGTGAGTTAGTGTCTCATTTGATGCTCAAAGGTGTTCAATTTTGAATCAACTACCTTGCAAACTCGATCTGCATCAAACATCTGGTAGGCTACTGCAAACGAAGCTTCTGCAGAGGTCAGCTCAGCAACCTGACCCTCTGCAAGTGGCTCAGCCGTGCTGTCTACAGTGAATGTCCCTCCTTGTCTGCTGATCTCCTCCAGGTTGGCTTTGGAGGGAGCTGCGTTTTGGAATCGCATTTCTTTGCGATGGTGGAATTGCGTTACTTGCAGAATTTTGGCTTTCCTTCTTTATGCACTTGCTTCTTGGCCCACAGCTCCTGTTAACCCTGTCCTTGATGTTTCTGCTGGAAATTTAAATGTAAACAACCAAACGGTCTGGAGAGAGAGGGGAGAACCCAGAAGACGCGTCTTCATGCAGCTGTGAGAAGCTGCTGTGACATGCCCTGATTGGCTTCTGGACCACACAGATGCCAGAGCGGTCCCTAAGGATGGAGCTGGAGAAGGTGGAAGGGGAGATGTGGGGAAAAGCCTTAAATTCTCTCTTGCCTTGCAGGGTTTCAGTGGACCTCCCCATGCAGTGTTTGCCTTGAGCTGCGACCAACGAGTGATGAAAGAGAAAGATGAGCAGGAACCTGCCCATCACGTGGACTACGAGAGCGAGTTGTCCATCCGGATAGGTAGAGCTGGGCTCCATCCAGGCAAGCATCCTGTCATATACCAACTGCAGAGTGTGTGGGGAAAATACCCCTCTTAAACTGGCACCTAAGATGTATGTGATTGAAATTAGATTGGTTTTGACACGTGCATGCAAAGTGCCCCTCTCTCCGGGTCTGTCTTTCTGCTGGCTCTTCCTCCAACAATCATTCCTTCTGTTTCTACTTCAGTTCTCAAAACCACTTGCATGTCTGTGCCTATGAATTATTGATAATTAGATATCTCTTTCACCAGGGAAATGAAATCATCAGCTTAGCTTGAAATAAGTTGATTTTCAGCGTGGGTGCAGTGAGTGCTATCCCTGCCCTTGCCAAGTTATGCCACGTTGAAGGTGCCCAGTGACACTGACCCTTGGTGGCCCTCCCTAATTAGAGATTAGGCCTGGAAGTCGTGCTGTCATTCCTTATTTTTGAGGTTACTAGAATTGTAGCTGCCAAAGCGTGGAATAAAATATGTCATTGGCAGCTATTTCCACCTTAAGTAAATTTTAAAGAAGGAACTTCTTAGTCAAGGTGATGGGACCTCATCAGGCTTCCCCAGCTCCTGTATGTGTGTGGGATGAGCAGTGCCCACCCTTCCACCTGGCTGTGTGGGGATGTGTTCTCTGAGGCAACAAAGCTTCCTTTTCCTCTCCTTAACAGCAGCTTTTCAGTAGAGAAAAAAAATGTAATTTACTGAATTAATGTTATTGCTCCTCTGCTTTTTCTTGGTTGCAGAGAAGCTGAAATAATGGTTATAGTATTTTCAGTATAATTGGGAGCAGACTGAGATGAAGAAATCCTTCCTTTTGCAAAGAGTAGCACTAGCCTCTGAAATCAGGCTCATTTACCCACACTGCTTAATTGCATGTTTCAAAGCATTGCAAATCCACAGGATTTTTCAGAACTTGAAATAAAAACTTGGGGTTTTCCAATGGGATGCAAAGAAGTTTTGTGCTGGACTCTTGAGTTTTGGGTCCTGGAAGGCTCTTTATCAGGGAGTGTAGTAATCGGATGAGAGGTCGTGGTTTTAAACTGAAAGAGGGGAGATCTAGATGAGATTTTAGGAAGAAATTATTCCCTCTGAGGGTGGGGGGCCCTGGCCCAGGTTGCCCAGAGAGGCTGTGGCTGCCCCATCCCTGGAGGTGCTCAAGGCCAGGTTGGATGAGGCTTGGAGCCCCCTGATCCAGTGGGAGGTGTCCCTGCCCATGGCAGGGGGTTGGAACTGGGTGGGCTTTAAAGTCCCTTCCAACCCAAACTATTCTAGGATTCTATCTTTTAGCTCCTGGGACGACTGCAAGGTTAAAGACTGCTCCAGCCCCGCAGGCTGTAAGGCTGTTGCAAGTTTTTTGATATTTTTGTAAGGTGGAACCTTTACATCCCAAGTACAGTTTAATTTTATTATCAAAGAAAAAAAAGTAGACAGCTCTACAAATTCTGGAAGCTTAAGCTGTTGGGGTTTTATGTTTTCATATTCTCTTAGGTGCAAGCAGTAACAGTGCAAGTGGTTCTGAGAATAGAAAATTTCCATTAGACTTTGCTGCTGCTCCTCTCTCTGGGGAAACGGTATTAAGAACCTACAAAACATTAATTCTTTTATTGTCGTTTACTATTTTGTTGGGTTTGGGTTTTGTTGGTTTTTTTCTTACTGAAATTAACTCTGTATTTTCACAAGACACCTCAAGCCTTCCAGGAAAGCAGCTTTTCCCCAGCTCCGGGTACTGCTTGGCTGTGCTCTGGGGAACACTCTGGGAACACGACGGGGATTTTCAAAGTCTAATAGTTACTAACTTGAATATTTCAGACTTAATCACTGTTGAGTCATTGACTCTTCCTTCATATTTACCTCTTTTAAAATCGCTAAAGCTGTAAACGCAAAAAAACAAATCCCAAAGCGCACCGCTGCCTGGTTTTGGAGTTGTCTTCACTGCCTGGGGCTGGTGGGGAGGAGCAGAGGGGGTGGTATGGAGAATGTGTAAACACGCAGCTCTCCAGGGCCCTGCACATCTGAGGGCTTTGTTGTTAGGGAGGTAAAATGCCTATTTAACCTGGCTGCGTGAGAGCAGTCGCTGTGTGCTCGTGCTTGGGTGGTGGACTCCCTGTAGCTGCACTAGGCAAGTGAGAAGGTTTCTTTTGGACTTAGAGAAAGGGAGATGCAGGAAACGCCCTAGTTAGACCTATCCTTTATCTACTGGGAGGAAAAAAACCTCTCATTCCAGTTTTTCCCATGGTCAGCAGATTGTTTGGGTGCCTCTTCTTCCCCAGCATCCCAAATCCCTTGGTTGCCCATCACTTGCAAGTTGTTTGCAGGGAGTGAGGAAGCAAGGTACCATCTGGATGGAGCTGGGAGCCCCCTCTCTCCCTCTGCATCTCTGCTCCCCTCGTCCTCCGGCTTCTGTCCGGCGGTCTCTGGCATCGATGCTGAAGCCAAGCGAGATTGTTATGGGAGTCGCTAACAGCCGGCTGCCTCGTGGATGCGTGAAATAAGGTGCACCTATCCATGTGAAATGGAGTATGGGCGGATCTGGTATGAATTGCAGGGAAAAGCCTATGTCTAGACTCAATATTTGATGAGTGGGATAATCACTAGGCTTTAATTACTACAAATGAAAGAGAACTCAGCCTTGTCTTTATCTAGGTAGGCAAGGGATGTAATCTGTAATTCTCTGCCTCCCTTGGAACAGGTTTCAGAGTAGGCATTAGGAAAAATTTCTTCACTGAAAGGGTTCTCAGGCACTGGCAGAGGCTGTCAGGGAGGTGGTGGAGTCACCATCCCTGGAGGGGTTTAAAAGGTGGGGAGATGGGCTTCTGAGGGACACGGTTTAGTAGTGGACAGGTATGATTGGACTCGATCTCGGAGGTTTTTTCCAACCAGATGATTCTATGATTCTAGGTTGGGATAAAGCTGAGGAGGGTCTGTTCATTCCTCTGAGTGCACATGAAACTCTCTCTTGTGCTGCGGAGGGACCGGACGGGCTGTGTCCTCCCTGCTGTGGGGCTGCCCTGGTCCCTTAAACCTGCCCCTGCAACCCATTGCTTGGGACAGCTCAGCCTGCTTGAGCTTGCAGACATTAAAACCAGGGGAAATAATTTTGGCAGGGTTACTGCAGGCTGAGAGGCCAGGTCTGACCCCCTAGATGGTAGCTATGTGCATGGTGTCCTTGGGTAGTTCTCAGAAAGGATTTACATCCAGCATCGCACCTTGAAACCTGAGCTGTGACTCATGCTCCTACAAACTGTATATTTAACAGCGAGGCATGTTGATTCTTTATCGTATCGAATGATTCACATCGCTCCAAATCAGATTACAGAGCAGAGTGGGAAAGCAACGATGTTCCCCGGCAGCCTCCTCCGCTCTCGCTTTAACATCCTCGTTGCAAGTGGAAGATCTTCTGTGTCCAAGGACGTGCTTTGTGGGTGCACCAGGGCAGAGGAGGTGACAACAATGTGGCTGTAAAAGACCTTGAGCAAAACACCACTTATTTTTATTGTACTGAGCTGGGAGCATCCTTAGTGGTGGCCACAGCTCTGGCCCTGGGGAGTTAAGAGTAGAAGTCTCTAAGCTGGTGCAGACCCAAACTGCTGATAAACATCTGATGAAGTACCTGGCTGGCGAGCAGCATCTCTGCTCGCTTGCTGTCCGTCCCAAACTCGTGGATGGCTGCGCCAAGGGGATCTGATGTGCTTCTGGCATCAGATTGTCTGCTCTTTGGAGTCACTATTGTTATTAAAGGGAATTAGGGTTTGTTTTAATGACTCGATTGACTTTTGGTGAGGGGTGATTTAGGCAGTGGTGCTGCGGCGTTGCTGCTTAGATGTTCAGTAAGGAAATCCAGATGGGTTTAGTAATTGGAAAAAGATGCTGGCGTTTGAAATAGTGTACTTAAGAAATGAAATTTCATTAAACTTGTTACTTAAATGAGCCATGAGGTTTGGGGGCATCGCAGAGAAACCTCATTATGTACAATTTCTATTTTTTTGCCTTAAATTTGAGCTGCTGCCTCAAACCAGCTGCAATGCTGCAGAGGCTTAGGCGGTGTTTTGGCAGGGGAGGCAGTGGGCTGATGGCATCACCAGCATCAGACCTGGCACAGGTCCCTTCTGCCGGGCTGCCCTGACACTGGCTGGACCTGTTTCAGCAGCATCACCCAGCCTCTGCTCTAATTTTCTACCTCCTTCCATTTTTGCTTTCTTTTTCCCCTCCAAAGGAAGTTATTGTGTACCAGGGTGCTGGAGCACACAAGAGGAAGCAAACTCTGCTCATGGAGCATCTCTTTCATCAGTGCCTAAGCAGTGAAGGTGCTGTCATTGTAGAAGCATAGAATGGTTTGGGTTGGAAGGGACCTCAAAGCCCATCCAGTTCCAACCCTTGCCATGGGCAGGGACGCCTCCCACTGGATCAGGGTGCTCAAAGCCTCATCCCACCTGGCCTTGAACACCTCCAGGAGAAGGTAAACTTCTGATGAGTGGAGGAAGGGAGCTGGGAAGATAAGAGGAAGGCGAGATGTGAGTTATGGGCTTGGTACCGATGCTTCAGGCAGCGTATGGCTGTGGTTTGCCTCTCTCTAATTCTGTCCTTGCAGCCAGAAAAAATCACTTTTTGCCCTGTTACCACTGGTCTACCAGCTGGTTTCAGAAAGTCCAGCCTTGTCCCAGCTTTTCAGGCTGCGCTGATCTGTCCCTCAGTGCCAAGGGGAAAGCTGTGCCACAGAAACAGCCAGTTCCTGTCATAGGAACACGAGCATTGGGCTGATGCTTGCCCTATAAATTTTCTCCTTGTTCCCTCCCCCCCTAAGCAGAAGCCGTGAAGGAGGGATGATGTATAAAGCCTCTCCAGCCATGAAACCCATTGTGATTCATTGTGGTAATATTCAGGCAGAGCCTCGCGTGTGCATCTGAAAGGTTCATTAAGTCGTTGCAACTTATGTAACGCGGGGCTCCTTCTGCAAAATGGAATGTTCACCAGTTTTAGATGGCCCCAACTGCATTTGTAATAATGTTGACATATTCACACTGTGCTTAGTCTGGAAAACTGCTATTTTCAAAAGACATCAATTCATTTTGAGTTTTAATAGCCAACCTCGATGATGAACACCCCTGGCAATGTCTCTATTGATTTAAAAACGTTCTAATGCCTCTTTCTGGAGCATTTCAAATGATTATTGACCATCCTTGCCAGGCTGGGTTTTGTGGTTAGATATTATAGTTATGACTAAATATTAATTTATGTACACAGAGAACATAAATAAAATGGGAGCACATAATACCTCATACACTGAAATACCTTCTTCACACATAGGTCTGCACCCGCATTACTCTGGTTGCAGCCTTCTTGGATTGGGAATTTTGACTTTAAGGGGCTCTTAGTTGGTGTTGTCACTTGATGTAAATGTCGTCTTTTGTTCTGCTTTCTGAGATGCAGGAAAAATGTTTTGGATGTATTTACAAAGGACACAGTTCTGCACTCCTACACTTATCAAAGCCTGCAGTAAATAAACCACCCAGTTCAGCAGGTTGCTCTGGGTGTAAGTCATTAGGATTTCCAAAACAGCTTGATCCCTGTGACCTACTGGGAGAGAGCCCTAGCTCTGGGTGACCTGTGCTGTGTCAGGACTGCTCTTCTTCACTTCTTAGGGCTCTTGAGATGGGGATCTTTGTGCTGTGTGTGTCATCTGTTCACCGTTGCTCATTTCCACCTTGCTGGGGGAGCAGAGCCTGTTTTCACACATCACATCGTGGTGCTTAGATTACTAAGAGGGTGGAGGAGGATAACCAGGCTGCTCAGCAGACTTCCAAATTCCTTGGGTGGGTTGTTGTGTTTTCTTTTTTCAAGATACTCCTGAATTAGTAGTGGGTCTTTAAAGAGTTCAGCTGTCCTTTGAAGAGCAGGAGAACTCTTGATTTTGAGTTGGAAGGTTGTTAGACCATTCAGAGAGGAGAAGTCTTGAGAAGGAAGGTTGTCAGACCCTTTGAAGAGGACAAGTCTTGAGTTGGAAGCTTGTCAGATGCTTCGAAGCAGAGGAGAAGTCTCGAGTTGGAAGGCTGTCGGAGTTTGTAGGCACTTGAGGAGCAGCTCCTCAGGAAAAGGCTGGCATGACACTTGGTTGCTTTGTCCTTTGCTTCCCTCTTAGTTGAACAGCGCTGTAATGAGCGTGAGGGCTGCTGGCGAGAGCGGACAGCTGCTTTATCTGCCCGTAGAAGCACAAGCTGCCTCCACACTTGCTGCTTTCATGTCTGCTTGGACAGGGAGAAGCGTTGTGCCGAGAGGAAACAACGTCCCTGTCTGCAGATGACATCTGCTCCTGTGAAATGTGCTCTTGGCATCTCGTACTGCTTCCTGCTGTTCTTTGCAAGTGTTGCCTTTCGTGGCTTCTTGTTAATGCGTTCTTCTTTCCTGGGCTTCCCCCGGTGTCCTAAATGAAACGTGGCCAGAAGGGCTTAGCTATGCTACCGGCTTCTCTGTTTAATTCTGTTCAGCTATTAGAGTTGCAGGACAGCTACAGCCTTATTTCCATCATCTCCCTTTCAAGATGGGGACCGTTCAGTGGGGACCTGCAGGTGGCATTTTTGCTTTCCAAGGCTGATGGTGTGGGTGGAAGAGGCACAGAATTTTCTTGCTGGGGATTTGGTGCACACCAGCGCTGATGGCATTACTGGGGGATTGGGTTGTGCCCTGCAGGTACCGCCTGCAGGATGTGGTGTGCAGCAATGCCTCCTGCCGTGCACAGGGGCACAGAAGGGGACAGATGCTACCTGAGAACTGAAAGGGCTTTTGTCTTTGAAGTGGCTCTTCCCATAAGCCTGTTATCCTGCCTTTGTCAACACAGGCACAGATTTACCAGCATAAGGACATGGCATTCCTGCTCTGCTGTTTGCTGTAGGGTCTAACTGTGTCCTTTGACTCTAAAAACAAAGTTAACAAGCAACGAGGTCTGAGAAGGTTCATAAATGCAGGAGGGTTCCTCATCTGAAGTGCTCGGTGGCAGATGAGCAAGTGCCTTCACGCCAGCTGTGCGTGGTGGTGCAGGAGGGAATTAGGGTTGTTTAGCTCAGAGAAATGGAGGCTGAGGGGTTGGCATCACTGCCTACAACTGCCTGAAAGGAGGCTGTGACGGGGTGGGTGCTGGGCTCTGCTCACAAGTGACAAATGATAAGACAAGCGGAAATGGCTGCAAGTTGTGCCAGGGGAGGTTTAGACTGGACATCAGGAAGAATTTCTTTACTGAAAGAGTGGTCAGGGATTGGCACAGCTGCCCAGGGAGGGGGTGGAGTCGCCATCCCTGCAGGGGTTTAAAAAACAGGTGGGTGAGTTCCTTAGGGACATGGTTTAGTAGGGAGACAGGCACGGCTGGACTCGGTGATCTGAGAGGTCTCTTCCAACCTTCTGATTCTGTTGCTTGGGAGACCTTCTCAGCTGGCATTGTGACCTGCACACCCAGCCCGTGGGACTGTGGGTGTCGGGGATGCAGGCAGCACCGCGCTATGAGTGCTTGCTGCTCTGCTCTGCCCTCGTTGTATTTCAGGGTGAGCTGTTAATCTCTGAGGCTTATTAAAGTCTGTTGAGTGATGTGCTGGTTAGGACCCACGCTCTGAAATCAGGTCTATCGGCAAGCGTGGAAGCTGCGGAGAGGCTTTCTGTCGTGCTTATGGCCATTAATCAGAGGAGTAATTTCCCAAATTGAGCCTCGTTAACTCTGTGCAATATTATCAAGGAGCTTTAATTTCCTGGCTACACCTGACAATCTGTTGAGTCTTTTTAATTCTGCAGCTGTATAAAATAGGTTACTCAGAAGCTCATTTCCATTCTCAGTCTGTCGATGGAGGCAGCTCTGATGGCTTCTGTGCGGTGCTGGGGGTGGCGGTGCTGCAGTGGTCAGATGTGTGTGCACATGCGTGTGCAGGGGCAAGCGCTGCTGCTGTAATTAGTCCTCTAGTAATGACTCTCCTGTCTTAGCAAGGTTACAGGGCACTGAAACATCCCCTGAGGGACACAGATTCATGGAATGGTTTGAGTTGGAAGGGACCTCAAAGCCCACCCAGTTTCACCCCCCCTACCATGGGCAGGGACACCTCCCACTGGATCAGGGGGCTCCAAGCCCCATCCAATCTGGCCTTGAACACCTCCAGGGATGGGGCAGCCACCACTGCTCTGGGCAACCTGGGCCAGGGCCTCCCCACCCTCACAGCAAAACATTTCTTCATGGTATCTCATCTCAATCTCCCCTCTTTCACCTTAAAACCCTTCCCCCTGCATTGCATCAAACCTGCGTCTTCCCAGCGTGGTTGTCCTGTGGCTCAGGATCTGGCTGGAGGGCAGAGATCCCGTCTCAGCTCAGTTCCAGGCTGGAAGGGGATTTGCACAAGTGAAGCCTGGGAGAAACACGACTCCACTGCAGCTGCGTTCAGGAAGCCCATAAATTTCAACGTTTATTAAACTGAACTAACAATCAGTATCATTGCTTCTGGAGTGGATGTTGTTTTGGCTTCATTCAATAAGCGCAGTAATTCATTTATTTTCTAGCTATGGTTCTTTAGTTGAATGGGGATGGGAATAACTTTTAGTCACCCTAAGGATGCTTTAGAGGAGTGAAAGGAAAATCAGGAGCTCTGCATTATGGCAGCAGTATCAGCTGAGGAGTGATGCCAGGGCGTGTACCATGAAGTGTGGGAAGGCCATCGTCGTTACTTGGAAGAAAAGGGAATAAACTGCATTAAAAAAAAAAAAAAAAGATTATTCCCCACATTCAAACTAAACAAACATTTTAAGCATAACGAGGCATATAAAAAGCCATAGCCCAGCTGTGTCACTGGGGATTGACCGTGGCTTGGAGAGCGGAAAGGTGCGTGTAATGGGGTTTGCAATGGATGGGGCAGGAACTGGAGCAATCCCTAAACAGGGTTAGGGGAGGGCACTGGAGTTGACCCCAGCCCCAGTGCTTCTCTGCAGAGCATCTTGACCACATTTCTTGACCACATTTTGGAGACACACACACACACATATATATATATGTATGTATATATGTATATATATATATGTGTGTGTGTGTGTCCATATATCACAGAATGCCAGGTTGGAAGGGACCTTTGGGATCGCCTCGTCCAACCTTTTAGTTAATAAATAGTTTAAATGAGATGACCCAGACCCCTGTCAAGCTGAACAACTCTGCAAGGTGCCCATCAAGGGATCTGTTTAGGTGAAATCCTGTGCTGCTTTGGGATTTTTAATCCTTTCCTCTGCCTGGTGGTGGTTGGGATGTGCTGGGAGCATCCTGGCTCTGCTTCTGCTTTGAGTAAGCTCTGAGCAAGCACAGACCTCCTCAGCAGAACCGCAGCTGATCTCTGAGTGCCCAAAGGGGCGTGTGGGAACACCATGAACTGCCTTTTTTATTGCCTAAAAGCATGAAGCACTTCTGCAGGGCTTCTTTTTTTTTTTCCTCTTGCAAGGCTGTGCAGGTGGTTCCTGAGCTGCTGAGAGGTGGCAGCACCCACTGGTGGATTGTCACCCCATGTCTCAGCTGTGGCCAGCAGGCATTCGGGTACTCAAATGCCTTTGCTGAGCTGAACCTGTGCTCCTGAAAGATGGATAATCAAGATTTTGATCTTATTTGTGGTTGGGAGCTCTTGGCGAGGTCTCTCACCCTGCTGCTGCCCCGGGAGGTTCTGCCTGATGGGTTTTGCTCCTGCCCACCAGTTTGGCTCCGGTTTAAATTGCAGCCAGTAGCTGAGAAACTGGGCGAGCTGCTGGGGACAGAGCTTGTCTGCTGCTGGAGCAGAGGGTCAGGAACCATTTTCCCTCTGAAGGCAGTGGGTTCTTTTTCCCTAATCACTGGTACCGATGTGATTTGTACTGATCATTTCCATCTGATTTCAATTTCAACACGTTTTCATTTCAGTGTCCTGAGACCGTTGTTCATGTCCAGGCCTCTCTGTTATCCTTTTCCACATGGTATATGGCACAGGATGATGTAATATGCCTTTTCACTAAAAATCAATGTTTTATTTCCACCACCCCCCTGCCAGGAAGCTTCCCCAGATATGAGTATTGATTGTTGGGATAAAAGCCACGTTTACACGATAATTGCTCTTTAAATCAGTGGGGCTGGTGGGTTTGCACTATAATTGCTCTTTAAACCAGTGCGGAGCTGGTGGGTGTTGTGGGATGGAGCCGCTCCTTGGACAAAGATGTTTTGAGATGTGTCAAACGTCGGTCATCTGAAGCACTGGGATAATATTTTGCAGAAGGCTCTGCTGTTTTCCAGGTTTTGCGGAACAGGGAGCTGCTGCGGCGCAGCCATCACCTCCTGCACGCCGGTCCGTGGTGCCGTTGCGGGTGACGTAAGCGCTGTTGATATTTTCAGCGCTACTTTCATTGCAGGAACATCCCAACAGGCTCCTGAGATGGCAGCTGGGTGGGAGGGATACCCTGCTGTGTGAAATGGCAAATAGCCTGATTTTCACCACAGAAATCCCAGGCTGGTTTCAGCAGCTGGTTTCTCCCTGCTGGAACAGCAGTGATGCCTGGTGTGGTCAGTGGTGTGTGTGCACCCGCTCGTGGCTGAGCAGGGGTTGGTGGCCTCTTGCTGAACCAACCCAGCCTGCGTTCCCACCCCAAGTGCATCCCAGTCCCTGCTCTGTGCCACCTCCCACAACCCAGGGACCCTCGAACTGGTCCTTTGCTCCTCACACTGGGGTGACCATGGGCTCCATGGGCTCCAGCTACTCCCTTGGGAATCAGTGCTGGCTCCCCCCCCCCGGGCCAGGCCAGCTGGAGAGATGGTGCTCAGGGTTGGAGCAGGAGGTGCTGCGTGGTTACAGGGGGATTTTTACATATTTGAAGGAAAAAGCTCTGCAAGGAGCATGGGTAATGAAGGCTGTGCTCCCGCAGCTCCTGCCTCGTGCCGAGTCCCTGCTGTCCAACAAGACAGAGATTGTGATTGAAGCTTTGTCAGTGCTTGGATTTTTGCAATGGCTCTATTTAATTTGGATTTTTCAGCATCTAAAGAGAGGGAGCTCCTGCTGGTGCCATTCCTAAGGAGGAAACCCTAACAGCAGAGCATCCCCCTCTTCATCTGTCTGTTTCCTTGAAAGGGAGAATAGCTTTTAAGCAGCTGCCCTGCCTTCCCTGCCTCCAGTCTGCCTGCTGCATCCCAAAGCCATTCAGCAATGCCCAGGGGACCTGCTGGAAACTGTGCTTTGTGGCTGGGATACAGGCAGGGGGATGTGGGGCTGCGCAGGAGACCCTTGCCCAGGCTGGGGCAGGTCCATGTGCCAGCAATCCTGGGTTGCACGGCCACCAGGAGAGCTGCTGGATAAATAACCCCAATTAGAATTGTCTTTCTGCTTTTCATATAGGCACCACCAGGCTGAAATGGCTTTTAGTTTCCAGCTGAGCCTGTGTAGTGGATTAGCTGCTTAGACAGCCTGTCCATCACATAATGTCCTGCTCAGTGGGCTGGGGTAAATGAAGGCTTTATTTCCTCCCGGTACGGGGGGCAAACAGCATTCAGCCTGGCTGGGAGGGTTGTTGTTGGGCTCGTGTTTGTGTTTTCCTTGGCTTGCTGCTCGGCACAGGAATAGGCTGTTCCCAGCTCAAGCGGGATGTGGGAAAGCGATGCTGTCCTCAAGGCTCTGCCCTGCTTTGGAGAGTTACTTCATCTGGATTCAGATGCAGAATAACTGCAGCATTGGAGCAGAGGTCTCATTTGGGATTTTTCTCCCTTATTTTCTGGTCGGCTATGGAAGCAGGAGAGTTGGTGGGACTGGAACAGCCCCAGCATCCTGAGCAGGAGCTGAGCCTGGCAGCTGCCTGCGAGGGAGGTGTGGTGAGAGTATAGCTCCCCATCGCATCCCCCTCGCCAGGGCTGGGCTGGGGGCACTGATGGCAGCAAGGCAGCCACTGCAGGGACCGAGGCAGCAGTGGTTTGGCACTCAACTCCTTGGCAGCTGTATGGAAAAAGGGCCTTTATTTTTTTTCTCTTTAAATTCTTAGTGGGTTTGCATCTGTATTTGTTGTAAGCTTAAACTAAGTCTCTCTATTTTTTGAAATCTGCAAATCCTAAAGCTCAGGCGTATTCGTTGTCATCTGTACATCTTCATACAGCAGCAGAGTCCTCACCCAGAGCCCTGGTTTTGCACTCCTGGAGGTGAGCTGAGCAGGTGATGCCCTCCATGGCATGTGCTGCTCAACGATAACGCTGGCCTTCAGGGCGTCTGGAGAGAGGAAAGTGAAGCTGAGACTGATCTTCTTCAAAGTCCCAAGATGTATCTGTGACAGCAGATGGTGCGAACAGCCTTAAAGTCAGTATGAAATAACACTGAATTCCCAATTACGTGTAATTGAAATGGGGCTTATTTATTTTGCTGCCAATGGGAGGCTCCCCTCTTTGTACGAGGGGCTCCGGCCGTGGGCTGCAAGCAGGGAGCAGGAGCTGACGACATCCACAAGCAATACTCAGATTTAAAAATAATCAGCAAAATATTTGTTAAGCTCTTTCCACCTGGGATTCTCTCTCCAGGGTGCAAATGGGTTCTGTGCCCCAGTGTCCATCCTGGGCAGATGCAAGTTGTGGAATGACATTTGGTTTTTTTGAAGGTGCATATCCTTTTCCAGGTGGACCCCAGCAGCTTTCTCAGAGTGCAGCGCGGTGGCTGAAACACTCAATTCTTAATGTTTCATTAGCTTCAGAGGAAACCTCAGCCTGCTTAGAGTCACAGTCGTGCCAAGCTTGGGGAATTGGCCGTGCCTGGGAAGGTGCATTGCTGCTTCTGTGAAACAGCATTTTCTGCGCTGCGTCAGGTTTTTGCTGGTTTGGTGCTGGGTCCCACTCTTTTTAGGGAGAGTGGAACCAGCCCCAGGATAGCATCTCTGCACGTCTTATGCGTTGGTTACCACTCGAAGGGATCAGGAATACCTTCAGCTGGAAATAGGAACTGTCTTAGAGGCTTAGTGCTGAGGGCTTTTCCATGAGAAGGCACATAAAGGCTGTTTAAAATAACCTTTTATTGAAATACTAGGGGAAATTTTAAGAAATGGATTTTTTTTCATGTGTGTGTGTGTGCTTCCCAGCTGAATTCCCGTGCCGCAGTGGAGGAAGGGGAGCTTAGTGCCGTTTTGCTGGCTGACTCATCCCTGTCTTCCCACCCCGGGCTTAGAAAGATCGATTTGCTTTGGATTCAAAGCAGAAAAAAAGAACCCAGCTCCTTCTGTCATAAACACTGCTTGGTGATTGTTCAGATCCGTTTTTTAACAAAACCTTGATTTTCAAGATGTATTTGCTGCCCTCCCCCAGCTCCAGGTCTCCATGTGAGCAGCCCCCAGGAGATGGAGTCCTGTGGATCTTCTAAATGTTGAGGACAAGATCTGCCAGAGCATCCCCTCTGCCCCATCCCCACCGACTGCAGCGAGCTTGAGCCTGGCTGGTGGTGAGGATGATGATGGGCACGGATTTGTGCTCTGCATGGCCAGGGCTGTGTGCTAACCCTCGGCGGGGACAGATAGCACTAAAACCCTGGAAGACTGGACGTCTTTGCTGCAGGGCTTGGGACAAGTGCAGGACAATCGTAGTGCAGGTTGGGCTGTCCTGACCCCCTTTGAGTCCTCCTGGATGGCTGGGCTGGAGCCGAAGGCTGCAGCCACCAGCCTGTTTCTACTTAAATTCTCTGCAGAGACAGGTGTTTTCATGTCTGAGATATTCATCCCAGATCCATAAATCAGAATTTATTGAAGGAAAAAATCCCAGACCCTAAGCTAAAAGTCTCGTCTCGTAGCTAAGACTGTTGCTGAATCCTCTGTTCCACAACATCATGCTGCAAGTCAAGCCCCAGTTTTGCTTTTCTGGGTTTGCCCTAAGGACTACCTAAAATAGGAAAATTAAAAATTTAGTAGTAGGCTGGATAGTGCTGTCACACAGAAGAAAGAGACCGGGATGCTTTCATGAACGCTGGAAGCATCTCCTGCTCCTCTAACAGGGCTCAGTTCAAATCCCTTTTCTTCCCCTTGAGCTCTGCCCTGCTGTGACAGACGGATGCCTCTGAAGTGGGAGAAGTGAAATCTCCTGCTCTCCTTTGTGGCTGCTCGTTAGACCCTGGCTAATGAGCATCCCTCGGTCCCGGACTGGCTGTTGGGGTGGGAGTGTACCAGTGGGTGCCGCTGGGATCCAGCCCCTCTGCGCTGGCATCACTGAGGGATTTGGGGATGGGATGTGACCACAGCAAAGTCATAGAATCCTGGAATGGTTTGGGTTGGAAGGGACCTCAAAGCCCATCCAGTGCCACCCCCTGCCATGGGCAGGGACACCTCCCACTGGATCAGGGGGCTCACAGCCCCATCCAACCTGGCCTTGAACACCTCCAGGGATGGGGCAGCTACAGCCTCCCTGGGAAACCTGTGCCAGGGCCTCCCCACCCTCATAGTGAAGAATTTCTTCCTAAGGTCTAATCTAAATCTTTCCAGTTAAAAGCCACGCTGCCCATCCTGTCACTCCAGGCCCTTGTAAGAAGCCTCTCCCCAGCTTTCCTGGAGCCCCTTCAGGTTCTGGAAGGCCACTACAAGGTCTCCCCAGAGCCTTCTCTTCTTCAGACTGACCAACCCCAACTCTCCCAGCCTGCCCTCAGAGCAGAGGGGCTCCAGCCCTCAGATCACCTTTGTAGCCTCCTCTGCACCCACTCCAGTGGTTCCATACCCTTCCCTTCAGTAGGAAAGATGGGACATGGGAACAAAACCTGGATGGGGTCCCACTACCTGAGCCCTATGCCAGTTGTGGCATCGCTGCTTCTCTCAGGTCCCTTTCCATCCCACAATCTCTTTGAAATCTGCTTTATTTGCAAAAATTAATGTTGTTCTGCTGGAGTTTGTTTCTGTGGATCAAGGAGGCAGCTCATGTGTGTGGTACCATCATGATACCGCACTCTTGAGTCTCACCCAGCTCCCCAGCAAAGGAGAGCGGGGGATGATGGATCGTGCTCCTGAAAGCAGCCTGATGGTTTGGTTTTGCCAGGAGAATGGGCAAAAATCCAATCCAGCTGTCCTTCCGGCGGGAGCCGAGATTGATTTTGTAAGTCTAAGGGCTGAGCTGCTGAGAACAAAGGAGCACTTTATTTATTTTCCTGGCAAATTGATTCTTTATTCGTTTTATTTTGCAGACTATGTGAGTAGCCCCTGTTCCCAAGTGTACGTTCAGTCTGCCTGGCTGTGACAGTGACAGATCCGGCGGGATTGGTGCCTTTCCCTTGTGCTGGACTGCGGCTGGTGAGGGGGAGAGGCTGGGAATCCCAAATGTGTCCCTCCAGATGTGGTTTTATTCCAGAGCATGTGTGAAACCACCGAACAGCGAATTCAACCTATGACTTCGGAAACTCTCTAGGACCTGGCTTGCAAGGAGCTGGTGTGAACTGAGGGAACATCTAGTGTAAAGGGTGATATCTGGTGGCACCTGTAATTATTCCTTCAACACTGGATGCTGTGCTGGTAGATCCAGGTGGGAGGGGGTCATGGTGATACCCTCAGTTTGTAATTTGGGATGCTGGGATAAAAGCTTCTCAGCTTTAAGGAGAGGATCCCCCTGGACCCTATGAGGACTGGGTCCTGGGGTGGGATGTGCAGCATGTGTCCCCCTGAAGTCTGGGGGGAGCCTGAGGTTGTGGCTCCACAGCTCAAGGGGATGGGGCTGAGAAGGCTGGATCCCGCCTGACTTTCAGGTTGTGTAATGGATGGAAATGCAGGTGTGCGCAGGAGGAGATGATGCTGGAGCATCCCTGGAATGGAAGCAGAGTTGGTTTGGTTGCAGATGCGGCCCCATTGTGCTGGGATGGCGGTGGGACCCCGCGGTGGTGGGACCCCGCAGTGGTGGGACCCTGCGGTGGTGGGCTGCCATTGGGACTGCTTGGAAGAGGCTCCATGAGCATCCCGGCCTCCCAGCTGCCCCCTCACTGCTTGATCATCGTGAAAATCCTGATAAAATAACTCCTGATAAAACCATTGTTTTCTTTTTAAGCATTTGATGAGATTATATATTTTTTTCTTCCTTCCGACATTCGCTGCATCTGATCTCGCTCAGATCAGAAGCCGTTCCCTGCCAAGGATCAGAGATCCAAACACAGCTCAGCCCGCTGAAATGAAGTGATTAAATTAACTCAAATGTGTAAAATTTCAGCATAAAATGATTCAGCGTTGCACTTGATCTACTGGGAACTCTTTAAAGAGCTCTTGGAAGTTGGCGTGAATTAGTTTGCTTAAAAGGACCTGGTGCATGTAATTACATTTAACATCGTGCTGACGCTTTCGCCCAAGAAATTAATCTTTAAACACGCCAAACATCGAGCGGGGAGGTCGAGGGGCTGCCACCATGTGCTTGGCTTGCATAAAGTCAAGGACTTCTCAGCTTCTCCTGCCCTGCCATCAAGGAGGCTGGGGGGGGCAGGGCTGGGACACGACCCAAAGTGGCCAAGGGGATATTCCATACTGTATGGCATCGTGCTTGGCATATAAACCGGGGAAGTCGGTCGGGCGCGAGCGTGGCTGCTTAGGAACGGATTGGGCATCACTTGCTTGGTGGTGAGCAATTTGATTTCATTTGCATCACTTGTCTGTCTTGGATTTTACTTCTTTCTTATTTTCCTTTTCATTAAAATTTCTTGTTACGTTATTTTTCAGTTATTAACCTCTTCTTATCTCAAGCCTTGAGTTTTCTCACTTGTACTCTATCGATTCTCTCCCATTCCCCACCACGGGTGGAAGCGAGTGAGCGGCTCTGTGGGGCTTAGTTGCTTGGCTGGGTCTGAAGGGAGTGCTGACAGTGTACTGGGTCACTTTTTAGGCTGGTTTGATACTGGTGTGACATTTGAGCTGGGATTTTTTAGTCTTAGGCTCCCCTTTGCTTGGTAGCTGATGCTGTCCTTGCAGATGGGGTGGAGGAGGGACCTAGAGGGGCTGGTGCCAGCACAGGGCAGGCTGGCGCGCTCCAGCATCCTCCTGACTCCAAATTTCAGACGGATCCTGGCAATAATCGTGTGTCTGAGAGCAAGTGGTAGTCAGTCATGCTGAATTAAACAACCTTTTATGAAAGCTCCTGTGCACGCTTGGATAAATGAAGGCGCCTAATAGACAGTGAGTCATGACACTCTATTTATCTTCCTTGCTGAAAGCCTGAGCAGATGCGTGGACATCTTTTATCTGCCAGAAACACTGGAAAATGACTTTGTTACATATGGGGGGGCTTTAGGGCTGAGGTCATGCCAACAGGCTGGGACTGTGGTCACTGCTATGTGCAAATGAGTGGCAGGGGTGTCCCACTCCTGCACATGCAGCGCCACCTGGAATGGTGATGGGGTTGATGGCACCGGGCTCTGCTTGAGCAGACCAAGCTTTGCTGGCAGTAAAGATATGCTGTTTTTTAAAAAAGCACTTTGATTTTGACTATAGTTGGACAAGGAGTAATGATTTTAAGCTAAGGGCAGATTTAGACTGGGTATAAGGAAGAAATTTTTTACAGTGAGGGTCACAGGTTGCCCAGGATAGTAGTGGAAGCCCCATCCCTGGGAACTTTCAAGGTCAGGTTGGATGGGGCTGTGAGCAACCAGATTGAGTTAAAGATGTCCCTGCCCATGGTGGGGGCTTGGACTGGATGACCTGTAAAGATCCCTTCCAACCCAAAGTGTTCTATGATTCTGTGAGCACCTTGTTCATCAGCTTTGTTCTCTGCATGCGGACTTTCCAGGAGCTGGATTTTCCTTGCTTTTGGGGACTTATTGCTTAAAAGAAAACCTTTTCCACTGGCAGTTTTATTTCCACCTCCAGGGTGACCCATGCTGTCAGACCTGGGCAGAGCAGTGGTGTGCGACCTGGGACTCCCACCTGCTCCCTTCTGCCTCGCTCGGAGCCTGCTGCACTCCCTGCCTGTCCCCGTACCTGTCTGCAAAGGGGATGGCAGTTATCCCCTAAGAGATGCTGTGCTTAATTACTTAGAGTAATTAAAACCTCTTATGGAGGTGTCGGATAAGAGCCGCGTGCCTGTGCGGCATCGGGGAGCAGATGCTCGCTGACACCCATCTGCTCTTTAGCATCGAGGCCCTTCTGTGCTCCCTGAAATTCCTGCTGCTGTGGCACAAGGAAGACAAGGAAAACAAGGATATGGAGAAGTCTGGGTGGAGGATGAGCTCCTGCCCCTTGTGCAGCAGCCTGTGCCGGGAATGGCTTTGATTGTGGGTGTGCTCTGTGGGTTGGGCACTTGGTGTTGGAGAGAGCCCTTGGGCTGATGGCTTCAGACCCAGGTGCTGCCAGGAACCCTTGGAAAAAGCCTTTAAAAAAATAAAAGGAAGAAGAAGAGAGCTGGCAGTGGTGTCCTCAGAAGGCAGAGTGTGCTGTTGCTGTAACGCGGAGCGAAGCGTGGGTGCTGCTCAGAGCGTGTGTGTATCTGGCTCTGCTTCCTGTTGATTTTGATGCATTTTCTCTTTTGGGGTTTCCTCATGGTCAAAATCAGAAGGAAAATGAGAGAGAAGCGAGTGGTGTGCACTGGTCCATGTGTGGAGGGATGTGCTGGGGTCGGGGCCGGCTGCTCTCTGTGGCCTTCAAACGGAGGGATGCTCCATCCCGGGGTGGTCCTGTCTCTGCCCCCCATGCTTGGGGGTCTCTGCAGACCATGGAGATGCTTGCGCTGTCTGGCTGTGCCATTTGCACCACATGCGAGCGGCGACGCTGTCGTGCTGCTGCAAGAGGGGGAGTGCAGGGGTGATTTTGCAGAGCGGAAGCGCCGATGGGACCAGTGTGCCACAGGGATGAAGCCCAACTGCCACAGAGCATTTGTTACATCTGCTTAAAGTTAATGGAGCATTGAGGGTTTACGGCGATGAGCGGAGCGGGGAAAGGGCTTGGGTTTGCAGAGTGAGGGATGTTAATAGCGTCACGCTTGCTGTACAGGCAAGCATTTCTGTAAGGGGCTTCAATTGACTATTGGGCCTTTGGGAATCTTAGAAATTTTCCAAGTAATTTTCATTTATCTCAGCCATTAGGGGAGAGAATTTAACATGCAATTAATTTCTGCACCTTGAGAAGAGATGTCAACTACTTATGTTATCATTTTCATTAGCAAATTGTTCGTTCTTCCTTACCCCACCCCCAAACAAGGGCTCGGACCACGCTTGCTCAGCTCTCCTGGTTTTAATAAAGCAGCTATCATGCAGCATACGAATTTCCAGCTGCAAACCAGCAGGTGCTGGCAATACTGAGAGTGGTGTGGGGCTCTGGGGGAGCTGGGAGGGCTTTGGCAGCACCTTTGCTTGAGCCAGGCTGGCCATTTGCCTCACGTGCAGCTGCTGCTTTGCTGTGACCTGTAAAGGACATCATAAAAAAAAATGAGAGAGGCAGAGACATCGCTGGGTGGAGGCTTTTGAAATAAGAGTATTTTATGCCTTTCTTCCTTCACCTTCCCATGTGCACCAACACCAAACAATTTTTACAAATAGCTGGTGAGTGGCAGTTAATCATAGATTTTAATGAGTCTATTGTGCATCCGTGCTCGGCACTGTCTCTTCTTCCCTTCTCCCACACATTAGAGATGGGAGCTGACAAATATTTAGAAATTATTTTTTATAAATTCATCCCTTGCAAGTTTGAAGCTGAAGGAAGAAACCCCGGATCCCCAGGCACGGGACTCGTGTTGCTGTGAGAGCCCAGAGATCCCTCCCTTGGCCACTGCGAATTCCCGATCCCGTCTTGGTGAGGCAGAGTTGTGCGGCAAGAATTACACGGGGAAGTGGTTGGGGAAGAGATGGAGGAGGATTTTGGAGCTGTAAATGATTTTCTTTTTGGCATCTTCAGCCAAGGGAGACTCCAGATTCCTATGAGCATGGAAAAAGGAGATGCAGGGATGCTGCCCATGAGAGCGTGGCTCCCCTGGCGGGTAGGGGCTCCATGCAGCCCCAGTCCATCATCTCGCTCCCGGTGCTGTGCGGCTGGGCTGGAGGGAGAAGTTTGTGGCTGAATTTAGACTAAAATGGGTCTCTGGCCGCCTAAGAGGGGTTGCATGGAGACTTTGCTGACAGGGAAATTAAGCAGCCCCATGCCCAGCCCAGCAGCCCATTTAACTTCAAGTATTTGAGAGCTGTATGAGGAGAGAGGCAGGGCTAAAGCCAGGCTTGATTAGAGAGAAGAAGGTCTCCAAAGCTGATTTGAAAAGCTAGAGAGCTCTGTAGACTTTGGTTTGAATTTGGGAGCTAAAGTGCTGCAGTAAAGAGGTTTTTTTGTTGAACATGGAGAGTAAATGGTGTGTTCATCTGTTTGAGTTCTGCCTGCGCGTGCAATAACGCTGAGCTCATGGCTAATGCAAACAGTTTTCATTAAGAAATAATCAAAAATAAAAAGCCATTTCACATGCTGATAAGAAGGCAGTTGTTTTTTTATATTTCACCAGCAGTTTAAACCATACTCAAAGCCATTTATCTTTTTCCAGTGCTGGCTGTAGAGGATATGAAAAATGCAGCAAGCTGCACGTATGTAATTAAACTTTTGGCAGAATCTTTGCCCTGCAGCTTTGCAAAGAAATTCAATAATGATAAATCGAGTCGAGTATATAGAGGACTTTTTTGTGAACGAGATTTAAAATAATGTATGTGGCACAGATAATTATTTGCCACATAATTGTCTTGGCAACATTCTTGCGATTACCCTTGTCTGATTGTGTCAGCTATTCTTTAAAAAACACCCCTTGTTCTGCTCTTATCACTACTCCAATTTGCTATTGAGGCTTTTCTGATTCCCAGCCAAGTCCGTGCTTAGCCATAATTATTGTTTTGTTCCCCTTAGCCTGCACAAGATGCAGAATTCCAGCTGGGAGCACTCTGGGTGCTGCATTTTGTCTGACAGCCGCACGAATCCCTTCCCGTGCTGTGTCCAACACCAGGAGCTGGGATCACCAGTCCACTGTAATTATCTTTTCTTTCCCACCTCCCCCTTTCTCTACAGCAACTGGTAGCGAAACACATCGCTTGACCCACGTGTGGTTTGTAGCCACGCTGTTATATGTGACACTACTGAGAAAATTACACTGGGCTTGTCTCCCTGGTTCTGGTTTTGCTGCCTTTATCCTCTGCTAATGCACCGATAATTTGTATGAGACGCAATTTTGTCTTCAAATCGTCCATCTAAGCCACTCTCTATGCTTCCCTTAAAAAAGCTGCATCTATTCTGTTTATTTCCCAGATTTCCCCTGTCTGCAGCCAACGGGAGCAGAGCTCCTTGCCCCACGGGCACCGTGCCATCCCCCCTGTCCTTTGTCACCGCTGTCACCGAGGTGCTCCAGATATGCTTAGAAAAAGTCTAATTTTCTTTAGAAGTTTTTTTCAGTAGTAGCAAGCAGACTGCTGCTAGGGAAAAGTAAGTTAGGGTTGTCAGGCTTTGGAGTCCCCATCCCCAGAGGTTTCTAAGAGTTGTAGATGTGGTGCTCAGGGATGTGGTTTAGTGGTGGAGTTGGCAGTGTTGGATTTACAGTTGGACTCAATTGTGAAGGTCTTTTCCAACCTGAACAATTCTGATATTTTGTGAAAATTGGATTTTAAACAAAGGTGTTTAATACAGAATGACACCTGTGTGCTGGGAACAAATGGAAACCTGAGTGGATGTCAGGCTAGCGTTAAGCAACGGAGCCGGACCGGGTGTTTGCTTTCATTGGTGAGAACCATGAAATGGATCTTCTCTGGAAATTTGATGATGGGAGGAATGTGCTGCCGAAATGCCATGGCAATTCTCAACAGAATGGGAGGAGCTGGAGCTTTCCCAGTTAAATGTCCACATGGATGTGGATGATGGCTTTTGCATCCTGTGCTTTTGCTCTTCCGTGGAGCCAGGGGAGCCCAATGCCTGGAAGCCAAGTGGGATGTGCAGAGGGAGTGCAGATTTGTGTCTGATGCTCTTGGGCTTCTGTTTCCTGCAGGTACCGGCAGCCCTGAGGTGCACCCGAGTCCTTCCGCAGCACTCATGGCTCCTCTGCAGGGCTTTCCCTGTGCTCCTTGCCAGGTATTTCTCAATGAAAATTCACCCACAAATAGGAGTCAGGGGAGCTGAGATGAAAACTTGGAAGGGGGAGCTGGGAGGACTTCCCTTTGAAGTGTAAACGTTAGCGAAAAGCCTCGCTCTGTCTCGCTGCAGGAGTCCTGGAGCGGTTTTATGGTGAACCCATCAAATCCAGGGACAAGGGAAATAAGGACAAAGTATGATTGGAGCCAGGCAATAAAAAGCTCAATAAACCAACGGCTCGAAGCGCTGGGAGTTTCTGTGTGTGAGTGCATCGCGATGGCCAGGGTTGGTTTAGACAGCTGGGTCCAGCTGCAGCAGGAGGTGACTCTTCCCTTCCTTGGGGACTCCTCGTGTGTCCCAAGGGGACAGTGAGCGAGCATCACCGCAGGGGTCCCCTCTCTGTCACCAGTCTGGGGAGAGCTGCGAGACCCCAGGTAGCGGCGCATGAGGAGTAGCTGAATGGGAGACAGGGGTGCAATAGCAGGGGACAAACTGACGTCCTTGCAAGCGGAGCAGATGCCAAGGCAGAGTTGTTTTGTTCAGGGATGGAAAGATAGATTTTTGGAAATGCTGATGACATTTGGTTTATTGGTTCTGTTAAGTGCCAAGTGAAGAGCAGCTGGAAGGTGTTGATTTTTTGGCTCATTCTGCCTAAACCAAGGGGACAAGAACTGAGAAATCGGGGGGTTCCACCTGTGCCTTTGCCGTGGATTTGCTGTGTGGCTCTTGGCACGGTGCTCCTGTTTCCTATCCCCAGGAACACACAGGCATCAGCTGTACTGTAATGATCAGAAATTCCCTGGAATTCCCAGAAATTCAATCAGCTTGTTTAGTTTATCCCAGAGAAGATGAGGACGATGTGGTCAAGGACTTGGCTGGATCAGCGATGTGGGGTGGTGGGTGGCTCCTTGACTGGGCATTTTGCTACGAGCACTGCTGTGGCTGGAGGGAGAGGCTGGATCAATCCAGGGGAAGATTTAGCCCTGGCCCTTGGTGTAGAGCTGGGGTGGGTGAGAAAGAGGAAAGGGAAGAAGTAAAATTGCAGAGGAAGATGTGTTGCACACAGGCTTTTACTTACCTGGATGGCACAGGCTGCTCTCGAGTCAACAACTGGATTTGTTTTTAAGTGCAGTTTGAAAGTCAGAAACGCTGAGGATGGGCTGGAGCAGGTCACGGAGCAAGCTGAGTGAAAAGAAAAAGAAATACAAATTGAAGAAAATTGCCAGTGCTGGAGCAGCCTGCCTGGTGTCGGTAACCCCGCTCCGAGCTGGTGCTGCAGGAGGTGAGAGCGCAGCTGAGGTGCTGCCGCACTGTCAGCACGCAGCGTTTCTGGCTTGAGTTAAGAAAAAACCAACTCGCTGATTTTACATTCTGCATTTTCCCTGCATTCCCTGGTGCATACCTGAAGTCTGGAAAATGCAAAGCTTCCCCAGCAGCCACAGAAACCTCCGCTTTCAGCATTCATCCTGCGTTTGTGCCTCGCAAAAACTACCTCAAGAGCCCACGCTGCCCTGGCAGTGGCAGCGTTGGCTTTGCTTGTGCTTTTATTTAACATTTGTTGCTTTCTATAAAGGAAGAAGCGCTGACGTTTTGTCACTTGAATGCAAGTGCTGTTCCCTAAATGTCATATAAACCATTTTTTCTTCCTCCTTGGAAAGCCTTTGATGCTGGAGGGGGATTCCTGCACCTCCCTGCATCCTCTCCTCACCCTGACTTTCGGGTAGGTGGTCCTGCAGCACAAGAGATGCTGGGAGCCCAGGGGCAGCATGAGGATGGTGCCTGGTGCAAACCCATGTGGTGATGGGGCTGCCAGCAGCCCGCTGGTTGTAGGTCTGTGGATCAGCATCAGTGGCCAGGGCAGGGTCAACTGAGGAGAATGCAGTTGGTGGGGCCAGGGGGATGCATGCCAAGCAATTAAAGGAATCCAGTGGCCTGGCAGAAGAAGGGAATTTCATCTATAAGTGGCTTCAGCCTTGGCTGCCCCGTTGCCAGGGGTCTGCTGCGCCAGCGTTCCTGTGGTGAGTTGGACAAGCTGCTCTGCTGGATTAGATTGTCCTCTATATTGCTTAAAAACAATATTTATCTTTGTCCCCGCAGGCTGGAAGGAAGCTCTGCCATCAAATGTTACTGCGCGTTGTTGGCTGGGCTAGGATTTGGGGACAGAAAGTGTCTGGCTCCGTACGGCTGATGACAATGACAATATTTATCTGTGCAGCCTCTTGCTGTGTTTGCAGAGCGGCAGCGGCGATGGCCTTTTGGGGGAAAGCGCAAGAGTCGTGGGTGTCGTGGTTTGCAGCCCTGGTGATGCCGTCTGGGGATGCTCCTGTAGCACAGGAGGTGGGAGGAGGGAATCACCGGAGAGCCGTTTGGTCCTACTGCAGACAAGTGGGGTTTTAGTCTTCGCCCTGTTTTTTGGTACCAAAATATTGGTTTTATTTTCTCTTTTGTTGAGGACCCTTTTTGGGATGCCTTTATGTGTCGGTTTTTGTGTTACAGATGGCAAGATGCAGAGTGGTGCTGACACCCCTGCTTTCCCAAGGTGACCCCGTGTGTCCATTTGCATGAGTGCTTTTATGCTGAGGTTCTTAATTGGCCCTGAAAACGCACGCTGTGCAGTGAGCAGCGTGACAGTCGGGCATCACCTTGCCTCCAAACGGCAGGGGAAGCAATTGGCATTCTGTCCAAACGGTTTCAGATGCCTCCTCACGCTGTGTCTGCAAAAAAATTCTTGGAGTGGGTGGGTCAAGGGACAGGAGAGAGAACCATGTAACTCCAGGGGCAGAGAACTGTGTGGTCTGAATGTCAGATCTTTAATAGGAAGCTGTAGCCGTTGCTGTGTGAGGTTGAGGAATTTGTGCTCCTTGTTTCTCAGATTCTTTTCACCTTTTCATGCTGAAGGTGAGCAGTGAAGGTCTCTGTGGGTGGGCTTTGTTACAGTGCTGCCTGGTGCTCGTTCCACCCTTCACAGCCCTAACTGGGGCTTGGGTTTTTAGTGGCGTGTTTTTAAATAACTATTTGAAATAGAGCTGATAGGAATGGTCCTGCTGGGAGCAGAGGTCCAGGAGAGCCTGGAGTTATCTTGCGATGTCTCGGTAAATGGCAGCGGCAAATCTTTTGGTAGTGGAACAAATAGTTCCTTAATATGGCACAATGGACTTGTTTTGGAGTGAAATCAAAATGAAGTATTACAGGGTTTTCCTTCATCAGTGAAGGCGATGGAACTGCCAGCCTGCCAGGTTTGGGGTTGGTTGGCCATGATCTCGTCTCCCTGTGGCTCCCTGTGGCCACTGCCTGGCAGATTTGTCCTCATCGTCCTTGTTGTTCACCAACCCCAGAGGTGGTCTCTGCCAGATCTAGACTTTGCAGGTGGGTGTGAGCCTGGAGGGTGACTCTGGGGAGCTGTGTAGCTCCAGGAGCAGTTCCTGGGAGGAGAAAGAAGCAGGGAATGAACTTTGGCTTTGCCTCAGGGTCTCCCTGGCCCGTGGGCTCTGCACTTTGCCTGGAGGGAAACCCCCTACTCTAAGCTGAAACGAAGGGAAGGGGATGCCAACACACATCCCCTCATCCTGCCTTTGGTTGGTGTTTTTTCTTCTCTCTGCTTTTTCCTTCTGGGAGGGGAAGCAGGAGATACCCAGCTGTCCATCTCTCTCCCTCTTGGCTGACCCAGCTGTTTTTTGTACCCCCAGACAAAGCTGAGAATGGAGAACCCTATCAGAGGAGAAAGGGTGTGGGGACCAGCCTGCCTGGCAGCCCCCCGGCGTTCCCTGCATCCAGGGATGGTGCCCCGATGGCCAGCAGCAGCAGCTGGAGGCGAATTATGCTGATGATCCTCGCTATAACCATCCACAACATCCCAGGTAAGTCCTGTGCCTCTGTGCATCCATGCTGCCTCATGGGCAGCCTCTTCCCAGTGCTGTCTGGGAGGACTGCACGGCGCTGCTACCTTCTCTCCCATCCTTTTTCTTGCTGCTCGCATGTGGCACTCACTGAGCAGGTGCCGGGGTACGTTTTGACAAGGTCTATCGCATCAAATCCTCGCTCTCTTGGCAGGGCTGAACCGTGTAAGGTCTTGGCAGCAAAACCCCCCTGCAAGGAGGGGGGTTCGGAGGGAGCCTGTGGGCTCGGGTTTGCTGCTGCGTCTTGAACATCTGCAGCCTCGCTCGCTGTTGCCAGCCTGTCGTGGGCGAAAATTGTAAATCCGAGGGTATATTGAGAAAGATGACACTGTTAAGACAACAAATTCTGGTCTCTTTTCGATTCTGTTCTGGTCTGTGTTACCAGCAAGAGATGCATTTTAAAGCACTTCTCTGCAGGAGCACAAGCAGTTGGGGTTTTCTTATTCAGAGGATGGAATTCGTGGAGGACCGCGGAGCCCTGAATCTTGGAGAGCTGCGTCCTGCCAGGGGCTGGGCTTTGAGACCACGGAAAAAGATGCAATTAAAAAAAAAGATGAGATAAATTTGTAACAGCTGAGGACACTCGGCGGCTTTGCAGTTCTTGATGGTGTTGGAAGTAACATACCACAACCTTTTCAAACGCTTCTTCCTCTCCCCTTTTCTTTTTCTCTTCCCAGCCCTGTCTCTGCCTCAGGTTGCAACCTGGGGAGAGCAAGGCAGGAGGAACAGAAAAAAGGCTTTTCTATGTAATTTGGATCTGTAAACTTGAGGAAAAATGAGGAGTGCCTTTGGAAGAGTCGTGGTTTCTGAGCTGGCTTGTTGGCAAGGAGGTGGCTATTGTCAGCGGGGAGAGCTGCTGCAGCACGGGTCTTGCTTGAGAGCAGGGGAGGGGGAACTGCCTTGCCTTGCCAGGTCTGCTGTTCCATTTTGAGTGTGACTTTTAGCCAACGCCAGGGTACCTGACTTAAAATCCATCACTGGATAGGCTTCCCGTTACAGGTCTGTAATCACAAATCCCATATTTCCCCCCCTGCAAGGGCAGCCCAGGATTGAAGGGCAGGAAAATATCCAAGCCACCACGCAGCAAGCTGCCTCGCTGTTGGAGCTGGGATGTGCGTCGGCGTTCCAGTGTTTATGAGCTGCCATCCCTTCCAGCCTTTGTGCTGCTTGATCGTCTCTGGGCAGCGATTGCTTTGTTCCAGCTGGTCATCAGTTCCCAGCACCCTTGGGTGCTCCTGGTCCTGCGGCTCAGGGCACCCACCTGCCCAGGCTGTCGTTACCATGATATGGGTTGATACTTCACTGCACCTTTTGTGGATGATCTGCCCATGCATTGCCAACATGGGCTATTTCTGCACAGTAATGCTGCTCTAGCCTTATCAGAAAAATGATTTTCCTCCTTTCACCTCTTCTTTTTCCCTTTAATTTATAGGTAGGTAACTCAGATGCCTTAGTTCAGCTCCATGTGTTACTGGGGAAGGCAGAATCCTGGCAGACGAGGCAAATAGGGAGCTTTAAATTAGCCATAGACATTAAAAAGGGGGAAGTGTTTTGCACCGAGTGAACTGTAATTGGATTTCATCCCTCAAACAAAGTGTCCGGGAGCCCAGGGTGAAGAGCCAGGCAGTGCATGTGTCTCGCTGCCTCCGACCGTGTTGGCTGGGGATTTCTGTCTCTGTAACTAGGAAAAAAAGGGAGAGTTTTGTAGAGGAGTGAACAAAGTGTCACCCGTAGCAATAGGTTAATGGCAGCACAGCCCTGGCTGCCACAGAGACGCCGGTCTGACCTTTCATTGCTTCTGCCAGAGCATGGAGTCACCCTTGGATGGTTGCAGGGCCTCAGAAATTCTCTCTTGCGTCTTAAAGGGCACAACATTAAAGTTTGATATTGAGAGGTGTGTGAGAGCAATGGCATGTGCATGGCTCTGCTGCTCAACCCCTGCCTTGAGGCTCGGCTTGGCTCAGCAGGGGTGTCTGAAGGTGTCTGTCCTTGCCAAACCCTGTCCCCAAAGCCTCCTTCCTGCTCTTTTCCAGCTGGTGTGCCCCTTTCTAGCAGCTCCACGGTGCCCCTGGGGGGCTTGGGTGGGTGGCAGTGGCTCTTTGTGCTCAGTGGGTCCACTTGATGATGGCAAAGCCCTGTACCAGCATCCACATTTGAAAAGGTATTTGCCCAAAGCCGTGCAGAGGTTGGACTTGAGCCTTCGCCTGCTGTCATGCTCCCCAGAGCCCTGCCTGCAGCTCACAGGGTGCCAGCACTGATTTCACCCTAATAAATAATTCAGATTGTGATTAAAATGGGAGCTTTTGGCCTGCCCTGTTCATTACCAGGGTCTGGTATTTCTTGGATGAAAACGAAATGCTGGTCCAGCCTCACGGTGAGCAGCGGGATGGGGCTTGGCTTGGCTTTTGCTGGAGTCCTTTTGCTTTTGCAGCGGAGTCCTAGGGGCGCTGGTGGCACAGCTCGGATCTGCCGTGGCCCCTGCCTGTGGCGCAGCGTTTGGAAACACTGTAATGCTCTACCTCAATTATCATCCCTGCGAGCGGAAAGGCTGACACTATAATTAGCACAGCCTCCCGCGGCGTAATGACACCTCGGTTGGCGCGCAGGGTGGCAGCGCCTGTGCCGGGGGGAGGAGGCGGGAGGTGCTGAGTTGAGAAGTTGGGGATGCTCGATGTCTTGGCACGGCTGCCACACACGGGCTGCTGGCTCTCTTGGTGCTTGATTTGGCAGCTCTGGTGCCGTGTCTGCTGTGTGCTGCCCTCTAAGTCCAGTGTCCTCCTGTCATAGGAGGCTGTCCAGGTGGTTCCCAAGGGGTTTCTGTCCTACCCTTGTTTTTGTAAGGCACGTCCCTGGGGGAGGTTGCAATCATAGAATGGTTTGGATTGGAAGGGACCTTAAAGATCATCCAGTTCCAACCCCCTGCTATGGGCAGGGACACGCTCGGGTTGATGCAGCGTGAAGGATGCAGGCGGGGCTGGATGACTCCTGTCCACGCTCATCTTCTGCCCAGGTGTCTCATAGAGTCGTCTGGTTGGAGAAGACCTCTGAGATTGAGTCCAGTGGTACCTGTCCACTTTCTAAACCGTGTCCCTCAGAAACTCATCTACCCATCTTTTAAACATCTCTGGTGTGTCTTTTAAACGCCTCTGGTGGGCTGGACCTGGCCTTGCTCCTCTGAAACCTTTTTCAAATCGGAGCCCAAACTCTATCCAGTTGCTCCATCCAATGGTTAAAACCATTGCAAGGACCAAGCCCGATCCAGTTCTCCTCCACTGCTTTTATTGCCAGCAGAAAACAGTTTTATTTACTTTGAGCCCCATTTTAGGGATGAACACATTTCGGTCTTGGCAATGCATCTATCTTGGGTTTCAGGCAAGTGTGCTAGAAGCCAGTTAATGTGTGGGTGAGATAATTGTATGTAAAGACCAGCCTCTCGCATTCAGTTTGTATTTAGTGGGCTCTGCCGGCAAGCAAAAGATTTGTTAATTTGTTCCGAAGCTGGGGCTGGCAATGTAAAGAATAAATTGATAATGACAGGAGATGCCAAACTGCAGACTATTCCCGCTAATTAATATTCATATATGCCGGGTTTAGTGGAACATTAATTATGTATTTAATCAAGCCCTGTTTATTCTGGTTTATCTTTGTACCTTGGGTGGCTGTTGTGCTGAAGACTTCAGATTAATTAAAATGTTACTGGTGTATCACAAATAACAATTAGCGAGGTGTGAGTTGAACTGCCTTCCTCTTTGCGCTCGTTTTGAAGGGAGGAGGAAGAGAGCCCAGTGGGATATGGAGCTCGTGGGGCCACTGCTGGCTCCTCTGAGGTGCAGGGTCCTCCTGCAGGGCTTGGCTCTGGAGGCTTTTGGAGGGCTTTGCTCTGCTCTGAGCCGTGGTGGTTTGCAAGCAGGGATGTCCCTGCTTGACATCGGGGGTGTCCTCTGGCGTGGAGCTTACACCCCTAACGCTCATACTGCCACAGGTGAGGTGGAGGACAGGGGCAAGACCATGATCTGCAGTCTTCTTTGTACCTTGAGGCTCTCCTGGAGTCACAAGGGTGTCATGAGGGTCTGCACCTGCCTGGGACCCTTAGAGCCTCAGTCATTTCCCAGTGGGTGTCTGTACCTGGCAGTGGGTGTGGGGAAGGGGCTGCAGGTGTTTCCGCCGTTGGGCTGTGGTGATGCCCTGCCTTTATTTCCTCTGGCTGCTGGGAAACTCAGGTTTCTCTTCCACAAACCCCCTCAGCTGATGGCAGGTACCTGGCTGGCATCCCGTGGTGCCCCATCCCTCCATCACCCCGAGGAGCATCCCTGCTGGCACAGCCTTCTCTGCTGCCACTCGCTCCTGGGGGGAGGCAGCGGAGCTGATGCTGGGACCGGTTGCTGGCAGACACGAGGTGATGCTTCCAGCTACCCAAACGTTGCCAAGGAAACGTGAGTTTTCCTTTTTCTTTGTGATGCAGTGGGCAGGGTGGGGTGGCACCAGACCCTGGCACATGCCGTGAGTCATCTCCTTTGCTCCAGCCCTTTCCTTCCTGCAAGAAAATATCTTGCTTTTCCATAGTGAGTCCTATCACTCCGTGTTTGCTCCCCAATTCGATTTCTGCAATGTTTCTGCTCCAGGTGTCACCGTTAAGCAGAGGTGTCTGGGAGGGAGCAAATGGGATGTGGCAGTGGTGTTGTGGCATTCACTGAGCTGCCCTGTCATGGCATGAGGTGGCACTGATGTCCCCTGCCTGCCCCCCAAATCTCATGTGGCTCTATTTAAGGCTTTCTCTCTTCTTCCCATTGCCAGCAACCCATTAGCAAGCTGGAATTTATTTCTTTTTTATGAGAAGGAACAAAGCAAGGAGCAGGACAGAGTGTGAGCTAAATATGGAACCAATTTACTCTCAGTGGTGAAGGTGCTGCAGGGAGGAGGGGAGGGATGATGGGGCATCACTACAAACAGGAGGGAAAACATTTTAAATAAAGGAACTTCTAGATGGTGAAGTCTATGAGAAGGATGAACAAATTTCCTGGGAAGCTGAGCTGAGGGAAAAGGTCCCTGCACTGCTAGGTGACAGTGTCCAAGTACTTAAAGCCTCTCCAGTTCTTAAAGGGGGCTACAGGAAAGCTGGAGAGGGGCTCTTTATCAAGGAGTGCAGGGACAGGGTGAGGGAGAACATTTTTCAGCTGAAAGAGGGGAGATTTAGATGAGATTTTAGGAAGAAATGTTCTCCTGTGAGGGTGGGGAGGCCCTGGCCCAGGTTGCCCAGAGCAGTGGTGGCTGCCCCATCCCTGGAGGTGCTCAAGGCCAGGTTGGATGGGGCTTGGAGCCCCCTGATCCAGTGGGAGGTGTCCCTGCCCATGGCAGGGGGTGGAACTGGATGGGCTTTTAGGTCCCTTCTGACCCAAGCTATTCTATGATTCAAAGTTCACCCCCTTGGGGACTGCACGTAGAGGTGGCAGCAGGAGGCACCCAGCTGCACTGTGCTTTGGCACGCAGCAGTGAGGTTTGGGTTCCCTCCTTCTCTGCTCGCTCAACAGGGAGAGAGTGAGACCCAAAAACCTGTAGGTTGGGTTCTGGCCAACACTTGATCTGGAAGGGAGGTGATGCCCAGGGAATAGCCCGGGGCCGACGCAGAACAGGGGATGCAGGATTTGCAGTGCTGGCATCCTGCTTATATGCCCATGTCACCAGGCTGGCATCAAGGTATGACCGAGTCTTCTACTTACAGTGGCATTTCCTCATGTTGATGATCGATTTAGGCCAGGCACCCCCTGCCTGTCCCCGTGGCAGCTCTGTGTCACCTCTCCATCCCTAAGGAAGGTGCAGACTGGCTGCAGCTGCTGCTGCTTTGTTTTAGCCTGAGGAAACGAGGGTAGAAGAAAGGTCTGCAGCAAAGGATAATAAATGTCAAATTGATTTGAAAAATGCTTGTTTGTAGCTTTGCCTGGAAGGAGGATGGTTCAGCTGAGCACCCTTGGCCCAGATCGCGTGAGACCTGCCCCCTGCCCTCTGCAGGGTGGCATTTGGCCGGGGACAGCCCCGAAGTGCAGGCTGCCTGCTTAGATATGGGAGCTGCTTGGATTCTTGCTTTTCTTTATGGCCCCTCACAGCTTTAACCAGTTTTAATGTCCTTTTATGTGTCTCCTTCTTTATGGCCCTCTGGGGGAGAGGAACAGACCGCAGGTTTGGCTCTGGTTGTTGGTTGGCGTGTGCTGAGGATCCCGCTGTGCTGCACCAGCCACCCACACTGCAAATGGGATTGAATCCCTGAGCTGCCATCGCCCCGCACTGCCGGCTGGGATCCATAGATGGAGGAACCTGGTGGGGACCTCAGTGTTGTTACCATAGTGGCCCATCCCTGGGCATCTCCAGTGGGTGGACAGTGACTGAATTCCACCCATTGTTCCTTGGCTGACCTGTCTGCACGCCAAACCAGCTCCTGACATCGAAGGCTGGAGGGGTGCAACCGACGTCTTGGTTGTCGGCTGGTGGAGATGTGTCCAAAACAAAAGGATGTCTTCTCACTGGTGAGGAGAAAGCTTCATGGTGAGGTTTGTACCTAAATCAAATGGTGGTTTGACGTCTCCTTTCTCTTTCCCCTTAGTACAAGAAGGACACCGAGCTGCTCTAGTGTCTCCAGAGAAGAGCAATGGAGCTGGGGAAGGCTCTGGAGAACAAGTCTTATGAGGAGTGGCTGAGGGACCTGGGGCTGTTTAGGCTGGAGAAGAGGAGGCTGAGGGGAGACTTCATCCCTGTCTACAACTGCCTGAAAGGAGGTCGTGGTGAAGTGGATGTTGGTCTCTTCTAAGTAACAAGTGATAGAACGAGAGGAAATAGCCTCAAGCTGCACCAGGGAAGGTTTAGACTGGATAATAAGAGAAATGTCTTTATTGAGAGAGTGGTGAAGCATTAGAACCAGCTGCCCAGGGCAGCGGTAGAGTCCCCATCCCTGGAGGTGTTAAAAAATGTGCGCTTTGGCACTTTGGTACATGGTTTAGCAGGCACGGCGGGGTTGGGCTGACTGGTGGACCTTAAAGGTGTTTTCCAACCTTAATGTTTCTATGATTCAATCTCCCAGGTGAGCACCTTGCAGTGGTGTTGTGTTACTGGCATGCAGCAGTGCTTCAGGTTCAACGTGCTCCACCAGTGGGCGTGAGATGGGATACTGGAGGCTGCAGCTTTTTAAACCTTAAACCAAGTAAGCAAGGTTCAGACAGAGCTTGTCCTTCTGGCACAACTCAGAGCTGGTATTTTCTGTCGTGGAGCTGGTCCTCAGGTGGTGGTGAACCCAAGGATGCAAACAGATTGCCTGTTGCCGAAGAGGAGGGTGTGGAAAGAGGGGTTTATGGGTGGCTACAGCAGCATGGAGGCTGCATACTGTGCTGTCAGATTGGTGTTCCTTGGGAGGGGGTGATTTCCAGGCTGGTTCCTTTGTCATTAGCAAAAACTGATTGAATTTGTTCTCCTGGGACAGGTACTCCCATGCTCTCAGCCTCCCGCGAGAGGGCTGGGGCATCGAGTGAGATATTGCATCTCAATTATAAAGAAAAGTGATTATTTATATGAATGTTCCCAGAGATCCATTAAAGGCTGGTAACGTTCATTTTGAACGATGAGGTTTTTTTGTTGGTCTGCTGAGATTGAGACTATTTTACAATTGTTGACTTCAATATGCATTTGGTACCCACTGGGGTTTGGCAGAGCGTGAGAACGAGAGCCGTTTAGCTGTGCCGATTAATCTGTGTCTTGTCTGTGTGATGCCTCTGTCTGAAATTACCGCACACCTCCTCCCACTGTCGCTTCTGCTGGTTGCTCTTAATGGTTATTCTTGGCCGCTCCTGGAGCACCTTTGGTTTCTGCTGAAAGGCATTATTTTTAGTAAGAAAAAGATTTCTCTGAAGCTTGAATTTCTGAGAACAGGGTGAAAGGAAGACCACGGGTAAGGAAAGGTCTTCGTGTGTGTGGTGAGCACGTTGTGAAGCAACGGAGTTGTGAAGCGATGGAGTTCAAGCACTGCAGAGGGTGAAGAGGAGCAGAGGAAAGCGCTGGACCTGGAACTGGCTCAGACTGAGCTCGTGACTCAAAGGAAAGATGCACATTTGAAAAGTCGTGAATTTTTTCACAATGTTTTCTGCTCTGGGGAGAAAAAGCAGCTGGGGATGTAGCTTTTTGCCCGTTGCATCTCCGATTTGATTTCCAGAGGGACCCTTTGGGTATGGATGCGTTGGGGATTGTGTGATGGTTGTTTGCAGTGGCGCTGTGACGTGATGGCCCTGTGAACGGCCGGTGGGAGAGGAGAAAGGTCAGATCTGATGAAGCCCGCAACGACAGAGCTGGGTGTTCAGCTCTAGCTGGAGTATTTCTCACGACAGTGACTCATGTGGGATCAGGAGGAGCACGGCCGCATGCGATCGCTCTGGGAAAGGTTGCTTTAACCTTTCATTAAAGCTCTCATTAATTGTCACCTCGTCAGCACATATTTTGACATTTTCATCTATTAAGCACTTCGATGGGTTGAAATGACTTGCTTAAAGTCATTAAGCTTCTGTGCAAGGGGGTGGAAAGCGTGGGGAGGTGGCCAGGGGAGGTGCCAGCGGCGTTGGGTGAAGGATGCAGGCAGCAGCCCCAGCTGTAAGTGATGCTCTCAGCAGCCATGGGATGGCCCTGCCCTGCTCCTCCACTTGAGGTGAGATGCCGTCAGCAAAATCCTGGTCCTGTAAAGCTGGAGGCTAAAAAGAAATCCTCCCATGGGAACAACAGGGCTCTCCTGGGTTCCTGTGTGCTATCTATCGCTGTTTCTCTGTTCTCTGCGTGCACCCAAGGTGTGGGGGCTCCTCTGCAGAGCCGGGCTGCGTCATTGTCGTAGGATGAGGGGAAATGACCTCAAGTTGTGCCAGTGGACGTTTAGATTGAGTATTAGGAAAAATATCTTTACTGACGGAGTGGTGAAGCACTGGCAGAGGCTGCCCAGGGAAGTGGTGGCGTCCCCATCCCTGGAGGGGTTCAAAAAATGTGTAAATGGGGAGCTTTGGGACATGGTTTAGCAGGCTCAGTGGTGTTGGACTTGATGCTCTGGGAGATCTTTTCCAACCTTAACGATTCCATGGTTGCCAGGGATGGGAACGGGCCTTGGCCTTGTCTCTAGGCTGCTTTTTGGCTCTGTGGCCACCAGCTCAGTTCCTTTGGGACCTCCCCTTGTTTCTCCTGAGCAGACGGATGCTGAGGCTTTGGGTCAGGGGTGCCTTGGGAAATGATGTGTGAATAACAGCCTGGCATAAATGTAATTTTGTGTGTTACGTGGGCACGGTGGGGAAGTCTTCCTCAGCAGCCCGTTGGCACTGTTAAAGATTGGGAGAGTGTGGGCAGGGAGGAGAGAGTCGAGGGGTCTCTAATGCCCCACTGACAGCAGCTCGTATTTCAAAAACTCATTTGTAGGCAGACACCTGGAAAGCCAGCAGAGAGCTGATAATGTACACTTATCTCCGAGGCATCGTTTTGAGTTGGTGATCGGTGTTTTGTAAGCGGTAACAGCCACAAAGGTGACAAAAGCCAATTAAATACAGTATTTCCACCAGCTGGAATGAAAGGCTGCTGAAATATGCATGTGGAAGCTCCTTCTCTTTCTTATCCTCCTCAGATCTCGCAGTTCTGTTGCATTAAACATCTGTGAGCAGTGGCCTGAGAAATCATTTGCGTGCTAGAAATGAAACATTAAATATCTGTGATGGATTCAGGTTGTGTGGGGTCGGGGACAACTTGTTTCCAGCACGAGTCTGCCCCTGCTTTTAGGGTAGTTCTAGGTTGTTTGGAAAAGAGCTTTCTTTTTCCAGAGAAGTGTTTTCGTGATGGAGCTTTGGGGTGTCAGGCAGTTAATGCCAGCATGTTTAATTCTTCGAAGTTGGGTACCTCCCATAGACGTAGTGGCCGTGTCCTGCATCATCAGCTCATGTTTAGCCATTGCGGCTCGATGGCTTGAAACGATGGTTTGCTCCATGTCATTGTGCGTTGGTGAACGGGGAGAAAAGTGGAACAGGATGGGATGTAGATGGACTGGGTCTTGTGGCCTAAACCAGGACATGACATTAGGGGAATTGCCTCGTGCTACCCAAATTCCCCCTTGTTTAATGGACAGAAACCCTTGGACAAAGCCACGGACTTCTATTGGGCTGGTTTTTCTCTGTTACCGTGAGTCTCCCAGAGTCACCTTGTGTCACATCCCACCAGGTTTGCTCTGAGCAGTTGGAGCTTGCTGGTCTCCTCCTTGACTCAAACCCAACCAAACCCCATCAGCTGGGCTGGCTGCTCGTGGCTGGGTTCACTGCAGCGAGTGCCCAATTCTGGAGGCTTTTTTCAGGCAAGCTCCCGTGAAATTACCTGGGACCCTCCCAGGGTAAGGCATTTTTTAGCCCATTTGGGCTTAAAATCCTCTTAATGTGATTTTAACTCCTTGGCATTGCACGCAGCAATATGGTCTGGCTTTCTTCATGTCTGTTTGCTGTTCCAGGTGATGAGGGGCTCAACCCTGTCATCATCTCTTTCATAACCTTGATAGAACTCATCCACTTGGAGACAAAGCTGCACCCTCAGTTCTTATCTATCAGAATCAAAGTGATGGAGTTGAACTGTTTGGGCACATCAGAAGCTTTTGAGATGTTTTACCTTCTTTCAGCTTAGCGTATGCATGTCACGGGCCTCAGCCACTGCTGATTTGTTTCTTTATTAATGCCTGTAATGGGTAAACTCCTGAGTCATTAATAGAGCTGTCTCTGGAGCAGGAGAGAGGAGCTGAGCTTACATGCGATGCTGAAGCAGGTCCGTGTTGGCTTGCCTGTAGTTCCCTACCCAGAAAGGCAATTTATCTCCGTTTTCAAACTGTCTGGCTTTGCTGTGCTTTCCTACTGCCGCTGGCCACACAAACCTTCATCAGGTTTTCCTCCCACACACCTTTCCTCTCCCCAGATATGGGATTACCTGATGAGGCACCACAGGGCTTCCCAACGGTACCAGCCGTGCCGGAGCTGGCAGCTCACTGCACGATGTGCCTGGCTGTGCTCATCCACTTTAGTTGTTCACTCCCTCCAGGGTGTTATGGTGTAAGACAGCACCAAAATGGGTTTATTTCTCTTCTTTTTTCACAGCTAGGGTTTTGGAGGGGTGGTGCAGTGGGCAGGATCCACAGGGCTTCACAGCTCTGCATGCATCTGCCCGCCGTTGCACACGGTCGTGAAAGTAACGGTTGCCCAGAACTGCTTTGTCTGAGCAGATTAATCCAGCTGGTGCCTTGGGTTTTGTTTTCTCTGTCCTATCACTGTCTGTTGGCAGGGTCAGGATGCGAGCGCTGCGTAGGCTGCAGTGTGCGAATCCGCAGGGGAAAGGAAACCAAGCCATTTCCCTATCCCACCATACGTTCCTCAAACAAAAGCTCTTGTTCATTGGGAACCCAGGGGAGGAGAGGGGGACAAGTGAATAATTCATACCACAAATAATAATACATGCTGCTATAAACGGCGAATTAATCATTTAAATTTTGTCTTTGTGTTCTCCTGAAAGCATTTTTGGTTGGGCTAATAATTAGGAGTGATCTGGCCTCGTTAGTGGGCTTCTCCTGCAGGGCTGCAGAGAAGGCATAAACCACATTGAAATCCTGCTCTGCCAATGTGACTTTGTCCCCCCAGCTCCTGCTGGTGTTGGGGTCTCTGCAGACAGCTGGTACCTGTGGCTGCAGGGCTGCCTTCAGGTCAAGCACGTTGTCACTGCTCAATAATAATTCATGACAATGTAACTCGAGGGACTCCTACGCCTTTGTTCTGTCCACACCACAATCTGCTGCTGCTCCCTGGACCCTCTTCATGTGCACATTTTGAGGACAAGAACGTCTGCACATTTATGTCCCCCCATGATGAACCTGCCCGAGTCAGGGGAGTTTGTGTCCCACCTGGGTGAGCTGAATCGAAGCCAAACTCTATCGAGCAGCAATATTTTATAATAAACTGCAGACAGGTTTGTTCTCATTACGTAGCCCAGCAGCTGTGATGGGTGCTGTAATTGTTTAAGCAGAAGGTGTAGGTGTGTTACACGTCTGTGTTTCTGGAATGGAGCTGGAGAACCTTATGTGCATTGATGAGGCAATTCATGCAGTCTGGAAAAGAACTGTAGAATGATTTGGGCTGGAAAGGACTTTAAAGCCCACCCAGTTCCACCCCTGTGCCATGGGCAGGGACACCTCCCACTGGATCAGGTTGCTCCAAGCCCCATCCAGCCTGGCCTTGAACACCTCCAGGGATGGGGCAGCCACCGCTGCTCTGGGCAACCTGGGACAGGGCCTCCCCACCCTCACAGGAAAACATTTCTCCCCAAGAATCTCCTCTCAGTCTCGGGTGCCCAAAGGCGTCCTGCCTTTTTGCTGCCTTTGAGGGAATTGGGGCTGGGGAGCCAGCACTGGGGGCTTTTGGGGGTGCTTAGAATCACCGCATTTTTGTGCTAGTGCAGTTTGCTGCATGTCCTGGGGAGCAGGGAGGCTGCTGCAGGTATTTCAAGGAGCAGCTACGTGGGCTGGAGCGAGAGGTGGATGGTGTCCCATGGCTCCTGCACTGCACAGGGAGGGGGAAATCCAGCCAAGCAGCTGCTTCTGGGGAAGTCGCGTGCCAGTGATCCAGGCGCTCTCGTGCGGAAGAGCCTGTGTTTATGGATGTGGAAGAGAAATGCAATGTGGAGAGCAGCCAGGTCAAGAGTAAAAGCACTCACACCATCATGCTCAGACCTCTGGTCATGTTCCAGAGGTGCCTACGGCAACAGCCGGAGCTCTGGGGTAAACGTCCCTCAGCAGGGCTGGAACTGGTGGGATGTGCTGCCGTGTGTGTGGATGGTGGCTGAGCAAGGCCACCTCAAGAGCCACAGTAGGATTGATGTTTCAAATGCAAAGTGCGCTGCTCTCTGGCCTGATGATGTTAAAAAAGCAAAAAGAAGTCTTTCTAAAATTACTTTAACCACCTGCTTGCTCGTCTTGTAATGGTGAATACCTAGAAATGTGAAAATCACTGAAATCTGGTAATCTCCGTGCTTTCTTGTGCAGTAATGACAAAATGATGTTACCTGGAAGGAACTGGAATTTGGTCTCAGGGGAGTGAGCTTAGAGTTTAAATAGTGGCGACAGGGACATGCTTAAACTCTCCTAGAAATACAAACCTCATTATAGCAAGATTAATTTCCCACTAGGAACTTAACAGTTCTTCAAAGAGCAGGATGAATAATTGATGACATGTTGGCATCCAGAGTAGGTTCCTAAAGGAATCCTGTTCATTTGCTGACCCAGGAGAATTAGCTTCCTGAATCCTTGCAGGGGGAGAGAACATCACTCACTCACTCTGCTGCCAGGCTTGAGGTGCTGGTGGGGGCTGCACGGTCCCAGCTTGTGGGTGCACGGGTCTGGGGGGGTGAAGCACTAAGGTCCATGTAGCTGTTGCAATAATTAATATTGTCGAGGGGAAGAACCTGGGCTGCTGTTTAGGAGCTCAGCAGTGCTCGCGTCGTTTAATCTGATGATGCTTTTGCAGTGAACCCTAGGAGTGTATCTGGCCCGGCATCCGTGTGGGTCCTGTATTGCATCAGGAGTGCGTTGGCATTGCAGACTCTTCCCTTTGCTCACAAAGGAAGGCATTTACTCATGTTAAATCCATAATTCTTTCCATTTCTTTCAAAGCTCTGCAGGCATAAGCCTCTGCTGAGCCACATTCTTCTTATCTGCCCCAGAAATCCGGTGTCCCCATCGGGCAGAGCTGTGGTGTTTCTGCTGCAGGTAGAAGTTCTTTTCAAACCCTGCTTTTCCTCTCGTCTGTGCCCTCCCTCAAGCCCAAGACTACAAGGAAGATGGGGACGGATTTTTTTAGCAAGGCCTGTTGTGACAGGACAAAGATTAATGGTTTTCAACTAAGGGAGGGGAGATTTACACTGGATGTAAGGAGGCAATCTTTTACAGTGTGGGCAGAGGTTGCCCAGGGAAGCAGTGGAGGCCCCATCCCTGGAAACACTCAAGGTCAGGTTGGAGCCTGATCGACTCCTGCGGGGGGGCTGGCCTGGGTGACCTGTAAAGGTCCCTTCCAACCCAATCCATTCTATGATCCTTGTACATCAAGAAAAGAAGGAAAAAGACCCCCTGCCACCTCTGATGCTGTTCCGCAAGAGCGAGCTGTGAGCTCTGCCCGTACCATCCCAGTGTGGATGGTGCTTGCTGCCGCGTGTTCGTGTGTGAGACGAGACCGAGCAGGGGGCCAGCGAGTGGCATTGCCGCCTGATCCCAGACAAGACACAAGCTCTGGGATGCTGCGACGTCGTTTCCTTTATTCCTGAAACCCTGACAAACTGATGTGGAGAGAAAAGTGAATTTTGCTTCATGGAGGCTTTCTTTTAACATTCCTGTAGGATATTGTTCTCTAGCTGCTGCCGATTTCTTTGCTTTTTATGGTGTATAAGAGTAACATAATAACAGGCATTAATGTACTTGGTGCTGTAATTCATCAAGGCCCTGTAAGCGATGCTTGCCGTTTACTCATTTGGATTTCTAGGAAACCTGAAAGGCTTTTATTTTCAGTTGTTTTTGTGAACGTACCTTATCCCGAGGATTACGAGTGGCTTCCTGTGGTGGCTGCAAAGCTCATTTCATGCTCAGAAACGGAGCTGGTGAGGGCAGGGTCTTGATGAGCTCCACGAAAACCTGGGTGTGCAGGAGGGTTTTTCTCGTTGCTAATCGAGGAGGAAGGCTGTGATCCCTGCTTGGCCACATAAGCTGCCCTGAATAGGATTTAAAATCGCAGCCTGCTTAATTTCACCCGGTTCTTTCAGCTTGCCAAGCTCTTACGGGCTCGGGTGGTGACTGATAAGGGAGAGGTTTGATGGGATGGAATCAGCTGCTCTGCTGTCAAGTTGATCCTTTGAGTTTAAGGCTCATGTGGCATTTGCAGCCTGAGGCACTGGGGAGCGAGTCCTGCTCTGTGATCATGGAAGTGGGTTCTGGGCAGGGCCGAAGCTGGTGCTGCTCAGAAAATACGTACTGGAGAGGATGGGAGCAAAGAAACAGCATTCAGTGCTCTGAGTAGACCAGGGAAAATGGGCAAAACCAGATTTCAGAACAGGGAAAGCAAAGCAGCTGCCTGGGTGAGTTCAAGCTCTTGTAGTGTCCCAACTTCTGCATAGTTTGTGGTTCCCTCCCCTTTAATCAAACACACACAACAGCCAGTTTGGGCTGCTCTGTTAATGACAGCCTTTTGTTTTCAAAGTAGAAGCATCTCTTCATTAAATCTCTCCTTTTTAAAGTTATTTGGGTGTTTTGTACATTATCCTCATCGAGGTATTTGGGATCAGGGCTGGCTTGGAACTGGCAGCGCAGAGCCGTGTCCAGGTGCCCAGGACCATCTCACATCTACCACAGCTCGTTTTGATGGGGCTGGGCTGCCTCAATGCCAACATCTTGCTCCTGCTGAGCAAACCTTCCTCTCCTCCCTGCCAAGGAGAAGGGGTGCCCAGAAAGTGCAGCACTAAGGCACTTTTTTGGGAGTGAAGCCAGAGGCAAGACACCTTCCTTTAGGCCATGGTGATGCACCATCTCAGGAGCCCACATGGTCTTCTCAGGGGCTGTAGAGCTTTGGCCTCCAAGGAACACCCCAGTGTGAGGTGAGAGCATGCAGAGCTTTCCATGCTGAGGGAGAGGAGGGGGATCGGTGCTGAGCCTCATCCCAAAGCCCATTCCAGCCAATTTGTGTGCTCCTGTGGATTAGAGCAGACGGGAACGTTGTCGCTGTCCTCCTGGCTCGATGAGATAGAACATCTTGTGCTGTTTTGCAGCTCTGCTGATGGGGCACTGAAGTGAAATTAAAGCAAAAATAAAAGCAGAGCTGTGACAGCATGCTGCACACATCGTGTCCCCTCTGCTCGCTGGTGCTTGAATGCCGATGGACGAGCGCTGGGGGAGCTGGGGACCTCAGGCCAAGCGTGAAGGTGTCAGAGGTGCTCTGGGAGCACCGTGGCTCTCACTTTGCTCCCTTGGCTGACGTCCTCCTTGCCAGCTTTTCATGCGCTGTGAATCTCTCTCCTGGGCTGCTCTGCTCAGTGCTGCAGCCGTCGTGTCGTACCGCGCTGTCACCTTCTGCCTGCGCATGGTGCCGTGACAGGACTCTGTGCTCACCTGGCTTTGCTCTGCTCCTCTTTCCATGGCCCTTCCTCCTTGCTGTGGTGTTCCCTCTTGGCTTTTCCTTTCCAAATATTGTGCTGACCTCCTTCCTGTGAAGATGCTTTTTGGGCTCAGAGCAATGCTCTAGCCAGACCTGTGTGCTGTCCCCACCCCCACCCGTTCCATGCCCATGGCCACCATTCCTGTGGCTCAGAATGTGCCCTCTGAGGCTACGGAGGAGGGAGCTGATCCTGTGCAGAGCAACAGCCAGAAGCAAAGGGGGTGTGGGGGAGGATGGCAGGGCTTGGCCCCAGAGGTGGTATCAGCTCCCAGAGCAGGGAAAATGGGTTTCCCTTGGCTTTGGGGCTGGTGGGTGGTCCATGGTGCTGGAAGATGCCCTGGTTTAGACCAGGTCTGCATGTCAGATGTTGTATGTAAGGACACCTATAGATTTCATGCGTTTTGCCACCACAGCGAGCAGGCTGCCCCGATGGATCCTGTAGCCATCCAGCATTAACAACAGGGATCTCTGTGGTGACCATCCAGCACGGGTATTGCTTTTCTGGTTGAGCTTTTTGAGCTTTTTCTTTCTTTTCTCAGAAAACAAGTAGAGAGGAAAACGCCTTTGCAATGAGCACTGCTGGCTGAGAGGTTTGCAGCTGATCCCTAGGTTAGCGTAGGATTAGTCTGATCCCTGGGTAATGCCTTATCGGGATAAAGCATCTTGAATTGTAAAGCCAAGGAAGCCCAAGAGAGGCAAAATCCTTTTGTTTAGGTTAAAGAGAAGCATTTTCTTGTCAGTGCTTGAGATTGGTCATATTTTTCTTTCTTTGTTCCGCAACTCTTTGCAGAAATGCTGAATTAGCACCCCAGCCTGGTGCTTTCCCTGCGTGAGCTCTCCAGCGAACAGGATTGTGTGGAGCCACTGGTTCTTCCACCTCCATCAGTGGTTGTAACAGGGGCTGACAACTGCTTCAGCCACTGGAATCCTCTGAAAAACCCTCTCCGAGAGAAAAATGTTTCCTGGGGAATCGTGGCTGCCCCATCCCTGGAGGTGTTCAAGGCCAGGTTGGATGGGGATTGGAGCCCCCTGATCCAGTGGGAGGTGTCCCTGCCCAGGGCAGGGGAGTCAACTGGGTGGGCTTTGAGGTCCCTTCCAACCCAAACCATTCTGTGGTTCTGTGACCTGCAGACCTGCGTTCCACCCTCTTTCACATCCCAAGCAGAGGGGCTTTTCCCTTCCCCTCAGCAGAGTGGTAGCCCTCCATAAATCCTTTGGTCGTTCAGGGTTGTCCAGGACTTTGCTCCTCTTTGCTTTTGCTTGTGATGGTGCCAAGAACCAGAAATCACGCAGGGGTGTTTATTTTTCAATAAAGGGAGCCTTCGGTGGGTAAGGAGCTCTGCTCTCCCATACCCATCTTCAGTGACCTCATGTCTAGTCATCGATTCGCAGAGCCTCCAGTGCAGTGGCCCTGTAAAGTGCTTGACACAGAAGCATCAACCTTTCTCTTTTTATATCTTTTCTCACCTGAAGAAGCCACTTGGGCTATTTATAATTTAAATATGTGTGGAATACCTGAGAGAGGGGCTGCAGCTGGAGGGGTGAGCTGGCTGTGAGCTTTGAGTGTGGGCAAACTGGCAGCAAGCTCTTTCTGTTTACTTTCCACGTAAATCTTTATATCTGCCTACTTACCTGCAAGTAGGTTTGACATCTTCGTTCAAAGAGGCTGAGCCTGTGTTATTGAAGCGGTGAAGTGATTGTGTGATCTTGGCAGGCTGTTCTAAATGAAATATTAGAAACAAACCTCAGCAATAGACTGAGTGCATCACACAATATTTACTGTGTATAATTAGAGGCTTCTCAAGTCTCAGCAGTGACCATCGGGTGTGCTGGGGTTCCTGCTGTTTCTGGACCACGCGTGACACCAGACTTGCTTGGCTGTGAGTTCCCATCAGGTGCTCTGTGGTCACCAGCCCATTGGCTGATTCATGGTTGTGATTGTCCTGCCCCAGCTCTTGTCTTCTCCCCTGGGTTGTGAGGACCTGGACAAACCCATGGCCAGAGGCTGCTGTGTCACCTCCTCTCTGTGTTGGTGAGCATCTCCACCGTGCTGCCGCTTCCACCTTCGGCTGCTTCTGCCTCTCCAAATAAGCAGTTCACTACACACCATCTGTTGATTTTAATTTCCCATAATTTGTTTCCATGTATATGTAATTTGTACTGCCATTAATTGTGCTGCTTTCTTATTCTACGAAGCTTGCTTCGCAGCGGGGAAATTGCTGTGGTTTTTCCCCTCTGTCAAAGCTATTTTCGTTACTCACACAAACTGGCACTTCTGTCCTTTGAATTTTGTTCTCTGGGCAAGTCTTGCTTAAAAAGGAATCTTTTGGATGAGCAGTGCCAGACGCATTTGTGTGGAGCTTCATTACATCCTCATAGCCGTACTGAGCAGAGCCATTAAATGTCTTTATAAAGATCTGCCTCCAAACTTTGCTTAACTGCCTGCAGAGCCGAGACCTTCCAAGCCATCATCATCACTAGGTGAAGCCTCCTGAGCTCTTCTTCTCCAGGCACTCGCCCACCTTCTGGGTGGGCGTTGTTGGGGCAGTGTGAGAGCTTTGCACAAGTGTGAGATTCCTGTGTGCTTCTGGATCTCTAGGTGTTTCTCTTGATGGACTTATCACCCAGTCATGGTATTTTAGGGACAACTTGGAATCTCCTTACCCCATAACCTTGGATTTAGGGTTGGTGGCTGCTGTCATTTTACCCGTCTCCCTCCTAAGCTTCGGCACAAGCCTTGGATCGGGGCACTGAGGAGTTGTGGAGTTTCAATTCTCCATGCTCAGCCTGGACTCAAGGATGCAAATGCCGTGATTATCCGAGTTAGTGGTGGTTTTTATGATGTGTTTCCAAGGCAACTGGAAAATCAGAAGACCACAAACACACTCACGGTCCTTTTCTTCTGAGACCTTATCCTCCAGTACACAGGTAAACACTTTCAGTGACATTTTCAACCTGTTTGAGTGCTCATCTGAACAGTCCCCACTGTCCCCTCGCGGCTGCCAGCAGCCCGAGTGGGTAATTGCCCCCTTTGAAGGCTGTAAAACCCAACCAGCCACACAAACAGGTTTGCTTTTGTTCTCTGAATGGTTTCCCCTCCACACACACCTTGCTTGGATGGGAGCAAAAACAGAGAGGCTGCAAAAACTAAAAATAGGGATTTTGAACAAATGATTTGATGCTTTCTGAAAGTAAGATTTACCTTTTTTTCTGGGAGGGAGCTGTGCCGGCAGTGGGAGAGGAAGAAAAGTTTGAGAAAGGGCAGGGAAGGAGCAGGGAAGGATGGAGCAGTTATCCCCGAGGAGCTGCATGGAGCAGGCAGTGGTGGATCACAGCTCTTCCACTCTTACTGCCCTCATGGGAAGGCTCCTTGGTGGGTTTTCTTTGAGGTTCATGGAATTAACTGGAATCTGAAATGATGGGATTAACTGTAGTCTAAAATAATCTGCAAGGTGGGAATTTTCTTGTGGAGTTTGGGGTTCCTTCTGCTTTGGAGACTGTACAGGCTTTGTGCTGGTATTTGGGCACAGGGGGACCAGAAACTGGGGAGATGGCATTGCTGGGAGCCTGGTTCTGGTTTAGCACAGCTCCTGAGGAGTTTTGGGGAAAAGTCAGTGTTTGGTTCGTTTGCGCTGTGGTTCTCTGCAGAGAGCTTTGCCAAGCCAGAGTCCTTTTGAACAGCTTTTGCACTGCTGAGCTTCATATTAAAACAGCATTTCAGCAGATGGGAACTGGGATCTTTTCCCCTCCAGTGCACTCTCCTCTCTGTGTTGGCTGCCCAAGGAGCTGCTGGTTTGAATTCATACTGGGGAGGTACCCTAAGCAGCGGCAAGGCTCTTGCATTGAGCTTAGGTTGAATGCACCTAGATTAAAATGAGAAGAATAACGACCTGGCCTGGAGTCCTGCTTCCCTGCTCATGCCAGTCTTCACTCCATTCAAGCTCAAGAGGAGGATTGGTCTCAGGGCTGTTGTAGGTTTTGAACTTACTGGTGTTTTCCTTCCTGTTTCAGAAGGTCTGGCAGTGGGAGTTGGATTCGGGGCTATTGGAAAATCAGCATCTGCAACTTTCCAAAGTGCCAGGTAAGCCACAACGCTTCTGCTCTGTGCGCGTCAGGTTTTATGAGCGCCTTTGCATCTTGAAAGTTGTCTCTTTGTCCCACATTGCTCCCATACTAGGGTGACTGGAGATGGGTTGATTACTAAAATTTGCCTGGAAGCACAAATACAAGGAAAAGGAGCAGAAGAAATTCCTATTGCTGTTGCATTTCCTGGTGGTTGTGCTTGTCAGATGTGAAAAAAGGTTTCTGTCATCGATGCCTGGTTTCTGCAATGGCTCTGTGCTCTGCCTCACTGAGCAGATCAATGGAGCTGGGATGGTTGATGGAGAGGAGGCAGCGTGTGCGGGTACCACTGCGGGGACCTTGGGTCTGAGGAGGTGCACACAGCCCACATCCCTTCAGGGATTTAGGGATTGCTGGGCTGCACCAGGAGGCACCCGCAGCCTCACAGCTCCCCCCCCCAGTGCTGCTCGCTGCCAAGGGGTTTGCATACATCACACTGTTTTTTTTTCTTCTCTCCCTTATCCCCATTAAACATCCCTGGTGATGCTGCCAGCTTAGCTGAACGCTTGGAGCTGTTTCTGTGCGTGGAGCTTCAATTGTGGGGAACTTCAGAGGGAAGGGAGAAAAAAACCCTGAAGATAAGACTGAAAGCTAGAGATGCATAAATCAGGTTGAAGTAGAGTGAAATCTCTGCTTGGCCTGGTCCCTTTCCTTGAGCCAGCAGCAAGAGTTTAAAGGTGATTGTGAGCAAGAGCGAGTGGCACAAGCTTGTAGGAGCTGGGACAGCCTCCTTCCCCAGTGCCCCTGCCCGGTATCTCCGTGACTCCCTGCAAGGATGCTGTTGTCTTCTCATCCGGCCACGGCTGAGCTGGGAGCAGTCGTGGCTCTATTCCCCAGGGAGCAGGCAGGCTCCCCAGCACAGGTTCCCCACTCTCTCTTCAGACAAATGCTGTGATTTGCCACAAAAGCAGCATCCCCAATGGGTAAGAGCAGCTGCCAGAGCTGTTGGAAAGCGTGTGGTGGCTTTGTTTTCCATTGCTGCCAAGGGGAGGGGGCACTAGATTCTGGGGGCAATAAAGGCTCTCAATCCTCCTGCATCCCTGTTCATCTGCTCCTGGCATCCCTGCTCGCCTGCTCCTGCCTTACCAGTAACCGCTCTCGTCTGGCTCTGGTTTTGGCAGCGCCAGCATCGCCCCCTTGCTACCAGGCAAAACCTTTTATGCTTCCCTCCAGGACTCGTGTGATCTCCAGGGAGGTTAATTCAACTTCTCCAAATTGGCAGGGGGGGGATTTGGTTTTCAGGTGTATTTTCAGCCCAAGCAGGAGCAACACCTGGGCATACGGAGTGGGTGATGGCAGGGAGAGTCCTGCTGCTTCCCCACACCCAGCCTCTCCCTGCAGGGTTGAAACTGGGCTGACTGGGGTCGTTGCTAAAAAAAATGGGAGAAAGTCTGGTATGAAGCAGAGCTGGAGGAGCTGCCTTCACTCTGAAAAAGCTGCTGGCACCTCTTTGTGGCTGCCTGGCAAACAGCACCCTCCTGCCAAGGCTCCTCCATGTGCTGTGACCAAATGCTTTCCTTTTTCTGTTGGAATTTTACATCTGAGGCTCCTGGCACACCGCGTTCTCTTCGCCCTTTGTTTACCAGACCCACACTGTAATTTGTGTGCTTTGGGGACACACGGTGTGTTCGGTCTGTGAATAACCTGCCCGACCCCTGCGGCTTGTGGATGGAAGTGTTGGTCTGTCTGAGCCACCTTGTTCCTGCCAGGTAATCCGTGGGGTCCCTGGGCTGGTTTTGGAGCCCTCCAGGTTGTCCAGCCCCTTCTCTGGCCGGCCACAAGCTGTGCTTGTGAGGATCCTGCAAAGACACACACAAAACCTTCTGTACCTGATGCCTGGTTACACCCCTGGCTGATCTGGGATCCATCCTGAACAGCCCTGGCTGTGCTGCCCCAGGTGCTTTGATTGCAGTGGTACCAGATTTGTGGTGAGAAAAGAAGGCTGCACCGCGTTTCTCCAGCCTTTTGAAATAAAAGGCTCTTCATAAAGTCTACAGAGGCTCTAGAGATGCTTGAACAAAAGGACTTTTTATCGTCAGCTGCTCAATAGAAGCTAAGAAGCCAGAAGCAGCTGGTTCTTTCTCTGTATTTACAACAGCATTAATCATGTTAGATGAAAGGTGGAGTCTATACCATGAAAATACCAATGCAAATTTAGTCAGCTGCGAAAGGAGGCAAAATAACTTCATTGCCATCAATCTGTCTGTCACTGTCATCTGCGGGACAGCCCAAAAATTGGTCAATGTAGCTGCTCTGCTGTGAAGCTGTTTGGAAATAGGCAAGAGTAACATTTTGGGTGGCTAATTTGTATTATACAGGCTTAAAAAAATAGCAGTGGAATTATACTCAATGTGAGTCACTGTGAGAATCAGAACTAACTCTTTTAACACATCCGAAGGGGAAATTGCTCCTTGGCCAACCTCAGCTCTTGGGGACACGTGTCCATTATTTAGAAGTAGTGTTATGATGGACCAGCCTCGTGACTCAGTTTACCTCCTCCGTTCTGCTTCCCTCTGGGTGTGACTAAATGTGTTAGCACCGAGCTGAGCCGGAGCTGCCTCTCGGGAAGGCTTAGTCCTTCAAACTTTGACTTGTGCCAAAGTGTTTATGAACGCTTTTGATGCGCTCGAAGCCTGAGCTAGAGATGCAGATGCCTGGGGATGCTTGCAGTGCCTGGTAGATGTTTCCAGGGCTGGCTATGACTTGCCCACGCTAACCAGAGGACCCTCTGCGCTGCCTTGTGCTCGATGAATAATTGCTGGTTTGCCTGGGGAAGCGCTGCCTGATTGCGTTGTTCCCAGAGGGGTGAAATCTCAGCAGGAGCCTGAATTCATTCCAGCTTGCGTTACAGCCCTGGTGAGACACAGCTGTGCTCTATCCTGCAGGGCTGCTCTTGGGCTCTGCAAATAAGCAGCGTGTTTGCAGAGAGACGATTAGGAAGAAAGGGAGAGCATCAACCGCTCTGCAAACCGCAGCGATGACGTCTGGGTGCTGCAAGCAGCCAGGTGCTGCTCTGGCTTGGTTGTTGTTGAGGAAGCTCTCCAGGGAACCCTTTTGCACCGGAGCAGCCCAAGGGTGGGTGTTGCTGCGGGGTCCCTGCCTGCCTTGGCCACTTGGTCCCCAGTGCTTTGCCTTTTTCACGTAGCACAGCGATGCTCCCAGCTTTGTTTGGATGGGGGTTAACATCCTGTTCCCGATATTTTGAAGGGATCCCGCAAGGCTTTTCCAAGGCTGAGGACCTCCCCCTGCACTGGTGGCTGGAAGGTTTCTGGTGTTGGCTGTGTCGGAAGGGCTGCTGCAGGCTCCTGCCCTGGCTTCATGCTTGGGGCTGCACCGGTGCAGAGCTCAGCCCTGGCTGAGCGTGGTGAGGGACCTTTTTTGGGTATCGAAGCACAAGTGGGGCTGGATGTGCTGAAGATGGGGCTGGCTGGGAGCTGCAGTGGCCAGAGAGCACCAGCATGGGCAGTGTAAGCAGAGTAGTGCAAGTGATGGTCTAAGTCAGGGGACACTTTGGGACTTGGTTGAAAAACAAAATAATGATTAGGAAGCAGGGTGGGATTCTCATCGTATAAAACACCTGGTGCTTTGCATGTGCTGGCATCACCTCTGCCATTCCATGACTCTCTGGGCTCCCACAGGTTCCTGCCCTTTACCTCTGTGCTCGCAGGATCAGACCCTCTGGGCTCCTCCATCTACCTTGATGTCCCTGGAGCATCTCAGTGCCTCTGCCTGCACTCATCCGTGTTTCTTTGCTGCCACCGGGTGTGCAGGCTCTGTTCCTGCGATCTGGCTCCTCTGTAGCTCCTCTCTGCCTATGCCAGAGCTTACCCTTGGATTACAGCCCTCACCATGTGAGTTGTTACATTTCTGGCTTGCAGTGTGAAGGGAACCCACTTTCTTTGGTCTGTCAGGGGATGCGGGTGAAATGCGGTCCTGTGCCCGGGGAAGGTGGGGTCTCAGCAGCAGGGCTTTCATGCAGGGATGGATATCAGTGCTCCTTCAGCTGGGTAGCACACTTGAGCCTTTCTTGGAAAGGTGATGGTTTCATTGCAGTTTAGACAGGACTTAGGATGAGCTGATGTCTGCTTTCGGGTGTTTCCCATCGACAGCTGAGCTGCTGCTCATCCTCAGGCAGGAGCAGGCTGCTGCGGAGCATCCCTCCCTCCCTGCTGCGGAGCATCCCTCCCTCCCTGCTGCAGGACACCAGTTCGCCTGCCCAGTTCCCCACAAGGATGAAAACATTAGGAATTACCACAGGCTGGAAAAAGCTGCTGCGGTGACACAAGAGGAGTGAGACCCAGAATGAGTGTGTACAGAGGAGCAGTGCCCGGTGTGCAGGGAGCCCCAGCAGGGGAAGGTCCCCTCCAGATGTGAGAAGGGAGGCACGAGCTGCTCCTGGCTGCCTTCCAGGCAGGAAGGTAAAGAGAAGGGCAGCCATGTCTTAAAAAAGCTGTTTTACCTCCCCCTCTTTGCACACTGTAGCGTGGGGGGAGGAAACCTTCTCCACCTTGTGTGGCTGATTTAACAGGAACCAGATGGGGCTGGAGCTGCTGAGATTAAGATGGGCTGAAATTGCGCGTCCCTCGGCTGCTCTGGGGGTGCAGAGCGGGCAGTGCTGCAGGCAGGGCTGTCCTGTGCCTGTGCACTTTGTTTGGAGCTGGGCATAGAGAAGGGGGCTGGGGCAGGTCCCTGCTGCTGGCCACACTCTGCACATCTCTGTCCATCAGGGCCATGGTGCAGGAGAGTAGCGTGTGTTGGGGTGCTCTCCCTCTCTCCAAGTCCCTGCTGTGTCTTTCAGAGGACAAAAGCACCCACAGTGAACCCTGGGGCAACCCTGAGCTCATCATCCCAGGAGGGTTGTGCCTGTGATGCTGGGCAGCTGCGAGGGAGGGTCTGAAGTTGGCAGGGAGAGATCCTGCATGCCCACTCCACTGTCCCCTCTGGTCCATATCCCTTCTCTCAGGACCCACCTCAACACTGCTGTGTTGGCACCCAGGAGCCTGCAGCATCTCCACTCCTGCATCCCCTGCCCACACGATGGGAGCTCATGGCTTGGCTGGGAACTTGAGAGCAGAGATGGAGGTGGGGTCCCTGGAACCTCTCTTTATTCCCTGTTCCCCATCAGTGGCTCTTCCTTTGATAATGGGCCCCAGGGGCTGGTTATCCCCTCTCCTGTCCACCTGGCAGCGTGCTGGTACCTCAGTGTGATGCTTGGATTTGGGGGGAAGCAGAGATGTAGGAGCCTGATTTTGCTTCTTTACCCCTTATAAATCCTCCATGTGCTGTTTGCCTTCTGAAAGCAGGAGGCAGCTTGCAATCATGCTGTATGCAAAGACGCAAAAGCCAAATCCGTTTTCTTATGGAGTGTTGAGTCAGTCTTCCTCAGAATTTTTTTCTGTCGAAGAGGAAATTCACCATAAAATTAATTTCCTCCATCAGGATTGTGGGAACTCCTGAACATACCTGCGTTACACGGCAGAGGGAACAGAAAACTGCTGTAAAAAGCTTGTGCTAGCAATTTTGCTTTTAACAGAAGCAAGATTTGGGAATGTCTTTAAGATACAGACTCGCTGCCCTGAGGAGGTGGACGGAGGGTGAGGGCTTCCCCTCTGAACGGCAGTGGTGGGGGAGATGGAGGCTGATGGTGAAAGCAGGGCAGTTTCTGTGACCACTATCTGTGTGGAAAGCGGTACCTGGACTGGGATACCTTCCTTGGCTGGCTGATTTGGGGAGGAAAAGGGAATCTGTTGCACAATTGACTTTGACCTGTCTAGATTTTCTCTGCCAGTCCCTCCCTGGTTGTTTTCTTGCACTGTAAGGAATCACAGCACTGCATTTCCAGGAGTTAGGATGTTCACTGTGTCACAGGCTGGCAGCACAGACAGTGGGTGATTCACTGGCTGATAGTCATGGTTTTCCACTGCCTGAGCTGTTTTCCAGCTGGGATGTGAAGTTTATGCACTAGAGGTGCTCTTCCAGTGGCAATAATTTCCGTGTGCCAGTTCCCCTTTGAGTGTGGGTACACAGATACTTTTCTTTCCAGTCTCTGTTACCTGTAACCTATGGTGTTTGCATGACTGTAACCTCTGAGTGTTGCCTTCGGCAGCCTCAGTATCATTTTAGTGTCATTTTTGTGTATAATATTAAAAATATGATAAATGCTTTATTATGAAGGCTGGAAAACCGAGCCCATAGCTACTGGGAGACGCTGGAAGCAGGATTGCCAGTGCAGTCTGTGATAGGATCTTTGGAAGCACACGTCACAAACCATGCTCTTTGCCTGCATGTGCTCTCTTTTCCCCCTCCTCGCTGTCTCATGGCCCGTTGTGGTTTGCTTCAGGCTTCTTCCCTGTGGTAGAACAGAGGGGATGTGAGGGGTGCCTGGCTGCAGCCCCGGGCAGTCCGCAGGGACAGAGCATCCTCTGAGGAAGGAGGTCCTGGGGGGCCAGGGGTCCTTGGCTGCTGGACCCACTGTCTGTTCTGTGCGCAGCACGGCAGCCATGGGGCCATGGTCTGCTGCAGCCTCAGCTCGGTAAGAAAGCAGCCTTTGTCACGGCACGAGGCTCAGCCCGGTCACAAGGGACACCGTGTGCCAGAAAATAAAATAGTGAAAAAAGGATAATTTCAACTCCGGCAGCGTTTTCAGGTTCTGGGTAATTAATTGGTTCAGGCCTAAGTTTGACAGAGGGATGATTTAATTTTAATTTCAGGCAGTGCTGTGAGCCATCCCCAGCCCAGGGCTGGAGCTCCTGTCCACGACACTGACACGGCTTTGCCGTGGGGTTCCCATGGAGGTGACAGGCGGCTCCTGCCTTGTCTGAAAAAGCACTGTTCTCCTTTGCTGTCTGTTTGCTGTGCTTGTTCCCCTGCATGCCTCCCTGAGCGATGGTTTGGACAGCCACAGCCCATGCCCTGTCCTCGTGTGTCCATTATACTCTGCATTATTGTTGCTCGTCTCGATGCGGGCTGCTCCGGGCGCCTTCCCCATGCTCCAAACGTGGACAGGGCAGAGCTGCTTCTCTACTACTTCTGTCAAAAATAGGAACTGAATTAGGACAGTGTGGACGTGACTGTTCCAGGGAATAACTTGGCTACCTGCAGGCAATAAATGTCTGCAAGTCCAACTCGAACTGAAAAGACAGAATAAAACACAGATGGGCTCTTTCCACACTCTTCCTCCCCAAAAGTATATCATGCATTTTTATTTATAAGTCCATCCTTATTGCAGAAAAGCTCACGTCCCTGCTGGTTGCTGGGAAAGCAGAGGTGGCCAGGATGACCCACAGACTCCGGGCTTGCACTCCAACATCAGCTGTTCCTGTGGAGCAAGAGGTGTTCCCATCTGCACCCCTGGTTGCTGCTCCTCTCCTGTCTGACACTAGGTGGTAACATCCATGCTCCTATCAGCCTGTGTGCTCCCACACCACTGCAGGGTCAGGTTTGGAGGGAATGGGGCTGCCAAACGTGGCTTTTTCACTGGCAAAACACCTAGCAGAGCGCTGCTCTCTCAGATGTGAGAGAATGTTCAAATAAGTGAAGCCAATATCCAGGTGAACGTCTTCCAGTACTGAAAGGGGCTGCAGGAAAGCTGGGGAGGGGCTCTTGATCAGGGAGTGCAGGGATAGGATGAGGGGAATGGTTTTAAGCTGAAAGAGGGGAGATTGAGATGAGATCTTAAGAAGAAATGTTTTCCTGTGAGGGTGGGGAGGCCCTGGCCCAGGTTGCCCACAGCAGTGGTGGCTGCCCCATCCCTGGAGGTGTTCAAGGCCAGGTTGGATGGGGCTTTGAGCCCCCTGATCCAGTGGGAGGGGTCCCTGCCCGTGGCAGGGGGTGAAACTGGATGGGCTTTGAGGTCCCTTCCAACCCAAACCATTCTGTGATTCTATGAAATTACTTTGAGCAGGTGCTGTACATTAAGAACTAGAAGCTTGAAACACAAAGTGAAATGTTTTGTTAAGCCATGGGTGGTCTGGGCACTGGGTCCTCATAGTGTGCAGCTGATGCAAGTGATGCAAAGGGGTTAAAAGTGGTGCAGGCAAATGTTTGGCCAAGTCCTGCCTTGGGATGAAGCACTGAGGGGTGGGGGCTGCGGGGTGCTGGTTGCTGCCTCTGGTTAGAGCAGAGGGAGCTGGGGGGGCTCTGTTCAGGGGGACGATGGCAGCATTCCCTGCATGGCTGGGGAGCGATTGCTGGGTTCACACGGATCCCCTTTAGCAGCTGTAGCAGTTGGAGAGTGAGCCAGTGGCCAGGGAACCCCTTGGTGCTCAGGTAGGGAGCAGAGATGGTTCTGTGTCACCCCTGTGTCTCTGTGTCACACTGTGAGTGTCACCCCTCCTGTACCCCCACAGCACTGCTGGGTGGGGACCCTCCTGGGTGAGCTGGACCTGCACCCAGTGAGCTTTTCTCACCGAAACCCCCAGCTTCTCAGAGCAGGGGCATATGAGGGATGGATTCCTCCTCCCCTTCAGCAGCACTGGGGCAATCAAATCCCCCCAAAGGCTTTGTGGCATCCTCTCCTGCAAGCTGCAGGTAATATTTTGTCCAGGTTTTGAGCCCTGTGGATGCAAGGAAGGGGCAAAGCACGTGTTTTTGTGGGTGTGACATTTAACTGGGGCTTGCCCTTCCCCAGCACAGCTTGGCTTGCAAAGTGCTTTTGGTGCTGGTGGACCCTTGCGTTGTGGCACCGGAGCTCCCAGGAGCTGCCCACCTGCCCTGGTTATCTCCTCAATGGAAGCTTCTGTTTAGGGCAGCTGGGGAGCGGGTGCGAGTGTGGAAGTGATGTAAACAGATATATTTTTTCCCCCCGATGATGATGGTGATGTTTCCTCCGCCGCAGCACAATGGTTCCCATTCATCAGCCCTTTTGCTGGGAATGCTGGCCTTGTTTTGATCTGTTGTGCCCACAGATTGTTTCCTGTCCAGCTTTGGTAAAACATACAGAAAAGAGGCTTCGAATTGACAGGCAGACTTTGACTATGGCTTGGAAAATATTATTTCATGGGACAGCCTGTGCCTCCCACGCTGTGTCTCTCAGGCTGGGGAAAAAAAAAAATCGGCTTGATTAATGTACGGAGATTGAAACCAGGCAAAAATTTTATACTGTGTTTTCTTTGAATGAATGGGAATCATTGTCGTCTGAGAGACAGCAGAAGACACACTGGGTTTTTCTCTCCTTTACACACACATGCAATCTCTGCCTCTTGTTTATGAATAGATGTACAGTGGAGCTAATAAAGAGGTTGCTTAGGGGTAGGATCAAAATGTGGGGTCGAATCCCGACCTCTTTATCAGATCAAGGCTCTGCACAGGAACCCCTATTGGAAAAATCCCACCTATGGGTGATAGGGGAGGTGGAACTGGATGGGGGTTTCCGCCTTTTCCTGGGATCCCAGACAAATGTTCCTGCTGCAGCCAGGGTTCTCCTGCCTGGGGCGCAGCACAAAGCCTGGTTACAAAATAGAACTGTTGGAAGATGCTTATTAAATACCTTTTAATTAGTGTGTCCTGAAGGCAGGTGTTTATTACAAAGTAAGAGTTAATGAGCTGGGTAGGTTTCTCCAGGGCTTCTCTTTAGTGAAGGGTGGAGATGATACCAAAGTGGCTTTTCACCTCAGTTGGTGCTCTGGGGAAGAAATTGGTTTGGAAGGGTTTGGTGAGGACAGGGCTGTGGCCCCTCAGCTGCTGTGTTTCTCATCGTGGCTGATTGACCTCAGCAGCGATGGCTGCCATCACCACTTCTGCTGGTGGTGATGGCATCTTCCCTACAGCAGCCTCAGGTGCAGATGTCCCAGCCCCTCGTGTACGAACATAAAGATTGGCTTTAAGAGAAGAGCTGGACAATTTAGGCAGAAGAGCAGATCTTGGTACCAGATGAAATGAGGCTGTGTGGATGTTCAGAAAGCGTTTTCCTCCATCATTTGCCAGGAGAGCCAGGGCTCTGGTTTGGCAGCGAGGGGGCAGATGCCCTGCGCTCGCCCTGCTGCAGCAGCAGAGCTGATGCAAGTGCATTCCTCCTGCCAAAGCCTTGTGATTCTCTCTTTGCCCATCAGAAACTGGTGTTCTGTTTTAAACACATAGTACAGCTCTTCTTGGCCATTAGGAAAAGGGAGCGGGTGCCTAGGAAGCAAGGTGAGGTGGGCTTGAACTGCTTCCCCCACTGGAGATGTTTGCAGGGCTGTGCTGGATCAGGCAGCACCTCTGTCTGTGCTTCCCCATCCTGAAGCCTTTCCCAGCAGCTTCTGTCATCTTGGATGGAGCCTGTTTGAAGCCTTAGCAGGTACTGCAGGTCTGCGTTGCCGTGCTTGGTTTGCAGTGTCGGTGAGATCTCACGGAATGGACTTGGGTGCAAAGGCAAAGGGAGGATGAACATGGCCTGTGGAGCGGCGTAACCTCCCTTCCTGCTCCACATCCTAGAGAAACAAACACACCACTTACAGAGAGAAGCCAGACTGACCATGATGTCTCGGCTTTATCCTGTATCCAAGGAAAATGATCATCTATGTGAATAATTAAATCAGTGTGACACCAAACACAACGGCGCATCCAGCCTCTCCTGGAACAGCTCCGGAGCTACCGAAGGCAGCGCCTTGCGTGGCTGGGTCTGAGGAATGGGCAAAAAACCCATGGTGAGAAAGCTGTGTGGCCTGCAGTGTTTCTGTTGAGCTGCCTTCAAAGCTACCAGATGTTTCCCACACCAGGAAAACATTTGTTCCCATGCAGTGCCTGGATAGTTTATTGTCCTGCAGATGCACCTGCTTCCCAGTTTGCTGCAATGCCGAGCAGTTAGATTTGGGATCTTATGGCACTTTACTGCTCAGTCCCTGTTGGGGACAGGTGTGGGAAGAGAGCAGAGACCTTGTTTCCCAGTCCTGGGATTGAGAGCAGAGCTCAGATGTTTTCCTGGTCCTCGATAGCTGGGCTTTGTCACAGCAGTCTGGGGTTGTGGAAGACTGGGTTCAGGATGAGTTTAAATTTGTGGAGGAGACTTTCCCAACGCAACTCTGGACCCCAGCAAGGACCTTCGCCTGCTGAAGGGCCCCTGGGCAATGGGTGGGTGGTGGGAAGACGTTTTGTGTTGCACTGTTGAACAGATGTGTGGGGAGCCCACCTGGCAAAGGGAACTCATTTCTGATGGGCAGCTGCTGTCATGCAAGGCTCCAGCTGGTAGAGTGGCTTCTCAGTAGATCTTGGCAGTGAACCACATCTTGAATCGTTTACCCTGGCCACACGATGCTGGTCCTGCCTCCTGCCAGGCTGCAGAGGTCGAGGTGGGTCCATTCCCCCATGCCCGTGCACCAGTGTGGAGTTAGGGCTCAGCAATGGGGCTGGGGAGCAGCAGGCAGCTGCTTCCCTTTTTGGAAGGTGCTTTTTTTGGCTCTTTGAGTCTTGTGAGCAGGCACTTGGCCGGCCAGGGCTGGTTTTCTGTTGCATGGTTGTGTAGGGACAGTTGCTCTTTCCTAGGCAGCCGGCTGTCAGAGGTCGCTCTCCGCTGGCAATGCTGCTGGGGAGCACGTGGAGACACCGAGGAGGGAGTTGTGGAGCTGCACTCTGGCTGCTGGAGTCCTTAGAGGAGCCAAGGAGGGGGTGAGAGAGATGAGGCATGTCTTCCAAAAGCAGCCACATTTTGCACTCGTAGGGAAAAAGGGTGCCTTGGGCTTTCCTGAAATTCAGAAACCAAAATTCAAGGCACTCAAAGTCAGCGCTTCCGCAGGGCAAACCTGGATGAGGTGGTTCAGCCCATGGCAGAGCCAGGCAGAGCAGAATCCCTTGGGCTCTGTTGCTTGTGTCCACATGTCAGAGGCTCCTTTGCCACGTTGGTGCCAGCAGGTTTGGTGGCAACACTTGTTCTTCTTCCCTTGCCTCTCCCTTGTCCAAAATGAGCTGTTTGAAAGCCTGTTGGCAGCCCACCCTCCCTTGGGCTCCAGCTGGGGCAGGATGGGTGCTGCAGCCTTGTTTATTGCCCCAGGCTGGGGGAGGAGAAGACCTCCCAGGTCAGCAGGGAGATCTCTGAAGCCTGGCTGGGAGTCGAGCTGCTGGCTGTGAATCCCTTGCTGGCTGTTCATGTTTACATCACCGTTTGTATAAATAGTCTCCCCTCCTCTTCTCTCTCACTTCTTCCTTCTCCCTTACTCAAGTGTCTAGACCAGGGAGGGTTTTTGGTTGATTTGTAATACTCAGGAGAGACAGCTGGCCTCCCAAACAACATCTGGCTCCACGGAAAATCTGTGTAACGATTGCTTTCTTCTCTTTCTGTGATGGTCACTGCATCTGCAGATACAGCAAGAAGGACAGGGATGCCCAGAGCAGTTCCCACTTGAAGCTTCTCACCTCCCTGGGAGAAGGATCCAAGGGGAGCTGCCCAACCCTTTCCCTAGGTGTGCTTTTGGCCAAGTGAATGATTTCTGGCCAAGCTGGGTATTGCTATGGCCAAGCAGCCCATGGTGGCTTTGCAAGAGGAGGTTTCAGCTCTGCCTTTGCAAGAACCCATGAGCAGCAGCTGAATGAGTTGTAAATAATTCCTTGGGGACATGGTTCCCCCTGCACCCTGTGTGCAAGGTGGGGGACTCATGGGTTTCAATGCAACCACGGTGGTGTCTTCATTGTCTTCTGATGGTTTGCAGGAGAGTGGTTGGGGAGGCTGCCCAGAGTCAGGGAGGACCACAGAGGGGTCCTGGGCCCAGCTCTCTGTGGTGGTCCAGGCTGTGCAAGATGTTCTGCGTAGCGATGCGATCACAGTGGTCTCTGGAGAGGATGGGTCAGTGGGGAGGTGTGCTTGGTGGTGCCAGGCTGTGCGAGTGCCTGTTCTTGAACCTGGTCCCTGCTCCTGCAGGACAAATGTCAAGCACTGTTCCATCCCTGGCCGCAAAACCCAAAACTTGGCAATCGTGTTCTCCGGGACCTCATTGCAAAGGTCTCTCCTGCCCCAGCTTTGATCTGCAAAGTGCACCCTTTCTGTTCCTGTTCACCTTAAAATAAAAGAAAGAGGGCAAAGGAAAAAAAAGCAGAGAAATAAAAAGCCGTTATCCGTGTTTATCTTATCAAGATAATGGCAAACAAGGCTCACTTTGAACACCAGGTTGGAGCAGCCCCGGTGGCCCGTTCCTCTCTCCAGCAGCCTGGTTTAAAAATAAACCCTGTGAGGAAGGGAAACAATTTGAATGAACACATTGTTAGCGTACACGGTGCGATAATAGGGCCTTTTACAGCTATGGCTGTTGGGAAATTGTTTAGAGCCAGGTTTTCGAGCCACTTTGGTGCTTTCACACTCTCCTGGTACGTTTTGGCAGTGATGCTGCAGGAGAGGGAAGAGGTGAAACAATTAGTGCTTTTCATTTTGCTCTTTGTTAATGATCCCCATTAGGATGCAAAGGTGGACACGGGCTGGGAATGAGTGGGATGCTGAGCCATCACGGTGTTACTGCAGGCAGCTGAAAGAGGATGAACAAAATATATATGTGTATTTATCTATACGTATAGCTGGGCTTTCAGTCCCTTCAGGTTCTTTCCACTCCCTAGTAGGGAAGAATAGGGTCTTTATCAACCGCACTTACCCTTCTTCCCTTGACTTGCTTGGGGCTTTTGTTCTCCTCATGTGATTGGTGGCTGCCTGGCTCTAGAGGACAAGACACAAACCCTCCTAAAACATCCCCCCCGAACCATTCCCCTGCACCAGCATGTTCTTTGCCCTGAGATTTCCATGGCTTAGAAAATTATTTTACATGTGGAACGTGCTTATGATTTGAAGATTCGTACAAAGGGAGAGGGATGGCATTTAGCAGTGATGCTATAAACATTAATTGGCAAGTATTACTGGCAATTTTTATAGGTGGGCAATAATCCCAGCCCTGCTTTTAGACCACCCAGGTTCTCTGTGTGTGTTTGATTTTATAAAAAGTATTTTAATAACTTTTATAAGGTTCTGTATCTCCCTCCAGTTCTAGCCCTGCCTGAGATCAATGCAGCCACATCGTTAAATCCCACTTTATTTATAGGTGTGTCCATTTGAATATCTAAAAATTTAAATTTTCTGCAACCCTATGCTGTTTAAAATAGAATTAACAAGGTTTCACATGGGATTTTTAAAAATAGATGCTTCTGACTTGAAGGGTCTTAACCAAAACCTCCTGGTGATGGTTGGAGTTGGAAGGTACTGCTTGTGGCTTCTCAGTGCTGCTGGGGAGGGACAACCAGAGGGTCACAAAATAGGTTGGAAGGGACCCCTGGAGATGATCGTCCAGTCCAACCCCCTGCCAAAGCAAGGTCGTGTTCTTGGATTCTGCTTAAAAATGGAGAAATTTCTGTCCAAGCCATCACCTTTAGGAGGTGGCTGTGACGAGGTGCAAGCTCTTGTCATCTCTGCCCACATTCTGCTTTTTATGATCGTTGCCATTCTGCTCGTCATGGTTTGGTGGGATTTGCAGGGTGCTTCAGAGCTGGGCATCTGCAGGGCTTGGGTTGGCCCCTGATGATGCAGAGCTTTTCTCCAAATATGCTTGTGAAAAAGGAAAGATGCTGTGGAGAACAGCAATGGTGAGGTCCTGCAGCTCTGCGTGCTGCTTTTTAGTGCTGCCTTCCTACCCTTGTCTGACGAACGGGGAAACTGAGGCAGCTCCCTGCTGCATGGGGAGCCCGTTGCAGGGGCTGAGCCTCTCTGAGGGTCACCCACTCATCGGCAGCCCCCGTCGTCATCCCACCTCAGAAAGGTCCCCATCTCCCTCCCTGGCTGGAAAGAGATGGGGACCGGCTGCCGGGAGCTGATTTGTGCGCGAGTGATGTCACCGGTGTCAGACCTGGGGATATCTGGGTCTTGTGCTGGTCCCTTTCCTTTGGGCATGAATTTAACCCCAGGTAAATAACATAGAGAGTGGGAAGTGAAGCTTTCATCCATTTATAGGTGTCTTAACTTTTTAGCTAGGTAGACCGTAACTATGCAAGTGGAATTTTGCCTGTGTGATGGATTTTGCTTTTCATTGGTTTGCTAGAGAGGGGAGGTGGATGGCAGCCCTGGTGTGAGAACAAGCAGCAGGATGAGGGCGATCGCTCCTGGCTTGCATCTCCTGCAAAAGTGGTTTTGCAGGGAATGAGCCCAGGGCTTGGTCACGTCTGTTTGTTTTCTAGATACCAGCTTTGGAGAGCTGGAGCTGGGCGAGGCTTGGCCAACGCTGGCCGGATCCTGCGCTCACCAGTTGCGTTCACGCTCTTATCTGGCAGCTGGAGAAAGCGCCGAGGCTCCCCGAGCCTTTCCTGCTGCGCAGCCGAGGTCAAAACATGGCGAAAGCGAGAAGAGAGCAGGAACACACGGAGCTCATGAAATGTGGCTTTGTGCTTCCCAGATCGGAGATGTGAACTTTTACCCTGTGCATGAGTCTGACTCATAAATCAAACAGTTACATAAATAACCGGGCAGATAAGAATAAAGATTTTTAAAACCCCAGAGGAATAAATAGCCCCTAGACAATGAGACCCCTCCGCGATCTGGCTGTAGATACGTGCCTGCTGTAACGAAACCACGACCGCTGGCCAGCCGTGCACAGCCGCTCTTTCTAGCACTCATTGCCTGCCCTGGCTGATGTTGAGGTTTTGAACTCTCTTCTGGCAGCCACGGGGTCATGGCTGGAGCGGAGTGTCTAGGCTCGTATCCTTTTGGATGAGCCCCTCCTGGCTTTGCTGGGATGGGGAGGAGGTGCTGCAGCCTCAAAGGGCATCCAAGCCCAGGCTGGCAGTGCCTGGTACCCAGTGTGATGATCCTCACTTGCGCCGTGTATCTCATGGGATGTTCTTGCACCCTTGGCCGGCTGCATCCCAAGGCTTGCCCACCGTTATGTGCCACTCCCCAGTTTGCTTGGCCAATTAAGCTCTGATAACGACTTGGTAGTTCAATCAGGAAGGGTTTGGAGGGCGAGTCCTCCCAAGGGAGCACAGGAGGATGCAGTGACCACGAGATGCGGGGGCAGCTGAGATTTGTGATGGCTGTTGGTTGAGTTGGGATGCGGGAGGGGAGGTACGATGGAGTCTCAGTGCTTGGGTGAGTCTAGCAAAGACGTGTGTGCCACGGGCAGAACGCAGAGCACCCCAACGTGCAGCAGGTTGAGTTTTAGCTCAGTGATGGAACCTGAAGGTGGAACCAGCTTGGGCACGTGCATATGTTTGGATGCTTTGCGCTCAGCCCCAGCCCCATCACCTTGGTGCACAGGATGCAGCCGGCGGGGTGGCACGAGGTCTTCCCCATCCTGCCCACCCAAGCCCTGCCTGAGCTGAGGTTTGCTGGAGAGGGGAGGAAAGTGGCAGCCCTGGCCTGGGCTGGCTTGACACCAGCAGGGATTTGTGTTGGGAAAGCTGGAGAATGTCTTGCTCCTCAGGTAAAGTTCACGTCCCGGCTGCCGCAGTCAGAGGGGAGAGCAGGTTTTACGACTTTGAACTTAGCTCACGTGCCTCTGGGATAAATTAGGGGTAAAATTTCCTAAAATTGTAAATGTTTACTGCGTGGATCCAGAGCGGTGTATATTTAAGGCTGGCAGAGGGCCAGGCAAGCAGATGTGACACAGACCAGGCAGCACGCTGCTTGAGAGCCCAGCGATTGAATGGGAAGAGGGAGGGAAGAGGTAGGAAAGGGTATGGAAGTGGTTACTGATGAGCAGTGCTGAAAGGGCCAAGCAGTGGGGAAGGAGGCACTGTTTCCATTGGGATGGCTGCAGCAGAGACCCAACTGGAGCTTCTCTGTCCTTGGGACCAGGCTGTGCAACTGCTCAACACCGTGCCCCTTTCGTCTTGTCCTTTTGCAGTTCTTGTTGGAGATGGGTGTCCATGCGACCGTCGAACCCATTCTTGCCTCCTGATCTCTGCAGCTCTTCCTCTGCTTTGTGCCCCAAGTTCTTTCCTCCTGCTTCCCTTCCCTCTCCTTCCTTTCAGTGGTACTGGCTCTTCGGTGCCGTTTGGAGAGCACCTTGCTCGTGGCACAGCTTGGGTGGAGGCTCTGCTGTCGACTTCCAAACGAAAACAGGATACCTACCTTTTTGGATTGCATTCAGATGTAATTTTCAATCTGTCCCTATGTCTGTGTAACTGGGAAAACACTCAGTGCCTGCCAGTCTGGTTGTTTCTTTGCCAATGAGGAGGAGACCTGGGGACTTTGAGGCTCAAGGCATTGTGTGATGGGCAGCACACGCTGCATCCCCTGAGCGGGATGGGGCCGTACGCTGCACCCCCTCTATTCCTCTCTTGTGAGGCCCCACCTAGAGTTCTGTGTCCAGTTCTGGAATCCGCAACATAAGAAGGATGAAGAACTGTTGGAGCAGGTCCAGAGGAGGCCACAGAGATGATCCGACGGCTGGAGCCCCTCTGCTCCGAGGCCAGGCTGGGAGAGTTGGGGTTGTTCAGCCTGGAGAGAAGGCTCTGGGGAGACCTCATAACGGCCTTCCAGTACCTGAAAGGTGCTCCAGAAAAGCTGGGGAGGGTATTTTTACAAGGGCTTGTAGTGATAGGATGGAGGGGGTGGCTTTTAACTGGAAGAGGGAAGATTTAGATTAGACATTAGGAAGAAATTCTTCACGATGAGGGTGGGGAGGCCCTGGCCCAGGTTGCCCAGAGCAGCGGTGGCTGCCCCATCCCTGGAGGTGTTCAAGGCCAGGTTGGATGGGGCTTTGAGCCCCCGATCCAGTGGGAGGTGTCCCTGTCCATGGCTGGGGGTGGGACTCGACGGGCTTTCGTGTCCCTTCCAACCCAAACCATTTTATGATTCCATGATCCCCTGGGTGGGCTGGGTCTACAAACCACATCCCCTGTGCAGGGTGGGTTCCCATGTTGCTCTGTGCATTTCTGTGTCCCTGTGGGTGACAGAGCTGGTGGCTGCACTCAAGAGGAAAAGGCACAGTAGGTTTGTATCCACTTTTTTTTTAAACGGATTTGAGTGTTTGAGATGAAAGATGCTGTATTGGTAAAGTGCACATCTGTGGGAGTAACATCCTCCTACCTGCTTGGGCAAATTTGGCCTTTAAATGTCGAGCACCTAAAGCAACGGCGTCAGCAGGAGCCTCGTGTGAGTGTGGGTGGGTCAGGCTGTTGCTCAGGGTGGGGCCGTGATCTGGTGGGCATCGGGGTGGCAGAGGGGACCCTTGATACCCCCCTTCCCCCCGCAGCTCCCCAGCCGCCTGCTTGCGTGAGAGCCTCCCGTAGCGGCGGGACAGAGCGTGCCGGCAGCTGTGTTTAACAGGTAGGGCAGGTATGGGGAAACGCTCAGGGCCTTGCGCTCGCCACAGAGCTCCTTCCCACCTGCGAGCCCTGATCAAACACCTCGACGGGCGGCCCGAGTGGGAGCCGTGATGTAATCTTGGGAACCCAAAACAATCGGCCCTTTCATGGCAAGACGATAACAATCAAAACAGTATGTAAGGGCCTGCCATGCAAGAATACACATGCACATTATACACTGGAGGGAATTGAAAGCCGGAGTGAAAAGGGGCTTGTTAAGAATATGTAGCCTGCTTTCATAATCAGTTTGTAAAAGAATAGGCCCTTGAAAACAAGGGTTTAGGCTTATAGAAGGCTTTCTGTGCCTTGACCTTGCAAATATGCAGAGATGCCAACTTTTTTTTGAAAGTGAACTTGGAGTCTCCCAGCGTGGTGCCATAGCAGTTGGCAGGCGAGCTGGGGGTAGGAGGTCCAGGCCCGGTACGTTCCCGGCGAAAGCGGAGTCTTTCCCTCTTGCCACGAGGAGCTGGTCCTTGGTGGAGCTCAGGATGTCACAGTTTTACCTTTTCTTCCTTAAAATCACAGCACTGGGCTCTGCGGAGGGGATCGGCCAACACAAGGGCAGACCAGTCCCAGCGTCGCTGGGTCTTTGCAGTCTCATGGGTGGATGGCACGTGTCCTAGTGGCATTTCTCTTCCTGGATGGAGAAGGTTATAGAGGACATCACTGTCATCACCCCTGTGTTACAGATGGGGAAGCTGAGGCAGAGAGCTAGGAAAGGTAACGTGCCCAATGCACGTTGACTCCTCGATCCCTGATGCTTCCAAGGACATCTGAATCTGTTGTGCCCAAACAGAGGAGACACTGAAGTGACATTCCCACGTTGGCTAGGGTGCTGGTGGCAGAACTGCTGATGGGGCCCACACATCCCCAGGCAGATTCCTGTGTGGTTTCCCTTGGGCTGCTCTTTCTTTAGATCAATCCATGTTTGTAGATTGGGGATGAGCCACAGGTTATCCTCCTTGTCTGCAGAATGTCTTCCACCTGGGCACAGGTGACCCATCAGAGCAGTTGGGATCTGCTGCTGACACCTCTCTGTCAGTTATTGCTCACCTTCCTCACATTAGAGACCCTGATATCTCTAAATATTCCGTTCTGCTGATTGTCCCTCTGCCTGCGTCGGCTCCTCTCCCCATTGTTGTCTCCTCTGTGTCCTGTAGCCCACCACGGGCACCCGGAGGTTCCGCTTCCCTGGGCCAGGCTGCTCCAGTCTGTCTTTGTGCATCTGTTTTACAATGTGTTTCTTTGCAGTCAGGGGAAGCCTTCCAAGAATCCCCACCTATTTCCGTAATAAGGACGCCTTTGTTTTCCTCGTACACAATGCAGCTTTGATTCAGTTGCTTTCTCACCGACCGTGTTGCCGTCGGCTTGACATGGGAGCTGTGGAGAAGGTGTGAGGTGTGGACGGCTCGGCAGCGAAGAGGCAGAGGAAAGTCCCATGGGTTGGTTTTATTTCACAGTTGGGGCTTCAGACGTAAATCTGCTTTGCCTCGGCACCCGGACGTCTCCTGAGATGATGCGCTGGGCAAACAGAGGTGGCCCCTGAGCCCTGAGTGGAGGTACCCTTCGTGCAGTGAACCAAGGCAGAGCAAATAGGAAGGCTTATGTGTTCCTGGCCTCCCTGCTGTCACGGAGTTATCCTCATCCTGATGAGATTAGTGCCCCTGGGAAAGTCTCAAAAAAGCCCCAGAGTCCAAGAAGTGTTCAAGCAGAGCTTGTGGTGGGAGGAAGGGTTGAAGGTGCGAGTGCTCCTGGGGGTGGAGGAGAGTGGTCTGAATGAGCAGAAGACTTTTGCGGGGACTTGTAGGGAGTGGAGGCCAGGAGTTGACATGGGGACCAGCCTGATGCTGAGCCCAGAAGGTCCTTTCTCCTCCATGGATGTCGCAAGGCAGGAGTGAGAAACTCCACATGTAGGGATGCTTGTGGCCAGGCAATGGGTCTTTGGTGCCCTTTGCCTCTTGCTGTGCCCAAGACCCTTGGGAGGGGTACACATTGCTGCCTCCCTGCTGAGGGCTTGGGGGAGTTGAGTGGCCTGGGCCCAGCAGGTCCCTGCTGATGTTCGAGCACACCGTGACCAGTCACACACCTTTGCACGTTGCTCACCATGGTGTGTGCATGCTGTGGCACGCTGCTCACTGCAGCCCCGTTGCTTGCCATGCCCACCAGGCTGGCTGCAGCCCCATCGCTGGCGTGTGCCAGACCCACTGGGCATCCAACGCTGCCATGGAGGTGGCCCAGACTGTAGGTCTGGGGCAAGTTCTTGCTTTTGGGGAGCCCTGATGGGTTTTGCTAAGAGTATGCATGGGAGACAGAAGAGGAGGAGGAGAGCAGGGTCAAACCCACCCATCTGGACTTCTCCTGGATCTTGCCCTGGGTTAAATTCCCTTTCCTCTCAGGACTTTCTCTCCCCCAGGGCTGCTGCAGGGCGAGGGGTCAATGCGGGGTTCCCTCCTCCCGGTGAAACTGGGGGCGAGGGGGGGGCTCACCACCCCTTCTGTACAGATCCCTCCATTCACACCTCCCTCTCCCACCCCATTAATTTGTTGTGGTCGGGGCCAGTAATAGCTGCTTTGTGCAAAGGCGAGGGAAGGAGGGGAAAAAAAACCCAGCGCACAGACAGCGGCTCCAGTGTTTTCTAAAAGGGATGTTTTTCCCCCCCTCCGTCCTCTCTCTCTCTTTCTCTTGAATAATGTTTTTGATTGTAATAGCCTGTCCCGGTTAGGGAAACCCACAGCCTCTCCCCCTTCCCCTCCCCTCTTCTGTAAACCCTGGTAGAAGTTTAAACAACCCGCAGAGATTTTTCTCACCAGTCTTATTTTACTAATAGGAAACAAGTGTTTAAAGCAGCAAAGGGAGCTTTCAGCTGCTGGCAAAGGAATAACTGACCTTGCAGAGAGGCTCTGGGATCCCACATTTTCTGCTTTGGGCAGGTCACAGCCCTGCATCTCTGTTCTGGAGCTCTGAGTCCCTGGGATGGTTGCACTCTTGGTGTCACCTCATGGCCAGCACCACTGACACTGCCCGGCCATGGTGGGAGAAATGTTCCAACTGTGGGACAAGTTATTAAGCCGATGGCATAAAAAAGGGAATTAGAATGATAAAATGGTTTGGATTGGAAGGGACCATTAAGGTCATCCAGTCCAACCCCCCTGCAGTGAGCAAGGACATCTTCAACTCAGTCAGGTTGCTCAGAGCCCCATCCAACCTGACCTTCAATGTTTCCAGGGATGGGGCATCTACGACTTCTCTGGGCAACCTGTGCCAGTGTTTCACCACCCTCAGCATAAAAAATTTCTTCCCAGGAACCCCACTTGGTTTAGTGCTTGCAACATTTTTGTTCCTTGAGTGAAGGAGAAAACTCCTGTCCCGATTTCCTGGTGTTCACCAAAAATCATCAAAAACTCGTGCCGAGCTGGAAAGAACTCTGGAGCAGAGGGGATGGACCGTTCCCAAGGCTGGAGTGAATCCCGAATGATGGTTGGTGGTGGTGTGAGTGGGGAGTGCTTGATGAGGTGCTGGGGTGCAGCTGCCTTCTGCCTAGATGATTCGAACACCGTCCCACTGCAAATCCAGCTTTCGGGACTGTCAGCTCTTTGTGCAGCTGTTTTCATTTTGGATAAGCTCTGGATGATGTGGTGGTCCCACCATGGGGTCACTGCGCAGCAGCAGGCTCAGGGTGCTCTGAGGGTGGAAGCTGGAATAGGTATCAGGTCTGGCTATTGGAGAGGGGAGGGCAGGCAAGGAGAAACCTCACCTAATTCTCTGCCCTTGGACATCTCTGCAAAGCAGTCCTTCAGTTGTCACCTCTAAGAGCCCTGTTTTGTGCTGTTGTGCCTTGGGGTTTTATTTGGAGTGGTTCAGGGTCACCGTGCCTGGCTGCCTCACCCCCTTTATCAGGCTTTTTTCCCTTGCGGTCCTCACAGCAGCCTCCTCCTGTCTTACTTTACTGATGGACAGTCCAGCTCTCCCCAATGGCTCTGGAAGTCCAAGTGCCGCCTTTCCACGAGAAGCAAAAGAGGGGGTGAAAAAACAAAGGGAAAGAAAGCAAAAACCTGTGGCTACAATATTCTTCACCTCCTCTGATGAGCAAAATGGCTGGAAGGCTCATGCAGGGGTGGTTATGGTTAAGGATGGTGCTGGTGAGAGCTGGGGCAGGTTACGGAACCCCAACCCTCTGAGGGCTTCCCAGGGGTGCAGGGATGCTGCAGCTCCCGGGAAGCCTGGGGTTGGAAACACCTCGTGGTGCCTCCCTGGACAGGTCTCTTCTCCATCTGGGTCTCTGTCACTCCCAGGACTGGTGCTGAAGCTGATTAAATGTCTGTGGAGCTCTTTGAACATGAAGTTTGCTGTGTCCATGTTAAATATCAGCATGACTCGCCCCAGGGCCAGCTGCGCTTCCAGCCAAAAGGCGTATCTTTCATAATGTCTATTTTTTCCCTTAGCTCAGCCTACCCTAGACTGTGCTTTGCACATATATATATATATATATAAAAATATATATTTTATGCCTTTCTTTGTGTGGGTAGGAACTTAGCAATCGGGATTGGGATTCAGAATTTCCCGGAGGGCCTGGCTGTCAGCTTGCCGTTGCGTGGCGCTGGATTTTCAACGTGGAAAGCATTCTGGTAAGTTAAGCTCCTCTTCACCCATGGAAATGAGAGACTTCAGTCAGCAACTCTTGACGAGTGGGTGCCCCTAGATTTCCTCCCCGTGTGGCTTTGCGTTGCTCCATCATTGAGTTGCCCTTGGGATGGGCTTGCTTTAGACCTGCCCGGTCCCCTCCTGGCATCAGAGAGAGCTGCTGCTGGGAATGCTACTGGGTTCCAGCTTTGAGGAAGGACGAAGAGCGCTGCCGTGCACCCTCCACAGTGCCCAAGCTCAGGTCTGAGCCCCTGACCCCCAGGCGTTGCTTTGGTGATCCCAGAGGGTCACGCCACCCTGCTTCAGCTGAGCGCCTGCAGGGAGCTCCCAGATCCTGCACTAAACAGGAGCTTTTGAATATTTTTTTAATTATTTTATTTTATTTTATTTCATTTTATTTTATTTCATTTCATTTCATTTCATTTCATTTTATTTCATTTCATTTTTTTCTCTCACTTCACCCTGGGCTGGATTTCAAACCCACTTTTGATTTTTTCTTTTCTCTTTTCCCTGAGGTGAAAAAGCCAAGGGCATGAACTCTGTGAGCGCAGGGCTGTGTTCCTGCCCGTGCACGTGTGCTCGGCCGGCTGATGGATGGGAGGGCAGGGGGAGGCTTGGAAACGGCTCCCGCCAACGCTTTGTTTTCTTTTCCTCCCACCCACCTCCAATTTAGTAAGCGCAGCCGGTGCTGGAACTCGCACTGCCGGGAAGGGAGTTCCCATGGTCCAGAGAGTTTTCTGTATTAAAACAATCCCAGAAGGAAAGAACATGAGCGGGGAGAGAACAATTTAATCCGAAAAAGTTGAGGCTGTGGCCAGATGTCCTCTTTGGGATTGAGCTTTGCTGGTTGGAACCGATCTTCTCTGACCCATCCCTGCCCGTGAGCTGGATCCCCAAATCTTGCGGAGCTCTTGGGAGAAGGAATGGGATTGTGCCTTAATTCCTTTCCTGGAAAAAGCAGCTACGTCAGGTCAAATCACCTTCATTGCCTTTTGAAACTAATGAAGATGACTTGGCTTGATGTGGCCAGGTGGGCAGCCTCCTCCTGGATGGGGATGGCACTGGGGAAGATGGTGGGGATGGGGAACTGCTGCCCCTCATGCCGGGTCGCTGGTGGCTTTTAGTCTTGGTCTTTTGCAGGTACGGGCAGCTGAGCGGCATGGTGGAGCCCTTAGCCGGTGTCTTCGGTGCCTTCGCTGTGGTGGTGGCAGAGCCTCTCCTCCCCTACGCCTTGGGCTTTGCCGCAGGGGCCATGGTCTACGTGGTGATGGACGATATCATCCCTGAGGCACAGACCAGGTGAGACTCCTCATTGACTGCCTCTAAAAGCGGACACGGACTCTGGAAGATCCCTTTCCTTACCCGGATGAGATATAGAGCAGCACTTCCCTCATCTGAAAAGTCAGTCCCAGCTTGTAGGAGCTCACACCTTCCCCTTTTCTCCCCACAGTGGCAACGGGAAGCTGGCATCCTGGACCTCAATACTAGGATTTGTGGTGATGATGTCTCTGGACGTTGGGCTTGGGTAGGGCAGCGTGCTGCACCCCAGGAGAAGACTTCAGACCCTTTTGTGCGGTGGCATTGGAACTGGACACGCATTATCTTCTAGATCTTTTTTTGTATATATATTTTTTTGGATCTGGTTTGGTGTTGATTTCTTATCATTTTATATCTCTTCCTCCCTTCCAACATCATGTCGATGGTTTTCAAAGCACAAATACGGGTGGTTTCTTGCAGGTCCTGGTTTCCTTTTGCCACCAGCTTTTCTTTTTCCTCTTGGGAGGGTTGTTGGACGACGCATCGGCTGGGCTGCAGGTCACCCTGTCCTTTCCCTTCCGCGCTGGGCCGGTTTCTCTGAGTCAGGTCCCTCTGGGTTTTGATCATCTTTGTTCTGTGGAAGATGAGAAATTTCCCGTTGTGTGGTTAAGCTGGTCTGTGGTTAAGGACCAAGGCATTTGAATGGAGTGAACTCCTTACAGAGTCTCGATTTCCACATTGGTTTTGGAAGGCAGGTGGAAGGCGTTAGGGCTAAGATAACACACACAGCACTGTGAGCTCGCAGGTCTCGTGTCCTGCTGGTCCTTGACTTTAGGTGTTGGTTTTGATGGATGCAAATAGTTCAGGCAAATAAAAATTAATTTTTGGAGGATCTCTGTTAGAGGGAAATGTCTTTTTTCCTAAGTTTAGGAGATAAACTTGGTTCTAATATGTTGTGTCCAATAACTTTGAGGATTTCTCTGAAAAAAAAAAAACAAAACACAGGAAAGGAGAATATTTATGTTTTCTAGTGTGTTCTCCTTGGAAAGGCAAGGCCTGGCTGTCCGTGCCACGATGCCGCGCTGCCTGACTGGTGTACAGCAGGTTATGTTTCCACGTGGGCCCCTTGCTGTGCCCGGCCTCACTGAGCGATTCCTGGTTTATGGCTGCTGGTTCCAATGGTTCATAACTCCCTGAAGAGCCAAGACAGCCTTTTTTCCCAGTGGTGGCTCTGTTTGCACTTCACCCAACGACGAGCTCGGAGCTGAGTCAGGACCCGAGTGTGCTGGGAGCTCTCATTTTCCTGAGCCGCAGCAGGATGAAATAATTCATCAGAGTGAATTAATTATCCTATCTGAAGAGCCAGAAACATGCACCGGGTGTACCTGCCTCTTCACTCTCTGCTTTTCAAGCATCTCTTGTTGAACGGCCATTCCTGAGCAGGCAGGATTAGTCCCTTCCAGGCTGAAGAGTGAGCTGTGCCCGTCTTCCCTGTGCCTGGACCACGCTCCGGCAAGGAGCAAACCACCAAAGCTGGAAGGATGCTACAAACCACACCTCCCTCTTCACTAAGGTTGCTCTGTCTTCGGTAAAAGGGGTTTGTTAGACCTTTCAGCAGGAATAACTGGATCACCTGGCTGCCACCTGCATCCTGGTCCCTCTGCAGCAGGGGCTCTCGTGGGAGCGGGACGGTGAGCGCGGAGGGTCGTGAACCATCGTCCTGTCCAGCCAGAGGAGCTGCGGGAAGGGCAGCCAAAGGGAACAGGCTTGAATAAACTAAGCTAGAGCCACACATTTTTGTTTGGTTCATTTTTTTGGTTCTTTTCGGTTGGTTTTCATCTGTACTTCATTTGTGTGTCACTCTGGATGATACAGAACTACTGTTTGCCAATGGATTTGACCTTTTAACTGTGATTGGTTTCAATAAATGGGAAATTCAAAGCTTGCACTGATTTATTTTAATGCCATTAAGCTGTAGCTTTGCTTCTCCTCCCTCCATTCTGCTACGTTTCTTTTCTCCAGGTTGATTGTTCCTGGCTTGCCAAAGGTCCTGCCTCTCAGCCAGGTAAGCAACCTCTTTAGGGGAGCAAAAAAAGGGAATAAAAAGCTGAAGAAAGGCAGCTTTGCAGTGCCTCACCTGTAAGTGCGTTCTAACAATCGCTGGGTTTGTTGCAGCTGACCAGTTCACCCCCAGGGCCGGTGTCTGACACTGCTTCGTGGCTTATGACTCAGAAAAAAAGCAACCACAAGAAATCCCTGGCGAAACTAAGCAGCTCTGCCTGCATGGCAGTCGCACGCTGGGGTTGCACACACACGTACTGCAAGGGTGATGCTCCTGTGGGGCAGCCTGGAGCGTGGCAGTCTCTTGGGATGGGAATGAGAATGGGGACCCCAACCGTCTCTGAGACCTGCGGGACTGTGGAGATGACCTGGGTCTCTCTGGACACGGGAAATTTGAGATGACCGTGTCAGGATGCTCTTTCTAAGTCTAGCAGGTAAGAGCCATTTGGGGCAGGAATGGGCAGGGAGAGGAAAGGGACTTTCTTTACTGACAGAGTGGTGAAGCATTGGAACCGTCTGCCCGGGGAAGTGGTGGAGTCTCCATCCCTGGAGGTGTCTATAAAACACATGGCTGTGTCACTCTGGGACGTGGTTCAGCAGGCACGGTGGGGTTGGGCTGGTGGTTGGACTGGATGAGCTTAGAGGTCTTTTCCAGCCTCAACGATCCTACGATTCTGTGACCTGCCCAGGGCCTGGCAGGAGAGGAGCAAGAGCCCTTGCTACTGCAGCCCTTGTCTCCTTCCCAGTGCCACCAGCAAGGCTGCGCCATCTCCCACCCCTCTTCACCTTGTTGCTAGACACACTCAAAGTGTTTGTAAAGCTTTTAGTGCTCTGTTTTCAGCTAAAAGCCTTTGCGTGAGACTTAAAAGCCTTGGGGGTGTTCGTGGGTCGGGGTTTTTCGCAGGTAATATTTTCTTATTTGATTTGTGGCATGTGGTGTAAGCTGGTACAAAAAAACACATTATACATTTAAAGGCAGCCTTGTAATCAGATTGCTGTGAGATAATATCACATAAAGCATTTAATCCCGCTTAGATGTAGCCAGCTGAGGTAATTATGTACATTGGACTCGTAGGAAGCAAGCGGGGAGGGTGATGCAGAGAACACAGATGAAAATCCTTCTTTTCTGTTTGTACCCCGGAGGAGAATGAAATTATATATCTGTTCTTTGGTTGTGATTGAAAAGCTGGCTGGGGGCCAGGCCTGAAATTACTCGTGGAAACAATGGCTGTCAATGAAAAGGTAGAGGCAATATAAACACAAGGGCCAAACCCTGCAAAATAGAGATGGGTTGGGAGGAGCCGGCTCGCGCGCAGAGACCGAGCAGGAGGGAAGAGAGAAGGAGGTTATGCATGGTTATCCCATGGTTGGAGCTGGGTTTTAGGAGACTGGGCTGTGTTTGGCTCCAGACCCTTGCACGGATGCCCATGACTGGGCTTTGCCCTTGCGGGGGCTCTGACAGTGGTGTGGTCCCTGCCCATCACAGGCAACTGAGCCCTCTTGGTAAAGGAATTAGGAATCAGGATGAACCCCTGTGTCACGGTGCACAAGGCCACACACCCGTGGTGAGCACACAGAGGGGTTTTTTCCTATCTTTCGATCTTTTTCATGGTGGCAGTCGGCCTTCAGAGGGGCACAGCGGTGCCTGGGCCAGTTTGAAGTGTCCTTTGAGCCCCTTACAAGCATAATACTAAATTGCAGCATCAATGCTGGTGAATTCTTATCCCTCTCCTAATTTTCCAATAGTGTCTCACACATACGGAGACTTCAGATTCTTGGGGTTTACCTTAAAATGGTTATGACTTTCTTCATTGGCTGGAGGAAAACTTGAGCTGTGACTCCTCTCCATCCAATAGCCTCAAATCCCAAAAGGTGAGGTGTATGCTTTTATAAGAGGATTTAAAAATAACCCCAGAACGTAGAATGAGCTTGTGGCCTCCTTGCTGTTGCTTTTTGTGTCTGTTTTGGGGTTTTGGAAGCCCTGATGATGATAGAGGGTGACCTGAGTGTTTAGCTGAGACCTGGAAATTCCCCCAAATCTCCACAGCCCTGGAGGTGGCTCCGTTTGGCAACGGGCAAAGCTTGGCAGCGGTTTGGCACTGCGAGTGCAAGCACGTGTGCCCTGGGTGCGGAGCTGGTGCTTGGAGAGCTTCACTGAGGAAAGTGACTGCAAAAACCCCTCATTGATGCCACGCTTGGTGTATTTGGCTGGGTTTTTTGTGTTTTTCTTTCAGAGATTGAACCACCAGGCTGCTGTCCTGCAGAACGGCCATGGGCACGGTACCCATTCCGGCAGTTAAGGGCTGGTGAGAAGATGGTGAAGGAGTCCATGGGGAGACTCCTCTGCAGACTTGAGAGCTGCCTGGGCTGAGTGTTGGGTTATGCTTATGACTAAGTGGTGGGTGAAGAGGCTGCTGATAGCTTGGGTGTGAGGCACCGTACGCGTGTTTGCCAGCGGATTAGGGCTTTGGAGAGGGGATTATTTGGAGCTATGAGTGTGTGATGCAAAGCCTTGGGCTTCTCCCTTGAGGAATGAAGCTGATCCATCGCGTCGGGAGCTGTAGTGCAAGGAGAACCCTCTGTCCTCTTTGCTCCAGGCAAATCCCACCTTACTCCCTGTCTCTGTGCAATGCCAGGCAGCTCCTGGTGGGTGCCAGGGTGGCACGTGGCAGGCACAGAGATTTGCGCCATGGCACGACGCCTTTCCCCTGGCAACTCCTTCTGCTTGCCCAGCTCGGCTCGCTCCCGGTTAAGGAGAGCACGGCGAAGGCCATGGTTCTGGTTGTTGAGGCAGGGCAGGGAACACACACCTTCCCCCGTGCCGGCGTGACACGGCTCACGTCGCCCCATGCGTGGTGCTGTGAGTCAGGGAGCAGGAATGGGCGGGTGGGCCCTCCACGGGTGCCGGGCGCCTGCCGGCCCGCACTGGGGTGCTGGGGAAGGTGAAGGCGGCTGCGGTTTGCAGGGCTGGGCGGGGAGAGAAAAACCCCAAGCAAGGGCTTTGCACGCAACCGAACAATAATCCCATTATTAGAGCCCATGCCGTCAAACAAAACACGGCACAAAACATTACCCGGGCTTGCAAGATGCGCGCCCAGGGTAGATCATAGCACCTGAGTCATTGCTTATAAAGGGATGGATTTCACCTCCCTCCCCTCCCCTTAGGAAAGAAACAATTCAAACCTTAAAACAAAATGACTTCTATTCTTTGTACGCGGACTTTGTTGTACTTGGCAATGAGGCTGCAATTAAAACCGAGACGCTCGCTCTCGTGCACACACACGCAGGCTCCTGACTCTGAGCTCGAGAGCAAATGTACGGCTCCTCTTCCCACCTGGAGCTTGCTTGGGCGCCCCAAGCCCATTGCCCTGGCCATGCTATCTCCCCTTGCTTTGGTCCCAGCGTGGACCCCTCAGCCTCAGGAACAAGCCCGGTTTTGCAGGACTGGAGTGAAGAAGAGAAAATTCAGCTCAGGTTTCCCTTTCCTAGGGCAGATACTACAGGGTCTACTACAGATATTTAATGCCAGTCTCTCTTTTTAGGTATATATTCACACTCTTTAAGTATGTGTCTAGGTCTTGCTTGGTCGACCTGCCCTCGAAATCTACGTGCTCATGTCTGCTGGGTTGCTGGAGCTGTAGCTCATGGATCGTCCCCTGATCACCTTTCTCCTCATCGCTTTACTTAAAAAACCCTCAGTTTCAGGTGACCGGTAGCGGTGACTGTGGAAAGGTTCCTCTCAGCCATTCCAGAGTGATGTTCTCCATGTGGTTCCTTAAGTGTTGTGTGAGGTGGGAAAGGTCGATGTGAGGATGAAACATCCAGGAATGGCTCTGCTGCAAATTGTTCAGTCTGGAGGGTTGTTCCAAATGGCAAAAAGATGGAAAATGACACACTGTGGGATCTGCGTATTGCACGGCTCTGGTCTTAATCCCTCTTTCCCTGTTTTAAGGTTTTTACAGTGTGGAGGGCAGTCGTTTGTGCAAGAATTGGGGGAAAATATTCTTCTTGTGTCCTTGGTTGAGATTTCTGGGATGTGTTTCTGTGCCTTATAATCCTATGAGGGGATTCTTGAGAGCAGGAAACTGAGCCTGAAGGTTTATTTTAATATAATCTTACAAAACGCTGATGATCACTAAAAAGCTTTTGTGTGCAGAGCTGGTTTGCATGGGAGAATTGTTTAAATCTCTTTCTCGCTGTTGCCTTCTCGTGTTCTTGCAGGAACAACGAAAGCATTACAGACCCGACACACGCTCTCTTCCCCCACCTCGTCTCGTACAATCCTGTGCCTGAAGCAGAAAACAAAACCGCCGCTCCAAAACCCATCTGAAAATAGGAGAATGGCCTGGATCTGCTTTCCTTTTACTGCAAAATAATTTCCCTGCCATAAAATTACCAGCGCGAGCCAAGGGAAGATTAGGTCATACGGAAAAATGCCGGTTGGGAAACAATGGAGGGAGGTGCTGGTAATGGCCAGGGTGTGGGACTCCCCATCACCCTGGGCTCCCCCAGGGACCCCCATCTCCGCTGGGAGCCCCTTCTGTGCCAGCCCTGAGCCCCAGCGCTGCTCCCCTGGCTCCACACAGGATGGGCAAAAAGGCTCCAGCATCCTCCACCCGTTTTATTTCCCTTTCTTTCCATAGGTTAAAAAGGCAGTGAGGGCTGGAGCACCCCAGTTTATCCCAGCCTGGTGCTTCAGTCTGGGCTGGCAGCAGGGGCAGCCGTGATGTTGGACTTGGAGCATCACATAGTGCTTTGTTTCCTCCTTTTCCAGGCCATAATTTGTCCCAGAGCTGCTCTGCCTCCATCCCTATCGACCAGCTCGGCTCTGCCAGCAGAAGAACAAGCCCTCAGAGGGGTGTTCAGAGGTCTCTCTCCCTGAATCCAGAGTCACTGGTGTCTCCCTGGAAGTCAGAGACCCCTGTGAATTTGAGGAAGTCTTAAAATTTATCTTGGTGCAAGTTTCACAAAAGGCCTCCAATGCCCTCCAGTTCTGGGTGGTGGCTTTTTCACCACGGAGAAAAACCTTTCTGAGACCGTGGAAACAGATCCAGACAACACTGGGCCCCGGGGCCTCCCAAGTCATTAAACAAATTAAGTTGTTTAGAAGAAGGAGGCCCAGGTGACTGGGTGTGAAAGCCCCCAGGCCTCAGTAATTGCTGTGTAAAGGCAGCACTGGTGGATGGAAAGGAGACAAAGAGATTTTGGGGGGGTTATTCCTCACGCTGGTGCAGCCAGCAGAAGCTCCAGCCCTGTTTGCTTCACGGGGACTTGGGACTTGGCCACAGTGGCACTGGGAGCGCAGGCTGGGGTGCCTGATGTGATGCTGTGGTCCAGCAAGATGCTGTCCTGGTCCTGCATTCGGGATGGGGTGGTGGGAGAGACCCCCAGCCTTCCTAAATGTGCTTTGTGTCTTTAAATAGGCTTGGCTCTAAAGCCAAGGTGCTCCTTTGCCGCTGGTGCTCTTGCTGATTCCCCAGGCTCAGAAGAGGCTCAGGAGCAAGAGGGGTTTTTTCTTTTTCCTTGTGCAAATCATCTCCCCTTCTGCTTTGTGCGAAGGTGAGCAGTGAGTCCACCTCCACTCCAAAATACCAGTGGTGCATCTAAACCTCCCGTAGCTCCAGAACGAAACAGAGGAGATGCTGCCTTGCCTCTGAGCCAAGGAAAGATGCAGAATTCCTGAACTCAGCTGTGTCTGAATTTCCAGGGTTAGGCACAGGCTGGGCTCAGACGAGATGACAAGCTGATAAGGTGGAGCACTGTGAGGATGCTGTGGCTTGGAAGCTATGAGAGGGAGCTGGGGCTTCCTTGAGCCCATGACCCTCAGCTCCAGCTTCTCCAAGCCCTGTGTGCTCTGTGCTGGCCGTGTAGAGCGGGCTAGGTGTTAATTTCTTAAAAACATCAACCTTTTAGACCCCTTTTAATTATTATTTGATCAGTGCTTCTCAAATCAAGAAATCTGAAAATATCAGCTGGTAACACCACCTTCTGCTGCAAAGCTGTGAGGCGGGAAGGGACAATGTCCCTTCCAGAGGCAAATGCTGAATATTGAATCACAACTATTTGTGAGGACCACAAATAGTTGTGGAGGACCAGCTCCACAGGGCTGCTTAGCACCGCGTGCCCTGGCTCGGACACCACTGGGCTGGGCTCAGAGACCCCATTTGCAAAGGTTTAAGATGCAATCAACACAGAGGAGGCTCTGCAGGGTCTTGGGCTGCTGTTAACGCAGCAAGGCACCCTGCACAAATGCTGGTGAGACCCGAAAAAGGATCTGAGGTTCCTCCTCTGATGGGGGTGGCTTCTTTCTCGTCTTTATTTTTCCCTCCCCCTCTCCTTGAAGCTCTCTGAAACAAGTGCTGTTTTATTGCAGATAATTTACCAGCTGCACAAAGGCTGCCTTGTGCCGCTGAGCTCCAGATGTTTAACATTTCACAACCCTCCCTAATCATAAGGTACCTGTTTCGCTGGAGCACCAGCTGACCTGGATGCGGAGAGAAGCTGCCTTCCAACCTTTCCCCTTCCCTTTCACAGGGGAGATCCCAGCCCTCAAGAGAGCAGATAATAGCGGGTGCATCATAGGTGAATTGAAGTCATGGTTCATTCTGCGCTCTTTTAGGGCGCAGGTGAGCACAGGTTTAGGGTGTGCAGGTTTAGGGAGCAGGGCCACTGCGGCTTTGCCCGAGATGTGCTTGGCAGGAGTGATTTCAGAGCTGTTGCCTTTTGTTAAATCATTTTGCAGGGGCTCTCTGCAGCGGATCAGCCTCCAACGGCCCTGGTGGAAGATGCCTACAGGTAAGGCCATACACAGGAATATCTGCTTCCCGGCTTTGGCACCTACTCATGGGAAATGGGCATCTCCAGGATGGGAGATGCTGCCTCAGCAAAAGCAGGGGCTCCAGGGAGGAGAGCTGGAAGGGTACAGACCAGGGGTTTGTTGGCCCCTGGGGACATTGATCTGCAGGTCTGGGTTGTCCCTAGGGTCTCTGCCACAGCCCCAGGCAGCCGGCTGCTCTGCGCAGTGAGAGTAGAGCTCTGTACCGAGGCTGCACCAGAATCCTGGTTCCACTGCCCTCCATGGTGCCGGAGATGCTGGGCTTCTCCACGAGAAGGTGGCCCCAAGTCCCTGCTCTCGGCTCAGGACCGGTTCTAGAAAGACTGTGGTCCTGCAGGAGAGTGGTTCCCTGGCTCTGTGCCATCCCCACCTCATTCCTTCGACTGCAATCCCTTAATTGTTTCAAAAAAACCCACACTACAAAAGGCAGGGAGATAATTACAGTCCCTTGCCCCCTGTTATCTCCAGGGAGAGTGTGTTGGGCAAATAGAAAACAGAGAATTAATTCTGGTGGTGGCTGGCTCTCTGTGGACCAGGCTCTGAATGGCAGGTAGGGCTGATTTACTGCCATTGTTTGCAGCTACTTTCAGCATTTTATTGCAACTATGATTGTTCTCGGTCAGGATCTCACAGAGATGTCAGGCTGGCACCAGCTGTTCCCTTCTCCAGCTCCCGTGGGCAAGCAGGGTTGTCCCAGGTGCGTCCCACCATGGCAGAGGAGGGCAGGTGATGCTACCCAGTGTCCCCAGGCATTTGGGGACACAGAATCCCAGAATGGTCAGGATGGGAAGGGACCTCTGGAGATCATCCAGATGAGGGTCGCTCAGAGCAGGGTGCACAGGATCACATCCAGGTGGGGTTTGAATATCTCCAGAGGAGACTCTACACCCTCCCTGAGCAGCCTGTTCCAGTGCCCCCTCACCCTCACAATGAAGAAGCTTTTCCTCACATTCAGGTGGAACTTTATGTGTTCACTTTGTGCCTGTTGCCCCTTGTCCTGTTGCTGGGCACCACTGAACAAAGTCTGGCCCCATCCTCCTGACCCCCGCCCCTTAGATATTGATAAGATCCCGTCAGTCTCTTCTCCAGGCTGAACAGGCACAGGTCTCTCAGCACGAGAGATGCTCCAGCCCCCTCATCATCTCCATGGCCTCTGCTGTGCTCTCTCCAGTAGCTCCTGGTCTTTCCAGAGCTGGGGAGTCCAGGACTCTGGATAGGGCCTCACTAGGGCAGAGCAGAGGGGGAGGAGAACCTCCCTCGCTCTGTGGCCCACACTCTTAATGCACCTCAGGCTACCATTGGCCTTCTTGGCCATGTGGGCACGTTGCTGGCTCATGGTCAGCTTGTTGCCCACCAGGACTCCCAGGTCCTTCTCTGCAGAGCTGCTTTCCAGCAGGTCAACCCCTCATCTATATTGGTGCAAGGAGTTACTCCTCCCGAGGTGTGGGACTCTGCTTCCAGCAGGCAGCGAGCCCCTGCCTTGCCATGGAGCTGCCGTACAGATGAGTGTGTGTTCGACTGGGTGAGGCACTCAGTGTCAGGGTTTAGATGATGAGTAGGTGTTATAGGGTCATAGGTTGGACTCGATGATCTCAAAGGTCCTTTCCAACCTTGTAATACTGTGATACTGTGTTTTTGGGATGCCTTCCTCCCCAAAGCTGTGTCTGTGAGAAACCTATGGCTGTGCAAGGTGTAGCCAGTCCAGGGCTGTAGATCCCTCTGTGCCCTGGGGAAGTCCTTTCTGTGAAGGGTTGTGGTGGAGGGAGCAGGTGAAGCAGGTGCTGATGGCCAGGGGAGCATCTGGTCTCATGTTGACAGGGCAGAATCTGATCAACCCTTTGGCTGGGTGAGGAGTCTCAACTTTAAGACGCAGAGTGAGAACAAGTGGTCCCTCAGTGGTGGTGGAGGTGGAAAGCCAAGCACACACGTTTGCTGAGGAGGCAGGAGGAGAGCTGCCCATCCTTCGTGCCTGACGGAAGGGGAGCTTCGCTGTGGGACAGCAGAGCCGGCCACGGGCTCTCCTGGCAGCTGAGAGGCCTCAGGAGTGGACTGACCCACTGGAAAGCGCTCCCCAGCCAAAGCAGCACCTCATTCTCATGCAAAATGTGCAAGGGGGAGGGAATGAATCCCTCCATTGGGGAGCAGAGCTGGGCAACTTCGCTGCAATGAAGTAATCCTCCCCGGTCACCCAGAGCATATAAAGCACCAGGGAGCACAAGTGCCTCTCTGTCCCGTCTCTTTCTTCTCTTTCCCTTTAATAATCTTACTCTTTTGTCCCCATACGTTCACCCTCGGTGTCATTGTCCCCTTCCGCTCCGGTAGCTGGCTGCCCACCGCAGCCGGACCCTCTGCCTCGGAGATGCTCACGGTGCCACCTGTTTTCCTTGTTTTATTTTCCAGGACACCTGATGTATTTATTTTATTTCCTTTGCTTTTTTTTTTTTTTGGCCTCTGCTTTAGGGTCTATTAAATTTACTCCTTCTTCCCCTGCCCTGGGAGACCGGTTAATGAGTAACCATAGCGTGCTCGGAGGCAGCTGTCTCAGACAAACTGACGGAGACTTTTTTGGAGCTGCATAAGGGAACGTTTGTTCTGCAGCTTCTCAATAGATCCTTGTGCAGGAGGCAAGAAGTGTGGGGAGAGAAAGAAAGAGACACTAAATCACTGGACTCCTTGAAAATCTCGCTGCGTGTGTGTGTGTTTTTATTCTTTTTTATAATAGATGTCAGATGAGTCACCTTTCGGAGTTTAAAGAATGAATTTATCTTCACAAGGGAGCACACAATGTACTTTTTAATAGCGTTTTGGCTTTAAAGCTCTTTTTAAGTAACTTAAGTGTAAAACACACAGCAGATATATACACTGGCATGGGGTTGGCGTCACATGAGTGTGGATTTTCTTTGTCCCAGTCCCAATGCAGAGCAGATTTTCCTCTTAAGGTTCATAATTTTACCTGTTCCCTTCCTTTGCTTTGCTTATATTGAATTATTTGGAGGTTTTATCAGATCTTTATGATCTGGGTTAAAGGCTGTTCTGTCTTCCCTAGGATCCCAGACTGGGGAGGAGATGGAGGCCCATGTGCCCTGAAGGAGAGCAGAGCAGGTGAGCGAGTCCTGTGCCCCAGATCTCCTGCATGACCTTGGCAGTGGCATTTAAACCTCTCTTCCCTGCTTTGCTTTTGTCACTGTGCAAACAGGTGACGGTTGTGCCTATTCTCATACTTGCAGCGGCTTCTTCCTTCTTAGTGTGCTGGGAACCTTGTGGAGGGTGGGTGGGATGAGGGGAGCAGAGTACCAGATTGCTTCTGGTTGTCTTAAAACGCCTCTCCCTCTGTTTGTGGCTCCATAATCCTTTGGTTCATGTCAGCCTTTCAGTGTCTCACAATCGGCTGCGCGTCTCGCAGGGACCTGTTGTGGGCTTGCAGGGCTTGTTGTGTGCTAGGGAGCATCACACCAGCCAGCCAATGTCTCCACGTGGCTCAGGTCACAGTCCCTGCTGCTGGTCCCTGCAACCAGCCTGGGACATTCCTGCCTTCCAGCTCAGCACTGCGCTCTCACTCCTGCTCTGGGGTCCTCGGCATCCTCCGTGACCCCACAGAGCATGCAGAAGGGTGCGGGCAGCCTGGCCCTGCATCTTCTCTCTATCATGTGGTGCCCATCACTCACCTTGCTGTGGCACCTCTCCTGTACCAGGACCAGTGATGGTAGTGAGATCCTTCAAGTATTCCTGCTCTACGCTCACTCGGGGCAAACCTCGCCGCGTGCCGCAGCTCCTGCGTCGCTCGGTGTGGCTTTGCACCTCACAGAGCTCAGCCCAAGCAAAGCACGCTCGTGCTGTGCAGAGGGTCAAGGTGCGTTTCCCAAGGTGGAGCCATCCTTTCCTCGCCGCTCTCCATCACCTCTCGGCTGCTTGCAGGGACAGCTTTGCTCTGGCTCCCTCTGAGGACATTTCCCACCGCTCTTGCAGCTGGACGAGGCAGCAGGGGCACCTACAGTGGTGCCCACGTGCCAGCAGCCTGCCCTTCCCGGCGTGCACTTGTGGTCCAGGCTGCGATCCAGCACTGGGGGGAAAACTGAAAACACGTAACCACACTTTTCCTCCTCTTTTACAAAACCTCAGGGTTTGGTTGGGTTTTTTTTTTTTTCTTTGAACTTTGGGATTGGTTCAAGTTTTGGGTAAAGATTCGGGTTGTTTGTGTTCTACCTGAAACACAGCTCCCCGTTCCCTGGAGCAATGGTTCTTTATTGGCTCTTGCAGACACTTGGCACTCTCAGTGCATGAAATAAAAAGCTTTTTTGTTTCCATATTTCAATATATTTATATATATTTAACTGGTCTGAGGAGGGTATTTGAAGGTCAGAGGACTTTCAGAGGTTACCGTGCTCGCTGAGCCCTGGGAACAGCCATCCTGTGGGAACTCATTCCAAGCTCACCCTTCCCAAATTTCTTTTATTTTGCCGGTGCCCGTCACTAAATGCTTTTTATTAAAGTGAAAATCAACAGCAAAGTCCACAGTCAACCTTATAGATGTGCCATTCACAAACTGGTGTGTGAAAGTAACGTGACCTCGAGCTGTGAACCCAGCTGTGCTACCCAGAAGGTGTTTCACAAGAAAAAGCACTTTTGGGGCTCCATCCTCCCACAGGAGACTGGTGCAGCTGCAAGTTTGGGCAGAGGGGCTCCCAGCGTCTCGTGGCACTTTCCCTGCTTGTCTGGAGGAGGCATCAACCCAGGTGGTTTTTCTCTGACTGTCAGCAATGAGGACACCAAGGATAATTTCAGCTGGAGAAGAATCAGTGCCCATCCATCCTCTTGGTGGTGTTTTGGCCCCATTCAGCAGCGTAGCTGAGACACAGACCCCAACCCCGAAGCCAGCCCTGGAGCACGGCACAGAACTTGCCTCTCCAGCAAAATCCTCTTCTCTTTCCATTTACACTGAGGATTGCCTCTGCTTCAAAGCCTTCACAAAACAACTCGGAGCCAGTGGAGTCAGCGGGCACAAGCAGTTTTGCCCTGTGTTTGGCAACCCTTAGAACAAACCACGCTGTCCTTCTCGCCAAGGATACCTGGAGTCCCTGCTCTTGTGGGATAAAGGATGCTTTCGGCTGCTCTAAATGGATCCGTTGGGAAAGCACTGGTTTTCTGCAACTTGGAAACATCTGGTCGACATTCTTAAATACACAGGCTCTTGTGTAATTATCCTTATTACCTGATCCACGTGCACTTTATCTTGCTTTACGAGCAATTCTCTCCCTGCCTGCGCCACCCACCGCCATCACAGAAGCACATGGGCCACTTTCCCAATTAAAACTCTGTGCTTTCTTCCTCTGGCTCAGGTCTCCCCTCCCCATCTCAGCAGTGGCTGAGGAATGCGAGACAGGAATGCTGTCCTCTCGCAAGGAGCCGCGGAAGGAGGGGGTGGCTATCACTTAAAAACAATGTCTTTGTGTTTCCAGCCCGCTGTAGTCACGCAAGGCCATGCCCGGGTGTGCAAAGCCACCCGTCCTGGGCCTCCTTGCCTGCTGCCTCACCTGGCACTGACACGGCAGAGTCCAGCGTCTTCCAAAACCTTTTAACATCATATTCTTGCATAACCAGGGCTGGGAGCATCTCATAACTCAATGCCAAGCTCACCTTTCTGTTTCAACGTCTTTCTCAGACTGTCCTTGGAGGCCGGTTGAGGGTGTTTGTGCAGATCAGTTGTTCCTTGTGGGCACCTGGGCTCTTTGCACTGTCCTTTACACCACTCAGAAGCTGCTGGCAAAAGCCTGTGGAGGAGCGGCAGAGCCTTACAGTGCCGTGAGTCGCTTTGGGTGATGATGTCTAACAGCGCTGTGTCCTGTGGGTGTGTGCCTCTGAAGGAAATGCCACTAGAAAAGGGAGCAAAACTTCTTAATTAAGTTAATGGTAAATGGTAATTTGCCTTCTGAAATCCCAGGCCATCCAACTGCACAGCTCTGTTCTTCCAGCCTGTGCCCAGCCGATGGGAGCCCCTTGGAGATCCAGTTCAGGTCTTGTTGGATCAGCAGGAGCCTTTCCATTGACTCTTGCTTTGGGTCTCATCCTACCTGTAAGCATCACAAGGCGATGGGTCTTTGCGCAGAGTCGTAAGCCAGTTCTGCACCCGTGTGTCTGTTTGTCTTTCTGTAACCCAGTCTTGGATTTATGATTGAGCTGCTTTTGAGAGGAGTTCCCGGCTGAGACAGGTCAGGAACGCTGAGCCTGGACCTTGGCACATCCAGCATCTCCTCCCTGCTATAAATACTGAAGTAACAGCTGCTGGTTTTGGTGATGATGCTGTTATTTTCCATGATCCTGAGCAGCCCCTGAGCTGTCTCTCCTGGTGCCCAGGGCAGGCTGCCTGCCTCTCTTCCTCATTTGCTGGTGCAAGTCCTGCCATATTTGGGAAGGTGCAACCTATTATGGGTGAAGGAATTCCGAAAGCAAAAGGAAACTGGAGCCAAACTGGGCTCCAGAGGGGAGGGGAAAGGAGCAGGCATGGCTTCTTCACCCATGACTCAGAGGCAGAGTAGGGAGCATCTGCTCGCACACAGCCAGCTGGAGGAAAATAAGCTCCATCATTTTACTGACCAGCAAGAAATGGGGGGAAAAGAGAGCAGCCAAATTCTTATGCTTGAATAAAAGCAGTGGAACTGCTGGAATCAGGCCTTTTCTGCCACTTCCCAACAGCGATGGATCTTCAGAAAGACAGGTCTGCACTCTCCGAGGCCTCAAAGCTGCAGAGACTTGCAGAGGCGCCACGCAGGCAGCACCCGTGGGATGGTGAACCCAGTGGGAGCAGGACCCGGAGCGCCGCTGCTCTGCATGGGCATCGCCTCACCAGCCGAGGGGTGGGCACAGGATGGGTTGGCTGGGGGGGACGCGTAGGGGCTGCCGCAGAGCTCTGCATCGGCACATTTTCCCAGCTCTTCTCTTGGCTGCGAGCTGTGCTCTGGCGCTTGCCAAACAGGTTTTAATTTCCAGAACGTGAGTATGAAAAAGCAACACAACCCCCTCCTCCACAGCGCTAAAATATCATTTTTTCCCCCTTTTTTTTTTTTTTTTTTTTAAATATATCATAAACGATGACCTTTTACCTCCTTACGAAGGTAGCCAACACAAGCACAACAATGTGATTTGTGCAGCATTTCAGTTGCGGTTTCTTCAAGAAATTCATCTGGTCTCGAAGCAATTAAGGGAAGGGAAGCATTTCCACTCCAGCTTTGGGCCCTGAAAACCTGCCAAGAGGGTTTTTTTTTTTCCCCTTCTCCTTCGTTCTCCTGCTTTCTCCCCCAGCCCCTCTTGCTCACTTGTCGTGGAAACCTTGTGTGGTTTCACCTTGGCAGCTCTCCTGAGCGTGTGAGGGTAAATTCTCATCTGGTGTAGGTGGGAAAACGCTGGATCTGGGTTCCTGTCCCTGATGGGGAGGTCATTGATGGGGTGGTCATTGCCCACCTGGAGCCAAGCACAGTGGCCACCTGGATGAGGGGCGTACAGGACCCTCTGGCCAGAGCCTTCCGCACCCTCCACCCTCTTTCCTGCCCAAAATTCAATCGTCCCTTTGGGAAGAGGAGCTGTGCCTGGAGAGGGCACCGGGCATGGTGGTGTTGGCCATGCTATTGCCACCTGCCTTGTGCTTGTCCCCTCTAGGGCATTTCCCTGCACTGTACAAACCCCTGGATGGAGTTAAAATTGTGCAGGGCTCATAAAGCAGCAGGGAATCGTGTCCAGAGAGGACATAAGGGTGACTTTGCCTGGACCAAGAGTGCTTGCAAGAATGGGTCTTAAATTAGCCCCTAAGTCAACAGCACAGTTAATTGCCCATTCATTCCACTGATGGGTTAATAATTAAGTTAAATTAATAATTGGGACAATAATTAAACTAAACAATAACCAATCCGCGGGACAATTGAAGTAATCGGTCTTCGTGCTGAGTATTTGGTGGGGTTACTGATTTACCCAGCGGGGTGGATTCTGCACTCAACCAGTTTGGCACTGGGATGGTTTTGCCGGGATGGGATGCGGCTCCTGGACTCCTGGGAACTGTGGCCTTTTCCCAGGTAAAACCACTGCCTTTTCCCCTCCCCCGGGGGAGCTGCGAGGTCCCAGCGAGGAGCAAACCCGACCCCAAGGTCCTCCCCCACCGCCTGCGCCGTCCCCTCCCCGCGGCGGGACAGACGGACAGACGGAGGGAGGGACGGAAGGATGGAAGGAGGCGGCTCCCGGCCCGGGGGGGAGGAACTACAAGTCCCGTGAAGCCGCACCGCCCGTCAGAGGGGCTATAAAAGGGGGGAATGGCCCGGCCACCGCAGTCAGAGCATCCCTGGCTGCGGCGCGGCCGCTCCTGGTCCTTGGTCCTTGGTCCTTGGTCCTTGGTCCTTGGTCCTTGGTCCTTGGTCCTTGTCCACCTACGCATCCCTGCAGCGGCCTCCTCCCGCCGTCCGGGGGGGTGGGAGCAGGGCTGTGCCTGGACACCCAAAGGGGGATATGGATACGAATATGGATAAGGAAGAGGATGCTGATGCCTCCTCCCGCCCCGGGGGGGCTGGAACCCCAGGAATGTCTCGGCGCTGGCAGATGGGGCGTGGGGATGCGGGGCGAAGCGGCTCGGAGGCGGCAGCGGCGCGGCCCGATGATGGTAGGTGCCCTGCTGGGCTCGAGGGGGGTCAGAGGGGTGAAAGGGGTGAAACGGGTACAGGGAGGTCGCCCACCCCCCCGTGCACTTGCTCCTGTCCCGGTCCCCTTACTTGGTGCGACCCCCGGGATCCCGGCACGGGGATGCTGAGCCCCGCGGGGCTGGGCGGGCTGCGGGGTCCCCCCGGTGTCCCCTGGGTGGGCTCCCTCCCCAGTATCGGTCGCCTTTGTGCCCCACCGGGCCCGGGTCACACCCTCCCCACCCCCGCAGTACTCGGGGCAACGGAGCTGTGTCCCAGGGATGCTCTGTGTCCAGGGACCAAGAGCCCGGTCGAGCGGAGAGAGGGAAGGATTCCTCCTCTTTCTAAGAAAAAGTGGTATTTTTAATTGTTTTGTGGTTTTCTTTTTTTTTTTTTTTCTTTTTTTTTTTTTGAGGGTGGGGGAGCAACACCGACTTCTCCTCCTGTGGGAAAACCATGTTGGAAAAGCGGGCAGTGGCTCCTTGGCAGGTGCCCGGGCAAGGTGATGAGTGAGGTTTGGTCCTGGGCAGCCTAGCACCCTCTCTGCAGCCTCTTCCCCTGCTCTACTGGGGGCCTGAGGGGTCTCCCCAGGCTTCGGTGCTGCCTGGCACGAGCCCGGCAGTGAGGAACACTTGATGGGGGTTGGTGGTGCAAGGTATCTGTGATGCACAAGAGCACTTTTGTGTGAATTCTGGAAAAATATGAATGACTCCCTTATTTTACTCGCTACAACAAGAAGACCACACCAGTCTAGACCTGCAACCAGTAACACACACGAAAATTAGTGCTGTCTGCTCCGAGGGACCCAGCGAGTTGAGGACAACACCCGCGTGTGAGCCTGCTGATCCGTATGGAGGGCGAGGGATGCTTGTTTGGGGAAAGGATGTTTGAGGTTACTTTGACGTAAGCAAGAGAAGCTTTTATTGCCCAGACATTGTTAGTGCTGCTCTTTGCTGGTTTGGAATGTGTTTCCTCTGAAGGGTTTTGAGACTAGAGAGGAATTGCTCAGCTCTTTTTCTAATTGAGACATCTTTTTATAATCATGGTCACAGCTGGTGGGATGAAAGCGGGGGGGAGAGAGGGCTGGTGTGCAGTGACTCAGGCCTTGGGAAGAAGCTGCATCTCAGTTTGGCTGGCACTATGAAGGGGACATTCCAGCTGGGAGGCTGGAGCAGTGAGTGCAAGGATGATTTTCTTCTGTACAGTCAGGCAGGTGATGCTTTCAGGACACCAGCTTTCTCATTTCCCTGTAAAATTAGAGTTGGGGGAAAAAATCTCCTCAGTTCATCTCAATCCTTCCCACAGGTGTGGGATCCAACATTTGTTAGTTTGAACCCCCTGACAGGGAGACATTCTGAAGCAGAAGGGTACTGCAATATGTTTGTGCTCTCCTTTCTCAAAGGCTTTGCTGGAAAAAGAGCTAGAACTACTTGGACACACGCTTCCTATCACGCTGCCTCTTTACCCACTGCTATCCACCTTCAGGTGTCTCGGACAAAAGGTTGTCTGAGTTGTGGCACCTCTCAAGCTTCACATGAATGTGTTAGTGGCAACACTTCGGGATGCTGTCAAATGGCAGCAGGGTCGCTCTCTTTCTGATAGGAAGAGCGTCCGTAACTCAAAGTGTGAAGGTGCTTTGCAAGCACAACGTATGTGAAGAGAGATACAATCCAATTCTTGCCCTGGCAGGAGGAAGTAAGCTCTCTCTTATGGCCAGAAGTGTTCCTGTTGTGGTGTGTCTCAGGCTGTGGGGTAGGAGGACTGTGCTGTGGAAACTTGATCTCTGTTTGCATGGCAGAAACCCCCTGTGGAGCACGAGGAGGGGTGAGATGTTGGCTGTCACCAGCAGGTTTCTCAGCAGGGCTCAGGTGCTGTTCTCTAGCCGGTTTAATTACAGTGGCCAGGGATGCTGGTGCTGCAGCTGCTTCTGCTGCCTTAGCAGACTGGGACCAGTCCCCTCAGCTGAGCCAGTGCCAGTGGAGTCCAGAATGGATCCTCCTGCCTGCAGTGACGGGGCTGGAAGAGCCATGGGAGAAAGAACCCAACCTGTCTCAAACCCAGATCTTAGGACTTTGTCAGGGCTTGGTCCAGAGACACTGAATTGGGGCTGCTTCTCCTGACAAAGGACCCTGGCAGAGCCCTCTGCCACAGCCCTGCAGGAGCTGTGACCTGGGGAAGGTGGATTCATCCCTTCCGGGCTGGAAGAGGAAGGATGCCTAAAACAGACTGGGAAAATCGGTGGTCACAGCGTCACTTGCCATAGATGTCACAAACTATTTGAGGACCAGCTATAAATTAAAGTATATATTACAGGGCTTTCAGAAGTCTAAACCAGACTCGGGTGCCATCTCGTCTATGCTTGCTTGAGTTGGGGCACAGGTTGCAGAGCAGAGGTGACTTAAGGGATGCTGGGACCCGACTCTTTGCTAAGTGAGTGCCTCTGTCTGCAGCAAGGCACAGCTGTGAAATCTGGAAGTCCTGGCCTCAGGCCCAGCTTTTCCAAGGGCTGGATTTGGGTGTGCGTTCCTCTTGGGCTTGGTTTTAAATATATTTGATATGGTAGCATCACTTCTCCACGCTGATGGGTGTTTTTAGTAGCAGCTGGCTCAGATTGAGACTGCTTTGGACTCAAACTCTTCTATCTGGGAGTTCTGTATAAGAAATTATTAGAGTGCCTTAAATTTTAGGAGATCAAATGTCTTGAGCCACACCCGCTCCCCCTCCCTTTGGCTCCCTGAGCCCCAGACAATGGGGGGATAATGGCAGGAGCACAATGCAGCTTGCTGGGGGGTTTTTTGTTTGTTTGAACTTTGAACAGAAAAGCAAAGCAACAAAAGAGAGGGCAAGAAAAGCACAGTGTTTTGCCAGTTACCAAGGCCGGCCAGAAAGTTATAACTGCCTTACAAAGGGCAGTCTTGTTCAGAATGGCTTATTTCATCAAAGATGCATTTAAAACAAAAATGAAGGGGCAAATGCTAGCATAAAGTCCCCCATGTTAGTATAAACTCTGCATGAAAACACTTTTATTACCTCCAATAACTCCCTAATAAATACCGTTCCTTTTTGATGAAAGCTCTTAACACAGGATTAGGGTTTACACTGCGTTGCCTTATTAGCCCCTGGAGACAGAGCCCATGTTCAGTGTGGCTTCGAGTCCTGCTCTGCAGCCTGCTTTCAGAGCTTCAGGGTTTCCTCCTTGCTTTATTTTTGGGTTTTCCCCTCTGTGGCAGCATCTGAGTTGCAGGCAGTGCTTTCCTGGACCAGCACCTGAGAGGAAAACTGGAATGAATGTGGTTAGGGAGGTTGTTCTTGCCTCTAGTTCCTCTGTAAGCTTGTCTTCTCCCAAACAGAGCTGATGAGGTGCGAAGACCTTGGCCCCAGGGTTGTGCTGCACCCATGCCCTGAGAAGGCAACATTTTTCCTTCAATTGACTGGCTCTCTCTGCCAAGCCACAGATGTTATTTTGAGGGCTAAAACCTAAGCCTTTAAATAAATGTGTTTGATCCCTGGGTGGTTGTGCAGCTTTCCTGCCAGAAAAAAAAAAGCATCCAGAACGGGTTTCATATCAGGAGCAAGTGATACCAAGTTGGGGTCTTTTTAAAGCTTCTTCCTATGGGGTTTTATTCTTGCCTTTTCCCCTGGAAGGGGATCAGAGCTGTCATCTGTCTGGTACAGCTGCAGCAAAGCCTTCTGTGGTCTCACGAAGGAAACAAGCAGCAGTGGCTCTGTTTTAAGTAAAACTTAGCTGAAGACAACCTTGAAGCTCTCAAGCAACGTGACTTGGCCACAAGGACCAAGAGGTTTTTGCATGGTTCTATTCAGGAGCTTTAGGCTGGCTTTGAAGTGCTGCCATAGACTGCTTAAATGTGTCCTGGGCTGGGTCAGGTGGAGGCAGGCTGCTTTGGGAGCTCCAGTCTGGGATGGATGGTTCTCTTCAGCTCGTGCTGATCCTTTAAACGGCACCTTCAGGCCAGCGTGTTTCAGGAGTGGCTTCTGAACTGTGGGAGTTTTTTCCAAAGCTGGTGTGAGAAAACACAGTTCTGGTGTGTGTGGGCTTGCGTTGGTGGCCAGAAGGTGCAGAGAAGGTCCCTTTAGGATTTGTAGGTTGAATGATCGTGGTGTGTCGTTCTCAAGTAGCATTCTCCTCTGCCCATTTTTGTTCTCCGCAGATAAGCTCAGCGCTAGGGCTGGCACGTACCCAGTTGGGCTGTATCACTGTTGGAGGGACAGGAACCTGCTGCCAGCGCCTGGGACCTGGGGTGCCAGTGACACCAAGAGGCAGTCTGACTCGTTCTGTACCTGGATGGCCAAACGTCTGTCTCTGATGCAATGAATGTGGAAGTAAAGGTATTAAAGCTGAAAAGAGCTTCTCTACACTTCCAGGACTATGAAGAAGAGGTCACCTCATCTGCTGGGAAGGGGCTGTGTGTGAGCTCTAGCAGCTTTCTTCATGGCCAGCTGGAGCTCTGCTATGGACTTAATTTTGCTCATGTGGTTCCAGAATCTTCTCAGCAAGTTGAAGGTGAGGAGGAAACGAGGGAACCTGGTGGATTGAGGTCCTGGTGAGATGCTTGGACACCTCTGGGGTGACAACGTTAGGAGCAGGTCTTGGTTTGGGGGGGTGAAATTGTCAGCATCTGTGTGAGATGCCAGTAATGCTGCAGTGCAGCCCTTGGGGGTGCAGGTACATGAGTGTCCAGCTTGGCCACCCTTTGGAGAGAACTTGCTCACCAATGGACATGAGGGTAGCAAGAGACCAGTCTGGAAGTGGTTAGGATCTGTGATGGTGCTGGAGCTAAGCCTCACCAGTGCCTTTACCTCCTCTTTCTGGGCTGTGTAAGACTGAGTGTGTCTGCAGAAAACTCCATCATGGTTCGGGAGCAATGACTGCTCACCTGGAGCTGTCTGGAAGGTCTCTCTCCATCTGAGTGGTGGGCAGGTGATGTGTTAGCCGTGGAAGTACCATTCTCTCTGCATAGATATGGTACAGGCTTGCACCTCTGAGGGTGTAGGGATACACACAGTATTTGCTCCTGTATCAATTACTGGCTGGATGGTGGCATCCTGGTCCACCCGGTCCATCAGAGGACACTGGAGTCAAACATTGCTCCTGGGAGATTCCCTTCTCTAAGGCTTGTTGTTTCTGAGGAGGAGGACCTGGAGGCAGCAGAGCAGCTGGTCCTGAGGACAAGGTGCCTTATGTCACTGGTACCTGTCTGATGGAGGGAGAAGGACATCTGTTTGCAGCAGGATCCAGGCAGCTCCCCTGGCAAAGGGAAAGTGGACGATGACCATCGTCCTACCCTTTACATTTGCCCGAATGGCAGATGTCAAGTCTTCCCAGCAGCGAACTTGGGAGGGGGAGGGAGGGCTTCCCAGCCCAGCAGACTGGATGGGAAATAATGATCCCCTTTTTATAGCTTCTTCAATTGTTCCTGAAAATCCTTTTTAAAAGGAGGAAAGTTCCTTCCTTCCTTTCAGCTCCCGATATCTTTAAGAATTCGCTCTATTGTGAGGCCAGGACAGAGACCCTTCTATAAGGGCTGCCTAGGCGCTCTTCGGAGGCCCCCTCCCCGCACCCTCTCCCACCCCATCCCAACAAGCCCCCATTCTCCTCTGAAGAGGGTCCCTCTGTCTAACGCCAAGTAACTCTTAAGGGTAGCATTTATCCTCGGGCACTCAGCTCACAAAGAGTGCTGGAGTGTCAAATAAACTCACTGCAGCCTGCAAAGAGAAGAGGAAGAAAATACAAAACCCCCTTTATTTCCACCCCTGCAGGGAAACAAATACGGACTTTGTGCTGGAGAGCAGCAGCGCCCTAACGAAGCAGGGTAGTGCGCGTACTAATGTATCTCTAATAAAATTGTGTGTGCATGCACACGTGACAGTGAGTGCGCAGACCTGGCAGGCGAGCAATAAATCAAAATCCCTCTGAGCAAGTGCTGGCCATCCTGCGCGGCCACTGCTTTCCAGGCAGAGCCTGGAAACTGAGAGCACATCGGTGGTTTCTGTGGGTTTGCTTTTGGAGAGGGGTGCAGAAAGGAAGATGCTGGTTCTGTCCTGGGCCCTCTGCTGAGGTTGTCACCGAAGGTAAGGGACAGCACAGGGGTCTGCGCTCTGCTGCATCTTCAGCAGCTTCTTTAAGGTCTGGAAGAGAGATTTTGGAAGGGCTCAGCGCAGCTGAGTTCTGCTGCAGGTGCTGATTTCATCAGGGGAGCATTGCAGGAGGGGAACTGAGCTCCTTGCCCTGCTGTGGGGGACTTGGCCATGGGAGATGACTCTCCTGGTGTGAAGCATTACCTTTTTGTCAGCTGCATTTGCTGTATTTGCTGCTGCTGTGTGGAGGAGATGTGCCGTCCTGCAAAGAAATCAGTGTCTCTTTTCTATGGATGAATTTAACCTGGAGTCGGTGTCAGAAACCAGTGTGACCAGTACTGACCAAACAACTGGGACAATAACATCTAAACAAGGAATTGGCTGGTGCTGCCTGCTCCCCGGGGACGTCTCCACCAGCACGGCCAGTACCTCTGCTCAGCAGCAGCAAGAGAAATCCTGCTTTTTCCTCCTCTATCTCAGCACAGTCCTGGCTTGTTAATGCTGAATTTGGGAATATCCTGCAGCTGTGCTACATGGGATGTGCTCAGATGCCCTCAGATGTTCCTGCAGCTTAAAGCAGATCTGGAGAACAAGGTGTGTCTCTGACTGTGCTGTAGTGGCCAAGGTCACTGCTCTTCCCTCATCCTGACACTTGGGGTTTTTTTCAGGTTTTGGTAGCTTGGCATTACTGAAAGGGATAGATACCGCTCACCACAACAGCTGTTGGACTCTCCTCACACCGAGAAGCGAGGTGATGAGGAGTCTGACCATGTGAAGGCTTGGGACTTCTCCCCTTCCACCAAGCAAACTGTTCTGAGCCAAGAGGATTTGTCGCTACTGGGATCTCTGGATTCATGAGCCCTTCTGGACTGACGTGGGTTTTGGATGCTCCCTTCTGTCTGTATGTGGGAATGTCAACAGCTGCAGGCACCTGCTTCTCTCCGAATCTGGTGGATTACTTCTTTCGGCATTATTCTGCCAGTGCTGTGGTTTTTACTAATCTGGTGGCCTTGGCTTTGTTACCTGAAATCTCGAAATTGACAGATGTGGAAAAGCAGCAATTACAGCCCAATGCTACAGTCCCCTCTTTCTGGACTACTTTTACCTCTGGCTCTGGAGGAGGAAGGAGTCTGCGTGTAGGACAAATCCTGCTGATCTTGGGTGAGTCAAAAATATGTATTTTGCTTCCCTTTCTTAAAAAAAAAAAAAATCCTCTATGTGGGAATGGAGTCTTAGAAAATTATATTTTCACCAGCTTGAGGAAAAAATGCCAAATCTAGTGACCTGCTGCTCCAGGGGGAAAAGGAGAGCAGGTAGGCTTGTTTCTGCAAGCTGACGTGGCTTTCCCTTCCTGCTTTAATCAAAGCATTAATTTTCAGTACCATTTGAGCCTGAAATCCCTAATAAGTTTTCTTCCTGGTGTTATATTGCTGAGTAATGGACAAAGGAGTTAAAGCGAGGCAGCTGCGAGCAGGTTTTTCTTCCTTTCCCTGGAAGGGGGAACCCCACTGGCTTTCTGTACTTTAAAGCGTGTCAAAGCAAGCGGTGGTGGCTGTGTGGGGGAGTCTGCTGCTTGTTAGGCTTACTGGGAACAATGTGGGGCTTGTCTGGAGGGGACTGTGGGGCTTCCGGTGCCTGGGTGGATGCAGGGGATGAGCTGAAAGGCTCCCTTTGGAGGGGAGTGCAGTGTAAGCCTCCTTGGGATGAAAAATCCCCTTTCCTGGGAAAGGTGGGGGCTGCTAGAAAATGATGCCAGGGCTGTGGATTTTGAGGGAAATTGTATCAGTGTTGACATCTCTGAGTGTGATTCTGGGATATGTGCCCAAGAGGCTTTGCAGGAGTGGCTGTGGATGTGTGCCCTGGGAGAAAAAGGATTAAAGGCAGGTGTTTGCGCTTGGGTGGAGAAGGAGCTGGTGAAGATGGGGTTTGCCTTCACCAGCCCTTTGTGCTCTCTGTTGTCCAGAGGTAAATGCAATGGTCCTCTCTTGGTTTTCCCCCGGGACTGGTCTGCGAGAACACCTGACTTTCATGGTCCTCATGTGGTTTTTGGTGTGAATATTCCTCTTCGGTCCCTGTTGCCCGCGCAGGCTCTGAGCCTGCAGCTGCCGGGGCCCTTTGCTCTGAACTGAGGTGGATTCAGCTCAGTTTTGGGGCATGGAGCAGAACAGACCCTTTCACTTGAGAAGGTGATGCACTGCACCCTGCTCAGAGTGCTTTCTCGTGTGTGTTTGTTTTGTAGTGAACGAAGCGGAGAGATGTGGTGAATAAAGGGAAAACTGTTGCTGGGAAAGACTTGGGAGTTTTTAAAGTACATTTCTGGTTTTGATTAGTGCTCATCTGTTCTTGTTTGCTGGTCAGTCCAAGAAATCTGATGTAGGCTGGCAGGAACATGAGGTCTACGGCAAAGTCCGTTTGGGAGCAGAAAGGCTGTGGACATGCTCTGCACAGCTGAGCAGTGGAGTGTGCCAGTATGGTTAAAGGGAAACTGAGAAGAGCTGTAAAGCTCCTGTTTTTCCCTTTTACTGAATGGAGATCCAGGAGGATGTGGTGTGTTCTGTCCCCAGAGAGACAGCTCTGCCAGCTGGGTGCTCTTCAGGATGGACAGAGATGGCAAATGCAAACCTCAAGAGCCAAGTGGCCGATGCTTGCTTGATTTCTGTTCTTGTGCACTCCAAGCTTCCAACTGTCTGAACAGAGCTGGGATGTTTTAATTTCCTTCCCTTGTCAGTGTCTGACTGGTGCTGGTATAACTGTCTCTTCCCAGACCCTTGGGACTGAGGTTTTCCACTGAGCATCTGAGTTTACCAAATACGTGACTTCATCCCTTTGCAATGTGAGACTCTTGGCTTCCTGTCTTGGGAACTGCAGGGAGGAGGGATGAGTTCATCGTGCTGTGCTCAAGCTCCTTGGGCTAAGGCGAGGCAGAGACCTTCCACCCCAAACTTGCATAAAGCACCTCAGCTTACTTGGCTCTGCACCAGTTTCTGTAATAAGGGGCCAGGCTGGTACCTGGACACTGTTTTTATTTTTCACATCTTTAGCTTTTACTGAGAGATGCCCCTTTTACTGAGAGATGTCTATGAATGGATGTCTTCTCTGTCTGCTTGGCTGCTCTCTGTGATGCACTGAGCTCTGCTTGCTCCAAGGACCTTGCTGGCAGCCTGGGTCCCTGTTGCAGATGTCAGCCCTCCTGAGAGGCTGCTCAAGGTGGCTGAAATAGTCCTGTTCTGGTACTGTACTCCTGGATCCTGCAGGGAGGATAAATTTGTATCTAGCTGCAGAAGAGATCCTTACCTCTAGTTGCAGGCAGGAAAAGCTTTTCAATGTGATCTTAAGTAGCCATCCCCCGTCATGCCCTACGGCCTGTGAACTATTCCTTGTCAGAGGCACTTTCTCACCTTTAATTGCTCAGTGGAGAACAATTCCCCTGGGCAACCAGGAGCAGAATCTGTTCCCTGCCAGAGGCCCTGCTGTACAGGATCCTCTACAACTGGCTGGTGGATGCTCCAGGGTGGCCGGTGAGGTGTGGGCCCCGGGAAACCCACATGGGAATTGCCAAAAAGCTTTTAGGCACTAACTGTCCCTGCTCAGCCCCGATCCCTGTGAGCACCTCCAACTTGGCGAGGCAGTTGGCTGTGGCTGCCCCCCATGCTTAGCCTCTGGGGAAGGGGGTACCCTCTCTGAGGGCAGCTTGCTCTTGTGGTCCAGGGTGCAGAGTGGTCCCCTCATGCAGGGGGATGCTGCAACGCTCCAGGCTTGAGGAATTGGGGCTGGAAAGCTGCCTAGTGGAAAAGGACCTGGTGTTGCTGGTGGACAACCGGCTAAATATGAGCCAACAGTGAGCCCAGGTGGGCAAGAAGGCCAAGAGCATCCTGGCTTGTATGAAAAGCGATGTGGCCAGCAGGAAAGGGAAGTGATGGCGCCGCTATATTCAATGCTGCTGAGGCTGCACATTGGATCCTGGGTTCAGTTTTGGGCCCCTCAGTGCAAGAAGGACGTTGAGGGGATGGAGCTGGGGAAGGGTCTGGAGCAGAAGTGTTAATGAGGAGTGGCTGAGGGACCTGAGACTATTTGGGCTGGAGAACAGGAGGCTGAGGGGAGACCTCATTGGTCTCTACAGCTGCCTGAAAGGAGGTTGTAGCGAGGTGAGTGTTGTTCTCTTCTCCTAAGTAACAAGTGATAAAATGAGAGGAAGTAGCCTCAAGCTGCACCAGGGAAGGTTTAGCCCGGATAATAGGAAAAATTTCTTTATTTAAAGGGTGGTGAAGCCCTGGCAGAGGCTGCCCAGGGCAGTGATGGAGTCTCCATCCCTGGAGGGGTTTAAAAACGGTGTAGACGTGGCACTTGTGGACAGGGTTTAGCAGGCACGGCGGTGCTGGGCTGACGGCCTGCCCTGGAGGAGGTTGAGGGTCTTTTCCAGCCGTAGCAGTTGTGTGGCAGCGGGCGGGCGCGGCGGGGCCGCTGCTGGGTGCGCGCTGCCCCCTGCAGGCAGCGGCGGGCGGGGCCGGCAGCGCCGCGCGCTCCCGCCAGGGGGCGGCAGAGGCCTCGGGAGGGACCCCATGGTGGGGCTGGGAGGGGCCCAATCCTGACCCCCCTCCTCCGCTGGGTAACCGGTCCCAGGTGCTGCCTTCCCCCCACCTCCCGGGTGGGATCCCTCGCTCCTGAGCCTCCGTGATCCGAACTGTGCTGGCTGTGGGGGCCAGAGAGGGAACATCCCAACCCACTGCGGGCTGAGTCGTGGTGGCACAGAGGGAGGATTGTGGAATCGTTTGGTTGGAAAAGACCTTTGAGATCATCGAGTGCAGCTGTACCTGTCCAGCACTAAACCAGAGCCCTGAGCACCTCATCTGCTCGTTTTTCAAATCCCCCCAGGGATGGTGACTCCACCACCTCTCTGGCAGCCTCTGCCAGTGCCCGAGAAGAAATGTTTCCTGATGTCCAATCTGAACCTCCCCTGGTGCAACTTGAGGCCATTTCCTCTCGTCCCATCGCTGTCACTTGGGAGAAGAGCCCAGCACCCACCTCGCTACAACCTCCTTTTAGGCAGTTGCAGACAGTGATGAGATCTCCCCTCAGCCTCCTTTTCTCTAGGCTAAACAACCCCAGTGGCCTCAGCTGCCCCTCATAAGACTTGAGTTGATTCCCCATCCCTGGAGGTCTTTAAAAGATGGGTACATGAGTTTCTCAGGGATCTGGTTCAGTAGTGGACAGGTACGGTTCAATCTGATGATCTCAAAGGTCTCTTCCAACCAAGCGATTCTGTGATCCAGGCTATTGAAAGCGTTATGGGGGGGGAAAAAACCCAATCAAGCCAGTGTCTGCTATGGCAAAAGTTGGATGGGAATGGCAGTGAGGCAGCGGGGCTGCCCGGAGCTCCGGCCCCGGCCGCTGGATGGCAGCGGAGCTCCGCGCATCCCGGCTCCTGCACCGCATCCCGGCTCCGCTGCTCCGGAGGCTCCGATGGGTGGGAGTGGATGCTGTGGCTGTCGGGTTTAAGGCTGGAGCCGTGCAAAAAGCAGGCGGCCAGATGTCCCCTTTCCCTGCTGCTCCCCAAAATGTTGGCCAGGCTGAGCGTGCCCTCTGCACTTGTGGCGACATCGCTGTGAGGGTGTAGCTGGCAAAGCTACGTTTAGGGTCTGAGTCCTTTTTGGATGTGGCTGCAGGGAGGTGGGAGCGAGAGAAGGGGGAGATAATTCTGGATTGGCACCATCCCTTTGCTGACTGGAGTGGAAGATCCACTGAGTTTCCAAGCAGAGTGTGCTTGGTAGGTGGCTGGACCCACTGCTGAGGGCACTTGCTGGTGCTTTGAGACCTGAATGAAATCCATTAGGGCATCCTCTGTGACAGTAGGCACCCAAATAGGTCACCCCAGGGCTGTGTCTCTGTGCCCCATCTACCAGCAGTTCTCAGCCTCCTGCGGTGCTCACGGTATCTACCCTAAAGCACGTACGCTGAGACCCGGGCGTCGAGACGGGAAGGGATGAGGCTGGGGAGGGAGCAGATCCAGGGTTATAAACATGACATCGATAGATCTGGTTTTAGCCAAAAGCATTTGACACTTGGGAAAACTTAAGTTGTATCTAGAAAGCTGCTGATCCATGAGGGTGACTTGGAAAAGTGGGTGCCGATGGCAGGGCTGGTGCTGAGGACACCTCGTGTGGTAGATTTGGTTCACACCTGGGGAACCCGGGCTGGTGTGGGCAAGAGCAGGAGGGCACGGGGAGAGCAAGAGGCTGATGTTTGGGTGATGATCACCCTAGGGGTGCGATGCAGAGGCATCTGCTGTCCCTAGCACACACTGAGCAGGCCACCTACACAGCATCCTTCGAGCTGCGTGGCTGACGCCAGGACTATTCGACATGCTGTCTTTCTCCAAAGAAAAGGTGTTGGAAACCCACTCTGTTTCCCCCTTCCTCATCATCCCTCCCCTCCCTTCTCCACCTCCCCCAGGAAAAGAGGGCTTGGGAGCTCTGTCTGTCTCCACTTCCACATCGCTCTGTCTGGAAGCAGGTGAATTATTGCTGGATAAACCGGTGTGTTTGGCTGCCTTGAAAAGCACTTCCAGAGCAATTACAGACTACTTGGTTGGCACCATTCGCATTTAAAGGTTTTACTGTCCAGGCTGCCTCCTCCATAGCTGGAGCCAACTCCAAATTCCACCAGCTCTACCAGCCCCAAAGCTGGGTTTCCATGGTGAAGGCATTTTAGTTCTGCACCTAAAAGCCCGGAGCTTTGGGGAAGATTTTGCCACGAGCGTTGCAGTTTGCCTGTTGCTCTGTCTTGCTATGCTGGAGGAGATCCTCTGGCTTTCCCTGTGCCTGCCCAGCAGAGATGCTTTAAAGGCCTCTGACAGCCGGTGCCTTGGGGACAGGCTCGTGAGCTTTGTTCTCACGCTGCTGTGGACTCCCAACACACCCCTCTGCCTGTGGGGTGCTGCGTGAGGCTGAGGTGTGGGTCTGTCCGGGGACCTGCTCCTGCTGCACTGCACTCCTTCCGTTCATGCCTTGTGCCTTCCCGTTGTTCTTATAACCCCGGTTTAATGTGCCAGGGTTCTAGTGCAAGCCCTTCTGACACGACTTGCGTTAGAACCAAATGAAATGTTTATACAAGGACTTTGCATTGAATGAGCTGCAAGTTGCACCTTCAAGAAACGGGGTGTGAGTGTGTGTGCCCGCCCCACTGCTCTGCAAAGCCTTACCAGAATCTCATCCTGCACCACTGTTCTAACAGCCTCCCAGCCTTGCGTGTATCAGCTGCGAGGCAAGAAACTTGGTTAAAACCTTTATCTAGGCTTCCCGTGCGTTTCTTCGCGTGCCTTTAACGTGCAAAGGAGGTTTTGAGTTTATAGATTTGCTGCATCTGCCCAGCTGCTCTGCAAGGACGTCTCCTGTGCCCCGGGAGCTGCGCTGCGCCCTTGTCCTCTGGAATGCTCTTTTCATTGATATTTTCTGAGCACAAAAATGCCTGCTTTGTATCCACTGCCCCTTTCTTTCCCCACGCAGAAGGGGAGGGAGAAAATGACTAAAATATTTGCTTGTAACAAAAGGCTGAGGGTGAATCTAGATCAGCCATTCGGATGCATTTAAGGCAAAATCTCCAGGGTTTTCAGCAGAGAAATTAAAACACTGATGCTTTCTCTTTTCTTCAGAAGAACAAACAGGAGCGGTTACCACTTCCTCTAGCTCATAAACAAAACCAGCCCGACGTCTCCAGGAGAAACCCTGCCAATAGGCTTTCCTTCCTAATTGTTTGATATTTTTTCAGCTCTGATTAGTATTCGGGGGTGCCTGGCACACAAGCGGGAAGTTTCAGGAACGGGCTGTAGATCTTGCTTCGCGCAGCTCCTACCCGCTTTTTCTATCCCTTGCCTTCCTCATCTGCCCTGCTCACCCTCTCCCTCCCTCCCTGTTCTTCCTGCTTTGTTTTCCTTTATCTGCCATTCTTCCAAAGCTTGTGGTGGTGTCTTTTGGCCACCAAACTCTGACACTTGCTTTTCCTTTTGAAGCTTTGCTGCATTTGCAAGAACTGCATCGAGGCTCTAAAGGCTTTTATTGACCTGCTCTTCTACAGTTCCTTTTCTTTACTTTCAGGCCTTTCTCTGGCTCTTGGGAAGGAGCTTTGACTGCACCAGCTGAACGGGGATTCACCTTTCCTTGGAGGAAAGGGTGAGCTGGGATTTGGACCAAACTTAGTAAATGCTGTAAAAGAATAAAGGGTCCCACAGTGCAGGGCTGATGTCTGAGATGGACTTGGCTGCAGAGATGCTCCCACCCGTACACAGTGAGATCTCTGTCTGCCTCAGCATCCTCTTAGCTTTGCAGCCAGTAACTAGCCTTTCTGTGAAAGGCTAGAAACCTCCAGCTGCCCTTGGAGGTCCTCAGTGGGGAGCCCTGTGTGGCTGCTTGCTCTGTCATGGGACAGCGACTCGTTTGAGACTGTCCCAGGGGAAGGAGGGAAATGCTGCTTGGATTTTTCACCTCTGACCTTCTTCCCTTTGCAGCAAGTCTAGAGCTGTGCCTGCTGCCAGTGCTTTTGCCCAGGCTGATGAGCTGCTGCCCTGAGCCTGCTTTTCCAAGTTACTTTTTTGTGCAGAGAAGAGCTTTCCCACATCTCTGTTTTGTGGCTGGGTTTTAATGTGTAACATTGTTCGGAGTTCTGTTCTTGCATCATGTGCTGGAGATTAGGAAATCGGTAGCAATAATAAATATAGCTGAATGAGTGGGTGTGGGCAGGAGGGAGGGAGAAGAGTGATTTAAAGGGCAAGGAAAATAGTGCATTCCCCATGGGCAATGCTCTTTTTTTGCAGGGATGAGTCAAGCTTTTATATCCTCTTTTGCAGGAGGCACCTGTGTGATGAAAACCCCCTCATTTTGAGTATGTGGTTGGAAATGCTCATCTGTCTGTCCCCTCTGCATCCCACCTCCCCTGCAAGGGATGGCCCAAAATCTTCTTCCTGCCCTACCAGGGCTGGTGCTGGACCAGAGGGAACCCCGAGACCCCGTTAGCCATGTGCTGTTGTTCAGTCTTCTTGGGGATGAGCACTAAAATCCCTTCTTTGGAAACCAGTTCGTTGAGTGTCTGGTGTGTGCGCTCCCTGCCCCTCTGGGAACACACAGCCTTGACTCTGTGACTCAGCCTGAATTTCTTAATCATAAAACCAGCCATGTTTTGGGCTTTTCTCACGCTTTCCCTGCCGTGGTTTCCAAGCATTTTGTAAACCACTGACGGCCTCAGGCTGGCAGCATCTCTGGGCAGGCAGGTGAAGCAGCCTTTGCTTCTATTCCATTTTTCAAGAGGGGAAACTGAGGCTCTGAAACATCAAATAACTCATCCAAAGTCATGTAGGAAAGTGATGGCAAAGCACAGAGCCCCAAGGAGGTCGCATCTTTGGCCTTAGGGTGGCTAAGGTGACGGCTTTGCTCCTTGCAGTCTGTCCTGCGCTGTATTCAGGATATGTATTCACCCTTGCTTGCTGTTCCTGGTCTTAAGCAAGATGTCCAGGCATTTCTGGATGCAATTTTCCTCTTTCCATGAACAGGAAGGGTGCTGGGGATCAGTTTTCCTGGAGCTCCGTGCTCAGCTTGTTACAAGGCTTTTATCACTGCAGCATTTGAGCGGCTCAAAACCAGTGTTACTGCTATTCCTCTGGGGCAGGAAGATATTATCCCCTTCTTACAGAAGGGAAGGACCGCTAACACAGTGCAGAAGGATTAGGACTGGGATTTTCTAAAGCCTGCTGGTTAAGAAGACTGGGACTTGCAAGTCACTTAATTTTACACATGGGCTCTTGAGTAACTTTCTGGCTGGAGCAGAATATTGAACTCTGTCTATGATGGCTCAGTGCACCAGAGCTCTTCAGCAGCAGAAGCAGTGAGGCACCACAATGACTGGGAGTCCATTAAAACATTTCCATAGCACAACTTGAGTTTCACCTAGCTATTTTTTTTTTTTTTCTTTCCTGATGTTTACCCTGTGACTGAGCTGGGATGGGGTGGGAGAGGCTTTTAGGAGATGGGGGGAGACATTGTGGGGTGGGGTGATAAGCAAATCTTTGAAAACAAAGTTCAGGCAAATATATGTCTGAGTGGAGAGCAAATTCCCCTCACTGGTGATACAGCTTTATCTGGAAGCAACCTTTGCAGTGTGTGAAAGCAGAGGAAGCTGTTCTGATGCTCTTTGCATGTGGGAGAGATTTGAGTGACATCCTCCCTCGCCTGCGCAGGGCAGTTGGTTCTTGCTGTGTTGTAGCCATCACACTCCTGTTCAGGGCTGCTTTTTGTAGATGCTATTTTTATATCTCCCTGTGCCTGTTTTTTTTTTTTAATGTGCAAATCCAACTTTTTACCTTCAGGACTGTTGTATGCTATTTTTTACAGCTGGTTTGTGTTCAGACTGCCCCATCGAATCGAGGCATCCGAGCTGTGTATTTGTACTTTATCAAAGCAAAGTTGATATCAGTTTTTAGCGTGGGCTGTTTTCCAGCTGGGATATGGGCACAGCTGGCCGTGGAGCCAGGCACCCTCAGCGTGGGCAGAGCTGTGTGGTGATAGCCTCCCCTCGGTCCTGGGAAGTGCTTTGCCTTTGGGGCATTGAGGATGGGAATGGTCCAACTTCTGAGGAAGGAGCGTTTGGTCTTTTCTTTTGTAGTCTCTTGGTGAGACTGGGTGAGAGGAAACAGCTGTTGCAGGCTGCAGTGAAGCTGAATGTCTGGCAAATAACTCCAATTTATGCAGTTAAAACCCCAAAAGGGCAGGGACGTTGTAGCCTGCAGACAGGAGGGTGAGAGACCGGTGCTGCCAATGCTGAGCAGCCGCATTGCGTGTTCCTGCCAGGGCATCTCCTGGTCCAATGCTTGGGTAAAGTTTTCTGCGTAAGAGCTATATTTTGTTTCGATGTTTTTTGGCATCCCCTCCAGCACTTGGAAGAGATTTGATGTGATGTCAGTACAGGTAGAGCGAGTTCTCTGCTGACCTCCCCTTCTTGGCCAGGACTCATCCGGATGCTCATAAAAGCTGCTTGCTCCAACTCCTGAAACTTGTTCCAAAAGGCCTTGGCTGCTTTTGTGAGGTATGAGCATTTGCAAGACAACAGGGAGCAGTGTCTGGAGGGGGTGGTAGCTGGAGGGTGGCTTCTCACCCTCTATGTGAAGTCCTCACCATGCTCACTCAACCCTGTCCCTGTTTGCAGAAGGGAGCTCAGTGATGTGGCGTGTCCCTGGAGCCCGGAATGAGGGCAGAGGGAGCTGTTTGGGTAATGCATCTAACAGGCGACTCCTTATTCTTCTTGAAATGTGAGGGCTGCAGAGAGCATCCCTGTGAGGATGCTGGTGGAGAGAGGCTGTGCAGGTCTCCACGCTGTCCCAAAGCCAGGCCAAGACCAACTGCTGGGAAGGAGTTAGGTGGCCTCGAATGTGCCATTCGTGGAGTGGTGATGCTGGGGAAGCTCAAGGCCAAGAGCATGGGCATCTGAAAATAGATTTCACCAGGAAATCCCCATGGAGCAGGACCCTGCTGTTGGTTCCTCCCCTGGACATGGTCCATCTCCAGCCCTGAGTGGGAGCTCCACTACAAACATCTGACCACCAGGGTTACTTGCTCTTTTTTTCAGTCCCTCTGCCTTATGGTCTGACCTTAAAACACCACGTGACCACCGAGCCCTGCTGAGAAACAGGAGAGGGCAGTGCCAATGAGGCCGAAGACTTCGTATGTGCTTCAGAGTTTCTTGCCCGAGTGCCTCTGCTTCTCTACAGACCTGGCAGGCTCCCCTGCTGTGGGGAGTCCTCACTCATAAAGAGCAGCCCTAACAGAGGATTAATGGTTAATCGGTTGTTCATGGAGGGTTATAAACAACCTGTTGGGCTCTTTAACACCTTTAGCTGATGTGCTCGTTGCCCTTCATAACACATTCCTGTCTGTCTGATGCAGCCTTGTAACCTCTATTAATCACTCGTTAGCTCCTGCTGCTGAATGTGGCTTGGATGGTGCTCAGCAGCCTGTGGACCTGATCTGCTGTGCCAGGATTTCCAAACTCCATGGAGGACCCAGGAAGGGCTTGATAGGGCACGTGAAGAACAGGGAGGCTCTGCAGCCCTTGTGCTCAGTGCTGTGCCCTCCCCATGCTCTGCTCTTCCCCAGGTGGAGTTGCTGGGGAGAGTTTTTAGGGTGTCAACAAACACCTCAAAGGGCAGGTCCAAGGAAGGGTTGGCCCCGCTGAGATGGGCATCCAGCATTGGAAATTTCTGGATCCATCAAGTTGATGTAGAAATGGGCCCTGTTCCACCTCAGGGCAGCTCCCACTTCCCAGGAGATGAGTCCTGGCCCCAAGCAGAGGAGAAACATCAGCTTTCCCATGCTGCTTTTGGTGCTGTTTCCTTCTGACATTTGGGATACAGTGTGCACCCTTTCTCTGGGCTGCCAGGGAGCTCGCCTGGTTAAGCAAACACTGCTGGGATATTACCTGTCTGTTAACCTGTCAGCACAGTTTTGCAGCTCCTTTTAATCTCTGGTTGTGGAATTTCCCCTGCAGTTTCTGCCTCCCTCTTGCTGCCCCCTTCCCACGATCAGGGTAATTACATATTGTCTGAGTCCCGTCGCTTAATAACCCAGTTGTTTGCCAAGGGGAGATAACCCAATGTTTGCTCGCTGTAGACCAAGGACACGGGCAGCTCGTGCCCAGACAGGGCAAGTCACCAGGCCATGGGGTGATGCTTGCATGTGACACCTGGCTGTGGTGCAGAGCTTTTCCCACGAGGCACAGCCAGCACCTGCAGCTGGTGCTTTAAAGGGACACGTCTGGAACAACCTCTGTCCTTTGGATATGCTTCTACTGTGGCCTGTTTAGTTAAATACCCGTGTTGCTGTGTCTTTGGAAACTTTGGTCAAAGGAAAGGTCTAGCCATGAAAAGAGGTTCTGCTTTTTATAATTTTATATTTCCCACTCTTTATATTTTTTTTCCTTGCTTGTTCTAAGCAGCTGTTTGGATTGGCGGTTGGATGGTGCTCGCCCAGGTCTAGGATAGGAGAGCTGACCAAGCACTGCTGCCCCTGTTGTCCCACTGCCCGCAGTAGGCTGGGATTGGAGACAGCAGTTGGTTCTGGGTAAGAGGAAGCAGAGACCAAATATATTCATCATGGGCAAGGTTGGGAGCTGTGTGCTGGGGTTGGAGCAGACGAGCTGGAAGGTGCTGTTGTTGGTGAACACGTGCTTCCTTGTGGAGACTGGCCCCTCCCAGCCGTATCTCTGCTGCGTAGTGAAGGTCAGTGGTTTCCCCACCCGTGTCCAACGGTCCCACAGCCAGCACACAGGCTGGGCTGTCCCTCTCCCACCTGCCCAGTGCCCCACAGGGACCACGTGCTGGAGATGTGGGTCCTTCCTTTGCGAAATAGTGATGGATCTCTTGCAGCCGAGCGTGCCCTTGCCGGAACCCTCCTTAATCCCTTGGGATGGGACAGGGGACGTGGCGTGTGTGCCAGAAGAGCCCAGCTTGTCTCCCTGTGCCCAATAGAAGGATGCTGGGGGGGGAAAAAACTCCCAAGAACCCTGTCAACCTGAAAGCCTGTCCTGCTTTTTACTGTCACGCTCAAGTCTTTGCCAGGGTTTAAGCTAAAAACGGTGCCTGGGGATGAAAGCGAGCCGCCCCATCTGGAGCACACCCGGAGCGAGCAGCGGTGATGAACTACAGCTGTCACCTACCAGACACACAGACCGCGAGCTTTGGTTTATTGCTTGTTTGCTGTGCCGCGAGGTGATAAGACTTGCCTTTGGGGAAGGCGGAGGGCTGGTGGCACGGCTGCTTTGCCCGTGCAGTGCATCGTCCCTGCTCCCTGTGCTGGTTGAGGTGCCCCTGGCTCTGTTTTAAACACCTTGGTGCTGGAGAGTTTTGTGCTTGGACAGCACGAAGAGGTTTATAGACTTGCTACTCCTTCTGAGTGAACAGGCAGGTCGGGTTTTAAATCCCAGGAGCTCTGAAGTCAGTCCGTGCAGTCTGCCCAGGAGGTGGAGTTTCTCTTGCAGAGGACTTTGAGATCCTCTGGGACGATGAGCCATATGTCAGTGTTGGATTTAATACTTACTTAAGTCTGTCTGTGAATGCCAAATTTCTTAAACCAGAAATGAAGTCCTCTAGTGGAAAGCTCAGATGAAAGAAAACTCCCAAATTATGATTTCTGGATACTCTTTAATTTTAGGGATTAGGAGTCCAATTTCTGCATTTCTCCAAGGTTACCATGAGCACAGTTAAAAATTAAAATTGCTGCAGAACTCAGCGCTGCTGCCAGAGCTCTCAAAGTTTGGATGCCGCTTGGCTGCAGACGTCCTTGCTTCACCTTTCCACAGTCGAGGGAAAAAACCGCTTACACTTGGCTAGAGAAAAGGGTGTAAACAGTCAAATACTGAGTTGATGCCCTGTGAAACCCATCACGTAGCTGGGCCCCCCAGCCTGGCCCCGCTCCCCTCGCTTGGGTTGGGCTCTGAATGGGCTTAATGCGAGGAGCTGGGCTGGCCCTGGGGCCTCGTCTGTGCTGGGACTTTCTTCCAGTGCAGCCCTGGCTCTTGGCTGGCGCCTGAGCTGGCCCAGCGCTTGGGATGGATCCTGAGACACGGCGATGCTGGATCTGCTGTGGAGGGATTTGCCCTGGGCTGGAGCTGCCTGTGCTTGGCTGCTCCTGCAGTGCTGGACGCTGCAGGCTGAAGAGCAAATTGAAGGCAGCACTGGATGGCCTCTTTTTTCATCTGCCATTAGCGAGACCATCCGTCTCTCCTCAGCTCTTAATTTTTTCAGTTACAGCCTATTTCTGCGCCGCGTTACCGAGGTCTGTCCTGTGATCCCAGAGCTGTGGGGCTTTCCTTGATGCCTCTGACAGCAGGTTTTTCTCTCCAGCTTCAAAAGTGGCTGTGCAGCAGACTGAGTCAATCACGGACTCCGTGCTCCTGTAGCCCTTCCACAGCTGCAAGGAATTCCGAGGTTAACCAGCCCTCTTCCTCCTCCCGTAAGATAAGCCCATAATTATGTGCATTGTGTTTTGGAGCCTGGGTAGTGGGGTTCTGCTCTTGCAGCTCTGCTCCTGGCGAGATTAATGCCCTGAGTGAGCAGGAGCGACAGCTCCATGTGCACTGGGGGACAGAATCCTGGCTCAATGCATCCAGGAGACACCTGGGAGGGGGCCAGTAGCTCCCCTAACATCCCACCACTCGGGGCAGGAGCTTCACCTACAGTTCCTCTGTTCTTCTCCCCCACCCCCCTGAGCCGTTGGGTACCTGCAAAGGGCTCTGGCAGCCCCTCCAACCTCCCCTGCCCTTACACTTCAAATGAAGTTGCTGACTGTATGGGCTCCCTTTTGTCTTTCCTTCCTGAAGCTTGTGTTACCTCTTGAGCTGGCTCAAAGGCTCTCCTTCAGGGAGGCTCAATAGACACTCCAGAGAAAAGAGAGGAGGAAATTAAACACGGTGGGTGTTGAGCCAGCACCCTGGAAGCTGCTCCGTGACCAGGCTGCCAAAGACCCTTGCTCTGCTTGGCTCAGAAGTCCCTCGGTGGGGGAAGGAAGGAGAGCAAAGGGCTGTCCTTTAATTCCCAAGAGGTAGCAGATGCCTTCCCAGGCACCAGTCAGGCTGTGCCTTGGGGATGCGAGATGCAGCCAGACCACGAGTCCAGCCCTCGGCACTGCTCTGGGGGGGGCACCGCTGCCCCTGTGCTGGGGGATGATGTGTGTAGGGGTCAGCCTGCTCCGAGCTCTCCTGGCTGCAGTGCTTTGGGCAGGATGGGTTGGTGTCTCCAAACGTGCTCGTGGTGAACTGCCCTTTCATTTCGGATGAGATCTTGGTGCTGGCATGCTTGAGCTTGATGGGGGGCCAAGCCCTCACTATTGTAGGTGTCGCATTCCCTGGTGATCCTGAAAATTCATATTAAAACCAGTTCAGTGCTGGCTTCATGTGATGCATCTCCCTCTCCAGCTTTCACAGAAAATTTGGTAACGCAGGCAGTTTTAGGGATGCTTCTGTGCTGATGTCACTGCTTGGTGGTGTCCTGCCCTGTATGGTCTGTGCGTCCTGCACCTCTCTGAGCCACAGCAGGGAGGGCTACAGTGATGGCAAATTCTGGACTTTCATGCTTATTAAAGGTTTGGAAATATTTTTTTTTTCTTAAAATTTGAGATCCTGGTGTTGGGTGAGTGCACTGCAATCTCACTTTCCTCCTTTATTATAGCTCTTCTCTTTGTAAAGTCAAGTTTGAAAACGCAACCCTGACGTTTCAAAAGCCAGAAAGCAAATAGAAAGGAATGTAAACAACCTTTTCTATATGTTCAAATCTCAGGATTTTTTTTTAAAACCCTGTCTCATGATTTTCAGAGAGCAGTAAGCTCAAGGAGCATTGCAATTACCATATGCTGGTGATGATGACACCCTCTAGTGCTGGGGAAAGCCTGCTGTTAATGTTGGGTAATCCTAGAGATACGTAATTGAGATTAATTTAAAGAAGAGCTGCTTCTATTGAAGCTGGTAGCACATTAATTTCCCTTTCATATGTCACAAGCTTGAAACTTGGTTTGGAAAGGTGTTGGAAGCATATTTCTATGGCTGCCTGTTTTGGGAGGGAGTGACACATCCCATCAGAGGTAACAATGACATCGGAGGTGGCTGTAGCCTCTTCGCTGTCCCAAGCAGGAGCTGTTGGAGCCTGGGTTCTTGCGGTCTGACGTGGGCAGCATTGAGACAGGGTCATAGAAAGGTTTGGGTTGGAAGTGACCTCAAAGCCCATCCAGTTCCAATCCCCCTGCCATGGGCAGGGACACCTCCCACTGGATCAGGGGGCTCCAAGCCGCATCCAACCTGGCCTTGAACACCTCACTCCGATCTAATCACAGCCTGCCCTTTCTCCCTAAATCTTGCTTAGGATTTTATTTTATTTATTTATTTTTAAGTAGTAGGTTCTGTCTGGGGCTGGTTTAGAGGATTAAGGTCCCCGAGCGCGTGTTGCTCTGCTGCAGTACGGGAAGGCAGCGCACGAGGCTGACTTACCTATAATGGCTCATTACTGGGGGCAGAGAGATTTTGGGTTTGCTCTCGCCGTTAGCCACGTGAACAGCCTGGCTGGCACTGTATGATTAAATTAGTTTCTAGGAGAACAAATCCCGGATTAGTGTAGCCATTTGCCATGCTGAAAGTGGAGCCCTGCTAATTAGGTTTATGTAACGGGCTCGCATGGCGTTCCGTAATCGGCCAAGGGCGCAGGGGGGGAGAACTGGGGTGGCTGTGCTGGTTAATTGGGAAGCACGCTGGGGTCCCTGGTGGCCACTGGAGCTGCTGAAATCTGGGCTCAACTGATGCAAATTTAAAAAAGAGTAAAAAAGCTTTGCTCCCAGCAATGCTGAGAAATGAGTGCTGTGCAATCGAACTACTGTTGTCCTCTGCTTCTTGCTGAGAGTGGAATTGTCCCCAGCTCCTTGTCCTGTGTCACAGATACCTTTTCCTTGGGACCTGAACAGAGGCTGCGGCTGCTTCCCAGCTGTGCTGGCCCTGCTCAGCATCACTGAGCAACCTCTGCCCGTCCTGCAGGAATGGGGGTCTGTGAAGCAGTGTCAGGAGGTGGTTATCGCGCTGGTATCTCCTCCTTATGCAGGGTTAATTGTACGGGACTGCATCCACACGTGCTGATGGGTGCTGGGCTGTGCCACGGTGGGACCCCTTGTACAACAGACTGTGGTTCAGCTCCCAACCACAAGCGTGGTCTTGGCTTTGCCAGGGGCCCAGATGTGGGCAGGTTCCTGTGGGAGATGCTTTGTTGCTGGGTAGGCAGCGTGCAGCATCTGGATGGCCCAGCCAGCCCGCTCCCTCCTGCTGAACAAACCCCAGTAAAAATTGCCCAGCGAACCTCAGTAAAAATTAATGGAGTAGTCAAAGGCTGATCTATCCCAGGGAAACGTGGATTAAATCCCTGCAGCAATGGGAAACTTTCCTTCCAGCTGTGACTGAGTTGTGAATTTTCCCTTTGCTTTCCCAGCTGCTGTTCCTCCTCCTCTGCTGGCAGAGGTGATGGAGGCTGGGACATCATTGGCATCGTGGTGACAGGGCAAGGTAGCTGGCCCTGTGACAGCTTGGTGGCATCTATAGCAAGAGGCTGAGCTGCCCCTCCTGACGATAGGTGAGACAGGGGTTGCAATCAGCTGTGGATGAGGATTCCTCACTGGGACAAGTTTCTGGGATCGAGGCGAGAGAAAAACACGTGCAACTGGCAATTTTTGCTAAACTTAAAGGGAAAGAGAAGATGAGGACGTAGCAAGATGCGTCCTGCATATCCTGCATGCCAAGCCTGTGACAGTGCAGTGGGCAGGGGTCTGCAGGCATCAGCACATTGCAGAGCAAAGCTGCAGTGCAACCCACCTGGGAGCCGTGCTCCCCTTCCTAGGTATCCTTAAATTGGGATGGGGGGTTTGTTGTGATCCTCAGGGCTTCAAATTAGTGCGTGTCTAGCAATAGCTGCTTTGGTGTGAATGCTCTGACTGCTCCCCAGGAAAACATGCCCTCTCTGGGTGGGTGCTTGTGTAGGGATGAATGCTGCCTGTTTGCAGCAGGTACTCCTGGAGCCTGGGCTTTCCTCGCTCCCCAGAGGAGGCAAGGTTCACTCACACAGCATCTGATCTCCCCCACTGTGGGTTGTACCCCAGAGGAGCTGCATGGGCTGGAGCTGGAGCAGAAACGGTGGCTGTGGGTGACAGCTGAGGTGCATTAATGGCATGCACAGGCGATGGGTGGGAGCAGTGCCTGGCACGCATCTCTCCTGCTGCAGGTTGGAGCATCGGCGGTGGCTTAGGAAGCAGGGGATGGTCTGAGCTAGGACACCCTCACAGAGATGGGTCAGTCAGGCTGCTGTGATAGCAGAGGTGGGGTGCAGAGAAGGTCTCCACAGCCTGGAGTCTTCACCACCGGGTGCGGCAGTGGCTCATCCTCCCTTTCCACTGGCATTTCATTCCTTGGTGCCAGTCCTAAGCCCAGCTGACAGCTTCAGGTTGCAGGTGAGGACTGCTCAGCTCCAGCTGCCTTTGGCACATTGCACGGTAGAGATCCGACATCCTGCAGGGAGGCAATCCCTGTGGGCAGGTGACGTCCTGGGAGCACGCTGGGGCTGTTGCACATCGTATGGGCTTTTCCTGCTCCTCGCCCTCCATGCACATCCATCCTCTACTTTATCCCTGTGTGTCCGGCTCACCACCAATAGTGTTGCGTAGCTTTGATCTGCTCTGAGTGATTAAATTCATATCATCCAGACTGACAGCTTAATATACCTCAGCGAGGCTGTGCTAAATTAGTTATGTCTGTCTTGCCAAAGCTGCAAAAATGCTTTCTGACAGCTACAGGCACTTGATACATTATTTTTTTTTTTCTTAGTATATAGTAAGGGTTGCCTTTGCTCTGTTCGGGGCATCCTTCCTCGAGTTTCATATAAACTGCTCCACCGCTGCTGGAGTCGCTTTCTGTCTGTTGAGTGGAAACAGCTGCCCTGGAGCGTGGCTGCGGGTGCAGGATCCGGTGTCTGCGTGGGAGCGGGCTCGGCGCTTGCATGAGAAAATACTGTGTCGTCATATTTTTAGATTTATGTGCATGTATATATATGTCTTGGTTTGGGTTGAATTTTTCTTTTTTGAAAATGGTGATGTACCAGCTGAGTGCGAACAGTGAGATTGGTTCAAACTCTCTCTGTGTTCGGAGGTCTCCCTGGCAGTCAGGTTTGTCCTTAGGCTGGTTGACCATGGATCGCATCATGTCATGGCTGTGGGTCTGCGTTAGTGGTGTTGCATCGGGACTGTTGCGTTCAGCGCTGGCAGCCCTTCGGCTGTGGTGTCAAACCCTGACCCCTACCATGAAAAGTGAGTTTAGCTCTGTGTGTGTCTGTGTGTATGTATATACGTTAATATATATTGTTCACAAAATCTACGTTTCCCAGCTCATCCCGGCATTCCCAGTGGTGTGGAGGTCACTGCGGCTTTCTTCCAGGTGAAGCTCATGGTTACACAGTTCCAGCAGCAGGTCCCATGATACTCAAACCCAAGGGACAGGAATGAGCATCAGCTGGCAGTGACCATCCAACATCTGAGTTGTTGGCAGAGGTGAGAGAGGGGAGGGCTGTCCCCAGGCTCAAGGTATGGCTGGTCCCTTCTGGTGCTGGCAAAGGTAACCGAATGCCTCTTGTGCTGGGATTCCCTGGAGCAGAAGATGCCTTTCGGCTCCCTGTGGATGCTCCAGGCCTGGCTTCCTCCACCAGGGAGCTCCAGCCATTCCGGGGTGAAACACAGCACTTTGGTTTGCTGGAGGAGAAGCATTTAAAATGTCTTTGATAGGATCTGCTGGCAGCACATCTGCCCCAGTGTTAGATTTATGGACCAAATTTTCTCCCAGTGGGACTGGGACAGCTTCTCCCTTCTTGTTTCAGAAAGGGACTGTGCCTCCAGATTTTCACATGCACGATGAGAGTCTGGGGTTAGGAGACAAGGGGCGAGAGGTTGGATCAGAGACGGAAAATAAGACTTGAGATCCACTTTTAATTCACCCTTTTCATCCAACTTGGAGAAAGTGTTCTCCTTGCCAAGAGCTTAGAGGAAAAAAAAAAAAAACACCCACCCTTCATAATTGCCACATTTAGAGGAAGGAATTCTAAATAAAAAGTTAATCTCCTCCAAGGATTAGCAAAGCATGCGGCGTCTTGTCAGATGTGGAAGCAAAGTGGAGGCCTTAATTTTTTAAGACAAGAGAGATGTTTCTGTTCCAGCCTGTCTTTGCCGCGCGCTGGCCGAGTGACCTGCACAGGGCTGTGGGCTGGAAGGGGCTGAGGTCCCACATCCCGTCCGAGAAGGATGAGTTGTTGCTCTCGGGCTGTGTGTGCCCGTGGTGAGAGACAGCCACGCAGGTGGCTGAGCTGCCTCCTCCAGCTCCCACTCTTCTGTGTAAATAACTTATTTTGGCAGAGAATTCCTCATACGACAACCGGCAAGAGATTGGGACCAGGCTTTTTTCACTCCTTGAAAAGAGAGATTGCTGCAACATCTTTTCATCCCCAAGGAAAGAAGAGCTTAATGCATCAACTCCAGACCAGAAGAGGTGGCTACTGGCTTTGGGAGTCACTGGTTTTGGCAGCTGAGCTGTAAAGACACCTGTACAGTTTGGATTTTGCAGGGCCTGAGCACACCAAGTTATTATTAATAACTATTATTAATAGTCACTATTAATTGTGGTAGGGGGTTTGGGAGTTGATCACATTTGATGACTGGATGTGGATGCGTCGAATTAAAAGGTGTTGTTTTCATTGGTGGAAGTGCTGGTGAAATTCCTGACTTTTCTGGGTCAGTAGGAATGTTTTCCAGCACAGGAATGACGGAGCTGCCTCGTTCCCTCCACGTCCTGGAAAAAAAGCAGTATCTTGTAGGTTTGGTTCCTTCCCTCTGTGTGTGGGGGGGTTATTTGTTTGTAGTTGGTCGATTATCTGCTCCACCTTCGCTTCCCCGCTTATAAAGGCAGATGCAAAGCCCAGGCTTGGCTTTTGAAGCACAGATGCAAATGGCACGTAGTTACCTTGCTGATGTCTCCACCGCGCAGGAGGTGAGGTCCTCTGGCAGCCTGGTGTTCCGGGGAAACGCCCCTCTTCTCCAAGGCACAGCCAGCCATGGATGATCCGGTGCTGAGCAGAAAGGAAACAGTTCGGCAAGAGCTGCTGTTGCTGTGCCCAAATCCCTGCAGCTTGCCCAGCACCACTGGGTTCTGCAGTGCCCTGGATGCTCACTGAGCTCTGGCTTTAATATTTTCTTCTGGCAGAGCTTGGGTGAGCTGGCTCGCTTCATTTTGGACCCCGACACGGGAACAGCACAGCAGGACTTATCCCAGTGCTCACCCCCATATTTTCCATCACTCGCTGCCTCTCCAACTGTGGCTGGAAAAGGCAGTTCTTTCCTATTACTTGTTTTCTCTTTATTTACTGTATTTATTTACTGTTATTTACCAGTTACTATTGGTTGGTGCATCAGCTGAGAACTCTTTGAGGAGCTTAGTGTGTGCTGGCTGATGGGGCTGATGCTCGAATGCTGAGCTGCCTTGCTAAGGGCTCACAGAGCACCGTGCTGGGAGGACCTGGGGGGAAGATGCTTTTGCTGCTGGTCATTTACACCTGAGCCCAACTCGGTAGGGGAGAAGCTCTGCGACTGCAAGAGGTTAAAACTTTGCCCCTGTGTTTACTTTAGTTGGCTGCCACACTGCATAATAACCTGTCAGCACTTCAGGTGGGGATTTATTTGTGCATTAAAAATTGCCTGGGGCGGGCGGATGCAGACACTCTGCAGCATGCTGGAAAATGTGCCTCCAGCGTAAAAACAGCCTCTCCAAATATTTCACCCTTTTAATAAGTGCATTTAATTAAAGTCATATAACTTTTTTTATTATTATTAAAAAGGAGGGAGGGGAGGAAAAAAAAAAAAAGTGGGGCCTGCTGAGGCTGCAAGCAAAGGCTGGAATACAAAGAGGGGGTTTAAACGTGTGTATTTAATGGAAAAGTCATCAACAACATGTTGTGTTTCTCTTTTATTTCCCAGCCTGCCTTTTGATTGTGGGTAGAAAGTTGATGGGAGTTTCTGGATTTCCAAGCTGCCTTTTCTCTCCCTCTCTCCATCCACTTCTCTTCAAATTCTGCAGAATTATTAATTTTTCCAAACGAAGTTGCCAAATGATGTTGCTCTTGGATAGGATCACAGTTGCTTTCTCTTTGCTTGTTTAACCTTTTATTTCTTTAAGTTGGATCTGGGTGAATCTTTAAGCCATTGCTTTTATTGTGAGGACCTCAAGGGCTCTGCAAAGCAGGTCCATTTTCCAGTTCTGGAGGAGGAGGAGGAACAGGAGGGGCTTTGGGAAGGGGCAGTGAGGTGGATGATATTTTGAGATCCTTCAGTGGGAAAGGTGCTTGTGTGTGCTTGGGCTGAGGCTGTGTGCTAGCCTTGTCTGGGTGAAGAGCAGTGTGTGCATGGGGTCATCAGGGGGAGTCCCAAGGCCACCACGGCCCCCAGCGTGAGGACCCCACTCAAGATCCTGTTTGTTTTCTGCAGCACTATCTTTCTCCTAATCTAGAGTTTAAGCTGGGCTTAATCTTTCACGCAGGAGCGTGGCTTGCCTCCTGCAGCTGGGCTGGCGATGCCGGGGCTGGGGTGTGCCAGCTCCCTTTAATGTCACAGCTGATGTCAAGAGTGAAGGAGCAAGGGAGGGGATTTCATAGCTTTGCTGAGATAAGCCCAATTTGATCAAATTCCATATGGGAACGCGTTGAGAGATGCGTAGCACACAAAGGGCCTTTATCCCAATGCAGATGGCATTAATACGAGATGCGCTTCAGTGAGGTATGGCCAAGGGTAGGGCGAGGCTGCTTGGTGGGGGTTGACTTCCCTCTGCTGTACGCACACGATGCATGAGATGCAGCCAGGCAATAGCAATTTTTAAGGATGATTCTGTATTGTTTTCCGGAGCTGAGGAGAGGGGCTAAGGAGAGAGGATGGGAGGGACTGCTTTTCATAGCAAAAGTTTGTGGTACTCTTGAGATACGTTGCTGTTACACCTACAAGTGTAGAACAAGCTTGGCATTCTGCAATGAGAGCCCTAAATGCTGCTGCGTTGTTCGTGGGAGTTTGAAGCCACGCAGAGAATTGCTCTGAAATGTGATCTTGCTCCTGTTCCCCATGAGCATCACTGAAACTGCTGAACAGGATCAGTGAAGGAGGGAGACTGGGTTCATCCTGAGCGGTGACATCAGTGTTTGTAGTCCTGGTGAGGATGGGATGTCCTGGCAGGTGCTTTCTTCCTTCCTCCACGGAAGATAAGACTTGCAAAAAAAAAAAAGAAAAAGGGGAGGGGGAGGGAAGTCTGTTTTGACCCCAGGGCAACGAAGGCTCGGCAAGTGCCAAATGCTTCTGGGCTTTTTTGTAATGCAGGATTGTTGTGCATTGCATTTCCAAACCTGGCACCCGAAGGCTTTCCCCATATGTTTCTCTGAAATGCAGTTTTGCAAGATTTTGGTGCTCTCGCATGCTGCTCTGTCCCTGCTGGTGACTGGAGTGCACGGTTAAATTTGTCCTCGCTTTCTGAAGACTCTATTTTTATTCTGAAGGAGGAGGAAAAATTTGACGGATTTGAAATCTGAGGAAGGGCAGAAGGGTGGATAATAGTGGATGCTGTCCTTGGCGGTGGAATCTTAGTGGTGATGTGCAGATTTATGGGAAGGGGAAGCTTTGTGGACTTGCTGATACAAAACAAAATAGTTTTTAATAGCAGAGAGGGCAGGTAGAGTGTGGGAAGACACTCTTGATATGCTTCTCTCTCCCCCGTAGCAGCCCCCTGGACCCTGGTGCGTGGCTCTGCAGGCAGGTTTGCTGGCCCTACCTCTTACAGTATCGCAGTATCATAAGGTTGGAAAAGACCTTTGAGATCATCGAGTCCAACCTATGACCCAACACCTACACCTACTCCTACTCGTCAACTACACCATGGCACTAAGAGCCTCATCCAATCTCTCCTTAAACACCTCCAGGGACGGTCACTCCACCACCTCCCCGGGCAGCGCATTCCAATGGCCAATCACCCTCTCAGTAAAGAACTTCTTCCTAATGTCAAGCCTAAACCTCCCCTGGTGAAGCTTGAGACCGTTCTCGGAGTGGAAGGTCAAGGACCAAAAGGTGCATTTGGAAGTGCACATGCACGGTGTCATTTGGTGCAAATCCTGAATGTTACTGGAGTGCAGCAGCTCAAGGTTGCTGCTGGGGAGGCCGTGGCAGCTGGTGGTGTGGGGCCAGGGGCTGCCCACCCCACTGGAGCACCAAAAATGTGCTGCTTGTGTCTACTGAGCCCAGGCCAGAGCAATAGTCCCTTCAGCCAAGATCCACAGAGGGATCCGGGCTCTGTGCAGCTCAATGGTTTGCTTGGGAGCTCGGGTAATGAAGGAGGAGCTAAGAGCCTTTCTGCTTTTGGGACTCTGGCTGATAGGTGTGAGGTGGCTGTTGGCCAGCTGTCTCTTCCAAAGATGCTGTGTGCTCTGTCCAAGCTGAGGATGAGTTTTTCCCTATGGGAGTAAACCAGCAGAAGTCAGATGGATGCAGGAATAAATAAGTGGCTTCTTGGCTACCATGTGGAGCTGCTGACTGCAATGGGTCCTGGGTAAAACTGCCTGGAAGAGGGGGAAGCCGGTGCTTTTTGCCTTTCCTTTGCAATGGGATCCACACAGGCACGTGTCCCTCTGCAACTGGAGCTCGCTCAGGGGGACTGGTGACTGTTAAGACTTATTGGCCAGGGAGAAAACTAGATGGTTTTCTTCTGCATGGTTGGGAGGTCCGTGGCAGCTCAGCTGCTGCTGCAGGCACCAGGGGAGCAATAATAACACTCCCCGGGAGGCCACAAGGAGCTTGGTGCTCCTGACCGAGCAAGTTTCATGGCCAGGGTCAAGGTTTTTAGAGGAAGACACCCAAATGGGGCTACAATGAGGTGGGAGCGTGCAGTGGCTCTCTGGTCCTTGGGCAGTCACCAGATCTCATCCCAACCCTAAATCCAGGTCATATGAATCTTTATTTTTCTTTTCTCCTGCCGCCTGGAGTCTGCTCTATTCATTTTTGTTTCAAGCGAATGAACCCGCTGTAAAGGAGACTTGCATTCCTTTGGATAATCTTAGGCAAGCATGGCCTGGCTGCAGTTTCTCAATTAAGCAGAGTTTCTCTTGCCTTTCATTCCCTGTGCCCTGGCATCCTAATTGGAGGTGCTGTGCCCTGCCCTGCTCCTCCATGGTCACACGGGTACCTTTGGCGTGGTGCACAGGGTCAGCGCTGACTGCATCGGCACGAAGAACCGGTTTGGCATGGAGGTGCTGAGCTGTCCTTTGCACCACTTGCTCCATTTTATTTTCTTTCTGGCAGAGGGAACAGATTTCCTTTTGCATGAAACTGAATTAATTTAGCCTCTCCACAAAGCAACCCTTTTGTCTTCCTCTCCTCATCTCATTCCTGAAGCTCATGAGCGTGCATCGCCTCCCCTGAGCCACAGAGGTGGAACAAGGGTGCAGGGTTGCATCTCCCATTGCCTCCCTCTTATCTCTCTGTTCCCCTTCATTTACCTGCGGAAACCAAATGAACTCTGAAATGTGAAGCTTCATTCCTCATGCCACGTGCTGAAGCCTCCGAACGAAACCCAGCTTTCTGTGCCCATCCCTGATCCTGGTCTGTGTCGGTGGGATGCGGATGGAGAGCCTGCAGGCAGAACTGATGCTTCTCGGACCTCTGTAGAGCGTGGTTCATCCCTGCTGATGGGTGATGGAAGCAAAGAAACGTAAAACTGTAAAAATCAGGCCTGGGAAGGAGCTTGAGATGTTTAATGTGGGCCCTCCCCTGGTGTCTTTGCTGTACTTGTGGCAGCCCTGATGGGTTCATTCAGCTTCTCCTTCCAAGGAGACTGTTGATATGGTCCAGGTGGTCAGTCCTGTTGCTGCTGCAGCTTGAGCTGCTGCTGCTGTGTCCTCCCCCTGCCAGGTTGTTTGCTTCCTCTTCCCAGCAGCATTTTGCTCGTGAACCAGTCCCCTTCAGCCCACTCCTCTCCGCAGCAGTTAGGCAGAGGCACCCCTGCCTGTCCATGCACGTGTGGGTGACAAGGATGCGACTGCTCCAGCCTTTGCAATTTGGAGAACTTGTTGAGTCAGGGTGTTTGCAGGGTCTGGCTGTGCCTGACAATAACAGAACCTGTTCACTCCCTTTGCAGCCCTGGCTGCTCCGTTGAGAGCATGGGGATGTTCTTACAGGGCCCAGCAAAGTTTATGGGATTTCTTAACTTTCACCTAAACTTTTTTTTCTTCCCTTTCCCCTCAGTTTTTTTTTTCCTTTCCTTTGCTGTTAAACAAAATTTCAAGTTGGAGCCACCAAAAACAGTCCGTCCTTTTAAAACTGAACTTTGCTACAGTGCTAAAATAAACACAGGGCAACTGCTGCTTGCATGAAACCGTGCTCAGCTGCTGTGTAAAGAGAATAGAAAATGCGGTGTCGGAGCTTTTAGGCAGGCGTGTGCCTTAGAGGTGTGGAAGTGTGTCTGCAGAGGAGCATCCATCCTGGCGCAGGGATGGCGACTCCATACGTACCCGCAGGTGTTGGCAATGGGGTGTGAGCAAGGCAGATATCTGACCTCACAGCTTTTCCCCCGCAGAATTAAAAAAAAAAAGCAGTAGTTACTGCTTTTTTAAGTATATCTTTTTTTTCACACCAGCAGTTTTTAGCCCTGCTCTCGCCAGTTCATAGGTCCCACACCCTTCGCTTGCCAGGGCTGCGGTAGGCTGCTCCCAGCCCTGGTGTGCTGAGCCATGGGGAAGGTCTTATGGTTGCTTTGCACTGGGGAGGAGACAATAAATTCATGTTTTGGCTTTCAGAAGAGATGAGGCTGTTCTTGCAGTCTGCAGCATCTCAAATGGACATTTTGCTTCCTTAGGTACCTCCAAGGGGACTCCAGATTCCTCCCTGAGCTTCTAGTTGCCCTCTAAACCTGGGAAGGGAGGGGGGTGGATGTGCTGTTCAATGTCAACAAAGTGGATGTGGCCTTGGAGTACAAACCTTTGGGGAGGGTGTTGGGGGGGAGAGGGGAGTCACTGCAATTTGGGTTCTTCCTGCCAAAAGCAGAGACAAAGTTGTGTGTGCGTGTGATTGGAGTGGGAGCTTGGTGGGAGGTGTGAGGCCAGCAGGCAAGCTGGGGAAGATGCATCAGTGAAGGAGAAAGGTGCTGGAGAGGTTTAATGCTGGGTATGGGCCAGGATACCAGGAATGGAAGGTGTCAGACTGGTAGGGTGTTAAGGATAACGATTTCCATAAGCACGTGAAGGATGGAGAATTTTCATGGAGAGGAAGGGTGTTGGGATGCCCACAGGGAAAATGAAGGAGCTGTGGGGTCAAACCTTCCTGCTCTCCCAGCTGGGCATGGTGTGGAGCTATGGGGGTCTGACTGGAGTGGCTCAGGGGAAGACTGGGAGAGTCCAAACCTCAGATTTGACCAGGACGAGGCCGGGATGCCAAGCCCCCAAACCCCACTGCGGGGCAGCCGCTGCCCTGTGGTCCTGGCGGTGTCTGCACGGTGGCCATGGTGCTGCTGGGTCGTGTGGAAATCACTCAGGCATGTGGGTTTGGGATCTGCCTCTTCCCGCTGTCCCACGCACCCAACCTACTGCTAAAAGGGTTTATTATGCAGCCTACAGATGCCAGGTAAGCTCTGCTCCTCCATAAAAGTCAGGCAGGTGCAAGGAAAACACAGCTCTGCCAGGTCTGTCCGCTCTGGGTGAGGGGAGGGCGAATGTTGAGGGGGCAAAGCTGTTCCTTCTCCTTCAACCCACTCCCTTTTTCCATCAGTGCTGCTACAGGGAGCTTTTATCCCACCTAGCAAGAGGAGCCAGGACAGGAGGGCAGGAGCAGTCACTTCCTACTGAGCAGAGGAGAGCAATTCCCAGGTTTGTGCTGGTGGGTGGGTTTTAAAGCCCTCCTGCTGTACCTTCCACCCTGTGCCCTCGGGGCAGGACTTGGTGGTGCTTATGGGCTCCCTTTCAAAAATCACTGATGTGATTAGTGTCAACACTGTGAGCATCCTGCGTGGGTGCGCTACATCCCCACAGCATCCTCGCTGCCCCTTCCCTGCTAGGGATTAGGAGTGGTGCTCGTATTTTTCCTAGTTGAGCTCCTGGAGAGGACAAGAGCTGTTTAGGCGATGGGAAGGCACCGTGTCTGTGTGTGGTGCGAGCGACCCCAGCACTCGGGGGCTCCTCTCCTGCCTCTCCAGATGTTGCACCATGTTTTACGAGGAGCGATGGTTTTGGCTTCGCTGATTTATTTATTGGCTCGAGGGAACTGGCTGGAGACAAAGCATTTTGGCTCCTGGGGGAGCTGACATGATGCTCGGAAGGGATTGTTGCTTTTTCCACCCCCAGAAAGCGGGAAGGGCTGGTGGGTTGGCATGGGGTGCCAGGGGTGCCTGCTGCAGGTGTGGGGGTGGGCACCGCGGGGCGAACGTCGCGCCAGTGGGACGGGAGCATGGCCCGTGCTGCAGGTACGGACACGCAGATGTGCGGTTGGGCGAGGGAGGCGTGCAGATGTTCCTGGAATTCCCAAGCCGGATACGAAGCGGTGAACAGGATGCGTCGAGGGGGAGCTTGCCAAGAGCTTGACATAACGAGACGATCGTTTTCTGCCCTTCCGATGGCTGTGCAGCGCTGTGCTGATCTTTGGTGCACCTGGGGCTTGCTGGGTCTGGGAGAATTGTAGCAGGCATCACCGTGAGTTGCAGAATGTGTCCTGAGCCCTGGGCAGCTGGTCCTACAGCTCAGCCCCTGGCCAGAGCACCCGACCCTGCTTACAGGCATCACACCAGGCTCGTTCCTTTCCCCTCCCCAGCCATCTCTCCACATCTCTGCTCTCTTGTTCATATGCAGCTTCTCCTCTTGGTTTTCAAACTGATTTTTCTTGAAAATAAGTTGCACTCATGCAAATGTAAATCAACCAGCCAAGCAGGTTGCCTTACTTCGGAGCATCCCTCCTCTTCCCTTTCCAAGGGTTCCTAAGTCGCAGTGGGGAGCGTTGTGAGCTGGGGCTACCTCACAGCGAGGAAGGGGGCGTGTGTGCAAGTGGATGCCTGCCTGTGTGTATTTCTGATGGTTTCTGCTTGGGTTGACTGTGCTGTTGAGGCATGTGACTGATTTCAGCAAGGCAGCTGGCTCTCTGGAGGTGATGCTCTGGCTCTCTGGAGGTGATGCTCTGGCTCTCTGGAGGTGATGCTCTGGCTTTGTATCGTCCCTGCTCATGCGGGGCCAGGACCAAATTAGTTAGCAGGACTTTGGAAAGCAAAGTGCACTAAGATGGAAATCCCCTAGGCAGCCAGAGCCTGCTGTGCTTTACTCCTGTGCGTGGTGTTGCTGCCGTGGCCCACTCTGCAAGCCTGGGGTATGGGTACAGGGCATCAAAAGTGTGTTCAGCCAAAGCCTGCACTTGGGAGAGTTTTCCTTATTACCTTGGGGAGCACATTGGAGGTCCCTGCCAAGAATTCAACATCTGCACAATTGCTGCTTGGCAGGAAATTTTAAAATCCGTGCGTGCTCCCTGAGGCGAGAGGGGAAAGTGCCTGGATCTGCAGATCCATCGCTGCTCTGTCCCACGCCAGGAAGAAGCAAGTCCAAAATCCGTAAGCCTGAAGGACACAGGATGGTATGGGGTCCCGGGGTGATCTGGCTTTCGGGTGTCCTTCTGCCTTGTGGGCTGGAGTTTCTTCTAGAGATGGTGGCATATTCTAGTGTCTGAAGGGTGGCAAATTGTGCTGAACATCACCAGCTGAGGGCACGGGAGGCCCTTTGCTCCAGCAGTGATGGAGAGAAGGCTTTAATCTGTTGAGCAGCATGGACTTGTTAATGGGTCTTGTTGCATCGGCTGATCCATGGCACCTTGCTGCCCGGAGGCTCCTGAGTGGAGTCCCCAGTGGCTCCCCAGGCTCCCTGGGCAGGGACAGGGCTCCCTCTGCCAGCTTTACCCAGCCCAGGGCTGCTGCAGGGTGGGCAGGCTCAGGAACCGCCAGGGAACTGTTACCTGCCATCACTCTTCTGCATGTAAACGGAGGCAAGAAAAGCCAGCCTGGCTCTCAGGGGTAGGAACTGTGATGGCATCTCTGGCTCCTTGTGCAGATTTGCTCAGCTGAATAGCTGGGGACCCTGGGGTGCTGTGGAATGCCTGGAGCCCAACAAGGCTCTTCGCCGCTGCAGCGCCTTTAAGACCCCCTGTGCTCCAAGTAGGAGGCTGTCGGCCAAAACAGGCTCCTGGGTGTTGCAAACCAGATGTTTAAAGACTGCACAGCTGTCCCTTCAGTCCAGTGCAGAAACTCTTCCTTCCTGGACCGTCAGTTTCCGAGACTTCAAATGAAAATGCAGCTTGGACTGTTGTTATCTTGGCTTTAAAAAAAGCCCCCAGCTCAAGTGCAGCCTGTAAATGCCCTCTGTTTGCAAGAGGTGATTTTTGTACCTCAGTTGATCCCACGTGGGAACTGGGACAACCGCCCCATTCCTGCTCCTGGCCACGCGCTTGCCCTGGGTGGCAGGTGGGTTTTCTGCCGCTGTCAGCTGGAGATCGCCGGGGCGATAATCCTCCCTGAAACAAAAATAAAGAGCAGAACCGGTTGGACAGAAAGTGCAGCAGCCGAGGGGGAGCGCAGAGGGCACCCAGGGCATGCGCGGAGCCGGCACCGCTCTTCGGCGAGCACTACCGAAGCAGCAGGGAAGTGCTGCAGCATCTAATTAATAGGCTAAGGTTATTATTGCTGTCATGCTTGGGATGAGGTGAAGATCTTTGCTCTAGGAGAGCTCTCCTGGCCCACGGGTGGGAGTCTGGGTAGAACAAGCCCACCCCGCTGGCAGCGTTTCCCCAGCGATGAGCGTGGCTGTGGAGGAGTGAACTGATGTCCCTGCAACCCTGGGCAGCCTTTCCAGGGCTAAGGCGGATGCTCTGGAGTCAGCCACCTCCTTGTGCCTCAGTTTCCCCATCCGTGCGACACGGACAGTGACACTGCTGCTTTGTAAAGCAGTGAGAGGAGCTGGAGTTTTATGCCTTGCCCAAGTGAAAACCTGGGGAACTTGGTTACAGCAGAGGAAGGTGCAAAACGGAAACAAAAAAAGCTGGATTGAATGTTTTGGAAGGAAACAAACTCACGGGTGAGAGAAGGATTTTTGTTGTCTCAGCTCTTAAAGCATGACAGCTGCTGGGCTGGATTCAGTTATTCCTGGAAGACCAACGCTAAGTGACAGCATGGGGAGCCTCAGCCCGCTCTCACCCACATGCTGTCCTAAGCCAAAGGTGTAGAGGGTGAAACTCCATCCTGAGATGTGTTCTCCACTTGTGGGGTAGAGGCAAGAGCAGACTTCACCAGGCTCTCCCTGACACGGAGGTGGACGTGTCTGCAGGGTTTCCGTGATCCTCATGCCGCTCGCGTGAGCAGTGGCTGCAGTGCCGTGCGGTGGCCCCAGCTGCTGCAGCCCAGGGTGACCCATGTGCCAGGATAAACAGAGGCAAACGACTTGCAGGGTCTGCTGATGACTTTTCCAGCAGTAATTAACTAGGACACAGTAAAGGCCTGAGGGCTTCTGACAGTTCTGGGTTGTACAGCACTTTCTGTGCTCTCTTCCTTGTCCCAGCTCGTGTCGTAAGGACATCCCAGCACATCAGTGGTGGTTGCTTATGACCACTGTGGCTTCAGGACACACAATTGCTTCCATTCCCCCAAGTCCATCCCTCCTAGAACCTCTGGATACCGGTAGCTCAGACCCAAAGAGGATTAGAAAACACACAAGAGCTTCTTGGTCCATGAAGCATCAGCTCCTTCAATGGGTGACCCCTCCCTGTCCCCAGGGCACCCTGCCTGCCGTGAGGTGTCAGAAGCATTTGGTGAGTGTCTCCCCTTTCCGGGAGAGGTGGGAGCAAAGGGACACTGTTGTCTTTGTCCACCTCCTTGGGCTCAAGAGATGTGAGCAGGGAATTGTACCATCCAGGAAAAATCCTCTTCCCCTTCACCAAACCACAGGGAACTCACTGGACCCGTGACTTGGATGGAGCAACAGGGCTTGTGGGTTTTCCTTCTTTCCCTTTCGCTTGCCTTTCCAGCGTCTGTCTGTCCTGCCTGCCTCGTATTTTGGGTAAACCCCAAGAACACTGAGTTTACTTTGAGCAATGTCCCCCTGGGTGGACCCAGCTGGAGAGGGACGGTGGCTGGAGGGAACTGTGCCTCCCCTGTTCAGAGGGCTTGTTTGAAGGTTTCTGTGGTCTGCACGAAGACTGCCCGCAAGGACCTGAGGATGTTTGGTGTGAGATCATCTGGCTGCTTATTTAGGGACCACCAGCGAGTTGCCGAGCGCCTCGGGAATCGGGCTGTGGCCACCTTTTGATATGGCAAAGGCAAATATTGAGAAACTCTTTTGGGTGGGGGGAGCTGGGCTGGGCGTTTCTTGGGCGCTGGCAGCCACGGCACAGGCTGCAGCGCGGGTGAAATGCTTGATGTATTTCAGTGGGGTGGCACATAAAAGGTGTGGAGAGGTCATTAAAGCAGGGACCTGGAGCCCCTGGCTGCCTCCAGGAGACCACCAGAACTCTGTGGGGCGTTTGGTGTTTGGAGGGAACAGCACGTATTCCTCCTCCTCCCTTCATCTCTAAATACCACCCCACAGATTTCAAGGAAAAAATAAATGCACTTAAAATGGCATCATTTTGTGGTGCCTTGAGGACTATTTATATATTTTATTGCTCCCACAATTTTTATATAATAACCTTTTTCATGAAAACATCAGTGTGTATGTGTGTGTAATTAATCCATGCATCCTATTAAGAAAGCAATTTTATAGCTGGTTTTGGGGCAGTGGCATAGGGTGGCTGAGATCCCGAGTGTCATCAGACCCTTTACTGCGCTCTCCTATGCCAGCTCTGGTCTGATCTCCAGCTTTGCCCCCCATTTGGAGCTGATTCAAGCTCCTGTTTTTGAGCCTGTGGTGGAGGCTGTAAGCTTGGTTGGATGAGTTATTCTCTCCTTGAAATCCCAAGGTGTCACATGAAAATCTATTTCCCAGGGGTGAAATGAGTTAAATATCCAGAAAGCCTGTGCCTGCTGTGAACCAGGTGGACTTGGTGCAGTCCTGTAGGTTTTAAGGAGAGAAGGTGGCTTTTGTGTTGCCTTGTCTGGCCCTTTGTGTAGCAGAGCTCCGGGGCCGAGCCCGGCAGCTCCGCTCTGTGCTGGCAGAATCGCCTCTCCCATTCCCTGTGGAAAATGAACCAAATCTCTCCACTTCCGACTGAAACGTAAGATGTGAGATAAGCATTTACTGGAAGGCTCCTGTTGCCAAATAGCCTGGAGACTCGTTCCTTCCTTCTCCTCCGAACAGGACTGTCCAGGTGTTCACTGCAGCTCTGTGAGATGTGGTGCTTAGCACGTTCTGGTCTGACATCGGATTTTTGCCTTTATGGCGATAAGAACTACCTTGAACAACGTACAAACCACTGCCTTGTATTGAGTGTCTTCTAGCAGCTTCCATACCTCCTCCTCCTCCTGATGTTTGCTGGTGGGAACTGATGATTCCGGGTGTCGCGCCAGGATCTGGGGAGAAAAAGGAATAAAAGGATGGCTCCTCTTAAACAAAACAGCTTGTCAGGGCTTCATTTCTGCACAACACAGAAGCGTGGCCCTCGCTGGATCAGCATCCTGAGCCACACCAGTGGTCCCATAGGATTCCGTGCTGCCTTTCCACTCATTCCGGCATCCATCCAGCTGCACAGGTGGCTTGGGCTGGGCAGAGGGGACCCTGCACGAGCTCCAGCTGCTTGCTTTCCCTAAAGACCCACCCAGGGACACTGTGGCTCTTATGGTGGTTATTTCTTCACTCCCAGCTACAAAACCCCCTCCGTTCATTGCAAAGCTTGGCACCAATTTCCTGATGCGTGGAAGAGGCGAGGGGGGATGCAGGGCTGCTGCAGGATGAGGTGGGCAGAGCCGCGAGCCTGGAGCTGCTGTTTAATATCTGTGGTCTAAGTGCAAACGGAGCAGGCTCCAGCAACAGAATGTTTGTCTTGGAGATTAAATCTGGAGAGCCTCTGGTCTCCAAGTCCATGCTGGGAAGAGAGGGGTGAGGAGGGAGGGGAACCCAGCCCTCTGGGTGCGTACACCTCTTTAACCCCCTGAAAGCTGCCGTCTGGCTTAGAAAAGAAAGAGTTAGAGGGCAAAGCACAGGTAGAGGGAGAAAGGGTGGGGGAAGCCCAGGTGTTTAAAGTAGCTTTGAAGAGGTTGGCACAGCCTGATTTGTTGCACCTGCTTGTGAAGTTTTTGCTGGGCAGGAATCTTTCCTTGCTCTTTCTGCAAGGTGAAGCGTTACCGCGGGGACCTGTGATGCTGAAGCCAGCTGCGTTTGTCCTGCGAGTGCAGATGCAGAGCAACTGCGCCTCGGCCACTGTGCCTGAGACCTCACTTCTGGGGTTTGTGTGGCTCTCAGGAGTCTTTAACCGCTTTTTCTGCCCATCCAGAGAGCTGGATCCCTCTCTGCCTGCTCTCTGGTGTCCCAGCCTCTTGCTGTGCTGGCTGCTGAGCAACACTTGCACCATCCACCCCTGCCTCAGCAGGCTCTGACTGCACGTCCTGGACCCCAAACTGGTTGAGAGCATCTTGGGCTGCAGCACAGCATCCTCCTCCTCTGAACGAGCCTCATGCTCAGGGTTATCTTTAAGGCTGATGTGTGGGACAGGCAGGAGGGAGGGAAAGCGTGTCCCCCCAGTATCCATTGCAATAATGTTCCCAAACACTTCATCTCGTGTACAGTGCGTACTACAAGTGTTCCTGCAGTGCTCAGGGCTGTTTTTGCAGGGCTGTTTATATAAGAGATCGTGCATGGTGCCTACATGCTTCTGGCACTTATAAACCCAGGTAGGCTGTGTTTATCCTGGGGATTGGCCCCAGTTGCAGCCATCTGGGGCTCAGCCAGCAGCGTAGCGAGACTGATATATATATTATTTAAAAAAGCCTTAGTTGTCGAGAGGCCAAGCCTGCTTGCTACGCTGATGAAAAACATGACTTTGAGAAGTTTTACCCAGTCTGAACTGGTGGAGCTGTGCCAGTGGGCAGGCAGGAGCTGGGGGATGCATCCACTCCATGGGGTGCAAGAGCAGGTTTAGTGTGACCATCCTCAATGGGGTGCTTTAAGGAGCCTTGAATGGCTGGAGGTTTGACCTGGTGGGCCTCCTCCCTTCTCACAGGAGCTGGTGAAGGGGCACAGGGAGGCGCAGATTTCCAGTTTTCCCTTTTACTCTTGTTTGAGATCCCACATGGTGCAGCGTGGTTTGTGGCTCCTCTTCACGGTGTGGGGATCTGTGACTGGCTGGTCCAGGTCTGGAATTGGGGACAATCTGCAGAAGAGGCCATAAAGCTGGTGAAAAGCTGGAAAATCACAGGGGCTGTCCCACACACAACTGGTTTCATTGAGTCCTTGCCTGTCCCAAGCAACCCAACACGTGGGAGGCATTAGCTGGGCTGCATGTGATCACTGTCACCCATCTTCCCTGGCCACATATCCAAAGGTCTCCAGCCTCTCCTCGATGCTAGGTCACCCTCTCCTCCAGCTTCTGCTGCCAATCTGGGAGGGAAAACCCAGTGGCCTTGGGGCTTGGTAGCTTGCCAGCCCTATTCCTCCAGCCCTTGGTCGGGCAGAGTCCTGTTATTTGATCTAAAAGGAAAAATTTAATTAAATGAGATGTAGATCTCATCTGCTGGGAATTCTCCTCGTGGGCACCGTGCCCTGGATCATGCCCAAAGCAAGAGGAGGAGGAGGAGAGTGATGGGAGGAAGGCTGGGCAGTGGTGTGTGCCCCTACGTGCTGGGCTTCTCTTGTCTTCCTCTGTCCATCTTTCCCTCCTCACCTGTGCCCTATAGATGGGGCTATGATGAAGCTACTCTGCCCTTAGGTTCCCCTCCCAAACCCCAGCTTCAGGGCTTCAACCACAAAACCACACCCAGGAGGGAGAAGGGAACCTTATGGGCACGAGAGGTTCACCAGCGTCCTGCACCGAGCCGTTGGGGAGATGCTTGCTTGTGCCCCCACTCCTGCTGCAAGGGAGGGTGGTGCGGGGGGGGGGCTTGGGAGGCTCTGTCTGCACCTAAGATCCTGTCCTTTGCCTTTAAATTGGAAGGGGGAAGATGTAGACTAGACACTAGGAAGAAATTCTTCCCAACGAGGGTGGGGAGGCCCTGGCCCAGGTTGCCCAGAGCAGCGGTGGCTGCCCCATCCCTGGAGGTGTTCAAGGCCAGGTTGGATGGGGCTTTGGAGCCCCCTGATCCAGTGAGAGGTGTCCCTGCCCATGGCAGGAGGGGCTGGAGCTGAATGATCTTTAAAGTCCCTTCCAACCCAAACCATTCTATGATAACTACATGAAAATATCTTTCTTGGAATCCTCCTTTACTGTAGGCTTGCTTTTGTTGCCTGAGTGCTGGGAACTGGGAGGGGGCAGACCTGCCTCTGGGGCTGAGGGCTGGACCACGACCTGCTTGGGATGGAGAGCTGGAGGTTACAGCAGCATCTGGAGGTGATGCTTTCTTCTCCCTCAGCTCAAGGTGATGATGCTGAGGACGAGGTGTCATTGCTGGTGGCAGGAGAGCCCTAACCTGGGCTGCCTGTGACAGGACCCCCTCGAGCCCTCAGCCTTCCTGCAGGAAACACCCTTGCTCTGGTCGAGAGAACCTATTAAAAGGGAATAGGCTGATCAATAAATCAAGGCACCTGAAAAATGAAACCAGGGGGTTGGGAGAGGGGTTTTTCTTCTCTCAATTCTTTTTTTTCTTTCTCAATTAAAGCAAACAAAAATCAAATTACAGGGGGTGGCTGGCGCGGAGCGCTGCAGAGGTCTGGGCTCAGCGGCTGGGTGCTGAGCACGGGCATGGCTGCGTGGGGTTAAAATTAGCTCTAAATTACAGCTACAATATGTGGAATTGTTGAAAAGGGATCAGCAATTCCCTAGTTCAAGAGGGGAGAGGGCTGAGGGTGCCCCACGATTGCTGAGGCAATAATTTTTCTTTTTGGAAGGTGAATTTTCTCTGAAGATCTGTCTCTTTGTGGATCTTACGTTGGACATCGATGAGGGGAGGACGGGGCTTGTGGGGCTGGGTGGATTAAGCCAAAGGGGTTTATCCTGGAGAATGGTGTGGTCAGGGTCTGGGTGGCAAATACTCAGGTGCATCTCTGTCCTAAGCAGATCCTGTTTGGCTCTGGGGTGCTTTTGGACTCTCAAGTGGGGCACGTGGAACTCGCTGCGGTTACACCCCAGTTAGCAGGTTTTTGGGACCAGACGTGTGGATGCTGTTCAAGGGGTGGTAACACCACCCTGGTTGCATTTACTAATCTGTCGGGAACTCACTGCCTTTTGGATTTTCCCCTCCTTGCTTTGCCCTGGGGCACGTTGGAAACGCTGGGCTGATTTTGTCCTGATGACGGGAGCAGGCGTTTACTGCTCTGTTGCAGTCTGTGCTTTAAACCGAGTAGCAGAGTACCTGGAATCACTGGGAAAGACATAGGAATTGTACAAACCCAGTGTCTGCCCTGTGGCTGAGGACAAGCCGGGGCAGGCTGAGCAGACCCTGGCAGCAGGAGCCCCACCACGGCGACACCACCGATGCCTTCTGTCCGCAGGCACCTCAGAAACAGCTCCTTTGCCCTCTATAAATCCTGAGGTTTGAGACCTTTTCCAGGTGCACATCACATCGAGCCCTCCCCAAGCCTTTTGCCCCGCTTCGACACCGCAGGGCTGCTCGGTCGAGGCGTTGAGCTGAGGAACAAGGAGCTTTTCACTTAGATACTTTTTTTCCTGACCTATATTTTAATATTCCTGCATCAAGTTTAGGTTTCAACCAGTTGGCATTTCTCAGCCAGTAACAGTTTCAAAAAAGCTCCTGCTAATTCTAGGAAATGCTCGGTTGAAAGTACATGTCTGCGTGCCCTCCACAAGGTCACACAACGGCTGGCCTGGCTGGCGGGTGCTGTTTGCTTTTCTTCCTGCTGGGAACGGTCCTGAGGGACTTTCAGGGGTCACCAAGCCCTTACCTTGAACCTTTTCCATGCCAGGACTGAATTTCAGAGCCCCGCTGCCCCGTACAGCAGTGCAGAACCCCACAATGTCTCTCTGCCGAGGGCCAGTAGATGGCTGGGACCGCGTCGGACAACCCAGGACAAATGTGTTGTGGTGTCCCCAGGCGATGCCAACCCCAAATTGTCCCAAATGCGGCTACGCATGGTGAGGTTTCGTTTGCAGAACGATCAGCAATGGATTTGTGTTAATGGGGATGTAATAAAACCTTTTTTACAAGGGCGTGTAGTGACAGGACGAGGGGGAACGGCTTTAAATTGGAAGGGGGAAGATTTAGGTTAGACGTGAGAAGAAATTCTTCCTGATCAGGGTGGGGAGGCCCTGGCCCAGGTTGCCCAGAGCAGCGGTGGCTGCCCCATCCCTGGAGGTGTTGAAGGCCAGGTTGGATGGGGCTTGGAGCCCCCTGATCCAGTGGGAGGTGTCCCTGCCCATGGCAGGGGGTGGAACTGGATGGGCTTTGAGGTCCCTTCTGACCCAAATCATTCTAGGATTATTATTAATTTTTAAAGTCCATTAACATTATTTTTTAAAAAACTTCATTTTTCCCCCAAGCGCATCCCCCATTTCCAACAAATCTGAATTAAAACAAAGACTTTTTTCTTACACTTATTCCCTTTCAAACCCTACGGAGCAGGAGGTGGGGGATTCCTTTCTGTACCTCTCTTGGTTGTTGGTTTCAGTCAGAGCTCAGCAGGTAACGAGGAGAGGCCAAGGCAGGGCCCCGGGCACTGAGGGGGATGTGAGGCTCTGCCCCAGTACCTTGCGGGTGGGGATGGGCTTTGAGTTGTGCATTTGTTTGAAGGGTGTTATTTTATATTTTCGACTGTTTGTCCTTGGCTTGGACCAGATCAACTGTGCAGCGTGGTTATTTTATGCATCTTTTTTGTTTCACTTAAAGAGAAGTTATCAAAATGCAGTCATTTTTAAAAAAACCCACCAATTTTCATGTCTTAACTTTTTAAAACAAGGTGTCAGTGAGTCTACAGTTCAGACTTATGCCGTGATTTATGCACATAAAGGATTTTTGTCGTTGCTTACCAGTTTTAAGCATCTAGAAGGTTCAAACAGCCCAACTTTGCTCCTCTCCAAAGGCCAAATTTCGTGTGAGGGCCATTGGTGCAGCTTCCCACCCTGCCTGAGCAATAAGCCCTAATCCTGACCCGGGGGCCCGTCTCACTGCAGGTGAGAGGTAATTTTACCTCTGGATCAGGTGTTGAGGTCCATTGTGAGAATTAAACAGCATTTTGCTGTGCTAATTTACTGCTACAGATTGTATAATTATCTTTTTATAGGCGTGGGTGTGTTCCGGGCTTTCCTGCCGTACGGCAGAGCTGGCTGTGCCTGTGTCTGCGTGTGAGAAATGTTCATACCTGGCTTCTGCTATGGGTTTGCTCTGTGATTTTAGGCAATTAAGTGGGGATGATTTTCGGTTACAGATCTCCATCCGTAACACCAGGGGTGCAGGGGCTCTATGGAGCTGGGGATGCTGGGGATGGTACTGTGGGCAGAGGAGCAATGGATGGGTCTATGTTTGGTGGCTCCCATGGGAATGCATCCTGATTTGGGGGTGTGGAAGCGTGTCTGTGGCTGTAGACCTGTCCTAAGATGGCAAAGGGTTAATCTGGCTGGGTGTGATGTATCCTCTCCAGGAGGATGCTGGACCTCGGATTTTGGGAAGAGGGATGACCAGAGCTATCTCCCCTTTAGGGACCAGGCTCTTGCTCAGAAAATTATCAAGGAAGTTGCTTTTCCATGACTGCCGGAGCCAAATGGGCAAGGATCCCCTTTGCAGTCGTGGTGCTGGGATGTGGTTTGTCCCATTGGAGCCTGTCCCCGAGCTCCGGTCACTTCAGCAAAGCCATGCCCTGAAGCCACCACCCTGGAGGCTCCCCAAGAAGTGCAGCTTTTGCAGCCGGTGCCAGTCCCCAGTTCCTGTCTTTGGGCGCAGCAAAGCCCGGCGTGGCGCGGGGCGTGCTGGGCTACGTGCCGCTGCGAGTGACGACACTTGGAAGTGGAGGCTCCTGCGCTCGGAAAGCGGCGGCTGGATCATGCCAGGGCAAGTTTCTCTGCTCTTGGATGAGTCCCCACCAGCGTCTCTGGTTCAAGCCAGTTGTTTCCATTGCACTGGGAGAGCAATGCTGGTGCCGATGGGCCTCACCCTGACTGGCTGGGATCAGCGGACAGGAAGGTTTCTCCTCTGCCTCGGGGTTATCGGTTCCTTTGCACTAAGACGATAAAGATCATAAAGCTGTGGTTTGAACCTGACCACACAGCCAGCGTGAGAGCTGATGGCTCCGTACGGGAGGCAGGATCCAGCCTGCCGTGGGTTAGGGGAGCATCCTCCCTTCTCTTGGCTTGCGCTGGGTGGCTGCATCCCTCTGCCTGGCTCTGTCTTGGCACGCTTTGCTGGTATTTCATATCCTCTTTTTTTTTTTATGCAAAAGGAAGGAGGGAGAAAGGGGGCCTAGAGAATTAATCAGCTTAGGGTCAGAACAGAAAAAAACACTGCTTCAGTTGGTAATCCCCAGGGACAGAAATCAGCTCAAAGCTGCAAAATAAATGTGCAACCAGATGGGTGTCAGAGGGCAGGGGATGGTGGCAGGGATCCTACCCACAGCCAGGGTAGAATTCCAGTGGGGGGGCTTTTGCACCCTTGTCTGGGTTCACTCTCTGATTCAAAGTTTTCCAGAAAACGCTTCAGCCCAGATGTGAGGACTGACAGCATCCCCAGGCAATAGGGAGCAGAGCTCATTCTTAGGATGGGAACCTGCAGGCTGCATGGGTGAATCTCCCTGGAGCCACACAAGGAGGTTTTGCAGGGCTTTTCCCCTCCTACGAGCCAGCGCATCGCTGCACCAGGATGGGAGGGGTGTGAGAGTAAGGATGGTACCCCTCTGTGATCCCTTCTGTCCTGGGGATCCATTGCTACTTGCCTCTGCTTGGATGCAGGAGGTGCCACGGAGCAGCTTGAGGGGACATCGGCAACACTGTGGGGTCACTGGGCAGTTTGTGCACCCACTGCCTTGAGAGCTGTGGGGGTTCAGGTATGTCTTTTGTGGGTGCAGGATGCAGAGCCCCAGGAAAGGGCTTGGGTAAGGCACAGCGTGGCTCTGCAGCTGCCTTGGCGATAGGGGTGGAATCCCATGGTGGTTTCGCAGTGCTGTCCTCTCCCACTCAGCATGTCAAGGAGCTACTTTGTTCTCCTCCCGTGGGGCAGGTGGCTGGCGGAGGTCTTGCTCCAAGGAGACTCCAGGGTGCTAAGAGGAGCCCGAATGAAGGGTCTGAGTGTGCCATGTTCTTCCTTTCTGGGATTACACACACCAAAATAGGAGGAGATATTGTGCTGGTGGAGAGCACAGGCTGCTTTGTGCCTTTATGTGGTGCTGCGCTGGCAGCTGTGGCTCTTCTGGTGTGACAGCCCGGAGGATGGGCAGGTTGAGCCTGGAGAATGGGAAGGAGTCACTCAGGAAGTCTGGAGAGCAGCTCTGCTGTGTTAGTGGGCTGTTGTGGGGAGGTGAGAACACCCGGCCTCTTCTCCTCAGGCTCTGCCAGTCTGTGATTCCCGGCAGATCTGCCCATCCCTGCCTGCAAAGCCAACCGCAGCCTTGCCCGGAGGGTATCGAAGTGCCCAAATTGGGTGAGGATGTAGGGAGACAGCTTAGGAGGTGGATTGCATCCCCAGCCTGCGAGTTGGAAGAGCTTGCTATGGGATTAAGCAAGATCCTAAGGCATTTGTGGGTTAAAGCTGAATTAGTTTGGTCCTAATAAAGGAGGATTTAGCTGGTGGGGGAGCAGCACGAGGTGTGTGGGGAAGGCCGCTGTGTTGGACATTGCCCCATGATCAATCAGGATGTGGCCTCTGTGGTTTGCATTTCCTCAGTGTTTGCTCTCCCTGTTGGTGAGATCAGGAGAGTGAAAAGCTCTCCACCCCATTTGGAAGAGCCCAGGGATCAGATGGATCATCAGGGGGTCCCACTGATGGCAGAAACCAAGGGTAGCTTGGGAGGATACTGGGAGGCGAACAAAGTTCATGCTCAGGGAACATCATTTCACAGCTTAGACCCATCGATCATTCTGTCAGAGGGTTATCACTTTGGGGATGCTTTTAATAAAGGAGCCAGAACTGTCATTGGATGCCAGAGCCTGCCCGAAACCTGCCTGCAGCTTCTCCTGGTTGTCCATCTTGTCCAAGCCCTGACATCGCTCTGTGCTTACCACCTTGTTGCAAAAATGAAGGAGAATGGGACTTTCTTCATTCCTTCACCTGCCTGTCAGTCTCAATGTGACACATTGCTTTAAAGAAAGAGGAGGGGAAGGAGGGGCAAAAATTGCTCGAAAGAGCCGGAGAAGGAGGCAACCTTGTCCCGCACGCAGAACAGGTTGGAGTATGCGAGCAAGGAGAAAGTCCTCGGAGGTGTTTCTGTTGGGGGGTTAAAAGGTTTATTTTTAGCTTCCCTTACTCCAGGGCGAGTGCCTGTTTTTCGGTCTCAGCGGGTTGATTTGAGCTGGTATTTGAGGTGGAAACCTGCACCTGCTGCTGGGAATGATGTCTGGGGAGGCAGCTGGTGCCGTGCTCTGAGTGCATCCCTGTGGTGCTGAGCCGCTGCCAGTGCTCCCCCTTGGCACCTCCGTTCCCAGCTGGCACACAGCAGCATCTCTCCTGCACCCTCATCCTCTGGGATGCAGCCGCAACGCTTTGGCAATCACAATGTTTCCTTTATCTCTCTGATGGGAGAGCAGGAGGCTGTTGGGAGCAGGCACAGGGCTCTTTCTGCAACTTCTACCCCTGCATCTCAACCTTGTGAGGGTTTTTTTGGGGTGTTCCATCATAAGGTGAGCTCTCAACAAATACCCTTGGCTCACTTCCCACTGGGGGTGGGAAGGTCTCAAACAGTCCGACCTCTTGTTGGTCCAGCACTGAGCATCCTTGCTCTCCCCTTGGGTCTCAGTGAGTGCGTGGACACGTGTTTGGTTAAAGATCCCATCTCTTCATGAGTCACGGCGCTTTGCAGGTCGGTGACTCACGGCAGCTCTGCCGCGAAGCTGACAGCACCTGTCTGGGCCGTGGTTATTTATTAACACGTTACCAGAAAGGGCGGCATGGGAACAAAACACTTGCTTCGCTTCCTCTAGCTGAAGGAGTTTTAATGACATCTCTTCTGGGGCTGGCTGGGGTTTTGGCAAGGCTTTTTGTATCGCAAGCTTAGGTTGGTAAACGAAGATAATCTCTTTGGACTGAAACACCAGGAATTAGGTTGGCTCTTGCAACAGAGTCTGGTGGTTTAAGGAGAAGGCTCATTTGCGTTGCAGCGGTGTCAAAGGGTTGCACCGAGCCTGGGGGCTCCTTTGTAACCAGTTTAAAGCCAGGTTGAGTGAGGCATCGCTCCGAAGACATATCTGGGTGGGGATATGGGGAGAAGCTGTTTGCTGGGGAGCATGAGGCTGGGCAGAGCTGGGGCCAGGCTGGGCTCTCCCTTCTTGCCCCTCTGCTTTTTCCTCTGGATTGCTTAGCTTTCTGATGGGAATGATCCCTTCTGAGTGTGGGTTTCACGCAGCTCCAGGTGCTGAATTCTCATATTTATTCACACAACATGGGACAAGGTTGCATGGGTTGGTCACTGCTGGGCTCCTTTCCTCCACTGCCTAAGGGTCTCCCTGGACCTTGGGCTGGGGTTTGGTGCCTGTGCTGAGATGTGACCAGAATGGCTCCTCGTAGGAGAACGGGGACCCTGTGGGGTGGTGCTTGTGGGTCACCTCCACGCATACGCCCACCTGCACTCGTGTGAGCTTCACTTGCCCTGTGGTAGGAGTGCCTGGTGGTCCATGTCCAGAGTGTGCTGCTTTGACCTGAAGCAGATGCCCCACGGAGCCCTGCCACTGTGTGAGAGTAGGTAGCTGGAGGCAGCAGTTTTAGACCGGGTGGTGCTGGATGTCCCACTATGCGGCAGGCTGGGATGCAGCACTGGTGATGGAGCGGGCGGCGTGGCAAGGATTTTTTTCCCCAGGAGTCCCAGGATCCCACCCCAGATCACCTGCTGGGGTTGTCACCTCTGCCTGGGTGGTGGAGCTGGAGGGACCCTGATGTGTGGCCACGGCACGCTGCTGGGAGTCACTGTGCAGCAGTGCTGAGCCAGCATCGCCAGGCAGTGGCTGCGTGGGGAAGGTCACATCCTGCTGGGGTGCCGGGAGGGCATGGGGAAGGCACCCTGTGAAGACCTAGTCCTTGCTGCAGAGTGGACTCTGGGCAGACCCCGCTGTATTTCAAGCACAGTCTGTGCATGGGTTAAAAACACTGTCAAGCTTGGGTTTTAATTGAAATTAAAAGTTGGCCTTTGGATATGAGATGGCCATCGTGTGGGTGCTGCCTGCTCCAGAGCAGGGCTGGCTCAGCAGAGCTGATGGGTAGGTGAGGAGGAAGGAACTGCGAGGAGCTCCGTGTGAGATGGGACATGTGTGAACAAGCAGCCAGTGATGGTCCCCTTGGCAGGACCAGGGTCGCACCGTGCTCCGACCTGCCTTGGGGGCAGCTTGCGTCGGGAGAGTGGTGGCAGTGGTGGCAGAAGTCCCTTTGCTGGAGGTCTGGCTGTCCCCTGTGCAGGAGGCTGCTCAGGAGGACACCACACATTGGCAGGCACAGGCTGTGATTCCACGGGTCCATTTCATCTCTCAGATCTTTCACTTTTTTTTTTTTCTCTTTAATCCACTCGCCTCATTGACTTTATTTTACAATCCATCGCTGGGTTCACTGAAGAGCACTTTGGTCATTAAACGTGTTGGGGCATGTGGGTAAACCTGCATCTCCAAACTGTAAATTGCTTTAAAGTTGGTATCAAATCACTGGCTGGGATGCGAAGGGCACAACACAGCCCTGCGTGTCCCTCCTGCCACCCCTCACCTCCATCCTCCCCCATCTCCATGCGTTGGAGGTTTGGAAGGGAAATGACCAACCGCGGTGTGTGGATCTGAAGCCTCATCCCTTTGCAGGTTCTTTGACGTGTCCAGGTCCCTATTCCTCTCCACAGACCTGGACGTGTCAGGGCTTCCCTTTGCAGGAGTTTGGGGCCAGGCTGAGCCTTGTGTGTGTCTGCAGGGACAAGGCAATGAGGTCCTAACGTGGCTGTGCTGGGACCGGTTCCTGCAAACAAGCTCTAGCTCTCTAGCTGCCTTTTTTTAAATCCAGCCCTTCAGATGGGAAGCGTTTCAGCAATTAAAGCGAAATTGGGGCATGTCTGAGCAAGGCGAGGGGTCTGAGGGAGGGACACCCGGGAGAGGGAGCAGCAGGGAGGTATGAGCGCTGAGCGAGCCATAACGTGAGCGCTGCCAGAACCGTTTCCCTGCCTGTTGGTTTCCTTTCCTGTTTGGCTTTGCTGCCCACACAGTTTGTGCTCAAGCTGTCTGTAGACTCGATGCTCCCATCCTCCATAGCCAACAGTCCTGTTTTTATTCCTGCACTTTGCTCAGCTCCTTGCAAGCACATGTTCAAGGGGATGGGGCAGGAGGCAGATCCCCTTCTTGAAATGCAAAGATGTTCATTGTTTCTGCTGCAAACTCAGTGCCTCCTCCTCTATTTGCTCTGGATGGATGCACTCTTCTTCCCCGGGCTGCTGCTGAGCGTGGAGGCAGCTCGTGCCCTTGTTCCAACTCCTGCTGTATCCCCCCTGCTCTCCTGGGGTGTTGTGGTGAGCTCGTGGAGAGGAGAACAACAACCGGGCGGCTGATGTCCAGGAGGAGTGTTAGGCACCAGTGGCCCTGGGGCTCGTGGTGTGTGGCCTGGCTGTGCTGCTGCTGCTCATCCTCCTGGGGCTGGAGGGATCCAGGGTGTGGGGGAGCAGATGATACCTCACTGGGGAGCGTGAGGTTTGTGAGAGGCATCCAGTCCTGGGAAAAAAATAAATTGCACCTGGGATATGACTCTGTGTAGGGTTAGTGCTAGGGGATGTGCACATGGTGGGGAAGGAGGGACATTTATCCTGTGTGGGGTTTGTTCAAGTCACCAAGGTCTGAGGAGGATGGTCCTTCACCAAGAGTGTCTCTGGGACAAAACAAAGTGCTCTTGTATGGTGTGTGGTCAAACTGGGGCGGCCACATGGCATTGAACCTGCCTGGGCTCCTTTTCCCAGCGGGAGGGGTGACAACAAACAATGTCCCTGTACCTGCTCCATGGAGTAAGGACGTGCCACCATCCCTGACTCGAGCAGGAGGGCATCCTGCAGCAGCCGCCTGGGCAGGACACATCATCCCCATTCTCCATGCTTCCATCCTTGTGGCTGCAGCAGGCACAGCTGCGTGGTGGTTCCTGCACCAGCTCCTGTGGTGCTCCAGCTGCCTCCCAGCCCAAGGAGGGACCATGCTGGCCGAAAGGCTCTGCTGGGGTGGAGCACATCAGGAAGCACCTTTGATCTTGGGATGCTAACACGTTTTCAAATGAGCCGCAGAAATGACTGCCCTCCTCCGCGCTGGGGAGGGGAGATAACACATCAGAGCCTGCACACAGAGCCGCGATATCGCTCCTTTATGGAGCATTGATTGCTACCAACCACACAGCTCACTCAAGCGAACTTCAAAAGCAGCGCACTGGACCTGCAACGCCCTGTGCAAAGAGCCCCGAGCCGGGCTTTCCGCACACACACGTACACGTGAGTGGCTACGCCCAGGGATTGCCAACGAGGCTTTTTGCCCTGTCACATCTTACGCCAGCAGCGGGGAGTTTTTGGTAGACCTTCGGGGCCCACTCAGGTGGATGTGAAGTTGGATGCGTGAACTGAGGGTGGTGGGCTTAGACCCTCTGGATCTTCTTGCTCAGCATGTGCTGTTGTGCACTTGCAAACCCCAGTGATGCTCATAAAGCAGGAAGATGCTCAGAGTGGGAGGGAGTATTCGCAGCCGCTCCTGGCGCGTTCGCCAGCAGCGTGGGAGTTAAGAGGCGAAGTTGGGGGAAAGAGGAGGAAAAGGGTTCGGACCTCCTCCACTCCCCCCGCCGTCCCCCTTGGCTGCTGTGATTTCATTGAGGCTGTGGATTGGCCTCGGGAGGATGGAGCTGGGTAACACCACAACATAAACAGAACATCTGGAAGCTCTTAAAGGGGTTTTATTTTTTAACACATTTACAAGAGCCAGGGACACTTGCGCACAGCGTTTTGCAAACTTGGAGACGCTGCCGCTCGCTCTTTCCCAAAAAGCCCAAAGCTGATAGTCAGGCTTTCCCCAGGGGAAAGGGGCTCAGGGGCCGGTTTATACCTCCATGCCACATTGCTGAGGATGTGATATCTTGGCCAGGAGGTGCCAACCTTGCCTGCATATCCCTTGTGAAGTCCAAAGCAAACAGATGATAAGTTTGCATGATAAATGAGTATAAACCTCTACGCTTTTTTCCATGTTCCCCCACTTAATGCTGGAGCTGGATGGGGAGTTGGGCAGGGTATGCTTGGGAGAAAAGCTGCTTAGTGACCTTATGGAGTGAACAGGGTGAGAATCAAAGGGGAAAGCAAATGATTAATCTCCTCAAATGAGCCAAGACCTTGTCTGAGCCAAATGGGAACTGGTTTTGCCATGCTTAGTGGTGGAGTTTGGATCCTCCAGTGTGGTACAGCTCATTTGAGAGCTTGTAGGTGGGGAGCCCATGAACAGAGAGGGATAAATGAGATCCATTCTCACTCTGCTGTTCGACTGCATTTTCCTTTTCCTGTTGCATTCCAGCTTGGGAGAAGGAGCCCCATTCTGCTGGCTCTTCTAGGACAGCCCAGAATAGCAGTGAGGGCACAGGGGTGAGCATGGAGTGGAGGAGGCAGAGGTGAGACAGAGCCAGCTGAGCTGCCCGTACCTCCGACAGGGAGCACTCCTCCCCGTGCAGCCCTCTCTGCTAGCACGGCGATCGCCCCGCATCCCGGCTCAGTGCTGGGATGTTTAATCAGTGACTTGCACATCCCTTGGACCGTGCAACGCAGCCCACGTACGCACAAGCAAGATGAACTACTTTCCCTTCCTCTGTGTTCCCAGATGCCGTTGTTTTGTCTGCTGCGCGGAAATGGCCATTTGATTTTCTTCCGTCAGCCCCCAGCTATGTCTCTTATCCACCCTCGTGCTACCCTGCACCCTGATCTGATGTCTCCTGATCCCACGGGAGCTCAGCCTTGGGGTTGCTGCTGCTTTTCAGGTCTCTGGAGCAACGTGGCTGAGTAATGCTGCTTTTCCCATGGATTTTGTCAGCAGATCCTCTGCTCTCGCTGTCTGAATGGCAGCACTGGCAGCTCAGCTGTCACTCAGAGTTGCTGTGGATGGGGAGCTCCTCTCAGCCTGCTTGGACATGGACTGTGCAGCCACAATGGGTCCCCACCAGTTACAGAGCTCCAGCCTCTAACTCATGGGGCTTGCTTAGTGAAGGGTGAACTCGAAGGCGCCGGTATGGGAGATGCTTTTAGGGGGCACACTGGGGCTGCTGGTGCATCTCCTCTGTTACACATTGCTCCAAACATTTAATTTGGTGACAAATAATGATTTATTTCATCACAACCAGCTGCCTACCAGCCTGCACCTTCCATTAATGCCATTTTCTTCCTTCACAGGGTCCATGGTGAAGGCTCGGGGTGTGGGGACCTGAGAGGAGACAGCCAAGGTGCTGCCGCACTGGTCATGGGCAAAGCACCCAGGAGCACCCTTTCAAGGATGGATGCTTCAGCTGCGAGCATGGAGAGAGGGACAGCAGCATCAGCAACTCATCTTGAGCTTGCTAGGGAGCATCGGGGGCTGCAGTAAGCTTCTGCACCCCTCACCCACCACTGAAGCAGCTTCCCCGCCAGCCATCCCCTGTACGCTTGCTGGGCTCCACATCCCCAGCCCGGCAAGGGGGGGTTTCCTCCTGCTGCTGACCTCGCTCCTGACTCCCACACGGAGCCAAAAGGACTTAATTAGCTGCTGTCCACTGGAATTTGGAAATTATCCTCTTTGCTGGCAAGTGCTGATGATGGATGCTGAAGTGCTCTTGGGTCGAACAGGAGCTCAATGCTTTTCTCTGCGAAAGGACCAAGCGCTTGCCCAGTTCCAAGGAACCAGCTGTGGATTTTTCTCTTTTTTTTTACCTCTCTGCTCACTTTTTTGATGCCTTTTGGAGTCTTGGGCTTTATGTGAGGATGGCTGGACTCAGCCTACAGCATGTGGCGTTCACAAAGTGCCGGTGCCTGTGGTGGGAGCTGGATGGGCAAAAGCCTTTGGAGGAACCATGGCGTGGAAGCTGAGTTGGAGATCATGGTGTCCTGGGGTTTAAAACTGTCTGGCAGAGTCTCAGCCTGAGCCAGGGGTGCTGAATGACCTTGGAGGTGTCCTTCTGCTGTGGGCAGCTGAGCACCCTCAGCCCCAGCACATCCCATGTGGAGCTCAGCCCAGGTGGGGCTGGGGAACAGATGCAGGAGTAGGGGATGCCAAACCGCAGTGAGAGGGACATCAAGATGGGGGAAAATGTCACCCTCAGAAACAATTAAACTTCTTAATAAAACCCATTGCCTCTGTGAGTGCTCAGTGTTCTTTTCCGTTTGCCTTGGCTCAGCCACACTTACATCATGGCCCTATCGCGGGGCTGCCGAGGGGATGCATTTGATTGTACAGGAAACCAATGCTTTGGCAAACTTCTCTGCCCTAATGAAGCCAGGCCAAGAGTTTATTGCCTTTGCTTTGCAGAAAATTTCTCCCTTGTCTTTTCCTCCTTCTCTTTCTGCAACCCTCAACCATCACCGCCCGACTGCATGGCCAGGCGAGCTGCCTCTAGCGTGCTTCCTGCTCTGAAAGCAACTGAAACGGTAATTAATTCCCTTTAAATCATGCTGTTTCACATCCCTGGACTGTATGACCCCCTCCACCCGGTGGATTTGATGTGAAGCACCGGAAGGTGTGATGTGAAAATATAAATAAAAAAAGGAAATGTATGTAATGGAAATATCCTTTTATTATTACTTTAAAAGATTTAGACCATTATATAAAAAAGGTGTCCTTTAATCTAAAAAGCACAGTAGCCTCATGAACGTGAGTTCTATATAAAAATGTTTGGTGTGCAGCCACGGTGGCTTGATGTGAAACTCGCTGTAGGATCTCAGCATTTTGCCGTTGTTTCTCTGCACGGTGAATCCCTCGCTGGGACAAACTTGCAGAAACTTGGTTAGAAGCACAGAATGTCGGGCCCTTTCCTTTGAAACCCACTGATCAACTCAAAAACACCTCAGAGAGTTTAAGAGCCAAGTTCTGCTCCCAGTGTGAGAGAACAGCAAAGTCCAGAAATGCATGAAACTCCACTTGATTTTTGCTTTGGTACTGATGGATTTGGGGAAATCCAAACAAAAGCCAATGTCAAGCTCATGTGCATGAATTAAATCACCCGGGAGGTGCAGGTGAGCAGGCAGCGATGGGGCTGGTTCCTGCACGCCAGCAAAGCCCTGGGGGTGTGCATGGACACCCTGAGCCTGGTGGGACAGAGGCGAGGGTCTGCTCTTCGCTGCTGCTTATTCCATGGTAGGTCCGAAGCAGAGGATGACTTTGCTCTTCATTTTCTCTGGATCCTGTGGGTGTGGGAGGAGATTTGGATGTGGTTACGGTGCCGCAGCGGTGCTGTACGTGCTGTCTTTGCTTCTTTGTGCTCAGCAGACCCTTAGCAATCAAACCAGTACGGGAGTAAGGCTGGTGTTACTGGGCAACCTGAGCTCCCTTGGACTCTCTGGTAGTTTCCCCTCCAAGATCTGAGCTGCGGTGAAGCCAGGGCCGTGCCCCTAAACAGCAACACCGTGTAGGAGTAGTCCTTGGGCAAATTATGGGGTTCCCACCCATGAGCCCAACCTGGATTTTCGGGCTAGCTGTGAGACCCGTTGCCTCAGCTTGCTGGGGAGCCTCAGCGTGCCTCTCCTGTTGAATTACAGACTGTGGCTACGGGGAGACCCCGCAAGTGATGCCCTGTGCTTATCCCTCCCACAAGAAGCGATGCCATCTGACGGGGTGCTGCCACGTACGGTATTCCCTGTGCCTGGGCTTGCTATGGGCCAAACTCAGTTTTCAGCTACGTGTGTGAATCACCGCCGCACAGGAGAGCTGAGGTATAAGGAGGCTGAATTCCCACAGGGAAGGCAGAGGCTTTGGATCATCCAGCCCTGCCACGCCTGGTGCTCACTGATGATGCCACGGCCAGCGCTGACACCATGGCATCCTGTTTTGAAGCGATTCCTCACGTGGAAGCTGCTCCTTCTTTAATCCCTGCCTTTCCTCCGGCCCCATGGCTGTAAACCCCATGCTGGGGATGGAGAGGGGAAGCTCAGCGTTCGAATGCGGACCTTTTGGAGTTGAGAACTAATATTTACTTCAAAGACTGGTTGCCTTTAGTGTCGGTCAGTCGTGTACTCCCAACTTGTTTAGAGAGGCAAGCAAACAGAAAGCCAGGCCGTTAAAAAGAGGAAGGGTGTGGGAGCTGTACTGCTATTTACCTGTGTAACCAGGAGGAAAACCTGCCTGTCATTCTTCCTAATAAATACAAACTGGAAGCACGGATAAACTCATGGGGATTTATTAGTTTGCTTTACCAAATGTAAATATTAAGACGAGTTGGCTCGGCCCAAGGGACTGCCTTTCGCCTTTTGTGTGCACTGCAGGGGCTGGCGCCTAGGGGTGCTGATAAGGGTGTGTTCTGTGCTTAGCTGGTTATGCTCAAGGAGTTTCTTTTGAACTGTTTCTGTCCCCCCTTTTGCTCGGGCCTGATCCTGTGAGGGGCTGAGCACCTGGTGGGGATGCAGGGCATAGCGCTGGCTGGGTTTGTCGTGCTCCGGTTTCCCCAGCCCTGACCTGTAGCATCCCCTGGGCAGGGTGAACTCCCCATCAGCATCTCAAGCCATCCTGTGGCCTGGGATGGTTTTCAGCTGGCATTTGGGTTTGTAGGGCCAATCTGGAGCAGGCAAAAGCTTCCTGTGCTTATTTTCACTGTAAAGGGTAACACACGATCCTGCCCTATTGACTATGGCCCTTTATTGGTGCATTGAAAGCAATAAGAAGAGCTTCTGATCCGGCTTGGCTTGTGCCTGGAGCCACACAAATCTGGCTCTTTAGAGCCCCTTTTTGCTACTTTGGTGCCAAATTGCTGTGCTTTCCCCTCCCTATCTGTCCCCCTCCTAGTGCCTGCTTTACTTTGGCTCCTCCTGACCATTGCTCAGAGCATGCTTACAGCCACCTCTGTCCCCAAGTGCACCAGAGGCAGAGGGAGGCTTTGCAGCTGTGCTCCTTCACCAGCAAAAACCTGGACCTGCAACTCTGTAGCTCCCCATAGGGTAAGCCCTGAGCCCAAACCAGCTCCATCGCCAAAGATCACCATTCATGACCACATCAGGTGTGGACCAAGGTGTGGATGCTGCTGGGATGGCTCAGGGCTGGGATGCACCCATGGCTTGGAGTATCAAGGCTCGCATCAAAACCGCCGGGGACAAACGGATGTGAGCGATGGCCCAGGGAAGCTGGATCTGTCTTTCCTCGAGTTGTTAACATGGGGATCCTATTCCACACCAGGCTCAGCAATTGGGAGGCCCCTTGCTTGTTTGCATCCTACTGCTTGGGAAAAGGGGGAGCAGGGTCCAACTGGGATGGAGAAAGCCCAGGGACAGCAGGCGGTTAATTTTTTTATTTCACACGGAATAAATAAGTTAGAAGCCAAGAGACATTGCAGGGAGGAGAAGGAAGCCAGGTGAGCAGCCAGTGTAGGGGGGCACAGGCCATCCCTAGCCACCCCCTCTACTTGCAGTTTTCCATTCTCATCCCTGTCTCTGCTTCATTTCATCTGTCCCTGCATCATCTGGTGTGTATTTATGGGCAGTTAGAGATGCTCGTCTAGATGTTATTTTTCCTGCAGGGCTCATAAAACCCATCTGCTGGAGCTGCTGGCCAGCTCGGGGGGAATTTCCAGGCCCTGCTTAGGTCCCAGAGCTGAAAGTGTGTGGATTTGGAGGCTGTGTGTGCTTTATTCCCATGTTTGTTTTGACAGCTTAGTGGTGTTGGTCAGGAGCTGCAGGTGTGCGCAGGCTGCGTCCTGCCCGGGGTGCTGCAGGGGCACACGGACAGGGACCCAGCATTGCTCTGAGCAGAGCACTTGGGGGCTTCTAGCAAAAGATATCAGAGATGCAGTGTGGGTGGCTGGGCTTTTCTGGAGAAGCATTTTTTCCCATTTCTCAGTTTTTTCAGATCTTCTTGCTCACCCTCCCCTGAAACAGGAAAACACTTGCACAACATCAGAAATCTGCACGACAGTGGCTGAAAAGAATGGTTTTAATTTCCGACATAATTCTCCAAGGGTGCCTGTGTGTGTCAGACAAGGATCAGTTCCTCAAGGCTTCTCTGGAAACAGGGAACCCTTCAGCATCCCCCCAGCTCTCCACCTCAGGTCACTGCTCAGGTGTCCGTTTGGAGCAGCTGGGGAAGGCAGGGGCTGCCCTTTAAATGGAGTGGGGAGGAGACCTGTGGAGCTTGTCTGGTGGAGAGGCTGCTGGCTTGTGAGTTGTTCTAACCTGTTTCATTCCTCAACTCCCTAAAATGTCAGATTTCACTATTAGTTCAGCTGCAAGTTGAAAGGGAAAGCGTCTGGCTTTGTCTCCTCGCTAGGAGATATGGGTGCTGGTGCAAACTGGGTCTAAACTTAGTCTGAAGCCCCTTGAAAAGTGGGATTTGTGTATAAGTCTGTGGGTCTTGGGCTCTCCATGCTGGACTTCTCTTGTCATGTCGGAAGGAAAGCTCTGTCCACTGAGCAAGCTGAGCTGGGGAACTTGTGTCCCCTTGTCACCGCTGCTGTGTAAAGGCTCAAAATTTTGCTTTTAGCTTATAATCACTCTCCTTTATTAAAAACAAAGAGGGGGGAGGGAGGTGAATGACGCATGGTATTTTTCATAGTCCATGAGAAAGATGACAAGAAGCTTTTGGTTTCTTTCTTAAGCTTTTTAGCCCTGCTAGGAAGTCTCATGTGGGGATAGAAAAGCTCTTTGGGTCGGAGGCTCCTTAATGCCTGGGCTTGCTCAGTCCCAGATCCGTCGGGTACCTTCAGAGCTCCCTGCAGTCGTGCTATGCAAGGAATAGCAACTAATGAGAATGTTTGTGATTGTCATATGTGCTTGAAACAAGTCCTGGTTGAAAGGGCTCTCTCCAGAACAGCAGCTTCGCCCTCTGCGAGATGCACTTTTGGGCTGCACACAGGTTTACTCACTTCTTTAATTCTTGCTTGTAGCAAACCACACCTTTGAGCAAGGCTGAGCCCCTGGAGGCAATTTTGACCCCAAATGGTTTCCCAGATCTCTTAGCAACTCTCAAAACTCACCCAGGTGTCCCTAATTCTGGTGTCAGTTACAAGTTCCCTGCAGAGGCTGAGCCCTGTGTATGGGACCGGGCTTTGCAGGAGGAGCAGCAGCTTGATGAAGAGAGCCTGAGCATGTTCCTTTGTGTTGGAGGAGATGTTGGAGGAGGTAGGTGATGTTGAACCTCTTCTTCTGGTCTTTGCGTGTCGTATGGGGCTCCTGGGCTTGGCTGAAGTCTGTGTAAGGTGCAGGTAAATGGGGTTGGGGGTTACATGCCGTGACTATCATGTCGATGTGATGTTGCCAGGGGATTTAGCGTGCGAAGAGGGCTGAAGCCAGGGATGAAATAGCTGATTATTGGTTTTCGTTCTTCAGACAACACAGCTGAGCAAATCCAAGCCTGCTGTCTGTTCATTAAGGGACTAATCCTTTGTTTTCCCCTGGAAAAATCCTTTCCAAGAATCTCAAGATTTTCTAAGCAGGGCCAGGCTTAGAAAATGGAGGAAAATATAATACATCCCTTTCCCATTAAATCAGGTATTTCTCAGCTATTTCTTCAATTCTTTCCCCTTCTCTCCCCTTCAGAGCAACAGTGAGGTCTGGTGTCCTGCAAGAGATGAGTTGAGGTTTCAGCTTCCCCTTGGGCAAGTCTCTCACCTCTACCTTGCTGATGACTTTCTCAAAACCCGTAATAACATCTTTGTCAAATTAAGAGTGGGGTGTGGGCTGATAGAATATCCCTGCCCTGGTTGGGGCTGACCTAAGCAAGGTTTCTCCAAAAGGTTAAAGGCTGGGAAGGGGAAGGATGCTCCATTCCCACTCGCCTCCTGATGCAATTCGAGGCCACTTGCAACACGCTTTACCCCATCACCTCTGGAAAATAATCCCAGAGTATGAGCAGGCTGTGATGTTGCCATGGGGACGCCTTTATTTGAATCCTAATGTACCTTCCCAGGGAAATGTTTTTAATTGTAATGACTACTATGTTTTAAAGCCCTAAGTACTGTGCATAGGGTGCAGAGCTGGCCCTGCTCCATCCCCTGGGTTGCCCTGCCTTTTGCACCCCTGCTGGGATGGCCAGGGGCAAAGGGAAGTGAATATGGGTGCAACATGTGAACTGAGTGGGGACCTGGGTTGGCTCATTCTCCGCGGTGTTTCCTTGGCTTTCCTTTGCTACGGGACCTCTGTTCCAGCTGGAGAATTGGCGTGGAGTGGAGCAGTGCGTGCTCTGCTCTTACACTGCTGGAGAGCAGAGGGAAGGCAGCTGCTGGTGGCCTTGACCCATTTCTGGGTGTTGCCTTGTCTCTTGCTCCCACCGAGCCGGTGGCTCTGCAGTCGCCTGCAAACCAGGATGGAGAGCTGAGACTGCAACCCTATCCATACCCCCGTTCCCCAGGTTGCTCTGGGACCGGGTGGGCTGCTGCCCAGCCTTTCCCTCCCAATCCTCCTCTGACACCCGCCATGGCCAAGGATGCAGCCTGCCTTGTCACCACCAGCTCCTCTCAGTTTGGTGGATGTGTTTCAGGACTGTTTTGCACGGTTCCCACCAGGGCTCGGTGTGCAGCCCCATGCATCCCAATAAACCCTCTCCATGGAAGGAGCAGGAGCGCTGGGGTGCCTCGAGGACCAATCCTGCAGGAATGCTAATTAGCCCAAAAGCTGCTTGGTAGCAAATACTCAAAGCTAAGCTAATTTTCCCCTCTAAACCTTCACGTTTTAGTTGCCTTCAAGGAGAGGAAATTCTCCTGCTGGAGGTATCTCGATCACTTTCTAACAGAGTGGTTTGCTGGTGCACAGAAGTCAGACTTTCCCGTTGTGAGCGGGCTGTGTGACCCTCAGCTGCGGTGGTTTGTTACAGTGCTCTGGGGGGCTGGCCCTGCTCCCCACTGCTTGTGCAGAGCCTGTTGCTATTATCTGGGTGCTTGTAACAGCAAAACCTTCCCAGAGCGCTGTCTGATGTTCTCCTCCTCCTCTTTAAATTAACGTGCCAGCCCTGTCTCACCCTAATTAAAACCAGAAAAGAGAACTGGACCAGGATGTTGCTTTGGAGGCTGTAAAATTCTAGGACAGTTTTATGTAGTGCAATTAAAAGGAAGGTAAAAAAAATTGTTAAGAAATTAAACACTAATTACTTTTTTTTTGCCAGCTGAACTGTTTTGGCAGTGGGGCTGCAAGTGGGATGCAAAGACCTGGGATGGCTGGTTCTCTGCTGCCATAAATCACTCTGATCAAATGTTCCCTTGCTTTTTAGCAGTGTAACTCATCTGCTGTCAATTAGCCTAAATCACATTTTTTCAATTAAACAGGCTTAGAGGCCTGATAGTCAAGTCTGGTGGGGAGGGGGAGGGAAAGGCAAAGCCTGGTTGTAGGCAGCGAGGTGGAAATATCTTTTTAAAAGGTGTGATCCCATTTTAGTGCTTTCCATATAAAATGTGATATTATTGTCTGTGCCCTGGGGAGCAATAAGAGCTGGAAGCCCAGCTGAGGAGGGAGCCTGCGAAGAGGAGGGGACCGGTGCGGGCGGCCCCACGATGGTGGCAGGCCCAAGGTGTCCTAAGGGATTAGGTGGGGGATCCCAACCGGGATGCTTGCGGGTGTGATGGTGAGTTACCAACTTGCAAGGAAACTCCTTTGGGATGAATTTCAGATGTTCCCTTCAACTCCTGCCCTAATTCCTAACGGTAGGATAGAGGTTTGCAAATCCGTGTGGTGTTTGCTGGGTCAAGAGGCTGCCCCGTGGGACTGTGCGTGAGGGCTCGGTTTTGCTCCAGGGAAGGTGAAGTTGCCCCCTTGTTTGCATGCAACCAGCAATGGGAATGGGTGGCTTGCGTAATAGGTGGCATAATTTGCCTTGGATGGTGAAGTAAACCGCTGTTTCCTCTCCCTCTGTCTAGTCTTGCTCGCTGAACCTTTTCTCTCTTGATTAGAAAAGGAAAACAAGCTGTGAAGTATTTGGAAAGGGCATGAGGAAGGGTAGGGCTTGGACTAAGCAGGTCCTTTTTATACTTGAATCCACCCTGCGTCTTAAAGAGAAAAAGTAGACAAAACCTTCCCAGGCTGGAAAGAAAGAAACAGCTGGAGTGGGAAAAGATGCTGGCTGTGGCCCCAGGAGGGAGGAGAAAGAGGTGTGTGTGGCCACCTGATTAGAGTTTCAGTTATTACAAATATTACCTGTCTCCCTCCCCTGCTCCTAGTGCTTGGCCACTTGGTTGGGACCTCAGGAGGTGGCTGGGAGTTGGGGTGGCCTCTGGCTTGGCTGGGGAGTGCTGGGTGTAGGGGAGGTGCAAGCATGGGGGCTTCAAAAGTCCCTGCAGATATTGGCTGGCTGGAAATGGAGCTTCACCTCCCCGGGTGCAAGGCTTTGCAGGAGCTGATGCTTCCTGGTTGCCCTGGTGTAGGGGAACACACTGGTGTGATCCTTTCCACCTCTCCTTGCACCAGGACAGGTTGGGTTCCCAGGACTTCTGGAGCCCCCAGTGCAACACCAATGATTCACCCGTCCGCTACGAAAAGAGCTCAGGGCTCCCAGTTCTGCCAACAAGCCCCTGCAGGTTATCCTGTTGGGAAAACCAGACTCATTTATTAATACACATAATGTTAATTGCTGTAATTTGAAGGCTGGCTTCCCACTCCTGGGGATGTGGGTGTGTGCTGCTGGTGTGGAAATGTGTGGAGAAACGTTTCCCGGCTGAGCCCCTGCGGTGGGAGGAGGATGCTCCTGTGGTTACAGTGGTGATGACCGGTTTGTACCGTGGGTTTGGGTTCACGTGTTAAAAGAACAATGAGAAAACAAAATATATCTTCCTGTCTCTGGTGTCTCCTTGTTGTATGTGGAAAATACAGCCAAATGGATATTTAAATGTTAATTAGTATAATTTAGCACCACCACCTCCCCAGGCAAACCTGGCACTCCAGAGCGTGCTTCATTTTTCCACCCTGCCCAGTTTACTGCCCTTGGTTTCCAAAACTGGCTTTGCTGACCACCTGGAAGAGCTTGAGCCAGGTAGCCCAGGCTGGGGAGAGGCCCATGGCCTGCAGGAGGACTGTGATGCCATGGTACCATCGGTGCCAAAGGAGCAGGAGGAGTAGGACCAAGATGAGGCTTTAGGTCTGGTCTGCCCTTAGGCTTTGTCAGCGTGGTTGTTGGTGAGGAGTGGAGGGAAGGAGGAAACTTGGCTCTTGGCTCTCAGCAGGGCATCAACCCAGCCCATCAATGAGGTTATGGGACAGGCAGGACTGCTCTTGCTGCTCCTGCAGTGCTCGTGCTTCTGGCCTCCCTCCTCTTGCAGGAGCTGTTGGCCCCAGCTCTGTCTGTGTCTAGGGGGTGGTGTCAACAGCAAACCCAAAGCTTTGCTGGAGATAAATTGGGAAGCAGGATCTTGGCTCCCTGAGGGTCCTAGAGGACTCTTGGCTTTGTGTTTCTCATCCCAGGAAAGAAAAGAAAACCCACCATGTTTATGGTTGTCTGGCCATGCCAGCAGAAAGCCTGGATCAGGGCCTCTGTTCCTGCAAAAGCAACAGAGCGAGGTCCCTCTGCGCACAGGGGTGTTTTGAGCTGCACTTGGGAAACAGCTCCTTTGCCAGGAGCGCGTGTCCTCCCGAGCCAGATCTGCTGTTCCAGCTCTCTTGCCCTGTACCAACGTTTGCTTTGGAAAAGTAGCACTGGCGGTTTCTGGAACGTGATCCATCTAACCCACCATAAGAAAACAACAAAACCAAACCTGTAATTGCCTTTGGTCTTGAGTAATTTGAGCTGGGTGTGAATTGGCCACGAAGGACTGAAAAGCGCTGTGTGCTGCTGGGCTGCAGAGCCGTGTGGGGACTGGGATGCCGCTGTCGGTGGCAGAAGTGAGGGGACAGTGTATGAGAATCAGGACCAACCTCCCCTTTTCCTTTACAGCCCTCCTTCACTGCTCCACGTTACCCAAAGCAAACCCACTGATACTCGGGGCTCCGCTGGCATCAAACCTGGCACGAAACCCCAGCTTGGCAATTGCCACTGCTGCCTGCGTGGGGGGGTGAACGGCGCCACGAGTCCTGGACCCAGCTGGGTGTGTTTAGCTCTTGCGGAGGATTATTAGAAGTGGAGAATTAAGCATTGCATTTCCTGATTTCTCTGCTTTCAGCAGGCTGATGTGATGCTAGCAGCCCTTCCCCCTGCCCAGCCTCGCACAGTCATTAGAATTCCTTTTGGGAAAAGGGAGAGGATGAAGGGGGGAGTAAATCTGATTTAATTACAATGACACAACCTGCACGGCCCCAGCAGCTCGGTGGGTTTAATCTGATTTGGAGAGGGGAGGCGGTGCAGCGGCTGCTGCTGGCATGAGTGCCTGCTGCACATGATGGGCTTAGGGCAGTGCCAGGCACGGGCTGTTCCGGCATCTGGCAGCATCGGGGAGAGACCTGGGCTGCACACCTGGTGTGGTGGGACCTGGGGGTGGGAGAAGGATGGGATTCTCAGCTTTTTGCTGCAGAGAGGTGCTGGGGAGCACTCTGTTTTCTCTTGCTTGTCCTGGACATGGTGGGATGTAGGCAAAGAGGTGGTTTGGTTGGAAGTGACTCATCTTGTGTCCCTCTCTTAGGGTGTCTTAGAGAGGCAGGAGAGAACTAGGCTGGTTAGAAGCAGCTGCACAATGTGGAGGTGATTAAACATTTTAAACTCCAAATGAAAGAGCTGCTTCTAGTAAATGATCCGGGGGGAGGGAGGTAAAGCTCCAAAATTCCTAAAAAGTTAGGGCATAAATGGGTCCTGGCTCCTTCAGCTTCCTCTGTGTCTGTTAAGGCAAGGACCTCTCTGTCCTGGTTTGAACCACGAGCTCTGGTTGCAAAGCTGCTCTTTGCAAACGTGCCCTTTGGGATTCTTTGTCCTGAAGCTTAGCAGATTGCCTTGGGCTTTGAGTGTAACTGTCACCCAGCTTCCTCCTTCACAAGTGTCCTCTCACAACAGAGGTCATTGCTTTAGGGGAGAAGCTATCCCATACGCAGGCACCTGCCAGAGAGATATTACCTTCTAGGTGCTCCTGTCATTCGAGGGATGGTTCCCTCAGCTGGTGCACTAGCATGGAGAGCTACCTTGGCTGCGGGTCTTCTTTCCCTCTCATGTGACTGTAGATGTCTTTCAGTAGTTAAAGAAGTTGCAGTAGCAAAAGGGGGCTGATCTAAAATGAAGCTGAAGGCATAGGCAGTTGGGAGAGCAGTGGTTACCCCTACACGGCTGCGTTGAGGAGGGAGAGCGGTGCCTCACGTTCACCTGGTATCATCCGCAGGCTGCTCATGGTGACATACAGGGTGTGGGGTCCCAGCTTTCCATGGAAAGTAGGATGTTCTGATCTAGGGGAGAGGATAAAGGGTTCCAAGGATGCAGTTAATTCACTTCAGCCTTATCATAATCTTCTGAATGTGCACCTGATGAATTCCAGCCTGTATCTACCCAAATGTGGCTTCAATTCCTGCCAGCTCACAAGGCCATCCTGCTTGGTGGCAATGGTGTCTTTCAGGACATCAGGGGTTAATGGTGCTATGACCAGGCTGCCCTTCCTCAATATTCACACACCTCCTGTCCTCCAGGAGCCTTCTACTCCGCGGGGCTCCTGGGGCTGCAGGGGGGATGGGAGCAGTGGGAATGGGTGGAAATGTGACTTCCTGCCCTGTCTGAGGCTTTAGCAAGGCAGAGGGAGAGAAGACACCCGGCCAGGATGGAGGTGAGGCCAAGGCCAGTTCCTGCAAAGGCTGGCAAAGAAGATTCCAGACAAGGGCAGGAGCACATAGGAAGGGACTGTAAATCCTGAAGAATCTTCCGTAAGTGACTTTCTGTGCAGTGATGAAGTTTCTTTCCTACATCTGTTGGATCCTGATGGAGAAACCCCTTTCCTCCTCTTCTCCTGAGAAAAGCCCAGCCCTTGCACCCTGCTTCCCCCACGGCACCTGCCTTTTCTCTGAACTTGAGCTTTTTCCCTCTGTGCTTTCCCTGCGCTGCGGGAAAGTTCCCAGACTTTCCAGGCTGTCGCTGTCTGGGCAGAGGGGTTTTCTGGGCAGCCCTTGAGCTGCATCCCCATGTGCTTGAGAGGTCTCTCCTGGCGTGGCTGAGGGAGTGCTGCCAGGCTCAGGCATTTGCAAATGGCAGAGCAGGCTCTCCAAACCACGAGGCTTTAAAGAAAAACCCTAAATAACCCAATAATATATATTGAGGTTCTTTTTGTTTAACTTCTGGGTTTTAAAGCTTAAAGCTGAGCTGCTTTGTTTTCTGTGCAGCTGGGGAGCCTGGGAGCCTTTCTGCAAAGGGCAATAGTAAAATACCCTCCAATTTGTGCAAGTCCTGCAGCAGCAGTGTGAGCAACGCTGGGGGGAGGGCAATGCTGCCAGGGATCCGGTGGGTGATTTTGAGGTGGGAAAGGTGAGAGCCCAGAATTCGAATCTCTGAGCTGAGCCACATCTTGTTTGGAAAGCGCTGCAGTGAAGCAAGTGCTGTGACCCCATGACCCCATGCAAACCTGGTATCCCAGATCATTGAGCATTTCTACTTCTAAGAATGCTCCTAACGTCCCCCCTGAGGGGCAGCAGCCTTATGCCACCCCTCTCCTCGAGTGCCAGGAGGTGGGAAACATCCTCCCTTCTTGGTAACTGATGCTGGAACATCCCTGGGGTGCAGATTAGATCTGGAAAGCTGCTCTCTGCTGGCACCTGGGGAGGTGTATGTAGGGCCTAACCCAGTTTCAAGCAAGGTGTTTCTGCTGACACAGGCATCATCTGCTTTATTTGTGGATTATTAAGAATTCTTTTTGTTTTAAGAACCCGGCCCCTGGTTACAGTGCAAATCCCCAAGCCCTTTTCCCCTTCTAAAGGGGTGTTGTGCCTCTTCCCTTTTGGCAGCATGGGCTTTAATTTCAGTTTGCAGCCCTGGCTGTGTAATCTAGAGGCTGGGGGCAGCTTTCACAATGCTCTCACTCAATAACTCAGCCCAGCCTACAGTGCTAGTGAGGTATTTTACACTCTGCCAAGGCAGATAATTAATCATTCCTAAAGAATGAAAAAATATTTCTGGACTTTTTTGGCCCCTCTTTTTTTTTTTTTTTTTTTTTTAAAGAAAAATGGGGATTTTGAAAACTTGATGCCCCTCTGATAGGGTAGAAGAAGGGGTTTGGGATGAGAACCTCTGTTGCTGGAGTGGGTGCATCAGGTGAAGGTGCTCTTGAATCCCAGGGCTGGAGCTCACAGCTGTCCCCCCCCATCACTTCTGGCTGACAGAGGAGCCCAGAGGACTGCTTGGTTTCTGTGTTAATGCTGATTGCTCTCAGTGGTTTCCCACCTGGTTGCCCAGGGAGAATCTCTTTGACCTGCTGGTGCCTTTCTTATAGTTCTGTGGCTAATTTTTTACTCCTTTTGCAGTCAAATTAAGCAAGAGTGATTTTTAAAAAGGCAAGCAAACCAATTGACCTCCTTGAAAAGAACCTCAAATGTGATGCAGAGGTTGATGGGAATGTGGCTTTGAAGCCAACTACTTAGGGAGGTGCATCATCAAGTAAAGTTTTCCTTCTACCATTCCTTTCAGCCCCTCTTTCTTCTATTTCTGGTTGTGGTCTGGACTTTGGAGAGACAGAACCTGTTGTCTCCTGTCTTTTGGAGAAGCTGATTGGATTTGTACTTGGTTCGTATAGGCAGGAGAGGGCTGGGGCAGCACACAGATGCTTGCTAAAATATTACAACTGGGTCTTAATGCCCTTTGTCTCCTCTCTTTTACTCTTGCATGTGTGTCAGATACTGTTCAGTGGATGGTTTTCCCGTTGCTGTGCTCCAGTATGTGGGGTTCTTCCCCACTGCTGTCCAAATGGGAGCAGGATGGAAAAGGAGACAGTGATATTTGCCACCAGTGCTCTCAGGTTGTCCATCTCGGGGGATTTTTGGGGCTGTGGGTTAGAATTTTCCAGTGGTCCTCTTAGGTATGTGTTGTCCTTTGTGCCTGTCAATGTGGCTTGGAGCTGTCTCAGTACAGTGAGGTGACACTGATGGCCCTCTCTGAATGGGTTGTTCTCAGCTTTTCAAGGCTGATTAAGAGGAATTCTTAGACAATGAGGAAAGGTCCCCTTGGAAAAGCTACCTGCCAGGTTTTCAGCAACTTGTGTGTCCAGCATCACCGTCCAACTGGGAGCTGGAAACACACGTCAGCTCTGCTGAGAGAAAGCCAGCCCTTTGTGTGTCTCCTTGAAGTGATATTGTGGTTTACTTAATTAAAAACACAACATTATTGTGGGAATGACAATGAATTAAAAAGATTAAATCTGGGAAAAGACCTATCTGGCCATGTAATCCAGCACAACCCTGCTGTTCTCTGAGGGATCCCTCTTCCGTGCAGTTTGTGGTGCCTCAGGTGATGCGCTTGCTTCCTGTTCCCCAAAGAAATCTTTCCCTGCTCTTAGAGAGCTGTTTGTAGAAGTGAGCAGGTGGGCTTCAGCAGCAGCCTGCTGCTTAATCTCCCAGCTGTGTTTCCACCCAGCACAGGGTTTACTGACAAGCCTGGCCAGCCCTGGCCAGAGACCTCTGCTCCTCCTTGCTTAGACCTTGCTGTTGAGCTGATGTGCCCAAGGGTGATGCCCTTGGGTGATCTGAAAGCAGGGGTCCGTCCTCCTCCCATCACACCTGCTTTTTCTGAAGCTTCATACTAGCAGGTTCTTGGGTTGAACTGGAGAACACTTGCTGGTAGGCCAAGCAGCTCTTCCTGCATATGAAGATGGGCTGCAGGATGCCTTGGCTTCCAGCTGGGCAGTTTGAATTTGCATTTTGGGACATTCTGTGTTAGCTTTTTGACTGAACGATGCCTACTTCAATTTGGAGGTTCTGGAGTAGGAAACGCTGCTTTGGGCTTGGTGCTGTTCTGGTGGAGCATCTGAAAACTGAGAAGTATTAAGAGAAAAATCCTCAAAACAACTTTTCCTTGCTATACCTGAGACAGGTAGATGCATATTGGGAAGCTGTAAACTAACACTGAGGTGGTTTGTGGGTCGTTTTATGGCTGTCACTATGGGCTGCCTTCTCCTCCCTCCCATCATGATCCCTTTGCAAACAGCTCCATCCCCACCTGCAGGGATCTGTGTGTTGCAGTGAGCTCAGCCAGGGAGGATCTCACATAGTTGTGCTACCAGGACCCTGCTCTCAGCAGGGCACTTTCCACTCAGTTTTTGGAGGGAATGTCAGTTTCTTCAAGATCTTCAGCTAACTGGAACAGTTTTGGGGGAAACATGCCCTTTCCTCCTCTCTACATCAATATGGAAAAGTGAACTTCCAAGTGCTGAGGGTGGTGGAAGTGGCAGATGAGCTGTTTCTGGGAGAGAGAGAGAGAAGAACCTAATTAATTCAAAGGACAAACTCTGCTGTGGTTTCCCTGCCCTCCTGTAATTTAGGGGTCAGTCAAGTCGAGTAGCCATAAAGGACTGCAAGGAGGAGGATGGTGGATGGGGGTTTTGGGGAATTATGCAGGTAGGGAACCCCCTCATCTCATTGTAGATGAGTGGTGGGACGTGCAACGGTAACTGCAATGGGAAGGGTCCCACCAGAGTCCAGGAAGCCACATGGCTCCAGGGCTGCAGCAGGGATTTTGCCCAGTGCTAGTGCTGGGGATGTGCAAATAGGAGCAACTTCTGCTTAGGGCAAAGCTGCCCGAGGGAGGTCCTGTGGTTCAGTGCTGTAACGAAGAAAACACCCGTGCCACCAATTCCACTGCCCCCAGCTCTTGTTTGACTTTTGGCGAGTTGCATTTTCTCTCTGGCTGTATCCTGGAAGGCTGTGTGTGGAGTTGGATCCTGCCAGGATGTCTGGGTGTGGGAAATGTGTGTCCCTGCACTCCACATGCTGATGCTGATGCCTGTTAATGCGTTGTTAAACACGAGCTGTTTGCTGTGCCGTAGCCCTGTGAGCTGCGGTTGGAGGGGGCTGGCTGATTTGCTAGGTGGTCTTAAAAATTAGGATTCTTTTTTTCCCCCTTTGGAAGCACCTTTCTTCCTGCCTGTGTCTCCTCCGTGGGTGTCTGCGTGTTGCCCCGTGTTGAGAAGTGCCAAAACACAAATCATTACCCTGCTTACAAAGTGAGGTTTGCACTTTGAAACCTCACCTGGTGAGTGACACAAATCCCGTGGTGGTTTTCTGCGCGCGAGGGAGTGAGTGTTAGCTCTGATGTACGAAATCAAAACCCTGGGAGTTTCCTCATGAAAACGTGCCCTTTGAAAATACCGTTGCTGCCTGTGCTTGATGGGTGCACGCTGGGCTACGGGAGCAAACACGGCTTCCCTGCAAAGTTCTCCATCTCCATGTGCTTTCATCTATATGTGATGGCCTGTAAAAATGATGCAACTTCTTTTTAAAGGTGTTCTTGTGGGGTTTTTGATTTGCCTTCTAATGTCAGCCCTTTGTGTGTTCTGGTCACCTTGGAAAAAATGTCCTGGAAACCTGTTGTTACAGAAAGGTCATATTTTTAAAAACAAATCTTGACGATGAGCTTATTGCTTATTCCCATGGCTCCAGGAGCTGAGGCTTTAAGAAGAGCTGCTAGTTTTCGACGACTCTCCTTTAGTCATGGGAACTGGGCTGTTCTGAAATTCATATTTGCAGACTCTTCCCTCCCTCCCCCTGCTCTCCAGTTAAGGCAAAGAAAACTCTCACCTCCAGCCTGACTTCCAAGTACGTGATTGAGAACATGTGAATCCACAGTGATTGAACTGTGAGTGACCTCGGGGCAGTAAGTGGGTTAATCAAAGCTGGGCTCTTCCCCACACTTCAGTCGCTAAAGCCTCCTGCATTTCCTCCTGATGGCTGATAAGGAGGGATTGAATTTATGAAAGAGATGAAGATGTTTGGATAAGCTACAGTACCCAAGCAAGCCTGCCTGACAAGTCAGGGCCTGAAGGAAGCCCATGGAGTTGGAGAGGGGTGTTTTCCACCCCCCCCCCCCCAGCTGGGACTGTGCGTGGATTCATCCAGAGATGTGGCTGCTGCTCTGCAGTTGCAGACCCTGGGTAACTTGGCTGAAATGATGTGCTCCAGGTTTTAGCTTGGTCCTGGGCTCTGCAGGGCACAGCTGGGCTGCCTGGCAGCTTGCAAAGCCTCAGCTCTGCCTCTCTGCCCTCCCATCAGAGCTTTGTGCACTAAATGGTGTTGGTTGTTGTCCCAGCAAAGCTGCTGTTGCTGCTAAACGTGCTGCTCCCATAGCAGAGGTGCTACTGTACCGGTGTGTCACAAGACCTGGAGGATTTCTGTGGGGTCACCAGCACACGGCGGCCTCAGAAACGTGTCCTGGCTCTTCCTTGCCCCCAGCTCCAAGAGATGCAGGGTTTTGAGACATGCTGGGCCAGCTTGGTACTATCCCATTGGCTGCAGGCAGCCCTGGGCAGACAGCACTGGTGCGTCTGAGTTTCTTTCCATATCCAGGTCCTAAATCAAAAACGTGGGCTCATGTTATTGAGCACAACTTTTTGTTATTTCCCTGTTCTCCTTTTGCTGTGCCAGAAAGGCCAACACCTGTAATCCTGGAGATCATTATCTATGTATATTTTTAGACATACCTTATCAATGCTGAAAGAAGGTGAATCATGTTTGGGAAAGAGAGCTGCTTCTCTTCCGAATGTCTGTTTTGGAAAACAGATTTGAGCTCCAGGGAGGGGAAGGAAAGACAGGGAATGACCTGTCACAGGAACGTGGCATCTCTCTGTCTGCCTGTGGGGTATTGCAGGGGGGGTAGTCTGTTCCCCCCTGGTTCAGTGGTTCCTTGCTGAGATGTGGTGGCTTCTCATGGCACATTGAGCTGCCTGGTTCCTACAGAGGGAAAGGAGGTGACAGCTCTAAGGGTTTTCCCAAAGTTTAAACTATGGTTCCTCTCTCCAATCCTAGAGTGGTGCCCAGCACCATGGTAGGCTCAGGAGAGGCTGTTGTGGAGTGCTTGGAGGGGCCACCTGCTGAGCCTCTCCTGCAGCCTTGCCTGCTGTCACAGTGCCTTGGTTCTCCTCCTGGAGCCACCTAAAGAGTTCTCCACTTGTGTGCAGAGCCATGGAGTGAGGAAGCCACTGACTGTTCCCTAGGAGGTCTTGGCATTTTGCTGCTCCCCTGGCTGCCTTTCTTCCACACTGCTAAAGCTGGGAGACCCTGGATGCTGCTGCCTGTGACCCTCAACAAGGCAGCTCTGAGTGGCCATGAAGGTTCTTTGCCTTCAGAGGGCTTGTAGGTGGGGTAAGGATGGCTAAAGCTTTGGAGCTCTAGGCATGATTATTGCCCCCTCCTTTGATAGCCCCCCCCCCCCATCTCCACAGGAAAAGAAAGCAATTTGGGTTGATGTCTCCATTAAAAAGCTGCAGCAGTAAAGTGGTTGGTTGTGCCGAGAGGGGAATGCCCACAGGTAATTTATCTTGACATTTATAGAAAGCATAAGGGTTTACTCATTCATAAAATGAAGGAACAGGGTGTTTTCCTGCATTGGCTGGGCTCTGGAGCTGCTCGAACATTATTGTAGCTGATTGTAATCGCTCCCGGACGTGCCCCAAGATGCCTACGGGGGTTGCATGGGAACAGTAACAATGTGGGACAGGAGTGCAAACCTGTTGGACAGGAACGGCCTCACTGGAGCTAACAAATCCTCTTCCTTTCCAGGCTTTTCTGAATGGTAGGCGATGGCAAAAGCCAAGGAGAGGACTCGCTGGCAGCTGGCACGCAGGAGCTGGCATGCAGGGGGTTCTCAGCTTGTTTTAACTGGAGGGAGTCCTCGTGCTGGGGCTCCTGGCGCTCTGTAGCGATGAGGAACGGCAAAGAGCACTTTGTTTTCAGAACAAACTGTGTTTTGAAAACGGTTTTTGCTGCTTGTTGTTCAAGCACAGAGAGTAAAGCTGCTCTGTGCAGGGTGGAGAAGGGGACGGTGTGGCTCCAGCCTTGGAGCAGAGACAGGAACTCGATGCATCCTGAGATTTTTCTGTGCTGGTATTTGTCTGATTGGGAGAAGGTCTGTAGCTTCCCTTGAGCTCAGACCTGGCTGCTGTGTGGATTGCAAACGTGTGTGTGGCTGGATTGTGCAGAAACACCCAGGCTGGTGCTCTTGGGGCTTTGGGGAGGTGCAGGGTTTTGTGTGCAGGCACGTTGGCTTGCAGGGCTTTGCCCAAGAGTGCATCCACAGGCTGCTCTTGGCAAATCTTATTTAGCAAGTCAAAGATTGTGCAGGTGCTCTGTCCTATATGTCTTTGCTGTTGAGCTGCTTGTATCTCTTCTTGGCAGAGAACCAGGTATGTTAGGTTATCATAAAGTCTGTAGTGAAATTTCATCTTTCTATGGCTGACCCTGTGGCTCTGGGCTGCGGAATGGCCAGGGTATCAGAAGTGTTATCGTCGTTAATCTCCCTGTAATCCAACTTGCGAACAAGCCCCAGTCACCCTCCTGCTAAATTAACAGTTGTAGCAAAACGATCTGTGATGGATCAGCAGGTGAGAAGCCTGTTGGAGAGTAAAGGTTTGAGTTCCCAGGCTTCAGTGCTCAGGGGCTGGAGAGAGCCCTTGGGTGACCAGCCCTGGGTCATCAGGCAGTGGGCTATGACAGTCAGCGCAAGGTGTTCCTCTCAAAATATCCTGAATTATTCTACGATTCCCTGAAGAGACCTCCTGTTTTTTTCTCAAGGTTACAGGGTGTTAAAAAAAGAACACACCAAGCTGCGCTGACCGTAATGTCTGTCTCTGCTGATGGGGAGAGCCCTGTGCTGTGTTGCAGCAGGGAGATGCTGAGAACTCTGCAGCTTGGGACATTGGCTGCTTGGCTCCTCAGACTGTTCTTGGCTCTAAATAGGTTTTCCCTCTCTGCTGCCAACAATAAATGCCCAACTTGGGACTGATTCTTAGTGATGGGCATCTGGTGCTTATCGATGTGTGGTGGCCACTAGCCTGGGAAGTGTAGGACTTGGGAAAAACGTGGTAACACTCTCATGGAACAAGAAGGTGAGGGATCAGCTTTAGCTGCAGGACAGCTGTGTTTCAGCTGGGTGCTGCTAGCACCTCCTAGCCAAGGCGGATGAAAACAGTCATCCAAACCCCACTGTGAACTGGAGGAGAGCGGGCTTGCCTGTGCTTTCCTGGCTGGGCATGGCTGGCCTGCCTGGCTGTTTGATAAACACTGGGACAAATGAAGAGAAACCTGCCTGGAGTTGTCTTAAGGTGATAAAATTCCTGTTCTGCTTGAGTGCACTGATTAGTGAGGCTTCATGCGGGATGACGCTAGGTTTGGCTTTGGCTGTGTCCTCCGAGCACCCTGGCAGCGTTCTGGCCATGCAACCCATCTGCCTTCGTTGCTGTCGGGATGCAGCACCTCCCCTGCAGGAGGTGGCTCCAAGGACCACCTTTCTTTCCCTGCAGGATGGATCAAGAGGAGGAATGAGGGGGCTGGGTGGTGTCAGTGGGGCTGCTTCGCTCCCTTGCACTCATCCTTTGCACCCGGCCGTGTTTTCCTCTCATCTCTTGGGAGCGGCTGAGCCACAGTTTTGGCAACAACGTCTCTGGGGAATGACGTGCCCCAGTGTTTGAGCAGGTGAGCCTGAAAGAGGCACCGGCTGTGACTCAGATGCACCCGCCTGCTGCCGGCACTATGCCAGGGCCACCCAGGGCTGGGGAGGTGCTCCTGGGCTGGGGGAGATGAAATAGCATCCTAAGCCTGGCATGGGGTCCAGTGCATCTTGTTGCATGGGATTTTAGGAGCTTGGGTTAATCTAAACTATGTGCCTCATCACCAGCTTTGTTTGGGGTTGGGCACTTGTTGAGTCACGCTGCTCCCATGCCAGGCGGGGACCAGAGAGGGGATGCTGCCCTTGGATGTGGCCGAGGTGCAAGTTGCAAAGCTCTCCTGATGCTGCTCTGGTGCTGATCTCCTTCCTGGTGTGCTCCTAGCCCTGGCATCTGTGCTGACTGGAATTGCTGTCTCTGCCTCCTTTCCTTTTTTCCTCCTGGATCTGCTTTTCCAGCAGTGACTTGGCTGGCAAAACTCTGAGCCCCAGTGTCCCAGTACGGACCCTGCCCGCAGCTGCTCTCGCCGGGTTGCTGGGACTTTCCCTGTTTGATGCTTTTACAAAGTCACAGCTTGTGGACTCACTGGGGCGTCAGTGTATCAGTTCCTGCTGGGTGTCCAGCCAGGGATGCTCAAAGCCTCAACCCCAGCTTGGGGTAAAATCTTAAACAGTAAGAATTTGGCCTTAATCTCCCCCAGCTCTCAAGATGCTGATGCTCCCTTGCTGCAGGCTCCCAGCAGGACCTTCAGCTGAATGAGGTGTCCCTGTCCCCACAATCTGGCCCTGAGTGACTGACATCCACGTGGATGCTTGAGCCAAGCATATGGGTGGGGGATGGGGTCACACTGTGGTCCCAAACTTGCTCAGTGGGGCTGGGGGTGAGGCCATGACATCACCACCACTGGTGCCCATTGGCTGCCCGACTGGTGATGTCATCGCCATCCCTGCTTTATTCACCACCCATCTCTTTCTTTTCTGCCCCTGTGGGGATGCAGCGTTGCCATGGAAATGGGATGTGTGCTCCCAGGCCACGGCCACTCACAACCATGCAGGGTGGAGGAGACACCTACTTCACACACAGGGTGGAATAACTTGTGTGTGATGAGTTATGACGCTTAAGACTTAACTTTAATTAAAATAAAGTCTTGATGTGTTGACACCCAGTGTGGGACGGGAGGGATGCTCGTCTGCAAACTAAATGCTGAGCTGACACCTTACGCAGCCTTTGGTTGGATTGGTGGGAGCAGCCTTTTTGATGCTCTCTGTCTTTAGGGAGTCAAAGCTGCAATTGTTTCAAACGGCAGCAGACTTAATCTTTCACCAGCCCAGGAAAAATACTTATTAAAGGCCTGGCTGCTCTCACTGGAAGGAGAAAGTTAAAAAGGAATTTTAAAACATTACAAATGAGACATTTAAAAAATAAAATGTAGTCCAGAGGTTTCAAGGGTGAGGTGATTGGAAATGCCTGTTCGAAAAGTGAGTTAAAAGCAGCTGGCTGCTCTGAAGCTGCGCTCCAGGAGCGGAGGCTGTGCTGCTGCCCTCCTCCAGCCCGTGGTCACCGTCCCACTATTGTCTGCTGCTGGCTGCACGCTATTTCCAAGGACAAAACAAAACCCTTTACCCTAGGGTTCAACTTTGACCTTGCAGTGGCAGGATTAAAATCTCATGAAGACAGACAACTCGATTGCAAAGAGTTAATTCCCTCCTTCCCTCCCTCCCTCCTCTTCCCCTCTGCTTTTTACTTCTTTTCTTTCCAACTGGCCTGGTTTGTTGCTGAGAAATTGGGAAAACAAACAGAAAAGAGACCCTCGGCCTTGTGGGTGCTGCTGTCTGCAGGATGACGCGGGTGACCCAGGGATGGTCGCACAATCGGGGCTTTATCTTCTCCCTCTTATGTCTGTGGCTCCACACTTTGCTGCTGGGGTTTGGTTTTTGGTTTTGGAGCATCTCTTGAGGGGCTGAATGTAGGGAGCCCCATGGGCTGCAGGGAGGCTGTCTGAGTGCAGAGATGAAATGCATCACAGCCCAGTGCAGGCTGTGAATCCTGGGGCTGACTGGCATTGCCAGCCCGTGGCTCAACCCCGGGTTTGCCCCGGTGCGTTCCCAGAAGGGCTGCACCTCCCTGTGCCTGCCCTGATGGTGTTTCCATCTCCTGATCGCAATTCCTGCTTGGAGGAGAGGTTTTAGACATGTGCAGGCAGTGGAGAGAGGGGTGGGGGTCCCTGTCCTGCTGCCAGTTGAAGGAACTGCTGTGGAAGTACTGTTAATGCTATTTATTTTTTTTTGGGAGAGAGAGTATTTTTCCTAATACAATTTTAAAAAACATTTGTGCTTTTATTATCTTCCCTACTCAAATCTGGTTTTAGAAACAGTTTTGCTGAAACGCTCGGTTTTGCAAATGTTAGAGTTTGGGTTTTGTCTTTTTATTAGGAGAAAACCCACCTCCCAAAATTTCAAGTGACTTTAACAGCAGCTTTGTATGCATTCACTGGCCTTTTTTTCAAGCTAAAACCTTGTTCTCGGTTTCCTCGGCTGATGTCCAGCTGAGAGCTGGTACAGCTCATCGAGTCAGAGCACTGAAGAAAACCTTGTGTCCCGGTGGGCTCAGAATTCTGCTCTACGTTGCAGGTCCTATTTGTGCTCCGGCTGCCCACTGCATGGCTGGTGGGACCTGTGGAGGGAGGAATGTTGATACAGATGATGCGTTGAGCAGCTTTGCAAAGAAGCTGAGTGCTGGCTGGCTTTGGAGAGAAAGATGTCTCTATACCCTATGCAAAGTAACGCATAGTCAGTTCTTGAAATGGAGTTTTAGGAGGCTGAAATACTGCTTTGATCTCCTAAAATCTTGTCTGCGTTACAAGGCAGCCACCTGTTAGCTAATGGATGGAGTGAGAGGGGAAAAAACTGTACCTTTGGTGCTGGTGTGGTCTTACCCTTAACTGGGAAGCTCAGGGTGCAGCTTTGCTTCTTGCAAGCCCTGGCAGTGCCCTCTTTTGCTGCCCAGACAAATACATTTTCCGTTTATTATAAAAGGGTTGAGTGTGACTGGTCAGGAGTCAGAGCAAACCTTTAACCAAAAGCTTCCCCCAAGCTCCCCGAGAGGGAGGGAGATGCAGCTGAACAGTTCCCATCTCTTTGCCAAAGTCAGGCTGGTGCCAAGATGCAGCGACGCAGGGGCTTGGGAGAGCGGGTGGGTGGCGGGTGGGTGCCTGTGGTGCTGTTTGCAGGGCTCGAGCATAAGTGAAAGCAGATGAGATCTCCAGGCAGGCTGGGAGCATCACCGGAGCCGCTCAGACTGGGGCGTCTTGGAGGATGCTGTGAAGTTGGGGCCAGATGTACTTAGATGCCTGGCTCCTATTGGAAGTCAATGGGCCCTGGGCTTTAGAAGCAGAGGCAGTGCCAGACTGTGGACTGAAAGGCTCTTGCCCTCTTTAAGGCCAAGCTGAGGATTATTGTTTGCCTACAAGCAGGCTGCCAGGAGCTGCTTCAGACGCAGCGCCTGTGCTATAGCCCCTCATGGGAGCTGCTGGGAGCCTGTGGACTGGAGGGGGCTCTTGTTCTTGGTACCCGGCCTAAGAGCATTGATGTGTCCTTCTGGGCTCTCAGTGCAGCTGGAACTGTTCTTGAGATTTAAGTAGGGCAGGCAGAGGGAGTATTTTACTTGCTGTTTGTACCACTGGGAAAGCAAGGCTTGTGCAAACCTGTGTTGGCCGATGGTTGCGCCGCGCATCGTGGTGCAGCGCCCTTGGTGACCTCTGCACTTGTGTGGTTTTGCTTTTTTGCAATGAGTGTGGAGGGTGCTCAAGGACAGGGGGATGGCTCCAGCACTTCCACCTGACGTGCTTTCTTTGTCTCTCACCTGGTGCCCCAGCTCATCTTTCCCCATGCAATGTGGAGGATGCTTAGAGAAGCTGCTTCGTGGGCAGGGGAAACGATGAGCCCTATTGCTGTTCCGTGACTGGCATGGTTTGGAGCCCGTGGCTTTCGGGGGGAAGAGTAACTGCTGGGTGCCAGTGTTGGGTGTGGATGGTGTTGAGATGGTGCAACTGATTCCAGGGAAACAGAGATGGTGGGAATACAGGCAGTGAGGGCAGAGAGAGCTCAGAGATTTCATACAGGTGTCACTCCTGCAGCTGAGCAGGGAGGTGGGCAAGGGGGGGAAAGCTGCCGCCCCCCCACAGGTGAGAGGGATAGACCTGTGGGCATGGGCTGGAGTGGTACCCTGGGGCAGCTCTTGCTTCAGTGGGGGATGTGGAGCCTGGGTTTCAGGTGTTCAACGTCACAAGCTGGGGAGATGGGCGGAGTATCTCCACTGAATGTAAATCCAAATTATAGAATCATAGCGTAGAAAAGACCTCTGAGATCAAGTCCAGCCGTACCTGTCCCCTCACTAAACCATGTCCTTAATCTCATCTACCTGTCTTTTGAACCCCTCCAGGGATGGCGACTCCACCACCTCCCTGGGCAGCTGTGCCAGTGCCTGACCAGGGAGCATCATAGGGAGCAAAACTCCACTTCAGGCAGGAGTAATTGCGGCGTAAATCAGCCATGTCCTGCCTTGGGATTTCAATAGCCTTTTTAATTTCTTTAATAAACCCTGTGCTATCCTCTGAGGACTGAAGAGGGCAAAGGGGGAGGACAAACCTCCTGGTTTTCAGCCCGGTATTACTAAGCAACCATGTCCTGAAATTCACAGCCCAATGGAGAGAACTTTGTTTACCAGGAAGAAAACACTTGAAAAGGGGAATCTTTGGCGGAAGCATGACGGGATTAACGCTGGGGTTTCTTCAGGCAGTTTTGTTGTTTTTCAGGGCCTGACCTTAGTGCTCTGATTCGCTTTTGCCAAGCGACTCTTTCCCTGCCTAAATTAGAGCGTGGTATTGTGCTGGGGTGGGAAGGGGGAGGCGGGAGGGCCAGGTTTGGCAGCGCCAATAGGAGCCTGAGATTATCTGGTTTGGAGCGTAGGGAGTCGATCGTTAGATGCCGTGCTTCTGAAAATCCTGCTGTAATTAATTTTCTCCTGAATTAATTAGAGGAATTGTGAAAGGAGGCTGGGCTGGGAAGGTGTGGGGGAAGTTTTTCAGGGTAATATATAGGTTGTCGTCAGTGCAGGAATTAAATTGCCTTCCTCCCCCTTCCTGGGCTGCTTGCTAGAGCTGTTCTTGCCTCTTAGATGCGCTTGGATGAAACTACCCCAAGTGCCAGTTTCAGGGCATTTAGCCCCATTTTCTTGTGTGCTGCTGGCTCAACCAGCATCGAAATGGGATGGATGGGATAGACAGCTCTATGGGCTGTTGTCGTGAGGCCGAGCAGGGCTGGGCTATGCAAGGGACCATCATTTCCAGGTGTTGCCCAGGATGTGTTCCTCACTGAAAGGGGCCAAATGTGAAGAAGGAAATCCAGTCTCTGGCTCCAGCAGAGGAAGGAGTTTAGGGGATGATGGTTTGTTCTTGGCTTTGTGTCTTTGCTGCTCTCTCAGCTCTGCTCAGGAACAAGTGAGCAGTTAGTGATGCCTTGAGCCTTTAGTGCATCATCACTTGCACGTGAGAGGATGTAGGAATTGGGGGTGCTGCATCCCGGCGTCCCTGCGCTCAGCAGAAAGGTCTCCAGCATCATCCCCAGTGTGGCTTCCTGCATCCAACCCTCTGCTGATATGAAGCAGCAGAAATTACCGTATTAGTGGGCGTGCACTGGTTTATACTGGTATGTGGTGCCTGTAGGTGTAAGAAGGTGAAAATCCCTGTATGGGGCAATTCTTCCCTTTGCTTTCCTGGCATCTCCACTAACCACCAGGCAGATGGGCCAAAACACACACAGGGAGGGAAAGACGGGGAAAATTCTTGTTGGCTTTGACAGGGCTGTGCCTGCAGCACCTGTGGGGAGTTCTTCATCCTCTGGGAGCTCACCTGCTTGTGCCGAACGGGGCCAAAGGCACTGCCTGCCCCATGGGCCCCAGCTTGAGCTGCTTTGCGGTCAGTGGTGGCTTAATCCTTCCTTCCCTGCTTGGGGCTGGCGGAGGCGGGTGGGAGGGGAGGGCAGGCTGATGAGCATGGGAATCTGGAAGGCTATTCAGCAGTAATTATCAGCCTCAATACTGAGCGAGGGAGAGGAGGGGGGAGCTGGGAAGGAGGGGAAAACTCATGGGGAAAAGTAGCAAGGGGAGTAGATTCCTCCCCTCTGTTGCCACGGAAAGGGAGCAGGCTGGGGGCAAGGGGAGGGATGGAAGAGGTGACATCTTCAGGCAAATCCTCCCTTCCTGTGGTGAGGATGAGGCAGGTGCCGAGGCTTTGCTTGGTATCTCCTGCAAGCACCGTGCTGGCCAGCTGGTCCCCACAGGATGCAAGTGCCAAGCTTGTGTCTTGGTGTCAGGGTCCCCCAGCCAGTGTCTGACAAGCTGATCATCATGGCATGGTGAAATGGGCTATTGCAGCTGCTTAATTAACCCCAATTAGTCCAAGTGCTGTTGCTTCTCCAAGCAGTGGTACCTCCTGGGGGGCACAGGCTGAAGGGAGGTGGAGCAGAGCCCTTGCCAGCAGCTGGTGGGACCTGGGCAAGGAGCTCTTGGACACTTCTATGGTGACACTTCCAACGTGCCCAATTTGAAAATGAGTGTCTCGTATCCAGACTTACTGTCAAAAGTGGGCTTGGGATGTCTATGTTTGCAAGACACCGTATAGCTCTATCAGCCATACACACAGACCTTAGGGATCTGGTGGCACAGGAACAAGGAGGAATCAGACTCTGATCTGCAGATCCTTCAATCCTTTTGGGAACCCCTGCCCTGAGAGGGTTTATTTAACACTGGCTTTTCCAGTTTAGGATGCTGGATCCAGTGTCTTGTGTGAGCAATGATCTGCGATGCTGGAAATGGAGACTGCGCTGTTGTTTGCTCCAGGAGCTCTGTCTGCTTGTCACCTGGCAAAGGGTTTGCTCTCCCAGCCTACTTTCACTTTCCCAAATGACTATCAAATGTCTCTTCCCCTTAAATTTCAGCAGAGCTTTTATTTATCAGAGGTTGGGTATATCCTTCCTGCCAGATTGCTGGTAGAAGGCACGTTTCAAGGTTTAATCCCGTCCCTAACAAGCTGTGGCACATCATTTGGCTCTGACATAATCCTTCACAGCATCCAAACCTGGTTGCCACTGCAGGGGCTAGAGCTGACATCCCAGCAGTTTCCATGCGGTGAAGACCAGGTCTGACAGCACTCAGGGTTCCTTGCTCCCCTCCTTTTTTGCGCCCCCCCCCCCCCCCCCCCCCCCATCTGGGAGATTTGCAAGGCTGCATTGAGCAGGGGCTCTGGCTGCCCTTCCTGGGGCTGGGCTGCCACCAAGCCTCTGCTCTCCAGCAGATCCCAATCCTGGTGGCCTCCCCATGCTGTCCTACTGCAGGTGCGCTGCCCTTGGCACCATCGGGAAAGCAAGACCTGCTTCTTTCCCTGCCACTGCATCTTCGGGGCTGCAACGCTGAGGGTAATAAAACCCCTGAGGTCCCTCTGCCCTGCGCTGAATGGGAGCTTTGTCTCTGCAAAGAAATGACTTGAAACCGATCTGGGGAAAGGCGATTGTTATCTGAAGGCTCCTGAACTGTTTGGATCCTGACTTTGTTAGAGATCTTGTAATTTAAACTTCAACCTGCTTATTAGAAATTTGAGATAATAGTTTAATAATAAAAAGCAGATTTTTTTTTTTTTTTCCCTTCTTGGTTCCTGTATTCCTGTCCTCTTCTTTCTCTTGGCTGCTGTGGATATTTAATCATCTGATATGCCCCCCCCCGCACCTCCCTCTTTGCTTTTTAAATAGTGGGATAAAATGGCGAGATGTTTCTTTTTGAGGTCTGCCAAGGAAAGTCATGCAGCCTGTCCCTGTGGTCCTTGTGTGTGCATTTTAGAGCATGCCCACGGAGAGCATGCTGAAAGGAGCCGGTGGGGATGCCAGATTGTGAGTTGTCCTCAGTTCATGAGTCCCCTTCCCTGTGAACATCTGAAAGTCCAACCAGGTGAAATGGGTCCCTTCTAGAGAGGGTCCTGGACCACCCCCCAACTGTTTGATGCCCGTGCTCAGCCCACTGCCCTGCCCTGCTGGCCACAGCCCCTGTGGCAGGCTTGGGGTGGGATTTGGGAGCTCTTCCCAAGAGTGATCCTCATCCAAATTCCCCGAGCTGGGCAGCAGCTTCCTGGCCCAGAAAGCACCCGGAGGGAACGTGTTTGGACATGTGCGGGGTGTATTAGCATTCCTGCCACCAGCCACCGCTCTGTGCTGGGGGTGGCTGCTGGCCATGGGGCTGCAGGGGTCAATGCAGAGACCCTGCCGGGGCTGGGGTGCAGTTGGGAGAGGCTGGCATCCCATGGCGCTCCCCTGGGCTTGGTGGGGGGGTGGGTGGGAACTGTGGTTGTTCAGTGACAGGCGGTTACGCTCTGTCCTGGTTCCCTGCTGCTTGCCCTGATTAACGGATTTCATCGCGCAGGCAGGGAGTGCGGTGCCAGAGCCTGCGTCTGGCTGTATCGTAGCAGCTCCTGGGGTGCAGGAATGCAGAGGGCTGGGTGGGAGCACTGCGTTGGTGACCCCAGTGGGTGTGGGACTGTCCATGGTGGAAGCCACCCCAGTGGACCTACACTGCTGTTTACACTTGGGTACCTTTGGTTCATCCCCTTGGCTGCTCGTGGCAGTGAGGAGCGTGGCTTTGTTTGCTGCTGTGGCTGCCTCCTGTATAAGTAAATGCTAACCGAGCTGTGGCTCTGCATTTCAGAGGTGGCTGCTGGGCAGTTACTTGCCCACATGTGTCTCAGACCCCTACTGCCTTCCCTTGCTCATGTGATGCTGTTTTGTGGTGCTCGTTCATGTGCTTGAATCCCCACGGGTTTAACTAGGGCTTCGTGCTTAGAAATTGGAGTGGTGGGTTGACATGGGTTGGGATCTGGCAATGGTGAAACACTGGAACGTGTTGCCCAGGGAGGTAGTGGAGGCCCCATCCCTGGAAACGTTCAAGATCTGGTTGGATGGGGTTCTGAGCAACCTGGCTGTGTTAAAGATGTCCCTGCTTCTGCAGCGGGGCTGGACGGGATGAGCTGTAAAGGTCTCTTCCAACCCAAAGCATTCTGTGACTTTTAGCTTTTACCGATTCTGGTGGCTCCTTCTGGCCAAGAGGGAGGTGGAGCTCAGCTGGAGCCACGACTAGCTTGCAAATTCAGCAAACTTGCTGTTCAGTGACTGTAGCTGGGCTTATCTGAAGGCAAAGTGTCAAACTCAATCACCTGCACGCGGTTGTGGTTGTGAGCTCCAGATTTGCTTAGGCTCTCAGATGGTGATGCTTCAGCCCTGGGCTTCTTTCCAGAGTGGGCAAGGGGAAATGCTCCCCCTCTGCACCCCTGTGCTGGGCAGCCCTGGGGCAGAAGAGGAGCTGTATTTGATGCAGCTGTAGGAGCTCCTGAGCAATTTCCTGCTGGGCCCAGGTTATGCTGGTTCATATTGGCTCCTGCTCTGGATGCCACTTTCATGACATCATTTGGCTGTTGAAGAGTGGAGGTGAGACACTTGTGAGTGATTATCTAGTGCAAATAGCCTATGGTAAATAGACTCAGTGAAGTATTGACACTGAGACTGTTTCTCTTCCTAATTTCCTGCTCTCAGTGAGTTTGCCCAGTAGCCAAAAATAGGGAGGGGACGACCCAAACCCTTCAATCCTAACCTCAAATTTCAAGTCGGGGCATATACTGCTGTCATCCAGGTAATTGTTTTAGCAGTTAATGACATAACTTCCACCTGGGATCTTGGCCTAGGACTAATTTTAGGAAATGAGTCTCTCTTTAGTTTGTTTGTATTAGCTAGGGATCTTCCTTGTGGACTGGTTCTCTGATGTTCTCACCATCACACTGCCAAACCAAAGGTCCCTGCCCCAAAGGAGCTAATTTTCCTGGGACAAATTGTCCTAAAAAACATTAAAATTGGTGTCTGTTGATGTGTTTTATGATTCCCTCCTCCCTGAAAGACGCCTAGGATGGATGCATTTCCAAGATGAGGAAGGATAATGCAGTCCTTCCGGGCCGAACTCTGATAACCAGCAATTTTTCTATCGGAAAAGCATCCTGTGCCCCGCTCAGCCTCTCTGCCCCATGGAGTGGGTGATGCCAGCAGCTTTGTCTTGCTCTCCCGCAGCACCCTCCTTGCTGGCCGTGTGTGGAACAAGACTCAGCTCGATGCGGGGGCTGTGGCTGCGTCCGTGGGTGCAGCAGATACTCCGCACTCTCAGGCTGGCAAACTTTAACTAACAGAGCCCGTTTTTTATTAACCTGCATTTCCTTCTGGTTTCACTATTACCTCTGCAGAAAAGAATCTGACCCCTTGCTCTCAGCATCACCTTCATCACCCCCACCCCCACTGCTGCTTTGTGGTTTGGGTGAAACTCTGCGGAACCCTTCTGAGGCTCCCCGTGCCGGCCAAGCGATCCCTCGGCTGTGTCACCGCTGCCTCCTGCCTTTGTGCAAAACTCCTGAGAGAGCTTTCAGGCTGGCACAGCGGTGGCGTTAAGCCCGTCATAGGTCCCTCTTAATTAAATTTGAAAACTGCTTGGATAAGAGGGCTTTTTGAACGAGTCAGGTGCTGGGCCATGGGCCTGAACGACTGCCACAGACTAGCACTACCACCCACAGTCCTGATCCCCATGACATGTGTACAGCTTACGGAGAAATCCCTTAGCAATGAGGCTGCTTTAACTCCTTCGCGCTCTGGAGCTCTGAGCTGTCTCCAGAGCCTGGCCCCAATGAGGGGGTGCGCTGGTGTCCCTGTGCCACCTTCCCAAGGGCTGGGTCAGCAAACGGTGTTGGCAGCGGTGGCGCAGGCAGTACCTCCATCCCCTAGTGCTGGGGTGAAGGTGTGCTGCCGGCTATGTGCAACCTGTTGGAGGAAAGTGTCTTCTAAATATTGTCTTTGGATGCGGTACATGAAGAAAGAACCTCTCCCAGGCTGTGGCTGCAGGGCCAGCAAGGAGAGAAGGAGGCTTAGGGTCACTGTTTTGCCAAGAAGGGGTAAGCAAAGGGGTGGAAGTGGATGGAGTCACATGGGAAAGCTCTGTGACATGCAGTGAGATGACTTGCTTTCATCTTGGAAATGCCATGTTGCTTCATCCCAGCCTGACTGGGTCCAGCTTCCCAGGGATTCGTGCCTCCCCAGCCTGCAAAATAGGGCCACACTCCGTGGTAAATATGAAATATATAAAGAAAAGAGGACAGAGCTGTGCTTTAATCCACCCTGTTTGAAGCTGACCTGACTCTTGCCCTCTGAGACTCATTTCCACATTGCAGCTTTGAGCTCTCTTGAGTGCCTTCTCTTGTCCACCCACCTGCATCAGGCATCTTACTTGTCATCATGTATATCCAGTGCGGAGCTGACCACGAAATTACTGGAGGCTCTGGGCTTTCTTAAAAAAACCTCTTCCATCTTTACTTGGATGAAAAATATCCAAACTCAAGCAACCCAGTCTCTGTCCTTTAGGCACCTGGATCCTGCCTGGGAGGTGTTGCCGAATGGTTGTTCAGTGATGTTGAAGCTGTACTCTGCTCTTTTTCCCCAAGGTTTTCCCTGTGTATACATGCTGGTTTCCAAAAATCAGTGCTTACCTGGGATGGGTGAGAGCAGGAAAAAGGCAGACTGGGCTGTGCACGTACATGGCTTTGCCTTTTATCACAACTCCCAGTTCTTGACTAGCGCTTCAGTCTACTGGCAGTAGGCGTTTGAAGCAGGAGGGAGAGGTGGTTTAGGAAGAATATTAAAAAGCAATAATGGAGCTTGTTGAAGTATATTGAAGCCTCCTTCCAGCCTAGGATTTTGCTAGAGTCAGGGTTTTTTGTCTCCTATTAAATCACGCATTCCCAAGGAGCCTTTGAGCCTGGCGCACTGGGCACGTTTCAGACCTGGGCCAAAACCAACAATTATCTCCAATTTCAGGAAATTTGAAGCTGTGGTTAACAGTGTCTTCTTGAGGACTGACAGATGACACAGCTGGCTTAGCGTGCGGCCAACCCTAACCCTGCATGTTGATGACATTAATCATCTCGACAGGTTGCGGTGTGGCAAATTGCTCAACGTAGGTCTCCCAGTTGGGAGGTCAGGTCTTGGAGGAGGCTTGTGTGACCATGGGCTTGCAGCTGGCCCTGTGCACAGATGAACTTCTTGTGTTGCACCGACACATCCCATGGTAGCCCATTCCCTAGCATGGTTTGTTGTTTTTATTCCTCAGGTGGTAGATGTCTCGCAGAAATCACCCTATTGTTTCCTGCAAAGAAATGGAAGTAGAAATTTTTATAGGCTGATACCAGGTCTTTACCATTAAGTAAGGACTGAAGGAATATTTATTTGTTGAAAAGTTGACTTTCACTTTTTCTGCAACTATTCTGATCAAATATATTGAAAGCCTGGGGCTCCAGATGCCCCTCTGGAGACGCTCTTGTGTCTGTCCCCCCTCATTCTGACCCAGATTCTCTTTCATTCAAGCTCTGATGGTTTTTGGGTTCACAAGAAGAAAAGGCAATTGTCTCAGTTCAGTGTGAGAGCCAACAATTTTCCTAGTTTTGTTGGTGAGTCCTGGGATCTGCCAGCTCAAGGGGGTGTTTGGCATCTCTGTGTGGTTGGAAAATCCTGGTGTCTCTTATTCTAGGGGAATAGGGATCACAGGCTTGCAGGAGCTACTACCCAAATGCCTGCAGCAGGGAGGAAGGATATGTTTTATCAAAGTGAGTCCCTGCTGTTTGAGTTCCTGGTTAGGAGCTAGATATCATCTAAAAACCAACACGGGGAAGTAAACAATGACTCTGGTTTTATTTTAGTCCTCTCTTTCTTTCTTCCATTATTTAACCTTTTAATTACTTCAAGAGAAGCTGAAACCCTAGGGCCCAAAAGATGTAATGGTTGGTTTATTGAGGGGTCCCTTCCTGTAACCCCGTAAAAGCCAAAAAGAGGAGGAAATATTTTTGTAAGGCAGCTGAAATGAGTCCTCCTTTGGCTGTTCACTGGAATAATACTAAGTGTGAAAAACCTTGTGGTATTTATGAGCAGACATGATTCAGGAATAATAAAGACATGAGGACCTGTCATAAGGTCGTGTGGATCAATGAATCATCTGCCAGATATGGCAATTTTGCATATCAAGCTACACACCCGACACTGACGTTACGGTGTCCAGAGAGAGTGGGAATTACAGTCGCTGAGAAGTGTCCCCAAAAGGGAGAGAGAGCTGGCAGCTTCAGGGGAACTTCACCAGGAAAGAAACTTGAGTCCACAAAACCACCACTCGCTGCTGTCTGCAGCTTTGATCAGGGGATTTGTATTTCTGTTGAGCCGTGCAGAGAAAGCAAATACCACCCCCATCAGCTGCCTTCAAAGGAGAAACTTCCTACCCCTCGGCTTTGCCAGCCCCTGAGTGGTTAACGTGGCACCCATGTGCTTGTGGCGAGAGCCTGGAGAAAACACACAGGTTCGCAGGAGGGACTGGAGGAGGATGGTGATGTGTCCCACCAGGCAGCAATTGTGTGTGGACCCACCCTGGTCCAGCATCCCTGGATCTCTTGGACTGCAAACTATCAAGATCAAGAATTTTGTGTTCCTTAGCCAGCACTGGTAGAGAGCCACTAAAATGTTCTTACCTAGTCTATCTTCATTTTATATCAGCTAATGGCTGACCAGGGGCTTGAAAAATTTGCTGTTGCTTTTACAAAAGCCTTTCCTTGCTGCTTGTCTTCCTTTCTGCGGTTTTCCTCCTGTGCTTTCTCCCCTTCCCTCTTCCGCTCTCTCTTGCTTGAAGTTCAGGGAAAATATGTGCAGCCTTCCCAAGAGAACATTTTGGCATAGTCTTAACTTGTTAAATACTGTAATTAAAATATTTTTCTCATTAACTTGGAAATGTTTCTTCCTAAATTATACCAGAGGATATTTTTTTGCTAATTAAGTTGCCAGTTTCAACAAAAGTGCTTCAGAAAATCCTGGAGTCGTGAAGTTGCCCTTGCTGGGTCCCTCAATCTGCTTCCTTCAACCAGTATCGTCTGCTAAACAGGGGCAGGTTGTCCAAGGTGATTTTTAAAAAGGGTCTGCTCTGGTTGGGTGGTGGGGCACAGCTTGGAGGTTCTTTTTCAAGTAGATGTACAGGGCTGCGTTTGGTCAAGTAACCTCTTCTAGAGTTTCCTAGGTTTCTCAGTGATGTGAATCCCTCAAGAGTTTTGTGTTGGGGAGCTCAGATGTGCAGGAGTTCACTGCCATGGGGAGCGCTGCCGGAGTCCTCATCCTTGAGGGCTGCACCAGCTGATGGAGCAGAGGAATACTCTGAATACTTGGGCTCCAGAGGACTTGTTCCCCGCCCTGTCCTCTGCTGAGCGTGTGGCCCTTTCTCCCTTGAATTGAACTAAAGAAGCAGCAAGATCCAAGCGTTCACGACTGTTGGAATGCACAACAAGGAACAGTTTCTAGTGGCCTCGGTGGTTGTCTGCATGTTTACTGATTTCCCTCCAGGGATGCAGAGCACCAACGGGAGTGTGTGTGTGTTACCCATGGGTCTCCTGTAAAGGAATACAGGGGCTGAACCCTGGAGGTGTCGTTTTCTGAAAGAAAGCTATTGAGTTTTTTTTGCATCAAGTGCGGTACTGGTTTGGTTCTGTCTTGGTGGCTTTCCAAGCCTGCTACTTGCCCTGCTACATCACTTGTAGGCTGTTGCTAGTTGTGCAACAGTCCAGGGAGCTCGGTGTGGAGGAAACACATGCTGGGCTAATGCTGTTTACTTGAGCATCTTCTGAACCTGATTGTAGTCCTCCAGGTTCTCTTTTTGAGTGTTGCCTTGCATTCGTCCCATTCACATGAAGCTGCTCCTCTAGCAGCTGGGGTAGCTGGTGGGGGCTTGCTTGCTCTTTCTGGGTTTAATCTCACCCCACAAACTTCTAGCAGAGGGCTTGCGGTCCCACTTCTCGCTTGCTGGCACTAGGTCCGTGCCAGTAACACCTGGGTTTTGCTCCTGGGGAGACTCCTCATCTTCTAAGGGTTCATTTGATGATGTGATTCATGATTTAAGAAAGTCCCCTTTTAAAAATCAGATTTCTTCCCTGCACTTGCACGTTCCCTTCCATGTGCTCCTGGTGCTGATGTCCTCCTCCCAAATGCAGATGGGTCTGAGTCTGTGCAAAGCTGGGTGGTGTCAGCCTGGCTGTCCCACGGGTGCTTTCTTCCTGTGGTTTTCATCATCATCCGTGGTACTGAGGGAATGGGAAGTGTCAGGAGCTCCGGGGCTCCCCGCAGCCAGCAGGATCTCTCAGGTTACAACCCCAACCGAACGCCTCGTTCTGCTCCTCTCACAGTTACCTGTCCACCGATCCCGGCTCAGTGTTTTCTGTCAAGCCGGTGATTGCGGTTCAAAGCAAGGACACACTTATGTACACATCACCCTGGCAACATTTAGGTGAAAGCCTCTGAGAAGCGCTGGGGTGCATATTATGGGCTTTTTTCTGAGTGTGCGCATGTGGGTTTTTTTCCCCGACACTAGCCTGAGGTGCAGGGAACACCTGAGCTGGTTTGGTTACCTTCCTTGCCTTGTGCTTTTGAAAATCTCTACATCGTGTGGGTTGTTTTTTTGTTTTGGTTTAGGGTTTTTTTTTGTCTTTTTATTTTTTTTTTTTTTTTTACTTACCCCAAACCCCACTGCAAATCTGTGCCCAAGAGTCTCCTGGGGACTAACCTGGCAGCGTCAGGTTTATGGTTGGACTCGATGGTCTCAAAGGTCTTTTCCAACCTAAAGAATTCTGGGACAGAGTGGCACGTGTGACCTAACCCAAAGGCAGGGTGCAAGCACAGTGGACCTGGCTTGAGCTTGCATGTGCAAACTGCCCAGGAGCTTTGTAAGGAGCAGGAGTGGCCCTTGGGTGTACTGAGTGTATCACCCAGGTTTGTGCAGCAGCACCTGGAGCGCCTTCTGCGTGAGGCTGCTTGAGCATAACTCAGGCCAAACTCATAATTAATTAATTGATTTAGTCATCTAGAAATGAAGTGGCTAATTTAACTGGAGAAGTCAACCAGGCTTGGACGTTTATTTTAGGATGGGATGTATGTTCTCTCCTTTGACTCCCAAGGGAAGCAAGGCAGTAGCTGGAGGGGGTGGCTGGTGCTCCTCTCCCAGGAGCTGACAGTGTTTGGAACACTGGGGTGAAGGGGTTGCATTTATTCGTGTGCTTGTACGCTCATTTTCCATGAAGGTTACTGAATGTTCCAGGGGGCTTTTAAAGATCAAAGAGGATGATATCAAACCTAGTAATTGTTGGGCATAGTGAGACCGATCTTGTGGGCCACTTCAGTTGGGCTACAGAGGGCATTTTACTGACCTGCTATTGTTTGAGATCTCTCAAATAGTCTCCTTCAACTTTAATCTGAGTGTGCCAATGGGATCGTTAACTTCAAAGATGTCCTTGGTTGCTCCTTTCTGAAGCTAATCTGAGTTTCGAAATATTCTTGGGCTTCCGTCTTAAAATTGTGATGTGGTGTCAGACTTTAGCGGTGCTGACTGAAGCCAGCACAGAACGTAGAGACTCCTGAATTTTGCTTTGCCTGCTGGTGGTCTTCAGAAACCCTGGGCCCATAACTTTTTCTCTCAATATCCCTGTTTCCTCTGGTGCAGAATGGGAATAGTGACTCCTGCCTGCCAGAACGGGTTGCAAAATATATTTAATATTACTTCTCTACTTGAGAAATGAATAAACCCTTCTGCGCATTTGTGTGATTGTTGTCTTGGACAGTTTCAATAAAGGCATTCTCCAAAGAAGTGCTTTTTGGAGTCCTAACACGTTGCAAAGAGGAAACAACATGCTTGGTCTTGTCTCGTTCACAGCATTTGCACATTGCAACCAACTTATGGAAGAGAGTCTACTTGGTGCCATTGGGCACCTGGAGGCCTTGTGGCCAGGGCATGCGAAGGTGCTTGAGACTAAACATGGACCAAACAGAGCTTGGTTGTGTGTTGTAATTCATGAAGAGATTCCGTATTCTGAAGAAGATTGCAATGAATCATGGTTTTCCTCACTGCAAAGATGCAGAATCTTGGAGATTTGTAAGTTGCATCAGCTTCACCCCCGACCCTGCCGCTGATGCTGCATTTTGGGGCTTTACACATCTGTATCCATGAGCAATATGTTTTGTGGGTGTCAATGTCAGATTAGCTGATGGCATTTATTAGCTCTGGTGGAACCATTTTTGGGCACGATGTATTTGCAAACAGTATTTCATCATAAAACACTGCTGTCAATCACCTGGAAGTGAATGACTCTCAAAAACCCAACCCTAGATTGAAGGAAATGATAAGTAGTTCTGCTTGTCCTAAAAACGCCTTTTTTTTTTTTCCTCTCTCTTTATTTAATATATTACTGGGTAAATAATTACTGGCCTCCTGTTCTGCAGAGTGGGTGTGGAGGGTCAGCAAGTGTCTTAAAAATGGTTTCAGTTCTGCATTCGATAGCAAAGCCAGACGTTTCTAGGAGTGAACAGGACTGACCGTGCTGCATTCCTCCAGCCTAGGGTGGGTAGTCACAGGCAAAAATGCACCTGAGCTGCTGTGGAGCTCTGCCCTGGCTGGAGGGAGAGCCCTGGCCACCACTGCGTCAAACCTTGGTGTGATGGACAGACCTCGGCTGGGGCTGCTGTCCTCCAGGGCCTGATCAAACTGCAGAACGCTGGGATTTCCCCCTGTGTGCATATAAGGAGGAGCTCTGGTTTTCACAGTAGGATTTGTTGAAACAAGGTGACTTCTTCTGTAGCAGAGACCAACCACAAACTGTAGCCTGGGAATGGCTCCTCCTTGGCTTCGTTGCTGTGGTTGCGCCGCTGGAGATTGTCTTTAATTGGGCACAAGGCATCAGAATTTAAATACTAATTTACATACCAAACATATTGATGGCAAATATCTTAAGGACTGACTCAGTCCAGAAGCAGCACCTAAACAGGGTGAGTGGTAAGAGATGAGGTGATGCACCTTTCCAAGAGGGTGTTTGATACGTGAACACTCCCAGTGCCAGGAAACAGAGAGACACAGCCAGCAGCCAGTTTACACTGGAAAATAAAAGCATGTAGAGTTTTTATTTGGGGTTTAATTAAATGCTGGATCAGCTTGTGAGGAGGGGGAGAATAAATTCTCCACCCTTTGGAGTTTTACTGAAAGCAAGCAGCTTTCTGAAAGTCCCACTGCAGTGTGAGCTGCTGATCCATGCACAGGAACTCGCCCCGTGACCTCCCAGCTCTTGCTGCTGATCCACGCCAATCCGGCCAGAGCAGCTATGGAAAACCAGCTCTCGGAGAGGCTGGGGGTCAAATCACCCCTCAGTGCCCACAGCGGGGTTACAGTGGCTGAGGGACGGACCGTTAGCCGGGGCTGCTGTTCTCCAGGAACAGGGCTGGTCGCAGCACACAGCCCTTCCCAGCCTCCTGACAGCATCTCCTCAGTTGTAGCTGCTTTCACCACCTCTGTTGTTTAACAGCAGTGTCGCTTTTCTTGCCTGCTTGTTTTCAGTGTTTTCTCCAACAGTTACTTTTTCTAACTGTGATTTTCTTTTCCTCCCTCTCTCTGTCACTACCTGTTCCAGCCCTTAGGCGCTGAGCTCGGAAATGCATCTGCTGGGGTTTGCCCTGGCCTGCCTTATACATCATCCTACGGAGGATGCGTCTGTTTGGCATCTATTAATTGTTGCAGCTTGACAGAGCTTCTTCTGCTTCTCATGGCTTCTTTTCTAAAATTATCTGCTTAAAATAACAGAGGGGTGACAGGAAGGAGGGAAATGATGCTCCCTGGGTGGGTTTCTTGGGTGCATTGTTTGGAAACTTTCTGTCTTTACAAATTTGCAGGGATGCAGGCAGTGCCCACCCCCTGCCCCCTTGAGAAATAAGAAAGGGGTGGGCAGCACGTGGGATTCGTACGATGATGCCTTTTTATCTTTGCTTATCGGTTGAAAATGAAGTTAAGATTAATAGGGGTCAAGGTTGTTACTGCTTAGTAGCTCCCTGTATGCTACCCTTCCCTGTTACCATGACGAGAAAATCACCTTTTGCCACTGACTGCCTTCAGTGCTGACCATTTGGAACACCTCAGCACCTATTTGTGAAGCTCTAGAGAAAATGATGCTCTAATCTGACACGACTCTGCTCTCCGGGGCCGACACATCAGAGAACTGCGGGTTTACTTCCCGGAGCCCTCCGCTCATCTCTGCTGGCTTCCCCAAGCTCTGCCTGCCTGTCACCTCACAGCGAGAGCGTAAACGCAGACCGTGGAGCCTCAAAGGCTTCCTGGTTCAGGTAGTACTTTGCCTGTGATCCCAGCTCCCTTTTCCAAAGGTAGAAGTCTTGCACAACACCGTGCTCACCAGTTTAGTGGAGGCTTCCCACATTTCCTCTTCTCTGGAAATACTTAGCTATCAGCCAGCTAAGGGCAGAATGAACTTGTTTCCAGTACAATGTTTTTTTCCATCTACCCCTAATAACATCTCTAGCTGTATGTAATTAACTCAGAAGTGATAGGCTTGTAATCACCCTGCAGAAGCCTGTGAAAGGGATTGCGTTAGGCTTTATCTCAGGAACATAATTAACAAAGATGTTCTGGGCCATTTTGGGATAAACTGAAATGTCTGAAGCGGTGCTTGAGCCGTGCAGAACTCTGGAAGCAGGCAAAGTTTGTTGGAGGGCTCTGGCTTGGCCCTGGGGTGTCCCTGGCAGCAGGACTGGTAAGAGAAGGCTCCAGTCCTTGGTTTGCTGGTGTCCACTGTTTTGGAGGTTCATCTGGGATGACACAAGTCTGCCCTCTGGTCTTTGGTTGAAACCGCTGGTTTCTCTTGTTTCTGGCTGTTCGTGGGTGTCAGTGGAGAGGTGGGAAGGAGGAAGCCTGTGGTGAGCTTGCAGAGACTATGCCGTGTAGGAAAGACTCACAAAATAACCACATGACGTGAAATGACTGTATTGCTTGGGAAATTAATACTCAAGGCTTCTCCCGCTCAAATGGGATGAGAACATCGCAGACTAAATATATGTGTATTGATGAACTGCAAAAACGCTGTTAAAGAGATGTGGTTTTTAGCTCGTGGTTCCCTCAGAGGGAGAAAAAACTTAGTGGCTTTAATTTTTTTTGGTATGCCGCTCTCATCAGTTTGTCTTCGTTATCGCTCTGACTGGGAATGACTACTCAAGTTGGTCAAACGGAGATGACTCAGTGCTGAAATCATGTCGGAACCTTCTTCAGAAATTTTGAGACAAATCAAATCATACAACATGCTCCCCTTGGGGATTAAACCCTGAATTGGCATTAGGGGTTGATGTTATTTGAGGGAAATCTGCCCTGATTTTGCTCCATGCAGCCTGTGACCTGTGAGTGAGCAGTGTTTTGCCTCAAGTTTGTAGCCCCTGCGAGATGGACACGGCGCTGGGAGGCGAGGCACACCCTGGGTGCTGTAATGTAACCCGTGAGCAACACCCTGCTGGGGACAAACAGGGTTGTTTAAGTTTGCATCTTGGCTTCTTGGGATTTGCTAGAGGTAGTTCTTGGTCATCTTCTAGAATTGCTTTTGTGGTTTGAACTCCTAAGTCTTGGGGCATTTCACGGACGTTGTTTTTCATACCACATCCTTGTCTGGTTTAGAGTCCATGGAGACTTTTGGTGCTGCACTACCAATTGCTCTGCAGGGCTCATGGGCGAGTCGTGCTGCCTGCTCCAGGACGCGGGTGTCGGATTAGATGAGAATTGCCAGTGACCATATATCGTTTGACAGTGTTGGTGACTTGAGGCTGTGCACGGTGCTGTGGTAGCAACGATTGTCTTGTTAACTCCTGGGGGGATCCTTTGAGTTGCAATTACAAGGTGGTGGGTAATGTGGTTAATAGGTAATTGGTGAACGAGAAAAAAAGCCAAACTGGTTAAATAATTTATATGGTAATTAATTATTTTTTTCCTCTGTCATTTGAGGAATTAATAGAGGAAGAATGGTTCATTGATTAGGGCACTGCTCTGCTTCTTTGGAAAAGGAGTTTTTGTTGTTCCCTGCCATGGCCGTTGTGTATAAATTTGGGCAAGTCATTCAATCTCTTTATGCTCCTTGTGTTTTGAGTCCAATTATAATAAATTCAGCATCTTCTACATCTCATGGATGGAAAAATACCTTGTTACGCTCAAAGCTGAATGCTTTTCATATTAAGAGTGATTATATAGCAGGAGTAGTGCTAAGTACAGTGAGAAGGTTCAGTTTAAGAAGGTGTTTTGAATAATAATAATACTTAAGGTGCTTCAAGTATATATTAACTAATTTGTACAACGCTCCAGTTCCAGTGGCATGGGGATGAGCAGCATTGTTTGCAGTTTGCAACAGAGAAAGTCAACACAAGCTATCTCATGCTATCGCGAAAGGGTGTAATGAGCATTAATAGCTCTAATTTATAAACAGACATAATAAGTTCAACACATGCTTTTATCAGAATGATTAAATGGGCTCTTTATCTCCTCCATTTCTTGATGTCTCCTAATCAAGCCTGGGACTGTCTTGCTGTATATGGTGCTATGATGCTCAGTCCTCGTTGGTGGGCTCAGTGCAGGCACTGCAGGATGCAGACACGTGAAGAAATTAGAAGAGAGGCTGAGACAGGACAGTTGTACTCCCTGGCTGAGTGGACACTGTGTTAAAAGGAAATTTGTACCTCTGAAATCACAGGTCTCATCTAACAATTTGGCATCCATGGCCACAATAGTCCCCTGTAAGGTCCCAGACCTTTCCAAATACCAGGGCTCTGCATCCTCACAAAGTGGTCGCACACTGCAGGGTCCCACGGGGCTTCTGGCTCTGCCAGAGCCGTACAGGCAGCTGTGGCCCCAGAGCTGAGAAGGGAAAATGCAGTTCTGAACTGCAAGGAAAATGAAACTCTTTAGGACAAAATTCTAGCAGGACGTTTTTTGATATTTTTACTCTCTTTTTTTGCCTGCATGGGTTGAGTAAAAATCTCACCTTCTGCACCCTTTAATTTTAGCCCATCTATTTTTTTGGTTTGGGTTCTGGAATCGTGAGAACTTCCAATGACTTGGCAAAACGCTCTGAATCACTGATGTTTTGCTGCCACCTCCACCCATGCTTGTCCCTTGCCTGCTCCCTTGCCGGGTGTCAGTTCTCCAGCCTACGTGCTGAGAAGAAAAGTTAAAAAGGTAAAAGTCTGTAATCTGATTCCGCAATGACCTGTCTAATCCTGTTCCCTGGTACAGTGAGAGCTGAAATACTTGTACTGCAAAACAATGACTCGAAGAGGATAGAGAAGGAAGATGAGAATCTGCAGGGATTTATTTTTATTCCCCCCCCCCCCCCCCCCTCCATCTTCTGTCTTTTTCTCACCGAAATCTGTCAGCTGGAAAGTAGCGGTGGCATGGAAGAGCTCGGGGCTGAGCATGTGGGTAGCAGTGCGCTGGGCTCCACTTCACAGCAGAGTACAGAGATGGCTTCGCGCAGCCCAGACTAAATCTGCGTGGCAGTGGCTGCACTGAGTTGTCCTGGAGGTGAAGGGCTCAACTGTGATGAGTAAAGCACTGCAGCTCCACAAAGAGCTGCTGACTGTTCCGCTCCTACCTGTGAAACTCAAAAATGTCTCCGCATTGGACTGAAAATGAGGGGGTTTTAGATGTTGTTGGACTGTGTTGGTAGTGGCTGAGCTATCTGGGCTCCTCTGGGACCCTGCTTCACACCTGGAGCCCCAGGCTGCTGCTGCTCCTGTAAGACCAGGGTTGGTCGGCTGCTGTTGCTTCCTCTTGACCTTGTGTTGGACTGGGGAGTTGAGCCCGTGCTTACGGGGCAAGGGCAGTGACTGTGGGGCTTTCCTGTTGTTCTTTTTGCCGTGTGCATGGGTTTGTACAGAATCTTTCATGGATGCTTTTGGGCATGATATTTTATTACTCCAACTACTTGTTGAGAAAAAAACTTCCCTGTTCTGAGCTTTGATGCAGGTTCCACTGAACCTACCAGCCTCTACAATAGGGTGTTTTGGAAAAGTAACCTCTTCAGATGAGAAACAGCGTTGTTTCAATGGGTTCTGCTCTGTTGAAAACCCAACACGTTACGTGAGCTGTGTGAGGTCTGCATAGCAGAGGTTATGTTTTGAGTTTGCTGTTGTGTCAGAGAGGTGTTCTCATAAGATGTTTTGTCCTTTCTCCTAGAGAATTTCCTGCTGTCGGGGCTCTGCAAAAGCTCTGGGTTGCTGCTGCTTTGAATTGAACCATGCTTTCAGGGCAATTTCAGCTGGGAACCCGAGTGTGTAGTTCCTCTAACTTCATTCTTTCTGAAGTATTTTGGCTGGATTGCGTTATTTCCTCCCTTATTTTTTTAGGCGCAGGACCCTCCAATCATTCAGATATTGTCAACATTATTCATGTGTGTTGTAGAAAGGGAGGTTTGGAGAGGTATTAAAGTAGTCCAAGGTCAACTACATCAGGGCTGGCAGTGTGTCCGTTGAGGTGGCAAAGGGTGTTTTTCCTACAGAAGGTGCCCTTCTGCAGGAGATTGAAGCTTGTTATGGTTTGGAAGGGTGGTTTGGGGTTAGAAAGCTTAGGCTGGAGTGTGGCTGACTTCTGTCAAAGCTGCATCCAGCAGAAAACACTTCTCATGGAATTCAAGCAACCAGGGCTCTGTAATGGAAAATCTGCCACACCTTAAATGCTATCGTATTACTCATGAACGCAATACTGGTAATTAACCGAGCTAAAAACCAGATTTATTGCATGTCAGTTATCACCTAACAAGGTGGCATATCTGAGAGATGCATCAGAGACCGGATGTGCTGGTTTCCCACCTCAGGTAAGAGAGGTCACCTGCCTCACCACCAGTGGAGACCCAATGGATCTTGCCATGTTTAAATGTAACATTGTTCGTGTACAAGGATGTGTTTACCACCTCTGGGTTGCAAGGTTATGAAGTGAAGTCCTCTGAGATGCAAAATATCTAGTAGTTTCATCACAATCTTTTGCGTCTCCATGGAGCCTTCTCGCATCTCCTGATCGCTTCTGACATCAGAAATGTTCTCAGGCTTCACCCTCCACCCTGATCCAGAACAGCGCTGTGTAAATGCTGTGCTGGGTTTCAGCTCGTGGTTGCTAACCGCAATGAAGGCTGTGGGAATCCATGTGATTTGCTGACTCAGCTTCTTAAAAAGGAGATCTACAGGCACCCTATGCAGGCAAGGTCGCCAGGTAACACTGTTACAACACCTGAGTTTAAATTTGCAAATCACCTATAGCTCTGAGTTGCAGTTAAAATCTTATTCTTCACTTCAGTCTTTGCTGTTAAATCTTCTATTCTAGGCCATGTCTTATTTCCTTCTTATCTTGGAGGCCGTCACAGAGCTAAGGTGCTTCCATGCTGCTGAAGCACCACAGCTCATCTTTGTTCAAATGTTCAAAGAATTCCAAAATGTGTGAACTTAGTGGATCTGTGAACTTCGCTATTTTAAATGTAAGGAAAATTTAGTATTTAGAATCTAAAAGGGCACATAGCTTTGAATTTCTTGGTGCATATTAGGAAAATTTTAATTTCTGGAGTTGACTTTTTTCTAGGTGCCCACAGGCAGAAAGACGTGTTCCCTGGTACTTGTCTTTGCATTATTCCATGCCTATAATAACGCAGATGAGTTTGCTCAGGCTGGCAAAAACTGGACAGATACGTGTCAGCTCCTTAACTAGCTCGGCACCTCTGCTCTGAGACCTCCAAATGGCAGAAGACCCCAGGTGCTAGGGAGAAGGCTTGGAAATGTCGTACGGATTGGCTGCTTTCGGGGGTTGAAGATGGTGATGGTTGGAGGGAGTGCTGCAGCCTGGAACAGCTCCTCCTCCAGTTCTTTGCAAAGCCCAGGGCTTCCTGAGGAGTGGCCGCTCGACAGAAAGCGTGCGATGAGACCAAGAGCATGGTCTGAACTCAAATCGTGATTCTGAATAAATAGAGGGCTGCAGTGCTTAGGTATTCACCAGAGATGTGGTGATCTCGGGAGGCCTGTCTGTCTTATTTAAAAGTGGCTTTAGCTCACAAGTGACATTTGCACTGGGAGGCACTGGAAATGAGCAGGCAGTGAGCTTAGAGGGAATCAGAAGTTCAGCTGGTTGCTGGCCTCACTTTTCTAACCAGGAAGTCTGCTCATCTGCAAGATAATCTCCCGATTGCACAGACCTGGCAAGGAGATGTGCCAGCGGAGGTGGGACAGGTCAATGTTTGAGCCAGCCCAGCCTCTGCTCCGGTGTCTCTTAAGCCGCTTTTCTATTTCACAACATCATGCTGAGTTTCCCTGATGCCAGCCCCAGGCTAAAGCCCCAGCTGGGAAAGGAAGTCCCTTTTCTTGCTTTTAAGTAGTTAACTGGTTTTCAGTTTGGAGTGTGTTTTTCAGTCAGGGCTGTGGTGGATCCTTCCCACCTGGACAATGGATCCCACACCTTTGTTTCCAGTAGAGCCTCATGGCAGTGTCTCCTGGAAGTCAGGGAGAGGTTTCCGATTGCTTATGGCGGGGAAGGACCGATGCCCTCAGGCCCTGCATGATTTCCTGTCTCACCTTTCCAGAACGAGCCTGGAAACCCATGTGGGAGCTGAGCAAGTGAGGAGCGTTGCTCCTTGCTGCCCATCCATCCTGTCTGTCCTTGTCCTACGGCTGAGACCCTCTTTTCCTCCAAGTCACTCTTGTTCCTGTAAGCCAAACTTAAAAGAGAGAGCTCTGTGCCTCTGTCAGGGGCTTGGTTCTCTCTGTTGGGATGTTGACCTGGGAGAAGCAGTTGTGCTCCAGCCCCTCAGTGTGATGGGGCTGGTTCTGCATCTGGCTTTTTCTCACTTACTTGCTCTGCCAAAGTTCCAAGAATTTACCCTCGATGTTTCCCAAGGGGAAGTGCTTGAGGTCCCACATGTTCTGGATTTTTTTGAGGTGTAGTCCTAAAATATTTTGGTAATACTCCAAAGTCTTTTTTGCTTGCAAACACCTGAAAGCTGCTGCAGGCACTGTGTTGTGTCAGTGTCCGTGTATGTTGTGTTCTCTCCCAAGCGCGGTGACGCACCAGCGTACAAAGCTGTTCTCCGAGAAGCTTATGATCCAAGTGCCGTCTGTTCTTGGGGTGCAGTAACGAGCGCGTTAGCCGGAAAGGGGCTGAGCGCCTGCTGCAGTGGAGGAGTTGGGTGGCTTAGTAGGACTTAGCTGTGCCAACTCAAAGCCCAAAGCGTTCTCATCTCTGGAGCAGTCGTTGGCTGCCTTTGCGTGTGCTATGGAGGGGAAATTGCCATTTCCCTCAGATTTATGTGGGGACACTGCCTTATTTCCCTGAAGTTTGAACCTAATTAAATTCAGATTCTTGAGCCATCGGATTCCTTTGAAGACCACAGTTTTCCCCTTGGCACCTTCCACCCAAGATACCTTCTTTTCTGCTCCCAAGATGTTTGATCTGCTGTGTGGTTGCTTTGCTGCATTCTTTGTGTTTTGAGTTTGTGGTTTGGGTTTTTTTTTGGTGTCAGGCAGTAAATCATATTTTGCTTTCTTCAAACGTGTGGGGGAGATCCCAACAAGATTGATGATGGAGAAGAGCGGCTAATACTTCCCCGTACAGAAAGCAGCAAAGCGCGGAAGCGATGCAGCTACTGTCTTGTGGGATTACATGGGACAGTAAATCAGAGTGCTTGTTCTCATCTCGCCACAACCTGTGAGGCTGCAGCGTGACAGCAAGATCACATCCACCTTTGGAACAGGGCACTGGAGGAAAGGGGGGTGCTGTTGGTGCTGATCCTGATGCTACTGTCAAGGCAGGCATTGTGCTCAAACTCCTCCATCCTCTTTGTTGCCAGTTCCAGCTCCCCTGCGTGGTGTCTAGGACAACTCTCCGTGGGGACATCCCTAACCTTGTCCATAATGGCTCCTTGCGGAGAGTTGGCCAGGGAGAGATGTCCCTTCCCACCCTGTGTGTAGCCCGGAGGCTGGGACAGTGCGTTGCTAGACCTACAATAAAGTGCTGCTGAGGATGAGGATGCCAGAGGTGTTTTGTGGAGAGGGTACTCTGTACCAGCTGGGGTGTTGGCAGATACTGGACTGCAGGTGAGAGGGAAGGGAGGGAGAGTCTGAAAGGGCGGATGATGCTGTAACGCAATGCCAAAAAGGCAAATATAGTTGAATATATTTTACAAGCTGTGTTTGTGTCCCTCTTAGCACTGAGTCCGTGCTCAGCCTCTGCAGCTGGAAGCAGCCAGCGAGGTGTCCTGTCAAGGTAGTGCTTGGACTTCTGCTGACACAGAAACCCCAGTTCTATTCCACTCCCCTCTGCTCCGGCAGGCAAGTGCAGGCAGTTCCCAGCTGCCCATCCTTTTCCTCAAATGGGCTCTGGTGGTCCCTGCTTGGAAGGAAGGAAAGAATAAAGTCCCGTGAAGCCTTCCTCTCCAGCTGGCGAGCCTGTCTGGCTGGAATCGGGACAGTAGGCAATTCCCATCCCCCTGGCCCTGTCAGCCCTTCTCCCCCTTCTCCCCCGCAGCCCTGCCTTGCCCTTTTGTGGAGATTTATAGAGCCGAGTGGGCTGAGAACAAATGAGCAGACATTAAGGCGATGTGTTCTGCATACTAATGACAAGATACTGCTTCTGCACCTCGGGGCAATACTGGGTCAGGCCAGTTTAGCTGTAAACTTTATTTATGTGCTTATTACATCGCAGCTGCAGTTTGCCGGCCCTGGCCGAGGGTTTAGGGATGTGTCCGGCAGTAAATTTTGTTTGTTTATTTGAAATAAGATGCCCCTTCCCCCCAACAACCCTTCCACTCTTTCCTTCTTGCTGGGGGAGCAGTGGGAATTCCTTCTTTGCCATCACGTATTTGTCCTGCTGAGTGGGGAAGATGGGAAGAAGAGTGAGGAAGGAGAAGCGATGAATGATCTTTGTGGGGAGCAGTTGGATTTATTGAAGCCTCGTTGATGTAAGGACTATTTTACCCTCGTCGGCAGGAGGAGAGGAAAGGTCTTTTCATCAAAGTTTTGCAAGACCAGGAGTCTATCCCTGTCTCTGCTACTGAACCTTCTGGCCAAGAGCAGTCACGTCCCTTTGATTTCAACCCCATCTGGTACCTGGGGCTCAGACACCCTTTTTTGTTTCATCAGGGACAGGTTTTGCTGTGCTGCTTTGGGACCAGCTGTGGGGAGGTGGGTTTCGTTTGGGAGAGGACATGCTCTGTAGTCCTGAGATCAGCGGAGAGATGGGCGGTGATTTATGCCCACAGCAAAGATGTTCTAAACCATCCTGTTTTTATGGTATCCTCTCTGGCTTCCAGTCTGTTTCCTCCTCATGTTGCATCTTGTCTTTTGAGTTTATAAGTGCTCTGAGGGCAGGGATTATCGTTCTCTCTTGTCCTGGCTCTGAGCTGCTTTCTGCCGTGCTCCATCACTCAAAGCAGTAAAATGCATGGAGAAAGTGATGAGTTTGGAGCAGGAGCTTTGCCCATTCCTGCTCTCACACAGAGAAGGTGAGAAAGGCTGAGCAGAGCAGAAGCAGTTCCTGTGTGTATTTTACAGAGCCTCCTGTGAGATCCCCAACGTGGCCGAGTCTTACGGTGTTGCTGCGATATAAATGAAGGATGCCCTCTCTGGGCTGGTGCTGGGACTTTTAAGTGGAAAGCCCTTGTGACAATAAGGTGTTATTTTGATCATCAGCCCTGATGGCCTCTGATTCCTGGGGCTGAGCAGGGCTGGATGTGGTTACCTGGAGCTGGATGTGGTTACCTGGTGCAGGGAGGCATCACAGCTGGAAACAAACTGGGTCAAGGCACAACTGCTGGCAGGGCTAACCGGGCAGGTAGGGTGGAAGAGGCTTTGTGAACACCATCACCTCTCTGATAAATCCACCTCCAACACCACCTGTTGGTGCCCAGCTCTAGGATGTGGCTCTCTGATGTGATCTGCTGTCAGATAAGTCTGACTGGGCAAAAATTCAGCCAGCAAGCAAGCAAAGATTCTCTGTACCTTTGCATTGAGAGAGATTTCAACAATAACTGTGTCAAGCGTCCACCTCAGCTCATTTCTCATCCATGAGGGTCAGAGTGTTTAGGTTGTGATGGGGCAACTTGTCTTGTAGGGGACTGATAGATACAGCTTGGAAAAAAAAAAAAAAAAAGCCCCTAAAAATCTCAACAACAACAAAAAGCCCCTTAAACAGTCCTAATTCTTCTTCTTTTTGTTCCCTGGACAGAAATCTACATCCCTACCAAGTTTTCCCAGGGGGGAGCTGTCCCGGCACCACCGCTCTCCATTGCCATGAAGTAGACTTGACCTGTAATTGGAGCGGACTCGATTTCCCAGGCCCCCTCGCCTGGCAGGGGCTCCAGATGTCCCTGAGGTGATGGACCAGGGCTGGGGCAGGACAGGATGGAGGCAGCAAGAGGAGGGCCTGGCTGCTGCGGGCTGTGTCCGGGGGCCCTGGCAGGAGCGCTGCTGGAACAGCTCTCCTGGCTGGCAGCCTGCTCTCTCAGCCGGAGGTAACAGGCCAGCCACGAATGCCGAAGAGGAGATCAACGGGGGGTGGAGGAGGGATGAAAGAAAACAACCTTCAAAAGAACATGCCCTGCCTTTTTTTTTTTTTATTATTATTATTGAGGGGAAAGGTACTGGACTGGTGAGGACTTCTAATGAGCTTTCCTCTGGGAAAGTCCTTCTTTTGCATTGAATGCAAAAATGCTCTTGCTTGATAAAAACATATATGTGCACGTTTTCGTATGGCATTACATACCGCTCTTTCGTTCCTGCTTATTCCAACACCACAAGGCTTTGCAGCTTTAGGCATGTTGCCTGTCTAACAAGATGATCTCAGGAGGGTTGCCTCCCCGTTTTGTTCCCAGCTGACTCCTGTCCACTGCTTCTCTAACACAAAATAATTTTGCACCTGAAGTTGAAGTTCTAGACCTAAAAATAGGAAGGAATCTCTCCATGCTAAGAGAGGTTCCATGTGTCATTCCATGTGTCATGTGTCTCCATGTGTCGTTTTAAGAGGCTGCCCATTTTGGAGAGCGTTGCTGTGTTATCCTGTGGCTTGGCCTTGGGAGGGAGAGAGGGGTGTGTAAGGAGGTATCACCCTACAGGTGTGGTGTCTTGGAGTAGAGGTTGGTCACATGACTGTTGACTTAAAGATGAATCCTCTGTCGCTTCTGATATGCAATCTGAGATTTGATACCCTTTCAAAAAGGCTATTGGGTGATTTCATGCATTTTGTCTTGACAGCTGCTCTGAAATACCTAAAACCTGCAATACCAGGGGAGGTTTAGGCTTGATATTAGGAAAGAATTCTTTACTGAGAGGGTGATTGGCCATTGGAATGCGCTGCCCGGGGAGGTGGTGGAGTCACCATCCCTGGAGGTGTTTAAGGAGAGATTGGATGAGGCACTCAGTGCCATGGTTTAGATGATGTGTTGGTGTTGGGTCATAGGTTGGACTTGATGATCTCAAAGGTCCTTTCCAACCTTGTAATACTGTGATACTGTGAAAGGAGGTTGGATGTCCAGCGTCACAGCCCTGTGCCTGACTACCTTCTCAAGTGCGAAGAGCTCCATTTCTCCTGCAGCCTGGCATTTACAAGTCTTTCTCACTGACTTAAACAGAAATTGGGTGGGATTTGTTTGTAGCAAGCCCTGTATGCACCCCTTATTTTCATATTTCTTATTTGCTCTTAGATGCCCTACAAATCCATTACTTCTCTAGGTGCTCAGAGCTCGGGGTGTTTTGGGAGATCTCTGAAGGGCTCTTTTATTACCTGTGAACTCTACACACAAGCCCTACGCGAGAAATGGCCTGGTGGCATTATTGGTGAGATACCTCATCCATACAGGATGTTGAGGCTGTTGAGACTGGATTGTTTGCCAGTTAAACCCATGCCTGTTGGTGAGAGGAATGGAGAAGAGGAGCAGCACTGATGGGGCAGTGCAGAGCACGAGCACAGTATCAAGGACCCACAGTGTGGTGATGGATGAGATTGTAGAGGGGAAATAGTGGTGGGATGGACTCCTGATTTCTGCAGACAAAGCCCAAGAAGAAGAGCCCTACCTTTTAGCCACCCCTCATTATAGGTTTAGAAAGCTCTAATTGGGGTTTTCAGTTTGCCTCTCCCAGTGCTCAGCCCAGGGCTTTGGCTTGGAGCCTGTTTTGAGCATGAAGCTGTGTTTTCAGGTGAAACCTTACACGGGAGGAGGCTCTTGCACTCCCTTCCCTCCTTGGCTGGTCGAAGGTTTGTGCTTTCAGAGCGGATGTAGGAGTTTCCTCCTCATGGCCTTCAGGTAACTTGCCCACCTGCGGCCTCTGAATCAAACTCAAACTTGTCTTTGCAACAGCAATTGCGGAACTAGGCTGGGTTTACAGGAACACTGCTTTCCAGCAAATCCACCCTGTTCAAGGAAATCTTCCAGCACCCCTCTCCTCAAGAAGCCCCAGGGGCTGTGCTGCGGTGGGGATGACTGAGCATGGATTAACCCTTTCAGACTGCTTGTCCAGCAAGTTTAAGCGTCCATCCAAGCCCTTGCCCCAGATGTCTGGTGCGAGGGTGAAGTGATTGTCCTCATCACCAGCTCTGCACCCTGTGGTCTTAATGGTGCAAAGCAGGAGAGGAACGTGACACCAGGGTTAATGTATTTTTAGAGAGGGAAGTTTTCATTCTCTGCTTTGTTGGATACAGCCTCTCAGTCCCACTGAAGGGAGCTTTTAGCATGCAAATGCACTTTGCCTCATGCTTTTTAATGTTTTACTTCTCGTAATTTCCGAGACCAGTTGTAATTTTTGGACGTGGCTGAGTTTCCGAAAGCAGCTTCCCCTTGAAAGAGATTCCCATTGCTGCTGAGATTTGATTTCTGCCCCCTCCCTTTTTTGGTCTATCAGGTTGAAGGAAGCAAGTGAGTCGCCCTTGCTAATGTTAGCGTGGAAAGTCCTGAGGCACAATAGTGAAAAACAACACGGGTTAACCTTTGAGTGTTGTTGTGTTATGTTTTGTTGTTGTGCTTCTAGTGAAACTTTGCTGGGAAGCAATAAACATTTTGGGCCAGAACAGATCATCATCTGCGTAAGCTGCTGGAGTTGCTCCAGTAGATCTACATGGCTTTGCTTTTGGTGGAGGCTCCTGCCCTTGCAGCCTCCTGGGCGCCTGTTGGACGTGACGTCTTTTCATGACACTCCTCATAGAGATGAGCTTTCCAGAACTTCAGCTTTTAACCCTGAGCCTGGATTGCAACACCACAGCTCTCCCCAAAACCAGAAAAATATCGGTGCAAGCTGTCAAGATGTTATCATGGTCGTTGCACAATGTGCTATTCCACAGAGGGCTTTCCTGGGGAGGCAGGATTTGAGACGTGCTGTCCATCCATCCGTCTGTCTCACTGTCAAGAACTTCGAAGTCTTTCTGGGCAGCGTCAACAAAATTTGCCGGTGTGTCAGAGGCATGAAATACATCCAATTCCAGCAAGTTGTGTGTAGGTAGATGAAGGTAGGAGAGAAGGTCCTGTTTGAACCCTTGCTGAAGGGAAGAGGATGCAATCTTATTTCACCTCAAGTGTAGTGGACAACAGAGAATCCAAGTGTGATATACCATACTGCAGAAAGTCAATCTTCATGGGTTCACCTGCTTTCACTTTTTGATTTCTCCTTGAAAGCTCTGGCTCCAGAGCATCGAGAATCTCAGCTTTCAGAAAAACTCAAGCCCTGACTCTCAAGGTTACAGAGAGAAACACGAAAATGTGACTCTCCAAGGACTTGAAGCTTGCAAAACTCAGCAACGCTTGCAGGAAATTTGGCTCATATTTGGTCTCTGGCAGTCGGATGAGATAGATGTGGTGTCAGTTTGTTAGGAAATTTGCACTTGAGTGTTATGCAGATGGATAATTTGTCTGTTCTTGGTCTATATGAGCTCGTGACAGGACAGACACTGTGCAAAGCGAGTCCCATCAGGCGAGTGGCTTCTGATGGTGCTGTCCAGGGCAACTGAAATAATTCTCAGTTAAACGTGCCATTTCCCAGTTGTTCTGAGTGGGATTTTGAGCTCCTGGCAGAGAGGCTGAAAGTCCTCCAGCTCCTTCCTCAAGATGCATTTTGTAAACTGAGAGAAGATGATGGTGTCTGCCCTGAGTAGCACATGGTCCATGCAGCTGGGGAGGGGAAAGAGTTATAGGGAGGCAAAGGGACGTTATCATGGTCAGGGTGCTGCTCAGTGGGAGAACTGGGTTGACAAGTCAGGTCTCCAGGGCTCTAACTGCTGAGGTCCTCAGGATGCTGTGCTGGCTGGTGAGGGGCTGGGGCTGTAGATGCCTGTACTCTCAACTATTACCATTTTCCTCCTCTTTACAGTTATTGCCTGTGCCATCTTGATGTTGACCTTGTTCTTGTTTAACTTGGCTTTTGCTGCTGCTGCGTGTTCCCAAGCGATGGATTTCTACCTTCATACCAGTTGGTTTGGGGGAAAGGATGTAACTTCACCGGCTTGTGCTGGTTGTGGGTCTCTCCCTATAAAATATATTCAGGGAATTATTTTCTGTGCATACCATGTTAGTGAGCCAGAAATAAATATGCTGGGGTTCTGTATCAGAAAAAAGAAGTTGGAGACTTATTTTTGTCAATATGAGTGTGTAGCTGAGGCACACAAATCAGTGGTTTTCCTCTGTTTCTGGTGGGTACTTCCAAGGGAGTGCAGTCCTGGGTGATCTGTGATCCATTCGAATCTGCTGGTCTCTGATGGATGACAGTCCTTCAGCTGAGACACCGTCATTAACACCTGAAGCCGTGAGGATTTGTGAAGATTGGTCTTCTGGCAAGATGAAGATTTAGAAGATTGTGACCCTATGGGTGGAGGCACTTGCATGAGGGATGATACCCATCATGTTGACTGCAGTGCCTGCATTTTGCTGGGAAAGCTGCTTGCTCTGGAGACACACCAAGCATGTGTGTGCACAGGAGCCAAGCATCCTGCTTGCACAAGTGCCAATCTGAGCCCAGTCTTTTGGGCAGGAGGGTATGAAGGGAGAAGAATGGCTCTATCTGCTGAGCAAGCCGCTGGGGATGGTGTGGAGAGGATGAAAGGGGAGAGCTGCCATTGTGGTGGTGATCACAGGCAGCCCAAGCTCTGCGTGGGCAGCCAGGTCATGCAGGCAGTGACTCAGACCCACAGGGTGCTTTTCCCTAACTCTGGACCTTTTGAATCTGCAGTTTCCAGCTCAGTGGAAGTGGGGGCAGAGAAAACCCCAGTGAGGCTAAGCTGGCTGCAAACAAAGCGCTTAAAAAGAGTGAAAATGGCTTTTTGGTCTCCTGTTGTCTTCACTGGGCACTCGCAGTGAATTTGGATGATGGTGGTGCCCTGTGCACCTTGGGTCTCCCCAAATGAAAGGGGACGAGGCATCCTCCCAGCGCCCAGGCCGTGAGAACGGCGCTAGTTGCTTGAGTTGCTGGCATTTCAGCATAAGCTACCGAGTTCATTGTATGGGTATAGGCTGTGACGCCCCCCCCTAAAACCAGCAGCCCCTCTCCCTGGACATCACTCCATGCTGGTGGGGTCATGCTTTGCAGGAGGGTCCCTGCAGAGCCCAGGTGCCTCCCCACCACCTCCGCCTCTCCCCAGGCGTTTTAACTTGTTTCCTTTTGGCAGAGGAAACATGACTTTTCCCATTGATGGAATTCAGCCCCGACAATGCCGAGTGACACAATTTCCCACTCCGAGCATGCCATCGTATGTTGGGTAGCCCTTTTTGGAACCATCTGCATGACAATGCAGCGGTCTGTGCTACCATTAGCTGCCCTTTTGCTATTAGTACCTAATGAAAATGTAACCATATTTAACCCCCCACAGTCCAAGATTAGCGAGAAAGGGGCCTAAGTGGATTTAATTCTTTTGTATGGTGAGCATCAAACTCTCCATTTTGATTGCTCTGTCCCCTCTTCCCCTCTCCAGCGGGAGAGGGAGGCAGGAAAGCTGTGTAAGGCTAACTCTATCCTCTCAGCTGTCCCCGGCACAATGGGCAAAGTATCTTTTGTGGCATTAACGGCTTTGGCTGGGGGTTGGGGGGAGCTGGGGAGGAGAACAATGTGTGAGAAGCTGAGACTGTGGGTTTCCCACACGGCCCAATATGTGTCCCCACACCCCCCTCTGGGACAAGCAGACCTGCAGCAGCCCAACCCACAGCTGATCCTGGCTTGATTGGCTTTTTTTTTTTTTTTTCACCTCCCCCCCCACCCCCCCCTTTTTTTTTTTTTCCTCCTTCCTTCCCCCCTCATTGTGCTCTCGAGAGATGAAAATCCTTTCCTGGCGTGAAAGGAGAGGCGTGCCTTAAATCCCCTCCCTCGGACGGACCGGGCATGTCATATGACGGCCAAATCCACCGGATTAGTGTGTGTGTGTCTGCGTGCGTGTCCTGCCGGGGGGCTGGAGGCGGGGGGTGGGATGCCCGATATCTATATTCCTTCCCTTCCCCCTCTCTCCATATTGATTTCTGCTGGGATATTTATTCATTGCACCTGCTGGCTGCCGGCCTCCCGCTGCCCGCCGGCTTTTCGCTGCAGTTTTGAAGATCCAACCTTTGGGGCAGGGGAGCGAAGTAAATTCTTGACGCTTTCCTCATTTCCTATCTCTCTGTGTTTTCCCAAATCTGAAGTAGGGGGGAATAAAGGAGCTGTCGTTTTGGCTCTGCAACGGAAGGATCTTTGCGTGGGGGAGATGGGACCTCTCCAAGGAAGGGTTGTGTGGCTGGGGTTGAGACAAGTGGGTTGGGGTCTGGGTTGATGGCACAGCCTCTGGGCAGGCGTGGGCTTTGGGCTGGTTTGCTAGGTCTGCTCTGCTCAGAGGCTCTGCAGGACCAGGAACTCAATCTGGTCCCCTCCAGCCTCCACCTTGGTGGAGACCTCCAGTTTCTCCAGCCAGTCATGGCTCTGGTCAAGCTGGGTGCAGTGGGAGGATGGATGGTCCCGTCGTGTTTGTCTTTGCCTGTGGGAACCCTGAAGTTAAGGATTTGTGCTTGTGGGAAGTAACCACCTGCAAGGTCCTCTCCTCTCTCGGGGAAGAACTGAGGCAGAGAGCTCTTAATTGACAAAGCCAATGTCATGAACAAAGTAGGATTTGGAGCCAAGAATAGCATTTACTACCATTTAATTCCCGTGTCTGTGTTTTTAGTGTCCCAAATACACAACTGTCTTGGTTTTCCTTCAGGTTTTTTGACTTGTGCTGTGCCATTTTCTGCTGGAATTCCTGCTTTTCCCAAGAAAACAGTTTTTACAGAACCCACCACCCAGACCAACATCTCCTATCGTGGTGCGAGAACTTGAGTGCTCATGGAGAAAGTCTGCCTTGGTTGAGATGAACTTAGCAACCGGGTCTGCAGCCTCCAATCTCTTTCTATGTGCACGAAGTGCTGGTTAGTAGAAAAGAACAACCTCTGTGGGGCAAGCACAGGGATGAGGGTACAGGTGATGCTCCGGATCAGTGCAGGGAGGTCTGGCAGGTGTCAGCACCCCTGTAATGAAGAAGCAATGATGCAGCAGCCCAGGACTGAACGAGGTGGGCCTTCCCTGCAGGTAGTTAGGTCTTGCTGCAGATGAGGTTTGCTGTACGAATCCGTAGGTTTGCTATATGTGTGGAAATGTTTGCTATACATGTGGAAAGTGCTTTATTTCTAAAGAAAAACTAATGTGTTTGCAGCTGCCAGTTCAGGGTGACCCTGGTTGGCAGTGTCAGGGCACGGCGTGCCTGGCTGTCTCTGGGGACAGTGAGCTGGTGGGGATGGGCTTGTGGCATCAAGCAGATGGCTGCAGTGGCCACCACGACCATAGTCAGCAGATGAGGGGAGCCTGGCAGGGACGATGCTCCAGCAATCACTGGGGCAGCTGCTCAGGAGGGATGCAAGAAAGCAGCACCGTATGGTGGCATCGCTGCGTTGCCCCAAGGTGGGCACCACCAAGAAAAGGGCTGATAGCTCCAAGGACAAGAGGTCCCCACTGAGGAGTTGCTCAATTCTGGTGACTTAAAAGATGCCCCAGCTGGAGGGTGAGCAGGGATGGAAAGGCAGGCTCTGAAGCAGCAGACCATGTGCTCACCACCTCTGCCTGGCGAGGCTGTGGTCCTCAGCAGGACCTGGAGGTGAAGTGTTGCAGGGCTTGGGTGGGAGGAGAAGTGTGTGAGGGAGTGGGGGGTGGCGGGGGACGGAGGGGGCTGCTGCTTGTGTGAATGTGCCCCTGCTCATTGTTCTGTGGCTTTATTCTCCAGGCCTGGATGGGACTGATTTAGAAACCCTAATCAGGGAGCAGTCTCTGCGCCTCCCGAGTGTGACACAACTCGAGCTGCTCCGGGGCGCCTTTGTTCCCTAATGACAGCTGACTTCATGCAGCAGTGGGAACAGTTTGAGCATAACTCCGCACTGCTGGGGCTGGCAGCTGCAGCCTTAACTCTTTCTTGCCCACCTGCAAGACGCAGTGGGATGGGGAGGGGGCGTCCTTAGAGGAAATGCATCTGAAATGCACGTAGCCCGTGCAAGGATGCTCGGCTTCACCTCTGGCTTCACCTCTCCTGGGAGCAACTGCTGCAAAGGGGGACTGGAGGGAATAAAAGCTAGAAATGTACAATTCTGTTTGAGGCAGTGGGAGGAAAAAGAAAAGTGATATTCCAGGGGCTGTTACTGCGCGTGAGTGATTCTCTTGGGTGTCTGCTGCAGGTATTCATTGGGAAACTCAAGCCCAACCCAGGGCAACGGTGTTTGGAGAAGGGAGGTTGAATTTCAGAAACTGCATGTCCAGTTTTGTTGATGCTTCAGTGTTGGAGAATGCCTACATCCTGAGTGATTGTGAAGTACTTCCACGCTGGCTGTGGGGCATTTACATCACTTGCATTGAAAAGTAAAAGGCATTGAGTCACTCCAAGATGTTCCTGGAAGAGATTTCTTGCTCTGCCAGCAAAGAGCTTGAGAGCAAGCGTCGTTCTCCCTCTCTTGGCCTCAGTTTCTTCCCTGGCAAAGCGTGGCTCGTGATACAATGTCCAGCACAGAGCTGTGTTATTTAGCATTGGAAATGTACTTGGTGGCGCTTGCTGGGCCAGCGGTATCAACAGTTAAACCCTTTTCTCCTCTCTGTTTGTTGTCAAACCACTTACTCAGACCTGGGAAAATACTTCTGGAAAATTACCCTTATTAAAGGGGGACGACCTGGGAGAGGCAGAGCTGGCTTGGCTTGATGGGTTGCAGTCCTCCCTCGTGCACCGGGGCTTGGTGCTCACGCAGGCTGGATGAGTCCATGGCAGCTCTGCTCTCGTTAGCTCCGGTGGGTGCAATTAGCAGATGGGTCCACACTGGTTTCCCAGCACCTGTGTCCCCTCTGCCGTTCCCGACTGACGGCCGCCCATGCTTGGCCAGAGTCTCCCTGGCGACGGGGCCACGGGATGCTGTGCAGTCCATTTGTCACCAATTGTCACTGTTTTGTTCTGCCTTGTATGCGCACTCGATTGTGTCACGGGGGAGGTGAGGAGGAGCAATCAGGCCTTGTCTAATGGGCCTTGGTCTCCCGCTGTGGGGAAAAGCTGAGGGTCTGCCTGCAGAGGGAAGGGGAAAGGCTGGCGCTGTGGCTGTGCTTGCTGGGAGCATCCCAGGTACCAATGGGATGGGTCCTGGCACGGCTGGGGGGCAGGCAAAGATCCTTGCGTTGATTAGGCGAGAATTTATGTCAAGGATGAATTTGGCTGTTGGTAGTGTGGCTGTATCCCTGCAAAACGAGGAGATGAGGAATGTGTCTGCCAGCCCTCCTTCTTCCTGTAGAGCTGGCAGGGCAGTCCAGCGTTCCCTCATTGTCTTCCATGGTCACGTTCACTCCCTGCCACACTTGTGTGTGACTCTGGGATGGGGTTTGTTCTTGCTGAGGGTCTCTCCTCATCCAAAGGAATGTGGGTTTCCTGCAGGATAAGGCCACCCCAGAGTACCCCTAACCAGTAGGTCTTGGGAGCAGCAGTGCCTCAGGGGAGGTCCAGCTTCCCAGTCTGCTGTAGGCTTCAGGTTTGGTGGATTAACATCTCCTTCAGCCCCCAGCTTCCGAGCAATTCTTACTTAACCCGTGTTTTGCTGAAAGGGACTTGATGTGTTATGGATTTTGGTGTTCCTTTGTTAGCGTGTGTCAGTTTTTGCCTGAAGATGTGACCTCATACACGTATATATATTTATATTTGTTTTCTCTGCGCCATCATCCTCAGTTTTCCCAAAGTGGGATGATTCATCTCTCCCTGCTTGGCTCCATCAGCCCCCTTTTTTTCGTTTTAGTCTTCCAACTTTAAGAGCCACCAGGACTAGCTCAAAATAGACCCGTGGCCAACTTCAAGCCTCAGCACTCACATTCAGGTTTTGCTGTAAGCCCTTAATTCAGACCAGGCTGGCCAAAACTTTTATGGGAATTCAGGGAAGCTGTTTAGCATAGCTGCAAGGAGGTTGGGAAAACTTGAGCAGTCAACCCCAAACCAGGCAATCTGAGGCGGTTCCAGTTTGGCTTCCAGACCTGGAGCCCGGTGTGAGATACTGCAGAGGGAAGGGAAAAGAGGGTGTCCTTGGCAAAGCGTCAGTTGCGGCAACTGAAACCACTGAGCTTTTCCAGTACGTGGTGTTTGGCAAGTTTCTTTCCATACTCCCTGGTCCCCATAGATCCTTGTCTCCAAACCACTGCATGGTTCAGCTTGCTTGAGTGCATGAGTCGGGGGAGACTCAGGGATGGCTTTATGGTGGTACTACAGATCCCTGCATTTCTTTTGGGTGTTGTGTCAGTCGCCCACCCAGATTTTGCCAACCTTGAACCTGACAGGAAGCTATTGCTTCAACAGACCATTTCTGGTGGTTGGATCCAGCCGAAACATGGCTGGTTCTGGCCTGGAAAATCAATGCTAGTATTGTTGATGCAGGAGAAGGTACGCAGGGAAGAGTGAGTTGGAGGGCTAAGATGAGGTTGCATGAAGGACTGGAGGGATTTGTGAGATGCAGCGATCTCGCTAACCTCAACACCACATTACCTCCTGGTGAAGACCAGGCAGTGTTTTGAGAGAGCACCACAGGACAGCCCCCCATCTGCAGACCTGGTGGGGTCCCTCGTGCCAGGGAAGGATGTGAAGGTCTAAGAGATTCTGCAGAAAACGAGTATTTTCTCTTTCATGTTGTAATTTCACAACACGGCAGAGCAAGTAAGGGAAGGACTTCCATGCATGGAACGTTAAAGAGAGTCCCAAGCAACAATATTTTTTCAGTCTTGGGCTTTTCCCTAAAGGAACTGGGATGAAATTGCTCCCCACCATGCTGTGGAGCAGAGGTGCTTGGCCACAGCAAAGGGTCTGGAGGCAGCTGCTGCGCGCCAGAGGTTTTCAGGAGGCTGGCTCTCACCTACCAGGGGCTTTATCAGCTTGCTTCTGGTTTGCAGCAAGAGTATCTTTACCCAACCTTTTTTTTGGGATGCACCCATCCTTGTGCCTTCCTGTCTGCTCTCCAAAGCTCACCCCTGCATGGCAGGGCTTTTCCTTCAAAGCACAAACCATTTGGCTTTTGGTTTGGAGTGAGTAAGGTGTAGGGCAGGAGAAACCAAGGAGTGTTGGAGCATGGTTAGCCAAGACATTACTGAATGGGAATGGCTCTGAAAGTAGAAAGCTGAGCTGAAAGGTGTGACTTGTCGTTAAGTGTATCACTGTCTCCAGGATATCTGAAAGGTAACCAGATCACCCAGTTACACCACCTGGGTTGTATTAATTGCATACTTCAGGGTGTCCTCTGGTTGTTCAGGATGAAAGGACCTTCTCCTCCCCACTGCTTTGTCCTCTGCAAATGTGACTTGGGCCCTTTTTTCTTAATATTTTGGGAAAGTTTGGGAACCCCTGTGGGTTGGAGACACATCCACTGCCTGTATTTGGCCCTCAGTGGTTTGCTCTGTGTCCTGGGGCTGGTTGAGGGGATCTCGGTTGGGTGGTTGTGAGGCTGGGGGAGCTGCAGGAGTGGGAGAAGGGAAAACGGAGTTTGGCTATGATTAAGTTCAAAAGGGGAGAAACAGGACTTAAATGGGCTTGGTTTGGTTTTTATTTTATTTTAATAAAGGAAACAATGCTGATGGTGAGCAGTGCCAGCCAGGATAAAATTTATAGCAGGCAACACTTCTTTCTCAGCCCTGTTTTCCACCAGGTGCAGCACTGGGAAACTTGCTTTCTACTTGAGCCAAGCTACTCCCATCCCACTGCTGCCAACGCTGCTGTGGGCTGCCTGGGCTCATTGCTGCTTTTCAGGATCTCAGCAAGCCCTGGGAGATACCTGATGGGTTGCTGTGATGGTTCTCCATCCCTTTGGGCTTTCAGTTTCTGCCAAAGACTGCTGTTTCTCAAATTCCTCCTGAACCCCTGGGCGGATCCGTTCTCGCAATACCTCCTCTGCGAGAGGAAGTGTCAGAGATGATGCAAATGGGTTTTGTCAAAATATTTTTGGAGGGAATAAAAATAGCTCTTGGACCACAATCTAATTCTGTTCCAGGGAAGGAGTGGTTGTTACGACTGTTTTTTACAGGTGCTGTCAGAGCAGGGCTGGAAACTGGAAATGCTTGGTTATGCCTTGCTTTTCAGATGAAAATCAGTTGGTTTCCCACAATGGTAGAAAAAATATTGGGAAGACAGGGCTGGTTTCTGCTAATGTGGCTTCTTCAGATGCAGCTGAGTCTTTGCCTCAGCTTCTGGGCAACGTCCTCCCTCCCGCCCAGGGCAGACAACTTCAAGTGGTTTGTTTTCAAAGTTGCTTTTGCAAAGATAATGGACAAACATCCATCTGTAATTGTCCTAATCACACAAATAGAGGGGAAATATGTGCAGGCAGGATGTCTGTGCGGGCCAAGCAGTGGTTGCCCAGCCCCAGGGCAGAGGATGCTGCAGGGGTGGTACTGCCAACCCGGAGACTAAAAGTGCCTCCTTGTGTGGAGCCCTGGAGCTGTTGATAAAAATGCATTTTAGTGGGGTTTTTTAGCCACTTTTCACTTGGTTTTCCTAATATATATATATATATTTTTTTTCTTTTGAGGGATGGGTTATTTCTAATGCTGTCTTGGCAGGTGCTGAGTGCCTCCCCCAGCTTCCTTGTTTAGTGGCAGAGGGGCAGCAGCTCCCAATCCAACTTGCTGAGACTGTGTACAGGGTGGCTGCGTCCCTCTGGCAGAGGCAGCAGGATATTGTCCCATGGGAGATGCTGGGAGCCTTCCTGGCACTCACCTGCGTGTCTGTCATAGCGATCACCCTTTGAGGGCAGTAACTTTTGTGCCTGTCTGAATGGATGTACAGGCAGGCTGAGGGCTCATCTGAGGCGTCCCGGTCTCAACTGCACGTGAGCGTTTTGGTTTTTCCTTTTGCATTTTATTCTGCCTGGGAATTTTGCAGTGCATCCCTAACAGGCTCACAGAAAGGGTTCTCCGTATGGACCGATTCAGGGGATGCTGAAGCTCTGGGTGACCGTAGTCCCAGTGCTGTGACATCTTGGGATGGGGACTAAGCCTGGTGGAGGCAAACAGGCTGCAACATCTATTTGGGAGAGCTGGGCAAGTGGCTTCCAGCGCACTGGAGAAATGAAGAGCAGTGACTGGCTTGGCCAGAGGTCTAAGGATGGCTTTTATTCCACAAGTGCATTACCCTGAAATGCAGTTCTCTTTGAGAGAGAACGCACGTGTTTTCATCCCATTACCAGAGCACCTTTGGACACGAAGGGAAGGAGGAGGTAATATTTGGGCTTAGGGGGCTCACAACAGATTGAAACTGAAGTTACCCTGCGTTACAGAAACCGATGTTTCCATTGGTGCTGTGAGGGTTTGCAGCTGGGGTGGAGGGAAGCTGTGGGGGGTTTGGTGGTGGAGGAGCTGGATTTGCGTTTCCAGCTGTGGGAGCACAAGCCTGGCTGATGGGTTTATGTGCAAGTGAGAGCCTGGCGCTGGAGCACATGGGTGCTGCCCGGAGACCCTTCCATGCACGTGGCCTACAAGGATGACAGCAAAGAGGGGGTCCCGAAGGACGTGGGCTGCCAGCTTTGTGCAGCTGCTCTCCCAAGAGCCGGCTCCAGGAATCTGTGTTTGCTTTGGCTGCATGCTTCACGCAGAAATGGTAGTAATATAATGCTCTGGGAGGAAGGAGGGGAGAGAGAAGAGAGGTCTTGCACATTTCCAAACACGATAATGTGCCTCACCCATGTGGAGCAGGAGCTTTCCGGCCACCCTCCTGTAGAACTGCAGCTTGGGTGCATGACTGTGGGACGTGGACCTTGGGGATCATCCCTGAGCAAAAGGCTTGCAGGTTGTTTTAATTGACATGGTTGAAGTTTTTCAACCAAAGCTTGATCCTCTCTTTCCCAAAACTTAACTAATTACTTTGTGTGGAGAAAAGCTTGGATTTACTTTTTCTGATTTTCAGCTGAGAGTAGTTTTTCCTTCATCCTTCCCCCCCCTCTGTGGTTTTCCCTTTTGCTTCTTCGTTCCTTTTTAATTCTGTTGTCTCAGAAAATGAAAAAAGTTAATAAAGGAAGAAGGGTAAAAATAATCCCAAGAACTGAAAAAGCAAAAATCAAGATACTAAAAAGCTGTGAAAATCTTACTTTGATTTCTTATTTAAAATTATAAATATTCCTTCATTTGAAGAGCTGGCACAGTTTGATTCCTGTCCAGAAGAACAATGCTGACCTACTGCTTCTGTTTATGCTCAACAGTCTTGAATACCGAGCAGGGTTAAGTCATCCCTTTTAACAAGAATGGCTGGAGGTAGTCTTGGAAAAAAAGCTGTTCTTGTAAGTGGCTGTCCCTGTCATTTCAGCTCCCCTGGAGACCTCTGGGGAGAAAAGCACATGATGTGGAGAAACCTGCTGGGATCGGGACCGCCACACCCCCTCGGCTGCGCTGAGCTCTCTCCACTGATAATTCAAGGAAAGTGGGTACCGCTAGGCTGAAGCAACACAGGCCTGCGATAAGTCTTGTCCAGTGAGTCCACACATTGCACAAGTCTTAAAACTGGGAATTGAACCCAGTTTGTTGTTTCGATTTCCAGCCTCCCTACTCCTCTGTGGCATCATTCTTCCCTTGGAGACACCTTGGACTTGGTTGCTGGCCACTCCAATCACTTTCCTTGTTCAGTGCCCGTCCCGAGGAGCCAAAGAAAGGATCAGAAATGGTAAATGAAAAAGGACAAGCTTTTACTCCTCATTTTTCAGTGGTATTTTTATGTCTGGCGCCCTATATGAGCAAAGAAAACGATGGCCCATCTGTTTCTAGCACCATTAAAGGCATTAGACTGCATGTGGCCCACAAAAATAAAATAAAAATAAGACCCTTTGGTCTGAAAATGTCAGACGTTCTTTCATCTTAGACGACCCCCAGCTGGGACCATATCCTCCCAAAGCTGAGAAGCAGGAGTGGGTTCCCACCAGTGTTCATCCTGGCAAAGGCATCCACCCCCCTCCCCTTCCCCATTTTTTTTACGAAAGAAGGAAGTCAGGCACTTGAGGTTCACGCTGGCTGGTGACCTCCGAGTGCCGCTCCCCTGGACTGCTTCTCCAGCTTCTTTCCAGCTCAGCAGACTTCTAGACTCGGGAGCGAAGAAGTTAAAGCCTCTTTAACAAGTGTTCGGAGGAGGGAAGTGTGTTTGACGTGCTTTAGGACCAGACTGCGAGAGGGCTGAGCCAGCAGGATACAATTAAAGACTGGGAAGAGAAGATTGCTACAATATGGGGTTGTTTTCTCCTCATCTCTGTCTTTCTCACCACTTGAAGCCACAGTTGGCGTTGTGTCCTACTGGGAGCCCGCGTAGACTTACAGAAATTCACCTCCTCTGTGATGTACTGTAAAAAAATTGGCATGGCGTTACCCCTGTTAATTTGGCAGCAGTGCACGTACATGAAGAAAGTCTGGGTGTAACTTCAGGCTTTGGAAACTTCTGCTAATTGAAAGAACATTTTAAAGGTTGCTCGAGATACCTGTGTAAATACATAGCTTTTTTTGACATGAAAGCTCATTTTATTTATCAGACTGGGGGACAGCGTGGGTCCTGCTGTGTTGGAAAAGAGGAAAAACTGATTTTAATTTAGGAGAAAAGGCTCATTATTTCCTTCATAAAAACCTTTGAAGTTTTTGTACTTTATTTTGTGCCATTATCTGGGGGTTAATGTTGAGATGTTGTACTTTGGGGCGTGCTGTCTTCAGAGTGAGCGTAGGAGCACGGGGTTAGACCGCTGTGTGGTGTCTGTGTAACTACTGGCCTCTGGAAAAGAAACAGGGCCAGATGTGCAAACCTGCCCAGGTCCTGAGGGACGAGCAGAGGTTGCATGCAATGACTTGTGGACTGGCTTCTCTGCCAGGTGAGGCTGCTCCAGCCTTCTCAGCAGAGCACCTGGGGAGGAGCAGCGAGAGGAAGGTGTCAGGAATGACCGTGTTAGTGGAAGTGCTTGCTAGAGTGTTTCAAGTCTCTCTGCAGCTCATCTACAGAGCACACAGGTTTCTCCTCCAGGCTCAGGGCAGAGCCATTTGGTAGCTCACTGTGTTCATTCCGGAGGTATTCAGTCCATTATTTGATTTGTTGGCTAAGGTGACGACCATGACGTGATGCTCTTGCAGAAGAGCGGGGATACTTGTTGTCGTGCCATCCTGTCTTGCCACAATGGCAAAATGTAAATCCAGAGACCCATTTCTGATTCTTTTCCTACCCAAACAGGCATCGATCTGTTGGGTGAAACAGCTCCTAGTGCTGATGTTGGCTTGGTCGTGAAGGCCCTTGAAAGGCAAATGTGTAGGCAGCTGTGTTTCTCTAACTCAATTTTTAAGTAGGGAAGACATGTCAACTGCTTGAAATATAAGAAGAATTGTTATAATGAAGATCTTCCCCCTCCAATATTTGAAACAGAATGTTTTAAGGGCTTGTGAAGTTCAAAGAATCTTTGCCTCTCCCTTCATATGACTTGTATGTGTGTTTCCTTGCTGCTGGGTCCCTTCCAGGTCTCAAATGAGTCAAACCAGCTCTTGGGCTACGGGGCTTGTTTCGGCCAAGGACTCGTGCAGGATGCACGTGTGGTCCAAGTGCCTGTGCTGCTGTTCCCAGGCTTTTGGGCTCCTTACATTATTCCTTGGTTTGGCCCCAATGGCTTCCTGCATCACTGGATGGATGGGTCTGGGAAGCGTGACCGCAGCTGGGGAGGTGCAGGCAGCTGCTCCTCCTGGATGCTCATTTTTATTGGAAACAGCCCTTTGAGCTAGGGAAGTGTGTTCTCCTGCTCTGGGCACTCAGATCTTGGAAATTTAGGTCCAGTAAGCCATGTCCACCCATTATGGCACTGGGTGACTATAGCTATTCGCTATTCCGTGCTACACCTCCCAGCCTGGGGACAACAGTCCTTCCTCCTCCTCTTTCCTGGCAGCCTGCATTCCCACAGGGCTGGGTGGCTCCTCTCCCTCCGTGTGGGGCTGGTATAGCGAGGGCCTGTTCTTGGTAAGAATCCCTTGGTGCTACTGGTGGTGTATAAATAAGAGGAAAAACCACTTGGTCTCCCTGGAGATGTGCTTAGGGTAGGGTATTATTATTTTTTTTTTGGCTAACCAGGCCTACACAACAGCTGTTGAGCAATCGTTCGTCCTTTAAAAAACAAATAAGGAGCAAGTCTGGTGGCCAAATGTCGCAGGCACGTTGTAATGACTGTTAGCAAATTGCATTTGCAGTGTGGGGCTGCCTAACAAAACAGCTGCTGGGTTTGCCTCCCCTTCTCCTCTGTAATGTTGGTTGGTTGGTGGTGTTGCTGAGCGAGGGGAGGAGGAAGGGCTGGAGTCCCCATAGGATGATGCTTGCAGTGCAAAGACATTGTATTGGCCGTAATTCTTTAATACTAAAGGTTTGAGGGTTTGTATCCTAAGAGCCGAGGCTGCTTGTCTCCCACCTCGTCTTCACACAGCTTGATGGCTCCTGGGGTTTCTGCATCTGCGTGGAAGAAGGAGGCGGCGAGTGGCAGCAGAGTGTCTACGTCCCATCTGAGTCCTCTTGCTAGAGATGACACAGGGACAGCACGTGCTGTGTCCTGTTTCCCCCTCCTCTCCTGTCTGAGCGTGGCTTTGAGCTTCTGCTTCTGACCCGCCTAAAGTGTTTCCCAGGTGAAAATTAGCCCAAATTGGATATTGCTTAGCACGGCTATGAAACAATCCTCTATTTGCTGATTCACTCAACAAAACCCCCAAAGACCTTATAAGCTGAGCCTGGGTCTGGTAAGGATTCTTGGTGTAGCACCTGACATCTGGATTGAGATGGAAAGTCTTTCCCAAGATAACTCTGTTATTACGGTTATAAAAAAGTCCTTAGCTGTTTTCCCCTGATTATTTTCATTATTGTTATTATTTACTGGCATTTTTTCAGCCTGGATAATGGAAAAAAGTTGAACTGATTTCATTGTTGTAATTTCTAGCCCACTGTGCTGCTTTGGTCCAGCATATTAACAAGATGCTTCATGGCTTTGCAGATCTGCAGGAGGTATAAGAGTGGTAGTGAAAACAATTTCTGCTGTTTAGGTCTGCTGGAAGCATTTTTTTGGTTGTGAAATCTACTCAGTTACAGCATTTACAAACATCTTTGCTTTTCACTTAAAAAAAAAATAAAGGGAAATAAATGGAAGAGCCCCATGGGCAAGATAGAGCTCCAGAAGTCTGTTGCTCAGGAATGCACTTGTGTGTCCCAGCAGCATTTCTTCCACAATCTCAGCAGCCTCAGATACTGTAGTGCCTGTTTCTTCCTGGGGTGAGCAGAGGGTTTGTGGTGCCTGCATGTTTGGTTTGTAATGATGTTTGGTTTGGTGCTTGCAAGGAGATCGATTAAAATTGCAGTTGGATTCGCCTTTGCGTAAGAACAAGTCCCAACAACCAGGGAAGCGGCGCGTGAAGGGGTTTGGGATCAAACTAAGCTGGGATCCAGAAATCCGGCTTTTAGTCCCCACTTGGTTGCTGGCGTAAATCCCTTAAGCTCTCTAAGTCTGCGTTCTCAGCCTGTTGCATTTTCTCACACCCTTTATCCATTTTGCTTACTTAGACCGGAAAATATCTAAGTTAAAAACTGCTTGTTGCTTCCCATTTGTGCCTCCCCTACCCTGTAGATGAGAGCCCAGGTTTCAGCCTGCTCATGCTGAATGTGCTGCTCATTAGCAGCATCCATCAGCAGCAGAGGCTACGTGCAAAATACCCACAGATCCCATTAGTTTGAGTCCATCAAGCCGTTGCCTCTGTCGGGGCATTGGAGCTCGTTGCACTGTCCTTGGCACAGTGACCAGGCTGCCACATCAAGGACTCAAGGTCACAGCTCTGCACTGGGCTTGGCTGAAAAATGATTGTATTTTGTGCTTTCCTGGACCATGCAGTCCCAAAAGCACGTGCAGAACCTGACCCAAAGCCTGTTGGAAAAGGCTGAGCAGAGTTTTATCACTTCCCTCCTTTTGTGGTATTTCTTGACACAAATTCAAGCTAAAACTTCAGAGGAGTTGATCAACGAGCTCCTCTCCAGCTCTGTGGATATGTGAGGGGCTTTTTTTGTTATAGTATTAATAATAATTACTTACCTCAAAGTCTTGAGCTGAGCTGGGACCCAGAATGCAAGACACACAGAGGCTGTGGGGGAAGGTGCCCATTGGTCCCAGCACACGTCCAGGAGCACACCATATGTGGTATGGGATGATGGGGATAACCTTCTCCTTGCCTGCTCCAGAGACCATGGGAATCTGTCTAAACATCACTAAAATGGAGATATATTGATGTTTAGTGAGTTCCTCTCCCCTCACCTAATGGGTTGGTCTTTCTCCAGTGCTGGGATACTTGGACATTGCTGAACCTCCCAGCCCCTCTAGGAAGAGCAGTGTCCTGAGTTCTTCCAATAGATATTCCTCTTCGGCATTGCAAATAATTTCCCTCATGATAATGCTTTGCATGAGCCTCCCACGTGATGCTAATTAGTGCCTTTCTTCATCTAAGCAGCGTTGTAGGTAATGATGATTGCAACCGCTCACTCTCCTGGTGTAATTATTCAGCCCCCAGCAGCAATCCATTTTGGAGCAATTCACAGCCTGGACCTTGTGCAGGAGCAAACGGTCTCCCTTGTAAGAGGAGAGGAGAGCAATTGTATAATAAAGGCATGGTCTGATGTCGGGTGTTTGGCTTGAGCGGAGGCTGGTCACCTCCAGAGATGGGGTAGGAATGACTCCACTTTGTGCCAAGGGGGAAATGGCATTGCTGGTGGTACCCAGCACCAAGGGCTTGCTGGAGGAGAGAGAGGGTGGTGGCTCTTGAGTCCCAGCCTGAGTGCTGGGTACCCGGAACATCTGCTCCTCAGAGGTGTTGGCCTCAGCTCAGATCTGTCCACTGAGATGTTTTCCTTTGAGTCTTGTGGCCTGTGTTCAAACAGCTGATGCAGCCGTGTGTTTACACTGTCAAATATCACATCTCCATCTCCAAACGCTCCCCTTACGCAATCCATGCCCTCTGCGTTTCTGCCAAACTGTGACCTAACTACACTCGAGTCCTGGCATTGGGGGAAGCCGAAGCCTGTCCTGTGAAGTGGAGCTGGGGCTGTTTAATACTTTTAGCACTTTCCACCTGGGTAAAGGTCCTGGGGCCATGGCTTGGAGCTGCTGCAGATGCGCTGCTCGCTGGCTGCCTTGCTTTGGTGGGGCAGGTTGGAGGTGCAAGGTTTTATTGCCGCAGCCTTGCAACTAAGGGCAGTGTCACAGCGGTGCTTATGTAGGGTTTTGCTACTAATCTTAATATTGAGGTTGGTTTTTTTTTCCCCCCTCCTTTAAAATAGCGCTTTAACTGTCGTGAGGGTTCTTGCAAAGGGTGATGTTAAAAGCCCAGAGTTGTCCTGTTGTTGGTTGTCTAACTGTTGGGCAAGCGTTCAGCGTGCTGTGATGAGAAGACCCTTAGCCAGGTGCCCATCATTTATAGGTTGGTGCTTTTTTTTTTTTAAGCTCAACGTGAAGCTTGCATAAGGCTCTTAAAATTAGTGTTGCCTTTCAAGCCAAAGGGCCGGAATAAGGTTTACAAGCCATAAAAGCCTCTTATCAAAGTTGATTTCCTCTAACGCACCTTTCATCTTTTATAGTATTTGCTTTTCAAATCCTTGAACTTAAAAGGATTAAACAGGTTGAAAGGAAAAAGAGGAGGGGGAAGAGAAAACAAATAAGAAGGAAGATGGATTGAGTATGGATTATGAGAGGCCTGTATAAAATATGAATCAGGAGAAAGTCTAAACAAAGTTGTCATTTTCTGAACTGCTGAAAGTTAAAATGTACTGGGGGTTTAACTTGAGGGAATTTTTAATTTCTCAGGGTTATTTTTTTCACTTTCTAAAATGAATACAGAAGAGAGCAGCTGAATAGGGGCATGCGGGGAGTTTGCATTGTTCTAGTCTGCCTTCCAACCTCTTTCTGTCCTGTGGTGAGAGGACCATGTAGGACCAGTGAGCTCTTGTCCTGCTGCAAAATAATTTCCCAGGCAAGAAACCTTGCAGGAAGAAAACAGAAGATCTCACTGGCAAAGAGCTGCTAAAGGAACAAGAGTTATGAAAAGCATCAGGGATCTCTTTTCCTGTCAGGGAACTGGAAAAGCACCCTGGGGAACTGGAGGCATTTGCAGGATGCTTCCCTGGCCACCACCTCCCCTGTGGCCTGGTGAAAGCGATCTGCAGGAGCAGGTACAGGCAGCAAACCCGGGTTTGCTCTGTGGCTGGCTCGCCTTCATCCCCTGAGAGGTGTGACTGAGTCCCCAGTGCAGCCTGGTCCGACTCCATCATTGCTCTGTACCTTTTCCCCAGCTGTCAGCAATGTCCGTGTCTTCCCTCCCAGGGGCTGGGCTGCCACGTTGGCTGAATTCATGTCTAGAAAATGCTCGGAGATTTGCACCAGGACACCGTGCCCTGCCGCCCTCTGCTCTGCCGTTCCTTGCCTGGCTTTGCAGGAGGATCTTGTCAACCAAACCCGGAGGGGAAGCACTGCTGGCAGCTCCTCTTGGCATGCTCCCCATCCTGGAGGAGTGCGTTAAACCTGCTTGCCTCTTCCAGAAGGTTGCAATCACGGGCTCGGCTGGGCTAGTTATGGGTCACTGGCTGGGTCAGCCCTGGCTGCTGGCTCTGCCTGCCTTGCTGTGGCAGGGTCCAGGGGCAGGCAAAGCAAACATGCTGGGGAGCTCCAGCCAGCAGCAATTCTTGACCTCCTCGGCCCCGAGCATCCGCAGAGGTGGGGATTTCCTGTGGCCTGCTGGTGTGGTGGACAGTTTGGTGGCCGCCTGTATGTGATGAGTGCAGCACAAAGCCCCTGGAGATGGCTGAGCAAAACGAGGCCACCTTCTAAGCTGATGAGTCTCGGTTTTTTGGTGCACTGTGACTGCAGTGGTTTCCAGGCTGCTGCTCTAGCACCACGTCCAACGTGTGTGTCAGCTGCACAGCTCTGCTGTCAGCCACAGCATCCACCAGTCAATCAGTATTACGCTGGTTGTAGTGTCCCCTGGGTTGTGCTCTCACCCTTTAGGGTGAGTGGGAGCAGGAGAGGGTGTGGGGAGGGACACACGGACATTTGTACCACCCTCGGCTCCTTCCCTGCAGTTTTTCTCTCTCTCCCCTTCAGCGAAACACCGCACAGTGGGAGGTTACTCAGCGCTGCAGAACTGTTAATGAGTACCAGATCCTTTAAAGACCCACTGATGCACAGGGTGGCCCTCAGATGTATTTTTTTTTGCTGAAATCACTAGTTTTGTGACTAGTGCAGCTCTGCGGGGTCAGCCAGCTCAAGGCGTGGGGTGCTGGCATCCTCCAGGATGTGGCTGGGAGACATCCCCATCCTCCTCCTGCTGACTCATGCCTACTTGCTTCTGCAGCTGCATTTTAAATGCCACTGTTTTGGGATCTGTTTTGAGGGAGGGCAAATTCCCAGGGTGAAACCAAAGAACAGAGCTTGGAGGTTAACAGTTAAACCCAGGACACCTCAGAGATGTCCCGAGTACCTCCCTCAAGACCACAACTGCTGTGAGTCAACCTGCTGCAATGGGATTCTGAGTCAGGGTGATGACTGTGGTCTTGAAGAGTCATTGGCATCACAAGGAAAGCTCTAGGATGCTCAGTTAGAGCATGGTCCTGCCTACTGTGTGTGGGGAAGCCTTCTGTGGTGCATATGCATGATGCTTGCACCCCCATTCTTCGCTGTGCAGGAACCAGTGTGATTGAAGGCAAAGAATGGCAAAAAGAATAACCAGAAGTGGTTGAGAGATTCTGTCCTTCCCCACAGCCCTTATTTCCCACAGGTTTTCTCCGAAATGTCTGTATCAAAAGCGTTCTTGTTACTGTTACAAAAAATGTTGGCAAAGCACATCTTGGGATATGAAAGACATTGAAATCTTGGTGCCAAAATCCACGTCAGCTGGTGGAGGAGCAGAGGAGCTGGCGTTCGGGGAGGAAAGTGCTTGCAGGGTGCTGCTTTGAGGAAGGATTAGACCTGCCAGGCATGTTAATCTCTGACCTTCCCAGAAGCATCCCAAATTGTTTCAACACATTTCAATTACCCAACTGCGCAGCCCAGAACTGCTCTGAACTCGGCTGCCGCTTCACCTTTTGGTGGCTTTTGTTGGGGACGTTTTATTAGATCTCAAGGAAGCAGATGGAAACCCAATCTAGGATGTATTGACCTGCCTCTCTGCCTGCGATCAGCCCCTGCTGTAACACCATCCCCCTCTCCTGCCCCACTGCGAGCTGCAGTTCTCGCTGGAGGTATGGCAGCGCTCCAGGACAAATTAGTGATGCTTCAGGAGCTGCCGCAGAGGCAGCATTTTGGGTTTGCTTTGTTCTGTTTGATGGGTATGGAGGAGCCCCTCTGGCCTCTGCCACTTTGGTGGCTGTCGGTCTCGCAAGGCTGTGCAATTTGGGACCCTGGGCAGGGGGCTGGTAGGAGAGAGGCCCTTGTCTGCCCGTGCTGCTGTTTCAGGAGGGGCAGCTGCATTTTGCAACAGATGTGCACATGGTACCTGCCAGAACCTGCTGGTGGAGCCGGGAATGATACAGGCGCTGCTTAACACAGGCAGAGTAAGGTCCCCTCCAGCTGAAAGCAAACCTGGAGGTGGTGGCAGATAAAAACTCAGTGGCCACAGGCAGCTTGGTTTTGCCTGCAAAGTGTTGGAAAACAACACTTTCCAGCCAGGCCTGGGGCAGAAGGGAGCAAACACAGTGTGGTTTTGCAGTGACCATCTTGGGAGGATGATATTATGCTTCTAAATGTTCTCCCCTGGAGCAAAAGCCTCCAACTAGAGGGTCTTAAACTCTTCGCAAAAGTGACTGCTGCACACGGCGTACAAAGCCCACCGCCAGTGAATGGGACTGTGAGGAAGTTAAACCCCTTCTGAAAACAGGGCTTGAGTGTTTCTTAGAGCCTGCTTATAATTGTACCATCTCTCTCCCTTTATGAGCTAATAGGGTGGGTAGATAGGGTTGTTTTCCCCTTGTTCTGCTGAAGGTATTTGAAAACCTGCTCCTTCAAATTTATAGTATTTCTGGCTCTTGGGAAAATGTGACTTCTCAGCAAGCCCGCATCTGTTGCCCAAGGAATGGGGGAAGTGGAGACTGAGAAAGGGAAGGTTCCAGGAGAAGGGTGGGTTTGGCTGAGCAGGGCTCAACACTGAGCTTCTCTTCTCCATTGGGTTGTCCTAGGCCAGCTCACCCATCTTTTCCCTGACCATCATGACACTACGTGAAGTCTCCGAAGGGATGCTGATGGTATCCAGCTAGAGCAAGCAGACCCACGGAACCTGAAGAAGACTCCTGAAAATTTTGCCATGAGAAGAGCATTTTTGGCTGCTTGTGAGCTGTTATGGAGAGCAGCGAGGACAGAGTTCATCAGAGACAACGTTACTGTGACGGAGACACTCATTGAGCCCTGATATCTCTTGTGGCTGGTAGGAGATTATTCTGTGGCTGCTTAGGGTGGGGTTCTTACTTTATTTTAATGAGTTAAAAGTATTGCATGGAAAAGTGAAGCTCATAGTTGGACAGGTGCAGGGGAGCACGTGGGTGGCTGAAGTGCTTTCCTCACACAGCGGCGGGGCTGCAAGGGAGCCCAGCACCCATCAATTAATTAAAATCTCAAACCCATGCGCAGTCCAGTTTGCCTTGGCTAAAACCAGTGTGAGAAACTTCCTCACAGCATTTCTGCGTCGTCCAGGCTGAAGTGTTGTCATCCGAGGTTGCTTTGCATGACAATGCCTCGGGCTCTAATTATGCACAAGGATGCTAATAGGCACAGAGCGGGCTGGATCTCCATGGGAAAACTATCTGTTTGCGAGGGGCGGGGGGAGAGAAGAAAAAGAAAATCCACCCAAACAAAATAAACCATGACAGTTTGGGAAGGGAGGAGGAACGGGGGCGAGGAAAGGGGTTGAAGAAGGGAAGTATGAAGCTAATAAGGCTCGGTTTCGCTTTTTATTGGGGTCTTTTCTCAGTGGTGCGAGAGTTGCCTGCGCTGGGTCTCAGCAGCTCCTGCTGCCCGCAGGACTAAGGAGACCGAAATCAGTTCTGTAGTGCTGATGTCTGCAATGATCTTGTGCAAAACCAGGTGTCTCTGGTTTCCAAGTGTCAGATGAGAGTTGTTCTCGCAGTCCCGTGCAACTGGATCTTGGGTGGGCACCTGGGGAGAAACTAAGGCATGGAAGAACTCGGATGTGCTTGGATGCCAGATGTGTGCATGGGAAGGCTTGGGGGACCCAGTCTTACTTTTCTTGTGTTCCCAGTGCTTTATGCTCCACACTCACTTGTCCTCCTTGTTTCATTGCTCTAGCATAGCTACAAGGAGTAATTGCTATTTCACAGCTGAAGAAAATGCAACTGGAAGAGAAAGTTTTCTCCAACAGTTGCATTCAGAGGCTGATTTTCCCAAGAGCAGTTGGGTTCTTTTCCAAGATGCCCTGTTGGCTTTTCCTTTCTAAGTTTGCAACGAGCATTTTGCAGAGTTGGATATAGGAGTAAGACAGCTAATGTACTGTGTCCTCCTAAGTCTTCTGGGCATTGTTTTCCATTTTTCTCTCCTATTTTGAGAAGACTGAGGTGATTCTGGAAAGGGGAATTTTTGAAACTGTTTGTTTTATGGACCTGGAAACCCAAGTTCAGAAGCATCCATCCACGGCCAGAGATAGTGACTCTGAGAACATCAGCCCATCCAAGGAGGGGAGTGGGACCTATAAGCCCTACATTTCACACCAGGATCTGTCACAGGCTCATGGTGGGACAAACTGGATTTTGAGGCCTTAGGTTTGGCATCTTCAGAAAAGCAGAGAAAATTCCTACCTCTCTCTGCAGAGCTGCAGAAGGTGACTGTGCACCGGATTCCTGCTCTGGGTTGTGACAAAATACGTGGTAGGCTCATGGATGGAGGCTGCTTCGTGTGTAGTGTTGTTATTAGCCCTCATTGAAATGCTCTCTCAGTGAAAATGAAGAGTGTTAAAGAGCCAGGTGCAAGAGTCAAAGGAGCTTAAACCTTTCCCTCTCTGTTGGTGTTGATACAGCCATCTGGCTTTAATGATATCAGCATTACCTGCTCTGTTGGTGTTCGAAACAGAGGATGTGTTTTTAATGTCCAGCTTACAGGAAGGACTTCTGTGTTGTTCCTTTCTAACCTCCTTGTGTACGGTGCAAGTCCTGGGTGAGAACAGTCCCCACCCAGCCACCACCAGCAGCTGCCACCAAAACAACACAGCTGATAACACCTTGGCTGCTTTTTCCCTGATCAGATCATGGGCTAAGCAACCTGCTGCTGCAGCAGGGGTGAGGCATGCTTACTGTCCCAGGGTAGGACTCCTTGGGCATCTCTGCACGCCCAAGGACTCATCATGCCTTTGGCTAAGGCAAGCTGGGGACCAGAACAAGTGCTGGATCTGGAGGCTTCCCCCACTTCGATGTGCAGGTATCCCACTCTGTTTCAGACACGTGGGACTTGTCTTCCCCGTACTTCAGTGTGAAGTGCAGTCTCCAAATGCTGTTGACGGCGGTGCTGCTTGTTTCCGTGAGACATCTCAGTGGAGAAGGGCTGGAGTGATGGGATTGCCCAGCTGCTGGGGCAGGTCACCTCCCGTGGGGATGACATGCACCTGGCCACCCAGTTCAGACCAGTAGAATCTACTGGGCTGGAGGTGACTCTAAGCCTTTAAGTCTTCCTTGTGCCATCTTAGGGATGCTGGGTTGAAAGGAGCCACCTGCTTCCTTAAAACCACCCTACTGCTATCTCAGAACCAGTGCATAATCCTTCCCCTCCTAAAATGAGTGCCAGCCCAATGCTAATGAGCTTGATTGCTCCCCTCGTTTTACATTCCATCACGGAGAGGAAAAGCTCAGACTGCTTTACTCCAAATCGTTGGGGTCTGGGAGAGGGAGAGGAGGACATAAACATCCAGGGTGGAAAAATAATCATCTGCGAGTGAAAAACTCTGGGAAAAGGAGGATAGACAGACTGACAGACCTGATGACAGACCGGGCTCGAAAGCACCCTGGCCCCACAGTGCGGAGAGATGCCTTATTGTTTGATCTGGCTGTGAGACAGATTAGCAGCCCCAGGTGGAAAGTCATAATCTGCATTTAAATGGGCCGGTTATAAAAGGTAGGGAGCCCAGGAGCCCACAGCATTATGCTGTGTCTTTAGGACTCCGTAATCTCTCTTTATTTTCTCCGCAGTCTGACCTGGGGGCACAGTTTCTAATTACCAGGTCACCCTGCTAATATTGTCATTTCCAGCCAGTGGGTGTGAAACCATAGCAACGCCACATTTGCTTCCAAGTTTCTAGAGGAATAAAATTTGCCGTTTAATCACAGAAAATGACTGGATGTCTCCCTACCCCCCCAACTTACTCTTCACTAATGCAATTCACTATCGGGGTTTTAAAAAGATATTTCAGATGGGACCTTTTTGAAGTTTCACCTTGTGGCTACAGCCAGAGACAGACCAAAGTCTCCATCTGTGAGGCTGTAGGCTCCAAATAGGCTGCTTCGAATGCCAAAGAAACTCTACCTCTTTCATAGGTATGCTTTTTATTTTTGAAAAGATTTGAGTAAGGTGGTAAAAGAGGGAGAACAGGCTATCAGACGCACCTGAGTTACAGGGATGTCTACATGTACCATTGAGCTTGGCTCAACTGGGAGGTGGCCACTGGGACAGCGAGCTCCAACTCATGGATTTCACCACCCAGTTTGGACAGCTTGAGAAAAGCCCATGGAGAGTCAAGAAGAAACAGGGATGCTGTGAGCAGGTCCTATGCTCTCTGGCACAATGGCATTGAGTTATCTTCCCCTATGCATCTCTGGTAGCTTAGGGCTTCCAAATTTACATCATCATCTCCCTCGCCTGCACTGCAAGTGCTCAATCAAAGGTGTGTTGAGCCACACCTTTGTCCCCTTGAAGCAGATGATAAAAACTTGACTGACACGAATCCAAAGAGCTTCAAAACTCAGGGGGGCAGTTTTCCATCTCCCTAGGCTTTGCTGGCAGCCCGGCGGGACACCTGGCAAAAATCTGCCCCAACATCAGGAGAAAGTCAGCTCAGGTCTGGGCTGAAACTCTGTCCCTCGGGCCTTCCTCCAGGCTCTGCACGATACATTTACGGGATTCAAATGCAGTTTCTAACTCAAAGTGAGTCAGACGTGAACTGGAATCACATTGTAAGGTGATTTTCCAGCTGACAGGAGTAGGTTAATTGTAAACTGTCTACTGAAGCTTTAAAACTCCTGTCCAGCCTTATTATTAGCAGTTTAAAATTTATGGAGTGAGACTTTGCTTGGTGATAGTTGGTTTGTGCCCAGGCAACGCGTGTAATTAATCCCCGTGTTGGGGGAAGGAAAATCAAATGTAAAGCTTTACCCCCCTCCTTCCACTCTGACACCTCAGGGCGTGCGGGGACCTGGGAGGGCTGCTGGGCAGGATCACTGTCCAACCAGCATTGAGCTGGAGGACCACACTGGAGGTACCACCTTGAGTACTGAGGTTTAAATCCTTTCAAATAGCGAGAAGCTTCACTTGGTGTTGAAGGAAACTCCAGGCTGAGGGCTAAACCAGCTCCCTGAAACGCTGACCAATTAAACGGTGGATCTGGTCTCTGCGGGATGCAGATCCCAGTGGGATTTTTAAGGAGGATGATGGAGGTAGTGTCTGATCCAGAGGCTGGAGCTGACTTGCTGCGGCGCAGCGGATGGGCACAGGTTGCCACCATGCTGGTACCTCTGCAGCTCTGACTCGGTGTGGGTGTTTTCTGCACGTGGCCGTCTCAGGACGGCCACACGTTATTCAAGCCTATGGGTTTCCTCATGTTGGAGCTACGACCTTGTTAAAAATTTACTTATTTCCAGGCTGAATAGCTGCATCTGTCTGGCTTGGGCAGCCCTTGGACCTGGTTACGCCTCTTTGTCGGGCTGGAGAGCTGTGTTATTGCGTCTCCGTTCCTGGAGCGCTGCGGTTACAGCACTTGTAAGCTGCACAGACCAAGCTCTCAGACTTTCTCCCTGTAAAATGTTTTAGTCACTGAAAACTGAGAGCAGCTCCCAGGCAGGTAATTAATTAGAAATGTGAATTTGGAGGCTTGTTTTCCTTCCCTACATATAGTTGCTGTTATTTCTTATTTCAAATGATTTTTATGGTGCCTCTTATAAACATGACTCTGTTTTAATGAAGAAATAGCTCCCCACCCCAGCTCCACAAACAACGTGTGTCAAAGCTCAAGCTACTCGCTACTGTTGGTCTCAGCCTCTACGTGCACGCGTGTACACACACACAGAAGCACGTGCACACACACAGAATTAAACTGGAATTTCACAGCCACAGGGTTGGCTGAGCAGCTCTGATCCAGCTCCCTGCGCGTGGGCCAAGCTCCTGTTGACTTCAATAGAGTCTTGCCTGGTTTATGAGCCTTCGGAGCACAGCCCTGAGCAGGGGCTGCTTATATAATGGCTATTGCATGATTACTATTTGTATTACAATAGCACTTCAGGACCCCAATTGCGGCTCAGCGCCCCATTAGAGTAGTCCTTGTACAAACACATAGTAAAGAGGTGGGCTCTGACCCAAGGAGCTAACAATCGAGGTCTTTATGGCCCCAGAGCCACCTTAGTATCAATTATTTATATTACAGTAGCACTTACGGCATGTCTGTGCCCACACTGGTGTGAGTGGCTGCGCTGTCTGTGGCCTGTTCCTAGGAATTTTGGGATCTGCAGGACGTGTGGGTGACACTGGGCTTTGCTGCTTGAGCCATGAACCGCCACGTGAGAATGACCCCTTTCTGCTCCAGAGGGGTCCATTCTGCAGCAGAGGTGGCTTTGCCTTCTCCTCCATGGGGGCAGATTGCTGGGGGAGCCTTCCCTTCCCTTCTCTTCCCTTGTTTTTTTGGTTCCTGGGGTGTGATGGGTGCTCTGTAACCGCGCGCTCTGGCTGCACCCAGCTGTCTGCCCGCGTGCTGGTGGAGCTGGTGCTGCAAACCCAGGGGAGGTGGCACAGGAGCCATCCCTGTGGGTGGGTGCAGTCCCTGGGCATGGGTGAGCAGCCTTGCTGGGGGCAGTGGAGGGGGACACCAGTGACTTGATGGCCTGCAGCATTGCACAGCGGTTCCATCGGCACCCGCATTCCCAGCTACCACCGTTCTGGTCACACGAGAACGTGAGAGGCAGGAAGCTTGTGCTAGAGAGACCTTTTCAATATTCTCTCAGATCTCTTGGACCTGTTTGTGTTTGTGTCTCCAAGCTGTCGTCTCTCCCCACCTTTTCCAGATGGGTTTATCTTTACTGCATCGAATCTGAGCATCTCAGCCAAATTTTGCTGCTGTCAGCAGAGAAAGAGGAGCTTGCGTTTGTCCCCCCCTTCCTAAGACACCTCTCCTGGGGTGGCAGCAATCCCCTCCTGGGAATCTCAGCTGCTGAGCTTGGTCAGGGAGGGAGCGTAACACTGAGATGTGCAGGGAAACCCAGCTTGCTCTTTTCACTTCGACTTATAAATCTCTTATCTCATTTAATCACCTGGGTCCTGGAACTGGGCCCTGAAAAAGGAAAAGAGAAACCCTAGCACATCTCGGCTGCCTCGCAGCGAGCCCGACTCCGCTGTGATATATTGCTGTTGTATGGCTTAAACGCTGCAGCTGGGCAGGAGCTGCAGCCGATCCCAGGATCCCGGCACACAGCTGGCTGCGATCTTGCCTTCTCTCTTGGAGAAAGCCCTGGCTTTAATACGATGTCAACATGAACAGCTGGCTGAGGAAACGCAAACTGAAGCTACATTTCTGAGCAGCTGACACCGCTGCAGGCAGCCGGCACGCAGAGCTGTGTGTGGCTGTAGCCGGCCGGGTGCAGAGCCCAGCACAACGGGGGCATTACAGGGACCTGGGTAGAAGAGGGGCTGTGCCACAGGCTCCTCAGGGCTGCTTGGAAACTTTCTCCCCATTTTTTTTTTTTTTAAAAGAATTTGCTTGCTTTTTTCTAAACTGATGAAAAAGCAAACTCATTGCTAAGCCTAAAACCAGCAAAAGGCCACCAGCCGCACGCGTCAGTCTCCCTCTGCCCACAACTGTCCCAGACCTGCAGCTTTCTGCAGGAGCTGGGGGGGGGTCTCTGCTAGCGCCCCCCACCCTGCCCTGCCCTGCCAGCACTCCCCAACCTGCCACGCAGCATTGCAGCAGCCCCAGTGCACATCTGTCCCTGCGCCCGCTCTTATCTGCTGCGGCTCAAACCTGCCCTGCAGCATTGTAAGAGTTCCCTTGAATTATTAATTTTTTTTTTCTCCCCACCCCTCCTGCTCTGCTTTCTAGCACAAAATACCCTAAAGCTTTGCAGCCTTTCCAGCTTTTCCAGCATTTTTCGTTCTCTCTGTCCGCCCCCCTCCCATGTGCAGCGAAGCCCCTGGCGTGGGGCAGAGCCCTGGCGGTGGGTGGGCAGGAAGCTCAGAGCTGCCCAGGGACCCGCGTCCAGCTTGGCTTTCCCGAGTGGAGGCCAAGAGCATTAAAGCCCACACCATAAGTAAACAGTGCAGAAATTATAGGTCCAGGGTTGGGTCATGAGCTTTGCTCTTTTGGTTTCTTGCAAGGAAGATATCCCTGGGATGCTTCCGGCTGGAAAGCGGAGCTGGCTCATGGGGGGGGGGGAGGAGAGAGGGGAGCTGAGCAAGGCTCTGTTGGGACAGAAATGCCACCGCAGACCCTGAGAGCAGCTGTGGCTCATTGCAGCGCTGCCTGCTCAGGATCCTCCCAGCTCTGCCCTGCTCCCACTCTCCAGTTCTCACTTATACGCTGTGGTGCAAACTTGCTGGGGGGATGTGGAGGGTCCCCTCCCAGCCCAGTTCCCAGGAGAGCCAGGAAGGCAAAGGCTGTCCCATTTTTGGGAAGTTTTCCAGCCTGTTGCTGGGTAGCAGCCCAACCCACCCACGCGAGCATCAGAAAGACATTAACTGGTTTACTGAATTGTTTGTCTGCAGCTGGTTGCGGCTCTCGCCAGTGCCGAGCTGGCCGTGGGCCTGCCGAGCTCTCGCTGGTGCTCCCAGGTGCTTCCTCGCCATAACGCCGGTAGCTGCCTTTGGTCTTCTTTCCAAAGAAGCCGAAACTTGCAGCGGGCAAAGTCCGATCGGGGCAGGGGAAACTCGCCACGTGCTGCAGAAAAAATGGCTGGGACCAAAGCGTTCCCACCCGCCGCGGTGGCTGATTGCACAGGTAAATAGTGACGCTGACCCTAACTAATGCACAAAGTAAATGAATCCCTTTCAGTTAATTGGCTTAAGTGTTACTTGTAGCGAGAGTAAATATTTTCCAACGGCGCAGAGGCTTTGCATTGCAGTTGTGAGCTCTTTGTGCTCTGCTCTGGGGCTGCAGCGAGCACTGTCCCGGCCTCGAGGTGCCCGTGGTGAGGTTGGCTGCTCCGGGGAGCAGGTCTCGCTGCTGGGGTCAGAGGTGGGCGCTTCAGTAAGGGAGTCTGCAGAGAATGAACTGTTGGCAAAGCAATGCTTTATCAGTCAGACTGTGCCGTGCACTGTTGGGGCACCCCAAGGTGTCCCGCGATGCTCTTGGTTTGCAGAGTGGGGCTCCTTGTTTGATAACTGCGTCCTCCAGGCAGAGCCTGCGTCAAGTTGTTGTGTTTTTGCAGTTTTCATACGTGAATAACGACCCTTGGAGGGAACGGGATCCACACAGAGTAGTGCCATCACCAGCAGCCTCTGCAGCGACGCCAGCAGTGGCTGCACGTTCCTCAGCGCTGGACACCAGCGGGGCAGGGGACTGGTGAAGCTCAGGGCAGGGGTGCAGCAGGCGATGCTGCAGGTTAAAGTGGAGCGAGGTGGCAAAGCCATGGGCAGGATTGCCCTGAGCACAGGGAGCCGCTCCCCAGGAGCAGCAGAGTTCGGAATCCGTGGGAGTTTGGAGCAGTGATTTGTCTGGGGATGGGTCTGATAGGAAAAGCAATGCCTACCTGAGCCAGGGAGGGGTCTTTCCTTGCTCAGGTGCCTGCACTGCTTCTCTGGGACAAGCAGTGATCTTCGAGGGTGATGCGTGTCCTGCTTTGCTATTCAGGGCATTTCAGCCTTTTTTTTTATTTTTTTGAGAATTTCAGTGATTTTGTAGGAATGACTTGAGATCCCAACCCCCCTTGGTAGCTCCAGCTCTCCCTCAGTGCTCTCCCAACCCCGGGGTAGCTCAGAGCAGACCACCTGCCGGTAACAGCAGCTGGAGCCAGCGTGGCTTGGGGCTCAGTTGTCACCTTTGGAGCTCATGCCCTGAATTGTCACCCTGGACAAGTCTGGATTTGTCCATCCCTCAGTCCCATTGCTTCCCTAGCATCGTGCCAAGGCTCCCCTCCCCGATGGCCGCGCTCAGGACCTGCACTGGTAAAAACAGGAGGACACCCCACGCCCCATCAGTGAAGCCAAACCCCACCCCGGGGCTTCAGCATCGCCCTGGCTTTGCTTGAAATCTGCTAATAAATCAAGCACTGGTGAGAAGTTCAGCTTTTAATACAATGTATATTTATTGCAAACAATAATATACAAAAAAAAAATAAGGTAAGTTTCACAAAGAGAAGGATCTTGCGAACAAACCAAACCAAACTTACCTAAAGACAAAATATGATTTAAATGACAGGTCTTTTAAGTTACAGAAATACTTTAAAAAGATCTGCTTTTATACAGAAATAGAAAGATGCCATATTATAAGAGTGCTTTAAGATTTTTTTTCTTCTACTGAATCCCTAAACAAAAAAAAAAAAAATGTTAACAAATATATCATTTTTTTTTTTTAAATAAAAAAAGTTTGCTGTCTTTTTTAAAAAGCAATCCTTAACTGTTCAGCCACAGCTTCACCAAAGGCCGTGTCCCCACCTCAAGCCAGTTTTGGGGGTGGAAGGCTAAAACGGTGCTGCCCCCACGGCACGGCCGGGGCGTTGGGTCTCGTCCTTGCACGAGCTCGTGTGTCCCAGAGAGCTGAGGCAGAAAACAAGGCAAATGATTCAGTGATACGCTACATTTGCAATCTTTAGTTTGTACAAATTTTTCTTTCCAGTTTATCCTTAAGACAAAAGAAAAAAAAAAAAAAAAAAAAAAGGAAGAGCACAAGTTTGTACAAACCCAGGACACAGATTCCAAAAAGAATAATAATAATAATAAAAAAGAATTAAAGAGATAAATAAAGGACTGGTTACAGTTTAGACCATAATTTAAACAGGCACGGTTACCTTCCAAATAATGCTCCGACAAATGCAATCGCTTTTGAAAGGACTTAAAATATGAGGGGGATTTAAAAAAAAAAATAATGGTGATTTAAAACTGCTCTTCTCACAAAATAAATAATTTAAAGTATCTGTGATGTCGCGCAAGCAGAGAGGAGCCCCTGGATGGGTTTTGCATCAGGCCTGGGGTGATGAGGGGTGGCTGGAGGGGATCAAGCTCAGCCCCCCCCTCCCAGCCCAGGGCAGGCAGAGCTGGGGACAAGTGATTATCCCAGGGCTGCTTTAAGGCTTCTCAACAGCACTTTTTTTTTTTTGCTGTTTTATTAAAACAATATTTTTTTTTCTCTTAAGGCTCAAGGTTATTAAAAAATAAAGTTAAAATCTCCTCCTGGCTGCTTTTGCTATTAGTTAGAAAAATAAAGCCTCTCCCATTCTCGTCCCCACCAATCTTAGCTCGCGTCTCCCGCACTGCAGAGCCGACCATCGCTAAACCCGACACTGGCCACTTCACTGAGCTTTATTCCAAGTTAAAAGCATGCTGGTTTGCTTTTTTATTTTTAGAGAAAAAGACACTTATCTATACAAAAATACCTCTGACCGCAAGAAAACCTAGGACTGCTCCACTAAGCGTCACTTTTTTAGCTGTTGGAAAAATAAGAGCGTTTAAAAAAAAAACCTCTAAAAAATAGGTATAAATCCCCTCAAATTGGAAACGAATCATACACAGTACATACTAAAAAATATTTAAAATAGAGAATATTCCTCACAGAGGACTCTTGAGTTTTCTCTTTTTCCCCCCCATTTTTTTTTTTTTCTTTTTTTCCTTTTTTTTTTTTTTTTAAATTTCTGCTAAAAAAAAAAATAATTAGAGAAGTCCAGAGCGGAGACAGCTGAGCTGGTTGGTTAGAAATCTCTTCTCCACGCCGCGCACAGAAAACAAGAGTTAAAAAGTCCAGTCCTTGGAAAGTCTGTACCGAGTTTTGCCGGTTCTCAGCGCGGTCTGGCCACTTCCCGGGGATGCTGTAGTGCAGGAGGCTCAAGGCGTGCTCTCTTCCCCGCCAGCTTTAACTTTAGTGTCCTTTTTGAATTATTATTTTGATTTCAAACAAGGAAAAAGTCTGAGGAAGGTCTTTGCACTTGTTTGTGCTTCTTTCGTGCCTTTTTTTTGTTCAATTTATTTATTTATTTTTTCTCTTTCCAATTTTTTTTATCCTCCCCCCTCCCTTCCCCGCCCCGAATGGCTTTAGGGTCTGGTGAGCTGTGTGTAGACGGGCTGTTCCCAGTGCTGCGGGCTGTGGGTCTGGGGGATGGAGGGGACCCCCGAAGTGTCTGCAATGGGGGTGTACATGGGGCGCTGCGTGGGGTTCATGTAGGTGAAGGTGGAGTAGAGGCTGCTGCTCTGGCCGGCGGCGTGGCTGTAGTAGGAGCTGGAGTTCTGGTGGTCGGTGTAGTCATACTGGGAGCGGGTGATGGTGGGGTAGGAGGAGCTGTAGTGCTGGAGGTTGAAGGAGCTGTAGTTGATCTGCTGTGGGGAGTGCTGCTGCTGCTCGCTGTAGTGGCTGGGGCTGAGCTGCTCCGTCTTGATGTGCGTCCTCTGCTGCGCCTGGCCCTGCTCGCCGCTCAGCGCTGGCAGCCCGTGCTGCGGCTGCGGCTGCGGTGGGGGCTGCTGGGGCTGCTGCTTGGACATCCAGACGTGGCCAGTGCCAGCTTGTGAGCCCGACGTGCTGCTGATGCCGTAGCTGCCGGTGTAGGTGACCTGGCCAGGCTGCCCATGGGTGGCCGGGACCCCCGGGTGACCGTTGGGGGGAAGATATTGATCGAACTCGTTGACGTCGAAGGTCTCGATGTTGGAGATGACGTCGCTGCTGAGCTCGCCGATGTCCACGTCTCGGAAATCGATGTGGGGTGGCTGCCGGCCACCTTCTTGCAGAGGGCGGCCCTCCCGCTTCAGGTCCTGCTTGCCCGGCTGTGCATCCGTCTTGGGAGTGGTGGGAGGTGTGGGGGGGCCCTGTGATTGCCCTGGAGAAGGAAAGAAAGAGCACAGGCATGAAGGGGGTGTTGCTCCCGCAACAGCTGGACACCCCTACACCCACAGCTCCCTGAGGCGGGAGGTGCTGCCGGATGCGATAACGCCATTAATAATTAACCCGCGGTCTGTGGGGCGGCCGGATAACACCACGTTGCTTCTGAAAGCAGTTGCACAGGGCAACACAAACATCTCCAGGTGCGAGGAACACAGACAGGAGCCCTATCAGCACTCATCTATTGGCTGGGTAAAATAACTCTTTCGGACTTGAGCTGCAAGAGCCCGGCCTTCTTTTTGGTTTATTTTTTTAAATAAGCTCGGGTTTGCGTTTCTCATGGGCAAAGGGGCAGAAGCAGCCGCAGGGGCTGGCACACATTTGTGTGCTGGTGCTACGGGCAAGGCTCGTGGGCAGTTCTGCCGCTCTCCCGGTGCAGCCGTCCCCTTCTAACCCTGGTTCGAGGTCTCTCTCCCTTCTCCCACCGCGCCCTTATCCATTCTCAGTTTCAGCCTTGGTTTGGGATGCTGCTTTTCTTAGGTAGCAGTGATTTAACCCCACCCCGTAGCACCTACCCGAGTGCTCCCCGGGGGAGTGCACCTCGCTGATGCTGGAGGACGACTGCGGGGAGTCTGCTTGCAGCGCCTTGAAGATGGCATTGGGGGAGATGTGGGTTTGCTCGGAGCCCTCCTCCTGCTCCGACTGCCCGTTCTTCACTGACTTTCTCCGCCGTGGCTGGTACTTATAGTCGGGATGGTCCTTCTTGTGCTGCACCCGCAGCCGCTCAGCTTCCTCCACGAAGGGACGCTTCTCGCTCTCGTTGAGCAGCCTGAGGGGAGGACACACACACACACACATAGGAGATGAGGGGCTGCAGCTCGAGGGGGGCATTATGGGCTCCCCCCACTATGGCATTAACACCAGCTCAAACCTCTGCCCTGGAACGGCAATGCAAAGCCCCCACAACATTGTCTGGGGCACACGCTGGTTGTCATCCCCTTCTTGCCCACCTTCAGCCAAACAGTGATGTTGCTTCGGTGGCTGAACGAGAGGTGCGAGAGTGGTGGCAGGGTCCAGTTCTCGTCCCCCCCCAGCCACCCCTGTAAGGGTGCATGTCCCATCCCTGGGGTGCTTTAGGTGACAGCCCTGTCGCTGCCTGCCAGGGTCAGGTTTGCTCACTGCCTTCTCCTCCTGCGGCAAGAGCAGCCGCAAGTTTTGGATTCCCACCCCCTTCTGCAGTCACAGAGTACGAGGCGGCCAGGTGACTCACTTTCCTTCTGTTTTTCTCCCCTCCCTGCCTTATTTTGGAAGTCGGAGGGCACCCAGCCATGCACCACTCATCGCACCCACCCACCGGGGTTTGGCACAACTCTGGGTGCTCGCCCTGCGCCCGGCTTTTTGCCACCTCCTCCCCTCGCCCCGCATTGCTTCTCCTCCCGAGCCAAGCTGATGCAATCCAGAAACCCCATCATTTCCCCTGGACAAGAGCACAGCCGGGCAACCGCCAGGCAGACCCCGCTCGCCCGAAGGGGCCAGCGCTCAAGGGAAAGAAACCACTTGCAAGACCCGAAGGCGACCACAAGGAACCACTCTGCCGGCTTTACCCCTGCTATTCGGGCTTCTCTTACGCCAACCAAGTCGGCCAAAACATGCGAAAGTTTTCAAGGGAGTTTTCCACGCTTGAAACCGTCACGGTTTAGCGGTGGATTTGGCACTGTTAGCTTTGGGGTTGGACTCGATTTTAAAGGGCTTTTCCAAACCAAACGACTCCGTGCCTCTTCTCTCCTCTTCCACCTCCTCCGGCTGCTGGTGCAGCCCCCCCCCCCTCTGCGGGGGCTGCTGCCTCCCGGCCCAGCATCCCGCACTGACCCAGCCCGGCCTCCGCACTCACCTCCAGAGCTTGCCCAGGGTTTTGCTGAGCTCGGCGTTGTGCAGATGCGGGTACTGGTCAGCCAGCTTCCTCCGGGCCGCCTGCGCCCACACCATGAACGCGTTCATGGGTCTCTTCACGTGGGGCTTGTTTTTGCTGGATCCGTTCACCCGGACTGGCATGGGCACCAAGGTCCAGTCGTAGCCCTTGAGCACCTGGCTCACCGCCTCTCGGATGCACACGGGGAACTTGTCCTCATCGTTCTCCTTCTTCAGGTCCGGGTCTCCCTTTGGGAAGGTGTTTTCTTGGGGTCTGGTGTTCTCCGTGTCCGAACCGGATCCAGAGGGACAGGGAGACCCGGCCGAGTCATCCGACATGGTGGGGCTGGGGGCATCGGAGATACATTTGTCCTGTTCTTCTGTCATTTTCATGAAGGGGTCTAGGAGATTCATGCGAGAAAGTGGCAGAGGGGGGGAACAGGGGATGAAAAAATGAAAACGATAAAAAAAAAAAAATAAAAATCGGGTGGCTGAGGGGTAGGGAAGGGTTAAAAAAGTAAAACTAGGGGAGGCAAAGTCTCCACCGGCTGGGGAGAGTTAGGAGAAAGTTGGAAAAAGTTTGCAAAAGTTTGTAAAAGTTTGAAAAAGTTTATTATTATTTTAGTAAGTGAAATAAAAAAGAAGGGGAAAAAAAACTTTTGCAAATTGCAAGAATGAAAGAACGAGGAAAAAAAAAAAAAAAAGACAAAAATAAAAAAAGCCCCGGAGCGGCGGGTGATGCCGTGTGCGGGCAGCGGGGCCGGGCGCGCCCCGCCGGTCTCCAGCGCGGCTCTGCGGCGCGCGCCGCGGCGCGGGAATAAATACTCTGCGCGGCGATTTCGGCCCGGGCGCGCTCCGCCAATGGGAAGGCGGCCCCCGGGGGCGGGCGCGCACGCCATTGGCTGAGCCGCCGCCGGGGGGCGGGGCCCGCGACCGCGCAGCGCCTCGCTGCGGGGTGGGGGGGGTGGGGGGAAACGGCGGCGGGCGGAGCGCGTGCGGCGCATCCCTTGCGCGGGTGCGGAGGGGCTGGGGACCCCCGCGTCCCTTCGCGCTGCTCGCTGCGGTGTTTTATGGCTTTTCGGAGGAAGCAGCGCTGCGGGGAGGGGGCACACACGCGGGGCATGCGCGTCCCTTGCGCGGGTGCGGAGAGAATGGTGCGGGGGACCGTGCACCCCTTGGCGCTGCGCTGTTCGCTGCGGTGTTTTCTGGCTTTTTTTTTGCGGGGGGGGGGCGGGGATGTGGGACACGCGTATTGCATCCCCGTCCCTTGCGCGGGTGCGGAGCGGTGGTGGCTGGGGACACCGCATCGCGTTCTCTCTGCTCGCTGCGGTGTTCCCTGCGAGACACGCAGGCACGCGCGTCGCTTCTGCCCTCCTCCCCTCTGCCCCGCACACACCGCGGGCGCGGAGGGGGGTGACGCAGGAGCCGCGGCCCCCGCGGAGCGAAGCGCGGTGCCGTCCAGAGGGGGCGCCAAAGGCCCAGAAACGGCGGCGGAGGGGGAGGGGGGGAGGAGGGGGCGGGGGGATGTCCGCGCCCCTCCGCGGCGCCTCCCCTGCTGGGGCTGTGCCTGGGGGGAACCTAAAATGCCCCAAACCCACTTTTTTTTTCCTTCGGGGCGCCTCATCCCATCCCGTCCTCCTCCTTTTTTTTTTTCCTCTCTAACACTCTCTCATCCCGCAAATCCCTCTTCCCCCCCCCCCCCTTCTAACGTCCTCCTATCTCGCAAATCCCTCTTTCCCCCCTTTTTCTAACACGTTCTCACCGCGTCCTTCTTTTTCCCTCTAACACCCTCCCATCCTAAAACTCCGTCTTTCCCCCCCCTTTTTCCAACCTCCTTCTATCCCATCCTTTTTTCCCTCTTAACGTCTTCCAAACTCGCAAATCCCTCTTTTTTCCCTCTAAACCCTCCTATCCCGCAAATCCCTTTCCCCCCCTCTTTCTAACACCCTCCTATCCCACAACTATCTCTCTCTCCTTTCCCCCCCCCCAACACCTTGCTATCCTGCAAATCCCTCTTCCCCCCCTCTTTCTAACAGCGTTTTTTAGCCTGTTGGAGCCTGAGCTGGAACTCCGCAAGGGGAAAAGGCTGTCACCTCCCCATCCCTTCATCCTCCTCCTCCAGCAAGGCCCCCCCCCAAAAGTTTTACCGAGTTGACCAACTCTTATCATCAAACCAAAAGCAAACAAATAAGCACTGGGAACTTTTCAGGGTTATCTCTAGATAAATGCAAATATTTATAGTGAATCATACAGGATCGACGCTTTTATTGGTAAGCTGAATTTTTATGCACACGAAAATTAAATATCAGGGATGCTGGCAGGGTATAAGTCGTTGTATCAATGGATACAACGGATAATAAAGGAGCGCTCATCTTCTAAAGTTTAAAGGAGAACTGAATTTCAGCTCAGCTCCCTCTGTTCCCCGTGTCTCTCCCTGCGCACTCGGTTCCACAAGCGTACTTCGGGGGGGCAGAGACCTTCTCCCACTTCTCCCTTTACAAAAATACGCAGTACATCATTTTTCATTTCAACTCGAGCGTTAAAGTTGGTGCTTTATCGAAGCTGCTTTAATTTGCTGCTTTAATTTGCAGCCTTTGTCCTGATGGACAATCCTGGGGGTAGCGGCCGGCTCGGGAGCCGTACCCTGGTGTGGATCCCTTATCCCAATTGTCACCGTTACATTAATAAGTGAGTTTTAAAGGTATTGGAAATGGCACGTGAAAAAAAAAAAAACCCAACCCAGAATGAAAAAGGCAGCGGGGGAAGGAGCTCTGAATAATCGCGTTTGAAAGCGATCTTCCCGGTAAACCCTGCTGCCTTTTTGCTATCTTTCCCTGAGATTTCTTTATTATTTTTTTTTTTTGCTTGCAAACTTTTGGGAAGTAGTTTTCTTTGGGTGAGTTGAAAGGTAAGTGTCTGTCCTATTTCCAGAAACCTTTGTCCGAAAGAAGAGGGGCACCGAGAGCAGAGGGTGATTTTTTTCTTCATGAGCATTTGGGGTTTCATGTGCCTGGGACACCGAGGACGGTGTTCACGGCATTGTGTGGCTTTTACTTTGCTAAATATGCTGCTCTCCAAGGGAAGATGTGCTCATTAGTGATCGTTATTTGCAGTGGAAAAGGTAAACTTATGGTAAATATTAAAGGAGATAATTTTGAACTATTTTCCCTTGGCAATTTCAGCTCTAGGTTCGTGCACGAGTGGAATTTAGCTCAACAAATCTCTTTTAATATATGTATTTGTTATAGGAACATCAAAGAAAACTCAGGCAGGAGATTGTTCTTATCTCAGCTGGAGCAAAAATCTGAACAAATGTACCTGGAGGAGAAAAATATGGTGACAACAGATTGTTACATGGCTTTACTGCTGATTGGCAGAGAGAAACACAAAACCAATTTGGGAGCATAATTGATTTAATGAAAAGTGTAATAATTAGGACATTTTTCATTTGAAAAGTCCATCTGCTGAAAGGGACTCTGCCTGTTCGTTGCAAAAGAATCTGTTTTAACAAAAGAAAGTGGTTTGACAAGTTTGAACAATAAACAAAAGAGAAATGGAAAAGAGCTTTCCAGTGGTGTTATTGCATGTAATTTTATAATTTCTGAATTATTATTTTTAATTCCTGTTCTGGGGGCTATTTAGACAATATGGACAAGTTGATTAATCACAGTCGTTTTGTAAGGTTAGAAGTTTCCTTTAAAGTGACAAGCTGTTGCTGCTTTTACGTCAGGATGGAAGTTTTCTTTTCTTTTTAAAGAATTAACATTGTTTTATCCTAAGTGGCAAGCTCAGATATCAGGAAAGATTTTTAGCAAGAAGCACGTGGATTGTAGCCTTCGTTTGATGGGGTTTTTTCTGCCTTGTCCTAAATCAAATCATTGTTTTTTAGGAAATAATTTCCAAGCCTCTGAGCAGAGAGAGAAGGAGACAGGAGTGTGGTAGCAAAAGGAATAACACCCGTGTCGAACGTTTGGGGTGATTTTTCTCTAAAACCGTACAATATTGATGTGCATCACATCTGTTGTGCTGAAATAAGTTATGTTTTACTGATATTTTGTGTGAGCTGGAAAGGAGGGGTCATCCAGCTCCCACTTTCTGCCTGATTAAGTTTGCTCATTCCTAAAGCCTTCGCGCCTCTCCTCCCCGCTACAGGCGGTCCGAGCCCTGGCCAAGGGATGGGTGTTTGATGGGCACTGGCTTCACCAGGGAGGCTGGGATGTCAACCCAGCCCCTCTGACCTCACGCCGGGCCAGCGGTGCCTCCGTGCTCTGGCACAAATCGGTTTCCCCCCGCTTGGTGAGAAACCCAAGGAGAAGCTGGCACTGCCTCCCTGTCCAGAGAAACCCTTTCCCTGCTCGTGTCTGCCGTGGTGCGAAACGGGGGCAAAACTGTGAGGTTTGGGTTATACCGGTGTTATCTAAAAACAAAGGCATTCCTGCACCAGACCTCTTCATTTTGATATCAAAACCTTATCAATAATTGATCGATGGCACAAAACGTGATTACCAGATAGGATCGTGCCTTTGCATTTACCCAGGACTGCCTGCTCTGGTGTTTTCGGATGGTGGCTTTCGGCCGGCAAGTCCTGGGGGTGGTGCAGCACAGTTAATTGCAGTGTAATTATTGCTCCCTTCTATAAAAATCACTTGCTCCTAAACAATGACATTTTATTAAAAATGAGAGTTGTGCTGCATCCCACTAAGCACAAAATAATTCCAGCAGCCAAACAGGCTTTGCACGCTCTGGGTTTTTCCTCGCTAATAAAGAAGGGCTGCGAGATGGGAAGGGTCAGCCATTCCCTTGGTCACCGCCGAATGTTTTCATGTGCGGCACAAGATGTTAGCATTTTAGCTAATTTTTCTCCATCACCTTTGTTCCACTGTGGTCAGGTCCTCCAGGGCAGTCATCCTACATCTTTCCAATTTGGGTGTTATTGCGTTAATCAACACGTATTTCTTTCCCATCTCAAAAGCAGGGATGGAGCTCACGCTTGGGTTCAGAGGGTGACCTGGCCAAGAGCTGTGGGATCAGCCACTGTCCCCAAGACACGAGGTTGGTGTCGAGCCCCTTCTTAGGCAACCTGTGATGCCACAGTGGGTTCAAGCCAAAGGTGACCTTGCACCGGGGGCTGTTGGACACATCTGCCATGGCCTCCCAGGCAGGGTTTGCAGCCTGTGCCTTGGCCGGAGCTGTGGTCACGTCCCCTTTTGGACTATTCCTATTTATTTTTCAAAAGCACGAGTGTTTCTCAAGCACGTTCTGACATGTCCTTATGGGAAGGTCGTTGTACACTTAAAAACAAAAGAGTAAGCGAGCGGTAGCTGAGTGATGATGTTCTGGGGGCAGAACCACAATTCATTTAGTACGTTTAGCTAGGAATTCCACGATACGGTGTATTTACAACGCTGTATTAATTTTTAAAGGTCTATTGATTTCTTTGGCCTGTCATGATAATCTATCGCTCTCAGAAGCTGCTACGGGTTGGAGACAACACTCTGTTGATTTAAGATTGGTAAATACTGACCTGGGAATGGGTGGGAAAGCTGGAGGACAGGCAGGTTTTCCCCCCTTTTCCGTATGTAAGGTGACAGGAAGCCTGAAGATTCCAAGACCAGTGCCTGAAAGATACTTGCTTTTACGGTGTTTTAATTCACACCTAAAAAATCCCGTCTTGCTGCATTCGCTTTATAGAATAAAGTGAAAGAATTGGAGAAGTTTTAGAAGAACAATTGCAGCGCTGCAGTAAAATTATTGGGATTATTTACCAGGGCTGAGCTGGGTGGCAGTGTTAATTTGACCATGTCTGTCTGTTTTAGCTATTAAATAACTGCACACTCATTGTGGCTGGTGAAACAGCGTTACTTTAAATAATGTCAAGATTTACCACTTAAAAAATAATCCTGGGAACAAGAAGCTGCCGGGGGCCAGATCCTGCCGGGGGTGGCCAGGATTAGGCTGAGTCTCCGGGACGGCAGTAGAGGCATTGTGGGCTTTTGGATCAGAGAGAGGATTTTTCCCCCTGGAAAAAAAAAAATGCTGAAAATATGAGAATTTGAGAAAAGGAGGGGGAAAGAGGAGTTTTTAGCTTTGCTAATAAGAAATACTCGTGCTGATCGGCAGCTCCCCAGTTTGCTGAGCTGCTCCCCTGCAGGAAAATCCAGTGACAGATTTCTTCTCACTCATATTTTAGAGTCTGGGTCTCCAAGTTGAGCGGCTTTGGAGGAGCTTTAACACTCCCTGGCTCCGGCGCAGGCTCTGCCATAGTAAACAGACATAACCTTGCCGTTCTTTTCGGCTCTTTCTCCCACAGTTGGAACCCCCTGCGCACAGCCTTGTACTTCACAAATGCTCTTTTCTGGAGATTAAAGCGATACATTTTGGGGGGCACGTATTTATTTACTTATTTGCTCACAACGTTTGGCTCCAAGCTCTGCAAACTTGGGTAAATGGAAAATTTATCTGACTCAGTTCAAGTGGGATTGAAACGCCCTTCCAAATGCACTGGGGATTTTCTTCTAGGAGAAAAAGAAAAGAATTATTATTAATAATTCTTTTTTTCTCCTAAGGTGCACCTTTAACTGTGTGAACGCTCTTGGCCTGCTCCGAGGTGCCTGTTGCTCTGCTGCTGGCTGTGGATTTGCCTTGTTTGCCAGGCACAGCATCCCCCGCCGTCCCCTCGCAGCGAATGTCAGCCAGAGCTGGGAGCAGTTCTCCATCAGCTGCTAAGATGGATCAATCTGGTTCAAATCACTCAGGGGAAACCGATCAAAGCCAAAAGTAAAGCTCCGGTAATGAGGACAAAAGACATAATTTTTATTCATAACAATACCGAGTTCTCCAGAAAAGGAAAAATGCTCCAAGGCGAATGCTGGCAACAAATGGTCAGCATCACGTTCTATGGATTTTGTCCCATTTTTCCTTATGAACGAGTGCCCCACCGTTGGTATCGCTGCCTGCATTCCCTGCAGCTTCAACCAGCACCGCTCTGGTCCTCACGCTCATGCAGGGACGTGCGGCATCGCGAAGGCTGGCTCTCTTAGCGAGCTTAGAAAGAAGTGTGTATGAGGGTGTAAAAACTGCTTATAAATTAAAAAAAAAAAATATTTCTCAACTCAGTTATAAGTCCTGGTGGATTTTAGTTAATATATATTCAATATTTTAATTATATTTTGAACCATTTGTTCAGTACAGTGAGCTCCTATGAATGGCAGTTGGGGTAGAGCGAACTAACGTGCTGTGCAAATTGTACGTGATGTTTCATAGTCATATACAGATAAATAAATGGCTGTAATTTTAAACCAGCCCTATTATGTTTTCCAAGCAATAGTTCAAATTACACAGCCCAGCAACAGCTTACAAGAAATCCATCAGAATTGGAAGGGGGAATAAAACTGCCATTCTCTCTACCTGTTTGTGCAGCTCCTTGCTAATGCAGGGAGAGCCTGACTGTTTATTTGGAGAAGTAAAGTTGTGGAAATATACTTGGAGGGTGTAATGTGGACAGCACGTGTTTCTGGGAGCTACCTGAAGTCTGTGTCCTAATGGCTTGCAGATGTCCCTGGGTCACCGATTTCCTATGGGCCAATGAGCGTGGCAGCGCCCACCCCTCCCATTCCTCAAATTAAAAAAAGAAATGAAAAAAAAAAAAAGAATTAAAAAAAAAAAAAAGGGATGGGGGATACGGCAGGGGGACGCTGGGCTTCTGGAACTTGTAAAATTGTTTGTTTGGGTTGTTTCCAGCTCCCATCCCAGCGCTGCTCCTGAGTGATTTGGAAATTCTAGCTGCCAGGTCCATGTTCGGGTGGAACGATGATTTATTTGAAAAATAGAGAAATCTGCTATGGGATCACTTTTGGTTTGCTCAGGGTGGGGAGTTTATTTACACTGGGATTATTTATGTAAAAAACCTGCAGTTTTCTCTACTGAGTAATAAACAGGGATCTGTTTTAGTTATATATATATATATATCTAAACACAGACTCACGTATGCATGCACTCCTATATACTGAAAATCTGTGTATCTGTGTCTCGCTGCTCGTCTTTTATGCCAAGTGTGTAGCCTTGTGCCTGAGCCCTATAGAAATATTTTATTTTACATACAAATCTGAAGATGTGTCTAAGAATTCAGCTAAAAAGCTTTTGGCACCTTGTCTTGTATTTCTTCCCCAGAGCTGCTGGAAGCGGGGAAAGCGAAGGGTGTGCTCAGGGCGTCTCGGTGTCTGCTTTTATGTGAGTCCTTTCTGGCACCTGATGGGCACCCACTGCAGGGGATGCCGAAGCTGCCGTGGTCTGGCTTCATCTGCTTAAATTTGGGTGCTTTGTTTCACCTGGTCTCTGGCGTTGGATGCGGTCGGGTCTCTCCATCAGCTCAGAGCAGGATGCGACTGGGAGCGAGCGCTGGGTGTTTTCCTAGCCCCAAGGATGCTGCTGAGGGTGGGACATCGCTCTCCTGCTCCTCATGGATGCTCTCTTCCGGGAAGCAAGGGATGTGGCAGCTCCCAGGCTCCTTTTCCTGCGGGAAAACCTTTTCAAGGTATTTTTTAAGGTGCCTGTTTTTGATGGCAGTGGCTGGAGGTCATTGCTGGGCACCTGGGGCTCTGGGCTGGTGAGATGCTCCGAGCAGACCAGCATCCCTGGGATGGTCATGGTTGCTTCACACATTTCCTCTCTCTCTTTTTTTTTTTTGCCCTGTGCTGATAATTATGGGGGTTCCCCGGGGCAGGGAGCCAAAGGGACTCTGAGCCTTGTTCAAAAGGTGCTGCAATTAAAGGCTGATTTTAAATACCTGCCCTGGGGCTGGACCAGGGTCCAGCTCTCTGTATGGACATGTCCTGACCTGGAGCCTCTAACGAGCAGGGCAGCCTGGCAGCTGCTCCAGTGCTGGGCACCACAAATGCTGTTTTAATTTCTCTCTAAATCAACGTTTGCTCCAAAAGCAAAACTGCTTTATTTATTTTATTTTTTTTTTTTGTAAATGTAACAATGAAACTTTGCAGGGGCGTATAATTTATTCCATTTTTCTTCTGTTTGCATTTGCTTTATTTCTGCACCAAAAAAGAAGGAATGGCTGTTGCAGGAACAGAGTGCTTAATGGTTAAAAGGTAAAATAGCAGAACACTCATCGTGTTAAAATTAATACAGCAAAGCAGGGTATGATAGAAAACCAGAAACTAGGAGGGCAAGGAGTACTGGTTTTTCTGCGTCTGTCTGTCTACCTGCCTCCCCTATCTGTGACAGATTAGAAACATGCACTGGCCATTTAGCTTGGCAAAAATCATACTTTTTTTGCACGAAGATGAGAAAAGAAATCATCCTGCTGCTAAGTAGGAAAAGCTTATTCTGAGAATAACACCGTCTAGATCCGAGTTTTTTACCTAGAAATGTTTGCTATGTCTTAATAATAACATAGAAAGTCTCTGACTCCATGGCAGAATATAATTATATTTTCTGGTTTGAGGAAAAAATCTATTATAAATATGTCTCCGAATGGTGTATATATACCTTGGCTTGCAGTTTAATTTGCTGTCAGTCTGAAACCACTCTTTATCCTAATCTTGGGTTCCTACTCATAACACACAAAGCGATTTTTTGCTTTGAAGAAAAGGATGAAAACAGGTGCTGCCTTCAGAGAAGGCAGACAAAACACCACTTTCCCATAGTCCAAGCAAGGCAGCGATAGCCTGCAGCCCTCTGGGAAAAAAAGGTATATTTTATTTTATTTTATTTTATTTTATTTTATTTTATTTTATTTTATTTTATATATTTTTTTATTTTATTTATTTTATTTTATTTTATATTTTTTAACATTTAATTCTGAAACCTGCACTTGAGAATTCAGGGCTACAAATTCTACTTGCCGCACTTATCCAAAATAAACTCTGGCTGAAGAATAATATTTTAGTGGAGTAAGTGAAACAGCCGCAAAAGAAGCATCATGAAAACGTACCTTCGTGTGGAGCATGCTTGTCGACTTAGTCCCGACTGGTTAAGCGCTGTCTTTTACAGCCGCTTACTCTGGAGAGATTTTACTGGGAATTCAGGGGGATACGGGAAGGGAGATGACTTTTAATGTGGTGTTTTTAAACACAGCCCAGGTGCTCCCAACCGACTGTTGTGATCCCCCACCCAGTCTGTCCTCAGGTAGTTAACATTCACCAAAATATTGATGGCAGTTACCTTTCCTGCCAGCTCTTATCTGAGTGGGCTTGAGTAGGACTTTGGCAGGGCCTGAAAGGAGGTATTGTTACCTTTCTTAAAAAAAAAAAGGAGGAAAGAAAAGGAAAGAAAAGAAAAATGAAAAAAAAAAAAAAGGCAATGAAAACTCAAAGAGCCAAGTTGAGAAACAAAGGAGGATTTTGGATCAGCTCTGCCCGGGACAGCGCTGCTCTGCGGCTCCTGGGATGGGACCATCCTCGCAGCGCTGGCCCAGGGCCTGGCTGTTGGGAGTCTTTGCTCTTTATAAAACAGTTGACTTCTTTCTTATTTGTTTTTTTTTTTTCAGTTTCCTATTAGTGAGGCTTCTTCGCATCCCCTTTGTGTGCCTGAGCTGACAGCAAACAGAGTACGTGTATATCTACGAGTATGTGTGTCTCCTCCTCCCTTGTCAGTGCCCTGTGGCCTCCTTTTGAAGTCTTGCTCCAATTTCAGCCAAATCCAACACAGGGAATGTTGGAGAGATCAGTTCCTTTGGTAATTTGTGAAGCTACAGGAAAATACTGCTGAGAAAAAGAATGGCAACACGAGCTTCCCCTGTACTAGACCTCAGAGAATCCACCAATGCTGAGGACAATCCCTAGAAGGGCAGGCTCCCGTCGTCCACTGCCCATACAACTTTTTATTCAGTTATTTGCTTGTCCATCACCTTATAGTTTGCCCTAAGTTGGCTCAAAGACTGATTTTCAGGTCTAGAATCAGATCCTAAATCTTTTGGGGGTCCAGTTTTGGTGTCCAACCCAGATAATTTCCAAGAGATCTCTTTCTTTGAGGAAGTCCTGACAAACCTGAGATCTCCAAATTACCTGAAACTACGCAGATAACACCCACATTTTTTTTCGTTATTACTGGAATAGGAGGGATATATTTTGGGATAGGAAAAGAAAAAATGCTCTGAAGAAAATCAAATCTAGTCTTACTGGTCTGGCAGCATTTGTGAAAGAAAAAGCCAGGAGCGCAACTGGGTGATGACGGAGCACGTCCATGTGTGAGAGGAGACCTCTCTGCCTGGGTAAGGCTCTTAAGGCAAATATCAGAATTTATTGGACTATTTTAGGAGAATCTGGTGGACTGGGCTAATGAAGCTACTGCTGTGACCTGTTAACTCCCGGTGTGGCGCTGCCACTCTCAAACTTAGTCCTCCCAGGGGAATCAGCCCTTCCTTCTCGTGCAGGCTGAGTTGTGGCAATGAGCAGGATTAGCCTTCTACAGGCCATCAGCACCTGGAGTTTGACCCTGCAGGATGCTGAGTGCTTTCAGCTGAGCCTATGGTGGGGTCGTGACTGCTCTGCGCTTCGTGACTGCTTTCTTTTGCAGCGGTTCCTGATGGCCCAGGAAGGGGTTTAGGGATCCTCACTTCAGCTGAGAAAATGAGGCTGTTGGCTCCCAGGTGCTGATTGATTTTCAGCTGCTTCTGCCTGACTTGCCTGATCTAAGACCGTTGACTCGGAGAAGAGGAAAGGTCAGTTTGATGAACACCTAACCCCAGGCACCAGGCTTTGCATCTGAAACAAACAGCCGTGCGGGATGCAGGCTCGCTGAGGATGATTCTCAGGTCTGTGTGCTTTCTCACCATCCTTACATTCCAGGGCTGTCCTCCTCTCTGACTGCGAGAGGGGGAAAGTGTGGAAACCTTCACAGGTTGGAATTATTTTTGCAGAGGGGTTGTTTCAATTAATTAAAGAGGGGAGGGAAAACAATGACCTACCGATATCTAGGGAGAAGGAAAGCATCATTGTTTGTAGTGTGAGATCCTGGATTCTAATCTCCTTTGCGCAAGGTGAGACAACACCCTTTGGCTACGGCTTGAGGAGTGTTTTCTGTCCCAGGCAGGTGATGGGCTCACAGGTCTGCAGGAAAGAGAGGATGAAATTCTCAGCACATATCAGCTTTCCGCTGTATTTTTCTGGCATGCAAACAAAGAGCTTGGCCAAGGAGATTTACAGCGCTTCGCTAAGTGACTGCGCCCTTGCTGTGCCACGGGGTGGCTTGTTTAGTGAAACATCTCCTTAGGGGTAAGGAAGACTGGAGTGAAGCTCTGCCGAGGTCTCAGCTATGGTGACCTCAGGGGTCTGAGTTTTTATAAGCTTTTAATAATTCCCTGAGGCCGGATCAAGCAGATGGTTCCTTGTGGTCTCCAACTCATTGAAACAGGACCCCAACTATTAATATAGCCCATCTACAAGATAGTGCACTTAGAAAATACCCCGTACATGAAGCATGGAGTTTGGTTTGAATAGAATTTTAAAGAAACTGCTTTATTGTGGAAGCTCTGGAGATAAAGTAGTCACAATAATCCTTCCCTTTAATGACCTTACAAAATCCACAGAGTTAGTAATCTGTGATGAAGGTATCTCCAAACCATTCTCCTTATCTTCACTTGAGTTTAGAGCTGCATCAGTTGAACAGCCTCGGCCTGACTACGTTCTTGCAGGCGGGGTGGGTTTTATTATGGCAGAGTAGGAATAGGAAATGGGTATTTGTCTTTCATGACTTCAGGGAGGCAGGGATACCAAACTGACCTGGAAGTTTGTGGGTTTTTTTTTCCAATCCTACTGCTAATCCAGTACCCTGGAAAGGATCGCAGTATTGCAAAGCCACGTTTGCCCCAGTGCAAAAATGGGCTGGAGTTAAAAAATACATCTGTGTTCCTTAGCTTGGGGACTTGGCCTTGGCCTCATGAATAAGGAGGTAACTCAGTCACTGATGTAATTGTGCAGTGTTTAGATGTGGAAATGGATACTGCATTTCCACAGCAATTCCAGTTAGTGCTCCCCTGGCCCTCCCACCACCTCCAGATTATATTTCTAAATGATCTAGCATATTAGAGCAAAATCAGTAGCTGATTAGCCAGCCTCCTTGGCTACAATACCTTTCAATATCAATTACCCACTCCTTGAATCTGATGATGTTGAGCATCTGCAGCGAGGGCTGCACAGTGTTTGATATCGGTGCCCAAAGACAAGGATGTAAAAGGACAAAGTGCTGATGCTTGCCCAGCCAGAGGGAAATGAGTGCTCATTTGCAAACGTGATTGAGGAATGTGATCAGTTCTTCCAGTGGTCTTAGCCTGAAGGCGGCCAGTTTGATAACACCAACCTGGCTGGGCTCGTCGAAGATCACGGGGAGGCATTGCCTTGCAAGGAAAGACAGAAGTGAAATTCTCTGCTGTGGGGCTGGGCCAGGTTCCCAGTTGGTGGGAGCTAGTGGGGCAGTTGGAATCTGCACAAACGCTGCTTGTATGGGTGCATTTCTAGGGAACACGGAGGGGTTTGCTGGCTTGGTTTGGTTCAGCGTGAAGATGTTCAGGCTGAGCTCTTGGAAACCTGTTGGAATTCAGGTCGGGAAGAGATGCTCCTGTGAGTCCTTTCCAGGCTCCAGCCCCCCCTCCTTTTTAATAGGTTGAAGCAACATCTTTATTTTACAATTTCAGTTCTTTTACTAAAAAACTCCCAAAATAAGGCAGAACAAGAAGAACTAGACAACCGTATTCACAGAGTTTTTCCCAGCAAACTTGCCATATGCAGACTGGAGCTGGCGTGGGTTGTGCCAAACTGATTTGGTGTCTATCCCTGCCCTACTTCTGGCTGGTGAAATTTCTTCGCTGGAGAAGACCTTGAGCCAGCCCTGGGCTTGTGGCCACCAGAGGGGACAAGCCTGGCTGGTGATGCTCATGGTGAAGGTACAGGAGGCTGAGCTGCTGCTTTTGCGCAAATGGGGCGGGTGGATTTGAGGTGAATGCCTGCAGCCTCAGGCCAGGGGCTGGTGCAGAGCTCAGGTGGTGCCGGGACCTGCACGTGATGTGTTCCTGTCACGAAGTTCAGGCAGAGTTCGGCCCCAGCGCTGGGAATTGCTGGAGACAATGCAAATCCCACCTGCTCCTGCCAGCTGCGTGTTTTGCCCCTGGTCTAACCGCTTGTCTGCATATCACAATGAACCTCAAAGCTCCTGCATAAAATAACACTTTATTATTATTAATAATAATAAGTCGAGGTAATTTGTGATTCTTGAATCTGGCCCAAGCCACCAAATTCAGATTGAGATCTGACTTCAACCTCCTGGATGTGGAGGTTTGGGATAGTCCCTAGGCATGCATGGGACCAGTTGTGAAATTTGGATCCTAAGTCCCTTCCTCTTGCCCCTGAGCTTTCAGAGCTGCGGTCTGGCTCCAGGCCAACGTTTAACCATTATGAAAACTTCTCTATTTAAGGGTGTGTCACCTGTCTTTCTCTCTCTTTTTTTAATTATGATCTTCAGGAGGGTGAATTGCATTAATGGGATCTGCTGGTGACTACAGGGTGATCGGTATGGTTTGCTTGCAGTGGTGGGGTTCGCTCTTACGGAGAAAACCGTAGGGGCTGGTGAGTCCATGTGAATGGCACGGTGTGACCTCTTTGGTGGTCTTTATGGCCATCTTTGCTTGCTTTGCCTGCTACAAAGTCCCACCTTTTGCCGTGGCATCGGCACAGGCTGCAGGAATGTGGTAAATGGCAAATGTAAGAGGTTACGTCTGAGCTTTTTGGAAGAGCTGAGCGCTGGGTGTGGTGTGAGACCGTGCTGCGGTGCTGGTGTGCAGCTATTGCACATCCGGCTCAAGAGTGCTCAAACTAAGTTGTTCCCATCCTATAAATCTTGTTTCAGAGGTGGAGTGGATGTAGGACAAACCCCTGCTCTGTTAGCAGGGCCTTTCCTATTACTGGGACATTCACAAAAGCTTTCTTTGGGTAAATTCCCGTATGTCCAGTGCATCCGTGTAGCATGTGCCCACAGGGCAGTACTTCCACAGTCACCACATCCAAAAGCTTCCCTTCCTCTCCCTGGCCATCTTCTGCCACAGAACTCCATCCTTTAGGCACTCTGGCCTTTCCCAAAGAGGCCTGAAACTGGCCAAAGGGTTGGTTTATCTAAGTAACTTCCGAAGTTTTCAGACTGTCAGACCCACAGACACACAGAGGGAAACTACGTAACTGTCCTTTAGGAAAAGAAGTAAAAATAAGAGAGGCCAAGGTTGCATTTTTGTGGGTGTGGCAGCTTTCAGGTTGAGTATCCAGCACACTTCTCATGTTGTTCTTTTTCAAAATCCAGCAAACAGGGTGAGTGTTACGTGTTTAAGAGTTGCTGGAGAGGGGCTGTGTGTGAGCAAGGAATGTGACACAGAATCTGCCCGAGCCCATTTGCTGTGCTTTGTACCCCATGTGTGTATGGGGGGGTCACTTCCAGCAGTGCCTAGGAACCAGTTTGGTGGCCACGGTGCAGCCCTCAATTGAGACTCTCCCCTTCCTTCGACTGCAGAAACAACCTAGCATGGGAAAGCACTGAAAGGAGCTCTTGAGGTCATGCAGCAGTTCTGTCCCAGAGGCAGCCCAGTGGGTTCTGCAACCTCCATCCTCACCCAAAACCCAAGCAGACCACAGAGCAGTCCTCTGCAGGAAGCAGACTCCGCCGTTTGCAAAACTGACCTGGGGCAGATGAGTTTTTGCAATACAGGAGGGTTTGTGTCATTCAAAACCGAATTTCTTTAAAAAAAAAAAATCTCTGACCAACCAATTGGCATTTTTATTAATAATTTTTCAAAGCTGCAAGGGTACAGCCTCTCCTTTGTTCCAACAAGCGTGGGTGGGAGAGGGTTTGCAACCCAGCCTACACTCTTGGGCGCAGAGGTGGGTGAGCTATTGCAGGCTGGCTCTGGCTGAGCATTGGCTGTGGTGCAGCTCTGCTTCCAGGGCTAAGGAGAAGCCAAGCCAGTGGGAACATTCTCCAGCATCGTTTTCTGCCATTCACAGTAATTTTTATTTATGTGTTTGCTTTTTCACATGCAGATGGCCAACATCAATGGCTCAAAGCTGTGGTTTGCCTCCCAGAGCCAAGCGAGTCGTCTTGTCCTGGCTCAGCCTTCAAGTGAGCTGGCTTGCCCATGTCTCCCTGGGCTGTTGCTATCTCTGCGAAGTGGGTAGTTCATTCCACAAGCTTCCAGCTGTAGGTTGCTGGCTGTTTGCATCATAAACTAGTATTTAAAGTGTGGTTATGGTCAGAAAACAGCCAGAGAGCAATGGTAATATTGACATCCTTGAGATTTTTATTTTAATATTATTCCTTGTCAATGTCTGTCCATATAGAACTTGCTCCGTTTATGAGTTGCAGTGAAATTTCTCCTTCCCAAATTCAGCATGGCAGCTGGAAGCTGGTTTCACTCATTGCTTTGCATGGCAAAAGATAAACATTGGAAAGCACTGCTGAAGTAAAGAAACGTGCAGCCGCCATGGCTTTAAGTCACACAAACGTATGCTGGACCTGACTTAGACCAATGCATGATCAGCCATGCCTAGGCTCAATTTATGTGGACTGAGTGACCTTGAGGACTATGTGGACTCTGTGTAGACTCCCTCTTCCAAAGAGCATGGGTCTGGACAGCCCTTGAGAGGGCTACGAGCTAGGTGGTAGGTGCCCCGAAAGAAAACTTAAACCCACATTGAGCTGGCAGCAGAGGTCTGCCCATCGTGTTTCCAGAAAGAAGTGGCTTTTCCCCAGGAGAAATCCAGCTGGGAGGCTGGTGACCATCCCACAGCAGGAATGGCTCAGACCAAGAGGGTTCTGCTGTGGGAGCTCTGGCTCGGAGCAACGGAGAATTGGACTCCGTTCCACCGTCAATGGATTTTATTGTCCTGCGGGGTTTTGCTCCAACACTTAATTCAGCAGCCCCATTCATTTTGATCGGTACGTACATATATACCTTGGCACTTGGCTGCCAGGACAGGCCAAATGGTATTAGGCAGCCCCAGCCAAAAAGCACAGGGCGAGGTAGGGAGGTTGCAGAAAAACTCCTCCCTTGCTCGGAAGTTCCTAGAATCTGCAGGGAGGTACGGGGCGAGGGTTGGCGCTGGCGTGGTGGCCCCGCTGGCTTGGACAAGGGCTTGAGAAACTTCTCAGCTTGACTTCGAACCGCTCCGTAAAAAATTCAGGACAAACGTTGGAGGTAAACTGCTAAATCATGTCTTAAATCCCTTCCTCCGGAGTCAGATTCCACTCCCGGCTGCTTACCCGGCACATCTGGAGAGGGGATGCGAAAGTCTGAAATTCATTCTAAACACCCCTCCTTTCCCTTCCCACCTCCTCCCCGCTGACCTGAGACCTCCTTGAGCGTGGGCACGGATGGGGGAGGGACACACGGCACTAATTACTGTCCAAAATGTGGGTGAGTTACAGCTGCTGAGCACACAGGGCTGGTTTTGTATGCCAAGATGGGTGTGGGCATCCCCCTTTCCTCAAGAAGGTGAGACCTCCAGGTTTTGAAGTTGGAAAAAGCCCCGGTCCAGCTCCTGAGATCCTTCCTTAACCTTTTCCCCTGAGATTTGTGTTTTCTTACTTTGAAAGACTTGTACAGAGAAAATCCCGTTGTGGGCGTTGGGTGGTGATGTGACACAGGCTAAATTTGGTGTTTGCTTGGGAACGGTGGCTCCGCAAAAGCTGCCATAAAGAAACAAGTTTGGCATTTGGTGGCAATCAGAGCAAAAAAATGGTAGAGACAATGAAACCGGGAGAACCTTGTCCGTGGTGCAAGATAGTTTTGGTGGGGTTTATTTATGTAGTAGTGCTGGATGTTTGGAAGTGAGGGACATCCAAAGTCTTGTTTTCAGTTTGCTTTTCAGCTGGTACCTAATCTTTATTTTCTGTCTCTTTAGAAATGAGAAGTTTTCGGCACTGCTTCACACATGTAACGATGCAATGAGATTCCCGAGGGGCTGCCATCCAGTCTCTAGAGAGAAAAAAAAGTATTACAGATACTGCATTTCTCTGCGGGGAAAGAGCAGATGGGCAAAGCGTTTCCTGCAGGTTTCTGTCTGAGACTGTGAAGAGAAAGGGGTTCATTTTTGTAGGTCTGCAAAAAATTAAATCCATCATATTTCCTAGCCTGCCTGAGGTTCCACAGTCAAAAATTGATTTTTCTTTGGCATAGGGCGAATTGCTGGCCTCCTGGGGCTCCCTTCGGATAGGCTACTGATGGGGACAGTAACCAAATATGACAGGGCAGCAGGCTGCATTTCCATTTTCTTTACAGAGCCCCACTTCTTCAAGATTAGGTAAGAGTTGTGATTTCTTCTCTGATACGCCAGGCAACAAGGAAAAGTGTCTTTAGCTCGAACAATGAAAAACCCGATGAAAATAAATTCCACTTGATACAGTATGTCTGTCCCCAAAAGTGCACTTAGGATGGAATGACCTTGACCTAAGGGACCTGGGGAGTGAAGAAAAGGTTTTTCTTGAATATCTGCACCCCGTTTTTCCTACTTCTTCCTTTGATGCATTATTTTTATGCCAAGTGTGGATGCCTCGTTGCTGAACAGACAGCAACAAAGGCTCTCTTTTCCAAAGGGTTGCATTGGTGACTTGCCATTTGGGCTCCCGTTGCGAAGCAACATTGGTTTTGAGCAACCCTGGGCTCTGATAGCTTTGTTGCCCGTGTCTGATTGCAGAGTCCCACTTTGAAAATGACTTCTCAAGCGTGAACCTTTATCCAATTCATAAACTATACTTACATCAATTTTTTTTAATTAAAAATAATCTGATGTTTCCCATCAGTTTGGCCCCAGGTTGTTCAACACTGGAAGAGGATGGGCCAAAAGACTCAGAGAAGGACAATTCTCACAGCACCAGTTTTCCGGCCTGAGGGTAGGGAGGAAGTGATGGAAATCTCCTGGGAAATCCTGTTCTCTTCTCACAGGATTCCTGGCCCGACTTTCCACTTACTCCAAAGTTCTGTGGGAAAAATACATATATATGTAAAAAAAATACATATACACACACTTGCATGTTGCCTCTACTGTGTTAATGGAACTGGCCAGTTTTCAAGAGCTATAGGCAAGACCTCAAATCACTACTTATTGCCTTTTGCTCCAATAACGTTGAAGATAGATGTTGGAAATATTTTTCTGCAGTTTCTCACCTTTTTTTTTTTTCGATTGCTCGTTTTCTGTCTGTCTTAATTTTAGGAGCTGCAATAGGAAAAAACTATCTGTTCTGCCTGCATCTTAGAAATTTTTAACTGGCAGGGATAAAGGGCAGGCTAGTGGGAGTATGAATGATGGTGAACGTTGTGCGTGTACGTGTCTGTCTGTGCCTTTCGGTAAAGAGTAGGGAACCGGCAGGGAGGAAGGGCAGCCATGGGCATACGGCTCTCCAAGCAAGTGACCCCCCTTCCCCTGAGCAGTGCCCTCCTCTTAAACCCTCACCACCCTCCTGCCCCTGCCAGGCATTTAGTTTTGCCTTGCCAAACGACAAAACATCTTTTCCTTCCAAACCTGCCACAGAAAGCTGGAAATGCTGCTAGAAAAGAGCAGGGAGAGGCTTCGTGTGCAGAGGGCGATGAGGAAGATGGGGTGCAATGAAGGGCTGGTTGCCGGAGCTGGTGGCTCAGGGAGGTGTCTCTGCTGCTCCCAGGCTATTGTGTTAAACAAGCAGTCCTGGCCTCTCCAAAAGCCTTTCCCTGAAGCAGATGCCAGTGCAGATATTTGGGCACTTTGCAGGTGCCCCTCCCTGGGGATGTACTGCTGTGTCCCCGGCTCCCGAGCCTGTTTTCATGTCCAAGCAGGTTTTGTTGACTCTTTCCCCTCGTATTACTACTGCTTACCCCCTCCCTTTTTGCAGGACTTTTTTTTTCTGTGCCCTAGAGCTGTTTTGCAGGATTTGGTGCCAGTGTGGATGACAATGAGGGGCTGCCAACTCTAGGGCTTTCTTGGAGTATTTTGTTTCAGAGGACAGCGCTGAGATGTTCCCATTTGTGGGTCCCACAGCTGCCCCAGATCCAGCTGCAGTGTCCACGAGGGACCCAGCGTAGGGAGGCAAAATCTCTCCATTTCCACCCCATGAGGGCAAAGACACACCTTTGGCACCTTTAGAAAGTCCTTGACATCTCTTGTCACAACACTGATAAAAAAGGATCACGAAAAGCGTGGGAAAGTCATCTGGGTTTGCTGAGCCTGCCTGTCCTCCCCTGGCCACCACCGCTGTCTGCTCACGCCGCCTGGCAGCTTTACTCCTGTGTTTGGTTTGAGTGGTGAAAGTCCACGTGAAGAATGAGAGGAATCCTGCCGGCTCAGGCCGCCGAGATCAGCCAGGGCTGGGAAGCTGGAGGTCCTTCCTCGCTGCCTGGGGTGGGAGCTTTCGGGAGCACCCAGTGCTCAAAAGGTCTGGTTTTTAACACCCCCCTGGAAGGCTATAGGTCACTCGACAAAGGAAGCGCTCCCTATCATGTGCTGCTGAAAAATATCTTTATTTATAAGCCTCTGGTGTGTTCTCGGTCCAGAACAGTTTGTCCATCTCATCAAGATCTTAGAGGTGTTAGGCAGAAGTCCCAAACGAGTGGCAAAAAGCTGTGAAGTCCAGGTGTGAGGCATCTTATTTTGGGGCTACATGTTTTTAAATCAAAGTTCTTTCAATATCCGTATCTGCCTGTGGTTAATGGGTTACAGATGCAAATTGGCACTTCCAGCTCCTGACCCGAGGTGCCCCGGCCAGGTCTCATGACTGAATCGAATGGGGCCAAGAAATATTGACAGGCTGGAAAAGCACTGGGCTCTCCAAGGATATTTTCCTTAAAGCTCCAGCTCCCTGGTGTGAATCCTGACTTTTCCTACCTGAAAGCTGAATTTTGGTGGAGGAGAGCCACTTCCCTGAGTGAACATGAATGGTGTGAAGGCCAGATGCCCTTTTGATTTCTTTATTTCTTTGTTCCTGTTTATTGAGGAATTTTATTATATTTTAAAGTGAATTTTTCATAAAGTTTGAGGACGTTTCTTGCAGTAACACCTGATTTGCATGGCCTGCAGCACCTAGGGCTCAGTCCTCAGGGCTGTTTGTGCGTCCACAGGACACAATGGGGCTTGAGGGGATGCTAAATGTGTTGATGCATCCAGAGCCGTGTCTTGCTGTGGGGTACAATGCAAAGTTCCTTTCCAAAACACGTGCAGTGAAGCTCGTGTGTTTTGAAGGTATTATCCCCAGCAGACAGGCACTGTTGGGGCAGGGGTCGGGCTTTGTTGATGTAGAACCAGTTCATGAGCACTGAAACATGCTGGTAGATGGTGGGGAGCGCTTGGCTACACAAGCTAATCCTCATCATACCCTGCAAGACCTGACTGTTTTCTCAGGCTCCCCTGGGAGTGGTGGATTAAGGGCCAGGGTGTGTTTGGTTTGGAGGGTGTAGCTGTTTATGGACGTGTAATAGAATGGGATATTTGGAAACGCCGAAGTGAGCGCAAGTCCTCTAAAAATCGGCTGGGGGCTGTGCTCCTAAGTCCCTTCATCCTTGGAAGAATCCTGTATTTAATGTGGATATGGCTGCTTGGCAATCAGGTTGTTCTTGGGAGGTAATTTTTATTTTTATGGGGTTTTTTTGTTGGAGATGTTGCTTTGAATACCAAGCCCCCCCCATCGCTTTCCCTGGTTTTGCTGAATGTGTCTGCAGCACAGCTGGGCGCAGCTAATAAATCTTATATAAATGAATTACATTATTAAGAAAAAACACTTCATGGTAGACAGCTCCTGATGTGCTTTTGGGCATTTCCCTTTGGCTTGGGCTTTGCTGCCTTTCTCAGGATGGAGCCCAAAGTGGCTGCTGTTTAATGGCAGTTTTACAGCAAGGGAAGTGAAGGAGGGACAGGGGATGCTGTGCAGGGCATGGTTCGGCTGTCCTGTGTTCTTGTTGCATTGTCTCCGTGTAGAAAGGCTTTGCAGAGAGCAGGTTATGGAGGACCAAAGGTCATCTGTGAGGTTTTGCAGGGAGCAATGTCAAAATACAAGAATTTTTCCTCCTGATTTTGCCAAAGTCATTCCAAGATGGGATCTGTTAGCTTGACAGCAGACCAAAGCAAGCCCGCACCCCTGTGCAAACTCACTCTTGTTGAAATGCACTGGCACAGGTTGTCCTGAGAAATCGTGGCTGCCCCATCCCTGGAGGTGTTCAAGGCCAGGCTGGATGGGGCTTTGAGCCCCCTGATCCAGTGGGAGGTGTCCCTGCCCATGGCAGGGGAGTCAGAATTGAATGGACTTTAAATTCCCCAAACCATTCTATGATTCTATGAATTAAGGTGGCGAAATGGGCATAAGTTCCTGAGCCACCTGCTCTTTATAGGCACCTTGTATCAGTCTGACTTGAGCCCATTCCTTACCAGTTGAAGACAGGAGCATCCCCGGAGCCAGAGACACCAGGGCACCCAGCATGGATCAGTGGCACAGGTGAATTTAGAGAATTTAGTGTTTAGACTGGCTGTGAACCATCGAGGCATCACTCTGGGGACCATGCCTAGCTGGAGTGGTTGGTACCTGGCCAGCAATGGCAGGGACACCCCCACCTGCCTCTTGCCTTTATCTGCCTTTGGGGAGCGTTCGGGCTCCCCTGTGCAAGTCTTTGCTGGCTCCTCTTGTAACTCCACGCACAAGAAAATCTTCAAAGGCTCAGTCCTATCAATTTTCCCCACCATATGGTCTCATTAAAAAATTTATTGTGCACTTTATCTTAGGATTATTTGCCATCAATTAATAAAATCTGTTGCAAGCTTCAAATGAACATTCTCCCCTCCTCACTTCCCTTTAAGGAGGGAAAGGATAAAGAAAGATGAAAAAAATTTACCATGACAGATGGTGTTTTTTAACCTTTCTTTTGCCCAATCTGGAAAATAAAATTCTTGGAATATTGACATGGGTTTTTAATTATGAGTTACATCACTTGAAGGCCTAATCTGAAGCTCAGTGAGCTCAGCGGACAGACTGCCAGCCCAAAATCCGTTCACGTGTTAAAGTATATGGATGCCGACACACGGACACGTGCTGGAGCAGCGCTGTGGGGGTGGGGGCTGTGGGGTGATGGTGTGGGTGATGCCGTGAGTGGGTCCTTTCTCTCCTCCTGGCAGGGGGTTGGACAGGAAAAACTGCAAATCTTCTCTCTTTAGCTTAGAAAAGAGGAGGGTGAGGGGAGACCTCATCACTGTCTACAGCTGCCTGGAAGGAGGTTGTGGTGAAGTGGGTGCTGGGCTCTTCTCCCAAGCGACAGCGATGGGACGAGAGGAAATGGCCACAAGTTGTGCCAGGGGAGGTTCAGACTGGATATTAGAAAAAATTTCTTCACTGAAAGGGTTCTTGGGCACTGGCAGAGGCTGCCAGGGAGGTGGTGGAGTCACCATCCCTGAAGTATCCAACAGACAGGTAGACGGGGTGCTTAGGGACATGGTTTAGTAGTGGACAGGTACGGTTGGACCCGATGATCTCAAAGATCTTTTCCAATCAGCTGTTTCTATGATTCTAAAATCCACTCCTGGAAGTAAAAGTTTGGCTACTGGTGTGGCCAACAGCTCCCAAAGGTGTGTGTTGGTGGCAGCCAAAATGCCACATCGTCCTTGGCAGCAGATCTTTGATCTTGTAGGTAGCAGTGGGCTGTGATGGAGGTTTAAGAAGGTGGCATTTGAGATTTTTTAAAGAGTTCCTGAAAGGAGAGCTCCTCCCTGCCATGCCTCTTCACACGGGGAATGTAATTCCTCATCTAGGGGTAGGAGGGTGATTTGGAAGGAGCCCAGGGACCCCCAAACTAATGTGTGACCCTCCCTCTCCTGTCCCACTTGAGGAGCTCGGGAGCATGTTTTTTCCCTCCTATTATTAGCAATTTTGGGCTGGCTGACAGACGCCGATTCCCAGGGCCAGCGGGGTCGGTGGTGGGGAGATGGGGTGGGAGGAAAAGCAAATACAACATCCACTGGCGGTCCCTGTGGATGCTGCAGGGCTGGTACACCGTGTACCCTGCGGAGCATTTGCTTTGTGTCTGTGCCTGCTGGGGAAAATAAATACAAAAATAATGCATACAGACGGGTTTCTTACATAAATAAATGTCTGGGGAGAGACCTGGCTGTGGGTAACCTTCTGGGAAAGTCCTGGTCAGGTGGGAATTGTAGAGTTAAACACTCAAGTCTCACTTGGATGTGTCTCAGCTTTGATTTATACTTCTGATTGGATGTTTGCCTGGCTTGATCAGAGAGTTTGGGCAGCGGCTCATGTTGACGCTTGGTGTTTAGCTCTGGGTAAAGTTTAAACAGGACTTATCATGGCTCTGACACCTCGCGAAGGCTTCCCGGGTTTAATAGCGTGCTTCATGCCATCTCTTGTGTAGGTTTTTTACTGCGTTGCTGTCCTAGATATTGAAAAAGAAAAAGGTAAACTTGCAAAATATATTCATGAAATAGCTTATTCGAGGCTTCTTCTAATTTTAAAATAACCTCGTTGCCCTCAAATCATGTGGCTGTTTCTCTACTCGCTTACGCTGGTAGAATATAAAGCCAGCAGAAGTGATCTGAGGTCAATGAGGCCAGTCCAGCCTTTCAGAAGCTGTTAACTGCATTGCCCATATTGCTCATGTTGGCCCAGAAGCAGCGTTGGGCTCTGCTGGGACTAAAGCAGCCTCACATGGGAGGGAAGTAATATTTTTTGGAGTCTAGCATTGCAACGGGACTTCAGCCGGAGTGGGTCAAAACGGTAACTCTGATTTGTGACCACCTTAGATTTTTGCTGTGAATTTTAAAGCCTTTGTCTGCTTTTGCTTTTGCTAGAAACCGCTCACATTAGCAGCTGTCAGGTTTATCTCCCCTTTTTTCTCCCATCTCTAGAAGGATGTAGGTGCACTGGGTGCAGCTCTGGGGACTCAGGTGGCCAAGGTGAGCTCTGTTCGCACCTTCCGTGCAGGCAGGAGAAGGGGATGACTGACAATATTTATCCCACTTACCCCAAATGCTGTCCACCTGACTTCAAACTCAAAGGCAGTTGGAAGTACAGTTAAACACAGCCATTCCCTGCCTGAAACAGGCTCTGGCTTTGACCAAAGCTCCTGCTAAATAACATTGAACTGATTTCATTTTATGCTTTAGTTTTTATGAGTAATAATTAAGAAAACAATCAGTGGAACGTAATTACAGCACCTTGAAGGGCAGTGTTACTGGGCCAAAGACTGAAATGAGGTTATGATGTGACAGCCTTTTATCTCAGATCTGATAGGGGTGTTATTCTTTCTATTAAAGGTTTGCCAAGAGAGGCTTCACTGAAAATTAACCCATGTTATCACAGTGAGTGACATCCTGGTTTTATCATGTGGAATAAATAAATAACACAGGCTTTATGCTTTTTGCTTAATGAAGTTACACTGAGTGCAGAGCGAGGAAACAGTGTTAACTCAGATGCAAGAAAACAGTGATTAAGGCGAGATGAAACTGGAACAGAAAATGCCCGCAGTTTTCTTGCATAATGGCAGAGCTTGTATTACTACTAATTGTATTATGCAGCAAGAATAGGATGGAATTTGGCTCTATCTAGCAATAGACCAGGGTGAAAACCTCTTTGAAAACATCTCTGTGATTTCTCAGGAAAATTCCACTTCCGTGATGATCCCAACACCGTTTTCTTGCCTTGACTGGATGGTAGCGGTTGTTTAGCTTCGAGCTACGCTGCCAAAACCACCCATTCGGCTCAGCCCAGGGAGGCTTTTCTGCTTGATCTTGCTGGTGCTTTTCTCACCTAGTCCCCCATCCTTCTGCTCTGCACCACGAAGCCAACAGACCCAGCTGATTTACTGAATTGGCGCAGCACTGATGGGGAAGAACCCCGAAGTAGAAACAGAATATTTCAAGATGGAAGGGGCCCGCAAGGATGACGGAGTCCAACTTCCAACTTGTGAGAGAAGAGGTATGTTTGATCATGGCACATGGTCCTGGCTTGCTTGAGCAAGTATGATGGAGCAGGAATGCTGGGCAAGCACTTTCCCTAAGGAGCTGATGGTATTTCTTTAGGTGAATAGCTACACCCTACTGAACATGCATGGGATACTGATGGGAGTGGGGTTGGCAAAGCATCTGAAGCCAAGGGAAGGAGGGAGAGGGCTGGTATCTCTGTTGGCTCAGCCAACGTGACACTGGGGACATCCCATCCTATGGCATGTGCTGATGAGGATGATGGGGATGCTTGCTCGTGCTGCAAGCCCGGGTTTGGGAATCAATTTGCCTGATTAAGAGGGCAGAGGGATGAATAGCCTGATTCTGGACTTCATTAGCTGACAGCCTGAAATTGTTTTGCACGAACAAAAGGATCATCTAGGACGTTAATCCCTTGCACCTGTTTAGCTTTGTTCAACCTCGCTGTGCCCCGGCTGGGGTTGCGTCAGCAGGCACGACACCGCAGGCAAGAAGAAACCAGCCGCAGCAGAGGAATTAACCGTGCTTTTCACTCAACGCGCTCACGGGACGGAGAGCTGAGCTACACCTGATGGGTTTGAACTCCTGAGCTGGCACAGGGAAACCTCCCAGGCACACCCAGCCCGGGGGTCAGAGTGATCCAGAGGAAGGGTTTGGGGCAGCTGTGCCCCCGGGGATGCCCATCCCATCGCCGCAGCTCTGTGCGCAGAAGGCACTGTGGAGCCCAGGCTTGGCACCACTCCTGGCTCTGGCTGCACCCAGGTTTCCTCTCCAAAAAAGGAACTTTTTCCTCCAAAATAATTACACTGAAGAGCTTAAAAAATCCAAACAACCTCTTGTCCCTTTGTGCCAGTGCACGTTAATAATACCAGGAATACTATTATCCTCTAGGCTATCATCATCTCTAATACCTCCAGAAATTGCTTGGGTAGTTTTAATTATGTTTGTGCCTTTTCTTTCAGCCCTTGTTATCTCTCAGGTTCCTCTGGGCTGGGGGAAGGGTCACAGCACCGAAGTCGCTTCTCTAAAGCGCCTTTGTTTTCCCCATGCAGGTACTAAATTGATGGCACAACAATCCCCAGGTACATTGGATTCGTTTTCCAGCCCTCCCCTGCCTGAATGCAAACCTTGTGCGTTCCCCGTGTACGGAGCGAGCCCGGTGTGGGCAGCTCGAGGACCGGGCCCGCAGGAATGTGGGTGAACAGAGCCAAATTGTTAGAGCCACAAGAAAAAAGGGAGAGAGAGGGAGAAGGAGAGAAAGGGACAACACAAAGGGGAGAGAGGGAAGAGCTGGGAGAGGGGGACAAAATAATCCTTGTCTGTGCGTGGTGGAATTTCTCTGGAGATATTTGCAGGATAGTGCAGTTAAAAAAAATAATGCTTAGAAAAATAATGGAGCCTTCCCTCCCACGTGTGCCCGTGAGGGGAGGTTTTTGTCAGCACAGCAGCCTCCATGGGAAGGTGACGTTTGAGAGAACAATTGCTGGGCTGTTGTACCATGCCTCCTGCTATGAATGAAGCTTAAGAAAAGGTGTCCTTGGACTCTTGCTAAAACCCATCATCTTCGCCATTCCTTGCGTGTGTCCGCTCGCTGCCGCTGCCTCCCAGAATGGACTGACAGCTTATAAACAAAGAGGTATAAAAGATGAGGTGGGAGTAAGCTCCAGCCTCATTTTCTTGCTGGTGGTGGCAGCTGGCTCGCTGCACATCCCTGCTGCAGCGCGGTGGGAGCTGCCATGGCTGTGGCTCGGTGGTCCCTGCTCTCTGGGAAGCATTGCAGAAAAAACAACTTGAGGAGAGAGGCAGAGGGAAGCCAGTCCTGAATGGGGGTTTTGGGGCAAATTGTCCTTGGAGCTGCACCCTGTGGTCCCTGTGAGCAGCGTGGTGCTTGCTCACCGCGAAGCACGTGAGTATTGGCTGTGCACCTGCCTGGCGCTTGCCCTGCTCGCTGGAATGTGCTCTGTGCTGCCAATCCATCCATGAGCTTTCCCGTAGCACCATGAGGACGTGGTCCACGCGATGGCACTGTGTTGCTCTGGGGAGGTTGGATGTCCGTGGGCTGCAGACGAGCCGTGGGATCCCCACCAGGGACAAAGGGGATACAACTGAAAAGCAATGACTTTGGAATGACTTCGCATTAAACCCTCGCATGTGTAGGTACGTGCACACCTGTACGGGTGTGTATGTGCACACCTGTACGGGTGGGTATGTGTGGAAGTACAGCGTGTGTGCCTTCCCTCTGTTCCTGGCCTGCCTGTACTGTGTTCAGCCCACGCGAAGACTCTGAACACCTTTTTTCCCCAACCTGTCGTGAGAAGTTAATCAAGTGTTTTGCCATGGAGAGCTGAACTTCTTCAAAGGTAAGCAGACTACGCAACTGCAGAGGGTCTTAGCAGCGTTGTGGTAGGATCCTCTCTGACTGTGCCTTCTGCTGGAGCAGGGCTGGGAGAACTGCAGTGGTCCAGGCGGAGGAACAGCAATGGCTGAAAGTCACCTGGCACCTTCCCACCTTCACTGAGCTTTCCCTTCTGGCATGCTCTGTTTTATCAAAGGCTTTGACTCATCTCTTGAGGTTTAGCAGGCGTTCACAAAAGATATGAGTAAAATAGTACCCGTATTAATAATGTGCGTAGAGAGCTGTGTTGTCCCTGCACAGTTACACAGCAGAGTGTAAGTTCAGAGCTTTTACATGGTATCAGGAACAAGAATTACGGTGATTGTAGTTTTGGGCTGTGCATGAGTTTTCAGCTAAGAAGATTTTGAGTTGCAACAAGAATTTTAGGACATCAGGAATTTTTAAATATCTGTTTATATGTTTGGAATATTTTTTTTCTTTTCTTCGGGTGTGTTGCTTGGTGTTTGCCCAGTGATGATGCCTCTCAGTGCTGCATTTTATTATGTTATCTGTTGGTCTAAAATGCAGTGAGTTTAAGGTGGTTAGAAATGTGTGTCCTCATTAGCAGAGTGGAGGGATGACTGTGGGCTCTTAGGAAAGCCTGGCCTGGGGGTTAAACACAGGCTCAGGTTCAAAAGAAACATTTTCCATTTCTGCTTATGCTTTTTGCCCTTGGCAAATTACTTAATGTGTCTCCCTGCCTCAGTTTCCCATCTGTTCAGCAAGAATGATGCTAATTATGAACACTCCCAGTAATGGTGAGATAGGGGAGGAGGGCAGAGTCTGTGGGTGTTTCACTTAGATGGCAGCAATGAAGCTGCAGTTACTGAAGTGTCCCAGGGAATCACACCGGCTCTGAGCATCGAAGTGAACAGGAATTGGTGATGAATGAATTGGAGGTGGAAGAAAAAAACCAGTTTCACTTAATTTTGTCATTGGTAGATGTTAAGGAAAAGTCTCCTGTTGATTTTCTTAAAAAAAAAGAGGAGGAAGCAAATGCAAAGGACATCTCTGACACCGTATCTGATAAAATATCGCCTGAAGCACTGAGCTGAGAAATCATCTGTCATCACACTCCCTACTGAAAATCTACTCAGGCCATGAGCTCTTCAGGGCAGGAATATGTTATCTGCTTGGTGCTACTTTCCAAGTGCGATGCATCACAACTGCTTAGTGCACCACACCTTGGAGAAACAGCAAAGCCATCTCAGTCGGTGGATAACGCAGCTTCCACTTGTGCCCAAGGGGAGCGGTTGCACGGGGGGTGCTAACGCCTCCCCACTGAGCAGCAGACATTGGCAGGGGTTTATTTTTCCCTGTGGCTGTCCCTCACCTGATACTTTATGAGTGGGTTTCATTCTCACAACGCTCAGTAAAGTTAAAACAACCTTTCTCTGGTTTACAGCGAAGAAACTGAGTCAGGGAAGCAGCTGTGGGACTTGTGCAAAGCCCTGTGGGAGAAACCCCACCAGATTCCAGTCCCTATTTTTCCCCTTTGAAGCCCAAGGGATGAAGAACAGGCACAAACACTGTAGATGACCAGCCAAGAGCTCCGTTGTCCTTCTGGTCAGCTTTGTTACACCCCTGGCAGCTCTGTTGGCTGGAGCAGGTCAGACCCGTGTCTGGTGTGTGGGTTGGGCACAGCGTGGACCTGAGGACTCGTGCTAGCCCTTGCCATTTTCTGGTGGTTGATAACACCGACATTGTTCTCCTGTATTTGTTTAGTTGTTTATTTATTGAATTGGATTGTTTATTTATTTATCCGGCTATTTATTTATTCATTCATGCAGTCATTTATTTATTTATTTTTCATTGGAGGGCAGGCAGCACTGGGAGGGAGCTGAGGGAGTCGCTGCGGGGTGGGTTGCGAGGGGAACGTGGCTGGTAGCAGCTCAAGGCTATCGTAAAAGATACTGAAATGGGAGTGTTACCGCTTTAGTCGAGTTATGGAGAAATGCTTTCGCTGTTGAAAAAGAAATTGTGAGAGGAATATGCCTGGAAGGGTCTGAGAGCATGCTGTGTGCCTTCAGAGGTTTGGGAGCAAGGGCAAGCTCGAAGGACACTTGGGAGCCCTGCGCTGTGAGATGCAGAACTGCAGAATAATTTCAACTGGAAAGGACCTCTGCAGGCTTCCAGACCAACCCTGCTCAAAGCAGGGCCACCCACAGTGGGCTGCGTGGTGCACGTCCTGTCAAGGTCTGAATATCTCCAAGGATGGAGACGCCGCAGCCTCTCTAGGTTCCAGTGTCTGGCCACCCTGATAGTGAAAACAGTTTGTCCTAAAGCTCTGCGTGTCCATGCTTGTGACCACTGTCTCTTGTCCTGTACCCTGCCAGAGCAGCTTGACTCTGTCTTCTCTGCACCCTCAAATTAGGCAGTTGAAAACAGCAATGAGATCTGCTTCCTTCCTTTCTAAGGCTGATCAAGCTTGTCCCCAGCTTTCCATCATCTCCCTGTCTTCTGCTGAACTCAAGCCAGCATGCCCATATCTGTCTGGTACAAGGGGGGAACCAAGACATGACCGGCTACTGCAGATGTGGTCTTGCAGGTGATGAACCAGCTTGGATGGGCTGCACAGGGCTCTGACCTGCTCTCTGTCTCATAGCTCCCGTTCTTTTAGAGATAAAATGATGTGCTGGCAATGGCAGCACTCGCGTGGACTTGTATCTGCGACGCTTGACGGGATTGCATCAAGTCACATGGAGAAGGAAAGGAGATGTCCTCTAGTTGAGGTTCCTCAATCCACATGACCGTTCAGCTGCTGCCCACCTGCACGATATAGACCTGGGCTGCTTGGTTTTTGTGTTCTGGTCTTGTCCCATCCCTTATGCCTTTAGGAGACATCTTCAGCCAGCCTGGTCCTCTGCTGGCACGTCAGGTTAACTCCACTGAAGTCAAGAGCTCCTAGAACAACAATCTGCTGGGAATTATGAATAAATGCAAATAGTGTTTGTTTGATTTACTTTTCAGGTCTGGCCAGGAAACCTTCAAGTAGCAGCACTTTCCCTTTTAAGCAGGTAAGTGCTTTTTTAAAACATACACGGGAATGTCTGTGCTCCTCTGTTTATCGCTATAAATCTTTCTGTGCCGGAGTTTTTAAATAGCAATTCACATGGTAACTTCATGCTTGTGAAATTCGTGAATGTGAGGAGCTGATGGACTGAGCTGGGACACCAACTCCAAACTGGAGAGGAGAGAGAAACCACATGTGAGGAACGGGGTGATGGGGAGAAGAGGAGAATGGGGCTGGAGGGGACCTGGACAAGCAGGAGATGATGGTTGAGTCTGTGGTCCAGGATGGGGATCTCCAGCGCTGGCACACAGGAGGTGGGGATATTTTTTCGCGGGACATTTATTTCATCTGGGGAATCTGATCTTGAGGTGAACAGGAACATAAGGAAATTCTCTGAGAAGAGATGGTGAATGATCAAATCAGCTGAGATTTTTTGGACAAAGTATTTTTTAAAAATTCTATAATAAAAATATTTTTTTTTAGTTTTACTCTTCATTTTTTCAACATTTTTCCATGAAAGGCAGAAACCTTTTCAGGGGAGGGGGAAGTGTAACCTAACCTCCAATTTTCTGTCCCAAACTAGTTTTGACCAGACATACCAACAATGTAATCGTCAGAGGATTTTTTTCCCCCTCTCCTTAGCAAACAGCAGGTCAAGTATCATTTAAAAAAAAAAATCACCAATAAAAAAAAATAGCAGCCTTTTGCCATACATGGCTGGTGTATTTTTCCTTTGGAAGTTGGCCACCCCAAGCACACACAGGGCTCTGTGTGAGCCCAACTCACCCTCCAAGAAAGAGCAGAAGAGAAAAACTCCCTGTGACTTGGATGGGTTCCTCATGGGGGGGGGAAAGGGGGAGGTGGGCTGGGGGGGAGGGGGGGTTGGCGCAAGGCAGCGTTTTGAACTAAGTTCCTTTTTCTATTTTATTTAGATTAGATTCTGCTCAGCAGGGTGATTTCTTAATTAGAGCAGCCCAGTCTTGCAGGCCTGTCGCTCCAGACCCCTGCTCTGCCTTCTTAAGTTTCACGAGGGAAGTTGTCGTGCCTTATTTCCTGAGGTCTAATATTCAAGCAGTGTGCGGTGATTTCAATGGGAGGAAAAGACATGTAATTTAATCATCTTTATTAGATTTTGGGCGAAGGAGGGGGCAAAGCAATAGGAACCGTGTCCTCTGCTTGTCTCTTGACTTTCTCTTCTGCTTCTAGTGGCCAGAGATGAGATTTCATGGGAGAAATAGGAAAGCAACCATCCTAAAAGGCCACGTAGGGATGGACTTTCCATCCTAAGGTTTTGAAGTTTTCCTGGGCAGTAGCTCAGTTATCTCTGTTATATTTGTTATCTCAGGCTGCGTGGACCCGTTGTGGACTTATTAAGGTCTAATTGTGATTAGAAATTGTGATTTTTAAGCCACTTGATTATGTGAAAGGGAATCCCATCCCTCCAAAGGGTGTTGCTGGAGTGGGGTGAGAGGCTGGTGCAGCTGCTTCAAGTAGGGTAAATGAAGAAGAAAAATGTGGAATTTTTCAGATTTCAGGTGTTTTCTGGGAATCCAAGGAGGGCAGGGAGCACGCTACCAGGGGACAGCTGGCCTCTGCTTGGAGTGTGGCATCGCTGCCGTGTCACGGGCACGGCTCGGCTTGGCTCAGCTCCCACCGACAGAGAGCAGGTGAGAACCTTCCACAGCCCCTCTGGGCCAAGGAGGGAAAGTTTGAAGAACAAAAATTGGGGAATTTTTTTGAAATTAGATATGGTGAGGGGAAAAAAAGGCTTTGTTTCATGTAGTGGCTCAAAAGTTTGATTCTTCCTATTACCCTCACTGCTCTGAGCTGATGCTAAAGATCATTGAGGGTGCAATCCGTGTGCTGAGGGACACTGCGACCCCTGCGTTTTGGTGGGTGGTGGAGGAGGAAATCTGCCTGTGCCAAGACCTGTTGGTGCTGACTCTCTGCTGCACATATGCACCATATGCCCAATCTTTACTTAATGTAAATCGATGCTAACCCATTGATGCCAACGAAGCCGGGCTGTTTTAGCCGCCGAGAGCCCAGCCTTCTGTGTCGTACACACTCAGCTGTGACTTTGTAGCTTAAACCATATTAAACAACCCTCAGTGGGAAGCAAGCAGGCACATTCACATTTAATTCAAATTAAATCATATTCTAGATTTTTTTAATAAATCCACTTTACGGCTGGAACAATAGAAAAAGAAGCAAATATTTGTTACCTGGAGACACCATATTCTCTCCCTCTCACCACATGGGTTTGAGTTATTACTTTTCTAGCTGGCCCTATGAAAGGCTCCTGTGGAGGATGGCAGAGGTTTATAACTCAGTAATAGGCTTCTCGCCCTCAAAGTGGTTCCAGTCGGCTTTGAATGGGATGGTTTTGATTACGCGCCACCAGCGGGTGAGAGCCAGTCGGACTTACGTGCAGCGCCTTTGCACGGGGGACCAAATGGGTGCAGGGCACTGTGGGGCAAAGGAGGTGATACTGAGCCCTGGAGGAGCCGAAGCACAGGTGGCTGCTCGCACCCTCCTGCTACAGGTGACGGTTGGGGAGAAAAAGCATCTCCCGCATCTCCAAAATCTGGCAGTTACTTTAAAAAATGCTCTTTTTTTTTTTTTTTTCCTGAGGGGATAACTTTGCACTTGAAGAAGGAACTTCATCACTGCATCTCTGACTGTATCACGGTGATGTTTAAAGTGTTGTGTTTAGTGGGTTGTATGGTCCCAATCATGGGTTTAGGAGTTATTTTTCTGAGTTTCCTATATCTCCCCACGTGCAGCTGCTCCGTGGGCAGCAGCGCTGTGGTGAAGGCTGCTCCCTCATTTATCCTGCTGGTGACAGGAGCAAAAATTAGCTGAAAGGCTTCTTCTTTGGGGCAGCGATGTGAGCCAGTAAACCACTGGAGTGTCACCTGTGGCGTGGTGGGACTGCAGCTCTGGGGAACGTGGTGGAGAAGAGGGAGGGTGTGATCACGGTGCACTGGAAAAGGCACTTGCCAGATTTTGGGAGTATTGTCAGGGTCGTGGGGAAGACCTTGCATAAACCCTGAGTGGGATGTTCTTGTCCCAGGACGCATCACCGACCTTTGCTGCCATGTGGGTGCCAGCACAAAGCTGCCCTGTGGAGCAGGAGTGCTTTTGTAGAAAATATTGCTTGAAAAGCCTATGATACGCCATCCCCAGGCAGATGGGCTGTGAAATTGGCTGCAGGTACCAGGGAAAACTTCTGCTAGTGCATCCTACCTGTGTGTTTGCATCAGAGAGGGACTTAAAAACCCCTGCTACTGCTGGCAAAATGAGTTGCGTCAGTTGTAAGCTGTGTTTTGGGGGGAAGCTGCAGCAGCTTGGAGCTTAGTTTCTGGAAAGCAGCTTGCCTCAGGAGAGAAGGAGAAAGAAATTACAAATTAAAACCAGAAAGCCGCTTTCCCCTCCATCTCTTGATGTCTTGATTCAAGATATGCGTAATTATAATAATTTTTAAGGCAGCCTCCATCCACCTCCCAGGGTCTACATTATCTCTAGAGCCACCCTCTGACTTTTCATTGCAAAAATGACACTAGAGAGAAACTCCATCTGCTGGGAGAGAGGCAGCTTCAACCCCTCCTCCTCCTCCCTGAGACCATCCGAGCTGCAGGGGTAGGAAAGGAAGAGAAGGGAGTGATGAAGGTCACCTTCCGCTGCCCCGGGAAGGTAAAGAACCCCACGCAAAGGCCCAGGTCGAGCTCTCCAGAGTCATTATCGCAACAGGCTGTGAAAGGTTAGGGAGGAAAGAGCTTTTCGGAAGCCTTTGGCCACTAATTGATTGCGAAGAGAGGAAGGAAGGATGTATCGAAAAAAGAAAAAGCCCTGCACCGTTTGTAACCCCCCATCCCAAACCACGCAGGGCCAGGAGGCAGCAGGTTGGAGTTTTAACTCTAACAGAGCAGAAGGGAAATCAGATTCAACAGGAGCAGGGTCTCCTTTCAGTCTAATGGCAGATGTGGAAAATGTTTTCCAGCATCATTAGAAAGGATGAAAAGCACTAAAGGCTGGGTTGTGCCCTGTCCCTGTCTGGCGAGGGGTGCGGAGGAAGGATGGCTGCACTGGCTCGCTTTTGCCCTGCCTGCTGCAGGCAGCTCTTGGCACGTAGCCTGGCACACATCCTGCTCACCTTGCCTTGACTGCTGGCACCCGTGCCAGCATCCTCCGGTGCCTCTGAGCCGTAAGTGGTGGTCCTTTGGGCTAAAAGTTGCCCCATCATGAGCAGATGCTGCATATTATACAACACACAGACCAGAGGGCTGCTCCAATTAAACCCAAAGAAAGGAAAGGACTGTTTGGGGCATGAGTTGGTGGGGGTTGCGTCCCAGGCGTTTGCAGCCAGGTTTGCCGAAAGCACTGAAATACCAGTTTGACTCGCCCTCAGCCCATACCAAAATGAACTGCAGCCACTGCACAGGGGCTGAGCCCAAACCAGCTTTGGCTGGTAATGATACCCATCTGTCGGCTGAAATACGCGACGATTGCTGTGGAGTTTTCTACAGTTTGTCCTTCCCTACAGTGCATCAGCCCAGATGTTTCTGCATCCTTGAGAACAGGCCATGGACAAGGTCTCAAGGTGTTTCCCAGCGAAAACCAAAGTACCAGGTGGTCCCCAAGGGCGAGCTGCTTTCCTTGGACTGGACAGAGGCTAGAGGGGAGATTTCCCCTTCTGATTCAGCCATGGAGAAGCTGCTCGGCTCTGCACACCGGAGGGGACTGGCTGAGAAGGAAGTCCTTGCAATGATTGTGGTTCTCTGGTCGCAGGTGAGATGGTGCCCAAAAATGAAAGGCAGCTGCAGAATTTGCCTCCTCCCGAGACTGGATGAAACCAGAGCACTTTGAGATGACACGGTGCAAGAATTAATCCTCTCAAGTGGCACCAAAGGATCGTCTGAGTATGGTATCTCCTGGAACAACATAGTGTCAGTATCTACATCAGGCTGTCTAATTTCATATTTCCTAATCAAGTCTTTGAAAATAAGCAATTCATGCCATCCTCTAACCGCTACCTCTCCTTAACCTTTCAGTCTGGCTTCCAGACTCAGGAGAAAATGCAGTGGAAGAGATGAGCTGCTCTTCTGGGGAGCGACTTCTTTGTCAACGCTGATGGGTAAATCCTGGTGCGGCCCCGGGACAATAATTATCGTCACTGTTATGTTGGTAAGGAAGACAAATAAAAAGGGTTTTAGAGCTGACAAAATTTGCCTAAGTCACCTGGATAAAATTGGGAACACTCCCTGACCGATCAGGAACAGACTGAGACTGGAAACCAGTTGCCTCGATGCCTTGCTCTAACCACTAGACGACCCACCCTGTATGAGCAAACGGAATAAAATTTGAAAGAAAACAAAAATCTGACTTGAAAAATGTGTTCCGCATAGAACCAGAATGTTCAGCGGAGAAAAAAGGATGCAGTCCAAAGTTTTACTTCCAGGCAAACATTTCAAAATGGACTTATAATGTACCCTTTCATTTAGATTTTATATGAAGGTTTTACTTTACCTTGTAATGAAGATGGAAAAATCCAAGGTTACCATGGCTACTGGCACTTTGCCTAATGCACTCAAATCTTTTTCCCCTAATAAAATAGATTTCAGACCCCCCCTTTATAAAAAGGGAAGAGTTAAAGACCCTATAAACAACTGTAGGACCAAGAGTATTATTCCATGTAAAGCAGGTTCTGAACGTCACGGCGAGGTAATTATGGTCATTCTTCTTTTCTCCTCACAAATTAGGTCCTCAAAACCTGGAGTCCTGATCTGGCTGATTCTCCTGCTAATAACTAGGAAAATGGCACGACTAAGGAAATTGGGCAGAGGTGAGCAAAATGCCTGGTACCTTTGTTGGGATGTTCTCCTGTTGGTTGGAGATGCCTTGTTGTGTAGGAGGGAACTTGGTTAGTTTGGATGCTCTGGCAGTGTGCAGCTCCATCCCAGCTGTGGTGGACCCTCTTGGGCAGGCATTTCGGTCGTGCTAGGTTCTACCCACCCAACACTCGTGCCAACAAAATTCGAGATAGCTCAGAGTCCCTGCTATTGTACAGCAATTGCTGCTGGTGAGATGATGCATATTTGACCTCAATCAAGGACTGGACTGGAGATCTTGTTTGCTTAGCATGTGGTTTTTTTATGATTTGATTCTTGGTTGGGAGATGAGCTAATCTGAGCCCTGATGCACACCTCAGATATTGCAGGCAGAAAGGAGCTGGGAAGGGGTAGAAGAGGGAGCTTGTAGTCATCTCCTCCTGACTGCAGCTCCCTGGCTGAGCTGAGACGCTTGGATCCAGCAGTGTTGCTGCTTCAGCTTTGGCTGCTTCTTCCTGATGTCCCTGCAAGGATGTGTTCTTTGTTCACAGGAGCAGAGAGGGCTCTGGCTGTTTCGTTGTTCTTTGCAGGGTTGTTGTCTTGTTTGCCTGATGAATTCAGGTGAGACTGTGGCTTTTGTAGCTTTTGTCCTTGCAATTGCCCATGGAGATCTTGGTGAGAGCTGATTTGGGCCATGCAAGAAAGAGGTTGGGCTTTGGGGTCTTCTCAGAAGAGTCTGAGCATGCTGAGTTTTAGGGGGTGGATGGACAGTGTGTGCACACAGATATCACAAGGGCTGACTGAAGAACAGTTATGGCATTCATGTGGGTAGAAGACAGCCCAGACCATGGAGATGCATGAAAAAAGCCTGTGGAATTGTCCTGGCTCTGCGCTGGAGTGGAGGGAATTGCTGATGCTCTTGTTCTCTTCAGGCTTTTGGAGCATCCTTTTTAATGCAACGGCTCTTTGGCTTTTAAAAGTGGTGGCTGTCTGCCAGCCTGATTTATTTTAAACATGTGTTTCTGATTTGAAAATGTCCAGATCTCAAAATCTTTAATCTTCTCACACCTAGGGATTTTTTGTTTGGTTTTGTTTTGTTTTTGTAAAAGGCTGAACCACGTGCACAGGATAATGGTTCCAAAAAAAAAAAAAAAAAAGAAGAAAGAGAAATAGTAAAAAAACTCCCAAATCCAGTTGGCACTCTTCTATTATCAAAGCAAGATGTGGCATGGAGAGTCGTGGATGCCAACAAATAAGGCTTTTGTTTGTCTCACCACTGTAATCACTGAACTTAGTGCTGAAAAAGATCCTAATAGATCCCTCCCAGATGAAAAAAACCCAGAGTGTTTGTAAGGGTGAAGTAGGTTGTCTTCCCATAGGTTTATATCCAATGCAGTTCTGGGGTAAAACTGGAAGAGTTGGGTCCCCTCGCTCCCGAAGGCGCAGCAGGGCAGGAAGGCTTTCCTCCTTGACCTGGGATTTGGGAAGGTCACTTGATCTTCCCTGCATCTGCCACGGGGGCTGAGGAGAGGAGGTCAGGTCAGCCTGGGGAACCTCTCCTGGAGAGGGGACAGGAAGGACTCGGAAATGAATCACCGGGAGGACTTCAAAGGAGGTTCCTCCCCTCCCAGCGCAGGGGGAACAGCTCAGGATGAGCCCTGATCCACGCCAAGAGAGTCCCCAGGACGTTTTGCATTAGTGGCACGTGATGGAAATCAAAACTGACAGATTTAAAATGTGCAAGGGGAAAAAACTTTTTTATAGCAACCTACAATTATCGTGGAGCTCAGAGGGACTATATATACCAACGTCTGAACGGAGACACTCGCTGCAGAAAGATGCTTTTTTTCAGGTGTGTGGCTTATTTAAGACCTAAACAAGTGATGAAGCTTTTAGCTCTTCAGAAATGCTCATCGCTGCTCTGGGACCTTGCCTTTGGCTGGACCAACGTTAGCAACTGCAAAGTGAGTTGAATGAGTGCCTGTGCAGGCTCCCTCTTCCTGCATTTTCATGCTGCTGTAGCCTCCGGTGCCAAGGTGTGGGCAGACCAGAGATTAATTCAAAGCATGTCTGATAGATGGTGTCAACACCCGCCTTGTGTTCACTGCTCCACCATCCAGAAACATCCCTGCAGCCCCTGAGGCACATCACACTGACTTATCACTGCTGGTGGTCGATGGCAAATATAGAGCGATGCTGAGAAAGGACAAGCCTTTGGTGGTACCATCCTAGAGCCCATGTTAACCCAGCAGCCACCATCCCCCTGTACGTCTCCCAAGGCCAGTGTGTCAGCAGAAGCAGAGACAGGAGGAGAGACCCATGTCCCCAATCCCCCCATGATACATGCGTGGGTTGGGGCTGCTGCTTCTTCCCTGGTCAAGGATTGGCACAGCTGCCCAGGGAAGTGGTGGAGTCACCATCCCTGGAGGTGTTTACAAGATGGGTTGGATGATTTCCTTAGGACATGGTTAGTGGGGAGACAGGTTGGACTCGATGATCTCCGAGGTCTCTTCCAACCTTATGATTCTATGATTCTCTCTCCTTCACGTTTCACTGTGAGTCTCCTCAGAGCAGAAGAGCTTTTAAATGCCTCCCTGTGCTCTAAGAGTTAAGGGGATTGAGCAGCTCTGAAGATAAGAAACAGATGATAAAGGTTAGAGGAGGGATCGCGTTTCCATTATGCAGCCTGTAAATGCAAACTAATTAGAATGCAGCCTTGTTTCTGAGAAAAGAAATAAAGCAAAAAAAAATAAAATCATCCTTTTCTTCCCAGGAAAGAAGTTAAGTGAGTGCTAAAGGCTGGAGAACACGGAATAACTCAGCTTTACTACTTAGATGTGCTTAGAGCTGGACAATTCACATCAGCCAAGGTGTGTGTGTGCACGTGCACAGTTGCTCCTTAGCGCTCTCCTGGGAGTGCTGGGGGATGGTGAGAAGGTGCTGAGCTGTCCTGGTGCTCTCCTGGGAAAAAGAGTTTGGTACTTACCCTATTGCAGCTGCCCGGCAGGACTGGGGGCAGCTGATCCCCACCTAAGTCAGACCCAGTTCTTCATTGCGTTGGTCTAATGCTCGGCTGCAGAAGGAGGGGAATTAAAGGCAACCCGGTGGTTTTTGGTATGTTATGAGATTTTAGAGCCCCCAAATGAAGGAGTCTAGCACAACTTTAACGTTATAAGAAGAAAGCACTTAAGTGTGTGCTAAAGTTAGGCATGTTTATTGCTATTTACACTGACTGGGGTACCTGCTGGGCTCTCATCTTACTAAGGCAGAAGGGAAACATGCCCCTAAAATTTTTGCTGCCCCGGTGCGTAGGGCTTTTTGGCACAAAGGGTCTAAATGCTGGTTATTTCTGGGACTGTAACGCCACCTATCCTTAGCTGTTCCCCGTGAAAGGAGGGTGGGTCGTTGTCTAGTGACTTAGAGACACGCTGCACTTTCCCTCTCAGGATCAGCTGGGTGCGCGTGTATGACCAACACTGAGTTTCACTTTTTTTCTTTTGTTTTCATTTTCTCTTAAACTTTATTTTTCTTTTCTCTGCAGTTCATTAGCATCTTCCCTTTCCTTGCTTGCTTTCCCCCCCTTGCTTTCTTCTGGAACCGAGAAGTATTTCACTGTGGCTTGCCAAATGATTTCTATCTCAGTGAAAAAGAACTTGCTATTTCCTGAAAACCTACCACTGTTTTCTCTCTCTCTCTCCCTCTCTTTAATACATTCTGAGTATTGAAACAAATCCAGGTAACTTGATAAGAAGTTAATGAAAACAAATGAATTCTGTTTTGCAAAGGTGCGCTGAGGAGACGGGCAGCAGTGTTTGGAAGGGAGGGAATTGTCTCTGCTGAAAAGAGATTTCAAGGGACATCTGGCTTCAAAATGCCCCCCGTGCCAAATTTTGCAGGGGAGAAGTGGCAGAAGAAGACACTCTGTGGTTTTCCACTTGTGTGGGTTTTTTTTGTTATTTTAGATGTTGTTCATGAGAAGATGCTGGGATGACGTGGTTTGGTCAATACAAATTGATGTGGTTCCACTGCCAGTGGTGCTGCATCGGGGCTCTGCTTTCTGCTGGGTGAGCCCCAACCTCCCGATGAGCCCCTGCTCCTGCTGTTGGTCCTGACTGCCCACCCTTCCCACAGCCCAGCACCCCATAACACCCCAAGGAGAAACATGGCCATCGCTGGTAACGCCAATCCCAATCCCAATTTATCTGTCATCCCGTGAGAGGCTGAAGAGCTGAGCTGAGGGCGTTGCATCCCCCAGGGCCTCCCAGCTGTGCCCTGGCTCCTGCTCTCAGGCCGAAGCGTTGTCCGTGTGATGGAGATGTCACCGTTTCAAGGGACATTTTGGTAAGCTTTTGTATTTTGTTTTCCACGGAGCTATTTTATGAACCACTCTGGAGCACACTGGGAAAAAAAAAAAATCTTCATTTAACGAGCCAATTCCTTTATTAGGCTGATTTTCAACCACATTTTACCTCTCAGCACACGGGAAGTTTGACTTTTAAGAAGTTTATTTCTTTATCGTGCATTCATTTCCGAAGGCTTCGCTGTACTTCAGGGTAGATTTCTGTTTGGTTTGGGACTTGGAGAACGGTGCCTTTGAACCGATCAGTTGGGGGATAAGGTACTCTTGTTTGTTAGATGAGTTTCTGTGTTGCATAACACACAAATATCATCCAGCATTTAAGAAAATGGATGATCTTTCTTTTTTTTCTTCACCTCCTCCCCCTTTTTACCTCTCTCCATCTTCTGTGTGATTTTTTTTATGGTCCATGATTGGAAGCAAAAGGTCTAAAAGAGAGAGGAAATCAAACCCGTCAATAAATGCTAAAAATATTTAGTGTGGCAGCCTCTGTATTTTCTTTTTTGTGAAACACTGATTAATATTCAGTGGTTGAAGGTTAATACCCCATTCATTTTATTCCCTTTACATCCTCTGCACAGCAGTTGCTGCTCCAATTTCGACTTCTAATTCATGCAAATCTGGTTCCAATCAGGATATTAGTAACTCACTGCATAAGCAGAAGGGGAGGTAAAGACAAAAAAAAGAAGAAATCACACAATTGTTAAACTTATCTTGAAGTGCGAGCGTATATACACACACAGACACTGCAAACCCACAAGCTTGTTGTAACGAAAGGATGGGTTTTGTGCATTTTTCTCCTTTGAAATACAGATAGAACATCCATGTAGAAGTTTTCTGGCAGGCTTAGCCAGAAGTTATTGTTTTGGTACAGCAGCGAAAGTCTCTGGCCTGGGTTACAAAGGAGATGGATGATAATAACAGCTCATGCTGGGCTTAAAATCTGTGTTTCAAGGCAGGCCCAGGAGTGATCCATTCTCAGGTGAGGTTATCAAGCCCAGCTTGGTGCATGAATTCAACAGAAAAATAGAAATGTTTCCTCTCTCCACTTTTTCATCTCTTTTAATGTGAGTGCAGAGCAGTTTCCATCAGTGAAGTGGCTCTTCCCAGCCCTCTGGTTTTGTCTGTGGCTGCCTGGTCCTGGCTTTTCTGTCCTCTTTGGAGAGCAGTGGGGTTCTGCACCGCGGTGACAGCGTGCTGTCAAGAGAACAGGCTCCACCGAGGGCTGCAGAGGCTGCGTGCACGACCTCAGGTCCTGCAAAGCCCAGCTTCACCCTGCTGCTTGTACCACCACGGGGTCCTGCAACAGGCTGACTTCCCATCACCTCCCCACACGGAGGGTCCTGGTGTGGACCTGGACCCCAGGAAGGACCACACGCTTCCAAGGCTGGTGCGCTGCTTGCTTTCCATGGGCTGGCACACGGTGCCCTGGCACTTCCAGTGTCTGGTCAGAGCCGATGGGCCACATCAAAGGGCCTCCATAGAGTAAACTGCCTAAAGCCTGGCATATTTATCTTGGAAAAACGCAGGGTTCAGCTTTCCCTACCAGAAATCCCAAGTGAGGCTGGATGCCACGGTGGGTGTGTCAAAACCTGCTGCCTGTGCCTCTGGGGCTGAGGAACAGGGTTGCTCAGATCCTGCGTGCCCAGGGATGGGGATAGCTTTGCAGCCGAGTGACTTTACCCAAACTCAGGGAGCTGGGAAAGGACCGGCATGTGGCTGTGCATCCCCATCCCAGCATGCATGTGCTCCAGTCCCTGCAGTGGCGATGCTGAGCTGCAGCAATCTGTGCTGGAGAGGGAACCCCCTGCCTGCCTCTATCCACTTGTGAGCCGTTCTGGTGTCCGAGAGCACCGCTCCAAAGCGGGAGTGGAGAGAGAAGTGTGGTTATGATTTGATTTAGATGGAATATAAGGAATATAAGGAAGAAAGGCGGGTGCTGAGGCACCGGCACAGGTTGCCCAGAGAGGTTGTGGGTGCCCTGTCATTGGAAGTGGTCGAGGTCACATTGGACAGGGCTTTGGGCAACCTGGGCCATCGGAAGTCCAAGGTGGGTTGAATTAGATGATCTTTGAAGGTCCTTTCCAACCCAAGCCATTCTACCATCTATGGAATGTCTTAGCCAGTGAGCAAGAAGAGGTGGCAGTCCAAGGCCTGGTTTCCACCCATGGCTTGTTGGATCAGGAGACACACATGTGTGCAATGGCCCCTCTGGACCCCCCAGGAGCAACTCTGCTCCTTTCCTCTGGAAGATGCTGCTGCTACGGCATCTTCCTCAAAGGAATAAGCATTTTCTCCCTCCATGGATCACCAGTGACTTCAGCTTTTAAAAATAAGCAAAGGCTCCAGCACAGCCCTGCACGCGATGTCTAGCCAAAATGCAAAACTTTACCACAGTGCACAAGTGGGCTGTGTTTTTCCAACGAGGGAACAACGTTAGGGCTCTTTCATCACCTTTCTGTTGCACTTCTCTTAAAAATGATTTAAATTGGAGGCAATAATATTGAACCTCTGATGCTCAGACAAGACTCTCTGAATCACACACTTAAACTGCACCCATTTACTACAACCACTTTGCTTGCAGCTCTTGTGGTTTGTTTTATTTTTCCTCCTAAGCATTTGTTCTTTCCACTCTGTTTGCTATTTGTGCCATCTCTGTGAGATTTCATTTATTTTTTTGCCTCGATACAGGACAAGAGCGCTGGTGGCTGCTGGGTGTTCATTTCCCAATCCTGCTGCTGCTGCACTCCAAAACCCGAGGCTTACTTCCAGCCCTTCTTGAGCATCAGCATTAAAAACATTGTGCTCAACCCTCAGTCCTCACGTCTACCACCGAGGCAAACACGCAGTAGAGGAAAGTCAAATTCCAGATTGCTCAGCAGAAAGGAAAAACCAGCTTGGAAGCCCCTCTGGAAAGGGGCCAAGCAATAATCTTATGCCGTGTGTGTGAGAGTGGCAGCATCTCTCTTGGTCTTAGACGGAGCAAGAGCTGCTCGCACCCACTCAGCATCCAGCCTGCTACATTTACAGCTCTGATTTTGAACCAGCTGAATGAAAATACTTGTGGGCAGCAAAAATAGCCAGTGCTGAAAACCTATGTCTACTGAGGGTGGAAATCGTTGGGAGTTCCTCCGTGGCTGCAGCTGATCATTATAACCTGTGTCATAAATAAGACGCGGTTACACGGCGTGCCGCAGCCAGCTTGGTGTGCTCGTGGCCCCTTGGCCACAGCACCACAGCCCGGCGACTCTGAGGATGCTGGTGGATTGCTCAGAGAGAAACGGGCTTTTTTTTGGGTGGAAAAAAGTGCATCATGCATTTTGCCATTGCATCAGCACATTGTGCAGTGTGATGGAGGAGTTTGTCACCCTAAACGTTAATGCAATTTCTACTCCCTCCCTGGGAGCACGGCCCTTCGTCTTGTGATGCCAAGGCAAGAGTGGGATTACGTGGAGCCACAGGTTAATGCATCTAAGGCGTGTTCACGAAGCAGAATTCAGCCCTGTGGGTATGTAAATGTGCCATGCAAATTCTTGTAAACCCAAATTTTGTATCAGCTGGCAAGATAAAGTTAAACAATGCAATCTGGAACCCTGAAAGAAAAACAGTAATGCTGTGCAAACCTGCTGCTCTTGAGGAGAAGGTGGCAATGCACCAGCCTCCTGGAGATTCTTCCCATGGAAAGAACAAGAGGGCTCGTCCTCTGGCTCCAGGCATGACACCCTTCGGAAAGCAGAGAGGGGAGGGCATTTAGAGAGTCCAGCCTGACGAGTCGGAGTGGGACCAATGGAGCAGACCCATCCTCGGGCTCGCATGGGGCAGCAGCCACACACGGTGTACGGGAAACCAGCTCTGCTCCTGGGTCAGCTGTCACGGGGGTCCTGGGAGCGAGGGGTGTGCAGCAGCCACAGTCCAGCAGAGGGAGAGTCGGAGCATGAATCGTGGCTATTCCCAGGGTTTATTTCCCAAGAGCATGAGTTTTGGGAGTTATAGATTGCCGTTGGATTTTAGCAACTGTAAGGAAGCCCTTTGCCTCTCAGCTCAGTGGGCGCTGTCTTATACAAGAGATGGCGATGCCATAGCCAGGGTTTTGGTTGGTGGAGACCTGTGCCAGTTAACGGGGTGGTCTGGGACACGTTCCAGTCTCTTCCCATCTCCTGCTCTGGGAGGGAAGAGGGATGGTGGCTCGTGTGTTGCTTACAGCAGTGTTTTGTCTTAACAATGCAAAAGAGCAGGATGAACCTGGCTTTATCCTTAAGATCTCTGGGGTCCTTTGATGGATGGTACTGCACAATGTGGCACAGCCACACCAGTAGCTGCACAGGTTGCAGGGAGTGCCTGGGCTCCTCGCTGCCTTGGCTTTGCCCCTCTCTGTGGCACAGCAGGAGCACTGCCCATCGGCTGGTGGTGCCTCTGTACTCTGTGCTCATTTATTTTTCTGGTGGCTCTCGAAGCCCATGTGGAAATGCTTGAGCAGCCATTCTAACCTTTGGGCTGCAATAATTAGCCTCACATGGCATCTGATCTGCAACATGTGGCCCGGGCCATTACTTTGTTTTAGCTGCTTGTTAGGCCCTAATCTCTGTTTGATTTCAAGGTGAAACCGATTTGAGTTTCCTGAGGTTTCTCAAACGAGCTACAGGGGTGCTGCCCCCTTCAATCCCGCTTGTCTCCCGCAGCAAGCCTGCCTCTGGAAGGAGGAAGGAGTCAGAGATCACCTGCTGGACCAGCTCCTCCTGGTGCCATCCCCATAACTGCGATGCGGCAGGGAAGGGAGTTGATATTTGATTCTATTCAGTCCTTACTGATCTGAGGTATCTGAGGGCTCCTAAGAGCAGGTGGTCACCTCAAGAGGAAGGTTTGCATCCTGCTTGCATGCTCCTTGGTGGATACGTTCTAAATTAGCCACTTGTTGGCACAGATGTTTGAAGCTTTCCATGTCAGCTTTACATTTGGTTTTCCTTCTGCCCTAATTGAGACCAGAAATCCAATTAGACAATAATCCCATCCTTTTTGAAGTCACTTACTGCAGCGTCACATAATCTGAGATGGTAGATGTTGTGCCAGTGATGGGACCAACTGGCCATGCTGAAATCCTTCCCCATTACACATGATGAAATGCATTTGTAAGATCCATCCATCATCATCCATGTCAGGAATTAGCGTGTGCTGTACATTGCTGTTCCTATTAGGGACAGCAGATGTTTAAACAAGGGGCTGTGGCATGCACAGCCTTCTCGCTGTTACTGATTAGGCATCAGCCTGTGCCTCATGCAGAAGGGACGGCTGCTGCTTGAAGTGGCTTGTATTTATTTGCACAGATGCGCTGGGTGAAAGGGGGGCGGGGGGCAGTTATTTGAGTGAAGCCCCTTTAGGCAATCTCCCCGAAAGCTTGTTTATAAGAGGCATTTCCTTGATTCAAGGATCTTGGGGGCAGCTCTGGGCAGCCCCTGTTTAATACCAACTGGAGAACTGCTGTCACTGAGTCGGCTATGAACCTGTAATGCTTGTCTGAGGAGCTGGGCACAGCTCTGTGGCTCAGCACAGTGCCATGCCAGTGATACTATCAGCTGATTGGCTCCTTAAAATATGGTAGTGCCCTGGAAATTGCTGTCCTTACAACGCATTCAGCATATGAGTATGTTATTTGTTCTTAATATGAGTATAAATGTATGTATTGTGTTACCTATGCAGTGTGTACACACATTTATACACATACATTCTTGGAGACTTTGGGGAGCGAGTTAAGCTACGTCATCGTGGTACTTGGGGGATAATGGTGAAGTTGATGCTTGGGTATCAGGCTTAAGCATTGTAGATTCCGTGAGTTCTCAGCCTAAGGGATGGCAGTGATGACCATTCAGAGCTGGAAGGAGCTCCTGCAAGCTCTGAGCTGGCTGATCAGCAGTGGTCCATGCTGCAAACCCAAATTGCTGTAAATCAATCAAATCAAACCCCAGCCCTTGGCTTCGGGTCGTGAGACCCAGTTAGTAGTTTGAGTACCTGTAGACAAGCTACCTTGGGGCTGGTATTAACCACGGGCTTGAGCGTGCTTGCACGGAGCTTTCCAGCCCAGGAGCACAAGAGCTGCAAGCTGGAGCTGCTCAGATCAGCTGCATCTCCCTTCTATCTGCTATAGAAAAACAGGAAGCTGCACCAAATTAGCTCGGCAGCTGAGCCTCCCAAAAGCCACAACATGGCAATTGTAGGCACCACTCAAGTGCTTTTTTCCTACCCTGCAGCAGCCATGTGTTAGGCCAGCAATTTGATTTGGTCTCAGCCTGCTGTTCTCAAAGAAAGCAAGTGGGGGAAAAAAAAGAACGAGAGGAGAGATTTTAAGCTCAGGGCCTCCCATTGCATTGTTTTTATCCTTTTCCCATCCTGGAAAAAGGATGAAAAATAGCTCAAACCCTATTTTTCTGCATGGTTAAATTAGGCTGAAGAGATGACAAGAAACAGCACTGTCTGGCTCATGATGCTTTTATGCCTCGTTGGGCAGGACGGAGTCGTGTCATCTTTGTGGAGTTAATGTTCTGGTGGAGCCAGGCTCCAGCCGTAGCTCCGGAAGGGTCAAGGTTCCACCTCCAGCAGGTTTTGACAGGGGGCGCAGCGAGGGCCATATGATAACTTCTGTGGCTTGGCACATGCTGTGTTGTGACCTGAGCACTTCAGCATCACTGAAGCACTTTTGGACGGTCGTTGTGTGGCTTTGCCTTTGTCTGATTAAAAAAAACCCAAACCAACCTCAAAACCTAACATAGCATAATTTAATACTTTGAGCTGTGACTGTTTCTGCCATTAATTTCAAGTTTGTTTTCTTGTGATGGGCATCATCAGCATCAGCAGTAGAAAGGACATTCCTATGCTTGGGGTACCAGGGTTTGCAGGAGTGATTGCTTGGTGGGGTGAAGCCCCAATGGTGACAAGTGAGATTGGGAGACTGGGAAGCAGGAAAGTCCAAAATTTCTGGGAATCTGGAAGACTGCGCAAAAGGAAAAGACAAAAAAATGGGTGACTAATTCCATGAAAGTTTATTAACTACGACATCTAGAAACACAAGCTACTCTATGCTGGTTTGGAAAGGAAAAATTTGCCCCAGAGGGGCACCAGGAATTTCAAGGGAAAAGAAGTGAAACCTCTTCCAGCTGCACACGCCTGCATTGCTTGCGCTGCTCTGGCTCATCCTGTTTGCAATATAAAGATGTACCTGTTAAAGGTCTAGATTTTAACAGCCCTTTAAGTGTCGTTGGTATAATTTAAAGTCATTTTGACAAGGCTGGTAGCCAGACAAGGGCCATTATTTGACCTAAATTTGGGTTTTTTCTCTCCTGCACTTCCATTGTTTGCCAGCTTGCCAGTTCCTTCAGCCTTGCCTTAAAGCCCTGAGTCTCAGCTGGCAAAATTCCCCTTATACCTGTGATTTGCCCCACTACTTGTTTTGTTTACTTTTGGCTGTTCTCCAAATATGCCTTGCTTCCAGGTGCCTCCCTTTGTGGATGCTTTAGATTGAAAGCTAACTGTGCGTATCGATGATTCGAATATAACCTCAACATGTATTTTTGTTGGAAAACAAATATTGCTGGCAGTGAACGGGTAGGAGAAGTGTTTATGCAGGGTATGGACCTAGGGTTTTGGCTAGTCCAGGCTCGTGCAGCTTTATCCTCAGATGGGGACCTGCTGCTGGGCGTGGCCACAGCCACCAGCCCAACTGCAGTGGGATCCGGAGCCGGATCCAGCGCCTGCAGATCCGGATGGGACCTGAGCGCTGTCACCTGGGGCTGCCAACTTCTTATTCAGCTTTGGGCAAAGCGACTAACACAAAGCGGAAAGACCAAATTCTTCCTCAGCCTTTCAATTAGCTTCTAATCCCTTCACTCCCATAAAATCTCAGCTTCAAGCTGCCCCTGTTTGTGTGTTTCCACTGGCCACTAAAGCCACCTCCCTGAGCATCTGTCTGTGCGGTTTAGGCTGAAACCTCTCTCCATGCCAATGGCCACACCTCTCCGCGAAGAACATGTAATTGCAAACCTCTTCCCCCCCCCCCCCCCTCTTTGCTCCTATTTAACGTAAAACAAGCAGACACCCGTCACCGTCTTCTGCTTTGGCTCTGATGCAAACTTTTTCCACCTGGCCAAGTTACGCGTTCAAAAAATATAAATAAATTTGAAAAGAAAAGGGGAAAAAAAAAAGAAAAAAAGAAGCTGTCTGTAGAGATATTTTTAAACACATGACACAGAGCAGTGTGACACACTTGGTGTTCTCAGTGGGTGGGTGCAGTGTTATTTCATGTTATTCTTGTCGCTGGTCCCAGCATTACAAGTGTTCACGTTATTAGCGGGGTCTGATAACAGCGTGTGGCACGACTGCCTGGTCCCAACCTGTGATGCGGGGCTGGGGGGCTGTGGTGGTGGATGATGGGGAGACTTTGCTGGGAGGGTGTCCAGCCACAGCCCTCTGCTGATGCTGCAGTGGGTTTTTTATGCCAGTGAGCATCGCTAGAATGGGGAGGCTCCAAATAAAGGACATTTAAATGCCTCACTTGTACCCTGTTTTCCTTGGGCAGATCCGTATGAGCTGGCATTGTTGTGAGTCTGTCTTTCCATGTCCACTTGCCCACCTGAGGGGTACCGGTCCTCGGGTGGTGGTTTTGGAGATGGAGGGAGCAGGGACCGTGTGTGTGTGGGAGCCAGGGAGGTGGTGATGAAGGTGGCAGAGGCTGATGCCAGCCAACATCTGACAGATTCGTACATGCACTTGAGGTTTTATAGCCCTATAAAAGGCAGCTGGCAGAAGATGTTCTGATTTTGAAGGCTCCAGCTGAGCTGGGAGGAGCCGGCCTCGTCTCCCGGCGCCGGAGCTGTGTCTGCTGGTGCTGAGCCTCAGCCGTGACGTTGAGGAGGGAGAGCCAGGCTGGGATTCCCAGCGTGTTGGAGAGCAGGAGCTGGGCGCTCACCCCAGCCATCGCTGTGGCCCTGCCAGCAGCGCCGAGCTGCTGCTTTCCTGGCTCACCTCTTGGAGACTGTGTGCAATGCTTGGAAGGGACTTCCTAGCACCTTACTCTGCAGGGCGCGCACGTCATCTCCCCGCTTCCCTGGGCTTGCTCTTGGCAGTTGCATCGCAGGTACAGGAGATTTCAGGGAAGGGTGAGGCCAGCTGAGGTCCCGGGTCTCTGTCTCCAGTGCACGTACACCAACGCGATGGGCAGAGCTGGTGTAACGCAATACAGCTCCGTGGTCTGGTCCCCAGCTGGCTTCCCTAAATGTGGCCTCTTTTACTCATAGGTTTGCTTTCTCTTCCCTGCCTGCTTCTCGCCACATCCACTCACGCGTTTCGTTTCTGTTAGATACCCAAATACCTTTCTGGAGCCAGGCCAGGTGATTTGGCCTTAGTCCCTTCTCACACTCATTGCTTTCTTGTGGATTGCTGCCACTGACTCTGGGGCTGAGCCCTCGGTAGGACCATGCCAACGATGGAGCAGGATGGGCACAAAGTAGGATTACAGAAGATCTCCTTACTTTGAAACCTTGGAGGTTTCAAATCAGGGCTGGGATGCAGCTTCTCTTCCTTATTTATACTTGGCACCATCACGGAAAGTTTTCTCTCCTCGCAACTTTGTGCTGGTGTGAAGGTTTCCTGATGGACCTGGGGATGCTACATTTCAACCCCACTTAGTGCTGAGTTACCAGCTCGGAAAACACAGAACTGTCCTTCTCATCCCAAAGCAAAGCCAGTGAGAAGAAACTATGGACTCAGACAAAGGAGAATTAAACTTTGAAGCTGAATTTCTGTTAAAGCCTATAAGACATAGATAAAAGGAGAAACTAACCCCTGGAAATGTTTGACTCGGATAGGTCTGTTCTCTAAAGCTGGAAACTGTGGAAATTTGTGTTTTGGCCCATTTCTGTATGAAGGATGGAGAAACCCATTGCAGAACTCAGCATATGGGATGTGCTGCTTCGTCGCCTGTTATCTGTGTGGAGGTGCAGGCGCATCTTGTAGGACGCTGCGCCTCGGCTCGGTGCTACATCATTGGAAACTAGGGAGAGAAAGTGAAAAGCCAGACCCTGAGATTTCACTTTCTCCCACTCAGCCAGCTCTGAAATCTCTGTGGTGCTCCTATGCCTTGATCCCCCACCACGACCAATGGATGCTGGCTCTTTTTTTATGGAGACTCCCCACTGAGGTAGACGCTAGTTAAAAGGTTACTACCCAGCTGTGAAATATGTAGACAGGGTAACAGCTAAATGGCGGAGTGACCTCATATCTCATATTTATTGACTAAACGTGGCTTGAACTAGTCACCACTAGTAAAATAAACCACAGCCCCACGTACTGCAGGAATATTCCATGGCAGACAGACTCCTGGTTCCTTGTCACACTTTTTCTTTCACTTCCAAAAAACCAAAAAAAAGGGTGAAAACTTTGTTACAAACCTGATTTCATTTACAAGGTAGGTCTGGGAGAAGCCCTTTCAGTGCGAGCGTACTTATTTCTATGAGAAGAGCTGGGAATCTCGCTGGTTTTGCACTGAAAAGAGAGTGAACTCTGAGCCTCTGGATTATGTTTTTGCCTACATCCACCTCAAAAAAAAGCTTGATCAGGCTAGGACAGGCATGTTAGGCTTTAGCAGAGAGAGCTGGGGTCTGGCTACTTTTTTTTGTGACATCTATGTCCGTGTCACGCTTGCTATCTCAGGGATGAGAAATATCTATGAAAAGTCCAGAAACTACCTTAGGTTTTGTCTCCTTGAAGAAATTGATGTTGTGTACAGGTAAGGTGGTAGTTTCTTAGTTCAGCAGCAAATTAAACCCATTCAGCATCAGAGATGTTTTCCTGAGCATGTCCAGGTAGTCTAACTCACTCTGAAGGCAGAGGTGGCTGTGTCATGAGTATTAGGTGATGGGTAAATAAACTGGAGGCTGTAGAGTGCAGCGGGGTGCAGAACAGATGAGGTATATTAGTAATGCTCCCAGAAAAAGGGAAACGCCACTTTCATAGTGCTGCCACCAGAAAGGGTCATTCACCTCCAGCTTCCTTTGCACAGCACTCAGCTGAGAGGGGGAGAGTTGGGAAAATCTGCAACTGAAATGTTTGGAAGCAGCAATGAGAGGGAGTTTGTGATTCTGGATGCTGTTCAGCCAGGAAACAAATTCATTGTGTCCCATTCCCCAACACCCCAATTGCTCTTGGCATCTCTTAACTTGGCACGTGCCCTTTCCACCAGCCCCCTGCCCCTTCATGTTGAGCCTGGCCTGGGTGTTGCATGGGGCTGTTGCACGCACGGCATCACCTTCCCCGATCCCCTGTAGTCATTGGCTGGGTGACCCATTTCTCATCACCTTGTGACCCAAAAACCTGCAGGGTGTTGTAAACCGTCTGCGTTGCAGCTTATTAGCTCACGGCCGTCTGTGGGTCCTGAGGGGGTGGTGGAAGCCTTGTGCCACAATAACAGTAGTCTAGGCTGGAAAAGCCGCAGCGCCTTGCAGGTGTTGCTATAATGTACTGCCCGGGATTACCTTTTTGGTCAAAACCCATGATGCAGTGTTTCCCTTTGGAGATTTACATGCACATGGGGGGATGCTGAGTATTGGAAAAAAGATGAACTTGGCACCGGGATGGGATACAGATGTTATAGCTGTGAGCCCACGTCAGCACGGGCTGTAAACTGCAGGCTCAGAGCAGAGCAGCACTACGTGGCTCTCTTTCAATGCGGTAATGATGCCCAAGTCCCCTCCCTTGCCCATCCTTCTCGTCCCGATCCACTGATTTCTCAGCTGAGCTAAGAAAGAGACTCAAAATTCAAGGGCTGAATGAGAATGATTTTTGGAGGTTGCTCGTGATATGCGGTGGTGATGCCTAGGCCGGTCAAAAGTCCTTCTGGTCATGTCACTTGGGATCTAGTGCTAATTGTTATTGTGGTTAGTTTTTCCAAGCGAATACGTAGATAGATAACGAGGGTCAGAGAAAGGAGAGGAAATTGCCTCGTTAATGCTCTGTGGAGAGAATCATTCTTGCTTCTGGCTGAGGTGAACTTTGCCAGTGGAGAACACCACAAGCATCTTTCCCAACTAATATGACATCTGTTCTTCCCAGAAAATTGAGACTGAAGCCCTCTCTCTTTCCCCCTTTTTTTAGGTAGGAAAATATAATTGTGTCTCCTACTGCCTACGATAATATTTTGAGAGGGGAACAAATATTAAAAAGCCATTATAAATGTCCTGAAATACCACAGTACCACTGCAGAATTCTGCATTTAGGGAGATGCTGCTCACAAATGGTGAAGCCAGTGAATTGCTACTTTTCAATCAGAAAAAAGGACTCTATTGCTTTCTTGCCTTTGTTATTCTTTGATTTGTTTAATTTCCTGTCTATGCCTTGCGCAGGACATTGGTTGGACTTATGTATCACTTGTGCTTACCGAACACACGCTGAACAGGGTTTGAAGGCTTTGTTGGGATGTATTTGTGCTCTTTTAATTTCATCTGTGTTTCTCACCGTCCCAATTCTTCAGCACTGAACACAGCCGATGATCCTCTGGTTTGGGGCTGAAGCCACCGTGTTTCATGGTTTCCACCTGAGGTCATAAATCACACAGGAGTTGGATTAAAGCTTAGGTTAGATTCACTGGCAGTTTTGCTATTTTCACTGAACCTTGCAGTGATTTGGACGTGAGCTGAAGATTTATGCGTATTTGCAGAGCCTACGGTTCCAGGTCAGAGCTTGGGCTGAGGCATTACCAGGGAATCATTGCTTCCCTGAACATCTTTGGTGGCCTCATCTAAAGCAAGAGACATCGCTAGGAAAATGCACCCTTGCGCTTACGTCCCTGTTGAGCCTCCTTCTGAGAGGTGAGAGACTCGATGAAACAAGCTGAAAAATGCGGATATAAACATTGCTGAGGAAAAAAGATGATCTGCCTGCTTTGTTTTAACAAAGACAGTGTCAGAGTCTGCGTGTAATAAAGACTGGAAGAGGATATGTGCAGATCGTGAGCAGAAAATCAGAAGCTGGATGGAATACAGGTTTTATTTTCCTTTTCTGATCTTGATACGTTCAAATAGGAGTCATAGATGGTTGGGATGTCTCAGGGAAATCTCAGCTCTGCGTCTCTGACATCAAGACAAGTGGGCTGACATGATAGTGGTCGTTGAACCAGGGTATTCTCCTCCAAAACATTCTGTCCCAGGGCAGTCCCTCTCTCAGGAAGGGTAACTCAGATGACCTGTTTGTTACAGCTGTTCCCTCTGGATTTGCTGAATGGTCTTGTGATGTGATCTGATCTTGTAACTGTGGCCATAATTTTCCCTTCTATATTCCTCTGGATATTCTTAGAGCTCAGACCATAGGCGAGACCTTGCTTCAACCTGTGCGCAGGAGGATCAGGCTTTGCATGTTCCCTTGGCATGCTGTGATCTGAGACACCTCCCCACTTACCCAGCTCCTCCGGCTCCTACGTACCAACCGACACAGGCATCCATATGCACGCATGCACACGCGTTCCCTCGCCGGCCGATCTCCAAATCTGTTCTGGAAGAATTGGAGCCATAACAATACGGCAGTAAAAAATAATGAAATGCCATCATAAAAAAGATGTGGAAAAGCAATTATTTATTTATACCTAGGGAACTAGGAATAATACACCTGTTTCATAGGGATGGCTGGCACAAAGCTGGCATTGCATAGTGGTACTTAATAATTTTTTTACCGCACTTTATAGGCTCTTTCCTGCAATTAATGCTAAATAAAATCAACATTTCTCCAACTTGCATTTCTGGCTCTCATTAACTCCCTTCTTGCCATTCACCATCTCTTTCCTTCTCGGTATCTTTTCTTCTTCCATATTTTTCTAAACTGTTCTTCTTCACTTCTCATAAGCTCCAGTGTGAGGCAGCTTCAAAGAGGACCTGCTCTCTAATTGAATTAACTGAGATTTCTCAGGTTGGTGCAGGATTGTTCCAAACCACAGGATTTAACAAGGGCTGCTCCTCTATGTGGAGCATAGGCACCCACCCAAGGCATCGGGATGAGCCCTGGAGCCCTGGCACGAGGCTGGGTGGCAGCAGCCTCCCCCTCCATATGGGCCCACAGCTGGGAGGGTCTCAAACCAGCTTGAATCACAGAAAACCTATGGAGAACCTAATTTACAGCTGATGGGTGGTAATGCAAGAGGAAGGCTGGATAGGACCATTATATGCTCAAATTGGTGCCTGAATTGGTAGATAAATGAATATGTGAAGCAAAATGCTATTGATGGTGCCGGGACGTGATTTCAGGGCAAAACTGGTTCTGAGCTCTGCACTAAATTATTGTTTTTATTTTTGAGGAAGGGGAAACTTCAAGAACTCAACAACTGAGAGCCATTGGAAGTGCTGGAAGCTCTCGGTCGTGAAATGTTTGTCTATTCAGATGATGTGAGTCTTCTTGTTTTCTTGCTTTTGCTCCCCTCCCCATATGTCCAACTGATTTCAAATTATAGAATTTCAACATTTTTCTTTTGCATTGAAGCTGGAGGACAATGCTCCCTGCCAGCGATGCTGATAATGAGTAAGATGGCAATTCTGCAGAAGTAGAGATCTTTTTAAGGATCAATTTCAGATGTTTTACATTTTCATGTTACAAATACCAGGCTGAAGTGTCTCATGGTGAAAATGTCCCCTATTGAGTTGATACTTTCTCTGTGACTTCGGTTGATCAGGCAGTTTTAATTTGTGCTTCATCCCACCGCCATGCCCCAAATCACTTCTATTAATTTCTACCCCAAAAAGAAAAGAGGGAAAATTTTTGCTTCATTACTCCCTCCCTTCTCATTTTAAAATTGTAGATTTCCTGGCTTTAGCTTATATTCTTTTAAACAGAAAAATCTGATTTTTTTCACACAGGAAAATGTTCCGGAGGAAACACTCTTCCCCTCTCAAAATCTCCTTTCTCGAAATGCATAGATTTATTTCTGAAGCCACTGAAATTATTTAATGCATTTAATACTTGTTTCAGTAGGTAAAGTGAGCTGGGAGAGTAATTAAAAGGCAGAGATTTCTCTGTACCAGTGAACCCCAGGCGAGAAACTGACCCTGAAGGCAGGAGAGAATCAGCTCCAAGAATATGCACCGTGAAGCCTGAATCTGAAGTCACCCAGGGCACTTTGCGATGACGTGGGGAGCCCTGCCGAGCCTTGCATTCGTTACATCGAGAGGGTTTATTCTTTTTTAATCAAGAGCAGTTGCAAACATGTCTCAGATCGTAGGACAGCTTTATCTGCCATCTAGCTCAGATGTGGGGAGGGTGGGGGGAAATAGGACCCACATGTTATCAGCCGATGTATGAAATAGAGAGAGGATTATTAAGGAGGATAAAGGCCATGAAGAAAGAGGAGCTGTGCCTGCTGCTGAGACCCATCTCTCCTTCCAAGCCCCTGCTCCCTCCTCTCCCTCTTTGCCACAAACTCCAGTTACATGATGAAAAGGCTGGTGTCAGGTCTTTGGGATTTATGTGGATAATGGCACAGCAAGGCCTGGCATTAGAGAATTAGATCCACGTGTTGCTCCTGCAGGATGATGTATAGGCAGGTTTCTGGGGATCAGCAGAGAAGTGAAATACAACGGTGGTTCTCCATCCAGCTGTAATCTCACCCCACTCCCACATCCCTTACCTGCTGGTGGTTCCTCCCAGGTGTCTGCCATTACCCAGCCCATGTGCCTGGCATTTCCCTAAATTACTTCTGGGTGGTTTGTGGGTGCTCCTCTCAGGTGTCCTGTCCATGATCAGTGGCTCAGGAGCACCATCCAGGGGCAGGCATTCTGGGATGCTATGGCCTGGGACAGGCTCGACCCAAAAGGGAGATTGGGAGTCTGTGCAACACCCTGGGGTAAGACCAGTTCGAGCTTTTACAGAGGCTGTGGAGTTTCATCTAGCGGATCTGAGAATGGCTGGATGTGTTTCCACAATATTTGTAGCAACGAATTGGCAGCTGATCCAGTGGTTGCCTTCCTCATGAAGGCAAATGGCTGGTGACTTCTGCTTAATTGCAACAAGAGCCATGTCAGGCTTGCCCGGTGGTCAATCCCTATGTAGATCATTCCTCTGTTTCCGAATTAAATGCTTTGGATTAGTCCTTGATGAACTGTCTTCGAGAGCTTTTTCAGGCTGTAGCTCCAGTTTTTTCAAGACCAGGCAATTGGCATTGCTATTTAGGAGTTGTCTCACTCGGAGTCTGCTTGAGTTTCTCCATCTTCAACATTGGGCTGACACTAATTGCCCATTGGCAATGCATTTCCAGACACGTGGCTGTACGGAGCTATATGAAAAAGCAGCCATTGTTATTATGAAACCTTCAGGAAAAAAATTAATAGATTCATATAACTCCATGGTCATTAAAACAAACCTTATGTGGATGGAAGAGACCAGAACTGAATAAACCTTGAGCAAACACAGCCTTTCACAATGAAACACAAACTGGTTTTAATCAGCGCAGCCAAATAACTTTTATTTTCTGAGGTTTCTTTCCCCCCCCCATCTCCTTCTTTCAATATTAGCAATCGCAGAAGAGCATTTTGTCCTGATGAAAAGAGGGGAACTTTGCCCGACTCCTGGTCTTAATGAATATCATTTTTAAAAAAACAACAACAAAATATTCTGCTTGGGCTGGCCAGGTCTCAAGTTGCTTTGAGCTACACTAGGATTTCAGCCAGCCTTTCTGAGTGTGTTATCCTGTGGTTAAAACATCCCTACTTGTCCACAGATTTTGGACAAAATTGGGTTTAAGCCCTTTCAGAAGGTAAGAGAAGGCTGATGATCACCTCTTTATATTTGCTTCCTTTAGGGAGGCCACAGAGCCATTTTTCGTTCTGCCTCACCAAAGCTTCTCCTGTGTTTGTTTAGGAAACAAGTTTCTGCTAAGAGGATGATGAGGTTGTGCATCTTGATCTGTCATGGTGAGTCAACAGCCTGGAGTTGGTGGAACTGCCTGCAAGGCAAGGAATGGGAAACACCCTCAAAGGGTGCCGTCTGCCTTGTCTCTGCTTTCTCTGAGGACCTCTCTCCATCAGGATACCTTCCACACAGGGATATTATCATTCTCTTTTAAGTACCCTGGCTCCTCTATAATATCTTGACCTGAAAAGGCCAACATCCCATCAGCATGAGACATCCTCTAGCTGGGAAAGGATGGGAGAGGTAACTTTCATTATGATAACGACACCTATCTGTCTACCCATCCCTTTGCCTCTTTCCTCCATCCAGACTTTAGACTCTCCTTGGACCTTGCTGCCATCTGCCTAACGACTGGGATCCTGGAGACTGGGATTGTCCAGGCTTTTCTGTCCTTACAAATAGTTACCCCTGTACAGAGTTGACTCTGTGCTGATCACCAAGCATAACAGAATTTCCATTTTCATATATCCCAGATGACTTCAGTGTCCAGGGCAAAAAGCTATTGCGGAAGGTCATGTTGGCATCTAATTCTTAATGTGAAAAGTGCCAGCTGTAAATCACCAGTGATGGGATTCATTGAGGAGAAGGAAGAGAGAACTTCACATTTTATCTTGCTTTCCTAACACCGAATCCAAGGTCTTCTCTGGAGTGGAGACTTAGCACCTTGTGGGCTGTCAAGGAGGAAAAGCTGAAAGAAAATGGCCCAGCCATTGCCTTGTTAATGCACACCTAATTCTTGGTAGAACTGTGATGTCTGCTTGCACGTTCATTTGTAAGTACTAGATTTAATGACATGTCTTGCAATGACATATGTGGAGGAGGGTTTTTGGATGATGCATGGGTTGGTGCTATTCCCTCATGGGAAAATTCCAGTCTGTGCTACTTTCACTGTCTGGAATAAATGAGCACTCTCCTGGTGATGCCATCGAGCCGTGTCACCACCAGCCAGACCTGGAAAAGTGCAGATTCTTGGTGGCTGTAGGAGTGTGAGATTGTGTAACTCATTGGCAGGAGTGTGTGTATCTATTTGCAATCTGTTGTCTCCTTCTAACAGATTTAAGTCCAGATCACTAATGCTATTTAATCACCTACCTCTCTGTAATTACAATGTTATATAGACATTTGATTATATTTTATCCTTAATTCAGCCAGGTCCACCAATTGTCACTGGCAAAGACTGTGCACAAAGATGTGTAATAACCTTTAAGCAATTGTGAGTTCCTCGTGATGCTTACACCTTCATTTTTCACCTCAACTGGACGACACTTGCTTTCTAAAGCTGGTGATCTTGCATTCAAATCTACCTCAGCCTAAGGTTCATAAAAATGGCAACAGCTGTTGCACTGTCAACAGATACTCTCAAAAGTAATGACAGGGCAATTTCCTTCTAATGTTGCTTGAGGTGATGGCAATAACTTGTAAAGCTAAGTGCTATGAGGGTCTCGCACTTGGGTGAGGCTTTATGGCCAATCAACACAAAGGCTGGGCTGAGAAAAAGAGAGAAGGGAATAGCAGAGATCAAGAATAGAACTGATGATAGAGAAGTGGCATGAGTTCTGGATTTTGCAAGCAAAATTCATATTCCTCTCTTCATCATTTTTATATGGATTTTTTTTAATTTATATTTTATGACCGTTCTGGAGACAGCAGTGCAGGAGTGCACAGTCTTGTCACTGAGGAGGGGATGGCAGGCTGTCACATCTTTACCTCAGTATTGTACCAGGATACTACTGGGCAGATTCCCTAGAAATGAGACGAGCACAGTGATGTACGTGTGTTTGTTGGGTGTTTTAAGTTCTCAGTAGCTCTGCTGGAGCATGACTAACAGGTGAGCTGAGAAGAAAGGTGCAGGAGAGGCACTGCATGAACCCTGAATAAAGAAGAGTCTTCTTGCCAAGAAAACATGCAGCATGATGAGACGGGGACAGGACAGGCAGAAAGGAGCAGCATAATCCAATCCCCTACTCTTCCCACTGACTCTTTTCAAGGAGGTCCATCCAATGCTTTTGAACGCTGTGGATGATAGTCTCAACTGTAGATGTTTCTCCCGATGAACTTATGAATGGAAAGCATCGGCAGTTCATCACCCAACGCAAGTCCTTGAGGCAGCTGGTCACATCAGCCACTCTCCACTGTGTTTGTCACAAGTCGTGTTATTACATGCTGTATCCAACGCGACTCTGGCATTACTCACCATGTTTACTTTCCATCCAACTCACTGCTTCTGCAGCGCAAAAACCAGTTGTGCCAGCGAACAAATGCCATCTAAATGGTATGGGATGGACTTATGTGCTAGATACGTTAGGTCATGTAAGTCCTTCCCAAGGGATATAATTAGAGATCGCCCCACCCGCCTTACACATGTTGAGCTTGACAAGGCTTGTTGGACTGCGAACCCCCCCAGTAGCACAAGTAAACAGCTTTCAATGAAGTCTGCCCAGAGGGCTGGCTGTTCCATCGCTGCAGCGCATTGACTGGTGCCAAATTCATGGTTTGGAGACGCCTGCCTGTGGCTTTGCACTTAACAGTCATGACAGCCAACTGGACAACGCTGTCTGCTCACAACCCATTCCCATTTGCTCGCTGCTTACATGTTGCAACCAACATGGGCTTGGAGGTGACTGGTAGTGCTCTGCTATGAAATATTACTAGGGGGAAATTGTCCTTCTCTTTGCACAATTAGTTTGGCCATGAAAATCTTCTGTTAAAAGAATCAGTCTCTCCAAACCGAAGATATTTTGCTTTTTCCATTGCTGCAACTTCCTCCCATTTTCCAGTAGCATAAATAGGAATGGAATGTAATTTTTTAACCTTAGATTCTTGTTTTGTGAAAACACAAAAAGACCTGCGAAGAGGTAAATGCATCTGGCAAAGCCTTCACTTATTAACACAAAAAGTCCTCCAACTTGGAAGGACATTTCCATGAGAATATGAAAAGACTCAAGATCTGCTCTATTTGAAAAGAAATTGCTATCTTTGATTGACAAATGGCAGAGAGGAAACCACTGGTATTTAAACACAATCCAAACCTGCAGCTTATGAAGTTCCTGTTGATCTCAGTCTTGTGGTCCCTGTTTCTTTCTGCTTTTTGTCTTCAAATCTGTTTGGGTTTTTTTCTCTTTTATTGTCATAATAATATTGTCATATTGTCCTTTTCTCTCCCACGCGGGAGGCCAACTTTTCAAAACTGATCTTGCTTTCAGAGTCAGTGTCTTCATGTCAAAATATCCCAGCATCATTAGGGCGGTATTTCAGTGCACAGAAGCTGTTGCTTATGAGTTGATTTTCTATCTTTCTCTGAAGTACCTGGTCCAGGCCACACAGGTGCCTGAGCTGATGTGAGCTGAGATTACTTGTATTTCTAGTTCAAACATCTCGGAAGAACTCCTGGTCATCCCGACAGCAACCCCACAACCTTCAAAAGGAGAGGAAGATGCCTCCAGTTAAGCTCTTGCAGTGGAGGAAATTTGGTTTTCCTTTTGGCTGAGTTTTTGAACTCCGCCCTTCCAAAGAATAGAATTAAACCCAAGGCACATGCAGGTATGAAACCGAGCAGCACGTTAAATATGCAACCTACGTCAGCAAGGAGCTTGCTCTTAATCAACCATCCACCTGAAATACCTGGGGGCAAAGAGGGAGCCTGTGGGAACACGTTGCAACAAACTGAAGCCATCTCAGAGGAGAGCTGCCACACAAATGGTGAGCTGGGAGGGTGGCTTCAGCAGCCGCTTGTTAAACATCTCCTGTTTGTTCCCCACGTAGCAGCGTGCCGGAAGCAGGATGAAAATGTTCATTCCAAGAAAGTCCCCGTCCTCACTCCAGCAGGTTTGTTACCCTGATTGACTTGCGGTGCTCGGTTCTAAATTAGCCTGCTTGGAAATGTGATCAGCACCAGTACTTTTCCACTTTATGACATACTTTATAATAAATAATTAAAAAAATCGTAAATAGCAGTAGTATTAGATCACTAGTGCTCATGAACTAGCTGTAGTTTAAAGGAAGGCGTAGAAAAGGCTGTTCTTTTTGATGATGCATCCCTACAACTGTGTCTGTGTTTCTCTTTTGCTATAATTAAATTATTTCTTATAAGAACTTCTGCTGGGTCAAAAAGAGAAAGAAAATCCCAATTACAATAATTTCATTTCAGTGTTTTCCATAAGCTCCTAGCCAAGTTGGCCAATAACTAAGGCAAAGAGCAGGGAAAAAAGAGGTACGTATTGTATACTCACTTAAAACTTGGCTAGAAATGACCTTTTATTGTCTATTTTTTTTTTTCCATGCCCAACTTGGCTACTTGAGGCAAACTCGTTGCCAAGTTTCTATAGTGTGCTATTTTCCTATGTGTTAAGTGTTCAAAAACATTTGAAAGAGCTGCCCTCTAAGCGTTGCACAAAGGTTTTGGGTGAACGAGGGCAGAGGAGCCTGGGTTTGATAGCGTTATCAGTGAAGATGCTGGTGTTGAAAAACTAAATGTGTTTTTGCTTGCTTGTGGGTTTGTTTTTTTTTTTTGCCATTTCCCCTCCTTCCTCCAGTTCCCCATGCAGCACAACATGGCCAGATCTCCAAATGGGCTGTGCTAGCGAAGACAGCGATGTGATGTTAATATAAACCTCCCCTGTCAGCCTGGAGAGGCACCAGGAAGTCGCCCCAGGAATGCTTTTTGCAGCGCCTGTCTCTGCTTGGTGCCACGCGGTGGCATTTGTCAGGCGCACTCAGCCATGGCTCTCCAGAGGGCACAGGACCTTTTCCATTTGTCTGGGTCACTGTAACGTGTGTCATGTTGTGTCTGAGCACGTTGATGACGTTTTAGTTAAAAACAAAAAAGGAAATAATTCTGGGTTACAAAACCCAACCCCAAAACCAGTTCCTGTCGTTCTGCTTCATCCATAGGATCCAGCCGTCGTGTAAGTGATACTTCAGTCATGATAAAATAAGGACTGCAGCTCTCTTTGAATTTCAGGGGCAAATTCTCTTTGAGTCCCTCGTTAAAAATGCCACGCTGGAACGAATATAAAGACAGGGCTCAAGCATGTTCTTATTTGGGATCATTTCATTTTAGAAAGGAAGAAAAATGATTTTAAAATTTGATGCAATTCTTTTAGTGGTTGTGCAGTTTAAGTTTGCATTTCACTGCAGTTGCCTCACAGACATGTTTAATTTATTTCCTTTTTTTATATACATACTTGATTGAATTTTCTGGTTTTTAATCAAGTACCATAATGTATTTTTTTTATGTGGTGAGCTGCCACGGTGTTACCAATGCATCTGAAATATGACAGGCAGAAAGACAGCCACTTGAAAGCAATAATGAGGGCAAAGTCTGTCCTAGCTTTTATTTCCTCTATGTATTTTGTCCTATATAAAGTTATACAAAGGGTAAAGCTTTCAGACATCCTGATCCTGCAGCTGCTTCTAAACATACTTAATGTTATTATCCAGCAGCACAAGATGAATGCATCTAGAATACCAAGGCACAAGCTCTAGCTTTTGCACATAATTTAGAAATCCAGCAATGGAAAAGGAAGTAATAGTGCAATTTTCAAAAGTTCTACAAGTTTCCTCTCTGCATCTTGTGGTGCCAAACGTCTTTTAAAGACCTATGCCAAATGATTAAGGAGCAGAAGTCGGTCTTGCTGACACAGGAGCCTAAATCAGGCAAATGGACCCCGATGGGTCCTTTTCCATTTCATGGATCATCTTATTTCCACATGCTTACTTTTCACTCCTGTGTAGGTGGACTCACTCTTTGTTAGCGTGTTGGTAACTGAGTGCGTAGTGAAGTCTTGCTGTGTGCGTGGCTGGCATTTGTTGGGTTACTGAAATGTAGGTCAAATCAGAGAGGACTCGGAAGAAAAGTGATGGAGACAAAATTGAGAGAGGAAAGATCACGGTGCAGCATGATGCACACAGATGGCTTATTATCACTAGGACCATGTGGCGGAATCCAAACTCATCCCACAGTCTGTTTTCATGATACAAAACTGTTTCAGGGACTGCTGAACCTCTAAAAGTATCTGGGTGCATTCTGCACGATGTTCGCACTTCACTGACCTTGTGGAAGCCTTGGAGTAGTTGCAGTTCCAATTTAGTTTTGCAAGCTAAGAGGTTTAGTGCAATGCTTGTGGTGGGATGGGTAGCCAACCAAACCTTTTGGTGTTTGCCAGGTCTCTCAGCCCAGACTCATGAGGTTTCTGTAGGTTTTCAGAGAGCAGGTGGGTGTTTTGTAGGTCCCACCATGCCTGACATCTCTGCAGGAGTGAAAGTAGCTCAACAGAAACTCTTCTCTGGGGATCAGCCCTTACCTTTCTCCTGCTCAAAGACCACGCAGAAAGCAAGAATGAAGTAACTGAAAGATTTATGTTGGAACTAGATCCACATGGATCAGAACACGACTAACACCTCCATCCCCTCCCAAATCTTCCAGGCCTGACCTTTCACAATCTCCTTTTCCTGACCAATGACTCCAAAGAAAATAGGACTGCTAGTTGGTATTTAATGGAAATCTGCGCAAAACTTGTCAAAATACACCACCATGCCTGTCAGCTGCCTGGGACAAGACCTCTACAGTAGTTTCCAGAAACCCACTGCAATTACTTACATTTTAAATTATCTTTAATTGTCGCATGTGAGCTGCAGAAACATTTTTCCCCACTCTGAAGCAAGACCTCGCTATTAAGAGTCACCCCATAATTGCAGGTTTAATAGGGGGACCGCAGCAGGTCAGCCGTGAAGGTTAGCGCAGGGCGCAGCAAGGCGAGAGCGGCTGCTCAGCGCCAGTAAGTGGAAGTGACACATCACAATAGTCCCATCAATTATGTAGGGGCAGTTTGGAGTGTAAACTTTTTAGCGAATCTAATTACCTCACCAGATGTTTTAATCCAATCTCCTGGTTCCTCCTCTGCCATCAAATAGTACATTGTTTTTTTGAGTTCCTAGTAGGAAAATGTCACCTTAACTATAGAATCTAAATAAACTTGTTGAGTTTCTTTGCAGGAACTGAGCATCCTTTTGCTCTCTGACAGATTAGTCGGGTTCCTGTGTGACTCGGTGCTTGTGGGATCACACTGAACCAGAATGAACGCGCTCATGAATTGATAAGGGTGTCATGAAGGGTGCAAGACTGATGAAAAATAGATGAGATGGTGTAAATGTGCTCAAGAGCTGAATGACAACTTGTTAGCCTGGCAGCGCCGAATTTAAGCGGACCCTGTCAATAGTGTTGGAGATGCTGCACCAGATTTCTGAGGCTGTTTGCAAATTGACCTAATGTTCCTGTTGACACAAAACCTTCAAAGCGCAGCTAAAAGAAGCATTGCTGAACTCTCCTGATTTGCTCACAGATTGCGGTCATGAAAGAAATCACTTGCTTATGCATCCCAGAGAGGGGAAAAGTAGTGAATTAACTGTGTGCAGAGATGCATGATTATTTATTACCTTCCAGAAGCTCAGAGCAAGGAAAGAATCCACCAGCAACAGGAGGATTTTCCTCTTCATTTAGCAAACTGTGTTTTTTTGGTTTGGTGGGAAAGCTGGGTATGTGCGTGCAACACCTTGACCAGTCTTCAGCCTGGACTGCAGTGCATGAAAAAATCTCTGACAACTTAACATGAAAAAAACCCAAGCCGGATCAGAGGATGCTCAAACTGTTCAAATTCCAGTTGAACAATTTAATGGTCTTTATTTTCACTGGCTTGTCACATTAATAGTTGCTTTTCTTCCTAGTTCAAATTTGTACCATGCACAACTGTAGTCGCTCGCTCGTTGGATCGAAACATGCGGAACAATGAAACAAGGTTGTTTATAAACCATTCGACACATCGAGCAGTGGAGAAGAGCCCAAGTTTCCATGTAAAAGCCTGAATGGACAAGAGCGATGTGAAACACATGGAAAATATGGAAAATGTGGAATAAGTAATAAAATCATAAATAAAACAAATACAATAAATTGGGAATGCAGTTTTACTCGTAATGATTTGTGTTCCTAGTAACCCAAGACTCCCTTACCTTTGGAAAATTGCATGTTTTTCCAATGGGGGAGCTGCCTGCAGGTGACAGGCCTGACGGGTTGTGTGGTGGGTTGGATCACTGAATGGCTCAAGCCTTCAGCAGGGAATCAGGGCTCCAGCAGCCTCGCATAAGCCCTTTCTCTGACAATGCTTTGCATCCTGATCTCAGGAAAAAAAACACTTAATCAAGCAGCGGTTAATGTTAGTGCAGGAATTTTGGCGAGAACTGAATCTTGGCTTGTTCTGGGTAGAGAGATTTGCCTGGCGGGGTTACCCAGATGCATTGCAGTGGGTTTGCTTTTTCCCTTGGTTATTAATGACAGCGCTTCATGTGCTTCTCTCGATGAGTTTGTTCTCCCAGTGATATCCCCGTGGGTGTACCCGTGGGATGGGGACTCCAGTTTCTCATTGCTCTCGAAGCTGGTGGATACTTCTGGATTTCATACCCCAGGATTGCTGGCAAAACCTCTGCTATTGTAAACCCCTCCTATAGAGGCTCGCGTTAACAACGTCAAGTGTCTTTCCAGCTTCAGAAAGGAAAGCTCAGAAGCTGACTCTGAAAATAATAAAAATACAGTGCTCATCTGCTTAAATCACTGCTGATGCTCTGTCGTTTGATTAAGAATGGCTAACGTTAACTTATCAACTATATGAAATACTAGTTGTATTTGTGACTAGTCAGAGGTTTGTTGGAGCCTGAAGGCCAGCACGGTTAAGGGCACCTGTAGGAAAAGCCAACAGGATAAAAAGAGTGATTGGGCTGGACTTGGCTGCCTCTGATCCTCTATCCTACTTAATTAGGTACCAATTTAGAGGTATTCTATTGGAAATAGCTTTAGCACAAGCCAAGAATAAGGCTTACCTTTATGACTTTTAGCTAGAAGACTTTACATCCAAATAGAGCAGTTGAAAGGGCAGCAGAAGCCTGAAGGAGTGAAGAAACTTTCCTGAAGTCATTACATAAATCAAAGCACGCACAGAAAGGAAGCTGGGGCACCGCGTTTGTAGACACAGTGCCGTGGTCTGAGGTGATTAAATACTAGGTTATACGAGACTGTCCCTGTGCTGTACCTCCATAGCTTGGAAAAGTTTTGATATCACTGTGATGATTATTTTGCTGTGCTAGTAAGAAAAGAAAAATTGAAAAAAAAGGAAGGGGGGGCAGAGAGGGGAAGTATGAGCAGTGTATGAATTGCAGCTAGTCTGCAACATGAAGGACCTGAATTTCCATTTTGCCGTGCCTTTAGAACTGATAGGGGTCTGACTGGCCACTACATGGTGAAAAAAAGTCCCCAGTATTGAAAACGGTTTGTGCATTAGTTGGAATTTTTGCCAGTGAAATAATATCATCCCCCCCCTTGTTTATTATATTGAAACACGATAAAAGAAAATGTCGGGAGGGGGGGAATAAGATTGCGGTGTGAAATGAATGTTCTCGTCTGGGCTCCAGGATGCAGCCGTGAGTAACGTCTGTGGCATCGCTGGGCGTCCTACTGTAAAAACAAGTTATTGTGCTGCAGTCTGGGGTTTGCTGGGAGAGGGGCAGTCCTTGCTGTGCCAAGGGACCCCCTCCCTCCATCAGTTATGGGGACTGTCCCATCTCTGGGGCGTTGCCTCCTGGGGTGATGGTGATGGTGTAGAGTCTGTAAGTAACTCAAGTCCAGATCTAGATGCTCCACACTTTTCCTCCCCAACAAGACAGATCCATGCAAGCTTGTTTTGAAGCCCAGCATTATCTTGGTGTCCTGGCATTCAGAACAGATTCCACTCTCCACAGTCCCCTCTCTTCTTTTGCTGAAAAAATAGCAACATTATTTTAGTCATTATTGGATGCAAATCTGGCTTTTCTGCATTGAAAATTAGCAGAAACCTTCCCCCCCCCCCCCCAACTAAATGAAGCATCCTTTTCAAATGAGAAAGGCAGACTGTGTGCTCTGAATGTGCTGGCAATTTACAATGAAATGGCAAGAAATCAGTTTAAATTATGAAATCAAAGCAAAGCCAAACCAAAAGCAAACAAAAGCCCCCAAGCCCACAAGGTGCCTGTGCAAAAAAAGGGATCTAAAAAAATCATGCCTGCCTGAAATACTGCAAGAGTCCAAAAGTATGAAGCAACATCAATTTTTAAGAGGGAGGGAAAGTATTAGTCATGTTGTAGATGCTTTAGGCCAGGCCTCACAGTTTTGTTTCGCATCTGTAAGTGTTAGCCCTGAGAGCTCTTACTCTGTGACAGGAGACAGGTGTTAATGCAATAGGAACTGTGAGAACAGCAACAATAACACCAGTAGAAATATTGGCATCCAACTCACCCAGCTCAAAGCACACACCGCCGGGCTGTCGGACTATATTGAACTTTACCTGGACACCTGTGAGGGGTGAATGCATGGATGTAGCCAATAAACCAGAAAGACAATGGTAGCACGCTATGACATGGTCGTGTTTCATTTTCTGGAGCCCGAGCTGACACGGCCCTGGAACGGAACATCCAGTTCCTAAGAAAGCTCTTTAGGTCCAGGAGCACTTTCAATATTCCAGCACAGTCTATCAAGAAATTGTTTTTCCAAAAGAAAGACCTAGACTGAATGAATGAAAGTAATAGTAAAGGTTTATTTGAAAATGAGGATCCTTCACATTTAGTTTTTAGTTTTTAAAACTTTAAGGGGTAGTTGAGATCACGGTTTCTCATATCTGTGTAACAAGAGCATTAGAAGCAGCTCAGGTTTATCTGAAAGTTGAGATCCACGATTCCAAAAGCTGAAGCTTTACAATACAAAGAAAATTAACATCTCCCTGCCCCAATAACATCATGGCACTTTGAAATGTAGAAATAATCTTGTTTTCCTAAAATAGGGCAACTGGTCAACTAGTGCCTTCTCTGCTATGGTGCTCTGTACGATGTCTGTCCTTTTCCTCTTGAGATGAAGGCTGTGTTAAAAGGCTATCCCATTGGTGTAATATAAAATATAAGGAACACTGAACAGAAAGAGCTCCTTCTGGCATCAGGTAGCTGCAGCTTTTTAAAGCTTGGTAACTGGGCATCCTAAGGGTTAAAAGAATAAATAATCTCCCCTTTTAAGCGTATGAGTGTGTGTGTGTGCATGCACAAGAGCCCAGCCCAGCATTTTGCCTTTGCTAGTGAACACACCCACATGCACACACAGGTACACAAACACAGTCTCTCTTGGCATTATCTGGGTCACTGTGATTTCAGGAGACTTACTGGCTTTGCAGTGTTAATGGAAAAGCAGTCTCTGATGTAGGGTGGAGCGGTGAGGTGAAGCAGGAGGCCAGGAGGGGGAATTTACTCTCTGAGGTGTTGAGTACTAAAAGTGGCAGCAACTCCTGACAGTTCCTAAAAACAGCCTTCTTGTGGCTTACTTGTTTTTGGGGCAGAGATGTCTGTGAGCAGAGCTAGGGAACAGCTCCTAACGCAGCAGATGCCCTGGAGAGCAGCAGCAGCATTGAAAAGATCATCTGACTGACCTTTGCACGGAAAGCAAGACGAAGACGTGCTTCCACTCAGCCTTTGAAGTGGGCTTGCAGGGGGTTTCTCCTAATGTACAATCTCTGAAAGTGCAGCCCAAAAATCCAACTTGGTGTGTTGGGGAAGCAGTGGCTGCTCTGCAAGGAGAGCCCAGAGGACAGATTAAGAGCTCTCTCACGTGCTCTGCCTCCTAACCTAGTGGCAAACCCTGTGATTTTCCATGTTGGCATGTGTGACCTAGGATTGCTCCCCACCCATTGCACTTGTGGCTGCTGCCAGTTCCCTCCGGGCAAACCCGCATCCCTGCTGTCTGCTTCCCTCTGCGGCTTCGGGTGCTGCAGCAGAGACGCCCAAGCATGGGAAAACCAGGAGATTCATCCTGGAGCAGCTGTTTAATGCACCATGCATTAATTGGGGATGGTTATGGGGTAACGTGTGCAGCAAAACACTCATCTCCTGTGTGGTGAGGTCTTTATGCTTTTAAATCTTGGCACTGACAGTCTTGCACCGAATAAAACCTCTGAGGTGTTGCCAGTGTCGTGTGTTGGTTCGTCTTTAACCACCACTAGAAGCTGAACCCCCAATCATCACAAGTGGGCTTGTAATACTTATATATATGAGAGGAGGGTTGTGTGGCATTAAAACAAAGCAAGGGGCATCATCCCTGCTTGCAGTTCTCCAGCGCACGAGTAGCCTTGTATCGCAAAGCTGCCACTCCAGAGCTCCACAGACCCTCCAGAAACACCTTCTCCCTCCTGCTGCCACTTTCCCCTCCCTTGTCAGCATCCCAGGAAGGATAACTCCAGCTCCTGGTAGATCTCCAGCAGAGAATCAGCAGCCAGGGAATTGCCCTGTGCTGCAGCCGCGTGGGAGCTTGCGCAATGTTCTAGCACTATCAGTCACATAGCTCATATTTACTTCTTTTGGCCTGATTCTCTGCCTGCCAAATAAATTTGCAGCTGCAGAGGCTGAGCTCTCATAGAAAGCTGAAGGATTTACTTCCAGCTATTGAAAGGTTTATAGCTGAGAAATGTGTAGTTGTAGAGATCCTGCTGCTGGAGATGTGTACTCCTCCTCTTCCTCCCCCAGATACTGCTGGGTTAAGGGGAGTATTGCATCATGGACCACATTCGGCTGCTCCTTTCATCTGCAAAGACAAATTCACCCCAAACATTGTCTGAAGGCAGTAATTCAGAGGCTGAGCTGGTGCTGGGATCAGAGGGAGGTTCATTGCTGTGTGCACAGCAGAAATCTCATGGGCACTGCTTGAAGATGAGTTGGGATGAAACATTCCTCCAGGTGTTATTCCCAGCCGTCCCTGTTGTCTCTGCTCCATTAACTCTAGGACCAGCCCAAATATCTGCACTAGGCAAGCGTGTGTTCAGGGCTCACCAGTGCCCACCACAGTGAGACACTCTGCAGTGCTTTTATTTGACTAAAAAAGGTCATTCTGTACAACTTCCAAATTCACAAAGGGCAAATTATTAATGTGTTTGATTTATTATCAATACGAAGAGCCTGTGCCTTTGAGGGTAGCTGAATCAAACAGGACCAGGCTCCTCGATGAACACTGCTGTCCCTGTGCTGTGTATTTAGCACTGGGTACTTGTATTAATGCAACTGCTACACCCCCTGGTTCATTGAATCACCTTGTTCAGCTCGATACTACGTGAAAAAACCCCAGCTACCACAAAACCCCGAGCAAACCAGTAGCATAGACAGCATATAAACAATATAAAAAGCAGAGAGCTGGGGAGGGAAAAGGCATCCAAAAAGCAAAGCAGTTTGTCAAAAGAGAGGAAGAAGGTGTAGCCGAGCAGAGCAGAGAACTCTGGTATCTCCACCCGAGTCAGCCTCGGCATCACCACCTGGATATGTTAGGTAGGATGAAACGCAGGTTTCCTACTCCTTGCTCTGTGTGCCTTCAGCTCTGCGGGGTTCCCAGTGTTGCCTTGTGCCTGGGAAACCACAAGACAACTTCTAGCTTTAACCTCCAGGGTCTGATGACACAGATTCACAGTAACAGAAATGAAATCCCTGAGACTGCTTGTCCCAAAATGCCCTCTTCAATGTCCACCCTCCTGTCTATGGGGATCTGGGGGTGCTTGGAGCAAATGGGGCTTGGAGAGCAGATGCTTCCTTGGTTTGCCTTAAACCACGCTCAAGCCCAAAGCGTTGGATGCTCTCTCCACTGTTCAGGACTCCAGCCCCCACTCAAGCTGTCTTTATTTAAGCAGTTGGTGCTTCACAGATTACTTTCAGGCCCCTTGAGGGTAGAAAGTCTTTTACCTCCTCTGGCCCTGAGACTATTCCAACAGCTGTAACTATTTCATTTTTAATTTACTTGATACAACTTGTCTCTGCTTAATCCATCAGGACAACTTAGAGGGTTCCTGACACATAAATCCAGAGTGAGGAGGGTGGTGGGATTTAAGAGGGAAGGAAAAGAAAGAGGGAAGGTAAAGTAAAAAAAAAAAAATGCAAAGGATTTTGAAAAATTGTATCTAAATCACATCCAAATGTGTTTTCCCAACTTACTGCAAAGTGCAAGATTAAGCCCAGCAAAAGAGCCAGGTCTCACCTTGGGGGTGAGGCAAGAGCTTCGCTTTTATCATGATGACACGATAAAACCATATTAAACTTCCCCAACTGGCCAAACTTCCTAAATTTGCGGGGAATGGACCTTAACTTTTTCTTCCTGCTAATATGATCCTTTTGTTTAAGAACAGGTTTTACATCATCAACTTTTAAAGGCAATAATATCCCCTCCTTCGGATGCCACTTTCCCTCCATTGCCAACCACCAAAAGCTCTGTGCTCTTTTTCGGGTGAGCGGTAGGACTGCCCTAAATCAATCAGCTGACATTATGCTAATATCTAATTAACTATGGGTGGGCATATGCTTTGATTATAAGAAGAACCTTGGGCAATGACTTATGTTTTTCAAGTCCACTGCTACACGTATCAATCGTCTTTTGGCAGGCAGAGCAGGCAGGAAGAAAAATAAGCTACAATAAATAAAAAAAGAATTCTAAAGAAAGAGATCTGAAGTTATTAATGTGTACGTAGGGGTATGAAACCATACGGCCACACTGGCTGTGGATGAAATGAAGAACACTCTTGTATATTGGCATTGATAATGAGAGTTTCTCTGGCCTAGGAAGAAGTCCAAGAAATAATTCTTTTCTTTACCATCCTTTTCAGGGAGAGAGAGGGGAGATGCCTCACCCCAGGGACAACTGATATGACTAAAACTATTTTAAGTGAAGCTAGATAGACACCTCCCATCAGGGTAACCCCTTTTTTTGGGAGATATAAAATCAGACTATGAGTCTCTCTTTCTCGTGTCACAAGACTCAGTCGCCCCTTAAGCTGCTGAGCTTTTTTTTACTCCCCAAATCTGGTCTTATTTTGCCATTATGAGAGCCATTTCTCTGCTTTTTTCATTGCCAGTGACAATTTCACAAGGCTTTGTTGTTGTGTGTGTGCTGCACGTGTTCCCTGCTCTCTATAACCAGGTCCATCTCACTTTCTTTGTACTCACTCTCTGCCTCCAGAGGCTGCCCAAGTGTGGACAGCACGGCTGCAAAGGCAAAATTGATGCTAAGTGAGAACATTTCAAGTTGGAGGATATTTCTGCCTCAAAAAAAAAAAAAAAAGACACCCCCCCCCCCCAACCTCTTTAAACCCCAATGTCTCCGTTTCTCACTTTAATTGTTGGACTTCAGTCTGTGTAACAATGCTTCAGTTTATTGGGAAAGACAAGAGGGATTTTTTTAGAATTACATGTAGATATAGAAACCGTATAGGAAAGGTTCTAATTATAACTCTTAAACTGGGAGAATAAAGGGATACAGTATTCCTAGCTCACTTGGTGGTTAGGAGTTATGCAATACTTTCTGTGCTTTAAAATGTGTGGCAAATGATGTGATTTTTTTTTAAAGGAAGAATTCTTTTTATTTTACTAAACTTGCCTTCAACATTGTTCTGCTTTGGGTGATTTGCTTTGCCTCTTCTAAATTTCTATGCGGAGCAGAAGAGGTTTTTGTGAGACGTGCCTGAAGTGAGCTTTAAATAATAATAATGCTGCTAGTAATGCTAATAATAATGGGAGTTCTCTGATGTGCAGACTCTGATTGCTTTAATCCTGGTTCCTCCTGTAATTCTCTGAGACAACGTTTTAAAATTGTTGGGTGATGATTATCCAGGGATTAGGGATTAGCATGGTGGTTTGACTGCCTGTCAAAGCCTTAAAATAATACACAGATTAAAATAATTCAATTTTCTCGTCGATAATGAAGCAGATTATTTTAAAGCCCATGTAACCTCTAACAGAAAAAACCCTACACTGAGTAATGAGAAGGGACAGATTTTCTGAATGCTTTCATGATTTCTCTCTCAATCTTTGTTTCTGTGGAGATATTTAGTGGTATCTATAGCACCCAATTAAATTTGAGAACCTCATTAGGCTGCCAGTCTCGTTTAATATATAAATAAATTGACTTTAGAGAAAAAAATAACTAAATATAATAGAGCTCATCACTCAAAGCAAGCAGCTTCCAAATAAAACCCTCCAACCGTGCTTGAAAGGGAACAATTAAACAAACAAATGAAACAAATCAAAGTTTTCCACTGAAACTTACTCATCAAACCTGGAACTCCTCCCCTCCTTGTGGCAACTGAAAGCAGCCAGAGACCGGGGCTGGAGGAGCAGGGTTAGATGGGGAAGGCAGCACTCAGCTCTGAGCTCTTCTGAGAAAAACCAAGGGGAAAAAAACCCCTACCTGGAAAAAAGCAAGCACCAAGGTCCTAAGTGCTCTTAGTGTTAACAGAAAGGGGGGAATAAAAAGGAAAAGATGCTGAAAACACAAACAGGTACCTGAGATCACGGAAGACACAGGGACACCACTCTATAATGCTATGAAATGATTCAGTAAAGAAACACAAGTGAGCAGTGCTCACCCATTTACCCCAGAGTGCGGGACGTGCTGGGCTGGCCAACTGGAATTCAGTCTTGCCCTGAGCTGAGCAGATGGCTCAGTCTCAGCAGCGCGGCTGGAGAAGCAACGTCGCTGCAAGGTGTATCACAGTATCACAGTATCATAAGGTTGGAAAAGACCTTTGAGATCATCGAGTCCAACCTATGACCCAACACCTACACCTACTCCTACTCGTCAACTACACCATGGCACTAAGAGCCTCATCCAATCTCTCCTTAGACACCTCCAGGGACGGTGACTCCACCAGCTCCCCAGGCAGCGCATTCCAATGGCCGATCACCCTCTCAGTAAAGAACTTCTTCCTAATGTCAAGCCTAAACCTCCCCTGGTGAAACTTGAGACCATGTCCTCTTGTTCTGTCACCGGTCACCTGAGAGAAGAGACCAACCCCTGCCTGACTACAACCTCCTTTCAGGCAGTTGTAGAGAGCAATAAGGTCTCCCCTGAGCCTCCTCTTCTCCAGGCTAAACAACCCCAGCTCCCTCAGTCGCTGCTCACAGGGCTTGTGCTCCAGCCCCTTCCCCATCCTCGTCGCTCTCCTCTGGACGCACTCCAGCATCTCCACATCTTTCTTAAACTGAGGGCCCAGAACCGGACACAGAACTTGAGGTGCGGTGTAGGCTGGCTCAGGAGATGAGTTTGGTTTCCTGAGGGAATACTTACATGCTGAAGGCAGAGAGAATTAAAAAACAACAGAGCACTGTATTTTCAGAGAACCTGTGAGGCAGAGAAAGGGTTTGAATTGTGTGGTGATATCCCTCAGTGTAACAGGAATATTACAAAACATAACATTTATATTATATTTATGATATTATCAGAGAATGATTTGAGTTGGAACCATCCTTAAAGCCCATCCAGTGCCACCCCCTGCCACCTCCCACTGGATCAGGGGGCTCCAAGCCCCATCCAATCTGGCCTTGAACACCTCCAGGGATGGGGCAGCCACCGCTGCTCTGGGCAACCTGGGCCAGGGCCTCCCCACTCTCACAGCAAAATATTTAGTCCTAAGATCTGATTTAAATCTCCCCTCTTCCAGCTTAAAACCATTCCCCCTCTTGTTATCACTACAATCCCTGATAAAAAGCCCCTCCCTAACTCTCCTCTAGGCCCCCTTTAAGTACTGAGAGGCTGCTATAAGGTCTCCTCAGAGTCTCTTCTCTAGGGTAAACCAGCCCAACTCTCTCAATCCTGTCCTTGTGTGGGAGGTGCTCCAAACCGTATATTATTTATATTATTTATATTATTTTTATTAATATATATTGCATTGAATTGTATAGCATCATATTTTATATAATTTTGTGTTATTTTATACAAAGAATGCCAATGTAGTCCCAGCTCTGAAGAAGACTCTGATCAGGAATATCAGGAAGAGAGGACTACTTTTTCTTTTGATATGTTGCAAATATATATATTTTTTAAAAACCCCACCATCACGCTGCTTTAAGCAGTCACTTTGTCTTACAGCTTGTCTGCAGGGAGAGCTGCTGCCCAGCGGTTAGTGGCTTGAAATGAGAGTGAAGACACCTGGATTATGTTAATGGTACCGCCACTGACTTACGGCTGACAGCTCTAAACTGGGAGGACAGCTCTTCTAAGTGCTTGTTGTCAGAGGCTGAGTTACTAGGAAAGAGGTTTTCCAACAAGGATTTAAAACAAAGAGAGAACAGAGAGGCTTTATCAAGTGACAGTAAAATCCAGAGGGATGAGCTGGTGGTGGAGTCCAGCTCTCGCATGTCCTGCATGTTCTCACCTATGGAGGAAATCAAGGAGGAGGTCGAGGTGGTGACGCCCTGTGGTAATGACCACCCTATGAGCACGTGGGAGAGGGTGAAGGGTATTTTGTGGAGGCAGAACAGCAAAACTGGGGACACCCTGAGTCCTCAAGGCCATGCAAGTGGCCCTGGATAAGCTTTGCGTGTTGATTCATAGCTTGGAAGAAGGTCCCAAACCACAAATTCTGCAGTGAACCACTGTACCAGGCTCATTTACTCAGCCTTCATGCAGGGAGTTGGGCTTTTTGTCCATTATTCTATTTATTACCAGACATGAAAATAATAACTCCTTCAGCTACAGCTACACAACCACAATCGGTCAATTCAACCCACGGTGTAGACATTCTCCTGGACTCCCTTCTGACTTCAAACTTTCACTGGACGGTTTCTGAAAACAACTTTTCCTGCCTTTGCTCAGCTAGGAAACTCCATCCCATCCTGGCAGACAACGATCTGGATGCAGTTTCTCACATTATAGGCCTGCTCTCTGAGGTTACAGCAATTAATACACCCAGGGACGATGCTCTTAGCACACGCAGAGCTCCAGTTGGTGCAAAACATGCGGGTTTTTTCCAACAGTCCAAGTGTTGGTAGGCACCACATGGCTTCTGTGACTTCCCCAGGAGTTGCAAAGCCCCTTTGAGAACATCAGTCCCCACCTGCAAAGCATTTCACAGTGACTAAAATGCCAACCAGTTGAAGTGACCTTGCAAAGCTCAATGCTGAAATCTCTGCTGCACCCCCCCCCTTGGGCAAGGGGAACCAGCACCAAGGTGGGTATTTGTTACGAAGCTCCACACAATCCTAGGAAACCACCAGGCTCCATAGGTGACAAAACGTAAAGAAAGACACAGCCTCGAATGAGGCAATTGCTCCCTGTGTGTCTGAGCCTTAGTCCCCTCTCTGACACGTGGCCATGAGAATAGACCAGACTAACCTGGTTCCTTGGCTACTTATCTGCTGGATGGGGCTTTACTAAAGCCTGCTTGTCTCAGAAAGCGTGCTGTCATGCCAATAGTTAATCTCCCAGGTACAAAGTTGGTATTCAAAAATGCTGGAGGCTCATTGGGTTGCAAAAATCTCTCTCTCTCAAAAAAAAAATTGGTTGAGGAGCTTTGGTACAGGAGTGACTGTTTCAGAAACTACCACAGAGGCAGATTGTGGTATGGCTCTACATGGTGGGCTCGAGCTTCCAGATGCAGTTTAATGCACCTCCAGCACCAAGAAAACCACTAACGAAGGCCCACGTTTCACTGCTGCATAGATTTCCTCTCAAGTCGCTAATTATGAAACCTACAGAATCGAGCAAAATGCATTTATGGCTTTAAACGTGTCACAATTTTGAATTGCACTACAGAAAGTCCAGCTTACAGCTTTATTTCTCTTCCCAGATCTCATGTTTGCTCATTAATTAGTGCAAGTTTCAGGAGATTAGATGACTTTTTAATGTTTCCCATGTAAAAAGAACATAAAGTGAGGTTTTTGTTTTTGCTTTTTTTCCCCTTTGCAAATGGAAAAGGAAAAGCAAAGAGACCTTTTTCATTTATACGCAGCGATTTTTTAATTTTCTTTTGAAAAATGTTGCCAGTACCCAGAAGTGTCAAATTCTAACACGCAGGGGGAATAATGTTGTTTTTTAGCTGGTAATAGTCTGTGTTTTTGTGGCTGACTATTGGGAAATTTTTAACATTTTTCTTCATCCTGTACTTTCAGAAGTGATGACTTTTTAATATTCCAATGTAGAAAATGCATCAAGAATGTGCATTGTATTCTCAATAAATTTGAGGATATCTTTACTTAGAAAGCAGAAGTAATTACACAATTGGGAGTGTTTGCATATATGTATTTTTGTTCATTTCACAACCAGAAACCTGATAATACAGGTTTTTTGCATAGAATTCAACTGCTTGCATACATTGCTTGGGATTCCAGTGGTGTCTTGGCAACGCCCAGGATTTAAAGGTGTGCAAGAGGACGGAGTAGCCCTGGGGCAGACTGGCTCTGAGCCTCTCCAATGCACTGCACCTGCTGTTTTCGGTGATTTTTCAGAGCATTTGCATTATTGGGTCATTTAGGAGGTTGGGAATGTTACAATGCTGCCTTGCTGAGCCTTTCCAGCAAAGGAAACTCAGAATGCATTGGTCTGCACACCTTCATACGGAGCTGGAAAATACCCAGCAAACCAAGGGGTATCTCCCAGCACATCCTTGAGACAGCTTCTTCTTGGGAAAGGTAGCATGGAAGTTGCATTCCAGCTGTGGCTGGAGGTCAGCATCCAAAAGGTGCAGCTGCACACTGTGAAGTGCAGCGCAGGCACCCTAACACTGACCTGGCTGCTCTGCTCCGGGCACTTGGTGCCAGGCTGTGCCATACAGCAATGCCACCTTTAGTCATGACTGAGGGGCAAGAGCTCATTAGATCCTGCCTGGTGCAGCATTTCTCTGAGATTTGGAGCTAGCTAGGGGTGGAGAGGGAGGTCTGCTCTGTGCTTTGAGAACTTGACTCCCAGACCACACGGGTTTTGACTTTGTGAAGCCAGGAATTCAGACTGAATTCCTAGAGCTTGTGAGCTCTTGTGCCGGTGCTTTCCATTAACACTGCAGCGTCTCATCCTCAGCTGTGACCGTGGGGTCTGATTCTGCTTACTCTTAACCCAGCAAAGCCCAGGAAAACCTCAATAAGTCCATTGAGGTTTGTGCTTGGGGCACTGCTGTGAGAAGAGAATTAAGCTGTGGCAACGTGAGCTCGAGGCAGCCCTGTGAGCCAGAGCTTTCTAAGCATTGCTGACAGTGCTCGCCGTCGCACAGCCGCGGATGCTTATGGCAACGCCCTTGTTCCTGTGGCACATCTTACCTAGGATCACTGATGTGCATCTTTAGCCTTGCAAGTGTTGTATCACAGCCCACGAGATCCAAGAGGCCGAGGAAGCGGAAGGTCCCGAACACACTAAGGGATTCCATCCCTTCTTTTCAGCTCGCTGGGTCACCTCACCAAAACCCAAGCACGCCACGCAAGCTCTAGGACACACCGCCACTGTGTGCCCTCCTCTCCACACCAGCAACAACCCTTCCCAGCAAGACTGGGAAGACCCACGGTGCTGCAGGTTTTGCCTGCTGCTCTGTGACATCTTTCAACATTTACTTTATGTGACTAAGGACACAAGTCCAGGCCTATTTCTTGATCCCACCGTGCCTATGAAACAAGCCTCTCTGGCCGGTTTCCTTCTGGGAGTAAACTGTCATTTTTCACCACATAAAATTTTATAAGTTTCAAGCGAATGGAAAATGGATTTTATTATTTTATTTTATTTTTTTATATACTTTTTTTTTTTTTTGCCCTGAATGTTTTATGGCTGCAAAAACAGAATTTGTGGTTTGAACTGTTCAGGTTTGATGCAGAGGGCTATGGAACCTTTTATGTAACCCGCTGGCCTGAATAATTATCAAAATATTTTGCTTTCCAGTCTTTCTAAGCCTCTGCATCAGAAAAAATTAGCGTATGCAACCTTTTGACCACAAAATAATAATACTAAGAAAGCCCCCTTCAGAAGCCGTGCTCGCAGAGCTGCCGCAGAGGCTGTCCCGGGGAAGGCCAGTAGCTCACGGCGGCAGCCACAGCACTGGGGGTTTATCGGCTCTCAGATGGGGAAGGAGGATTTGAGGGGAGGCAGCGTGGAGGATGCAGGAGCAGACCTCGCCTTGAGAAGGGCTCGTGCTAAGTGGCTGATTTCAAAGATTAAGGAAACTGCTCTTTGCTGAGATTAGGGTGATGCACAGGAGAGCTGCCTCAGGCTCGGCTGACATCAGGGATAGCTTTCAGGTTTTTGAAGTGTGACATCACACATGATCTACCTCTTGGAGAGGCACCTTGGCTCTAGTTCATCTCCTCTGTCCTTCACCCAAATGCTGTTTGTTATTACGCTGACAGGGGGATCTGAAATGCAATGTGAAAGGCATGGTAAAAGCCAGTAGCCAGGGGTTCAAAGCTTGCACGGACAGATGGCTTTGGCACACACACAGTGGCAGAGATGAGGATGGTCCCCAGATCCAGAGAACAACTTTAGTGAATTTACAAATATCAGCGGGATAGAATTTGCCTCTGAGCCCCCGGAAAGTGCCAATGCCAAGAGCCCCATCCTGGCAGGATGCAATGCCCTTTCTGCCCTGATCCTGCTGCTCCTCTGTGCCGAGCTCACCCAGACCTACAGAGCAGGGAAACTCCAATGCTTTTCTAGCAGACATAGCATGAAGTGTGAACAACTCCCCCACCTCCAGTGTTTGGCTGTTATTTTACTCCCAGGATGAGAGTAGTCTCTTAAAGCAAAGGCATTGCACTTACACAGCTCCCTACAACTCTGCTTTTTAAGGATCTGTATTTACTTATAATTCCATATGTTTAAATATAGAATTTTAAACACTTTTAGAGTGAAAGTATTACATGGCTTTGTATTGCAAGTAGGGAATTGCTATTTCCAATCTGACCTATTAATTTAGTCTTAAATTGGAAACCTAGAGTTTTGATGGCATTACATCTTTCCTTGCCTAGAATTTATATTAGAAATAGATATATGTATTATATATTAGATTTTTTCTTCCTAATGTCTTCAGTCCTCTCAGCTTTTGGACAATGCATTTCAATTACTAAAAATCCATAAAAAATTGTTTTAACATTTAAGATCAGTCAGAAGGATAACGTCTTTTTTTTCTGATCAGCTCACAGAGATAGAGCAGCTGCTTTTGCTAAAACATAAATATGCCAAAAGCTGTATTAAAGACTCCACCAGAGTTCAATTCCTTTTGATGCAGTTTCAATGTTAAAAAATGAGGGGTATTCTGACTACTCTGGTAACAGCTCTTGCAAGGACGAGCCCTGCTGTACTGGCAGCAGGAGGATGACCCCTCCTCAGCAGAGCTGATGAGCTGCAAGTTGTCTTGTTTAGCCCTACAAGCAACACTCACGACATTTTTGGACAAGTATTAATCAGGAATGGCTTACTTATCTCTAATTTTACCTCAGGACAAGGGAAATGGGCTGAATCACCTCCGAGTGTCACTCAACATACTACAATTCAGAGTTTTCATGCCTACAAGGGGGTGGAGGATTTTAGCTCTGGTCCCTGCAACCCCTCCCTGCATCCTCTCCTCCTGGTTACCTGCTGCACAGGGAAGTACAATCCCATTCGACTTGTGACAGCTCAGAACCACACCCAGTCTGGAATGGAACATCCTCTCCAGCATGAAGATACCTTCCCTCTGATCTGACCCAAGGAAAGCAGTTCCTCTTTTGTTGTTGAGCTCCCCTCCAGTGAAAGGTGGGTTGAGGACAACCAAGGCTGTGGAGGTTACCCAAACCTTTCCACACATGTTGAGCAGATCTGTTCTGCACCCAGTTTCTTCCTGTGACATTACTTGCTCTTCGCATTCACTTCATCTCACACTTTGCCACAAGGCATCTTCCAGAGCAAGTTTTCCAGCTCTTCAGTGCCACCTTCCATTTTGAAAGTGGGAAAATATGGGGAATTTTGTGATGGGCCACCCTTAAGTCCTACCTGGAGTAGGATGGGAAGAACTCAAGCTTTTCTTGGTGTAAATCAGTGAATTTTGAACAAATTCGTGATACTGCAACAGTTTGGGCAAGCAGACAGTTCAAGACTAGATTCCACCCTTGCATCCAGGGTCAGACTTTGGTCCTTCTTCATTACAACAGTAATTAGACAGGGTTGTTAAGGAAAACTGATAGAAGGGGAAGAACTGGAAATTTGTCACTGATCTCATTCTTCTGAGTGCCCAGAGCAGGATAAGGATGGACAGAAATCCCAATTACATGACTAATTTAGCTCCTTGAGCAGATTTTAGCTTTTGGCCCCAGAGCCAGAAGAAGCACTTATTGCTTGAGTTTGCCATGCTTGGCTGATCATTGGTTAATTGAAGCTTTTCACTGAAAGGCCTGGAAACACTGGCTAACCTGGAGGAATGTGTCTTATGCCCTGGAGTCATCCTTGCTGGCTCTACCTCCCTCCTGCTTCTCCCAGTGCTTAAAATGAGCTGAAAAACAGCTGGGGGGGGGAGCCTGAGGCCACCACCAGGCAGAGGAACAGGGATCCCAGTGAAGGAAGAGGAACTTCAAAAGCCTGGTGTCAGTGGGATGCTGCCTTCCCTTCTGCTCTCTGTGCCTGAATCCGTCCCGCTGGGCACAGCCAGAAAGCCCTAATCAATTACCCAGAGTTTAATAAAGCACTGAATGAGGCCACTGAATAGGTCCACCCGTGCTGGAGCTGCGATGCCTGCCAGGATGCAGCAGTTTCCAAAGCCTTGTGGCCCCAGGACACACAGGGAAGGGATGCTGCATGTTCAGGAAGGAGCTGGAAGAGCTGCACTCTCACTGTCTCCATTGAGGGTCTGGTGGTACCAGCACCCACCCATTCACACAGCCTCCAAAACCAGATTCCAAATCACCAAGTGAAAGCTTGCATCTGTCCTCCCTTTCTGTTCTCCATAGGCCAATAACGCACAGTTACCATCCTGAAGTATTTTGTGAGGTTTTGCTGAATCCCGTGAAAAAAATCCCTTCCTTTCCTTCCTATAAGAAATCTTCTACAGAAACGGCTGCTTACAACTTACTGGAGGTCAGGTATGAAACTGAGCCTTCCCTTTCTTTGCCTCCTGAATCTGTCCAATGCTGGAAGTGTTTCTCGCTCCAGTGGCAGAAATGCATTTTGCCTTGGGCAATGTCCAGAATGAGAGCACTTTCCTCCTTCACAGCACTAATTGAGAGTTTTATAGGCATACAAAACTATTCCGTAGCTCCTAGGGCTTCCTATAGTGTTGCACACCTTGAAAGTCTGTTTTCTGAAAACACCGAATCATGCCATGGCTCACTGCGAAACAGGGATGGGGATGCAGAAACAAGGGAAAGGGACAGGTCCCAGCCTAGGTCACATGGGAACAAATGTGCATTTCAGGTGAGCCAAAGTTTTTTGTACTTCCCTACCAGACATCATGAAAAGCTCCACTTTCAGTCCCAGGTGTGCTCAGTGTCCCCCAAATGAGTCACCTCCGAACACGGCACATGTGCCATATTCCTCTACATGTGACTAGTGATTTCCAAAAGTGGCTTAATTTTTCTTCAGAAAATGGCCAGCTGTATTTATTGGTAATGCCAGCCTTGAGCAGTGCTACACATTTGGAGGCAAGTTGAAAAATGCCAAATTTTATGAGAAAACAAATGCAGTGTAAGTGATACTTTTCACAACAGAGCAATGAGTCCTCCGAGCTCACATACCTGATGCTCTTCAGTAGTCTGCACCTTTGTGAGTCTTGGACCTGGAATTCAGATTTTTGGGACCATTATGAATAATCATGAAGACCAGAAATAAGTCGTATTTTTATGGAGAAAACCAAAAATCTTTCCGCTATTGCTTGCCTTCAGAGTAGGGACATCCAATCATAACATCGCATGCTGGGAAGCCCACGATCAATAACAAGTGCTGGAAATAAGGATGCTCCTCCCTCTTCTGCACTGTGGTTCCATGTGAATCCCTCTAACAACTTTTAGCAGGTACCTTGTACCAACATAGGCTTGCAAGAACAGAGCTAAGAAACACTCTGCTCCACAGGCTCAGGGTGTAATTTTTTTAGCCTGATTAGTGTTTTTTCACCAGTGTAACTGGATTTCGTCCCTACACAGCACTGCCCAGTTAGAAGTGGGTTGCAAAAATACCTACTTTTGCCAAGATATCCTAAACACCATTTTTATAGGTAGAATATGCAATCCAGACCCTCAGCTGGTGGAATTTGGCATCGCTCCACCACAGCCAGGGCTGGGACACTGATTTACACCAGCACAGGAGCCAGTCCATGAATTTTCTCAGACTGTTTGTTTATCTCAAGCTCACTACATCATAGAGTGTTTTTGGGTTTGTTTCAACTCTACCACAGGAACAGAGCTGTTTCGGAGCATTGTCAGCAATTAATCAGCCTGTCCATAGGTTCCTACTGTCATTTCAGGGACTCTGAAAGTAATTTTGATCCCTATTTACAAAGGGACAACCTCAAACTGCTAGAACTAGAAATTCTTGCCTCGTTCTTCCTGCACCTTCCCTGGATCTGCTGCTCTTCCCTCCTCCCCAGGCAACAAGGAAAAGGATGAAGATGGGTGAAAAAAAAAAAAAGCTTTACTTTTTATGGAGAGACTTTACAGTATTTCAGGAAATAATGATGTCAGTAAAACCCAGACCTCACTGAACTGATGGGCAGCCTCAGAAACCGGCAGGGAGGTGCCAGAGTCAGAATCCTAGGGAGAATAAGGCCTTCAATTACCACAGTGATATAATTAATTAATTTATGACTGTAGCCAGACAGCAGCGACAGCAATATTGACTGACTTCACTGCAATCTACATCGCTGACTAATGTTCATATCAACACCTACAGCAACCAACCAGCCACCAGCCCCTTTGCTGGCTGAGATTTAACTTGATTTCTCCAGAGAGAACCTTTCCAGATCATTTGAACTAATTGAGGTAATGGAGAAATTGTTCTCATGCCAAAACAGTTTCTTTCCCCCTCCTCCCCCTCTTCTTTTGGTAAGATGATAATATTTAGAAAGCTTTTGGCTATTACTTAAAGGAGCAGGGCAGCGTCTTTAGGAGCAACTCCCAGCCTTGGCATTGCACTTCATCCTCTTTAGGATGCCGGCAGCCAAAGCGTACCCCAACATCTGCTAAAGTAACTGGCAAGTGGAAACACCCCTTTAGCAGGAGCATGTTGCACACTAATTGCAGCAATTATCAGCAGCCAGCATTTACAGCCTCTCTGGACACAGGGGCTGAAGGCAACAGCAATGTGGTTTTGATCAAGGCTGTCAGAGGAGGGGGTTTGTGCTGCCCTTCACCTCCCACAAGGGCTCACCCCTCACATAGGTGCTCACACTGGCTGTGGTGAGCAACACCCTTCAGGTGCATCATTAGACATCTAAACATCATTAAAGACTTGTCCTTAATCACCACCTCACTTTACCAGTTTGGTTCCCTCTCAAATTCAGCTGCTTACTACAAATTAGTGGCTGTGTTTGCTGGGTTATCACTAACACAGCACATTTAAACAGGGCAGTGCGATATTCCCTGGGTCTTCCCACGTTGCCCCAATCTTTGTCACCAGTTGTGTAACCCTTAGTACATTAAGAACAGGTTGTTCTGACACAGCACATTGAGTGGAAGCTTGAAAATCCATCTGCACAAAACTACTCGGCTGGGTCCTACACAGGTTTGGGATCTCAGTAGGGCAGCACTTTTGGAAAACGTGTTGCCTCTTGCAGGTTGGGTAATACAGGAATCATTGCCAGGCACTCTGGATTGATCAAGGTCGATGTTCCAATTGCTTCCAGCAGCAACCTGAGCCCTTGGAGAAACACTCCATAAGTAAGCTTCCTGCATGTCCAAGCCAGACTACTCACATGCTGGGAGAGGGATGAGCAAAATCTAGAGGAAATACAGGAAGTGGACAATGGGGAGGACAGCAAAATCCCCTTTGGAACAGACCCTCGGGTCCAGTGAGACAACTGTGTGAAAGGCTTCCTAGGAAATACATCTGTGAGGTCAAATCAAATCTGATCAAATTTGAGGGAATTTGAGGGAAGATCAAATCTGTGAGGGAAATCTTTTCCTGCCTGTAAGGGAATTGGCCTGAAGTCTCCAGGAGCAACACTGCAATGGAAAGCAAAGGCAATAGTGGGAGCTCTATCCCAGTCTGCTCTAGTAGCACTGTCCCTCAAGTCCTTTGCCTTCAAGATGTGTGGGCTTGTGGAGTTAGAGGACAGACATGGAACACTGGGTGGGCCAGTCCAGGTTTTTATTTTTTGCTGTAACACAGATATAAAATGCTCATTTTTATGTTTCATAACTTTTTTTAAAGCACATTTTTGATTTGTGTCCAAAGACGTAGCAGCCCCCCTGATGCTGCCTGTGTGTGCTCGTACGTGCAGGGACTGCTGAGAGAGATCAACCCTGATCTCTGCTGAGACAGCTTCCCCAGCTCATTCTCCTGTAACCTACCTGCTCACCAAATACCTTATTAGAAATTGCACCGACGGTAAAGGACGACACTTGGAGAGGAGAGAAAACACAACTCAATGCCATCAGTTCTGCTCTTTTGCTCCAAGTGAATGCTAATTACTCAGGACTGCCACAACCAGCATTAATCATACCAGAGTGTCTAGAGGCCTCTAGTGTCCAGAAGCTACAAGAACTAAGCCAGCACCTCCACACAGGCAGAGACACCCATGTTCTAGAGCCACACTGAAAAAAACCAAGACAAGCAAGGTGGGGTAGGAGGGCTCTGAGAGTCAGAGTTACTGGCAGGAGCCTGATTGAAACTCTTTGCTTTGCTACAATAGATGGCTTACCCTGGAAAAAAATCAGATAGGTGTTTTTTCAGGGGTTACACACAAGAAATCATTTAATACACACAGGACCAGGACTCCCCAAATACATGTTCATGCCAACATGAGCCAGCTCTGCTCCTTTCCTGCATTAGTGATCCGTGCCGGTCACTGGATCAAGACCAAAAGTACTCACAGAACAGGGACAGCATATGCAAAATCTACTAAACCAGCACATGCTTGGTGCTACTTACAAGGCAAGAGAAATCCTTATTTTGGACATAAGAGTCTTCAGACACAGATTTCCCTTGGTGGAGGCCTTTGACACTAAAAAAGGATTGGGTGTCCACTGATGAAGTAAACAGCACTGAGGTAGAACCACCCCAGGACAAACATTTCTGCTCAGGGAAGGAATAGTCAAAATGAGGCTTTATTTCCTCATGCAAATACTCTTGCTGTCAAAAATATCTGTTAGAGGAGACAGGGGCAGCAGAGGTCCCCTCTTCTCCCATCTGCCCATCCCAACAAATTGTGCTCCTCTTCTCCATTGGTCCCACTTCACACATGGAAATGCAAATAATCAGAGGCCACTTTCTAAGGGGCAGAAAAGGCTCCTGCCTTGCCAGTAAGTCAGAATAATGTGAATTTAAAAGAGAAGGTGGGGGAAGGGGCCCTAACAACTTATTGTTTTCCAGAACTGCTTCAATTAGCAAACATCCCATAAGGAGAGAGAGAGAGGGAGAATGAAAAGAAATTTCATGCACTGACACAGCCCCAGTCAGTGGCAAACACTCCCAGCTCCTGCACGGAAAGACTTTCATCTCCCTCCCTCACTCTTGGCATTACATCACGCCAAGTGCATCCTGGGCAATATTGTTATGCTAATAAAGCAGCCCATGAGACTGGATTCTCCTGTGCTGGGAGAGACATTCCCACCAGGTCCTGGCACTCTAGCTTATTCAAACCAGGCTGAATTGCCCCCAGAGAATAAAAGATGCAGGCTTAATTAACTACTGCTCTCCGTTCCCAATCCCTGCTCGATTGTTGTGCTGGCTGTTCTCGTTGCTAAAGAGGCAATGCCAGGACACCCCGATACTGGGGCTGGCCTTGGGATGGGGGCTGCTGGACCACAGCAGAGCTGAGGCTCTCCTCTCTTTGTTTTGTTTATTGCTATTGTGATGCTGCGGGTGTTGCTTTTCCATGCCAGTGGCTTGCAATGCTCAGATCAGTCATGGAAAAATTCAGGACTCTTATGCCAGTTTTATTCCCCCTTCCTTGTTTTCACTATTAGTGCCTGTCTTTTCCGGTTTGGATCTCTTTAAGAGCTTTTATGACTCTGGACAAAAACCAGCCAGCTTTTACACCCAACAGCATCTTTAATAGATTTTACTAGCTGCCTGTGCTACGGATTTTTGGAAAAAAGCTCCACGCTTTAAGGTAGAAAAGCAGAGCAGGAGCACCTGGCCTTCCATGACCTTCACCCCAGCCCTCCTAGAAAGGGAAAGCAAGTGGGAGCGTGGCAGGCGATGCAGACGAGTGACTGAACAGCCCAGCCAGGACAGCCCTGAGGAAGGTGTCCACACCCTTTGAGGCCAGAGCCCCAGGAAGACAGGCATAGGGAAAACCAGCCTGCGCTGAGACCCTCTGGACAAAGCCTCTTCTAGCAGCTCAGGAAAGCAGTTGCATTTCTGCAGGGTCTTCCTGGGGAACAGTCTTGGAGGGAGGACTTCACAGCAGCTTCTGTTTCAAGGCTGCTCTGCATCCGACTGGGAGCTCTCTGGCATCTGCCTGCAAACCCACACGCAGACATACTCTCAGTTCAGAGGCTTCAAACTAAAAAGGAGAGTATCAGGGGTATTGGCTGTGTGGGGGGAGTAAAGGGAGTTCACTGCAGGGTGAGGGTGCAGGGATTGGAAGTTGTCACATCCTGGGGGGATGAGCCTCTCCCCTCTGCACAGCTGGGGCCCTGCTCCTCCAGTCAGTCAGCAATTAAAGCTGGAGAAGGGACTTAATGGTACCATATATTAGCTTATCTCCAATGGCAGATCAAGGAGGAGACCACTTTAACCACGGAGCTGGTTTATCTCTTGGGGAGAAGTGGAGCATTTCTTTCTCTGTCCCCTACCCCTGTGATTTATGCTGACCTGACACTTGCATTTACACCAGTAAACCAGGTTCTGACAAGAACCTCATTAAATGTTGTAATAAATCAATTCCTTTGACAAGTATCTTTTTACTACCTTTGGAGACGATAGAGGGATACCTACTCTGGACTTACACACAAGCACACACACTTACACACAAGCACAAACACACTTTTAAAAAGCTTGGCTCAACATCCTGAGAAGCTTTCCAGGGATGAAATACTAGTCACGCTCAACAGCGGGGGGAAAATACAAGTTAAGAGTTATAGACAAGGGAGGAGAGAGGTACTCAGTATGAAGCGAGATGGGTCACCTGCCAGAGGGACGCAGGGATCTCTTCCAGACCACAGAAGCTCCGGAGGCAGTGGGCTATCGCACCCACTGTGCTCAAATTGCGTGAAAGTTGGGATGGGGCAGGAGCCAGACACTTATATGGATATGTATATTTATAAGAAAAGCTAGAATTAAACCTTTTGGAGATCGCATTCAGAAAGTACACAGATGTTAAAATGAGAAAGAAAAGCCAGTTAGAGCTGGTCAAAGTAAAAAAAAATTAGAAGAAAATTAACAGTTTTGAAGCAGCAGCGACAGCTCCCACAGGAGAAGAGCTTCATTTTCAAATCCTTGCAGGCATTACTATGAAAGAGCCTGAATAAGGGAAATTATTACAGGTAAAAGAACAGAAACACACACAAAACCCCTCCTCACTACTTACCAACTGCGGCCGAATACTACAGACACAACCTCTAGTCCAAGTAGAAGCATGGTGGGTGTTTGAGACAAGATGGATGTGTCCATAGCCCTGGTCCCTCAGGAACACAGCAAGTCAGCATTTCTCTCCAAAAGCCCTTGTAGACCTGCTACTGCTACACATGGCTTTATTTATACACACTAGAGTTTCCTGCAAAGCACTGCCTCACCTGGATTTAGGTATCAAGTAAATAACTGCCACTTTTATCTCCTTGAAGAGAAAGTTCTACAACATGAATTTCACCTGTGAAATTAATGTCACCTGTGAAATTAATGTCACCTGTGAAATTAAGCTGTTTAGCTAGAAGGAGCATTTTCCAGGGCTCCTGACCCAGGTAACAAAGGCTGTAACCCCACTTGCAATTGTAAATTGCTACAGAGTGAGCCTTTGCCCAATATCAAGGTTTGGCTCATAGTTTCCCTTTACAAAAGGCACTGGATAGTGAAAGACATGAATGAGCATTAATGCTGTCTATTTATCAAACCTTCAAGTCTTGGAAGGATGTATGTCCTCCATCTAGAGGATTACCAAAGAAGATGGGGACAAGAAACCTCCCTGCAGGACCTAAGATGTGGATGCCTCAAGCCCCATGTGCCTGCATCTTTTCACTTGCCAATCACATGGTGCTTCCTGACTAAATGAAAAGGTCATTTCCCCATTTTACCATAACAATGTGTTCTAAAAATAAACTCTTGCCTTGAAAAATATCTCCATTGGTCTTAAAAAGAGAGAGAGGGGAAAGAAGAGGAAAAAAAAATGGGAGAGGGAAAAGAGAAGAAAAAAAAAAAGTCATAAGTTGTGCTGTTCTTCTTGCCAACATCCACAATCCCTCTTCCAAATAACCTCTCATTTACATGCGTGTTTATTTAGTTTTCATGGCTGTCTGGAAGTCAGAACTTTTTTCCTCCTTCTTGTCTAAGACAAAGATGTGGAAAGGTAGAGAAACGTAACCTCCATTAGTCAAACACATCACCACAACCAACCACCACGGCTGGTTTTCTGACTGACCAAACAACCAGCTCGCATGTGTTGAGGGTTTATGTACAGGGAAGGTGTTTTAAAAATGAGCTGGTAAAAAACAAAAGAAAGCAAGCAGGATGTGCATTAGAAACAGCCCTTCCAGCTCCCTCCTAACAGCTGTAGCAATGTTTCTGAGCTTTTCTAACCTGGTCTTGCTTTGTGGAAGGTGATCTATGCCCTGAAAAGCTCCGCTTTGGTTTAATTACGTTTCCTTGAATAAGTTTTTATATTTGTCTTCATTAATTACATTGCAATTGTGCTAAATATCTGAGGGAGAAAGATTCTGTGTTTAAAACACAATATAATCGACTTGCGAGAGACCAACAGAATCTCTACTGCAGTGTCAAATGCAGTAGGTGTAATTAAATATTGAATAGCCTATTGATGTTCTTTCCTGGTATTTAAACCACGCCCCTTGTGGCTCTCGTTATCCAAACACTCACACACGCTTAACTTTCACCATGCAAATGCACTGACGTGGAAGTAAGAGAAATACGTCCGTATATAGGAAAAGCTACGGCGCTATGTTCAAGGGATTGGATCGTGTCTCTGACTTGCTGCACCCTGTTTCCTTTTTCTTGGAGAAGGTGTTGATCTCTGTGGTTTAAGAGATGTCTGAGATGACTCCCAAAGCCTTTTCTTATTTTTTCTAGGGAAGGTGTAAACATCTTCAAAAGCACATGGGTGACAAGGGTTGAAAATTGTCATCACTGGCAGGTGATACCTGTAGGACAGCTCAGTGATGGAAATGGGTCGGTGTGCTCTGCAGAGCCTTCGTGGTCCTTCTTAGAGCACTTACCATGATGAGCAACTGGAAATAAAGAGTGGATGAATGAGTTTCTATCCATATGGTTTTTTCTAAGCTTTTGTAACTCTCCTTTTGGACCACCTGATGGACTGAAACTGGGAAGTACAGTCAGAACCTCTTGTTGTACTCCTGGAGTATCAGTTCTGGGCCTTGATTTATCCTTTAACACTGACCTAGACATAAAGATGGCAGACTTAACAGTTTTGTAATGCCAAATATACAGGAAATTTCTGGACTTTTTAGGAAACCTTGCCCTTCAAAGGCTTTAAGCTCCATCTGGCTGTGTCAACCCGGGCAGTCAATAATTATTTTGGTTATAACTGCCTACCTCTTTAAGGATTTTCTATGTATAAGTTTATTTTTCTTTGGATGGCTAAAACTGTATAATTTCCGCGATGTGAGTGAAGCTCTACTAATATAAAACCACTTATATTCATGCAGCTTATTCCTGTATGAGAAAGGGGAATGAGCTTAGATGGTATAAGGCACCCTTATGCTGTCCACATTACAGGATATGCTGCTATAACTCTACGGGTAAAATACCACAGCCTTAGCCAACATAATTACACCAGTACAAAAGATACTGTGTGTAGACACGAGCTGCACGTGCCACTTCCTAATACTTTCATGTGCCACTTTTGGCCACTGTTTTACCCGAATTAAAACACTTTGTTCAGTTGGGTCCTTGTCAGATCCCAAGCAGCAGGGGAAAAAAACAGCCAGGTTACCTGGGTCAACTGATAATTGTGACAGAGAAAGGCAGAGCCAGGGCAGTCGGCCCAGGGCAGTCCCTTCGTTGGAGGGAAGCGTCTCCCTTTCATTTTGCCGGTTCACAAATTTGTGGTCTAGGAGTCTGTTCAAGAGAGAGGTTGAGAGTAGAAAGGACGAGGTGAAAACCAACTGGTCTGAAAATCTGAATATTATTTTTTTGGTTGTTTCTAGGCTCGTTTTGCTCTTCCTGACCTCTTGCATGTCAACCACCACCACATCAGCCATCATGGAAAAGAGAGGTTTTCTTTGAATAAACATTGGAGAACCACTGTAATGGGGAAAAGGCCATGAGAAATGGGAAGAGGAAGAAGACCCACCTGCTCTGCTCCTCCATGGGTGGCAAATTTAGAATGGCTGGTACAGCTGAAGGGCTTTGTCTTTCTGGGAGACCAGGAAGATCTCTGCAACCTCAGGAATGATGTGGCTCTATCAGACTCCCCACGTGCTTTTGGGCTGTGCAGAATTTGTTGGGATGACTCTCCCTGTGCCTGAGTTCAACCTTTTAAAAATGGAGACAGTAGTTAAGTGAATTGTTTGGATTTTGGCCAAACAGGCCGGAATACACTGAACTCATCTAATCACGGAAGTCAAGTAGCCTTAGGCCCCTACAGTGCTTGGATGAAAGGCCAGGCCAAGCCAAGGGGTCATGGTGGAACATTAAACCAAATAAATCAAACCAGCTGGGAGACTCCATTTGCTCTCAGCTTTATTTTGAGCTGATGGATGGGGAGAAAAAAAGAAAGGAGGAGTTCATCTGCTCACTTTCTGGCAATGACAGCTGCTCACCCATCTGAGGGGGAGCCAGAGCATGAAGATCAACTGCTACTATCAATCAGTCGGTCCTGGGGTGGGGAGAAGGCTGGAAAAAACCCATACTGGTGGCTGAGAGATAGGAAAAGAGGAGTTCAGGGAATGGTGGTGTGGTGTGTCCATGGCTGCAGTGAGATGTGGAGGTTGGGGACTGCCTGGCTGGTTTGCATGGCTCATTGCTGTGCTGTGTGGGGCATCCTGGACTTCCTGGGTGGCCAATGCGTTCCTCAGGCTTTCCTGTAGCACCAAGCATAATGTAATGCTACAAATGCTGAGTGGTCAAGAGCTGTCAGCCCAGCTGTAGTGGAAGGGCCTGAAGGGCACTCGCTGAAGACAGCCTCTGAAAGTGTGCAAACCACTCAGGGAAGCATCAGTGAAGAAAAGGTCTACCTTGGCATGCGTCAGAGTGAAATAAAAAGTCTGAGTGTCTGAGCGTGAGGGCAGAGCAGAAACAATTGCTTACTTGGATTTCATCTCCATGGTACTCTTCTGTGAATCTCTCCTGTAGGATTGTCTTATTCCCACAGAGACTTCCATACCATATGCATGAAGAACACAACGCCATGGCGCCATCCAGTATATGCTCATGGAGGACAGCTGAATAGAACTGAGTTATAATTTCAGTAGGATGGGATATGGAATGTGATATATTTATGAATACCAAAAAAAAGTTAAACTCTAGAAAAACAAACCTTTTGGAAACGGTTCTGAAGAACCAGACAATGCTTTCATTGGGAGGGTCGGGCACTGTTTGCATCATAAAAAGTAATCCTGTAAGGACTGTAGTGGAAGTGAACCATGCGAGCTGGTAGAGCAGTAACAGCAGGAAATGTTGAGATAGTTCCTTTTCCCACTCCTAAGTTGTCTTGTTATTTGTCTAGGAGCTGCTGCAATTATTCTTTGAAGATGTGCCTTAGGAATAGCTTATTATTGTTCAATCTGAATGAGACAAAGCCATTGAAATCCCAGTGGAAAGAAGAGCCCTGTGTTATTATGGCAAACATATCAGTGCTTCTAAAAATCTTTCAGCTTCGCATGCCTTCTTGCATCTTGCCTTTAACTCCTCTATTTGATGGCAGTGGTAACTTGTTGTTGAAAGACATCTGTGGCTGAGAGAAACCTAGGATGCTTCGTGCTACCAGACTCATTCAGATTCAGTATTTTTTTCGCTGTCTCAGAGCTGTGGCCAAATTACTTGGCTAGGTAGCCCTAAGGACTGACCTAAATTGGAAGGTCTTTATACGTACAGCCATCCTTTTGTCATGGCCTTTTTTCTTTCTATTGAAGCTCTTTCCCTATAAGTCCTAACTTCCTCTGTGTATTCACCTCCAGTGTGCATTTTTTATTATCTTTGCATAATACTCTTCAAATTTGGAACAGTCCTTCTGATTTCTATCGTTTCTGCCTCCCTTCCTACTGCATCTCTACCTGCTTTCTTCTGTCACTCCTCTTGTAAGTTAAGACAAATAAAGGGTAGTGCACTTTTACCTTTCCATGGGAATGCCGCTGGGCTTGCACAGGGAATGGTACCTGTGCCCCAAACACATGTGAGAACACATAAACCCACTGGGGATGCATTCACATTGCAAGCATGCATCAAACCCTGAACTAGCACATCTTTGCAGTCATCGTCTTCTGGTAGTACTTCTTCCAATGTCAGGTTGGCTGAGTGTGTTTTGGGGGTTACATTATCACTATATGGTGTAGCTGACAAGTAGGAGTAGGTGTAGGTGTTGGGTCGTAGGTTGGACTCGATGATCTCAAAGGTCTTTTCCAACCTCACGATACTGTGATACTGTGACACATATGAAAAAAGAATTGCTATCATCACCAGGCTTGTTGCCCGCACTGCACAAAGCACCTCCAACGATGTACAAAGGAAGGGAAAAATTCATTTCTGTGGTAGCATATACTCCAAAAATTCTTTTAGGTGCATCAGGAAAAAGTGAGTATAGTCCACGTGGAGGCATAGATATAGAAAATTTATCCAGTATTAGAATTTGGTAAGGTTTTCAAATTATTTCAGTTTCTATTTTAAGTTTCTAGTTTTTTGATCACACATAGGAGCAGTGAAAAATACGAACGCAGCATTTGCCTTGCCTACTACTGTGAGGATCTCCAGTACAGAGTAATTAGACTTGGACTCCCCAAGTGCGGAATTAACAGTATGTTTGCGTTAAACTCTTAAGACAAATCATAGCCGGGACTTGTCTCAGCTTCCCTCTGCCCCCACAGTGTAACCAACCTCTGCGTTTGAGAATATTTTGGTCTCCGGTTCTGTTATTCTATCACTTCTTATTATTAGAAGTTTTTCTCATATCCCGATTGGTAGAAAATGTCATCATCGATTGCCAAGAATAACCTAATATTGTTTAAAAACATTATTGCTGGGGCTGACCCAGGCCATGTCGTGCTGTGAGCGGAGTAGACTTGGAATCACAAACTCCTTTCAGCTTATGGAAGCAACAAGGGCCGATGTGTTTCATGTGCTTTCTGAGGGCTTCACATTGGTGCTTCCTGCCAGCCAGCAGAGCAGCAGTGCCCTGCGATCACTGTGGATGCAGATGTTCATCTTTCCCTAGGTGAGAACAGAAGGGTGAAAGAGAAAGTAACAAACCTGAGGGTGAGGAAGGTATTCACGCTTTGCCTCATGTGCCGTTGTCTCCATCACGAGCAGTTCTCATAAAGGGCTGGCAAACTCCTTTTCAAAGAAAATAAAAGCATCTCACAACATTTGCGTAAACCTCGAACCACATCTTTAGAGATTTTGAGAAGTACTGGATCGTATTAGGAAAGTTTTGCCATTATATTTCCCCCTCATCTCTAGTTACTTCCTGATTTTTGCATAGCTCTGGACTTCGCCTTGTGCTTTCTAGGATAGAAAACCTCAGAAGCGTTGTTGCTGTTTGACTTCGACGAGCCCTTCGCCAGCTGTGTCGCATGGGGCCATTCGATGCTAGGCACTGACCCCGTGAATCCAGCCCTTTCCTGGTGTTTTTTCTTTGCGACCAGGATGACACAGGACAGGATGAAAGCGCTGTAATTATTTGCATTTTACATGGCAGACTGGAGGCACAGAGAAGACTTTGTGGTTTGCACAAGTACTCAGTAAATCAGTGACAGAGCCAAAAGGTTTAAGAATGAGCCTTGTATTCAAACCAAAATACCCTCCTACCATCAACTGAAGAGGGCTGCAGGACATTTAAACCATTTTGAGGGTGAAGGGGGATAGAATCACATCTTCACTTGGGCTCAAGGTGAAGTTGCCGTCTCCAAATTCCTGCAGAGAGGTTGGTTGTCCTCCATGAACCACTGAGCCCAACACCATGCTGCTCTTAGCTTCTTAGTTTACATAAGACCAGCTCTCTCCACCCCTCCCCTTCCTCGTTATACCTATTGAAAATGATATGCGTAAACAAACTACCACGAGACAATATATTTCTCCATTTCCAGTAATCTCCTTTTTTCCCCCTTCTTCATATCTGTGGTCCAGTTTTAAAGAATCCAACATGGATTTGGAAAGCTGAACATTCTGTGATTCATCCATGACTTTTTCATGGCAGATTAATGTGCTGTTATAGTGAGAACACATAAATAATTAGGTGCTTGCTGATTTATTTGTTGCCGTTAATATTTGTTCACAATTCTGGCTTTTTTTTTTCCTTTTATTATCTGTGAATTGTTCATAACTGCCCTTGGTTTTGTTACGATACTAATTTTTTTAATAGATGTTTGACTGAGAAACTGGAAGAAACATCTCTGGATTTCATACGATCTGTACGATTTGGTAATTTCCCGCATCCTATTCTCAGTGTGTGTGATCACTTGATTCGCAGGGCACTATTTCTGCTTTGGGGTTGTACAGTTAATACTTCTTGGAACAAAACGTTGTTATTATTGTTTTCATATGTCTTTGAAATGTGTTTATAGTCCTCACAAGATAAAACGGATAAAGGCAAAAATTCATGTGGCAATAAGGAAATAATGGCTATGAGGGGAAAGAAAAGGAGAAAAAGACATTGTGGTTACTCTGTGTTGTCACCTCACCTTGACTTTGCCATTTCACCCTTTGTCTAATTCAGCTTGCCTTTTAGGTTCAGCCCTTTCTGTCAATCAGTTTGTATTTAACCCCTTGCGCAGTGAATTTCCCCGTTTTCCTGACTACACAGCTGTTCTCGCTGTACAAATGGCAAATACCAGTGGTAAGCGGTGAGTCATGGAGGTGGATTTCACACAGCGGAGTAACGGGCACGATAGAAATCTGACTCTTGCATTTGAATAATCCAATAATTTGGGGCTTCAGAATATTTTCATGAGTAAAACAATTTCAACAGACGAGTGTAGTGTTAGCCAGCATATTCACTGTTTTGTTCATTGGTTTGGTTATGTAAATTATGCTGTGAGCAACCAAATTCATACCTGGTTTGCCATCTGAGTATAAGAAATATTTTAACTCTTACTGAGGTTTCATTGAATGTATGTCAGTATACAAAGACTTTGCATTATTTCAGAAAAGACGGCTGACGAAGACATCATTAACTCCTACGAATAAATTGCAGGATAGTAATAGCTGCAGCAAATCATTTGTCATCTGAGATGATGGTAAGACAGGAAAGAGCAAAAAAGAGTCAGGCCAAGGCTGGGAATTACAAAACATATGCTCATAGTGAGAGCAGTTTGGGGTAACAGGATAATATCCCCCAGGGTACGCACAAGAATTTATCACTGCAGAGATCCAGCAAAAAGTGATTACACAGAGCATTACTGAGTCGCTCTGGAAAGCGCAGAGCTCAGACGAGATGGCCCGTGGGACCTTTTCCTGCTCTACTGTTTACGATTCCATTAGCTGAGGTTGCCAGTGCCAGTCTGCAGTGATTTGGTTCAAGATCTTGCTATTTGCAAACTGAAATGTATATCAAAAAGGAACAAATTCGTATGCATGTGTAGTTTATAAACAGGAATTCCCTGAATTTGTTGCTTTCCTGAAGAAGCCTGAGCTTTAGCGCTGTGGTAGGCCACTCGTGCAGCTTCCCATCTTCAGGGACTCACTGCCAAAGCAGCCACTGGAGAAGACATGTTTAACTGTCTGAAAGAGAGGATAGAGCCACATCACTCCTCAAATTCCCCCTGCCAACTGTTCCATGGTCAAATGATGCTGTGGAAAAAGAGTCCCTTGCCAGCCCTAAAGGGAAACTGTAATGCTTCTTGCCAGGTGGATGGAAAGGGAATCGTGCAGCTGGCATGAACGTTGTACTTCTGATAGCGATACAACAAATTCTTGTACATACTAGATTTTTTTGTACAACTTGTTGATCAGAATTCCTTGCCCAAGTTCGCTGCCTCGATGTTGAACACGGCTATTGGATGCTTGTGGCCAAAACCAGGGCATCGACTCGAATGTCAAGTTCTTTGTAGGAGCAGAAAGAAGGAGATCAGAGGGAAAGCGCCTGTCTAAATCCAATATAGTTAAGTGAAAAGACAAATTGTAAAGCAAACTAGAAGAAAATGGAAAGACCTGCACTTTGTGGGTAAAAAAAGCTTAGAATGGGGTTGCAAGGAGCAAAAACTCAGTGTAGGCATCACTTTTGGTTCAAGATCTGATCTCAGCTGGAAGGCAACTAATACTGGGTTTCTCCATCAGCTTCAGTGGTTTTCAGCATGGCATGACTGTGAATACACTCAGCTATGAACACTTGGCAGGTTAAACAGAAGCTGGAATTGAAGACCAAAGGCCACCAGTTGCTTAGATGCTACTGTGATTACTGATGGATAATGTATCTCCAAAACTGTTGTCTCTAAAGACGAATTTTTAGTGAGTTTAGTTGTAAATTTGGATTATCCCAGGTTAACTCTTGTGTTCAGTTGATCAGCCCCAGTAACAAGGCTAATATTCTACCATATTCTCAATTTAGACTGTGGTGTGACAAATGCTGGACCATATATACTTAATCTTTTCCAGTGTCTGGAAAAACTTTGACTTTCCTTATGTTCAGCACAGTAACCTTAGTGTATGCGGCTTGTTTTTCTCTAGTGATGGACAGAGTGAAACTGAAATTCCCCAGCTCTCTGTTGTTCCTTTAGCAAAGGGCCTGGAGTTGATCGCATCCATGTTTGGGGGGACAAAAGTCCTTGTTCAGGCTAACTTCAGAGATCTCTGATTTTCAGGCACGCCTAAGCTGGGGAAGGAGGAGAAATGTAGATCCCAGTGCTGTAGGTGAAATAATGCTGGTTTTGCTCACTGTTGTCAATGTTTTGTCTCTGCTTTTGCAAAGACTATAATTTCCCATGGTCTGTACACAACAGCTGTCCCAGTTTGAATGATAATTAAACTAACTGGGCAGGACACTTGAACAGTACTCAAGCCATGCAAGTGGCACCAGCTGATCTGTAGCTCTGTTCGGGCATCCTCGAGCTGCCCCGAACTGCACTGACCTTGTCCCCCCAAGCAGCCTAAGCAGGCAGATGTCTAACAGCCACTGGCTTTGCCCCAAACACAAATAATAGAAACTGGGCAGTTTTTATAAGAAAACCTTTCTGAAGCCATGGTGGTATCCTGGCAAGCCAAAAATGCAACACAACATAATCCACCAACAGGCTCCTCGAATCAAAGAAAACAGGGGCAGATAACAGCATGGGGCTACTTCCTTCAGTGCAAATTGATAAAGAAACATTCAGAACAATGCCGCTGTCTGCCTTTAAGCTGATGGATTGCATTCGATTTCTGAAAATGCGGAGAGTAGCATTCATTGAACACATGTACTGGTGAATATTAGTTTCTGTCCAATAGGAACAAAGTATCAAAGTCTCAATCAGTGGCAGGGAAAGGAACTAACCCAATACTTTCCCAAGTTCTGTTTTAATTCTGTATTTGAATACAGAAATCTCAACCACTGTGAAATTATCTTGCAGAGGCTTGGTTATTTTCAAGCTCTGCTTTATCACTTTGTGATTTCAGTATTGCATAGCAAGGACCAGAGCTGGTTGTTTATCCTGTAGCTTCAAGACTAAAGATTCACGTAAGCCTGAAGTTTTAATTACTTCCATTGCGTGTCTTCTAATCAGTACTGTCATTCTTCGAAATTCACCTCACTGCAGTAAGGAGAAATGAAGACACAGCTAAAAATACGTGCAAGTATTTGACACTTCTCAAGAAAAAATGCCATTAAATTCAATGGAATAAATGTATAAAATTCATTACAATCTCTGAGCTAAAATAGTCATCAGACAGATTATTGAGAAGATAAAAGGACAAATACCTCCTATCACTTCTTTAAACCATTGCTTCCAGAGTGCTACTGTGCACTCTTGACCTGGGAAAGGAATGAATCCTGAAGGGGAATAGCAATCATTGCAGTGAAACTGGAGCTCATAACTGGAAGGCGCTAGCTTTGTTTACCCTCATTCAATTCACTTTAGAAAGTAACAAAACAGTGAAAATAACACTTTTATTCACAAAAAAGATTGGTAGCTCCAAAGCTCAGAACGCCTGTAGCTCCATTACCAGCAAACAAACAAGTATGCGGATCAGATGAGGGGATTAATCCAATCTGAAACTCCAAGATGAGCTCAGGGAACGGCAGAATTTCCCCCATGCAGTGTGTGAGTTTCCTGTGTGCCTGAAAACTTGAAAATCAATGTGAATCCTGAAGACCATGATGGTGTGAGAGTCTGCCTTTTGCAGACTCTCATTTGTAGACAAGAAACTGAAGGCAAAGATAAAAACAGCTCGTGTGATTCACAAAACTCATCTCCTGTGTTGCTCTAATAAAAGCATTGGCCCTTGGAGCAGTCCTTATCTCCGGCATATTTAGATGGTGTGTTCTCTAGGGCAGAGAGTGAGTATTTCCATAGGGTGGGTTAGTGAAAGAACCCGGAACAAAACAAAGCAAAGCCATCAGTAGCTGATGATTCTCCTAAGTTTTTGCTGATGTTGAACGTTAGAAAAACAAGACCGTTTCCTCTTCTATTTTTCACTCGAAGCCTGAGGTTGCCCGCTGGCAGCCCACAGTTAGGGGCTTTGAGTGAAAGCTGTAGGCTGAGTGTTAATTTTCATGCTAGTCAGTCCCTCCTGTGCCAGAGGATAAACAGTCTGTTTGACCATCCTGTTCATCACCCAGCTGCAAGGAGGGTAACGCACCTGCACGGAGCAGCCCCGGCCACTCTCCAGCTCCGCAGGCAAATGGCTTTTGGCTGCTGCTTCCTCAGACAAGAGCAATGCCTCGAGCTCTTCCAATTTTCACTCAGTCTCTTTCCAGCTGCTCGTGTCTAGCCACAGATAAGCACTTAATAGGGAGAGGAAATGAACCAGCGATGGAGCTGTCGTGGAATGAAGGCAGAAGACAGTTGTTTTAACAAAGAGCTTTCTGAAACACACCGGCTTTAAGGGATCTGCCTGCCGCTATCTTCTTCGTTGCCCTAACTAGAAAGCGATCTGATTACAGGGTAGCTGTCTGGCTGGGTTCCCTCCAGCTGACCACAAAGCAGCTGGCAGAAGAAAATGGCTTTAAACAACTCTTGTTGTCAGGCCACATACAAGATGTTTGTTACGCAGGATGTAAACCTCAAACCAAATGAATTAAACAGCAATGACAATGCTCCTGCCGTGATGCTAAGGCATTCCTCTTCGCTCACAGTGAGCAACTGGACATGGAAAGACAAGGAAAGCACTGGTTTCCAGCTCAGCAGCAGCATCATGCACAGTGAAAGAATTTAACCGCGCTCTCAAGGATATTAAAAGTACACTGAACATCAACCAATAACTTTTAGACTGCTAATTCATTTCCTTTTTGGTGTCCTACAACTCAAAAACCTGTGGTGTGCAGACATCTTCATCCTCTGTGCTTTACTCCACCATTGAAAATCTCCCCATTGAAAATATTTCATCCTTACCAGCCAGATCTGCTTTTTGCAGCTTTTACTCAACTAATATCTTTGATTTATAGACATGCAAAAATCATATAAAAGAAGGCTACCTGGGGCAGTTCTTGAAAGACTTTTTACAGCTACAGCACAAGCAATGATGATCATTTTTATTGCAGAGACAGACTTTAATAAAAATATCAAAACCTAGCTGTCAATACATTCAGTAATTTTTATTCTTGTTTTAACATTCATGCTATGGTAAGACATCTTTATTTTAAAGCTGGTCTTTGTTAAGGAAAAGTTAGGTCTAAAAGTTAGATCCAAAGGAAATGAAAAGCAAGCCCTTCTCTGGAAATCCACCCAGAAGGAGACAGTTCACTTTTGTTTGGCGGCGCTTATGACGCAGCTGCAGCTACATCGCAGTTTAAACCAGTTTGCAGTGACATCTTAACAATTGCTTGCATATCCTGACCAGTCTGTGGGAAGAGAAACAAGGTTGTCAGTGTGTGTGGTACAAGGGTGTGCGTGCGTACAAATGTCTCTGAAGTGCTGGAGAGCGGAGCGGGCAGTAGGTGTAGGCTCTGACCTGTCCAAGCCATGCCTCAGTCCACTGCAAGCCTGATTCATTGCATACCATGAAGTGACCCATGGTGTACTGCTTGCTTGCATTGGCTTGGCTGAGGAAACCACAATGCCTGCCTTACCCAATACGCCTACAGGAGAGGCAAAAACCCTCGGTAAATCTTTCTTCCCACATATACCCCTAGATATTCCACCATTCGGAACTTTTTTAGGGGCCCCTGTATCAGGGCAGACTCCTCTAGAGAAAATGAACAATATCCTTTCAGAAAAAAAATGATAGGAAAAATCTACATCAGGTCTGGAAACTTTACTGACATGAGCACCAGAGACGTGACCGGTTCCTTGGGTGGTTGGCTGAGTATCAGCTGCTTAATTCCAATTCTGTAGTTCCCTATTCCCTTGCTTCAAAGCCATCCAAAATCCAGGCTGTCAGAACAGCTTCCACTATGGGCGGCTCAGAAGTTAGATGGCAGCATGGAGCAAAGCAAAGCCTTTGTCTGGAGGCACTTGCACACCTAACCCAGACCCATAATAAAGGGTTCTGAGGAGCTAAAGAACGAAAGATCCAAACACAAAAAGATACGTAACCGCTTTTCTCCAGCTGAAGGACAGATAATGTGAGATTAAGAATAGGTTACCACAAGAACATCGCAGAGAAGACAGTTATTGCAAGAGTCCCACAAGTTGCACCTTTCCTAATCAGCAAGAGCAACACAGAAGTCTAAAAGCAAATGGGTCTTTGGCTTCACTTGGCATCTCCAGCTCTGGCTGTGTAGTCATTAGACTGCACCGAGATTTACTAATAGACAAAAGTAATAATTAAAAAAGGGCCAACTTAGCTAACTAATCTTCTTACCAGAGTTGTTCTTTGATCCAAAATTCATTACTCTTTCAACCCTGAGATGTCCTTACCATCATTTGTAAGGAGGAGAGACCTCCATCTGCCTTTCCTGGCTAGTTCTAGGGCATTCGACCTCTCAGACAAACTGCTGTGTTTGCATGTTTTGCTTCTTTGATCCCAAAGTCCATGCCTGCCCAAATATGCACTTCCATGTGGAGGAACGACATTCCCCATCCAAGTCAGCCCAGTGGGAAAACAAACAGTGAGGGAGCAAAACAAACCTATAGCATCAAAAAACATCCATCACCAAAGGTGTCAACTGCAGAGGCATTTGTACTCACACCATCAAAGCCAAGCAATTGTTTTCCATCCAGCTAAGTTGGAAGGGTTATTTGTTTTACTATATAATTTAAGCAAATGTAGTTGTGTGACAGGGCCGCTATGACGCAGATTTATCTTTTAAACATCTTGGGAATCCCACAACTTTGCTGCTAAATATTTACAGAAGATAAGAAAACAGGCACAGAATATACAACTGCTTCTGGTGAAGGAGGAGAAGTTGGTTAACGCTGCTGTGTTGGAGCACAAGAAACTTGCAGGTGTGTGCAGAATCACAGAATCATTTGGGTTGGATAAGTCCTTTAAGATGATTGAGCCCATCTGTAAACCTAGTACTGCCAAGTACAGGACTAAACCATGTCCCTAAGTGCCACATCTACATGTCTTTTAAATACCTCCAAGGATGGCGACTCCACCATTCCCTTAGCAGCCTGTTCCGATGTTTGACGATCCTTTCAGGGAAGTAGTATTTCCTAATGTCTAGTACAAACCTCTCTTGGAGCAACCTGAGGCTGTTGCCTCTTGTCCTATCACTTGTAGCTTGGGAGAAAAGACCAACACATACCACACTATGACCTCCTTTCAAGGAGCCGTAGAAAGCAATAAGGGCTCCCCTCAGCTTCCTTTTCTCCAGGCTAAACAATCTCCTCAGCTACCAAGATCAATCTTACTTCAGCAAGGGACAGGGTCAGGAAGGTTTCCTTTTACTATTGTTACATTTGAGACTGCAGAAAGGAGTTCTTCAGGACAGTTTAGTTCTTCGTTTTAGAGGAATGGCTAAAATGCAGCAGTTTCCAGTAGCTGGCTTCAGTTCATGCTTTCTTCGCGTTGCTTCATAACAGAAGACTGGGAGCTACCCCTCTTCCAAACGCTTGCTTTTGATCGACACAATTTCCTTCTGCTGGAATCTCCTCACGTGTAAAATACTGTTCAAAGGCTTCATCATGCCATGAAATTATAGCAGGACCGTTAGGGTGGAAGGAGCACTGTCAGTACAAGATGGTGTTAGTTCTGTTATTTAGGATGTGATTGCCAAAGCTGTTGCTATCTGACCCCATTATAGCAGGAAATGCTTTTCTTAGAAGCGCAACTCTTAATGAGGATGGAAATACATCATGTTCAAACCATTCTGCTTCGTCCTGTGCTCCTGTGCCTGTGACCACTTTGCAGTCCAGTGAGAACCTTCTTCATTTTACCTTGTGGAGCAAGGAGGGGCTCCCACCTGCTGAACTGTGAACAAGGGGAGGTCCCTCGCTATCAGACAGTGCCCATGACAAAAACGCTTCTACATTAAACTCAAGGGAGAGGCTAGGAAGGAAGGGATATTGTTTGTTTCTCTTACATCTCCCTCCTGCACTAGAAATTTTAAATTGGTTTATACGAGTTGCAGGCTAAGCTAAACATTTTAACTTGTCAATCAGCCTATGTTTGTTGACCTAAGATTGGCAGATATGGGAGACAGTTATTAGGAAAAAAAATGAGCACAGTGGAAAAATCTTTTCTTGGGCTTTGTTTCAGCTATATCATCTTGGCATCAACTCTGATTCTTTTTTTCTTCTCTTCTCAGTTAAATAATGCTATAAAAATAAACACACCCAATCAATTAATCTCCTTAAAGAGACACGTGTGTGTTTAATAATGTTTAACTTGTTTACTGCAAGGAACTCACAACTCCTCACTTTATTTCACTGATTAAACCCTTCTTTGGAGCTGGTGAAAATTAAGGAAGTTTGACATCTGCATTTTGCTGTGCTTCTAGCATACTCCAGAGTAAAACATTTTTTATTTGGGGGAAGGGAGCAGGCAGCTACTGCTGTGGAGGTCTTTGCAATTGCTTTGCAGCGGTTTCGTGTAGATCTGCCCTCCCATTTTGCTCCAAGAAGGTTTGACATGAGTTTCAGGAATAAGCAGGTCAAAGCACGCAAGTGAAACCTCAATATTTGCATCCTTCTTTCCAGATCAGCTCCTAACTTGGACATCGTCGGATCTGGTGGTCCTCATTATTAGTGAAGGTCAGACAACAAACCAGACATCAGCATCAAGCAGTGCCACAGCGTGTTTGCTGGCAACTCAACACATATTTCTCAAAGTTGCTCACAAACCCCTGCAACGGTTGACTAAGCAAGCATGGGTGACGATGTGTGATGGTCCACCACAAACGCTGAGGCCGTGTTACAGAACGCAGAGAAGTTCCCCTCACTCTGATTGTTCTGTTTTCCAGCATGATGGCTTCTTGTGGTCCAACCTCATACGCCAGAAGAGAATGGGAACAAAGCTCAGGGAAAGTGGTGGTAGCCACAACAGACTGACTCCACTGGGATGAGGATGCGGAAAGGCAGCAGGTAGTGTAATTTTGGGGAGACTGCGCAGAAACTCTGTGAAGCTGCTATTCCTCAAAATAAAACATTGCTGATCCTCAGTTTTCGAAGTGAAAGAATGGGACAGAACCCCCAAAGCAGTGTAAAACTGATGTGAATAAGAGCATAACATTCTCAACAGCCCTTTCCTCCTTAAAAATGAATTTAAGCTACCCTTTGCATTTATTTAAACCCTGGGCCACCAGCAGAGCTGGTGTAGACCAATGTGGTTCTCTTGAAGTCAATAAGGTTTATATCAGCTCAAGATTCCCTCCCCGAACCTTAATTTCCAAATATTATTTCTTCTTCTGGCAGGCATTAAACTTGCATCATAGCTGGATGAAAATTAACTTTTAGGTCTCAGACAGGCAATTCCCACAGGCCAGAGGTGTCATAAATGCGGCTGAATATTTAGCAAAGGGCTACCACTGGCAGCAGGCTTAGAAACGCCTTTCATACTTGGACACATACTGTGCATAAGTAGAAGATGACTCTACAATGTGGTAACCTACCTCCACTGCATTCCTTCCACGAGATTTAGCAGCAGGTCAGTTCTTAAAAATCTAATACCACTGGTAAAGAAAATGGGTCTGATCCACCTCTGCCATCAAACCTCTGATACAGATACGTGTGCAAAATGTTTCCAGATGAGGATGGTTGTGTGTTAAAGATCAATGACATTATTGTAGATGATTGCAACAGATACCAGGAGGTGGAGGCTTAGGCTCAAGGCTTTGGAATCAAGGAGAGTGCCAGCAGGTCACCTCATAGGCAATGGGGATGTTTTAAAATAAACTACGGATAAAGAAGGTGCAATCAAGCCTGCTTCTTGCAAATGGCATTTCTAGATTCCCAGCTGACAATCCAAGGCCGTGAGAAAGGGTGGGTGTTCAGTTGTTATCCCATTCCCTGTGGGAAGGCAGGCTGTTTGCCTCTGCTACAGCAGAGCAGATCCAGGTTATGTATGAGGATTTTAGCCCCATAATAAGGGGCTGTGTGTTGCAGCAGCAAGGTCTCCTTCCTGGGAGGTTTACGTGAGCTAATTAGGGTCATAAACATTTAGGGTCTTATTGAGCTCCGGCCACTGGCTTGGGCAGGAAGTAGATGCCTTTTCTGCACCACTTTCCTCATTTATAAGATGAGGACAACAGCCCTTAGGGCAAACCTGTCCCACCTACCTGAAGAGACAGATAACGCCAGGAAACAGGGCACCTCTGTGTATTTGTTGCATGTTGGACCAAAGAAAGGGGTGTTCTCAGTTTGCTCCTGTATCACACACGCATCCTGGAGATGTATGTGGAGGCAATGGGTAGAGACAGCTCTGTGGCCACTGGAATGTGGCCAGAAATATGAAAGAGAAGACCTTCTCCCTCCACATATTTGCTCTGCCAGGCAGCTGAGATGCTCCAGCTGACAGAAGAAGACAGCTATTCCTTTAAAGCTATCCATAGTAAAAAACCATACTCTTCCTATTATCACAGCACGGCATGGGTTTTCCAGGTGGTGTTCAGGTGTTTATGTGGATCTATAAAATCCCACATAGTTTGCCTTCTGAAATCTTAGGCATGTTCTGCAGACAACGTTGCATTCACATGACTCCAGCTATGCCTTTAAAATTGTGTGATTAACTACGGGATGCAAACACACACACATACACGCACACTTTTATAGGAGCTTAAACCTGGATTATGTTGGCTTGATCTACACCAAAAATGCTCTGAGGTTCAGCTGAAATGGAGTTACAACACGCTATGGTCCTCACTGGTGTCTATAGGAATTGTTGCTCTTATTCCTCCCCAATAACTGTTAATGTTACCGAGCTTAAACTTGAATGGAAGTGTAAACGAGCGAACACAGCTGAATATACTGCTCTTGAAGAAATATTTGTGCATGTGCCCAAAGGCTTAGGGACAAGCACATTTCAGATATGGTAAAGGTAAAATAATACAGGCCTTGAAAATAATGTTTGAAGAATTTATGGGAAATAAGTGTTATTTCACATGGGGCATAATACTGCAATCAGCACTGAGATAAGATTTGTTTAAAGAATAGTGTTCAAGAGCATTTCAGACACACATTTACCCTGGCTTAAATATTCATCCAAGGTGCTGAAATTTTGGTCCAGGGAGACAAGAACTGGCTGATTTCATATCAGACAAATGATTTCGGTATAGGTCTGAGCTGAATTACACGCAGGTAAAAATGTGGCTGAAATATCCAGCCAAGACGACCACCAAGACGCACCACCAGGAACCATTTAGGTTCTTTCTTGATCAAAATGCTACCATTTGAGAAGAACAGAGAAGATGTTTGCTTCACTTCAGGATGCTTCTTCTACCATAGGGGAGGTGAGAAGGGAAAAGACAAATTAGAGTACGGTCTCAGCCAAGAAAGGAGAACGAGGGAACAGCGTTTCAGTGGAACTACCTTAAGTTCTGGTGAAATCCAGCAAGCATCCCCCTTTCCACTCAAATAGCCAAAGGACCAGAGGTGCTGTAATTACCCTGCAAACCCATATGTCATTTGCTGGACCACAATATTTTTCTTGCTCACTGTGCTCTCTTTCTTAAAGACAAATTTTCTCTGTTGATGAAGACATGAATTATACCAGTAGAGGCTTTCCAAAAAAACATTTTATTTTAAAATGGCCGGGGAAAACCTAAATGATGCCAATGCAATCTATTTATTTTGGTTTAGAGTGGTGGTGTCCCTCCTCTCTATGCCAGTGACATTTAAATGCAATATATATATTAGGAGTCTGATGAAAGCCTCTGTGTGTGAGGAGGAAGGTCACAAGGGAGATGAGTTTGCTGTCATTAGACCTGGTCGCAACTACAAATCTACCTCAGAGGTTAACACACCTTGTTACAGTGGGTTTTCAGATGATGGACTGTAGGATTAAGACCCTGGGTGGTCTGCCAGCATCAGATGAAGGGATATTTCCAGTAGCTGTATGTCAAGAGAGTTGATTTTAACAGAGCTTCAGTTTCCACTGATTCCCCTGCCCCTTCCCACCAGCAGGCAAGGTGACTGCAGAGGCAGGTGACAGTTCCATGGGAATTGGTGACATCCAGCACAGCCATCGAGGAGCTCATTGCATGTCCAAACCCCATCACTGCTCTGCAGCTCTGGGATGAGCTGAGCGCAACTGGGACAGCTGTATCCTTCGAGCTACCAGGAGAAAGCAGCTACCAATGAAGAGGGATGGCAACCTTCTGTGTGGAAAGCAAGAGAACAAGAAAAGGAACAGAGATAGATACCACGCTCGTCTGTGCACGTGTGAGAGAGCAAGGAGCAAGGGGAAGAGCCATGTGGGATCTCCACGTTGGGCCACCTCAGGCTGCCATTGCAGCTCCTCCTGCCATGGCTTTTCACCCGTGTGGCAGCCAGAAAGCCAGATATACACCGTGTCCACTGGGATTTAACTCTGACAGGAAAGCTCTCCTCCTCCTGGCATCTCCTGCTGCAAGTCAGAGCAGGGAAGGCGTGGGTCAGGAAACCAGCAGCAAGCAGGGGAGGAAGAAAGGGTGCTTGTGGGCTCTGATGTCTCCTCCAAGAGTAAGAGCTGTCTCAACTTTGATTTTCAGAGGCTTCAGGCTCTCTCTGGAGGGCAGAGCCTTCCAAGCTGTTGCAGGATGCTTCTTCCTGTCTCCTCCTCGCTTTGCTCTTTCTTTTCTGGGAAGCAAAGCATCAGCACAGGTCCTCGTTCAGCCTCCTCCGGGAGAATGAACATATAAACACCCTGAGAAGGCATGTGCGGTGCACTCACGTGTGTGCACGGCAGGCGTGCAAAACTGAGTGCTGGCAAGGGCTGGATCTGCCTCCTTGCTCCCACCAGCCAGTGGGTCACGCAGCTTCATCTGCTTCAGAACCTCCAAGCCTGCAGCAGAGAGGAGCCTTTCTTCTTCAGGAGGATAAGAGGAAATGGAGAGAACTCCAGAGCTGGGACGTGTGGAAGAGGACAGGTTCTGCCTTGCTGTGCTCTTCTTCCCATTAGCGAAATGTCACCGCTACCGGTAAGCTCGGAAGTGCTAGGAAGAAAACTGCAGGCACTGTTGTGATGGGTGTTCCATGGCTTGCTTCACCTTTAGCACTGCTTGAACAAGGGAATTTTTTCAGTTATGGGAGGAGGAACCACCTCTTGGAGCAGGAATGCGCTTAAGCTCTACCTGCAGCTGCTGCCTCTGTTACTGAGGGAGCTGCTTTACCTGCAGTGCTTGTCACCACAGGCCGTGTGCTTGTCCCACGCTGGCAAACGGCTGCGTGGCTTTCTGCAAAGGATTGGAGCATGCTGAGTTGGCAGCCCTGCTCAGTTCCCTGGAGTACTGGATCGTCGCGTAGATCACAAGCAAATATTTAGACACCAGTGCACACAAAAGGGCATTCTCTCAGCTCTTTCACACAAGGATACAATATTTAATCAAGCCCTGGGCAGAAAACAGCAGCTTCTAATTGAAGAATCATTATATAAAAGACTCTGCTGGCTTTGGGCTATGTGAAGGAAAACAGTGCTGTATCATGCAAATATCTCATATCTATTTCTAGGTGTAGGTCTTCTGGGGCTTCCTTATTTTCTGTCTCCTCTAAAATTTCCCATGTCTTCACTGTAATTATGCAAAAGCCTAGCAGACAATTGTAACGGTCTCATAGTCATATGAGCAAGATTCTTCTACTTTTAAAAAAACTCCATAACTCTGAAAGGTCCTGAATGAAGGTGTCGCCTGCTGTCATGTCGGTGTCTTAGTGAAGTGATAACTGCAAGACAAAGTCTCCTGTAATAGTTCTTCTTCTTCTGCAAATGTTATAGGCAAAAAAGCAGTGAAAAAATGGGATTATTACTGCTGAGAGGAAAGCAGCAACATTCTTAGAGTCAGTACAAATATTGGCTGACATGGTGAGCCCTAACTTCAGCCAGAAGTGCTGAGAACTTAAAAAAGGAGTTGAAATGAAGTGGGGCTTGCCCCTATCCTTTACTTAACGTAAAAAGTCTGTCATCAAGGTTTGGGATTTTTGGTAACGTATTCAGTTTGTCCTGATCAAGAATAGGTTGGCTTGGGAGCACTACAGAGCCTGTTCCCTTGCCAGGTCCCTCCACCTCTGGCAGAGGTTTTCGTGTCACTGCTGGAGATGACCTGGGGTGCAGCGAGTGCCACTGAAGGGATGCCATCTCCAGGAGGTCCTCGGTTGCCTTAGCTCAGCGATGTGACCTTTGCTTATGCAGCAATCTGTTTCTTGTATAAATAGTGTATTCCCAGCCGGACCACTTGCCCCGAGTGCTGCATTTCTGAAGGTACAAGCTGAAAGCACCTCATTCTCCACACTTATCTCAGAGGCTTTTCCTACAGCAGACAGGGCAAAGCCTGATGTCCAGTAAATCACTAATGAAGCAGCGTGTTTACAGGCAGCATCAGCCCATGCGTGACCCAAAGAGCTGCTCTGATTCAGCTGTCCTTGGAAAAAGCAAGCAGGGCAGACGTCAAGTGGGAGCCCAGTCCATCCAGACTCTCCACTTCGGCAGCAGTGGATGAAGATCAAATAAACCTGGCATGAGATCAGGTGAAGAGGCCATAAATCTCCAGAGTTTCTTAGAAACTGCCCTCCTTTGTTTGCTTTCTTCATTTGTCTTCTTGATTCCTCTTTCCTGGTGTTTGATTTAAAGGAGCAGCTCGAAAAGTGTCACCTCAGCCTGGGTGCTCAACTGGGACAAACAGGAAACTTAAGCTGCTGGCAGCAAAACGCTTTCCCAGCAATGAACATGTTCTCCAGCTCACAGAGCTTTCTACTCCTACCTGCCCATGCTTAACATCAGACAGCATTGATTTGCAGGAGTGAAATCTATGATGAATTACCTTGGGAAACAACTGGTGGCTGAGGTCCCTCTTCCTTGAGTGAACACACCCTTTGCAATCTCTTCCAGGAGCACATGGATGCTATGAGTTCAAACACAAGCACAGGAGCAGCAAGGCCAGGGATGAGGATCATGCTTAGGCTTGTCTGGAACTGGAGGGAGTTTGTGTGACTCCGTTTGCCCAGTGCAGCCGAGAGGATACAACCCCACTTCAGGGCACATTCTCCAGGATGCAGGACAGCACTGTCAGTTGATCACAAAATTACTCTCCAGTAGATGCACTCAATTACCACTAACTTGATGTTACTCGATAAACATCTAACAACAAGGACTCATACAGCCTTCAGGTTGCTTTGAAACTGGATGGAACCAAGAGGCAGGGTTTCTTTTAACATGCAAACTGATTTTTGCCACTGAAGCCTGCATCATGAATGGAAGTGTAATATATTGATGTCATGTTTTTCCTTTAAAATTGGTTGTCAGCTGCTTGCTTTCAGTCCGTGTTTTAAGAACACACCGGGCTTCTCCCCACCTACCGTCATTCACAGTTAGCCTGTAGGATACACACACACAACACAACCAGGCTGCCCAGAAGTGCAGGAACCCATTGCTCAGCAGTGAACAGAAGTGAAGGATAATTCTAGTAAAGAGCCACAGGAATTGTGAAGTCCGGTAGCTCCGGACACACAGTGAAGGCACCTCAGGAAAGTGGTATGAAAGCTAAGCAAGGGATGTACAGTAGGTTTGATCTCCATCTCTCCTACCCCTCAGAAATGAGCTGCAGGATAGACCACACAGCCGGAAAGACGCAAGATGGTTGATCCCTTCCAAAACTTGGAGACTGTTTCTAGACTTCTAATTAACCATTCCTCTGGCCAAGAGAGTAACTCATGCTGCTTAGCTGCTCGCTCTTCTGGTTGTGGAGGGATTCATCCTTCCAAAACTTCAGTCGCTGGGCATGATCAAAGTCTTGTGGACCACCACGTGTTTCTGCTAGATGAGCAAAAAGACCTCTTTCACCTGGCGAGCTCGTGAGTCCTGTTGTGCAGGAGAAGACAGGGTCGTGCCAAGGATCCAGTCTACCCTGTTGCTCTATCTCAGACAGTAGCAGGACTCTCTCAGACCCCCCCTTCTGGCTGTAAGCAGAGTGAGGGCTTCTGGCATCTGGCCTGCAGATACTTACCTTTATCTCATTTCGATTTGAAACAAATCTGCCTACAGTACAGATGCTTTTAGCTACGAGAGGCGGCCGTTTTAAGGTCGAACTATCCATATCCATTCCTCTGAATTTTCTGAAGCCTGACATCCCACTAGACTTAACAAAAAAATACTCCTTTATTTTGGCTGCAAAGCTTTCCTGCCCTTTGGGGACGGGGAGAGAAATTGTACTGTGTAGCCATTGTTTCTGACAGTTCATTTACTCGAATGAAACAATCCATTCATCACCGGGAGTCCATCAAACAGAAACTGTCTTCAGCTTTGGCTTGCATAATAAATATACAGTATTTCAGCACTATGGATTTACATTCAACAGCGTGTATCCAATACAACGCGCGTTTGCCTCAGATCCCTGGATAATATATTCATGGCATTGCTGGTTTTGCTACTGTACCGGCCTTTGAGTAGCTGTTTATTCAGCTCAAAGCTGCCCTCTCTTAGTCTGTTAGCCGTACAATATCCCTTTTATCAGAACCAATTGCACTTTCTTGTTCCATTAAAAGAATATTAGAGAAAATTGATAGCAACATTTCTTTCCCTCTCAAACAGAATTTCGTCAGATACCACTTTAATCTCAGTTTCCCTTGCCCAGGTGAGACAGTTTCCACCTTATTTTGAGCTTGTTAAGAGTTAGGAGTCCAGTCTAAAACAATTACCTGTGGTCATTCTGTAGTCACTGGGGAAGTGAAGGGTCTGCAGAGTGGCTCAGCCTCCCTGTGTTAAATGGCTGAAGTCAGCCAAGATGAAATATTATTACATGAAAGAAATGAGAAAAAGCAATTCAAAGAGATATGTGTTTATCTGGTTTTCTAGCTTTTTTTTTTTTTAACAATGAAAAATCATTCATATTTTCAAAGTTAAACTGTCCAACAGTTGACTATTTTGATGAGAGGACAAATTAAATCCAGTATAATGAAAAGAAAAAATAAAAATAAATTATCAGGTAAGAATTTTGAGATGAACTCTTGAAATCTATAAACAACTAAAGAAGTCACGGAAGAGCAATAAGAGCACAGTTTGAGCATTGCAAGTTGATGGCTCCATGGGAATGATGACCTGTAATCACGAACACTGATTGCAATATTACGTTTTTGTTTGAAGAACTAATGTGTTGTTTAATTGACAGACTGCCAGTATCCACTCTAATAAGAAAAACACCTTTTTAATTTTGTCACGGTAGAAGTAGAAGATTTTTTTCTTTGAAAGAAAATAAGGAAAATTTAAAACGAGACTTCAATGACAGAAGAAAAAACTAGAAGACAAATGAGATTTTTTTCCCCCCCCTTTTTTTTTTTTAGTCCTGACTTAATCTATTCCACTTCAAAATCAAATCAAGACAAAAGAATACAGTAATATATTTTTTTTTCCCTGGCAGGACACCTACCTGGCAATTGAGAAAAATGTTAAATCCCAGAATTGCGATCTTTCTCCTAGATTTGTACCTTATGGCAAGAATGTTCCCTCAGGGCTGGGCTTCCAAATTACTGCCCTTCGGCTCATTTCTGAGAACTTATTCCTCCTGCTGCCCCAGATAAGTTATCTGCTTGTGTGTGTGGATTTGAAAAATGGGCATGTAGACCAAAAAAAAAATTAAAATCCCAACACAACGACAAACGGTTCCCTCAGAAGTCTTACTGTGTTTGTCAAAGTCCTTTTTGATGTGTTTACATTTCAAAAATTATTACTGAGCATAGAACTGGCTTCCTGAGAGACGTGTCCTGCTGTGGTGGGTGGGTGGATGGTGGGTTTGGAAGAAAAAACTGAGAACAAAAAGGTCTTGAAATTGAAATCAAATCGCTTTTCAAGGCAAGATGAGAAGGCAAAACTGTACAGGAAGTGTGATGGGATCAAACTGTGATGAGGCTGGACATTTAATTAAGAAAGAACAAATTGATCATTATAGAAGGGGGGTTTATCCCTTTTCTTTCATCTTTTGGGGCTGTGCTCTTCTGTAGCATGAGAACACAGCCTGCCAATAATATTTCTCAAGCCCTGAAGCAACAACAGTCACCCAACACCCACACATTTGTGCTCAGCAGTACATCTTCTCCATCAAGCATCCAGTCAGCTGGCTAACTTTAATCAACATCTTAGCTCTGAAAGGACAGATGAGCTTTGGTTATCTTGTTCCACGCCAACTGTGTCCTCTTAATCAGCCACACACATGAACAGAAGCAATGTGGAATGGGCTTCGGGTTCCAGAAACAACACCAGGTAGAGGGGCACTCCAGCAGCAGACAGTGGGACGGGGGTCCCAGAAGAACACAAATTATCACTGTTGTTCTTGTGTTGCCTCCAACTCCTTCAAAATGCAGGTCATTAAGGGGATAGGCAGAGGTAGGGAAAAGCTGCCTCACAAATCACTCCAATGAGACCCTGGAGTGAAAATGGAGTCTGCTTACAATTCCTAATGAGGTGTCAAGCAATTCCTTTCTTCTTCTACTGTATGTTTCATTTTGGGAGGAGATAAGTTCTGACTAGAGACTATTTAGCTTGATTGAATTTAGTGGGGTTGTGAGTGCTGGGTACCAAGCTTGACCCCTGCCAACTTTTGCTTTAAGTGGATGGTCTGTTCTGCTGAAAATGGGAGGTGGGAGTTTGCAAACTATTGTCCCTGCTCTCCATGGGACTCCAAGAGCCCATGCAGTGGAACTGTAATGTCCATTTGTCCAGGGGAGCCTTCATGCCTGGGCTTCCCAGAAACTCAGGACAGCTGGACGAGGTGCTGTAAGACATCTCTAAATCCTTGAGGTTCCATGCATGGAGAGTGGAAATAATTTTTGGTCTCAACAAGTTCTTTTTATTGAGCTTGAAAAGAGAAACATGAGTTTGTTCTTAAAGAGTCCTCCTCAAGCTGCAAGAATTTTCAGTTCAGACAAGTTTGATGCTTATCCAAATGGGAAAAACCTCAGAGGTCTGAAAACTCAACTACATGCTGCTTGGAGATGAGGCTACCCAGTGCCTCCAGATAGAAGAAGATCAGGAACAACAATATCTGCTATACTTTGGCAATTTTGCTTCGAACCAGATGAATTTAGTGTCCATCAAAGTTGGTGGGAGCCCTTACTCAAAGCTTCGTATCAGGCGCAAAAGGTAGCTTGCAGCCACTGTGATGTCCATGTGACCAAGACACATGGAAAAGCTTGCATCCACTGTGGTGGCATTTGCCACCTTAGCACACTCACGTGGGAGGGAGGACCAAAAGAACGAGAACAGTTTAAGGCTGAGCTTGCAAGGTGTCGACAAATAAGAAATGCTTCTTTGTGGGACGCTGCTTAACAGTGGCTGCTCAGCCTTTGGTTGGCAGAGACCCATGGCACCCAAAGAGCTTCTGAAAAAGAAGTAATGTGTAATAAATCTGATTTAAAAAAAGTAATTTTAAAACAAGTCCATCTGGCACGTGCATGGATTGAAAAGCCACAAAGGGACGGAAACATCTTAATCCTGAATCTGAAACGAAAGATATGACTTTGAATAACATTGCCTTCATAAAAAAACCGAAATAACAGTTTTTAACCTGGACACCCTGGCCAATCCAAGCATGAGGCTTGCTCCATGTTCATGCTTTGGGTTGTTTCTATCGAAGCCTTTGCTATCGTTGATAATGGGAGATGCTGTGAATACAGAAGCCTGGTATAACTGTGCTGCTATAAAGGGAAACCAGCCTTCGAGTAGCTGAACTGTCCCATGAAGATCCAGCTCCTGTAGCTCTTGGACATTCAAGCATTCGAGAGTAGGATAAAACCAAACCGTGCTGCTTTCAAAGGCTCAGTCAATAAACAAGGTCCCATGCACCCTTCTCTTTTCAAATAGCCTCGTCTAGATCTTGAGTGCTGGAGAGAGCAGGGAGACAGGGAAGGGGGGAGAAGGAGTGGGAGTGGTGGGAATTAAAAATGCCAACTCTTTGCCCCGCTAGGAAGTTTTTTTTTTAAAAAAAAGAGAAAAAAAAGAAAGATTTAAGAAGTGACACTTCTGAAATCGTGCCAAAGCCAAACCATCAAAATGGAACACTGTCTCTTTAAGAGTAAGGCTGCACAAACAAAGGGAAATTAATTAAGTATGGGAGGCTGGTGTGGCGCCATAGAGAGAACATACAATCCAGGACCCCCATGCCAAAGTTGGGATGGAAAGGAGGCGATCGGTCAATTTCTGCTGTTTTTTCAGGACAAAACAATATGTTTGTGAGAGTTGACTAAGCAATTACCCAAATTAAAGGAACTGGAAAAGCAAACAGGGATAAAAATGCTCCTTTTTTTTTTTTTTCACTTTTGTGGAAAAGAGGAGGAAGAGATGAGGAGAAATTAAAGCTGTTGTTTCAAGGTGCTCCTTATTAATATAATGCTCATGAAAATAAAACAGCCGCTCACAACAACAGCTATTAACTCCTTCGTGGCCCTGGCCTTCCATGAAGGACTTCTCCATCCTGCTCCCTGCTGGAGGACTCCTGAGCAATCTCCTCTTCACTTCAGGAAGATGAGTGTCATGTTACTGGGAGCACCTTCCCACCTGCTTCTCCTACGCCAGCCTCCTGATCCCGTTGGTGTCCATCCAGAGCGCCCCCACCATGGGGTCCATGCCATGGCGTGACTCCGGCTTTAGGTGGGAGAGAACCAGAGGGAGATTTGGCTCTCACCTTCCTGGCGCAGGGCAGCTGCCAACTGGCCCCTCCACACGTCACCCTGAGCGTGGGCCAGGTCTCTGTGCCAGCGCCAGCCGCAGAGTGCTGGGTGAATGGCTGCAGCCGGGGGGCACGGGGCTGGAAACGGGGGTATGCGCCAGTGCCACATGGGGAAGCAAAAGCACTCCCAGCAGCAAGGGAATTACTGTGGAAAGAGCAACTTTCATGCCAGTTCTCTGCAGCCACCGCACAGGGTGTGTGCACACACACGGGGGATGCGGGATGGAGCCACGGCTGGGAATGGGAAGAGCTCACCGCTTCTTCCCCAGTGTCCAGCACAGGTTCCACAGTCATCGACTGGGAACATCACCCTGCTGTGAAAAGCGAGTCTGGGAAATTCCTAAAGGTTATTGAAGTATAGGAATGCTGGGGAGCCAGGGCTCTGCTTAGCTTTATGGCTGCTGAAACAGGACGGTCTCACTCCAGGGCCGTGCGGTACCAGCGCACAACCTCTCCCATCTGCCCTCCAGGGCTTTTTTCCCCTTTCTTCTGCTCCTACTGAAAATGTAAACTTAAGGCACCCAATGCCTTGTGTCGTCACTGAGGAGACATTCTAGTTCTAACTAGGTAAGAGAATGAGGCACCCTTAATATTTTTTTATTTAACCCCATTTTACAATCTGGGTTTAAAACACTCCCACAAACAACAGTACACAGGCTTTCACAATCTCACTGCCTTGTTAAAATTACTATTATTTTTCTTCTTCATTACACGCAAGACAACCTTCAAAAAGGGGCTTCGAAGTCATAAGCTGGGGTATAATGCAACGTTCTAATTTGTTTAAAAGTACACTCATTTTTATAAACCTCTGCAGCAGAAAAAAAGTCACCTTTTTTCTTTTATGGATGAGGGACTGCTTCCATAAATAAATTTTAATGCTGATTTCAGGGCACGTGTTTCAATGTTGCATCGCACCTTGTTTTGTCTGTCCAAAATTTGTCATTCTCAAATGCTTTTGACTCAATTCTTTTGCAGCCTCACGAATTACTGTGATGTCCCACAAGTTGATGGGTTTTTATGTCTTCGCAAATAACCTGCACCGTTGCTCTAAAAGGAGAGAGGCTTATTTTTATTTCTATGGAAGAAACTGGTCAATTCAAAGGCACAAATAAGATTTTAGGCTATAAAATGGTTTTTAAGATGGTCTCAATGTCTCTGAATTTTTAAGGGGTTTCAGTCAAGGTTTTATTTTTCTTCCTGTGCCATCCAGGCTAGGTTTTCTCTTATTAATAATTGTTTAAAAGCACAGGTTTAACTCAGGATCTGAATTCTGGGGGACACAGAGGCCTTTGGAGTCGACAGAAACCAGGAAAACTTGGCACTTGAGAGGATCAGAGGCTGAATTTTGTTTAAAAATCTGATTAGAGAACACTCAAGTCATTGTAAACAGCGTTCAACTTTTTTTGTATTTCTGACAAATAAAAACCCCCAGGTTATTCTAACAGGAATTTGAATTTATGACTCAAGGGATACCATATATTCTAACTGTATTCCCAAACCAGTTAATGTAGTTTTACACAAGTAAATCTGCTCTAATATTCAAGGTTCAAGCAATGTTTCCTTGCGGTATAGATAGAATCTAGGTTAAAACCTTGACTCAAAGGAAGAACTATAAAGAAAAACTTCTATGAAAGCTTTGAAAATATCAGGAATATCTTTTTTCTGGTTAGAGTTATAATGAATCAGGGTCTTGAGGCAGAATTGACACCATGGGAGTGCACTAAAAAAAAAAAAAACAAAGGAGAAATGTATGCATCAAACATTTCTTTGTGTCTACTTATTTGAAATGCTGGACAAAAAGAAACCCTGGTGTTCCATGTGTGTCCATGGACAGGAAGAGTTGAGTTCAACAACTCTTGCACAGCCAAAGGTACTGCTCCCATCCTCTGCCTTTTGGTAGGCTACCGTGAGCCTGAATTACTGGCTTGAATTCCTCGATGGCTCATCCTTACATCTGAGGCTGCCTCTGTCACAGCATCTCTTTGCCCCATGCTAGTTATTCACTTTTTTTGTTGTTGTAAGTATCTTAAAGTAGAATGTTTCTCCCACTCCGTAGCCTTGGCAGTAAGAAAAGTTTCTAATGAGTTACAGAACTGCATCTAGTGATAACCAGACATCCATGAGAGCCAGCGCACCTGCAAACAGACAGATGAGAGCAGAGAGCCAGAAGAAAACCCTGGTGCCAGATAAGGGGAGGTCTTAATTCACCCCACAGCAGCAGTGCTTTTGCCTTGAAAAATCTGGTTGAACAGCCTCTTGCTGATCTGTATTTAATGATGAGTGAATGCAGGAAAAGCCAGATGGATAGAGCTTGAGCACAGATGAGCTCAGACTGTGCTCTGGACACGACTCAGAATCAGCAAGGATGAGGCTTGCAGATCACACGTGCAAGGGAAGATAAAACTTCAGACAAACTTAGCTCTTTTGCCTGTGGCTTTGCAGTTCAGCTCTCCATCAACATGCACAACGAAGAAAGGATTTCCAGCCCCTCTGCAAGGAAAATGCTTGCAGGAGGGACCTAGCAGAGGAAAAAGTAACGAGGCCTCCCTCATGGAGCTCCGTCCTCCTCCCTCCAGCTGAAGCGCAATGGGAAGGGAGAGTTGAGAGGTTGGACCACAACTTTTGATCTCCAGGAGCTCAGAAATTTTGGCCTTTGGGCGCTTCAGAAGTGGGTGAAGAAGCTGCCTTGGAAACCTCTCAACCTGTTGTGCTCAGGGACCCAGAACAAGATGCAGAAATGGCAGCTGATGTACACAAGAGGTTTCATGTGAGAAGCATGTAGGGAGTTCCCTTTCACTGAAAGCAAAGTTATTATTAAAAGAGAAAGGGGAGGAGGAAAGCCATGATTTGTCTTTGGCCCATTTGGCTGATCCAGAGAGCAGCACGTGGGAGCAGCCTGACGCATGGTGTGGTCTTGTAACAGGGCTCCTAGACTCACCCTTGTGTTTTAAACGCCACTTTCCCCCTGAGCTTCTCTCTGGGCGATACAAGGAACCCTGGGCGCAGGGGGATAGAGAAGGCTTTTCAGTGAAGCGCCGTTTGCAGGCTTCGGGGGTGTTTCTCAGCCATGAGCTGCCCAGCAGGGGCTTTGCTTTTCCCTGCGATGCATTGGGGAGGAAGAGTTCAGGACAGAAACATGAAGAGAGTCCCCTTCATACCCTGTCCAATCCCACTGCCGCTACAAAAAATTAACTGCATTGTGCTGTAATGAGCCATGCCCAAACTACTGTTTTTAGGCTCTGTGTTTATTTTATTTCCTTATTGTAATGAAACTCAGATGGCTGTTGTTTACACTAGCACAGCAAAGCAAGAGCACGCTCGACTCAGTCTAATTACCTGCAAGTCCGTTTTGGAATTAAGGCAGAGGAAAGAACAAATTTTAATAACTGCTTTAAATTGAAGCCCTCATTTATTTTCATTATGGCCAGACAAAAGCAATATAATGTTTCCTAACCGTTTCCACGCAGAGCCTTTGCTTTGCAGGGCTGCATTTTCCTTGCAGAGCACCCGTCTCCCCCGACTCTGCTCCGCGGATGGAGACGATACATTTCTCCCGCAAGACAAACGAGAGAAGTTCAGGCACCAGCAGGTGAGCAGGGAGGAGGGGCTGAGCTGGCCTGAAAGTTTGCAGTCTTTGACCACACAAGTGAAATAAGATCAGAACTGCTGCTGTAACCAGCTGCTCAAGTGCTTTGTCCATCGTGTCAGCCAGCTGGTGCTTAGGTCACCTCCGGTCCTGCTAGAGCAGCAATTTCTCTTTGCAAGGCAAACGCCTGGGAGCCACAGGGTTTAGGTTCTGGTTTTAATTCACTGTTAGATGGATCCAGCTCCTGATGAAATCCATGGAAAGTCTCCCGTTGAACTTCAAGCCCTGGACAACCCTGGATAAGTCATATGAAGTTTGAGAACTCTATAGGCTGTGGATCTTATCACGTGTCTGTAAGGAGCAAGAGCAGTGGCGCTCACCTCAGGCTGAGCTGGCAGCCCTCCGCTTGATCCTTGTGTACGGACCGCCCTGCAGCGTGGTGTCAAACCCAAATCAGTATTGGTCCCAAGGCAGCCTGAGGCATTTTGGTAGCGATGAAATTAAACACATTTGTAGCTGATAAAGATTTCAAGTGATTTTTATCTACAATTTAGCAACAGTCCATGTTGTTGCTTTAATTTGTGGCCCATGTTTTTCTTGAAATACATGGATGGGCAGCCTGCAGTCCTTACACCACCCACCAGCCCTTCTCTGTTGACCAGCAATAAATCAAGGAAGCAATGGGTTTTCTAGATCAGATTCACTAGAATTCAAGTATTACAACCTACTACCAGATACACCAGAAAAGTTTTGACTACCTGGATAAAATACCACCTCAGCGCATACATAAACCTAAACTACCTCAAATCCAAGCTGCATGCACTAATGCACACAGTTAAGGACTCACACGTGCACAAATAATTTCTCTCTGTGGAAACCAACTCCTGAGTGAAATGCAAATAACTACTGCTGACCTTAAGAGATGAAGAGTCTCCATCTATATGGGGTACTAGCGCTAGGTTATGTATTTGGGTTACGTGTTACTACAGCAGAAGATAAATAAAATATTCAAACCTCTATAACACCAGAAAAAAAAATATCCTTACAAGAGTTCTGTTGAGGAACATTGTCAATTCAGAGGAGCTGGCCAGTTTTATTTTTTTAAAATATAGATTTTCAGATACTGAAATCATCTTTCCAGGTCAAACAACTTTTTAAAAAATATATTAGGTAACACATTTGTTGAAACTACTTTGAGCTAAAGCACGCTCAGATTAAGCTGCAATATATATTATTTACAATAGATCTATTTTCCAAAAGGGTTCCTGTGTGTTGGATGCAGTGTTGCCAACTGTCAGTAAATTTACGAACAGCTTGTAAATTTAAGTGCTTTCCAGAGAGCTATTGGTATGTGTGTAAAATACTCATTTTGTTCCTAAAACATGGCAAGACATTTTTTCTATGCTTAAAAAAAAAAAAGAGGAAAAAACCCTCATAAATAATATCATTGAAGTGATGACGTACCAGTTTCTAAGAAGAAGAAACTGAAGTAACTCACTTGGTGAGCTGAAGTATCAGCTTTTTCTTGCCTTCAGCAGCTCAGAAGATACCAATAACTCAACGCGCTTTCAAGGCAAGAAGGTCCAAAAATTTGTGGGCTGCCTCATTCCTCCCGTGAAAATCTACGCCCTTGTGTCCTTAGAGTGAAGAAAGTTTAGTGATAGTAGTAAGGAAGACAGTAGTTCATCAGATCCCCTTAGTTTAGGTGAAATTGGGATTTGGAAAGGCTTCAGACAAAACTGGTGGCTTGATGCAAAAACGGTTGAAAGAAATAGAGCTAAAGTCCAGAAAATGATGGGTTTTCGTGTCCAAATGGAGATGAAGGTAATTTTTATTTTAAGATGAATGGTTGCCAAGTCTGGATACTCCACTGCAACACTGATAGAAGGACAGCAGCTCTCCTCAACAGCTCCCCAGCAAAACCAATCCAGCCTTGCTTTCCTGAGCCTGACAGTTATAAATCCAAAGAGAAACAATTCCTTCCTAACGCGAGATCAACTACAGATTGTTTCCTATTGACTTGCACAGCCTAACAGCAGACTTCAGAGCCTGGTCGATGGGAATATCTCCTTCCTCCTATGAAGCACCTGCAAAATTACCCTCAATTCCCAGATTAAGATGTTTACAGGCATTTAAAGTGGAGGTGCCAAGACCCTAAAAAACATATCCTTTTTTTTTTTTAGCTTTGCAGGTCTTCTAACAACTGAGACTTTTACGTAGACTGGAGAGAGGGCAAAGCACAGGATTTTGCTGGCTTCTGCTGCAAAATCATAACCCTGCTTTATTCCTTGAACAGCTGATAACAGGGCTATTAACTCTTCCATCGTTGCAAGCACCTTCAGACATTTGGAATTTTATTAGCCATTTGAGTAGAAACTCAGAGGCCTGAACTCAGCGTCTGCTGGTAGAAAAAGTGGAAAACTGTTTTCAGCACTCAGTTTAAAGCACGTTTGTGTTTAAGTTTCGATTCTGCACATCAGGCCAAGCTCAACCATCAAACTGAATTGAATTTTGGTGGGAGAAACCCCATAGGCTGATGATGATCTGAAGAGTTAAATAGATGTTAACTTTTGGCAGTTTACTCTTATTTTCTTGTTTATTAAAGAAAATAATCCGAGCTCCACTTTGAGGTCATTAAATGAGCGTGTGGTTATCTTCACAAGCAGCACCAGGAGATGGGACACCAGCAGCCTGAACCTGCTTGCAGTCACTCAGCCCTGACCCTCTCCCAGGCCACATCGTCTCCAGCCCCTGGACCACAACGTCTGCACTGGCTTTACAGCTGTTTGAAAACGCTGTTATGATTGCCTAAACGATACATCCTGCTGCAGCAGACACAGCACCTTGGCTCTACAGAGGGGCCCTGTAATGCACTGTATAATACTAATAAACAGGATTGTTATAAAAAGATAAGTTTACAGCATCACACTTTGCCAAACTCGAGTTGACTGTAACTTTAAGTTTTGGCTGAGCAAAGAGCCAGAGAGATTTTAAAATTCAGTATTAGTAGCTATTCGGAGCGTTGTTCTAGCACTCCTGCCAGGAAAAACTTGGAGTGAAAGGTCTAATTTATCACACATCGGGGTTGCAAACCTGTGCTCCGGGTACCGAGGCAGTTGCTTGTCAGGTTTCAAAAAAAGTCTGGAGGAATCCCTGGGTTCGGAAGTGGTGAGAATTCCAGCTCACTGTTCTGAGCAAGCAGCACTGCAGCAAGAGGAATGTGCCCTGCCCGTGCATGCATGAGAAAAAGGACGGATTTGTCCCCGCGTTACTTCACCATCCTCCCCTCACAAGTCATTAAAGAAAGAATAGCCCATTTAAGAGGCGAAGCTTAGGTTATAATAATGTTTTTGTCATAAAAAAATCCAGTACAGCAGCCTCCTGTGTTGACACAGAGGGAAAAATGGTGTTGGAGAAAGCAAGTCAAGAAACCTGTGAGGATCCTGTAGACTGAAATTGGGAGTTAGTTTATTTTTTTATCTATTTATTTACATCTCCTTTTCTCTGTAGTAATCTCCTTTATTTACCACGTGATAACTGCTCCAAGTTGCTTTTGACAGTAGCTTTTCCTCTCATCATGTTTGTTTTAAGTTGTCGGTGAATCTAAAGATTTTATGAACCACTTCAGACATGACATTTCGATAAGAAAGTCAATACACACTTTAGCCTTCAAACCTGAGGAGCTGTTGCAAAACACATAGGTACCACTGGAAGAAAGCTCTTCGATTTTTATGTGAGTGAGATTAAGTACACAACACCTGCTTAATCTGGACATCACAAATACCCCATGGTGTGATAGATCAGCTCATCTCAGAGATGATAAAAATAATTCCACACGAAGAGGTCTAATCTGCTTGAGCAACGTGGGGTGCTAACTGCAGGTAGATTCCCACCACCTAGGAACTTGGTGCTGATCGACCAGAAATGCCACCCAACCATGAAATCAACCTAGAGAGGGCCTGACAGTCTTCAACCCACTTTTTCATTTCTCCAGTCCCTTTTCCAATGACCTTAAGAAAGATGTAACCTCCTTTGAAACCCCTTCCCAACCTCATACAAGGCTACACTTTCCCACAAAGCCTCAGCACTCCCATGTCATGGTAGCTGTCACCTATGTGCCTCCACCCAGGCCAGGTTTCAGCAGTGGATGAAGCAATTCATACACAAGGAATAAAATGCAACCCTACAAGGAGTCTGCAGCACACCTGGGGTGGAAGCGGCAATGTCAAAGTTATCACACTCCCATTATCCATGCAACAACATACAATATCATTTCAGGCAGACAACTCCAGGGAAAGACATGTCCAGTTTCCCACCTCCACCTGGTTGGAGGCAGCCAAGCTGACAATACCACCCCAGTCCTTCGCTGGGACTCAACGAGGACACAGGTTTGCACGTTTTCCCTCTTTCTTCTTCTCCAGCTGGAGAAGAAAGGTGTGTTTACAGAAGGCTAAACACCTAAGGCTTAAGCAAAGCTAGTGGAATGCAAGCTGTCCTTTTAATCTTGAGGTCATGAGACAGAAAATAAAGGCAAGTCACACCCATCAGTTTCCAGGAAAGCAAGGTCTTTAGACTCAGCCACAAAGGAATTAAAGAAGAAAAGAATAGCAGATTTTTTCTCCCTTATTTCTCACTGCAGTTTCAGTTTAAGAATAACAGGCACCAACACAGACCTAGGCAAACCACTTTACCATAATGATCACCCAAAAAAACCCCTTGACCAAGCTGTTTCCAGATAGAATCCTAGAATTGAAGGAGCAAAAAATGAGGAGAGAAAGAAAAGTAAATTAGTGCCACCACAAAGGAGACTTGAAGCCTCAGAAGAACCGTGTTATCTCCAAACCTGACAGGACGTTCCACTGGGCCAGTAAACCTTCCTCCACACCATCCACTCCTCAACCCAGAGCTGCTGGAATCACCTTTAATCCAACAGTCTGTAGTCCATTCAGCACTGGGTTGTCCATTTGAGATTGCCTGTCAGGATGCTAATTAGCACCAGTTGTGGCAGACAGCATTTTGCTGATATGGGCAAGCGAGCGTCCACTGGGAACGAGCTGGAAAACACCAACCTAATTCGCAGAGATATTTTTATTTTAATGTATTTGCTAACCTGGATACCTTGAGCTGTTTAGGTAAAGGAATCCTCTTAGGAGTTGTGTGGGAATATATGCATACCTATAGAAAAACACAGGCATTATGCACACTAAATGCATATCATAGGCTAATTATAATTTCTCTGCAGATGCCAATAAGAAGAACAAGTTAAAGCCATTGAGAGGGGAAGAAAAAACTGCCTCTGTGGTTTGCATGGTAGGTATACTTGACATGTCCTTATATTAATTCTAATTATAGAGATTCCACAAATGGATGTCAAACATTTTCAGGGTGTTTAGCTAAAAAATTTCTGTGATGGAAAAAGGAAGAACTCCACCCCACCAGATCATTTCTTCTTGTTTGTTTTACTATTTTCACTGTTTTCTTACTTTTAGGGAGACCAAGAAAGAGGAGAGAAAGAGAAAAGGAAAAGAAATCCCTTCTGGCCTCTGTTCAATTGCTGCATGCCCCTCAGCTGAAACGGAAAGCAAACAAGTCCCAGAATCTGTTGAATTCAAACAAATGAGCCAGCTAGCACCAACCTGAGAGAAACTTAAATGGAAGCAGCAGGAATAATGCCAGTGGCTGGATAGATGAGTCCTTACATCCTCTCGGCAGCACGTTCACATCTCCTGTCTCTCACTCCAGATCCAAGGGATTCCTACTCATATTCTTCCCCACAAGATTTCTCCTGACCAAAAACTGCAACTCATCATCCTCTCAAGCCCCAGTACAGCCAACCACCCTCCCTCTGCAAATGCAACGTAAGCTTAAATCTTTGCTCAGGTTCCGCTGGGTTTAATCAGGCTGATTTAGGGGTGGGAGCTAGCAGGGATGAAAAGCACCTGGCTATCCTATTTCTCCCTTTCTGAAAAAGAAGGCTTAATATCCACTAGTAAAGACTTGGGCAGAACCATGGCATGTCCACATGGCTCCCTGGATTTATTCCGATAGACCTGAAACTGGAAAATCTCTTTCATGTTACATCCTGAGATCTGTCACAAAGGGACACCTCATTTAAATAGTGGCACCCATTTATATTTGCACCTAAGCTGCTCCTACACGGTCACTCCTTGAAAGGCTGAACCCAGGATTTCTGAGCACTCTCAGCTCCCGCAGTGCACCGCGATGCGCTGCCAGCAAAGCCCCAGCATGCCCACAGCACGCTCTTCTCTAACCCTTGCCATGCAAAGGACTGCTTTCTCCTAGGCTCAGACCCTTAGACCAGAGTTGGTTCCTGCCCAACATATTCTCAGTTTATTTTATTGATGCCTTAAAATGAGGACAAAAGCTGACGACAGCCTGTTTGTTCAGAAATTAAAAGTCTGCAGGAGGTATAGAGATAATTCCACTGAACTGTGCAAAGCCTGCTGAGGACGGGTCCACATGTTAAACCAAAAAGGGGATATTTTAACTAGAGAATCAAATGCATTGGAGATTCCTCATTAATTGCCCTTGTGCAGCTGTCAGCTACTACCAGAGGTTTAACTAAACCACATGGACAAACAATTCACTAAACCCTTTGCCCTCTCTTGCATCCCCATCGCCCACTCACAGCACACACGCACTTCCTTACAGAGGGAACTGCACATCCTTGTACAAATCTCGATACATTAGAGCCCAAAGATATCCTTTGCCTTCAAAAAAAGTGTCTATAAATGAGATCATCGCCTGCATCCGTGGCCCTGATCACACACTCAATGGATCAGACTTCACCAGGAGCAACACAGCTGCATGTGCTTACAGCAGTAGTGAAATTGGGCTGGGGGCCACAGTTGCCTAATTCCTACTGAAATAACTTGGGGTTAGATAGCTAAATACTTTTGAAAATCCAGATCCTTTTTTTATTTTATATTAACTAACATAAGTCCAGACAAAACCAGTACTAAAAGAATCTTAATGGGCTATTCTGAAGTACTGCGCTTAAGGGTTATTGCTCTTGACTGGCTAATAAATTACATTTTTATTTGCCAATAAAACAATAAGAATAATTTTGGTTATTCTACTTTCAGAAGATATTATTTCTTCCCTTTTAAGTGTTCGCAAATGAGAAAATATGTTTTTGAATACAAGATGATTCATGTATGAACAGAGAAATAGTGAAAAATTACTCCAAGCAAACAAAAGGAAGAACAAATTGTAATCTGCATCTCCAAAATTCATGATATTACAGTTCTCCATCAGCGAGTGACCTGTTAGAGACCGTCCCAGACAATGAGCATTTGCTGAACGATGTGGTAGGTGAGATTTACCGTATGAAGCCAGGAGAGAAGCAGCTGTAGGAGTGTAAGAGTTTTGGCTTCGTCGCAGGTAATTTAAGAGAAATGTTTTTACAAACGATATAGAACTTTGGAATAATAAATGATGCCTTTTGGTAAGGTCACCTAGACTAATCTGTCACCCATCTGCTTTCGCAAGCAGCAGCAGTTCCTTTCTGCACAACGAGAAAAACGCAATAGAACTGAAAAAAAACCCAGTCATCGATGCAAGAACTTTGCAACCTTCGCAAAACCGTACCAAAGTAGCACTTCACGTAAAACCGGCAGCACTGCCCATGGGGGGGCTCCCAGGAAAATGTACTGAGAAACTGTGCTTCTCTGAACACACGAGCTAATCAGAGCACATCACGGCAAGTCTACAGATTTTGTAGACGTGGATTTCCCATCACTTGGAGACTGTGTTGGGGCTGAGGTTTCCCTCACAAATTTGCTTTCTTTTTCCTTCAGGAATTTTAAATAGGGAGAAGGGAATATATTTTCTCCCTCTTATGGTGTGTTTTCTTGATGAATTTAGAGTCGTACATAGATTTAAGACCATAAGATTAAACTTTTCTCTATTGCATTACATAAATGTGTTTCTGATAATTACAACCATAAGTCTGATTGTTTCAGGTTTTGTGATCGTATTATCCAGAGAAAAACTATATGCTCACAAAGGTGTACTAAAATCCATATTTAAGTAACCGCAGAACAAGTTACCTTGAAAAATGTTCATGAGGTTCTCCATTACTCCTTCCTTTGCAGAGTCATTTATACCAACAGAAAGTGAGTTCAGAGGGGTTACAAAGTCGTACTGCTCGCATTTAGCAGTATTTCGAGATCCTTCTTGAAACCAGGAAGATGACAAGATGCAGTGGAAGATAACAAAAAGTGCCATGACAGAGGTGATTTGATCATTTCCATATATTATATTAATTAATCTTCTCTGCGGTCTTTGGCAGAGCTATTGTAGCACAGCAGTGGGAAATAGCAGGCTCCCTGTCTATCTTCCGCACCCCTCTTCGTGACTCCGAGAACTGAAGCACCCGAACGAGATAACCATGAAGGAATATGGCACATGTGAGCAAATCCATATACAAATTGTCACTCTGCATGAGTTGATGCACAGCAATTTCTTACTCCACAATAAGTCGTGATGTCTGAGCTCTCTATTGTCAAACACAACCGATGTGGAAAGCTCTGGAAGTGCCCAGAGATCTAACTTATTGTGACTCACCTATTGGTCTGACCATCCTTCCTTCTTTCTTTTCTATTTTATGCTCAATGCCTGTAGCAAAACTGTGCGTTTACAGCTCTCTTGGAAACATGTTTAGAGAAAATGGTAGTAAATGATACTCCAGAAACTATAAATAGTTCCAGAAAGTCAGTAACACATGCCACAGCGTATTTTGGCTAAAAATATATATGGAATCAGATTGTCATTTGGTGGATTGGTGTGGTTCAAAAGATGTTGTTGAAATGGTGCCAGTTCATGCCAGCTGAGGAACTGATACCAGTGGTTTTGTTGGTAACAGAGCCAAATGTGACATTTTATGTGCTGGCATTTTTAATTTTATTTTGAGGTTCTGGGGACAGGAAAAATGAAAAAAAAAAAAAGCACTTTCCTCATGAGGTTTATGTTTGCTCAAGAAATGCTTAATATAAAGAGAGACTCATATCATGCACGCAGAAACTCCCTAAGCTCTTTTGAATCTAGAAAGTACACATGCATGGTACCCACTGAGCCAGCCTGCAACACTTACAGGCTTGTTCTATCAACCTTCTCTAATTAGCTGAATTTAACAAATATGCTGTCGCCGGAGCAAGGGTAAGTATAAAGAAATTCGTCCTAACTTTTTGGCACTGATTTCTAACCCTGCTGTTCCCGTGCTGGTACAAACTGTTTCAGAACAGCTTGTTACCTGACACCTAATGAAGGAAAATAGGCACATATAGGTGGTTATCCAAAGCCACAAACCTAAAACTAGAACAGAACAGACTGGGATTATGAAATTTCATCTAGTTAGGAGGAAAAAACCAAGGGTGTCAGCCACTTTTTCTAGCTCTCTTGGGAGTCTGTTGTCTATCCCAAAATATGGGTGGTATTATCAGTAGTTCCATGAAAACTCTCATTTCCATCTATGACTTTCAGGCTTTGTTGTTGCATCAGTAGGAGTTCTTCAAATCAGTGGATCCATTGATCAAAACATGTGCTCATTCTTCAGATCTGGGCACTAAATGGAAAGAGGAGGGCAAGGAACCCTCCTATATATGACTTGGGATTAAAATACAGATTTCGACCAGAATTTCAAAACAAATCTTGAATTGCGATTGGCTGAATAAAATTTATCCCATCATTGGTAAACCCCAAACCATAGATGAATCTCAGATGGTGCATTGACCATACTGTCTCAAACCCAGTATATTTGGATCATTAGGGCTAGGATTTAAAATAGGACATTCAAAGTGGCCCTTTTCTTTCTTTTTTAGTTTATTGTCATATTCCTGTACATTTCCAACAGGACTGACAACTGCATTGGCAGCAGAGGCTTGGGATCAATTCACTTGCTTCAAAAGTCCTGGACAGTATTTCGTGGCCAGAAGACAGCAAAGAGGGACCACTACCTTTCTGTGGTACCAAATACCACCTGCATTTGGGCTTCCTTTTCCAACACATCTTTTAATCTCTGTTTTCTCACTACCCTCTACCAGCTGTCTGTGCCTACAGTATCAGAGACTGCAGAAGAGCTACAAAACGGGTTTAATTTGGCACAGAACAACAGTTGTCCTGGGCCAGAGCCTCAGTGTGGGCTCCTTTTCCAAAGACCAATGCAGGTGAGAGAATTTCATGGCAGATCAGGATTTTGCTGATCAAGAAAGCAAGGATATTTCATGGGGAGGGTAGTCCATTCAAAAGCTACATGACTTGGCAGCCCACGGAGCCTTCTTCTTGCATGCTTGTCAATTCTGCTGGCAGCACACAGCAGTCCAAGCTTGTGCTTCATGGATTTTGAAGCCCCTGGATGGCTTTGTACTATGTGCCAAATGGGGAACAACAGCCCAAGAAAATAAAGCCTCTGCTATCATGCAACTTGGGAGGGATTTAGTCTCCATGTAAATGTTTCCAGTGAGCAATTGTGTGAAGGTCACCATTTACATTACAGTGATCGCCCACCGCAGGAGGCACTCGTGTGGTTAACCTCTTTCTCCATGTGCATGGTATCAGTAGAAGTGGGATGGATTAGTGTTACATTGTCACACTGCTCTTTGGGAATCCTGGTTTACACATCAGCTGTGGCTGGCAAACAGTATTCTTGCTTCTTCCATGTGGGAACAGAGAAGACCGTTTCAAACCAGGCAAGGAACAAAGCACTTGCATTCCAAAGCATGGGGGAGACTATTTCTAGGGGATCCTCTCTGTCCTTAGCAGCTCAGGGAATGTTTTTTGGCTATATAACTTTTGTTGAACCCCTTCCAAGTACTCCTGATGCAAAGTGAGAGAGCTCACCTTTGAGAGTGACCTTGTTTTGTCCATGTTGAGAAAACTGTGCTTCTTTCCCACTGCCCTCATCATGTTCCTCAGCCTGTAGGGCAGCAGATTGCAGAGGCAAAATGTGGAATGTTGTCTGGTAGTTTCTGACCTTTGAAGACCTTTTTGGAAAAAATGTGCTTTTTCAGCAGGTGAGCTTTAAGAATCCGTTCCCCAGCAGAACTGATGCTCCCAATGAAGCCATAAGCTTGCAGCAGCCTTGTTCTCCTTGATGTTCTTTGCCTTTGCTCCCATAAATAACCTTTACTTGCTGGAGCTGGCTGTATTGCAGAGATTTCCTCAGTTTTGAATTCCTTCACTCTTTGGAGTGTTTTAATTTGTAGGAGCAGGCCTCTGGAAAGCAATTGGACAATCCCAGAGAAATATTGTGTTAGCTCAGAAGGTTTATGCCGGGGAGCTTCTGCATTGCTTTTCTTCCCAGCCACGCCATGGCTTTTCCTTCCTCCCTGTAAGGACCATTTTGACAGGTGCTGTATTTAGACCCATCATTTTTGCAGACCTGGTAAACACGACTTGCTACCAGCGGTGCGGTCTGACCTGACTTTTGAAGGAGATGGCGAAATGAGTTGTGTTTGGCTCAGCCTGAAGGGCTTCCTGGCAGTGACCTTTGCAGGGAACAGTAAGGATTCGTCTCCCTGGGAGCACGCAGACACCCAAACACTGCAGGAAAGGCGGTGTTAGCTGCATTTGTTGGTACTGAGGGGTTGTGCAGGGTGGAAGACACGTTGGAGGCTCTTTGAGGCAGGGTTTGTTAACAGCCTGGCATCCTGACTGCTCCTCAACAAGACTCCTCAACTGTAAATTCAAACAAATAGTAGTGGTCAGCTGAAGAATCAAGTTGCCAGTCAGTCCAGAAAATGAAATATTTGTGCAGTTGTTAATTCTCTCCGTTCTGTCCCTCACACTACACTGCAGATTATGCAATTTGCCGTTTGTCTCCAGAAATACAACTGGATTTCATTGCTGCTATGTTATCATTACTCCATCAGCTGGTCCTGTCTGTGCATTAACTGGCAACACCACCAAAGCCCTGGGGACGCTTTCATACACGCCTGAAACAAAATGTACCTAAATAGGCAAGGCGGACAAAATGAGGCTGACTGACACGTGTGGGTATCCGAGGCAGATTGAGATTGACAGGGAAGTAGTGAGTGGCAAGGGCTGGAAGAGAGATCCAATATAACTCTGCAATTGCCGAGGCTGACATTTAAATTGCAGGCAGCCATGGGCTCATTCCAGGAGCCGCTTGCGGTTGGATGCAGTTTTGATCATTTAGAGAAGGAGCAGGGAAAAAAAAGGGGAAAAAAAAGAAAAATCAAATTGTTCTCGGAAATCATGTTTAATGTAGAAATCTGGTTAATATTAAATTGTAATCTGCAGTTTTCAAGTATACTATTCCTCGAGGAAAATGTTTCCTGTTTGAGGGCCGTGAGTATTAAGGGTTCCCTTATTACATCACTTCCTATGTCAGACCCAGCAAGCCTTCAACATGCATTAGTGTATCGATAATGGTAATTTCAAAATCATTGTTTGAAAAAAAAAAATCTGGGCAATATTCCAATCATATGGATCAATTTAGGTACAGAATAATGGGGCCAAGCTGGTACTTTTGACAAGGTATCCAAACAGTACTTTCACAAGGAGATGTTCTCCGCTGCAATTCAGTTTCAGGAGCCTGTAGTGTTTGGCCATCGATTATCGCACCAAGTCAATTTATTTGCTGCTAAACTGACTTTGTAGGCAGAATTCCCCCTAATCCCCCACAAATTGTAAATTGATAACTGTGCATGGAGTGCAATGAACATTACGCACCCAAGTGTAATAATTTGTAATACTAATAATAACCCACAAAATATCTGGACACTTCTACAAAAATATAGCAAACCCATATATTACCGAAGAGCAACCACTAATAACCAATTCTGCCAGCAAGTAGTAGACACACAACTCAGCAAGCCTCACAAATTATGAGGAAAGAATATTTGCAGGAAGATACCACTTATACTTTCTATAAAATGGATGGAAAGAGATTTCCCAAGCTGTTGACAAGAACAGAAGGCAGCCAGAACTCTACTTTTAACTCGATCTGGCTTAAAGACCATCAGTGGTTTAACATTTTGGTTATCACCATGTGATCCATGAGTCTTTGGTAGAGGTGTTCTTCGGTTGCTCATGGTGTCGTGGTTATTTAAAGAATTTTCAGTCTAATGTTGGCTGAAAATGTTCATCGGAAGCATCAGCGAAATCTATTTCTCATTGTCAAAAAAAGAAAAAATATTGAAACTTTCAAGGTGACATTTCTTTAAAGGTCCAAAATTATTTTCATTTGGAAAAAAAATCAAACTCCAGAAACAAGAAAGTGAAACTCAAAACGTTTCTAAGAAATCTAAATGAAATGTTTTACTTAACTGCAGTATATATTGACTTGAAAAAGTTCTTATATTATCTGATGACAATTCTTGGGTGGCTGTCCTTGGAATTACAATGACTTACTTCCACCATCATCTTTCAGCAGCAGAAGTCACTGCTCAGTTGGATAGGGAAGCTGCCTACTAAACTGTAACTCTAGTTGCGAAAGTACTTCTGTGTGAACTAAATCACTGTAGTCAGATGACTTTTTAATCTTTTTTTTCTCCCTAGAAAAGGTTAATGTCAGTTGATCTGATCATATTAGATGATCATTTTTTTTGATAGGTAATTGAGTTCTCTATGAAACCCTCTAGACCTTAAAATATCCTTTAATAGGACTATTGTCTCTTTGAATGGACATTTCTACTACTTGAGAAAAAATAATTTTATTTCAACATTTAAAATAGTTCTATTTCCATCACCTGATCCTAAATTCTGGGGGTTTTTCAGCATGTTTTTAAGAGGTTTTTAACCTGTTATTGGAGCCACCACTGCAAGCAGAATAACTATCCTGATTTTCACAGAGCACCAACAGGCATGAGTGGCCTTCAGCAAGATTTCAGTGGGCGCAAACACAACCCCTGCCTTTCCTAAAGAATAATCTGAGATACATGTTTATTGTTACTAAATCCAAACAGTATTAATGAGCTGGTATTTATTTAATGTGTAAAGATCATCTTAGTGAAATAAGTGATAAAATCAACTATAATACTTATAGTTCCAGCAAAATGTAACAGACATTCTAAATTTGTAGTCAAATTCTTTCTTTTCTTAGCAAAGAACATAGCATGTATATTTCTAACATATTTAAAAGTGTCTAAACCATGTGTTACGTATTAGAATATCGATCCATTTTCACACTGTTCAAGGCAGGACACAATGCATTATATTTTAATGCATTGTCATAACGTATAATTCAAATGAAATGAAAATAGATCAGTTTTGTCACACACGAATATGTTGCACTTTACATATATTATCCTCCTTTATTTACCTGTATGTGTAAAGAAACAATATCAAAAATTTACACAGATCATTTCCCCTTTATTGATACTGAAAACAAAAGTGATATTTTCTTCAGAAGAGATAAGGAAAGAGGTAAGGCAGAAGAATTATCCTTTCTCTAAGCTTTATCCCTGATGTAATTGTTTCAAAACTGATAGCTGGCTGGGTCATAAGTTGGACTTGATCATCTCAAAGGTCTTTTCCAACCTTACGATACTGTGATACTGTGATGCTCAGCTGTTGTATTGAAAACAAGCTGAGAGCAAAAATAGCTTTTGCTCTCACTTATAGCTGGTAAATACAGAAAATTAGTTCAGAGCAACAGGTCAGTTTTTCTACTGAAATAAATTCATTGGCTTCAGACTGTCTTTCTCTCAAACTAATGTAAGCTGAGCACTAACTGCACAGGCAAAATTGGGCTCAGCTCCCCTATTATGCATATCAACGCACACAGCAAGACTCATCGCACTGAATTCAAGAGAACTGGACCAGAGCAAAAACTCCTCAGGGTGGGCTCAGAGTCAGCCCCGTGCATGTCATACGAATCCTCCCGATTTTAAATGAACCTGATGTTAATCTGGGACCAGTGACTAAACCGGTGTGAATGGAGGCACTTCCATTCAATTCTGCAACTGGAGATTTGGCTCTTGGCCGATGCGCAGAGATTTACACCGGGCTAAGAGAAAGCAGACTTCATCCTTCCCACCACCCTTCTGTCTGTCCGTCTCCCTCCGGCAAGCGCGGGACAGCTCTGTGGAGTAAATCACGCTGCCGGCTCAGCCTCCGGCGCTGCAGCTTGTAAAGAGGCTTTTGCAGACTGGCGGAGTCATACCCTACAACAACAAAGTCCATTGGCAACAAGAGCAGAGAGAAAGCGGCTCATTTTTCAAGGGCTTTCCAGCCTGCTTTCTGCTTCGGCTCCATCCAGGAGCCAGCCTTACAGACTTCCCGATATTTTCATAATTAACTGACCAGAATTTTCATAATTTGTAAACACAGTAAAATGGCTTTGAGACAGAGGGTGTGCAGTCAGAGGGAATGTGTGTGCGATGGGGGAACGGTGCCGGGGTGAGGGGCTGGAGGGGGGACGTTTCCTCAGGCAATTTCCATTTGACTCAGGAAATCTGGGAGGGTGCCCGCTGCAGTTAAGTGATCAGGCTCACGACTCAAAGCGATTTTTCTTGAAGTGTCACTGCAACACACAACCACCATGTGTTCTTTCTTGGCTCGGCTTTCTGTGCTGATGCTCCAAAATTTGGACAGGCTGCTCCAGCCTGCCCAGTTTTCATCCATTTGCTTCGGCAGAGAAGAGGACAAAACTGCATTTTGAGGCGTGTGCGAGTGCTCCCTTAGCCCTCCTCCTCCTTTCACTTCCACGTGAAGGGGCCCTCCTGATCTTTGGGATTCGAACAAAACTGCTAAGAGTTGATGGACAACAAGGTCTGGGATGTGGGTCTCTGTACAAGAGAATGAGGAAAGGGAAATAAAAAATTGCAAAAGCAATCCAAATCATGTTTGCCAACCTCAGCCACCTCCTTGGATCTGCCAGCTTCTAACCAAAATTGATAGGCCTGACCCTATATTGTTGTGCACTTGGGTTCAACCCTTACGCTGGTGTTCAATGGGTGCAAAATGCTTCAGTGAAAAACTGGACTTGCACAGGGACTCCTGTTCTTGTGAGAAGCATAACAGGATTACCCTGGGCTGAGAGTAATCAGAGCATGGGCAAAATATCATGTCTGAAGGCTGTAAGTAACTGTCAGTCCCATCGTGCCAAAAGAGGACACTAATTTGGTGCTGGTTTATGGGGATGATTTAATCCCTCCCACCATCTGGATTCTAGCTGGAGGCCACCCACCCAAGCACTGACCAGCTCAAGTATTGCTTAGCTTAGATGATTTGATGTGATCACGACCTGAGGCTGTATAACTGTCACAGGGGAAGAAATAAAAACCAGCTTCGTTTACAGAACTGCGTTCAGTTTCAACTCCCAGTGATATAAACAAAACAAATTCCCACAACAATTTAAGATACAGTAATTCCGAGAACCTTAAAATCTCATGCAAGTGACAACAGTTTCTACAGAGCACACGGTAGTGATTTACATCTTGAAAAAGGCAGCTGGCACAGCTGAAATCAGAGGCATGGTTATACTGACTGCTATGATCACAGCCCTGCCAATTCGGCACATCGTTGACATGCCAGGTCCCAACACATCTATCACCTTCCTTTCCTGCATCCTGGATTTCTCCTCTTGGTGACTGGCAGCGTGGCAGCATCAGGGAATTGTGGCAAAGATGGATCTTGGACATGCTTGGCAACAACAAGTGATTGAACTGGCCACGGACCCAGCTCAGCTCAGGCCACGGAGAGGGGGTGAGGTGCTAGAGGCGGCGGTAAGTAGAAAATCACACATGCTGACCTTACAGCGTGGGGAAATGCCTCTGAAGAGGCCAAGAGCCAGCCAGCACACAGCAACACTGACTCTTCTGCTGTGGTTTTAGGGTTTTTTTAAAGGATATTTTTTTCCTAGGCATGATAAAGCAGAAAAGCCTGATATCAATTATATGGTAGACTTGCTATGGTACATCTTAAATCCTCTGCTGCCAAACTCTAATGTTCCCCTGCTGCTATGTTTCTGGGGTCATCTGGATTCCTCTTAGTCAGATCTGGCAAGAAATCCCCTTATTTCATATTTTGAGTCTCAACCAGATCTCACTAGCGCACCTATCTGACTTGCAGAAACCCTCTCCTTTTGTGATGCCGAGATCTGTACAACACAGCTACTCTGTGTTCATCTTTACCTTCAGCGGTCCTGTTCAATCTCAGTCCAACGTGCTGAGATCTCGGGCTCCTGACCTGTGGCAGGCATTATATCCCAAACTAAGATGCCATTAGCACCAACCCCGTGAGATGTCCCACCACTGGCGGTTGCTGGCTTTTCACTTAAGCAGATCTGCAAAAAGGAGGTGCCTTGACTAAGCACTTCAATGTAGAGCTTTTCAGAGGACTCTGTGTAAAGATAAAGGAGAATGCAGTCTCCAAACCCACCTTGATTTTGAATCGCCCTGATGTGCTGGTTCCCAACATCCTACTGACTGGCAGCGAGTGTCTCCTAATCGAGCTGTCTAAATTAGGTGTAAGCAAGCCTCAGACTTTGTCAGCCTGGGTGGTAACTGATCTAACAATGTCAGAGTGAAAGGGCATGCCTACATGTTCTCCAAGCTGGCCGGATACGACCCACCTCCAGCCTAGCAGCCTTCGAGCACGAACGTGGCACCTCGCCCAAACTAATACGTCCTGTGGAGAGGCGCCATATTAACATGGCCATAAAGCTTCCAGATTGGAACAGCTTCATGGGTTGGTCTGCCGAGGAGCCCAGGTCTGACAGCACAGAGAGAGGTAGACCTCTGTTTTGTTGCCGTTCCTCGTTTTAGAATCCAATTTCAGCTGAGGCAGAAGATCTCCCAGCTTTGCTGTGCCCCTTAGTCTGGGCCAAAGATGCTGCCCTTGGAGCACTTTCCAGCACAAACTCTCAGATGTGGGGTGCTTTTACTTCCTTCCTCCCACGTATATAACACACACGAAGTCCTGCACACACTTGTGTACACAGGCACACATGGACACACACGAGTTTTCATCTGATTTGCTCAGTTTTGAAAGCAACCTCGAATAATTTGCCCAAATTATAGAATGAAACTCCATGTCCTGTTTTCTTGTGATTTTTTTTTGCCTTTCATTAAATGAAAGATAAATGGCAGATAATGACTCACTCATCTTGATCCACCTTATAAGCCCCACAATCAAATCTTATTGCAAAGGCATCTAAGGTATGTAGTGCCGAAGAAAAGTGCTTGTCAAGAGGGATAGAGAACAAAGGGTACCTGGAGGTTAGTAAATGTTTTTCATGGGTTCTGTAAGCTGTGGTTTCCTCTATTGGGGGTGTTATATATTTTCAGCTTTCTAGCTTCTCTGTCAGACACCCAGCCAAACAAGGGAGTGATTAGTAGAGCTCCCTCGTCGAGGCTATTGTTGTAGGTATGGTTTTAATACACCCACAGTTCTTGGCACTGACGTTCATTTTCTGACTCCAGGAAATCTTGAACTGTTTATTGATTCAAAGGCAAGAAATAGAACATTGAGATGGAGCTAATTGGCCGGAGACATAATCTGCAAGTCACCCAAATAAATATTTCCATTAACTGAGACTCAGTTTTGTGGGAAGAAAAAGTAGCTTGGTTTAATAGCGATAATTTCTTGCAAATCTACATTTTATTAGTTTGTTTTTCTGTGGACAGGCACTTAAGTGGAGGCTTAGTTGGAGATACACTGATGTCACAACACAAGATCCAGGTGCCCACAGTTTGCCTGCTCTGGCACCGACGAAGGCTGCCCTTGCTCTGAAGAAGGCCGGTTCGTCTGCCTGTGACATTTCAGTGTTTGCACAGGAAAATCGTCTGCAGAGACCTCTGGCCCTGGCAACCTGGCTGCTTTTTTTCTGCCTATGAATGCTCCTCAGTGATAGATGGGATAGGATGTGTCTCACACACCTAAATTAGGCATTCACTGTCCCAACAAGAGAGTCATGCAAGCCTGTATCCGTCCCTGAAGAACATTCTGGACACTTTTTGGCCTTTTTGAATTCTGCCCTTCCACTCTTAGGAATACCCATGGGATGCTGCTTTTCTTCATCAAAGCTTTGCAAGAGGCAGACTAGTTGAAAGCTGATTTGAGGAAAAAGAAGCCCATGTTTTAACAGGCTTTTTGTATGATATAGGAACACATGCTACAGAAGATGATGTTCGCAGGAATTAACTGCTCCTCTGTCCTCTCCCTGCATCTTCCAGTAACTGGCACCTGATGGTAGGAGAGGCTTTGGCCCTCTCTTCCTCTTTCCCTTCAGTGTTCACTTGTCAGACAATCAGGAGGACGGCAGTGATCCAAAGTGCTCGGAAGAGAAATAGGAATAAAGACAGACCAGAGAGCAATATTTATAATGTTTCGTTCTTTGGAACAACAAGGGCTGGGTTATACGCATGAAAGCTCTTGCACTGGAGAGAAACACTGTGTTGGCTAAAGTGTCTAGTGACCCTTTTTCAAATTAAAAAGGACTCCTCTCTCCCCTGCCTCTCCTTTTATAGCAAATTAGATATGAAATCAGATCTGCTTTCTCTGCTTCTCTGAACTCTAATGACAGCTTACCATTGAGAAACATTTTGTTTGGGCCTAGGAGAGAGGGCAGAAGCCAAGAACAGTCTTTAGAGTTTGAAATACACCGAGAAATGTTTAAGAAACTCCCTCACTGCTGCAGCAACAAGACCAAAGCATGCTGCAGTCCTAGAGCAGAGCGTCAGGCCGAGGAAGAGAGCAAAAGAGCTGGGGATTGAGAGGGGAATCGCTACTTCTGCAAGTGAGTGATGATGCAGAATAAGGTGTGCAGGGTACAGTGATGGGCACATTCAGGGAAGAAGAATTCACTTAATTCTAATCTGGATAATAATAAATGTTCACTATCGGTGCAAAAAGACAGTTTTTCTAAGGGTACCAACCCACCATCTTGCTCTAACGTCACTAGAGCAACATCAAATCCTCATTCATTCTAGAGGAAAGCTTTGACTGACCCCAGAGTAAATGGATTGTGGAAATTCTACAGAGAAACCTTGCCTGGTTTAAAAAATGAGCCCATCTCAAGGTATGTTATGAACAGGATCAGAATACATTACTGTATCTTTTCAGGAGCCTCTGTAAAGTGCCAGTGCTGGAAAAAAGTATTCATGGAATCGAGGAATGAACAAGCCCTTCCCTCCCTGCCTACAGTGTTGCTGGACAGAGCGCAGAGTCTTCTGCACCGTGTTGTGTTGGTGGCTGGTCTTGATCATCTTAGAGGTCTTTTCCAACCTTAGCGATTCTACAATTCTATGATTCTATGTCACATCATGAAAGGATCGTAGCTGTGGGCTCCCTGGTCAGCGACACGTTCTGTTAGGTGCACTCCCTTATAGACCTGCTCCACCAACATTGCTTTCTAGCAGAGATGTGTAAGAGCGTGCAAACCACACTGCTGAGTTCATTCACTCAGTTCTGCTGGAGAAACTCCTTGAGTTACACAGACCTATCTTCACCGTAAAGAATAAAACCAGCCCTGGAATGCAATGGCCTGTCTAATCCTGTTATTTTATTTTTTCTGAAGTGCGGAAGTTCTCTATTGTTTATCAATGTTTGATAAGCTCATACTGTGATTTGCCAATCACAAGGGACTGGCAGAAAGGGAAAGGATTTAAGAAAAACCAAGGAGTGCCTCTGTTAATCTCTCTGCCATTCTTCCGGCATCCCTGAAAGGCAAATATTGGTGGCTGACGATGATTGATGGGCGGCAGGCGATGGCAAGATGCCCCTGAGCCACTCAGCAGGCCAAAGGTTTACCCACACCTCTGGAAGTCAAGCAATCTCACTAAATCGTGTGTGATAGAATTCTAACCTATCGACTATAAAAACCCAATTGAGGGAATGTTCTGGCACAGTTGCTGAGTAAGAAGATAAATGAGATTGGAAAAGATGGAGAAGTTTCTTGTTTAGCCTTTAATAATTTTTTCCCTCAAGGTCCCTTGAACTCCAAGTCCAGTATGAAGAAAGACATTTCTTTTATCTTAAAATCCCCCAGTTGCATTGCTGAATGTCCAATTAGAGAGCCTGGAACTAAGTGCAGGGATAGAAGAGTACGTGCACAAGCACACAGACGCACACACACGAGCTCAGCTTCAGCACACCCTGGCATCATTCTCTCTTTGGATGTCTAAGGACCCACTCTGGTTTTTGCCCGACAACTGGTGACATCCAGAGCTACTGAAACAGAAGAAAAGCTACAGCCCTCCTCGGGGTACTTACGCTGTATCAAGGTTTACAGCAGCGATGGTAGGGAACAGGCTGAAAGCTGGGCTGGGGGAACTGTAGGGTAGGAGGACAGAAACCCCTTTGAGCCCTTCCATTGCACTATTTTTGCTGCTGTCTACCTGAGAAGGTGCTTCAGAGATCAGGTGAAGGATATAATCCTGCAGGATGTGGCCTCTTCTGAGTTCATACCTAAACATCATTGCTACCGAGATGACAGTCTTGATGTCACAGTTCTACAAAGCTTGCAAAGGGACAGAAGTCATTCTCTTTTTGTTGCTTCTTACCCCTGTGATCTGCTGGTCAACCAAGCTTGCAGCACGTCACGTTGAGATCTCCTAAGGGTACTGCTGAACCACAGAAACATGCCCAAATCAAATAACTGCAACAACAGAAACAATAACAAATGTTCATTTGGATGCCCTAGGGTAAGAGGTCCCCAAATGCCTTAACAGAAATAACTAAAAATCAAAATTACAATAAACAAAAGCAAAATGCTTATAAAAAAAATATCCCACTTTGAGCACTCCTACCACTTAATCCCATCTGTCAATAACACAGCTGCACTGCAGGGACTGTTCAGCATCTTTCTTTATTTTTCTAGGCATCCTGGCTCTGTGTAGCACATTAAAAGTCTCAGAGCTCCAACAAGCGATTTTGAAAGTCACTCTCTGTGGCTGCTACATGTTTGCTTTTCTCTTGACCTCGCCACTCATATCTTGCTGTTGTTGCAAAACTAATTCATGGGTTGGATCCAAAAAAATGGAAACTGCGCTCCCTACAGATTCTTGCATTTCTGAAAAAGTCCTTCCTGCTTCCTGTTTGCACTCTCGGCAGTGTTTCCAAAACAAAATTTCCACTGCCTTTGAAAAACACAGAGCCACGCTGAGCAGGAATGCAAGCTCCAAGTCAGTGGCACATCCACAAGAAGCCAAGAGAGAAAAGTGCTCGTAGAAAGTCTGGAGGCTGAAATTTCATTTTTATCCACAAAAAAAGAAGCTTCAGGCTTCCAGTGTCTTCTGGATGCAGACAAGACAGATGGAGCTCACAAGACTACTTCATCTAGGTAACCCCTATGCTAGCTTGACTTCCATGAACATCTGCAATTTGGCTAAACGTGAGTTAGACAAATGTGGACCTTTCAACCTTTTTCTAGCGAGCGTTAGGACCAAAGTTAAATGATAGTGCAAGCTTTCCACCTAACATGTGCAATAGTAGGTTCTACCCAGAGGCCTGAGGATGAGCTATTACTGTTTCTGCGGAAGGTTTGGAATCAGCCTTTGCTGAGACCGTCAGTATGGACTGATGGGCATTGCCGAGAAACAAAAGGGATGATGGTGTGAATCCCAGAAGGAACCAGGTTGAGCCTAACAAAGTAATCTTTAGAAAATACTCAGTTTTAAAGAAAACTACCCGTGGCTCAGGTATCCTGTTTTACCCTTTTGATAACCCTGGAAAGGCCAGACAGCTATGGGAGGAAGGAAATGATAGTGGCGAAGGGGACTATCACTGTCCCCTTCTCTCTCACCCTTTTGGCAGTAAAAAGCTTGAGATGTTGGAGCTCTCTCACAGTTCATTGTCCTGATCCTTTTTTCCCCATCTATCCTTTTCCTTTTGAAGCCTAGAAAAACCTGTGCTTGTTTCTGAGGCAGCAAAATTTGCATCTCCTTGAGCTGCTGGCTCTGGATTCCCCTCCGTGATGCCTCGGTTTTCTTTATGATCTTTTATCATTCATTAGATTTGTTCCTTAGGCGAGAATCTGGTGAATCTTTAACTCAATTGGCACAAAGATGTCGAGATCATTAAATGAAATATCATTACTGCCATCTCTGCAGGTATGAAGCAAGTCAGTTGAGACTGGCTGGAAGTTTTGAGCGGATCAGTAAATGGAAATTGCAGACACCTGGGCTGTGCAAATTACGCATGAACTTGTTTTACAGCTTCCGTTGTTGCCAGATGAAAGTTACTTGGACGCACTAGATACTTGCAGGTGACGGTTTATAATGGCAATAGAGTTAAGTGTGGCTAGAAGAAAACTTGATTACACTTCAAACGTCCAGCTAGGTCTTTGCTTTCTTAATATTGTGGCAGTTTAACTGGGACACCTTAGTTTGCAAATTCAGGAAGAAGAAAGTGGCGAAATTTGCATGTTTTTCTGTGTTGATTTCCCAGTATCATATATTCTTTGTTAAAATTCAAATATCTCTTTCACAACTAAGGTTCTTCTGCAATTACAGTGTCAGTCATCATTATCCATATTGCATAGATTGCATAATTTGTGCCTGGCACCTGGGCTGTATTTAAAAAATGTCATTATATTTGCTCAAATGCTCACGGAAATATGTTCTGTGATAGATACCAGTCATACAGTGGCTACAAACAAGTCTGGTCTAAAATACATATCTGTTTTTATGAAAAAAAGGTGAAACAAACCCTTGCAACTTCTAAAACATTTCTGCACATTAACTCTGATAGAGGGAACGGCTTTGCCTGTACCGTAGAGAGGAGCAGGCATGTGGTATTTGATTTGGCTATTCCTTAGCCTTCTATGATTTGAGATCAAGTCTCAGTACAATAATTCAATATATTCTGTGCAATCACTCTATTTTTTTTTCCCCTCATTCTTTTATGTCTACTTTGCTCCACCGAGTTCCATGCAAAATCCTTATCACAGCTGGGTATACATCTTATCGGTGGGTGCAGACTTTCCTCGGCTGTCACAGACTACGGCACTGTACTCTGCCCTTCATATGTTGGGCAACACTACAGAGAAACAGCTCAACAACACGGCAATAAGCGGCATCTAAACGCAAATAGAGAAAGAGCAAATGCGGAGTCAGCATATAGGGGAGTCTTCTGAGAGTCATAGAATTGGTATAGGTAGTATAGATCAGTGATAAAACCATATCGCATCTTTGAAGCTGAGTATTAAGGGTTGGATTGATGCCAGATTCCGTATCAGGTTTCAGACGTACGTCCCGCAATCTTTAGTCTGCAACCTTCTGCGTCGTTAACCATCATTTCTGATAGATGTCACTCGGTGTTGTTGCACAACCCCATCAAGATCACTCACACCAATAAAGGAAAGAGAATTGGCTGTTAAATAACTGTTAGCCCCGTCCTCGTTCAAGCTGGTGTAAATTTCTCACCATGCAACACTGAATTCACACTCCTGTGAAGATTAACATGAAGCATGAAGATTAACCTAATTCTCTTCTTCTTCTTGCCCAAAGACTGTCAAAGGATTACAATACACTTCCCAGTGTCACTTTTCTTTTATCTGTGTGAGGTAAGGTATTATCTACCCCAATAACTTTACAAGTTTTCCCTTCCATTTTTGAAAGTCAATTACCTGAGATTTTCACTCTTGACGGATGTATTTTACATAGTAAAAAGAAAATAATTTTAATTTACATCTGGGAGCTGTAGTCATGCTGATGTGTGGGGTTACCTGCCTGGTCCAGCCTTCTGTAGCTTGACTTATACTGTGTTGTTACCCACTGGGTTTCTGAACACAGTCTTTTTAGTGACATTTTTGAGCATCTCCTGAACCCAAAGGGAAATCTCTTGGTTGTTCCTTGCTCTGAAGACTCCAACTTAGTACAAGCTCTGGTAGTGACGCGCCCATGACCCAGAGTTTCTTTGTGCCCATGTCTGAATTCAGATGAGAGCCTGTGCTGGAGCACCCCACACCGTCAGTCGTGCAGTCGCTGTGTAGGTTAATGCTGAATGAAAGAGCAAAGCAGAGATTCAATCCATGTTTATTTTGAAATAATCTCTGGAAACATAACATGATAGCAACTCAAGTAACTCCTTTCCTTTTGGCGGTTGCAGCTCTTCTTGAAATAAACAGGTAAGTTACAGGCCTCGGGGGGATTTTAAAAACCACTTGTCCCTCAATCATTTTTCCACTTTCCAGCTACTACACAGCACAAAAAGACTTAAATGATATTTATGTTCCTGTAGAGTTGGCAGCACGGTTCTCTGTTCATAATGGGCTATGTTTTTGGGACTTGGGGAAAGGGGGAGAAATTTCCACTCATTTTATATAATTATGATATAGAAAATATTTGTAGATCATGTTTTTGGACTGTAACTAATGTGCTGTTCAGTCCTGCCTCCTACGTGAGTCTGACACGTTCGCCCTAATGGGGACTGCGGGGTGTGCAGAGTCGGGTATTTACACCCTGGTGGCTTTTTCACTCACATAATTGAGAAGAATCAAGAAGTTGCAGCTTCAGGGCTGTTCTTCATCACCTGCTTTGTTTGGAATTCCCTCTACCACAAACAAAACAAACCACCAAGGAAAGAAACACCCCTAAAAATCTGCACGCGCAGGTTTTGGGTGAGGTTTTGGTTTTTTCATTTGTCATGGTTTCTGTTTTAGTCAAGAGTAAAAATGACCAAGGAAAAAACATGCAAGGCTACCTGGAGTGGCCATATTCAAGTACAGTTTACATCTTGCTGAGTGTGCAGCTGGAGTGACTTTGCTGCTGTTGCATTTTCCTGTGTCTTGGACCGCACGTATAATCTTCAGCTGCCAGTGAGCGCAATGGGAAAAATAAGGTGACCTGAGTTGTAGCGTTCAGGATTACAGGATTCATTATCTGACCTTTAGAAAGAGTTTCAAAGGAAAAGGCCAAGTCCTGGGCATTGCTAGATGGTTCTCCTCTCCTCTCAGGACACTCTTTCCACAGACTGCTTCAGGCTGGGCATCATTCTAGAAGTCCTGATCAGCTTATACCGCCAAGGCATTGCTAGCCCTTCTTTACCATGGGTTAAGAGTAAAGAGATGCAAAGCTGCTTCAGATGGACAGCTAAATCCAGGACAGACTGAAAGCTCCCCTCCAAAATGAAATACCTTTTCTTCTTTTTATTTATATACATCTCTCAAAGCCTGTTAGCCTTCCCTAGGGCAATGTGGAATTATATAATTGTTTTTCTTCCAACACCCAAACAAAAAGAGAAAAGAAATGGAGAGCTTCAAGGCAAAGTAGACAGCTTTCTCAGTTTTCTCTGTTCAATTAGCAATGCCTACAAACCCCGTCCATCTGATTAAATCCATAAAAATAATATCTTCCCACCCCACGAGCTCGCCGTGCCCCCAAAAGCCCTAAATTAAAATAAACAGTTCCAGGCTTGACTTTTTTTGTTCATTGTAATCATCCTAAATCGGTGGCTCCAGCCTCTCTCACTGGCTTCTGTAAAAATAGTTCTCCTTTACTGCTAAACCAAGCCTTCTTTATACAGCCTCCGAGTGCACAAATGCTGCTCTTATTTACATAGAGAAATTACAAACAGGCTCTTGATTCTTTGATCCTGTGTATTCAAACAGCCCCGGGCTTCTGCTGATTCTGGCTAACGGAATCAGGTGCGTGGTAGTGGGTTTTGCCCTTATTACAGTGTAAAGAGCTCCGATTTTAACAGTCACAGCACCTATTTGGGCATGAAAACTTAGGAAGGAGAAAAGCTCTCTGTCCCTCTCCTTCTCCAGTGCTCTCAGGACACTGAACATTGTTCAGTTATTTTGGCACCCAAAAATGGATCTGTTCCCGTTGGCTGTCGGTGGCAGAACTGTGCCTGGTTCTTGGCTGATCTGGGAGGCAAAGCAGTTTTTTGGGAGGCATCTCACCTGTAACTGGTTTGTTTAACTTAGGCATTGGTAGAACGCTGACACGGAGCACTGAATGACAGCATTCAGTGGTTCACCGACAGCTTAGAAATCCCTCAGTCACAATGCAGCATTAAAAAGAAGGCAAGCTCTACTGCTCACTACAGGTGTGGTGGAATGGGTAAGGGCTCTGGGGAAGGCTGTGCACTGAGGTCAGGACTTGTTTTCTGCTGCAGCGTTGGCATGGCTGGATGCTCACAAGCTGTCAGTAGAGTAGGGAGCCCTGGGAAAGAGGGCTGTGAAAAAAAGCACCTTTTGGAAAGAGCCAAGCAGATGCTTTCACTTTCCTACAGAAGTCTTAAAAATTTCATTTTGCTTTCCACTTGAAACATTGCCGGAAAGCTGAAAACAAAACAAAATGAAACAAGAAACCCCCACCAAAATGTAAAAGAAAAAGGAGAGGGGACTGCCATTCTTTGCTATTTTATCTCTACTTCTTACTGTTTCAAAATGTATTTGCAGTGTCAAAGACTGGAGGAGGAAACCAGAATAAGAAGAATTATTATCTTAACTCTTTCGATATTTCCCTAAACTTTACTCTGGATAAAAAATATTTAGGCAATGCTCCCCAGTCTGAAAATGCTGAGGCATCTTTTTTAATATCTAATTCCCAAGAAGGATGCAAATGTTTCGTCAGACTAAAATTTACATGCATCAAACCTCTTTTTTTCCTGCTTAAGCTCCACTTCTACGCACCGGACGCTTAATCAAGAAATGATATTTTCCTTAAGAACAAGGAAAATTGTGATGACAGGGAAATATTCTACATTTTTGCCTGGATGTATTTCTGTTGAACTATTGCGGTGTTTTCCTGCCACTGCAAGAGCAAGCAGCAATGCAGCAGGGCTGTGCAGCCTGACTGCTCAGCCGTGCTGGGGTCTCCTCTCACAGAGCCCCTCTAACAGCACTGCTTGAGGTCAGGCTCTACTTGAGCACGAGAATTGGAGTAAGAGCGAGATTTCCTGATTCTTAGCTTTCTTTTCCTGATTCTAGCTAAGGCCAGAAGAAAAGATGAGAAGATGCTGCCAAGAAAAAGTCAATAAGATTCATAAAGTCCTTCCTTGCAGGTTGTCACTGTTCCTGCTTTCTTGCTTTGCTTTCCCTTATGCTGGGAATTTTGTCCGAAGCAGCCCCCGCCCCCGTGAGTTTTGCCTGAGAGTGGGAGGATGGTCCAGCAAGCAGCACTTTTGCAAGGTTTGCTTAGGACCTTGCTGCATTACGCAGGCAGCACGAGCTCTTATCACCTAGCCTTGACATCTCCAACCTCTGCTTGGGTGAGGGTTAGAATTCAGGAACATGTTCTTTCACATCCTTCCTGGACAGATTGCCAGGCGAGACTCACCTTTGTGCACAGCCTTGCAGGCTACTGGTTTTGCAAGTATTTCATGGGGCTTTTTATTGTTACTAATATTACTTAGCTGCGTGTGAGATGTTGGGCCAAATCCTGTGTTAATGCTGGCCTTAGCCAGCAATAATCCCCATCAATTTTATGTAATTTTATGTAAGCTACCAATAAGGCCAGAGAAAAAGGAGGTGGGAAGCTTTGGGTATTCTCCCTGAGCCTAAGTCGCTGAAACCAAATGCAAAGACTTCACTCAAGGAGGGAAGCTTCAAATTCAGGCACTGAGCAGAGCCCAATAGCTTCCTGATTTCGTCACTCTCTGTCTTTGGGGGCGATGTGTGTATGTGCCTCTGTGCAGCAGAGATGAACAGATAAAATCCTTACTCCTCATGAAGACTGTGACTAATTCATAATGCCCCAACCAGGATAAATAATTCTCTTCTTTCTCCTGAGTCTCCTATCTGATAACCCTCATTCATCTCCCTTTACTCACACCCTGCCAAACCTCCTTGCTTTAGAGAACAGGAGGACCCTGCACAGCTAGATCACATTTTATCTTGGTTCATGGATCGCTCCTTATTTATTTAAACCTCCACTGCCTCCAGCTTCAGTAACGATGCTGCTGCCCTCAGCATCAATGCCTCTGCCAATAACAACAAGCTCCATTTAGTCTGTTACAGCTTCCTATGGAGAATTGTTTTCTCACTTTACCCCTGCTCCTCAAACCCTTTAAAAATAGGCAAAGCCTCAAAATTATCCCCAACAGGCTTTTGCATTCGTCCACTTTGAAACAAAGACTTTACACATGTTTGTTCTATGGAGTCCCACTGATTTTTCCCCTTACAAACTTTTCTCCCATTGCTTTTCCAAATCCAAGCCTTTTCCTTCAAGGGCTTTTATATATGAATGTGAAAGACTAGAAGGAGAGAGAGAGGAAAAAAAAAAGGACAGAAAAAATTAAATGTGCTTCTTTTATATGATTATTGGTTCCTTATTTATGCGTCTACACACATACAAGGGCAAATGCTGTGTTTTAATCCTACAATAATTGGCTTTGGAAAAACAGTAGCTCATAATAATAATATTGTGAGTGGCCAGAATAAAAAGAGCTACTTGAATGATGGGGCAATTAATCATGCGCGTGTAGGCTAGCGCAACAGTGCCAAGCAGCCACTGAGGGAAAAATCATCTCCTGTACGTCTCCTCCTGTCTTCAGACCTACCTAATTGGTAGTCAAAACAGACTATCTCACTTCTAAATTTACCTGCCCCTTACACACAGGCAGCGCTAAAGGTCCCATTAGGTCTGTGGTAGCGGGTGCTCTGGTGAATGTGCAGTGTTTATACATCAACTGTATATGAAGAGCTAATTCCTGGCACTGCTGCTTTCCTTAACAGCAACCTGGCAGCTGGGCAGCACCGAGGAGATGGAGGTCATGGTTTCTCCATGCAAAGTGCTCAGCAGTGACATTGGCCTCCCATGTTGCTTCTGCTGCCTGCTGCGATGGGACTGTCCCTATCCCGGAAGAGGGAACTCAGAGCTGTCTAAAAAGCCCAAACAACTTATTGTTTGGTTGTTTCAGTAGTCTTGCTTCCATCTGTTTCCTGATCCAAATCATGGTTCAACCTCCAAGTAAGGGAGTTGACACAAGAAGGGAGGGGGGACTGGACAGCACGGAGTGCAGAGAGGTGGCAGGGATACCTCAAGCTGACCTGGCCATTGAATTCTTACAGCAGGGAAAGCACCACCTGAAAGGAATTTGCAGTGGCCTTGTGTTGTCCAGCCTCCCTCTGTCTTTCAAAAACAGAATTAAAATCAAAGCAGTGTTGTTCTGCCTGCAGGTTGCTACCTTCTAGAAAGGCTTGCAAGGGAAAATCAGGGTTTCCCTGAACCTGCCACAGTGGGAAGTGAGGAGAAGGCAAATACTCCTTCAGGTGCAGTTGCTTAGAGGACAGCCCCTGTGTCAACAGTTCTGGCTGAACTCACTGGAGCTCCTCTGTCCTCCTGCAGCGCAAGGTCCAAATGATTTTGGTGTTTGGTTTCTGCAGCCTGGAAGACGATAAAACTTGAGCTCTGAAATTGCCTCACGTACTTTGGAAACGTTACTTCTGCCTTTTGGGAAAATGTCCTTGCCATGAGTACATCCATTCAGTCATAGGATATGATTTCATGGTTTTCCCTGCTGCTGAAAGGGAAGATCCTGCCCTGCCTTCTGTCTCCGGCTGCCAAGTCCCACTGCCTCCTATCAACTCAGCCGCTCACAGGACCTTGGCCAGGTCTGTGAGCTGATCCAGCTGAAAGCCAGTCCTCTTCCCTGGCCAGGCAATGGGAAGCTGCAGCAGAGAAAGCAGTTGATCTATTGGGAGTCCTCCAGATCTTAACAATGTGCTATCTAGGCTGTCCTTTCTTTTCATTTTAAAGAGCATTCTGACTTGGTCTCTTTCTGTCTCTTGAATGCTGTTATTATTTCTGTGCATCATGTCTATGATCGTAATGCTCGGAGACAAAAGGGGAAGGTGTATTCTTTCCTGCCTTCTCCCCCTTTCACACATCCTCCAAAATCTCAGCCTCTTGCTGGAGACATCAAAAGCCTCTCTGCTCCAAGTGGACAATTTTGTTCTTTCATACTGGAACCAGCACATAAACAAACTCAAACTCTCCCAAAACAAGGTCAAATATATGTTACCCACAGCCCTTCCTTTTCACAAACCCGGTTTGTTAGCTGCTGTGGTGCGGACAATTTGCCTGATTACATGGTCACCTCTCTGAAAGCAGGAGAGCTCACAGTGTAGCTCATTCATTAACTCCTGATAAACTATGTCAATAAATCAGAACAACACTGTTACATCAACCCCTCCTGCAAGCCGACCTTCAGAACTGCATTCTGGCATTTGGGGAATTATATAATTAGCAGAGAATTTTAAACCAGGTAGAGTTCTTAGAAAGAGGGGCTGGTACTGGAGAAAGCCCAATGGAAGAAGCACTTGAGAGGGAAAAACACATTTCCCAGCAAGTACAATAGGTCTTTCATTGTACAATCTTCAAATATTTATAATTGGTGATGGGAACCTCCCCTTGTATCTTCTGTTTGCTCCTTTTTGTAGGGTTTTCATTTGGCCCTCAGATGGCAGTTAAAAAAATATAAAGGAACTCAGGACACGCTAGGGTCAGCTTCACTCTGAGCAGATCCAAGGCTGACAACAATGTCAGTACGGCAGAATGAGATTTTCCCCCCTCGCTATGAGTCACATGAAGACAAAAAAAGGAAGAAAAGCTCAGAGAAGTGAGCTAACTCATTAAAACCACTACTGAGAGTACCTAAGTAGCTTAACAGCCAGAAAAGAAATCCCAGGAGACCCCCAATACCAGCCATTAGACAAAATGCCTCTCAGAAGATGCATGGCTGTCTTCACAGTTGGTTTTGGTCTCTCCTTAATCCTGCTGTGACACCACTGCTCTGCCCTCATGATACCACAGTGCGCAGACAAGGTGAGTTGTTGGGCTGCCTAAAGCTTGCATGCCCGAGTTCTACCCTCACGTCCTATGATCACTGCTCAGACACAAAGCAGGGCTCGATGTCTTTGGCACCACAAGCTCTACGAGGAGTCAGCTATGGCAGATATAAAACATGAGGGAGCCAAATCTGGGTTCTAGCCCCCATAAGGTGGTGTCCTGAACAGTTATGTTGATATGGGATATTGGTTGTGATTTGTTTTCAGTTTATAGAGGATGGAAGAGCCCTGTGCATTTCCCATCTTGGATACATTGTGGTGCTGCTAAGTTTTAACCTCCTATTTCTTAAAGATACGCTTTTAAAAAATCATTCCCAATCACAATTTCCCATTTCACATGCACAGCTGTCATTTGGATGACAGAATCCATGAAGAGAGCAATCTCTTTGGAGAGTTCATTTGACAAAATACTGTGGGACAGAACTTTCTCCTTCTTTATGCTATAATACACACAGGGAGGTGGTGGAATCACCATCCCTGGAGGTGTTTAAAAAATGGGTGGATGAGTTCTTTAGGGACGGGTTTAGTAGGGAGACAGGCACGGTTGGACTCGGTGATCTCAGAGGTCTCTTTCAACCTTATGATTCTATGGTTCTATGATTTCTATAATTCTACTGTAGAAATAGTAAGGCTTAACGGGAGCAATTCAGAGGAGAAGCAGTCTCTGGTCTTTATATGTTGCACGTTGAAAAGTTTACTCCAGTCTGAAAGTTCTTTAAAACACAGGCTGTATATCCGAAGTGAGCCCACCAGAAAAGAAAAATAATAAAGAAAGTAGCCTTGAAAGACTGGGCAAAGGTCTGGAGGAGCCACAGTTTTCCTTCGCTGCAGTAAAGCATGGCTAAAACAACACAAACTCCTATGGCTTACTAATTTTTCAACCCAATATTTTCATGTAATTTGTGTGCTTTATAAGCCTTGGAAAACCCACAAGAGGCCACACATTTCTGATGTAATCGTCTTTGAATTCAACAAAGACCATTACCATGTCAATGAGGGGGATGGTTTCAAAGAGCAGAGGGTGGTTTGCAGAGCACCCAGAGGGGATTTTCACTGCAGCTACTGAAATAATAAACTCCTCTTTCCCCCTCCCTTGTCCCCTTCCAAATTTTGGCTCCAGCTGGAGACATTTCAATAGTTTAGTTCTAATCACAGATAATTCTTTTTTTATTGTGTCATTTTGGATGCTGTTATTATACATAACAAATGTTGCTATGTTACTAGACCATGAAGTCTAAGCTTTAGCTTTGGTCAGTTTGAGCACAAACTCCTTGCATTTTGGCCCTCAAAGGTATTGTATGTTTGGGATCGAGGTTGCCTTTATTTTGAGGGGCTACTTTACAGAAATGGCTTTTCTCGCTCTGAGTTTATCCCGGTTTTTATGCTGTCCGTGAGCTGTGCTGAAAAATTTTTTGCAAGCTTTTAATTAAAGAGGTTAATCACTTCTGCTTCAAACTGTCAGACACTTCTGCATGGGAATATTTTTATGCATGAGAAGTCCCACTGGCTTACACTGAGCTATTCATGATGCAAAATATTTTATAGACATTCAGTTTTTGCAAGTTTGGGACCTCACGTGAGCCCTTTCTAGGAAGCTGAAGTAAAAGGAAAGGCTGGAGGTGGGAATACAATAATCAGACAAAGTGCATCACAAACAGCTGTAGAAAAGAAAAAAAAGAGCAACAAAAGAAAAATGTTTTGCTGCAAATTATCCCCCTAAGTATAGCCCCTTGGAAAATGCATTTTGATGAAATATTCAAAGAGTGCAATAGTTGTAAGTTGAAAATAGTAGCTCAGGGTGAAAGAGTTGAAGAGTTGGATCTCTAGCTTATTGAAAAGAAACCTAAAAACAGGCATCCAGAATACCTTGGCACTCCTTTAAGAAGAAAATGATCTATTTAAATACTTTCCCTGTTGCTCACAGAATATTGTTCTCTCTCTTCTGTATCTACTGGCCCAGGAAGTGACCATGGTGAGGAAAGTCTGAATTTCTCTGCGTGTTCCCTCTGCAAGCCACCCTGAAGCTGCAAACTCAGTGAAGTTCCAGATGACACGGGGTTTTCAGGCAGATGTCTAAATGCCTCAGAGAGAGGAGATAAAGAGTCATCATCAGTCCTGCCTCTTCCCACCGACTGCAGAAGGAGCCTGGTCACCCACCCTGGTCACCTAGATGCTGAAGGTAGAGTTCAATTGACAGAACATAGATACCTATTGCTCTTCGAGAGCTCTGTAGCAGCCCAGACACACGTTGGGGGTGGCAGACAGGATTTAGGAGATCATACGACCCCTATGATTTCACAGGAGACTCCAGACCTTTCCGAAGTGGCTGGAGGGCACGAGAGAGAGTCCAGCAATGAAGTCCTACCCCATCTTACAGATCGTTGAGCAGAATTACCTGGGCCAGTACCAACAGTCACAGAGAGATAAAGTTTTTGGGGGGGCTTTAGGGAAGGGAAGAGCATTTTCTTCGCATTTTAAGAAGACGCCACTTGTAGGGTTGAAAAAATTGCAGCTTGCCAGAGCATAACCATTAAGGGTTTATTACAATTGAGTTTTATAACACACGTTCTAATAAGTCCTTAAAGAATGTGGCTGTATGCAGTAATCATTTCATAAATATTAATACAGCATTTAGAAATGAGGCCTTAATTTAAAGTGTTGACTTTTTATTAGCAAGTGCACAGTTTAATTACTGCAGTAAAAATATAGATTAGTTAAGCTTTGCTGCTGTTCTATTACCTGGGAACCAGCACCAGCCTAGCTTTAATAAGCAGCTTCTGAGGAGGTGAAAGAAATTCCTCTGGCTAGAGAGACTGAGGGGGGAAGGTTTGCTGCTGGAAAGTGACTGTATTCTTTAACAAGGCTAGACTGTGGAATGACTTCTTCTTGCTGTCTGCATTTTTGTGTGCGTGTGTGTTAATTCACACACGTCTCCAGTTATTTCCATTAGGGATTGACAGGCTGGTTCAGAACAAACAAATAAAAAGAAAGCCCTAGGATCTGCAACCAGCACTAAAGCTAAACTCAAAAGAGTTGGATTTCTTTTTTGGTTTGGTTTTAAAATCAAATTCTGAAACAATATTTACTTATTTTTCCATAAAATTGTTATTTTCTTTTGCTTCTGCGCTCTTGGGTTGGAAGCTTCTTTTTTCCCTCTATCATTTTTCACTCAGCAGATACAGTGGTGAGGAGGAGGCAGGATATCAAGTTCCTATCCTGAACTGTGCAAGCGATGTGCTCGGTTGGATGGAAGGAGTCAATCTTTGTATATCAGATTCCCAGTGTGTTAGATGAAAATAACAACCCTGTAGTAATTTATCCTGGTATTGTTGTTTGGAATATAGGCCTTGGGAAGAGACAATGGAGTTCTCAGCAGTAGCTACATTTGGACCCAAGAGATTAGGTGACCCGATTTAATTACTGCCTACCTTGGAACTTGGGAAAGCACCCCATTATCTAATATTCCAGGTAACCACAAGCACCAGCTACCCTCTAAAACCAGATACTGCTCAGAGGCACCAGATGTCCAGACACTTCCAAGACACCACCTTTTCTCGAAGACAGACTAATTCAAGCAGATTGGATGGGAAAGGGATGTCAAGAGCTGCTCAGTAACTTCTCTGAGGTCATTCAAGGGGTCTGTGGCTATGCCAAAAGCTGAACTCATGTCCGTTTGGTCCCTGTCTAGGAAGATAAGACAAGTCGTTTGGTGAAAAAGTCCAATGGGTGAAGACAGCTATGTAACAGCAAGGCATTTATAGCTCCTCCTGTTACTTGCAACCCCCTTAGTCTTGTGATTTATTATGCTTTTTGTTTTGCAGAACCAATGTCTTCCGGCCAATACAGATTTAGACGTTTGGAGCCCCATACAAGTCACACCCTATCTCTGAAACATCGTGATCACGAAGCCTAAGCTCTCCTCTTAGTACATGTGAGTGTGTGCGTGCTTTTGGCAAGCTGAGAGCTGGGAAGACAACAACCACCTACAGCTGGAGACTGGAGGGAATTCTCAGACTTAGTTTCTTGGAAACAAGGGCAAAATACCCTTTGAATCATATGAATGTGGCAAAAAACCAGAGCAAAATTAAAGCTAATAGAGGAGAGAAATTAGGACTGAAGGTAACTGGGGAAGTGGAATCCCAACAGCTGATGGATGATGAAGGAAGAAGAGAGATCTGAGCTGTTTTTTGCATCATTCTCCTACTGCAGGAACAATCAGCTTTTGCTGTGCTCTGCAAAGCCTTCTACATGAGGACCAGCACCCAGCTCCTACAGGGGTCTCTGTGGCTGCATCGATTTCCACCGGTAGTAACACTGGTTTAGCACTGAATAACTGGTCCAGAGATGACTTGCAGGATGTGTCTGCTGATCTCCAGCCCTTTTGAAGCTTTCCTTATGCACATGTCCAAATGTTTACTTCAACAAGCTGTTAACGGCACACCCCTGTGCGTCCAGCAAGAGCTGTACGGCTTGCCAGGAATGAGAGGGAATGGGTAGAGCCTTGTTTCTATCGTGGAATGTCACAGTTTGGTTTCTTCTGGTGGGAAATTATAAAGGGAAAAGGAGGACAAGTAGAAATACCAAGGGACTGGTGCTGGATGCAGGGCAAATACGAACTGTTCATTTTAAGACTCCCTTGTCTGGATGTGAACGGGGAATCCAAGTGCTGTAACCTATCCAGCTCTTTTGCACCTTTCTCGGCCAAGCTGAGCAGCATTCCCAGCTGTGATACATGGATCGCTATGGTATGTTACCATGGCTGATTTCACAATTAAAAACAAATAAAGCTTATGCTGCAGCCTATGTTATAAAAATAAATGGAGCTACTTTGCATAACAGCATAATTAGGGCCTAATTGCCAGCTGGTCTGTTAAACCATATATGAAAACAAACAGGGCTATAAATTAAATTATTAGAATGGTATTATGGCTTGGGGAGATATTACACCAGGAGAGCTTATTTTGAGGGTCACATTGCAAACAGAGAAAACCCAGTCAGAGCAGAAGCTGAACAGCCTCCTTCTCCAATCATCTTCCTCATAACCCTGGGAATCATTCAAACATTCAACAATTCATCATCATCCTCTTTCCACTTGAGATCATCAATGCATCCTCTCTACATCAATGATCTTTCTCTACAGGAGATCTCCACAAAAGATAGACATTTGTTTTCTATAGGAAGAGACGCAGCAAATACGATCACATGGAAAGACCCAGATACAGGAAAGCAATATATCTATCTATCTATCTTTACTTATTTCTTAAAAAGGGACTTGAGGTTGGGAGTGACACTGGACCCAGAGTCTTTCTGGGAAGTTTATCTTATGCTAAGACATGATCCATCATTAAAGCTGATCTAAATTTTCAACATTCATATTTTTGCCTTACTGTTTTCCACTGCTATTGTTCGCTTTTGGGTAAACAATTGGAATGTACCCATACAACACGGTGCTGGCAAACCAAGGGATGATGCTGAGCATCATCTCTCATAGCACCTTGTCTATAAGTTACTTGCCTACATGCACAGACACAGGGCACACCGGAATTCTGTTAGGGTAAGAACTTAGCATCTGCTATTAATATAAATTCAACTTCAGTAACTACACCATAAAGCTCAATATATACTAAACTTTTCCATTTCTACCTGGCTCTTTCCCTTTTATTTTACCTTCAGGATGAGCTTTCCTGAGTATTTGTATCAGAAGCAACGAAGCTAGTAAAGAAGAAAAGCCTGACCTGTCAGGCAGCTGTTAAAAATGAAGTTACTCGGGGCAATAACAAATTCAGGGCAAGAGCTGTTGAAAACAAAGCATGAAACATCTGTTGAAATGTAACAGTAGAGATAAAAGTTCCTAGGCCACAGGTGTGCCCACAGATGTCCTACATACATAATTCTGCTGGTGTATTTTTACTTGCAAATGCTGTGATAAGAGGGACAGGGAAAAGCCAATCCAACAGAAAGTCAGTGGGTTAGAAATGTACTCCGCCGCGCACGCAAATTCTTTAACAAACTCATCCCCATGGCTCTACATTGGTTTTGACAGGACAGGTTACCCTCATTTCACTATGTAATTCAACTGAGTAACGCAAACTGGAACGAGCAACAATCTAAGGGTCCTTAGGATCCTCAAGGGAGTTGGTAAACCTGAGGTAATGGCAGTTGTACTGGAGAAGATTTTCCAGCTCAACAACTGAGGATAGTGTTACAATGTGGCTGGCAGGGTATTGTTCTGCCAAGACACGTGTCTCGAAGGGATGGCTGAAGCGCCTATTAAACACATGTGTTGCATTAGTGGTAATAATCGAACTTCCCTTGGTGACATTAGACGCAAGGGCAGGTTCAGGATCTGGCTTTGCCATTTCCTGAAGTCTCTTCAACAATTAGGGTAGCAATTGGATGGGGAAACGGATTCCAGTGAAAGAGATTGAGAGCAAAATGGAAAAGAAATCACAGATATCGGAGGCTGCTCTGATGGCATCAATGAGCGGCGAGATGTCTTTTATTTCCTGACCATTGAATTTGCTGAGCCTGCTCACCCATATGAGGTTTTGCATTTTTGCAGTGGCTTTCGTTGGAGTATTTTGAGTCCTTTCTGAATAGGTCAAATATTGTGTTAGTGACAGTGACAATAGTTGGGCGTTTGGCTGAATGTGCACGCCAGGGTTTGGCCCATCATGTCTCCTGCAAGGCGTATCCAGGGAGCTCGTTGTCAGTGCAGGGGAAGTACCTCTGGGACGGAGCACGGTGGCTGTTTAGCAGTGCATTAAATAATGTTTTGGAAGGAGACACAGGTAATACCAGATATTGCTCATAATGCTGAAGGGAGTTTTAGGTAATTCTGTCAAAGTTGGCATTTAGCCAGACTGCCCTGCTCTTCGGCAGGCCCGTTAGCACAGACGTGCGGGTCTCCTGTTTCACACGTACCTCCAGCAACACGATGCCCCTAATCCACAGTTTGGGTGTTAACCCAGAGAACTACCTGGCAACTCAGCCTCCTCTTGTGCCCACACGCAATTTGCTGAGCGTGCTTCTCCGTGGCATTGCTCCCTTCTCCTTCCTCTCCTCTGGCTGGGTTCTCAGCCTGAGGCTGAAGATAAAATAAAAAGTTTCTCTAAACAGAGAAGTAACCTTCCTCTAACATTCCAAGCTCTTTTTTTTCCTCTCCAGAAATTTCCACGAGTCTCAGTGATTCCCGATTTTTGGCTCCACCGAGGAGCAGGAACCCGAGGCTGCAACCACTGCCATTGTGGAAATGATAACAGGAAAACACCCGTTGGCTTTCGGGGCAGATTGTTACTGCACGAAGTTACGCTGTGCTAACAGAACCCACTTTGTCAGGCGGCCGCAGGGTTGGCAGCCTCTTCCCCCTCTTTGTCTCGTGCCAAGCCAAGGGGCAGCCCGTGGAGATAGGCCATTTGATTTACTTCACAGTTATTTCTTGCAGGATGAAGGAAAACTAGAGAAAGGAAATTAAAAGCAGACTTGGATCACTGAGTCAGCACAGACACACATGCTTGCTGCCTGCTGGGTCATTGGTTGGCACTGGCAGAGCTCCACTGGGTGGAAGTTTATAGATTGCATTGTAAAGCCTTTTGCCTGGAGTGGTTATCACGAGAAACACAGGAGCAAATGAATCTAGGCAGGATGGGAAGAATGCTGTGAGGATTAAGGAGCCCTTTGTGTCACCTTTTAACTACTGCTTGTTATTTATAACAAAGGAAAATATCTAAGACCAGAACCTGGTGTAAATCAGTGTAACTTCCCTAGCCTTTCCTGCTATCTGCACACGTTAAACAAGCAGCTCCACTCACCCCGGGCTGTTATTTTCTGCACCAGCATCTTGTCAGCCTTGCATTTCACATCTCCTCTGCTGGGCGAGGGACTGGCTCCCCAAAGCCTGGGCGAGGAGCACCGTCCATGGGAGGGTGGCTTTCCCTGCTGAAAGAATGACAACTCTGTGGACGACGGATTCCACATGCAGGCTGCTGTCTGGTGTCCAGCACGCGGAGCCAGCTGAGCATCTTCCAGGGCAGCAAGGCTTAAGGACTGGGTTTAAAGAACATTTTGTATGAGCAGAATAGCAGAAGGAGGGAGGTGGTGGTAGCTTATTTAATATATACCAAATGTACGTCTGACATGGCAATATCACCGCTCCACGTCCTTTCCCCGCTGACCCCCTCCACTTCTTTTTCTCTTTTCCCTTAAGCAACGGATCTTCCTGGAATCCGTTAAAGAGATTATTGAACAACCGGTGCTCTCTGTGTTTTCCCTCTGCTTAGAGCTATATCCATCTGCCTGGAGATGATCTAATCTTGTTTTCAGGACTTCCAGGGAACAAAGTTTTCCTGTGGATCAATACTATTTGTACGCGTGTCTTTCAGACCTCTTTTACTTAGTTCCCACATTTGTACGAGGCACTTTGTTAAGAGACATATTGCCATTCACGTTTGTTTTCTGTTCTCTTTGGCTGCCTCTCGTTGCTTTCCTCCAGAGCTGCGCGTCAGCGGTTCTGGCAGAAGTGGATAACTAATGACTTTAGAAGGCCCTATTTCATGTAAAGTTTATCTCCTCCTGACTGACAGCTAAGTGGACCCTTTCCAAAAGCTTCAGGTTAGTTTCCCTGGTTCCTGATGTCCTCTTATGTCAGACACAAGATTTATTCTCCTGCCAGTACCCAGAAGGTTTGAATCACAGAAAACGCCTGTCATGCTTTGCCTCTGCGTCGGCTCCATCATATGGGATATTAAATGGACACTTTCTTCCTTGGGAAAAAGGGACTTTATTTTAACATGTTTGCTCCTCACTTACAGGGGCATCTGTGAGAAGGGAGCAAGAGAAATAAAGGTGAAAAGAAGTAAAATAAAGATGCGGAAAGCTTAAGCAAAATTAAAGGTAAAGAAAATTACTAAAAGATTAATAAACGGTATAAAAAGAGGAACAATATTTTGAAATATCGCATGGAGGAACAACAGACATCAAACCCCGCTGACGAGAAGCGGTTTAAAACTGTGACCATCCCATGAAGGAAAGGGAAGCCCTCAGCTCAGTGAGCTGTGAATGAGAAGAACATACAGAGTGGAAGTGACCCGAAAAGGATCTGTGTGATAGGAAACATTTGTGCCTGTGCTGATGCTGCCGCTGGTGTCAGCTGCCAGGCTTGGGGCTGATTTTCTTACCCTGCTCAGGTAGAAGAGGGCACTCATGCAAGGCCCAGGAAGGTGAAGTTGGTGCCGTGTCAGCGTGTGGGGCTGCTCCCAGAGTGGGAGAATAACGGAAGAATAAGAAGTGCTGGTCCTCCTGTTGTCACTCAGCCACTATGAGTTTCACAGGCGAGCAGCTACAAGCACAGAGAATAACCTGGAGACACAGGGTGCTCGCTTCACTGTCGACTCAGGAGAAATCTAGAAAAATCTCCTGTTCCTAAGGCACCCCTTGGAAGGGTAACACAATAAAACAAGATAAATGAGAGATCCAAGACAAACATAACGTGCCTACACATTTCAGCATTTCTTCATATATATTTTTTTAGAAAAAGAAAATACAGACTAAGCACATAAATGGACAAGACTTACTTAGCTAAGTCATTTTTTTCCCTCCCATGCACCACTTTGGAAAATAAATAGTTTTTAAAATTTAGGTTTTTTTTTTTAAATCCAAGGCCCGTATGTACAGTAACAGCAAACCTTTAAGAGCTACATTTTTTCCTTTTTTTTTTTCCTTGCTGTAATTATGGTCTCATTAAGATTCCAATAAAAAATAGTCAAGAAAACCGTTTTTTCGTGTTTTTTTTTTTTTAGAGAAAACAGAAGTGCCCACAGTGTCTCTGTACATGTTACGTTTTTAAAATATTTGCATTTGAAATTCCTCACTGCAAATAATTCCAAGCCAAATGTAAATATAACACTTAGATTACTCCCAGAAGAACATTCTTTTGACCATTAATCCCTCCAATTCGGAATCAAATTTTTCCCTCACTCTAGTCTTTTTTTTTTTTTCTCTTTTCCCTGGGACTGTAATTTCACTGTATTGACTGGATCCTGCAGTTTGACAGGCCGAGTGTGCTAGGAAAAAAATATATGTCTTAGAACCCACTGGAGTTCACTTTGTCTCCTCTGCTCGCTTTTTGTCAGTCTCTCTGTCAGCTCTCGCTGCTCTTACACAGCCCGTGGGGGAAGAGGTCTGTTTGTTATGACAGAATGACTGGGATGAGGTTCTTGGCAGGATGTTGAGTGGATTATGAGCTTCCAGGCATGAGAGACAAGGTGCATTAACGTGCTGAGCTCTAGCAGGGAAGCAGAGCACAACACTGAGCTATAAGCAGGAAGGAGCATTATCACTCTTGCTTCTCACCTATATTTTCCTAGAACAGACATATAAGAAGCAGGAAGATCCACCCAAACCCTCTAGGCAAGTCCCCTGCACAACACAGGCCAAAAGTGTTCACCCAGCAATATCTGTTTGAGCAAATCTTTTAAAAACAGACCAAATCCTGGAACAAGGACACCAAGTGTTGGAGCCTCCACCAACTTTCTAGTTAATTTGTGCCAACATCACTCCTCTTCACCTTTTGGAATGAGTGTGTTATGATAGACTTTTCCCGGTGAATCTCACGGAGTTGATGGCAACTACAATCCTGGCTCAGGTGGGAATAGTTCATGCCTCTGTGTTTCCATGAGAAAGAATCAGTAAAAGAAAGGTTTTGTCTTCCCCTTCTGCAGTTTGCATCCACGGGGCCAGCCCTCAGGCAGGCCAAGAAGAAACGATGCTAATCCCTTATACTCGGCACTGGTCAGGCCGCTCCTCGAGTGCTGTGTCCGGTTCTGGACCCCTCAGTTTAAGAAAGATGTGGAGATGCTGGAGTGTGTCCAGAGGAGAGCGACGAGGATGGGGAAGGGGCTGGAGCACAAGCCCTGTGAGGAGCAACTGAGGGAGCTGGGGTTGTTCAGCCTGGAGGAGAGGAGGCTCAGGGGAGACCTTATTGCTCTCCACAACTGCCTGAAAGGAGGTTGTAGTCAGGCAGGGGTTGGTCTCTTCTCTCAGGTGACCGGTGACAGAACAAGAGGACATGGTCTCAAGCTTCACCAGGGGAGGTTCAGGCTCGACATTAGGAAGAAGTTCTTTACTGAGAGGGTGATTGGCCATTGGAATGCGCTGCCCGGGGAGGTGGTGGAGTCACCGTCCCTGGAGGTGTTTAAGGAGAGATTGAATGAGGCTCTTAGTGCCATGGTGTAGTTGAGGAGTAGGAGTAGGTGTAGGTGTTGGGTCATAGGTTGGACTCGATGATCTCAAAGGTCTTTTCCAACCTTGTGATACTGTGTAATTCCTAGTTGTTTGTGGCTCTCCCTCTCAGGCATGATGCACTTTCCCATTAGAATTCTGAATATGATCTTCTCTTCTACTCTTCTCCAGCAAATAAAACAAACAAAGCAATGCAGTAGGGAAGCTGACAGCCCTCAGAGCACTGCAGAGATACTTTGAGGCAAGGGAGAGCCATCATGCAATGTATTTCATCAAACAACTTAGCTGTCACTTCTCTGTGCTTTCTAAGGTGTAAGAAAAGTTTTCCCTGACATTTGAGATGAGAATTGGTAAAAAATTAGTGGTTCAGATCTTTTAGTTGGGTTACATTTCCTTTCCCCCTTCCCCCTTAATTGCATATTATCTTGTATGACCATTTCACGAGCCACTGCATACATTGAGTTCATTTTCAGAGCCACCACATTCAGAAACTCCACGAAAAGATCACCTGATGAAATTGTAGTACAGTCTGTGACTTCACACAGAGAACCAGTAACTGAGGCAAATTGCTACATTGGCAGCCTTTGGACATCATAGCTTCATTTTGCAGTTTTCCTTGCCCTTCCCTAAATCCATACAAATCGCAGCTCCATGACAAGCCCTGCTGTTGCTCAGTGTGACTATGGGACACATCACTCTCCATAAAATCTTACTTTTTGGATTCATTGGTCAATTTGAACCTGATCTCTCAAAGGAGTGGTGGCTCCTATGAAAACAGTAATTGAGAGAGACTCTGTTCTCACTGAGGACAGAGGTTGATTTTAGCTTGGCAAACAGGCTCACGCTGCAGAGACACCACAAAATATAAGAATGCCCAGGCTGGATCCCATCATGGGCTGCTCTAAACAAGCCATCACAGATGGAAGAAAGACTATTATCAACACAGAAAGTATAGAGCGACTGTATCCGCTTGTCCGTCTGACACAGCAGTTGGAGAACAAAGTCTGGTTTTTTTGTTCTACTCTTTGCACAGGAGTTGTTTGACCTGAGATCTGGAGCTCAGCCTCGCTAGAACAGGGTCAGTCAGGAAATTTGGGTGCACTCTCCCTCTCGAATGATGGTGATGCCAAGGGGAGTTTGGCCGCTGAATTTGCATCTGGGTCTGTTGCTGGCAGAGAGAAATGAAAGACCCGATCCAGAGACTTCTACGCAACGTGTTTATTAGTATTTGCGTAGTGTTTTGGTCATAGCCCTGTCCAGCGGGGGATTTGAATATTTGAACAGAGCACTTACCCAAACAGCAGCTGGCTCCTATAGCCAGCAGCGTCAGAGACTGACAGACAATGCACTTCTATGCTACACTGCCATGCGCTCGCAGGCTTTCCTCTTCCAGCCCCGCTCCCCTCCCACCCCTCAGGAAGATGGTTTATGAACTGTGTACAAATGTTTTCATTCAATGGGAGGAATGTTGTTTTCCTAAAATCAGGAATTAGGACTGGGGTACATTTCAGGAATTAAGGTGTTAAGCCTCAGGAATCCAGCTGCAAAGACAGGCAGCATCCAAGGTACAGAAATGTCAAACAGCAGGAATCTGGGTGCGGAGCGTGTGCAAGGTTAATGGGAGCCTTTGTTTTTTAAGAATAGGGTTGTCCTGATTAGTTGAAAGCATTTTGTGCACTCTCCTTTAAGCAGCACTTGGAAAAAGGCCCCGGGGGGACTTATTTCTAGACCTTGTATTTGTTGGAAGCAATTGGATTGTATCATCCTTCTTTATCCATGGTTTCTTCCCTTGTGGGAATTGAGCGGGGTGGTGCTGGCACACAGCTGCCTCCCACCTCTGTGCCTGGGGTGGAATGGAGGGAGCACAGACAGATCATCCCAGGAATGCAGTGGGTGTTTCCTTGGGCCTTGTTTCTATGTTGTAATTGCTTTAAAAATAATAGCAAGTGTGATTATAAAAAAAAGAAAAAGAAAAATGTTGTGAGGTGAAGGGGAAATTAATTTGTAAGACAATGGAGCAGATTGCATTGCCTTGAGCCAGGTGAAGTGCAGCAGCTTTCTTCACCTCCCCTGCTTTGTATCTGCCCTGATGTGTATCTCCCACCTGAATTTACACATCTCAGCTGACACGCCTCCGTGCTAACCTGCATCTCCTACACTCGCTCTGATTATGGACCACTTGATGACAGGCTGACGCAGCTTCAGTCTGGACCTGATGTTTCAGACTGACACGGCATTGCTAACGCGGTTCAGACCTGAACCTCAGTCAGTGATTTCCACAGGATTTTAATCTATGATACATTTTACATAAATACATAACAATAGAATAAACAGCTTTAAGAGCATTCTTGTGTGCTTGTTTTTTTTTCAGATCCCCACTGTACCACAAACTGTTCATTAAAATGAATCCCGGTATACAAATGATCAGCTAAGTTCAGGAGCACAATTTAAATACATTTAAAAAAGCACCAAAGCCAGCACTGCTAGATCAGACCAGCACTTCTTGGAAATACTGCTCAGTCAGGATTTGGGGCTGTTAGTTTTTTCTCTACACAAGGGAAACATATCAGCCTCTGGCCTTGACGTGAGGGGAGACAGGATCTCAGGAGACTCCCTGAACCAGGGAGAAATCAAAGCCATTTGACTGGCCTCTTATTTAGAGACACTAATTTCTGCGTTGCATTTCAGATACAGCTGCAACATTTGCTGTAGAAAGCTGCTTGGAAAAGATAAACTTCACAGTTTCTCCACTGCTACAAAATGTATTTAATAATTGTCAGCAGGAAAGATTGTCCCTGTACATGGAGTCCAAACCACTCTCTCTAGCTTTACCCTCCCATCCCCAACTGGGACTTTTCCTTTACCCCACCATCCTCCCAGCTGGGCTTTCTGCCCAAGGGACCCTTTTCCTTTGCTTTGTGCATTTTGTTCTGGATGCCCAGCATTTGCACTGGGTTGTAATCTAAGGGTATCACAGTCAATTTTACTCTGGGTTTTTTTTCAAAAGATCTGCAAAGGGTGAGAGGATGGGTGAGATTGAAATGAACAGAAGTAGAAATAAGGCAACCAGCAAGAAAAATCTTGTGAGCACTAGGATTTCTGTAGCATTAATAATAATTTGAAAGCAGAGACAGTAGAAGTCACTCAGAATTTACAGCAAGGCCAGTTGTGGGATTACCTTAGCCAACATCATGCTATGGGGTCAACATGTCCCAGTCCAGCCCAGCACAGAGCACAGCACATGTACTAAATTCGAAGCACATTCAGAATCCCAGCAAAACTGATAGGTCATGTGGAAATGCTTGAAATAAAGCAGGTGTACAAAGATCTGGCTAGAATAAGATGATCAGATTTGTCCCTGAAGGCTTCATCAAAGCCCTCTGCTTTCTGGGGGAGTTTCATGCTAGAAGTTAATCAGTGGAGCAAGGATAAACTGTTACATAAATATAACTATGTGGTCAGACAACCTCCCTGCCCAGTGCAGTGCGCTGTAGTAAGAAAACCTTCTGCGTTTCTGTTTCTGTAGCCTTTAAAGATCACTGCCAAAAATTTCCTTTCCAAAATAATATTGCAGGAGGGGGCTATGGGGTATGGCAGGAGGGCAGCAGGGAGGTTGCCTTGGCCAGGCAGAGGAGCTGTTCCACAGGTGGCAGGAGCAGGGAATATGGGGCTGGCTTTTGATGGACATGGAGAGCAGGAAACCTGAGCTGTCATTCAGACCTTCCAAAGTCTTGAAATATCTCTTCCCTAATACAACCCTTTTCCTTTGCACCTTTAGTAGTGAGAAGACTACAAAATTTTAAGGCCCAGGATTCCCCTGGGAGAAAGGTGGGAGAGAGATTACTAGCTTTACCATCACCCCAAGCAAAGGCCGGTGGACAGGAGGAGACTCCTCACTGGGGGAGCAGAGACTGTAAATCCAGTCTGTTTCCAGAGTTTACTCAACAGTGCAAACAAAAATAAACGGGTGTCAGCTCGCCCGCTTAAAGAGGCCATGAAAGGTGACACTGTGTCACTAATCCCTTGTTGCCATTCATTAAATACATCCTCTAGGCTGTTAATCTTCACACCTTCCTTTGGGGGCCACCAGGCAACAAACTGGGAGGTCTTGACCATGGCAGAGGATGGCAGGACATGCCTAAGGTCAGCCTGTATAAGCAAAACCAAGAGCACTGGAATTGTAATAAGATCACGTGTGAAGAATGCATGTTAAATATGATCAAATTAGCTGTGTTATGAGAAGCAAGTAGCAGCCCAGCAAAGTCGACAGAGGATATCCCAGAATGGCTGAAGAAACTTGATAAACCCAGATCCCTACGGCTTCCCAGATGTAGTATTTCTATCAAAGCATGTTAACACACATCTTTGGCCGTGCTGGGGACAACAGCAATGGTGGGGAAGCTCTCGAGGCTACTGAGAGGCACATTCACAAAGAGAGTGGACCTCACTGGCCTGCCTTTCATTCCCAAAGGAATGAAAGAAATGTCAATTGGCTTCCCACAAAAAGCAGAGAAGTGGGAGGAAGGAGTGACATTTCAGGCTGTATCCCAGCCATACATCCACAAACCAGCCAGGCTGCCCCAGGATGACAGGACAAGACTGGACACAGGAGCCTCGTGTACCCTTCAAGGGCAGGACAAAGAAACTCTTCACCTGGCCAGAGATTACATCGGGGTTAGGCTCACGAATCTCATCTTTTCCATAGCAAATCTGTTGGCAGATCTTTCTTATTCATATTGAATCAGAAACACAATAGAGTGCTCACATCCCATGGCAATAAAACAAGCAAAGGCTGCCTGCGATGCAACCTAGGATGGGACAGGCTGCTCAAACCCAGCAGCCTGGGCAGAGTGCCTGCCTTTAGGGGCCAGGCAGGATTAGAAACAATGATGGTGTGTGTTGTACACTGAGATACTGCATAAAACTGGTCTTGCCTTAGCACCTTTCCAGATTGGGACCTCTACAGGCTGGGCCTTTTGTAGGTCCTTTGCGCATGCTCTTTTTTTCTTACTGCTCATCCAAACAAACATGTTGTAGATATTCACTGCAAATGCATGTTGTTCTGGGCTGAGCTAATCTGGTTTATGTAAAGACAACAAACAGATTTGGGAACCTGGCTCTCAGGTCCTGTAATTCATCCCAGCAGGACAAAATGACCTTTATTCATCATCAGCTTATCAACCCCATTCTCCCTTCTGACCCGCTCTAAATAGAGGTCCCTAAGCTCTTCTTGGGCTTCAGCATAGAAAGGAGGCGAATATTGGCGACTACAAAGTTTCTCCTTTTAGTAGATAAATTTAGTAATGTGTGCTTCAAAGGGATGACAGCAAATCTGCGAGGCTTGATATTCAGCCCAAATTCTTTGCAGTGTTACATCACCGTGTAATTCTCCACAGGTGGTGGTGTTGTTATTGTTTCGTGATAAATAAACCAAACAAGCGGATGGTTTGTTACACAAATATCTCATTGGCACACATATCCACTTATTATTCACTGGCTTTCTGCGCTACTGTTGAAATATCACAGCTTTTTAGTATGCAGTAATACTGTTGTTGTCTGGAAATAAAAGCTTAAGCTTTACCGCCAAAGACACAGAAAATAAGAATGACACCTGGCAAGAAGTGCTTCTGCCTGTTTCATTGGCCAGCCCTGGGTCTGTGCATATTTTCCCACTTTCCCTTAGTTACACTGAGGTGTCAGGGCAACTTTGTTGGGTGAGAAACAGATGAACAAACTACTGACTCCCTGCCCTTTTGTGTCCCGTGGAATTACTCTGCTCTGAAAGAGCTGACATAGTGTCCTTGAAGTAAAAGGAAATCTCTCATTTGGCTCAAAATGACGACAGCCAAAAAAGAACGGGCACGGAGGAAAAACACACCTTTTTTTTTTTTGTCACATTAAATTGTCAGGAAATAAGATATTTAGAAGAATTAACTTATCGAGATCAAGCTGCGCAGGGGAGAGATGGACAGAGAGGCCACTGCAGCTGGTGGTGGCTCAGAGTGACCCTGTGATGAAAGATGGGGAACTTTGCCTGCAGAACCCAGCACCATTTCAACATGGCAATGAAAGAGCATCTCCCCCTCCCCTTCCTCACAGCTGGGACACAGATTCCACAGGCTCGCCTTTAGATGCTGGAGCTGCTTTGCCAGAGGGCAATATAGCTTCTAGGCTTTGTACACCAGAGAATTTTTGTCCATGTGTCTTGCTACCAAAATGTATTTGTGTTCATTTTAACACAAAAATCCTCACGACACAAGCCTCATCTTCGCAGACCAACAATCCCGTTGCACAGAGCCCTATTTACTATTTATCTTTGCTAAGAACATATGGTTCCACTTTCGTAGGCTGTTGGTCTCCAGGGTTAATGACATATGACCACATGGCCAAGAGCAAAGAGTGATGGGACCAACGGGCAGGACAATTAATCGGGGGGGGGGGGGGGAGGGAAGAAAAATAAAAAAAAGAAATACTGAAATGCTCCCCTTTACTCATAAAATGTCAGATCCTTGGGTTGACATCTAGACAGAAGTTGTTAACATCTGGGAAGATGTTAAGTGTAGGCTTTCTTTCTCCTTTTTACATTTAAATGTTCCAAATGTAAATATTACACATAAAACATTTATAAATGATACTGTCTTTTTTTACCCCGCTGAGGCCATGGTTGTCTCCACACCACTTACATCTCAGCTTTTAAAGGTTTTCCAGTGACATACTCTCAATGTGTCCAGTGACAAATGATGTAACGTGTTATTAGACCATTGGTGCTGTTTCAGTGGAGCCCTGCGTTTCATTAAAGTTAGCACGCAACATTTCTTTCTACCTAGCTCTGCAGAACAACAACACCTCCACACACACAAAGTGATGCGAAGTCACTTTTAGGTATTAACAAACTGACAAAAGCAAACAGCCAGAAGTGTCTTTCATACCATCCTTTGCTCATATGCCCTCCCTGGGGGTTTTAGCCTTTATGGTAGCAGGGGAACAGGCACCCCGGGGAGACATTTCACAAATGAGTATCAGGCACAGGGCAGAGACCAAGCTGGAAGTCCCAAGGGGCTTAGGATATTCTGTCTGGATCAGACTCAGAGCCCTGGACTTGCCCATCGCTCTGCACTTCCAGGAACCTGGCTCATTAACCACGTTGGTGGATTTATGTGAGCCATGAGCAAAATGGGCTTGAAATTACTGATTCTGTGCAAACTGGCTTGCTTTGTAAAATCAAGCCTGCATCTTGGAAACGCTTTGTTTGTCGCTCATTTTTAAGTATATAGGGCTGACTCTGACAGAAACAATTGTTTACTGGTGTCACTTGAAGGAAGGATTTTCTTTAACAGTATATGGCCATATTTTTGTACTCGTGACACTGAGGCCAGACACAGTTTTGCTGAAAGAAGAGTGCTTTTTTGAGGATCGCTTATTTTGTTTGGGGCACTAATATAAACCGTGCTGGCAAATCCTTTCTCCTGTAGGCAAAGGTTAAGTAGTCCATTGATTTAATTGGCTTAAAGTTAAGTAGGTGTCTACAAGATTAGAGCCTGAGAGCAGACCTTCATTTCAAGCTGGCTTCCTTCTTCCTCTGACATCACAAAAATGCAGTGTGATTTCTTTTCCCCAGCTTTGAAACGTCAACATTATCTTTTGTCAACATCTCAAATGTTGGCAGAAAGATGCAAAGCAATGGTTCAACAATCTTTTCAGCTCGCTATTGCTTCACCGCTTATACAGTTTCACCAACTCTTTGCAAACAGCAGAAGTCACATTTGCCCTGCTCAACAGCCATAGCTGAGTGAACACAAGGAGAAGCTCGGCCCTCTGATGTAGCTTTTTAAAGGCTGACATTCTAAGTTTTCAAACACATAATTTTGGTGCTGTTCGTGCAGAACATGTAGCTCGAATACAGAGAGAATTTTGGGGATTTATACAACGTAAGATGGGCAAAGGGTGTCACAGGGTCCAGTGAGAACATCCACCATCCCATGAAGTTCATGTGGCAGACACTGAAAATTTGATTGTTTCTTTACCATAAACAGTTTCCCAGTCCAGTGAGTTCCTTGGCATACTTATCACCCTCTACCTGAATCAATTACATTGGAAGTGCAGCCAGCACTGGGAGACTCTGCAGCACATGAGCAAAGACAGCACTTTAACACTGGAAAACACAAAAGGCTAAAGCAGTAATTTGAGTCCAAAAGATGAGAAAAAAAGACTTCAAAGGCCCTTCTGTGTCATTTTTACCTATTTGAGTCTGTATCTCGCCACTTCCAGAATTAAAAACCTACTGCTCATGGCACACACAGTCATCTCAAAATACAGGCAACCAGTAATTTGATGGCATCTGCTTCAAGTTGGAAATCAATTTTTTTACAAAAAAAATCCTTCCTTCTTACTATTTATTGTTATTCCTTAATACTCTAGAAGCTTGTTGCATTATAAATGTTTATTCCATATGTCTGTAATCCATACCTGGCTCTCCAGGGCATATATAATATTAATATATTAGATTATATGATTAAATGTCTATTGAAGACATCTTTGCAATTCGTAATTTTCCACCACAGCATGTTTGAAAAAGAAGGTTAGAATTACTTCAGTGCTTCAAAGATCCCTCCATATTCTTTATCATCCTGTTTAGGATAGAAATACTTTCTCAAGAAGCAGGTAGCTAGCAATCTCCTCCTTCCCTCCATAAGTCAGCGTCCCTCTCTCTAAACCGAGCACTGAGGTCTCCTCATGGGGGTGAAAAACACACCATCAAAGCGCCTCGCTGTTTCCCACTGAAAAGAGAGCACTTTAACTCATCCACTTATGTTATAAACTCTTCAGAATGGGAACTGAGTTTCCTCTCTGTTTTCACAGCACCAGGTGGAAAGAAATTCTGTTTACAGATCTCCCTTAGGAGCTTTCAGTAAATACAACAAATTAAAAATAAAATGGGGAGGTCTGGAAGAAAACATAGATTTTGTTTTGATAGATATTTAGATGTTCAAAATGCAGATAAATGTGTCCAGCCGCAAAGTGAATCAGGTTTCTAATTCCCATCGTGAACAAGCCCTACAAGGAGAGACTGAAGGAACTGGGGTTGTTTAGCCTGGAGAAGAGGAGGCTGAGGGGAGACCTCATCCCTGTCTGCAACTGCCTGAAAGGAGGCTGTGACGGGGTGGGTGCTGGGATCTGCTCACAAGTGACAGTGATGGGACGAGAGGAAATGACCACAAGTTGTGCCAGGGGATGTTCAGACTGTTCATTAGAAAGAATTTCTTCACTGAAAGGGTGGTCAGGGATTGGCACAGCTGCCCAGGGAGGTGTTTAAAAAATGGGTAGATGAGTTTCTTAAGGATATGGTTTGGTGGGGAGACAGACACGGCTGGCCTCGATCATCTCAGAGGTCTCTTCCAACCTTATTATTCTATGATTTTAACTCCTACGAGCTAATCTTCAGGGAAAGTTTTGCAAATCCCACTAGGAAGTCCCTTCACCCCTAAGTGCCTATGGATCTTCAGCAGATTTGTCCCTTAATTCCTGCTGCTAAAACACAAATGTTATGAAATGTGTGAGAGAGTTTTCAAGAAACGGCATCAATGGGCAATTGCTGTGTAGACACTTCAGAGTTTAACAACATTGCTCCTGATTCGGCTTGCTGAGTTATTATGCAAACTGTTCTTCCCTGATGTGACTCCACACTCCTGCCATCTCTGGCTGGTTTTCATGCCCTCAGCTGCAGCACTGCGAGGCGATGCAAAGTGCAGAACGCGCTACGGGTACATTCCTGTTCGACAAAACTGGGCTTGGAACCGGCAGTGCTTTCTGAGTGTGAAGTCGCGTACATTGGGATTTTAACGCCCGAGAGAATTAGACTTTTAATTTAAAACTGCAGATCCCTTAATGCAGAAATTACCCATTAAACAGGATAACACTACACAAAGCCCTGTTGGAATGAGTGTTGGATATTTGTGTAAACAGCCTGAGTCTGAGCAAGGGAACATCTGTAGGTTAAGACTGGTGTCTGCGGGTGTGTGATGGAGACGCACTTTCTTTTCTTTCAGCTGGTACTTTGAATGGTTCTGCTAATTGCTTATCTCATTTTCTAATCTGGTTACCTCCGGCTTCAAACCCATCCACACTTTGCCTCTTGTGTATGTTTATTTAAAGTGTTTTGAACTGTGAAAGGCCTGAAAAGCACACACCTCTTACAGAAGACAGGTTTTTTACAAAAAGAATGAATGAATAAATAGCCGCAGGGTTTGTCTTTTACCTGTTTCCTCAGCTGATTATCTTAGAACAATCAGACTTCACAGTGCTTTCTTTGGAGCTGGCTTTGCACTTACAGAGTTACAGGAGAATGCAAAATGAAAATGGTAGCATGTTGAAGCAGGCAGCGACTGCTCCAGACGGCCAGAGAGCTGTGTGCGTGATTTGGCTGATGGAGGATCTGGGTATCCAGTTTAGGGGAAGGTGTCCCTGCCTCTGACTGGGGGGTTGGAACCTGGATGATCTTTGAGATCCCTTCCAACCCAAACCATACTATAATTTTATCACTTCCCCACCTTCCCAGGCAAGGGAATGATAAATGTAGAATTTAATAATAATATTACTAATATGAGTAATACTATTAAATAAATAAATACATAGCCAACCCTTTGACCTGGCAAGAAGCACAGGTATTTTCTCATGACGGAACAGAAAGTGATAGCTGAGCTGCCTGATCAGGGAAATCCCCTTTGCTTGTCATGAAGGTTACTGTGATTTTTTCAGGAGCATATACTTGTTGGCGTGCATGACACTGTGAAAGGCATCTGAGAAGCTTCAAATCCAAATAGAAATGAGATGGGACTCTGGTTTACCTAAATAATAAGTATTTAACTAAGTCAGAAATCAACCAGTATCACAGTTCAGTGACTACAGCTCCCTTCTGCATGGGAGACTCCAAAGCAAGTATTGTGCCACTGAAGGGCTGATTTCCCGACCATTACCAGCCTTTCAGGTATTGCAGTCTTTTCCTGTGATAACTCACTTCACAAACCTCAGTATTTTCCTAATGTGAGATGAGACAATTCCTGGATCTGAAAATGATTCACAGGTTGAGAAACATCCAGTTAAAGTTATGACTGATGTGTTACTCCAGGTTGTGCCAGGACAATTCCAGTACGGAATTTTATTTTGTCCTTTACCCACTGCATCTTCATATTTTATCTCTAACGTATCCATCTGACCAGAAGAGAGCAGTCATTCTCCCACAGAGATCTGCAAGTTGGAATAAGTTTGGATTCTCTTTGGAGCAGAAATACAAAGTGAAGCACTGAGGGAGAAGCGAACTTAAATGCTCTTCATGTTTATTTGACTTAAACTGGTCCACTTTGCCTGCATCGACTTAACGATGCTTCAGAGGGAAGAGAACTGGGAAGTCTAGAGCGAAGAGAAGTCTGCCTTACTGAGCGATTTGTGTGACAGGCAGTCGTTGAATCAGACAAAATAAATTAACAAAAATTTAATTAGCTTGTATCATTTCTGTCGAAGCTGACAACTCAAACATGGAGAAAAGATCATGTTTTTCCCTGGGGAGCATTTCTTATTTTTTTTCACTCTCTGTCTGAGAAGGAACCTGAAGTTGGATGACTATTTATAGGTTTTACATGGCCTACTGCTTCCTGTGCTGTGGGAGGGTTCAAGAGTGAAGCCATAAATGAATTCAATTTCCTTTTCTCCCTCTAGGACTGTGGATACGGACCCTCTGCTTATTTACATTCTGGCTGACAAGTTTTTCAACTGACTAAGCCATTTTTCCGTAATCCCCACTGGATCCTCAGCACGGGTTTCTATCACAGAACGTCCTTTCAAAGCATTATGCCTTGGTTCTGGCCTAACTATACATGTGTGTATATATATTAGCATTTTCTCAAGAGAAGAATAAAATAAATCAGATGAATTTACTATGGCCATGAAGAATTCCTCTCAGAAAAAAAAACCCCAAAATATCGCTTTATAAGAAAGCACCAGACAGAGTTCTACAAATTTAAGTCTTCCATTTTAAAATCCATTTTCCACCTCCTGCCAAACCCAGATCAGACTGTAATTGTAGTGACAATAGTTACGTGGATGCCACAAATGCTGCAGTATCTGCTTTACATCCCAGCATCCAGTCCTACGTATCTGTGGGTTGTCTTGCAGTGAAGATGCACCTTACAGGGTAGCTGCTACAAACTGGGCTGGCACTGACAAAGAGCAAAGGGAAGTATTTTAGTTGGAGTAACAGCTTGCCTGATGTTAGCTTAGTAATGATTTGGGGTTTTGAAAGCAGCCACTAATTGCTTTAATTAAACAATTATCCATAAGATCAAATAAATAGCAAATAATAAATCTTGCAGCTATGGAGTACAATGCCTTGCGCTTAGATAAGCATCTACTGGGAAAAAGAATAGAGCTTCATTGTTATTGTTAGTCTCAACTGTTGACTTGGTGCTAACAAATCATGGCTACCTGAACCATGCAAGACAGAGGAGATGCAGGCTCCTTTCCTGGGTAAAGCATGAAATAAAATGAACGACTTTTAATTTCTTGGGGTTTTTTAACAAAGAAAATCTTGCCTTTGCTTTTCACCTCTCAGATGGGGCAACTCTTTGTGTGGTGAGGGAAGGTCTGTTCCCCAGCCTGTGGGAGGGGGAGATGTTAGAGCCTGCCCCTGGCCCTGCTCTACCTGTAAATAGCAGGAAAGAAAATACAGCAGCCTCATTCATTGTTTTTCCCTTTAATGGTTTGTATGGTGTTGGGTACCTTTGGCAGCTCATGTCCCCACGCCAGACTCTGTTCACTCACATGTCTTGCAAGGAGTAATCGGGAAAGGATTCAACGCTGGTTATGGAATGAGGGAAGGAGGCAGAATGTGTGAGAGCTCCCCTTGAGGAGAAAACTTCAGGGCATTTAAGTGATTCTATGCCTGAAATGTTATCATTGTTTGTGGGTTGGTACAACTTCCACGTACCCGCTGCCCAAAGCCCCACACTGACCAAGGGCTGTGTGACAGGGAAGTCACTCCGTACCTCACAGTCCTCACGGGCCACCTATGAACTGCACAAGGCCTAAAGAAGCTAAGCTTGTTCATCTTGGCAAGCTCGGCACAAACAGAACCCCGTTTCAAAGCTCCTCATGCTGGTGTATGTGCAAATACCCACAAGCAGGGCAAAGGGTAACAAGGCAGCGAAGTCTCTGCTGCACACGCTGCCCGTGCACATCTTCCCCTCCACAAATGGGGACCTTCCTGAGACTCCTCTCAACACAAGTGAAAACCATTGCTTTTCTGTCTCAGCAACAGAAGGGAGCTCTGCAAAGCGAGGAGGGAGCTGCTGCTGGCCCTGTCTGTTCTTGCCTGGAGCTTATTCCCAGTGCCATTATTCAGGGCACTCTGCCTGGCAGCCCTGCCCTCCTCCCCATCCTCCTCAGGTATGCAGTTCGCAGGGTCACACAACAGCACTATCACATTAAAGCTTAACTTAATTAATTCCATGCATCTTATTAAATAAACAATAATCCATGAGCCCCGAGTGTTTCTTATACCTCAGTGTTGGATTCATTTCTGGATCCAAGCCACCAGCTTCCCAGTCTGTTCAGGAGAAGCACAAAGGAGACCGTTTCCAACCCAGTAACTGAGCAGTGATTTGTGACATGTCAGGAATATTTAGGGAAAAATGGTGGTGCCAGCGACCCTAGAGAAGGGAAATCCATCTTTTGGTTGGGAAGCAGTAAATAACTCTTGGAAACCTAACACATTTTACCCTCTCCCCTTGGTTTCAAAGTGTTGTAATCCATTCCAAGATGGAAGATTAGTAGCTCGCAACCAAAAGAACATCACATATAAAATAAAAGGACAGATTTCCAAGAGCAAAAATGATACTAAAACTAAGCACCGAGCCCCTTTCTCTCTGTCCTCCACTGAGAAAAACTGAGTGAACATTTACTTAGCAATTAGGTTTTAATGGCAAAGCTTTCAAGGCAGCACTGGGCAGAAAGTCAAAACCTACGTTTTAAGGAGATATTTTAAGTACCCTACAATGCACAGGAGTCTGTATGGTTTTTCTTTCACCCTAACACAGCACTTCGTCTTCCTAAAAATACACATGGATGAAAAGAGATAAATGCAGAAGTCATTAGGTAACCCGTATAGCTCATTTACTTGGGCTTCTACTATTACCCACCTGACCCCCACATGGGTTTCAGAGAATGATGGTCAAATGTAACTACAAAACGTTCAGCTCGCAAATTAAAAAAAGGTCTTAAAAAGACTTTGAGATTAACTATTTTCCTTAAATCAAAGACTTGGGGGTAAACAAGCAAGTGGACGCTTTGAGTTAAAAAAAAAAAGCACAGGTAAATATTCACGTTTAAACCAATGTTTGAATGATCCTCTTGTGAAATTACTAATTTCCCGTAGTGATGATACTGTGCAGATTTAGAGTAGGTTAACTGCTGCTCACTTGATGACACAATTTGTGGTAGAGCATCCAGATACCTGCATCTGCTTTGCTGCTGATGTACTGGGCTCAGTTCACCTCCCTTCTGGGACTTGCCTGTGTGCCGGGAGCATCCGTTTACTCAGGAATGGACTAACTCTCACCACTCCTTTGCCGAAAGCCTTGCCTTTGGAAAGCTTAATGCAAATACAAGAAGAAAAAAGGCCAGTTCATATTGGCTGGTCTGGTCCTGCTCCCTGCATTGAGATCAAGGCAAAACCTTGAGCAGGGAGAGATGAGTTACTCTTAGCGAGGTGAGCTGTGCAAAGACAGGCAAGCAGTGAGAAGCTTTACAAACGTGAATGACTACTGTAATATTTAGGATGAGAGGAAATGGCCACAAGTCGCATCAGGGGAGGTTTAGACTGGACATTAGGAAAAATTTCTTCACTGAAAGGGCAGTCAGGGATTGGCACAGCTGCCCAGGGAGGTGGTGGAGTCGCCATCCCTGGAGGTGTTTAAAAGACGGGCAGATGAGTTCCTTAGGGACAGGGTTCAGTAAGGGGACAGGTACGGTCGGACTCGATGATCTCAGAGGTCTTTTCCAACCAGATGATTCTATGATTCTATGAAGAACTGAGCATGAGACAGACAAGTCACTTTGTAACCCCACATCTCAGTTTCCCTTGAAGACCAGAATATTAAGAAAAAACTAGCTTTGTACAGTGCTGAGATCGGGCAGTTGGGAGTGCTAGAAAGGAACCACCTCTCATTATAAATAACTCGTTTATAAAAAAGAAAACAAGCTTTGAAGAGAGTGTGAAAAAAACCCAGGATATAGAGACTACATCACAAACTGCAGAGTGAAATGGCTGGAGGTTACTGTTCTCCTGCCTAATACAGCTTGTTTATTTCTGGTTTGCAGAAAACGCAATATTAGAGAAGAAAGGCGGGGGGAGAGGGTACATTTCCATGAAAGCCTCCCCCGTCCTTTTTTCTCCTTTCTCTAATGCTGCCCCTGATACATTAAGCTGCATTCCAGCCAGCTTCAAGGACATGTTTCTGAATCCTATTCAAAATGCTGACAGCCACTGAACGTGTGAGAGGAAACATGCCCTCAGATGGACTGCATTTATTCGTCTGGTTATACCTTTAATCTGACATGTTTAGCAAAACCTCTGCAGTGACTGCTGAGAATGTTCCAAGAGAAGAAAGAAGGAGAAGAGAGATTCAGGTGTTGCCTCTGAAGGCTGCTGTGGGGTTGGTAGAGCAGGCTCCGTACTTGACAAGGAGAAACTGGCTCAAACCAAGGCATGGGGTTCTCTGCTGACGCTGGGTTGGGGAGGCTGCTGTGGTTTGGCTGCTGCCGACATCAGGGATTACTGTTGGTTTTGCTGGTCTTTTACTGAAGCGTTTTGCTATGTGGAACCACAAGGATGCCCACATGGTCTTTGAGATTCTTTAATGCAAACAGTCATAGGTCTAAGCTCAAATCTGTGCCACTATTGAAGGTGACAGAGTGTGACATCCGTTCTGAATTGACTCAAACAGGACCTGAGTAGAATTACTTTGGGTGAGTCATGAGCTCGACTCAAGGCAGATAAGACTTCAGACAAACAGGGCTTTTGCCCTTTTTCTGGACAGAAATTGCTGAAACCCTGCCTACTTTTAAAAGAGATCTGCTGATTTACACCAGCAGGAAAGGGCAAATTTCCAGTCCCAGTTTTAATACATCAGAGATCTCCTGGAAACAGCTGTATTTTATTTCTCTTGGTTTTTTTTTTTTTCCCTCTTTCCCTGTTTCAGACTAACTCAGTCATGTGTCCTATCCCCTCTTTATTATTTATTTTTTGTGGTGAGAATATATCTTTGCTCTGTCTTGGTGAAGTACTAGTTATTCGTATTTCATTTACATCAACATCAGTCAAGACTTATTCACCAGCCTTAAGTGATGTTGACTTAACTTGGGATTAAATAGATCAGAAAATGACTCATCATGATCTGAGGGATTTCTGAGGCCAACATAATGCTGAGCAAAGGGCAGAAGGTGTAACAGTCTAATCAAACTCTATCGTCTTTTAATCCTTTTTTCACTACTGCTAAAAGGGGAGGAGAATTCCATGTGGTGCTGAAACGTGGGTCATGAGAAAAAAAAGGATCATTTTGCAAAATACAAAGCATCACTGTGATAAGATTCTTTATAAAATGTTAATTTCTGCCCTGATAACCCTGCTGCAGATGCATTCATCAGCAAAGAGACCTTGAGCCTTGTTAAATTGTATTTGCTATCCCGGGCACTTGTGGTTACAAAGTTCTCGCAAGACAGCCAGCGTGGACAGCCCAAGGATGAGCCGGCGCTTTAGGGCACAGCAGTGGGACTCGGATTCTCAAGGCGGTTCAGGGCAGAATCATTCCTTTCCAGTCACTCAGGTCTGCTGTATTACCCTTGTTTGTATCTATTTTGGATCAGATCTTTAAAAGAGAAAAAAAATACCTAACCTCTAAAAAAAATCACATGCCTAAATGTTTTTAAAGACTGGCCCTTAAGCGCAAGCCACCCTGCAAAGAGGTTCCCTCTGTATGGCTTTGTATGCCACGGTGCCCCTGCTGCTGGTGGCCCAGGGAGCTGGACACAGCTTTTCTGAGGTCAGCAAAGGTCTCTGGAAGAACCCATCCTGTGACCCATCATGTAACAGAGACCTCGCATGGTCTGAGCGTGGAGAAGGAGAGGAACTGAAACCGCCGCCGCTTCCCGGCACACTTGGGAGTCTGTCACAATGAGAGCTTTCGGCTCAGACTGCAGCCCTTTGAAGACGGAGTTAGACACTAATCCTAGTAGCAAAACCTTCACAGGAGCTCGAACTTGGCAGTAAAAGCCAAATCTACATTATCCAAGTGCAGTCACTTCAGTTGACAATGACGCGGGGGCCTTAGATCTCCACTTTTCTCCTTTATACCAAGTAGAAAGAGCAAATCATAGGACACCCCATAATCCTTTGAGGCGCATCCAGCTTTGGTTTTACAGCCCCGTGACTTAACTGCTAGCATTGCTTGCCACTCTCTACATCTGGAATAAAAAGAGAGACAGAAAAAAAGCACCATTGGAGCCTTTAAGACTAATTAAGAAGTGTATCAAAAGAAAAAAAAAATGGGAGAAAGAGAGAGAGAGAAAGAGATACATTTGGCTGACTGTGAATGAATCTTATAAAATGGAAATGGGAAACATGTGCAAACACTTTAAATATTTTTGCCCCTGCAAGATATTTGAAGACTTCCCTTGTAAAACAAATAGGGAACAAAATAAAACCAGGTTTCTTTCAGTCAGCACATAATCATTTTCATGTTAATTTTTATCTTGTTAACCCAAAAATCTATTAGAAGAAAATTATCTGCCTGAAATCTAGCTTGTGACTCATGCTAAGTGGTTCTGATATTTTGAGAAAATAAATCTTTACACTGTTTACACAAGTCTATCTGAAATTACAGCGTGTAAAAGAAATAATGGTTTCAAGTGACCATAGGTGACAAATGATCAGGCTTCTGATGTTATTCGCTTTGGCCTCGTCTACATGGGACTTTTTTTCTTTTCTTTTAATCCCTATGAGTTGTAACAATGGCAAACCACTACCAGAGCTAAAGGCAAAACTAATTGAACTCATTCAACAGAAACATAATCTTTGGGTTCGTGGTGCTATGGATTATGCCCAGGTGTTGAACAAGGTCACATGGTCAAATACAGCTGTAATGACAATAAGCAGAAGAGCAATTTAATAAGACACAGGGCATATCCTTAATTGTGGCAAGCCTCCCTGCTTATTATAACAATTTATACAAGCAAAGAAAAGATCGTTTGTACGCAGAGGGCAATATGGTTTTTAATTGAGCAGAGATTCTCTAAGCTCAGTTTTGATTTGTAAGTGTCCAACCAACTGTCTTTTTCACAGCATCACAGTATCATAAGGTTGGAAAAGACCTTTGAGATCATCGAGTCCAACCTATGACCCAACACCTACACCTACTCCTACTCCTCAACCACACCATGGCACTAAGCGCCTCATCCAATCTCTCCTTAAACACCTCCAGGGACGGTCACTCCACCACCTCCCCAGGCAGCCCATTCCAATGGCCAATCACCCTCTCAGTAAAGAACTTCTTCCTAATGTCGAGCCTAAACCTCCCCTGGTGAAGCTTGAGACTGTGTCCTCTTGTTCTGTCATCGGTCACCTGAGAGGACTGGTTTTATACAGAAATCATGGAGCACTGTTAGCTATGAAATTACTGTAGAAGACACACCTGGTATGGACAGGTTTCAGGGAAAACCCTGCAGACAGGGCTGCACACCTTTTGTTTGCCCCAATGTGCTGAAAAAGAAGAATAATCTGACAGGGCAAGCCTGAATATTGGTCCTTCTAGACAATTACATTATGTTTACACCTGTAAGCAGGTATTCTAGGATGGGACAGTGAATTTGTGTATGGATTCATTCTGAGGGCTTATGGGAACCCTTCTGCCTTTGGAAAATGTGGGGGCTGAATGCTGCCTGCAGTAGCTTTTATATAGTTTTTTACATTTGTGGCACACCAAGAGCTTTCCCAGAAGATGTGTTCAACGTGTGATACAGTGAAACGAAACCCACAGCATTTTGAGGTCACTCTGACAAAGATAATTTATAGATCTTGGCCCGATACCGAGGAGTACCAGCCTGTGCCAGGGACAGAAGGGTGTAAGACAAGAGGTGGGGAGAAATGAGTGACTTTGGGATTTGTCTGAGAGATCCACAAGCCATCTAAGGTACTTGGATGGTAGAGGGAAGTGAAGTACTTTTGGCATTTCAGTCTGTGAATCACCTGAGCAAAGGCCCACACAAATGACCAAGATGACTTGTAATCAACACAGGTAGCATAGGATGTCACCTTAATTCTTCATTTTCTAAGCAGATCTATTTATTATCATTATCATGGTTATTACTGAAGAGAAAGAAAAGGAGAATTAAAGTTCATTTTTGATTTAAAGATTTCTGTTTCTTTTCACAGATCCCATCAGCCTTCACACATTCCTTCTGTCGTTCCCCAAAACAGTGCAATAATAATAATCCAACATCTGCGGCTAATCCTTCTAGCCAAAGACTATAATTAATGCTATCTCCTTTCTTCTGCTTGAATTTCAGCAGCATAAAATAATAGGTAGAAGGAGAAGTTCAGTATTGAGAAATCTGGATAAATACATAGAAGTTCTAACTAATAAGAACAAGTGGTGTGTTTTGGCTAGAGGACATCTTTGGGGGCAAAGGGAAGGCAACAAACTAGATGAAAACTGGGCAATTTTATTCCAAGTATGCTTTCTGCCTGCTACAATACTGATTAATTAAAAAAAAAGAGCCAACAGCTGAGATTTTCTTAGAAAGAATTTTAGCCAATGGCAACTTCTTCACTGGGAAGGGGCTGGTCCCAGCTCCGTCTGTGGCCGGATGAAACCATGATCTGCTTTGGAGGACTGTACTGACCATCAGACTGTGCCTTTGCAGAGGAAGAACTGAGCTTAAGCTTCTCATCACTCAATGAAAATGCTGAAAGAGCCCTTTCCTCACTTTGTTGCATAGAAATCACTGTGCAAGAAAAGAAATCTCTAGATGGTTGCTTTGGAGAACATCTTCTGCCAGCCAACATAACTGAGCTAATTCTATCAACAGCTGACTTGAACCTTCCATAATCTACCTTGAGTTGCGTTAATATTTTAGCGAAAGCTGTGTCAGGACAATTATTTAGCGGTTTATATTGAGGTTTTCTCTGTGAAAATTTTACTTAAATCCATAACGGGCAGCTTGAAAACACCGCTTTAGGTACTGATTCCTGAAAAGTACTGAGCATGAAGTGACAGACTGCAGACAAAAGCTGCTTTTTAACAGTTTTTTTTACTTTGCAAATTTATTCCATTTCGGTTATACCAGTTATCAAAATGTTTACGGCTGAATTTGCTTTTGAAAGGGAATATAATCCTTTCCACCTTGCTTTATAAGATTCAGTCTTAGGCCAGTTTTCCCACCTTCTGGCTTTGAGGCTGGTTAACTTAATAAATAAAAAGCCAATAAACAGATAAATGCCTTTGATTTTCAGACAACCCCCTGAAATCCTATCAAGGACAGTCAGTCAGTTCTAGCGTCAGCCTGACAGGATTGACACACGAATTCTCTTTTCATCTGGATTGGGGAGGCAACACACTGGTACAGACTGGTACGAAGGGTTGATACGGAGAGATTTTGTCAGTAAATATCAGTGAGGTGAATAGCACCTTGAAACTTCTAGGATACTCCGAAAACCAGTAAGTGTTTCTGTCTGTAGGTGAAGCACAGTTGAGGTAGGGGAAAGGAGGTGGGAAGACACCTCATTGAGTTCAGGCTTGGAGCCTGAACACCTTTGTGCATTTTGTCCCCTGCTTCAGATTTGCTCCTGTGGCTTTGCTGAGTTGTTTAGCAAGCAATAACACAGATGCTTCCTCCTTCTCCCTAGGCAAGATATGGCAGAAACCAAAAACAAAGGTTTGTTTTAGCCAGAAAGAAAAAAAAACCAACCGCACACTCTGACTCTGCTGGTGTGGTATTTTCCACTGGATGAAAGCAGCACCATAAAGCCAATGTTTCCTTTTCATGCGCGCTTCTCATACCCTGTTTTAAACCTTGGCAAGCGTGTGCTGTGGCGCTGTGCTGGTCAAACCAGAGCTGGGGGTCGTCACGGTCTGTCCCACCAGCACTTGGAGCCTGCCACATCGGAGAAGACAACTCCCCACCCTTTGAGGAGCAATGATTTGGATACAAGCGGGGGAAGGGCAGGCAAAGCCATTTTCTTACAAATCAGCACGTATGTTCCGAAGACTGCAAATTTATGAGGTGACGGTATCTCTAAGTATTTCCTTCATGTCAGGAGGTACCACACTGTCCTCAGCGAAAACAATATCCTTGCCCACAACGGGGGAAGGGCAGGCAGAGCAGCGTGGTGCCCGTTACCATTCTGGGATGAAATCCACTGCATTTTTCTGCTGTTCGCAACATGAGAACTTCGCAAAAATGCTGGGGGTGAGCTGCCCACCAAGCCCACAGAATTAATTCTGTTTAGTTTAAAACGTAGATCACCCACCACAACAACCAACGCTAACAGCGTCTGGTTAGCTGGCTCAGCAAAGACCTCAAGAACGAAGGGATCCAGTAAACGTAATCCCATGCAGCAGGGTGAAGGACGTCTGTAAGGAAAGCGCGGAGAAGTCTTTCCTGCTACTACCCAGGAAACTAAAAAGCTACGCTTACTGTATCTACATGTGTACCTAACAGGTTTGTTTCTTTCAGGTGCTTGAGAATTGGAGTTTAAAATACACTATAATTTCACAGAGCTTAGCCAGAAAGGAAAAACCAGTCTGAACACCACCACAACGTCAGCCGCAGAATTATACCCTGTGTTTCCTGAAGCAAGGAAAATTTTCTCCTCTGTTACCTAAAAACGACACAACTGAGCTCAGTGGCTTGAAGTTAATATCATTTAGAAACATAAGCAGGAATGATTTAAAGATTTCAGCAGCGAAGTGCGGTGTTGAAGGAGCTGTGTTGGTGGCTGTTTGCCTACAGTTATAAAGTGTAAAAAATCCTCTGAATTTCTTTAATTTCATGTCCATCTAATTATATTTATGTTCACTTAGGTCTAGTAATCCAGCTGCTTCTCTGTGCAGGTGAATCTTGAGGTTATTAAAACACTGTGAACTAAATATTGACAAACACGAAACAGTCCTAAACTGGGCCAAACGGAAAAAGTAATGGAAAATGGCCGTCATATACATTATTCGCCGAGCACAATCAAAACCAAAATAAAACATGGCTGGTAACAGGATAGTCTAGAATGTGATAGAAGAATGGGGCTTTGCTGAAAGGGTTTTCTGGGTAGCAGTGTGTAGTCTTAATACAGAAGTTCTTCCCCATATACAAGGTCTGGTAGCTTCAGTGAGAAGCCAAAGGTAATGCTTCATCCTCACAGCTTTGGTAATTAATGCCACCATGGCCACTGCTGCTGATTGACCCTGGGGACTCCAACAGGTGAGTCTATTCAGCCCTCTCAAAGGCTGTTGAAAGGCATTTTTCAAATTGCTTATTGTCCTAATGAGAATGGCAGGGCTGGGCATTATCTCAAAACCAGTGCCATCAGCCAAATAAAGCAGAGAGCTGTCTGCCAGCTGCTCAACAGGGATTAATAAAGTGGCAAGATTTACAGGGAAGTCAACTCAAAATGCTTTCCAAAAAACATGAATCAAAAACATTATATTGTCTTGAATATACGTCATTAGTAAATGGATTTGATGGGTTTCTGGCAGAAGGATATTTTTTAACCCTGATAGGCTAAAATGTGCTTTGCTGGAGCTTTGAGAGTAAGGATGTGAAGCGTGTGAAGTGTATATTAAAGCCCCTACTGAAATGGCTCCACTGAAGCTAATAGCACTTTATTGCTTTTCCTCAAAGTCACAGAGGTGTGCAAATGGAAATTAAAGGTAGTGAGACATCAGGGAACCTCTCTAAAATTGGTAGAATAGCCCCTTCTCCATCAACAGGCTTTAGATAGCATCTTTTCTTTATTTTTTTACCTGGAGAAGCGTAAGTTTGAACAGCCTCCAGGAAAATGCGTTGGTTCCTCCGGTGTTGCCTTCACAAACAGCTATTTTCTGTGCCCCTAAATATCCTTTTAACAAGTCTGAAGCTACTGTAGGACTGAATCTTTCCAAATTCTTATAACTAACATATAAGGAAAGAATTTGATTTGTTGAAATAAAACAAAAGATAGAAAGTGATTTTAAAATTATTTTGACCAGACTCATGAAAAATGCTTTTCACATCCACAGTTGCAAAATCCGGACAATTGCCCAGGCTGTAGCTGAGCATTGGTGACCTCAATCCACTAACTTTTTTTAGAAGAGGTTTAGGGTTAATGATCGCTGGAGATGTGGCTGGCACGGAGTTTTTGTCACATACAGCTCAAATATCTAACTGAAACTAAAGTTTGGTTGTTTGGGCTGTTCTGGCTTTCTAGTTCTTTTTTTTTTTTTTTGGCATTTATCATAGTCTTGTCTAATTTTTGTACGTGTAAGTGTGCTGCTACCACCTCTGTCTGTTGTATAAGAAAACATAGCAGAAAGCTGTTGTCTAGAGATAGTTGGGCTGGTTATTGTGGATAAACCATACAACAGGTCCAGACACAACCAGGATGTCTCTGTGTGGGAAAAACCACCCAGAAATACACTGGTTATCTAAGTGTTCGACTCACAAAAGATCTTCACATTCACTAGAAGGGATGACAGCTGGCATAACCATATTATTGAAGGTCTGACAAGCTAAAAGAATGCATCCATATATTGAAAGATTGTTTGAGGTTAGGAAGCATAGACTGGATGAATTGGAGAGGAGATTAGGTCTGGATAATTTATGTAAGTATATCTTGTATTTAACGTACAAAGAGTTAAGTACTAGGAAGAAGTTGAAGACTAAGAGATAGAAGGACTATGGTGCAAGAAAAAGAAAAGCAAATGTTTAACCTTTATATGGGACTAAGGTTTTTGAAGCATTTCTAGATTTATCTGTAATTTTGAAATAGGACATTGGAGTCTGGATCCCTTAGATTCTATTGAAAATCTGATTTAGCTTTGACACATAAAGATAATTAAATATGGAGATTGTCAATAAAGAAGAAGTAGCATTATCAAAGATGATGTAAGAAAACACGAAACTTTGTGAGTTATGGATATGTAGGCTGAGCAGTCTCTAGGAAGACATCTCTAGGTGCTTGTCTTTGGTAGAAGTTAATCTGGATGAAAATAAGACCTATACAGCAGTGAAAACGTCCCTGACAGGATAATGTTCAATTTAAATAAACAGTTCTAATGAGATCTGTTATTACCTGCTATTTTGTCATGCTCTGGCATGCAGTCTTAAGTCTAATGTTTCTAAATGCAGTCATAAATTTTTTCAACCTAATCTGCTCCTGAAAATTTCAGCTCATGTCTCTCATGGTTCACAGTAAATTACAGACAATGTTGCAGTCTATGAGCAAATCTGAATTTCTCTTCGAAATTCATGGCGCACCAACACCAGTCTTTCCCCATCCAAGAAGAGATTGCTTAAAGAACTTTTAAGGTGGACATTTTGGGCATACAACTTTGCATGAAATATACACAGAAAATTGCAGAGTTCATCCAGAGCTTTCAGTGCCCAAAGAGAGAAAAAAACCCTGGAATAATCTGTGACTCCTTGACAGCAATTAGGTCCTTTTCTCTGCTCTTCAGATACACCTGAAAGGCAGCCAGACTCAAAGTGAAACAGGAAAATGGAAGAGTTCTAACAATTTTCTGAGTGATCCATTTTACAGTGTTTCATCTAGATGTAGTAACGCTGTACTTGAATCACGTCATCACGTAGTCTGGCCTTCAGGGCACAGCCCTTGCAGTCCCTCTGTGATAGGATGAGGAAGGAACATCAAGGCTGGACCAAGATTTTTTTGATGGCTACGCTCCTGAAATAACGCTTCAGGCAAATGATGTTTAAAAAAAAACACTAGAGACCTCGAACTACTGAAATTATCAGGCATTTCTGAATTCCGCTGACTTTGGCCAACAGCTTTGCTCCAGTAGAGAATGTCACCCAAAAACCAGGTAACTAAATACTTTTCTGAATTAAACCTGGAAGGTGTGCGAATTGTCTCTCGCTGCATCCAGAGCAGCCTCGCACACAGGGGCTGAGTAAGGGCTACCTTTTAGTAAAATGTGAGTTATGCCAGCCCATTGGAAAAGCAGATACAACTCAAATTTGTCCACAAATTGCACAATGTTGAACACCTTATCTCTACCATGAAAGCAAAAAAAGGCAATGGGAATACGTTTTTTGAGGTAAGAATGCTTTCTAGCTTGCTTTCCTGTAATATACGTCTGCCCTAAGTGGTGTTGTTTCCACAGTCCAAACAGTTTATTCAAAGACTAAGAGGAGTTTCATTTCTCCACGAAGGTCAGTACAACTTTGCTTTGCCCTGACATTCCCCAAGCAGGTAATACTTCTAATGCTTTATTAACACAGACTGGGGTCAATAAACACTTTATACTCTCTGCCTCCCATATCTACGAATGTAATTCCCCAGCCCTAACGTTTAAAGACCAGAGGGATTCCCAGACTCGAGCCAGTGTAAGCTCAGCAGTTCAGTTACATTTCAGCTCTTTCTAAGGCCACCGTGTCTGCCACCTTGATAAATGCAGTTGTTACTAGGAAAGAACAAAATCCTTTAATCATTTTCAAACATTAAATTCCATCATGTCTGGCCCATAAATGTAAAGTTCACTTTCCAGGAAGGATTTACCAAAGTTGATACCTTGTACTGGCAGAACATTAACTGTACATTTAGCAAAATGATTTTTTTTTGGGGGGGGAACAACTTTTGATGCATTCAGTTCCAAAAATACAATGATACCCTAATTTGTCCCAAGTGGCTAAAGCTGAATGTTGTCATCTGTACCTAATAAGGTGCAGTGCTTTGTTTGTCACGGGCTTATCCTGGGATAGTTAATGCTGCAAAAGAAGTGACTAAGCTCCAAGTATGTTATCCTTCCCCATCCAGCCCTGAAAGCGTTACGTCTGTGCTGGTTTCTCAGAGGCAACGTACAACATCTGGTGCCGAACCAGTGGGGTCAAATAATGTTCTCACCATTTAGCGTAATTAACTCCAACCGCCCGTCTGCTGCAGGCCCCCACTGCAGCCAACACAAGCAAAGCTGGGCCAAGACGAAATTTCTCCTCATTATTAAACCCAAATCTAAGCACTTGTCTGTCTGTAAAAACAGAGCAAAGGGAGGAAAACTGAAACCAGCGAACAGGGTCTGAGGTTTCAATAAATGTCAGAGAGCGTCAAGTCTGTTTGGATTGCAAATTATTGCTGGCTGATGGTCTATTATTTTACAACTAGCGATTGCTGTCAAGGAGTTGGGGAGGGGGTGGGAGGGAGAGGTTTCTTGAATCCCAGCCAGAGGGGAACAGAAGTTACAAAATACTGTAACAATCATTTTAAAAAAATACCAATGTAACTTTAATGTTTGCTAAATTTAGAACTTTTATAGAATATCTCTTTAAAGAGCAAAGAAGTCACCCTGCACTCTGCCTGTGATAGAAATCATCACGATGTCTGCTCTGTTGGACGTCATTTGCCAACCCTATCTCTTGCTTCCAAACACCTTCCCTAGTAGAATGGAGACAATTGGACGACTATGAACACTCAAGAGTGAAAAAAGGCCATCCCCACCCCCTCATGGTGCTTATGGTGAGCTCATATCTTGCCAAATGTGCCTGACCAATATATACATATCATTTAAATGGTTGTTAAATCCCTTTAGTAAATGAAGTAAAATATGAATGGATCACCACTTTTTGAAACACACAGTGAAAGGACATTTCTTGATGGACTTCCACTGGCTGTAATCAGCCGTGGTTTGCTAGGAGAACAGAGATCACAGAAGCACAGAGTGGTTGGGGTTGGAAGGGATCTCTGGAGATCATCCAGTCCAACCGCCCTGTTAAACAGGGTCACCCAGAGCAGGGTGCACAGGATCACATCCAGGTGGGTTTTGAATATCTCCAGAGAAGAAGACTCCAGAACTTCTCTGGGCAGCCAGTTCCAGTGCTCCATCACTCTCACAGTAAAGTTTTTCCTCATGGTGAAGTGGAACTTCCCATGTTCCAGTACCTAAACCAGGCGTACAAAAAACCTGGAGAAGGACCTTGTACAAGGGCATGAAGTGGTAGGACAAAGGGTAATGGCTTTAAACTGAAAAAGGGAAAATTTAGATTAGATGTAAGGAAGAATTTCTTCATTCTGAGGGTGGGGAGGCCCTGGCCCAGGGTGCCCAGAGCAGTGGTGGCTGCCCCATCCCTGGAGGTGTTCCAGGCCAGGTTGGATGGGGCTTTGAGCCCCCTGATTCAGTGGGAGGTGCCCCTGCCCATGGCAGGGGGTGGCACTGGGTGGGCTTTAAAGTCTCTTCCAACTCAAACCTTTCCATGATTCTAGGAACTTAGCTGAGGCTTCTGACATGAGGAAAATTAAATCTGTACTTGATGCAAAACAATCAACGAAGACATCCTGGAGCTAGTGGGGGGAAAAGTATTCCTCTTAACAACCCTAATTCTACATCCAGATTTCTCATTCTGTGTTTTGGAAGCAAACCAAGTCATTGAATAGAACTTCACAACTCATGGATTAGGGGACCTTGAAATCTGTAAAGTAATGAAATGCAGGGAAACGTTTTACATGGAAAACACGTTTTTCTAGATCAATATGCGAGGTGGGCTAAATGTTTTAAGGGACCATATGGAAAAGTTGTCTGTCCTTCCCTGGGTCATATATTGCCCACAAAGCAGAGGTTTTCTTTAAATTTCTGAATGTCTTTGTCATCTACAAAAACGTCCAGATATGTCACCAGGAGAGATGGCCTATCACAGATCCTCCAGTCACCATTAAACTGCTCCGAGTTTGATACCCAATGTGGACAAAGGACATTCTAAATTCTGTCATTCTCCTCTCCAAATATTTTACTGTTAAGTCAGTTACTCATGGCTTGTTTATCAATCCCCTTTTTTTGTGCTTGTGAAAATCACCTCTACTTCTCTGCTCCTCTTGGGTAGCACTTCTGCCTGTGGTCTTCCTCACTTAGCTGTACAGAGGTCCTATATAACATTGGGCTCCAGGATAAGTGCTACTAAGTCAGATTTTGTCTGTGTGACCAAAACCTTCATGCTGTTCAGCTGATCCACTGACAGTGAAGTTTTACACAGCGCTCGAAATTGCTGCATGTAAAAACTGCAACACGTGATTGAAACTTTTAACAGGATGAAATGTGGACACTGCAAGAGGAGATGATAAATCCATATAGCTCACTTATTTTTTTTTTTCCATTTTTCAGCAGTGCAAACAGAAGGTTTCAACAAGTTTGAAGAAAAGCAATCTTAAAAAAAATATTTTCACTCTATGGCTATGGTTGATCATATTAGTTTGGCAAATTCTATTTTTCTCTCCCTAAAATTAAACCTGTGTTTGGCAAAGAAAAAAAAAAAAAAAAGAATGGGTTCATAGTTACAAAAGAGTGGTTATATTCTTCTATACCTGCCACCTCCTCCTCTCTCTCCCTCACACACGCACACAGCAACTGGTAATAAAACTGTAACTTACGATTTCGCACCAATAATATCCTAAGAAGGGTGCCTCTATTTTACCCTAGAGCAAAGGAAAGAGGCCAAAACAATCAACCTCTCTAGTGCAGAGCTGAACGTGGGCTCCACTTTGACTCAGCTGTGTGTACCCCTGATGTCTGTGGAATATGCTTTACCTGCCAAACTACTCAGTCCAAAATGTGATTGTGACCTTGAAGCTTATTTTGGCCCAACACGAAGTCAAGGGAGAAACAGGAGGAACGTGAATCACCTAAAGGCGTCTCCCTAGTTTTTCCTCCACAAATGCAACATGATCTTTCATGCAGAGCTGATCGATAATTTTCCAGTGCAACAGCTTTCTACTGTGAAATGCAACTGTTTTGAAGATATGTATCAATTTTTTCTGACTTTCATCAAAAATTATGACATTTTCTGGTTTCTGGAAGCAAAAACATTTTGCTTTCTCCTCACTGGCTTTTACTGTGTAGTACAATGACATACTTCAGAAGGAAAAATGAAGTTAGATTTTATCACGGGGAATTTCTCATAAAATGGAAATTCCTGATTTTGGTCTGCTCTGCACAGAACTAGAAAAAAAAAATATCCTACTTTGTTTAGAAAGTTCCTGTTGTATTACAACATGAAGAAGCACCTTTACATCCCCCTCAATCATACATACGTAAAATTGGATGTTAAATCATTGGGAGCACTTGGCCCACAAGTCATTATACACATGGCAGATAGTTGAGATATATACACTGTAACTTGGCTATCAGCTGTGGGTAACGGCATAAAATATATGCATTTACATACGCTGCTCTGCTGCTGCCCATACTACAGGAATGTTAAGAGAATCACATTTGTTTTCTGGCCTTACTAAAGAGCCGCCTACTCTTGCCGTTGAGCTGTCACTCAACGGTCAGGCATGCTTCATGCATTGTGTGGACTCCTGGTTATCAGCATTGTCCAATACGAGGCACTGCGTAAAAAAGTGGGGGTGTACTGTTTGTCACAGAGCCTCTTAAAATATAATGCACAATAATTAAGTCAACTTTAATAAACTACAGCATCTCTTTCGGAAATATTTGTGAGTGAAAGGCTCCGGTTTTAATTAGTATGAGTTTTTCTGAGTTTAGCTGAGTTTAACTTTAATTCTCACCTCGGCAGAACTAAATTAAGATGCATAGAAAAGGCTGAGAATAGAATTTAACCATTACATTCTAAAATGTCCTGGGAAAGCTCAATATAAGCATAATCACAGTGAGACCCTCTGTGACAAAAAAATGCCCTTTCCTGGTTAAAGAAAGAGTAAACAGAAAAACCTCCTTTTGCTGGTTTGGCTTTAGCTCTGTTCCTTCACTTTGGCACTTGTTGACTTAGAATGATGGATTAACAACTCCAAATTTCAACAGGTTTTTTTTCCCCTCCTCTGTATTGGGATTAAGTGTTTGAGTGTAATTAGTTTCTAATTGCTGTGTCTAAACCATAGGAGTTTATGAGCGTATGTACATGTACATCTCAGCTCTCCTTAGGCAAAAGGGAGCGAAATGACTCCGAAAGAGAGACTGACCATTCTTTAATGAGCAGTTATGGTCTGACAAATGAGTGTGTAAAACACTTCCTCGCTTCATAAGTGCTCCCTGCGTGCCTGGGTCCTGAGAATGCCAAACTCTTCACTCCCTGTATTAAATATCGCCCCCTCTTCAATTACTTTGTCTACTTGTCAGATCCTCACTTGGGTAACGAGGCAACTCTCTGTGCTATCTGCATGGTGTTAATGGGCTACTCAGTTACCTGCGTCACATAGAACCGTAATAAATTTCTCAGCTTTAGCGACAAAAACATTTCCCCCCCTCTGTTATTCCCCAAATCGACAAAGAGTACTCTTAGCTTCATTTCAGATGCAGCATCTTCTACGGCACAGAGAGCTACTCTGCCAAACCTACGTCATACCTCGTATCCACCTTCAGAGATTATTTATGTGAAGTACAGGTATGATAAAATAGCAAGAGCACATTGGTAGTTACAAATCCAAGTGGATTTGCTGGAGAGTTACAGAAGCACACAACCGCTCCTATTCATGAGGGACAGTGCATAACGATTCAGATTTGAGAGCTTCAAAAGCACATCAAGAATCACCACATCGTTCTTCAAACTGGAGGAGCAATTTTAAACATCTGACATACATAAAGACACGAACAGAAAGGAAAAGCAGGAGGCAACTGAGGCAAAACAACAGCTTATTCTGTGTTTGGACTTCAAGTCAGGTTTTTTTTGATGCATTGAAATTATCTTTCAAGGTATGCATCTCCAGTGAACTCCACACACAGCTAGCTGTGTGCTGCTTAACTGCTAGCAGCTAAGGAAGTGTGATGATCCTCAGTGACCCTCAATAATCCTCCTGGGTCTCCTAACTCAGCATATTCTATGATTCTGTGAGCCCAGGACTGGGTGGAAATCCAACAAGAATAGATTCTCACGCTAAATTTTACAGCTGGAAAAATCTGAAAATAAAAATTCAGTGAATTTCCATTAAAACATGACCTGAAATTGCACCAACTTCAATAAAAATCATTCTACCTGGCTAAAATATCCTTGGAACAGCTTTTCCAATGGTAGCTAGGCACATCTATTAGTTGACCTTACACAAAGCACATGAGAAAAACACTGAGAAAGAGCATCACATTTTTTGGATCTCCAAAGGATTTTCCAGTCAAAATGCCATCCAAGCTGGGGGTTAACATTGAGAACCTGGACTTTGCATTTTAAAATCAAGTTGGCTAATACCAAGTTTTGGACAGAACAAAACAAAACAGATTGTTCAACAAAAATCTAAAATGGGTGCGTGATGGATGGACTCTTTCTTTGGTTGCATTCAGCATATTAAACCACCCATTGGGCTGGCCACCCCGAGCTCAAATATTATTTAATGCTCATGTAAAAAGAAAATAATAATACTGTAGTGTGAGTGTTCCATAGTGTGGCTTCCAATTCACCTCTGGCCTTCCAGACGCTGGGTAATGATTCATTTTCTCCTGACAGGAGGGGTAAAACATTCTCAGGACTTCTTGGGTGGAAGAAAGTTGGTAGGAAGCAAATCCACAGTGAGCCATTAAACTTGATGAGGATTAATACCCTCCCTTACTAGCTTAATGTACAAAATGCATCGATCGCTTTGAGAATTGTGCTTAAGTCTACAGCTGGGACCAAACCTGTGATCCGGGGGTTTTTTTGAACGTGTATGTACTACCTAACTAATGGTGAAACAAACCCCAGTGCAGTAGAGTTGGGTAGTCCCATTACAGCAATAACATATTGTAAAGGATCAAGTTTCAGGACAATTAGCTCCTGGCTGCAGTTTATTACCCCATCGGAGATTTAAAACATGATTTTTTTTTTCCCCCTACTGCATTCCAACAATACTTAAGTGTCTGGAACTGACACTGTAAAACAATAATAGAGTGACAAATATCTGTCTATCTGAAGGCAGACCCACTAGCTGAGTTTGTTTTGAGACAATAAATTGTAAAACATACTTTAAAACAGTCTTTTCTCTTTCTCCTCATAGGTTACAGAACTGCATAAATAATATTTTCTGTGTTGTTTTTCCTCTTTGTTGGGATCTCGGGATGGTTGTATGCTGGGATGTTCTTCATGTTGGGTTCTCTATAGAGATGTGGAGCCTGCTGTGATTTTGCAATGGACAAAGGCTGAAGGAAGACACTACTGTTATTTCTTCATGGGAACTAAAGGACAACACCCAAGCTTCAATGGTGAGGAAGAATGGGGTGGACTAAATCCCTTTCTGTGGGCATGTAGCTCTCCACAATGTCTTATAAGGAGTCCTCGGACTCATTCGAGTGTCCTCCTGGATGACAGAAGTTAGCTCTGATGACACTTGTTTATTTAATTTATCCACATTTTTTAGAAAACCTTTAGCAGAGGAAAGAACTGAATGGAGATCATGACACACCACAGCATTTAGATGTTTAAAGGCCTCTTAAAGCTGTCTCCTTAGTTCAGGGTCAGTTGACTTCTAAAATAGCCTCTGATAAAAATAACCAAACTAAAATGAAGAAGAATTTGTTCTTTACTGGCAAAAATCAAAACTTATCTCACAAGTGGGAATGGGAAAATCACTGATAACTGTGGTTTCTGTGGGTATCAAGAGCATAATCAGTGACTTTGAGGGTGAATTCATGGCAGTTTTAGTCCATGTAACAGGAGAGTCTTTAAGGCCAGTTTCCCAGACCGATACGTTTGTGTCAAACGTGGCTGTATTTTCTAGTGTTTGCATACTGGAAGACATGATCCAGATCTTTGTGTCAGCCACACATCTCTGGGTGTTCCCTTTGCTGCATGGACACACATGTCACTGATGACATTGTAGGTCCTTTCCAGATGGGCTTTGTGGGGAGCTTATGTTCCTGCTGCTTTAGGCAAACTGGATGTGCTCAGGTGAGTACAGCTGTAGCCAGGCAATAAAAGAAAAAGAGGTGCAGGGAAATCAGATATTTTTTTGATCACTGCAATTATCTGTCAGACTGAACGAATCATTGCCCATAAATATCCTCTGTCAGCCAGAATTCTGCTAGCCTGTGGTCTCTGTTTTCAAATAAAATTTGTATTAAGTGTCTCCAGTCATAACTCTAAACATTTTCTGAGTGTATTTGCACAGAGACTCCTCTTGCAGCTGCACCACCGATGGTGGTAGACTTGCAGGTTTCCTTATTGCTGAGCACCTTCGTCTTCTACTGACTTCAAAAATGAGGACAAAGTATTTCCTGAAGCACTGAATTTCCCAGTAAGCCTACAGACCTAACTGTGCCAAACAGGTAACTCACTGCAGTCCTTTAAGCCTCCCTTCTGCCAGAACATACATTAGATTGAACAACAAAGACTAAACTGTAAAAGTGTAACGTATAATGTTACACACTCAGTGCATGTTGAGCAGTCCCGTGCGCTGTGGAGCATCTGTGTCATTTAAACCAAGCTGTATCATTTCTAGAAGCCGGAACATACAGAGCACTAGAGCGTGGAGAAGGCTTTATTTCCTTGGTCTGGATGTCTGCTACATTGGAATATCATTTGCAGAACATCACGAGTCGAAAAATATTTGGGGACATCTTGCTTCTCTGGCTTTTAGTATGTACACCCCATGGCCTGCAAACAGTCCTGCAGCTTCCACGGTAGAGAGCCAAGAATCATCAAGAGAAATGAAAGCACACAAGGGAAAAAGGAAAAGTTGGGAGCTGTCAGGGTCAATCTGCAGTGTTTTTCATGGATTGAAAGTGAAAAGCATCGTGCATTTTGCAAAACATGAAGTTGCAGTTACAGGAGGAAATTATAGTGATTATCCCATGTATAATACTTCTTGGTGACACAATAAAAGGCAGTGCAAAGTTATTAAAATTTAATTCAAGTACTATTTACTTAGAAACTGATGTTTCAATCATAACCAGAGGCTCCCAACAGGACCACATTTCCCCCATTGTTTTGGGTGTTGTGCAAACCTGTATATGTCAAGGCATCAAAAGACCTTCCCTTCCATGAAGCTGACTGCAGACAGCACCCTGGAGGGTCTGCAACATAAAGCTCTGCTCTGTGAATGGTATCAGCTGCAGCAGAAGCTCAAGTCTCCAGGAATCTCGGTGTAGGACCAGGGCCTAAGAAAATATATAGCAATTGACGTAGGAGAAGAACGAGGCTATTCAATATGTTGTTTTTCCTCCAATCACTTTGGGTGGGATTCAACTCACTAAACTCTACCCACTTAGAAGTCACCTGTCTAGCTTAAGCTATTTCTCCAGACTGTTTCAAAGCCAACAGAAGAGAGAAAAGCCATGCTAGAAATGCATTGCCACCTCCCTCACATAGGTGTTCTTAGCATAGGTCCTCTCCCCTCTTCAGGTAATTGCAGAGGGTGTCTAGAGACATCAGCTTGGACCAAACACCTCATCTTTAGACAACTGTAGATGGAAAAGCTTAATTCTGGCTTTTCCGTGCAAGAACACTGCACAAAAGGATGTTACCGATGCCGTTAAAACTGCAAATCCAGCCCTTGCCGACTGCTCTCTGTGTTCCAAAGCAACCAGGACAAGAGGTTTTGGTAATCTTCTTGGCCGCCTACACAGGGTGGTTTTGGACACAGAGACTAAGACTAGCCTAGTTTCCACAGGTCAAGGTTAAGGCGCATTGGTGAAGTGGTGCAAAAGTCAGCTTGCACTGCCAATATGCTGTGGATAAACACAGGCTGCTCTCTGCGGATAAACAGCAGCCCTGGAACGTCATTTTCCAGTGATGTCGATCTGGCACCTTTCTGCTGCGCTAAATTCACTTTAAAGGAGCAAAGTGAAAAAAAAAGTGGGAAAACTAACAATGCTAAAAAAGAGACTGCTATATTTAGAATAAAGCTGAGGATGTATTGGTCAGTCTCCAAGGGAAATGGCCCAATGACCCTATTACTATTCAGCAAAGTAGATGGGAAAAGCTGAAACTGGAAAACTGAATCGTTTTTATGACCTTTAAGAACAGCATTTAGAAAAGAGAGTTTAATGCCACTATCTTAACATTTGTTTATAATATTAGTCATTCTTAGAAGAGGACCTGACTCACATTGCCAGAGTTCCCCCTCCTGTATAAACTAAAATGCTGTGACATTAAGTAATTTATTTAATTATTTTAGGCTCTTCCCAAATTAATGCTCTCCTTGAAATACCTTCTCCTCCCAGTGACACCAAGTCTGCACAGAATAACACCTGGCACACGTTTATTCCACTCAACTTCAGGCGCCTACTGGAGTTGGCCTAAATTAGAAGCACATTCACTTTCATCTCTGTATTCAGTGCTGAGGGGATGAACAACCAAATTCTAGGCTTTCAGATTTATTTAAAGCTAGACCTTTCTGTGATGGACATGTCGGTACCTCTGCACTTAGGAAAACTCTAGCACATTTACTTCATGTGGTTATCTTCTCATGAGCTGAGGAGGTATCCCCGCGTGTTGTTAAAATGACTTTTTAACTTTCTGAAACCGATTTAAAAGGATTGGGCAACAAAGATCTCTCAATTTCAAACATCACCCTCAACACCAAACAAACTATAGATTCCACATCTGGTTTTAAAAGGTGGGCTGAATATCTGAGTTGCATTCTTACTGTTGATTTCTTCTAGATACAACCTCTATTAGGAAAAAAAGTTTTCCTGTGAGGGTGGAGAGGCCCTGCCCCAGATTGCCCAGAGAATTCACGGATACCCCATCCCTGCTGGTGTTTAAGGCCAGGCTGGATGAGGTTTTGATCAACCTGATCTAGTGGAAGGTATTTGTGCCCACAGCAAGGGGGTTGGAACTGGATGGGCTTGAGGTCCCTCACAATCTAAACCATTCTATGATTCTATATGAAGAGAGAAGATCAATTTACAAATTACAATCTTGGAACATCTGAAAACAGCCGTCAGATCCAAACTCAATGCCCACCTATAACTGCAAACCCCAAATGTGCCTGTCAGTCTCTCCAGAAAAAGCATTCTGACTGGAGACCTTTAAAAATTGGCTCCTAACCACCTGCAGATGTTTAGTTCAAGGATTGTCACAAAGGTGTGAGGAAAAGCAAGCCATTCCCATGCAGATTGCCCAAAACTTATGTTCTTTCCTGCTAATTGTACCTGCAGAAAGTGGATTCCCTCATTAGCCTTAGAAATACCACTGAATCATCCAGACTGCTTTCTCCTTCTCGCACATCAGAATTATTATTCCTGAAGTTGGCAAGCCAGAGAACTGGCCTGGCTCCAATGCCCACAATGCACCAGCTGAGCTGCCTGGAACACTCCTGTTGCACAATTGTCCCAAGGCACTACTTCCCGCTTTGCCGCCTACGCTGGCAGAAAGGCATTGCGATCCTAGGTCATTGCCTCTTGCCCAACATCCTGCATTCCCCTGGGAAAGTTGATGGCTGAGTTTTTAAATAGAAAATCAAGTTTGAAAACAAAGACACGTGTCTGTGGTAAAACAGACAGCTAAACGTGCCTATGGACTGAGAAAAAGATGATTAGTTGCAAGCAAATCTAAAATTTGACCATAGTGGGGTGGTAAAGACAGACCATGCCCGGCATAGTCTTCATTCCCATTTAATTTTCAAGGAGTTCATTTCAGTTTTCAAAGTCTCAGTGTCAGTGCATGACTTCCCTGTGGAGCAACTTGCAGCTTCACCAAGTGAATGTCACTTCAAGTTGAAGTGCCTGGGCAGCTATCACCAGCAGAGCCCCGAGGGCAAATTTGTCAATATCCCGTTAGCTCGGTGGGCACAAGCTCACTTAAAATCAGTTTCAAGAGGGACCTAGCTCGCCCTTTACTCTAGAAAACAGACAGGGAAGAAGTGATCTAATGAGTGCATTGCATCAGCTATGGGTCTCCTGGAGTAACCTACATTAAACAAACCAGAAGTCCCATTTTCTAATGGGGTACTTTAATTCCATCTAAGAAACATGTGGCTACTATTCACATTAATGACTGCCTTTCATTTCCAATAAACACAACAGAACATTAAAAATATTTTTTTAACATAAAATGCTACAAATTTAAATACACACTTAAGATCTTCCAGTAAAGACTGACCAGGGATTTACGATACAAGTCAGTATTAAACATGATTTGTTTAAAGCAGTTATGTCTTCAATAGCAAATCCTGTCAAACCATTCATGGGGTGGAAAAAGAGCACCTTTGGCATTGTATTTTTAATTTCCCAGTTACTGCAATCTGCTGTTTGCATTCAAGGCTGTCGAAAAGAATTGTTTAATAAGTATCATTCAACAAAGAGAATGGAAATCATCACCCTAGGAAAGTGAAAAAAGTTTTCAGCAAGAATCTGAAGAAAGAAAAATCTGGCTAATACTGGTTGGAAAGGACTATATTCTAATTACAGCAACTACAAGATGTTAAACTTTCTGTGTTGCTGAATAATGTCTCCCAAGCAAATGGCAGAGTGGCCTTAGAAAACTGTGATATATTGGTGTGTGACATCGTCCAGGCATCACCTGAAAGATGCGCTCAGTTTTCAGGGTGATCTTCTCCCTGGGGTAGGTTCAGCAAACCGTGGCCAAGCTCAGCTCTAGCAACGAGTGGCCAAAGGAAAATGCCATGGTGTCCTACCACTGCAGAGGAGACACACATCTCCACATGCTGCTTTCCAATTCTTCATGAAAATGAAGGATGTAGGCTGGGGTACTGGTAAAAAATTGATTGGCAAGTCCGAAGAATTTAAATTGGCCTTTTTTTTGTAGCATGGGGCCCAATCTTTATTATTAGCAGAATTAGATTACAGAATTTATCATTTGATATCAGTTCCTGGCCTACTCAGCTGCATAACATCAATCTGTGAGCTATTTTTCCAAAACCTATACTCACTCTTGATAAAGTATCGCTTCAGCAGAAGGGACTTGGACAACTTCTAACCGTAAGCATCTCCAGCCCTGTTTCAGATAAGTTTTGTTTGGCTTTGTCTTCCTTGCACAACCCTGACATCGCAGCCTTTTTTCAAGTAAGACTTGTAGGACTTAAGTAGTCTTGTACAAATACCCAAACCCAAACCCACTTCTCCAGGGAGCCAGTTTTTTGTATGGGAACAACGTGGTGAACTTCGCCTGGGAACCTGCTCTACTGGAAACAGCACAGTGGCAGCTGGAAGGTTTTCTGTGGCAGCTTTCAGTGTCATCTGCAGCGTTCACGTGTTACCCTCAGGCAATAGCTAAGCCTCAGTTTGGACAGTTTTTACCCTGTAATTATCTCCTCTTAGCTTCATGCATTGTTACATCCTGGTCTCACCTGGGGAGGGAAGTGAGCACTTGAGTGTGCATGGGAAGCTCCCCACACCCTTCATGAGTCTGCTGAACTTTGCAGGGTACGAGGGCAGCACTGGTAATTGGCATCCTCCACACAAAGCTGGAGAACTGCTTAACCAGTTTGAGGGGCCCTGAGCACAAGGTGGAGCGTTTTGTCTGGACTAAGGCACATCATTTCATCAGTCGTGTCTCTCAGCATCTTATACTTCGAATACGGCTGATTGTGACACTTCCTTTTCAGTTCAGGTCCCTCTACGTCTTCTTGTACTATTGTTCTACTGCTGGCACAATAAACAGCACATGTATGTGTGAATACCAGCAACAACTACCGGTACACAATATCCATGTGTTTTGTGACCATTCAAAAAGAGAAGAAAGAAGTATTTGAAGGGGTAAGTAAACCAGGGATGCTGTGAAGGTTGAATCACCTGGTTATATTGGCTTCTGTGAGGGTAATGTGACCAGGAAAAACCAGGAGTCATCCAAACAGCATATATTTAAAGCTCCTACATGCTCGGAGACATCTTACAAAGTGATAAATCTTTTTGGTGTGTGAAAAAAAGAAAATCAGAAAAACATTACCAGGATTACTCTAACCCTTGCAAAGCTGATTCTAATCAATGGTTTCAGAGTTTCTTCATAAAGCCAGAAAAGTAGAGAAAAAGAAAGACTGGGGATGTGAAAAGAGAGAGATCCACTTCTGAAGCTGTGAAAGACCTCTTTAAAAGTTTTCGTGGTGCCAGCATGGTTCCAGGCAGTTTGGGTTTCCTGCTGTGGATTGGCCAGTGGTCTGGGCAGCTGGAAATCAGCAGGAGCTTGGATGGTATATGTAGTCTGAAAAGTGAGGACGATGCGTACTGGGAGGGACTGGCAAACACCTTGGGCTGGGTTGCTAGCAAACATGCATAAGGGCTGCATTTCAAGCCCTGACTCTCATTAGCAGTAGTTCCCTAGTTCCAGGTCCTTTACAGGATGGAGGGTTTTAAGAACATATTTTACCATCCATTTAATGTAACAATATTAAGCTAGATTTGGCAAGGCCACTTCAGACATAAAACTTTAAAATGAGCTTTTTCAGAGCATAAAATCACAATTGGTCCTGCTAGTAAAAGGATAAAATAAATGTCTATTCACCCTAATTGCTGTCAAACTTGTGATTTTTTGTTTTGTTTTCTTTTATATGTAGTAAAGCCAACTTGGTTTTATTGTATAGGGTGCAAACGCTTACCGTATAATATTATAAATCCTGCAGAGAATTAAGCATCTGCACATTTTTCCTGGCTGTTTCTTACTTTAACTCAAAACGTCTGTTAGCACTGGCACAAAAGAAAATTATGTGGGCGAGCCTGATCCCACCTCTTTTCCAATTCGTCTCTTTCTGAAGCCTTTGCTCGTGTATTGGCAGCAGGGATTTAATACCCCAAGTGCGACTGATGACATACTTAGGAGCATGTGAGAGTGGCAAGAAAGGATTCTGATACAGCACATACATGGGTTTTATCCACCTCGTTATCCCAAAAGAAGAAGAAGAAGAAAAAGTTGGAAGGAGTCAGCCTCCTACAAACTCAAGATGGAAAACAACAATTATCAGCCCGACTGCTCCTGCTTTAGAGCCAACAGAAGAATTGTCAAATCCACAAGTTAAGATCTCTGACCTTTGCTAAACTCTGCATTGGTTAACCAGTCCTCAGGCGTCCCTGTGGTTGCAGAACAGCTTTGCCTTGCTGCAGCTTCTTCAGCAGATCCTTTTCCAGCTTCATTTGGTCCCTAAAGGCACCTACAAGCACCTAGGAGGGCTTTTGTAATTCATTTACCCAAATTAAGTGCACCTGCTAATGCCCCATGAAGTAAGTGGGCAGGACTTGCTCTCATTTCACCTGTTTTGTAGTTGTAAGTAGGTGTATCTACTAAAGGAAACAGCTTCCCTGGAAGGTTTCAGAGAGCCTCAGATATAAATGCTCTCTGAGGAGGTGTTGGACAGCCTGGTAGGTGCACTCAGCAAATGCTTCTATTGAAGCAGAGGAGCACAAAAAGAGCAAAAGCTTCTCAGCTCTTATTGTATTTCATTTCCTCGAGGGCTTCTCTAACCTTAGTAGAGATGGTCAAGCAGCCCAAGAGGAGAATCCCCGAGTGACCATCCCAGAGATGCTCGCAGTAAAATGGAATGTTTGAAGCTGACAGATTTTTTTTTAAAAAGAACAAGCAAAGAATTTCAGAGTATGGCCATGTCTGTATCAGGGCTGATTGGGCTGGAGAAGCAAGGTCAGGCAGTGTGTTGATGGACCCCCTGCTCCTACCTTTCCTTTTGCCTTCCACCACCATTTCTCTTGCCTTTTAAGTGTCTCTAATCAGATATAAATATTTCTCCTTGCTTTGCTTTTATGGCAAAGAGCAAGAAATGTGTTTGTTCATTTGGAAATTGAACAAATTTCCTGCTGAAGAACAGCATGAACTTCAGGTTTCTCGGGTTTCTCCGGGACGTGCAGCCATTGTGAGCACTTGGGCACAGTAACACAAGACACAACTTAAAAAACTACACTTTCCCATCGTTACTGGTGATTCCAAGGAGACCTCATCATGCCAGGCATCCCCTGTTAGTAATACTGCACAGATGTGAGCCAAAACATAAGCTCTTATTTCCAAAACAATTTCATCATTCCCTTATTTACTTTATTATAGCTTCAGTCTACAAATAAGATTTTGCTGAAGTTGAGGCTGGAAAAAAATTCTCCACCTTATATTTTTCAATTAGTTTCTTCCAATTTTGTAAAAAGAATTATTTTCCCCTAAATGATGCAAAACTTTTTACTTTGGTGTTTGTTTTTTTTCCCCAATCTTTACCAGTTTGAAAACAGAAAAATAGAGGAGATTTTGGAGAATGAGATTTTAAATTAAATTAAGCAGATTTACACTTCCTTTCTTTCTGTTCCTTCTCATGGGAGCATTTTGAAGGTGGAGATTTTTCCGTTACAATCTTTACGTGCTCACAGGAGAATTCCCAGTCTCCCAGACAGCTCTAGCACGGATTAGGACTACGTAATGTACGCAGTATATTATTCTTCCACTAGATGTCCCCAAGTAAAATAGTATTTGCACTGCTTAGCATTGAAGGACTTCCCTGGAATGCAGTTTATTTCCCCATGATTAGAGGAATGCTGTGGATACGATAGCGTTGTGAGACACTGCCAATGTCCAGCGTGCCTCTACTATCCAAGCAAGAAGCCAGTAGCTCCTTTCACAGTATCATAAGGTTGGAAAAGACCTTTGAGATCATCGAGTCCAACCTATGACCCAACACCTACACCTACTTGTCAACTACACATGTCACTAAGAGCCTCATCCAATCTCTCCTTAAACACCTCCAGGGACGGTGACTCCACCACCTCCCCGGGCAGCGCATTCCAATGGCCAATCACCCTCTCAGTGAAGAACTTCTTCCTAATGTCCAGCCTGAACCTCCCCTGGTGAAGCTTGAGACCGTGTCCTCTTGTTCTGTTGCCGGTCACCTGAGAGAAGAGACCAACCCCTGCCTGACTACAGCCTCCTTTCAGGAAGTTGTAGAGAGCAATAAGGTCTCCCCTGAGCCTCCTCTTCTCCAGGCTAAACAACCCCAGCTCCCTCAGTCGCTCCTCACAGGGCTTGTGCTCCAGCCCCTTCCCCATCCTCGTCGCTCTCCTCTGGACACACTCCAGCATCTCCACATCTTTCTCAAACTGAGGGCCCAGAACTGGACACAGCACTCAAGGTGCGGCCTGACCAGTGCTGGGTATAAGGGGATGATGACCTCTCTAGTCCTGCTGGCCACACTGTTCCTGATGCAGGCCAGGATACCGTTGGCCTTCTTTGCCAAGTGAGCGCACTGCTGGCTCATGTTGAGTTTCCTGTCCACCAGCACTCCCAAGTCCCTTTCCGCCTGACTACTCTCCAGCCACTCTGCACCCAGCCTATAGCTCTGCATGGGGTTGTTGTGTCCAAAGTGTAGGATCCGGCATTTGGACTTGTTAAACCTCATGCTATTGGAGTCAGCCCATCTCTCCAGCCTGCCAAGGTCCCTCTGTAGGGCCCTCCTACCTTCTAGCAGATCGACACTTCCTCCCAGCTTGGTATCATCTGCGAACTTGCTGATGAAGGACTTGATCCCCTCATCCAGATCATCAATAAAGATATTAAACAGGACCGGGCCCAGCACCGATCCCTGGGGGATGCCACTAGTGACCGGCCGCCAGCTGGATGGGACACCATTCACTACCACCCTTTGGGCTTGGCCATCCAACCAATTCCTAACCCAGCACAGAACATTCCCATCCATGCCACGGGCTGCCAGCTTGTCCAGGAGTCTACTATGGGAGACAGTGTCAAAGGCCTTGCTGAAGTCCAGGTACACCACATCCACAGCCTTCCTCTCATCCACCAGGCAAGTCACATGGTTGTAAAAAGACCATGTGTAAACCCCACCCAATAACTGCAAATATAAATCGCAATGAATTATGGCTCATACTTTCGTGGGCGATCTTGCTATAATGGGACATTGCAGCAGGAGCAACAGCAGCTCACGTTAGGACTGGTTGGTTCTGCCAAATGAGAAGCACAAGAAACATTAATGATAGGGTTGAAAATTATTCTGCCTGGGGAAGGATTTTGCTTTTATGTGAAAGGAAGAGACAAATAGAATTATGTTATTACTGTCCACTACAGCTCATTGTCTAAACAAGGAGGGTTCTGCCATAGTCACTGTCCTGATTGCGTCTCCTGAATTAGAGCCCTCTGATTACCTCCTGCACACTTGGACACCGTCCAAACGACAGGGAGCATGAATTCCACCTGCTAAGACTGGTTTCTCTTGAAGGACACAGCCCAAGAAGCTGTAGCTGCATGTCCACGCTGGTGGTGGGGCCCTGCACCCAGTTTGGAGAATGTGAATTGAACTCCTGAATGACTGCGCTAAATTTAACCCATTGCTTCATTTTTCAAAAGAGTCTGGAAGAGCTGAAAAAAAAATAATTTGTACATATACTGTACAAACAGGGATGTGCTGTGTCCTACCTCCAGCTGTGTACTCTGTAATTATAGCTGCTGGTTCTGGTTTACTTTCTTTTGTTCTAGTGTGGTGGTCTGTTCTCAGCCTGCCACAACCAGGGAAAGCATCTCACTTGTTCTTTCTTGCTCAGCTTTTTGCTGTCCTTCAAGTCGGGGGGAGGCTTTAATCAGACACTGCAAATGCCTGGAGGCAAGCTGCAACGCAGACGAAGCAACCTCCACCCCCCCCAAACTAAACTCCAAAATACTCCAAAACAGCTCCAGGTGCAGGACATAACACATGATGAGAAACATGTTAAACTGTGTTCCTTTTTGAGCTGAAATTAAAGGAATTGGATTAATGATTATATAAGTAGACACACATGAAAACAGATTGAGTACAGATAGGGAAACAGGTGAGTGCAAACAGGATAGGAGATAAGGGGACAGGTGGGTTAATTAAATTGCTTTTAAAATACAGAATATTTGTGTGAGGTAAGAAAGAATGGCAACGCAGTGACTGGGTTTTATTTTAACTCCACATGATCATAAACCCACTCTGCCCACTGTCAGTTATATGACCTTCAAAAAGAAGATGCTTAAAGAGATGGGCAGAGGGTGCCTAGAACTCCTTTGTTCAGACCAGAAGCCAGAGCTAGAATTCTCTTTCAACAACAGATCTCCACAACTTCATGATCCAATTTAAATTTTACATCCAGCTCCCTCTCAAGTAAACATGAAGAAAGAAGCATTTGCAAAGAGTGTGCCTACAACGGCTTCCTCAGCCGAGAGGAATCACCTTCTCTTGGTGGCTGTCTGTCTTCTGGCTGCACAAGGAGCCCAGGAGCCCAGCACAGGTCAGACCTGGCTTGAGTGAAGCCAGCAGTCAGTCCTGACCTTCCTTCTAGAAAATGCACACATAAATCAGAAACAATTCCGAAGATGACTTCAGTCCCTCTCCTTACACGCTTCCCTTCTTTAGAGAAAATCTCTCCCTGGAACACTCACATTCAGTATCTTGTTTTTCTGGTTGGTAGCAGGATGCTGCTGGGGGAAGACTTTAAGGGGACTGGGATTTCTTTTTTTTTCATTTTTCTTTTTTTTTTTTTTTTCCCTGGGAGAAAGTAAATCAGCAGATGAATGGGGAAGCATTGACTGGAAAATCATGCCCAGACCAGTCTGTAGAGAAAAAATATGGTGATAACAAGGCAAATCCTGCAATTTCAGGTTTATATTTCATTCATGAGGCAATGGGGAAAAAATAATGCTCTGCATTTAAAACTGTCCTGTCTGCAGCCAGCGATCTCAGACTCTCCATTATTTGAGCAGTAAAAGTCAGTAAAAGATGGAAACGGAGAAAATATGGGATGAGAGTGTAGTGGCTGGAGGATGATTGCTATGGTGTTGCTTTTTTATAACATGATACAGTAACTTACAGAAATGCTGGTGCATCCTGACAGGCCGATGTAGCTTGCCAGGATCTTCCTAAGTGGAAGAGAAAATGGACAATGTGTTTTACATATTTCCCTGGGCTCAGTTTTCCTTAGCTCTGAGTGCAAGAAATCCTGGGTATCCTCTTCCATCTCTCAACACAGATGTTTAGCCAAATAATAGTCGGGCATAAACCTTTAGAAGCCCATCAAGAACGAATTAGGTTACAGACAGCCAAACTCTCTGTGTATCTGCCCTTGCTTGTCTCAGAGTTTGATTGATCAACAGTGTCAAGGAACAGTCAATCAGCACTGGGGATTCCCAACCTTGATAAATCATGTGTGCGGGCAGCGGGCAGTTACAGAGCATCCTCAGACTGGGGGAAAAGAATTGCTGGAGATAAGCAAGGAACAAATTGACAGGGAAACAGAGATAAGGGGAGAGAACAGGAAAGCTAATGTTTCTTGAATAAAGCGAAGTTTTATAAAACTATCTTAATTCTATTACAGAATAATTGGTAAGAGCCCATGATTTTATCTGCGTTAGCAGAACAGCTTCCATGCTTGGAAATCTCCTTTCCTTTCCTGATTCCTCACTGGTAGTCTTTCAAAAAGGAGGATTATGATACCCCTTCCTGATGGGAAACCATAAGGCTCGCTTACTCCAGGTTTGCTGTGCTTTGAGATTATCATATGAAAGACAGCTTACATGGCAGTACATTTCCATGGGGAAACAGATATCTAATATATTTGCAAAGAATCAGTCTAAGTGCAAGATACCAAAAGACAATCAGGAAAAAAATAAACAAAACCCAAGCTAACCTGACATTACAAACCATATTAAAGATTACAATTTTGTTTCCAACTATACAAGAAATCTTCAGTTGACTTAACTTACAAAAGATAATAATGTGCAATTAACATGTAACAAATGACAGGTCTTATTACTGCTGGAAACAAAAGCACCTCTAGGACGATTTTCCATTCTTGGCTCAGTCTGACCTAAGTGAAGAGGGCTTTTTTTTTGTTTGTTTCTATTATTTTTTGATTCCCAGAATCAGATTTTAAGAGCCCAGGGTGCAAGAAGGCTCTATGGGATACAGCAAGGCATTATTTTAACTAGACCTCTTCCTGAAAGGCAGTTATTATGAAACCTGAAGAGATGTGTCTCTGATAAACAACACCCACCTTCCCCAGCCTGCAGCCTGTTTGAAGTGGCACGTGGCCAGAAATGAGCTTTGTCAATAGGTTTAATTTGGGTTCTTTTAATTCATTCAAGGGTTGGTCTGCTTCCGAGAGAGGCGGCAGTTCCCCACTCCAGGAATCCAACAGACTTTCCCATTTTTTTCTGTGCAGATAAGATGTCCACAAGGCCCAAAGCTGAGCTGACATCCAATTGGATCCTTAAAGATCCTTAAAAGTCAAGTCAAAGTATGTTGTCATTCATTATTTACAAATCACTTGTTTACAAAACCTCTCCATCTTCTGCAAGCTTAAGCCCAGCTGTTGGTGCTTTCAGGGCAGATGAAGCGATCCATGGGTAGTACACACTTCCTAGCACTTTGTGAAAAAGTGTTAATGGATATCATCAAGGTGTGTCTTTGATCCAAGGACCAGTTCAACAGCCATGCCAAGCGATCCATCAGGCTCAATGCACGAGCAGTTTTGTTCTATCCCGTCGTGAAAATAGCCACAACCAGCGACGAGGCCACTCAGAGAACACTTAGGTGAGAACACAGTCAGTGAGAAACTCTTGAGCCCTCTCGGAATTCAAAGAATAGACCAAGTCACAAGGAACAGCTTACCTTCCCAATTTTGATAGTTCCTTTCCAAGCTTTTAAAATCGGTGTACAAACAGCAAACAACCCTGACATCCCGCAAGGGCTGTACTGTCATGTATTTGTTTCACAGATGAGCCAATTAAAACACAAAAAAGACAGAGAGAAGCATTTCAAAGCACCCATCAGTTTTAAGTGCTGAACTTGCCCTGTTTTTTCCTCCAAATTTCTACTGGAATCGGAGAACTAGTGGATTCTGCTGGTGGCACCCAAAATATAAACCATTCCTAATTAGTGGAAATAGTTGAAAAGCTTAGCCTCTGTGGCTTGACTCAACCTAAAGAGGGAATTCAATTATCAAACTGATTTATGATCTAAAATTTCTGGCTCTCAATTTCTTCATGACCTAGCTCCAGTCCTCAAAACCCCTGCTGTCTGGACAGAAGAGCTCAGTGTCCATCCTGCTTGTCTATTCTCTTTATTATATTTTCTTTCTTTTCCCTTTTTTGTTTAAATATGGTTCAGGACATTAAAATATTTTCAATAAATAAAGCAAGCTGCTGTTGGGCTGCATGTGCTGCAAAGCGCTAGATTTCATCCACAACTACTGTAATAATTCTTACTGCAACCATTATGATACTTCCAGATGTTGGTACATGCATTATGCTTTCCAAGTACAACTCAAATCCCACATGTATCCCAAAACCGCATGGAAGGGAAAAGTTAGATCTGGGGGTGGACAGTGTCTGCATAATTTCCTTAGCTCTCTGCAGTTATGTTCTTTCTCTATTCCCTTCTCTCTCCTGCCACAGATTAGCTTAATGACTGCAAATAGGTATGAGGGATTTGCTGCAATAAAGGTAGCGTGTAGTAACAAGCAAGGTTTTAAGGCAGCCATCGTGTTCTCTGTGCTAGCACCCAGATTTGTTCCACAGATTTGTGATATCATCCTACAAAACAAAAACTGACCCAACATTATAACTGTTGTGATGCATTTAAAATAATTCCTGAGGTTTCCAGCGTGACTGTAATATTTTTCCTTTCTCCATCGGCTGAAAAAGCAGAAGCAACCCCCAAAGTGAGGATTCTAAACAAACAAACCAGCAACAGACTTTGCACATATTTCTTTTTGCTCATCTTTGGTTTCCTTTGGATGTTGGGCTTTCCCTTGCTTCTCCTTTGAATTTTGACCACAGAAAAATGGAAGTCTGCAAAGCGAAAGCAATATTGCTGAATCCTTTCAAGCATAAACAAATCCGGCTGCGCTGGGGTTTCCATATTAAAAATAGACTGTGCTGTTGGTGATGGGCCCCGACTAGGTAGAGGGCTAAGGAAGAGTTATTTGTTTATCTGTTGACTAACTTCAGAATTCATAGGCCAGAGGACAGCTTCTCATGCAGGCCTTGGTAAGGAGTTCAACCATTGCCAGAGAAAGAGGACTTTTTAATCATGATTGACTTTAGATACGACTCTTCATGAATTACTAGATTGTTCCTCGTCTAATTTCAATATTTTTGCTGGGTCAGGGATGAGAATTCCATGCTATTCTTCAAACTACCAAGGATCTTGGTCAAATTGAAGCAAATCTGATTTTTAGTCCTTTGTCCTAATAAATATTCTGGTTTTTCATCACGTCATCTGGCACTGTAACCTCAATGTATTCTGTCTGATGCGATTCCAGTCACTCAAAAGGGACCTGGGCAACTGCCAAATGCTTCAGCCAGTTGAAATTGCTAAGGAGAAACCACAAGGTCTCTTCTTGAGACCGATTCTCATCTGGGCTTGCATTTAAAGGTGAAAACATTATATGACATAAAACATTATACATTACAGGAAGGCCCTCTGGCTTTGTTTCATGCCCTCTGGCAGTGTCCTAACCTTTTGGAACAAGTCCTCCAGTCCCTGCATGAGTTGTCTTTACTATGCCATGGGCATCATGGAAACACGGTCTTCCAGAGAAGGAACAGCATCTGGCACTCCTTCTTATCAAGAGCTCAGGTTTGGTCTGACAGCAAACCACACTTTTACTTGGCCACCTACTGAGCGGCAACATGTTTGAAGGCGAATCCCTTTCAGAACCATTCACAGCATCAACATCAATTGTTGGGGTTAAGTACTCTTTTCCCTGAAAAATAGTTTCTCTTGACATTCACTATATGTCACCGAGCAAAAAGCAGCAGGTTTGAACAGGAGAGCGAGTGAAAAAGAGCCCCCTTTGCTACCTTGCGGCATTATATACTGATCAGACAGGTAGATAAGGCCTCTCCTCTGAGTTATACAATCAGATTGGAAGGGGAAGTGAAGACCGAATGTTTAGTGTTGCTCTTTGTGGGTGACTTAGGACTAGAGATGCTCATTTTGATTCCTGTTAGCTGCAGTGTGAGTACAGAATAAATAGAAACAAATGGAGTAGCAGGTAGTGAGAAAAGAGTTTGTCCTGAACTGAGACCAGTAAAAATACATCTCCAAATATCAGCACAGCAAGTGCTGCTGCTCATAATCACGTGCACATTCTGAAAAGGAGAGACGGAAAAAGCACAGGAAATAAGGAAAATTATAATAGCTGCTTTATAGCAGAGTGGATAATTGGGTAAAATTCAGGTCTAAGAATTCGACAGCCTTGCTGCAGTCGTGATACAGCTTTCCTCTGATGGTCCTGGGCTAAAGGGCATCAGATGCTGTGCAAGAGATGGCAAATTTTGTTTGTCCCAAGTTAGATGTTGGAAAGACGGGAAGAAAGCCATGGGCCGAAGGCCGTAGGCCTGCACCAAACACACAGTGCCGCAGAAAGGACAAGTACGTATCCTCGGATGGAGAAACTTCAGGATACATTAGATATGAAAGTGTTTGAAAGAAAGACAGCCAATGACTGCAAGGCTGTGACCCTGGTGGCAGCTCAGCCATGACAGTGACATTCCTGCCAGGAGAGGATGCTGATCCCCTCTGACTGAGCAGGTTAACCTTTATCAGATATGTGGTGCTAGGAAACTATTAAGCATTTAAGAAACTAAAACATTAACTGGTCCATATTTGATTTGAAATATTAATTAGAGAAACCCAAGAACATGAACTGGCTGCTATAGTATTTCCTTTATGTAGTCTGTTCACATCAGCTTACGATAACTTGATGGAACTACAACAGGGTCTGAATCCAATTCTTATCCTTTATGACTATTTTTTGCCTGCATTCCAACACCATGTATGTGAATTACAGGTAGTATTTATACAGTTCTCTTGGATTGCTTGACCTTCTTTCTGCCGAAGGGCAAATGTGAAGATTCTTCAGGAAGCACAGCTGTTCAAAACAGGAGGTATTTTACAGTTGACACATGACACAGGTTAACATATACAAAAGATGCCCAGAAATCTGCAATCTGTAATGTCAATTCTGTACCTGAAGCCTAGAAAAAACCCACCATCATGGATAAAGCATTATTTGTAATTTGTTCCACATAATTTTGACATTTGAAAAAAACATCAATCAGAATTAGAACAGCTACAGTCCGTTCTCATGAAGCATTGTGTTTGCTCTTCACGAATGAACATCACTCAACCAGCTTTTGTTTCAAAGCCGGTTCTTATGTTCTATCAGCTGACTTTTCACATCCTGAATCAACAAAGCACTAAAGCTTGAACAATTATTTGTGGTGTAACTCATGCTTTAAGTTCTTCTTTGCTGAACCTCATTCCAAGAATTTGTGCAGGAAAAGGACATCACCGTACGGCACCAGAAAAATTCTCAGTAACGCATTCCAATGGGATATAGCCATGGCAGTCACTTCTGTATCTCATGACGATCAGGTTTTTTCCTTGCATCGCAGAGAAACATGGGGCAGACAAAGAGGAAGGAAACCAAACAAGCCATGCTAAGCCACATAGCGACAGAGCCTCGAATACGCTACGTGTTTCTTACAGAACCAGGGCTCTGCAAGCAGCAGGCAGCAACAGTAAGGACTGGACCCCAAAGGTGACATCTCTGTTTAAGAACTACTTTTCATTGACATGAATGATAATGAAAGATAATGGTGATTTCTTCCTTTGGGCTTTGGATGAAGTGGAATCTAAAACAAAGCAGTGCTTCAATTTTGCATAACAAGTGCCATCACTGTTCTTTTACAGAATCAAATTCCAGCTTAAAGATTGAGTTTTCCCCACTTTGATTTTTCTTCAGGCAACGGCCACTAATAACCTTTTGTTGTGAGGAAATGGTAGTGGTAGCAAGTATTAAAAGGAAATCAGGAGATAAAAACACCAGGACTTTTGTGTGTGGTCATCAGAACTAGCATGTATCCTTTTTTTCACTTCCCTCTCATCCCTAAACCTATTTTTTTCCTATCAATTTCTTCTTGATTCCCACATGATTCACCAAGCTCACTTGCTACAGGGCAGATGCTCTAGTGTGTATGTGACATGTGCAGCACCAAGCACACCAGCAATGAAATCTCCCTTGGATCTGCCAGATTCCTCTAAAAAGCAAGGGAAGTGGCAGAACAAAAGGATCTGATATTTTTCTTGAAGATGTCTGCCTAACGTCTCATGCATGAGGAGAAATATTCGACAAGAGACACAGTCAAATCCATCTCCTGTTGTGATTGTCAATTTTCTGGATGACTGGAAGTCTGTAACCTGTACCTGAACCTTTCTGGTCGCTCAGTCTGTGGGAATTATTTTGGTGGAAGGCAAGACAAAACAAGTCCCTGCTGACTGCAGCAGAAAAGCTGACAGCCAAACGTAATTCAGGAAAACCCACAAGCTTACTCAGGCACCGTAGCCTGCGGATATTAGGGTCGGATCCTGTGAAGTGCTGAGGACTTCCTACTGGTTCTCTCCACCCAGGTAGCAAAGCTGTGGAGAAGAACAGATGCCCCCCTGAGTCCCTGCTCAATCCTCTGCTGACTGCCTCGCCTCCTCCTTTCTGGTTAATCCTCTAACAGATCTAATTTTTAATTAAGAAAGGTCTCAGCATTTCAAGGTTGCAAAAGAAAGGCATGGAGAGGGAGATGCTTTGGAGAAGCCTACACAGTTATAACAGGAAGGCAAATGCCAGATTTCCTCTTCATTCATTATTTACATATTAAAAATTCTAAAATCCTTCTATGCAGGTCCAAGTTATGTTTGGGACACGGTGTTTTTCCTCTTTGTTTTGCTATAACTTGTGCTTGATAATTAATTGCAGAAAACCATAAGACTATTCCTCCTGGAAACCACGCATTTACACTTGTCAAAAATGTCATCCATTAATTACTCACGGTGAAGATCTGCATAATTTTGCTTTGATGCTGTGTTTTGTTCTGGCCCTGGATAAGTTGCCTACTACTGCCCCAGGTCACAGGCAAGCGCGGAGGGAAAGGAAGGCGTGCATATGTAGGCTGAGCAATGTCTGCGACAGAAAACTCAAAGGAACATTTGGAAACGGTGGAAGTGAGAAATCATTGTTTAAAAATACTTCTTCACTCATGTCCAGAACCAAAATGAATCATGAAACAAAACCTTGTTGAATATTGTGTCATTCCTCATCAACTCATTTCATTTTGAGCACGATATTTCCTCTCTGCCAGTTCTCCCTTGCAGGCAGAAGGCAGTTCTTTAACTGCCTCTGCGTGGTTTTTACTAGGAGAGACATAATTCGGGTTCTCAATTTTGAATCTCTTACTTGCTTAATGAACCTAGATGTGCACAGGTACACACTGTGCTCTTGTCTGCCACTGGGACAGAGCTCCTGGAAATCATCCTACCTGGGGAGCAGAACACCTATGGTTTCTGTCCTAAGCCCCAGGTTTGCTTTAGGATTCACTCTCCATTCAGAGCTTTCTTAGTTATCAGGCATCTCTCTCTATTAGTTACCAGGCATATCCTATGCCTGTTTTCCACTACCAAATTATCCAATTTGCAGCATTACAAGAGTTCCCTTCTTTTCCTACACCCTGTTGTTCTCAGGTTCTGCAGCAACTCTCTCCCTGCTCCTCAGTACAGATCCTATTGTAGCCTTGCAAGAGGCTTCCAAGTCCTTTCTCCCCCCCCTGCCCTCGCGGTGCTTCTGGCAACTGTCTTTTCATTAAGAAAAAAAGGAATAACTGAAACAATGTAGATTTATCTGGAGCTGTGCAACACACAATATATTACAACATAAACCAGAAATATTAAGGGTCCCCTTTCACCTGTACATAGCATTCATGGAACAATCAATTTCCATTTATCACCATTGTCAACCTTTGAAAAATATTTAAAATCTCTAAATCTTCCTGAAGACAAAATTAAAACTTTTTAGCCTTTGAGAAGAAGAGGATAAGCCTTTCTCCAGAGCAAAAGAGTAAATCCTGTAAGACGTTGGAATACATTTATTAGAGAAAAAAAAATTATAGATGTTTTGGAGGTCAGGCAAAAATGCCTGGGAGACCTATTTCATTTGATCCATGGAGGTCAGTGTTTGTATTTTTTGCTATTTATGTGTGAAATGTTGTATGAATGAAAGCTATTATCTGGTAATTTACTGCTGCATTTTGCCTGATTTTCTCTAAAAGGTGGGAAAATATATATTCCAAAAGTCTGGATCTACACACAAGAAAATAGCATTGAAATCAATTGAAAGAGCTTTTGCTTTGAAGCCAGGTTTCCTCCTGGGAGTTGCTGATGATTTTTGTGGGTGAAAACAAAGAAAAAAAGTAAGCCAGCAAGAAAGGAAGAGTGCTTTTCTGACTGAGGAGGTATGTGGGGATGATGCTTTCCCCGTTCCAAAACTCTGTGACGGCCAAAACTTGTTGGACCAAGTGATGTATTTGATACCAGCTCTGTGTTTAATAAGCTGTAATCTCTTGACTTCCTGGCTTACCCTAGAGATGGGACTGTTTGGGAAAGAGGAACAGCAAAGATCACAATGATGCTTTGAAAGATCATGACGTTTGTGGAAGGAAGAACAGCAAAAGAAATTAAGTAGATATGAAGCTTGGTTTTTTATTTCTTAAAAAGCCAAACCCTCCCTCTGATTAACGTTCATTGTGGAACAAAGTAAAATAACCTTAAAAAAGTAGAGCCCTGTCTCCAAATGCCAGCCAGTGCTCACTCTTCTGCACCGACTTTATCAGCTTTCAGCCACAACGCCAGAGAACCCAGACATGTTGGCTGGATGGGAGGCCCAGGACTGGGTGCTTTGGGAAGTCTCCCCTTGTGATGCGAAGCAGAGTGCACTGCAGAGTGCCCAAGGGAATGATGTCTCTCCAAAGCACTTCAGAACATGTTTTCTACTCCTAGCCTATCCTCAAGGGGAGTGGAGGGACATTTAGGAAAACATTGACTTGATGGTACGGGAAGAAAAATGTTGATTTTCTTTGTATATGCTGCCAGTTTTCTCCTGAGGACAGTTCTGCTGAAGCCTACAGGAATTGCTGGGATGGTAGTTAGGGTGCCTTATACAACAGGGATGTGGAAAATCTCTGGTGAGACATTTTTTTCCCTCTAGTATAGCTGTTCTGGGAAAATGATGTAGATATGTAGATGTGGCCTTATATTTTAATCATAACAAATCTTATGAGGTCCAGAATGTTACAGGGTTGGGACCAAACTAAAAGAAAATAAGTAGCAAGGAAGGAGCTCTTTCAGAAGTGAATAACAGTTTTCTCTTGTTATTTGGTCTGATCCTTTTTACGTGAGGGTGTTCTTTATAGAAGGCTTTGGAAAAGTAATTTTTTTGTACTTTATAAAGCAAAATTTAAAAAACCTTGTTGAATACTTAGACTTCTCCTTTAAAACATTTCAAATATCTACTTTTACGTTGCTAAACCAGAATAAAAATCATTATCACATGAACCAATTTGTAAGCCTTTTAATTTAGAAAACTACCCAAAAAAGTGAAGAAGGAAAAAGGCAAAATATCAAGAAAACTTGCAACAGGTTTTCTCTAAGCATGGGTGGAGTGGAAAAAGTGAGCCAATATAATTACCCACACTTAGTCATAAGGAGCAGGAAACACAGTAAAAGAAAAAAAAAATATAATTGGAGCTGTTTTTCATATATATATTAAGGTGTTAATTTCCATCACATCATACAATGCAAGAACATATGATTTGAAGTTCAGAATCCTTTGCTTGCATATGAAAGGATTAAAAAAGGAAAGTATATATGCAGATGCTGATACACGCGTGCGTCCAGTTACATACGCGCACATCAACTTTTGCAATACTTCATGTTCATGGAAAGTTTTGTTTCTTTGTTTCAGCCATAGGCTGCAAGCACTTCTACACCGGAAAGATTAAAAACAGAAGTGCAAACCCATCAGGCTGAAAGCCAGTTGCATAAACTGACAGGAAAGAGGTCTCTATCTTATTGTAGACCAGGTCCAACAAGGTGTTAGATAACCACAAAACCTCAAGGTAATTAAGAATGACCACAACAAATCCTAATTCTTTCAGAAAGGAATGGAAAACTCATCTTTTGGCCACAGGCTTCGTTTCTTCCAAAGAGTATGGGAACAAAAGCTGGACGTGCTACTCCATTTGAGGGCTGGGGCTATGTGTTCTCAGAATGTTCTGAAACAATTTCATTTCAAGGGAAATTTGACTGATCAACCTAGTTGGGGCGTTTTTGTGCCGTTTGAAATGTTTTGTATGACAAAAGAGTGAGGATTTGAGGCTTCCCAAGGGCCAAATCTCTCTGTTGATATGAAGTGATGTAGCTTATCCAGCTAAGAGTCAGGACCTATGGACCATCAGGAGCCCCAGTGTCACAGTGTGCCTTTGCTGACTCTGGGTGTTGCCTTTGTTCATCTTTACATCACGCCATGTCAGGGGTTTTAGAATTACATGTGCTGATGGGTTTGTTGTTCTACAGGGTGGTGGAGTTACAGGCACAAGTTCTGCTGCAGCAGTCTCCTTTCAGAGCTGCACAAGATGTCAAACGGAAAGTCACCTAAGAACAAGCATGGAAAAAACCAGAAGTAAGCAAACAAAAAACCTCATATATTTGTGTTTGCAGTGAGTGCCTCTCTCCTCCCATTTCTGCTGTCATTGTTGTAGAATGGCATTCAACAACACTAAGTTATTAACCTCTAAAGAGGGAGAATGTTAAATTGGGTGGCAACATGGAAAGATGCTGGCAAAACTAGTACGGGTTAAGAAATAGATTTGACTAGGCAAAATAATGTCAGAGACAATTCATAAACTGTTCCATGAGTTCATGTCTCTTACCTTCTCTTCTTCCTCTGTGTTCCACCTAAAAATAGCAAGTGCCTATCCACATCCTCGGGAAGTGGCAACACAGATACCTGTCAGTAATACCAGAAGCCTAGCTGTCTCCAAAAAGTCTAAGAAACACCCGTTGACTCACAAGGCTCTCAGATGTCAATTAACCCAGAGAATTAGGTATCCTCATTTTCCTCCTATCTACTCTAGTGAGGGAGGTGATTTCCACTGGAACTGTCTCATTTCTTATCTTGGACTTCAACAAAAAAGGAAGATTAGACCCATCCATAATTTGCTGTGAGATCATTGAACTCATAACCTACTTAGATACCCTTTGGGCTTAAGACAATCACTTAACAGTCACAAGAACTTCCATTGAGTCATCTATCAAAAAATCAAAGGCATAAGCATGCTAGGCCTGAGAAGGGAAGAATCTCACCCCAATTAGCCTTTAACTTGGCTTTCCATTATTCTCCAAGACCTAGCTGTGGTACCCAGTCTGATATACTCACTCGTGGATAAATAGATGAAGAATCACACTAGATGCCATGAGAGTTCTGTGCTATCAATGAAAAGAGAGAAATAATCCCTGGAGTGGTCTATTTTATGGAGAAGGGCTGTTAAAAAGTAGTTTGGGTGGGAGATGTTGTGGTTTGGTCTGCCATGTGGCCAAGGTCATATTTGAGAAGTTTATGTGATGCATTTCGATGCGTTACAGTTTTGCAATGTCATCTTAGTCACCTCCTTTCCTCACGTGAGTAAAGTTGTTATTTACAACACATCTACCTTCTACAGCCAGGAGGAATGATCATTGGGCAGCTGATGCATCCTCCAAAAAACACAGTGAGAACAGACCCCATCACGGAAGCACAGCTGGTGTATAGTCTATCCAGTAGTCCCTTGGCAATGCACTGAGGATTTAGCAGTTTCTACAGATCTTGATAATGTTTACAAGGTTTATAGGTGACCGAGTTTTAATTAAAAATTATATAATGCACGACTAATCAAGCCCTGCTTTAGAATTAAGTTCCCTTGGACCATAGTAATCCTTGGCTTCCTCATCGTCCAAATAAGAACGTGGAAGCTCACTTGATATTTGAAAAAAATCCCTTATTATTACGGTCAATAGTTTTTGTTCCTTAGATCAGCCATGTGAAATGGTAAAAAGCTTTAATGACTTTGACAGCAAATGAGACTGTGGTTTAGAGAGGCAGAGACTTTGGAGGTAAAGCAGATCTCCCAAAGCTTGCTGAGTATCAGCTCTCCAATAAGGGCAAGAACTAGATGCTTCAAAATCAAGGCGCAAAAGGCTCCCACGTAGTTTTCCCCCTAACAGCAGAGTCACATTCTGATCTGCTATTAGGTTTCATACTGAAACCTTCATACTCTGAATCTTTGTGATCTTTTTCTTTCATTTCCTTTCCAACGAAATTTATAGGAATTTGTAGCTTAATGTTTTCCATAGAAATAGTCCCTGTTATCTCCAGCCTTTGCTGCTCCAATTTTGTTTATTTTTATACATTTAATAGTCTTAAAGCCACAAAACATTTAGGGATATTTGCATTCCCTGAATCAAGGTAACTAGGCATGCAGCGAACAGTAAACCTAGACCTATGTTTTATTTGATGGCACTTTTTATGCCACTGCAGCCAAATCGTCGACATAGTGATTTATGCATTTTTGTTTGTTGTTTACAGGTCTAAAACTGCAAACAGAAATGTCAGAGTACTCCAGCGTGCCCCGTTCTCCTGACATCCACATCACACGGGCCATTTGAGTGTTGTGGTGCCATTTCCTCTTGCTGCTTCCCTGTTCCTCCCAGGACTTCTGACAGTCTGGCTCAGGCTGGGCTGACTCCATCCTTCATCCTCCTTACGAATCAGCTACGCCACTGCGGAATTTTTATTAACCATAAATACTTTATTGGGTAGATTAATATGATTTAAAGTGTTGCACCTAGTAAATACTGTGTGCTATTTGCTTTAGCAATACCTGTGGAAAAGGGCAACCTGGGGACCTAGGCAATGTCAGGACCAGTGGAAGTAGGGGATCTGAATACTAGAGGGGGGCCTGGATGAAGAACGATCTGAGGTTGGTCTTGGAGGGAGGTCCATGTAGTGAAGGGACTCTCCGTTGGTGCGTGCTGCTACCATGTGTTGTAATGTTCCACTTCACTGACTGTCAAAGCTTTCGACAACCTCGCCTGCTGACTTGTGACCAGGGGATCCCTTTCAACACAGGCAAAGTCTGCTGAGGGAAAGAAAGAAAGAAACACTTTTAAAAAGAAATAAATGGTGGTTGGTTTTCTGGTGGTCTCATTTTTATTGCCTGTGGATTTGCTGCTGGAGTCCTGCCTTCATTGTTGAGGTCAAAGTGATGTGTACTGTTATAGGATGCCAGACACAGCTCATACCTGCTTCGACTATTGCCATAATAGTTGGGGGGGAAAGGCGTATTCATTAAAAAAATATTCATAGTTTTGTAAAGACATGTGAATTCCTGGCCTAAAGAAGAAAAGATGAGTTTACTTCAGATGTGAAGCGATAAAAAGCAAACAGGACAATATGCTAAGGGCCATCTGTTTTCCTTTCCCTGACAAATGTTTGCTCATAGCAACTGGGAAAAAGTGATGACAGGCAGGGACCGATGAGGTTAATTTCAGATAAAACTGGCATGTTCAAGTAAAAACCTATGTGAAACACCAGTCCTCCTGTCCTACGTCTCATGGGACTGTTTGCTGCCCCTAATGCATTTCTGAGTCACGGGAGCTGAAGAGGTATTAGTGTGTTCTACACTGCTTGGTATTGCACAAAGACATTTTGCTTCTTACTTCCTGGATAATATGCCAGGAAAACCAAACCAAACAAAATAACTTAAAAATGCAAGTAGAAAACTGGCTGAAACATTAGAAAAGATGAAACTAAAAGATCTGGCTGTTAAAATACACCAGCAAAAATGGAAGAGGGTGCAGAAATGATAGCACGATGTCCATTAGCTCATCTTTTTTAGTGGAGAAAGGCTGTCAAGAAGAAAGTCAAACATAGAATCATACAATAGAATCATAAAGGTTGGAAAAGACCTCTAAGATCATCAAGACCAACCTGCTACGGTGTATCTGAATCACACAGTCACAGAATCATAGAATTACCTGAGTTGGAAGGGACCCAAAAGGATCATCGAGTCCAACTCCTATCCCTACATAGGACACTCCCAAGATTTACACTGAGTTGGACAACTGCTTTATTACAGAAGTTTTCTTGCAATTGCTTGAGGGAGTTTTCTGGCCACTGTCTCATTGCACAGAGTACTCACTGGATGCTACTGTGCCAACATGTCAGGTACTACCGAGCATGGGGATTTTCCAAACTCTGTTTCTTCATTCACAGACAAGATCTCCCTCTGTAGTTTGTCTGACACAAGACAGGAAGATACGGAGACAGGAGACAACCCTTCTTTACCAATCAAATGTAAAGATCACCCAGGTGTGCCATGAAGAGGTATGTTTTCATTAAAAGAACTCTACCAGGGGCTATAGAGGTGCCACCAGCCTTCCCAAGCCCATTGAACCCTTAGAGACAGCTTCTCCCATCAGCAGCATCCCAACTGTAAAATGCATGAAACCCAGAAAAGGAAGGCTGAAAAGGAGAAAAAACTTCTGCTAAACTGAAAAGAAGGACATACACTAGAACATACAGTCACAATCTTCCCTACAAATAAAAATATCACAGTAGACAGGTGTTTCTAGGACTAGACAAGTACAAGCTTCACCAACTCCTTATATCGTGATAAAGAAGTAAACGCAAACTTTCCACCATGCCTAGGAGAAAAGGACTACATTGCACAATGATGATAAAATATTGCCATCTGTTGGCATCCTGTGCAAGGAGAAAACTACATACTTGTTGATTATTTTGCTTGTGTACAGTGAGAGGAAAGATGCCGTACCAGGATGCCCAAAAAAGAATGGTTTCAAAGGCAACACTTTTATTCCGCAACTTTCTATTTTTGCTTTGGGGAGTCAGGGTTTTCATGCCCCTCCACTCTTTCCCAATCGTGGTATGTAGTGACACAGGTTTGATCAAGTCCAGAATCTGGATTTCCAGGTTCAAGGGCTACACTTTGGAAGCCGTCTATCCAGTAAACAGCCCCTCGGGGAGAAGCACTTCAACGTTATTATTAAACACAAAACCAGGTTGCTGTAAACAGTTGAAACACTGAAGGGAATTTCTGGGAGGCAGAATATTATCACCTCAAGTGAAACGAAGGCAGCACAAGAGACCTTCTTCCCCTGCTATTGGATAGGCCTTGGAGGCCGAGCAGAAGGTAAGGAGTTTTATTGAAAGGCGGGGGAGAAATCTGGAGTGCCAGCGCACTCACCCATGCAATGAGACAGGTTTCAGGAAAAACAATAAAACTGCCTGCTGTTTCTTCCAGTTTGAGATAGAGAAAACCCTTTTAGTCAGACATTCCACATGACCTCAGTGCCTGGCATGCCAGGAAAGCGCATTTCATGCGACCGTGGGGATTTCCAGTGTTGCTAAGGGGCCCCTTGCTGGAGCTCGCTGAGGGATACCATGAGACACACGGTATCCTAAGGCCTTGACACCCACGTTATAGTTCTCAAAATATCAACAGCGCAAGCCTTGTATCAGATCCACAAGTTTCAGGGCTTGGTTAACAACCCACACGACTCTATTCTGTTAAAATATTGAACCTATTCTTGAAGACATGCAGCTCGAAAGCTAAAGATAGGAGAACCAACCTGCAAAATACCTTCTAAAGCTTTGCACGTTGCCTCATAGGAAAAACACCTGAATGCCTTTGTGCTGTTGCAGAGACCTTGAGCTGAATGAGTAATTTTGGTTTTGAAGCCTGCTTCCGTGTTTATCCCAACCACACATCTGTCCTCAGCCTCCTTCATTCATAACATCTTTAGCTAAAGGCTCCAGAATGTTGTGAACTATCACTTGCATTCGCGTCTCCAGTATCAGGACAAACACTGTCTGCCCTGCCTGACTTCTACAGCATCACCTTGCAAGAGAAAATCAACTTTCAATAAAAAGGTTCTTGTTTGAGTAGGAAATTCAAAGAGTGGGCAAGAAAAATACCACTACTTTCTTTGCTAGACAAAGTGAAATCACGTTTTAATCAGAAAAAAGCCAAATTTTTCAACCTCAGAATCTGACACTGTTAGGAACAGACATCTTAATTTGAGCAAAGTCACAGAAGAAGTTGATGGTAACTTGTTCCTGGCTGGAAGCTGTGAAAATAATAGGCAAACATTAAAAAAAAAATCAGAATGGTGAAAATGTCTAAGATTTATATAATTTTTTGAAAAACATGGAAGATTTCAAAATGAATGTTCCAAAATTTTAACTTAATATTTTTTCTTCTATTTTTTTTCAAATAATTTGAGTTAGACTATCTGCTTCAGATGATCAGGTTTTTGCACTGAGAGTAGTAAAAGAAAAATGCCTTGCAATTATTTTTCAGTGAAAAAAGGTTTTATTCTACAAAAAGTTGAGATGTCTAAGTAACATTTTAAACAAAATAAGATTCTGCTGACACCGATTTTATTCTAGGAAACTGAAAACCTGCAAAGTTATCTTTTTGTCCTTCTGCAAAAAATTTGTTTATTCTTATCAATTCTTGCAGCCATTTCCATAAATTTCATTCTAAGCAAAATTTGATGATTTTGCTGTTTCCCTCAGAAAAATACAAAACCTAATCTCCTCCATCTGCTTTTAGTTTTAGCTAAAAATATGTCTAAAACAAGAAGAGTGATGCTTCAGAAAAATATTCCTGGAAAAAAAAGGAAAAAAATGAGTTCTGGATAAAATCCAAAGATGCCTGACAGTTTTCCCATCCCACAAAAGCTTGAAATTTCAAAAACATCTTTGCTCTGCATTAAGAATAAATTTTTTAGAGAAAGAGAAAGGACCCACCCAAGAACATATAATAGCCCCGTCGTGAAAGCTCTCACTTGGGACCTTGGGTATTCCAATTCAAATATTCTCACTGTCTGTTAGAGTTCTCTTACTGTCAAAAGCCAGGAGCCATCCTGGATCTGGGAAACTCTGCTCGTAGTGGATACATTCCTGCAAAAAGCTGTGGTTTGATGAATCACGATAAAAGTTTCCTCCAGTAATTCTCAACTCATTGTAAAATCAGCTACTTTGACTGAAAAATGTCATGTGCTGTAAGGACCAGAGCTGCCAGTATGACTGTGCCATCTGAGAGGAGTAGGATCTGTGTTGTTTACCATCAGCGGAGATTTACAGAGTGGGATGTTAGGAGCTCTGGCCCATCGTGGAGGTTTTGTAGCCTTGGCAGAGGCAGCACCAGCTGACTGCAGTCCGATATTAAGGATGTATTTAGGTTGAGAAAGCACATTGTGTCCTAGCAAGGGTCTTAGCAGGTGAGATGGCTGATGTACGCAGGCACTGGTGTCACTTCATAGGAGCTAAGAACTCTCACTTAAATACAGGTTCTTCTCAATTTTTCAGCCTGCCTGAGGCTAATCCTGCCACTGGGCACTCAGGGGGGCCAGCGTGGTTCAAGGTAACAGAAGTCATAACTTGTTCCTGAATTCATCTCTACAGGTAGAACTAGAACCTCAGAAAAATGTGTATGCTTCTTCGAGTCAAACTCCTTCCGAGGGAAACGATCCAACTCCTATCACGGCTCCATTGTCAGCAGTTGAAACATTAATGGCAGTGAGCAAGAACTGGAGGTGAAATTATCATTTTTGACTGACACTTTGGCTTTTGGAAATCTGGAGTTTGGCTCTGTCACAAAAAGATCTCATCAGGCAAAGAATGCACCAGGGTGGGGCTGAACTTGCAGGTAACAGACACTTTCTCCACTGCTTCCCTTTTATTTTTAGGCACATTAGCTGAAATGTCACATTTAGTACAAGACACAGGAGTCTGGGCTTTCCTGTTAGCATTGAGACTGTCAACAGGGTTGGGTTTTTTTTCTTTTTCTACTTGCTTTGAAGTAAAACTAATAATTAAGAAGGAGGGCTGGCTGCATAAGCTGAGGAATCCATATCTTGACTATTAGTGTGTTCCTACCATATTACAGTGTTACTAATAATAATAGTATACCCAAATTGTCTACAGAGATTTTAGCTGTAATTAAATCAGTGATCTAAAGAAGACAGGATTCTTCTCATATCCATCAGAAATTAAGTCATCTCTCTTGTTGTTGAAAGACAACACATAAAGTAGTTCAGTGCCTCGTCCAGCCTCATTGTATGAGCTGGTAGCAGAGCTAGAAATGTGACTCGGGAATTTTTGAGGCTAGATTCAGAAGGATTTCCCATGCTACAATGCTGAAGGCTATGATGCTTAACTAACTCCCAAATGTCTGGTTGCTGGCATGGGATCTAGAAGCTTCCACTGTACTTCTTAAATAATGTCTAAGGGCAGAAAAGCCCTCTAGGACAGAACTCTACCTAACCAGCCAGTTCTTGGATCCTGAAGGAAAACTGTGGCTCTCAGTATTTGGCATTGTTGCCCTGTGCCCTAGGCGCTCTCCCAGAATAAGCTGACAGGGGCAAGGGAATGCTGGCATCCTGAATAACAAAAAGGCACAAGTATGCAAGCTGCTAAACACAGGCAAGATGGTATCTGGGCAGCAGCAAAAATTTGGTGCCTGAGGAGCTCTAGTACTTGTGGGGTTTAGGCATCCTGAGCATTCATGGGCTGAGAAGCACTCTTTTTTGGGGTGCACAGTTTGGGATGTGGGTGGAACATAAGCACCTGAGCCCCGTATCTGACTAATTCTATTTTCTTCTTAATCTGATATTTAGTTTCCACTACCACTTCCTCCAACCAGACGCATTTTGACCTTTAAAGTGAGACAAGTCTAATATTACAGAAGCTGGGAGTGTCCCTTGTGTGTGAAGGGATAGCTTCTGGGTGACAGAAGCTGGTACTTCCCCCCAGCATGAATAAGAACACTGCACTGCAGAGCAAAGAGAAAGAGAAGAGATACTGTTGCTTGCAGAGCAGAGCAGCATGATGGGGATGGGAATGCTGAGCTTCCTTAAACCACATCAGTGGAGCAGGTGTCAGCAGCTCAAGGTATGTACAAACTGTAGTTTTTACTTTATTTTGACATTTGCTTTCTGACCCATCATAACACCTTCAGCCCTGGTTGATATCAGCCCAAGGCTGATCTCGGAGTGGCATATTTATAAAGCTTCAGTGGAGATGGTACTCATGCTTGAAAATAAAAATATAAATGGGGTTATTTGATTTTACAAACCTCTTTCCCTGAGCAAACTGGCTACCTGATGTTCCTAAAAACGAGGAACAGAAGTCACTTGGTAAATTTTATGGTCAATTCAGTTTACCTAAATAATATCTTTGTACAAAACCCTGAGAAAACACAGCAGAAAATTGACTTCGGAGGATGTGGTTATCATGAGATAATCAGGCCCTGGGGAAACCAGACGCACCTGGCTCTGCTGTGCCTTGTGCCCTTGATGAATGATTAACTCCAGAAGTCACACATCCCTTCCATCCCCAGCCCACAGTACAAGAACAAATCAGTGTCCTCTGTTTCCCTGTCATATTGCCCTTCACCGCACAAATGATAGTCACCCAGAAAAAACATTTGGGCAGTCGCATGAGAAGTCCCACGCTTTGCTTGACCAGCAAAATACCTCTTCACAAGCAGCTTATTTAGACCAGAGCTTAGAGTAATGAGAAGCAGACACATCTCTTCTGTTTTCCAATATGATTCAAACTTCCACCACCTTGGGTGGACCCACCAGTATGTCAGACATCGACAGTTTGCAACCCATGCTGGAAATACAAGTGTTGCCCTGAAGCAGGACATGGGAGAGTCAATCTCTCCCTGGCTGAAAGTTTGCATTGTGATCCTTTCACATTTACATTTAGGATCCGTAACGTGAATACATTACCTGGCTATTATGGAGCAAAAATGAAAACCAATCCAAGGCAATTTTAGTTCCCATGACTTTGGCTGAAACAAAATTGGACTGACCTGACTTCCCTGATATGGACAGTGGAGAAAGGAATAAGAAGGGTTTTCTAGCAAACAAAGTCTGCAGACCCTAAGGCTTTTGATGCAAAAAGTTACACCAAGCAGAACTAGATTTATATGGAGTGAAGAAAGGAGAGGGGAGCTGGCAGAGGGGAACATTTTGGACATTTTCACAATTCCCCCATGTCTGCTTCTCCCAAGACAAAATCTTGGGTACTGGTACTATTGCGACAATGTTCATCTCTGCTCCTCGGGAAATCTGGAAAGTGGTCTAAAGGGAAAATATTTTCATTGGAAATGATCAGTTGATACCTAAGCAAGGTGGAAGTAGATACAACACCTTTTGCTTTCAGCCTCTTGGCAATTGCACCTCCTTCCTGGTTTTGTGCTCAGCCCAACAAGCCCCAACCAGCGGTAGTGATGACAGCTCACCACCACCCTTTCAGCTCCCCTCACCTGGTCACAGGAGTTTTCTCCCCCTCCCTTTCAGCCAGGTGGCACAAAGAGATTGATTTGACTCTTCAGCTCAGCATCCAGTAGCGTTCGTTTCGAATGCTGTTGCATTTGGAAGTGAATGATGCAGAGCACAGTACACTTCCAGAGAGGGTGAAGCCTGCTCAGCGGCAGAGACCAGACACCTGATGTTGTTTGCTGAAGCGTGACTGGTATTTTCTTGCAAGACTCATCATGAGAGATGTTTTTCACATGCCAGCCACCCTGAGTTTCCCCACCTCACATACTTCAACTGACATAGTGTACTTTGGAAGGGTGCCAGGTTCTATTAATTAAACTATTATCTTCTCTCACTTTTTTTTTTTTTTTTTTTTAAACTTTGGCTTATTGAAGATCTCATAGCTCTGAGGAATCCTTTGTTTATTTTAATTAGAAACAAGGATTTGTCTGGAAATACGTATGCGACACTAACTTCGATAACCATGCTGCAGCTGGATTTTTGTAACAGTCCCAGGCGAAAATGAAAACTTTGCTACCTTGAAATTAAGGTGACAAAAGTATCTTTCATTTCAGCAGAAACCTCAAAAAAAATGTTAAGAAGTTAAAAAGTGAAGAATGGCCTAATTACACTTACTTTTATTAACTCCAATTCATTCATGGATAGTTACCTCCAGGACACAAGTGTACAATCATCGCTATACACTTAAGAGGATTCCTTTGCTAATTTGATAGATACAGTGAATGAAAAAATGAGGGTAGTACTTTACCCTGACTTTACAGCCAGGTGTTCGCACACACTAGTTCTTCTGACAGTTAGGATCTTGCTGAATGCATTACTGGCTATGAGACTAAAGCTATTGCTACTCTCTGGTCTTAGTTACTGAGGTTATACTCTGATTTGGTCACTTAGCTACTCTAGAGCCTTAGAAAATCTGCAGAAGCCCCCTCCTCTTAATTTCAGTGCCTGGGTTAGTCATGCTGCTCCTTACACACAGCTTCTCACTGTCCCCGTTTGCACTTCAGGAATTCTTTACTTGTCAGACCCAAAAGAGATAAAGACATACCTGAATGGCCAAGCCTAAAGGTACAACTTTGGAGCTGCTTAAATGTTTGAGATGGATGCGGAAAATCACGACTTGAGCTTCCTGGAAAAGGCAGACCCTAGCAACTACACCCAGAGATGAAACCGCTTGTCAGACAGGGAAGCCCCACGCTGTACTGGTCTTTTGCTGGATGCTTGTGGCTGCCCAAGAGCTGTCTAGTTTTTGGAACTGGCTTTAGAGTAGAATAGACAATTTCTTCATACCTCTTATCCATCATTTTATATAGTTTTTAATTCATTCTCTTCGGGAAGTTCATTTTGGGGTGAAACTATTGCTACTTCCCAGGGAACATATTACCACTAACTTTTTTTCTTTCTCCCTTAAAAACATTGAACGTTGATGTAGGGAATGCTCTGAAAACCACAAATATACATTTGAAGAGTTTCATCTGGTCTTGGCTCAGCTTTAGCATTTCAATTACCAGACAGAAGAAAGGAAGGAGCATGAATGAAAGATTGCCACTTAGGATCTTGCTGCTTCTTGGAATCATTGATCTGTACTGAAAAAGGTTCAACCAGTTTCTCTTAGAGGACACAAATAATTTATAATACTAGCCATAAGGTCAGCTAAGAAAACCAAGTTGGTATTGTTTTGCGTTTATTCCGTAAGATCCACACTCACGAAACAGTACAGGTATTGTAAATTACCAAACCCTGTCTCTCCTTCTTCTTTTCCTTAGTGTGTGATTGCGTGTTCTGCCTGGGAAAGTGACTCTGCGATGCTCAGAGTTTTGAATTCTGATGAAGCTTAGAGCAGAGGCAATGTTGCAAGGCAGGAGTTACCGTGAGGCCAACAAGCTTTCTTTCCTTTTTCAGCTCTGTTTGCAGTCATGTCTTTAACTAAAACTTTTCTTGAAACATGACTGTTATATTCATGGGAAGATTTCTGAGAAGATATTGCCTGTATTGTCTCTGATTCTGTGATGCACAGACACAAATAAGTTACACTTATAAATACACTTGGACTCTTCGTGAGAAATTTGCCTCTATGTGAAGCCAATCTGCTCAAGGAAAAAAATGCTGACTGTGCCTTATATACAGCTTTGCAAGGGAATAATTTGTTATCAATGGAACAGAAGGATGGAGAGGGATCAATGCTCTGACTGCAGAAAGAAGCATCTACAAGGTTTAGGTAATACTGGTTTGGATTATCCTCTGCATAGAACAGTCTTTGAAAATCACCAAAGAGGCGTTAAAACCAGTCTGGAAGAACTGCTGCCAGCAGCAGCAATTTCATTTGGCATAGCAAGAACAGAAAAAACCCATAATCTGTATTTCGTTTGCAGGTCATACCATCATGTGATACAATCAGCAAAGGCATGCCTTGATCTCAGGGTCTTTACTCATAGAGGTAAGTTTTGCTTGGGAGGTGAAGCATAAAAGATTGCACAAACCTGCCCACTCAAATTGTTGCAACCACAAAAGCAATTGATATTTGAAATATTATATTTCTGGACAAATACTCTAATAAAAACCCAGGAAAAAATACTGAAATGCAGTTATTACCACAGCCCAGAAGCAAACGCAATTTTAAACCTCAGTGATGTAAATCTTGGCTTCCAGGCTTCATTTGGTTTGGGTCTCTATTAGATATGACTTTCAAGGACTCTTTCTAACTACGCTGGACTCTTCTGCTGACTCATCTCCAAACCAGACCAGGTGGGTCCCATTAACTTCATTCAGGAAGTTAAAATATGGAGAACGTCTCCACGATCAGCCAAATATTTTGGCAAGGAAAAACCCTGGAAAGGAGCCAGTTCAGGAAGCAGCTCAGGATAATAAGGTTTATATTTGTTGGTGAAGTAAAGGAAAACCCCAAGGTGCAGAGTGATTTGGGTGACTCAACCTGCTTACAATCTGCCATAACTGCGATGGGCCCAAGCCATTGTGTTTTAATTCCTATGTAGTCCTGAATATATGGTCGAACGAAGATATTTGATGTACAGAATTTAGAGCAACCATTAGAGTGCCATAACCTTAAAAAGAAAATAGGAGAAAATTCCTTTCCAGCCACATTGCTGTGAATTTTATTCCAGCTGACTTTTGGGTTTTCCTATCATATTTGAGAAAAATCCAATCACTTTACTTTCAAATGAAAAACTGACTACTAAAAATGAGCTAAATGTTTTTTCTTAAATCAGTTGGGCAGATGGTCAAGAAGCACAGTGAACTTCCTAGGGAAAGCTGAAGAATTTGGAATGATCTAGTTTTATTAATTATTTTTTTTTTTTATTGAGGGGATATATGATAAGATATTTTTCTTTTTCTTTGGAGAAAAATTAGAAGATAGAATAGTTGGAGACGAAAGAATTGTGTAGGAGCCCAGGTCTCTGATTTACTAACTATTTTGTAGTCTTATTCTTACACCACAAGAATTTTGCAAAGCATTCCTCAAGAGCAAGCTATATTAGATTAGAGGTTGATGAAGAAGAATTGAGGACAAAGTTCTGTTGCATCCTGGCTGACCACTGGTCTGACATCCTTGAGTAACATCATTTTCCATAGCTAATGATACAAACGAGAGGGAAACAACTAGAACAGCTTATAAGTGCCTTTGACTTGAGAACCCAAAGGCAAAGATTTTGGCTTAATTCCAAAGTGATCCTGGAAAACTCATTTTTTAATCCAGAGTGAGATATTTCAACTGTCTTGTAACTATGCTTCATTAATAAACCTATCTGCTAATATAGCATCAATTCTAGAGAAGAACTGTAAAAATGGTAATGGGTACTTATGCTTCCTAGAACATCACTGTGTTTTTTTTTAATAATAGGCTTATTTCTAAATGCAGAGCTCTTCAGTGATTAGAATTTCAAGTTAAACTGTAGGCATACAGGTAATTTTTGAGCTTTAACTTCTGCAGTTTATGGAGCTTCTTTTGCTGCCCGTCTCTTGAAAGTGACTAGGGAATTACTAGCCAAAAAGTACTAGAAATGCCACTGGCGTTGCTTGTACTACTGCCTTTTGGCTCCTCTCTGATTGGAAAGCTGCTGATTCCAGATCTACAAAGGACAAGCAGCCCTGTCTGATTTACCAGGATTACTTGCAGTGACTAAAGGTGTAACACTTCATCCCATCCAAACCACCACTCAGTTCCCAGGCACGAAGGAGTTGCACCTGAAGAGTGTGGCCATGTGAAACATCCTTTTAGTCAAGCATCAAGTACTGCTCAGTTCCAAATACAGAGTATTTCCAGCTCTACTTCCAGTTTCAAGTGAAAGGCTGTTTGCATCTTTTCTTATTTGTTCTCACACGCATAGATGTCAAAATACCAAAATGGGACAAATCTCTGTTTCAGGTGAGATCCTGGGGGCAATTCCTCCCTCTTTTTTTTAGTCACTTGACTTAGATGCTTCCACCACACAGAGCCAGCTTCTAACACTGGAAATCTTGAAACAATTTTCTTTTCCATTCCATCTCTTGAATGTAAAGAGGGTGAGTAATCCTTCCTAACAATTGAGACCAGCTTATATCCATAGCAAACAGAAACACAATCCCAGTAGCCGTGTACTTGCCGTTTGACAAGATATGACATATTTGACACAATATCTGCTGTTTTGTTCAGTCTGGCAGACTATCATTTCCTTGCAGAGTTTCAGTAATAAATTTACAGACCCATTTAAAAGCATCCCTCAGGGGCTATTGAACAAGAAAAGCGGTGCCTTACTCAAAGTTAAGGATACTTGAAACAGAACTGAGCTCCTGTGGAGCAAATCGATTTGAATTGCATCACTGTAAAGACAAAAACAAACAAACAAAATCCCCCTCTCTACAGAAAATTATGTATAAATTGTGGAGGAATAACTGTTTTTTAAAGATTAGCCTTTTCTTCACTCTAAATATGATACTCTTTCACCTACTCAGAGAACTAAAAGGAAAAAAAAAAACAATTTTCAAGAGAGATTACAGTGAAACCACAAATTTTGTCAGTTCCTTCAGTCTTTTAAATTCATTCAATGATTTACCTATTTTTATGGCAAAATCATCAGTGATTCACTGCTTACTTTGTTCCCAGAACAGAGATATCTGATGTTCTAGCATGGAAAACTCCAAAAAGAAAACCATTTTAACTTTCTTTCTTTTTATATAAGCCCTGTTCTCATGTAGTGTAAGCACAAGGGCTGCTTTGGTAGAAGTTTAGATTAAAAGAACAAAAGGAGTTTTACTGTGGCAGAACTGGGTCCAAATAAGCCTCATTTTCCATTCATAGGCAGTTTGCACATGTTTTCTTTAACACAGATTTGGAGATGTATCTGAAATTGCGACAACAGGCCATCTCTTTAGAAGAATACGTGTAATTATTTATAATAATAATAATAATGATGACAAAGGTCTCCTAATTTTTATACATTGGATTGACCTCACAAAGACAAAGGGGATTATATGAGACCTTAATCTTGCCAGAATTTTAGTAATTTAAAAAAATAGCTGCTTCTCCAGACTGAGACTTGACAGACTTGAAGAGCTCATTGGATTTTCTTCTCCACTTTTAGGAGCTTTTACCCTACCTCCTGTTTTTTCCAAGGCTGGTAGGAACCACGGGCTGATTCCTCTACTGGTTTTCCTAGATCAACATGTCATCTACACAGACTTCGGTACCTTCTATACCATCAAACAGTTGTTGGTGTTTCCCTTTGAACACCTCAGGTGTTGAACATAGCCCAAAGGGCAGTCTGAGGAAACAGCGTCTCCCAAAGGGGGTGTTGAATGCGCAGAAATGCGTGCTGTATTTTTCCAAGGGCACCTGCCAGAACCCCGCTGACACATCAAGCATAGAAAAATATTTGCCATCAGCCATCTCTTCCAGAATTTCTTTGCCTTTTTACGTGGCTATCTAGTTCATTGGGGTCTATATGTAAACAAAATGCTGCACAATATAGACCTGCTCTGACAGCCAATGGATGGAGAAAGAGCAAGCAATCAGAAGAACTGCCAGGCTCAGCCTTTGGCTCTCTCCCTTTGGCAGGAGGAAACTCTGCCCTAGAAGGGTCGCTGAGGAGAGACTGAGTTGTTTCAGGTGTCTACGCTTTTCTCCACAGGCTGTGTTCAAGCTCTTCCTTAATGACTTCTTGTCTTTCCAGTAATTCACTCCCTGAAAATTACTATCCTTATTTTCTGTTTTGCTACTGCAAATTGTTTACTTTAAGCTGTTAGCCTATATAATCCCCTGCTAGAAATAAATGACCAGGTAATGGTGCTTAGTTTTGCCCATTTAACTTTTCCATGGTCTGGCATTTGTTTGTTTGTTTGTTTGTTTGTATTTTCCAGTGTGAATATCGTATTTCCTGACTCCAGTTTGGATTTGTAGCCAAACTAAAATGAAGAATTGTCCTACTGACTTTCAGGTCAACAGTCTATTTACCTTCTGCCGAAGCACTTCATAATCACCTTTGTGAAGAATCTCTTCATACCACACATTCCCCAGGTCATAATGCAGAAGTATATATTCAGTATTAACAGGACTAAACCCACAAACCTAAAGAGCATTTGCACAAAGAACTCAACCATCAAAAAAGGATGTCAAAGTAGAGAAAGGGCTCTTCCGCGGCTGGATGACTCAAGAGAACAGGCATTGAAAGGCGATGAGAAAACTGACACAAAGGACTCAGTGGTTTACCTGAGGAGGACCAGTTAAAGAGCGGATATATGAGAGGTCATGGCCTGAAAGCCACAAATCTTAACTGGAGAAGACAACTCATATGGAGAGGGAGCCCTTTTTAAGGCAGAAGTTGTAGACACCCAAGTGATAACAGCAAAGCCTTCCAGCTCCCCTTTGCTGAATAAAGGCTGAGATGTATTTATTTGCTTCTAGGTCGCATGCAGTACATACAAGTTTCCAACAGGATAGGGCTGGAAGTCACTCAGCTTTTCACCTACAACCAGCCACAGCTGGAACGGCAACACTCCTCTCTGTTTTGGACCCAAACTGCAAAGAAGAATCAAGACTGTAATGTGTTTGCCATTGTCTTATTTTTGAAACATCTATATTTTCCTTGGATATAAAAATACATGCATTTTCTTTTGTGGGCAAATGCATGACATATGGCCTAGTTTTTCCCTTCAGAAAAGGCATAATGCCATCACTGAGCCATGATTGCACAGTTGTTAAACAGCAGGGATTATCGGGCAGGACAATATTAAGTGGTATTTAACAGCAAGACCAAAGTTCCTTGTCAAATGCTTGACTTAGTGTTCCTTGATTGTTAGCATCCCAGCAATGAGACCTTTTGCACTGAACCATTTTTCATTTTGACAACAAACTACCGCAGCTATCCAACGTTGCCTTGCTGGAGCTGACAGCAAAGTATTTTTGTGGCAGAAATATTACTATGTAGTGAGGTTCAGGGCTGGAGGAGAGACGGTTTTATCCCTTTCCTTTCAGAGTGCAATGGCATTCCAAGCAGTAGGTGTCCTGAGTCACTGCCTGGCTAATGCACTCAGTATGATCCTCTGTCTAGTCATAACAATGGTGGAAAAAAAAAAAAAGAGAGAGAGAAAAGGAAAATCAAACCCTTAATGTAATTGTTTAAATTACAGACTACCTTCTCTTAGATGCATCTTAATGAAGATGTATGGTGGGAGACAAGGGGACAGGGGAGGAAGGTTGAATTACTGATTTAGAGGTGAATTTCCAAAAGGTTTTTAGAGAATCTGAAGTGCCTTTAAACCTCCTCCAAAGCTGTTTTTATTAAAGCACTAAACCCAGGACTGCTTATGAAAGTTATAGTGTGATGTGAGCAAAAGGCAGGAAATAAAGGGGAAGAAAAGAGGGAATTTAATGAAAATTTAATCTTCAGGGGAGTATGGAAGCGAGACTGTAAATCTAATGGAATGGTCCTATATTCTAACGTCAAAAGCTGGCAACTTCTGCCAGCAAATTTAACATTTTCAGTTGAGAAATCTAGCTTTAACACCAGCTATTTATACTGTTAAAAGATGAGATGTGATAGTTGGAGAAAGCTAAGAACGACATTATTTTCAAGGGTCTTTCCTACTGACAGATTTATTAGGGAGTTTATCACTCCTTTTCTGTATGTATGTACTCCCTCTGCATTTCCAGGCTTGAAAATCCTGAAAATTTGATTGTGAGATGCTCTAGAAAGAGACATAAAAGCATGCAGTTTTTCAGTGTAAGAGAAACAATCTTAGGAGTTTACTATCTCTGTTTCTAATATTTATTTTTTTTTTAAATTCCTAAATTTCTTTACTTTTCCTCTTCTTCATGTTTCTGTTTGAACAGGAAAGCAATAGCCCACCTTAAATTCACACCTTTGGATTCATTCATTTAAAGTAGTTCCAGTAAGACTGCTGGAGAAACTATTGCATTAGTACTAGAATTCAATATACAATTTTATTTTTTGCTTCACTTTATTTAAAAGGGAATTGTCTATTCCTGGCTGTCTGAAACGCTGGTGGCTTTGAGACAGCAACTGGTGCCCATTCAAACTGAATTTCCAATGAAAGCTTTATTTTTCCCTATTGTCCAGAACTATTGTATGTTCAGCTAAATATTAAAAACCTCAGCTATCTCAAACCATATTATTGGACTGAGCATTTTTGCGGTCATTAATTTCTGTATACAGTAGGCTACCATTTAGCACTCAAAATTTTCGTGCTGTTGGTTGGAAACTCCATCTGAGCAAGCCATGCGCCCTGTGTTTCTTGCTTTACCACAAAAGATTAAATCGGTGTGCTGCAAGCTGTACAGATAACATTATGAAAAATGCAGAAGATAAAATGTAATCCAAGTATTATTCACCCTTATACGTACTTCAATTGATTCATCTTGTCATTCTGACAACATTAAAACTGTAGGCTCATCTTAACCTATAGGAGTGAAATATTCTAAAGGTCTAATCAAATCCAATACAAACCCCCCCAAATCCTATTATTTTGAACAAAGAAAATGAAGATACAATTTTTCAACTGCCCTGAGAATATTGCCAAACTCAGAAACACGAAATGCCTTTTCGTTATGTCTTATTAACTTAGATGCCATAGCAATTTTATCTTTTCTAATCTATCCATTCATTTAAACCATACAGGGGAGAGTTTTTCAGCTCACTTCACACTAATAGACAAATACTGATGGAGTAACATAAACCATAAAAATAAATCATGGAATGCATTCATTCCCATTGAAATAAAGGGAAATCACCATCAATAAACAACAGACTCAATCCTATAATAAGGAACTAGAGGATGGAGTTTCTATGTCTGTAAAATGACACTAGACTTGGCTGGGTATAATGTGACTTGGAATTAAAGCAAAATGATCTGCACACACTTTAAAGCAACAATAAACCCTCCAGATTTGTACCTAAAATACAGATCTTGAAATGAAATTCTACATGAATTCCTAGTGACTGGTAGAATGGACGCTGGACCATAACTTAGCATTTCATGAAGTGCTTTGTACCTATTCCTTTTCACTAAAAACCCGTAATCTTGTCTCTCGTCAGAATATTTGGCTTCCAAAGTGCTATGGGAATCGTATAAAACAGTTTGGTCTCAAGTAATTAAAACATTTAACATAAAATAGTTATGCCAGCAATAATAATGCCTTTCTAAAAATGGATTAAAATTAACACCTTTGGCCCTAATATCTGAATGCTGTGGTCTTTATTTGCTATAATGAGCAAACCTAAAAACCTGTATCTGGATAACCCTTAAATTAGGGATGTTTGAGGTCTGGAGCCTGATCAAGTTGTACATTATGTGGTTTGGGCACCATCTCTATTCCCTTCACATCTAACTACTCTGTGGATGCACTTGTTTGAAATGCTCGTGGCTTTCTATGCCGTGCATTTTCCTAGGGAAATAATGCAGGGAACCCACCTGTGATACTGTTGAGCCAACCAACATGGCCCTTCTGAAAGCTCTTCAAAACGCCATCGTCTCTCTTTGTTTTATCTTCCCCCCTCCAGCTATTCCAGCAAGACACTTGGGGCAAGTCTCCCTAGGCTACAAGATGAGGGATGTTCCTAATAACTCACCAGAGACACGGAGCTTCCTGCCTCGTTCCACCCTTGGCAAAGTTCATATCCAAAAGCTGAATGAACCATCAAGACTTTCAGATCTCTCTACCAGCAGTGGTTAAGTCAAAAGTTAAACCAATTCAGATGTCTCCTGAAATGAAAATCGATCTACTGGCATTTCCTTCAGTGGACGACGCTTCAATGGCTCAGGCAAAAATGAGACACTGAATTTCTAATTTAGATGCTTTTGGCAAGCCTTCAGCTGCAGACACCTCAGGACTTTGTCCTGAAATTTTAGAGGAATAACAAGAATCCTTAATTTTGCAAGCCATATTTACAAAAGAGAGTACAGTTAATCACAGCCCTTGGAAATAACCTTTTTTTCTCTCCAATAGCCATGAATCACCTCCACTGTTAGACCCAAGAGAGAAGCTGCTGATTGAATAGTGTGCCGAAGGAAACACATCTGAACTCGCCAAGACAGTTTCAGTAATGGCAGAGGTGAGATGCATGGTAGAGGACATGTGTGTACCCGGCAGCTGCCGATTCAAGAACCTTTGCAGCCTTTACTGTCATTAAGATGATAACTTCAGACTGGTAAAAAAAATTAACAGGAAGGAATAGTGAAGAGCTCGTCGTCACTTTGTCGTGTATGTGAGATTAAAATCTTGCTGTACTTACATATAAGCCTAAATCTTCTACAACAGCAGGCACAGAGGGATAACTCTGTAAAACTCCACTGGTAAGTGAATTCAAGAAAAAGTGTTCTAAATATTTTAAAGTGAATGTTCTTTATATTTCAGGTGACACTGATGGCAAACAAATGGCCTCGTTATATGTTGTTGTATTGAGCAAACAGATTAACCAAAGGCACTGATTGTTCAATATATATAAAATCAAAGTGCACCTCAGAAACTTGTTAAGATATATGTAGAAAATATATTACTCCATGAGTACCCTAACAACTCTTCCATCAATGCACTTTCTTCTTAGGGAAACCTCAAGATATCACAGGGACATTTATAACTTTAACAGTCTTTGATCAGGAAAAAATCAAGAAGGCTTATGTTCAGCAAGAGATCCGTAAGCATTAACAAAATAGATGATCCATAAATCTGTGGCAAGTGGTGTGTGATAGTTAGAGCTCTTCTGGCATGTATTAAAGCCCAGCATCTATCACCAAAGGGTCCTCTAAACTATTTCTAACTTCTGTCCCCACCCCAAGCTATATTTTTCTCTTCTTTGCTCTGAAGCCGCAAGTCTGGAGGGTTCTCAGTGTGAGCTGTGCCTATGTCAAAATCACTTCGCACCCACAGGAAAAAATTTTTAATGTGAATTGGGCTTTAAAAAAAACTTTACCTTGATTTAGTGAGAATATAAAGTGGGGCCAGAGTCAATGTGTTGTTTGTATGCATCCCAATGAATACTGCAACCTGAAGGATATCTGCTACCAAGGCAACATTAAGTACTAGCTCACATTTAAAAAAGCTTCCAAAGAAGCTCTTTATTCAAAGCAGGGTTTTTGAAATGAGCAAAGCAATGTTATCTAGAAGCAGACATTCAAAATATATATAAACATACAAGCCTTTTAGAAAAACACACTTCCAGGGAGTTTTTTGCTCAAAGTGATGTTACCTCCCTACAGCAGGGTCTGCTGTATTTTATGGCTTTTCAGGAGACGCAAGCCAACAGTAAGAGCGAGGCAGTTTAGGCTGCGAGTCAGTGGGGACACCGCTGTTTGCAGTCATATGGTCCTTTGTAAAATTACAACACACTTTGATTTTCATTTGACAGACAAAATCCATTACCTTCCCTCGTGCCACCACTTTAAGAAGGAGGAAAAAAAGAATAAGGGGAAAGGAAAAAAAAGGAAAAGAAAGTAACCACCGATTTTATGGGCTGACAACAGATGGTGAAGCAACTGGACCATTGACTAGGATCCGTTACAGATACCTAGACTGGATTTTGTGCATGAACTACATTTCAACTGCATTGTATCCAGCAAACTGCAGGAGAACACAGGAGTTGGTTCACTTCCAGGAAAGCTGGGAAACGTCTCCTGGTAAGCTATGGCATAACCGCTGGTGTATATTGTCTCCCAGCATAAGCAGACAGGAAGCTCAAGGAGACTTTGCCTTTTGATTCAACTGGGAAATCACATCAGGAAAGAGATTAAAGTGCTGGTTCTCAGCCTCTTTTCTCTCCTGCCATTTTGGCTGAATCTCTTTGGATGACCTGATGTCGTATAACGCACTCACCAATTGGCTTAAAAAAATCAGCAGCTTTTACGTATGATGGGAGGTGTGTGTACAGACCTGCAAAACCACATAGACTGAAAAACACCCAGCTATCTTCAAACCTAAGTGAGTCCTCTCCTCACAAAATGTTCTTAAAGCCCTTTCCAAGCATTATTTAATTTTACTAAACTTTGCAACATAACCCTTCGTTTAGCAGCTCTTAAGACTGAGGGATGGGGAAATGAAATGTGCCACCTAAAGGGGGTAAGCGCAGCAGAGTTCTGGTAGATGACTTGACCCATGTGCTCTAGCTGAGATCTACAGACAATCCTCTCTGGTGCATTTTTAAAGTATGAAAGCTCAGTAAAGAGGAACTACAAAGTGCTTCCAGTTTTTGAGTAAATGTTGTAACTATGATTCTCTCAGTGTGCCCGGTGGGAGATACAGGAATATTTTCACCCATCTCAGCAGTTGATGAATTTTCCCACAGATCTTCTAGGGAATTTAGATTTCTTTCCAAGGCAATAAAACCAGAGATTTTTAATACTGACATGTTTCTGTTTCTCTTAGAAAAATCTCCTCAGCCCTTTAACTCCCCTTCAAGGTCACCTTTAAGCAAAGGACATTCATTTGACAGGGAAAAATACAGTTTCCCTTTAAAAGCAGCATTTTTGGAAAGACCATGTGCCTATTGCATTATCTCCCTTTGCTTGCATCTGAGCTTTGATCTCATAGCTTTTCATCCTGGTGCTGGGAAAGACAGCGCTTTGGTGCATCCTGAGAACTGTCTCTGCCTGGAGCACATTGTTCCCCATCAAGCCACTGCAGGGCCATCTCTCAGCAAGCATCTCTGATCCGTCGAAGGCAGGGGCTCTCAGCCAGCCAGTCCGCTAACAGAACCTGTTAACGATGAACTCCTGGCATACGACAGGACAGAGATGTTTCACATTCCAGCCTTTGATGCCTTTCAGACCTCAGCTGAAAGACACGGTGTCTTCAGACATGGCGTGGAAGGGACTTTTACGGGCAAGGAAGCAGAATAAAAAAAGCAACGTGGTTGTTTAACAAATTAACGGAGGGGAAGTCTTTAACTCAGATCATTTGGAAATACCTGGAAGTGACAATCATTCTTTAAAATTTGTTTCTTTCGGTTTGGTTTCCCCTCTGCAAAAAGAGATGACTGTGCTTGTAGGTAGGAGGCAGACATTCAGCAAACACGTAGGTGTACTGCATTCGCCGTATATCACAAAGGATGTTAAAGCCATTATCTACATTCAGGTACCTACTTCATTAATAAACCTCTGCAATATATTGTCTTGGGATGTGATGGAATCTATGTCATTGGAGATGAAAAGCAATGAATAAACCTGTTGGCTGGGTGACCTCTAACGGTTCTTGAAGCACTATTTTCTATTATTTGCCTGAAGCAAACACAACACCTTTTTTAAAACCTCACAGGTAGGAGACAGCTGGTACTCTAAGAAAGCATTTGGGGTTGTTACTTGCAAATCTGTTCACCCAGGAGAACAAGAAAACAAGACTTATTTATCATAACAAAAGAAATGCCTTAAGAAATCTTCTGTTAAAACCAAAGAGAAAAATGGAGAGCTAATTAGTCTGATAATGTCTTATTTTTTACACCCTCCCTACCTTATTTTAAATAAAACCTGGTGATGCAAAGTATTCCTTGGCTTCTTGCTCTGTAACCAACCACCTCTCTGTGGAAAGAGCTTCTTTTTTATGGCTATGTATTAAAAGTAAACCAGCCCATGCCAGGTTTGGATAAAAGGCTATTTATTTTCTACCAATTTGATAGCTGCAGTTTTCGGTAATTGAATTTTCTGTGGTCAGAGAAGCAGTAATCTTAGAAACCAAATAAATATTTTTTAATAAAATGGAACACTGAGAAACCCTATAATAATGTCAAATATGTAGCCACTTATGGATGGATAAATATTTTAAGAAATTTACATCTCACCCAATGCTTTAGGCCTTAAACTTCCCTGGAAAATTCAAACAACACTATTTTATTTTGGGGAGGGGACGTGGGGGGAACAGAGTGTATTTAGATAAAGAACTAAATATTAAACCTTCAGTTTGCAGCAGGTTTTATTTCCAGTATTTATGCAGTCGTTGCTGATTTAATCAGGAAAAGAAAAATCAAAAAATACTTCTCTAACCCTTTCAATAGCACGTTCCAATTCATACGATGCAGGTTGTACAGCAGTCACAAATGACTGACTTACTTACACAAAAATGACCAACTTGGCCAGAATCACCCTTAAAAACCTCTGCAGAGTTACATATGTCTATTGCTGCCCTGTCCCCACAACATAAAATCATGATGAACCCCTGGGAGAAAACCAGTTTTTGTTAAAGCCTCTTGTTTCCTGATAATGAGAATATGGCATGTGAACGGGCACTCGTTCACATTGGTTTGTGCAAATTTGGGAGGCAGGGAGAAGTTTGACTCAAATTCTTCAGCAAGCCAAGGAGGAAGGCGAGAGGAATAGAAAGAAAACAATGAGATGCTCACTTATGTAATGAATATCCAGACAATAACCTACAGTTGGAGGTCAAAACTTGAATCTGACCGCTCCACTTAGCTTTTATGGGAAGAGGTTACTGCCTTCTAATCACAGATGAAAATACAAACACACGCTTCAGTGCAGGAGACAGGCTGCGAAGAACAGTTGCCTACGCTGTCGTTATGCTACCTCAGTCTGCATTTCTGGGATGCCGTGATTCAGGGTCATCCTGAATCCTATCCCAGTTCTCTGCTCCCACCAGCCAGCAACCAGTTCATGAAGTCCCTGGTTAACTTTCCAAGCTTCTTTTCCAAATTTAGTGTGTTTTCCTTTGGTTGGGGGTCTCTTGCTTTTAGGACATATTTAGTTTATAGAAAAGTGACAAGTCATTATGGAATAAAAGAATTTCAATGGTGTGCAAACCAGAGAGAAATGCAGAGGAAAAAGCTGCATTTCCTGCAAAATGCAGTTGTGTTCCAGAGCTTGAGATTATTGTTCTCTTATGGTGACACCTGCTGGCAAACACCGACTCCTGTAACAACTTCTGGAAAAGGATCAATTGCAAAATTAATCAGGATTAGGTTTTTTGTGAAATGCTACACAAGGAAGTGGAAGGAACTGGCGTTTTTCAGCCTAAGCAAGAAAAAAATAGAAGGAACACACATTAGGTCTTCAGATACCTGAAATGCTGCTACAAAAGGGAATAAATTGCTCTCCATATCCATGGGATTAGACACAAAGAATTGATGCCGATACTATTGAAGCAACAAAGATTTGTGTAAGATCCCTGTTTAGTAAAAGTTTCCTAACTGTGAAGCTAATGCTGTGAAATCTCACAACGACTGGGAATATGGAGCCTCGTGGGTTCCAGTAATACTTTTTCTCCTTCCAGCATGTATGCTTGTTCAAAGTTGATTAATCCATTATTCAATTAGACCAGTTCAAATATAACCACCACTTTTCAGTCTGCGTCTTCTTTTCTTATTTATTTTAATTTTCAATGAAAACTGAAACCCAGGTGGTTTTCAGCATGACACTCTGTGGAAATCAGGTATGAAATTACCTATTTATTAATGATGTGTCAGGAGAATGACACGCTAACAACCAACACCAGCACCAGCAGTGCTAATGTAGAAATAACAACTGTCCCTTATACACAATATGTATTCTGCAGGACTACGGCTTTGCATCCCTGGAGACACAACTGAAATCCATATGTTTAATCTCAAAATTTCAATCTCAGAGAGCAACGATTCCAAAACACAAGCTAAACATATGCTTGGTCGCTGTTTTGCTGTATCACCTCCTTGGGATTCACGTGTGAGTGAACAATTGGCATGAGACGTACAAAGCTTTAGAATGTCATTAGTCAAAGCTCCAGGCATGGAAAAGCACTGATGGTGGGATGGGGTTTGGCAAAGACTTATCCAATCGCTTCGCATTTCAACAAAACTCAGCATTAGCATCTGACCTGGCACAGACAGGTAGCATTCTTGGGTCACATCTAAAGATTATTATTGCCCAATTGAAAACTCTGAGTCGTTTCCACAATACTGTCCACCCCATTGAGGAGAGTGGAAATAAACCATAATTCACAGTAGATGTCAAAGTACATCTTGTTCAACTGCAAGATCCTTGAAAAATCCTCAGTACATTTTCCAGTGAGTTCATCTCCCTTACAATAAAGTTCATATTTCATTCTCTTTCTTCCTTCTGGAAAATTCTTAGGATAATACATGAGTCTGTCAGCATGGAACCAGAAGGACTAAGGTTGATGAAAACTTTTACTAATGATGTATCATGTAAATAGCCACTGTGAATTGTTCTGTTATGGCCAAAAAGGAGCTTCTTTTTCATGCCTGGAGAGCTTACCCTCCAAGTTTTTGTCTTCACAAGTACCTTGTAACACACAATATTAAGAACAGTCGCTAACAGTTTTTCCAGGAGACCGGGGCTTTGTTATGGAGACTTCATTTTACAATATTTGCCTTGTTCAATAAGGAAAGATGGGTCTTTGAGCAGATTTGTTAGTGCAGCTCTGGGGCATCATGCAATATTTATATTCTGTTAATCTTATAGCTTTAAATGAAAGATGGAGGAGGCCAAATTCAACCTTCATATAAATGCCATTGATTTTGGGTTCTAACAGCATTGGATTTAGGCCAGTATTTTCCCTTGCTTCACTCTTCGCCTTTCAGAATGAAACGAATAACAGGATCATTTGGTATTCAGCCCTGGGTATGAATTATAATCTTGGTATAAGCTATATAGAAATTTAAAAGGCAAATTTTTCACCTCAGAAACACACTTTTCTTCAACAAGCCAGAAAACCTGGTGCCAGATTCAGGCCATTGCTTGCAGGAAAGCACGGGAATACACACACGTTTGCGCACACACATTGACAGCTGATGGAGGTTTAGCAAACCCCACTTCCAAACCAGAACAAAACGACAAAGTATTCCACACTGAGTGACAGCTTGGAAATCGTTCAGAAACCTGAGGGGGTTCACAAGATTGGCATAATCAGGTACATAAATTTACATAACATCTGCATCAAAAATAGAAGCAGGCTATCTTTATGTTCTCCTGTATTTTTATTTAATAAGGGCTATAATGCAATTAAATGAGTACATACATTTAACATTTTTCCTCTCAGCCTTTTCCCCAAATGATTGATTTCTGCCCCCTTCAGAGCTGTGAGTACAATAAGGCAACGCCGAGTCAGACAGGAGCTATCTCAGCTGCCCTCAGCAGGCAGAGGGGCTGGGAGGTTACCCTGTCCTCCAGGAGATGTACCCACCAGGGAGACTATATGAAACCTTGAATGTTAAGGAAGGAGTTTCTGTTTCTTGAATTTGATGAACTCATAATCAGACAAGACCTAGAGAAACATCATAATTGTGCTAGATTTGGTTGTCTTGGGCTTATTTAATCTCAGTGTGGCTCTGACCTCACCAGCTCCTATTCAGATGAGAAAAGCCTGAGCTAGAGTGAACTATCCTGGGTTTTACAGTCCGAAGTTCAATGCTCAGAATGGCCATGTTTGGTCATAATGCACAGCTGGAGTAAGAAAGGAAGGTTCATTGATGAGTGAAAGTGTGTAAACCATCAGAAATGGATTTCTATATCCCTGTCATCTCCATCGCACTGTAGCTTTTCCTGTTTGAAACCGATTCCCTCCTCCAGATCTGTACAGGATATGTCAACACATCCAGTCTTTTCTGTTAGGTTCTCCTTCCTGTCCTCATCTCATAGCTCTACTTTCCTTTTTATCTTCAGCTTATTTCAACATTGCCAAACTTAAGATACCAAGAAATGCCACAAATTTCCTTTGCAGCTTTTTAACAATGAAAATCTAAATGTCTTTTCCTGAACCTGAAGGAAAAGAATGTCGGATCCCTCTCCCAGATCTGCTCTGAGGTCCTTCTCTGTTCTTTACCCCCATGTGTCCATCAGCACGGGCCCTTCCATGAATCTTCTATGAAAAGCAATCTTTCCTCGAAGGCATTCCTTCACCCTCTCTTCTTGCATAACAAATAATTGTGTGAGTTCAGGGCAGGCTGAACATCTACTGGAGTTAATGCAGTGCTGGTACACTTGGACACTAGTGTATTGCATCACCCTGCATTAAATTTGCAATTGATCCTACAGGCACGAGCCTCTTTCAGCTTGCACACGAGCTCAATGCCCAGACATGCATGATACAGGATTAGTAAGAGGTTTTCATTGTGTTCTCTGAACAGAAATGGTCACGGTTTGTGGAGGTCCCCTTGAGGAAAACTTTTCTAACTCTCCATCCCCAAGAGTGCTCCAAATTCAATTCTATGAAAAACCAAATCATAACAGTCCTTGGAAGCACACAGAGGAAGGATTTTATGCCAACATGTAGCTGGATGCATTGTTAACCAGGTACAGCTTTTTCCCCTTGTAAGAATACACTACACGATCAAACTCTCAGGCACAGGGATGCTGGGTGTCCATCTAATCTGCCTAATGTTGTCCTGTGCGGCCATGATTACGCCCGAAGCATCTCCTGGACGTATGCAGAGTTGTGCACAGAAGGTTATGGTTGTTCATTTGTAACAATTATTCCCCTGTTCCTGCATGGAAAAGATGATCAGTTGAGAGCTTCTTAATTTTTTTTTAAATTATGATGTGTGCTATTTTGAAGTATCTGACTACAGAAACGTGGATTAAACAGACCTCCAGGGAACTTTTACTACTTTCATTTGCCGAGCTTTCTGGCCTCCTCTAAAATAACAATAATATCTATTCCTCAGAGGGAAGAGGTGGGTAAAAAGGGAAAAGCCAGCACCCAACTAATTTTAGCAAGTACAAAAGGAGATTCCATGCCAGAACAGCATATGGCATTTCTAGTCCACCTTAAACTTTCCCCTTGGCATTTCAAGCCCTATTAATAAACAAAACAAACTTGTTTCAGAAAACAGATGAGTAAACATCTTTGATGGCTGTACTCTATTACTGATTCACCTTCCTTCCTCTCACCCACCACCCCAGGCCTCCAGTCTTTGACTCTGAATATTTTTATCATTAAGGCAACAGCGCTGGGACATGTTGTGGTAAATATCCCAAACCAAAACATGTGGCAAGGTCAAATAGTGTTTCCTCAGCAGCATGGGAGCTCACCATGCGCTCTCTCCTCGGAACAAAACCCCCTGTATCGTATGGCTCGGGAAAACAGAGCAGGGGAGAGAGAGGGAGAGCCAGGCTGGCACCAGAAATATAATTTAGTGTGCAGGTATTTGATTTGATAAAAAACCTACCTTAATTTAAAAAAATACATAAATGTATGTATATATGTATATATATAATAGATTCCTGACAAAGTTGTAATTCATTGAGAGGGGCCAGGCCTACAGTTTGGGTTTGACATGTCACTCCAACCTAAACCATGACTGGTTTTACGTGATCCCCTAAGAGGGTAGCATGTTGCAGCTGGCAAAAAAATAAACAAACCTGAGCTCTGTGCTAACAGATTTTTTTTTTCTTTTTGATTTATGCCACGAGCAAAGGCAAAACAGCGACATACTTGTGAATCTAGGCTTCGTTTGGCCCTTCCATACTTGCAGCAACAGTGTCCTGCTAAGGAGAGGGACAGCGTGAAGTACGGAGCAGACAGGTCTGGAACGGGCAGGGTTGGGACGTGGATGAACGGTAGCTCCATGGGTTTTTTTTTTTGTGACAGCATCTCACACGGGCATGAACAACCCCTTTTTTCCCCCCCCCCTTTCCTTTTCAGTTCCTAGGGAAATCTGCATCTCTGCTGCTGTGCTGCTGAGGATAACCTGGCATGATTCATATGCAGCAGCCAAGCAACACTTTCCGGTATCACTCACCAAACTCAGGTTTGTATTTTAAAACCTCTCCCTTGTTCTACAAAGTCAGAAAACCAAAGATATTCCTCTGTAAAATAACATTTTCTGCTCTGGGGTACTCTTGCCTACCTGAGTGGGGTTTTTTTTTCCAAATACTGTCTTCAGAAAGATTTAGATCTTCTCCATCTTCACTCTCCACTGTTAAGATTGTATTAAGAGTACAACTTCAGGTACAAGCAGGGTCTAGGGAGCCTGGAAACTACCAAGTGAACTCACCTAAGACCTGAAGTACCTGTATTTTTCTGTCAGGCATATTTTGTTCTAGTATGACTGAACACATTGCAGAGAGGACAGCGGTGACAGGGAGAGGACAAGAAACCAAGTCCATCCTTTTCCACCCAAGCCAAGCAAGCAGACTGCGCCCAGCTCACACAGTCCCAGTACCGTGGCTGTCCCTTTTATAACTGCTGCCTGGGAAATTGCTCAATTCCCCACAGCAAACCCAGCCCTGTCTCTGCACAAATCCTTGAACTCCAGGCAAGGCTCTGTGGTTTCTCCTATTGTTTTCAGTTTGTTTTTCTTTCCAACAGAAACATAAAGCTGCAGTGTTGGATTTGCAAGTACAGACGCCAAAGCCAGAGCATCAGACCAGCCTGTTGCTTTTCACCTTGACTGTGTTAAATGTTTTAGCTGGACACCTAAAGAAACAAGGCTTATGAATGTTGTATGGATTATTTCTCCATTCTCTTTGATCCCAAAACATTTTAAATCACTGACTAATTTCAAATAAACTTATCAAAAGAGTAAAGACCTGAAAGATAAGCTCCTAACAGATTTTATGGAAAAGGGAATTGGATAGGAAAGACTCCCAAATGCTGATGAGACTCCCCCACCCCCAGGTATCAGAAAACAAGTTAGAGGAAGGAAAACGGAAAGAGAGATGTTGAAAATTAACTTCCATTACACCCTCTGCTCTCACAACTACGTTTATTACTATGAGAATTTTTACATCCATCTCTCTGCTTGCAAGATCCAGGAGATGAGTCCTAGAAACACATGAGGATTTAGCTTTATACACCCTGGTCAATAAAGTTCAGCCCATGCTTAAGCCCATGTGGATCTGAAACCTGGTATTACGCTGTATCCTATCAGAAACAGAACCCAAAGTGACATTTCAGCCCCGTTAGCTTCCATGACAACATCCAAACATAAACGCGCGTGGCACAGCAAAGAAAAAGTGTGTCAGTGTTACTGTTTTCATGATGAAAGACAGAAATTAGTCAATATCCTTCAGAGCCTGAAATAGGAGGATTTTCTTTTTACAGTTTGTTGCCATACCAACATGGTGCAATCCTCCTCCTGTTTAAGAACAGCGTGCACATGCACACATAGACAGAGAAAGGATTTTTCCAGCACTTGTCCGCACTGCAGACAGAAGCACTCATTCGCAGAGCAGCAGAAGCAGCTTGGGTTCACGTGCCTAAGCTTTATACTATATAAGTCTAATATAACAGTGTGTCAAATGTTTGCTTTGGCGATACTGATTCCTCAAATCCCCTTTTTATACTAATATTTAAAATGGGAAAAGGCTTTAAAAGAATGGGTGCAAATTACCAGTTCAAAGATTTTATTAGGTTTCCAGCTGAGCCCTGCTTATGCTAAGAATGGGGATTTGGAAAAAAACAGCCTTTAGGCCAGTTTATTGGTGATTATTTTGTCTAAGAAGTTGCTACTGCAATCCTGGAGGAGGGGGAGGAGCAGCAGGAGGGACAGGGGGTGACAAATTATCTTTTACTCCTGTAAATCCCAGTAACAGTGATTACTCATACATCATAAAGACTGACCTCTAAACTATCCCACTTATGAAAGCTAAGGAAAATCCAGCTCAGATGAAATGAGAGAGATTTCCCAACAGTAAAAACCACCACTAAAAATTCCCCCCTTTTTTAAAAAAAAAATTTACAAAATTCTTAGGGCATTCTGAGCAAAAATTTTGTTGAAACCTCACAATTTATGATATTTCCCTCAGCTCAGTTGTTAAGCTCAGGGAGATGGGAGAAATCATTTGTGAAGATGGATGGCTAATGAGGCAGAATTAGCCTGTCTGGATTTGAAAGTATTTACACCAGGGCAGTTTACGATGTTATTGTGAATTAAGCCACCTTATCACTTTAAAGGGTTTATCAGCTCAAGAACAGTCCTGTTCTCGTGCAGCAAGGCTGGCTCGCACTGGGCTGTTGTGAGCACAGGCAGAGCATGATGTGTTTGTACCTGTCTCTGTAAGAACCCTCAGGGCACTCCAGGCAGCAGATCACTGGGAATGACCTTCAACTCATCAACACCGAGGCTGCTCTTCCCTTGGCAGGAGTTTGGGACTGAGCTGTTTAATGTGCTGATGAGTGCAAGTGTCATACAGACGTGCAGTGCAGGATACCGCAGGGATCCTGGGAAAAAGCTTGGGGGGAGCAGCTTGCCACTACCAGGACAGCAACCAGAACCCAGCCCACTTCTCATCTGGGTTTGCCAAAGAAAAAAATGACCTGAAAACTGTGGTGTTTTGCCAATGATATGAAATACCTATGATATAGAAAGCAATGTCCAAGAACCGATACACTCATGGCGTTATCATCTGGCTCATTTTTCTTGTCACTTCCTTTCTAAACCCATGGGTTTGATTGCACTTAATAGAAGTCTGTCTTGCTGCTACTCAGCTCTAAGCTTCTGTCCAGTTTTCCCTTGACTGCCAGTTTAGAGCAAATACACAGCTTTGCTGTGCTTTGGACACAGGCACTGCGAAGTGTATCAAACAGCTTTTCATCTGGGTGCTAAGTCTGGAAGCACCAAAAGAAGTGCAGTGCTGTAATCATCCATCCATCCCTGTGAGCCAAGAGCAACCCATCCCAAGGAAGCTCTCTTTGGTGGATACTAATGCCCTGAAGATCATGGACTTCAAAACTTCTGTTAAGAAAGTGAGTTAAACAAGAGGGAAAAAAAGAGGTTAACACAGTCTTGTTTCACTACAGGATTACAGTGTCAAACCACAGGAAGTTGTCTCTCGTGGTTTGCTGATCTCTGTGGTCTGACTGAAGTGAAAATATTAGGAACAGTAACTTCATTGCTGGCAGTATCATCATGTCTTTCTCCTCACCTGCAACCTTAAAGACTAGTCTTTAGGGTCTAGTCCAGTGGTATCAGAAACAGATTTGACCCTACTACCAATGAAGTCAACAGTGAAATTTCTATTTACTCAGCAATGGAGAATTAAGTCTCCACACCAGAGGATTAAAATATTGGATTCACTGGAGTTCCCAATTGAATTGCAGCAAGAGCGCTTCATGCACGCAATGATAGGATCTTGGTTTTAGGTATCAGGATGTAGGATCTAGGATGCAGGTCAGTATGGATGTGAAAGAGGTTACCTGGTGCTAACAAGCAAAAAAGATGTAATGTAAGATCTCAGGTTTTAGAAAACCAAAATTTACCACATAGTTCAAATATTAAAAAGCAGACTAAATTAATAATCCCTTGCCTTACAATGAAACTTTTTGATGCTCATTAAATGTACTTTACAAAGGAGTTAATTTCTGTTAATCCATTTTGCAGATAGTAAAACCGAGCTACGTGAAAAGGACGCAGACTCAGCAGAGGTAGGGCACACTGAGAGAGTCAATGAAAGAAGAAGTCAACTTGAACAGTGAATTACATGTTTTTAAAATTCAACTAGCATTTTTAAATTATTCAAGGCAGTGTTTTCTTAACAAGGATTAGAAATGATATTTCAAATACATCATTTCAGCATGATGATACCCTTTTAAATGAGGGGTATCTGTTGCTACTCCTGTTATTCTGCCTGTTCTAAAAAATGACTTTCAAGTATTTTGTCAATCATTTTTAAAGGAGAAAAAAAGCCCAAGCCTGAAAGAACAAAGACAACACTTCAAAGCCTTCAGCAGAAAAGGAAGTACTTTCTAGCAAAAATCATACACTTTTGTCAATGAAACCTTTGTCAGATGATTCCTCTCCTGTCTTGGCTGCTATATGGTTAAATATATAAAAGCAACTGAAGACAGAAGAGAAAGAGAATCCCCGAGAATATGAAAAAAGTCATGTCCCAGCAAAGTCCTCTCTTTGCCCTCAGTGTTTATCTGACATACTGTTATTGATAGCTCTTTTTCCAACTCCCCTGACTAAGGGAGCACATACACCTTTTATTGCCCTGAAGTTGATTTAAACCATCCTGGCAATTTGTGAAGCTGTTTTTCACTTACAGAAGGAAGTTCTTGAGAGGATTTTGAAGCAATACAGTATGGTAGTTAAAACCAAGGCAGTTTTAAAAAGAACAGCATTTCCTCAGGCTGTCCATAATTTTTCCATTTTCCTAAAAATACCAGGGAGCTTTGCAGCTTTAGTATGAAGAAGTCAGCTAAATGCGATGGGCTTTGGATCACTCCAAAGCATCAGTGTAAGTTCATTTCTTTTTGACCCTCAGGTCATCAAGTCTTACAACAGGCAACCAAGATTTCTCTTTCAGCAATCCAGAGTGCCACGTGGATTTTTCTGGGAAACAACTTTCAATCTGTTCAGGTACTAAAATGGTTTTGGGACCTCCATTCTATTTTATAACATTTTCTGGGTAAAGTCCTTCTCTGCAGTTATCTTGTACCACTTGCTGTAGAACATGAGCATTCACACTTCTCATAGTACCCCTTCTCAGTCCCTCCATCCCCCAAGCAATATATAAAGGACCAATCAATTACTCACACTGGCAGTGGTGTCTCTCTCTTGGAGTATTCCAGAAACATGTTACTTAAGATCTGGTTGGCTTTAACATTATTCAGTTGAGTTTCTGCTGATAGCTATTACCCCTAACGAGTTTCCCCTCAATAACATGTTGCTTTTGACCTCAACACACCTGGAGATTTCACCCTTGTATTTCACCTCTGACCTATCCCAATATAGTTGACATTTTGCAATTAACAGCAATTTGTTAGCTTTATTTTTGTTAGCACCCAATTATGCAAATTATAGACCTCTAATAGAACTGCATCTATTGGGCTGCAAATTTGTGGAAAACTGTTTCATTCACGGCTGACAGTGACAGCCTGGGTCCATTTTGTAGGAGATAGAAATGAACATTCAGAGAATACTTATCCTGTGCAAACTCTGTTGATGTGGAAGAAGGATATTTAATACTTTTTTCATCAACTCTCGTGAGAACCTGCAGCCTAGATGAAATCTGCTCTCACGAAGCAGGACTTCTTAACATTTAGCTTTCCTGTGATCACAAGCTTCCTATCCTGGCTGTACACATGCAGCGTTTCTCCAGTAACAAGGGAGGGCCAACGTATGAGATTGTGTCAAATGCCAACAAACAAAACACATTTTCCAAAACCAAGGAGAATCAACTTGATTTGGAGCAGGTTCACCTTGTAGAAGGAAAAATCCCACGTTTCTTAATGCAGACATTAAGTTGTCACAGGTAATAGGGCAGAGCTGTTCCCTGGATGTGCCTATTGGCTTTTGTGCTTAAAAATACTGGTTTGTCTTTTTCTTCATAGGCTTTTTACAGCTTATTATACTGAAAATAGAATAGCTGATCCTGTCACATCCTTCCCTCTATATATCAAAAGGGGTTTTAACCCACAGCATTTCACATTCACCAAATATGTATATAAAAAACACTGAAAAAAGAGGAGCATCCTGGGCCCCATCGCCCTACGTTTCTTTACCCACAGCAGAACTCAGCTCTCTTCGACGTGTCGAGTTCACCATCCTCCTGACAGCAAACAAGTCCTTTCCCAGTCTTGTGACCTCATCTACTTCCCTGTCAAAAGATTAAGGCACATTTTCAAATGCTTAGGGCTATTTTTAGACTGCACTAGAGACATGTGGGGAGCAAAGTAGCCAGTGTACTTTCTTTAGAGTATAATAATCTCTGTGTCTAGAAAACCACTCAGATTTGAATGTCACTTCACATAATTACCCTGGGTAAAGCTGGATTAGCTGAATCAGTCTGAGATGGCATTGTCCAAATCGCTTCCCTACAGAAAGGGGCTACAGTGACTCTTGTGGCTGGGAATGCAGAGCCACGGGATGAAGGACGTGGGCTCTTATCTTTACCACTGCAAGACGCTCTCTTTCAAGTGTCCTGAAAACACGAACAAAAGCAGGGGAATCAGACAACACACGCGAAAGCGGTGTTGAAATCTGATGAGGCCAAGAGCACTGTGCTGTGAGCTGCGACTCTGGGCTGAGCTCTGAAAGAGGTGGGACGTCCTACATGGTGCTTGGATCCACTTTTACATGGTAAGGTGTCCGCTGAAAGCCAAGCTGAGGTACAGTTCCACTGGAGATAGAGGTCTGTACACCTTCCACCTAACATGGCTCTACTGCTTGCTGCTGTATATCTAAGAGACTCAGTTTCCACTAGCATGGACAATTCTTCACCATGTTGCACTGCAACATTTTCTGGAACAAAATAGCCCTCAAAACCACACTGGGTATACACTCAAAAGGCAAAATTCAATACAAACATGAAAGAAACACAGTACTAATGATTATAAGCAGTCATTTTAGAGCATTTTAATACTACTTTTTTTTAAAATATTTGCGTGGTGGAGAGGAAAGATAAAGGCATTCCAAAGATTCAGAGCCTGATTTCTGAAAGCTGTAGGTGTAAAAAACATGCAATAATGCACACAAACATTATTGATCCATGCTCCTGTGTAAATAGGGCAATCCACAAGTGCACTAGGATGTTGTGATAACAGTATAAGCAATGGGGAATACATACACGTCTTTCTCTCTCTGAATTTCACTCTACATAAATCTTTTTGAAAAATAGGGCCCTTAAACATGTTAAGTCTTTAAATATGTTGTGTTCCTGATATCGTGGACACAGGCGTAGGAATAGCACGGATGAATTTTACAACCTTCATTGAACTGCTGCTTCACATCTGGGCACTGGTAAATTTGGTACCCTGTCTTATTCTCTCTCTCCTCTCCAGGAACTCAATAAGAACTTATATTTTCATCAGGTTCCATCTGAAAGCTCAACATGAGTCACCAGGCAAAGAGGGGAGGGAAGACAAAGCAAAAGCCAGACAAAATAAATCACAGAATATAAAATCAAGACAATAAAGACATCACTTTTCCCGCCCCCCCTACACTATTAGAATATTCAAATACTAAATCAGAAAAGGCAATTCAAGAAAGCCCCTCCCAGGATCACCCGTGTCGATCTGCCCACTTTGCCAAATACTGAATTTGCTTCCAGCCATGCTTGGCAACTCTCCACCCATGAATATGTACATTTGAATATCCATAATGGTTATTGCATGTCACGCTCATGGGCATTTGGCCCATGTAGCACTCTGTTTCCCCATCTATACATACATGAAATGCAAGGCTAAGTAAAATCTGAGACATTGTGGAAACTGATGAGGGCTTGAATGAGCTCCTGGAATAAAACTTGAACCCCTCCCCACCCAGAGCAGTATTTTTAGGAAGTCGATTGAGAAATGTTTTCCTTGCTCCATTTCCATGTTTACTGGGATACAACATTGTTACACTCGATTGCATCAGAAAACATGGAAACTGCTCTACAAATTGATCTGACCACAAGATCTCAGAGGAATTTGCTCCTTGTCTCCAAGGAGTTTACCCAGCATAAACAATGTCAAATAGCTACTAGGCTGCCCTCAGAGAGTTAGTGTTTCTCCAACAAGCTTCATAAATATTAGAATATAGATAAATGTCTTAGGTAACTTTGGATGGATTTTATGATGGCATAATTCTCATAAGACCTTGGATATAGCCACTCATAAAATTATTCAATATATTGGACATCAAAGTGAATTTGGTTGTATTTTAGGAGAGGATTATATAACCAAAAAAAGACTGGGACCAAAAGATGGATAATATGCATGGTCCCCTCCCAGGGGCTATCAGTGTCTAAGTCACTTCAGGAGATGTAACTGCACTCCAGTTTAGTATTTCCATATGGTTACTAGGCACTTAAATTCTTCTGAGGTTCTGAAATCAAATATTCATGCCTGGATAGAATTCAAGATAATTGATCAGCATGATAATGAGAAACATAGCAGCTTAAAAATTATTAGTTTGGAATTGGGATCTCTTCAATAATACAAAGTAAAAAAATCTACAGGCATTGATTTTCAGACATTTGCATGTAATCAATTAGAAACCAACTCAATTTTCTTTGAAAAATCATCTTAGCAAAAAGATAATATTTTTTATATAAGTAAACTAATTTTTCCCAGGCCAACCATATCCTTGAAATCCTACCCCACTCTCTCTGTTTCTTATCTTGTATTTCCCATTAGTTTCAACTCCGTAGTACAAAAGCTAGCTGAAAATGGAATTCCCTTTCCAGTAAACAGCCACTTTCACTATAAAACAATGATTTTGCAAAAAGCCATTTTCTATCAGAAAATTATTCTGATGGAAAATCGCCTAGCAGACTCATTCAGTCTCTGCAGTAACATTAAATAAGCAGTTACAGGTAGGCTTGTTGTAAGACTGCTTTTGCCATTAGAGGGAACAAGCATTCTTCCCCATCATGCACAATTGAACATGAGAATCGAGAAACTTAGTCACAGAAATTCATTGCTTAATACAAAAGGAAATCTGGTCCTCATTGTGAAGTCCATTTGATTTAAAACCCCTCGAAAAAGTGGTTCATTAAAAACTAGGATGGACCACACAGTGAAAAAGAGGGGAATAAATAGCACCTGCTCGTTACTGCTTTGTAACGCAGGATCTGAAATCACTCAATTCATAAGCTCCTCATAAATGAGTAAATATTCTTATCAGCATCCTCCCCATTTTAAGGCCAAGGAAACTGAGCCAGAGATCAAGTGCTGAGGCCAAAGCTGCCGTGGTTCAGTCACAACATTGTGAACAGAACCCACGAATCTTGCCACCTCTCTGCCCTCCCCTCTAACCACAACATCCTTCTCCATGGGTACAAACGGATGCTCCCAGTGAGTCTGAGCTGGAAGCGACTGGCCGATCACGTGGCAGCCAAGCCGTTCCCAGAGTTTCCCCATGAGAATGATGTCTGAGCAGGCATAGAGTTTGGCAGCAATTTTCAATTGTTCCTAGAGGCTGGCACACAGGGGTAATTAGAGAACATAACACATATAAAAAGAATTTGTTCCCTCTGCCTTGTACGTGGCAGACGGTCCGTATAGACATTAACTTTTTCACCTGAATTAGGACAAAGTGTTTTGCTATTCTGTTTCTCTCTTCTCTTTCTCTCCCCCCTAGATCCTCTCCACCTCTTTTGCTGTCCTTATTTTAATCTACAAAACAGTAATGGGTCTGCAGGCATCCTGCCAGGGTACAGCTTGCATTCACCTGGCAAATGCTGGGATCCTTCTCCTGGCTCCAATTAAAAACCAAGACGAAAAGGAGGAGCCAGGAGGTGATTTTTGAGCCAAGGCATCCGCCCTGGGTGTCCAGACTTTATAGGAACTAAATTTATGGGAACTAAAGACTTCCATCACTTTCTTGGTTTTTCTCTTGCTCCGGAAGATGGTTTTATTAGCCTTGATATCAAAGTAAAAATATTGTAAAAAGCTCAATTATCGAATATTGATAGTATTATTTTTAATTGCTTAATAAATAAAATGGAAATAATATGGAGAAATACACTGAGGCTAAGAGCATTTTAATGTGTTAACTGTTGTTACTTCTGGTCTAACAGCTAAGTGGGAAATGCTAAGAGTCACAAAGTCTCTGAGGCTCTCAAATGAAACAGCAAGCCATCCTTCAAATCATTCCTGCTAATTGTCTTTCCCGCAATAAACCCATCGTAATTTATTTGTCCATTCTGCAGGTTTCATTAAAGAACCCAGTAGTTCTTATTCACACATTAGGTGCTTCTTCAAATCCAACCTAAATCCACCAACAAGTAGTCCTAGCAGCTGGTATATGAGGAATACTTTTAATTTAATAATTTTAATCCTATCCTACAGCCAATCGTGCTATCAACACCGCCTGCCAGCCACAGCTGTCCCATCAAACTGGCTTCTTGCACCCTGTGGGCCAGCACTGGTCTCTACTCTGGCATTGTGCCTTTGATCTCAGTGTTGGCATTTGTCAGCCTTCCTCATACTCCACTTTTCTTCCCCACTGAAATCCCCGAGGTATAATTTCAGCATTCTTCTAGGGTAAAAGATGGAAGAACAGAGCCTTGAGCACTCCTCAGTGACCTGGCATGCTCTATTAAATGAAACTTTACTCGTGCAGGTTAGGTTGAGTCCTGACAAACTTCATTTACGTTTCAATAAAAGATGGGAATTCACCCTGCTTACTGACACGGGAACAGCTATAAAAGCAGTATGAATAAAACAGCACTTCTTCAAATTGCAAACACCTTGGAGCAGGGAAATGTGCCAAATTCTGCCATTGTTGAATGGCAGATCACTTGGCAGGGACGCGACTGCGAGCAACCTAGATCTTCTATCTACCACGAGCTCTTCTAGTCCTGTCTGATGTATGTGCCTTATTATCATTTTAATTCAAACAGTGGGTAATCAGATCTAGCAGTAGAATGCCAGGGCCTGAATTAATGATTAATGATGACAGGCTTCTGGAAACAATTTTTTAGTCAAGCATCGCACTTGCAAAAGGCTCACTGGAAGTAAACACTGGTCATTAGACAGAAGTTAATGCAAAGGAACCAGCAAGTGACTTCAGTGGTTTGCTCTCTCTACTCAGGAGGAATTAGAGATACTCATTGGAATGCAATTACAAAAGCAAGGCTGTGGATGGAATCAGCTTGTGTTATATCAAAGCTACCGTTGAGCAATAAAAGGCATTATCCTGGCAACCAGGACCGGCAGCTGCTCAGTGAACATCATTTAGATTTTTTTGTGATGTTGGAGACCACAAAGTGAAGTTGAGTATGGCACTGTGTCCGGTGCCTCAGGGCAGAGAATACAATCATTAGGAACCATATCTGAGCAGATAAATAAGGATGAATTCACAGGATTTCCGTCCTCCCTTTTGTCACAGCTTTTTGCCTATTGATTGTTCTGGAGACAGTGAAACGCTTTCTAGAGTGCATATTTTTGCTACAAACCCAACCTTCCAAAACAGAACCCCTCTTCCAGCAATTTGAAAACACCTCCTCAGTGTTTCCTAAGCCCGAAGCTACACCCTCAGGCTTCATTCCCTCCCGAAGAATTACTGACGGAATACCTTCTAGCAACGAGTATTTTCTTAACCACCCATCTATATGTGACTGTACCCTTCATTTCAATGGACTAATATAACCTAAGAGAAGTTTTAAATAGCCTATGAACTGTCATTATCACCATTCGTCTCAAGAATTGAACTGCTGGGATTGGTCAGAGATCTCAATAAAGAATGTGGGGAAAAAAAGTCCTATATGTATTATAATTTCTTTTCTTCCCTGTTGGTTGGATTGAATACTACAGATGTAAGTTACAAGTGAAAGCTGTCCTCTTGTACATCATTATGGCTCTGAGTGCTTCTGAACTGGATGTTAGAATTCAGTTCCAAAATCTAGGGACATTTTCATTAGATTGTCCTCTCAGTGAGGTTTGTTACCTGTAGTATTAATAGTGAAGAATTCATGGCACTCATCTCCTGAAATTCCCATTATTTTTTGCATATCTCACACTGCAAACAGTCCCACCCTCAATGTGGGGACAAGGGCAGGTGGGAAGATGTGGGGGAAAAGTAAGTGACTCACTGTATGTCCAGACTTCCAGATTTTAACAAAGAAGGTGTCAGACATCACCTAATGGTGGAAATTAGGAAACCTAGATAAGATAAGTGCAACTATGAAAGTAGCAACAGCCCAGAAGTAAAAAATTAAGATGACATAAGGACCCAAAATTAAACAACACAAAACTTGGCTGTGTTAAACCAACTAGCAAAACAAGACAGAGCTACCAGATGATGCCCTGAAAATTCCACGTCGCTCAGTTAATTCTACTCATGGAACCTTTCCCCCATACCAGCTTGGAGCAATTGTTCCTTATCTGGTTGGCAGCTGATTTATCCATTTTGTAAAAGAATTACAGAAAAGGTGAAAAAAATGTTGGCAATTTATATCCTCCCCAGATCACAGCTGTCAGTCTGCAGGGCTGGAGGGCTGCTACTGCCACTGAGAGAGGAAGACGGGACCACAGGGGAGATGACTGTTAACGTCATGAAGAAAATATGTCAATATAGGGTGCCAAAAACAAGCTTCTGACCACTTGTGGTCATTCAAGATCATCATGCAAGAGTATGGGTGTTAGCCCTGGTACACCGTCCAAATCCAATCTTGGCTATTTATACTCAGCTTCCCTAAAATACTGCTTGGAGTTTCAACTGGAAAAGTTAATTTTGCTTTTCTGTCTGCAATGATGCAGGTCCAATGGTGGCATGTGGAATGTCAGCAGAACAGTGTCCCAGTGGCTGGTAAATCCTGGGAAGATAGTTTCCTTTGTCATCTTGCACCAGCACTTTAACACTCACAAACTGAAAAAGATACTTTAAAAAATAAATTAAAAGTATTGATTTTAGTTCTAGGATTTTCAGAAAGTACTGATCCATTGACTGCTCAACAGCCATAGCTCACTAACTTCGGCACCGCTCTTTTGCTCCGTACTGCTCCAAGTTAGATATTTACCCATAAAGATCTGGAATTCTGAATTCAACCTCTGCATTCTCTATTGCAGGTGTTGACCATCTGGTTTGCATGATCAGGAATCCAAACACAAGCAATATATCTATTAAATAATTTGCTCTCTCCTCATCACCTGTCATTCATTTTGAAGAGAAACAACAATTGGGCTAGTGGTAGCAACCTTGAAGAGCATTTTGACAGAAAATATGAATATTTTTCAAAATGAAAGGTTAACTCCACTGTCCACCAGTGTTTCTTTTTCCAAGGAGCTCTACTGACTAAGCCAGCAAGAGCATGGGGGCTAAAAGTAGATCCTGGGAAGCAGAGATTGCCATTTTCTAGGAAAACCTAATTATTATGTTACGGAGTTCTCTTTTTTCATGTTCCAGCATTAAGGTTCTCAGTTTAAAGTTCCCAAATATAAAAAGAAAACATCTCAGAAAAATCAACACCACAAATTTCTTCCTGTTTCTTATAATACAGTTTAAAATCTAAGCTATTGAAATTAATGGAAGGCACTTCAGGGCAATTTAAGTTTTGTCCATGATTAATTTTGCCAAGTTAGCAAACAGATTCTAGCTGTCAGAGAGGTAAAACATGAAGAGGATCCAATGTTGCGGAAACTACCTGGAGATGTCAAAATGTGTTTCAGAACAGATCAGGCAAACATCCAAGTCCAGGTGTTGTTCATCCTGACTCAGTGCAGGAAATCCACTACACGACCTGTTTAGTTTCCTTCTGGTTTCAAACTTCTATGATTTTATTATCACTGAATGTGTTTTATTCAAACTCTAGCAGTCCACCAGACGTTACTGAGCTTCCCCTGTTCCTCATGCAGTTAACAGGATGCTTCAAAATAAAAGGGCTTTTTATTCAGCCACATACGTAGAAGGGAATTATAAATAAACAATTAACATTCGAAGAAAATCACTGCTGTAAGTGAAGAACACGTTTCAAATACAAACACAACAGCTCCACTTTACTGGAGATGTTAGCTGTAAGACAGTTGAATGAAACAAAAATAAGCTAAATCACTTTTTATTTTCTTCTTGATAGACTGGAGGACACGCTTCAGTAGGCTTAGCTGCTTTTCCTCTGTGAGGAAGCCAGGCCTTCATGGGAAAGTGCTGGGCATGGTTCACTTTTGCCTGCCACCTCCGCCGAGTCACTGGCCAGAACCTGTGCCAAGCAGTAGTACTCTGCTGTCCAGAAACAACACGCAGCAGTAAGACAGGAGGAAGGACCACACGACAACACCCTATGCAGCTCTGGAAAAAGTGATGGGTAGTAAGGTGACTGATGAGAGTCAGCAATGAGCAAGGAAAGGAACAGGTAATGGCAATGGAGAAATTTATTCTCAGTGCCACTCTCCTCTGTGAGAAGATGGAATGCAAGAACTCGATTTTCCCAGCGGTCTCTTAGTCACTTTCTCGCACCTTGTGTGGCGAGGGTGAAAGCAATACAGCAATGCCCATCACGTATGTCAGGACACTTGACAAGGAATTACCTTCAGTGAACATAAGGAATGAAAACATGGCCTTGGCAGTTCAGAGGTGGCTTCTGAAATTTAGGGTCAAGCATCAACATAAAATAAAACACTACAAACCTGCTGTGAGATGCAGAGGAAGGTGTTTCATTTCTCTGTCCCAAGAGTCTGACAGCATATTATCTTCCTCATTAATATTTTAGATACTCCAGAGCAGGCTATTCTCCAGAAGTATGGAGCTCCATCCTCCAGAAGTATGGAGCATTTTAGTACTCAGATTGCTACTCTTGGCACTGTATGAACACAGGGTCAGATTTTAAACAAGCATAATATGCATTTAATCATGTCGCTATGGAAAGAGTAGGATTTATTAGAAGCATCTAGATATGTTCCAGGCCTTGCTCCCATTAGCTTCCAGTGGTGACTCACAACCTGGTTTTATGAACTGTCTGGAAAAATCCCTCTGGGATCTTATCAGCATCTTTAAGCACATTTTATAAATTTGACCTGCTGTTCCTGTACAGTCCTTAGAACAATGGGGGGATTCCTTTGGGGGTTTTTAGGAATGACAATAATACACCTAATAATAAAGGAATACTCTTGCCCACGGCACACTCAGTACCCAGATATCCACCTTCCAGTCCTAATTCAAATATATACTTATTTCTGATTTTCTTTTTGTTTGGATTCTTGTAAAAACACACTGGGCTCTTACTACTTCATTAGCTGTCTAGACTGCCGTGCTGGTAAATACACGGTGCTTCAAAATGGGAACAAACAAATAGGAGGAAATAAAAAAAATAAACAGCCAGAGAAAAATACCCAAGATGATGCTTCTGCTTCTGCTGAGCCTCTAAAGCACTTGGTCAGATATTTAAAGGCATGACTTGGTTTTGTTCCCTGTAAGAAAGAACAGGTTGCTTTTAAAGACTGGTTAAGGACAAAGTTACTAAAACAGCTCCATAAAACCAGCCATTGAGCTGGGGAGCTCACAGCTATGAAGAGAAGCAGCAGCCCCTGCAATAACCACACACAGCCAGATGCCTCCCATGGCCACATCTCCGGGTTTCTCCCTTGGGAGAGAGTCCCTTACCTCCATCACGGGCCCAGGGCTGTCATCATCCCTGGCGACACCATCACCCACAGGGCCGCCATCACCCCTGGGGCTGCCATCACCCCCGGGGGCACCATTATCCCTGGGGCCGTCATCACTCCCGGGGCCGTCATCACCCCCAGGGACACCATCATCCCTGGGGCCGCCTTCACCCCTGGGGCCACCATCACCCCTGGGGCCGCCATCTCACCTAAGGCCCCCATCACATCTGTTGTCTGTGCCAGCTTCTGAGGGCAGTGAACCCCCAGAAGCTCACGGGGTGATATGTTAACACCTCACGAACTAACGGGAGAAAGGTGCCCTGTCGCTGTGGCAGCCTGGGTGTGCGAGTGCCACCCTGCAGCCATGGCGGGGGAGACACCCAGTACCTGGTCCGGATCACAACTCGCTCCCTTCCACAGCGTTTAAATGTCTCTCTCTTTAACCAATTCAGCAGCTCACACATTGGAAAACCAAGGGGGGGCCTTCTGGCTGAATGCTGTATAGAAACACCCTCATAAATAAGTACGTGTCTGTGTATTTACATACACATATTTATGCATATGCATATGACTATAGTATAATTTTATTCCAGTGGGGCAATTTTTGCTTTAATAAATAAAATGTTATGAAGGGAGGGTGGTCAGCTTGTTTGGAAGAACAACACTGAGCGGGTGCGACTCAGCTTTCCCTGGCTTTTTCACAGCTATGAACTGCTTGATATTTTTGGCTCAGCTCTATTATTATAATTTTTTTTTTTTTCCTTTTAAAAAATATGAGGCAGTAGGCTTCCTCCCAAGACACATTCAGGTGGGGCTGCTTCTAACTCCTGGCTTTCCCCTGGGGCACCTCATATTTTTTTTTAAATAAAAAGGAATGCAACCAGGACAGCTCTGCCATGATGTGCTCAGTGAAGCTCCAATTGCCCCGCTGTCCCCCTGCCTTGTCCCCAAGTCACTGCAGGTTGCGCAGCTCCTTACGACACTGGCGTAGTCACTCAAAGCAGTTTAAGAAGTTTGGAGATAGAAGAGCACTGACATTTATCACTTGCAAATGAGAGCCCTAACATCATCTCCAAATGAAGAGCTGTGTTCCGTAATCCTTATTCCACTGTACTTCTCCACATACTTTATTCCAGGAGTCTCAGTGAAAATGCACTGTATGTGCTGGGTTTTATTGCCACAGGGTTTGGGTGACTCTATTAAAGTCCCAGAAACCTCAGAGAGCCACTGTGTAGTCAATGGAAAGAACCTCTGGAGATCATCCAGTCCCTAAAAGCAGGGTCATCTCGAGCAGGTTGCATGGGAGCATGTCTGGGTGGGGTTTGAATATCTCCAGAGAAGGAGACTCCACAACCTTCCTGGGCAACTGGTTCCAGGGCTCTGTTACCCTCAAGAAATTTTCCCTCGTGTTCAGGTGGAACTTCCTGTGCTCCAGTTTGTGCCTGTTGCCCCATGTCTCTGGGTACCAGTGAGAAGAGTCTGGTCCCATCCTCTTGACAGCCACCCTTTAGATATTGATAAGCAATAATAAGATCCTCTCTCAGTCTTCATTTCTCCCAGCTAAACGGAGCCAGGTCTTTCAGCCTTGATGCATTTTCCTATTACAAACTCTTTATTTTTGCAGAAGTTCGAAATGTTAGTGATTACTTTCATCTTTCCTGAACATCTTTGTTCCACACATTATTATCTTGGAGGTTTTTTGCCTTTGATACAGAAAGTCTTATGTTCATTATGAGGTATTGGGATATATACGGCACATGAGAGATACAAGACAAAGTATTTATGATTTGCTCTATCCTTCTGGACTGAGCATTAAGAGCTGTTTTCTTTGGAGCTGCAGAGGTCTTAGTGGCTTAGATGATTCTTCCTGCATCTGCAGTTTTCATTAAAACATCTCAAAATTGTTTACAAAGGAAGTAATTGTCTTGGTCGGCTGTCTAGATCTGGAAACCAAGGAGGGAGGTTCTCATAGACTGAAAGTTTTAGGTATTCCAAGGAGCCTTCTGGATCCACTTTCTCCCTTTTGACTACACAGAAATGACATAGCCTGAAAAGCTGCTTTCCCAAACTGCCTTCCTAATTTGGGTGCTTAACTGCAGGCAGTGGGAGTCCCCCTCGAAGGGTTGCCCGAGGCTGCCCAGCAGGGCAGCGCTGGAAACATGCTTAGGTCTCATGGTTCCCAGTTACTTCAAAATGAAAATAACTTGTCCTGCCACTGGGCTGAGGGGAGAGAGAGAATAGGAGAAAGGAGGAGAGAAAGCTCCAGCAGTTTCATTCATGGGGGGGATGTAGGCACTGCCAAGTATCATTATGAAAATTCTTCCTTTTCATACGATATTAAACCCTCTTCTTGGCAGGTCCCCTGATGCAGTCAGTGTTTTTAGTGAAAATACATGAGGTACTGAATTCTTTAACCTCAGTTCATTTCTCATTATATTACTCTGTTAATAGTCCTGGGAAATATACAAACCCCAAAGCTGTGTCAGTGCTCCAGCAGGGATCTCTGATTTGATGTTTAGGGTGGCTCTTGGCAGTGAGTCTACTGAAGAAGGGGAAAACCCAGTTTCCAAAGGAAAGAGGGATCAGGAAGAGTTGATTTTTTTTGAATTTAACTACACATGGAAATCAAGACCAGTATTTGGGCCTCATCTTCTTAAATATGTCTATGCCATGTAGCAACCTCTTTACATTTCAGGGCTTTGAGGTTTAAATCCTTACAGAGGAGTGCTAGTTATCAGCTCCAGACTTGATTCAGTTCCTCCTCAAATTCACGATTTTATTCACTTCCTGTGGTCAGCAAACAGAAGGCTGACATGGTTTAAGTGTGCAGATTGCTCCCAAAAAGCTGCTGTCCATTAGGTTGGACCACAATAGTGAGGAAATAGTTATTTCTGGTCTGTCACAAATATAAATTAAAGTGATGTGAAAGGAGGCACGGATGAGTAACAGACTTCCAACACCCTCCAAATGGAGGTGAATAAAACTGATATGAAGGTGTTTCAAGTACACCTGCTTTACCTTGTTGCTCTGGGCTAGGTGTAGCCTCACAATTAGCTGTTGTGTCTGAAGTCACCAATGAAAATTGTGCAACTGCAATAAATTTATTGCTTGTGATCATGCGCATATCTGCAAGAGACTGAATGGTGACTTACGGTGTGGTGGCTATGTATTTTATTCCTATCTCCTGGCCTGAGTGCATTTCATCTAGAAAAAAATATCTGATTAATAAAGAACAATTATTCTCCAAAAAGCCAGTTGATCATAACATACATCAACCAAAGTAGAAAAAGAATGTAAATATCATGTTGAAAATCCTATTGATTACAGGTGAACAATCTGTAAGACAGACCTTTTGACCAGAAATTCTAAGCCCACAATTTCAATGGACAGATAACAATAAATCATGTATAATCATGGCCAATTTACGGAAAGAAAATGAAATTTCATTTCATCAATTTTTTTGTCAAACATTGTGTGCCCTCTTTTCAAACAGACGTATCCTTGGAGACCAGGTACCTCTGGTCATGTAGAACATGATGTATTGTGATCATAGTACTTGATTTATAGTCCAGTGGCACACACATGGGAGAAAGAAGCCTCTGTTGAGTGGAACACTGCCAGTGGACTGAAAATATCATATTGGAAATGCGTCAGACAGGTAAAGGTTGAGAGAGCTGCCTGTTGTACAGAGGTGCAAGAAATGAAGAAAAGAGTGTTATCCAAGAAGTACGTAGCAGAGATGGAAAATGATCCCTAATGTATATCCAGTCCCATGTCTTCATCACTACTTCTCAAACCACTACTACATTTACAGGTTGTTTTCAGAGTTCCAACCCAAACCGTTCTATGAGTCTATGATCCTGCTATGTCCCAATACTGCAAGGCTTCAAGCATTCCCATCCAGCATTGCTCAGGGACATGCTAGGTAGGTCCTACCTCCAACAGAACCAGTGATACCAGAGCATCTGTCCTAATTATTTGCTCCCACTGACTCTCAAAAAGTCAGTGCCAAGATTTGTGCCAGGACAAACTAAACAGATGTTTCAAGGCTCATTCACTCTTCCCTTTTTTATTTCCCCTCCTCAATTTCTTTTTACTTTAGAGCATGATGGCTTTACATTGGTGTTTAAGACCATTCACGGCTGTACCTGCAGCCCCTCAAGGCAACCTCTATTTGTGCATATCTACAGAAGGAAAAAAAAAAGTTCCATTTTCCAAAAATTCCTCCCATTTCCTCTTCCCTGCCTGTGCCTCTAACCACTGCTGTATATGCAGCTAATTGAAATGGTGTTTGTTTTATCTTGAATAACCTTGTAATTGATTGAGGTGGTGGACAGCAAGACTCCAGAGTCATTTACTTACCTGTGCATGCAGCAGTAATTTCTAGGAGGTTTTCCACTGCTTCCCCCTTCGTCCCCCTCAAGAATTATACTCCCCTGTATGTGCATGTTTGCATACATCCACAGCTCTCTCTATAGATGTTCACATTCATATAGATCTCCCCACAGTCCATTCACTCTGGCTGCAACTGTCCATTTGCTTCTCGTTGAGATCTTATGTTACCTGGGGTGGCAAGGCTCCTGGCACTCTTCCCTCGAAAAGAAAAACAACCTGATTGGGGAGTGCTTGCCTTATACAAGGCCTCGATTGTGTGCGAGTGCCGAAAAAGTAACAAATGCAGTTTAATTACTTTGGATGCTTGGTGGCTGGTTTGCAAATCTTTTATTTGTTTTGAGAAGTGCCCCAGCAGCAGCACTAAATTTTGTGTGCATTTGGGGAGCCTAATATACCACTTATGCTGGGGGAGGGAAGACGGTCTAATTAACTGGGCTGCTGTCAAGCTAATAAACTAATGGAGAACTTAAACAAATAAAAAATAAAGGAAGTAGACATGATGGGGGAAAAATAAAGTGACTAGACATGAAGTCTTATGACATGCGTTTCCACCTTGTATGAAAAGGTGTCCTTGGGTATCCAGAATTTTGCGGATGAAGTTTTATGTATCGTAATTCAAGTCCCCCTTTTAGAGGCAAAAGTTTAGCAGATCTATCCAGGAATGAGTAACGAGAGAGGAGCTTTTCCTATTCTGCCCAGAAACCAATTTCAGCTCATCAGAGTTGTTCGTTTTGGACAAGAGTCAGATTGGGACAGAGGGGAGTGGAAAGCAATCAGTGTTTAAATCCTCTCTTTGCCAGGCTGAGATGTTACATAAGGTTGAGGAAAATGTTTTATTATCCCAACTAAGCCTAAAGTGTCAGATACTGACAGCGTTTCAGAGACAGGATACCGGGCTTGATGGTCCAATAGTCTGACTCAGGCTGACAGATTTTCTGTTCCGCCCTCTCAGATTATTAGTTGTTCTTTTTTGGTCTATTAGGTATGAGGTGATTTTAAACTGAAAAGGTTAAAGAAGCATACATGCTACTTTAGGACCGGGCTAAAAGAAACCTCCCAGTTCTGGTCATTATGGAGCAGCAGACAAATATAAATCATTTCTCATTTGATTTCTCAAAGTGTCCAGCTGTCAAGATCTCGTTAGCTGAGATGGGACATTGCTGATTGGCTGTGGAGTACCTGTGGTGAAGCTGCCATGGTTTGTATTGTCTCTCCCAAGCCCTTCTTCACACAGATACCAGAGTATTCTTATATGAGAAATTAGGGCAGCACAAGCCCATGTTTTACTGAAGTTTTCAGCTCTCATATTCACTTTGGTGGTTAGTGGCTGTTCCACCTGCCTTTTTCAAGGCTTACTCTAGAGTTTTCACAAGAGCTCTAGGGGCTTTGAAATGTTTCTGAACAGTCAATTATCTGACACGGCGGTTAACAAAATACACACTGTTCCATGTTCTTCTTCAGGAAAATATTTACAAATCAATACCTGTGTTAGTTGGCCATCTTCACCTATCAAACACAGAGAGATTTATGCTAAATAAGTCAAGGGAACTATTGCCAGGTCATAACTTGAAAAACATCCTTTTAACCCCTAGAGAAAAGAAAGTTTGCATTTGGAGATCTACAGAAAATGATGGATCCTGGCCAGTGTGGGACATGTATGACAGGGATCCCATGAAGACGTGTGATGCCTCAGCTCTGGAGCTGAGCCAGGCTTAGCTTGGTGCAGGCAGGCAGTGTTCTCGATCTGCTTTCGGAAGCATTTGAACTGTCCATTCTTTTCCCTTTTTTTTCAGGATGAAATATCAGCCCAGAGGCCAGCGAGATTTCTTCGGTGGATTTGACAGCACCTCGTGAATGTGACAGCAAGTCAAAGAAGCAGAAAGATTTCACGATCTCAGAACAAAAAATAAAACCACATTTTAAGTACTTATTTCTTTTTGCAGACCTCGGTATTGACTTGTAGATTCCTCTAAACTTGGAAAGTTTTGAAAGAGAGTGAGGTTGTTGGGTACATTCTTACAGCCCTCCTCATGCATTCTCCACAGTGCTGCAGACAGATTTTGTAGCACGTTACAGTCATGGCTACAGCCTGCCCTAAATTATATCCTCTGTAACCTTCTTGAATCCCAGGGTTTCCTTCAGCAGAGTGTAGTTCCTTGTGTTCTTGTGAAGTCTCAAGTGGGAGGCAGCAGTCATGCAAAGAGCTACTCAAAAGATTTTGGAGGAAATATTTTCTGACGAAAAATCAAAATCAACATTTTCCAGGAAGAAGGTTGGTTTTGTGTGTTTATTGTCATTCCTAGGGCACTTCAGACATTATTTTTTTTTTTTTTTATTAATAAACTGAACTAATTATTTTGGCTCTGGAAGCAGATTTTTGTTGCCTTTAGCTAAGGTTGAGCTTATAAGATGCTAAAATACTACACAGATGCCCGAGGCCAAGATATCCCTAGATCAGAGGAGAAGCAAAACTTTCCATTTCACTCAAAACAAAAGCTTTCATCTTTCTCAAACAAAACTTCTGAGCACTTCCCTTCCTTTAAAAGCTGAGCTGTCTCAACTTCACATTCCATCATATGAGATGGGGAAGAACCGAATCTGTGTCCATTACTGACTCATTGCATAGTGCTGTTTACTGTAATTACCCTGCTCGTTATCGCTCATGAGGAACAATTCCAATTGTAGCTTTGAATTCCTATTCTCACCCTGTACTGGTTCATCCATGCTGTATCCCCTACAGTATGGGGCACCCAACATTTTTTCATCCCTCTGTGTCCTCATCTGCAATACAGAAGCCTGTATCAAAGGCAATGGGCTTTGGTCAGTATTTGTGAACTCACTAAGTAAGTTTTAGCCATGAGGTTTGCCTGGGACCAAGCATTTAGTCACACCGTGGCAATATGCAGACTGCATGATTTGCTCAGACGAGATAATAAATATTCCAGCTAAAGTGAGTTGGGAGCTCTCTAATGGAATCTGCAAGCAATAACAAAACAAAAGGATCAAACCCATCTTCAACGAAGATAATTTCCTAATATAAAATGTAAAGGGAATTTCAAAACTCATTTTAATCAGGAGATTTGAAATTGGTACAAGGAATTATTCCTGGACGATACTGATGGAAAAACTTGAGTTGTTAAGAATGCCTACAGGGAGAATTGTTTGTTATGAATATTGTATTCCATTAACAAATCATTGTGAAGCCAGTCTCAGTCTCTGAATTGCTTGAAACCCCTTGATTCCAAATATTCATCACTTGTATAACGTGGTTAGGCAGATGGATCTGGCTCTAGAATCTGATGAGAAGATACAGTTAAGCGGTAAAATAGACAACGAATAACAAATAGATTTCCATAATCCACTGGTCTGACACACAGCAACCATATTGAAGCGTAATTGCTTTCTTCTGTCCCTAGTCAGTAACTTAGTGGTTTTATTGGCATTTTCAGAACATCTGAGACATCTGACTAACTTTGCTTTTTAGTGCAACATAACCCTATGACAGAAATTTACCTCGGTCATAGGAACAAGATGTTCACAAGGTGGTTTTGGTAAGGTGTGCCATACTGTGCTTCTCATCTTTTCTTTTGATGCGGTATACTTCGAATTTATTTATTATGAGCTCATTATACATTGTCTTTCCGGTTTTCTAAGTTTTTATTCTAGATAAGAGGTCGGCGAAGGAAAACAGAGAGACTTGGCAAGACCTGGTTTGAAGGACAGTTTCTAAGCTGAACTGAATTTGAAGTGGGGTTTTGTATATGTGTCTCTGAATTAATATAGCAACTGACTACAAGAGATTTCATTATGTTAGGATAGAATACCTAAACTCCAATACAATTAGCAAACCAAAGCTCCAGTTTCCTTTATTTTAGAAGAAAAATAATATTTTGAAGTGTGTGTCTCAGCTCTCTTTAAATCAGTGGATATACTCTACTTTGAGGGACTCTCAGACCCATTATGTACATGATAGATTCAGGATATTTGGTAAAAAAACTTGTTAAAAAATACATTTGCAGTTTTTCCTCCTTTTTAAAAATATATATATATTTAAACACGTAAAAAATGAATTGTGCAGAGATCCAGGGTGGAATTTCCAGCCTGAAAATAAAGATTAGCATTTGGTATTGCAGTTAGCCACAGATAAAATACAAATTTGTAACACTTCATTTAGCAGAGTATTAACCCCTTGGGAAGTGAATGGGAGACCTTCAGTGAACAAAAATCCTCAGTGTACGGCAGGTAAAAATATATCTACTCAGGCTTTGCCCCTGCATGTTACAATGGCGTGAAGGTGACCAACCGGCTCCGATACGTTTGTTTAACTTGCTTGGAATTAATCAGAGTACTCTGGGATTAATAATTACTTAATCAAATAATCGCTTCGTGACTCCAACACTATCTTTTTTTCCTTCCAGCAGGCTGGAAATAAGACCCGTGAATATGTAAATTGGAACTGATTAGAGGATTAGGTTTCACTCTTTTTTTTTTTATTATTTGGAATAAAAACAGCCTGCAGATCCCTCTAAGCCAAGCCATGTCTCTGAATTACAACACTAGCGCCTGTCGGCTGTGATAATTTCACTTCATTAAGTTCCAGATATAAATAGGGAAAGTTGTTTTTTTTTTATTTTTCCATGCACCACCTTTAATAAGCATGGGCTGAAAACACAGGGGTTATTGATCCACACAGCTATTGGGCCTTTGCGAGTCTAGTGTAACAGCGAAAGAAGACCAGACACCTTCTACCTGTGGGCTTGTGCAGCCAGGGACAATTCATCTCTGTTTGACCCATTTTAAAGCTCTGCAGAAACTGTCAAAAAAAAGCCTTGCAAGAATGGAAGTGTCAGCGACACCATTCCTAGCAACGCAAACCAAACACATCTGACGATAGACCCACGACAGCGAAAAATGTCAGCAAGACTCAGCCAGGCTTTCAAGGGTAGATGCCTAATGCTAAGCACCTCTGTGAGGTGGCCCCCAAATAACTTGGCTGGCACTGCTTGGCCAGCTTAGCACCCAATAATCCACAGGGATGGCACATAGGAAGCAACCCAAACCCTCTTCCTAGTAAAATGACATTGTATAGAAAATCTCCTTTCCTGTAATATACATGATTATGATTTTAAAAAGCCTTGTCCACAGGTCAGAATGTAGCCCAGAGCAGGGTTTTTAAACATGGCATCCTATTTGTATTTATTAAGCATAAGAAGACTTTATTTTAGATTATTATACACAATTGTCTGTAAATCCAGCTACATGGGATCACTGCTAAATGGCCACACCAAGGAAATGGACCATTCCTTTACTTTGTGACTTAGAGATTGATTCTAGGAAATATAAGGGTAGAAGTACTTTACTGGAGCTCAGAAAAGAATTCTGTGGCTGAACAGAGCTGTTATTTTCTCAGAATTTAAGGATTACGTTCGTTCTTTTCATGTATTTGGGAACGGCTAATAGGTCAGGACACACAATAAAAGGAAGTTCCTAATTTTACGCTAAATATACAGTTCCTTTTGCTATAAATAAAAAAGAAACTAGAAGGTGGGGAATTCAAGCAACACTTAAGGCCAAAGGTTCACAGATCTGTTTAGAGGTTAAGTGAAAATTAATGCAGAGAGTCTCATCTTTATCCCAGTTAAATGTAACAAAAATTTTATATGGAATTCAGGCATGGGCACACGTGGGTGACAGCCTTTCTCTGCTCAGGAAAGGATGTTGAGTAACAAAGGTTCCTGCAGGTCAGCAATAAAAATTGCCTTTGTAAATCTGTTTTTTGCAATGGGGTGATTGCCAAACTGAAATACAGAGAGAAGAGCAACTGAAAACCTCAGCGTGCAGGCAAAGCCACTTAAGAAAAAGCTCTGTGAGGAGTCTGCCTCCACCAATCTTGGCTCCAACAGGTAGCTCTAGCAAGCCCTTATTTTTCACAAACATTAATTTTATACAGAAACGTTAAAATAAACAGACTTGGGAACATAAGGTGCTGGGAAGTGGAATAGGGATACAGAACCTTACAGCTTGCGGTCAGCAAAAGGGACTCGAGACTTCTTTGTGAAATATCTTTCCTCTGTTTATAAGTTCATTTTCTTTGAGGGGAGTGCAGAGAGAAAAGGGGACACAGGACAAAACCTTCTGCACTCTGACCAAAGTCAAGAAAGAGGAAAGATTGTTCACTTCTGTGGCTTAATATTCCCGATATTGGACGTTTCTGGTGGTTTATGTACAGAGTGAGGGCCAGCCAGAACTAGACAGGGTGAAAGTAGAAAGGACTATAAACTGCCAGGGGAGACGACAAACTCTACTTGTGTTTAGCGCAAAGTGTCTCTCCAGCCTAAGCCACACGGGTGAGTGCTCCGCCATCCCGTGCTGCCGATCGGTCCCTTGGGTGCCCATCGATAGCATTGCCTGTGCCAGGCTGGGAGGCAGCTCGTGGTGAGGGCTGCACCTCTGCATGAGGCAATGGGAAAACAGTACGAGTGGCCTCAGTCTTCCAGGCATCTGTAGGAATTTCCCTGCGTATCAGAGGGTTTGCAGGTACCTATTCACCTCTGTATGGAAATAATAAAGAGCTACCACCCCTCAAAGGTTCTAAAGCTCAGTTTTGATTTTCCTCTTGTAAGTGAGTCTTGGGAAGGCTGACAGCTTTGGGAAAGAAAGGTGCTGGCTGAGAAGTGGGGAATGTGGACTACTTGCGCTAAGGGGTCTCGTGGGAGACTGAAAACATTAAAATGAGATCTCCCAGTTTATGCTAAAGGAAAAAAGCCAACACAGTAAAGAAGCACCCACGTCTTTAAAGCCATGAGAAATAAGAAGTAATACATACTACTAATAAAGATAATTTTCAGCCTGAACCCAATAGGAATTGAACCTGGTTCTGACACGACACACTTAAATAACTAACCTCCAACACAGATGCTCTGTTATGTTCTTATATTTATTTCCATGGCCTGCTGGAAGGTCAGGAATTACTCTACCAGATGAAACCTGCAAGTTCGCTCTGATCCCTGCCTGGATTTTAGCTAGCAATGTACACTGGAAATGCCATAGAGCCTCAGAACGTCTACAACCATGCCTTTGTGGGCAATGGTATGCGACAGAGGGCATCCTCCTCACTCTCCCCTTACAATATTACATGGTCTGAAAACAGCTGCAAGTCCACAACAGTCCAGAACAGATGGTGGGTTTGTCTCCACTCTACATGCAAAAATCAAACACCATGATGTCTTCCTACACTGCGACTGCCGAGGAGAAAGAGCAAACTCTTGTGAAGGATAAAACAAGTGAAATACTTTGCTGGATGCTCATAATACTTAAATTCAATCTTGAAAGCTTTAAGTATTTTTTAAACAATGTCACACACGTTGAGTTGCTTAAGGATTGCTGACTACTAGAGTGATTCTTAAGGAATTAGGAGGTCATGCAATTCTAGAATAGAAACATAGCCGCTACAGCTAATACTTACAAGCACCTTGTGGATTGTGTGTGTTTTGCAGACATTTTCTGAAGAACTCAGATAGAGATTTCCTCAAAAAAAGGAAAGAAAAAAGGAAAAAAAAGAAAAAGCATTGCTACGAAACTACAATGCTGCTCAGAGAAACCTCGATGTTTTTAACAGCATTCCCAGGTACTTTAAGGCTAGGTGTGCTTGAAATTGAAGTCTAGGAATTAGAGAACACAAACTTCATTTATTCAGGAGCAACTGGAAAACGTGAATATGTTTCCATGGAGATGGGCTTATTTCCTTTCCCACAATTCAAATCTTTTCCACAGGTCCTGTTTCATTCTGGTCACCCTAATATTTTGTTGAGGAGAATTTTTTTGATTTTGATCTCGAGAGCTGGGCAAGCTCCAGGCAGAACAATGAAAAAGTTGTAAATCATTTTAATAGATATAACGAGAAGAAAACAAAGGCAGAGAAATGGAGGGACTGAAATACGGCAGTCCCAGCACATTCATCAAACACTCTTCTTGAGATACAGGGAAACACACAAATTAAAAGAAGTTTAGACCTGTTGTGGTGTTTTAAGGGTTCTGATGCCCGAGACATCATTCAGATTTATGTCCAAAACCCATCTTTTGATATTTTCTCGAAATTATAATACTAGGAAGGTGTTCTGTGAGCCTTAACAAATATCATCTAGCATTAAGTTACAAATCTTAGAGTTACCTCATCTAATTCCGAGCTGTACAGATGTGGCATTCATCCCAGCTACCTTTAGCCATCAAAACTATGGCTACCTAGACTATGTCAGCAGTGCTTAGGGAAAGACATATTTTTAGGGAGTGACTCAGCCCCATCTGAGAGACTATTTTCATAAGATGGTAACACAGTTCATGCCGTCACAGAACAGTTTGACTTGGAAGGGACCTTTAAAGATCATCTAGTCCAACCATATTCTCCAAAATGGAGAACTCACGTAGATATCAAATGAAACCTAAGGATAAAATAGATTCCTGAACTGTGTGTAAGTAGAAAAATGCATCTGTATTTGGTCTCATAAAGTCAAGTGCATAATTAAGCAATAGTGATACTGCTTATCGAATGTCCATCGGCTCAGTGAGCAGTCATGTTACATTGCTGATAGGCTGTGCAGTGTGGGCTGTTCAGGGCATATCTTATTAACTGCTGTGCATTATTTACACACAATCTACAAAACTCAAGGGGGTCGAGCTGCTTTGACCACTTACAGCTTCTAGGAATATCAGAAGAGGTCTACAACAGGTGCCTAGAAAAGCACTTTGGTTATTATATTATGTTTGTACCAAGCCCCTTTCAGAAAATCTAAAGTGGGTTCGTAATAATTTTTAGCAATGTACAAGGGAACAGAAATTACAGGGTTTATGTGGAGAATATTTTTTATTGAAGAATTTTTTCTTCATCTCTGCTCTAAAAGTTTGGTATACACAACCTTTCTCCTCAAAAGCTGATAAATGGTTTAGCCATTATTTAAAGTTCGGGAAAAGGCAGCTACAGAAATAACATTTTAATGTATTCCAGATTAGACTTCATGCTATATTTGTAATAAAGACTTGCTTCCAACATTGGTTGGCAGATCACTCATACGGACAATTATCCAAATAGCTATTAGGATACGATTGCGCTCATTTCCAGGCAATGCAAGATTGCCAGAACTCAACTTGGCTGGCAGTTGGATTTTGGTTTGACTTTTGGAGAAAACCACAAGAATTTGTCAGTCGTCTTGGCCGTAGGGGAGCCTTCTTGTCCTGAGGCTATTCTTTTTCCTTTTCAAATACAGAAGGCAAAACATGCTTTTGTTCGATTTGTGTTCCTTTTTAATTATTTGATTATCTCCCACCTCAGTGGCATCAGGAAGAGAAGGCTCAGATGTGGCTAGGTTAGGAGTTGAGACACCTCTCCCATCATTGATAGGAAAGAAGAAAGTCAATATGAGAAGAACACATATATTCTGGGGGATGAAAACTGAATAGAAAATCAAAAGTCATGCATTTCTTTTACCGGGGGAAGGGAGGTTAAGGGAGGGAATATTTAATGCCAAGCTAAATCAGTGTTAGTTGGGAATGGAGACTCCCTCTCCTTATGCCTTATGCTAATGTGTCGTTTGGCAGATCTGAATCATGCTGGCTAGTTTAGTCAAGGGCCTGAGTTGAAGAACACCAACTCCCTTAGAAGGAAAAAGATCTCTTTGTGCCAGGGAACATGTTCTGTGGTGAGATGATGTAATTGTTTAAGTCACAAATGCGGTGGTCAGGAAGCTTATGCACATTGAAAGATAGGTAGGTCCACCATGGTCCATGAAACTTCAAGTAACTCCAGCCATTCCCTTTGCTAGAGCTTAGAACAGAAATAGATTCATTATTTATTGCCAGTCGTGCGTGGGTGCTGCCTAGAGCAGCAAACAGAGGTTGCGGGTGGTGTGTCTCTGTATCCCAAAACTTACAACGGTTCATGGGAAGACCTTAAATAAGGCACTTGAGTGGTGACGCTTAGTGTTCTTCCCTTTATAAAGTGGAGATAATAATTCTGGAACCAAAGCATGAAATAAATTTATGGAAGAAAACGTGCTCGTTGTGACAACAGGGGACTTGGTAGAGGAATGAAAGCTCCTTTACTCTTCGGTATTTGAATAATCAGATAAAAGCCTTTGGATAAACACATCACATTAGCTGCTAGGAGGTGCCAGCGTTTCTGAAAAATGTCTTTCCAAACTCTTTATTTCTCAAGAAGAGGAGGAGGTCCAGGACTAAACCATCTTTTTCCTCATTTACTTGTCACTAATAACAACATATACCGTACTGTAGCTGAACAATGGAACGCTGCTTCAAACACAGAAGCTGGTGAACACAGTGGCAGTGAGGCCAGTGAAGATCAAAACATTTAAAGAACAATAATATCGCAGGCCTTTCATTAAAAAAAAGAAATCTTAAGATCTTCTCAGAGCTCCGGTCAGGTCTCCTAGTAAAGACTTTTCCATGAGGTGAATACTACAACATTTAATGTATAGAAATCCTTTTTTGCTGGCTATGCTCCAAAACAATGACTGCACCAAAAGGGCTGAGGCATATCCTACCAATGGAGCAGAAAATTGCTTCAAGGTTAATAGCAGTAACACCTTGGCGAAGCAAACACTGTAATTAGCAATAAAGCAGCACCCATGCCCAATAGGTCTATTGTGTCCCATATATGATTTTGCTCTTTGGTGCAAAGGGGAAATATGTGTGTGAGTGAGAATGAGTATATAGAGGTAATCCCCATCCAGTTTGTTAATGATGAATGTGTGGCAGTTGGCATAAAGTGGAACATATGCCAAGATGAGGCCCTCTTGTTCCTTCCAATCCCCCATCTACATTCTCCCAAACACCACATTATATTTTTAGCATTTTTATTTTCTTGGAAAAATATATAAACTGCAGTTATAAAATGTGTTTGAACAAATGAAATGGAGCTAGCAGGTGTACAAAATGTCCTAAAATGCTTCCCATGGCTGCAGTTAAAGAAAAAAATAAGTAAACTCAGAGAGTTCCATAGTGGAAAAAAAAAAATCTGTAGGTAGAGTATATAAATGTCATTTTTCACACTGCACAATCACTTTCACTTTTGAGTCCTAAAATCCACCTAAGTTTGTTCTTACTTTGGATATTCATTTCTCACTCAGATTAAAGGGGTTAATTCTCCCACTGCCATCTGTGAGGAGATAATAAACCAGAGGTACCACTATTTTAAGTTCTGAGACCCTCAGCACATGACGTGGAAAGGGAATCCGCAAAGCTGCAGGCATGTTCTGTTATTTACTATTTTTGTCATCTCTGTGTTGAATCTGGAGAAGACTTAGATTCAGACTGGAGATTATTTATACTCAGGATTTAATTTGTAGTAGAATAGGGTTGCATTTCCAAGTTTAATCGAAACCGCTGGCAGTGCACATCAAAATATAAGCACATCTATATAGATTTGTATATATGTATGTATACATAGAGAGATGTCAGTCCAAAATAATTTATAATCAAAATGCACCATAAGCCAAGAGACAGGAGGCTATGAAAAGAAAGAAAATAATTCATTCTAAGTAGAGCTGGAAATGGAGTTTTATACTGTACTTGGGCTGCCTTGTTTGGTCGAAATCCTGTAGGAAAGGGACTGTTTGTGAGGTTAAAATTGGATGGATTCTAACTTCTCTTTACCCTCTGAATGCTCAGAGGAGTTGATACCTTGAATTTTGAATAAGGCACATCACTAGCTTTTGTAACAGTTGCTGAGCAATTTCAGCACAGGGGGGGGAAGAGACAGGCTTTCATTACACAATGAAAAGTGGCCTTTTTACACCTGGCTCTGAACATTTCTCTCTACCATCCTGAACTTCGCTAAAATGCTTTTTTCCTAAGATAGTTCCCATCTCAGAATATTTTTTAATCTTATTTTTGTCAATATTTTTGTTTGTCTCTTTTTCAAAATACAAGGAATTGATTTTATCTGTGTGTAGGTGATTTGAATTCTGCCCACTTGAAACCGAGGTCAGGAAAATTGCGAGATATTATATTTTGCTCCCTTGGAGATGGCTTTCAGTTCTATGCTGTCCTTTAACAAGTTACCTCAGAGAAATACTGCATTACAGAAAGAAATACCCATGGCCCCTTAGGAAAGAGCTACTCAAATCAGATTTCTCTATTCCAGCAACATATTTGATCCTATTTGGTATCTCTCTTGCTTTGTTTTTCTACAGCCCACTAAAACTCACATTATTGCACAATCTGGAAATAAAGCCCCCATCCATTTTCACAGTTGCTTTTTGCAGTGCTCAGCTACACAGCATGGTTCTGTACCAGTCCAATAGCTGACCTTCTTTCCAGCAATCAAGAATAACGAGATACATTATTTTTAAATTAAACAAATCCTCATTTTTTTCCGTGGGAAATTACTCAGAGTGCAGTAAAATGTGTCACATTCATATTTCCAATCTTTCTGAAAGCGTTTGGTTCTCTAAGTAAATTTTTTTCCAATGCACAAATTTCAAGCAAGATCAAAATTTATTTAAACACATTTTCCCATCTCTGCTCATTTGTTTAAGCCTTAAATATCCTGTTTATCTCTGATAGCAATGTTACACCAATTATTTTTACAGGAATAAATCTCACAATCATTATATGAATTATTAAATAAATACAGTTACGCTTGGTATTGTTTTAACTAATTAAAACTTTTCAAATGAATACCACATTTCAGCTGTGCATCTCCAAGTACAGTCTGGATGAATTTAACTTTGAAGAGTTTTCTAAAATATTTGCTTCAAATCCTCAATCCTATTTATACTCTATTGAGCACCCCCTGTTACTCAGGTAAGTTAATTGGAGTATGGTTCTCCAGCCCCACTCAAACGTGCTGATGGGATTATTAACATGCAATGCTGACAAATGGGTGGATTTTTCCCAGTTGTGTGGTGGGTTTTCTTTTAATGGGTTGTTATTTTCTGAGTGGGTCATTGATTGCACCACTTGCTCTACAAAACTAGGGCCCTGGTTTAAATCTTTTATCTTCTAGATAGCTGCAAGCTTGATGTAAGTGGTGCTAATGGGTGGGTTTTCACTTAGACAATGAAGAGGAAAAGAAATGAAACAAGGAAGATACAGTTCATTGTCTGAAATACAAGGGGTTTGGCTTCATGGGAATAACTGCAGAGTGAGGCAAAGACACAGGACAGTAAATGAAAATGTTTTGGAATGTAAAGGACTGTTGAAAACATTTGGAGATATCTTCCTATCCAGCCTAACGTTATGATTGTGCCAGCTTCTACGAGCTTTTTGGTAGCCCCATCTCTGAGCAGAATTACAAACCTAATTACCAGAAATGATTTCTTAAAGCTTGAAAGCAATCCAGCTGACGGCTCTAACAGTGGTGGAGCTGGGAAGAAGCTATTTTAAACTCATTATCCATATGCAGTATGAAGGTGAACACGGTTTGCGGCGAGGCTAAGAGGACTGGAGCTCTGTATTCAAGCCTGTCCTGCACAGACAAGTGAAATATTTTCAAACAAACAGGGTGGAAATTCTTGGCTTCTCCAGGAACCAACCTTATTTCCAGCGAATCGTGGTTTGGATTCCCAGCCTACCTTTGGCATTCCAGTTTTCCCCCTGCTTGCCACAGCTAGATTGTGTTTGCTGTTTCTGGACTGAAATGCTGAACAAGATCCTGGTGCCTCAGGTAGGCGATGTTTTACCATGGAGGAAGAAATCCCTGTCTGAAGTCAGGGAATGGAACCTCCTAGTTAACAACTGGCAAAGCTACAGGAAAGGAATTGAGCTGCCGTCAGTAGGTAACGTATTAATGGCTGGTGTTTAATTTCTTATAGGTAAAACATAAGAATATGGTGGTCCTCACATTAGTGGTCTAACTACAGAAAAGTCTGTGTAGAAAGGTAGCACCGTTTCCTTCCATCTGCCATTAAGGGCCTTGCAGATCTGCCAGAAAATGGAAAATTCACCTTCTGTGGAAACCCAGCAAAAGGCCTTTTCCCCTTTAAATCATTAAAGGAGAACTTAATGATGCATCAATCTGCAGAGCGCATTTCAGCCAGATGCATAGAGGCTTTTTGGATATTCAGCTGGCTGCTTTGAAGACACTGAAGCTCCATATTTCCTCCTTAGAATTGCCAGACTTATTGTAGGCAGTAATAGTTACATTTCCCTCTTCTGTTTCTGAGCCGGTAAAGATAAGAGGTTGTTGTGATCAGTAATAATATTTGTTGCTGCATTTAGCTCTGCTCTACCCAACATGTGCTAGATTCTCTGTGCATGACTGGCAAAAATGACAGCATCGAGGAGACAAAAGAGACCCAATCCTATGCAGGGACAGATGAAAGGTGACTGAAGTCTGGCTGACAAGAAGCTCAGTGAGGCATAAATAAATGGCTTATGATTGTGCTCAAAATGACAGTGACACAAAAAAGAGAGATCCCATCTTTTCTAAGACCCATTTAAATGCAGAGACTCACCTCTAGCCAATAGATGCAAGGTACAGAATTTTCATTGGCTAGAGATCAAATTAGGGACAATGGTACACATGAAATTTGCTTGTTTGACCAATGTTATGCTTCATTTTCATCAGTGCTGTCCATGGAATATTAGATATTCTGGCAGTTATTTAATAAGGCAAATGCACACAAGGAGCCCTTTAAGGTAAAAAGTAAAATAATCTCTATTTTCTCTTCAGGAGGTTTTGGCAAATAGGAAAAGATGGAGAAGAGGGAATAAAAAGTGTATGTGAAACAAAAGTTTTAACAGTCTGTCTAACCAATTGGTATAATTAAGTTTTACTTCAGCCCTCAGGAAACCCTAGGGAAGTTTGTGGCATCCTAGTTCATGTGCATATTAAGCAGAGGATCATGTAACCTTCATGCAAAGTTGGAAAGGGTTGTTTTTTAAAGAGTTATAGTAGTCATTTATAGCAGTGTCAGTCTGAGGCAGTGCTGGCCTGCAGCAGTGTTACTGCACAACTCTTACCCGGATGCACAACGCTGAGTTTGAATTCATCAAAGGTCTCCAAATTAGAAGCGGAGGCAATGGAAATGAAGGGAGGAATATGAGCTAAACCAAACATGTTGAAGCCTTCACCAGACACCCTTCAGACTCCATGAACAGTGGGATGCTACTAAATATCCATTAAGGGGGGGTGTACCATGTGTTGTGAGAAGGTGAACAGTGTTCTTCTAATGCCCTGCACAAAAGCAGTTGCCCTTCTCCTCCCTTCTGACTGGTACAAAGATGTAGATGCCCTTTCAGCACTGTTAGAGGAAAAACCTTGAGATGATGTCAGAAATCATGGAATTCAGTCCCACTTTATCTGCTTGGAGTCAGTCTTCCCATTTACATCCCTGAAAGGAGGTGGATGCATGAGGAAGGTTCAGGACTTTGGTTTAGTTGACAAGTAGGAGTAGGAGTAGGTGTTGGGTCATAGGTTGGACTCGATGATCTCAGAGGTCTTTTCCAACCTTATGATACTGTGACACTGCGATACTGTGACTTGCAGGAGTTCCTTGGAGGGTACAGAGTGAAGTCTGCCATAGTCTTGTGCCAAGCACACCCTGCCTGTCTGTGTGACAGCTGTGCTATAAGAAATCAATACAACAAGGAATAATCCCTTAAGATTATTATTAATAGTGTCTCCTAGTGAAAAAGTAGTAATAGGAGTAACCTCTTCAACAAGGGCAACTTTGTCTGACAAGCAGATTGGCTGCCAAACCAGCAATATTAGTTTCTTATAAACACACTTATCTGCCCAGTGCACCCATACCAATAGATTCAATTGCTTAATTTCTTACAACACAGGAGTTGGTTTCATATCTTCACCAAGCCCTCCCTTAATACTTAAAACTATCGGTTTACACTGACATTATGTCTACCATTCAATACGAGGGTAAAACTTCAGCAGCTGAAATCAGTCCTTTTCCATTGCAGTGAAATTGGGTAAAATTTGCACTGGAACTTCTTTCCAAATAAAAAATTGCTTTTTTGTTTTAAATCAAGAGGAAAGCACGAGAAGAGTTTGTGTGCAAGCTGATTTGTTACAACTTTAGTAGCTTTCCAAAGAAGATCTCGATCATGCTGTCTCCTTGTGTAGGCAGGGAAATAAAGAATAAGGAGGAAGGAGATTGCAACTCATTTTAACAAGTAAATCCCTAATGTGATTCAAAGGTACAAATTCTAGTCCTGGCCTCTTTTTCCCTTCGTTAGCCCTCAGTCCTCTGAGCAGTCCCAAATATGATATAGGAGACAAACATTCCTATGGTATTTCAAGAGGGCTGAGGTGGGAGATATAGATTTACTCAGGCCTTACAGTGAGGATTTTTTTTTAGCCCCTTTAACAATGCTGTTATAGAACATGTCCTCACAAAATATTCAACCCTTGCACATTTCCATTTTGGGCTTGCAACCAGGTGTGTCTGAACTCTCTGCAGCAGGGTTTTACCCAGCGTGATTCCTGGAACGTACATGCAGCTTGTCCCCATGTGTTTTCCCCAGCAGCTTTAGTTCCTGAACAAGCAGTTCTTTCCTTGCACGTAAGTCACCTACATGCTGGAAAAAACCCAGAAGGAACCTGCAAATAGCTGCCTTGCATAATGTCCTCCAGCCTACACAGACATCTTCTCTTAGATGTCTCTCCTGGATTTCTTGCCTTAACTGTCTCAAAGGCTGGGACTGTGCAGACTGTGCTACGTGGTCCACTGACTTTTTAGACAGGCAATGGGAAACCGGAGGAGTAAAGGCTACGGCACCCTCTAGGTTCACTGTTGGGTGAGCAACAACAAATAGTAAGTGGGTACAAACACGACATTTGTTTCAGAACCCCAAACATCAGTGTTCTGGTCCAGAGAAGTAAACACAGTCCAAGTCCATAAAGGTTATTGCTTTAGCTCAGTTTGTGGTAGCACATTCCTCTAATGCAGGACGTCCCAGGCCTTCTTTCATAGGGTGACTTTCTGCTACAACAGCAATTTCACAGCTGCTTACTGAGAATGGTAAAAACCTAGTATTTTGTAAATTAGCTCTTGTGTGAAAAAGGTATTCAAAGCCACCCTGCTAGAGCTCCCACGGAATGAGTTAGACACCTGCCAGGGATGGCTCGGTTTTGCATGATATTGCCTCTTGGAAAGGTTTTGAGCGGGATGGTTTCTTGAGATTCCTACTTTGTAGGATTCTAAACATCTTAATTTTCATCCTTGTCTTCATGTCTTTCCAAAGCCATCAGCCTAGTTACTTCTTCGAAACAGCGTGCCCCTCTAATGCAAAGCATTAAAGCCACCTCACTAATCACATAAGGGTTAAAAACATGATTGGTGGGCAAAGACCCCCCTTTTTTTCTGCAAGGTTGGTTGAAATTGTGAATAGAGACTGACAGCTTGCCTGAGTGTTTGTGGTTCAATTTGAAACCACAAGACCCAGAAGCACATGGTTTAGATTCAGTGTCTTTCTCCAGCTAACACGAACCATTTGTTCAAGCAGCTTGGTTATCTGTTGGAGAATAGTTTTGCACCAGGACCAGCCTCGATTCACCCCAGACAGCCAAATACATTCAGATGGAAACCCAAAGAAAAAGAGGCAAAAATTCCCAAACAAAGGCTTGCATTTACTTTTTCATGTTTATTTTTGCAGCTTGTAAAGGAGCTACTAATACCCTGGTAAAAAAAAAAAAAAAAAACAAAAACCAAACAAAAACAACAAAAAAGACAGAAAACCTGAAATGCCAATCAAAAGCAGTGCCAAATTAGGTAGTGTTTACTACAAAAATACATATTTCATTGCCTTTTTTAAAGCAAATTCCTGTAAAATATTAATGTCAGGGAGGGCATGGAAAGAAGGGACTTAAGTGACTCAAAAATATATTTAGACCAATCTTTTCAAATTTGGCTGCGTAAAGTGAGGCACGTAATGAGGCTAAAGTTTAGTCAATGAGCTTTCACACATGAATCATCTAAAAATACACCTAACGCTAGGCATTTACTTAAGTCCACTGTCCATAGAAAACCATAAACTTAAGTGCTTTATTGCTTCTAATGACCAGCAGGAAGTTTGAACACCTCTGTGTCAAGCTAGAAAATTAAAATTCACAGAAGGGATGTCCAAGTGCGGATGTTTTGCACAGCTACAGGATAATCTCCACATGGCATCCAGAGGTGGTGACCACCTTTGCACCAGACTGAGTTTACTTTGACTCCTTTACACACCAGGTGAAAGCATCGTTACCCAAACCATGTAAAACTATAGGAAAGACTTGTTAAAGGAAGTGGGAATCAAGTGGGATTAGAGTTTGGAAAGTCCTGGTTTCCGTTTACTCATTGATTATCTGCTCTGTACTTGTAATATTCGTCATTGACAATCATTTTATCACATGGCTCCTATATTACACGTTCCCTTGCTGAAACGCGCTAACGCTACTACAGAAAGGACTCTATGCAAAAGAACAGCCCTTGCAGCCCTCACACACACATTAAAATGAGGCAACATTGCAGCATCCAGGCCCACTGAGAAGGGAGAGTTAATTCAATGAATTAATGTAGTGAAGCAATGAGCCAAGTGTTTGATTACCCCAAACCACAGGTATCAGGGCTGAAATGAATTCTCCTAAAATACTTTCCCATCATCCAGCCCCTGGGATTATTTGTTTTATCTTTCTCTTTCCCGATATAAAACTGGTTCCAAGATATTATATTACAATACAGGGAATCACCTCCTGTACTCAGAGGTAAAGTACCTTGGAAGAATGAAAGAATACTTCTCTGCTATGTCTCTCTATCTCCTAGTTAAGAATAAGTGACCGTAAAACCTGTGTATGTGTGAAACCACAATATATCCCCCTGTTCTGTCATTAAAAGCCACTCACAGCATAAATGTGAATCAGAGGTGGGATTGCATTCACCGGCAGGGAGGAGCATGCCACCATATACCATGAGTTTACTTCCAAGAAAAGATTATATTTCTGGGAATTCAAAATAACGTAGATTTTATTTTAGTATTATGGGAATATTGAACAGACTTCTAATGTTACTGCTTTTTAAGCTACTATATAATCACAGAATAATTTTTATTAACAAGAGTTCATAACTTTAGAGACACGCAGCAGTCATGGCAAAACTAATGAAGAGAACATGGGGCTTTAAGGGCTGAGATACCCCGTAGGCGTATCCGGAATACTGCCGGGGCAATTTTAAAGCTGAATAGAAATGCAGGCATAAGGTTAATGTCTGTTATTCAAGCGATTTGGCTGGGCAAAAGGAGTGGAGATGCACTGACCTGCCCACCAGAGACACACACTGTGAGCCCCCCTCCTATTTCTTCAAACCTATGAAAGTTTTTCCTATCTCAACTTATACGACCATCTTTTGTGAAAGAGAGGGCTAAAATAATGGTGCTTCCCTCCTGAGGTTTGTGTAGTAAAAATAAGTGTGCAAAATAACCTTCTTGAAAGGGCATGGCGAGTAGTTAGAAAAAGCAAATGCTCCAGGTACTCAAGCCCTACAATATTAACCAAACTGAAATGCACTGCTTGGAGTAGGATGAACACTGTTCCTCCATCAGCCTCTGCTAAGGTGAGGGGTGTGTGTGTGTGTGTGAGCTCTTGCACGAGTGTCTGGGGAATCTGTGTACAGGGAAAGGAGTCCACAGTCGGTACATAGCGATGCCAGCAGCATGGAAAGCCACCTAGGAAGACCGAACCCTTAAATTACAAAAGCCTGTCTGACTCTGATGAAGGCATTGGGCAGTGGCTTTCAGAATACTGCCTTGCCTAACTTACATTTATATCTATTTATTTATTTGGATGTTGATGGGTTCTTGTTAATCCGCACCATTTTGACTGCTGGTGGCTTTTAATTTCTTTGGTTACAGCAGGTTTTATTTCATTGACCAACCAATACCTGGTGAAAAGGGAAAGTGCTTCCCAGACATGTGTGATGTGCTCAAGCAATAAACAATCCACAACACAGTCACATGGAGAAAGGAGGAGGACCTGGGTAAGAGGACGGGCTTGTTCAGGAGGACAGTTCTTGCCCTGAGGAAAAGCGAATCTCCTTCTCCAGATGTGTAATTTCTCTTACGCAATGTCAGGTAGGTGAGGCTGGAATGACAACGTGCTTCCATCGTTGATTTTTTTGCTTTAGATTTCCAGTACAAAGAAGGCACCATAATATACCAAGAGCCTTATATCACGGTAGTATTTTTTTTTAAAAAACAGGAAGGATAAGAAATGCAAACTGGTCAATTTTTAGAGCACTCTGTTTCCATTTAGTGTATTTTGCTTGCAAACGTGGCTTCAAATGTCTGGGATTATCGAACTCCTTTTGATGAATGATATTATGACAAGTTAGTTCTACTGTTTTTTCTATTGGGAGAAATCATGTTTATGGAAACATAGAAGGGAGGAAAAGATAGCTTCAGGTTTAGGTTTTACTTTCCTATAAATAAAGCCTTCTGAACTGTGTCTCGTTTGGAAATGGAATCATTTTCTGTTAACAAAAATAATAAAAAAATCAGGATGATATTTTACTAAAATAAGATAAAAATATTAAATTAGAAAGTGAAATAATATGAGTTTTACCAGCATGGGAAAATTTTACTCTTAAAAAGCTGAAAAGATTCAGTGTTACAGCTCTCAAGAGAGCACAGAAAATTTTCCCTAAGTTTGATGAAAGTGTGACTACCTCCTGTGGATAAGAATAAAGAGCCTGGTCTGCAACTTACTTCATTTGTTCGTATGAACACAATTAGTTCACTTCTTTGTATGATCAAGTGGTACCCAACAGAAACAAGCTCAATAATTATTTACAAACCATGCGATACAGGTGTATTTATTTACACCAGTGCCTGTAAATTACACTCCCAGCTCAGAAGGCACTGAAACAGTGAGCTGATGGGGCTGATACGGCGAGGTGGGGGACCTGCATGGACGGCTGCCTGTGAGGAGAAGAGAGGAGAGGAGGTCCTGCCTAGCCCTGCATCATTTTTCCCATTGAACCAGGACAGATGTTTGAGCAGCTGATGGGTGCAAGGCACTGGAAAGAAATAAGAAGCAAACAAATCACGAGCCTAAATCTATTAATAATATCTACCTAAGAGGACTGCAGACCTGATTCTCATTCAGGTTAAGGCTCCTTTTTGTACATTGTGCAGGGACATTGAATAGATGAGCTTTAGGGGTCACCTCCAACCTGAGCTGTTCTACGATGCTATGATTACACTCCTTAAGTGCTTCCAGGCATCTGTTTGTCATGACACACCGTTTCCTTTTGTTGCAGTGACTCCGACCTGAAATATGACGGAAGATTCAGCCCTACCTGGTCATAAATGCGCTCTTTTATTTCAGTACTACAAAATATGACATCTTTGATTGAAGGGAAGGGGATCTCCATGAGTTACAACGGGAAAAAGGCACAGCAGCAAAGCCCTGAAGAGGAGGTTTTAAGGTTTTGCACAAGCTCAAGTGCCGTGGACATCATCTGCTTTATGGTGGTGAAGAAAACACGAGGGAGGGTGCAAAGGGTGCTGGTGACCTCAGCCACCCCAGACACACATTTGAGTCCAGGTTACAGCTGACTGGAATCCTGAGGTTTTACTGGCCGGGAGCCAGTTTGAAACCCACTTGAGCCACCCTAGCATTTTATAACATTGTAAAGACGGTATTGTTTAAAACATTTCAAAAATTCTCCACACAATCTGGCAACCTTCCAAAACCGTCTTAAATGAGCCAAAACTATCAGCAACCACCCACCTTCCTGTCCATTATGCTCTGATTAATGACATTCCACCAACAGGGTCCGACATTCAGAACCTCCCTGCTACAGGACCTCTGCGTAAATATGATCTCTGAGACCTGTAAATTGTCTGTATAGTTTGCAGCTGTGTTTTATATGGGGGTGTCTCTTTGTCATGTGGTGACCATGCAGGAGGGGGTTCTCAGGGGGGTGGAGAGAGACCAGAGCTTGCAGCATCTTGTAAAACTTTAATTGGATGTAGCAAGGCAGAAGAAATCAAATCACATTGGAGGTACAATACTCTGCTTCTGTGATTATTTCTATGCTCTTTATGCAGTCACCTTGCACTTTCCGAGTCAAAACAGCCGTAATAAGAACAACCATAGAAATAACTACAAGCCTGCCTCTTCAGTTGGAATTAATTATTGAACAGATTCAGCTCCATTAGGAAAAAGAACATCAATGTTTATTTCCTGTTGTGGATGTAATGGAGTCACCATCCCTGGAGGTGTTTAAGGAGAGATTGGATGAGGCTCTTAGTGCCGTGGTGTAGTTGACGAGTAGGAGTAGGTGTAGGTGTTGGGTCATAGGTTGGACTCAATGATCTCAAAGGTCTTTTCCAACCTTGTGATACTGTGATACTGTGAACAAAGAGATGGTAATTAGATACAGGATCAATGTTATTTAGGTGTCTTTATCAGTGGCCATGATGCTTCCTTATGCAATGTGAACGCAGGCTGTTTTCCAGGTAGGGTGCCTGGAGAAGACGTTGCAGTACCTAATTCAGCTTGGGAATAAAGATGAGCTCTTCAGCAGACAGTGCTCTTGCGTACGCTGTGTAACTGCGACAAATGCCCAATACAGGACAAAGACAATTCAGAGCATAGTAGAAGTGAAATATTTTCTTAGATACATTGGTCTTCTTATGGGAATACTTAAAACACTGGTTTAAAATATCTCAGTTCCATTGATGGGCTTTCCCCAGAAGCTGTGAGATGATCAATCTGGTATTGGGAAAGTGAAAAAAGCAAATGACCTTACACCCTCCAGCCTGTAGGTTTATCTATAGACAATTTTAATATTGTCAAAAGTGTGAAGGCAGCTTCATGAGCTGATAGGAGTTCATACAAAGCCCTTTTGCAGAATAAAGACATACTCTTACTAGTCAAAATCTTGAATTCATATTTTTCACCCATACGACTTTTCCTTTTTCACCTCACAACTGTGTATTACCTGACTGCCTGGAATGGGAAAATTCAAAGTAAAACCACGAAGACAAGACACATAACTATGAAGTCTGTTGCCCTGGGCTTGTGGCTAAGATGAGAAGAACATCTGGTTTGTGATTTCATCAAGAGATGGACATTGGAATACCTTTGAAGTCTGGATCTGATGCATCTCAGCTCTTACACAGAGGATCATTTCTTCACGATCACGATATTTCCCTAAAGCACTTTTTTTTTTTCCAAAGAAGACACAAAAGAAGCATGTGGGGTATGCTGCATAATTCCGACAGTAGATTTAGGTTTTGTGTCCTACACTCACCTCCATTGAGAATTTAGTGTTGTATGTTTATAGCCATACATTTCTGCATGTGTGCCTACTTGAGTCTTTCTTTGCCCCTGTGTTTATATATTCATACCCTTATACCCAGCACTGGTCAGGCCGCTCCTCGAGTTCTGTGTCCGGTTCTGGGCCCTCAGTTTAAGAAAGATGTGGAGATGCTGGAGTGTGTGCAGAGGAGAGAGACGAGGATGGGGAAGGGGCTGGAGCACAAGCCCTGTGAGCAGCGACTGAGGGAGCTGGGGTTGTTCAGCCTGGAGAAGAGGAGGCTCAGGGGAGACCTTATTGCTCTCTACAACTGCCTGAAAGGAGGTTGTAGTCAGGCAGGGGTTGGTCTCTTCTCTCAGGTGACCGGTGACAGAACAAGAGGACACGGTCTCAAGCTTCGCCAGGGGAGGTTTAGGCTCGACATTAGGAAGAAGTTCTTTACTGAGAGGGCGATTGGCCATTGGAATGGGCTGCCCGGGGAGGTGGTGGAGTCACCGTCCCTGGAGGTGTTTAAGGAGAGATTGGATGAGGCTCTTAGTGCCATGGTGTAGTTGACGAGTAGGAGTAGGTGTAGGTGTTGGGTCATAGGTTGGACTCGATCTCAAAGGTCTTTTCCAACCTTATGATACTGTGATACTGTGATAAATGTATATATTCCTATGTCTATATCAATATATAGAAAAAGTATATGTAAGGGCACATCATATGATTTTTAAGAAGGCTTTATTTCCATGAGAAGCTACAGAGTACATTTTCACTCAGCAGTGACTCATCTTTCTAGCTTTTTTTTTTTCTTGCTGCTCGATCCAAGAAACTCTGACTAAGTCAGCTCTGCCACGTCCCAAGTGTAGCAGGGATTCCTCACAGTCCTTGATGCAAACAGAACTAGTAATTCTCCTCAGAAATAGCAAGAAATTGCTATTTGCGGGCTCATGCTTTACACAATGATGACCTTGGCTGAGGCAACCCAAATGGAAAGGGCTGCAGCACATGAAGTCAATGCCACTGTGGTAAATAAAGGCAGCGCTAGGAAGGCATGATTTCAACATCGCCTGGCAGATGAAGCATAGCTGGGCAGGGGCACTACGCGTATGAGCTATATTTTCTTAATAGCAGTCTGGGAACCTCATGGCACTATGTCATAGCGAGACAGTCCAGTTTTGTATCTCAGCTTGTTGGTTTTATTATTTTTTTTAAATATGCAGACCCTTTTAATGTTCTACACAACCACTAGAAAGAACTATAATGAAAACTAGTGGGCTACAGAGATAGACTAGAAGCACAATGACAGCTATTTGTTAACAGCTCAGGTTAATGTAACTTCAGAGGTTTTCAAGTATTGACTGAAAAAAATCAGAAAAAAAAAGGAGAGCCTATTTCAGCACTTCAACTTGGCATTTAGAAACCATAGAGTGAGACAAGTTGTAGACCATGATTTAGACTTACACCATTTTAGATGGTAAGAGTCAAATTAGGTGCATGCCTAGAGACCATAAAATCCAATTACATGTGTCAAGGTTTCTACTGCAAATGTTAGCTCAAACAAAGTAAAACGAAACATGGTTTGGATTCATGAAAAAGCCTAACTTCACTCAGACCGCTGATTTGTAACCTTGATCTGTCTTTTTTTTTTTCTCTGTACATCCTTAGATAGCATCACGAGTAGCCAGTACTCACCAAGCTGCCTTGATGGATCAAAAGACATTACAAAATAGGTCTTGGAAAACCCCAGCGCCCAGATGTGCCTTTTCCCTGTTTGTAGATGACCCTCTTCCCAAGAGAGGACCCAGCACCTCCAGGCTATCTCTGAGCTCTCTTTAACATCCACCACAGCTACATTTTAGCACCCGTGAAATAGCTGCGATCATTTCTTTGTTGGATATGCACACACTTCAAGAGTTATGTTTTCATCCCAGACACACAGGCAAGATAAGTGTGGATTTCTCAATGAATTTGCTGTAGCTTACTTAGCTTAATTCTTGTGTCTACCAATGGTGTTTTTTCTCTCAGACTTTTTCCACATCTGTTTACTGTGTGCCTTCTTCACTGAACAGGCTGTATACTCATTATCATACGAAATAATGTTTTATTGGAAGAAATATTATCTCAGAAATGCACTCTAGGTATATAAGCTTACTGTTTCTCCCTGGGTTCTCAGCTTTCTTTCATCAGCACAGTTTTGTTAAAATGATATTACCTCTCTTGGGCGTACTTCACAGGAGCTTTACAGTGATGATGAATAAAACAACTGTGGCAAGACTGCAATAAATTAATTGCTCCATTTTATATGAGTAAGAGAATGGGCAGGAGACCTGAGACTGAAACACAAATCTAACTATGACTTGGGATTCGTGGTTGAAAGACGGGTATGAAAAAGAGAAAAGATGTCATAGCAGGAGTGGGAAAGGGGTTTTGGGGGAAAAAAGCCAAAACCAGTCCAGTACATTGTGGTTAATCATAAGCAATTTGAAGTCTCCATTTCCATTCAGCCAAGTACGTGGAAGATCTGAATTTCTAGAGTAGCAATTGTGTTTTATGAGATGCAGAAAGTTTTTATGAATCTGTGTATCTGCTTTTTATTGGCTGGAAAATGATTGTCTGACTGTATTACTTGAGCTCTCCTAAAATCAAAAGCTTCTTTGAGAGCTAAGGAGGAGATGCCCATCTCTAGTTTTTGCTTTGTCTCAAGGAGGATCTGAGGTCTAGCGCAGCTGCTACAGGTCGCTGCCTACGCTGGCAGATTTAGCCATCCAGGTGTGCTACAGCACCCCATGTTGCTCTGTTAAGGTGAACACCATTTTATCCCTAGTCTGCAGTGGGAAGGTTGAACTTTGTCCAGTTTAATGAATACACAACAAAACAACACGTGCAGGGTGGAATTGGAAATGCTCACAAAAATTGCCAGAATCCACAAGAACGAGAGATAACATCTTGAAATGTGGTGTCGGACAGGTTGTACGGGTTTGTCTTCCTACTGTGACACATCATTCAAGAAAAGCAGCCAAACGCTGTATGGAAGCAGAAGGGAATCAAAGGTGAGCATTGCTTAAAATACCAACATCCAGTCCCATTCTGCCAGGTTTATTGCACAATAAAACATCCTGTTGTAGGGGCAGCCCTATGTTCTCCTGGTGATGCACGCTCAGTATGCAGGGAAATGTTTTTTGTACCCAACTGACCCCAGGGGTGGCCTTGTTTCTCCTGGTGTCGGCACTAATCTGCATTTCCCTTGTTCAGGAAGGTCCAGGAGGGAATGCTTGGAGGAAATCCAGAGCACAGTGTTTGATTATCTCATATTTATTTACAGACAGAGAAACTACCTCGTCGGACACCGCTGCATTGCCAAAAGAAGAATGCAGACTTACAAAGGGATGTTGCCAGTTGCAAGGAAGCATTTTGCAGTGGGAAGTCCCTCAACATGCCATGACATGAAGGCCTGACCGTAATTGGGCTGAAATTGTTTTGCAATGGGGTTGTTGTTGCTTTCCTGTAGAGCGAGAAGGCTCTTTAAAGCTCCCAGTAAGGCACTTTACTCTTATGATCCCCCTTTTCTGTGACTATTTTTCTTTTCAGATTAACATGCCCATCCTTTGTTGTTGCTGCTTCTCAGCTACTTCAGAAGAGGTAAGAAAGCATCTTTTCATATTGCCATCAATAATGTAGAAAGAATGTGGAGCAGAAGAGGAGGGGAAGGAGTTTTTGACTGTAACAAGGTGGGTGACAAGATCTGTTATGGAGTTGTAGCATTGGGAGAAGGGCCAGCCCTTCTGTGCCTGGCTTGGCTGGTGGGACAGGGAGAGGGGCTCATGCTTCTCCCATCTCGGGGCAGCCACGGGGCGAGATTGCCCTGGTGGAAAGATGTCTGGATATGCAAGCATCCCTCAGCCAGAGGAGTCGAGGTGGCAGAGCTGTGCCCCCTGTGCTGACTCAGCCTCTCTTCAACCCACCAGTGGGTTTCTGTCACATCCCACCTACAGCCACCCTCCAACTCCATCAGCCCCAGCTTCCTGTAGATCTACAAAGATTTTGTAACGCACCTCAAAGGCAAGCTGGCCGCTGCTTATACACAGAGGGGTCTCACCCCTTTCTAAATAAAAAAACCAATATTTACATTTATTTTTGAAAGAGAGCTTGTTCTGTATACTATAATTTTTATATCTGATATATTATGTATATTATATTTAGATATATTATTATACCATTCCTAAGACAACTATTACTGCTGATTATTCACTGATTTTCCAATCAAGGGGTAAAGCCAACACTGCTATTTTTAAGTTGCTGTCAGGCATGACCTGTTAGTACACAGCCACAGTTCAGCTTTATAATCTGAATATAGCTGCTCTTTTAGATGATTTTAATTTTGTGTATAAAAGCCTGAAATTTCACAATTGTCAAGTGAACGTGTGAAATTTGATCTGTAGTTCTCAGAGTCAGATACTCTTCACTATCTGAGTTCAACGGACCTCCCTGCCAGATGAGGAAGAGTTAGTGTCCTCAGCTTGTAATTAAAAACAAAAACATAAAAAAACCCAGATGTAGACACTGAGAGAGTAGAAAAAGTCCTAATTTCTTTAAACTTTTTTTCCAATGTTTAAAGATTTCCTGAACTGACTGGCAAATGCTTTTTCCATCATTTTGTCTCGGGACAGGCTGGGGAGCGGGAGGTAGGATTTGGTACACGGAGTTATGAAGTGTGTGGTGTAGTGACGATAGGCAGGTAACAACTTGTGGTGGTAATACCAGGGTGTGTAATAGAGGCTAAAACCAGAAAAGGCCTTCTCCGTTCAACCAGAGATCAGTTAGAGAGGTTGGTGCCAGCACAGCATCAGGCATCACCTGATAGATTACCTCTGATTGCTTCACGGGGCTCAGGCATTGCCTTTTCTCCAAGGTAGCCAAGCGTTAGAAAAGCTTTTGGATGTTGGCTCAGAAACAGACGGACGAGGAGACGACAGGGTTTCTGCTGGTGGAGCTTCAAAAGATTTAGGGAAAGCTGTACAGACTCTGGTGGGAGAGGTGAGAGAAACCGGCATCGTGCCCTACTCAGAACTTTCCAAATCTGCATTTTAGCTGGTATTTGGATGTGAAGTTTTCCTTTCTTTGGGCCGTGCGGTTCATACAATTTCTGAACGTGTGGTCCAGTGAGTTATGATTTAATGCCGGGCATGAGGTGGTCGGGTCCAGCCGTACGGCAGCTGGGCCCAGTGTATCCAAACCATCCAGTTTTTGTGGTCTGCTCAAGAGATTTTTCCCCCTATAATGTAGCCTTTCCCTCTGGAGAATATATATAGGGAAAACTGTTGTGTAAAGAAAGCTGATTCCTCCTCTGTTTGAAAAAACCATCGTAACTTCCTTTCTCTTTCACAGCGGGAACCCCTTCCTGTAAATACAAGGCAGCCCTGTCGAAACACTGGTAATAAGGTTTTAACTATTTTCTTTGGATGTTTCATCCCTCACTCCCTTCTTTGTGGATAGTGGTTAAAGTGATAATTAGTAAATTCTGGTACTCATCCAAAAATGCTCCAGCACTGAAATTGTACACAGATACACAAGGAAAACATGTACGCAGATTGTCAACACCCTGCTTTCTGACATTGATAGAAGCAAAAAATAACTGTGTAGACCCCCTGCCAGAGACTGTAAACATGCAGTCATAAAAGAGTACGTTAAATGGTAATGACCTCACATTTATACAGTGTTTTTCATCCAGGAGAAACCTAACAGCTTTGCAAACTGCCAAGCATTTCTAAAAGTCACTGCAGGGCTGCTAATAGGAAGCCACTTTGGGACAATTTAGGACAGGAAGTGAAAAATAGTAAAGTCAGTACAAATGAAGGAAAATTCAAGGTTCCCCCAAAATAACTTGTTTACAAGAAGCACAGAGTGTCAAAGCCGTATAATGTGCGGTGAATTATTTACAGAACGTGAAGTGGATTATTTATGTGACACAGAAACTCCAGTGAAGATCAAAATAACATTGTATGAGCAAAAAGTATATAACAAATTAGGACATTTTTTCCAGCCCAAGTTGGATGTGCTGACTTTACTATACTGCACGTCAACGTGAAGGTTCATTTAAAGGCGTGCGCAAGGACAGTTTCCATTTGTAATGCTAATTTAGTCATAAATTCTCCGACACAAGACACAACACAAGTCCAGCTCCGTGCCATTCCCTCATGAAAAATGTTCCCGAGGCTCCAAATAACCAAAGTTTTGATGGGGGTCATAGTAGGGGAAATAAAAGGAACCTTATTTAATTGCTTGAATTAAAAGCGATGAAATCTGAACTTCTTGAAACAAGTTATAGCTTAGTATTTTTCATTTTGTAGGAACTGCAGTTTGAATGAATTAAACATGATTTTCCTACGTGGGCCAACTCACCTTATGCCATTATATCCCTCCCAGTGAGCCCCAGCCTCCCATCTCACTGGAGGGAAATGGGACATCACAGGGGGCAAGAAGTGCCCAGGACAACTGCTCACAGACTAAACAGCAGACAGCCCAAACACCCTTCCAAGAAACATCGAGACGCTCTTTCTTAACAGGAATCTCTTAGGCTTCTGACAGAATGTTTCAGGTTTCAGTAAAGACAAAAAACAAAAAATAACGCTTTCCAGGATATATATTTTTTTAATAAAAATCTGATTTTCTCCAAAACCCAAGGCATTTTATTGGAATATTTTCATTTTCTTTAAAAATCCATGTTTCTTTCAAAGACCAGTCCTAGTCATTTAGTGGGGAGGGAGCCAAGAAGGATTGCTGAAGAGAATAAGCTATGGAATAAATAATTAGTTCAGACTTTGCTCTGAATTTTCCTTAAATTAGTTCTATATAACACACTTCAGGGTAGTCTAATGAAGTGTTTATTTGTCCACTGACTCTACTTTAAATACCTTTTATGGATCTAGATGGAATTTAATAGAAAGTAATTCTCCTTCTCTTATACTGTTATAAATCTGTAGGAACAGATCTTGATCTTGATCTTCTGTAACGCCCCTGAGAACATATTCTTGATTTCTGTTTATCAGTAGGAAAAAAGCCCCATGTTCCCTCCCTGCTCCTTGTCCCCTTCATTTTTATTTTTTTTTTTTAGGGAACTTAGACGCATAAAAGCAAAACAGAGAAGCGAAGCGCACTCAGCATTAATTTGGCAACAGGGAAACTTACTAAAACAGATTTTATTGTTTAAAACTGAGACTGAAGTTTTCCTTCTATAAAAAAAACCAAACCTCTCTGACATTTGTTGGAAGTATTGCAAGCGAATGGATCATGTATTCCATTGCACAGGAGATGCAATTAGATTTCTGCAGGTTTGTAAAACAAACTATGGTCTAGGAGGGCTGTCATGGAACCAGTGGTCTGATTTCCAGTTGGGTAACTGAGCGTTTAATTAGGGCTCCAATGGTGCAAGGGCTTTGCAATTTCTAAAGCCGCCTAAGGGATTTGAATGTCAAATTCTGACTGAAGTCATTGTGAACTGAGCATGCTCTAACAGGATTTGAAACTTTTGGCCTATATGTTCCTTTTGTATAAGAAGGAAGGATTTGCTTAGGGGAGAAAAACTTTAATCTACTGGAGGGATGAAAAATGAATGAATGGGATCCTCTGCTACTGTAAATCAGCATGTTTTATCCAAATTCAGTGGAACCAAGATGATTTTTAGCTATGAAGTGTAAAAGCCACTGTCTTTTTCCTTCCTTTCTGCTTTGGAGAGCTTTTTCACTGTGATCTCAGACCTGATAACAGATTACGTGCTTCTGATAACTATGGAGAGTTCTCTGTCTATGGCATTTCCCAAACTTGCAGAGAGTGGAATGGTTCAATAGTCAGTTTACATTTCAAAATATAAATATAAAGTAATTGCAATTTTTGTTTTACTTTGGAAATGATTAACGTGGACTGTTTCTGCCATGGCAGTGCTCCCCCGCCCCGCCTCCTGCTCCAAATGGAATTGTTAACAGTTGCCCAATATCTACCCTTCCTTTTTTGAAGTTTTGATTTCAAGTTACAAAAGAACTCCCAAAGCCAAAGGAGGGGTCTGTAGCTGATCACAGCGTCCAAGTCAGGGTCCCATGCTCATTTCAAACAAGTTTTCAATGTTCTTCACCCCTTCCCCAATCCCGGCTTGATTTATTCTGTTGCTAACTCTGAAATTCCTTTGGCTTTTTGATTTCCCCAGGGGTCTTCAATAAGGAGGGGACCCTGATGATGAAGCTGGTAAACATACGTGCCATTGACACCCTGTTCTCTGACCTTGCCAAGACTTTTAACAAGCAGCACGACGACCATTCTGCCATGATGAAGGCTGCCCGAAAGCTGAAAGAGGTTTCTGGCTGTGCTCCCACCGCCAGCCTTACAGCCTGCATGGCGGCTGTGCAGCAGGAGCACGGTAAGCAGGCAAAACCTAACTGCAGCCAGCATTAAAATAGTCACAGCCACGTGCATCAACAGCATTCTCATAGGTGCTGCGGTGTAGGTACCTGTGTCTGGAACCTGCTCTGAGCCCCCATCATTGCTACTTCACACGCAGTGTTGACGCAGTATAGATAGATTTCAGATTTCATGGAGTTTCTGGCCATTTTTATAGCTTGTTTCTACTTTATGGTACAATATAATGAATGTTTCTGGCTGATCTTGAAAAGACATGTCACGAGAGATGGATTTTCTAGTGCTGCTTCATGTGGCACTAACTCCAGCCCTGCCCTGTGACGGGCAAGCAAAGCAAAGCACAAGCCCCAGAACTTGGGGGGAGCTGATCAGGAGAAAAATGATGCGTCTAATTGAAGATTAGGATGGATTTGCAATAGGCTTCTCAGAAAGTACTCACGCAACACCCTGCATTTTTCACTAAATGAACAAACAGAAAAGATGTTTCAAATTTAACCAGGCAGAAAGGCTATTGATTTCACCAGAGGGGAGCCAGAGCAGCTGTACTGGGGACGATTTTGGCCCCATGTGCTTAAGGAAGTCCTTAAGAAGTTATATATGAGTCTGTTGGGTTGCTACTGGCCAACACTTCTATTATATAGCACACACACAGAGAGCAGTGACAGTAATAAGGAAACTGCAAACAAGCTGATTTTATGGATGCGTTTCAGAGTCAGAGACCGGAGAGCTGTTGCATCACGTGTTCAGTTTTGCAGAAACAAAAGTGTGTTATACATCCCTTTATTGGACTGCAACCAGATGCAGATCACAAGATAGATGTTGTTTCCACTTTTCAGGTGCCTACAAAGTGCAGGTGCATGTGGAAGGCTATAGCTTTTCACTCATTGTAAAGGAGAAGAAAGTGCCTGACAAACTGAAGCAGGTCCAGCAGCAGGTGGGGGAGCTGAGTCGTTCCACAAAACGTGTCCTTGCTAGGAAAACTATACTCCAGGAAATGATCTGCTTCATGCTTCAGAGCCAGACTCAGTTGGAAGAGAGAATCAAAACCGCAAACTCAGAGTATCTGGACCAGGTACGGCTAGAAGGTAACCTGAGAGAGAACATCCAAAAAGTCATCCTAGCCAAGGAGCTCTCGGAGCAGTATGATGAAGCTGCCAGGAGCGTATTGTGGGAAATGGCCCGGCTTGCTGGCCTGATGCTGGAAGGGGCTTCAGAAAGAGGGGACTAAATAAATGCTTATGAACTGCCCACACCTACAGAGCAATAGCTTAAAGGATACCTGGATGATGTAGTGACTTAGTATTGTTGGTAAACAGCACTCTGCAAATGGCTTATGGTTAGCTCGGAGTCTCAGATCTGTATTATTAAATTATGGGTGGAAAGATGCGTCTGGTAAAAGGTTTTATTTTCACCTGAACTATTAACATGGGTGGACAGAAAATGACTTTTGCAATTAGGTGTGCTAAGTCATCCTTTAACATAGGGAAAAACATGAAGTACCTAACTAAAATAAAGGCAATTAGCACTGGAATCTGGGAATATTTCCATCACTGCCTGTTAGGTGATGTGGTGGAAGCATGATGAATCCGTAACTGTGGGGCCAAATCCCTCAGACCCTGAGCAGGTGTCAGTGGTATCTGCCAGCCTAGTGGCACCTGGTGGCAGGGGTGCAAAGGCTCCTCTGCGTTGTACTGTCTGCGTCTTGTGGACAGGAGGAGACATCTAGGCTAGGACTGATAACCAACTTCTAAAGGAAATGAGGCTGTTTCCCAAAGCTTTCCAAATACATTCCTTGCTGCTTAATACAGCTACAGATAATAATTTGCCATATGGCTTATAGCAATTCACACCCTCCCCTGCCTGGAAGCTCGTGAAACCTGCGTTTGCTGCAGAGACACAGTGAGGTGATCTGGCAGCCTGGCCAGTGTCGGGATGGCTGAGTGCAGTGGTGTAAAGCAACAGGCAGCAGGATCTACTGGAGATTAAGATTTCTTATGGGGACTGGGTTGGGGACAAAGTCGGCAGGAGTGGGGCAAAAGCATGGACACAAGAGGCAGCTGGAGGAGATAAACACAAACTCAGATTTAAGAGAAGAAGAAAAATAAATCAGGAAATAAGGTGTGCGTTAGCTTTGCACCCAGTGCCGTCAGACCCCCACTACTGACAGCCTATAGGAATGGCAGAAAGAACCCTTTTCTTCAGACACCCTGCAGAACTTGGGATGATTGCTAGGAAATAACGGCCGGTCTGGTAAGCTACGCGCAGTGACACAGCCTTTGAAGACCAGTTGGATGACCCTGACACGCTATGGGTGCCCAGCGTGAAAGCCCGGTTGGGAGGAGGGGCTGCGCAAATGGGGAGGGTCGGCTGGCTTTGCCATGAGGGACCTGGCTGGCAGTCAGAAAAGCTCATTGAATTCATCACATTTTTTAAGGATGAGGGAAAGAATAGAAACCACGAGTGAAATCCTACCCAGCACCACAAATAACTACAAAGGGAGCTCAACCTCTGGGTTTATAGGCTGTCTCTACTCTGCCCACTATTTGTGTTTTCAGTCCTTTTTCTGTTTGCCTCGGTTTATCCCCAAAATACGTCAGAAATTCCCAGGAGACTTTTCTGCCCTTAAATGGCCTTGTGCTTGCTTCCAGCCTCTATCTGCTCACGCACCCACAGGGTCTGCGGGCAGCCTGTTTCTTTGCTCTCCCTCTAACTACACTTTAGCCTCTGCCTTCCCAGACATACAGGCTATTCAGACATTTCCTCTAGGAACTGCAGTTTGCCTGTTTGCGAGGCACATGTTTTGCATGAAGTTACCAACTCAACAAAGCAATTTATAACTTCATTCATTTTCTTTCTATTCCAACTGAAAGCAAGTGCCGCTTTATTCCCATCAGCTAAAACATTTGGTGTCCCCTTCACTGCCCGGCTTGAGGGCTTCTCCCCAGACATATGTTTATTTCTGTTTATTCTGTTTGTTAAGGAATTTGGGGAAAAGGTTCACCATCACAGATATTTCCTGCCCCTCACCCAATAACATCTTGGAAATTACAGCCATGCTTCCAGTAGGTCCTTGATCAATCTTTTCTCAAACACATCAACAGTTTTAGCTGCCAGGGGCTTCAAAAGTTCTCTCTACTTCCAATTTTTTAGAGCACTGACTTTTCTAAACCCTATTATCTCTGCCAATATCAAAGAAAGAAACAACCCAGATCTCTTATCACAAGGGACACTGGGTTCCCTGCCTTCTGCATGAGATAGCTCTGGTCACTACGTGATCCTTGCTAGGACTGGGACCCAACCTCCTGGAACGGGGTGAGTTGGATGCCTGCATGAAGGGTTAAGTTTCCTCCGTACATGTTTCTGATAACAGCATATCTGATAACAGGTCTAACACCATGTAGCCATGAATCCTGGCAATACTCATATTATTCCTACATGTTTGAGGAGCTGACTGCACCAAAACCGCAGCTTTCCTGCGGTTCGCAGTGTATTTAATGGAACGTACGTAATCTATATTAGCCTTACACATTCGGGAAATCTCATATAGACTTCTATTGCTATTGTTACACTCAGACACACCACAAACCTCAGAACGTCTGTGGTTGATCCAGTCCAGCGCGCTCAGACGTGTACGTTTCCAAATAGCCTTTTGCATTTGGGAACGCACAGCATTCCTCTGCTGTCACTTCCCAGGTGGGAGAGCTTGCTTACCTGAGCAGCCTGCGACCCTGGAACATCTCAGTCAGACCCTCAGCTACTCTGACACCAAGCTGATTATTAAGTCAAGTTACTCTAGCTGTTGGAAATGCTAAAATGGGATGTTTATTCTTCCTTTGGGATTATTAAAATAAAAAGTCTGTTTTGTAGAAATTAAATGTAGTGTGAACAGAAGGATTTAAAAATTGTTTGTTTCATTTATCAGCCAATGTTTAGGTTTCATGCTTGCAGGACTGAGATAAATTCTCCATCCCTAAAGACAACGGGAAATAGAAGTGGCTACAGGTCTGGGAGTTTTTCATCCAAGCTTCTCCCCCAAAAGCAAGTTAGAATTATAGAATCATAGAATGGCCTGAGTTGGAAGGGACCCAAAAGGATCATTTAGTCCAGCTCCTATCCCTCCACAGGACACTCCCAACATTCACACCGTGTGACTGAGGGCATTGTCCAAAAGCTTCTTGAATGCTGGCAGACTCTGTGCCGGGACTGCTTCCCTGGGGTAGTGTTGGTGCCTTTGTACATAAACATTTCTTAATCAGAGTAAAGGTTGCAAATACATGATCTGTGATAGAATTGGAGTCTGGTTTCTTTCTTAGTGTCCAGGAAATGCAGTAGCAAGAACGTCAACATGGCAGCTAAATACTAGCTTGAAGTTTGGAAATTTGGACTGTGTTTCATTCTCTGCATGTTGTGTCTGTGTAATTCCAGATTCCCCATCTATAAAACGCAAGCGTTTCGTGGGCGTCTTGTGAAGATAAATAGGCTAAGAACTCAAGAGGTCCTCAGGTAGCTTTGTAGTGTAGGAATGGATGCCCTGTATACCTCAGGTGGCCAGACAGAAAGAGCTCTTGTGACAACAGAGCCTCAGGAAGCTCTTTCAGTTCAAATAAACACTCCAAAGCCAGTTGCTTAGACACCCTATTGAAAACCTGCAAAACAAGGGTGGAAACCTCGTGAGCTACTCACTGTGTCTGTTCAGGTTAGAAATAGGAAATTCTGTTTCATACTGTTAGGTTCTTCTCCTCATGACCATGACTCAGGAGTGCAGAGTTTGCAGCAGAAAAAAAATAATAAAATAGAGAAAGGGAAGCTGGGCAATCCTACCAAGAAAAAGTTTCTGGTTTTCAGAAGGTATGGAAGGATGGATTTTGGAAGTAAATCTTGGTGACTGAGGCATAACACAAAGCCTCCCTGCTTAAAATCTACACTGTTATTTTTTTCCCCTTATCACATTTAACTTTTATTTTTTAAGTACTCCAGGATCGCATTGCTGGCCTGTGTCTGGAGCAGAAGGTGGGACCTCCATTGCTGCTTAGTCTTTCTAGGAAAAAGGGCACTGTATGAAAGCATTCGGATCCTTAATTGACCTCATTAAAGAAGCTGACCATCTGGACCTCACTCCTTCTAATTAATCATCAATAGGACAGCAATCTGGTCATTAAAAAAAGAGCCACCTCCACTCTCTGCCTTTACACACAGTTATTACACACCAGGCTGTCTCCTTGGCTCTCAGGATGGAGCGGGTGGATGTGTTCTCACTCAGCAGCCATCCACCCTGGTGTTTGTGGGCCAACAGCTTGTTTCTTGGCAGGGACACACAATCCAAGCCCGTAAGCTGTGGCAATCTGGAAAGGATGGAGCTAAATATGGCAAAGAAACCAGGAACATGTGATTACCCCACCCTTCACTTGCAAGTCAGTCTGGTATCCACACTTCCAAATGTCATTACTGTGCAGAAAACCTTGGATCAACACATGAAGAAGGGTTCCAGTCATCGCTGAAGCGTCTTTAAAATTTTGGGGCTATTAAATGGCACCCTCTTGTTTCCAAGTGATTTCCCCTCGCTCACTATTGCTCCTCACACAAGGACAGCTCAGGAAAAGCAGAGGTAGAGGGACTGGACGACTCCTGCTGCTTCATTCAGGGTTTCCAGATTCACATATTCCATATACTCCCTTAAGTCACCCAGTTTATACCCAGGTAGAATCACCAGGACAGTTTCCTGAGATGGAGCTTCCCCCTATTTGTCCACCCTGAAACAGGACAAGCCAAACTAATTACAGATCCCACAAAAAAGTGTCTCAACAAGCACAAATAAGAGAGCTTTAAGCACACCATGGTTTGCAGTAGTGGATAAGCAGGACTGGAGAAAAATTGCAAAAATCAGTTGTTTCAGCATTGATGATGCATCAGTGAACAGAACAGTTGAGGATAGTCCTAAAAACTGAGGTTATTTTCCCCAAACTGCCACATCATTCCCAAACCTATCATGGCGTCTGTGCCTCTCTCAAAATCTCACTTGCCCGTTCCCAACTGCAGTGAAGTTCCTTGTTCCTGAAATGTATTGGCTGGTTCATGGGAGAAATAAAAGCCATCGTTATGTACAGCTCGTCATCGGATTTGATGAACTCAAGTTGCAGTGACTTGGTTGGGTCCAGAACAGTCTGCTAGAATTAGCGACGACCGGATCCAAACCTGTACTTTGCTTACATGAAAAGCTGGAAGAAAACTCTTGAACCAAGAGAAAGCTGGCTTAGCTATCCCATGTATTTTACACTTAATCTTGCATCTGTGTTGAGGAAAAATACCCCTCAAAATTAGTTTTTAGTGGGCCAACAAAGGCCCTGGGTTTCTGGACACCTTATTAATAATATTCTTCTGCAGGAAGGGGATACATTTCTTTATAAAGATTTATTAATAGTCATTATTATTTTCACAGAAGCTTTAATGTGCAGTAAAAGAGCTATAAAGACAAGCAACTGAAGGAACTCATCGATTTCACGCCAATCTGCACTAAAAAAATACCAGTCTTTTTTCTTTTTTTCAAATAATAATAATAAAACAAAGAGCTTTCAGGAGCAGCAGCAGCAGAAGGCTAATGTAAAGTGATATATTTGAGACCCAGGAGTATGGTGTAACTTACTCTTGCCTCTGCTGGCCTGTTTATTGTGTTTGTCTGGTTGCCCTGGGAACCAGCTCACGCCGTTTCACTTATTTTATAATGTTCCTGTAAATGTTAGGTAGGGCCGGGATTTATTATACACTGTCAACACCTAAAATGGAACGCGCCGCTTAGTGTCATTTATTTGGCAAGATGCCTTTCCATGTTCCCTTAAAAAAAATAAAAAATCTTCCTTGTACAGATAGATGTGTGAGCGTGCATGTGTGTATGTGCATCTCTGTCCAAATAAACAAACCCTGAACGCTTTCCAGCAGCCTTTGCCCGGGGAGGATTGATGCTGGGTGGTATAAATGCTGTGCTAAAGGAAGGTCTGAGCAGCCGGTGACCTGTCGTTGGGTGGGATCTATGACTCAACGCTATTTGCGTGAGGTGAATATTTAGGGGCTGGGGAAGGCATGTTTACCAGGGGTGTTTATTATCCCTAAAGAAGCAGCGTGATCCTGTTGCTTCTGTCCCCAAAGACCTCTGTTAGTTTGGAGCGATGAATCATCAGAATTATTAGGGCTGGAGCGAGCTCCTTTCCTCTCCTCTCCTCTCCTCCACTGGTTCCTCAGCATGACGGAGCAGATTTGATTGCAGACTAGTGGGTGTGAGGCTTATTTTTTAATTTGCCTTTTTTTTTCCCTTGGGTGGTACCTCTCAGACTGGCACTAGGTGTTAACTGAAAAGGCTTTTAACCTTTTAAATGCTCAAGAACAAATATAACCAGCATCCCAACTCCTTAAAATGTGTTTCTGACGCTCCTCATCCTTTCCTTACCCCTGCTTCAAACTGCAGCCTCATCTCTCCTTCCCAGTTCCCAGAAGGTGGGGGTCTCTCCCACCTCCCACTTTCCTTTACACAGGAACATGTGTCTCCTCAAGCACTGGAGAGGAGCTCCCACCTCCTCTCTGGTTGCCCTTTGCATTACCAAGTGCCCTATCTCCACTGACCCTTCCCTTGCCCTCAAACAAAGTGTGTTTGTGCGGAGTTTCAGTATGATTGTAAACGCCTTTCTTGCAAAAAACCCCCTCTCACTCCAGACATTTGTACTTGGCTTCACTCTTGATCTGATTTGCCTCCATTCTCACAAAGGGATTTAGACTCAGCATGGGGTGAGGACTGCTCCAGTTAAAAATATGGGCTGGGAGAAGAGATGAGGTGGATCAATCGATGGGTAAAATCCAAGAAAAGTTGTCTTGTTCCTCCCCACGCTTGGGGCTGATTCTGCCTCCCACTGACCAGGAACCTTCCCTCCTTGGCATGAAGCCTTTCACCACGAACAGCTCCAAGCCCGTGGAAACCAGCCAGCACCCAAAGCACTAAACACGTTGGGATTAGGCAGTGCCCTCAGACTGAAGGTACAGAAGATGGAGAATCTCCAGAAGCTTTAGGAACGCGAATAGAAAAAGGCAGAGCCTAGGGCAGAATGGCTGGTGACAGCAGAAAGTGTTTAGGGAAAAAGTCAGATGAGGAAAGTTGGACTTGATGGTACAAGGCTGCATAGCATGAATTTTTCTTCCAATTGGAATGAGTTAAGAATGGTGAATTTGCTTAGGAAATATTAAAAGCTGGGATTCCTATGTCCTGTGTGATGCTGAGTAATTTGAATTTTAATTCCCCACTTCATCTGACCATGATTCAAAGCTAGAGTGAAGCGTAATTAGTTTAGATTTCCAACGTGATCTGGATCCCTGACTAAAGGCTTCACAATAATTAACTTTTGAATATTGGTCGTACATGGTTTGTATGAACATAAGCCAATAGAACAGGAGGTTTTTGTTTTGTTTCAGGCAAGAAAGGTAATGGATTTTTCTATCTTCTTATTTTTCCTTCTAATAGACAGTTTGCAAGAAAGCGTATGTTGTGCACAGAGACCTGTTTTTTTTTTTCTTAGACTTCTGTGCATGCAAATCAACTCTTGGAATAAGTAGCAGCAACAGCCCCTCCAAAGGCATTTACCCGAACCACGCGCAATACAAATATACACATGCACATACCCTCACCCACCCAAATTTTAGGAAATACTTTCAAATGTAGTAAGTGTGTGTTTCAATTTTTTTTAAAAAGAAAAACCACCACTATTAAAGAAAAATTAAAATGACAAAATACCTTTTTAATGAGCCTAAATCGGAATGTCTATGACAGTGACAAGAGTAGCTTAGTGAAATCGCAGCTGCTCCTTTTAATTGCCTCCTAATTTGCTCTCCGGTGCTGGTAATTGGAACAATTTGCCTACAGAAACCTGCAAGGTCTCAGACATTAATTGATTTTGTCTTGCTTAATCAACCCTGCAAAAGCACTGTGTATTTCACTGACTGTTTTTAAGCTTAGCACTGTTATTGTGTGATATACTGGGCATGAAATGTACCCAGCCACCCACCCAAGTCAGAGATTGACCAAACCGGGATCACAGGGCCGAGTCAGTTCCTTGCAAGGAAAGGTGAAGCATTTCTATTTGGGGTTATGGTCCTCAAAAAGACCTTGAACGAGACAGCACAGCATTGGTATAGTTATTAAATATAAAAAGGTGATACTTCAAGTTTATGGCAACTCTGCCAGTCCTAAAAAATGTAGCGTTTGCAAGCATTTTGCTTTCTTATGCTTGGAGGCCAGCTAGATTTTAATGGAAAAACAAACTATGTCTCGCATCTGTAGCAAAAGAGAATGAATCATTTAACGGGCTATTTAATTTTCTTTTGAAAAACAATTCAGGTTCTCAATGTTGTGATTTAAGGAGGCTTTGTTATTCTATTTCAGGATAATGTACTCATAGAGAAAAACAGTGGAAGAGGCATCTCACAAAATGATGGTGTACCTTGCAATAAGGTCCCTACTTGGGAACAGAAACCATCTTCAGTGCCTGATGTCACGTTACAAATGGTATTTCTGTAACGTGCGAGGGTAGGTGAAGCTCTGAGGGTAGCTTCACCACCTGTTTAAACCTGCATTTCACCCCTTTCCTCACACAAACCAGAGGTAGTTTGTGACTCAGCAGGGCAAGCGTTTCTTCCCCCACATCCACCACATCTACCCAGGCTTTGGAACGGAACTGGTGTTGTGGCTTCCAGACAACTGCCCGTTCCTCTCCTCTCCCCATCCCAAATACAGGCTGGCAGAGTTAAGACTGGAGCTGACTTTACCTCATGTTCCTGCTCTCACACTCGGTAGCCTTCAGAGGCACAAGGAAACACAAGAAGCCTCAGTGAGCATCAGCAAAAGAGGAGAACCTCAGTACCTCTGTGCATCTGGGTTAACAGCAGAATTGTTTTATATTTACTCTGACCCCCACCAAACTCAAACCTTGAAAATTGCTGCAGTCCGAGCATCCTTCAGAAAAATTGATTTGATGATTGAAAATCCCCCGTTGTCTCTATTTTTTTTAAAGTCTATCCTGTTTAATAAATTCTTTATCGTTCCACCTAAATCAATTATCAGTATTCCTGTACATCAAACAGTACTGTTACAGTGCTTTTCCTTAACGAGATCAGCTAGATCAGCAGTACATCCTTTCCGTAAGCGCATTTCATGGGTCATTCCTGGCCGATGCCTTTGCTAACTTCAGGCCAATGAGTAAAATCACCCCCTTAAAGAAAGCAGATGCATGTTTGCTGCATCAAGCCTGAGCTCTACCACCGCTCGATTCCTTACGACTGTAAATTTCCATTTGCCATTACCCACATTTTTTAAAAAGGAAGTAGATTGTAAGTCTGTAAAGATTTATATTTTCATTCTAAAATATCTATCATTCTAAACGCAGCAGTGCTGCTGACATCCACTAAACTGCCATAGATAGACTGGTAAAGTACTTAAAAAAAAAAAAAAAAAGACATTACAATATATCCAGATACGTTTCAAGAACTTTTGTCGGGCATGGACTAACTTGGAGACATATTTCATAAAAATTGCTATTTACATTTCAGCTCTATACTTTCTCTCTTTATGTCCTTTTCCATTACTGTGCATTGCCAAGGTTTTTGCATAAATAGAAATTTTCCCTGTCGGCTCCCCGACCCGAGCCCTGCCGTGGAGCCCGTGGGGCTAAGCGTGACATCACCGCTTGTCCTCAGAAACACCACCGCCGAGGCTCGGAAGACTTGACCTCAGGTGTTGGGTTTTTTGGTATAACCATTATTGAAAACACAGCGGTTGAGATTTACTGGCTGGTAAGAGTTTATAATGATCAGAGATTAAGGGTGGGACTTTCAAAACAGTATAAGCCTTGAGCGCAGTCGAATTTGTACTCCATTACCCAGCAGCTTTTCAAAGCTCCACCCTAAATCTGTATGAAATTATTCTAGCGGCAAGGAAAGTATATTTACCTAATGTCAAATATTAAACATTACTGCCCATTAAAATATAGGGCTTCATTATATTTGGCCTGGTGCAGATGTGCAGGAGAGAAGGAGTAATTATCTTTTCCCAAGCTATGTACCTAGGCAGAGGAGTTGTCACTAATTTTTGATGTCTGCTTGTGGGTAACGAGTGTCTACTTTTTGCAGTTTGTAGGGAAGTGAGTTACATCTTCAGGCCATAATTGCTTCTGAGAACCAGGTCCTTCAGAACACAAGTAAGCCCAACTGACCATGCAAAAGACGATGCCTCCAAGCTTGTGGGCACTTTGGAAAGCACGGGCCAGAATAACTCACTCGCTGTCACGCAGCAAGCTGCTGGCAGCCTTGGGTCTGGAACACAGACCTCTTTATTCCCAGCCTCTTGTGCCTGCTACGCCATCATCCCGTGGTTTGTATGAGCTGCCCAGGCTCTCCGAGGGTGCACCTCCTTCTTTTGTCCTGTTTTTGAGGCTGCTTGGGCTCGTGCAGTCAAAAGCAAAATCACTGAACGAGAAACAGCTCTTGGAAATCCCTGCAGTGCCCGGGTGACAAGAAAAAAACCCCAAACCCTTCTGATATTTGCTCTGGAGGGCTGTGCATGACCAGAGTGTGGGAACTTGGCATTGCTCCATTTGCTGGGGACATTAGCAGCTAGGTGACAAATTTGGCCTGTGGACGGCAAGCGAGCCACCTTAGCTCTGGATTTCGCTGACAGAGCAAGTCTTGTGAAAGCAAAGGAGAGAAAAATGTGCCAAGCCCAGCTCCGGCCTCGCAGCTTGCAGAGTCAAAGCACATTGTGCTCGGGGAGTCCCCAGGCAGCAAGACATGAAAACCCCATGCTGTCACTGCTTCTTATTAAGCTTGCCCAGTGGCACAGAAATGCTTTTCTCTTAAACTTGCTGAAAAGCTGCAGTGAATTTAGCTGAAAGTGCAAATTACTTTTGTAACAATAAGGGATGTTCTTATATTTATCGGCTTACTTTTTCCTTCCATCTCTTTCCTCCCGATTCCTCTCTGCTTCCACCACTAGGACTTTTCCTAAAAAAGCAAACATCAGGAGGGTTGTAGAGAGTCCCTGGATGTCTGCAATGCCTAAGTTGCCAGTCATGCTGCCCAAGGGTTTGCAAAATAGTAGAAAATCGATCCATTTGGGGCTAAAACACGAACAGAAGCTCCCAAAGTAAGGACCAGAGAAGGACAAGCTGCTACACTGTTGGGTGGAAGCACTCTTAAAGCAAAAGTATTGGATACATGGAAATAGTGAAAACATCAGTCCTGCACCTTCTACCTCATTACTCCCTGTTCTTGTTATAACTTAAACTCCTAATGATTGTATAATTGTACTCTTAAAAAAGTGGCGAATGACAATGTTTGAAGAAGCTGTTGGCTGTTTCGCCCACGCATCACTGCTGGCGGCAAGAAATGACTAGCGTAAAGCAAAATTGCAGTGATCTGTGTGAAGTGCAGAGGATTACCAGGCCTTTCCCTTCTGAAGGGTCATACAAACTCTCCTGCCCGTAAATACTATTTTTAATGCATTGTACAGAATGCCTCCCCCAGTGCTCATCAAATCAAAACTTCCAGTGAAGTCAGCTGACCAGCCTCAAAGCCAATTGCATTTTGTCCGAATAAGGACAATTAACATAGAAGTAAGGAATCTGCTGAAAGAAGAAATTCTAAGACATATTGATACAGGAATAGGGACCCCATCCAGATTAGTAGCCGTTTAAGTTTTGCTGTCCTTAGTGAGTAACCCCCACGTGTTGTCAAGAAGTGTCCTGCTCAGCACCGCTACGGCATTTTACGTTGGGTGTTCTCCGGGAACGTTAAAGCAATGCTTACATCCTGTCACTGTGAGCACCAATCGAGCACGAAATCTTTATCCTAAAGATGAGAAGTCCTCCTTGGGGCTCTGTTTTGTGTTTTCTTCCCCAGCTTACTGCAGCGCTCTGAGCACGGAGGAGTACAATAGGGCTAACACCCAGCTCCTTGTTTTGACCAAGAAACAGAGTTAATCATTGGCTAGAGAAGATAAGGTCTTATTTTCTAAACCACAAATAGGCACTCAGCACTGGATGGAGGTACTACCCATTCCGTTGTTTCTTTTGGAAATAGACCCTTTAAAATAAAGTGAACGCATCCCTTCCCACTCTCAAGGGCTCCCAGCAGGCAGATTGTAATAAAATTCAGTTTTTACCCCACAAATACAATTGTTTGTCTGTCCCACTGCTTTCCCAGCTTGCTGGCCATACCGTTTAAAATTGCTTCCCAGATATTTCTGCAGTTTGGTTGGATTAAGCTAAAAATTGCCCTTCAGAGGAGCAGAGCAGAATTCAGGGTGAGTTTCTCACCATGGCAGACCCCTAAAACCTCACTGCCTTCATCCCACTTGGAGGCACCGAGAGCGGGCTGGGTGAAATCCTGGCTGGCTAAAACATTTTGAAGTGAGTTGATTTTTATTTTTTTCTTTAAGGGGTTTCTCATAGAAAGGCAGAACGTGCTAAAAATTTCCCTCAAAATATAAGCAGGGGAAAATATCAGCCATTCCACTTCACCCAAGACCTATACAGTTTGATTCCAAAGTTGTCTAAGTATCCCAAAAGCATCTTCACTAAAGAAATCGCTGGAGTTTGTATTGGAGGAAGAAGAATTCTGATGTCTTTTCAGTGATGTTTTGTTTACTATAGTGATAGTCACTGTAATAGTATTATATTTTATATTATTATTATATTATTTTATATTTTATATAGCATTTTGTATTATTATTATAGATACCACTATTGCATTTTTTTCCAGGAAAACTGCAAATATTCTAATTGCATAGTCTTCATAGACATGGAAATGGCTCAAGGTCTGGCCTTCTCTGGCCGTATATCACAAAGAACAAGAAATTAGAAGGATTTTTTTCTTTATTTCTAATTTTAAAAATATTAATTGACAATATACTGGTGAAAACTGAATTAAAGACATCGGTTCTGAGTCCCTAAGCCTTTTGAGTATTAAAATGAGATTATTAACACTACTTTAATGAATATTTCTCCTTTCCCACTCTTTTTTTTTTTTTTTTTCCAACGGAGATGGGGCTAAAGGAGAGGGAGATGGGGGAATTGAGTACTACAGAAAAAGGGTGGCAATTAGATGATAACAGTCAGCAGCACGGTGGGCGTCTTGTTACTGCTCATTTCGGAGGTGCCAAAGCTACATGGGACATCGTCATTATTATGGCTTAAAGTTGGCTAAGGTCACCCCGGTTCATCTGGTTTATACATTGGTAGCCTTCTACTTATTACTTGCCAAACAAACCTTTTTATTTTTGCACACGTTTATGTTGATTTTGTGGTTTCTGAAATTGGATTCTGTCTCCTACGGGCCTGAGTTTCCACGGCAACTATGGACCTTATCTGCTGCTGCTGTTTGGCAGACAGACAACCAGGCCTTTCAGTTTACTTCTCCGGGTTTTTTTTAATATTATTTTCTTTAAAAACCTTTTTCTTCATCATCATGTTCTTTTTCTTTTTTCTTCCCTTTTTGTTATTTTTACTTTTCCCAACCCCTGTCATTTAAAAATCACATAATTAATTGAGCACATCCTGTGCCACACGGGGCTGCCATGACTTTGAAGTCCCAATAGATCATTTTATAGAGCCATGGGTACCATTTTTTCCAGCGCAGCACCAGGCGCCAGCGCGAGGGCTTGTGGAATTTAGCATATCCTACTCCAGGTATGATAAAGAAACCTTGGCACCTTCTGTTTGTTTTTACTAATTTCCTTTCCAAACTGCCTTTTCAATACAGAGGAAAGACCTCAGGACTTAAAGTTTGTTATTTTCTCTCCAAAGTTAGTCCCTGTTCTCCCTCCCCTTCCTTTAAACCAGACTGAACTGCTTCTTCGCTTGGTGGTAAGTTTTCTTTTTTTTTTGTCTTTTCTTTTCTTCAGGAAAGTGTGGTCTGATTTAGCATCGTGTAGCTCGGAGCTGTTACTGATCCTATAGCAGCAGCGAAACCAGCCAAGGGAAAAAGACCCTGACAGGCTCTATTAACCCTTAAAAACAATAAATGATCTCATCACCTTCTCAAATACAGAAGAAACAATAATACAATAATTTACTTCAGTGAAGGAACAAGTCTTTTGGGAACTGATACTGAAATCTATCCCAAGAGACACTGTTGCTGGCATTAATGAAGAAGGGCTGCTTTCCTATTAAGCTGAAAATAAACTGCAGTGCCTCTCGGCGTTACAAAAGGAGAGCATGCATGCATAGATATAGCTGGACATAAATACACACAGAGCCAGATATGTGAATAGCAGAGAGAGGAAGACAGAAGATGAGCGGGAAACTAAATCAGGTGAAAAATAGCTGAGCCTCCTGATGGGACAAAGCTTTGCAGCGGCACCACTGGGCATCCTACACTTGAAACAAAGGCTGTAGAATCTCCTGGAACTTCATCCAGAGTCAGTCAGAAACTTCCAGAGATGGGTTTGAAACTGCTAGTTGTCTCGTAACACGTTTTGAAAAGACAAACACGAACACTAGGGTTGGTGTACAGGAAGGCGAGAAGTCAGAATTAATCCCTGCAGAACTGTTTTCTCTCTAGAAAACAGAGTGTTCTGTCTCACAGAAAATAACAGAAAATGAGATCTTTCATGCTGACCTTCCAACTTCTGACATCTGATGGGACATCTCATTTCTGCCTATCATGGTCCATAAGCTGATTTAAAAATCCTGTAGAAAAAACCCTTATTCACGATGACATTTTGAATAGTTTTAAGGTGATTTCTGGGCATATTTATGTTTTATTTTTATAGAGTTACATTTGTTTCATGGCTGCTCGGGGTCTTATTCAAAATCCCATGTTGTAAATGAAAAGATTTCCATGGGTTCCAATGTCCTCTGGATTAAACTTTTAAGAAACTTTTTGTGAGACTAAAAATGGGAAACAATTCATTACGAAATCCCAGAGGTTCACTTTTAAAGTCTGTGTAGCAGATATTGTTCTCTGTTAAGTCTGTAGGACAAACCCCAGTATATTCCTTTGTCCTGTGCCTTCAGATTCCTACATGTCTATCCATTTTGAGCTTAAAGAGCAGGGAAAAGCTAATTACTCTCTGCCCATATTCAAATGTTTTCCTAAGTTATGTCTATAGGAAAACTGGTAACTGAACAAGACTGTCATTAAAATTGGATATTTCCAGCTATTCACAGTCCTTTTAATAAAACCTGTTATTTATAGTGAATATTTTATGTTGCCATTAACATGTTTTTATCAATTACTCTGACAAACTGGGTATTTTAGACGTGTTTTTACTCTTGTTCCTATCAGTTTTCTGCCTTCCTCCCTCATTTTCCCCTTTTGTTTTCTTTGCTGTTCTGGAACTGCGACAGAAGAACATAATGCACTTTATAATCCCCCAAATCTGAATCCTATCTCCTTTTGTATAGACATACAATTCTTGTCCCAGTTCTCTGCACCACTGTTATTTTTCTTATTGCTAAAATACCTTTGTGCACGATTCCTGGTTACAGGAGCGGAACCTTTATTCATTAAAAAGAGCTGTGCCACTGTGCGTGTGCGTGCAAGCTGCATGTGCTACAGCAGAGCAAACTGAAACCCAGAGCAGAGCAAACCAATGCTCAGGGCTAGAGGTTTCCTCTAAAGAAGCCACACAAAGCATTGTGTGAAGTTGGCATTGCAGTCCATGATTTGGGGACATATTTTAAGGAAAACTACGGTGTTATCTTTGAAAGCGGTCAGTATTCCCAGTTTACACCTGATGAACAGGCTCTGGGTTCCTGACATCATCATCATCATCACAATGATAACAACCATAACAATGATGATGATGATGATAATAATAATAGTAATATGGAATATATATACGTATGTATATCTGTATATAATTTGGAAAGCTTTCCTTTGGAATGAAAGGCACCTTGTGATTGGGAAATAATAACATTGTCATTATTGAGTTATCCTAACGCTGTTCCTGTACACAAGGCTATGCAAGAAGAATTAGGATTTTTCTGTATGTTTTGTACATCATATAAATTATGTTTACGTACATTGATGCAAGCATGCAAAAAGCTATCGGTTAATTGAACTGTGCAAGCAAGAGGTTTTCTGGTTAGCTGGCTGACCCAAAGACCACACTGAGCAAAATGCTGGTCTTCAGTTAGCTTTAAAATGACAAAAATAATGCCAGTTTCATTTTGAAAATCATTTTTCATCTTCCCCAGTTGAATATAGGACTCTCTGGGCAAGAAGAGTCACGAATATTGAAGCATTTCTGAGTTAGAAACACCGCAATGACCCATATTGATAGTCTTGATTTCTTTTCTCATTAGTAATGGTTAGAACCACAGCGGAATGCAAGATTCGCAGGCAGCTCGTGTTGACTGAAAAGAATGATTTGCAAATAAAGCATGCAAGAAATCTCACCATTTCCCTTCCCCTGAACAAGGCTCTGCAGGCCAGATCCTAAACTCTTGGGGCTCTGTTGGAGTTTTGCGACTGATTTAATGGAGACACCGCTTCAGGGACTAGCACTGAAGGAAATGTATTGACAGAAGGTCCAGGCTTGGAGAGCACTGATATCCAACCCATACATTTATAGACACTAGACTGGTCAGTCAATTATTCTCTGGAATTTTGTGGACTCCAGGCAAATCAGCTCAAGATATATGAACCTATCAATTTCAGTAATAAAACTCCATAAATCTGTCCTAGATTACAGCAAAATCTGGAAGTTGGCAAATTTCATATCATTTGGGGTGACATTACCAGCAATTATCCATCAGCTACCGACCACGATCTTAACAAGAGAGAATGGGAAAATGAAATCTCTTCATGCATGTGCAAGCAGTAAGCTCGTTAAAATAGCCCTTGGGTTTTATGATAATTTCTTTACCTATAGAACTTGTACAGTGCAAACCTACACATTTTTTTTTTTTCCCTGCAAGACACAAAGCAGACAATGAAGTTGCAGAAAGTGTACGAGACTGGTTTTGTTTAACTTTGGTCTTCTCAGTTTACTCTCACTGCCACTGCCCTCTGGATATTTCTATGGAAGTAAAAGAAACTCCTCCTTTTATGTACTAGAGCTATGCACGTGGGTGATTAGTTGGCAATATTAATAAGTAGATCCAGTTTTATTTTGAAATCTCTTCCAAAATTATTGAAGTCAAAGAGAAAAGTAGTCAAATTGCAGAATGAGACCATTTACTACATCAGGATGGTTTTACCTTTCGTACCGCATTTCTAATTTTGCAGAATAACAAGGTTAAAAGGAAAAAAAAAAAAGACAATACGTGGTATGAGTTGCAAATAGAACTTGTCCGGGGGAAAGCCAGGCTGGGAATATTCTTCTTACAGAGGTTTAGGTTTAAGTGCAGTTTATACATGGAGGGACTATGAACAGTCTAAGGCACATTTTCTTGCAGGGTGATAATACTAAATCATACTTTATATATAATAGTATATCATGCTCTAACACATAACCCTTCCTTTGATCGGCCTGGCTCCTCTCTTCATTGAGTGTAGATGGATCCTGAGGCTATAGAGGAGTTGCCTAATCTTTATGATTAAGATGTGGAGGTACAAGCAGCCCATCTCTCAGATGTTTCCTTCTGTTATGTAATAACTCCATTCTAAGAAACAATGGGGGAGAGGAAAGAAAGACACCACTAATACTCACGAATGTGAGCCAAATACAATGAATAGTTAATACCAAAATTCCCTCCAAATCTACCAACTCGTCCCTCAGATTTTTCAGTTCATCCACTGAATTAAAAGAAATCCTTTCAGCAGGCCTAGCAGGTTAATTTTAACAGGGAAGTGAAGATAAAGAACACTACCCTGATGAAACCTACGTACAAGGCAACTTAAGCAAAATGTGCCTTAGTCTGAGTTCTAGCACTATGTTACACCTTTTGCTACCATGGCAACGCACCACGTCAGTTTACTCCAGTGTAGCATTTTTCAAGGCTGGAAGCATCCATCCTTAATTTTCCCCATTTTCTGTGGCTGTGTAAAACAGCAATACGAGTAATTATTGCTATTTATCAGCTCTTGCCCCAAAACGGTCTATGTACAGATTCACAAATAAATCCCTAATAATTAAATTCTTCAGGTTTTGATCTTGCTCACAGGAGCAGAGTAATTTTGGTTCCCTTGTGGATTAGATTATCCTGAAAGGTTACGATTCAAGCCTTCCCTTTTTCTCCGATATGATTCTTCCAGACCTTGGGACTGATAGGGCCCTGCACAGCACCAGGTCTATGTTTTCTCTGTAAATACAGCCTACAAAATTTCAACAAGTCAGCCCTTGTGTGCCACACCGAGAGATTGATGACAAACCACATTATTTTTCCCCTCCATATAACTGCCCACAATTACAACGGTACTCTCTCAAAACACCGGTTTGTTTTTGTCCAAGGAGGAAAGAGCGCAAGCACGGTCTGATATCTCAGTGTAGAGCTGGCGGCAACACTGAGCAGCATTATTTGTGGAAAATGCCCTTTTCTTCCTTCGTTTTTCCGATTCATGATAAAATATTGGGTCTGACTCTGCCACATGTGCTTATGCAAAGCCAGCAACTCATCAGCAAAGGTTATCTCAATACCAAGCTAAAGAAAGGAGGGGATCAAGACTTTGCAAGCCTTTCATTTCTCTGGCCTGCTCCTGGCGATGGTGAGGTCGTACCTAAACCAAGGCAGCCGGTGAAATTAGGATTATTAATTTCCTGTACATTAGGTTTGTAAAATGTTTGGGTTTTTTACCTGAAGATTCGTATCTTCTGTTGGTCTTTGAAGACAACTGATCCTGCATGATGATGCAACTCTGATCTGAATGCTAACAATATACAAATCCACTAAGCTGTAAAACGGCAGGGCTTAACAACTGGCAAAGACACATTAAAAAGTAAACAAAAAGCTCTGTCTCCTGAAAGACAGATGTTTGCCTGGAGAGGGGAGACTGTATCGTTACAGTCATCCCGTCATCCTTCTGAACCTAATATCCTACACTCTTATTTTGTTGCTGCCATTCCTCCTGCATTTAGGCTGCATCTCTTTAGACATCATAAGCCAGTAGCACTGGGAAAACAGTGATTGTTGGATGCACTGATGATGTTTCCAGAAATACTGCTGTCCTCCAGATAACTGAATTCCCAGACTCAATTGCAAACTTCTGAACAAAGGCAGCACCTGAAAAGCGAGTCGTCTTACTTTCAAGTGAAAAATGCTTAGAGCATCAAACATATGTCAAAGTCACTAATTTGTCACGAAGCTGCTGCAGGCTTCCATCATCAATCATCCTGACACACTGTACTTGAAACAGTGCTGAAAAGACACAAGTCATTTACTCAAAAATGTTTTCTTTATCTGTATGCACCCTTAAAAGCTTCCATAAGAGCGCTGAAATCTTTGCGCTCCCCATTCACTGTTTACAAGAAGTGTTTAACTTTTGTAGTTTGTGTATGAAATGAGAATGACTGAGTCTTTCTTCGTGTTACCTGTGTTAACTTTACCCCTTTACACTATAAATATTTTTTGCTAGTTCCAGCCTTTTGTTGTTTATCTATTTATGTTAGATTTCTAGCTAAATTGTAGTATTCCAAGAGGCACAGAACATTCAGAGTACTATAGAGTAAGAAATAAATTACTGAATTCTTCAACTACGACAAATACATTAACAATATTTAGCCATCTCTGGAAAAAATGGAGATTCCAATGACATAAATTTAATCAATCTAATTTTTAGGGACTACATATACAATCTCTACAATGCCTCATCTCCGTACAAAATTTTTATATGCATTAATCTCATAGGCATATTGTATCCCAAACCTTCTGAATAACTTCTGTGAGACTACTGTGGCTTAGAGAGCTTCTGCAGCTCTAGCAAAGATGCACAAGTTCCTAAAAGAACAGTCTGAAATTCCTCTAAAGCTTTCTCTACATCGGTGGTTTGAAGCTAGTTAGTTCTGAAATCTTAATCCTTCCTTGAAATTTCAGACACAAGATGATAAAACCCAGGAAAATGAAATAACATCTTGAGACTTCAGTTACAGCTGAACCAGAACTAAAATACAAACTTCCATATTCTGTGTCGTTTCCTTGAATCTCAAAGAAAATTGGAGAGTAAGACCTTATAGTTGAAATGCTAATATTCATTCTCAAAATTTTAATTCTAGAGAAATATTAAAAATCTGATACTTGATTCTAGAAGCACAATAAATGTCGTCAGCAACTCAACTTACGTGCAAATTAAGTTTTGCACAGTTTCTTGTGCAGGGAAACAGGAAATATTTTAAAGAAGTTTTGGCAGTGAAGCAAGATAAAGATTATTGGGTCAACGCCTCAAGTAGCTCTGAAAATCCCACCAGTTTTCCATGCAGATTCTGACACCTCTGTGGAAAGTCTGTGCAGCTTAATCCTGGGAGCTACAGTGCTGTTCCTGAGCTGTGTTGGGAATTAATTCTGAATGAAGTTAACAGAAGCGGAAACCCTCTGTACTGAAATCCTGTTGCATTTGTAGCAAATACAGATACAGATACATTTAATTTGACTTTTTTGGGTTGGTTTGTTTCAGCAGTGAGTCAATTCAGAATGGCCTGATCAGCAAGACCTTCTGTAGGCAGCCTGGGAGTCTTTTGCAAAGATGACAGGTCTCAAGCCTCAAGCTGAGCTGGGATACTGAGGTGAAAATGAGGGGAAGAACCTACATTGTATTTATTTTCCTTATAAAAATAAAAAAGGGGGGGGGGGGGGGAGAAAAAGGCAGAAAGAAAGCAATAAAGCAAAAGGCATTTCCTAAAGGTAGCCATTAAATCATTCAACATGCTGGTCTCTCGAGAGCAGAGAGGTTCCTCTTTCCTTTCCAGAATGGGTTTTACTAACCATTTCTCATCTAATGCTCAGTGTCTTCACCTGGCTCTCTCTGGGCATTTCCCCAGACTTCATCCAGCAGGACAGCACCACAGCTCTTTCCGAGATGGGCCTTGGCCCATATATCACTTTCAAAAAAATTCTCAATGGGTCCCCAGTGATGTCGACCAAGGGCTCTGTTTTGCTCGTGATAATGTGCTAATGCTCCGAGACTTGACATAAATTTTCTCTACGCATCATCATTTGTCAAAGTCACAACATGGGGCTGGAAACTCAAAAAAAAAAAAAATCCAACCCCAACAGAAAAAAAACAGTAGGAAGAGATAGGAAACGTGGCTTTGTTTTTTTCTTCCCTCCCACGTGACTTTCCCCTCCTTCATTTCCCCCTTCTCCTTTTCTCCTAATCTCTAAAACATCTGATTGCGCAGGAATGGTCAATAAAGGCTTTTGCTTCTCCCTCCTATGTATATTTGCATCTGCGCACGTGTGCACGTGCTTGCTGGACATATTTATGAATGGAAATTGAAAGTTCAGTAAGGGAGCCTTTGCCACCTTTGGGTAGGGAAATGTTTTGGGAGAGCTGGTAAACTGGTACTTGTTCCCAGTTAAGTTGTCATTTGGGCTGATAAAAATAATGGAAAAACATGATATCAAACGGGCCTAATGGCTGATGGGATTTGTTTTTAATCGTCTCTGAGGGAACGATCCCACAGACCACATCAAAATGTTCTCTCGAGCTTGTTTAAAGTTAAAAGAAAGGAAGTCGTGAGAGAGAAAATCAAACTCGTTTCAACAGTTTATTTCCTCTCTTTGCTTTTTCTGCTACGTTTCAATTTCTTTTTTATCCGGTTTGGTTTTGCCCACCATCTCCTTGCCCCTCTGTCACCCCATTCAGCTGCTGATAAAATGGTTCTGTTTAAAACACCTCATGAAAATAAATTAACTTGGACGTTTAGCCAGTGTTTGTAGTCCAAAATGCCAAGACAGACAAAATGCACGTCGCTAATAACCCCTGCTAATGCCTACTCGGTGGAGCCCTAGAGGTCCAGAAGGCGGCTCGTGATGGCATTCGAGTCCTTTTCCCTCCCTTGTGTTTTTATGTTACTAGATAAAAGAAATTAGGTAGACAAGAAAGAAAATAAAGCAGTTAATTCAGCAGCATTAAAAGTCAATTGAACCACGAGAGAGCCACCCCTCTGGAGTTGGCTTTTTATTCGTTATGAATGCGGCCGGGTCTTAGCTAGAAACAGATGAAAGCAGGTACAAACCGAAGGGAAAACAGATACAAACTGAAGAAGTGAAATCAATAGAGCATCACCAGAGATGCTCAGTGTCCTACCGCTACTTTTCATTCAGTTATTATTTAATAGGTTGACAGAAAACGACAAGCCAGACTTTCACGTCCTTCTGGACAATTCCCACGAGCGTATTCCCTGCGCAGCCCTTGCTTGCACGAGCATTGCTGCTAAAGTCAAGGCAAGCAGCAATGCAACGTTGACATTAGTACCACAAGCCCTAAAATAGATTTTCTGCAATTTTAGGTGGCAGAATCCAGCCCGCAGTTCCTTGCAGAATAAGGCAGAATATACAACATAATTTAATTCAAGCCAGTAATGTGTAGGCTTCACAGTGTCTGTTAGTCACTACTGGATTCCCAAAACCAGCAAGAGAGGCTGGAAACTCTTACAGGGTCAGAGTTAGCATCAGTTAAACCTCTCCTTTGTTGCTTTCTGTCATTTGATATATAGCTCTTTTGCCATTAAACATTATACCGAACGCTGATCAGTCTCTCTGCATTGAAATGGCACCATTCCTGCTTCCAGCTCTCTTACAGGCACTGAAGCTTTATCATCCGTATACCCTTACAGACTGTATCTTAAATCACGGCATGAAATCGAGCCCGCTGCCGTGATTGCTGTCTGTGCGTGAGCCACATCAGCGGCTGGCAGCGCTCCTGAGCCCTGGCATCCTTCCTCAGCAGCCTCAAGTCCAATTAGACTTCACCTCAGGTAACTCTTCAAACGAAAACTCTAATAATCATAATGTGATGGGCGACATGTCAGGAAAAAGAAAATAACAGCCTTAAATCCGGTATTAACCTGCAATGGAAAACAAGCCATGGGGTATTTCCATGAGAAATCTTGGAAGCCATACAATGGGTGGAAGGGATGGGGGGAGAGAGGGAGGGCACACCAGGGCAGGATGTGAAAGGGAAAGGGTCCTTGGCCAAAATCTGCTTCTAACTGAATGCTCATGGACTGGGTTTCGGGTTTCATGCCTCTGCTGTCAATTTGCTACACTGGGTATCAGGAAGGTTAGAAGGGAAATGTTTATTGAGGTCTTTCTCTGAAGAGAAGGGGCTACACAACACTGTAATAACTTTGTTTTCTTTCTCTTCTGTTTCTGAGTGCAGATTCCCTTTGTCACTGGGCCTGATCCTGCCATGCTTTGGGGGTTTCTACACCACATTAAACCCCAGGAATTAGTTTTGGGACTTGTGGAGCAAGAAGAGGCTCAGGTCCAGCATCCCTGTTTGGGTACCACTGCTCTCCTTGAAAACAGGATCCAAAGAGGAAGGGAAAACCAAACAAGATGCAAACACAGAGGAGGAGAGGGCGCTGGCCGCAACATCCCATCCTTCTGCTGCATGGGATCTCCACCAGCTCTGCCAGTGCTTGAGTGGGGGATGCGGTTGGGCTGATGCCAGGTATCTCATCCACCCGTCTCCATCCTTGTGCACACAGCAGCATCCGTCAGGTACCACTCCACAGCAACAGATGGGATTGATCCCACGGTAACACTTGTGGAAACCATACTGAAACTAGTCCTCATCTGATGACTGTTTAAATGTCTCTTCATCAGGTATGCGTTCTACGTACAGAGATTACAAGATAAAAGTTTATACTGGAATTACACAGAGGAAACTGTATCTTTGGAGGCCAAATAAAAGTTCTTATAATAGCTCATTTATATGAGAAGAGAATAATGTCTTCAAACTAATTATATCAAGGCATGTAATTACACACTTACATACTAAATCTAATGTATTTTTAGCACAATCGAGACTGAATGGCAATGACAGCTTCCAAAAATATAATTAGTTAAAAAAATTCCAGTTCAAATATTTAAATTTAAAAGCATATTTGATTAATATGAATAATGATTATTGCTTAATGTACAAATCGTTTGGGATGGAGTTCTTGATGTAGCGCAAACCCAGCAGTTTTAAAGTACTAAAGAATGTCAAACTCCAGGGAGAACTGCAGTAAATGGACTGATCTGTGCAAAGAAAATCTGTATTTTCAAAAATTGTTATCCAAATAGATGCTGAATAATGGCTTGTTTAGCCAAGAACAATCTGTTTTCTTCTTACTGAGGTTTCTCATTTCACTGTGTATATTTGGCCTCCCTGTGTCGTTTCCCTCACAAATTCGTCACATATTGCTGGCAAAACAATACTTGATGAAGCAATGACTCAATTGTCCAGAAGTTGCGAGCACAGAGAAATTGTTCAAAGACACTGAGCAAAATTTTCACACTGGAGCTGAAATGGAAGAGTTGCTTCGGTTTGTTTGGTTTAGATACTTCTGTTTAAATGGGAAAATATTGCAAACTGAAAACCTGTGTTGGAAATGTCACGATTATTAAAAATAATTATGCCAAGTATAGAAAAGTCACCAGAATATTACTTCTTAAATATGAGTACATAATCCTGAATAAATATTGAGTAAATCTTTTTTAAAGACAATGTTTACTGATGGCTTCTGATGTCTCAGATTTTCAGTGCACATCTTTTTCATTACAGCAATTGATCCAGCATTCATGTATTTTATCATAGCTCTGTAACTACTGACTCCAACTGATTATTTGCCTAAAGTTAAGCGTGGGATTAAGTACCTGGGTGCATTGGTGCTTATATGGACGTTCCCACCAGTATTATATTCCCAGTCCCTCCCATGATTACAGGACTCCCCATAATGGGAACCCCAATATTACTAAGGACTTTGGCAATCTTGGCCAATGTCAACAGAATGGGAGGTGCTATTTCATTAATTTCCCCTGACTAGGGACAAAAATAACTTCATATATTTCTTGGTTTTGTGTTTCAGCCTCCAGGAGAACAATTTTCTTAAAAAGTAAAGAAATTGGCTATATTATACTGCAGTTGGTTCCATTAGACTGTAATTTCACAAGGCATCAGTGATTCCAGAGACTGATTTTGACAAGAAAAAAAATTACCACACATTTGCTAGCATCAATAGTCACCTTTCCTCATGCATAAAGCATACGAACAAATTTTTGGCTGTCAGTATTCGAACAACAGAAAATGGGAAGGAAGAAGCATAGACATGTTTTAACTTTCTGACAAATGATTCTGATGAACGGGGATCCCCGTACTGGCTAAAGAGTGAGGACAGAAAAATGGGTCCCCGTGGTGCAGGGCAAGATCTCCTCTAATAACAGAATGAGTGAGCAAATCAGGGGAACCACAACTTTCCTACTGTGTGAGAGACCACAAATAATGGAAGACAAACAGATACGAGAAGGAGCAATTCATTTTCCAGGCCCGTTAGGTTTTCCAGGTAGGACTGGGTGTCAATGTATTTATGATTTGGGCTCTTACGTCTCCTCAGGTCTTCCTTAAAGCAGACAGAAGCTGGATTTGGGGTTTCGATCCATTTTGTAGCGTACTTAGCCTGTGTTTGGCGAGGGGCTAAAATGAAATCTTGTAAATCATTCTGCAGCCACGTACAGCAGGACTCCGTTATAAATTTGTAGCAACCCAAACGGTTAAAATCTCAGTATAATAAAGGCCATGTGCACAACTCCTGAAATTATTACAGCAAAGGGCTTTCAATTTTTTTACATTTTAGTATTGTGATTTTTTTTATACTGTACTATCAGTATAACACAACACAATCACATATTTGAAACAGTTATTAATAATTTTACAGCCACTAAGCACCTGAAACCCCTCCTCTCCTCTCTTTATTGGCATGCTTGACTTTTATGAGTAGATTGCTTAAAATAAGAGAGTGCAGGGAGTTGCCATGTTGTGAAAGACCAAGCCCCCATCTGTTTCAAAATAATTCTTATAGCTGTAAGTTAAGCTTTAAATGCTTTAAAATCATGTAGTGCTGAATATAAGCAAATCCATTATTCAGTGTGACAACATATGAGCAACTGCGTTGACAGAGCGCTAACACGACCCTGCTGGATAATCCACACAATCCCTGTGCCTCCTTGTTTGCAGCCTTTAGAGGTTCCTCCTCTACCATCTAACCGATGTCAGAGGATGCCCAAGGGAATGTGAAAGTCTTCATAAAGCACGGGGCTTTTTATAGTATAACCGAGTTTGGTCCCTGCCCTCCGCTTTGCTGCGATGGCAAAGCAGTTTGACACAAAAGGTGACCTGAGTATTGGGTCTATAAGGGGATCCAAGAGAACAGCAGAGTGAGAGGGGGAAAAAACAATTAATTAGCTTTTCCTAAGGATCCTCTGACAGGTTTGATTACCACATGAGTCCACCTTTTTCCTTTGCGCTGTCTACCCATGTGATCTCCCTGTGGGACAGAGAGGAGGGCAGTAACAAATCTCTTATGTGTCTGGACAGAAAGGAACTGCTGAGTGGGTTTCTTCTTGTCCTGAGGGATATGGCCCAAGTCTGTCCCTGTTCCATGTGGGCCAAAGGCCACCAAACCCTTTTGCTGAACGTGGGCTCCTTTCCATGACGTGCAAAAGCAATGCAGAATTTAGACTCTAGCGTGGGTTCAGGTCTGCATTTGACGGGCAGCGCGGGCAATGCCCTATGTACCTTTCCCATGGTGCATATATATAAATATATGTACACACGTATTAAAAAGGAAGCCTGTGGCAGAGGGAAAAATTAAAAACAGGTCTCTCAAATCCCAAGTTAACCTTTACCTCTGGATTATTTTTTCTGTCTTGTGTGCATACTGTGTACCAATATGAAAGAGGTTTGCTGGAGAAATAACCTTAGGCAAAATAACACATGTGTGCATGTGCGTACATATCTATGAATATATATATTCTCAATATCAGGCTAAGAAAGCATTGCCTCATAAAATGTTTCTGAACAGTCAGTAAATTCTGGGCTAGATTTCAACTCATGTTCCTGAGATAAGGACCAGAGAGAGGAAGAAAGAAAAAGACAGCAGCAATCCTTTTATCCGGCTGGCCACATATGATAGGTCTATTTCTTTCAGCAGATGTGAATAAAAATAGATATATTTACAATTGCAGTTGGATACAGAATTGAACATAAGCGAACACAGAGCAGCCGTTTTCATCAATGCTAATACCATAATAGTCTGGATTATGCAGTGCGCTGTTGCTATAATAACATTCATTTGCTGTCAGCGCTCCTGTGTAAAAACAAATTAGCTGGATGATTAATGAATATCAAACCCAGCATGTGGATTCTCCTCTCTGATGCTTCAGCCCAGTGTGAAATCTGCTGCCGCGAGAGCTGTCTCTGCTGTTTGCATTGCAGAGTGTCTCCTTTGCAGATGTGGGCATCGCTGAGAAAGGTTGTTTCTAACCACAGTGTCTCTTCATGCCTTTTTTCCCACCTTCTTTTTAATAAACAATACATAAAAGAAAATACTGAGAAGTCTAGAAATAGGTGTTGAGGTGATAAACGTCTCCTCTAAGTTTAGTCTGACCTCCACCAGTTCAGCATCCCTGCGGAGAGCTTTAGGGAGAGGGGCCCTACCGCAAAACCTCCAAGAAGCACTTGCATTAGGAGAGATGATGATAAGTACTGAGGATCTTGGTACTTTTGGGCGTGTAGCAAATCTTTGTATTCTGGAGGGACTTTTGGGGGGATAATTTGAGTTCACTGCAAAGAAAAGGACTTCAGGCACGCTCATAGCACCCAAGGTACAGTGACACCTGACCTTGTGTTGACCTGATCTGGCGCTTCCCCAAGGAAAACCCATGCAACGTTAGGAGCTTGGGTGGCAAAACCTGTTCAGATAGAGACATGACACCCTGGTGATAAAGCTACACCACTTCTAATCCTAGGGCTGGCACAGACACCAGCAGACATTGCAAGTCTTGTAGGACCTAGTTAATCAACACTTCCACAGTAAAGAAGCGTAAAACACAGTCAACTGTTGCACCGGTGTGATTTCCAGTGATTTAGTGCGTGCAAAACAACTTAATAAAATAAAAGATTACAATCAGTCAGTGAACTGATGGATACATGGAATGGCTGAAGAGATTAATTCCCAGTTATTCCAAATGTAAAATATGATTTCATATTAAATCCTTAGCATTACAATTTACAAAATAACCAACTATGCAAACCACCAGATACAAGGAGGGACAACATTTGGGTTCTTCTAAGAGTCTCAGCTTGACAGTCATGTTCTCTCTCACGTATACGTGTTTACACAGTTCTCAAACCCCCATTCTCTGTTTCATCACATCTCTGCTACAAGTAATTAACGCACAGACACTTCATTTCAAACTGTTGCTCTGTGACACAATGAGATGCTGAAACCTTGTGCTGCACAAATGCGAATTTGTGTGTCCTTTGTTTTGGTAACAGTTCTTAAGGGGGAATAGAGATATTTATGCTAAGACTCAGCTGTGACACCTGGCAAACACACACATACACAGACTGATGTCTAATTTCCTTCTTAATGAAAGACTCCAGAAGAGCCCACAGCCACGGAGCAGTCACAGAAAGCAGGCATCTGCTCCTTTATCCTTTGACAACCTCCTCCCGCCCACCTGGATTGTATTTTCTCTTTTTAAACTTCTACCTTTTTTACTGCTTCCTAGATCACATACCTGAACGGAATCAGAGCGAAATCTGACCACAGAGAACTGGCATCTGTCATCAAAATACATCTCCAGAGATTGTCTGTTTGTTTTTCTTGCTGTACATATGTGGGCTGCAGAATTATGGGTATTTTAAGCCTTTTTTAAACTTTGAAATAACCACCTATTTCTTTCAGGGGGTCTTTTTTGATGCTGCTGCATAGGACCTCCATGGCAAAGCAAGTTTCTAACCAAGGGGCATCATGCAGAGGTGCTTCAGGCTTTTGAGCATTTATGGGGTTAATTTTGTTTTTTATATTATATATACACACACGTGTGCGTCAAGTAGTTATATAATATAAAAAGGCTCTTTTCTCGTATCCCCACAGCGTGCAATAGGACTCCACATATAGCACACCAAAAACATAAAAAAAATTAAAAAAAAGTCCAAACACTGCCAAAATCTACATTTTCATTTGGCAAACCAGTTAAATCTATTCATAATCTGGTGCCTGAATCAAGTTTCAGACCAGACTAGACTGCCTTGGCTCCTGGTTTTTGTTGCTCGACCTGTCTCTGACTGAATTTAGCTATGATGTTACATCTTTAGCTGTAGAAAATTTCTAATAATGGTAGCCTGTTTTATTTTGCCACTGGAGGGTACAAGTTCCAGCATTTCCGTACCGAGGTCCAATTGGAGCCAGTTTCGGACTTTTTTTTGGACAGAAACCTCCCTTGTTGCTTTTCACTGTTTTCTTTTTGCCTTTTTTTTTTTCTTTTTTTAATTTTAATAATGTTCACTCTCACAGCTTTCCGAAGGCGGAATAAAAACACAGCAAATCCGCAGTGAAATGTGCAGTGTCAAAAATCCGTGTTATAACAAGTCACCTGCCTCGCTGCTCGCCTCGGCGGCGGGAGCTCCCCTCGTGCCCCCCTCAGCCGCTGCTGAGGAGGAGGATGGAGCCGTGGTTTCTGGTGGGTCGCTTGGGGCTCATCTCCTACTTCGGAGGCTATAGCTCAGAACTTGATTTAGGTGGTGTGGAAACGAATGTTAATTGGAACTAGATTAATCACTGCTTTTGGGCACAGGCAATAAGCATTAGTATGAGCCTGTTAGGAATCCAAAAGGAGACACACCTTCAGCGGTCAGGAAGAAATGTGACATTTCAGTCCCTGCTCACTGCTCTTATCAACGTAGAGCACCGGAGCGCCGCTAATGCCATAAAGCTGCTGTTATATCCTCCAGGATGCTACACCATCTACAAAATAACTGCTCAGCCCAGGAGGTGCATTCTTAAAGTCTTTTATCCCCAAGTTCTAGGAAGGTAGGACCATGCCGTGAACAACAAGGCTGGGACTGGAGGGAGAGGACTCTCCGTGTAGGCAGCACAAACCCTTGGTGGCTTCTTAGTGTCTCCGTGATGTTTCTCGCTGTGACTCGATGGAGTCACTGAACTAATCCATTTCAGACTTTCTGTAAAGCCTGCTGCTTGCTGGAACAGGAAATCTTTATACTTCTATGCAATGCTAATAGGCTACAGTAATAGGCTCGACATTAGAAGTTCTTTACTGAGAGGGTGATTGGCCATTGGAATGCGCTGCCCAGGGAGGTGGTGGAGTCACCGTCCCTGGAGGTGTTTAAGGAGAGATTGGATGAGGCTCTCAGTGCCATGGTGTAGTTGACAAGGAGTAGGTGTACGTGTTGGGTCATAGGTTGGACTCGATCTCAAAGGTCTTTTCCAACCTTATGATACTGTAATAACCTGACATAGAGAAGGAAAGAACACTGAGAGGATATATTTTAGTCATATAGATACGAATTGAAGTGATTGCGGGGGCTTTGCTAAATTAATCCAGGATGTCAGTTTGGGTTAGACACCCTTCAGTAGGATTAGAAAGGAGTAAAATGTCAGGATTTGTTTGGGAAACAAAATCTGCTTAATTTTTGCTAAGCATTTGAAAGCTAAGTGAGGCAAAGAGAGATTTTGAAGCCAATTGTGAAGTTTTAGTTGTACAAAGGACCATATGATGAGCTCAAAGCAGATATTGCTTCGGTTTTGTGGCTTTGTTTTGAATCAAGAAGTAGTGAATATAGACAGTCAATTTGAGTGAAAAAGAATTAACCTCTGGATTTTCTTTCAATAATCAAAGAGAAGACTTGTTCATCTACCACACATTCAAGTACAAATTCACCCTATAGAAACAAGAGCAGTGAATGCTGACGCTTAATGAAAGCATTTTATGACTCCAGGGCATTTGTGTTATCAGTGTACAGAAGGAATTTAAAGAGGTTAGAAAGCAAAAAACCAGCTGGGAAAAAGCAATGACCACAGTCCCTGGATGAAGGGTCAGAGGCTTTCCATGGATGCTGGAGAAGGGTCATAGAGTGACCGCAAGCTGCGCCAAGGGAGGTTTAGACTTGATATTAGGAAGAATTTCTTTACTGAAAGAGTGGTCAGGGATTGGCACAGCTGCCCAGGGAGGGGGTGGAGTCGCCATCCCTAGAGGGGTTTAAAAGACGAGTTCCTTAGGACATGGTTTAGTGGGAAAACAGGCTGGACTCTATCTCAGAGGTCTCTTCCAACCTGGTGATTCTGTGCACAAACACGGATACTCAGAAACACGAATGGGGAGAAGAAAGGAATGCGCCTCATGCAGAGGGAAAGCGGGGCCACAACTCCATCTGGGATGCATCTCCCTCCTGCTTTTGTACATGGAAGCTGTACGGGGGCTCCTCAGGGAGCTGCCCCGCACAAAGCCCAGCAGCAGCTCACAGAGCCCGCCTGCTCTCGTGCTGTTGACACAACGGGAAGCTGATGAAGGGGACAAGGAGGGTACAGAGCCCAGGGCTAATTTGAACTATTTAGAGCAAATGTAATCTAAATAGGGAGCCAGGAGGCTGGGCTGAGCTGGGGACGCTCCACCTTGCCAAGTTTGGGTGGGTTTGTGTTAAATTAGATGTCTGAACGTTTTTTCTGCCCAACCCTCACCATTACATGCTTGCATAGAAAATTAAGTTACCACACCTTTAATGAACTTAATTTCATAATTCTGACAGAGTTCCATTGCCAGTGATTCACTCCACTTTTTACACACTTCTATGTAAGCTGGTACTTTTTTATTTTTCCTAGGCAGATTTCTGTGGCCAAACACTGGACTTATTCTTTTCTTTTCTCTTTAGCTAGTTGAAACATACTATGTAATAAATTACTATCAATATTATCTTACAGAAGGGATTCCTCCAAAGTTTCCACTCTGGGGAGACTATAGTAAAAGCAAAACATTTCCTAACTCATCCATTCTGACCCTTCAGTCTTCACCTTCTTGGCTTAGACTCTACCAGAAGAAGACACCACCAAAAAAGCAAACACATTGCAGAGCATTGCTCCTCAGATGCCAATTCAAAGTAGTGTCTTAAAGCTCTGCGATGCATAAGTTTTGCAATGCAGCTTTTCCATGACGGTCCATGGGAGCTGAGACTTTCATGATTTAATACTGGTGAAACCAGCAGTGCTCAATGGAAACTTTTGCAGCTACTGCAAAGGTTATTCTTAAAAAATATAAGTTTTATTTAATTAAGTGAAACCATTCTCAAAAGACTATTTCTGCTATACAGCATTGCTGAGAAGGTATATTAAATGATCTGCTCTCTTAAATTCTATAAACTTAGAGTAATTTTATAGTATCCTAATATCTGTAGAGCCTTACTGGAGTAATTGAATGTGTCTTCTAGTCCGAGCATTTAAACAGTACCATGTGGTAAGCAATATAATGCCAAAACAGAAAGCTCAAGCAGGGAATACGCACAAAATGAACATTCTCCTATGAATTACATTGATATAAAACAGGTAGGAAGAGGGATTATAAAAGTGTGAGGTATTAACACATGGATTCCTTTAGACCAGCCAGATTCTCTCGTGGTATGACTACACAAAGGAGTTTATAAACCCTTTTTAGCCTTCTGCTTCAGGAACCTATTATCAAATTTAACATGGTATTTGTATGTGTGAATTAGCCACTAGGCTCATTCATACCTACATAACTGAAATTTAGGTTTCAAACCTGCATGGTTCCTACAGTCACAGCAGAGTATCATTTACTATCTTTTCCCATTCTTATTCTTCATGTGGAATGAGTCTGGGAGGACTTGACTCTAGCAATTACTATTGTTGTATTGTAAGGAAATTACAGAAATTAATGAATGATGCTGATGCTGTGAGCCTCCACTTCAAAAGTGCACTTGGAAACATTTTGCAAAAACCAAAATTACCCGGGTACAGCACATTAAACTCAACGGACTAATTTTTTTTTCAAAGCATCTAGTAAGAGTAATTTGAATAGTGTCTGCTTTCACACACACAGTGTTCTGTTATTCCCTGCACAGCCCAGTAATTCACTTTAAAGAGCGGGTTAACAAGAGGGGAGCTACTTTCTATGAGAAGTCCCCAGTGACGCGACGTGCTCATGAACCTTCTGATTTTTCTTCTGTAATGGGATATTTCCATACAAGTATTTTTGCGAGGCAAGTACAAATGTATGTTTGATGTGCCTTGCCTACACCAGTTACTTCTCTATTTCCCCTTGCCCCTGTACTGCCTATTCAAAATTACAGGGGAATTTAACAGACTAAAGGCTAATTGCACGTGCATAAAAATATCCAAGTACTACACAGCAGAATGTGCAATGGTAATAAAAGGATACTGCACCTTTGATAGATACTCCATCACCATGAAAGGATCACAATAAATGACAGGTTATCATAAAACGCAACCCATTCCTTTTTTTTTTATGATAATTTTTAAAAAGAAGTCTTGGCAGCCACTGCTGTCAGTGTTCCATAACTTCTTTGTTTTGATGGTCAAAATCCTCATTTCAATTCCCAGCTAAAATACATTCACTTTCAATTTGCACCCAGTAGTTCTCATCCTAAAGTCATCCTTCAATTCTAAAAGCTTGCCACCCCCTCTGCAGTTTGGACTGTGCTCTCAAACTCTAAGAGAAAGAGGTGACAATTTGCTCTTGTTGTAGCCAACAGTAAAAGAGACACAGGTTTTAATATGGCCAAGGTTTTACCTGCAGGGACTGCACAGCAGGTGATGCTCTGCCACCCTTTCCTCTGCCTGGTGAGCTCATGGAGCAGCCAAGTGCCAGAAAGCCACATTTGTTCCCTATCAACACCCACTGGGGGGAAGGGGCAGTAGGTTTAAACCACAGCACAAGTCTGCCTGGAGAACCAGGCTTTCTCCCTTTCCTACTCTGAACTTACCCAAAGAGTGCTTTCTGACTGAAGTAATTAAATAATTGATATTTACTTTCTGGAGGGAGAGTTTGCTTTCTTTCGACCCTGCTTTGGAGTTCTTTAAGATAAGATCAAATATTGACAAAACTGGGGCTGAGATTAAAGCATGTATTAAAAAAAAAATCAGTGTTGCTTAGGAAAAAAAACAACCAACCTTGCTGTAAACTCTCTCTTAGGGTAAATAAATGCTGATGTGCTTACTGAAAAAAAAAGTCTGCTGATTAAAAAAAACCTAAGCTGTTAAAGGGGAGCAGTGAGTTTCCAACCAACTAAGATACAGGATTAAATTTTTATCCTAATTTCCTTGATTCCAGACACACACAGGCAGAGATAAACACATAAACACTAAACTGGTCAGGCACTGTCATGACTTTCTCAGAGTGAGGAAAAAATGAATATTCCTTTACATCATGATCTATTGACTAGAATTCAGCTATCTCCATCTCCTATTACTGGTCAAGCGGTACGAAGTGTTTGCTTTGAAACACTGCAGAGCGACTTCACTCTGAGCTCCTTTACCTGGGCAGGGAAGAAGAGGCAAAGTTGGATTTATCTCCTGGGGAACTGAGTAGGCAGTTGCTTTAGTCGCTTTGTTATTGTTAAAAGTCTCTACTGAGCAAAGCAAGTTGGACAAACCAGTGCTGAGGGAAGGTTAACTCCTATGTTTAGCTCAGGGTAGAGTCCCTGGAGATGCATCACAGCTTATTTCAGCAAAAGACATGGCTCTAGGGATATAACAATTCAGGTTGAACACGAGAGCCAGAAACAACTGCCATGTTACGCTGGGCTCAGAGGCTCCATCATGGGGCAGGATTTCAAACCCTACCAATCATTACACGGCACTATGGGTGTCTTTTAGATATTAAACTATTTGGAAACACACACCACTATCAGTTTTATCAAATACTCAGTTTAAGAAAACATGGATAAGGTTGACACCTTTATGAATACCTGGTACCTACGCGCTATTGTTAGTGGAAGCATGTATTAATGGCTTTACAAATTTGTTCCTTTTATCCCATTTCAGGTTACCTTGCACATGGTATAAAAGTATCAATAGTTTCTACTCTAAACAACTTACTGACTATTAGCTGTGTTTCTACAGTCTTTAAGACAGTAGTTTCCCCTCATCTAGAGGAACAATCCAAAGAGCCTGAAATCCTTGGAAATTGCAGGTTTTTTTCCAAACACATTCTTTGATTGTTGCTGACAAGTTTTATTCAACTACAGACTCCCAGAAGCAATTACTGAAAAATCAGCCTAGCCTGCGTCATGCACTTCTCCCAATGTTGTACTGAAACAATGATTTTGAGTGATCCAACTTATTTATCCCCCCCAATGAAAAAGCTTCTCATTCCCACTCATTCTGTCCGAGTGCAGCACAGCGCCACAGGGGTTGTGATGTTCCTCGCCGGCACCAGCCAGTGTTTACATCTTTGGCACTACATGAAACCAAGTTTATAAGCAAACAGCCTGGTATGATCAGTGAACTTATGAATGATGGATCCTGGACTATTTTTTACCCTTCCAAGAGGACCTATGAATGCCCTAGGAAGGCTCCTTCTGAGATTTTTGTTGCTAGTAGTTTGCTTTCCTTGGACTGCATACTCATGGTAGAAGTGATGCTGGATGTCTTTCCTATGTTGATGATGCAGACTTATTTCTTAAGTAAACTAAGTGCTATTTAGACCTATTGCCTTTCCATCTTGCTGTCCTGTCATCAAAAAGGCAGTGATTTGTGAGACAGCTCTGTTGGCTTATGTTGAAACCAATGGTGTGGAAATCAACAGGAGTCTATCATCATCACTAAGCATAAATTCACCACGAAGAAAAATCAAATACAGAATTTCATTTCCACCAGCATGAAACTACCTTTATACCTTGTAGAGGATTTAGGAGAACGCCTAGAAAATTCCCAATACGCATACAAAATTAATGCTTTGATTTTTATTGTGCTTATTTTTTTGGTTTGTCACTGTGGGATTCACACTACGTTTTCTACTCAAAGCCTTCAGGAGAACATCACCTTAATCAGGACTGATAGATGTGCTGAAAAACATCGATCCAGAGGAGGATTTTGACTTTAGGATTGGTTTTTTGTCCTAAGTGAAAGAATGGATTTGTCTTGCTAGATATGGAACAAAGTAGTTAAACACTAAAAGTGCAGAATAAACAAGAAAACCCTACTTTTAATTTTCTAGAAATAAATCCAGATTGATTTCTTTAAAATAGATACATCAAATATTTAAATTTGTAATTAAAAATATGAGTCCTATGCAGCTGGAATCAAAGGAGAGAGACACTGTTTTACCAAATAATGAACTATCCTATCCTAACCAAAGACCGATGGGTTGAATCACCATATGAAGATACCCAGTTTTCTCCATTTACCAGACAGAAAATTAAAATTAAACCATATATTTCTGATTACGTAAGACCTTATTAAGGCAACATTACTGATGACAAACTAATAGAAATGTTTCTACCTGTTTTAACTTAAAGAGGAGTTTCATTGCTCATTATACACCACATTTACATTACATTTTTCTCAGGCATCATAGTTTTTCCTGATCACCTCCAGGGAAGATAAATATTCCCCTTTCCTCCTCACCACACAATTTGGCTCTGTTCCGTGTTAGATTGGAGATGCAGCAGCAATTGTACAAGATGTGAACTTGTAGGAGGTTCATTAGCACTTCCAGACCTTGTTGACACCATCTCAGTGAATCATTATTTATTATTATACAGGATGCAGTGTTTGCTTGTTAGCATAGAGCTTATCCATGAAAACACTCCAGCTTGTTCTTCCACCCACACACCAAGCAGAAAAGCATAGAGCGCGACAGTGGGAAGAGGCAGATTGATGACACATTGCTCTTGTCTTGAGGTACTTTGAATCCAAAAAGAAAAAGCTCTCAACAGGCAAGAGCAATAAGCTAAAAGCAGGAAGAGAAAAGCACAAAGGCAATGACTAACAAGATTATGCTCTTGTTTCTGCCAGCTGTATCGCAGATTTCTCTGGACAGTATGAAAAAACAAGTGTTTCACTGAAAATAGAGCCTATGAATCTGCAAGCTCCCCTTGAAGGCAGCTGTTGTTGTCAGGAGAATTACACCTGCCTACGCCAGCAGTGAAACTTACCTGAACATTTAGGGTGGTAAAACAGTAATCTTTTCTGGGATCTTTCACAGGGCTATTTAAAAAGTTCTAGTCCTGGAAAATTTCAGACAGAACATGAGAATGGTTTTATGTTTTGTCCATAAGAAAAGATTTTTTCCACTGTTTTATTTTTTTTTCAGAGCCAATTTGCACATTGGAACAAGTAGGACTTGTCAACCATGACATTAAAAAATAAGGTGGGTCCAAACCAAAACCACAGATCCTGAACACCCCCAGATTTGGTCTGATGATCTGAATCTTGTGGCTCAGATCATATATATTTGAAAAGTATATGAAATGTTTGATCCAACCCTGAATCAGCCAGAAGTCTGGGGAAGGCTGAAACAGCCAGATCTGGTGGCTCGGTTTCCTTGCACATTGCCACGGCTGAGAAGCAAACAGAGACGCAGGAGGAATTTGCCAGAAGTCCATCTACCAAGTAAACCTCAGATGAAGTTAGGTGAAAATACACTGTATTTAAATGCAGACTCAGTCCTTGCTTATGTTAATCCCAGCTTGATTTTAAATTAATACGGTAGACTACTAGGAGCAACACAGAAGCATTCCTGGTCTTTTTTAGCCCATCCTCCCTGACATGCACATTAAACCAAATTAGAGAGCAATGTTTGCTGGCAAATCTTTAGAAAAAGTTGGAACTAAAGGTTGTTCTACTGTATAAATCCCAAAGCAACAAACATCTTGAAGTTGCTTACACTGGACCACAAGTGAAAGGGAATTATTGTTATTTATTTAATCTACTTAATAACTGAAAGAGACAGAAAGATCCTAACAAAACCCTCTTTCTGCACACTCGATGAAGCGGTCTCCATCCATCCAGAGCTCATGGTATTTGGTGAGCTGTTCTTGTTTAGAGAGCCTGGAGAATGATACTACCTGTGAAAATTAAAAGTTTGTGTTGATCCACTGTTTCAGTATCATGAGGGCAGTTGCAGCACATGGCTTTCCTGGCGAGAAACACGGTGCTGGCACAAAGAACCCAGTCTCTGTAGAATAAGATAACAACCCCTGGATTTTAAAGCTTAAATACTTGGCCCCTTCCACAGGCAGCTAGGCTGTGCGTGGAGACTGGGAAGAGAGCATCAGCTGAAGAAACATCAGTCTTGTGCAGACAGTTGGGAATATGGATTTGAAAAATCTGATTTTACTGTTTGTTGGCAGGTGCCAGCAGTTCTGACCCAGCAGCAATTGTTCTCAGTGACTCAATTAGGCATCACACAGAGGATACATCAACAAATACAAATGAGCTAATCAGCAGCAGTTGGTGGGAGAAGCACCCAAGATGGGAACACAGAAATTCAATAGTGATTCCACCTAACACAGAAGCTTCATTTATAAAATTAAGCAAACACTTGGTGTCTGCTCACTATTTCAGCACCCAATCCTCTGGTCTTCAAAACAGGAGTCACCAGGCTGCTGGATGCTCATCCCAACTGAGCCAAGATGCACAGCCCCAGCTCCAGCAAAGCTCCCACAATCCCATCCATGATCCGATGGGGTAGATAAAATTATATGCTACCCAAAGACAGATACAATTCTATGCTACCTAAAGACAGCCACAGGAAACACTGGAAATGTTTCATTTGAGAAGGAAATACCCAGAAAACAGTTGAGAGAAACATAACGATGAAAATAAAAAGGCAAAGCGAAGAGAGGAACAATAGTGAAGTGTAAAAAAATCAAATGAAGCTGAACTTAATTTCAGTTTCCAGAAGTGCTCCTTTGAGTCTGAATCAAATCTTATGCCCAGATTCAATTTATGGTTCAGTGAAAACTTTCTGCTGATCCCCAATTCAGAACTTCTCTGCTATCATATTTTAAGGCTATTTTGTATTCCTTCTTGAACTGCAAACAGGAAATAGATAGAGAAATAAAACTAAAATCAGACTTAATCGCTGATATCATGAATCACAATAAACATTAAAACTTACAATAAAATTGTATCATTAAGTTGTAGAAATATCTTACTGCAAGTCCACATAGCTGAAAAGGTCACCACATGAGAGTCAAATCACAGATGATTTTTAAAATGCCATGTCTTGAGGCAATTTTGGGATCTAGTTAGGTTTTCTAAAGACAGCAGAGCAATGTTTCTCGAGGATTTTAACACCACCAGCCGATTCAGGCATTTCTACTGATTGTCTGCCTTTCAACTTCATGCAGGACACGAAGGAGTTACTCGAGTTTTCTAATAGGTGTTTTAAAACTTGTGGTATGTGGTTGTTTCTGGACTGGATGTTGCCTTGGATCTTATTGGGCTAACTATGGATTGTGTGACCTTTTCAGACTGCAGGGGATTACAAACTTGCTGACTCAGCTGATGTCTTCCAATCCAATTACCCTAGATTCCTAAAAACCAGAGGATACTTTCAATTTTTTAAACTTATAAAAAGTTCTGTGTGAAATGTAAGGTACGCATTTCCCTTCCCAAAATGTTCTTCAGGAGAATGTAAATGCATGCAAATTAATCATAATAATCCATGCCCCCATCCATTTGGACAAGGCAGTAGAATATATACGCCTACATGGTATTTTAGTTGAAAACAATCCCATAGAATGGGAAGCAAAAAGGAAGGTGGGCGAATTGGTTGGACTTTAAATATTTTTTTTATATTAAGTGAATTTAGCTGAGCACGCATTTTGAACGGCTGTTCTGAGACTGATGCTAACGGCTTTGCCAAACCCCCAAAATAATTTACCAACGTAATGGTCTGAGGGATGGTTGAGCAGCATCTGCTGAATGCTAAATTCAGTTCACTGGAAAGAGGTATTTTGGCCTTATGAAAATAACTCACTTAATATGGACATACAAGCAGAGTAGAATAGACTAAAACACTTGAACATTATTGCAACAGCAGCTGGGCTGGTATTTATGGAAACAGTGTGATGTGCACAAAACAATAAGGACATTCTTGTGGCTGATGCCTTCATTTTTTTTGTTGTTCATACTTGTTGATCTGGGTAAAAAGTAGTATGAATAAAAGGATCTGTTTTTAGGACCACATGTATTTCAGAAACAGTGGGGTTTTGCTTCCAGCCATAGGTGAAGCTGGATGAAGAACGAGGAGTTCCTGAGAGTTGCCAATTTAATGTATGGACCATGCTTTCCATCTTGTTTTATGAGTTAAAAGAGAAAAACACATGATTGTATCTATTGTCCTTCTCCCAAAGAATTTGGGTAACTGCTTGTTTCAGTCTTCCTCATGAAACCCGCACTGTAACTGCGTAACGATGCCTGCAAGTCTTCTGATTCAGAGGGAAGCGGGGTTATTTCATATGGGAGTGCAGCACATTAATCTAGAAGCGTATGGCAATGCGCACTCGTACAAATCATACAGTCAGCCTCGACGTGGAGAGACTACAGAGCACGGCTACCCTTCGCAGACTTGTCCTGACTCCAATGATCAAAGCTCCAATCAATCACCTAAGCCCAGGCAGCTGCCCAAGCTGGGAGACGCCACGCTAGACCTAGGGCAGCCCTAATGGAGTCATGTCTTTAAACCAGCAAGAACCTGGCAAACGAACAAACAAAACGTGATTGTGTCTTACATGGAGCCAAGGGGAGCCTCTGCCCACCAAACGGAGGTGAGGTTAGATGGAGTGCGAGGTCATTGCCAGGTTTCCTTTGAGGACCAGGACGTCTCGGCAGCTCAACCCACCAGTGACGGCATTTGTTGTTTTCTGAAGAAAAAAGCATGGGCTTGCTGTTGTGCAGGTGATCAGGGTTCCTGTGAGGATCCACAGGAGAAGAAACAGAAACCAGGAATGGAGAATCCTGGTGTGAACGGTACAGGGTTCAGACCTAGTTGATAACACCTAGACAGAATTTGTCTCCAAATGAAGACTCCAGCTGTCCTGAACTGAAGCTTTGCTTCTTTTGCTAAAATGCTGTGGGCCAAGAGGGTTTCCATGTTAGTGGTCTTTGTGTTTGGAAGTCAAACTGGATCAGAGACTTCCCCATGCCTTCTACTGCTGTGCTGAATAACATTGTGCATATTTGTAAATTTGAGAGATTACTCACAATAAAAATAAACTTCTGGTTTGTGCAACAAATCTAAGACGACCGCATTTAGAAACCAAAGCAAGTAAATAAGACCACTTCTTGCAACTCTTGATAATTATTGCTTATATTTAAAAGAAAAAATGGACAAAGCCTTAAATGAAAGAATTTCCACGTTGCCTTAGTACTTGAAAACAAATTTTTGAACTAAACCAAATAAATTTGGAAGCCTGCTTCTCCAACCATGGTTTTCAGTCAGAAAACTTTAACACCAGAGCCACTTCAAGTAAATTTTGCTGATCCTTTAGCAAAATATATCATAGCAGCTACAGCTCTTGCCCTCCAGAACTTCCACAGGCTGAGGAACAAGATTCAAGGACATCGTAGAACATGAAATATTATGATCTCAGCTGAAATGTTATTTCCTCACAAGAAACTGCTTAACCTCTTATTCCCCATGAAAACAATAAACCTACACACACAACTTGAAGTTCAACAATCCTTTGCCTGCAGCTCCCAGGTTTTTCACTCCTATCTATTATTCTTATTAATACAGGAAATACTGGACATCCCTTTAGTGAACAGTGCACCTCAGGTTAGCTCCGGAGAGATTGCACCATAGAGAGTTTACTATTAACTCCCCGACACAAACGACCTGCATTTTACAGGTGGATGACTGAGGTGGAGAGAGATTTAGGGTGTGTTTGTTTTCCTTCACTTTGGCCATCTAAAAATTAGGCATCTAGTCCAAACCAGTTACCTAAACTCTTTGTAATTAGTGGAGGAGACAGACATATCTAGAAAACAATTCAGCCCACTCCTCTTGGACAGCTGTCTAACAGCAGGGTGATTCATCCTCCCGTTGATTATCAAGGGAGTCTACTTAACTTGGATGACAAGGGTTTCGTCTGATGAATCCTACCTCACCCGTTTGCCCACCGTTGTGCAGCATCCTGCCCTGCAGGTAGGAAACCACCGCAGGTCGACTGTATTTCAGTGCTGTCATTTTTATCCTGCAAAGGTTTGATCCAAACCCCACTCAGATGCAAAGAAGTCCCCTTTTGAAAGCAGTGCCAATTTGGCACTGCTTGTGCTCCTTGTCCTCTCTTTGCCCTGGGACAATCAATGCTTTGAACCGAGCTCAGGAAATACGCAAAGTCCAAGAACAATTCACATGGGCTTTTATTTTCTTGGAAAGATGTCAGCACATCACTTTAAAGTACCACAGGAAAGATGTCACATGGGAAAGAGAATCTGACAGGGGTAGCTATCAAACACAACAAGAAAAATCACCTAATGTCTCTAGAAATTAATACTTTCTTAATACCAGGCAGCTGCACATACAGATCTTCAATGCCAGCCAAGGAGTGGCATAATCTGGAGAGATTCATCCCACTAAAAGAAGGGTGGGGCAGTGTCCTTATCGCTATCTAAAGTTACCGAACAAATTTAATTCATATTATTCATTTAATTTATATTATTTGTGGTGTTGCAGTTGTCCATAACATGACAATGGCTGATAAGTTGTGCCAGGCATTTCCTGGGTGAAAGGAGCACCCACAACTTTTGGTTCACAAAGGGAAGACAGATGCTGAGACACAAAAAGCTGTCATTCAGTCTGTTAGACAAGCAGCCAATCGGACCCTTACTCCTTGCTTCTTTGCCAAGCTACATGCTCCGAGAGCTCACCGTGAGGGCTGCAGACAGCAGCAACTACGGAACTGCCTGCAGTGCTCCAGGTACCCCAGCAACAACTGGTACCAGCTGCAGGAGACATGGGACAACCTAACACTAAGAGAGATTTCCTCCTAGATTCACCGACTCAGAGTTTGGACTGAGTCCTGAAGAACAAGAACACACAGCTAAATTTGTCTGTAGCATTTCCACGTGTGGCACTGTGGGTTCTGGACCATCAGTGACTTAAGTCCTTGGAAGCCCTCATCTCTCTGGACAGCACACAGATGCTCTGAAAATGTTGCCTCACATCACTCCAACTTCAGGAAACGCACGCTGAGATAGTTTTTCAGTCTCTGCCACCCACACCCTTACACTGATACCATGATAATTCACAGCTATTCCAGTGGAACACATCCAAGAGCACAACCCCCCCTTCATATTAAAACAAATAGAAACAACTAAAACCACAGCAAGCTTTAAGGGAGGGATGGATTAGAGCAATGCATGACTTTATTTTCCCCAACACTTCTCCCACTCACAGATACTGAATGAGATCCCAGTCTCTTATTTAACTCTGCTTACTGTCAAGACTTCGGAAAAAGGGCTACTGCAGCTTACATTTTGCAGACTTCGTTGCCATGCCAGCTCACACCTTCTAAATCCCAAATCTATTTACATGAGGGTGGGGCATGTAAATCCACGGAGGAATTATTCTCACAAAGCGACCTACTGCCACCGTTTGATCAGAACCAGCTTTGCAGGACAAAGTACTGAGCTCGCTTGCAAGGGCCGTTTGTCTCAATCGGAGAGGTGGAAAATATTTAATTGCATGCAAACCTGCAGTACTCTGCAGAGAAAGAGGGGTTGCTGCTGTTCAAATGCATTGTGAATATAAATTTGGACCCGTGTCCATTCTGGAGGCTCAAGGAAGGAAGAACAAGCCAATAACGTGCAGACTGTAAATTCAATCCTTAAAATACCCCCTGTAAATCACACCTAATGTGCACATGCTGACCAGTCATCTCCATTATTTTAGTGAGGTTTTTTTCTCTTCCTTTTGTTGCCAAGAGTCATCCACAAGGAGGGACACAGCACAAATCACTACAATAAATACTGCAAACAGAAAAACATGTAGGCTTGCTCTTGCTACAAGATGGAAAGTACTGAAAGAGCAGGGAACTGATGGGTTCTTTTTTGTATTTTCAATGCTGAAAACGAGCAAGCTGTGGAAACATCATCATCACCATCTCAGAAAATAAGAGTGTAAGTGAGCAAGGGGAGGTCATTGCACTTCCAGTAGTGCATGCCTAGAGTTCGGCACAATGCGTGTGCATAACTGGGAATATGAAGAAGCCCTTTGTCACTGAATTCAAATCAGATTAGCACACAGTGAACACACCGTGCTTTACCTTTTCAGATGCAGGGACAGCAAACTGAATTCACTTTAGGAGCTACCCAATACCCCAGCCAAGCATTGGTGTCTGGTACTGAGGAGGCACGTTTGTTCTGTGCTGATCTTACAGACCTCACGTGGCTTTGCCTTCTCCAAAGACACACTCAGACCAATGCTACCAGCCTGGGATGCAGCTATCCTGCAACAAGATAATGCTGCCTTGTGCACCACGTCCCTTTCCTGAGCCACCATCCAGCCCCTGCTGCCCTTGGATGCAATTGGACAGTGTCTCCTACCAGCATGTGCTTGGGTAGCAAGAGGACTACTGTTGATCAGAGAATCACCTGAGATGGAAGGGACCCAAAAGGATCCTCGAGTCCAACTTCTATCCGTACACAGGACACTCCCAACATTCACACCGTGTGACTGAGGGCATTGCCCAAATGCTTCTTGAATACTGGCAGACTCAGCGCTGTGATCCTCCCGTATACAGTCCTGCAGCTGCCTCTCTGCTGGCTTTGCAGGAACTACTGCTCTGAAGTACATTTCTGTTTCTATAGCTCTCCACGTGGTTTTGAATCTTAGACAGCTCGGTAAGACGATGATCTAAACTGACCTAAATTCCAGGTCAAGCAAAATTTAGGTTAATTTCACTGATGTCATTTTTTAAATTTTAATTGGCCTAAACCCTCAGGGGCAGGGACTTTTTCCAGGGAGTGCGTGTACAAGCTAAATCCACTGATGGAGTCTCACACAATCTCTGAAACACTTGATTTCCCAACTCTTTTCATATTTACTCTTTACGCATTCATAGCAGGGTGTTCCTACCAGGAAGGGGCTCACACACACACACACACGCAAAAGAGGGGCCGAGGGGAGCGATGCTAACAGAGATCCGCCAGCAGCAGCCATTTCTGCAGATTGAAAGATCAGGAAAACATAAATGCAAACAGAGAGCCCATTAAAACTGGTGGAAAAATGGAAGCCCTGGAAAGTCTCCAATATAACTAAAAAGCAGTCCAGGACTGGAGTGATTCTGTGTTTGTTTTCTGTCCATTTTTCATGGTTTGCTCATTGTCACTTCGAACTCTCCCAATATCATTAATACAGCTGACCAATGTTATTTCTAAGACAAATATTTTCATTAAAAGAAGACATTTTCCTGAAAATGATTTTTCTGAACGTGATGATATATTGTTGAAATACTCCTTTCTCTGCAAACAATTGATTTTTAAGCATTGTTTGTTGAAAATTTTACTGAAATACCACCAAATTTTTGTCAATTAATTACTTGTACAGCACTTCTACTTTACAAAATATGTTGGAAAGAAGTGTAAAACAGGGCCATCTGTAATATGATGAAATAGAATCAATATTGTTTGTGGGAGTACAACAGTTCACATTTTAAAGTTTTGAATGGTTCTAAAAATCATCTCAAAATTCACACTATTTACAGTACTGCAACTCAAACACGCACTGATGAGGAAAAGGCTGCTCAGCAGGGTTTTATTTCAAAATCAAATTCCTGTTCTGCCACCCTTGCTACCCTCCTTCTTGGAAAAGTTGGGTGGGTGGACTCTTCTTTCCCATCCCACCAAAATAATGAAATTCATCTCTTTTCCTCACTTTCACATTTCAGCTCTATTCAGTGCTGAATTTCCCCATTTTCATCCTTTTTCTATCTTATGGATGCTCAACTCTACCTATGGACTAATTAAATTCATAACACTATCTCTAAATTAATCTCATAGGAAGGTTATGAAGATAACATGAGACATAGTGACACACGGGACAGAGTGGGAAGAGCACAGGGTTTCCAAGGCCCCAGAAACCTGGGCAAAGCGATGGGGAACGAAGTAGTTTTCCCCAGGGCAACGCAGGGAGGTGGCTCTCCCACTGGGCCACAGCCACCCTGGGGCAGAAGCACCTCACCCATGGGCAGAGCAAGGTGGGGCTACCCCAGGTAACATGGGGAGTAGGTGTGGCAAGGGAAAAACAATTAAAAAAATCAGGAGTAGCCAGAAAATGACATACAGGGGATGAGTGGGGACCAGGTTAGGGGCAAAGGAGGTTCTTCAGCTATGTATTAAAGATACCTTAATCACAGTAATAGCTTAATTTTGTGTGTAATTACAACTCTACTTTTCCCTCACTCCCCCACCCTGCCAGTGGTTAATTTTGCACACGCTGCGTTCACATTAAATATTACCTTGCTGTATCCACCGGGTGCGTATTGACACAGATGCAGTGCACTTTAAAACAGGAGGGGAGGGGGAAGGGACTGGGGAAGCACTGGAGCCAGGACACAGGGCCCAGCCCCACTGCAATGGTAATTTGTGGTTTTTCCTCCAACGTTTAGTAGCCACAAAGAAGTCTTAGAAATTTCTGGTCAGAACCAGGACTCCCCTGTTCCTCTGCAGACGAAACACTGAGCCTTTACACTCCAACCCAATAAATATTTCATCTGGTTTAGAGGGAGAAGGGGTGGAGCCCAACAGAAATTGTGTTTCACAAATGCAAACGACAGCTCAGATCCTCTGAAAGCCAAATCCTACCTTGCCTCCCACCTCCGCACGCGTGTGCACGAGCAGTTGGGCATCTGTGCATCACGGCCAGAGTGCTGAAAAGGTAAAGTCCAGGTGATGTTGGTGCTGATGGGTGCTCAGTAGCTGAGCATGTGCAAAGGGCTCCCCCCAAAAAATGGCAATAAACCAGAGAACCCACACTACTAGAGTGAATTCTAAAAAGCCTTATGCACAGGGAGGAAACTCAGAATCAATGCAAGTCTGAAAAGATTCAAAATATATTAAAAGGAATAAATACAAATTTAAAACAGCCTTTACTCTGCCCTGCAATAGCCAATGTTACAGTTATAACCATAACCAAAGAATAATTAAGATTATGATGTCAGTTTAGAGGACAGATTTCTGAAAAGGTATTTATTTCACCTTCTCCTGTTTTCTCTTTGTTAGTTTGGTCAGCATGTGGTACCAAGTTGGAGCATTATCCCTAAGTCTGATCATCCCTCCTTGCCTTCCTGAAGGCCCTTGCTCTGATTTTGGTAGACGTTGTGATTGATGATTCATTGACCAAAGAAACACAAGAGATATTTGAAGCACCTGTACACAATTCCATGCACTGTGCCATTCCACATAGTCCTTGGGATCTCAATGTTTGATCCAGACAATTTAATTTAGACATTATAAAAACCCATAAAATCAAAGTCTCAGAGTAAAAGTCGACAACCGAAGAGCAAAATAACTATCTGAAAAAATGATATTAGCATTCTTGACAGAAAGGGTAATTCCACAAAACATATTGCAAAGAAGGATTTCAAACCACCGGGTAAACGTTGTACAAGTGAGCAGAAAGGTTTGCTGCAAACAAGTGCACGGGAGACAAACCAGTCTCATCCATAAGTAATCACTCATGTTTATGCCCTGAAGACAAATATATCTATTTCTGGTGTCAAAACCTAATATCCCTATATAAATTTGTGTGTGTTTCACTGTAGGTGTGACTGTCCTTGTCACAGGTCTGATGCCTCTTTTGACTGATGCCCTGCCAGCTATCCCAGTGTGCTATATTGCCAAATTTAAGAGGTAAATGGATCTCTAGGAAGCTTTAACTGCTAACAGTAAAATCTTGGAAGAGTCTCATAAAAAAAATAGCCAAGCAGCCAACATCATAAATGCTCATCTTATAAACTGCTGCAGCTCTCCAAAGAAAATGAAAAATAAAAGGCATGATGCCCCCCAGTGTGATAATGAGGAAGAGAAATCTATGTGGGTACTCTTGGAACAAGAGAATAATTTCATTTTATATATTAACACCGCAACTTTCAAAAATTCACGTTGTCCTAGCACCAAAGTAAACATTCTACCCCATGATTCTGGACAAATAAACTATGATAAAGAAAAGTTTTGAAGTCAATGCACAGATTTGAGTAAAAAACCTGCACATGTTGTTAAACTGGAAGAGAAGACAATCCAGACCTGCATTTCCAAAGTAAGCTGAAGAGATGGATGTGGGAATTTGCAGGAGGATTGTTTTCCCATAGCCCATAACCACTACAAGGAATAAATCAGGGGCAGAAATTACTTAGGGCAGGACTCTAATCTAATGCTAAGTGCTTTTAACACTGAAGGGAAATGCCCACATCACCCTCCTGTCACTGCCCTCTGGGGGATTTATAGTAACAACTATTAAAAACTGAACGAGAGGAAGATTAATTCTTGCCCCAGCTCATCCCAGCCCTCTATGACTGATACAATTGTGGCTCTGCTGAAAGTTGGAGCACATAGGAAACAGTCCTATTATTCTGGAGAAAACCAGCTGCCTTGCCCTCCAAGGTCCCATCCCAGCCTGATGCAGCAGTGCCACCCTCTATCTCCATAAACATCTTCCACAGGCCAGGCAGACCACAAGCCCCATGAATTAAAGTCAAAGACAAATATGCAGCTGCTATGAGAGAAGTATCTCAGTAAATGACATGGTTAATTGCCTCTGAAGATTTAACGTTTTATCCTTTATTTAAACTCCAACTGGCCCCTTTTATCACTTATGACTAAAAGCTGCAGGTTACTGTATTATCTTGGTTTGCTCCATTAATTCTTCAGGCTGCCAGGCTCCTCCTGAAGTGCTGAGACTTGGCTAAGTCAGTGGCCCTCGCCGTGTTTCAGAGCAGGAACAGAGTCAGGATCAAAGTCCTACACAAGCTACGTGACTAAAATATTCCTATTAATAACCACAACCAGCGCCTGGGGTCAGCGTGCAAGAACCTGAACAGCTGACCCCCTCCTGCAAGCACAGCATCACCCTCGAGAGAGCTGGGCAAAGGGTTTGAGCATCAGTTTATTGGTGCGTTTCTCTGGACACGAAGGTCAGAGGTTCGGGGATTGATCAACCCTTTGTTTATTTTCAGAGGGAACCGATTAGTGTAAAACAGCAAACAGCCTTCCAGTTACCTGCTAGGAAAACTTGTCGGGGTGTTAGCTCGAGTTTTGAGAGCCATGTTGGGGATTTTCTGGGCCAAGACGTTAAGTTCAGATTTCACTTCATTACGACTGGGCTGTTTGAAAGAAAAACCAATGTATTTTCTAAATAGACTTGTCCCAATTTCTCCTCTTTAGCAGCCTTTGGGCAAATATCCACGTATGTTTTACTAACCCCAAAACAAAGAAGGACCCATCCTTTATGCAGTGTTTTGGGTTGGGATTTGTTATTTGCGTGGAAAAATGGCCTCACAACAAAGCAGCTGGTGTAAAATGCAACACGACCATTTACTTCCGGTATGATTAATAAAATGAAGACATTTTAAAAAGTTTGCATTTGTATTGATACCATTTCTAATTGGGCATCTTAAAGGTTATTATCAACAGGAAGAAATATATTAGATTCATGCAAACTACAAAAAAACCTGGAAGTGACCACAAGACCACCTGGTTTCATTATCTCAACTCACAAAAAGTACAAACAATAAAGAGTAAAGGGTTCTAAAACCTATGACTCAATAATTCAGTTCAATAATTTTTGGAAAAAGCTTCAGATTGACAACATGACAAGAAAAAACAATTCTTTCCCATATTGCCTCAGTTTGAGTAAGTTCAGGTATATTTACTGATTGTACTCATTGTATTTTAAATACCTGATTTTAATACTGATGGTGCCTCTCAAGTTAAATGAAAAGAAAGGCTGAAATTGGAAAAAAACCGTTTCGTAAATTTATGAAAAGCTGCAAATATCATACTGTTTAAAATGATAATAAATCAGCCTAGATCCTGAAGCATATTTATTATGCTTGGAATTAACAATAATAAAGCCAAAGCTTCTGCAATATTCACGGTGGAATTTAATGGAAATAAAATGAACCTCCACAGTTTGATTTTGCGCTTAATGCATTGTCATATTTTTGGACCCAAGGCACTTCTAAAATTACACTGCTTGAAAAGTTGTAATAAGTGCATTCAAGTGTAAATTGACATATTTTTATCTGGGGTTTACACGAGCCCGGTGGTCTCCCTTTGCTCCTCTGCCGGCACGGACAGACAGAGGTGCAGCCTTTCTGCCGCGCAGGCCCTTCCCGGCACGCTCCCCGACAGAGCGAGATGTGTCCAACATGCCCTGAAATAGAGGTCACTCTAATGCCTCCTTGGCTTTGCGTTTTTCAAAGCCAGAGTGGTTTCAGGAACAGGATCTGTGAAGAACTCTCAAATGAAATGAAGCTGTATGTAGGTTCCAAAAATAAAGCAGTATTTCCATATGCTGATTTTTTGCTAAGTTTATCAAGCTATTTTTTTTTTTCTTTGTAACCTATATTTTGCAAAATTTTTAATAAATGAACCTTTTTCCTTTGTCCTTTTACCTCCAGAACTCCAATAACCTCATTCTTCAAACCTTCTCATATATTTACTTTCTCTTAAAAAGAATAATAATGATTTAAAAAACCCCCCTCTACAAGAGAGTCTCACTGGGATCGCCTCAAACAGGGCTGTCACTACCACCTCCAAGACAAAAAAAAAAGAAAAAAAATATATTTGAGACTTGCATCCAATTCCTTTGAAGTAATACCAGCTGAGAAAGATTTAGAGATGATTTAAATGTTCATTTTAATGTTTACCAGTTGGCTGTAGCAATCTCCATTACGCCATAAACAGATGATTCTGACATCATCTGAGAAAGAAAATGCATTTAATAGGAGCAACTCTAGAGAAAGAAACAGTCTGGTTTTTCAAGTATCTCAAACATATGTGGTTAGGGGAATATAAACAAATAAATAAAGTGAAAACAAATAAAATTATTTCCTATATGAATACTTTCCACGCTGAAGGGAGTGGGATTTCAGAAAACTTCCTGTAAACAGGAACTTGTAGAAATACACTCAAAACCCAAATGGATTTTTTCCTTCTCCACTACACATTTGGTGAAATGCTGATACAGAAATGCATCTAAAAACTTCCCTGCACATCAATTTCTTGCCTAGTTGTATCACAGCTATGAGTGCTTTCTTTCCTAGCACACAATACCCCTGGCTTGACTTATGGAAGACTCACTGGGGTTCACATTCGAACCAGGCTGGACAAGGCTTCATGTGAATTTTGTCTAACTCGGAGTGGAAAACATGCACACAAAATATGGTTTTGATGAAACTAAGCCACTACAGCTCAAGGTTTGCATTAAGGTTTTCATTAGTTCGAAACTGAAATGTGAAGTTGAACACGGGCTTATGGCCTCATGCGAGTATGAATAATACCGACCCCGAGTGCCACATTTCATTTTGGTTCACTCTCCCACACTTTCATGTGGCTTTAATTGTAACTTATTAAACCTATCAAGACATGATCCTTAATCAAGGTTTTTATGTTTTTTTTTTTTAAATATAATGCATAATATCAGCTCCATTCGTGTTGGTTATTACCAGCAACAGTAAAATGAAAGAAGCCTTTTGAAAACAGGGAATAACCTATTGATGTCTGGCATTGGGTTGCTATCAGGCTGCTGGTTAACTACACAGTAGCTCGTGATAGGGATGAAACTGAAATGCAGCACTCGCCTCTCCTGGGATATAAGGAGAGAGGAACGAAAGGAAAAACAAACAGACTGCAAACAGGAGTGGTGGCAGAGCTGAAAGCCATGAGGTGCCATTCCTGTGCCTGCCAGTCATCTCCCCAGACCCACTTTCTCCTCTGGCACCTTATTCAGCACCTTGTCCAAGACTTAGTTTTGTGCACATTATTTGCCAGATTAAGCAGAATGTGGCCTCATTTTCTTCCTTTGCCGATTGCCGTTTTATCCTGTTCTGATGCAAAAAAGCACCCTGGCTCAATGTAAAACCAAGACATCTTCAGTATTTCTAGGTCTATCAGCAGCTGCCCTGCTTTGATATTGCTCCACTGCCCTCTTCAGATCTGTGCTGGTTTAACCTACCCCAGCACCTGGCCTTTGTTTAGAGGAGGCTTTAAACAGCAGATAGACTAAAACTCTACAAATATCACACAGAGATCCACACTTCTAATAAGTGAAAACACTGAAGCCTTCAAGCAATTCCTGCCTGCAGTTAGGCTATTGTATGTTGCAATTTTGCTCTCTAAGCTCAGATGCGAGCTTTACCCAGAGCTGAACATTTACTGAAAGAAAAAGATGTGACGGCAGAGGCAGCAAAGGGGATGTCTGCGCTGCCAGCTTTATTGACTTCATCCCAAGTTTAATGAGGTTTTGTAGGTGGGTCTCAACTTGCCATTGAAAGGAAAAGCAATTTTTGAGACTGCATAGAGAAGTAAGGCATGGAAACACAGTCTTTAGAAAAAGAAGTGTTTCACAATTTTGAACATGATTCTCAAATTTCAGCTGGCTCGCGAAGCCAACATCATCCTCAGAGGGATCCTGCTCTGATTCTTATTCCTTGCTGCATTAGGAAGCTGCTTTCCACAAACAGGCATGGGAAACCTCCAAATCCAACATCACCCCATGTATCCGACATGTTTTAAAATGATTATGGTAAAATAAATCCAGCCCACTCGTGGTGGCAATTAGCCTCAAAATGATGAACTGCATTACAGACACAGAGCTTGTGGATCACCTCTCAGCTAGATGAGAGGGGGACATTCACAAAAATAAAGCAGGTGAAAATAACAAACATTTGGCTCCTCACTTCATTTGCATTCCTTCTTCTGTTTCATGGACAAGTGGTTCTCCATGGGCCTGGGAGAGGGACACATCCCACGCCAGCAGTGTCACCAAGTGGTGCCGTGGCACAGTTGCTTACACCTCCCAATGACACCCGGGCCAACCCCATAACCACTCAAACACACCCTTACGAAGGTCACCACTACAAACCAGACTCCAATCCCTGCAAAAAGTCCAACCACCCTTTTCTGCTGCTGTTTAGAAGGAAAATCTTCTGCCAGTGGTGGGATCTTTACTGGAGATTATGGCCACAAGCCATTAAAGCACTGCTTAACTTTGCCTTTCTGTGAAGCCAGAGCACCAGATCCTCACATCAAAATCTTCCCAAATCACCTTCCACATCTGTACAGGTCTGGCCTGCTGAATGCTCCCTTGATCCTGCTCTAGCAGGGGTGATTCATGGTTACCTACCCTCCCAGCACACCCTCCACACTATTCCCCCTCCTAGTAGGTGCTGATGCCCCCAGACCCATCCGGTGGCAGCACCTGGGTGGGATGGGAATGTTTCCTTCCAAACAGCTCCTCCTCACAGATATGCTCTGTGCATACGTGCCTGGTGAGGAGCTTAGCCATTTATTTTTCCTCTCAGTAGGCATGTTTGGAGCTGTGGGTGGCCTCTCCTGGCTTTTTAGGTTTTTTCTTTTTTTTAAAAAAAAAAAAAAAGCAAGGAGGAAGCTTTGTTCTTTGCAGAGCAAAACCCAGATCATCTGTCCTGTGCTATGCAGGATAAGAAAGTAGCAGAGCCTGGGAACACAAGGCAAAAAAGGATAAAACAGCCAAGCAGAAGGACAAGCTCAGTTGCTCCATTTGAAGAAAACGTTGTGATTCTGGATAGTCAACATACAAGAACTCCAGTTTCTACAGGTGATCCGAGTTCAAAATACGTGATACCAGCTCACAGCTACTGAATGGTCTTGAGTTATGTTTTATTGTATTAATATTCCCAGGGCTACCATCCCAGTTAGGTCATGGGCACATATCTTCAGGACCACATAAGGCAGAAAACACTTCATCCTTCAGTCAATTTTAAAAGAGATTTCTTTAGAGTTTTGCTTTGTTTGCCTCCACTTCCACCTATTTGAGGCATGAAGTTGTCCCTTTACTCATGGCTTCTAGTCTCAGTAAAAAGACATGCAAAAGAGCTAGAATATGATGTTTTTTTAATTTAGGGCTTCCTAACAAATTGCAAAACCATCTTGGCAAGCTTGAAGACACCAGATTCTCTGAGAAATTACGCTAAGCAGCCCAGCCCAATTCATTAGCTGTGGGCGCACATACAAGGACATTACAACACAAAGCACGAAGGACTAAGTCACCTCATTGATCCTTCCAGCACAGGACAGTTTGGGTTTCTGCCTTCCCTTTTGCCATTCTATACCTTTTAATCTCATAATAAATATTCCCCTTCCGCAATGGAAATTTGTCCACCGTAGGGACATTTACGACTCACCATCGGATGTCGGACCAATGTAAACACATGAGCAAGCACACACATCTCAAGCCTTTTGCTCACAATTGTTTCTGATGTAAAGAATGGCTTCTGGATGTTTCTGGTCCTGCGTGCCACATCCTGACAGCATAAGAAACAGGGTGCAGTGCCACTAGCTCTTGATTTACATAGTGTTCATTATATCACTGCTTAACTCAGCTCTGTGCATCCACTGTAAAACCCATTTTTCTGTCTGAAACTTGGCTAGGGAATGGTAGAAGATGCTTCATTATTGCCTGCTTTTAAATGGAAGAGCAGCCTGTTTTTAAACTGGTATTTTGCAGGTCATTAATCCACAACCTGGATGCGAGCCTTTAGCTGTTGATCTCCCCAGTGACCAAGTTATTTACTGCATATGAGAAATGGCTATTTTTCATACTTGTTTTCAAAAGATATTGCACATTTTCGAGACATTATGGAGCATTGTAGCAGCCTTCATGATATCCAGTGGCTCGTATCCTCAGTCCACCTTGAAAGGCATACAGGGCACTTTAACAGTGACTCACATCCATGTTATAGAATGATTATGTAACATTCTTAGCATGACGCATATTATTATTTCTTGGCTACTTTCGTCTAATAACTCTGCGTGGTATTGATATTGAGCAATTATTCAAAGAGTATTTGAGCTACATAACATTTACAGAAAATCAGCAGAGTCTTATTGATACAGATCCCTTGGCAAGTCTGTGATTAGCACTAACTGGGCAGAACATTCAAAAGGAGGTGGGAAACTGGAAACCGAGACACAAGGAATAAACAGCTTGAGATTAAATTTCCAGTGAAAGGAATCAGGAGAAAATTCATGCACACAAATATTAACCTCAACACCAATTCTCCCTCATTTTTCATGTCTTCAATTATGCCTTCTACATTTCCAAGTCTATAGGTATTACATAGACCCAGGACAGCTTTACTGGCATTATAATAAAATCACCATACTGCACAAATGACATTTCACTGCCTATCTTGAGACAGAGCGAATTAAAGAGGACGTGATGATGAACAGAAGGTCCCCCAAAATGATACCCTCCGCCTAAGTTTCCATGGCTTAATCTGTGTTTTGGTTTAACAGGGAAGAACTCCATGGAGGCGTGTTGTTTTAGTGGTTGGAGTGCGACATAAAGTAAACCCCATAAGTTCAAAGTGTCTGGCTGTTTACGGGAATCCCACCACCCGAGAACTGGCAGGAGCGTCCCGGATTACTCATCTGCATTAACTCTTTGGATAAACATTTTCCTGTTAAGTGTAAGGTCAAGCTGCACATTCCCTGACAAAAACCCACGTTTGAAAATAAACACAACATACATCGGAATTAAGGGTTTATTTAATAAAAACCAAGAGATATATTCACACAAGGGTAGCTCATCATGACACGCTCGTTTTCCAAACTAGCAATTCCACTCCTGTGAAGGGATCCAGGAGGAAGATCAGAGATTTAAATGTTAAAGAGCAACAACCCTTCAAGAAGCACAAATGGTGTTAAGCCATGCCAGCTACACAAGATTAGAGTTTGAGGATGGCTTTGTAGCTCTTGCTCTGCAGCGAGCTTGGAGGTGAAGGAGCTGGCAGCCGTGCCAGGTCTGCCGCAGCGCCGCTTCGCAGAGCTGAGCTGGGAAAGCCATCTAATGCTCTAATGACAGAAACACCTACGTCTCCCACATATACCATAATAAATTATTGGCATCAATTGAATTTCCATGATGTCAAGTAAGTGTGAAGGAAAATAGACTGCAGCTAAATGGAGGACAGGACCATGGAGCAAAACCACAGAAAGGCACAGTTGGGTTTTATTTTGCTTTCCCCAAAGAAGGAGGCGGCACATTTTAAAGAATTGAAACAGAAACTCAGCTTGCAATGACAACTGTTCAGACATTCTACTTATAAGCAGCCTGGCAAGTCCACCACGTTTCATACTACGATTGTGTGCATCAAGCACAGGTTAAAGCAAGGTAAGGGTGCATTTATGGTAAATAATACTCACAGCAAAAGAAAAGTCAGTATTTGTATTTCAAGTCTGGAAATACCTCTACCCTACAAACTGCATTTAAAGACAACTCATCAATAATAATTTCTGTAGCAAATTAGAAGTGTGAAAGATTAGAAAAACATGCTTGCAGTGCAGCACACATGTAAAACATTTCATGTCCATACTGTTTTTTTTTTGTTTTACAGTCAAGCAGCAATGAGCTCACCTACACACAGCACTGCCTTTCCACCTCCATCTACCTGCCCCAATTCTATTCATGCACCCCAGTTTAGGAGTCATGCGTGAACACCTGCAGGTTTCTTTGACCTTGGCTCACCACAGCTCTTAACCCCTTCCCTTCCAGGAGTGACCCAGCCATAGGCTTTCTACCACCTCTCTGTATGCATCCACCAGCTATCATTTTCTGTCACAAAAGCTGCATAGAAATACATCCTTCTTACATTGATATTTCAGGGGCATTTTTGTTGGAAGAGGCTGAGGAATGCTCGCACCAGAAGTTGTGCTGGGGATGATCAGGGCCAGCCTGGAGGTATTGTCCAGGAGCATCCTAATCAGTGCATTTCTGCCTGGAAGAGGTCAATCCCCAGATGACAACAACTCCTTTTCTGAGGTTCAGTTTCCACAACAGCAAGGAAAGAAGCCAGCAACACACGTCCCTCTCCATACACCCGCATGGTTTACATGAGCTGCCTGAATTCCAGCAGACAGCCAAGAGTTTCTAAAAGTAGTAACTAATTTGTAATGCCAGATCAAGATACCTTAAAGGCAACTGATACGTAAAGGAGGGATATTCTTAAAAATTTGGCAAGACATTATTAAATGTTTTGGCTTTGGCAATGTGCTGAAAATTATTAGCTTCTCAAATGCTGCTCACACCATCTTCTTCTGGGCATAAGAGAATTAAAGAAATTCAAATACAACTGGAAAAAATAGTCTTACTGTTGCAGCTACTAAGTATTATGCCTAACCTTCAGCTAGAAATGAGATGACAGAAAGGCCAGCAAGGCCAACTAACATTTTTTTTGCATTGATTTAAAGCAGAGAAGCCACATTTGGTAGTTTATCAATTCCAGTGGAAACCGAGGATCATGGAATGAAAAGATATTAATCACTATGGATTAGAGAACCCAAGGCTTCTATTAATTTCCCTGTCCGGTTTTGTTATCTTCTCAGATTTTCCTGTCATTTCTTTAAGGCTTTCCTTGTAAATTTTACATGTAAAGCTGTAAGAAGGCCATTAGAAGATGGCAGGAGTCCTGTACTTTTCTCGTAATGAATTCTCAAGTTACACCAGGTTTTCCTATGCCAAACAAACTGAAGCCACACACAATTACACTTCAGCTGCACTGAACAGACATTCTCCAGTAGAATCTTCTATTTTTAATTCAGCTACTACACAAACCCAGCTAAAGATTCTGGGCTTTACAGCCCCTTGTTATTTCAGATAAAAATAAAATGTTAGGAACAACTGTAGTGTAAACACATGTATGGTACATTATCCATACAAATAATTTTGGGTTTCTTCTAATTGGGAATATAAAAGTTAGATCACTCTGGAAGTGCTTGCTCTCCATCAACCCAGACTGCCTGTGCAGCTTTCCCTGGTGTCCTCCCAGGGAAGCCTGGTTCATTTGGGGATCTTAAACGCATTGGATGCAAAGGTGGTAGAGCTTGGTACATGAGGAAAACTGTCTTTTTACCTCTTTATCATTCAAAATAAGTGAATAATTTGTCAGCCTAAGTCTGATCCAGGAAGATTAATTTCTTCCCTCTCATTTGCAGGGTAAACAGGGACAGTTATTCCCTTCTGCCCGGGCAGCTGCTGCTCCAGCAAAAACTGAGGAGCTGTATTGGCCAGTGGGGTTGAAGTAGAAGCTACCACTCATTGCCTCCATCCAAAAATGACTTCAATGAATTAGAAGAATTAGTTTTAGAAGTTTCTAAAGAGAATAGCACTTCTTAGGCTTTCCTCACAGGGTCCCTTGTAGTCATGCTCAGCACATTTCCTGGGCAGCCTCATGGCAGATGCTCCAGTGAACACTAATTCAAACCACCTCCCCACCAGTGGATGGGTAGGACTATTCAGCACCAGGTGGAGACAGAAATCTCCCACTACCACATCAAAGCTCCTAGACTGACCATTTGTTTCAGTTAAAAACTCTGGGATTTTATATAATAATAATAATATAAAGTTTCCCCACCCACACACCTCTTAATTGAGTCAATGTAGGTGATATTTTCAAGTGTCTTTCTACAATCAACAGAACTAAAACTGAGCTCCCTATCTCAATAAGCACTTGAATATAGTCCATTGATGTCAAGAGCTGGGCCTTGGGCTGGCCAGCAGCATTCCCCTGGGTCTAAAGGCTTTAACTCACACAGCCTTCAAATCCATGCTCTTTAATTTAATGCAAATACTGCTTTCACAACATTGCACGTACTTGTTGGGCAATCCTCTAAATTGAGGAAATGCTCTATAAAAAATAGAAATTGTTAGCAGTGTTATTAAACCTTTATGCCATTCTAGGTTGTACAGAGTAAGGCAAAAAGCAACACATTTGGGGAGTTTTGTTACTTTTACTGGAGTTTTGCAATTCAGCAGATTATAATAAATAGTGGCTTAAGGGAACCTCTGCAGCACAGAGCTCCTTATTCATCAGTGAGGCAACAGACAACTTTCTACCTCTGTTGTATTCTCCTATGGCCACGAATATAATCCACTAGCGACGTTCAGACTGGTGACAACACTCATTTTTCTTGAGGAGTAAAGAGGGATTCAAAATTAATCACTAATTTATGTATAAAAGAGGAAGAGGAGATGAACAGAGACACAAGAAGAATTTCTTTGATTTTGTGTGAGAAGTTTGCTCTTTTGAGCAAGAAGCTACTTACTACGACGGCACTACAATATGCCAGAATTATTGTGGAAAAGCTTATCTTTGGGTTTCCTAAGTCCTATTTTAAAATTTTTAAACACATCCGCGCTGTCATTTGTTTCACTCAGTGCTGAATAACCTCCCCATTCGCATACCTTTTTTCCCCCCCCATCCACAAAGTGAGCATATAATATATTACAGGTTGATTTCCTTTGATATAGCCACCACTTACCCAGCTTTCTTTGCAAGCCCCTTTTACCCTGCTCCCATGCCATCTATTAAACAGCTCCCAGGCAGACCACGGAGCTGGGCAGCAGGATATCTTTGCAATAAGTCTTAAATTGAAAGCTCTGCTGTGTCTCCCCACTGTGAGGGCCTGCTGAGATAGGCTTCTTTTAATATTGCCTTAATAGGCTCTTCAAACTCAGTTAATTAAGTTCAGTATATCTAGACAGATTTTCACGGCCTGCAGAGACCGCGTGTCTTGGCAAATGGGAGCCCATTCCTGCCACAGTTGTTATCAGTAGAGGTTTGGAGCAAGCGATTACAGCACTCGTGAGAAAACGTAATCACCTTCTACGATTTTGCTGGCTCTGCACATTGCTGATGAAGATCACGTACAGCATGATCGGAAAAAGAGACCTACCTAGAGCCACGGCCGATGATCCTGCTGGGGCTGGAGGACGGGGCTGGAAAAATGCATCTTCACAGGCTCAGCCCTGGGACCTGCAGAGAAACAGTGCCCGTGCTCCCCACGTACCCTTAAAGACATGAGCAGCTGGGGCTGTTAATCACTCAATTAGGCCCTAATTATCAACACCTGATGCATCAACAGACCTCCCGTGGTCATGGAAAGGTTGCAGTCATTCACTTTGACAGGTGATCCCTTCCCCATGTACAATGCCCACAAGGGGTCTGGTGGAGCTGCTGTGTGCAGGGGTCTGGGGGCTGCCTGGGGCTCCCGGCAGAAGATCAAAGCCAGGGAAACAGCTGATTGCAGACCCGGGCTTCCTCTGCCCCAGCAAGATCTATAACGGTTTTATTGATTAATCACCCAGCACTGGGGCTAAACTGAAAGTCCTGCCCTCAGGGAACAGGGCAGGGGCCATACCCAGTCTTCTCCTTCCCCGGATACGGAAAAGGAAGGCTGAGATTTTTTTAGTCAGCTGGGTCAAAATTCCCAGGTGTAAAAACAGACGAAGAACTTGCAGCCTCCAAAGTGACCTCTCTAATGATGATAATGTCTCTAATATTGAAAACTGGCTTTGAGGTGAGAATTTTCCAGCAGCTCGTGTTGTATTGAATGTAACCCTGTTACCAGGAATAAGCCTACTGGAGGCTGCTGTGTCTCTTCCAGTGTAGACATGCATGAACAGTAGAGGAAAGGAAGACAAAAGGAAATCCTGGTCCAGAATTCCCTACTTTGATCCAGAATTCCCTACTTTGATCCAGACACAAATATAAATACCATCCCTTCAAGCACAGCTATTAACACTGAGAGTTAGGAATGCATGCCTTTCCTTTTATTCAGATATAAATATAAGGGAGATATCTGCTCCGCCCCGAGTGTTAAACACAGTTCTTGAACATATTTTGGATTTCTTTTCTCTCTGCTTGAAGTTCTTCAACATAAAGATCACCTTTAGTTGTTCCTGGATTTCCTGACAGGGCTAAAATATCTTATTATCTATTGCTTCGTATTAAATACAGTTAAACACCGAGCCTGTAATGGTGGTTTAATTTTTAGTCTGTTCCTGATATCTAGCGTATGCTGCTCAACTTGAATTAATTATTTCATGTAAGTTGTGCTTTTGCAGAGTAACAAAGCTCTTGGAGGGAAACATCAATGCCTCACAAGAAAAAATGGTGATCAGGTTGGAGTGAGAATGTTCCAGCCTTTACAAGGGTGCAAACAGGCGGTGGAAAACTGAGTCCAATAACCTGGCATTATAGGATGCTACAATAATACAATAATTCTCTCAGCCTTTCCAGTCCCAGTCTCATTTCCTGGGTTTTAACATTACTCCGGGATATATAGGCATGCAGTGAGTCAGCCTGTATCAATTTTCCTAATCCTCACAAAATGTTGATAATTTGTTCAGCTGTTCTTTTTTAACAGAGTGACAGAACAAATGCGTAAGTAGATTTTTAGGTAAGGTTTTTTTTCCTAGGAGTTTCAAACTGGCATCCAGCTGAAAGCTTGTGACGAAGGATTTGTAATTCCAGCACCATTCTAAAGGCATGTGATAGCGTACTTTTTATCCTCAATAACATGATAAAGGTTTGAACAACAAAATAAAGGATACTCTATGGCACTTTAAGGTTCCACAAACTTGATTTCCCAAACTCCTGCCTGGCCTCAGTCTTCCACCTGTGTGACAGGAATTAGTCAGCAAGGACCAGTTTGTGCTGTTTCACACTTCTGACACTCATTTCCAAGGAGGTGAAATGTTGCAGATTAAAGGGCATAACAAGACTGCAGCATTCCCAGGGCAGTGTTCAGGAATCCCCACTTCAACCAATGCTACTAAAAGTACAGCGGATTAAAAATCCTTAATGATGATGAAGAAACAATCCAGAGAGAGAAAAAAAATGCACTTGCCAGCTCTAACTCCTCAGCTTCTGTGCATTTTTCCACCTGCACAATCTTGCTGCCATACGCTTAGCTGAAGACATCACAGGAAATCTCTCCTCTCCTTTTAGGATTTCTTTTCTAGGTCTCCAACCAAACATTCTGTAAAAGGGACAAGTTATTTAAGAGATTAAATAAGCCATACTGGTTATATTTATAAGTTCAATATATAATAGATTCCCATGGAGAAGACTCCTAAACTGGAAACCCTGAATTATTCTTGCAAAGCCAGCGTATCTTACAGATGCGTCATCCATTCTTTCACCACCGAGGATTAACTCTAATCGAAAGTGACGTTCAAGACAATCCTCGTAGCCAGTTATTTGTTTTATTAATGTAGGCCAGAAGATTTTACCTGCTGATTCCTTATTGAGATTTTGCAAAATATTGCAAAAAAGTACTTTATGTTCTTCCAAGTGTCCCAGCTTTACATGTTTTTCTGAAAGACTAACAAGTGCAGAGGTATTGGAGGAGTTCAGGGGTGAAGAGGTTTAATATATCACTTACTTTTTCCTCTAAAGGGGTATGTTCAAACTCGTTTGGAGCATGAATAAAATCAATTTACAAAGGTGGCAAAACTCTTTCAAAGAGTAAGAAGATCCAGTCAAAACTGCTGATTTTCAATCAGATCTACTCAACCCTCAGCCTTTGTCATCTACCCACGTGGCTGTCAGTACCTCTAGCAGCTCTGTTCACCCTCAGTACCAGTAACAGCCTCAGCTCTATTCACTCTCCTTTTTCTAAGAAATAAAAGCCTCTACTTTTAAGAAATTAAAAAACCTCCAAGTGAGTCTATCTGGAGAAGTACAGATGACATCTCTTAAAAGAACCCTTATTTTGCATACATTTATGTCAGTTTCAGACTAAAAGAACTGATATCCAGTTGTGATATCTGCATCTCACCAGACTTTCTTCAAGTTGCATCTTAGATTTGGTATGAATTATTTGGGGGAACTAAAGCTTTTGTGTTTTCTCTGGTTGCCCAGAGAAGCAGTAGCTGCCCCATCCCTGGAGGTGTTCAAGGCCAGGTTGGACGGGGCTTGGAGCCCCCTGATCCAGTGGGAGGTGTCTCTGCCCGTGGTGGAGGGGGGGGAACTGGATGGGCTTTAAGGTCCCTTCCAACCCAACCCAACCCATTCTATGATTCTAAAATTGCCCAAATAAATCTGATTTACAATATGCTTCTGTAGACAAATTCACTATGTAATGAACCAAAAGCATAGGAAGTGACAGAGGAGGATGCACGGGGAAACCAATGGGCCAAGGAATACCTGGAAGCAAGAGAAGGTCTCTCCTACAGATGGGACTTCAGGGCCAAGGAGCAGCCTGTGACACAGATATCGCAAAAGGACTTGGATTCAGACAGAAACTCTTGAGTCATAGACTAAGCTGGGGAAAAAGTAGTATGTGATTAGAGAGTGACTAACTCTGGTCTCTGCTGAGCTCTGTGGTTTGGACACTTTGCTAAAGATTTTGTTTTAAGCTGACATTTTTCGCTCTGATTAATCCTTTCCAGTCCCTGGTCTCAGCTGACTCGGCTGAGCCCATTGGAAGCCATTGTTCAGCTCTCTGAACTTTATCTCTTTTCAGTGCTTAAATAGAAGACCCCTTCTCCCCCCACCTCATCCTTCTTGCTAAAAGCCTGTTTGTAAGAGGCATAATGAAACTCCAGGTGGCCTGGTGATTTTGAAGTAATCCCCTCAGGGATTTGAAGCACTTGCTTATGCCTCATGCTTTGTAACAACCCATAGATGTGATTTTCCTCTCTTTCTTTCCGCTGCGCTGCGTGATTTACTAAGTGCGGGGCATTAGATGCTAAAGGAGCACTAAAAAAAATAAAATATCAAAAAATCAAAACAATCCCTCAAAACACAACAAACTCAGCAGTGTGTGCATGGACAGCGTATCCAGTGGTTCCCCACTGAACATTATATTATCTCCCGAGCCAGCCTCTGCCGAGAGAACAGCCAACAGCTCTAGAGCAAAGCCCTAATGCTGGCTCCAATACCCAGGCACCCTATCAGGAGCTACATCTGGTCCCAATTGTTCTTCCCCTCTGTCATGTACGGAAACATCACCCTGGCTGCGCTGCCAAGGCCGAGTACCTGCGAGCTGGGGAAACAGTGAGAGTCAGGTCTGAAACGTTTCACGTGGACCCCGTCTCTAAAGAAAACATAAGAAGAGGAACCGAGCGAAATGAGTTTTCAAGGCTGAAAAAAAAAGGGAGTTTCAGAATATTTGATGAGTTTCCAGAGGTCTGTTTGCCACATGTGTAAAAGGCCAAGTCAAACACAATAGATGGGAAAAGCTTGGAAAGGATGCAGGATTACAAGACTCAGGGTGTCACCAGGCTGTCACTGCTACCTGGACATTTCCAGTAACTCATTTCCTAATCTGTGCTCTGGCACCAGAACCTGTTCAGCTTTTGAGTAAAGGTGAGAATGGTGATGGAGTCTTCTGTTAAAGACTCCAGAGATCAGCCACTAGATTAGCTGAGATCTTACCCTAGTTTATTAAGTTATTTTGGGTATTTCCATGGGTTAGTGGGAATTATTAATATCGTTAACAGAAGAAAAATATTAGAACTAAAACGAGGGTGCAACTAGAGGAAGGCTTAACCATTAACTTGTAATCAGTAATAGTGAAATAGCACCTATACTGCTCTACACTCTGCAACTTGCTGTTGTGGGCTGTCTCCCCTTAAACATCTGGCGCCGGTCACTGTCAGCCCTGGGCTACCAGTCTGAAGGGATTACAGATCTAATTCATTACAGTCATCCTCATCTTCCTCGTGGTGCGTTCCTGGGGTGCAGAGCATTGTGCTCAATTGGTTCCACCAGAAAGGAATTTTCATGGGAGAGCCAGAATGAATAAATTACCAGCAAATCGCTATTGGCAGGGCAGATCGGCAGTGAGGAGAGAAGGACCTGGGGAAAGGGAAGGAAAGACAGAAAGGAAGAAAACATCTCCGATGCACATTGAATTGCTTGCTTAATTTTTGCTTGAGACTCTCAATCTGGGGCAGCAGCTGCTCCGATGATGTATTACAAACGACTTATTGCTGTAATGCATCATGAAGCTCCACTGCCCCGATGACATGTTACCGTAATACATCATCAGAGCACTGCCCAGCAGGAACAGGAGGCCTGGAAACCAAACAGCTCCATAAATTTTAGTACAGTCACCCCAAAATTTGTTGTGAATTTCTTTTCTGCTCTATTAAAGATTTCAGCTTTGAAAAGTGTGGGCCAAGAGCAGGCACTCATTAAGCAGGCTCTGATGGTTTCGTGAGTCTCCTAAGTCATTAAAGGTTTCAATATAAGAGATTAACTATTGCTATTGTTGCTTGGCAAGAATAAATTACCTTTAAATACTTTTTTCTGCCCTCCAGATAGTGAGTCAGGAACTCACATTTACATGAAAGGAGAACACTGGCTGTGGAGCTGGAGAAGCTGGAGAGAAGCATGGTTCCCCCTTGTTAAAATGAAGTACGCGGCTTCAAGCAGTGAGGCTGCATTGTGGTGCCTCTGCTCCTCTGAGCTCCATCGCACGCTCCAGAGGTCAGCGGAGCTGGTGCATTTACAGATGATTTGTGTGGCTTCAGCCTAAGGTAAGTAGGAACCAAGGATGGTCAGCTTCTCTGGAAGGTAAGCTGTAAAAGCCTATGGGCTGTACGTAGTAATGAAAACATTCTGAGATGGATTCCAAGAAGAGTTTAGCAGCTCAGAGAGGACCTCTGCGGACTAAACCTGGAGTTGTGACTGTACTGTGTTTGGGTCTGACTAACCTGACGATCCCAGAGGCTCCTCCAACCACCAGGTGCCTCAGGGGTCCATGCTGGCCTGCTGGGGATGGAGGACACAAGGGCAACACAACCACCTCAAGTCAAGGGCATGGAGAGCACGTTTTCCTGGAAGGTGGTGCAGAAGGGAGGCTGCACTCCACACGCTATCCCACCGCTGAGACCCAAGCAAGCTGCTCCAAGGGTCATGGAGATGTGTCCACTACCGCTGCAGAGAAACCACAACCTTGGGAACACAACTCCTTGAAGGAGTTACATTACAGCTTAGTAATTAGATATCACTGGATGTCTTAGATAATGCTACATGAGCTTAGAGAAGGACAGGTGCGAAGGGATGAGCTGAAAATCAGGGTTGTAATATTCTCAGCACTGCAACCAGATCGTGTGAAGCCGCATGAAGGTTCATAAGATAGACGTTCTGCAAGTTATTGATGTTAAATTTGGTATCGTTTCTCCTTGTACTTATTATGTTGGATAAAAAGGGGGAATTTTCCATCCAGACAGCAGAACACATTGATTCAGAAACAAGAAATAATAATAAAAAAATAAAATTGAAAGAGAATGAAAAGGGAAAAGTAGTAAAAGAGCAGAACAATTTTGTCTGTATTTAGCTTATATGGCAAACATAAACATGCCCTTTGCACAAACCAACTGGGAAGTTCTCCAGGGCAGCATGGGTTGACCCCGAGGGGGTACCCATGCTTTTTCACTAAGAAGTGCCTTTTGCAGGCAGTGCTGGAAACTCAAAGAGGGAATTGCCAGCAATTTCTTAGAAGCACATTTCGCGGTACAGTATCAGCAAGTTGAATTTGCCTTGGAAATGGCACCGGAGCAAGGGCTGGGTGGTGCTGCCTGCTATTTTGTAGTTATTTTTGATTCAAGATTAAGTGTCTTTTTATTTGTTGAAATGGTTTTTAATTGAATGTGCTGCTCTGCTCGAGGTGCACCAAACTAACGTGGTTTGGTGTTTTTCTTTCCCAAATCCTAAGGGAACGTGCCCCTAGACCAACATTAGACTGTTTTGTTTTGGGTTGGTTTTTTTTTCCCCCTTGGTCAAAAGATCCAGTGTGTGCTAATTCTGTCGTACTCTCTCTCACTCAATCACTCATATTCAGTGCCCCCTAAAGAAACACTGCAGAAGCCAGAAGGCTAAGAAATTACCCAAATGAACCGCCTGTGCTTTGCCCTCACATATCACATACTGAATTGTTGCCACCTTGCTGGTAAAATTAGACACGTGTTTCACAGAGTTACCTTTACTTATCAAATAACAGAGAAGGTGCTGTGCCTCGCTATGTCAGGTCAAAAGACTCCCCAAAATTGATACCGACTGGTGCTTGATGACTTAAGAGAGGGAAAGTTATCCTGCAGAATTTTATTAACTAATCTTTTAAATCAAATTTTCAGAGGTCTGTGCTGAGATGTGGTGGGTGTGCTTTCCCCACATGGAAAGGCATCTGAATACATGCTTAATATAAAGATAAAAAGCAGTTCTAAGTTAGAAAGAAACCCAATGATTTTATGGCTTCACAAACTCAGGTCTTTACTCAATTGTCCTGAAGATTAAATGCTGAAATGGGTTCAAGAGGTAGTTTATTTGACTGAAAAATACAGTTTTGCAGTGACCCTTCTTTAATAGAATGACTTTTTAAAAGGAAGTGTCTTAATTTTCATTGTTAAAACCTCTCAATATTTGCCTACATTTTAAAATATCAACAGTAAAAAGGAAGGTTAAAGCAGAAAAAAGGAATCTGAATCCTGTTTCTGTTTTTTATCTCACAAAGGAATCCAAGGATATTCGCTTCAGTTTGACCCAAGTCATAATAATAACAAAAAAAAATTAGTTCAGCCATTGAGCTGAAAAATCAAATTTTCATACAACTTTATGTGTGAAAAATATTTCTTCTGTCACAGTTAATGAAAGGTGACGATGGTTTCATCTGTTACCTAGGGGTAAATTCCTTTCAATCTAAACCCAGCACCAGCAGAAGGCAAGAGAAGCCAGCAGAAGTCTGGCTGGTGGGAACAGTAGAGGAAGATGTTTGCTGTCCACTGGCTTCCCAAGTTATCGGGGCAAACAGCAAGCCCGATGTGTCTCCTGCTGAACCTGAGTCGTACAGCAACAGAAATTCTGCTCGGGACAGACATCTTAAAGCCAGGTCCAAATTTTTCTTCTAAGGCCACCTTGTTTTCCTTAGGCTACCCAAATTTCAAAGCACCATCATCAGTAAATACTATTCATGCATAAAAGCCAAGACTATTCTACAGCAACAAACCCAAATTGATGAACAGAGAAACCATCAAAACTCTAAAATTTCAGGAATAACACAGGTGATGCAAAGTATTGTAACATCATCACAACCCTATCTCTTGCTGGTGCCTCTAATTGCCTGAAAACTGCTCTCTTTCCCACTGAAATCCATCTGTCTCTGTTGAGCCTTGTTGCACCTCTCCTTATCTTCTGGTTTTGCATAAATTCTCCAAGGATGTAAGATTACCTGAGATATAGTGTGAAGCTTCTATATTTTGAAGGTTACATGAGTTATCTGAGACCCAGGTTATACTTAGGAAAATACAATACAGTGGGGCTGCGTTCGCAGCAATGTTTTGTAAAAAGCAGCCCTTAATTTTGAATAGTCAGCAAAACCTGCCACATCCCGTTGAGGCACTGATCCTGCTGTTCTGCTCTTAGAGCAGAGCAGCATCTTTGTACTCAGTTCTGGGAACACTCAGAGCTCCTTTTTGTATTTCACCAAATATAGCTTCTTCTATTAGAATTTGGTTTGTATGACAATAATTTGGAGCTTCAACTACAATGAAAACAAAACTAAGCCAGGTAATGATGATACCACATGAGTAAGCAGACTGAAAGCTCACAAGACACACAAGGGCAGGATCTGAGGCACAGCAAGTGCAGGAACTTGCCCATCCTCATACAGGTGATGCAGCAGCAAAGCCAAAAATCACAGGCTTGAAGTCTCTTGAGTCTTTTTTTACCCTCCAGCCGCTGCCTTTGAGAGAGTCTCATCGGGGCATGCGAATCCGTAGCCAAAGCCTGTTACGTCACCAGAGCAAGAAAAAACCCCAACCTTTTCAGTTCCCCAGTCTTCTGCAGCCCAATTTATGTCCAATTTGCAGACTTTCAACATAGCAGCCTCACAGTTCATAAAATCAAACTCAGCCAGGTCTAAGTCTCTGGGTAATGGATTTAGGATCACTCGAGGTGTTACCGGCAGTTCATGATGGGCAACTTTCTTGTTAACTAAAGTCCCTTTTGCTAAATGAGTTCCAGGTTTAACTCCCCCCAGCCTTCACTCTCCTTATTTTTTTCCCTTTCTGGCAGCAGAGTTCTGGATGGGAAGGGAGGGGGAGAGGAGGTGGCACAGGGCTTTTTATTAGCCTGCGCGTGGAGGGCTTTTCATTGCAAGGGCTACGGGGAGCGGAGACAGAGGGAGAGAGAGGGAGAAAAAAAGGTGGGATAAGTTAGTCTTTGTGTAAGGGGAAGGTGCTGAAAGGAAGGCTGTGTGTTGGGGCCAAGGGATCAGCCCTCTGGCTCCGCTTGTCTACACAGGGACTATGGAGACAGCCGCCTGCGTAGACTGGTGCTTTTCGGTTTCCGCAGGTAACTGCAAGCGCTGTGGGGAACACAGCCAAGGAGAGAAAACCACAGATTGCACGTGGGGAGGAAAACTCAGCCTCTCCTGAGCACTGATGGGGTCCCTGGAGATGGTGGCACTGCTAAAGACCCTATCCTTGCCTCCCGTCAGCCATCAGGCATCAGCCATCGACCATTGAACATAGCTTCAATATAGATCATGTGTGTATTTCTCTTCCTTTAATGCTGGATTTTCCAGCTGAGAAGCCACGTTGTTTATCTGGCAGTGATTAACTGCTGATCATGTTGCAGGAAGGGGATGCATCATTTCCAAGTGCTACCGAGCTTGAGGGACAACCTTCCTGGCATCCAAAGCAAGCAGGAATATTTCTGTTGCTTTAACTGGTCCTCTCCATCTCCCTGGTTTGTAGAACTTGAGTAAACATTATCAAAAAGCTGCTCCTCGCTCCATCCAAGAGAAGGGTGGAGCTGCACTGCATGCGCTCCTGCCATCCCCGTTCCCCATCCAAAGGGTCAGATCCGAAACGTGTCAAGAGGAACCGAGGGCTTTTCATTGAGTCTCAGTGAACATCACACAGGAGCCATGTATTCGTATGGATGAATGTGTGCTGGAGGGCTGGAACTCCTTTGGGGAAGGAATAGCAAAACACATAGCAGATAGGGACAATAGTCAGCCCTTCCCATAGGGAGAAAGGATAAGGGAAAGCTGCTTTCACCACTTCCTGCTGCTTGTCTTGGGCCATGGGGAGGGAGAATAATGTGGCCCTCAGCAGTCAGGATGCAGCCTGAGAAGGTCTGGTTTATGATCTGAGGTGGCCCTCTGTAGACACAGGGGAGGGTAAAATACAGCATTCAGCAGCCGATGCTCCAGCTCCCAGTTCATCACCCTGTTCCCAGTGCCCCCTCGATCTGCTGTCCCAGAGAGCCAGGAGTTCGGCAGGAGCCCCGCTGAGCTCTCTGCACACCTCCATTCACTGCCCACCTGGATTTTTTCTTTTCTTTCTTTTTTTTTTTTTTTTTCTTCCCAGTTCCTCAGACACAGTCACGGGCACGGGAGTTTTAGAGGCTTTGTCACACACTTGCAGTGCCCGCTGGAGCTGTGTCAGGGACGGGACACTGGAAGCAGAGCAGAGACAGGGCTGCATCAGTGCAAACACATGAGGATGGGGCTGTCGTGCCGTAAACCGGTACAGGGCATTCTGGTTGGTCCTTGCTTGGAAATCAGTGCTAGTCCTGTGAACTGATCTAAGGACATTTCCATGTGATTCCAGTCAAGCATGTCTGACAAAAAAGCTTTTATATTCAGAGGCAGGAAGAAAGCACATTAAGTCAACCCTTCCTGACAGAGCGGCCTTCCTACTCATTTTTTATCATCGATCCTCAGATGATTTCTTACCCTCCCTTTTCTCCTTGTCTTTGATTTCTATTTTCTTTTGCTCCCAGACAATTCACTTCTCCCCCTTGGACCGCATTTCTGACAAAAATTAAAAATGTGGCAGTTGTGTTTTGGTTTGTTTTTAACCAAAGCAACCACTTTGTCATTTCTCCTCAGACAACTACTGCTTTCAAACATTTACCTTTCAGCTGTTTTCTTTTGTTGAAAAAATAATCACACCAGGAGCTCTGTGCCTCCTTACGCCATCCTGTACAGCGACCCAGGGGACACGGCTTGGCAGTGCAGCAGCTTGCTGCAGGTCCCTCCAAAGGCTCTCCAAGGCAAAATAGATCAAAACCAACAAGGACCGTCAAAAAAAACCCTTTCTCAATGGGAAAATATAATTTCACTGAAGTCCAACCTATGTGCAAGAGTATTGTTTGCAGTGAGGCTCCTCATTCAAAATACATCAGAGGTGAAACAGTATTTCGAAAGTGTTAAAATGCCCCATTTTGTCATCTTAATACAAAACACGGTCCTATTTTGAGTTCTAAAGCAGCATTTTGCTTTGAATCCAAACCGATGTTAAATAATATCACTAACTGAGGGGCCTCCAGAAGATCTCACAAGCATGGACCCGGTGGTGTAAGATGCTGTACAGAAAAGTGAGTTTGCAGTCTAAGTTTAGCACAACCTACAACACTTCTAGTGGGTGCATTTTACATTTTGGCTGCAATAAAATTAGCCAAGTAGTGATTTATTATTGATATCAAATAAAAATCCATTTGATAATCTAGATTCTCTACCTCCAGGAGAATATTTTCTTTCCTTTTTGTAGATGCCAGCCAACATTTTATAATCACAATCCACGAGAAGCCTGAAACTATAAATGGAACATTATAGTAGTTCAAGTGGAGAACTCTCTTCCACTCTGTTTCATTGCTATTTGTTTTGAGTAACTTATATTGTCATCTGAGCCTTTTTTCCTCTTGGAAGGGTGCAGCTCCGCTCATTGTGGTTATGCCAGCTGCCTGCATTAGCTCACTGAGCACACTCCCTGTAGCCCAGTCAGGTATTGTCTTTCAAACTAAACAAATAATTTTATTTAAAAGAGCGAAAGAGAAAGAAGAAGAAAAAGTCAGCCTGCTGCCCCAACTCCCTGTAGCTCTGTTTTCTCTGGCTTTTGTGACAGTGGCGGTGGTTTAATGCTCTGTACAAGCAACTGCTTGAGTTTGTTCGCTGGGAAAAATAAAGGATGATGTTTTACTGAAAAGCTGCAGTTTAAAAGAAATTAAGTTATTTTTTCAAAAAACCCAACTCATGAACACAAATTTCAATCTGTCTTAAATCTGGGGAGCTAATATAAACAGGCTTCTACAAACTACCTGATCTGGTGAAAGATGTCCCTGCTCTTGCAGGGGGCTTGGAATGAATATATGACCTAAAAAGGTCCCTTCCAATCCAAAGCATTCTGTGATTCTATGAACTCTACTGAAAAGGTGCCTTATTTGGAACTAATTCTGATGAAAACGAAGGTGATAGAGATTCCCAAACTGGATCAGAACACCTACCTTCCCAGTGTGATGCCTCAGCAGAGGCCAGCAGTCTGTGAAAAAGCACTGGATGCCAGAGAGAAAGCAAGAACGGTGACCACAACACTAATACTGTCCTGATCCTTCCAAGTCAGACACAGATAGTGCAGATTACGAGAGTTTAAGTCCTCAAATGCTAAACATGTGCATATGCACACGTCTGTGAGAGTATACATGGACATGCTGAGAAATCATTGTTCACAAGAACAATATTTATACTAATAGTTCATTATTGGTTCTAGTTTTACTACTTGATTACAGTGAAATTCCAACTATATAAAGTTAATTTTCGAATTCAAATAGGATTTCTATTATAACTTTTTCTCTCTCACTTTTAAAAACTGAAAATAACTAATTTGAATCAGGATAGAAACCTTTTGAATGCCAAAGCAATATTAAAATGAAAACATAGTTTAATACTATGCAAGTATCAGTATCCATTGATTAAGGTCTGATCTTGCAAAAAATAACACGTTATAGTTATTCACTTTAAATGTTAACTACTGTTAACTGGTAGGCATGTTGGCTGCTTTTTAAATAACTTAATTGCTTTTCAAAACATTTGTGGTGGAAAGAAAACTCCAAATGTATTGGACAAAGCTCTATTCATATTAATAACAGGCAGCACTATCACAGACCACTGTGCAAGGTGATGCAGCGTGGACTTGGGGAGTTACTGAAGAACTAAAGATCGCAGACTTCTAATCCTGCATCCTTATTTGCTTCTTCATCTTAATCTCGTCCTCTTTGTTTCTCAGTTTCTCCAGGTATAAAGCACGAACGATAAAACTTACAAACCAGCCTAATTCTTAAAAACAGAGTTGTGCTTTTCAAAGTTGTCCAGAAATTTTCAGTTGTGTGTTCTTGCTCACACAGTGAACATTTTAACTGCTTAGAAGATTTCTATAACTGTTACCAGAAGATGACATAACAATATCTAGAAAAATATTTGTCCTTATTTCAAGCAGAGAATTCCAGGTTCTGAATCTCTATGAAGTAAATGATCAGGAACTGCATTATTTTTCATATTTATTATATAATATTTATAGATGGAAACGCATAGGGGTTCTGATTCTCTATAAATGCATTTCAGAGAAAATAAATCTTGCAATTAAAGGTCTTTGAGTTGACAATGTGAGTGCTGTGAGTAATTTAAGCTGCCAGTGTATCTAGAAGCGGCACCATCATCAAATTAAAAATTAATACATCCTTAAAGGCAGAAACAAGCCAGACTTCCTTTCTTTCAATTACTATGAGCTGAATTAGGAAGTATTCCTAGCATTTGGAAGGCTGTGCAGGTACAACCCAAGCACATGTGCTAGGGCCATCCCCGAGCACCACGCAGAAGCCGGAGGGGCGGCCGCCGAGCGCTGCCTCCCAGTCTGAGCTCGCTGTTGTTGCACTCTTGGTAGAAATGTTTTTCCTCTGTAGCTCAGACACAACAGCAACATTTGTTTTTCTCTATTTTTTGGTTTACAATATTCGTGTAGTCCCACTTGCCAGTTACATCATCACACTTTCCTTTCTCCTCAAAGGAAGAAGGAAAGAGAAGTGATGCTACTTGTAAACCTTGTTTCCATCTCCCTTGTTTTGCGTCACTTTATTTTGGTACTCCCGTAAAACTCCACCACATAACCAACTTTTAATTTAGACCAGCTGACGAATACAGCCTCACAACAAATAACTTTGGAAAGGACAGCCTGTCTTGATATTAAACAATTTAAAATATCTCCTTTCCCTTTAATTATAAAAAGAAAAGCAACTGAAAACAAAGTGAAGGTGTGGCACAACTATTAGCAGCCAGCCAAAATGTCCGCACGTAGCCTCTCAGGATTCATCTAGAGTACAAGTAAAATAAATACAAAGTTCCTGAGTTTTTGTTTTATAAGGCAAATAAGCTAACCAAAATTTTACCAGACCAAAACCATCTCACAGCATGTCTGAATTCGAATACTGAAGAGGAGGTTTGGATGCACATGGGGACGGCCACTTGCAGCCACCTAAAAAATATATGCATTTATTCTAAGCTGGTGCTGAAGAAAGGCTGCTGGGAAAAGGATGGGCTCACCTCTGGAGCTGGTTTTCTGTCTTTACTGACTACAAAGGGAACCTGGGGGTCAAATTAGGACAATGGGTACAATTGCTACAGTTCTTTGTCCCAGTGAGGTACCAGAAATTATCCATGCTGTATCTAGAACTTGAATTTCCAATTCTCTTGCAAACCCGATGTGAAGGAGAGAGAGAACGGACCTGACTGGCAAGTAATGACTCAGCAAAAAAATAAGTTCAGGTGAAATGAAACTTCTTCTTTGGTTTGGAACTTCTTAGCATTCAAAGGCATTTGCAATCAAATTGCAGAAAATTTCTAGGGAAACTTCTCCCATAGCACATATTGTTAGGGCTTCTTCTTATAATGTCGACATGAAATGTTTTCAGTTTTCATCCAGTGAAAGTCCCCCCAATAATCTTCCTGTGTGTCCCCATCCCTGACGTGCTTTTCCATACGAATGCCCTGAATCCCACGGCCGGGGCCAGGGCAGGTGGAACGGGGACTGACGCCAGGGCGATGGTCTCAGAAAACACATTCATTTTCAGCAACTCCAACAGTCAGGAAAGAATCTTGACAAAACAAATGGCTCCCCATAAACATGTCTAAGGAAATTAAGATGCTACAACTGATCTGCTTTAATAAAATCACGCAGTCAGCTCAGTTTCCAAAGTTAGTCACTGTATTTTCTGCATCACGCCATGCAATTAATCCTTCCTAAAATAAACGGACTGATTAAAATTCCATTATCCTGACAGTTCACAATAAACCATGGGACCAATGATCCCCTTCCTTTTTAACCATTTAAGCCATTATAATTAATTCTGGATTTATGTCATTTGCTGGTAAATGTTACGATCACCTTACTAACTACTTAAACAATTTCAAACAGTTGCTCTCCTTCTTAAACATGTAAGCAATGGACAATAATTGAACTATTTAACCTGATTCACATTTCATGAAGTTTCCTTTATACACAAAGCTCAGTATTGAGTTGCTGGGGTCTCGTTTGTTTGCCTTTTTTTTTTCAATATCTAATTAAATGCTCATGAATAAAAAATAACACATTGGAAAAAGACAAGGAAGTGTCTGAATTTGCCTTCATGGTTATTTTGGTCTCATATTCAATTTGAGAGTGAAAAGAAACCTCCCGAAGAACATTCGCTTATGTTATTATTTCAAACACACTAAAAAAATGCCAATATTTTTCTTACCAAATTTTCTGCAATTCACTTTTGCCCAAAGTCAATCTTCCTTAGCGTGCACTGTGTTTTAGGATGACAACCACTACACTCATAAAAATACTTAAAATTATAACCGCTTTTCTCAGTGGAATCACTTTTTCCTCAAATGGCTCTATTTTTTACAGAAAACACAACATAGAAACAAAACTGATCCTACAATCTAGCTTATTCCAGCTAAAAGCATTTCAAATTTCCTTCGGTCTCTTTCCGCCATGCCTTCTGGCAGCTCTCCATCACACGGCCAGACATGGCCATGACACTGGGAGGAAGGTGCCCACCCAAGCACTGAGAGGTTCTGGTTGAACAGGCCCCAGAAGTTGGGCTGCAGATATAAATATTCCTCCATATTTATTTATTTTAAAAAAAAATAAAAATTGTCACGTGTCTGCTATCCTTGTCTCTTTCACAGTTCCACTTTCATGGTTCTCCATTATCAGCTCTTACATTGGACCCTCCTGGCTGGCTGGGATGGCATTTGGCCATCACTTCTCTCATGTACCTCTTCTCCAGCTCCTGGTAACCCCCAGTTCTCGTAGCAATGGTGTCACACCAAGTACAAGGCTTGTCCGTGCTGTCAGCCCTTCCCAGCCTGGTGGCTGCATTCAGGTAGGACCGATCAAGTATAGGACTGAGGACCTGCATGGTCCTTCCTGCCCCAGTCTGTGGTCAAAACCACACGAGATGCTGTTCTATATACCACACAAATCATGTGACATACAGGGACATCAGCTGGATTGGAGGAGGTGAATTTACTAAATCAAACTCCTCTCCTTGTATTTTGTGGGTGCTTTTTCTTCTGTATATTAAAATATTAAAAAAAATTCCAAATAAAAAACTATGTGATACAATGCTAACAAAATTGCCACTTAAATCACTTTGTCTTAGTCTTTTAAAAGAATATCAAAATTTTACCTCTTGAAAAACTGGGATTGCAAACAGAGATACAATCTCCAATTTTTTTAGAAGGTGGAAAATCCATTTTCTAACCAGCCCTACTTATGGCTGGGTAGATGGGTTACTTATCCAAACTAACACTGACCTTCAAAAATGTTTGGGTTGATGTCAGTGTTTGGGCTGAGGTTTGGTTTGGCCAGTTCCTATTTTTCCATAGCAATATATCCATCCCTAGAAGAGATGAAGCTCTGAAATGGAATAAAAAGAAGAATGCTAGGCACACATATACCAAACTGAGCTGCTATTTAATAGAAATAATAAAACCCCTTTTACCTCATCTTTATCTGACCAATTGCACGCAGTGCTTTTTAACATAGCAGCTGATCATTATGAAAGCTATCAGCTAGAAGAGCAACACCTGATGAAAAGGAGGAAAGAAAACAGATTTATTAAACAGCTAAATTTTGTTTACATTGATAAATGAGCCTTTCTAGAGATCTCAAAGTTCGTTTAAAATCCCTTCTTTAGCAGCTACTTGGCTAGCCAGCTGCAGAACCCTCCCGGGATCTCCCCGGTGTCGTTCGCAGAAACCTTCCTCCTAAGTTTCTCCCAAGGTCTCCCGAGTTGTGCCCAGGTGTTGAGATTTAAGGATGTGCTATTCCTCACATCAGCTGCACAGGATGGACTCTCGCCCATACTGTCAGCACCCTGCGAACAAGAAAAGGCCTTCTTTGTGCGCTCTCTCAAGGCCCCGCACTGTGGCTATCTCATTCTGTTTCGAATTAACATTGGTGGTGATTTCCGCTGGCTTGGCTTTGTAGAAAGCCCTCTATGTTCTGGAGCCGCTCTCCAATTGCAGAGCGCCATGGGAGGCTGCAGGCAGATGCAAATAGTGTTGTCTCAGTTTGCTCCCGCGCTTTTGCTTTCCTAGGAGGCTGAGAAGTGAAGAGATGGGGGTTTGGCTGTTAGCAGCCAAGGCGGACAGAAAGAACAGAAAACTGGGTTTTAATGTGAAGCGCAAGTTTTGCACGATGTGCTTCATGCTGAAGAATGCAATGGGAATTCTGTGTTCCTTCCGTTGGATTCCAGAACGGGATGATATGGTTGTGCATATTCATCAGCATAGATGCAGAAATCAGAAAGGATGAGGCTACAACACATTAGCCAGTACTACAAAACATGCAGGATAGGATATGAAAGCCCATTAGCAACCAGCAAAAGAGCTGCAACGAGTATTAGATCACAACCTAGATGTGATATAAATTTTAATTCAATAGAGAGTCTTTAGAAAAATAGTTCCCCAGTGGATGCTCTGATCTCAGTGGATTCGTGTTCTCCAACTACTGGGGAATGTGCAGATTGAGAGGCAGCGACTGGCAATTAATGCTGACTTTCTTCTCCACATTTTCCTACACTCATAACAAGATCACAGACAATATATATAGGACTGCGCAAACATACAAGGATGATTAATACTTGCTTGTGATTAATTGCATGTTTACTCCAATGAATGACTCAATAATTACGTGAATGTTTTTCAGAGCCTTTGCTAGATTTTATTAGTTTCCAGCATGCTGTGCTACAGATACATCATGAGATATGGAACAAAGCCATGGTCAAAGTTGGGCTCCCAATGACATGCCCTGATCCTGGCCACAGAAATCCTCTCCCTAGTCCAGAGCAGGCTCATGGACTCTGAACCACCTCATAGTGGCTGAGTTGACAGGACTGAAAGTACAAAAAGTCTTGGACATATACATAGTCGGTAGGAAATCGGTGTCAAAATGGGAAGGCTATTGTACTAAATTGTGTCCACAGTCCCAGAATAGATGAGCATTTTTGTAAAAGACAGGAGAGTTAAGTTGTTACTTTAAACAGTAAGATTCAAAGTCAACAGAAACTTGGTGAAAATATCCCTTCCTATTAATTTATTTATTTGAATTACACAAAACTTGCCCTTTTTTTCCCAATAACCAACCAAACAAACCCGAAATGAGACTGAGTTGCCAACACTTCCCAGTTCAGCCTCACAGATTTAATCTTGTGCCCTCAACAGGATTATGTGACTTAATATCTGAGGTAGACTTGCCTGTCATGTATTTTTCAGGCTTGCATCTAACAGCTTGGAGGAACCACGAGCATGAAGCCCAAGCGGTATTCCTCATCGCTCCCAGGAGCACCATGGAACACGCAATGCTTAAGACTTGAAACAAAAAACCAGCCCAAACAGCTCTGCATGACATTGCATGTGTATGGACACAGGCAAATACATTCACATACACACCTTTGCAAATTTTTCCTCCTTCCTTTTCTTTTTTCCACTCTTTTTCAGCACTGCATCTTGCAAGGCAGCATATTTTTTAAAATATCTCTTACCAGCAAACAATTTCTGCAAACACAATTATTACAGAAAATAATGCATTTTCAGGTAGATTGCAACATATGGGAAATGTGGAGATATTTAATACTAGTGCCTTCACTTTCTGCATTCTGATTGTGCCTGAAGATTGTCTAGAAATACCTTAGGGAATGGGACTCAAAGGAGGTTTATTCTTTCTGTCCCGTTTTTGGCAGGGCGGACTCTAATTGCAGCACTGTGCTTTCTGCACTTTGGGGACATGGGCTGCGTGCAGGTCATGTACATACTGTCCTGTGTTTATACTAGAAACAGTAAAGTTAGGAAAGTATGTGTTGCACTGGAACAGAAAGTAGTTTTTGGCTCCCACGGGATTCGTTCTGCCCAGCACACAGAGATGGAGCGATAAGCGGTGGAGTCTAGCGAGAAGCCGATGGATTTGTGTTAGCTAGCCACAAGGATGGGTGCTTACATCTCCCCTTTTAGCAAAACACTGCACAAAATACATCACAACCCCCTAGCCCGAAAGAGAAATTCAAAATAAAAATGTGTGAAAAATGTACATGGCATTTTTCTCACCCCAGCCAGCAATGCCAGTAAATTCGGTGGAACTCAGCAGGGCAAACTTCAGCTTCTGAATATTGTGTGGGGAGATCAGAGAGAAAACAGGTTAGCTTTCTAAATGTAAGTGGTTTTTAGTATTAAAATATCAACTCAAATTATTGTTCACTGTGAATTTACAGAAATAACTGACAATATTTGAATTCTATATAATCAAACTCATGTTTCAAAACAAAACTTTCGTTTGTAGCATTTTATTCTAAAAGCACATGCGGTGACCTGGGCAATCAGCATATTGAAGGCAATGCAGGTTTCAGAATGTATATGCTATATTCAATTGTTTTATAAATACAGTTTGTGCTGTAATGGGATATTTTCTTAATGACTGTCTAGAGGAAAAAATATCATTGAAATGGTGGATTAGATATGTCTTATAATATTCACTCAGAAAGCCATTCATCTCTTCTAAACCCGGTGGTGAATTGCAATAGGCAGGCGAGGCTTTAGAAACATTATGAACATCCAGGACTTTGGAAGAAAATATTTGGATGAGAGGAGATACTGGGAGGGAAGTGAAATGTAAAAAAAATATTACTATTTTCTTCAGAATAGTAAATCTGCATTACTGTTATGGGAAGAGCCGTCCAAGACCTCAGTTCTCTCAGACCTGCATATGAGCAAAGCTGACAGAAGTTTATCGTGATTATAACGGTGCTGGGGTTTATATCTGCAACTTAATCCATGCGAACATACCTATCTGCTTTGAGCGTTAGGAAAAAATCCTGGGATTATTTCATTTTCTTTGCATGGGTAAGAATTTACGGTATGAAATTCCCCTTATTTTCCTTCAAATTTGTCTTGTTACATTCGTGAGCCCTTCAAACCATGAACCATTTCCTTTAAACGGTGAAGGCTGTCACTCTTGTGCCTATAATTATTATTTTCTCCTTTTGGCTTTCCTTCTTTCCTCTTTTCCTTGCTTTCAAACAGGACCCCCTTTGGCTGTTTGATTCTTGGTGTTGATGTTTGAAGAACTGCTGTCTTCTTCCGGGTTTTACCATGCTGCATTTCTTTTGACGTGGCTCTGTATCACCCGCAACCCACTGGCAGGGAATAGATGGCATTTAGAAGTAAATACCTGGCTCAAATCCTTCTCTCTGTTTCACAGTAAATTGGTGGAAGGATTCAGGTGTGGTTTGTAAGGCTGAGCAGGAAAAGGGAGCAAGACTGTGTTTGGTGAGAGCACCCTTAGATGTGCTGGTCCATGACATGCTCACCCGTGAGATTTCCCTCCTTCCAGCTCTGAAGGGCGATGCCCATTTTAAAGAATCCTGCAGGATAAATGGGTTTCCTATCACCGGGCTAGCCCAGAAATAATTTTATCATCCTCCATAGCATGTGAAATTCTCCCCAGCCCCTTCCAAGGACAAAAACTACTTCAAGGTTATGTTTGAGAAACCTTTAGGCACTTTACAGGATATATGGGAATATTCTGAATCCAAGCTTCTTTTTTTAGCTTCTCTGGTGCAAAACGGATTCGATTTATATTTAGTCTGTGTTTCTGTCCCTATTTTATAAACAAAGGAGTTCTGAGACAAAATAATAATAGTGTGAAAATGGACCAACCGCAGTGATGGCAAATATATAGATGGACTTCTTAGTTTATAGTTACACGGCAAATGTTTTGCCGAAGTGGTGGTCCCTAACGTAAGATTCACTTTTAATTACCCAGTACATTCATATTTGAGTAAAAAAAACATAAATAGATAACAGCGATAGGAAGAAGAATATGAACTTCAGTGGTCATGATATCATTGACTTGAAAATGTGAATGATGTACTTTATTAACTTAATTAAGGCTGTATAGTCACAGCTTTTCATCACCAGTGTAGAAATTTTGGGGTTAAAGCTTTTATCTTTCCACGGAATATTTCATGTCCTTAAAGTCATGTGCTTTATTTGTCTAGCTCTGCTAAATTTCTGACTGCAATATTAAATACTATTTATCCTTTTTAAAAGGGTTTTCAGAATTATTAGATATCAGATGAGAGTAAATAACCCTTTCCATGTCCAGTAAATAATAAATATTTTAGATTTCATCCTTTAACTGTTCATTTGACTTTCCAGTTGGTAGCATTACTACTGTACTAGTAAAGAGTCACTACAGAAAAAGACTAGATGTTGAATTACATTTTCAGCTATCTTGACATGCCATACTTGGCACAGCTTTCTCAGTGAACAAGCTAGTCTATATATTTCTGAGAAATTAAAACCATATGGCAACACCTTAGAAAAAAATCCCTTCCCTGGCAGCATCCTTGGAGTTTTCAAAATGCATATGAATTAAATATAGTCGTATTTATTTAGAAAGGATCTGTTCAGATTAGACATAGACCCCTCATTTCTGCTCTAAGAATTAAACTGCCAATATGCTGCTGCTCTAAATCACAATGGGAGATAACGATTGCATTTCTATAAAGAGCCTCTTCCTCTCTAAGTTGAATAATGAATTTAATTTTACCTAAATCCAACTTTTGTAAAGACTATTAAATTAGAGCTTTGATTAGAGGATGACAGCTTTCCTCTGCCAAGACAGATAATTGGTATAACTGTATTGCACTGGAGATACCACTCTTCACTGTCATTTGAAAGACTCCAGAAGACTTTGTATGAAGTTAAAAATTTCTGATAGATATTATATAGTCCTCTGCAAATCAGTACTGGAATAGGATTTGAGCTTCCCTTTGCACCCTGGCTTTAGGACAGCCAGCTTCGCCAGGAGGCAGGAGACCTCAGAGACTTTGAGGCACAAAGCTCCTTCCAAAAAATCACATTTGGGACACAGGACCAGTGAGGGGGAGCACAAGCAGGTTCATGGACCTCACCAATGCATGCAGATGTCCCTTCTGGCCAGATACTGTCTTACACCTCAATAAGTCCACCAAGGATTGTTTAATATTAATATTTAGAAAGCCTCTAATTTCTCCAAGGCAATGAGGAGGAGATAGGTCACAGTGCCACTTTCTCCTCATGTGCCTTAGCTGGAAAATGGTAGTAGAAAAAGGTCCTCCTCTCCTTGAATTATCTGGTGACATTACAAACTCTGACAAGAAGAGAAATCTCCTCCAATTCCTACCCTGCCCAATATGTGGTCAAATGTATGACTTAAGCGGAAAGCATTTGATTAGATGAATGTAGCTATATAAAACCATTCAATTTGGTATAGATATTTTGATATAGGAAACATATTTTCAATTTTGTATTTTATGTCAGTGAGGAAGCATGTAAAAACTTTTCAGCAACATAATACCCTAAAAAGTAAAGCCCTCAATTTTTCCCTGCCTCTGTTCCTATATACTTCTTGTATATTTGCACATTTGGATATGATGACAATTAGTTCTGTGCTACGGGACTGGATTGATTTCGTTTTCTGGGTCCCGTCCAGCTAAAACGTTGCAGGTTCAAATACAGAAGCCTATGGTTAATGAACTCCAGAAAGTGTAAAATACTGAGGCCCTGCAGTTACACGATCACCCTTCCGAACAGAAGCACTAATATCTAACAAGGCGAGCTACTGTTCTACCCTTTAGAAGAAGCTCATAAAAAGTACGTTTAATTTGTCTGGGAAAAATAGACTTTAAAAAAAGTGGTATAAGTTCCCTGGTGGAAAAACATGCTTCTATTATGAAGTCTTCCCACCAAATGTCTTGGAAATTAGGTAAAGTTAACATGTCCAGTTGGAGCTGAGCCAGGAAACGAACAGTGGATGTTCTCTTGTAAAAATCCTGAAAGCTGCAAGCAAACCATAAACAGTTTGCAGAGCGAGTCAAAATGGACCGTTTTATGTTCCCTAATGGAAATACAGGTTATTTGTACATGGATTCAAAGTAACAATGTGATGTCATCACACGATTTAAGGTCAGAAGCATAGCAAGAGTCAATATACAGTGGAGGATGGAAACATCCTATTCTTCCTGAAGTATTTTGGAGGAACCACCAACACTAGGGTTTGTCTTGGCCCTCTGGAGCTGGTACAGGAAAACCTCAGCAGCTCTATTCCTGGAATTGCAAGGTGGGAAGTTTACTGTTACCATCAGTCTGAGGAGGGCTTTCAGGAATACCAGTGAAGTTTGCATTCAGCTCAGAAAACAGAGACATTTCCTATAGAAAAGCACACCTTTGGCTGGTGTTGCCAAATAAGTTTTCTGTGCTCAGTGTTTTCTCCAGAATTAACACTGAGGTTTGCAGATTGGATTCAAAGCACAAACAGCTTTGAATCAGGTATTCCAATTCACAGAGCTGCTGCAGGAAAAGTGCACACCTGAAAAAGTGTCCCTTGAGGACCAAGCTTCCTCCAAAGTAAGGGGAGCCGGGATTGTCCCTCAACCTTTGACTTTAAGCCAGAGGCCCCTTCCTTGCATTCTGAAATGTGAGATCTGCTCCCTTCTTTCACAATATGATTTTAATTTGTAAAGTGGTTTTGAGTCTGTGACAGACAAAACCCCAGAAGGTTGAAGTGTTACCCAGCACTGATACATGTTTTTTCCAAAGCTTTAGAATCAGATGAGCTAGGAACATTCCTTTGATTTTTCTTTCAAGGGCAGAATACATCAGTGGAAGGTTCAAATGAGGTGCCTGCAAACAGGTAAAGAAGAAAAATTTTGCCCAGGTAGTATAACTCCCACACATTACTGAGAACAGCAAAAGCCTGTTCATCAGCGATTACCTGCAAACAGGCTGAACAATCCTCAAAGTTCAAGTTTAACCATGAAAAAATTCATCATAAATGGTCTAGCTGACAAGAGGGCATAAATGGAGAATATAGTTAATTAATATAAATGGTTCTAATTAAATAACCAAACTCAAGACACATATAGGGAGCACAGAGATCACTCAGGTATCTTTCCAGGACACTGCATTGCTGGATTTCCTTTACAGATATTTTCCTACATGGTTTGTGGAAGTCAGTAGGATGATCATGATTTTTACAGGCACGGAAATGACATGAGATTACCAAGGTCAGCTGGAGGTAAACAGCAGAATATAGTCGATCGATTTCTATTCCCTGACTTCCAGCTCACAGGCCTTTTCTCATTCTATGGATTGTATCATCCATTTCCCCTGAGAAAATTTCTGAAATAAGAAGAGACTTCACTCTCTGAAAATCATGGGAAATCTTCAGCCATTTATTGAGAATTTTTTGGCAAAAAATTCACACTCATCAGTTACTGTTAATAATGAAACCTATGATTTTCAAGATTCTTATTCATTTTGAAGTTCTACTTAGTGATATCTGCAAGCGGTGCACTCATTTGTCTTCAATTTTGGCAGCAGGTTAGCTGCAGATTCAGTGGAACAAGCCACTATTTAATCACCTTTCTGTATTTCACGGCAGCTGCCAATTAGAAGGTGGGAGAGAGGCATGGATAGGCTAGAACCATATGGTGTACTCTAAAAGTAGATAATTTAGGAATGACATTTATTTGTATAAAAAATAGTGCCTTCTCTTACCTACCTGTTAGGCATGGCCCTTTCATGAATCTTGCCCACAGTTGCAAGAAAAGCAAATTGGAATAAAATGAGATGCCAAGAACAGCACTTGCTGGTTGGGAACATTACTGTTTTATTATAGGAAAATACCTGTATCACGCTCATAAAGAAACTATTAAAAATGTAGGTAGGCTACCCTTTCTACCTCCTTCCACATACCCACACCTACGCACAAAACCTGCCTTTCTTTGGGAGCCCCAGTTTCAGCCAATTTCTTTACGAGGGTTGTGTCTCCCTGAGCATCAGGAAAGTCACAGACAAAGAAGGGTATGAGCAGGAGGAATCTTTCTGTTTCCATTATGGTTCTATAAAATTTCTGTCCAAAAGGTGTGGCTTGGGATGCAGCAAGGAGCTCACACACAGAGTCTGCTCAGGAGGAGATAGAGTTCCTATAGACTCACATACTCACAGCAGCACGGTTAGACTTTCATCCTTTGTACTTGTCCCGCAACAAGTAGTTGTGATTCTGAAAGATCTAATTAGAAACACTCAAGTGTTGCCGAGAAAGAGAAATTCAAGAGGACAGCTAACAAACTCCCTTCCTCTTCGGCCTTTCTGTTGAGCTGCATGGAGCTGGAGTTGAGCATAAGCCACTAAATAAAACAAGGAATTAAAATGTTTTCGTGCAAGTTGACTGAAAGCAAATATACTTGATAACAGGGCTAAGCCCTTGTGGAAGCTGAGCTGAATCTTTCACACATTTCCTCAGGTAGGAAACCGCTGAGCAACATTTCAAAGCAACATCCCTCCCATTTTTCTTAAAAGAGCTATTTAGTGACTCCCTAGGTTGTGGTTTCGAAGTCCCACAGGCTGGACACGCTCCTGGTTCCTTATAGGACATGGTGTATGGGAGTCTCTCACGAAGGTATTTTCCCTCGTTTACAGATCCATATCCCCACCCTGTGGCACAGCCTGGCCTGCAAAGCCAACAGCACAGAGATTTGTCAGTCCAGCCAGGCTCACAGCCTTGCTCTTGGGACACCCTCCTGGTCCAAGCTTACAAAAAAAGGAAACAGGATGGGCTGGAGGATTTGCCCTGTAGAAACGGGACACAATTCAAAATTGCTTTAGAGTAGCCCTGAGGACAGCAAAACATAGACCTTGAAACCTCCCAATGCACAGTGAAAAATTGAAATTAAATTCACTCTATCAAGAAAGATTCTCTGGTTTTCCACCAGAAGGGACAGAGGAATTTAATACCTGGAATTCAGCCAAAGGCTGAAAGATCTTATAACTTTAATGTCTGCACTAGACTATTTCATTTCACTATAACATTTTCATTTCAAATTAGAATATACATGCTCTCAAATCGCTATGCATATATCTTTCCTACAGCAGGCTCTCATGGAGGGTGAGCACAGCAGTTCTTGAGAACTATTATGTCTTCAGTCGACCATGGGTTCTCCACATCCAGAGTCCCGACTTTTGTTATGCCAGTGTAAATCTAGAGAAACTTCAGTGATTTCACTGAACTTGGGCTACTGGAAAGCCAAAGTAAATACAATGAGACGTCAAAGGAGTTATATCACATTGGCACTAGAGTAACTGAAAGCATAATTTGCACTATTTTTTAATAATATGGTTTCTTAGATCATTAGGAATAACGTCGTGGATGCACATACATGTGGAACTCTCTTCACGTGAGTAGTCCCGGTGCTGTCTGTTTATGTGAAGAACACTAATATGCCAGATGTTGGGACTTCAGCAAAACCCATCTTGACTTACAACAGCTAAACCTCTGGTTTACTATGCTCATACCGGAAAATGTCTGCTGAATTGGGCCCTTCTGATAAAGCAACAAGGAGCTGATAAAAATAATAGCTGGGAAACCTTGAAATAGATTTAGGGTGAAATGTGTAGATTAGAAAATCTTGAAACTTAGGGGTGGTAGGGCTTGTAAAAGATTTAAAAATCAGACTGGCTTTGAGTGACAGCCTCAGGAGCAGACGAGAGATGAAACTTTTGGCTCTTCTGAACTGTTTGGCATTAAAATCATAGGAAAATTTGGAAGGAAGTTACAGTTCAAAAAGAAATCCTTCATGTTCAGATAATCTTTGTGCTATCAGAGTCCCAACCCTCAGTCCTCCTTGTGAACCAGCAATAAAGGTAGCTCCTGTCACAGCCACTGGGAGTGCATGAGCAAAAATGGAACAACTGAAAGGAGGAATTGAAAGGTGAGATCGTGGTCCCACTGAATTTAGTGGCAACTCTCTCACTGTTCTAAGTTGTTATGGTTTTGCCCCAAATTAGGTTCCAATGGCAAAATTTTCCACAGTAGCATGGTATGATTGAGGTAAAGCACTGCATTCAGCTCCTTCAATGTAAACTATTTCTGGGGTCTAGGAATGAGGAAACGAGTTTGTTGGTGCTGTTGTTTTCAGTGAAAAGTATTCCAATGTACCTTTAAAAAATAGGTTCCAGAGAAAACATAAGGAAATTAGTTTGGGTATGGCTACACAGCCGTTTCTCCCTTCCCCAGCCCAGATTCACTTCGGGACGTAAAACAACATCTTGATATTTCATTTTGAAAGGTCCTTTCTTCAGCCTTTTAGAAACAAATTTTACCTTGCATACAGTTGTAAATAAAAAAGTAACAAAATCAATTCATCACAGACTTTTATGAAGTGAAGAGAAAGTTAACACACATCGTTGGTTATAAATTGATTTCTGAAGGCATAAGGACCAATAAAGTGCATTTCTTATTTGCCTCTGTCTACTTGCACAGAGTTTCCTACAGGTCAGAAGGCACACGAGCTAAGGTCAACCCCTAGGGTGTATAATTTGCAACACAGTGCCTTCATTGCAGAGCTTCCCTGCCACAAGGCGCAAATATGTTTTCCTTGGCCAGAGGACCTGTATGAAATAAATTATTCTGCAGCCAGTCTGACAGAGCTGGGCATGGGGTACAGAGAACTGGACAATTTCCCAGTGGCCTCTTGCCTAGAATTTGTTCTGAACGCATGAAGCTGAGCAGGATTTGCAGAAGACAGATGTGGATAGCGCATATTAACTCCCAATTCAAGTTTATCTCTTCATGTCACTGAAAGACAATGTGTTGTTTCAGCAAATCTCCCTTAGCAGAACTCAAAGTGACTCCTACCACAGCTCGAAAACTCAATTATATAACTCTTAGCGTGCTTTAAGGTGGTTGTTCTCTAACATTGTGTCTTATCACATATTTCACGGCTGCACAGGTTAAATTCATTGCTAGTGTAACTCTATCAAAGCCATGTGTGCAGGTCTCTTGAAAATTAGGTAACAGTATAAACCTTATGGCAATGAGTTATCTGAAAATGGGCGAAAAAAAGACATACAAAGTTCCTTTTGCTACCAAATGCATTTTTCCGTTTTGAACAGAAAAAAAAATCCTTTAGCTTTTGCTTTTAGTCATTGAAGGTCAAATTATAAAAAATATTTTGGCATCTAACACCTATTGAATTCAAGGGCAACCAATGTAAACAAAACCCCAGCAAGATGAATTTTCAGTGTTTGGCTTTAAAAAATACAATTGTGTATGATTGGGTAGGTAAATATGTTCTGTTCTGTCCTATTTGTCTCTAGTCATGTACCTGTCCTGCTCTCATTAGGATAGCATCTGATTTTGCTCTCTAATGCCTGTGTGTCTTTGACATCTTTACTATTTATATGCACACGTTTAATAAAAGCAAAGAAAACAGGGCAGAAGCTTTAAACTTCTCTCTGTCCTGTAAACGTATTTTTATTCAAACCACTTCAGTGGTTTTTGAATTGGTCAAAGCAAGAAAACCTTAATAATTAGTTAAATTCCTGGAGAATCTGGTGGTTAAGACAGACACTCTGATTTTCACATTGAGAAAGCAGCCTGGAATCTCTCTCTTTCCCTCAGTTATTCTGTACCTTTACTGAAAAGAAAAACGCTATCATATGGGAAAAATAACTTCCAGAAGTTGTTTCTTCACTAGGTCATACAGTAGCTGCTTGGAAGGCAAATCTAAATCAGAGGCAAGGCACATTGGCAGTTTCATAGACTGAAATTTTGACTGCATTGCTTGCTAAGTTTTTTCTCCTGCTGGAAAAGCAAACATTTTAAAGGAATTGCATTCCAAATTTTATATATAAAAGTTGGAAATATATTCCCTTCAATCTTTAAATTTGACATCTGAGAACAAATACAGCAAAAGTTTATCAAATGTGATAAAGTAAAACCTACATTATTAAATATGAGAGGAAGGTAATTCCTTTACAGCACTGGTGACTATTTGAGTGTTTTTTTCAGAATGCCTGACTGTTATTTCATCTTGGACATTCATTCAAATAATTGTGAAGTCAAAGCACAGCAAATATCTCCTGCCGCTTGCTGGACATACCTGGTACGTTATTGGACAGTTAAGTGGATAATGGTGTAAAATAAGCCTATAAAAACCAACACACTTCATAGTTAATATTTTTTCAGAGTATAGCTAAGTTACTATGACACATCTGTCATAACTCTTATGGGGAGCTTCATAATGTGTCTGATCTTATGTACTCAGAGCTGTAATGTATCTCTTGAACTGCCGTGGACCTGTGGAAACTGAATATCCACAGGTCAATGGCAATATACCTTACAGTGTCAATATAGTGTACGGTTACAATGGTAGTGTGTAATAATGCCAAGGTCTCATCTTGTTCTAAAGGATCTTCTTTTCCACCTGTGCACTGGCTTAGCAATTAGTTTTCCCAGAGGACACCAGCACTGAGCTGGGATTCTGGCATCATTCCGTGTGCTACCATAACCTCTCAGCCTGATAAAAGTCCTGATTCCTGCATGCATGCAACCCTGCAAGAAACGCTCTGAAAACTCCTAGAAGAGGAAAGGACAGCATTGCAGAATCCTGTGAAGCTGACAAATGCTTTCATGTACTGGACTGGACAGTGAGGTAAGAATTTCCAGTCTGAAAGACAGTCCTACCATTACATTTTAGCTAATATTGCTCAAACTGAAAGTGAAAAAATAGCACTAGCAACTTATTTTCCAAAGTTAAAAGAAAGGAAATCTGTTGTGAACCTGCTCGAAGCCTTAGCTGAGGTACTGAGCCTCAGCTGGCTGCACTGCGAGAGGCAAGCAAGGGAGGACATGGAGAAGGCAGGCATGCTGCACGCCTCCATGGTGTCCTGTTTGAGCCAGGAAAACCTCCTCTCTGCGTGTGCACTCAGAGAGGAAAAGCATTGAGCAAAACATCCCCAGAGCCCTGCCTCTTTCTCACGTAATGATGGACACTGATTTCATGTAATACTGGCCTCCTACAGACAGTTATTACTCAACTCCTTGCCTTATATTAACACAGCATCTCTATTGCAGCCGAGAAACAGTGTCAGTGGAGAGAGAACAATGGTGAAACCTCCTGCCTCTCTCCAAACTGCAGCACCGAAAGGAGCAGCTGTCGGCTTAGCACGCTGGGAAAAAGACTACTTATTAAAGTTCCCAACTAGAGACTGCAGAGCAGTTTAAAAGATTCTGCCTCATTAATCTATTACATTTGAGTTGTAATACTTCATTGAGATACAAAACACTTAATACTAAAAATCTGCTTTCTAGCTCAAAATAAATTTGGATTATTCAATTTTATTATATTCTAGTGGAGGCTCTAGGAGAAGTTAAAGAAATAGGACCCACGCATTTATTGGAGCACTGGTATGTTGGTAACTTCTGCTGTGTTATGAAGAATCACTTTCCTCTGTATCATCCATCAGTATTTTTTTCCTCTAAGCAAAACAATTATCTCAGTCCAGTTTCGGAAGTGACAATTTTCTGTCCTGAAGCTGCTGTCCATGTTCTCAAACTAAGGGGAGCAGAGAGGCAAGTCGAGTGATTTGAGTGATGAGCAGGGCTTGTACATCTGGATCTCGGACACCTAAAGCTATGTGACTCCCATTTTGATACAGTGCGAAGTGTGAAACTTGGAAGTCTTCATTCCCACTACCAAACTACAGGTCTGGGCTGGCTTTGCTTTTTTTCATCCACATAAAAGGAGAAGAATCTAATGTAGCAGCCAGCTACTGAAATTACTCCTATATTACAAGCAAGAGAGGCTGAGTCTTGAAATGTGTTGGATTCCTGCACAATTTATGGGTCCCTGTGATTAATTTCTCTAGTTTTAAGTCAAGTTGTCTCACAGACACTAAGCTCTACTTCGTGTTAAGTGTTGATTTCCAGGATTTTGGCTGAGCTCAGCAAAGAGATGGGATTCTTTTCCAAGAAACAGACCTAGCTCTAGATTCTGCTTTCAAAGCAACCCGAGGGTGTCCAGACTCAGGATACTTCTTCAAACCTAAACCATTCTCGCTGGCTTGGACAAAAAAACAATTCCAGTTTGCTCAAATAGTTTGCAAGATAAAGGGAAAGCAGATAAGTTGAATTCTGACTTCTCAGTAATAGTTTTCAGCTTCAAAACATCTACTGGTGTTCCCTTTTAATACAGATGTTTAACACTATGAAATTATTTGAGGGGGTAGGTAAAACATTAAGCAGACATCTAGTCATATGGCTACAGGGGCAATTTTTCAGCTCTGGCATTCAGCATCTGTCTCTGCACAAGCACAGGTAACTCAAGAGCTTCTTCTTCAGATGACAGGGTATAAACTTCATATACAGCACAAGTTTATACCTAAAAGAGTTAATGACAGGGTGGGTTTCCACCTTAGAGGCTCTTCTTTAAAAATGGAATGAAATCAAATGGAATAAAATTAAATCAAATCCATCTCTTCATTCTATCCTTCTGATAGAGTGGTGCTAAAAAGTTAACTTACGAAATGGTATTGCTCTCAGGCCGATCCTGTGGTGGCTCTGTGGTTTCTGTCTATATAAATTTGATAATATTTTACAAATGCAGTATATGAAATATATTCTTAACATGTGTTTAATACATTTACAATCTATTAAAATGAAAAACAGAATATGCTTCAAATACTGCTTGGGTATTTGCTTAATGCAGTATGTCTGGAACATGTTAAACATTATTTTAGAGGTAATTGAAACATTTCACACACATTCACGCTGCGTACTCTGTGTGTGTACTGCATGCACTTTGGGGCCAAATCTTGCCCCAAGCACACAGCCTGAGTACCCAGGATGAGGACTGAGAGGTTCTGTCAACCTGGCATTTCCCTGCCTGCAGAGGTCCTCTGCTCCTCATGGTTCTCCTAAAGAAGCATAATTCCTCTCTTCCTTCTCCCCCCTGGCACACGACCAGGGGGTCCTCATAGCATAGGTCTCTCTGCATCTCTCAGCTTCATTTTTGCTAAATAAATTAGATCCAAATTTACTCTGGCCAACTGGTTACCAAGTTACTGGGTATTATTTCAGCTCGCTTCAGCACATAGCCTGTCAAAGCAACCATTAAATACTTCTCAAATGAATATTTATGTAAATACACATGGTACGGGAATATTCCTATGTAAGTATTTGCTTAGTTTCTCAACATGTTCCCCTCACTCATGCCAATGTTCCCAAAAAGTGAACAAGGTGTATAGAATAATGATGGAGAGAAGTCTTCGTTCTTATTCAAATAAATGAGCACAAAGACTTGATTATAGTATTTTCCTCATTATCTCTATATAAACATTTTACGTCCCAGGACAAGACGGGGTGATTAATAAATTACACGTAGCTATTTAAGGTGACAGAATGGCTATCATTGCTCCAAATAACTAGCACAGTTTAATGGAGAAGAGTGAAAAACGTGTTTATTTCCAACTTGGAAATAAAACTGTGATATTTCCCACACATTTGCCTTCTCTATGTCATTCCCTTTTCATTATTATACTGTGCACAGTGTACGCTTTTCAGACTAGAAATCCACACTTAAGTTGCCATAATGCTTTATGTTTTCCCATTCTTTAAAATAAATCAATAAATTTTATAATAAATATAGAGGGAGATGGTAATTACACTTCTAGATGGCTGTCAGAAAAGCTGTACTTTGTGCTGAGAGGTTTGCTGCTTGGAAGAGGGCCATTTCTGTACAATGTAAAGTCCTAAAGCTAAATAGTCAGATATTGCTTTGCTTGTATGAGGATATTTTGCTTAGCTTAATTAATTTTGGAAAAAAACTATGAGAGATGGGAAGGGAGAAGATCTCTATGTTCATGAAAATGAGATAACAGCAATACTCAGTGGTTTTCTGTCTCACTCTTAGCTGGCAGTCTCATACAATATGGACCTTGATATCTCAACTACTTTTTCCCAATGGAGTCTTTACTCCATCTACTGCCTCCCCTTAACTTTTTTAATCTTTCTAAAATCCTTTTCCTTTGCCAAGTAATGCGGGCAGCTATAAATTTCTCCTGGTGGTGGTAGACTACAAGCTATTTATCATTTCAACCTTGGTTGAGACACAAATTTTAGCTGGGAGCCATTAGAACTAAAAAAAAATTATCAAAGCTTAAAATAGGCTAAATTAAGTCTCATTAGAGTGGTTTGTGGATGTTTAATATTTTCTGTATGATCTTTTTTCTGTAGCTCCTTCAGTAAGTTATCTTAGTATGCACATTCAGGTAAGATGCCCCTTGAAATTAATTCAGATGAGAAAATATATCAGTCAGTTCCTAAGGATGGCTCAAACCAGAGAGTGTAATGTCAATGTAGCATATCACTGTCCCTCTTTGTGCTTGGGTTATGACTCAGGCAAGCAGCTAATGCAAAGAAGAATTGTACTCTGCATTCCAATTTCTTCAAAGCAATTAACTTTTTTTTTCCCCGATGCAAGGTTTGTTGTTCTGTGTAATTATTTTTTTTAAAATATTATTCCACATTATTTATTTATAAATAAATAAACCTCTTCTCCTTTACAGTTATATTCATGTGCTCTATTCATGCAGTCAAATGCTAGAAGGCATTTTGTAGGAAATTGCCCTGTAAGAGGTTTATAAGGAAGTAGTGCATATTATGAAAAGTTCTTGCTAAAAGTGGATTATTAATTTTAGTCTTAAACACCCTAGGTATCTCACCAAGACTTGAAAGACCATCTTGAAGGCAAGGGCATCTCTATCAGATTCTGAATGTCCCATAAAGCTCTAATTTGATGATGTCTGTCATGTTCCTGGCAGATTTTAAATGCAAATGTTGTCATTGATACCAATTTGTGATCTGAATAAAACAATAAATCACACGGAGTCAAAAGAAGCAAGTGTGGCAAACACCACAACACAGAATTTCTTTGAGCACATTTGTCTAGAGATACTGAAGCAAAGAGTGCCCATTTGGTGGATCAGAGAAATGGAGCAGCTGTATTGCTCAAATTAGCAGTGATGGTTTCGGTACTTTGTACTGATACCAGCCAAAATCTGTAATGGGCTACAGAAGTTTTCTAGAAGGGTTTAGAAATAATTCTACTTCTCTGGATAACACACATTATTAACTCTTTCTGCTTGGGTTAGAGACTATTTTTGTAATCTCTGATTCTCTGAAAAGTTTTCCTGAGCATTTTTCAACATTCTGTAAGGGGCAAAGAAGGGCAAAATCTCCCTAATTTAATTTGCTTCTCATTTTAAAATACTTGGTATTCACACCACTGTGAAATGGAGACATGACAAGCAAAGAACTTCAGTTTATGTACCTTAGATTTTTGGCAAGTCAGATTTTATTCCTTGCCTCCTCCCTTTCCTTTCATCTCTTCCCCTCCTCTTTCAATCCACTCCATCTAAACCCAAAGTGCTCTTTTCAGCACAGGAGCCTAAAGGAAAGTTTGTAGATCATGAATTTGAATAAACTTCATTTCAACAGTAAACAAGCAAAAACCGACCACATCGGTGTCAGGTTCCTGATAAATATTAGACCTGACGTAGGTTGGGGTTTTTCCTTGGACTTCTGCTTGCCCTTTGAGTTCCAAGGATACATTTTTTATAGTAGGTCTTTTATCTTTTTTCTTTTTTTTTTTTCCCTAATGATTTGAAAACATGATGACGTTTTTCAGCCTGTTACCACAGAAGGCATTGTACTTGCTTCTAAATGACGTGGTCAGATGTAGAAACTTGGCTGGTCTGCCTGAAACCATGTCTTGAACATACAAGTTTATATCAAGATATTTCTTTTTCATCATATGAGAAGGGGTGTTAAACAAAGGCTGTGGCTGGTGGGTCATAGTGGCAGCAAATTTTATAGAAAATAGTATAACTGGGTAGGTTTTTATTTTATTTTATTTTATTGTATTTTATTTTATTTTTTCAATATTTTGTCCTGTTGATTTCTTAAAAAGTAGATTTTGTATCTGAAAAACAACCAGACATGCATGTACTTTGCAAAGCAATGAAGGAATTTCCACATGAAAAGTAATGAAAGCTGTCAGATCAGGAATTATGTAGCTCAAGCAGAACTTATTAACCACAAGGCATTTCTGAAATATCAACAAGATTCTTTGCTCCATCCTATGCTGAGCTAAAGCTTCATAGAGGAATCAGCTGAAGAAATTTTTAAAACAAAGTCTGGCAAAAGAGGGACAAGAGGGAGCAGCCATCATGTGAAAGAAATGAGCAAAGATTGATTTTACACAAGGTGCAGAAAGGATAATAAAATAAGAGACTCAGAGAAAATGATAGTTCTCCAAAAAGGGGTGAGATTATGACAAACTGCACTTTCCAGGTCTAAGAAGCCTCAAGACTTTTTTCAGAGCAGTGTTTCGAATATAGGAGTGGCTGAACCGCAAAGAAATCTGACTGCCCACATTTTCCAGTGAGTGTCTTTTTCAAAACAGGTGACTTTGCTGGTGTGGAATGAGAGGTTTTAAAAATCTGTGCAGTTGCTGAATCTAAAATAAAGCTTAATCAGGATGTAAGAGTCCTGAAAATGTTCCTCTGCTCAAAGGTTCAGCTTCTGAAAACTTTATGCAATACAATTAATTCCAGTAGACCCTGAATAAAACTGTTAAGATAGAACCCACATAAATCAGAATTTCTGAGCTTAATTCTGCACAGTCCACTGGAAATGTCTGCACGGGCCAGTTGTCCCATCTACTGTTGGAGGGATCCTGCCTCGTATGTCCTGTCCAGAGCTCACCAAAGAGTACACAATATTTGGCTTTAACTTGAGGGGGACAGGATCAATGGATAAGCCTTTGATTCTGTGTTTAGCACAGCAGCATCCTGTCTATCTCCACAAATTGCTAAACAGCAATAAATGATGGCCCTGTTTCAAAACCACTCATATCTTATTTATGAATATTTCTGAAAATATTGCAGTGGTTGAATTTTTGATAATACCTAATTGTGGCAAGTGAGTTCTGAACTGATTAATACCAGAAAACTGAAGAAGCATTGCAGGCATGTTGTCAGGCAGCAAGTGAATTCATTTGATCCCTATGGTCAGCAAAAGTAAAGAAACAATTCTGAGTGTTAAATACTCTTAATCAACTGATAAAAAAAAAAAAAGGTCTACTTATTTCAGGACTTATTTCTTCCAGTTATTCAGAAACAGTTGCCTAAGGGTGTTTTTTTCACAGCTGTATTTCACTTCTCTTGCATTATCTTTAAGAAATCTGCAGCTGCTCCACCTAAGGCTGTGGTCTAAGATGGGCTGGGCATGTTTACTTGTACTTAGACTGGAAACCTCCAGAAATAAATTAAAGACCAGGTGTATCAAGAAGTGATGCTAAGTGACTCAAGAGGTGGCATCTAGCCCATTGAGTCAATACATAATCTGGCACTGAGTGAGGACACAATGTCTTCTTGCTGGTACCTTCTGCAAGACAAGGCATAAATCTTCCAGTTATTCGTACATAATATAGAATACTGTTTTCTTTTTTTTTTTTCCTAGGTTCCAATCTGTAAGCTTGCACTTGTGAAAATGAACCTTGGTTTTCTCAGTAAGAGAGGAGTCCTGACAGAAGAAGAAAACGAGTTGACTTCAGTCCCTAGCTACTCAACATTTTGTCAGAGAGCCCAAGACAGTAGTGCTAGAACATCTCAGTCTGGGTGTTACCTGCTTCCAGGCAGCTTTAAATCTTGAGGACTTGTGTGGACTTTTAAGTCTGGAATCACTTTTCCCTGATGAACAGCAGCAGTAGGAGCTGTCTTTTTCTTTCCCAGTAGGATGCATTTCCCTCCCAGCTTTACAATCCTTGCTAGTGGACGTAATAGAAACTGTGTATGTTAAGCAGCTACCAAGATGAGTCAAGACTACTGCCGATAGTGTTTGCTGTACAAATATTGCTCAGATGAAATAAACAAAATAATCACTGGCTGGCAGTCTTCCTTAGCCACTGCAGAAATGGAAGCATCATCTGTTTTGGTGGTCAAGCTGCGAATGGGTAAATGTGATCTCAGCTTAACTTCGGTATTGACAGTGACACCGCACACTACAGCAGCCCGGAACAGAAACATCGGGGGCCAGGGCAACGCTAATTTACATCCAAACCCTAAAGAAAAGTAGTAGGTTGCAATACATGCTGTGAGAGTAGCTTCGGTATTTATGCTTCCTGAATGAACCAGTCTTTCGAGGTGCTTGTTGTGCCCAAATCGATACTGCAGTGACCCAGTGACAGCCATGCTACTGCAAAATGGACAGCCACTGGCAAATCCCTCCTGTTGTCACAAAGCTGCTTCACGGCAGCCCAGCTACACGACTCTATGAACCTATTGTCATTATCTCGCCATTACGTATTTTCCACCGGCATAAATGAGAGTGTATTCAAAGATCAAATTTGGTTGTCAAGGTCCTAGTCCTTTCCAAGTTTCATGGCTAGTTAGCTTCATATTACTTCCCCAAATTCTCCTATCTTTACACTTTTGGAAAAATACCCACTGCTCCTAAATAAGTTTCCAGTCTCATTCTAAATGAGTTACTCCTTTTTTTTTATTATTTTTTTTTTCTCTAAGAATGTAAAATCTGTGTGCTTTCTTATTAAGCCACTTTATTCTTGGCAGGCTTTGAAAAAAAGACCTACTTCAGCAATTTAAGCTTTTCTTCCTGGAGGCACAATACTCAGACACGAGGAAAAGTAAGTCAAGAAGACAAAATAAACATATTTTTTCAGGAAGACTCTAAGCCAAGTGGAACTTTCAATGAATGATTGAGAGCTGCTTTTGATATGCACAAATACATCCCAGTAATGTATACCCCATGTAGGCACACACCACATTGCTGGCTACTGCAGAGTTGTAGAGGCAGAGAGGGAAAACTATAATAGACATTGTAGTTTGTCCATCACAATGCCTTTAAAATTACTATACAGGTCAGGAAAGGTTGTCCAAGTTCATGCATGATGAAACTGTATTTGTATTGCCCAGACAAAAAGGAAGGAAAGAATCACTGCTTTTTGGTTGTTTATAAAATGTTGCAGAGCAACCTAGGATCTAGAGTGTTTTATAAAATTCTGAAGCTTGTATTTACTTTCTACTCTCCATTTATTTGCTTAAATAAGAGGAGATAAAGGTGACTGTATTTATATTGTAGACTTATCAACACCAGGTTTATTAAAAAGGCAGATTCACAGCTGGTATGAACTGCCATTCTCTAAGGAGGTTAAAGGTGCTGACTGCTGAATACCAACTGGGTATATGGCTCTTTACAGTATCTGAGGTTTTACCTGTATGCTTTCAATTATTATATTTAGTATTACATGGCACTCTCCTGTCTTCATCAAATGGAAGCATTTTTATCCAGCAAAGAGACTCCAAATGCCTGTTTGGAAGACTATATTAAAATAAAAGGAGGGAAATCAGTGGGAAAGTTATTCACACTGAAAAATACAGAAAATAATACTAACTAATACTACTAAAACCTGCCAGCAAGTTCTGAGCATATGAGAAATCACTGCCATGAAATGTCCTCAGGCAGTGTCCTTGAAGACACCCACATATCTGTCACATGTCCTGGAACTGTCGTTTATATTGGTTCATGAATTTGCTCATGGATTTCAAGGCAACTTCTTGCTCCTAATTTCCTCTTTTATTGAGACAAAATAGCAAAACCTCCCCCCAGGGGTGGAAAAAAATGCAACTCATCCATGACACTATCTGACTGTATAAGATTTATGTATCTAACACAACTTTAGGACTTCAGCCTTGAGGTGACCAGGGAGGATAGTCCAGGTACTGGGAATCTGGAAACATTCCACACATGTTCAGCTTAGTTTTGTACACAGTGATGAAGAAAACCAGGGGTTTAAATACAAACTCCAGAATCTTGGACTCTTCAAAACCAACTCTACGCTAATAGTCTAGTCTCTTCTTATGCTGTAGGCGGCAGTTTAGGTCAGAACAGTGGCAGAACTACGTACAGCAAGAAAGCAAAGCAAAGAAAGGTGGAACAGAAACTTGTGCCACCAGTGTTGGTTATTTTGATTGCAAATGTCACCTTCTGTGTGCTTAATATCCTTGAAATCTATACCATCATCAAGTCATTAATATGGGAGAAAGTAATACAGTTCAAGCCCAGTTCAACGGGACCCATGAAAGCTCTCTATTTGGATGGCCTTACAAACGAACAGAGAAAAAGAAACCTAGCTCTGCATCACTTCTGCTTCACTGTAACTGAAATTGAATTTGAAGTTCAGATTATGCAACCACATAGCATTGTCTCATTTTATTAAGGCCACCAGCTTCTGGAGGTCTTCGGCATGTTATTGTTCTCAATTAACACACTTCTCTCCTTTCTCTCTGGAATTTTTCCCGCTGGTTTGCATTGTAGTAATACCTCCAACTCACAGTCTCTGATACAGATTTCAATTTAGGAGGCCAGATTCACCCAAGACTACTCACAGTCCCCATTCTAACATGCTGCATTAATTAGGAGGAAATTCACAGAAACAAACAAACAAACAAACAATAATTTCTTTGCTTTTTTTTTTTCTTAACAGATTGCTTTTATGTGCAGAATAAACATTTACATTAGAAAAAGAAGTCAGCAAATGAAGCCAGACAGTAGCTGTGTCTTTTGGCAATGGGAATAATCTAATAAAACATCACCTTTCAAAAACAAAAAGAAAGAAAAAATCCTCTGGACACTCAGTAACGTCACCTCAGCACGAAATATATTCCACTCTTGGTTTGTGTTTTTTGGGCCAGTGCAGCTTAGGATGGTTGTTATCCCAAGACCATGCCACCAGAGTTGGAATTAATAATATAAACGGTGAGCCCAAGCTCTGATTGACAGCTCTGATTCTGTTAATACCTTCTAGTTGGTCTTCTACTACGGTCAGAAGTTAAAATTTATTTTGACAAGCTTTCTGCTGGTTATGGAGGCTAGAAGCTTTATACTGGGGTATCCAGTGATTAAATATCTGGCATAGATTATCAAAAACTATAGGGAAAGGCAAGGAAGGCCTCTTGATGACAAACTAGATCCTGCAGTGCATAGAACTTGGTTTTAATTAAGTTATTACCTTCCTTAATAGGAAGTAGCTGTTGCTTTGTTCTTTTGCAAGTCAGCAGACAGTAACTGAGCATGGAATGTAAGCAACTCAATTAAGGAAAGGCTGCCTTGACGGATGCTTGCATGTACATGGAGGTCGCCCTGCTAAAGTACCTGCCGGTTTCTGTTTCACCCAGTGGCGACTGCCTCTCCAATGAACAGCACGGGATTTCTGGGGTGACAGTGTCATGGCTGAGGCATATAAACTCTGCGAGGGTCAAAATGAGTAATTCAGGATTAAGAGGAGAGCTCCTGGGCTTAATCAGTGGATTCATAGTAATTAAAGGCAGAAAGCTCTGTGAGTCAACCCATTTATTTCCCAGGGCAGTGGCAGGATTGTCTCCATAGTTCGTTTTCTATAATGCACTGGATGATTATTTCAAAGATGTTTTGTAAAACAGATCTCTTATTATCTTTTTGATCACCGGTGCCAATAACATTCAATATCAATAACACAGAAGGCAAGAAAAGCCAGTTTTTTCTTTCACTTCTACTCCCAGCAATGGCTTACAAATCTACAGCTATCACGCTCAAAACCCCATTATGATTGAGTCCGCTCTGGATTTCAGTGATAGGATTTTCAGCTCACAGAAAGTCAGTAAGATCACCATTAGGAGCGAAAACAGACTCACTAATTTTTCACCTTTAATTTTACAAAATTTATTCTAGTTGCAAATATCTGAGGTGCCAAGTGTACAGGCAGAATTGAAGTCAGTAGAAAGGTATTACACATCACAGAGGGATGCCCAAAATAAACGTCTTGCCTGGGAATTGAATATTCCCTGTGGAGTTAAATGCGATGCCAAACCCACTTCAGTCATCTAGTCACACCTTATAGAGTAATATTATTTGATGTAGAGTAAGATTATAAAAGCCCCATAGAATATTCTAAAAAACCACTGTAGAATCATTCTTGTACAAAATCAATCAACGGCAACAAACACCCCATACCATACCCCGCTGCTGACGGTTTGTATGGAAGTGCAGTCAAGCACAGATGCTACATATGGTCACGAGGATCTCCCATATAGAGAGAGTAGCCACCCAAAACTAACTTCAGACTATACACTTTACAAAGAGGCAGTCCCTGTGAAGGGTTTATTAAGAAAAGAGAGACAGAAAGAGTTTGAAAAAAAAATGAGAACAAGGCTATTTTCAAATGTCTTAAATTTTTTGGTCAGTGGCTACATGTGAAGCTGTCAGTCGCTGCTCTCACTCTTCATGGATTACTGAACTTGTGTGCAAAGGCAGCACAACTGTTGCAATGTTTAAGAATGGATGTTTAATGTCTTTAAATAGCGAGAATGGCAAAATGTGTTTCAATAGCAAAGGAATACTGAAGAAATGCACATTCCTTACTAAACTGTTTGATAATCTCAGATTCTTTTTTATACTAAACTGCTCAGCATGTCCTGCCCTGCATGCGTAGCTAATACGAGAAGTATTGAACTGACATCTCACCTAAGACAGGGACATGGGCTATAAAGATACCCTGGTTCCCAGCAGATTCCCCAGTCAAAAGTGGGAAAATTACTAACAGGCCAAAGGGAGGAAAAATTAGAACTCTTACTTGCTGAGAGGGAATGGCAATAATTGCTACAATAAAAGTGTAATTTTATTATGTTATTACAGCCATAATAACCATAAAGCAATTATTACTACATTTCATTATAACAATAATCATCATTGTAAGAACTGATGAAGACAAAAATGTAGTGCAAATTGGGTTTTGTGCACAAACTGTCATTGCTGTTTAGAAGAAAGATATTCTGAAATCAGCTGATTATACATCTGTACTTGAGTGATGAGGATTTTTTTTCAGTGAATCCTTAAGAATTTGGGGGCCCTCAACTGTTCAGTCCAAATTATTTTCACTCTGGAAAGATGGACACATTTTATTTAGGAGCAAAAATTGATTAATCAAGAGGAGAAGTAATAGAAATTCAGATTAGAGAGATGTGGCTTTGGAGAAGGTCTGGCAGGGTTGGGGTCCCCATTAAACAGCTTAGTCAATGAAAGAGCTAGGGCTTGCCTTGAGAAAGCATGCAGAGAAAGCAATAAATGTAGAACAGCTGCTGTTGTGCTAAGCTAACATGTTCCCAAATTGAGATATGGGAGATATAATTGCATAAAACATTGGCTGCACGTAAATCAGGAATGCTCTTGTGAGGCAAGCCTCATGTTGGCATATCAAGTATCACTGAAGAAAAAGCTAATCACATGTTGGAGGATGACCTGGTTGAACAGTCTTCATCCACTTGCACAGCACCAGAAATAATGGTATAAAGAGCAACTGAGATGTAAAATATAAATATTCGTTCCTTGAGAAGAAAATTCACTCATAGATGGTTCAAGATTGCTCCTAAACTTCTGGTAGCAACAGGCAAAAAATGTCTCTTTTCATTTGTTAATGGACACCATCAGATTAAATTGGCATGTAGGCATCTGGAAAACCCCTACCCTGGCGACATATTATGGATTAATTTATTTCTGCATTATGCTTTTTTGTTTCATCAATGCTTTGGAGCCATTTCAAAGGGGCAGCAAATGATGTAGTTCTAGTTTTCAGCATAGAAGACATGCTCTTTTATGAAAATAATTCTCAAAAATTCTTGCATATTGAGCTAGCCAAATACATTTCATTTTAAATTAGTTCAGCATGAAACTTCATCTTCTTATGGTGCCTTCTGAGAATTAATTTTCTAGAAACATCAGTCCTCACCAACTATCCACATAGTTCCTTTTGATGTGCTCCCCAGCCAGATTGAGACGCAATGTCACTCTGGACTGATGTGTGCAGTTAAATCCTGGGAACTGTAAAAGTCCAGGAATGTCACGGGAGATGTTTGGGATAGGCTGTATATCCAGCAGGAACTTTTCCAGATGGACTTCCTTGCAGGCTTATATTCATCATATCATAGTTTCTCTGCATAGATTCTTCTGCACACTGCTCTCTATTTTCTCCTCAGATCCTATAAATCTTTTATCTTTTACAATGTCCATGGAGAGGAACCCATGGGTTTATTGGTATGTGACGCACACTATAGCTAACATTAAGCATAGTGATTCTTTTTCTCCGCCCGTTTTCTTTCTAGGCACTCTACTTGATATTTTACTAGGAGGCTGGTTAATATCCAGGCATCCTTTAGACAATTAAGAAGCTTTTGTATAGGAAATGAACACCTAATCTCTAGATCCCATGAGACTATGCACCCTTATAGAAGGAATATGTTTTTTAAGAAAATCCTTTGCCCTTTGCTTTAAGAAAATCCTTTGCCCTAAGTCTCACAAAACAAAGCAGCTTAGGGATCCTTGCAATAGCAGGGCTGAACTAAACACGCTGAACAAAGTTTCCCTTTGTCAAGAGCATTTTGGTGAGGTTCCCTCCTGCAGGATGAGTGTCAGGCTTCACGCTAATCTCTGTCATTCTTTAACTAGAGATTTGCACATTATTAAGTGGTAGTTTTCTCAGTGGGTGGAAAGTTATCACGCAGTGGAACATTTCTCCTGATGGAAAGTTCAAATGCTCCATTCTTAAAAGGCAAATGATGTGTGTCTCAGCTGAAGGATAAAAATGGCAAATGGAATCATAATAAAATCCCCACTGAAATACTTCTATTCACCACATCTACCCATAGGGTGTGGGCAAGCAAAGATTTCTTAAGTTAGCCCCAACTTCTTTGCTAACCATTAATTAGTCTCTACAGTTAATTACAGATCTTGAAATGATCACCGATATGCATGGTCAGCAATCACAGCTTGGACTACATGGGACAAACCAGCAGTTAGTATGACCCAGCGATCCATTACTGAAGGAGCTAGCTAACCTCAGGGTCTGTCTGCCTTCAGTATCCTCAACAAAAAATCTCTTTTACCATCATTTCATCTGAATCCTGATTCTCTTCTACTGAGAGACATATCACACGGCCTTTAAAACATGGTAAACTTGTTATGTCAGAGATCTTTTAGATTTTGGCTGCTACTAACCTTTTATAGACAGTGAGAAGACTATATTCACTTTTTGTAACAGGGTACCGAACACTTAAAGGTAAGCTATGTCAGACCTTGACCTCTGACATACAGTCCCTACATACAACAAACCAGGCCCATACAGGCAGGCCACCACTGTGTCAAAACACACAGAGGGAAAAGTGGGAAACATGCAGGGAATAGTACAGTAAGCTCTGAGAATTTGCAAGGTGGGAAATCAGAAGGAAAATCTTCACAGTTCATTGAAGAGTCATTTTGATGAATGACCTACACAGCCTATGGTAAACCAGGGTGACTTCTCTGAAACAATCTAACCCATTGTAATTTATTTTTAAGATTGCTTCCACATCCAAATTTCACCTCCTTCCCTTAACAAACATAGAGCCAAACTTCCCTGAGCTCTTTACAATGGCTTTGCTGGGTCCCTGTGCAAGAAAACTCCTGTTGGCACCAAGATTCTATCCTCACGCTTCATCTTGAATTCATTTGCGTGTGGCATTTGCATGCTTATTTCTTTGACGCCCTAACGGTTCAATTTCAAAGCACATCTTTTCCCTTTTATCTCTAGCTGAATGAGATGTCTCAATAAGCGCCAGATAAAGACGGAAGTCTTTTGTCTGAAATCACACAGGCATGGCCAGCTGTGATGAAAACTGGCTGAAGGTTCACAGGCTGCTTGTCTGCCTTCAAACTGGAACCCCAGCTCCTTTTTAGTCTGGAGGAACAGAGCAGGGGGAAAAGGCCTTTCTTGTACACACGGTTTCCAAAACAGCTGAGTGTCTTCCAGTGTTTATTTTTCCTTCCAGAAGTTATTTTTGATAAAGAGGTTGGGGGGAGAAAAAGAGAAGAGATCAAGAGGAAAGAAAGAAAGAAAGAAAGAAAGAAAGAAAGAAAGAAAGAAAGAAAGAAAGAAAGAAAGAAAGAAAGAAAGAAAGAAAGAAAGAAAGAAAGAAAGAAAGAAAGAAGGAAAAAAAGATCAGGCACAAAGTAATACTTAAATCTATGATTTTCATCATATGGGTTATTAGATGGTACACCATCTTTATACTGAGAGTAGGCATTGTCTTTTGTATTTGAGCCTCTGAGTCAGACATTATTCAGTTGTTGAACAGTGGGATGCCCTTGCCCTGTTTCTCTAATTTTAAAAAGACTTGCATTTGCGCTTTTGTGTTAGCTAACCTGTTCAAATACAAATAGTCTGGCACTGAAAAGTACAGTTTATTATTTCAGCCAGTTAATAGCATTCAAAATTTTGTCCATCTTAAAATAAATGTCAGTTTAAAAATAATTGTGAGTAGGCTTATAGGTATCATTAAGGAAGGATTATTATGAAATGAAGGATAGCAATAAGGGGTGCACCTTTAACATTATGTTTAAGGGCTTTAAGAGATCTACCAAATATGAAAGTCCTGTGCAATATTCAGCACTGGTTACATACCAACCAGATTTGGTCAGAGTGATGCATTAGAAATTGGAAAGATCTAATTCTACTGCCCATGCCAAAGAAACCCAGATTGTGAGTTTGTTCCCTAAATGATCTGCCCTGAAGCTAAAGCAACCCATGCATTTTTCATGGAGTTATTGAAAACATATTGAGTTTAAGCTCAAGAGGTCTTGACACATGGTGAACAGTTTAAAATCTTCAAGGCCATGCTGCTTGTTAGGACTACACATGGTACAGACTGACTAGCAGTTGCTGATTTTGGTCTCAGTACAGCCTGTAATGCGGTTTGTGCAGATTGTAGCTTGGCACAAGCTGCTCTCTATAAAACCAAGGAGTGAGAGCCACTGATGCATCTTTGACCACACTTTGCACAAAGAATTGGGTGTCAACCTGAACTCTAACTATTCTGCCAAACCAGGGCCATTTTATTAGGTTTTCAGTAGAATGACAAGGAAATGTAGCTTCCCCATAGGAGCTCCAAGGGGTTAAATTCCCTTGGAGAAAGGAAAGTCAGATGGGCTAGTCTCAAATAAGCTGCCCATCTGGGAAATGTCAAGTTTTCTCACAATGTTTTTAAGGTTTTGTAATGTGGCTGATCGTTTGCATGCATGAAAACAGCATGGGAATGCAATATTTCCTACTATATGTGTGGTGGAGCCCTCCAGTCCAGCTGTATTTTGCTTGTCATGTTCTTGAATTCTGACACCATTTAGAACATGCCAGTTACTACCATAGAAAATGCATTTTCATTCTGTTCCCTGGATGAAAAGTGCATTAAAGCAGAAGAGAAAAAACAGCAGATCCTGGAGCTATCACTGAGGTCTCATTTATTTATTTATTTATTAATAACATATCATTTCATCGGCGGGGGTGCAGGTGGGGGGTAAAACTCTGTTTAACACCATCCTAAAGATGAGAATGTAAAAGTCTGGGCTTGATGCCACAGAGGAAGGGAGAGAACGATGACAACATTACTGTCATTATATTACCACACACTGTAAATTAAAGTTAGTGGTAAGCAGTACAAGCACTACTCCTGTCTGATTCATTAAAAAAATACAGTAGCTATATAGGCACAAAACTCTGGTTCTTCATGTATCTGATATATGATTGGAAAGTTGCATTATGTCCTGTGTTAAGAAGAGGATGTATTTTCAGTATCCCAAGTGGAAGAGCAGATGTGTAGCCATTGACTTCTGTGGACAGGATCTTATGCCTGATGTGCTGGCTATGTCTGAGGCAAATTGTTGCTGAAATATGTGAGCCAGATTCTCTGTAGGTGTAAACTGGCAAATCCCCATTAAAGTTAATGATTTACTGATTTAGTCCAGCTGAGGTCTGGCACTCTGTGTGCGAGTGTCAAGAAGAGGAACTATTTATTCCTAAGTGAACCATTAACTTTGGGTCCTTTATGTTCATCTCTGCAGTTAAAATTCCTACTGCATTACTTCAAAAGAAAAAGGGGTGATATATACATGAGTCATATGTCCACACACCATGCACCATGACCAGCAGAAAGCTGTAATTAGTACTTCTCAATAGAACTATATAAGTAACTGGCTTCTCCTTTTACTGCCAAGTCAACTATAGACTTTTTGGATCAAATCATTACAAAAATATTTTAATCCAAATCTATACATCAAAACGTGTTTCTTGTGGTAAAACAATGCTCAGCATTTCATTCTGATTCAAGCTTGCTTAGTTATATTTTAAATAGAATTACAGGAAATTTTGAAAAGCACAGCTCATGTCAAGGAGAAAGGTAAAACTATTTAACTGTCAAATATCAAACCTAAGTTTTCTGAAAACTCCCTATATACACATATACGCACACATATGTATCAATCTAATGGATAATTCATCAAAATCAAGGTGAGTACATAATCTAGAGGTATCTCTGAAAATGTTTTTTTTTCACCAAAATATGTGGTGAACCTTTCCATTCAGCACAATTACTTTCTGCAGAAAGGTCTAGAAGGAAACATTACCTTCTAGGATAACATTATCTACACTCGGTAATGTTTGTATTACCCTGTCTGTCTACTAAGTCATTCATCTAGTCAGGACAGTATTTACAGACAAGACTACAGGAGATCAAGGTCTGCACATGATCACAACTGGTACAGTAGGCCCTTTTGTAGTGAGGGTTGGGTTCTACATCCACACAAGTAGCAGAGATGGACGCATTGCTCTCTCTGCTTTGTTTGCAGACAACCATGACACTGTCTGAGCCCACAGGGTTTGATACTAGCATGCCTTTTATTCTGTTTCCTAAACCTAAATTTCCTATGTGTCTGTGTGACTACAACACATAGGAGTAATGGACCTGTTGAAAGGAAAGAGAGTAACAAAGCTGAGAGCTGTTGGCTCAGTCTTGTTTCTGTTCCTGTAATTTATGCACTGATGGTTGCTGCTTCATTTTTACCATGTGTGAAGCTAAGAACATAAAGAAATGGAAAAGAAAGCAAACTACAGAAAACATTGATATTTTACTTGTTTAATGACAAGAATTCCACTCCATTTCATGGCCAATTCTATCTGTTTAATTTTTTTTTTGTTCTCCTCAGAGTGGAGGAGAAATCTTGCACTTGGCTTTTCCCTCCAAGGTAGCAGGAGCCGACCATAATATGCAGCGCTCTATACATTATGGCCTGCTTCTGCAGTCAGCTTGGGCTCACTCTGAGGCCAGAGAAAACTGCAATGGCATGCGTGGAGAGGAGAGCTCTGCATATTATGTGCATTGAACAAAAATGGACTAAACCCCAGGCAAAAAACCTCCCGTTTAACGTGACCAACATACATTGATTTCTCTTCCTTGTTGCAATGACGAAACAGGAGGTTTCTACCAGATGAGCTATATGAGAACATAATTTATCTCATTGCCTTATTTTGTGGTTGAGATGGGCAATTAAAAAGCCATGCACACGTAATACTTAAATCCCAGACTCACACCTAATAACTGTACTGTACATCATCATGGCTTCAGACAAAACAAATACATGCAAAAGCAGTAAGACAGACCTATTACTAATCCCACCAAAGGTTTGCGCAATCAGATACTTCCAAGAAATAGGACCGTATTTCCTGAAGTGTCTTACAGTTATCATTGACATGTTACATGAGATTTTTCCAAACACACTCTGGCTGGAATATCATTCTTGGTGACTTCCAGTTCTTGGTGAATCACCTCTTAACAATCACACAAGAAAAATGAGATTGTAACTGATCTCAGTGGGCCAAAACTTTAACTTGAGAAGATTTCTTTATTGAAAGAAGGTTTGTTGCTCACTCTGGTGCCATAAAAGAAAACAAAAGTCTTTGCTCTTCCCACCTGTAGTCCTAATGATATAAACATTCCTGGTGGCTGAAGCCAATGTTACTATTTAGACCTATCATCACAAAAATATCATTTTATGTCAGCCAGAACTATCTGCAAATTTGAGACAATTACAAAGTTTAATATTAAAAAGACAGAATTTTTATCTTGATGTTTAAAAATGAAATTACTAAAGAAATGTAAACAATACAAGCTTTAAAATGTTACTGAAAACAGAAAATATTTTCCAGTGTTGTGGCTATTGGAACACCTCCTGTTTCAGTTTGCTGATTTGGTTTATTTATTGCTTCAGTGCTCACAACTAGAGCAGACTAGGCTGCAAAGTAACATAGGCACAAGTTGTGAAAATTCCTCTCACTTAACTACCATTTCAACATTTCAAACTTTGGATAAACTTCTAGCTACCTGAACATGAAATGGATATGGGAATTATGAAAAAGATCATTTTTTAGTTCTGGAAGGCTGTTTAACTCTTTGCAATGCCAGTGATTAATTTTGTCCATAAAAAACAAAGCCACTGGCCATCAATATGAACTTTTCTTCCTTTATCTTGTGTGAGTATCGATATTACTGTGAAGAAAATCGTACATGCCCATGCATATGGCAAGTATGAACCACACACAAATAGTGGTACAAGACCAAGCAGCAATTTGAAACAGAAGATTCTAGTGAAGCTAAAATTAGAAAATTATTATTCAAAACTTGTGCCGGTTCCAGCTCTTAAAGCTGATTCTACTCAGAACTGCACTGTTATAACACTTGTCCAGGATTAATAATAAATGAGGTATTTTTCTGAGATTTAATTTCATCAAATGTCACTTGACAAACTCCTATGGAATGTTTAACGTGACATTGCTGTTATCTACCTGCCCAGCCTGAAACTGCTTTTTGGAATCATCTGATATATTTATTAAAAGCCCTCAGAAGGTAACTCACGCTGCAAACTAAGGTCAGCCATAATAACGTCTGTATTTAGATGGATGAACTGCATCGGGCTCCCCCACCTGCTGAAGGTTCTAATGAGCCAGCTGAGAGTTCCTGTCATAGCAAACATATCCCTTCTCAATTATAACCTGTAGAGTGGGTTGAAAATGCGTGAGCATGTAGAGCTTTAGGAGTAGGCATTTGATGGCGATGAAAGAAATAAAAACAGGCCCAGAGAGAACACTGACACACAGATGAAAAAAAGGTTTGCCTATACTATGGCGAAAGATCTAACATGTTTCATTCTGAACTCTGGGCATGGACCTTATTTATGTCTCTTTTAAACCAGATTGCTAGTGAGTGATACGGTTTGTTTCTACAAGAATCCTGTGGTAATAGTCACGGAGTGAAACAGCCTCAGGTGTAGACAGGCCACCGTAAAGCCTTCCACACAGCTCAGCCTCCTCCAAAATGTTGTGTTACCACACAGACAGCCCATCCATAATGCCCTGTAAGAGGAGCTGATAGGGATACAGGGCTTGGGGAAGGATTCTGTCTTATTTCCTGGAGAAAGGAGCCTAAAAGCTCCTTGTAATGGCCTTCCAGTACCTGAAGGAGCCCTACAAGAAAACTGGAGAGGCACATTTTACAAGGGCCTGGAGTGATAGGACAAGGGGGAATGACTTTAAATTGGAAAAGGGAAGATTTAGATTAGACATTAGGAAGAAATTCTTCGTGATGAGGGTGGGGAGGCAGTGGCATAGGTTGCCCAGAGAAGTTGTAGTTGCCCCATCTCTAGAGGTTTTCAAGGCCAGGTTGGATGGGGTTTGAGCCACCTGGTCCAGTGCACTGTTGCCCCATCTGTTTCACAGCAACTTGTTTATCCATCACAGTAAGCCAAAGGCTGGCATATTGGGAAGGATATTTAGGAGGCAGGGTGGTGTTTGATCAGATGATGATGGGAAGGTATGTCTACAGTCACAGGAGCTGTGAATGCCAACGGCTTTCCCTGTGCCCCAGAGACCTCATGTCAAGGTTACCAATCGCCCCTCATATGGTAAATACAGGCACAAGTTATTAAAAGGCAGAAACAGGCGGAGTGACAGAACAGTGATCTGGAGCAGGGACTGTGGTGGGACAGGCTCCACCTTGCAGCCTCCATTGCAGAAGCCTCAGAGGTGTATGTGTAAAACCTAGGGCTGCCTTCGTTCCCTGCTGCCACGAGCGGGGCTTTTCTCTCTCCCCTGCCTCAAATCGATGAAAATCAGGCAAAATTAAGCGAAAATATTTATGTCTCTCAAAACGAGAGCCAGGTGAAAGCAAGCCCTGCCGCGGCCCGGCGCCGCCATCTGCAGGGCGGCCCTGGGACCGCCGGGCGAGCAGGGATAGAGAGGGCAGGGACAGCCAGGGACAGGCCGGCAGAAAGAGGGGGGCAGGAGGGCTCCATGGGTCTGGGCCGTGGCGGAGCAGCCCCCCCCCGGCAGCTGGAGAGCCGGCCACAGCCCTGCCGAAGGGCTTCATCGCCATCACCGGATCTGAAGTGTTTCTGTTCTTTTGAACAGGGAGAGCTGCGGGTGCCTGCTGTACTCCAGAACATGGGGAAGCTGTGGAATAAAGGAGTATCACTGAATCATGGAATGGTTTGGGTTGAAAGGGGCCTTAAAGCTTACCTAGTTCCACCCCTCCTGCCATGGGCAGGGACACCTCCCACTGGAACAGGGGGCTTAAAGCCCCGTTCAAGGCCTTGAACACCTCCAAGGATGGGGCAGCCACCACTGCTCTGGGCAAGCTGGGCCAGGGCCTCCCCACCCTCACAGGAAAGCATTTCTTCCTAAGATCTCATCTAAATCTCCCTTCTTTCAGCTTGAAAACGTTCCCCCTCATCCTGTCCCTGCACTCCTTGATAAAGAGCCACTCCTCAGCTTTCCTGTAGGCCCTTTCAGTACTGGAAGGCTGCTATAAGGCCTCTCCATGATAGTTCAGTTGGAACTAAAACTAAAGTGCTCGTCTGTTCCAACTGCAACACCTTATAACAACAGGCCAGGCCAGAGTGAGACCCCAGTGCGATGACAGGATCATACTAAGAAGTTATTTTGATAGCTGTGACTTATCCAGCATTGTCCTGAGCTCACCAGTGGGAAACTCAACTGGATTATTCAGGACTGAAGGATAGGGAAATTGTTTGCAAGTTCTGGCCCGGGAGACTCTTAAGTAGAGACAGGGCACTTGGATATAACTGATCACAAACACGTTACTGCTCTTCATCCAGCAGGAACAGTCAAGTCTCTTTCCTTTTGTGATTTGGGGGTACTTTGAGTATCCTTTCCTAAGATTAGTCACATTCACTGCTCTCTGATGTCGCTTAGCACTCATTTCTGCAGGTGATATGATGGAGCAAGCAGACCTCTGAAGCTCAGGCAGTAACATTCAATCAATTTGCAGCCTACTAACTAACCACAGATTAATGCAGAGGAATGAACAGTATATCAGCTAGTCTCTATTCACAGTGCAGTCAACCCCAGTCATGATAAATTACAAAAAGAATGAGCTATATTTTATCTTAGCGATGAGGCAGCTTTTGGGTTCAGTCTTATAAGGGGTTTATAAGAAATGTACAGAAATATCTGAACTTGGAAACAAAGAAGCATAAAGTAACCCTTAGAAGTTAAACTTTGTTTGAAGGATATATAGTTTATTTATTCCACTGAATCTGTAATAAATAAAAACTACGTTTCTTCTGAAGGTGGACAGCCTATGAGTCCAGTTTAGCACAATAACTGGGTTTTAGGCAAAGATCTGTGCAGTTTTGGTGCCTTGTCTTTGCTATTGTAAACTGTCTGCTTAGCTTCATTTCAAAACACTGGGGTTTGAAATCAATCAGTTTTCTTTTGGTTGATACTTGTTTGCTCTACTTCTCAGCTTTTAATACTTCACGGCACTGACTCAGAAGTCTGTGCCAAGAACTGCATCGCATTGATATGAACAAAACTCTTGCAAATTCAAGCTGGCCCTCAAAATCCATTAGTGCCCTAGGAAATTCGGGAGTTGGAACCCTTGCAATAGAAAGGTATAGATTTGGTTTACATATGTTGACATGAGGATCTCAGTTGCACCCGTTATGAGAGTAACCGCACTTGGTGATGAGTGAGTGGGTTCTCCAAGGGGGAATGGAAAAATCAGAAATGGACCCTGTGTGGGAGCAATACGCTAAGGTGCTGACAGCTTAATGAATAACTTGACTGTTATGACAGTAGGACACCTTGCAGTTCCAAGAGCAAATATTTGAAATCATATGCAATGCAGGAAATGTATATATGTATGTAGAGAATACATGGCTTAGCCGTATCGCTAACAGATGGTCTATGTTTTCACTTCAGAGGTTTTCTTCTGCACAATCACGAGTTACTGGGGGTGAGAGTGAATCCATAGCTTGCAACTGATGACATAAAATGAAACAGTGTATTAAAGTCCGCTTTTTATGGTGGCCATATGGCTCAGAGGTTTTGGTAACAGCTAATTAAGATATTTGCCTGTAGCCCCCCCTAAAAACCTACTTCTACTACTGCTCCAAAAGCTCTAGACAGCCTATATGGAAAAAAAAAAAAAAAAAGGTGGTGATTAAAACATGGTTCTTTAAGGATATAGCTACGTTTAATTAAAAAAAAAAAAAAAGAAAGACAAAGATTCTCATCTTCTACATTTTTCTAAAGCTTCAATGGACTATGGAGACAAAACCTGCCATGTATCAGGTTTGGGGACCTGAAGGCTCTCTCTTTCAGATTTATTCATTTTGAGCCTTTTTTGCACTGTCATTCCCTGACGTGTAAAACCAGGCATTACTTTCCCATGGATGTTCTGTACAGTTAATCCCATCAAGATTTTTTTTTCTTTCTTTCTTGAGAATGGCTGGCAATTCTTGAAATCTCTGGAGTTTGTGTTTTTTCCTGGTTTATTCATGGATGATTATTAACTATGCAAACTGTTCAGATATTGAACACCATTTGTTTCTTAAAGTAAATTCTTGTGATGCAAAGAGGCTGTTGTGATATATTTATTAAAAAATTCATGCTCTCTTTATCACTCTGTTCAAGAAAATTATGTTTATTTGTATTTTAAAAATTTGTGCTGTGTATTAGGAATATGGTATTTTCTCTGTTTCCAGTAAATAGGTCTTTATGAGTGGTCTGTTAATGTTATCCAAAAAAACCCCAACCAACCCCCAACCAACCAACCTGAAGACTTTGGAAGCTGAAGACAGCTGATTATTTAAAACAGTGGAAAGAACAGGCTGATTGACAGCTGAAAAAATAAAACAATTGAATTCCTACAAAAGTCAAGGTGCTCCTATAGGACTACTTAGAAGAAAAGACAGTTGCTGTTTGTAAACATAATACTGAAGGAGTTTAGTACTCATGCAACAGAAGTGAATAATAATGGAAATCTATTCCCAAAAATCAAGTGAAAATTTAAAAAAATTATGCTGACTACTAATAGGGAGAGTTACTGCATGAGATTTCCTTAAAGCAAGCAGATCTTTCTATGCTCACTACTGTTTTAGCTTTAATTTTCTGATTGTTACATATGTCTTACAGTTCATCTTCTGGGAGTCAACTTTCCAACCCCACATACATGATTTGGTAGAGCTCAGTCCTTGGGGAAAGAACAGTCCAACACAAGCATTTCATGTGAGCCTGGCAAGGTAATTGTCTCCTGCAGCTGTCAGGACTAATCACTCAATGGAAACCAGGCCCCAGCATTTGTGGTAGCCTGAGGGCAAGCAAAATATCAATTGGGCTACAAATCAAGAGTGCAGCATCCTCTTGCACCATGAATCAGTTAAATGAGACAAGCAATTCCAGTGCTAAGTCAACATGGTCTGTATAAACAGGAGTTTGGAAACTGTATTTCAGTGATTTGCTTCACATTTTTAAGAGGCAGCTAAAAGAGAAAGAGAGAGAACATGAGTAAACTGCTTGGATTGGACAAATTAGTTTGGATAAAATAACCACAATCCTGACATCTTCACAGAAATTCCAACTGAATATATGATCTATTTTGGACGGAAGGTTATGATTTTTTAAAAAAATCCTCCATACTTCGTTCCTGTTCATTTTATTATATACTAGATGTCCCCTGAAAGCTTTTCTCTTTGATCAGCAAGCAAACATTGAGTATCCCTGTGCACTTGTGATTTACAGATTGATTTGCAGACTAAAGAAACAGGAATCAGCTTTGTAAAGAGCAATCTTCTAAGTAGGAAGATCCTTATGACAATAAGCTGACAGCTAAAACTTGGCAGTTTCGCCTGAATTTTTCCCTTTGTTCCAAATTCCCATTTAAGGATGTAAAACCAAACCAGCAAAAAGTTGGAACATAAATCCTGGGAATTACTAATAGCGGAATGGTGATGACTACATGATTGTCATTTTGTACAAAGGCAGCAGTGAAGAGTTCCCAACAGGTTCAGTGGATTTTACAGGGCATGAAAAGAATAAAAGACAAGGCAAAACGGGCAACACCAAAATCAGTTGCATCAGTTTCCCCTCTGAGTACAAACATCTCCTAAAGTGCAGATATGTGTGTCCTCATCCAGACTTTGGGGATGATTCTTGAGGCAGCGATGTGGTAGGGAGAACCAAAGCACGGGATGTGCCATGTTCACTGATGATTTAGAGGAAGCCCTTTCAGTCCAGCATAGATAGATATGGCTGAGTAGAATTTCATGTCTGAACACAGAATTGAAAGAAAAAAGACCCAATTTAAAAAAAAAAAAAAAAAAAATCAGGCCAAAAATTATGTTATATGTGTGAGTGGCTTTCTGCTTAGGTTAGGACACCCCTGAGCTGGGGATGAAGTCTAAGGGTGGACTGATAAGGGGTAGCTCCTGCCTGAATCTCCTCCCACAGCCTGCATCTGAACCAAATCATTCACATCTATCGTTTGTCTGACATCACTGATTTTATTTCAAGGTAAATATTTTCCTTCACTATACAGGTCCAGTAATGGGAACCCAGCCCATTTGTACCATCTTAAGTAGATGATATCCTTGTGTTTCTATAATACACATTTGTAACACACATCAGTACTCCAAATGCAGTCTCCTCTCACTTACCCTGCTTCTGCACTGATGTTAACTCCAATACCTCTGCTAATCCTTTTTTACATGAAGAGGAGAGAGAATAAGAGTCCTAGTGTTCCTAAATATGACGCCATCAACATATTACAGACCCTTGATTGTAAGTACTAGCTGGGTAGAGCCCAGCCTTGGACACCAGTTTTGACTCATCAGATGTGGATTTAACTAATCATAACATCCACATCACATTTGCAACCAAAGATGGAAAACAGCTCAAAATGATGGAATAAATAAATGGGGTTTGGGAGGGTGAGAGGATTGTACCTACTCAAGATGGAGAAGAAGCTCAAAATTGGACATTGGTCTAAAATCGTAATAAATTAATATTTCTGTTTTCAATAGGAATACAAGAAAACTATTGTGGAATAAAAGTGAATAAAGATACTAATATCAGTTTTAAATTTAATTAATGTTTAAGAGGATAGGAAAGATTTGTACCTGATGTCTTGTGGTCAGGGTGCATACAGGCTGAAACAAAAAAGGCCTTTAATTTGAACTTTTATGAAAAAAAAAGGTCGTGCTTTTCAATGGAATAAAAAAAAAAAAATAGAAGTAAAGCTCTTACTTCTCTCTCTCTTTTTTTTTTTCTTTAATTTCTCTGTCCTGTGCAGGGAGACAGTCAAATTTATCATAATTTTTGATTAGCTGAAATGCTTATATTCCACTTTTGAAAGCAATGATTTCATGTGGAAGAGAGCATTCTGCTAATGCTTCCTATGAGGGCTGCTTGCACTCACTTCCGCTGTAAAATATATGGCACCTTGAATAAAAAAAAATAAGGGAGTCCATCTGTGTGCTTTTCGTCATTCACACAAGCAGAAATCCTATATGAACATCGACTATCAAGTCTTGAAAATGCAAACCCATGTCAAGTACTTCAGCCTTTGCTGTCACAGAATGGGATGGAAGAAGATGTCAAAAAAAAGTTGTCTTTATCAGAAGGGAGGGGAACTGTGAGGTTAGTGCTTACAACTTGCTCAGAGTTCTGGGAAAGGAGTAAGGCTCGTTAGAGCCGGATATCTGTGCCGACTTCCCTCTCCCCGTGACTGCCACTTGATTCTAGACGTGAAGAACAGACAAAAACTTATCACTGCCAATGTCTTTAAAGATGCCCACACATGTTCCCTGCAGACCCGAGAGAGGGGAAAAAAAGTCCATTTTGTCTGGACAGGTATCAGTTTTAAGCTTGTCTTATCTTCACACACCCACCAACCTCCCCACGTGGGAGTGGGACTATCGCTGTACAGTGTGCAGGGTGAACTCCAGCTCTCCCTTCTGAGAACTGATAAGAAGGGATGCATGAATTGCCCTTTTCAGCTAAGCTCACGGTGTGCAGCCAATCTTTATCTCCAGTCTTAAGGAAGGAAAAACAGAAACCAGCTAAAAGCCTTTCTTTCCCCTATTCTCTGATATTCTATAAGTCACATTGGGAGATTAATATTGCAACCCGTCCCTCTTCCTCCTCCCCCTGCTCCCAAAAACCCCTGTTGCAAATAAGCAGGCTGATAAACTTCAAAATAAAAACAGATGTGGCAGGAAGAATGATTTATGAACTCACACACACACTTCAGTTCCTACATAATGCCAGGGGGTTGGTCTTTTTTTATTTTATTGTCCACCTAGTATTATTCAACCCACTTCTAATTCCAAATTTGGACAGGAAGGGAGGTGGGAACGATACCCAGACCAAGGAACACCAGCATGAGAAGAGTGAAGCACTGCTGCAACGTAATGGAAACTGCCAGAGATCTAAACTGATGGCTGCAGTTCACAGATGCAAAAGAAGAGGGGAAAAGAGTTATGTGGAAAGGAAGGAGGAGAAAACAAAGCACAAATTTCCTCCCTTCCCCTAACAGAAAGTCAATAAAAGAAAAACATTGCAATAAGCAAACTCTTTATTGGTCAATAAACAGAAAGTGAGTGGAATTGGGACAAGTGGAAATGAAGGTGACAAATGCTGTGGTGAAAAAAAAAATAAAAACTGGAGGTGGGAACTGATAAGAAATGTTGGAATGTCATCTGAAGAACAGTGAACACCTCTGAAATACATTCCAGGATCTTCCAGCTATTCCCAGCCAGAAGTGAAGGGGGACAGAAGAAAACATATAAATGCTTGGGGCATAAACTAATAGTAGCCAAGCATGGTTCAGCAGTATAAATTAATTTTTATTGCATGTATTTTTATTATAAATGACTGGCATTCTTGGGCCACTTGTGGTTTTCAAAGCTTAGCTTTGGATGCCTTAAACGGGAACCAATAATACCAATTACTGATATTTCATCAGAAAATGGAGACATACAAATTATTTGTCTTACTGTTGCCTTTCTGCACATAGGGTCTTGTAGTAAGAGATAGGAGTCCGTTGAATTTATTTTTTTTTAAATTTCATTTCATATTAAGCATTGCTAAAGACACATGCAAATGTCCCTTACTGTATAGGTAGCTCACCAATAAATTATATGTACAAAAATAAATGTTTGCTTGACAACATCCAGGAGAGGAGGTGCTTGAACTTGAGGCAGTTGCTTGGCATTAGTTGCTGGTATCGGTGTGCTGGTTCAGATCACATGCTATCTAGATTTCTTCACTGGCTTTCTAACATTTCATGCCTGTTTTCACTCAAGTGTTTATTTCTATAAACAGACCTAACCTTAGAAAACAATATAATGACATCCTTCCTGGGGGAGGAGGGGGAGAGAAGTTTCCTCAAATTACTCAGGAGGGTTTCCGCTGGCTTTTTATTTTCAATAATCCAAGAGGTAAATGGCCGCTTTTGAACTCTGCCCTCTGCCCTTTTTATTTTGCAACCTGGGCAAAGATCAAGCCCAGAGTCAAAAGTGTCAGCAAAAATGGCTGTGATATGCGTGTGCTTTCCTTTATGAAAGTCCTCATGATTATGTTTACAGAATTCATTATAAACTCAGGGTCCAGATTAAAAGCAAATGTCTAAGTGTCCTGTGGGGAATTACAGGGTTGAGGATGCAGCTTCTAAGAGATGCGTGGGATCAGTAGGGGGTTATGGGCATTACCAGGGTAAAGGGAGCAAAGTTATGCTAAAGGTGAAATGTGGACATGGGGGGGGGGGTGTCATCAGGAGGACTAGAGGTAAAAGTGGGGAAGAAACAAACAGAAGAGAGTCAGAAAGACAAAAGTATCAAACCCAAGACAAAATAATACAGGACATATCTGTCCAAAGTGGGTACACAGCTCTAACAATACCCGATCATAGCAGAATCCCCGATGGAAAAAATATCTTCAGGCATAAAACTGAAACTGGCCAAGACAGAGAGCATTTACCAGACCATGTTGAAACCAGCATTTTATCAAAATCTGGACTGCAAGGCTCCTTCTGAACATGTGAAAGAGAGAATAAATAGCATGAGCTGCAGAGAAAGGTGGCAAATGTGATGGCAAGCCAGCTATATACCTATTTATTCACTGTTCATACTGCTCCGTCCTAAACCAGCGCATGAATATTGGCATCCCAACTTCTGTTACTTACTGCATCAAGGCCTCTGTGCCACAGACCCGAGGGATAATAAAGCATTTGGCTAAATTAGATGGTCAAACAGTGACATGTCCTTTTAGATTATCAAGTGGCATTTTTCATTTTGAAGAAGGATCTGGGAACACCAGAGAGGCAAAGAGACTAAATAGGTCCCTTTTCTTCTGACAGAGCTTCGTGGTAATTGCTGCTGACAGGACCCCTCTGTAGCAGTGAGGTCTCAGGAAGAACTGGAAACCATCTTGGAGCTGATTAACATGAGGTGTTATCCCTGACCTCTGTCACAGAGACTCTCTCGATGTGCAGCATCAGTGATAGGGAAGTAGTGGATATTGGTTGATGTGGGATAGGATTGGGAGGAAGTGGATGAAAAAATAAATTGTTTTAAGTTACTTCCCAAAATGAGTCTAGATAAGTCATTTACTTTTTTTGTTATAAGTATTTTGAGACTGTCAGTATGACTGTTCAGAGGGCCATTTGTGGCAGGGCTCAGAGAATCAAATGTATTTTAAACATTTACTGGGTTAGCAGATGTCAGTGGTAAAGGTGGGACTCTCCACAATGCTTGGAGTCCTGTGAAACAAAACCGCCTTGGGTGCCCCTGCTTTTTCTGCACACAGGAAAACATGAGTGTCCTGAGGAATCTCTTGGTATTGCCTTAATTACTAATATGTCCAAGAAGGAAAAAAAATAATGCTGTACTACTGTGTGTTTCTATTCTTCCACACAACAACCTCTAGGCACTATTAACTGGGGTGGAGCTGAAGTGCCATCTTGGAACAGATGATCTGGATTTTACTTTCAGTTGTGCTAAAAGTCTCCTTCCATTTTATACAATTTAGCAATTGTAGTATAGCCTATACAGCTTTAAACATATTTGATTTCATTTAAGTAAAATGGGCAACTGTATAGCCCCAAGGGACTCTTTAATGGGTCACTCATCCATCAGGTTAGTGGGCAATGGGCTGCTTGTCCTTTGTGGATTGTTTGTATTCTTACAACACAGCATCCCTCAAGATCTCCCAAGAGCTGCTTTGAAATGACCAACATTTACCAAGGATATATATTCAGATTTCACTTTATCCAGGCTGTCAAGCTTTGTGTATTTTTCCAATGTCAAACAGATTTTAAGATGGAGGAAGGAGATAATATGATGATAAAAAGACTTGACCAATTTAAAGGTAGCTTTTAAAATATTATATACACTACAGGACAATCTGCTTTCCCCCCAGAATTTCAGCTGAGTGGTAATGAAACATGTATACATAGAGTGGGCCAGAACCAGACTTTCATAAAAAAAATATACATGCACATGTCCTTGCTCATGTGTGCATCTGCACATGCATGCACGCAATCAGCCATGTGGTGCTGTATTTTTTTTCTCTAAGGCATATTTTTAACTTTCTATCAGCTTGTAAAACATGATTTTTATTCTTCCTTTAATGGCCTCGACTAATTACTCACAGTGACCTTTGACCTTCAAGTGCCTTCATTTATGGTAGCGCATTCCTTTCAACAGAAACATATTGGCTTGGTTTTACAGGGTGCTGATGTCTGGCCAGCTCAAGTCTCAACAGTCCTACCACCATCTACAGCACAACCTGGTTTCAGGAGTCAAAAGCATCATCCTTTCATAAGCCAAGCTTCTTATAAACACCATGTAAGCTTCATCTAAGAAGAAATATCAAGATTTGCTATCGATATTAAGATTCTGCCACTGGAATTTCTTTCAGACAAAATTATGTAAGTCAGTATACATTTGGAAAAATATGAAGGCATGTGCAAATGCCTTAGCTAAATCAGGGAATAAAGCAAAGTTTTAAGTATGCTGGTAGAAAGCTTTACCTGGTTTAACACACCTAACTTATCAGGAGGGCTAAGTATGGCAGCACTGTACAGAGATGGCTCTGTTCAGCTACATAACACAGCTCTAGCAACTCTTGGTGAGGTAGCACTACAGTATATCCATTAATTAACATATCACATGGAAGAGTACTTTAGGGCTCATCTCTTCCAAGAACAGAATTCTACTCCTCAGGATTTAAAAGTAAAATACAGACAGCAAAGCAATCCAAGCATATTACAAGGTTAATTCCAAAACTGTTGCTAGAATTCACCAAGAATACCCTGTTGAAAATGTCACAAGAGAGTTCTAGCAAATACATGGAACTCGCGAATAATAAAACACCCAAGATCCTGGCATGTCTATTACCAACATCAGCAAGATCACTTGCAAGCAAAGAGTTAGGAGTGGTCTCACGGTTGTGGCAACTGGGTGGGTTTTCAAAGATACGCCTTCCATATTAACCACTCTGATCTCTGACAAATTGCTTACAATTTGGAACTGGAAGTTGCTGAAACTTCTGGCGTCGGTTCAGAAAATGATGAAAGCCCCATATCAATGTAGAATTTAAGAGCAACCCCAAATCTGTTAAGAAAGATACGTAAGCACATGGCTGAATTCTTGAACGGAGGGCAAGCTGAAATGGATTTTCTGTCCCAGCTCTTTGTATGTAAACAAAGTCACATCTTGTGATGAGCAAAAGTATCATTAAATATATTAAAGCTACTCGAATGCTATTGCAATTATAGGAATACCTAATTAAACAGAGTATATGTGGATACTGCACAGCACAAAAAGGAGAAGTAATTCTTTGTCAATCACTGTTTACCTAAAATAGCAAAGCAAAACAGAAAAATAAAGTATAGAAGGAGATACGCTTTATTGAGATAGATTGCTATAGAAAGAAGAGGAAGAGTCATGCAGAAAATGAATGTCTTCCTAGGTGTTTTGCAGTAGTTACATAGCTTTCATGATAAGCCTTTAAGCTTTGGGGCTATTTTTCTTGGGTCTTTTAGATTCTTTTTTTCTTCCTTAGCCTCCTCTGTACTAATACAGACTCTCAGAGAAAGACCATTTACTTGCTCTGTTGTCAACGCATCTGGACGTCTTGTCAAAACAATATAATTTTACTTTGTAACTTTTTGACACTGGTATTTATTGCACCTGTCTTTAGTCATGATTTATGACTTGTCTGGTGAGTATTACTCTACAGCTCCAAGTTTACAATACCAGATAAGTGAAGCATTTGAAGTCCCGAATGGGCTACAGATTTATAGATGTATATTTCTCTCCCCTCCTCCAAAAAGGGAAATTAAGATGAGCATTTTCTTTCATTTTTCTGGGTGGTAGAAATCAAGGAAAGTGAAGTTCTTTGGAAGAGAAAAAAAAAGGAGGAGAATATGCTGTCTGCTGCTGTCTATTAGGACGGATACAGTCAAATGATCTTTTTTAAGGGAGTGCTTTGCAGCCAGAATAAGGGTTTGTTTTAGTTAATCAGTAGCTGTCTGTCTGTACAGCATTTTAACACCCAGAACTATGTCAGTGATGGGAACAGTAGCATCACGCATGTTGTAGCATTCATAAATATCCGTCAGCGTCTAGTAATCTGAATTGCTAAGCTTGTAACACACCTTCTAGGATAATACTAACTCTTGCTTAAAACACCAAAACAGTGAGGCCAAATATGTAAAATCTAAACTTTACCTACCTGAGTAAGCTCACTGAACAAAATGGGCTTATTCACACACATAATATTAACTGTGTCTATGAGAAGCTGTTGTGGAATGTGAGTCTAAATATTTGATAAAAGTAACAATCTTGCATTGTAAAAAACCCAATTCTTCTTTTCTTCTTTCGTTTTAGAAAATCTAAATTTGGGGCCTAAATCAACTTGACAGTATCCCTTAAATATATAGCATGCTTGAAAGGTATTTATTATTCTACTGCTGTTAAAGCGGGTCTTTCAAATTTGCCAGACTTTAAAACAAATCCGGGCTTCCTTCCTAGTCAAGGTTCTTTTCAAATCTGATCCGGTATTGCAGATGTAACACAAGACTGTTGACACAGTTTCGTTGTTGTAATCTAAGTATCCTTCCAGTGTATCCCTCATCTAAGCCAAAGCAACACGCTAATGTGTGAATGTCAGATAAAATTGTTTTGTAAACATATGGCCACTTTCATTTGTCAGAATATCGTTAAATAGTAAAGGTACTTGACAGGGTTTGCTATTGTAACCCCCAAGGGATATATGTATCTGTGAGATCCCCCTTACTGATCCTTTCATAGAAATTGGGTGGAAATCAGGCACTGTAAGCTCTGGGGAGTTCTACAAGGAAAACCTGAGATTTCTTTTCAACATACTTTTCAGTGTTCAAGGAAAAAAACTAAATTAACTCTCTTTACAAAGGATAGGTGGTAAACAACTGTAAAAGAAGGCAAAGAACAGTCTTGCTGACCAAGCCATTGTCTCAAATACAGTCGATGACTTCCCTCAATAAAGCAGCACAGGACCCGGTATCTGGAGGCAGCATGGATTGCCTCTCTTGCCCCAAACTTTGCACATTCTTGAATGCTTTGATGGATTGCCAATGAAAATATTGGGCAGGCATCAACTGTGCGGTTGCCGTGGAGATCTAGTAAGCTGGGGCAGTGGGAGCACAGATTTCCATCAACAGGACTTTAACAAAAGCCTTGATTCAGCAGTGGACTCTTAGGTTTGATGCTTCTGGGCTTTAGCAGGGTACACAGAAAATGGTGAATTTACTACTGAACTTGCTAAGCAATTGCAAATCATGGTTCCTTCAGGGAAGAAAGCACAGCTCTGCTTTTCTTTCTGATTTAACATTGACCTTTTTAATTCTTCCTTGCCCTTTAAAATGAGAAGTAATGTGGCTGGCTCTGTAACAGTCAAATGTAATTCGTTGCCACTTAGAGATGTCTATATTATAGATTTTGGGGTCATAGAATCATTCCAGCACTTTTGATACACCTTCTCATCTCGCAGAAATTACTTGCTGATTTGAAAAGGTAGCAGAAATATGTGAGACTGTTGTGACAGTCTCAGAAGACCTAAAATCTCTCTGCACGTAAAACTGATTAACTTTGTATTTGTCACTGTAATGTATTTTTATCTTTAGAGAGCCTGTGGGCAATTTGTACTTGAAATCACTGAAATAAAGATCTTGACAGACCAGATAGCAGACCAAAATATCCAAGTAATTTCCAAAATCTCCTCTCTTTAACTGTTGTACACAGAATTGTGCATGAATTCATGTATGACTTCTGATGTTAATATATTCAAAGCAATATTAGACTCATTGAATGCACTTTCAGGTTTCTCAAGTAACAACCAGCAAGTTTCTGGGTCAATTTATTGTATATAAGCTAATGTGAACTTGTATTTGCAGGTCAGAAGTATCTGCTTCTAGATTTAAAAGCAGAATTTGGGAATCTTGTGACTGAACTTTCTTTGAGTGATGTGCATAGGACTGTTGCATTTTGAAAGAAAAAATTAGAGTTTATTTTCTTATGAAGCCCTAAAGGCAGAATGAAAATAATGTTAAAATAAGAAACTTTCTTGTTTACAGATTTTTGTCTAACTAGAAATATATTTTCAGGCACTTGGAGTAATTACATTATACAACTTAATGAACAGGCACAAATTAAGGGAAATTTTATACAGATTTAAATGAAACTGATATTTAAAGACTGTCTTAGAATTTGTGAAACACTGAATGCTAACAATTGCTTATGTTCTAAAAATTGAAGTATCATATATTCATAGAAGTCGCAAAGAGGTTGCTTTTCAGGCTCAATGGCAGCAAAGATGAGACATAAAAATACCGAATCTCTGTTCACTGCCATTTGGCTGAACACTGTTGGATGGTAGGACACCATCTCTGACATTCGGTCAGAGGAAGCAATCATTTCAAACACACGCCAGGGTGGTAATAACTAAAATTTGAAAGGGACAGAGATCTTCTGTCTTTAATACAGTCTCCAGCAGCAATCAGACTGTGACCTGCCGTACGGACAAATTATTTCACAGTTCAGCACCCCGTGGAAGTCCTGAATCCTCCCTTGCAACCGCCAATGGATACTGTCAGTCAGACCTTCCTGGTTGATAAGCTTTGGCTCCAGCTTGCCATATTTTTTACACCATCATTGAGATGGGGAAAGAATTTCAACCCGGAATGCTCATTGCATTTAAGTTATATGGAATTTTGCTGTTTGAGTGGGCTTAATCCAGCATATGAGGCCTGATGGAGCTTTCACTGGAATCAAACCAGAGCATCTAGGACATCATCTGGAATTGGCAGTTGCTTCTATATGCTTCTGACATGCCTGAAACACACCTAACCAGTTAAAAACAACTAATTTGTTAATGACCTAAGAGAACAGGATTAAACCTGTAAGGAAGAACATCGTGAAAGTCAGAGACACTTTGGCTGGGCTCTAGTTTGTTGTTGAGCTAGTTCTAATTGATTTATGATTCCATTAACAGCACTACTCTACAAGTAGGTTTAATTATGTAAGTACACAGTGCTTCCATTTCTTCCGTAGATAATGAGCAAAAGTGAATTCTTTTGGTGGAAATTGGAAGAAAATCACATTGCTACTCATGCTTAATCAACTCAACCAGTGAGTTGCCAAACCCGTGACATCATCACTGGCAACATACAGGCTTCAGATTAGAAGTAGCCTGATGACATCAGCCTTCCAGTTTCTATCTAACAGATGGTTTCTGTATATTGTGCAATTTTTAGATCATTATTCATGGTTTTGGTCAGTATAATTCAGGAAGTGAAAAAACTGCCAAGAAAAATTGACCTGGAACTTGTTCAAAGAGACTAAATTGTTTTATTGATTAGACTCCTCAGCTTTCATTTTCCAGCAGAGCCGTCATGAATCATCGATACACAATAATATCTGAGTAATTTCTGTGTGAGCTGAATTAAGTGCTCCAAAACAAGGTAAGCTTTGAATGATTAGGCCTTCAAGTTGTTTGAAAACAAGATAGCTAAGAAGATTTGCTAGGCAGCCCTGAAAGGGGGCCAGAAGCTATTTATTGAGGCAAGTGGTTTGTTTGAACTGGGTTTTTATTTATTTTCATATTATACTTGTTGACTTCATATCCGCCTTCAGCTCAGCTCAAAGACTTGGGAGAGGCATGTTTTTTACCAACATGAACGTGGGCCAGAAAGGAAGGACCTTCTGAGAGGCCTCATCAGGCTCAGCCCCAGCATTGAGATAAAGCACTACAAACCCGCAGGAGGTGGGGAGGGAAAAGAGGGAAGGGGGTAAGAAAGCCTAAGGAATCATTTTATAAGGAAGGTTTGCAAAAGTGAAGCCATGCAGAAGGCTTCAAGTAAGAAATACTCAGAGGGCATTGATGACTGAAACTTTGCATCATTTGTCCAGTACAAATACGTCACATGGCATGTTGTGTACAGGTTTACCGTTGGGGCATGCCACCATACTAATAGTTTTCTTTCTGATCAATCCACATCAGACTGTGGGATCTACCCCAAAATCAGCAGTCTTTGCTCAAATCTGAAATAGGAGGAGAAAAGAGAGTACACTTTACTGTCAAGGTGCTCCAACAACACTAACTTCAGGTAACTTCGAGAAAAAGGGTAGGTTTAGATTAGATATTAGGAAGAAATTTCTTACTATGAGGAAGGTGAGGCAGGTTGTCCAGGGACGTCATGACTGCCCCATTCCTGGAGGTGTTCAGGGCCAGGTTGGATGGGGCTTTGAGCAACCTGATCCAACGGAATGTGTCTCTGTCCATGGACGGGTTGAAACTGGATGACCTTTAAGGTCCCTTCCAACTCAAACTATTCTACCATTCTATGATTCTGCCTCTGAGACAAGTAATGAGAATGAGTGTGGGGTACTGGAACGCAGTTTCCCTGTAGTGGTTCCCTAAATGTGTTTTTAGTAAGCGTCTCAAACCCATCTTATCAAAGTGTTAAACAGCATTGAAGCAAGAAATGAGGATTTTAGATGGAAAGGGAGAACAAGTCCTGAGTGAGTGAAAGCAGCTCAGCCCCTTTTTAGTTATTAACAAGAGCATAATCAAACAATGAACAAATATCTCCCAGCCTTACAGAGGGAGAAAATGTGAAGAAAATATTAAAATCTTGGCAGTGGTTTCCTATTATTAGTGTTCTGGGACCCAGTTGAATATGTCACAAAGTCTCATTTGCAGGATACTCCAGCATTTATGGAACTTGAAAATGGTTCAGCATCACCAGCAACCTCCAGATGCACCCTATGGACTGTACTGACCTGCCATCCCATGTGCAATGGCTTGGCACAGCAGAAAGAAAGCAGTTTTCAGACCTCTTTCAGAACAACAGTCAAATAAGAGACTTTGAGGGTAGCCTGGTCTTTCCCAATCACTCTGCAGGCTGACGATTCTCTGGCATAGCTTGCACCAAATATCCTGGTGGCTGCAGAGATACCAACTGGGTCTTGTAGAGGGGGCAAAGAAAAACAATTGAAAGAACCTATCAGAGTTCGGGTTTTGGATCTTGCTTTCCATCACAGATTATAAGTGAATATTGCTCTCTATCAACTCTGAGGTCATTTGAAAATAGAAAAAAAAAAGAGAATATATTAAGTTTTTCATTTAGTTCCCTAGTATTTTCTTTTGCACAGAATAGAATGGACTATTCAGTTGCAAAAAAGGCACCTTAATTGGCCTGTTTTCAAAATCAATATCTAAGATCCTTACTATCAGTACTCAAGCTCTTTTGTAAACTGGATTTATTCTTGTCTTAGATTGTTATGAACACAAAAGAGGAAAACCAGTGAAACCTGGGCTAACAGCCTCTCAGTCCTTTCCTGTACATCAGAAGAAAGTGCAACAGTTTCTCTACAGGCATCTTTCCTCTTTTCCTGTTATGTTTAAATAAAAGAGCATTAAGATTTAATTATGTAAAGTGCTTTTAGCCCAGGCTCAGCAGGCATGCAGCTTTAAAACAATCACTATTCTCAGATATTTCTGTACAGAAAACCTACTTGTGGAAAGATGCACAAGTATAACTTTAAGTGTGGTACATTCCACATATTATCGTACATGTTAACTTCATGATTTTTAGGTTTGCCAAGTATAAATATTTAGTGAAGACATTGTAGTTTAATTAAAATCTTTATGGGGGAAAAAATCTGGCTTTGCCTTTCCAGTCACTCAGAAATAAAATATGGCATTTAAAACCTGTCTCCTTCCATCCCAAAACATATGGTTTGACACCATTCTGTTTTGTTAGAAAGTTTGGGTTTTGTCTAATGTAATATTAAAACAAATTTTAAAGCCTCGAGGTTGGCTGCAAAGTAGGAAGTGTTCTTCAAATGCCAAATATAACACCTAGGTTTTGTTACTTGCATTTCAGGTGCTGAGGTTGCAAAAGCTAGGGGAAACTGGTTTTTAGAGGATTTTTAACATTTGAGCCTCTTTTGTGCTTAATGCAGACACTGTTTGACATAAAGCAAATAACTTGTTGCCATTAATGCAGCTGTACATGCAACCCAGTGTCATCTGTATGATTGGGTTTTGGTGGGAGACACGGCTATGAGGTGTACTGGGGTTACAATCAGAAGGATGTGCATGGAGCGTTTTTTCAGATAGAGTGAAAGATTCTGCAATATGCACAGAGAACATTATTCTTAATGGCAAGAAGAGTGTCTTGTCCCAAAGCAAATATTTACTTTAGCATTTTTATATATTCCTTCATTCTGTACTTGTTTACCAACTTAGAAGCCTCCTTGTAAGACAATTTTATGGCAGTAACTTTCCATTTTATCAGTCTTGCTAAGCTGATAACAAACTTTTCCTAAGCAGAGATTATCAGTCATCATAAAGTGCTCTGCACTCTCATTTCCAATTAATAGCACTCAAAATCTGAAAACCCAAAATATTTTTTTCCATTTTAGAAAGTTAGCATATCCAAGAAAGCCTCCTCACAAAGCTCAGTTGCGTCAACAATGATAAAATAATTCAAAGTGTGAATGTGATGGAATGTTAAACTGTAAAATCTAGCTTATTCTTCAGATCATAATAGCCAAAAATATGTTCTGAGGAGATGCTCCCATTCTTCGCTTGTAGCGAACAGGAGAAGTACAATAAAGAGTTTTCTGCAAAATTTGTATTTGTATTAAGAGTTCTTATTTGCTACTGAGTAGCATTTTTAGCCTTCTGGTTATTTAGGAATTTTGTTTGCCAAGTGTTGCCAAATAACTAAAAAAACCTTCTCCTTCCTGATTTCAATAACCAAGTAAAAATCAATGTGGTAATCAAGATGTAATTCTGTTTTCTTTCAAGGCTTGTGCATAAAGTACTTTCCTCAAGCATTTCCAAACCAGATAGCATCCCTTTCTGAACTTCCCACTTCAGGAAGGGGGAAAATCCACTGACATTTCCCTTATCAGTTTTGTGAGGATCAGCTTGGGATTTTTGCAGTATTTAACACACCACATAGAGGAGACAGAAAGGATTTGGAGGAGGATGTCTACAGATAAGGCATTTCCCTTGGCTATGTTTGCCAAACCATGTAACGTGCTGATGACTATTTGCTTAATGCTGTTTCAATATGTTTTATCTTCATTTGCTGGCTCTGAAAAAATGGACAGTATTACATATGTTTCATATGTCCACATATTTGCTATTACCTAAGTAATATTGGGCAGCTGGAACAGGGGAGATGATGTTGCATAATTCTCCAACAGTGACCCTTGAGGACTGGAACAGAGATGTATTAGTTATAGTCAGAAGGGAACACTTTGTCTCCCAAATCCCTTGGAGTAAGTTGGTTTTTCTTGCCAGGCTGCAATTGAGTCATCACAGGTCAGTGATGACTGTGGGTAAATATTTCCTTTGAGAACGTCAGACTTCAACAAACAGTACAATAAATTCCTGCACATTGGATTGAGTCAAATTAGCTGGACTTCAGCAGTCATAGCTGGTGTGAAAGGAGTATTTGTGGGACCTAAACTGACACCATCATCTTTAGATGTGGGCAAAGTGCATCAGATTCATGCTGTTTTCAAATGTTGTTCTTCTTTTGCTCCTTGAGCTTTCCTTGTCCCTATCTATCTTTTACCAAGGAGCTGGAGTCTGTGCAAACAGTACTGAAACATTCAAGAGTCAGCTTCACCTGTTTTTCAGGATGGTCAACGTGGAGACCACCACCCTTCTAACTGGACTAAACCTGGTATACAGTGAAGAAAAGATGGTATTCAAATCTCCTCACAGATCTTCACCTTCAGCAGCATCATGATGCCTATGATTTAGCTATATCCTGTCAATTCAACATACAGAATATTTTATGCAGCATTCCCAGTGAAAGCCTACTGATTTCACTAATACTACAATGATCAGTGAAATATATAATCCATTAGTGTTGGCTGAGGGAGTATAATTCTATGAAGAGAGTTGTCATTCATAGCTGAGGAGGTTTGGAAGACGATTCCTCCTTTATTTTCTCCAAATTAACCCAAAAATTCAATAACAAGGCTAGTTATAGAGTAAAAAAAAAATGAAATGTTTTTCTAGACGTATTTATTTTGCTTGTTAATGGATTAAAATAGTTCCCAGCTGTGCAAAGTTCTCATTATGTTCATTACTTATAATACACCTCACAATGAGATGATTAATTCAGCACACTTGCAAGCCCTTCATTGAATGCTGTTGATTAAGCAATTATGTTAATCCACTTGTGTTTGTTTTCTCACTGCTCTGATGATGGTTGAGACTAACTTCTTTGCTGAATTATTCGATGTACATGCTAGAAGCTTTTCTAACATTTACAATGGCCAAATCCACCATTCGAACAATGTGAAAGTGGAAATTGCGGGTTATTTGTCTCTAGTGTATTTTGGGTTGCTAAGAAAATTTGTGGACTTGGTTTTGATTCCTACTGTTTTGGGCCAGTTCCTGGTGTAAAATAGGTTTTCTGTGTCTGCTTTAACACCGAGGCAGTAATTTCAGGCAAAGAAAGGTGAATCCTTTAATTTGATTTGTGTTCTCGTGTTGGTTGTATTCAGTAGTTGATTTGATCTTTTATTTCCAGGAAACAGATAACAAAATGATTTTTAGGACTGTTGTACAGATGTAACATGAAGTAACACAAATATGCCACTCAGAGTCACAAACCCAGTGTTTTCAGGAGGAATATGATAAACTCTCAACATAACTGCCACTATCAAAAATGGGCATTATTCCCCTTACTTGTTTGAGGTTTAGTATGTAATTTGATATAAGGCATCAGATGTTTAGAAGAAGAAGTAGGTATTCTCCTACTTTTAGATGAAAGTATTTTTGTCTGTCACAAAAATGGAAATACTGTGGTAGGAGAAATATGTAATAAATTTTAACAGTCTTTGCTCAGCTTAGTTGGATGGGGCAGTGGTTCTTTAAGTATATTTGTCAGTTACCTACAAAGACATGTGATGGAAATATTTTCAAGAAGCCAGAAACATCCTGCCCCATTCAATATACTCAACTCTCTGGGTGTCCAAGGAACCACCAGCGGTCGTTTGTAATAGTTGTCGTTTACCGTTCCGCCAGCTTAGCCGGCCACGATGGCCGGCTTCAGTGGAAAGGAAAGGAAAGACGGATCCGAGTTATACCTCAATAGACTAAACAGTAACCCCACAGTGGTGCCCAGCTTCAGGTTGGCCGAATCATTGGCAGATCTCATGAGTAACAGACACATGAAGAATGCTAACAGACTTCCCACCCGTCAGAGGAGCCAAAACCAAAATGCAAAACATAAGCACAAGCCAAGCCTGCACAAAGCTGGCTAACCCAAAAGACCTTTGATAACTTTTGAATTCCCTATTTTGAAAACAGAAAAAGATAAAGCACCAGCTCATAGATGCAAAGCAGCAAGATTTAGCGATATCATCCACCAAGGCTTTCTATTTTTGCCATCCTTAGCTTTTGTCTTTAGGTGGTATATTCATAACAGTTCCACGAATATTTTCTGAATATAGACCAACAATGACCACAGCTTTTATTTTGGGAGGTCCATTTCCGTAGCAACAGCTCATAAAAGATATTAAATAAAGCTTAGATCTTTGCAGCTCATGTTGATATATTATATATTGGTCACTGCAGTGAGCCGACAGCTTTCCTGCAATGTGGCCTGTGTCTTTTTTATTATGTACATTCTTGGTGAGTGTTGGGGAGATTAAACCCATTCTGGTATCCAGATTTTAAAACAGATGTGTGGGGAAAAAGCTACAGAGGGCACAGGAAAGAGGTGCAAAAAAAATCCAGAGACCCTGAGAAAATGCATGTCGGGGAGATCTGCTTAGGTTTGTCGAAGAGGCCTGAGAAGCAGCATGATAAGATTGTGAAAATAACTTTACAAAAGGAAAGCACCAGTTGATGAATAAACCTAAATCTATTAGTGATTAGCAAAGGGAACTGTCAAGGAAGCAATAAGTTTTCAAGGTCTTGTCTTCAAGTCAAAAGCAGATACTTTTCTAGTAGTGATGTTCTAGCTACATAGGGATTATTGGTCTTGATAGGAGGCAACAGGGTGAAAATTAATATTCCTGATGTCAAACTACACAACCAGGTATTGCCTTCCAGACTGAAATTATACTCTTCTGAAATTATACACTTCTGTCAAAAAAGTGTCACTGAAATGAGAGGTTAATTAAAAACGAGCCTTCTCTCTATATAAACGTATTGAGAGGAAGCATTTCTTTTTGCATAAACATTCCTGTTGTGGGATTAAAAATAAACAAATAAAAAAGCCCGTAGGACAGTTGGCAGTCATAGGAAAATCTTTAACAGTACTCCAATGAATGATTTTCTTTGTTCTTTTCCAGTCCCTCCAGAAAACAACATTGTCTGTTCCTTTCTAGTAGCATCGTAACTTAAAAGTAGTGAACAGTACAGAATCACTTCTCAAGCATCCAGTACCTTGATTTCTTTCATCTTTCCTCTCTCTCCCCCCCACCCCCCAACATTAGCTGAGAATTCTATAATTGTGATTAAGTTGGGATTTTTTTAAAACTGCTTCAAAGAACTGAAGGCACTGAGTACTTCACAAGGCAGTGAAGTACAGTGTGGAATTTGCTCTTGATATTTATTCATGCACAAGTTTTAGGAATTTTCATATTTGAGTTTAAACTTGCATTTTAAAACCAAGCTTGTATTAATTCATTTATGTCTTAAACTCAATATCAGTTTTATCTTCTCCTAGTTTGGGAAAGGTGAGTTGAATTGCTTAACAGAGGAGAAAATGGATCAGAATTCTATTTTTCTCTGTAAAAGCTGTGCTAAAATTCTGTAGCCAGCTGTTATTCTAAGACCAAACCCCATCAAGTTCAGCAGAAGGAACTTGCCATAGCGTAACATTAGAAATCATAAAAATCCCAGTGGGCATAAGAAGGTGTTGAAGGGGGGTCAAGGAGCATGATAGACATGAAAAGGCTTTTTTGCAGCTGGTTCCTTTCTCCTATCAACTGTACAAAGGCAGGCGAGGGAGAGGGAGGGCACCAGAGAAGTGAAGCTGGATTATGAAAGGGACACGCTTTCCATCCATGTTCAGGAAACCGGTGAGACAAAAGGCACACAGCAGCAGCCACATGGCAAGGGGGCTTCAGAAAACAGGCTGCTTCCTCTGTTGTTTCCTCAGAAGCAATGGATCCATCGCTTAGTTTGTTTTTCCAAGGAAATAATTAAAGATGTGGATAAAAAAAATCACAAAAGATTGACCCTTCCTTTCCCCCCCCCCTTTCTATTTTATGCCTGCCCATTTTAAGGAAAATCATTTTCATACCCCCCTTCCGCTCTCCATACACAATGACAGTCCCGATGCTGGAGCAGAGATTGGTTTACGTCCCAGTAGAAGGGAATACTTAAGGAAACCTTTGGCAGTATTATGGATTGAAGTGCAAGGAGATGGTTTTATCAGAAGGCTTCAAGGCTATTATTGTCCAAATAAACACTTGCTCTGCCAGACATGATCTACAGCTGCTGCACAGAGACCCTTGAATTTCATCTGAATTTCAATCTCCCTCTCCTTTGTGCCTTTCCTACTTCAGTGTTTTCAAACCTGAATAGCCTACTGTACCAGATTACTTCATTTTTTCCATCTTAATAGGCTTTACTAGGCTCCGACTCCTGACTTCCTGCCCAGAACTCTAGTCCCCACTTCATCTAGGTTTAGGAAGCTTTAACACATTTGTGGGCTTTGCTTTTTTTCCAGTTGCCAAAGGACAGGATGCTCCCTGAGACTTTGGTATCGTGATGCAGCGTTTCACCACTGACCAGAACAATGCTATTTGAGCACAGCAGAAACCCAGGCTGTCACATGTCCATTAAAGACAATTTACTTGAATGAAGTAAGAAGCAGCTGAACCAACCTTTCCAAGAACGTTATTAAATCCTTATCATTTTCCACTTTCCTATACCAACACTTTTCTCTAGTCTCACAAACAGACTCACAATTAACAAAGCACAGCAGGAGAAAATATTTCTGCAGCATCACTAAAGCATCAATTAGAAAACATGGACTGAAACAATTTCACTAAAAGACCAGAGCAGCGCTATGCAGGGAGTTTGCTCTGTGATGCAATTGCTCACACCTGCGTGCTCAGCTCACACACCCTCATCTGCTATGAACCATCTCCAGCTGTGACCCCTCTTTTCACTTACTGCTTTGGCCTGTGAGTAAAATACTGAGGCTTACTTGTAGCATTATTTATGTTGTAATTAATTTCCTTACTTTAATTACACTATTTTTGCCAGATACATAAAGTATTTTCTATAATAAACACAGCAGCCTTGCAATTAAGAGATTCTTTCTTTGAACCTCCTTAGAATTATACTAGTAATAGCACACACATTGATATCTTAAATGGACTATTAATGTTGTTTCAAAGTAGTTAATACCCTCATAAACATTAGAGGTACAGGAAAAGGTCTGGTAAATTGAGCTCCCAAATTTTAATCCCTAAGACAAATTCAGAAATGTTTTTTTCTAGTATTTAAGCTTGAGAGTTACCAGACTATCAGCACTCAAGATGCTTGCAAATCTTGAGTCCATAGTCCAAGGCTTCTAAACTTTGTCCCTAAACTCAGTATCTTTTTTTGCTCTGAGTCTTTTCCTTCTCCCACCGAGAGGGTTCAGACTTGTGGCCTTGCTAGAGAAGTATAAAAAAAGAAGAGCTAAACCACTAGGTTCAAGATATTCCTTGCTTACTTCAGTTTAGAGAACAGCTATCACATCCTTTTCTACCCAATGTAGAAACTTACAGTGAGACTTTGTCCCTGATTCACACCTACAAAGACAGGATATTTTATGTACTGATTATTGCAGGTGGCATTTTGAAGAGCAACTGTGTGGCTTACTGCAAATAAGCCAAGCTTTAAAGACAAATCAGATTTTGGTACTTTGGTTTGTTCACGTGCAGCTGAAGAATTAATAAAATGGGTTTTCTGTTCTTTGTGTTTCCAGCCATTATCCTTTCTGAGTTTTGTAAAGGCAGATCTTGTATCCCCACCCCATGTGGATCAGCAACAGTTCCTGTAGCTCCCCCATTAGGATGCAGATAGGGGTTTTACATGGGGATGGTGCACAGAGCCATCCTTGGTGACCAGGTCTTGGGTTACAGGATGGCTCACTTCTGCATAAGGCAGTCAGCTCTGAGCTCTCCGAGTGTGCAGGTTTAGTTTGTTTTTTATACCTGAAAAGCAAGACTTCATAAGTTTTGCCTTTCAAGCCTTAATCTTCAAGTTCCTCACTTTCCACCACCTACTCAAAAACTGAATGCAACATTTCTAAACCACTTCAACTTGATATACCCCATTTAGCTTGCTAAATCTAAAGAAGCCTTTCACAGTTCTCCTGGTGATGGGCATCAGCACTAAATGTAGCATGTGGGAGCCCCTTGCTTTGAATTTCCTAGGGGCATAGACAAGCCATGGTGTTCCTACACCTTGGTGAAATGATGAAACAAGAAGAAACCTTGTCTAACTCAGCCAGCTTTGGTTCTGGGCTTCAAAAGCTGCTGTCAGCCAGGAAGGGGTAGATGTTTAGACCATTAAAATTTTCTCCTTGATTGGTCCGGAAAAATAGAGAGACTTCCTTTCATGCTAGCAAATGCAATATACATATGCAAAATAAATACAAGTTTAGTTTCTTTCTACACTGCACTATACTACAAATAAACAGACCTGTCCTTCATAGACACACCAGCAGGATTCCTCCAAATGTAGCACGACTTACAGAACTGTAGGACAGTTATTACAGTCCTTGCTTATGTCGTCAGCACATCCCTATCTGTTTTCCCATGAAATTGAAGTAATTACTGGCTTAACGCATGCCTGTGGTTGAACTGTGATCCTACAGATATGAGAATAACACTGTCAAGACTTTTTAGGTGGTTGTCTGCTTCCTTTAAAACATATATATATATAAATATTCCTGAGATTCAACTATGTGCTTGACTTTTATGTCACCATTTAAGAAGTCAGTTTTCAGTCTTTCTATTAGTAACAATGATTTGGAGCACTATAAACAAAGATAAATGCTTCTGATCAACTTCCAACCAGAAATGCTATTTATTTATTTTCTGCAGGTCCCTCTGTTAGGCAGTCACAAGCCATTTGTCTTTACTTTGTTTTTGGCAAGTGTCCATAGTAGGATGCTCCTGATGATTTCACTAGTTCCATAAACTATTGATTTCCAATAAAATGAGGGAAGATCCTGAAAAGGTTTAAATTCCTATTATGGCTTCTCAATTGCTTTGAAATAATCTCAGTGTCAGGCTGAAGCAGGGTACAGTATTTCTCTTTTGAACATTGTTTAGGTAGATGCTCTCATCCCTGCATCTTTTGTTGTATTATCTTGACTCTTATTTGCTCCATTTTGGGAGCACTACCATCTTGAAAACATCGAGTTTGACCTGAAACCAACAATAAGCTACCTCTGATAATGAGTCCCCATGTACCTGTGTGGTCTGATGTCAGAGAAATAGCTTGGAAATGGGAAATCAGATGAAATTACATGATTCTTATCTTTTTCCCCTACAGAGGGCATGAGCTGCTGATTTAAAAGTTGCTTAAAGTGAAGGGAAACTGGAAAAAAATTTTTCACTAAGTTTTCAGAACTTGTAGCAGATATTAGCAAGGGGCCCTAACATAGTTATTAGCTATGCAAGACTATTGTTTATTTTTACACAGGAACTAAAGGAGAAAGTATCTATGCTTATTTTTCTTTACTTAACTAAAGAAATTGTATAGCTTTTTGCAAGGGTTAAATAATTTCCTTCTTTCCTGCACTCCTAAGGCTTTTCTTGCATATGTGAGTGCGTGCGCATGAGGTTCCCCACTAACCACAGCTCTGTTTTCCAAAAGGAAATTAAAATGAAATACATCAGGCATGCTGGGACTTCACACTTCGGAGACTTATAAAACCATATAGCCTGTTTAAATTGATTGTCACTTTAACTGCCCGCAGCTACTCTTCAGGAAGGCAGCTTAAGGGTTTACTGTTCTTAATGGGACAATATCTCCTTCCAATGAGTTAATTTAGGTTGTGCTGAAACTCCTATTAAAAGCAGGACCATTAGCATTTCATTTAAAACTCCTATGATGTCAGGGTTAGCAAGAAAGTTACCTGTAAATCTACAGGAAAATCATCCTCTTCCCCTGGGGATGTGCTAGCATCCCACAGTAGGGTGGGAAAACGTGCATGAGGAGTTATATATAACTCCTTAGCGTTGAGACCCTTTGTCTCTCCGAGGTCTTCAGCTTTTCTTGCCAGTTCACTGTTTGTGCTTGTACACTTACTACCTTAACGATAATGCGCTACAAGTAATGAAAGGGCTGGTAAGTCAAGTATTGTAAATTTTACAAATGAAGATGTTTGTTGGCCAGAGAGGACATGTGAGCAGGGAACTAAAGCGTGCCCATATCTACAGTGCTCATTTCTGGATCTCTTGTTCCTCCTGGAACAACAGGCAGGGAATTGTAAAGACATACAATAAGCAATGGTAGCTTTACCAGATAAATAGGAAGGAGACGGATGGGCACAGTTGGACTCGGTGATTTCAGAGGTCTCTTCCAACCAAGTGATTCTATGATTCTAAATAGGCACAGTCTTACAGATATGCCATAAATCTGAATGTGTATGAACATTGTATGGCACATCTTCAGCCTGACTGCTAACTCTAAGGAGCTACGACTTTGTACAACATGAGAGGTCGTGTTTCAGGAGTTTTACCTTTAAAATCAGGTGACTTTTTTGAGTAAAAGGAGAACTCTTACTATGAGCTTAGCAATAGATTTAATAATCTATTTGTTTCCTCACCACAAGAAAAAGAAAGGAAACGGAAACAGACACAAACCCAAAAAAGCTTGTTTGATCATCAGGTTCCACAGAGCACAGGGCTCTGGCACTGAAATACCAGGCACCCAACCGGGCAAACTGCATACTGCAGCAGTTATAACCGGACCCTTAACCAAGATGAGAATCCAAGGCTCCTAACTGCCATCCAAGTGCCTCAGGAATATTATTTCTTAAAGGTCCCGTCTTATACGTAGCAAAATGGGGAAAAAATGGAATTTTTTTTTTTTTAAATAATCTCTAAATAAATTTTAAAACGTTCATAAAATGCACTCAGCAATCAGATACGGGTGCCAGGACGGGTGCTGGAGCACAGCCCTGGTGAGCACTGGAGCCACCAGCTGAAGAGGAGACACAGAGCAACAATGAGCACGTTGTCCTGCTGCAAGTGAGGGATGGATGCTCCTTACGCAGGATCGCGTAGCCTGCTACCATTAGAGTGAAATATTACTGTTTTGAAATATCTTGTTGAATTTTAGATACTTTAGGGACTGCTGAAACCCTAAGGACTCTAACTTAGACCTGGCAGTTAGTGTTTTATTATTATGGAAGGATATTTTCCAATTTTGAGGTTGTCAGCATTCATTTCTCATTGTGGGTTTGACACACATATCAACTCAGGAATTATTTGACTGACAAATGCTATCCAAACCAAACTAAGCCATGCTCATAGATCTCCCTCACTCTAAGATAGCAAGTTACTTACAATGCTCCTGGATAAGACTTGCAAATTAAAATCAAATTAGTAAAGCACCTCTCACAGAAATTTGAAGTGAGAATTCCCTGTATTTTAACGCAAAATTTTTCATCCCTCGAAATTTGTTTCTACTGTTATTAAATCTAGCTTCTCGTCCGCAACTTTTGATACTCATTAGAGTATCAAATAGAAATCAATTAGAAAGCTCCTTTTGTCACAGTAATACCTATACTTTTCATTATTAGATGTGGCTGTTAGTCATCATCAGGCTTGCATTTCCTGAATGTTGATGTATCAAACCACATCTGAATAAGAACATTGAAAAAAAGGTTTAAGTGATAATTTGTGAGTTGGATGAAGGATAATATATTGATAGAGAAAGGCTGCAATATTGCAAGCTTTATTATCCTAAAGTCTCTTTTCAAAATTTTGGAACACAGTTCTAGTTTATGAGTACAGGGCAGAGGGTAGCTAGTTATAAAACAGCATTAATATAAATCATAGTTATTACAGAAATTGAAAGCAGGTTATGGTTAAGGCATTTCTAAGCCTCTAGCTTTAGAGAAATAGGAAATGACATATACACACACACACACATATATATACATATATATATATATATGTGCATATATAGATATATACCCGTGGAGATCCCAGAAGAAAAATACGATGTCCACTTTAATGTCAAGGAAAGACACTGGATACAGATTCATACACTACAAACCGGAAATTTCTGTTGCAAAGCCATTTAAAGGAAGCTGGGACTCTGATGGTTCTTGATTTCCCTCGTCATTTCCCAGTTCTCATCCTGGATAATTCACTAAGAATTCAAACTCTGAGAAACTGTTAACATCAGCACTGGAGAACAACAGCGTTGATGGCATTTTGTTTCCCCTTGCCACGGACTCCCATAGGGGAAATCTCAGTGCTTTCTGTATGGTCTGCTGGCAAAATGAGATGAAGATTGAGCAGACAAACTTCTTAGAATAATGGAGTAAGTGGAAAGGATTTATCCAAACATGAAACATTAATTTTCCACTTGTGCAGCTGCTCTTCTTGTCCATTGCTCACACACTCAAAACCGTATTTACCAGCAGTTCTGAAGCTTCCAGCTCTTCTCTGCTCAATTCCTGCTCTTGATGACATTACCGGGCAAATACCGTTGTCTCTTTTCCCACCACTTGTCTCAGGAAGGGTCTTTAATGTACTTTCTGGCAAAAGTCTGTTGTGCTGGAGCAGGGAAGAGGGGATTCAGCATGGTTTTTTGGGAATACATCATAAAAATCAGATCTAGACTTCAGTACTTCCACACTTGCAATATTGTGTATCTGGAGTTGGCAGCATATTCATGTGATTGTGTACAGATATATATCTACATTAGACTTATAGATGTGTATATATAGGGTTATATTTGTGAGCATATTTCCTTTACTTCCTGCTGAAATCAGGAAGAATAACATCAGAATTGTCTTTTATCTGAAAGAAAGTGTCTAGTTCTTGTGGAAAAGGAAATGTCAAAATTTGAAAGCGTAACAGAAATGTATGAAAACTCAAATCTAGGAAGGAAATCAGAACTATCCTAGATTTTGGGGTTTTTTTATTTGAATCAAACCTGCTACTGAATAGCTTTTGAAGGACATCTCATCTGTGAGGAGATCCATCCCCTGGACTTTGGAACTTTTACAAATTTAAATTTGAAACTTACAGTAGTCCCCATTTTTGTGCCTCCTTAAATTTTAGTTCTAGGCAAGCAAGTTGCTGTAATCTGTGTGCTTTGCTCAGTCTGGTCTAAAAGACTGAGTCAACAGCATTACAGAGACAATGTTCTCTGAAGTCTTAAATTTGCAAGATACTGTGTCTTTTGGACATAGACACATATTTGGAGAATAGGAAATAAATGAAGGAATGAGAGATATCAGAGACAAAAGGGATGTCTTCATAGGGCACCCAGCTTTGCTGTAAACTGCTCTCTGTTCTCCCCTTTGAGAAAAGAAGAAAAGTAGAACACATCAGTCACATTAAAAAAAAATGCTGCTCTCCATTCTGTGTTATTGCAGAAAAGTAATTAAAATCCTAGCTGCTGACTCTTTCCCCTGGGATCAAATTTTTACTGGAAACGAAAAGGAAAGGTGGTTGAACTGTGGAAACATTTACCAGCTGCAGGTATAATACTGTGTCTGTTGTCAGAGTGAACATTTCATTGGTTTATTTCTGGAGGATTATTTAGAGGGTTGTGGTCTTACATCCAGGTCTCAAGAAAAAAAAATATAGCCTATGAGGTGTGCCTTCTTTCTACAGAATAGTGATTTGTTATGTGTTTGTCTGAGTTAAATATAGCAGCCAGTCATTCTGCACAGTCCGATATTTTATCCTGCTAACTTTTAAAAGGAGAAAAAACAAAACAAAAAACAAAAAGAAATTCTTGTTTGGATAGATGAAGAGGTCAGCAGAAAAGCCACAGCTCCTAGGTTTGTTTCCAGGCCAGCTCAGGTGCTTAGTGTTGTTAAATTCAATAATCAGTCAACATGATCAGCCAGTTTCAGCCATGTTTTGATGCTCTCTGTTCACCGTTTTCTTGCTGGTGATGATTCCTTCTCCAGTGAGGTGCTCAGCTTTGGAAAGACCTGGGTTCAGTCACTTGAACGTGGACACAGTTGTACCAGGGCAGCTAATGTCTCCATTTAGGACCTGCCGGTGACCAATACCAGATGCAATGGGAAGAACGTAAAAGCAGCACGAGCATATGATGAAAGATGGCCAGCACAGTCACTACCTGTGGCTCTGAGGCACCTTCTGTGTATAACTGCTCTGTGCTTCTGAAGTGACCTGGTGGGCACCACAGAGAAGGGTAAAAATCTTTATGGGAGGAGAATAGTTGTGTATCGTTGGACCCACTTGACTGCGTGGGTGGGAGGAGAAAAAGGCAGATGACCCAACTGATATCTGCTTCTCTGAACAAAAGCTCCTGTGTCACATCGTTGGAGCTCCTGCTTCAGGTTGGCAGCTGTGGGCATCCTACATATTTCCTGGGTCAGGATGGAAGAAAGACGCGTTATACTACGTGGGTAATTGAACAAGTTTTGAGGATAAAGTAACTTAACAAGTCATTTAGATGGTGCTTTCTTGGTTTTAGCAGAATTTGGTGATTGGGGTATTTTCTTAGATACCTTTTTTTGCTCATGAACACTGACTCAGTTTTCTATAGCTACAAGCAGTCACTGCTGCTGCAGGAGTCTTTAGTTGTGATTACAAGTTTCACTGGGAAATACCAGCTTAATAGCAGTATCTCTGAATGACATCCAGCAGAGATATTTATTTTTCCTTGACAAGATTTATTTGGCTCTCATCCAGGGCTCAGCCTTTTCCCTGTACTCCTTGAATTTTCCTGGAGTTGCCCACTTTTCTTGACTGCCTGCATTCACAGCTCTGGCTTGAGCAGCCCGCAGCCAAGTACATTGCTCTGCACATAGTGGTCTGCCATTCATTTGGAATCATTTTGCTTAAGAAACTAGGTTTTGTATCATTTCACACCCTCAGTGTTGCAACATAAACGAGCACACTGAGGTTTCTTAGATATACTTTCTGCTATCATCCTTTTCATTCTCATTACAGCCTGTAATGGGATAAAGACACATACAGAAAAATACTGCCCACTTTGGGCATGAGTCTATTTACTTAAGCTAGCTGAGTTACATATTTTGGTTTAATAATTACAACCTTTTTTTCCTTGCAACAATTTAGTGAACCCTACCATTTTCCCCCACTGAAGCCCAAAAAAGTATTTACACAGCTCAGTGCTCCTCAGGCTAAACACTGATGTGGTGCTCTAATAATAGGAATCACTACAAAGATCATTGATGGATTTTTCTTTTTCCAGTGATCTTTGAAGACTGTACAGAGAAAACAGTGAGACATTGTAGGTTGGACGAAGTGAGGGAAGGAGAGAGGTGCTTCCTGTCATTAAAATGCAGAAATGTACCTTAATTGACTTCTGTTAAGTGCCAAGGATACTCAATGGAGCAATAAGTGAGTCGATAATATTTTCTTGGACATGAGTAGAAGCTAGAAATGCATTTGTATCTCTACAAAGATGGAATACCATCAAAAGAGCTTCTAGACAGCACCGGTATGTTCTGTGTGTAAGTGAAGGTGAATGTGCTGTTTCCTCTGTGACTTGTCTGGGGAATCACGTCACATGGAAAGATGAACAGGATTTAGGATAGGAGTGAGGCTATGCTGAACCCAGGGGGGGCTCCAGAAAGCTGTTCTGGGAGCAGATAACCTTAGAGCAAACATATAGAAATTACCAACATCCCCAAAGCCCTTGGTGTAACTTAGCTTTGGAGAAATCATTTTCTCATCATCATGTAAAGAATTTGGTTCTATTTGTCAAATTTCTCTGCAATAAGGATGATAAGACTGTCATGGCATTGCCACAGATGTGGCAATGGAAGAGGAATAGAGGAAAGCCCCCCACAATAACTGAACATGGCCTTTTAGGTGAAATTTCTACACAAAGGGAACTGTTTTTATTGTTTAACACTTTCAGCACCAGTTTTCCTTTCCCTACTTAAAGCCTGGCGTTCTTTGTGATGACAGTATTCTGGCTACGCAAGTCAAGTTAAAGTGAGCAAGCTTTTCTATCTTTATCATTTATGATTTAAAGTTGTGCTGAATCTCTTGTTTAATCAAGGGGAAAATACCATAAGTAGGAACATACTTGGGTTTGCAGTTTATTTTTCTCTTCTTTCCCTTCCCCAATTCAAACAAACCAACAATTTCTTAGATTGGTGCTACTGACTCGAAGGGTGGTATTTCTCTGGAGTCTCCCTGCTACTCCTAGTGGGTTGGATGTGGGTTGTTACAGTAAACATAATGAGATACTGGAAAAAGCTGAAGTGATACCAAATTGTGGGATACTTATTTCTTAATCAAGCTTGTTAAATAAACAAAGCATCAAGGCTGAAAAGTGAAAATTTAATTATCTGTTCATTACTAAAGCTGCTATTGAATCATGAACTGTGAAAATGGAAAGATAAAGATTGTATAATTTAATTTAAAAATGCGATGTATTAGTTTTGGAAAAAGAATCTACTGATACGGCTTGAAGGTAGCAGTGTGCGAATCCAGAGACATCTCGGCTTAATGCTACTCTAAAATCTAGATTCCAAAATATAATTATGGCTACCTTCCTCTTCGACTTGTTAGTAATTTTCCATAGGTTATGTCTTGTTTTGTTTGGGAAATGTCTGGGCTATTGAGGGCAACCCATGACTTGAATTTCACATGAGGGACTGAAACTCTAAAGAAGGTCTTTACATACCCATCACTCTGAAAGTCGTGATAGTGCTTAAATGTGAAGATGTCAGCTTTCTGATTACCTGTTCTGGTGTTAATAGTCATGAGTTGCTGGTGGTAAACTGTTAAAAAATCAAATTCACAGAATTATCTTCTAGAGATAAAACTTTTTTTCTTTTTAATTTTTACTGAGCCTATAAAGCTGATGAGATCATTCCTGAATCTCTTAACCAGGGAACAGACATGTTTTCACATGCTGATGCCTGTGCTTTTCTGAAATGATAATCCCATATAAGATTGGTCATCTGACACCAGGTACAATAAAAACAGTAGTTTACTTGAAGTCAATGATATATATTTCTTCATAGAATCATGTGGGCCTTTTTCTTTAAAGTAGATGATTTATCAATGGAAATTTAGATGGCAATATTAAAAAAACCCTCTAGATACGACTGCAAAATTAATGCTATGTAGCTTTCTTAGAGTGCCGTGTCCTCAGTTAAAGCATGAAACCTGTCAATTACATATTTCAGCGTATTTTTTCCATTGCCTCTCATCGACTCTCAGTAGCAAGAGGAGGTCTTTTCAACTCAGCATCTGCCCAGTCCATTAAAGGCTTTGTCAAAATCTCGCTTCGTACTCGGGCCAGGACTGCAAGAAATTTGCGTCTTTGGACGCTTTTTCTCTGATGCAGTTTTACTGTTACGCCTGACCCCTCCAGACACAGCTTTGTACTCAACAGCATCTCTCTAAGTTCTTATCCCAGCCAGTTCCTTGATGTTTGCTGCTTTCTGAGTATCCAGTTTGTGGGTCATAAGTAACCACTGGCTGCAAAATACAATGTGTGCAATTCAGATTGACAGGGCATCAACGGGGTGGGAAAACGTCCTCCACCAGCCTCAGTGTCCGCTATTTCCTTCTGCTATGATGCCATTCTGATCAGAAGCGTTCATAGCTTTGTATTCCACTCCACAAAAATGGAATGATTGTGTGTGGGGAGGGGAAATGCTTCATTTTTAGGAACTTTTTTCCCTCTTCTGTGGTAAGCATTTACATTTATATATGTATATACATGCATAAAAGTATACATAAACATATAAATATATATTGTTTTTGCCCAGCTCTTAAAAATGTTCTGCATCTGGTACACGAAGCCACATTTACCACTAGCTGGAGAGAAAACATATTAATATGAAATCAAATATTTGGCTTATTGAATGCAAGATGTAATTACATTCACTTGAACACACTTACACCCGGGAAAGAAACCATACTTATGGGAAAAAAAAATAATTTTCAAAGGTGTTTTCATGTCTATCCTGGGAAAGAGAAAAAGTAGGGGTAACTTTGCTCTAAATATAATAATCTGCTTCTTTTTAAAAAATATATCTGAAATTTTTTATGCCACAACTCAAATCCTATAATTATAAAGTAGCCTTTGCAAAGATGTTTTTCACCTAATTAGTACATGTTGGGTTCATGGAGTAATTTTTTCACTAAGGATTAAGAAAACTTTTTAGAGAAGACATCCAAGAATAGAGAACTAAAGATTTTGGCTGCTCTCTGATCCCTTGCAGACCCCACCTCTTGACTTGTATTTGTTCATAAACAACTGTAACCACTTTCCAGACACGTAAGGTGAACCTTGGTGAGGACATGGTGGTGGTTCTTTCCTGGGAGAGCCATGCAGAATGTGTGGACAAGTATGATAGGAGCTGCTGTGATGAGGAGAGCTGACCACAGTCAAAAAGCGTATGGAATTAGTCCAGTCCTGAATAAGTTTGTTAAAAAATAGTCATTCGTGTTTTTCTGGGAGCCCAGTCTAAAAAAACTCCTAGGGCACATGCGTTAGTAGAAGCAGTTTGGTTGCTTGTTTAATATTGATAGATTTTTCTCACTTTCCAAAAACTAAGCAAATGCTTAATTTGTTTGCTGGACCGAAGCCCGAGATAGGTGAGACTGAATACAGCAGTAAGAGCAGAAATTTGCCTTTCTAGGCAGACTATTCACTCCATGTTTCCCTTAGACCTCAATTTTTCAGTTTGATTTCTGGGTATAATAATCTCTACTATCAAACAGAAGCAGGAAAGGTTTTTATTTTCAAACATTTTTGGCCAAATTTTGCCAACTTAAAAGTTACAGCTGCATCCCTAGTGTAACCTTGTTCAAAGCAAAGGAGATTTTAATCAGGTCTAAATTTGTCCCTGAAGATTCAGATAAGTTTCAAACAAGCCTTAGAGATGGTGTAACTCAATCTTTTGCAAAATGAAAAATCTATTCCCTTTTTTTTTCCTTCAGCTCTTTTTCTTCTAGCCTAAATAAAAGACTGAAGTTCAGGAACTGCCCTGTTATTGTTTGTATGTCTGATAAGGCGTGGTGGAAGCTCCAGGGTTCCAATAGAAAAGGAAATAGTGCCTGGAAGTTGTCAGTGATTCTTAACATCTTTTGTTTGTTTCACAGGCCAACCAGCTTAAAACCAATCCTAAAATTGGACCAGACTGCCTATTTGCACATAATTTAAGTGTTGTTTTCTAAGACTGCATACTATTCAGAAACAGAGCAGCACAAATTTAATGCTAACTTCACTTGTGGGTGCCACTGATTGCAGTTAGCCAGCTCCTACACTTGAAACTGTTGCCTGTCTGACTGCAAGACAGCCGAAGGAACCTCATCCCCATTGTTCGGGCTCCTCACGTGTGTTTTTAGTCAAAAAGCAGAAGCAAAGCTGTCAAGACCTCCTTTGGACACGTCCCCTTCTCTGATCAGGGCAATTTCTGGACCACAAAGTAAAATTCAGCCTTATGGTAACATCCTGCATCTGTTTCTTTTGGGGTAGTCTGTTTTTTCTTCGCTGCGAGTTAAACGGGATGTTCAAAGCTTTGGAAGGAGGACTAAAATAATCAGCAATTTATCTGACAGCCGAGAGCACGCTTTTGTAGCTGTCAGTCAAGTGCTGGAAAGCCACAGACTGTAAGACTGAGGTAATGTGCAAAATGAGACACATGTGTGCAAAAAAACACTGTCCCGAAGTGCTTTTCAAAACGTCAACGTTGCCAAATACACTCGGTATTCAGTGTTCATAAATAAGCTTCAGTTCCTAACTTGTTTTAGGTTTCCTAGCAGCTCGAATAACTCCTGATCATTTAATAAATGACAATTGCATAGACTTCTACAGCCTTTCTATTTAAGGTTCTCAAAAACATTTGATGTGTGCTAATTATCTAAATTTACAATCACCGCTGAGGGCAAGGGACTGTTATCCCCATCCAGGGATGGAGATAGTATCTTTATAGCTGGTTTTATGGTTCTATCTTTATGACTTCAAGGCCCATCTTTTTTCCAGAATTTCAGGGGGATAAAGGAGATGAAACCTGGGCAAAGCTGGAAGCTGTGGCAGCGGGGGGTAGATTTATTGATTTTGACTTTTTGTTTATGGAAGTTATTTTCAGGGATAATTCTGAATTTGGGGGCTAAAAGGGAAATGTTCTATTTTTATGGTTTCAAACTAAACCGCTCTGAAGGTGGTCTAATTGCTGTGAACTTCGCTTATTTTAAATTTAAGATTGAAGTGAGGTATTTTCATGTAGCTGAAACAAAGCTCGTTCCAATTTGCCCCCTGCCTGTAATTCTGTTCTCCACATTAGAAGTTGGCAGGAAAAAGTTTGATTTTTTCTTTCAAAATCAGCGTAAAAATAAAAAGAAATTCTGAAATTTTCCAGTCTCTCTGACAATCAGGTCCAGCCTCAGGGTGGTCTTGCTCTGGATACCAATGTCTCAGCTCTGCACCCTGTGGAACGGTCAGTGCTCAGGTCCCGCTGACATTGTGGGCAGCTGTGAAGGAGCTGTCTCTTAGACTGGACATTAGGAAGAATTTCTTCAGTGAAAGGGTGGTCAGGGATTGGCACAGCTGCCCAGGGAGGTGGTGGAGTCACCATCCCTGGAGGTGTTTAAAAGATCGGTGGATGAGTTTCTTAGGGATGTGGTTTAGTGGGGAGACAGGCACGGTTGGACTCGATGATCTCGGAGGTCTCTTCCAACCTTATGATTCTCTGATTCTCTGTGTTATCAGTCTGTACCACGCGACTGCAGGCTCCAAGTCCCTGGCCATGTTCCTGAGGTGCTCCTGAGCTTGCTGGGTCACTGGGAGGTGGTTGTGCAGCTGCCTGGCCAGCCACCCCGCTGTGCCCTGGGGCTCAACAACTGCAGGAGCTGAAGATTTCTCTTCATACAAATAAAGCAGTCCAAGCGGGAGCTAGAAGAGGCTTTGGTTTGTCGTGTCATTCACCTGCAGGCTTTTAGTGCTAAAATAAGCCACAGCCATTTCTTGGTTTTCTCTGTTTGTTGGGGTTTTTTTCGTCATTTGTCAGTTCGAGCGCTGAAAGGGGCTCCCTTCACTTGCCCGCTAAGATTGGTCCCATCATGCAATTTCTATTCTTTGTTGTCTTTGCATCTCATTGCTTTTGATATTGAGCCAAGTTCTCCACTAAAGCAACCTGAGTCTATCCCTCCAGTCCCACTGAGCTGGCACGGCTGCATCCAGAGACCGAGCCCTCGGTCTCGCAGTCTGCCCAGGTTTTATTTTAAAACAGAGCTGTCTGAAACAGCATTGGAAAATACATGTTTAAATACCCTGCAAAAATAATTGCAGCTTATTGAAAACACTAAAAAGTGGTTTAAAAAGTGCATATGCATGTTTGGAGATTGGGCAGTCTATAATCAAGCAAAGTTTCAAGCTGAAATTTTACCTCAGGCTAATATATTTTGTCAACTTTTTTATTTTTTAAGCTGTGTCTGTGGCTATTTCCCGCTGTCCAAAATACCTCTCATCCTCCTTCATCCCAGTGATGGTTACTGATGGGTACATGGCACAGCACTGTGGCCACTGCTGCAGGGAAGTTTTAATTTGGCGACGCGTTCCTTGTGATTTGCAGTTGTATTTAGTATGTGTTATAGAGCATTTCCAGCTTAGACCCAGCGGGCGCAGGAGGAACCCACAGTCCTTGTGTTGGTTTGGAGAGGGAATCTCCTCACCTGGCTTTTAAGGCCACAACATTTCACACACTTGTGCCTGTAATGAGGCCAAAGAGTTGTGTTTAGCTAACATCTGCCATCCAAGATACAGCTTAAATTATTATAGCAAGATCACTTTATTCTCCAAATCTCCATCTGCTTTAACTAGGTGCTCCTTCGGATTTTGCTTCAACCTGAAAGATAAAATGCTTGTTAATTTACTTCCTTGGTCTTGTTCTCTTGTAGTATATCCCTCTTAAATAAAGATTATTTGCCTGCTTCATTGCTGCATTTCTGACTCCCAGCTCCCTTATCTCCAGGAGGTCTGCAGCTGTGTGACTCTACCTGCCCCTCCCCTTTTATGTATTGTCTCTTTGCTAGCCATGTCTTCTGAAATCCTTCCAATAATGCCTGAAGTTCTGTGGGACTTTTATGTGAAATTTTAGACGAGGATTTTCAAATATTTTTAAACATAACAAGTTAGTTTATATATGTATATACATATATATATATATAGAGAGAGTGCTTTAATTTTTTATGTGCCTCAACTTGAGATGTGTGCAGACACATGAAAGCTCTCCATGTTTAACTTGATGTTCCTAGAGCTGATAGCAGTTGCATGCCAAAATTCTTCGCTTGCTTTTTGCCTTTTATTTTTTACCTTTTCTGACTTTTACTTCCATGCTCCTATTAAGATTGCAAAGTATATTGAGTCCAAAATCCCTCCAGAACATAAACTTGAGTCTTTGAGTAACCTCCACATCTGTCTAATACCTCACCTCTCTCTCACTTTAAGTCAAAATGTAGAGAGAATTCTAAATACTGTAGATCATTCCATCTGTTTACCTTAAATAAGAGCTATTTGAATGATGCACACAAGTGAAAAAGTGCACTTCTCTTTGAGTTAATTTAGCAGAATACAAAGCAAAAATTATCTTAGGAGTATTTACTCCTGTCACATTAACACCTACCCACCTAAGCCACAGTCTCTTGCTGTATTTATGATCTCAAGATGATTTTCATCACAAGAAAAGCTTTAACTGTTACATGGACTCCAAATAGTCCAAACATTTGACTGTATAATCTATATGGAATGGTAATTTACTTGCACAAGTCGGTTCATGTTCTGGATACCAGCAAGGTGGAGAGCAGAGGCAAAGATTTTATGGGCTGAATGAGTCCAATGGGTTTTGCAATACTGGCATAAAATGCAAATTATTTTCCACAGTGAGATACATGTGAGATAGACACTGGCAGATATGAGAGGACTTTGGGTGATATCCATCAAAGCTAGGAGAATGCCATTCATAAATCTCACTGTAATTTCCTCGAGGGCTGTTGGCTGTTGTTTCATTGGCCTGATGCTCTGCAGTTTACCACTGTTGGCATTTATGCTGTGTATGTAATTTTGAGCTGGATAGTCTTGAAACCATTTAACTTGTGGAAGTAAATTGCTTGGAGCACTATGAAAATATCATTGAGACTATGTGGTTTTTAAACTCCTTTTCACTGTACTGTGTTACTGAATTATTTCCAGCTGCTTCTAGACACTCCTTGTTGCCTTTCAACAGTAAACCTACGTACCTTGCACCGTTCAGGTGATGCTTGTATGGTTGGAGACAATAAAAGTCCTCCCAAAGCTCAGCTATGAAGCATTAGGAATGGTATTGCTTGACACAGTTATCTTTTGATGTTGGGACACATTTACATTTTGTCGCGCCTGACACATTTTGTCTCAGAAATGTGAAAATTCAGAACACAGGTAAAGCGTTGTTCCACTTTACCTCCACCGAAGTGTACATTGCCAGGGGACTTGGGTGGTGCTTCCACATAATACAGAGCATTCTGGTAAAACTTCCCGTGAAACAAGCAGCTGAATTTAAGGCTGATGCAAATTCCAGAGTTCTTGTAGTCATTAGTAATAGAAAAAAATGGTGATGCTCTATGATCTTTAGCAAGCTGTGGCCCCAACATTATTTTAGACCATTTTAGCCATTTTCTGGCTACTGACACAACTTTCAGGCTGTTGTCACTGAGGCGTATCACGTATGGGGCCAGGGAAAAGAACAGTGCTGTTCCCTTTGCTGACAGAGACCTGGTAACAGCTATTGAAATCCAACCTTGACCAGCTTCTATGAGCCAAAACTTAGGCATGAGTTATTTTCTGCTTCACAGTATTTTTTGCTTAGAACAGACAGTGTTTTGATGTATTTTAATGATAAACTAAAAAGAAAAACCTGATGAGCTAAGAGTGTGAAATAAGCAGGGTTAACACATTTTACTGGATGAGGTCTCACCCTTTCCACCAGACCAAAACTCCTACATGTGAAAATAGTTCCAGAAAACTCGTGTTGGTAGAAGTCTAATGAGAATTCACCAGGTCTCCTTTACTGTTGCTGTAGTACTTCCAAAAATAGGTTGTTTTTAACTTTTATGAGAGACTTGTTCTAGCTGAATAAAAATAAAATGCCAATGATAATAGGAAAAGAACTGTTAATTGATTTTAAATACTGGTGGTCTTGAGTGGTGCCAAAATTAATGACAATGATAATATATTTATGCAGTCCTTTTTTTATCCCAGAGCTTCTTACAAAATGACTTACAAATTATTTAAAGAGAAGAGCAGCCAAATTTTGGCTGAAACACGGCAGTTGTTTTACAGCACACAGCAACGCTATACAGCACTTCAGGATGGTTTTCCAATTGAAACTGCAGGAGGAATACTGGGAGAATGTATTACTGAAGCTGGAATTTTTCCAGATTCCTAGGATTTACACACTTTTACAATACTTTCTGGGAGATCTTTAAACATCATGAAGGCTCAGGATAAGCATCTGCAGTGCCGGTCTAGTGCTCTTGCTGTGTTCCAAATGGAGTGTCAAAAATAGCATGCCCAGGATGATACTTTTAGTAACCAAAGCTAGCAGAATATTAATAGATGGTAAAAGTCTCTGCACTCACAAAACCACTAAAAGCATGTTTTCAGTTGCAAGTGTTTTAAAGTGGTTTGGGTCCTGATGACTTGTTTGTACAATGGGAACTTTTAAAACGGGCCTCCAAGACAGTCTGAACCTATTGGTCACCCCTTCCATTTTCTTAAAAGAAGAAAAGATGCCAGCGTAGTCATTTGCTTCAGGATTTCTCAATATTTCCTTTCGGAATCATTACTCAGGGAAATACAAGCTCCTGCATGTGCAGGGTAGGTGGTGTTTGCAAGGGAAAGGTGTCAATGGCACGTGGTTGAGTCTCAGCTCCCGTGTTCTTGCCGTTGCTGATCTGGACACGTGCCACGCAGAGCCTGGCGAGCCCGCCACCTATCTCGCTGGCTTGACTTGCACCACCAGTGGGACTGAAAACTGCAGATCTCTTCCAGAAGCCGGAGTTGTGCTGATTTCTCCTGATGTAACAGGAAAGATCTTTTCTTCTGCTTTCTTCTGGTGATGCAGTTGGTATTGAGCAGTGTGGAGTCAGCTGGCATCCTTGAGCTGTGGACTTATGTGCTCTGGGTTTGGCGAGGGGAGAGGGTGGGATTTTAGCCACCAAGGGTCATTTGCAGTGCTGGAGAGCACTGATCCATTAATGATGCTTTAATCCCAGTCATGCCTCAAGCCCGCACATACCCTGAGATTTCTAAATGCAATGTTTTTTCGATAGGTTCCTTGCTTTTGCTGAATTATCCTTGTTGGATGGGAAAATTTGCCCTCTATCTCCACTTGACAATACAACATTGCTCCACACATTGGTGGGAGGGTGTGTTATACTACTGAAACGGTTGTTTAACTGGTGTAAAAGAGAAGGTGTCCTTTGTTTTTCTGTTCTGACTCCCCAGTTATCAATTTCAGCCACACTGTTCCCTCCACCTCTGCCCAAGGATTAAAAAAAAAGGAAAGTGACAGTCAGCGTAAGGCAGACACAGGGTCTTCCAAACAGCCTAATCCTCCTCCTGCAGTGTGGGTAATTACGTGGCACTTCTGTTTATTTTAACAGACTCTTATCTCCCTGAACAACTCTGTTAGTGACCTCACTCTCCCAGAGGGCAGCTGTGACATCATCAAATGGCGATACAGCTTCCTGATAATTTTAACCCCTGTCATAACCAGTTATAAATTCATAGGGAGTCTCTGGGTTACTCTGCGATCTTCTGAGATACTTGAATTTTCCCTTATAGAAGAACAGTTCATCTCTTTTACCTGACTTGTTGATGCACGTTGAACAAAGTGTTGTTGGCTAAACAAAGCCTGTCTATGCCAGAAGCCATTAAAAATGTTAAATTTATTTTATATCATCAACTGAGAGTATATTTAGGATTTAAAATTCTAAATATAGTCAAGTTTTTCTTTTTCTTCTTCTTCTACAGCAAAGTTTGGCAGCTCAGGAATGGTGAAATGTATAGCATCATGTTGATGCTGGGCATGCTCAGAGCATGATGTTGACTCAGTATTATTAGCATTTTAGAGTGGTAGACTTGCCCATGTGTAAGAATGAGGGCTCGTGACTTGGATATCTTCCAGTTTCTGGATATACCACTCCCAGCATTGATAACTTGGCAGTGATTGCAGTGTTGAAGAGATGCATGCAACTTCTAGTAGAACAGCAATCATTTCTAATAGGAATTATACAGCTTTACATTCCCAGGTTGACTGTGAAGAGCTGTTTTGATGTTTTTTTGCATAATTCAAATTACAGTCCTGTTAAGCTCATCTTGTACAATGAGCTCACTGGCAATAACATCTAAAAAATAAATAAATCACACCAGTTAAACTGGAAGGTTTGAATTTCACTTCAGATACTCCAGACATGTATTGTTCTGGCAGCCTTTATCTTTTGATCATCTCAAAAGGATCTGCAAAATATAAGTAATGGATATTATTTTCTTATATGCAAAATGTTAAAATAATTTATTTTGAATGCAAATAGTCAATCTCCGAAGCCTACAGAGAGCGTACAGTATTTTTAGATGATTGAGCTGGTAGAGGTGAGGGTCTGTTGCCTTTGCTTATGCTCTCTACACTTGTAATAAATAGGTCAGATTCTTATACATTATCCTAGAGTAGCTATGAAAGGGCAGACTTTTTTTATTCTTGCATGATTCAAATACTGATTCAAAGTGGCAAAGCTTTTGAATGATGCTATGCAATTACAGTGCATGCTTAGAAGAAAGACAAATCCCCAAACCAAAATGGGCCAATATGTGTCCTATAAAGCTTCTTTCATACATATGAAAAACATAGACATTTAACTCTAGCTTTATTTAAAATATATTGATACGATGCAATTCAGCAGGTGGTAAAATAAATCAGAATCTATATGAATCACAGAAATCCAAAGCTGAATTAGGGTTTGGCTGACATTTACAGCTCTGGTGATCACACTCTGTTCCCTGCAGTCGTACAGAAGGAGAACACCTACCCAGGAACACCCTAGAAATTAGATGTCCTATGAGAGTATCACCTCCTCAGTTCTTACAAACACATTGGCTGATTTAGTGTTAAATTTAGTGTCGCTCTCACTTTCCATGAGATTTTGATGTAAATTCAACTCAAGAACAACTTGGTCAGGAATATTGGCTTTTGGTTTGAAACTCTGATCAAGAGTGGATGGTGTTAGTTATTCTTGAGTGTGCAAAAGCAACACAAGCTCATTTCAGAGAGCACTTGGCACAGGAATATCAAGTGTTAGTGCAACTTACTCCAGCTGAGAGTCATTATTTCCAGTGGCACTGGAAAACCATTGAGAGCTCTCATGGGAAATTGTACAAAATGTTATGGCAGGCATAATATTAACCCTTGCCACTGTTTTATGTGAAATTTCCAGTCACTGCCAAACTTTACTAGGAAATGAATCCAAGATTTTAGAAAATGACACTTTTGCCACCCATGACTTTCACAACGTATTAAGTCTGTTGCTCAGTCTGTTCTCCTACATCCCAGGGAAGGGAACTGAAAGAGAAAAGCAGTTTCTGCTCACTTCAAGATTTAACAAGAGTGCTGGTAAGGAAAAGGCAAGCAATGGAAAAGGCTCACTTGTAAGGATGCAGCTCTAGAGACTGGGATGGATGAGAGAAAATGCACACTAAAATATCAGTGAAAAGATCTAATTTAAATCTTCAAACTTCTACTACTTCCTTAGGAGTCAATACAAGAGATTTTAATGCACTGGGAAAGTACATCACTTATTTAACTATTTAAACAAAGAACATGACTATTTTGATTTCTGTTTAATATAGGCATCAACCCATAGACCTGAATGAGAAGCTCTGGATACACCTGAAATAAATTTTGTCAGTGAATCCAGATTATTCCTACCTTTACCTGTTAATGAATGACTAAAAACCTTCTAGAGAAAAAGTCAGACCTTAGGAAGCACCATCCTTTAAAGGCCCTTTCTTCTTCCACGCATGGGACCTTAAAGGACTGTGCTGTTAAATCAGGAGTCCTCAGTGAGAGGGGTGAATCTAGGCAGATTCTCTATGTTTCAACTGAGCGTTCTTGTGAATCGTAGACAAAAGTCTCTGCTTCAGTAGGACATTATTTTGTGTATTTCTTTTATTTAAACAGCTCTCCTGGAAAAAAAAATCCAAACCAACCCACAACACACAAGAACTGACTGCTTAGTGAATGCTTTCTGTCAATAAACATAGTGAGGAATGACCCACATATTGCGCTGATGGCGTTAATAGTAATCCAGCAAACAGTACTTCAGTGATTCCCCTTTGCCAACTTAGCCAAGAAGCAGAAATATTGACTAGAAAATGTAGCTTAACTCAGAGGTAGAAATTAGGCTTATTAAAAAGTGTGATTGCTGCATTCATATTTTTCAAAGCAGCCTATGGTTACTGTTTAGAAATACAGACACCCCCCCTACCACCACCACCTTTATAAGCCTGCAGTTTTGCTATCATTAATAAAGCCAAAAGGGAGAGGTGGGGCCACATGTGGTGTCAATACACTTTAATTAAGTGTAATAATTCCCCTTTTCCTGAGGTAGACGTGCTAAGACAGATTTCTCTTCGGAGATTTATGCCTCAACGATGTATTTCTCAGCTTTTCTCTCTGCTTCGTGTGCAGAGCATCAGTGCCCTCTTTGGGAAGACCACGATTCTGCAGGACTTCTGCAGAGCGATAGTTTTGAGTATTTCTGCATGTCCACTCTTTAAAAAAAGTGTGTTTCGAGACTGAAACTTACCCTGGAGCAAAGAGCCTTTTCAGTTTGAGCTCCAGCTCACAAAACTTGTAGGAAAACCTTAGCTGGACTTCTCTGGGGAATCCATTCTCTATAATTTGATCAATATTTAACTGTGAGAACTTCCTGGAGGCTTTTTAATACCTGTACAGGTATGAGGCTGTCACTAGATCTTTTCTCAGACTGAGACGTATCGGCAATATCAGTCAAACCTTTTATCTGAATTCACTCTTCTCTTTTGTTACTTGTTCTGAGAAGAGAAATGAACAGGGCACTCACAGGACAACACGTGGTCATAAGCACAGTGGTCAGATTTGGACTGGAAAGCTGAAATAGTCAGACCCTGCCAAATATAATGGAACACAGATCCTTCAAAAAATCCCTGTCTTGATAATTAAGTGGGAAGCACAGAATATGCACTGAAGTCGTCAACTAAGGTAGAGACCTTCGCAATCAGGGTTTAGGTCTTTCAGGGATGTGTGCAGGAAGATTTATCCTTCCTTGAGGAGATGACTTAAAAAATTGTGATGTGGGATCGGCAAGCTCAGTACCAAAATATAAAGCTAAGAGTGGATCACTTTGTTGTTGTTTCTTTTTAGAAGGTATTTAGGTTTTGTACATGATGACAAAGTTACTGAAGGTTTCTGGTTGGCATCTTTACGGGTCACAGAGTGAAGCGGGTGGTGATGGTGTTCCTTGGGGCATCTCCTAAGGGAGCCCCAGCAGCCCAGGAGGGAGGCACCGAGGTCTGTTGAGCTGAGCTTTCTGGGGAAAAGGGAGGCTGGGTGGAAGGGGGAAGATTTTAAAAGTGATCAGAAGCTGATAGCAATGCACAAAGCTCTGGATTAAAGGCACTATTGCTCACTGGAGGTCACTTTTCATCCTGGAGGATAATTCTTGCCTGCTGCAGACTTAAAAACGCCATCTCGCATTCAACATCTGTTTTAGCAATCTCTTTCAAAAACAAAACAATATTCCCCCAGCGATTGTGGTACAACAACACAACCCCCTCTGGTCCCGCCTGATACCGGGAAGTTCCCCGCTGCGCTGTAAACCTTGCCCTGTGTTCATGCGCTGTATTAGCCCCATACAAGTCAGGGGGCTCTCTCACTTACACATTAAATACTTGGGAAGGATCCACCAGGGACCAGGAATGAACAATTTTGCTGAAGCGAGGAAACCTACAGGAAAGTACTGAGCAGACAGACAGGGGTTCAGGGAAGAAACAGATCCTGCAGAAGCTTTTGCTTGATGATCAGTATGCATCAGATAAGGAAGAACTCTAACGTTAGCCAACTTTGGTTATGCAGCGCTTTGCAAGAAGTGGCAGATCCTGATTAGTTCCTTGGATGTATCGTTTAACCTGAAGTTTAATTTTGCTGCATTTTTGTGCAGCAGAGCTCCCATATTCAAGTGCTACTTTCAGTCTCAATCTGGGTTGTGCTCTCTCTCTGCAAAACACAACCAAAGTGCCAAAACCTCTGACTGCAGGAACAGCTTTTCTCCTTGCACAGGAATTTAATTTTTAATTCCAGTATCACCAGAACCAGGGGAGGTTTAGGCTGGACATTAGGAAGAATTCTTTACTGAGAGGGTGATCGGCCATTGGAATGCGCTGCCTGGGGAGGTGGTGGAGTCACCGTCCCTGGAGGTGTTTAAGGAGAGATTGGATGAGGCTCTTAGTGCCATGGTGTAGCTGACGAGTAGGAGTAGGTGTAGGTGTTGGGTCATAGGTTGGACTCGATGATCTCAAAGGTCTTTTCCAACCTTATGATACTGTGAAACTTCAAATCTGATAAAGGAACGAGCTGGGTTATTGAGAAAGTGGAATAGTGTAAGATGATGAAATAGGTGGGGGGGGAAGAAAAAGACAAGCAACAAAACAGAAATTATTTTTACAATGGTGATAAAAGAGGAAAGGATTTAATCCAGTATCCATATATCTCACCAGTCAAGAATTGTTGAATCTGTGTGGGAGTTGAAAGTTTTTGTAGCAGTAGGTGTGGAAGAACTGTTCCCCATGCACAAGTGTTTGGCATTTAATTTCTCAAGGAGCTGAAGAGGAAAGTTCAAAACAAGAAATCACAGTAGCACACAGTATCACAGTATTACAAGGTTGGAAAGGACCTTTGAGATCATTGAGTCCAACCTATGACCCAACACCAAATCCTGGAGAGAATGGTTTCTCCTCGCAGGGCATTTTTGAGGCCGACTTCCATTATGAAATTCTGCTCCAGATCCAGTGTGGGAAAACAACCATTATCATGTGCTTACACGAATTTAGTTCTGCTTATAATAATGAAGCGCTTCTTCTCGTGCCTGCTCTAAACACACACACGCATAGACTCTGAATACCTTGACAATGATTTAAAATCCTAGAAGTCAACAATTCACCCAGGCCTCTGCTGAAACCACGTAGCAGCTCATGACCTGACACATCGTTCATCAGCCTATGCCCACCTCTACTGGCCAGGTGAAGAAAACATTATCAGAGAGAACTCAACACCATGCCATTTCTTTCAGAAGGGGCAGCAAAAGCCCCGGATGGGAGAAATTTAGCCCTTCCTGTAACAGTGTCCGGGAGGAGCCTCTGGAAACCTGTTACCAGCCCGGGATAAAATGTAGCTTCTGATGATTTTTCTGAAAATTCAGACTGTTGTTTCTCTCTACTGTTTAGAAAAGCAATGTGTTTGTTCCTCCCTGGAACACGCAGAGCATAACCCAATCAACCAAATGCAATTTCCTTTCAAAAGACTTCAAAGTACCTAAGATTTTTTCTACATTGCATTGATAAAAACATCACATATGCTGCAAAAAAAAATAATAGCTTATATCTCATCTAAAAGAAATGAGATCAGTTTGTTCGTACGCAGACATTGCGTACATTGATACATCAGATTTCTTACTTAATTTCTAACTCCTTGTTTAAGCTATATGCCAATTTAGGACAACTGTATCTACATCAAATATTACCAGGCAAGTTTTAGAATTTGCTCTCATATTCAAAAGATTATTTCTGAGCCTAATCCAGCCTAATGCATTTGAATCCAAACATCCCAGTTAAGGTGAAATTCAAGCTTTCCTTGGTGGCTAGAACAGAAGTGACCCATGCCCTCTGAATGTAGAAGAGGTGCTTGCAATTTGCAAATCCATCTACAATTTAAACTCCCTAGTCATATGTTTTACATTTTAACCGTTATGTGGTATTTGTAGCCCTTTTCCAAAAACCTCATCGTACTCCATGTCGTGAGTGTTTTCTGACTGCCAGGGAGGGTGGGTGTGCTTGTACCTGAGCGACACGGGGAGCCTGGGCTGAGGGTGGGTCAGGTCTGCCTGAGCTCCATGGCCAGATCCATGCTGTGCTAAATAACTGTTTCTCTATTTAACACTGTAGTCACTCCAGTGCAAGAACTTCCTCTTGCTTGGAGTTTACTCAGCCTTTGACATCAACCACCAAAAGAAAACCCCTCCACAAGCAGTCAGGGTCCTGCGTTAGCATTGCAATGAAAATCTTGAAGAATGCTATTTCATCGACGCTTTTGAGACTGTTTAAATCATGTGCCAGGGATGTTCTTCAAACAGCAGGTTATTACAGGTCTACATGACAGCTTTGTTTCATTAGAACAACAGAGTGTTAAAATTGCCTTCATGAAATCACCCTCAAATATCTGGGCTCTCAAGGACGGGTCCTTGAAAGAGAAAGCAATAATCAAGAGGAAGCCAGCCAGCTATGGCTCAGATTTTATAATGTTTTCCTGCTGTTATTTTCACCACAGGCTATTTTATATTCCCCACCTCTTTTTTTTTTCTCCATGAAGCTGCATTTTAAGGTCACATCTGTTCAGGGCACATAATGATTTTTATGACAACTTTCCAGAGAGGTGGAGAACTTGAACGCAGAGGGAACTGCAGTTAGACAGGTACCTATTGGGGAGGATTTTTCTCCATCTCGAGACATTTACTCATGTTGTGCTCAGGTGATCTATCCCTAACCAAGATATCCCTGACCTAAAATCTAATTGGCCTGAAGTGTGAAAACATAGGTAAAAAAAAAAGTGGTAGAGAAACACAGGTGCCAGAGCAATAGTTTATCTGCAAAATGCTGCAGGTTTCTCTCTCATGGAAACCCAGATATTTTGAAAGCAGAAAAGTCGCAAGCAAGAGAATGTAAAAATATTTTTTAAATTGTGATTTTTAAAGGCTAGAATGAGCCTTGGAGAAGGTCAAGAATTAGCAGCCTCTGTTGTGTATTGCACAGCTTCCCCTGCACTGTGTGCATGTCAGTGTATGTGTCTGTGTGTACGTTTGCAGAAGGAGATCGCTCTTTTCTTTTACAATATTGTATTTGTTGGAAACTTCTTCTGTCTTATCAAGACATTTTGGAAAAATCCAAAGATCCTTTTCCGTTGGACCAGCTCCCTCAGCCATCAAATGGCATCACAGCGTGAGGTGGGTGGCTTTGTGCTTTCATCATGGTTCTATGAGAGCCTTGGGCTGGTGGGGATACGGATGAAAGCAAAAGCAGAATTATAAAGCAGCAGAAAGAAGCTGATTTGTGTGTAAGGAAAGGACCCAAACCCAGTACTGCAAGGAGCAGCTCAGTTCTCCTTTGCGACTGCTCAATGCATTTCTCTGTGCTGCCTTTAATGTGGTCGTGATACAGATGATGCATTCTCAGAGCAATTCTTTATCATTGGATTTGTAGAACTTTTTACAGGCCCTTTTTGATCTCGGACAAAGCCCAACATTTGATTTTCTTCCTTATCAAATAGCCCCTAAAACCATTTCCAGGCTTCATGGTAAACAGAACCCTTGCTGAGATTAAAGCTCTAAAGTAGAAACATGGAAAATATCAATTGCAATAAAATTGCTGCCTTTCAGAGGGCATAATGATTATATTGTGCGTATGGTGTTCATGTCCTGGCCTGCATTAATGCTGTCCATGGAGTGGTGAACATGCTTTAATGCTGGAGCTGCTGTGATCCATGCTCTGAATCATCTGTGAGCACAAGGCACGCATCGGCAGCAGAGCTCGAGGCATCCTTGTTGTGATCAGCCACTGAATTAATGGTTTAACGTGGCTACAGGAGATCGCTCCTTTTAGGAACCTCTTGTGGGAAACTTTGGCAGAGCACAAACATGACTACAAAAAGGTACAAGCAAACCCCCAGTTCCTGCCGTATTTTGGGCATGCTTTTGTCTTGGGGCTCTGAATGACTTTCCCTGTCAGATCTGAGCAGAAAGATCAGATCTACTTTCTCTACGTCTTTTGATTTTTTTATCCAGTGTGTTTCCCAAATAAATCACTATCAAACCAGAAATGCAGCATTTTAAATCCATTTCATACCGATTGAAATTACTTCAGAAAGAGCAAAGCAAGAGATTGCCAGGTTATCTTTCTTGAATGCAACAGGTAGAAGATCATATTGGAGAAGTGCTGCATGAAATTATGGCAACTGACTTCTGGGAGCTATACTGGTAGCTCTATCATTCATGTTTAGCCTCCTGTGGGTGCATTTTTCAATTGATATCCCTTAAATAACCTTAATTATGCGTATGTTAAAGTGCCTCATACAGCAGGGAAAATTGAGGAAGACACTTATTAAAAAGAGGCACCAGCACATGTGGTATTATTTTTACAGTCATCCAGTGTGTTGATATAAAGTATTACATTTGAGTCAAACCTCATTTGCGTGAGTAGTTAAAGTGAAAGCTGATCTGTCGTTGCATTGTGGCTCGAATGGCTGTCCAATTAGCGGAATGATTAGCCCGGCTAATATCAACAGAACCATTCCTGTGTCAATTTGACAGTTACATCACCGCACAGTTTTCAGCCACTTCCTGAGGGTTTCTGAATCAGACCCAAGCAAACTACAGCCCTACAAAATATCCCCACGGAGAAGGCGTGTTTCGCAAGCGTCGGTTCAGGAAAGGCCAGAGGACGGGTTCTTATGGAGGCCAAATATTTGTGTTGACATTTTTTCACGATTTTCCAATGTTTTTTCTAAACATATGATCTGTTGTTTTCGGCTTCTGCTTTTGGAAAGACTGCTGAAATATTGTTTGTTTTTACTGAGATTTTACTTGACCTTGAATGCAAGTTATTGCTTGAGCTACTGAATAGTGGTTTATGTTGTTGATATGTTTGCCATAAATCATTGCGGAGGAATCTTAAAGGTGCACAGGAATATTTATTTGTTTTATTTTTTAAAACAAAGCTGTTTAAATTCCCAGTCATTAGAAGAACATCTTTTTTTTTTGCTTCCATAAAAAGTTTACAAATAAATAAATTCACTTAAGAATCTCCATCCTTGTTTATCATTTGTGGGTTGTTACTTTCTCCCTTTTTTCTCTCATGTAGTGCCAGGAAACCAAGCATGGTTCTGTCTTTATCTGCCTTGGGACAAGTAGAATTCTTTTCTTCTGCTTTGCTGTAAGTTAATATTAATTTCTAATATTTTCAGCTGCTCCTTCCATCACATTTTGAACTCTTTTCTGCAGATTCAGTGGCCAACTTTCCGGTGAGCTTATAAAGCCTTCATAAGTTCTTCTGTTTCAAAAAAGAAAGAGGAAAGAATCATGATCTTAAAAATACTTAAACATTGCTAGAAAATTCTGATTTTCAGAAAATTTTGAGCAAAAAATTGGAGGTTTTGAAGGGAATTCCAGCTGGATATCTGCAAGTGGGAGCATCCACATTCTCCAGTTATTTTCTTATGTATGTTTTTGAATCCGTGTATTTCAAGTGCTACAAGCACTAAGTGGTTTTTATACTCATTTAGTTGTTAGAATTATTTATTACAGGCTGCACACATGTTCCATAGCATGGAAACTTTGGTGGTTTTTCAAGACTGGACTCATACACATCTATGCTGGTTGTGCCTGTGTCGTTGTTTACGGCCCCAGTCATGAGACCTGTGTGAGGGCAGAGCTTTTGTTTTGCCTCTCCAGACCAAGCCAAGCAAAGTGTAACGTTGAGGCTGCTGATAACTAAGGGGGACTCCAGCAGAAGCAAGAGTAATAGTCTGAAATTTCACCCATTTTTAGGCATTTAGCATAGGAGGAAATTGTAGTCTTTGAAAATGGCTGAGCAGCGTTTGTAGCGGGCAAGATGAAGATAAGTTTTTCTCTAATGAAATAACTTTTGAGACGCTCCATTTAATGCAAAATTAAAGTTAGGATTAAAGTCTTCTGTGAGCTCACGGCGGTTTCACTGGAAAACCTGCAGGACTGACAGGTAGCACCTAATCATGTTCAGTGCTGGGAGTCCCGCTCAGAAAGACTTGCACACCAAGCCTGAAACACCTGAGTTCCCAAATCCCTTCCTGTGATGCTAGGGTCTTTCTACATGCTTTAAAAATGCCATCATCTTCTCCAGCAAGAAGAAGATGGGTCACAATCAACCTCACAGAACACGAACCTGATGACAGCTTTCCCCTTGCTCAGTCCTGCCTGATGAAATGTTCTGTATATAATTCAAACCGCACAAATATTGATCTGAACTCATTCTCGTGTTCAAAGACAACGACCTAGACATCAACGTTACCTTCAACATGTAGTGTTCATTTTTTTCCCTCATTCTCCTTCCAGCCCATGAAAAAGCTCACTGCACGAAATGGAACAATTTTAACAGTAATTTGGTCAAGCATTCTGGATAACTTTTTCTGATTGTGTTTATATATTATTCTTAAAAGCAGAGCTGCTTTGAGGAGAAATTGTTAATTGTCCTCTCCCAAGAATAAAATTGAAGAGAACTAACCCAGGCAGTGCAGGAACAGTTTTCTAATAAGCGATTCTACAGACATTTGAGAAGTTTTTGGTAAAGCATTCAGTAGCTCCAGGAAGTACAGTCACTTCCTTATGGATTTCTAAAAAGTGGATGATAGACATGTCCAAACCAATGATGGCAAAGCACTGACACCGGTGCTAAATTTGGCAGTGGCAAATTTGGGCTGGCACCAATGACAATGAGCTATAAATGTTTTTTAAAATAACTTTGGCATCAGGACTGGGGATCTGTTCTAGATTACCATTAATGCTGCTGTGGATGGCTGGAATTTCTTCCATGGTTTTTCCCTTCCAGGCTCCCTACAAAGCTCCATCTTGCAGTCTGTAATTATTAGCTCTAGAAAAAGCTTTTTTACAGTATTATACTATAACTAATTTTCTTGATTCCTTTCCACAATACGAACCCGGATCCAATCAATGTCCTTTTGTGGTTATTACATTTGCATTTACCTTGAAAGTGCAGAGCAAAGCCAAAAAGACATGATGAGTTCATCCTTTCTTCAATAAAGAGAGAGAATGAGTACAGGTACCAATGTGAATCAAAGTCATTAAATTTAATCATATGTAATTTGTACATTTATTGTATTTTAGTCAGTGTGCTTTTTATGTGCACCCATCGCTCTCACTTGCGGTGGAATCTTCCCACTGTTCACCACATACAAATAATATTTTTTTTTATTGTATTTGTTTAATAAGAAATTCTTCATTTTATTTAGCCCAAAGGATCCCTAGACGGGATGTCCTTTGGTAAGACAGGAAGCCAAGAACACAAACTGGATTCATGGTATAGAAGGGTAAAAATCACTTCAAATCCACAAAATTATTTTTGTTTAGAAAGTTGCTAAATGTGTTTTATTGTCAGACATCACGCCCCATTATGCTGGAAATGCCCAGGAGTTGTGTTCTTTCCCCTCCATGCCCTAAGCTGACATTGACTGAAATCCTTCCATTAGAGGAGTTTATAACAAGCAGAATTAGGTTGTTGCTTTTAGTTCAAACACATACCCCTTCATTTCCTCTAATTTTATACAATGTAAATAAATACTCGGTGGGGCTTGGAGGCTACTGGAAAGGACTGAATGCTGATCATGTGTTCTAAATAAGGCACTCCCAAAAAAAGCAATGCCTTTAGGCTGAGGAAGGTAATTGTCAGTTGTCGAGAAGAAAGGTCGAGGGGTGCAAGTGGGCTTTTTCCTGTATTTGTCGGAGAGGATAAACAGCAGGGAAAAAATGCTCTGCTAAAATAAAACAAAGCAAAAACATGAGGAAAATAGATGGCTCCCCAGTTAGATGGCAGCTTTGCCTAAACCAAAATGCTCCATAAAAATGACGGGCTTGGCTCAACAAAAGAAGGTGCTTTTCCCTGATGAAGCTCCTGCTGTTTTTCTGGAGCCACTGCCCTCCAAGAGCAGAAACCCATGGTCTAAAAAGACTTGTGCTCCCCATCAGCTTCAGAACTGTTCTAAATGGAGCTGGAAACTGCATGCATTTCTGTCTTACAGAACCAAATCTGTTCCTGTCACTACTATAATAAATAATCGTAACACATCCATACAAACAAGAAAAGGCAGCTTAAAGGGTCTTACTTGCAACCACTTCATAATGACCTGAAATCAGAATAATGAAGATATTGTCACCGCTCAGTCTCAGGTGTTTCAAGTCCAAGGTTCAGACCTGGGAGTCTCCCCTTTCTCCATATGGATAAATCAGACACCAAGATCTAGAAGCACGGAATATGTCAATCCTAAACTATAAACGGGTCTTGCTCCTCCAGCTGAGGGGCAAACTCAGAATGCATTTCATCTGAGAAATTCTAGATAAGTTATTTATAGGAATATTTTGTCCATCACAAATAACACTTCACCCTCGTGCACTTAAGCAGGCAAAACCTGCAAAGACATTAAAGAAATTCATAGATGCCAAATTAAAGGTTTAGCTCAACAGAATAGTGTCTCTATTCTATTCCCACTTGTTTTCCAAATTGTTTAATGTAAGGCACAGCCTTCCTTTAATTATAGTGTTTTTGGCTAGCTTCAAGAATTTTAAAGAGATTGTAATGATCCCTAAATCACAGATAACTGAACCTATAAAACACAAACTCTGGTCTCCTCATAATGTTATCTCTTGCCAGCTCTCTGTCGGGAATGATTTTCAGTCAATTTGATCTTCAATAAATAATAGCCTAGGTAAACAGGTGAACTCACAGTAGGCAGGCTAATCCTCTTACCCCTTCCCTAACACAGATGTCTCCCAGGGCCAGCAGGAGGGACAGTTATGAGATTGGCAGGCCATACAGCTGTGTCCATTCTACTTTTTCAAGGACTTAAATAGCCCTCAAGTGTGATTTTATACTCTAAAACATCCTAAAATATGACCACATCCTAAATGCATTAAAGATTGTTCCAGGGCTCCTGTGGTTAAATGGAAGAACCAATATCCTTGAGTAGCTCTACAAATAGGAAAAGAAAACTACATCAAATGCATAGAAGGCTATCATGGTGAATAAAGGGATATGCATATTTTGCTTGGGTTTAAGGAAAGAATAGGGAATCGAATATCTTGCCAGTATTCAGGTTCATTTCTTGCTGTGGTTTGGGACAGAAAAAGGGTAATGAAGACTGATCAAAATGAGCCAGAAACTATCATACAACGCCTTAATTCCTTAGACTGTCTTGAGAAACAAGACGACAGACAAATAGAAAGTCTCATGCTTGCCTTGCTCTTTGTCAAATTTACACCAAGATTTTTATCTAGCAAGAACTTGCATTGTTCTTAGATTTTCTCTTATTGCAGAGTCAACCCTGAGGAACATTCTCTGCGATTTCCTTGGAGTATCACACCGAAATAACTGTCTTTTTTTTCCCCTAATAGCTTTGCTAACTGAAGATTCATCCTGTAGCACATTGTAGTTCCTGAGTATTTCTTGTGGATAGGAAAGATTAATATAAGCAGTTAAGACTTTAAGACAGTTTCAGTTGACTAAAAACAGACACAGAAAGTGGAGTTTATGGACTCATTCTTTTCTATATAAATAACATTTCACCTAGTTTTCAACTTCACGGCACTGTCTTTGACATGACTAGCTGTTTCTAATTTGAATTTTACAAAACTAAGAGGCAAAGCCAGGTAAAACCTATTCCAAAGAAACAAACTAGCTCTGTCCATCTGTATGACTTGACGGACTATATGGACTGTCAAGCCCTATAGGATGTCAAACCCTACAGAACAGCTGAATGAAAACAGATGTGATCAGACCTTGTCCAGCGCTACCTTTTATGGAGCAGGTGTTTGGCTGTTATCAGCTAAGCTGAAAAATCTGGGTTGTTTTTTCCTTATCATAGGCTTTCAGACAACGTGCTTGAAGAACAAAATTAAGCTTATTCCCACTCAACGCTCGAGAGATTTAAGTTTCACTTTACTTGCCTATCCACTCCATATTCCTTCCATGACTTTTCCCCTTTTTGGTCTGAGGCCCAGCAATTTGCTGAGCAAGGTATCCAGCCCAGTAATGGGACATAATCCAGTGCAGTGGGTGGTTGGATAGTACTGATGAGAAATTCGAACCCACCTAGTTAAAGTAAAATTGCTAAAGCCAGATATAAGAACTCTTTATTATTTTTATTTTCGTGCACTAGAATTTGTTGATGGTTTTGTCAGAATATCTTAAATTTATCATGGTTTCATCAACTCCTAACTTTGATTTTGCTGATCTCGTGCTGTGAGTTGAAAAGTTGGTTTATTAAGTTCTTTATGATCTCCCTCTATAATTTCCATTTCTGAGCTGTGCAGTACATGTGTACTCCTTGGAATGTTTTATAGGCATAAAACCAGAAGATTTGACATCCCCTGGAAAAAGCAGTTCTTATTTTCTCGAGTGTAGCCTGGGCTTGAATAGTTCATCAGCAGACAATCACAAACTAAGTTACAAAAGTTAAAATAATTGCAATAGTAAAACAGAAACAATGATATTTCAAGCACGGAACATGAATTAAGACATAAACTGCAGTCCTTTGAAGACTTTATAGAAAATCTAACTGATGAACTCTTTCCCTTAGGTTTAGACTACTTTATTTGTTGTGCATTCCTGTGCATGTTACTGAAAAGCATCTAAAGGAGTGGTTAATGAGACTTGTGTATAATATAGTGCTGGATATTAAAATTAAATTACAGAAGAGTCATATATAATATAATATAATATAATATAATATAATATAATATAATATAATATAATATAATATAATATAATATAATATAATATAATATAATATAATATAATATATATATATATAATGTGGATTAGATTGGCAGAAATGCTGCTATACTTTTGCTCATAGACTTGGTCTTTCAAACCTGAATATTGATTTGAATATCAGTTTCATGGGACCTTCACTTAGAAATTCATGAAGAGGTGATCATTTTCTAAACATTAGGGACAATTTAGAAAATTCATGAAAATCTTTCTTACAACTGATAGGAGGCCTTTCCATAAAGACTTTGTTGTTGCTATTATTTTACACTGTGGTAGCTTCTTTTCTGACTTAAGAGAAGTGACCATATCTTTTCTAGAAAGTAGAACTCTCGACCTTATCTGCAAAAGGGAATGATTCTGATCTCATTTGCATCAATGTCACTAAATTATTGTGTTCTGAGGTACCACAACTGGCTTGGATTTTCAGGGAAAATAAGAGGAAGAAAAGGAACACTGGCTTTGGAGCAAGTTTCTTCTCATGGTTCACAGAAGAGCATCCTCCCCATCTGCTTCTCTTTTGTTCCTGTATCAGTTACACTGTTTCCTGGATCCTGCTTTCACAGTTTCCTTTGCTGTTATGTGGTCAGTATAATGTATTATAATGAAGCATAGGTAGAAAAAGGACGTAAACTTGAGCTGGATGAATCTTGCCAGAATTTATCGCTTTGCAAAGGTGATGAGATATCAGGGAGGTCTGGAATATGGGTAGGTGGCACGGCCCATGTAGTATCATGTTGGCCATTGTAAATAGAAGAAATATAAATTACTAAGTGATTTGCTATTGCTTTTATTTATACCTTCTCTGCACTCTTAAAGACAGGCACTGTTAAAAGGCAGTCAGCATTCAAACAGATAAAAGAATAATAATTTGTTGACATATACTCTATCTTGTTAAAAACAATTGGATATTTTTTTTAATTAATCCAGTAATACCTTTGCTCCCTGTTGTTCTATCGCCTTGTTCATTCCAGGAAAGTGAAATGCTATCGTCCAATGTTTCTTAATTCCTTGCCACAGCAATGAGCATTGAGTCAGGCTGCTACTGAGCATTTCAAGAGCACAATGATTTAGCAGTGTCAGCTTTCATTTCTGTATAATTGTAACTCAAGTGCCTGGTTTTAGCATAAGTTGGTATAATCTACTACTACTACTAAAAAAAAATCAAAACCTGAGTAATCTACTAAATATCTCCTAAATTTTCTCAGTGCTCCTTCTTTCAGTAGTTTCCACTACTTGCAGCGTGCCTGGCAGATGGCAGCCCATTTCCTATAGCTTCTCCTCTCTCGTTGAACCGTGTGAGGCAAAGGGCCAAGATCTTCCATCTTAAGAAGCAGCAAAGAAGCGCCAACAGCTCCCTGGTTATGCTGAGCCAAGTCCCCTTTTTTATTCCTCCAAGTCTAGAGGTCTGATTTCGACAGCCAGCTTGTGCATTGCCCATCCACCACACACTCTTGGCATCCTCACAGGGGAGGACAGGAACCTCCATCTCTGGCACGGGAACAGCTCTTGAAGGGTCCTGAAGAGGCAGGTGCACCTCATCAGGGCAGCTCCAACTACAAGCTGGGTGGAGTGACTCCTCTTGCACCTTACCCTTTGGCTTGCTCTTTGGCATATCCTTGGTTCAACTCAAGCTCTAGACCTCAGCATGCATCTCATTTTGCGTGGAGAACAAAGGCCGTTCCTACAAGCTGTTCATTACCCAACACGAGAGCTTTAGGCACCTTTCAAGTTTCAAGACTTCCTCTTGAGTAAATGGCTAAATTTTCCACAATGTGAAATATGGATAAGAAGTGCTGAAAATCATGCTGGAATAATCAAAGACACCTGTTGCTGGAGAAACTATTTTCTAGTCAAAACACAGCTTTTGCTAATAGAGATATACAGGATCATCAGAACTGCTCATAAAACAGAGGCGAGGGGTTCGTTTTTCTCCTTGTGGGCGAAGTGTTCGTATTCGCTTTCCTCTCATTCAAAAATAGTTTAACCACTTTGCTGGAAGTATTGAGGAAAATGCTATTTAAAATGTTAAATAGGTTCCCTTCCCTGAAATGTTTGCCAATATTGCCCCTAAAATGAGAATATTGAGGAAATGAAACATTCATGAGATTTAGCCAAAGGCCTACCGTCTTCTAAGTCATAAATCATATTTGTAGAAGAGTCTCCTAGCCAAATTTGCCTGCTCTTCATTTGGATTTACTGGATCACACTCACTATTTTTTACTAAATCTTCTAATACGAGCTAGCACACTCCATACATCCTGGTGCTCTGATTAAAAGCTGCGTTTTAGCCTAGTTTTTATGAGAGATTGTCTGAAAATTCCTTCTTTACACATCTTGGTTTTTAGCAGCTCTTTGATTTGTTGCCGTACTGCACACTTCTCTTCTGAATTGCTTCATAGGCTGTTGATTTTCTTCCTCTCCACTGCATCTGACTGATGGGGGTTTGGAAGAGCCCTGCGCTGAGGCTTCCTCCTTCCCTTCCAAAAGAGTTAACAGTCTCCTCTCCTTCTTTTTTTTTTTCTTCCTTACATCATCCTCATGGCTCACATCCTTTCTCCGCATCTCCCTCCTGATTCATTATGTAACCATGAATCTCTCTTCAAACACAGAACATCTGGGGATGGAAGAAGGGTGTAATTACTATAACATGTGGTAAGTACAGCAGATTATTTTGGTATTATCATTGCAGCTTCCTTATATTTCTCTTGCTTCCCTTTTGCCGTTGCAGATGATAGAAACGAGCTGAGTGACATGTTTCCTTCCAGCTCTCTCTAGAGCACAGAGGGCAGGTTCTGGCCAGCGGGCCGGTGGGCAATATAGAGAGGCCACAACTGAGGTCATAGTTTGAAATGCACACAATATCAAATGATGCCATAATTGTTAGGTGCTGATATCATGGCACTGCCTGCCACGAGACCTTGTGCTGGAATGAGTGGCCCCATACTCCTTAGAGGTGAGAAAAAGAGTAGTGTTTCAATACCATCTGCAACACCGCATCTTGGAGCCACCACCACGGGGGAAGTCCAGCAGGAACAGGTCCATCTTCCCCAGTAGGAGATATAATTTAAAAAGTGAGATGAAATGCATCCTTAAGTCCACAGTAACTTGTCAGAACTCTTTTAGTATCTTGGGGTTGGTTTCCAACCTGTAAATAAATCAATAGTAATCAGCCATCTCGGCTCTGGAGATGGTAATGTGTAGGAATTCCTCCATGGTGAAAATTCCACATGGTGAAAGACAGTGTGGATCAATCTGACGAAGAAGACTTGCATTTGGTGTCTTAGTAAAAAAAGTTTACTGTATAAGGAGTTCTAGCTACTGACCACCAGTATTTCTTCTGCCAGTAGGGTCTCTGAGGTACTTTTCCTCAGCCACAGCTGTAAGCCCAAAATGCACCCTAAACCACCAAACCCATGCGCAAGGATAGTGCACGCAGCATTGATTACTTGGCAATCAGAAATTGCATCAAGCAGTCTATGAGTAGCAAGAAAAATATAGAGAGATAGATTTATATTCAACATTTAAATCTTGGACTTAGAGGGAGTTGTCTGTGCTACAGTGAATAGCACGCTGTAGCGTTATTTACCTCCATCAAGGCTGACAAGGGATGCTTAGCAGATGAACAGGCATGATATCCCGTTCTACAACAGCAATACAAGAAATATTAACACGCTTCAAGATTAACACTTCAATATCAGCGAGGTTTTTTGTCCTGTTTTCATCTTGGTACATGGAAGGAAATCTTGATTGGGGTTTTGCCTGCTGCTGTAATGCAAACACGCAAAAGCAGTACTAATGTAAATACATGTAGTTTTTGCACTTCTGTTTTCTCATTGGGGCCTTTGTTATTTATCACAGACATCTGCAATAAAGCAAATGGTTACTCTCCCTCAGGGTCCCATCTTCTCCTGCCATCGTGCTCGATCCCACTGCAGGGCCAACTCATGTGTTGAATTTATGAGACTGGAATAATTCTCGGAAAAGCCCACAGTGGTGCCATAAACACAAGTTCCAGCTGAAGGAGGAAAGAGTCTCTAAGTGAGCACCTCTTCACAGTCCCTTGTGCTAGCAAGGGAAGCAAAGGAGATTCATTGCTTATGAGTGTCGCTGGCGTTGTGTCTGTATCCTCTTTTGTTAAACCTTGGCAAAGAACAACAGGGACTATATGCTATAATATTTAAAGCTCTGTGAATAATTCATATTGAAATTTGTGTTGAAGTTTACTGTGTTTCTGTTCATGAATTATCCATGAGCAGATGTTGATTTTCTACATGTGCTCATTATTAGAAAGTGCTCATTAGATAATTTCTGCAAATGCTCTTTGGCTTTCCCTTTGTTCTGAATTCAGTTCCTTGTTAACATCTAACATTAAAAGTTGAACTGTTTTGACTTTGTGCAGAAATCAGAGAATACGCTCTTCTGATTTATGTCAGGAAGTTACCGGTCTCCAGGAAGAACATTTAGTAAGTATGGATCCAAATTTTCAATTAATATTCAGCATGATTTATTTAATAATAACTGTTTGACTGAATGTTTTGCTAGTTGTCTCATTTGCCAGATTATTCATGTACTCATAGAAAATAGCCATGACAAAACTGTCTGCAAAATTGATACCTCTCATTGCCTAAATGCAAATATATAAATGTAAATCATTATGATTACTTTGCTCTTTCCAATAGCCAAGTCCTGAGTAATATCTGCCTTTTCTCCACATTGGTTTATTCATGTGTTTTGAGGCATCAAAAAGCATCATACTAAGTCATCATGTTTTGCTTTCTTATCAGTCTTTAAGGGAAAGGTCCACTGTGAATTTTTTCGGCAGCAATGCAGACATATGATATCAATTTAATACAAACACCATGTGGGACTCATTGGTCTGACTCATGGGCTGCAGATTGGGGTTTCTTTGCAGTTATTACAGTCGCTTCCGCTTGCTTCTGCCTCTCTCTCCTCCCCGTGGCTCTAGCCAAGCTCCAGGATAAAGCTCAGTCACAGGGCACGCAGGGCTGCAGGATGCCCTTCTCTCTGGTGTCAGTGAATGATCTGCTGAGACCCCGCAACTGCCCATGAGCTGAGCACCAGCAGGTTACCCTCACCTTTAGTATTAATGCCTTTAGTGTACAGTGATAGCGCGAGGGGTAATGGTTTTAAAATGAAAGAGGGTATATTTAAATTAAATATTAAGAAATTCTTCACAATGAGGGTGGGGAGGCCCTGGCCCAGGTTGCCCAGAGCAGTGGTGGCTGCCCCATCCCTGGAGGTGTTCAAGGTCAGGTTGGATGGGGCTTTGAGCCCCCTGATCCAGTGGGAGGGGTCCCTGCCCATGGCAGGGGGGTTGGAGCTGAATGGGCTTTAAAGTTTCTTCTAAACCATTCTATGATTCTATGATAATGATTTAGAGATTGACCTAAACTGCTGTTTACTCTGCATTAAAAGTGAGGAATAAACTTGCAAGAGTCATTTACTGCCTCATCTGTGCTCATGGAAAGGCACTGAGCAACTAGGAGAGATTAGTGAACTGCACAGGCACAATACTTACACCACCACAGCCATTTCTGACCAGCCCCAAACCCATGTTTATTCATCTTATCATCACTGCTGTGTGAAGGGGATTCCTCTCTTAGGGGGATTTTATCTTTTAAAAACAATACAAGATGAGCAGGGTGAGCTGAAATGAGAGAGATACACCCAGGCATGGAGCTATAATGGTCTCTGAGCTCCTTTGCATTCTGAGCAAATCTTTCCTGGGCTGTTTTTTAACAAAATAATGCAGAGCTGCCAAAGACTCAAAAGAGATAAATTTAAACTTGTGTGAAACACAGCGTACAGATCCTTCTCTGGCGTAGCTACACTGAAACCCAGAGAAATGTTGCTTTCCATCAGAGGATCCGAGAGGATCTGGCTTTAGAGGGTGGAAAGCCACTACAAAATATAATGTGTTGGCTTGACAAACCCCTTGAAGGCTGATGGTGACTGGCGCCTACCAGCTAGACGGCACACGAGCCGTGAAGCTGATGAGCAGCGAAGGGACACACTGGATGGGGATGTGATAGCTGGAGCACGCAGAAACCTAGGAAAAGGTATTTTATTTGATTTAAATTGTCAAGCAACAGAATATTTCTTATGGTAAGAAGCATAAACCAAGCCTGTAGTTCTCATCAAAAGCAGAAGAGGATTTGATGACATGAGTAGTTTGCTTGCTTGCTTGTTCTAATTTGATTTGTGGCACGAGATTGATGAGTTTCTCAGGTGCAGTTGAAGGCAATAGCTGCGTAATCCCGCACAACACTACTCATCAGATTTATCACAAATATACTTGCAGAGAAGCATCAGCGCAAATGAAATTACTTCCTCTAACTCACAGCTGCAAATACAGGGTGTACACAAAGGAGTCTTCCCAATCAAATGTAGGTTTTCATTTTATATTGACTTTGGGGACAACTTGTCCAAGAAATTACAGTCCCATGACTTTTCTTCATTTTAATTACATCTCATGTGCTTTAACTATGACAATGAGATTTCTCAAGGCTATCAGTCTCCTTTAAAAATATTAGCTTGCTTTAAAAGAGTTGTTGCAGTATATAAATGGTGCTGTGAGCAAAAAAGTAAAACAAAACACTCATATATACTGGTATATTATGCATACTGGTCTGTCAAAGGTATATAATTCGTAAATGTAAAAGACTTTTGAAGCCACAGATCTTAGTTCATGAAAGACTGATCTTGTTAGAGGATAAAACTAACCAGGACAATGTGGACTAACAGCATTGCTCTGCACCGGATAGTCTGAACTGCTGGAACTACAGTTAAAGAAAAAGGAAGGTTCCCACCCTTCTGCCCAGTTTTGTCCATCCCAAGGAACTTCAGACTCACCCATGGGCCAAATTCTTTACATTCTTCATGAATTCAGCCGGGTGTTTGGTAACAGGCCAGAGAATAAAGCTTTTTAGCTTTTTATATGGGATATAGAAATAGGATTATTACCGTCTCGTGTAGACATAACAGAGGAATATGAACCCAGCTGCTAGACTGAGGGTTTGGGGTTTCTTCTTGTGCATACACACAGGAACACACGATTTCAGACTTGCTACACTTTCCATCCAAAATGATATTATGGACATAGGTGTGTTCTCATAAGCTACGTGGTAGCATATTTAATCTCTTTATTTGCACTACAAACCCGTTTTCTTCCCTGACAGCAGGAGGATAAACAGCAACACTGCACACAGTGTCAACCAAGTGGTTGTCTGCAATAGCCCGGAGAGCAATTCTCTTTTTTGGTATCATATAAAGCTTTATCACAAGAGCTGGCAGTGCTTTGCATATGCCACTTCCTCCCTTTTCACTCTTTTTCTGCAACAGTTCCAGCTTGTTTTAAAATACCAGCAGCAAATTTGGTTCCTGGAAACAGATAGACACAAGTCATTGGGAACTGGGGCAGCCACTGAGATGCCATCCATGACTACAGCCTACGCTATTTAGTTTATCTTTTCAGATCCCTGTAGAAAGAGAATGATACCTTGTGAAATACTTGGTCCACAAGGTGCCTGCATGTTGTGATGCCCTTCATGAGTCCCACTGCAGATGCACCCCTGCTGCAGTCCCGCAGCAGGTCCTACTCTAAATTGCACTTGGGCTGAAGCTATTACTGGAAGTCGTATTCCATTACGTGCTTTTGAACTCAAAGGCAAGGTAGATAGAAACAAAAGCACTATTAAAAAAAAAAAGACATTAAAAAGGCCCGAAATCTATTTAAACAAACTCCCACAGAATTCTCATAAACTCGACAGCTGTGTGGAAACTATGTACATCTTTCAGGTAAGTTCCAGGGCATGTTCAAGAGGGAAGAGATCTTGCCAATTCTCTATTCTACCTAAGTTTTATTAGTCACAGGCTTCCTATTAATTAGCAGAAACATCAGTGATCTCGTGGGTTGCCTCTTGTATCTGAGGTGTAGCCTGCTCTCCCTTACTTGCCGAGGCTCCTGATGTTAAAAAGCTGACCTCAGGCCTTGGGGATTCAATAAATCTGTTACCACATTCCTCCGATAAATATTTTCTCAAGCTGTTTAGTAGAACTGAACAGCAAAGGGAACTGCGGGTAGTAAAAGTGGCCAAATAAACATTCACATTAGTGAGTTGATTTTCCAGCAGGGTTGGTGCTACTGGATCTGGCCACCGCGGGATGCAGGCTGCCTCTAGCCACGTGGGTGCTCACTTATTCCATTAAAGGTACATTGACGTCTACGAGATCAAAGTTGACCCAGCAAAACCCATCCGAAGACCTCTGTGAGACAAACAAAAGAGTGTTTTGTATGAAACAAAAGAGTGAAATGGTGCAGGACGCCAAGCAAGTGAACAGCACATTCAGTCTGGTGTCCTGGGGAGATTTCCTCTTAGCCAGAATAGATGGGCGGTCGTTTCATTTCAGAAAGAAGGTGTTTGGGTCAGTTTCAAAAACTTCAGGGCTTTTAATATTTGTTTTCATCTTCAGATATTACTCTTCCCTCCCTTATTTCCCAACACATCTCTCAGAATTCCTAAAATCCTGCTCTGTCAAGTACCTCATTGCTGTGAATTCAGCATCCAGACTGGGCATCACACAGGCAACTGGGCATCAGTGAGAGTGCACGATCTTCCGCTGGGCTGGAATGGCCAGGGTTTATTTTATTCTGAGTACGGAACCAGTTCGGATCAAGTTTTTGACAACATATGGGGTTGTTAATGTGTTCTTGTACAATTTTTATAGAATCTAACCATTGCAACTGTACCAAACAGGTATCTGGCAAATATCTGACACTTCTTTTTCTAACTTGAAAACGAATGATTAAATTTCAGTTTGACTTGCACCGGGGTACTTATATAGAAATGAGGAATGATGAGAAGTTTTTCAAATTTAACTCGGTGTCGTATCTTCTCTGCACTGTTCTCAGTGGATAAAAAGAACAAAACATAAAACAGGAGGAGAAAATAATCTAAATTCAACATTTTTTTCCCAGTTAAAAAAAATCTGAAGACGATTACTGAATTTCTTGATTCTAAATTTTAATTTTTGAAACACAGCAACACTTGTTTGTTTACGTGGTGTTTCAATGTGCCTGAAGCAGCTATGAACAGTTTGTGGTTGGATGGTTAATTACAGATTGGTAATGATAGGTCTTTTGGCCTGTTTGCTGAGATTGTAGAACTTGACCTGTCGGAACTCCTTGCTCCTTGGCCTGGTTCAGTAATTAATTTGCCATATGGCATGGAAAACAACAAGCAGGGTTGTTTCTCTCCTTGCATAGTGCGGTATTAGGAGTCTCCATGAATTTTTTTTCAAGATGAGGAGCTAGACACCACTAGAACTGCAGCAAATTTCAGTGCAAATGTATTTGAAAAGTTAAACCTTTGCCAAAAGTTAAAGCTCAAATTATCAAAGGGATTCCCTTCAGCAAGCATTGCCTTTCTTGCAAAATTTCATAAATAGAAGTCCAGCAAAGAGGTTGATAAATTAGACATGGATCTATGAAAAGAAAGGGAGCCAGAGACCAATACCTACAAGGCATATGTCTTTATTTACTGAAACATAAATCAAACAGAACAGGAACTTCTGCAAGTAAATCGGATTCCATTTGTGTGTTTTTCCTGACACATAAATCTGGCTGTAGCAGAATGGCATGAATAATAGAGGAACCGAACTCCCACGGTGACTAATCTTTCATTGAATCTGGACTGATAACTTAGCCTGCTGAGCTGGACTTTGGTGTTGCTGTGGTGAATCATGGCATCACCAGATGCAACGTGGCTGTTTGTTGCTCAAGAGTTTCTTTTGCTAAAGGCAAAATGGCTTGGATATGAGCTCCTATCTGCTCCTGTAGATCCAGCCCTTGTTGGTGTTATTTGCTAGAGAAAAAGCACTCTCTCTTCCGAGGCCTTAAAGAATCTGCGCTTGTTTAGGTAATAACTAACAAAACACAATACAAGAGGTCTAATGAGAGCAATGCAAACTGGCAGCGAGAAAAAAATAAACCGCTTGCAGTTGTGTTTGTGCATGGACTTCCCTGTGCTTCTCCGAGATGCGAGGAAGCATCCTTTGGAGTGTGATGGGAGCTGGATTCAGCCTCCCAGGTCACCAGTTCCCAGAAAGAACATGCCATCTTCTCCCAACATTCAAGCTGATTGAATATGCCCAGAAATCTGCAAAATGATAAGGTGTTGTAACAATTCTTTGCAATCTGCACAGGGGTCTTCCCAGCAGCAGCTGTATCCACGTGGCTCAGGTGCAACTCACCTGGCTGACAAGTTGTGCTGTATCTATGTGAAGTATTAACTACGAAAGGCTTTCACAGCCAGATTCACGAGGCATTTCCAGGAGAGCAAAATCTCCTCTTTCTTAGCTATGTTTTGCTGTCCAAGCTGCTGAGACTGCAAATTTGACCATCTTATGACTTGAAGAGACCTTAGGTGAATCCAGTCTCACTCTTAGGAATGTTATCTTTTCAATTTTGGCTAACGGGGAATATTTTCATAGAGATTCCTCTTGCTTGCACTAAAATGGAGAAAGATGGAACATGAGAGAGGGTTTTACTCCTTTGGCTGACAAAGTCTGCTTTGAGTAAAAAAAATGGATCATGCAAAATATTATTAATGACCAAATCCACAGTTTTTGCTAAGCCAGAACATTACTCAAGGTCATATCCCTTGAAATCCTCCTTTGACTGATGGAGTGGTTTCTTCCAGTTTAAACGCAGTCACAATATTATCCCTAATGTAAACTGGCAACATGGATGTTTTTGCAGTTGGTGTTGGTAAAGCATTCCCAAGAGTGGCAGATTACTTTCCACCATGGAAAAACAAATTCCACCCTCCCTGCCGTCACCCCCAATTCCACTCACCTTTTCCAAACAGTACATTCAGTAGGAAATCCTGATGATGTTAAAGCTTCTTCTGCTGAAAAGCTGGCTACCTTAATTGGTCCTGTTCACTTGATATATGACATTTTCTAAGTCAAAGTTTTCCTTTGCTGAGCATCCATTAATTTTGTCTCCAATGAGGCCTTCCTGGTACTGCTTTAAATCCATTAAAACCTATCTTGCAGGAATGGAAAATGAGTAAGCAGATCCATAAAGAATAACAAAACAAGAAGTTTCTCTGGGGTGTGTTAAAGACTACCTTAATGCAGTAGGGCAGGCTGTCAGGGCTACCGCAGCGAACGGCTTTAGAGGTTGGGAGTGGAGAACAGACCTACAAGCAGCTCTTTTGAGCAGCAGGTTGGCAGAGTTACTTGGAATGATCACATATGTTAAGTCTGTTGATGCTGAGCATCTCATAAATACCCTGATATATAGCAGGAGAAGCACGAGAGTGGCTCCTGCGGAGCAGGACATCGTGGAGGCAAGGGAAGGATTAGATGCTTGTGCTGGAAGAGGCCTGACCTGGTTAAGGAAAGAGAGGTTGCAGAGACAAGAGGAGGGAAGGAGGAAATGAAGGGAGCCTTCTTTAAAAACCACAGTGTGATTTTAATTCTACCACAATTGGAGTTAATAGCTAAGCTCTTCTCAGCTGCAAAGGTCTAGAAGACAGTTGTGAGGCTGATAATTTTTTAATGACAGCAAAGGAGACATCTGAAAGGACAAAATGCTGCCTTATTTCTCTATTTGAATGATGCTAATGTGTTGTTCTAACGTAACATCCAGTAAGTTATGGCAGGTATCCTGGAAAGGGGCCGGGCTGGTTTTTTCTACCAACACCTGGCTGGCAAGTTCAGTAGGACAGACAGACATTTTTAGACTACACCACACTGCTCTAAAAGACGAGTCCTCCACAGCTATAGTAACTTGTCATCCAAAGAGAATTTTTTGAGAAAAAAAATCCCTCAACATCCACAGTAAAAACCACCCTCACTGAAACCAGATAACACATGGAATTACCCCTTTCTGAGGTGACGGGGATATGTTCTGTTTCATGACATGGTGCAGGACTGTGGCAAGGTCTCTTCTCTCTTCTTGCAAAAGCCAAAGCGAAGACCAAGGCCTCACATTTCCCACTCCCCCGCTGCAGCTCTGGACACGGATACAATTCTCGGACAATGGCTGGAGAACAAAACCCACCCAAATCTTGCTGCCAGAAAGGCCTATAACGAGACCAGCATGCTGGCAGCTTCATTATTGAGAGGTCTTGGGTTTTGGGGTCCTGGGGCAAAAGTGGATTTCTAGTTTTTCGGCTGTGAATCTAGGAAAATCAGAACTGCTTTGATTAAACCTGTGCCACTAGTTTTCAGGATGTAAGATGTATCTATACAATATATTTGTGAGTCTACTTTTAGGTAGATATAAGCAGGCTGGCAAAATGCCACATAGCCACAGTTGGGCTGGTTTAACAAGCCTCTCTAAGAGAAAAACGGTATCAGATCAAGTCTACACATTAATACTGGCCATGGATAGGAACTGAACCAGATACTGCTTATACTGTGCTGATTAGACACCCCCTACCCTCTGAGAGTTGTACTGCTTCTTAAATATCCGTTTGTCCTAATAGCTGTGCTCTTTGCTTGGGGTAGTATCCATCTTCGTGGACTTCAGGCATTTTAAATTCAGGCATCAGTCATCCTAGGCTCCTTTTATCATGAGAGGAGAGAAATGGCTCTCTCTAGAGGGAGATTCATCACATGTTAAAAAAGTTGTCTGGGAAAGGAGAGATGAATAGCTCTTGGGAAGGGCCTGTTTCTCTGGATGTCCAAACAAAGTTATTGCACATGAATCCCAGCTTGTCCCTGTCACAGTGCGCAGGTCTCTTCCAGATTGTATGTGCAGGTATCTGACCTAATGTTTCTGTTCTTTACAAGGTGTGGGCATCTATACAGAGATATGTAAGAAAAATGATTAAAAATCACCAATGGCTGTGAAGGACTTTTCATGTTTCACTGCCTACTTATCTCTGTTAACTCGGATAAATTGGGTCAATCAAGGAATGTGGTCCATGTGCTAAAATCATCAGTGGATGATGTCATGGTCAAAATGAGTCCTCTTTTAGGAGTTTAAAAGGTAATTGAGGGGTTATTTTTTTTAGAAGGTCACTACTTTTTTTTTCTAATGGGAAGTAAATGAGATTCAGGTCATATTCAGGCAAGCTCAGGGTGAAGTCATAGGGTGAAGAGAGGGAAGATGGAGTTGAAGATTAATTTGATTAGGATTTCTTAAGATAATATTTGATTTTATGAGGGTTTTAAAAGCAGCAAGGTCCATTTACTAGGTCTGAGCTGTGCATATCTTTTCAGGCTACACAGAAAGGTACAGAGCCTTAGTGGGAGTTAGTTGGTCACAAATGGAGAAAAATTAATACCAGTTACAATAAGAATCTGCAGAGTGTTAGCAGAGTAAGTGGATTTGATTAAACACAGAGTTGAAGATTCTCTGATTCCTCAGGGGGTTTCCTATTTTCTGGAAAGCAGAAGCTGTGAACTTTTAACTTGAGTGAATAATACAGGCTTTTAATTCTACCACAAATAAGTTAAAGATTCTGCAGGTAGAAAACAATTCCTTGCTGTACTAGTGGTTTCCTACTAAAGGTAGGGATCTGTTTCCTGTTGCTCCCAAAAAACTTTAAACTTTGTAACCAACCAAACCAGGAAATCGCATGGATTAAAGAACGAAATCCCAGCATAGGATAAACTCTTGCAATATTGTGTAACATCCAGCGCCTGTGAAACCGGATTAGGATCCAGTACACAAGACCCTGATCCAGGCTGTAGGACAACAGAGATCTGCTGGTGTGAAAAGAAGTTGACTTTGAAACACAGCAAGCAGTCATCACGGCTGCAGAGCGAAGAATAATTGTTTTGCTTGAGAGGACACTCGCGACAGTTCTTTAGGCCATCCTAGCCCTGGGCAATCCATTAGTGGCACCAAAATTAGAAGATGTGAAAAAAAAGTAAGGGAAAAAAAAATCCTATCTTTGTGTTTGCAATTTATGAATGCATCCCCAAAGGTGGCAGGGCTATTAAATATCCATCAAGTGCTGGTGTGCCAGCACATCAACTACGTTTGTTTTCGCAGGAAGTTTGCAGGTCACAGCAGCGTTACCGGTGTCTGGCGGAGAGTTTTGGATGCCTGCAGTAAGGATTTTCTACGTGATGCATTTTGCTTTCAAGCTGTGACAACCAATACAGCTCAAATGAAACCTGTATGAAAAAAAAAAAACGTGAAAGAGTGAAAAGATCTTTACTCCAAGTGTACTCTGTGCCTCTTTAACCTTGGAGTTGTTTTTTGAGTCAACAAAACAAAACACAACAAGGATTTACCAAAGCCAGAATTATGAAATGCAGATTTGGAGGAAGAGAAAAATAAAGAATAGAACTGAATCTCCCACAAATATGTTTTTTCTTTCCCTACAAAGAAACCTGTACCAAAGTGATATTCTTGATAAACAGGTTCAGGGGGATTTAAACCTTGATTTGCTCCTCTCATTATAATTATGAATACCCCACGCTCTTGGGCACGCTGATATGTCTGAGATCCGTGGTCTTGGACTTGGCCCTTGTTTTCTTACAACAAAAACATTTCTGGTGAAAAATGTGTGCACATCAATGAGCCAGGTTATGCACACTCTTGCTTTCCTCTAGGACTTTGAACAACGGCCCAGTCTAGACGTCATTCAGCGAGTCATACAGACGTTATTTTCCTTCATCTCTTCCAGGAGCTTTCCTTACTCTGCCACCTTATCAAACATTTAGTATTTGAACAGCTTAAGCTTGGTTCAGCTTGTTTTTGATGAACTGGCCACAGGCCATTTCTACAGGCAGCTCACAACTCAGAGCAGGGGAGCAGAAAACACCAGCTTCACGGCTGTGGTTGGCAGTAGGGGCAGGCTGGAGGTTGTAACGTCCTTCAACAGTACTGGATCCAGAAGAGCTCATGTGTCCATAGCTTAAGGACAACCTTTCTCTGTGTCCAGGAGCACCAGAATGAATCTTCAAACTCCTTGATCTCTTTGTCACCCCATCTCCCTAAATAGGAGATTAGGAGTGGCTCACATTTCTTTATTTGAGAGCACTCTTTGGTGGATATTTAATGTACTGGCTTTTAGCTTTAGCAAACTAAGTCTTCCAGCTTTATGGAGACAGGACCCTCGAAGCTAACACCTTGCCCTGCTTTCTCCTCAGTGTGTGCCTGAGACAACTGATCTAGATTTCTTGGCTTGCTTTCCAAATTGCTCTTCCTGTAGTAGCATTGAATTAGACTGATGGGTGCTGTAAGGGGTCTAATAATGTTCACAGCTTTTCACTAGCACTGCCTTTCTTTTTTTAACATTTATGACATTTTTACAGGGCAGTATACTCAGATGAGCACACAGATGCTTGGGTTCCTCGCCCACCACCACTTGCATTTCGCATCCCTGTAAACACCAATGCAACTCTTAAGAAAAAGTTTATTTTCAGAATAGGTAAAGGAGGGCAAGTGATATACTCTGCTGAAAAGAAAGAACTTGAACCTTCATCTCCAAAAACCTACTCTCCTAACAGAGATCCGACTTCTGTTAATTCTCTTACACGGAGCAGTGAGGAGCATCTGAATATGGAGGGAACAGTACTTCTGTCTCAGTACTGGGGAAGGTAAGAAGACCTAGAAACAACTTTAAAGCATATTTCTCTTAAATCCCTGATGGTCCAAGTAGGCTTGGTCCTAATTTCATTTAGCGTTGGGGAAGGAGTTCAGGGAAAACAAATGGGTCTCTCCAGATTAAACATGGGTGGAAGTCTGTGTAATGAATTGAACTGGCTCTAGGATCATTTTGCTCATCCTTGCTTTTGTGAAAATATTTGCAGTGTGACTTTTGGGCCAGCTGAGAACTGCCTCTGTTTGTTAAGGGCCGCAAAGAATGTTTAGAGTAGAATTTTGGAAATGCTTTTGAATAATGTGGATTAGCGGCTGCCTATGCAATTTAAACTTTGCCATAATTAAATACCAACAGTAATTAGCAAATAACACCCAAAACCTGAACTTATACAAAAAACATCTTCAGAGGATGACCAGCTGACACAAGGACTTGTAATATTGGGAAAGCTCCAAATGATCCTGAGGGTTGTCATCTCCTCTTCCCCTCTGCCGCCAGAGTACTGGAAAGCTCTGCGGTCTCCCTGGAGGTGAAGGATATTGGATTTCTCCCACAGTATCTTCTGGTGGAAAATGGGACTGATCAGGTCTAAACTCCTGCCCAAGCGACCCGATTCATCTCTTTAGGTGCTCAGGAAACCCACAGACTACTTGCTAAATGTTTTGTGATAGTTCTCACTAAGAGGATCCCTGGAGCATTTGTTGCCCAAGGAAGCGGGATGCTAAGTGGCTTCTTTCCACCTGTGTGGGATTGGATCCCAGCAGTGATACAGAAAGCACTGAAGGTTTTATTGTTGTGACTGGGGAGTGCTATTTTTGCTGTTTCAGTCTGCATAAAGCCAGGCTGTATTTCTGTGAGCAACAACTATTTCTTTGAAACATCGAGACACAGGAAATAAAACAAGTAAAAAAATGTAGGAAGTTGGAATGGAAAAGAAAAGAATAATAGAAATTCATGATTTACAAAACAACACAATAAAAGAGAGGAATAAAGGATCCTGGAGTTTTATAAGATTATCTGAATTCGTTTGGGAAGCAATATATGAAGTGAAGCTTTGTAGCTCTAGAGACGATATTCCCTCAAGTTTTTATGTCTGTTCAAATGCCTAGTGAGCGGATTTGTCAGGCTTAAAAGACCAGCAGACTTGGAGATCTAATTCCTTTATCTGCAAGCCAGGTAGGGCACAGGCAACTGCCCAACTTTCCCGTATTTTCCTGCCAACATTTTCACTTTACACTTGAAGGGACTTAGAGCAGAGGGTACAGCGAGATGCAGTCTTTGTGTTTGTTCTGCTCTGTAGCAGAGACATACAGAGATGCCAACGATGTGTGAGGATTAGGGGAAAGTCTGACCCTTTGTTTATTTCCAAATGAGTTGAGAAGATCCAAGAAACGGCATTAAGCAGCACAAGCTGAACCCAGCCTGGGAAACAAGAGTCAAGGAAATAACCAGCAACTGGTATGGGCAGCCCAGATGCAGAAGGGTCGTATAGTGACTCCATGCAGGACATAAACATATCTGAAACTAAAAAGCAAGTTTCTGCTTGGCCTCATTACTGGGATACCTGAACAACCTCTATCTTTCATGCCATCTTCACAGCTGGTTGACCGAACACCCTCAACATTTACATCAGGAGGATGTCAGGAGGATCCTTCTGTCGAGGTTTTTGTCTCTCTCCAGAGGAGAGACATTACTAGTGCAAAGACAAGATCCTGCTTTTACCTAGCTAACACCAGGGAAGACAAATTCTGCCTCTAGTGAGGACAACATGTCCCCATTAGGGGTGCAGACATCAGGATCTAGTTTTGTGCGCGTTCCCAGTCAAGCAGATGAAAGGCAGCTGTAGGTCAGAAGCTGTGTAACAGTGCTAGTGTAATTCTCTGCCTGAAATATTAATCCCAACACTGTGGGTGATAAAGACATATCCCAGCATGCCTGTGATCAAGAGAGGAGTTGAAACTGCATTGCTTTTCTCTTTGGCCACCATTCCAAGTTATCTAATTCCCATTTGGACTTAACTATGTGTTCCTGTTGTCTTCAACCTAAAACTCAATATCTCAAGATATTTTGTTCTGCAACCATTGAAACTTAAACCTATTTTCTTTTTCCTATTAGTTTCTGATGAGACTGATTAAGATGTAGTGAAGTTAGATGCGGGATGCAGGGCAGAACATTCCAGATCTGCTCACAATAAGCATCTCAGGTTTACTCCTGGATCTCAGGTTTTCTCCTCTGATACAAGATACTGCATTCCCACAGAGTTCTTAAATCCCTGCTATGCAGCAGAAGTGTGTGGTCAAGAGTATTTTGCATTGTTGGATTAGAGATTTCAGTAGTGTTTCTCACATCTTCAAGCCAGCAGAGGTACTAGTTTTTGAAAGAGGAGCCACAGACTCATTCTTTTCTGGGTAACAGCAAAAATCAGACACCAATCAAAGCCACAAAGTCTCTATCTAAAATCTACGTTACCCTCCACCATTTCAATGCATTGCTCCTTGCACATGGACACCGGCTCCAGATAAAATGACTGATCTTCTCCAAGAAAAAGGAATGCCTTCTAGAATGAAATATTCACTTCATTTATGGCCTACAAGATTTTTGGAACTCCAAGCTGTGCCACAAACTTTTGGCTGCAGCCCTTTCCATCAGTCCATCCAATTCACCCCTCGCCTAGGGACATGCTGACTCCATAGCAAAAGCTCATGCAATTCATTTCAGTGCCTCTCCTATCATCTCATTTTCATAGACCACCCAGACCTCACTGAGCTAAAAAAACTCTGGGAGCTGAATGATAGCCATATTTCCACATTATTTTTATTTGGGTTTGTGTTTCTTTTCCATACAAAATAAACTTACAGGCTCACATTGGAAGTGATTGAATCACATTATACTTTTTTTCGTATTACAGTATAATCTGGATGGACTTGTATGCACTAACTGGAAATTAATTATGTGCCTTTGCTGAACTGGTAGGTTTTGATTGTGGGAGTTTTAAGGACTAAAGAACTTCATGCTTTTTACTTTGGAAGTGTGTTAAAGCTACTTTATATAGAGAAGGCACATGGAGTGAAATAGCTAGAAGAGTGAACCTATAAAATCTCAATAAGCACAAACTTCACAGGTGGTGAAAATCAGCTTAGCTTCATTCAGGTCACCGTGAAGAGGAACTGCTCCACTGTGTCCTTACTCGAAGGAGTTTGTGAGCTTATTTTGAGCATAACACAATAAGAAAGATAATAAGCCAGCCGGGAGAGCTGGGGAAGGACAGGACCACCACGACTAATATTTTGTGACTGCTGAGCAGAGACGTGGTGTGCTGCGCTGCGGGACAGTGGCAGGGAGGTTTATTATTTAACTTGTAGAAATCATTAATAGGAGACTTTTGTTCTGTTTTGTTTTGTTACCATGTTGAGTGCTCTACAAATAAAAAGATAGAGAGAAACATGTGTGAAGAGCTTGGCGTGACAAGGGGATCACGTGGTCACCGATGTCCAGCTGCTCCAGATTTTCCACCTGAAGCTCTCGGGACACAAAAAATCAAGCAGTTACCTGAGGGCTGCTTCGATACGAGTCAATAAAGAGATGGGAAACATCTTTGAGGAGTCACTGAGATGAACGTACCTGGGACACTAACTGGAAAAGCAGACTCCTCACACATCAGAATAAGCTTTAACCTCATGGTCTAAATTCTACCTGCAGCAGTTTTAGGTCAGTGTAATTCCCATGTGTTTAACCAAACTATAATAAGGGCAGTTAATATTTAATCTGTTTAAAAAGCTGAGGCGCTATGGTTTTAAAATCTGGAGTTCTTGGTTCTTCGGGCCTTGCTGCCATATCACCCCCAAAATAAGCTTTAGATCTGTCATTTTAAAGGAGAGGGGAATTGGAAACTACTGGGATTTTTAGATCCATAAATGCCTATGAGACTCACAGGAACATAAATTTCCACATATCTTAGGACTTAAGATCTTATAAGGTGCAAAATGGCTTTTACTTCAAGCACAGAAATTTCTGAATTTATGCTTTTGCAGCCGACGGAGAATATAGAAACTCTGCAGTGAATGAAAACCAGTTTATGAAAACTGGCTGATCCAGTTCTAGGCCACTTGTTTAGGTGTTGCTAACACTTTTTCTTGTCCCGTGGGTGCACATTAAACTGAGATTCTTCCCAGGACAGGACTTATGTTCATCTCAGAGTTAGTGCCCACCACTTCGGACGTCAGTCTTGCAAGAGTAGTTTGAAGCCGCTTATGAAAAATTAGGGCCTTTTTAATGATTGGCATTTTTCCACCAGGCAAACTGTGCTTTCTTCTGAAATTGAGGACGGGATGTGGAGGGAGAGCGGAATGGATAAAAAAAGGAAAAAAATGAGAAAAAAAGAACTAGAAGTGTGAGGGGGAGAACAGGGGAAAGCAAGCGATGAATCTTGTGTACCATCCATAAGCTCCAGAGGCACTGACGTTCTGTGCCAGTGTCTTAACTTTCATGGCTATTGCAAAAGAAAAAATAAACAGGCAGCTCCACAGCTGCCGATTAGTATTCTGTGGCTGTCCGAGATCTGGCATCGCCCTCGGCACAGCCGGCATCGGGAGCTGCTGAGGCCACTGATGGCAAACAGCTGAATCCTCCGGCACTCGGGCTGCTGCGTTTATCAAGCTGAGGTGTCATTTATTTCAAGTTCATTTGCCCTCATGCGATACAGTTTGATTACTGAGAATGAGGGAATCTGAATATTTGGTTTTCTTCTGAAAGTGGCTAATAAAGTGTCTTAGAGTAACCGGGACACTCGGCTCCAAACACGCAGTGCTTCTTAGCACAGTGCAGTTCATCATCATGGGCTCCGTTTTTTGCAGGGTTTCAGTAGCACTGAGTCAGAATATGATTTAAATGTATTAACCATTGTTTGGCTCGCAGTCTGGAAGAAATGTAGTACCTTTTTACTGTTTTATTATTTTTATAAGTTAAGCTACATCATTTTTTGTTAGCTTAGAGTATCTGCAGTTCCTAGGGTGAGCTTGCATTGCAGATTTCAATTTTTTCATTCTGTTTCTATATTTAAAATAGATTTTTATTTTACTTTTCCAATTGCTTTTAAAAAAGTTAGTCTTTTGGTGTAAATGCAGATAAAACCATCCTGGTCTTGTCACCAGCACCTAATTGTAGTTAGAAGTGGATATTAAATTACTTCATCCAACTGGCTGATTGCCATTAACTCTGAAATATCTGACTTACCTATGAATTCACTGTCCAGGACAAGAAGTGTCTGTCCCATATAATTTTGCTGCTTTTCATTCACCAAACTGCTTCTCTGATAGAAATTTCACAGTTACCTCTCTTTTCATGCAGTACCATTCGCGCACCCATTAACCTACGGAACCTGAAAATCGTATTCCTCCAGATCTCAGGATAAATTGTCTCAAGCTCTTACCCCACTCACCGGTTGCTCTCAAACCTGTTTCCATGGTCTGTTCACCATGTGATAGTAGCCACAAGGTCAATCCCTTCCAGCAGCTACCACTTCTCTCACGTACTTTGGACCAAAAGCTGAAATAATATAATGTATAATTTCAATATTATATTAGCATTGAGTCTGAACCGTAAAACTGACTTAAACCTGTCCCCAAACCATAGCTGACTCGTCATTTTAATTTATCTCCATTTCAAAAGAGAAGAGCCAAGAGTAGCCAGTGCCTTTATAAAGGGAAATATTCAGCTGACAAAGCGCTCAGAAATAGTTGACAAAAATAATGTAGGATGATCTGTAACTTACAGGACTTCTGGTACTTCAGTTAAAAGAGTTCACCAGGATATCTCAGTGTCTTCAGCTTTTCCATCTGCAGTTCATTTCTGGAATGGAAGGTGCAGCTCTTGAAAACTAATACACCCTCAGCAATGCAGAGCATGAGAATCTGCACCGGTTGTGTGTGGCCTCGGTATCAGCTGAGTGAAGTCAAATTCATTTCATTTACAAATCTGCATGTTCCTGCAGCGTGGGCAGGACTTTGCTGAACGTGTGCATCAAAATTCCTTTGCACTGTGTGGTATTTGGTTGGGTTTGCACTTCAGAATCAAATACACGGGGCAAGTTACCAGTGGAATCATAGCAGTGTAATTACGACGTTACAGTAGACAGACTTCTTAGTCATGCTAGATTTTCTAATATGGGTCTGATGTGAAGCTGACAGAGTACCTGGGGAAAACAAGATAAATGCGCACATTTCTTGAGAGGAGTCTGTGCTGTAGGATCAGCTGCAGAGTCGCACGTATTCAGCTCTGAGCATCATTAGAAATCTGCAATAAAAGATACCCCATGCTGAGATAGAGATGTGTCTTTAATATTGGCCTTGAGTCAGTGGCCCGCGATCTGAAAACAATTCTCAGACTAAAACAGAGCGTTTCCTATCTTTATTTCTTGGAGAATTTGACCTGTCTTTCATGAAACACTGAAATCCAAAATTTAACCTTCTCTCATAAGCTATGTATCAGGCTGGGAATCTCATCAGAGCAGGTTTTCTTGTGAGATTTCCAATTCCTGATGGCAGAAAATACCACAAGAAGAGACTTGATTTATTCTATCAAATCCAGAAATTTCAAAGAAGTACAAAACTAAACTAGTGAAATACTCCAAGTGTTTTGAGATGCACTGCAGCTTTTTTAGGACTCACGTCAACGTAGCCACATCTCCTTGCAGTTGCTCTCCGTTTCAGCCATAACAACTTGACTGAAAAATTGCCATTTCTCAGCACTTCAGGCACATTTCTTATTTGTAGAAATGAAATTTCTTCGTGCTGAACATATTCTGTCTCGCTGAAATTGGTGCTACAAGAGGGCTCCGCAGAGCCAACCATTTCTTAGAAATGGAAGAACTAAACCCCAAATCAAAACAGAAATTAGCTCAACCTGTTATTAGCGGTTAAAAGGGGAGAAGCTGTAATATTTGAGTCTGATGTGGTCCCACTTGCTCCTAAAAAGGGTTAATTTTTTTTTTTAATAGTGAAGTGTAAAAAGCAACTTGCAGCTTTTGCTTCTTTCAGAGAAATCATAAAGATCTTTAGTGCCCTCTACAGCCACACTGAATGAATTCACCTCCAGAACACTCAACTCACTTTTTGTTCTTCGTTCTGTTTCTCGAGTGAGCTGCAATGTACAGTCTTTTAAATGAGCTTTCAGCACTGCATTAATCACAGGCCTTAATGGGCAAATTCAGCTTCTTTCTTGCTAATATATTTGCATGCTCTTTACGTAACAGAATGCTAAAAAGTACAGTGTGTGCAGCTGGAGAGCTACAAGCTTACTGCATCTCCAACCCAGCTATGCAGCTTGTGGTTTATATACCAAAAAGAGAAACAGAAGGCACAGTTTTCCTGACACTTCATCTCTTCTGCTTGTAGCCAGCTGCCTCTGATTGTGGATAACTCACGGAAAAGTCTTGAAAACCCCAAATTACTTTGCAGCCTCGTACATTTACTGTGAGTGATTTACACAAAGCATAATGGACCTGCGTGCTGTTTTAGAAAACAACAACGAAGGTGTCTTGACTGGGCTTACGTAGCAGTTTCCATGGTCAAGAATCTAAAAGCCATTTGCGGGCTGAGAGACTGATAAAGCTCTTAAACCAGTGAAAATCGGGATGAGTTGGGATTATGCACTGACCCTGGCCATGCTTCTAGCATCATTTCACCCAGCTTTTCATACACATTCTTCCGTAGCAAACATGACATCTCTTCTTAGGTAGTTTGACTTTAACCGCAAAGCCAAGTTTTGTGTATTTAGCTTTGCCCTACGGACAGCTGCGCAGTTTCCCACCCAGGAGTAGCTTCCACATGTGTCCTGTAAATACAGCCCACATCTGCTGACCTTCTACTGAGGGTTTCCATGATGGGGCCATGAGCTGTCACACCATTTTAAACGTTGCTGTTCTTTTAGGGTATCTCAGTGCCGCAAACCTGGAGGTATGAGCCCAAGGTTTCAGCTAGAAAGCAGCCACGAATAGCAGCCTGTGCTTGAAGATGGACTTCAGCTACCTCATGCTTGACCCGAGTCACTTTAAAACTAGTTCAGGTGCACCCATTTATACAAGCTGCAGCTGTATTTCTGAATCATGATGTAGAGAGAAGTGGCAGGAACGAGGAGAGCACCTCTTGAAGGCTTTGCAGTGAGCAGAAGCCCTCAGCGGGGCGCTCCATGGTGCCCTGTTTGCCACTGACCACATCGGTTTGCACAGCCCATATAGAACCCGGCAACCTCCCCATCCTGAGGAACGTTTGGTAGTGAGAGGGGGTTTTCCAATTACACACACGGTTTGTTAATGCTGGAAACATTGTCCTTTTATTGCTCTGTTACTGTAACCAAGGTCTCCAAAATATCCTATGTAGGAAAAGTTAACTGATATGAGCTGAGCTATTACTTCATCAGAAACTTCATGACCTGGGGAACTGTTAAAAACCTAAATAATAACAAACCTTTTATTTACAACTAGTAAATCATGCCCATATGTTTCTGAGCAGATCCTGTCTTAAGGATGAATTAACATGCCAGAAATAATCCATGTTAACGCACATATTTTTTCAGCAAATTCTAATGCTTAATATGGGCAACAACCCTTTTGTTTCAGTATGTTTCACCCTCTGTTCTTAGTTTTATAGTTTCCTGGAAAACCAAATTATTTATTTATTGGGAGGAGGAAGAAGGGGGGCAAAAATATAAATTTTTGATTGAAAATATCACTCTCCCTGTGCTGTTTTCATTTCAAAATAGATTTTGGTTTTGTGGGTGTATGGATACGAAATAATACCTTGAAATTATAACCTGTGTTTCATTTTGAAACGTTAGACTGCAAATCATTTTCAGCTTAAGATGTCACTTTATTCCTATGTTTAAAAATATAAAAATAAGAGTCCATGCTTCACTTTAAGCACTTTCATTTTTTCATTACGTAACTTATTTCCCTCACTGCTGACTCTTCCCTCCTCCCTCCAGTCTAAGCATTCTTTTCTATACTGGAAATAAAGCACAACATGCAAAAAACCCAGCAAAAATACGTTAAAAATATTTTATATCCCTTTTCCAGTTATCAAAAAGAGTAATATTTTTTTCAGGTTATAAAAAAGTAAAAAGTGGAAAAAAGGGAATACTTTTATATTTTCATGTGTTCTTATTTTTCATTACCTATTGTATTGAATTGAGAACCTTGTATTGAAAAAAATCTAAGGGAGAAGTGAAATATTTCTAAAATAAATTAAAAATATCAAGAAGCAGAAAAATTAGCAATTGCATCTTTTGTTTTTTTAAGAAGCCCAGCCTGGTCCAAACTCAAGATGAAATGAAAAATTGAAATGAAAGATTGACTATCGAGATGCTCCTTCCTGAGGCTAAAGGTGCGTGAGGTTTCGTTGTGCAAGGATCGAGCATCCAGCAACAGCAAATCTACGCCGCTCCCTCCCACCGTTTACACACATCCTTAACCCAGGGTTCCAGAAAGCGGAACTCACAACGAGAAGGGAGCTCCAGAAATGGTTACGGGGAGGCACCCGGTGCTGTCTCGGCTCTCTGCGAGCCGGAACAAGTCCTGCAGGACCTCCCGTTGGCAGGGCATTAGTGCAGCTGTGAGGTCTGAGGAGCGAGAGAGATGCTGGTGGGCACTCAATTTGCCAATAAAGTAAGCCACTAACACCTCCAACCGTCCTTGCTTGGATGGCAGCACTGTTTGTCGAAGGCTGGGCAACTCCTGGAGAAAAAAATTCACCCCGTTAAATGCTGCGGGCTCGGAGCATCGACCACGGGAAAGCACTGACATTCAGGGTATTTCCAGTTTCGAGCTGGCTCAGCCTGGGCTTTTGTGTGTTGTGAAGGGACATAATCTGTTACCACTCACGGGTTTATGCCACACATGCACAAACACACAAATTATGACGGAGGGTACAAGTGTGGAGTAGCTGATGCCAATAAAATAGGATTAGGCTGGAGCTTTGTCTTCACTTACAGATAGAAAGGGAAAAGCTGGAAAATCTCACAGAAGACAAGTTTAATCCAGCTGTGAAGTGGTCCGAGGGGTCTCAGGCGCGTATCGTGTACCATGTAAAGAATAACAGAAACAATAAACCTGTGACAGACGTATCTGAGTGGTTTGAGTGGATCTATAATGACTTTATCATTTTTGAAATGATATGCAGAGTTTATATTTCTGTTATTTCACATGCACCATGAAAGCAAACAATGAATCCAGAGCGATTAGGGAAGAAAGTTCAATGGAAGGGAGGAAATATTAGACTTCAGATTAATTTTCTAGCCCATAAATTCAGCATTTCCATGCCTCAGTTCTTTGTTCGGTTCCGCACACCCAACCTGCTTAAATAGACTCTTAACCCATATTTAGGCTTTTCCAGGAAAAGCTGGGGAGGGGCTCTTTATCGAGGAGTGCAGGGAGGGGATGAGGGGTTTTCAGCTGGTAGAGGGGAGATTGAGATGAGATCTTGGGAAAAAATGTTTTGCTGTGAGGGTGGGGAGGCCCTGGCCCAGGGTGCCCAGAGCAGTGGTGGCTGCCCCATCCCTGGAGGTGTTCCAGGCCAGGTTGGATGGGGCTTTGAGCCCCCGATCCAGTGGGAGGTGTCCCTGCCCATGGCAGGGGGGTGGAACTAGAAACCATTCTAGCAGTCTCTCATTTTGGGGTGAATAATGCTGAATGGATCATTACTCTCATCTCCTCCAGCTCTTCCTGTGTTACTACAGAGACCCTGTAGAAACTGCAAGTCACGAGTGTGGGGAAACCAGGAGGAGAGATTGCAGTTGCACGAGGCTGTAGTTCATGATCAGAGTTCTAGCTTTTTAGCCTGGTAAGCGCAGTAAAAAGCTCATTTACACCCCCTCCCATCTCTGGATACAATACTTGTTCAAAGAGGCAACGTACATAAAGCCCATTCAAGCTGTCCTGCCGTGCTGTAGAGAGCGAGCGAGTTTCCAAATCTCAGCAGAACATTTGCGGTGCACATGAGGAGTGGGGAGTTACAGGACAGATGCAAGGACATAATTTTCTGTGGAAAAAGTAGGTAGAGGAAAGAAAATGAAAGGAGAAACTCAGACCAGACAAATCAGGGAGTATTTCTGTTTTAATAATCATTGGTCTATCATTTTGCAGATAGTGAAATGGCTCCATGACTCATTTATTTTGTGCAGTTTGCCCCAGCCTAGGTTCCTGTCTCTAATTCTGGCCATTGCTTTTTGTTACTGCTGACTTGGTTTAACCAACCTTGACACTTAAAGGCCAAAATTAATCTTCCAAGTAAAAGATGGCCAAGATTACTAAATTATGTGCCTCTTCATTATCTTTAGGTACCTTCTTAGGACAGATGAATTGCCTTAAAGTCAGGGAAGAAAATCCTACAGGGAGAAAGGAAAGAATAATAGTGAATGAAAAAATGCAAGGGCACCAAAGGAAAAAGGGAAAAACACACATTCTATGGTTTTCTCTCACTCATTCTGCTTCCTTTATGTTCACCGGTTCAGGGCCGCTGGTAGAAGATGGAGACATACATTAATTCTCCATGCAGAAAAGTAAATAGTGATCTCCGTCCTCTGGGATTCAGACGTCTGGTCTCAGCTGTCCCTGAGGAATCTTCCTCCATTGCCTAATGGTCTCTGACCATAGCAGATCCATTTAAGGGATACCGTATCATTTTCTAAAGCCTCATTTAGACTCATACACAAGAAAAACATCGTCCTGTCACACTGAAGCGATTTCAACCCCATAAACCTCCTTTTTTTTTTTTTTTATTTCTCAATACTAATTTAAAATGCAGGGATGGATTTAAGAAAGAAAAAGAGAGGCAAAGGAAGGAAGGAAAGGAAATAGCACGGGAGCTGACTTTCCAGAGTTGCATTAAATGATGGATTTTAAAACTCCATTTTAAAGAAAGTTGTGTAACTTTTTTAGAACAAGTACCTGCCATAAAAGAGAGTGAAGGGAAAAAGACATTATCTGGTCTAGTAATTTTCAGGAAGTTACGGTCCCAATTCCCTAAAAATAAAATTTCTTTATGATTATCATTTTGCTTATGACTTCTGTTACAGTAGCATCCTGAAAACCTCAGCAGAACTTGGGATCCTATTGTAAAAGCAGATTACTGGTGACCTGATATAGGGTTTGAATAAATCTAACCCAGGGCACTGGTGTAAATACAGAAATTCTGTCCAGAAGAGGCTCAGGAGCTCAGAACTTCAGTCTTAGGTTCAGATGAAAAATGCTAACGTCATCATTATTTTTGAGCTCAAGTACTTAAGAAATATTTATTTTGATTTATGAAAATGTTTGACAGGATGTTTTGATAAGAACAAAAAGTTTATGTCGTCATTGATTAGCCTCGAACATTTCAAGCTAAATATTAAAAGAGAAATGATAGCAATAAAAAGATTTCCCATGAATGATTTGAAAGAAGCAGTAAGTGCCCGTGAACCATTCTGGTTAACATGAAAGGGCATTTCCTGGTGGGAAATTTTCTGGATGAACCTTTTCAACCAAATCAAGTCAGACTGGAAGCTGCCACAGGACAGATGAGGCTGTAATGAAAGCTCATAAAATAGGAAGAGACTTGGTAAAGCGTATCTCGATAGCAGGGCCAGGAACAGAATGAAATCTCCTGTGTCCTTATTCACAGAGTAGTTTAATCTTTAACTGAACATGAATTTATTCCCATGCAACAGTCCTGCTGTGCTCCCTGTCCAGCACACCTCACAACTGCCAGCCTGGGGAGAGAAATCAGCCCATCTTTCTAGTAAACGACTGATTTCAAGGGCCACTCTGGTAATGCTATTAAAGAAGATATTTTTGAACAATAAGTTATCTGTTCTCTGGGATATTTGCGCAGTGAAATTCCTTTTCCCTGCCCGATGTCTTTTAAAAAAAGAAAACTAAATTTCTATAGGTAAATTGTCCTGAATAATTTATAGTATAAAATATGATTGGTCTGGAACCCATCTCAGAGAGTTTTAACTTTTCTGGGTTAGAACTTTAATTGGTAAAATTTAGCTCAGCTCTAAAATCAATAGATCAAATATCTGGCCTTATAGATTTAAGGACAATTAAATATTCTGAAATATGTCACCTTTTCTGAAGCCTCCAGCAGAAATGAATGCTGTGAATTTTGAGACCTATCTAAAACAAGAATTTATGAGATGCTACAAACTCTGGGCTTGTTACGCATCAGTATAAGCAACCATTTCCATAAGCAGAGGATTTTCATGTCTGCCTGGGATGAGGTATGGGGGTCCCCTTTGGCCCCAGAGCAGGACCAAGTGACTGGGGCTGAACTGACCCAACTCTTCTCTCCCAGCCGCAAACTCGGGATGAGCAGGATAGCGTGTTAGTGCAGTGTCCTCTACTGGGAACACTACGATGTTTACTCAAACTTCAGGAGCCCTTAGGTTCCACCAACCTGGAGTTTCCAAGAAGAGGAATCTGCATTTTGCCTTTCTTGTTGGCATTACCTTGAGGAGTCGATTCTGCAAACATGGGTACCTGCTGTTGTGTTTTATTGCCATGTGTGAATTTGCTGTGCATCTCCAAAGTTTCCTACAAAAAGCTTTAAACCATGTCTTCAGATTGCAGGCAGAGTTCCCTGCTGGAGAAAGAGCATTTCAGAGTCTTTTCAAAGGACAGAAATGCTTGCTCAGGATATGGGGAATTGCAAATGTTATTTTTTTTGACACACTATAATTACTTCAGAATCAACTGGTTTTATGCATTTCTCCAAAAATATAGTCCATAGTGTTTGCACAGGAAACCCTGGCTTGCAAGGAACGCCCTCGATTTCATCCATTCACGCTTGTAGCTCAATCTCTTTGAAAAATCAGAAATACCCAGTTTTTATTGTCTAATTTGTAAGTTGCATGAAACATTGGATTTTGGTGTAGACATTTCTCCTATATCCATGCTGGCTATATAGAAGTTTTCCAGAAATATCTTCTTTATGTCCTTCAGAAACATTCTTCTCGAAACAAGAATATACGTGCAGTCATTTCTGCTGTCTTTTTCAGTATGAACAGAGAATGAACACAAAGTCACAATGGAAAGGGATCATCAGGACTCCAAGTCCTCTTGCAATTATTTTCCATCACTGTAACGTCATCACTGTAATTACTGGTCCATTTGATGGCAGTTGGAGACTCTCATGGATCACAGTTCTATGCAACACTACTAAACATTTTGTAACCCACATTTCAGCAGTGATCACTGGGCAGAGGCCCCTTCTGCACCGCTTTTGTTCTGAGTGTAGTATTTTTGGCAAGGCAAAAAGCAGGACAGAGCTGGCATACGTTGTGCCCACTGCACGCTCTACAGCTTTGTGCTCTACAGCTATTACGTGCTTGTGCTGCCCTGTAGAGGCAGCGCAGGTTGAGCCGAGCAATCAAATATCTTCTTTCTAGATATCCAGCCTTGAGAACCTAAAGAAGGAAGATGGAAGAGAGGAAAAAATAAACCCAACAGCAACCATATCCCATGCTTTACCATAACGTTGCAGCAGATCCATCCCACCTTATTGCATCCTTCGATCACGGTGTCTTTCCCTTTTGCAGAAGATAGGCATCCTTCGCAATGGCTGCATGTCTGCCGTCTCCTTTTGCCTCACCCAACGACAGCCGCTTTAGCGGGGACTGCGAACACCCCAAGCCGTAGCCTGTGCAACCATGTCATTGTTGGACACAAGCCCACATCTTGTTATTTAAGACCAGAGGCATCACTGTTACCAGCTGAGCATTTATGTCTGTAGAGTAATAAGAACGGAAGTAGAGATAAAAATGAAAACAGCCCCTTTTCTCGGCAAGCTTTACCTAAATATCAAATACAGCATACCAGGAGCAGTTCCAAAACGTTATTTGTGATCCTGATCTGGCCTAGGCACAAGAATATTACTTACACAGACTCTAGGAACACTGCACATAACTTTTATGAGAAGCTGTCCTGCCAATTACTGCAACTGGAAACATACGCCTGCATGCTGAATACGTGGATTATGGGGAGATTTTTGTTTGTTTGTTTTGGGGTTTTTTTTAGTGCACGGAATGTTGAAGACTTGGTTTCCATTTGCATGTGTGTATCTATAGGATACCTCCTAACGGAGCTCTTTGATTGGCCAGGGCAAGTTGGATTACGCTCATCTGGAAAATAGCACTTCTGTATCCAGTGCACTTCAAATAACAATAAAACAATGGTCTAATGGCTCTATCTACCTTAAGCACTTCTGTAGCTCCCAGCCTAATATCTGGTTACCTCACAAAAGGGAATTCTTCGACGTAACGTATTTTCCTTAAAAAGAAAGATGACTTGTTGAAACCACACATTTTTGTGGGAACAGATCAACTCTGACAAAATCTTCTCGTGCGTAGCTAACAAGGGATTGCCAGAGTAGCCTGGGTAGCTGATGATTTCCTGCAATGAACATATGGGACTATCGACCTCAAGTTGCTATCAGAACGACGTAACTTCAGAAGATGTGGGTGTGATGAAATGATGGCTGTGTTGAACCCAATGTCCTACGCCAAATAGAAGAAATCCTTAAAAATTCAGCCTAAATCCTCAGGATTATACACTGGACAAAAGCTATAGGTAGAGGAATTTTCGTGTTCTTAAGACAAAATGTACTGTGTCTTCCTCTATTTCAAATGAGCATTTGGGCAGTAGGTAAAGGTAAAAATGAGCTGAATAAGTTCTGTCAATGTCAGAAGGTAGATGGTGCACAACTTTGTGAAAAAAACACTGTATGATAAATAATTCCTGAGAATTAAAAAAAAAAAAAAAAGGTGTTTAACTCAATCTAATATTGTGTAAAAGCAATAGCTGATGACAGCCAGCCAGTCAGGGCACATTGCAGATGGTGTTTTTCATGGCTGTAATCTAATGTCATAGCTTTTGCAGAAGTGGAATTAAAAATCTTCAATTCTTTGTGGTGAAGACAGACAGATGCTTTCCTGCTTTAATTCCTGAGTGGCCATAACATGTTCGTTGACATTTCAACTTGATGTTTTAATTGGCTTATTTGAATAAAACTCAGACAGGTTATGTTGCTCAGTTTTATTTTGTGTCTCCCAGCCCAGCAGCCAACAAAAAGAAGACAGCAGGACAAGGAGGGGCAGTGACTTTTCACCTCTCTGATTCTCTGTGTTTTGTTTAGCTCTTAATATATTTAAATACATGCCTTGTTAAATTAGAACTGTGTCCTGCAGGGACTGAAGTCAGTCATGCTGTCCAAAAAGAGGGTGTCCAACATTCCTCCCAATTGTCGAGGTGAATATTTTTCTTTTAAATTATTTTTAAAATTAATTTATTTTTCTGATGCAGTTCTGAAAATGTACCTTACCGCTCATCCCAGCAGGGTGTTGCAACTCTGGAACCAGAGGAGGTGATTCCTTAATTTTTCCAAACTGTGGAGGCCTCTTGCTGGGCTGGACCACACTTCCCCGTTCCCACCATTCCATGGAGAAGCGCAAATCTTCTCTAGAAACCACGCACATCTCTATGTCTGCGGCAGCGGCATTTTCTAAAGGCTCGTGGACTGTTTGACCATCGCTTGAATCCATCAGGTAAGTGAAACTCTCAGGTTAAGAGTGCTGTGACCTTGCTGACCTGGATGTCTGTGGAAATCAGCCCAGCTTTGGGCAATTGTCACTCCTTGCCAGAAGGGTCAAGAGGGTTGGATGGAATGAGAGTAGAAGAGGAAGACAAGGAAAGCAAATGGTCATCTACCTGGTGTTTCTCCTGTAACACCTTTTTCACGACCTGCCTACAAACTGCTCTTCTTCTCCAAATACTAAAAAATATCAGTGGCCAAAAGCCACTCACTCTTTATCTCCGATGAATATTTCATGGCAAAACTACACCAGCATCTGTGTCAGTTATTTACTCCTTATTTTTTGCTCAAGTAAAAAATACAGAAAAAAAATATTTTAAAAGAGATATGTGTCTATACTAATTTGCTTGGATTTTTTTCTCTTTCTGGACATAAATAAAGATCATAAAAGGACATGCAATTTCTCTCTTTGCTCACCTGGGTGAGCAGATAAAGCTGAAGATCCGTAACTGCAAAAACATTGCGACTTCCAAATGCTTGTGATGGTTATAGCTGTGCGTGCGTGCACGTGTTATGGCTCATTGGTATTTAGTCTTTGAGAGAAACGGGGAGAACAGGAGGCATGCTTGGTGTCCTAAGCAGCAGGTATCTCAGGTACCACAAATGAAGTGCAGTCTGAGTGGGAAGCGAGTTTGAGTCGCATGTTAGTGCTTGAGGTGCAAACCTGCAGCACAAATCCACCACAGATCATTAGCAGAGCTGGGCATCCGTCTCTGTCAAGGGGAAGGTCAGGGCTCAGTTAGCATGGAATCTGAATTACCTCCACCCTGGAGGAACAGGCGCTCTCGGTTGGGGTGGAGGTCACTGCCAGGGCAATATCAGAGAAGGCCCAGCACAGACTGCTGCCTTCCAGAAAGCCATTGCAGCTTCCTTCAACGCTGTCTTTGCAACTACAGAAACCGCATGATTTTGTTTCTTTCCTGTAATCTCGCAGAGCCGAGCTGTCCTGTTGCCCCACTCCTAGTCCTTCCACTCCTAGTCCTTCCTGTTCCTGTCATCCATTTGCAACCCACAAAGCTGTTTAGTCTGCCTGAAAATCCACATCAGATTCCAGAAATAATCCAGGAATAATAAATCGGTGCCTCGTCTCACTGCGGTACGGAATGCTTTGACTATGGCGAGCATAATTTTTTTGATACATAGCTTTGCTGAAAAAAATGAATCAAAGTGAAACTGGCAAAACTTACAGGAGAATCAAAATCTGTGGAGCAAATCCTGAGCAGCTGTCATTTGTCGTATTTCCACCAGAACTAATTCTTTGAGGATTAATCAACCTAAACCCAGAAACTGGACTGTAACGGTGAGAGAATGAGAAAAATCAATGCGATCCTCAAACATTTCTTATGGAATAGAGGAGAGCCTATATGAAATGAGTCCTTCCTCCTCATCAATCAACTATCAAACTAAATTATTTCAAAGTTCTGGTACTGAGCCTCTGGAATACTGTAATAAACTTCTTTTTGAATTCTCAGCAAAGCAGCAACAGATAGCTGGAAAAAAAAAAAGTTTCTCCTTCCAAAGCAGCACCCTGGAGGTGTCTAAAGAGAGACTGGATGAGGGTCTTAGTGCCATGGTGTAGCTGACGAGTAGGAGTAGGTGTAGGTGTTGGATCATAGGTTGGACTCGATGATTTCAAAGGTCTTTTCCAACCTTATGATACCGTGCTACTGTGACAAACTACTTGTGAGCGAATTTGTCAGTCTGGACATTGCTTCACGTTTTCACCCAGAAGCTTTCAAAACCAAACTGCATCCCGGGCTGCCAACAGCGTTTGAGCTGACGTGGTTGTCTCAGGTCCCCACCCACTGCCCCTGCCAGCACGACACCAGCTTCGCGGGAGCAGCGTTGCAATGCAGTGAGTTCCTTCTCTCAGGGCTGCCGATGGGAGGAATCCAACCTCAGCCAAAGGTGTCATCTCAGAAAAAAAGTTGGTCCTTCTCACCTTCAAGCTGTCTGCCAAAATGAGTCCTTTCGACCTGAAGGAGGCTTTTCCCATGATGTTTTCCTGGGTGATGAAGGGCTGGAAGTCCCTGGCTCTTGCTGGAAAGCGTTGGTGTTTGGAGGGACGAGCCAGTTCTTGCTGCTGTCTCCAGGTGATCACACCAGTCTGGGCTCTTGTCCAGACAAATCTCTACCTGCTTTTACTAAGAGCTGCCCAAAGACCAGCTAAAATAACATTTTTCATTGCATCTTTGTCTAAAATAATTCTAAAAGAGCAAGGAATACAAAGAGAAGCAGTGACATCAAAAGGCTCCAAATGCTGAACTTCTTGATAAATTTTATTTTTGGATGAGTCTTGTTTAGAAAGCCCTCCTTCATTTGCACTCAATTCAAAATTCAGCCAGTCCCATGGAAATCCCATCAAGTTTGGTGAGAATATTACATGTGCGCTGGTACTTAGCAAGACAGAGAGACACATTTTGTTCTCGTAGCAGAAAGGAAATTGTGCTTTACTGTATTGTTTACTCTTCCCAGCACTTTAATTTTCCCTTTGTTTAATATTTCAGCAGAAGCCATTTATCTTGCCTGATGATCAAATAAACTGGGTGGTAAAATAACGGATATGCAATTCATTGGGAGAGGGAAAATGGTATTATAAGGCAGACCAAAGGGATATAGTTTAGAAATCCAGTAATGTGTGATTTGCTACCTCACATTTGCCTCGGTGCCCAAGGGGAAATATTGTTTTTTCTTACTGAGTGAAGATACGGGTTATCTGCAGCGCAGGGGATTGCAGCTCGGAAAGCCGATACTCGACTGCTTTCAAGAGCCAGATCCAATTCAAAGCAAGACCTTTCTCCTCAGTGAAGATAACAGGTAATGAAGGTAGCAATCGTGATTTTTGAAACAGGAGGAGCTAATTAGGAAAGACAGGACTAGGTCCGGATCGTGAGGGGCTCAAGCATCAAGAGCAAAGCGATGCTGCCTGAAGAAGAGAGATTTCCCTTTGCTTCTCCATGGTCTTGATCCAAGGTGAAGTCTTCCCGTGGGCTTCAGGGGGGTTTCAATGTGGAAGTCCAGGCTGAACCTGGCTCCCAACATGGCTCTATAACTAACAAACTCCTCTGCCAGTTTACCCAAGCCAGCAGGCACGACTTGAAGAAGGTGAGAAATTTGAGACTATTGTTCCTATTCCATCTTTTTTGCAGACAATAGTCCAGGGTTCACTTCACGTATCTTTCCATCAATAGCTTGTGGGGTGCAAATACTTAAACCCCTTTTTCTGCTATGACAGAGAGTTAAATGAAAGGTCTGAATGTTCCCTGTCAGCTTAGAGTTAACACCGGGATGTTCATCAGGTCACGTCTTTTCAACATATTTTCCTAGGTTTATAGAGGAAAAATGGGAATCTAATGCTCACGTAAGTGGCATCTATTTGATTACGAACATTAAGAGAAACTATTGCTTGTTCTTTTTAATCTATTTCTTACTCTATTTTTTTATTCAGAGTCCTGTACCTGGCAGACACGCCGGCTGTTTATAACCCAATCAACGAGAAAACGGATAAATTACACAGATTCGAATTTTTATTTCACACTGACTTTTTTTGCAGCAAAATGTTAAATTAAAATTAATTAAGAAACCTTCTATGACTATCAAACTCTTTTAAAAATACCATCTCTTTTTCTTGAATCCAAAATTTTTAGTTTGAAGACAGATTACCTGAATTAGGAACAGGAAAGTGTAACATGACATGCCTTTGAGGACCAGCCTTAATTTTTCCAGCATATCTCATCTAACCACATGAATATTTTTTTCCTGTGAAGTAGTATTGAAATATTTATTTTAAAACGGTGAAGTGCTTTCATATAAAGACACAAATAATTGTTTTAGTTGGAAGGGCTAAGATCAAATAAAATACCTAAATGTGGTTCATATATTGACACTTATTATTTTTTTATGAGAAAGAAATGTACCCTAAAAGAAGACCTCAAAATACTTGATTATTTTCAGGAGCAGACTATGGGTAAAAGCTCCCATCATTTCTATCACAAATACTTGAGAATAAAAGATTAAGTAGACCAGCATTTATATGTTTATATGCTGTCTATTTTTTTACTTTTTAAATTTTTATAGAGATTTTTATAGACTCAAAGGCTTATGGGTAGAGGATCACAATATTCTGCTTATATCAGCGTTGCAATGACTGAAGCACAGACACGAGGAAGGGATGCGGGGCATGGGATGAGGGGAGGTGATGAAGTGACTTGGAGGTACTTTGCTGCACAGAGCCCAGGGGCAGAGGAGCATTTTTTTTCAGCAGTGAAGCTGAAGCTTTTCTACCTGGGAATATAAATATTCTGCAATATAAAGCATCCTATACAGGACTGCTGGAGGAGACACAGTTTTGGTTCCTGGCCTTTCAGAAGTGCTGTAGGAAGTCAGGGAAATAACACGTCCAAGTAGCACGGGTGACCCTTCCACCTCGCGTGGAGCAGTGCCCATTGCCTCAAAGAGTTGCACACTTCTGAAACAACAGGATGAAGAAACCTTCAAGCATCTCCATTATTCTGCCTTGCTGAGAAAGGTGAAGACTTGAAGAATCACATTTGAAAGCCTCATCTGTATTTTCACTATGTTTTCTGCGTGTAGTTAAATACTACCCTTGACTTTACGTTGGGCTCATTCCAATAATAAAGTAGCAAACACTGTATGAAGGCAGTGTCTACTCAGAGACGTAAATTAGATTGCGTGGGATGGAGCTGGTAGATACGCCAGAAGAAGACAGCAGGCAAGCTGAACTAAACCCTGTAGCTTCCTTAATATCCAAGAAGCCCAACTGAGCTGTTTCAGCATGCTAAAACATTCTGCAGGAAGGAAAGCAATTTATAATGTTAATCCCACAGAACTAGAGCTATTCCTAATGATGCCAGCCTGCCCAGGCACGTTACAGACAAGTGTCTTCAGTCAGTACTGCCACATTTATTGTCTATTCATCTCTGCCCCTGAAGTAGAAGAGGGAACGCTCGGTGGCAACACGTTTATCTGATGAACTGTAAATTTTATCACAGAGAAATTATTTATGTCGTTTAGAAACACAGTTTTTTATCATCAAAGACGTCATTGTGGTGAAATTACTTGCATAGGTGACACTGTCAGGAGCATTCATTCATACTTAAAAATATAAGCACATAAAACAGGATGGAGAGAGTATTGATGCCCCAGATGCTTATTAATAAATGTTCATTAATAATAATTTATTCGCAGTGTGGATTGTATGGCCAACATCTCCTCTGAAATCAGTCATGTTTACCTGGCAGCATGCACGACGGCGCGATCCTTTACCAGAACTTACCATTTAATAATAAAGGTCCATTCTGGCAAGAAGAAAAACCAAAAAAAAAAACCCACACCAAAACCTCAAAGCAGCAAAACCCCAAGTTACCAAATGCTGGCGTGCAACTTGCACGTAATTCCAACAATGCCTGATGCAGTTGAGTTGGGCAGCAAGAAGAGAATGGGGGTCCAGGCACCGGAAACAAGGTGTCCTGGCTGTGATTGATGGAGAAGTTGTTGACTCGGACTGGTTCTGCTCGGAGGGAGGTGGCAAATTGAGGAATTTATCATAAAAAGCTGTAAAGCAGGACATTAAAACAGACATTAGGTTAAAATATACAACAACAGAAAAAAAGAGGTTAATTTGTTTTCATCTGCTGGTTACATTCCAAAAGGTGAAGTTTGTTTTTCCCTCTTGCCTTGGAGAGGAGATACGCACCATATGCCATCAGTTGCTTTGCATACAGAGCTGTAGCAAGATGTTTGCCAGAGGTCTGAACTCTGGTGAGCGTGGCCTTTCCCTCCCAACTTTATTTCCAGCTGTTTATTTGAATGTGACTTTCAGGCTGGTGCAAACGTGCTGTATTAACAGGCACTGAAAATTAAAGACTATTGATCCAAGCAGCAGGTAGAGCAGAGGCAATTGTCTCTGTGGCACCCTCATATGTGGACACCAGTGGGTGGCTGTGGTTTGCAGCACAGCTGAGGATTTGCCTGGCTTTTGTAGTAGGATTTTACACTCAACAGTATCCGTGCCCACATAAGACAGGTAGTAAAATATTTCTGCATTTAGAGATTTGTGGGTGTCAAGACCAGAGGGAACGGGGTGTTAATATAGTTGAGCCTGTGACACATAGGCACAATAATTTAATTCCTTGGCTTCTACAGGAAAGGGGTTTGTTGAGTCTCTGGCAGGAGAAGAACACTGAATCCACAAAATCACGCCTGGAGGAGATTGCGCACCCTGTAAAATCGTGCGTTGGTTTTAAACTCTGAGGATCTTCAACTTCTTTATGAGCTCAGAAGCTGCAAGGATGGGATCACTCCGATGCTGGTGGGGATGAGGTCTGACTTGTCAAAGGCAGATTGCTCGAAAACAGAGCCAAATCTAATCAGGACAATAATGCAAAGCATAGCAAGGGCTGGTGTGGCAGGGCTGGGTCTGTCACTCTCTATTAGTTGATCTGTACAATTGCTTAACTGCCCCTTGGCTGCTTTGTGTTTTCTAACATGTCCCAGTCTTAATTCCACCAATAAGCATAAAACTTCCTATCATGCCAGTCACAGAGACAATTACATAAGAAACTTCTTTTTTTTTTGTTCTCCCCATCTCTTTATTTCAGTTTAGAGAAACAAAGAGGCCCATTCATTCAATTTGCAGCTGAATCTCTCAGGTTATGTAAATTGTTAAATCACCCATGCTTTCTTTTTAGCCATATTGCAAGCAGAGAATTTCCACACCCAGCTTAAACTTCACAACTGATGTACCCCAACAAACACCGAGAGTGAAAGAGATCAAGAGTTTCAACATTTTTTTTGCTTTCTCCTGGTTAACTGATATGTTCTACTTCCATGGAAAATACTAAAAAGAAATCAGAATTCTTTCATGAAAAACTAAGCGGAATAAAACCTAGTGATATAATTAGAAGATGCCTGTGGACTTCATTTGAGCTTTATTCATTTCCATCAAGGCATAATTTAGTGCAGAAGCACAGCCAAGTGTCCATTTTCACTCTCTTGACTTCAAAAAAACCAACAAACCAAACATTACTATTCTTACCTTACAGTTTAAATTAACTACAAGCACCTTGGGAAAGCTGCTTCTTCTACTCAGTTATTGATGCTTACATTGATTTGTTAATATTATTGCAGGATATCTCTGGAGCAGGAAATGATAGCAGTATTCGAGTCGCTCTTGATCACATAATGATGCATGTTAATAGGAGCATTTTGTTTTACAAGCCTACTCCTTGCTTCCCAAAGGCCAAGTGGCTCTGCCCTGAGACCTCTCTGCAGGAACGCGAGTGCATTTAGTTTGGTTAATAAAAGAACACTTCATACAGCACAATTCTTGCCCACGTCTCACTTCTGCTGGCTTTACATAGATATTTCTTCTCATTAAGGAAAAAGTGCCTACCTGCACACACTCATGGAAAGGCAATAAGTGGGCAGAAACGGATGGCAGGTTTACGAACATCCAGACTAAAAAGCAGAGTAGAAAACCTCCCATCAATAGCCACGACTTGTACCCTTTGCAGAACAGGAGTACGAAGCCTGAACGTGTTAAAACAAGGACTCTGGCACCGCATACTCTGGGTGGGCTTGGAAAGTCTGGTATCCATTAGAGCCCAGCGTTGTGCCGAACCAAGAGATTAATTCTCTTGCAGGAACCTGGGCAAACCAATAGCAGCAGAAAGTTAATCAAGCACTGATCCTCCCAATCCACTTAATCACAGCCAGCTGCTACTTAAAGCCTAAGAAGAGCAACATCCCCAGGGCAGCCCTTATGGAGGAGGGGAGAAGCAATTCAGAGAGAGCACCCTGGATGGGAGAAGGGCATTAAAAAGTTAATAAAATAAAAGTTAATTCCCTCAATCAAGCAAGCAGAGAATAGTTCTGGGAAGTTCTAAAGCTTCCAATATTAATTTCTTCCCGCCTTCCCAGCTGCTTATCCCTGGAAGGCATTTGATTTGTACTAAAATATTTGCTCATAACCCAAGTTTCCTCCTGGAGTGTACACAGACTGTGTGATGCCTGAGACTTGGCTGTGGGTTTTTTCCCTCTTTCATTCCAAGTGTCTCTAAAATCTTAAAAACACTGACCACGCCAATTCAGTTTACATTGGCTGGAGAATCTTGTCTTTTTTTTTTTTTTTTCCCTTTTCTTTTCTTTCCTTTTTTTTTTTTTTTGAGGTATGTATGGTCTCTTGGCCATGTCGTCCTCTTAATATAAAATTTTGCCTGTTTTAACAAATGTGTTATTCCCCATTTGAACTTTATTGGACTGGAACATTTTGAGGGGTTCTGACAGGATTTTAGGTGTTCAGGCTTCCATATAGGAAATCCCTAAGTACATCATAGAGGCCTCTTTGCAAAACACTTGAAGACTTCATGTGATGTAAGAAAATGCTTTTCTTCCTGAATTCTCATTGGGGAATCTGAGATACTGATGGATTAAATGACCTGATAATGTTAAACTGGTGTGGTTGTAGCAGAGCTAAGATTTAAATCCAGCCTGTTATTACATTAACCAATTCACCATCTCCAAATACTGGGTTGAAATCAAGGCAAGGATGATGCCCTATCTCCCAGTTAATGGTCATCACACTCGGTTGTGGAGTTGAGAGAGGATTTTATGGTCCAAGCTTGTAGAAGATAATTTAATTTCTAAGAAAACTGCATTAAGATTTTGGCTTGGTCACGTAGGAATTTAGGAAGCCAACGCACTCAGTGTTTAGAAACAGTCTGCCTGATGATTAAGGTCTGATCTTGAGTGAAGTGACTGCAATTGAATAAAATAGGTGAAGACTCTTGGCAGAGGTAAAGGCTGACTTATCCAGAAGCTGACACCTTGCAGGACAAGTGCGCAGTCCAGCATCAACACAGCTCTCACACCACAAAGAGTTGGTGTCCCTCCATCCAGGAGGACACATGTGGGCAGCTCAGAGTGTTGGTAGGAACACCACCAGCAGTAACAGCTTTGATTTCTTCAGGCTGCCCATGTAGATGGAAATCTCTCCTCAGTGTGGTGAAACCTTGGGCAAACTTCCTAGGTAGTTACAACATTATGAAACAAAACTCCGCTTAGTTCACCATTTTAGCTTCAGTCTGCTATAAGCAAGTTGGTTTCTAAAGGAAAGAAAGTTGTCATCAAAAGTAGCTCCATTTACTTTCACTAAACACCCTCTTTTTCATGAATCTGCACAACACTTTTAAAATGCAGGGTATTGGTCAGCAGTTTCATATTGCTGGTTATTATCTTTGCCATGGCAAATACATTCCATGATACTTTCCCTAATATTTAGTTTTCTGAAAAGTTTTCCACTAAAGAAATATTCCTGCATATTAAAAAAGCAGCACATTGGACATGCCACAGGCTTTCAATTTTTTTCTTCAGAGAAGGAAATGTCAAAATTTTAAACAAATATTTATGTTTATACACACACACTAATGCATATGCATTCCCAAGGTACCATGACAGGAAAAAGCACCGTGGTGATCCCATCAGCATTCTGTTAAGAAGTGACTGTTCCTTTGAAGGTACACGGTTCACCTTATAAAAATCAGATGAACTTTATTTTGTGTTCTATTTTAAAGGTGTTTACATAATTTCAACATTTTTTCGGTAAGCCATCAGCAGACATTCCCACTCTTCTGTTCGCAAAAACCCTGAACTAGAGTATTCTTTGGGGGGGGGTTCACTAATTTCTGGAGCTTTCTAAAATACAGCTTGACTGACTTTTCGAAATTACCGCGGATGGAATTTTCCATGTGGCTGAAAGAAAATCTGTTTGAAGTGAGGACTTTCTATTTATGGCTTTGTGTTTACCGACTGCTGTCTAATAAGTGTACTTTCAAATTAATTAGTGGGGTAGCCGCTGGTTGTGTTCCTCCCTTCCCCAGCTGTGTGCACTGCAGTAGTTCTGCTGCACAGATGTGTTGTGCTGAATATCTCCTGTACGCTCACTCCCAGAGGTGCTCGTTTCCAGTGGCTACACATCAGTAAGTGACAGCATGCTGAAAAGCCAGTCTGGATTTCTGGAGAGAAGTTCTGTCATCAGTCACCAATCACTAGGATCCCCCCAGTCATTAAAATCCAAATGGAAGAGAATGGTTTCGAGGAGCTGAATATATTTTTCATACATCATTAATGAGATGATTTAGGTTGAGGAACATTAAGGAGACTGAGCGATGCTCAGGAGAGTCCTCGAACATTAATGGGTGCAGCTCAATTCCAAAGTCCCTTTCTAAGGCCATTTCAAAAGTGATTTATTATCATCACACACCTGAAAATCTCTGCAAGGCACTGCATTCCTGCAGCCAGCTTCACAAAAGCCATTAAGCACATGCTCAAATAACCTTATTAACCCAATGCTGCCTAACTCTATGAGCAGGGGACCCATTAATGAATCACACCTGCTATTTTAAACCTGGTTGTATTTCTCACTCCAGCCCTCAGATTATCCGTCTCCACCTTCCACTTGCTTGCACATAGCCCTGCCCATATACCTTCAACCCAAAGTGGTCATTATTAGATCAAGAAAGTTTGCAAATCGCTTTAAAAATTATCTTTTCTAGTATTTCTAAAATCAATAAGAATTCTTAGACTGAGGTTATCACACAGCACAAACTTATTATGGAATTTAGGAGGCAAGAGTCCAGTGCACATGGCTTATGACCCAGTGTAGGTGGGATCTGGTGAGATATTACAGTCAGAGAACTTTTCTTACAGAGGGCAAAGCTCCTGGCAACAGGTTTTCACTCCATCCGGGCACTGGGAGAAGTAGCAGAAGAAACTTGCACTTTGTACAGTTGACACAAGATCTGTCAAGCCCCCGCTCCCGTGCTGGTCTGGTGCTCAGTGAAAGAAGAGTAAGCACAGACTTGGACCCCTGGAAATCGCTCCATGCAGCCCTGGGTGCTCAGCCAGGGAGGAGAGAGGGCAACCCCATCCCTCGTGGGGATGACATAGCTCTGCAGTGTGAAAGCTCCAGGAGATCAGATGGAAAAGTTTAACACTACCCCTACGAGGTTTTGGTGCGTGAAGGATGGAAAAAAAACTGAAGAACATCCTTAAAATGTAAAACATCTTGGTCTTTTAATAATCCCATGCGGTATGTTTTCACTTTAGCAATAATTGTATTTTCTTTTTGAGTATTTTATTTAACAACATTTCAGGGCCCAGCTAATCTGTTCCATCTGTTGAGGGAGCGAACAATGTGCTGAGCACAGAAACAACTGCCTTTATCAGGCTGTGGCAGTTTGCAGAAGCAATCTAACACCCTGAATAATTCCCCAGGAGAAACCGCAGTCTCACCTACTGTGGACACTGCTGTCTTTCCTGCTCTCAGAAACCACACTGCAATTGCAGCTGTTACGAAGGTTCAGAAGAAATTTATGGCTGAAATATATCAGTTTTACAGTAATTGCAAGGAGACAGATGAAAGTCCTACAAGAAACAAAAATAATAGATGCAGCTTTTCTAAAGCTGATGTGAAGGCTTATGGTGGAGAGTTTATATTTTATACAAGAATTTTCAAATCCAAGCATCCTAACCAGATGAAGTGTGACAGTTAACATTTAACAGTTACGCTGTGGCATCTTCATCAACATCAACCCCTCCAGTATGTGATGCCAAACAAGGAAAGAAATACAGCAGCAGAAGATGTCCTCTGCGCTATTACACTCCGTGATTCGTCTCAAAGTAACAGGGTGGCACCACCCCCCTTGGCTACTACCCCTGCTGCGTAACAGGGAAGGTGTCAAAGCGTTCATTCCCTCTGCAGCCCATAGGAAGAGACAGGCAGGTGTCGCACAGGTGGGATGCACATCAGGACAGGCTGGATGCTCCGAGGCAGATGTTTCTTGCAGGCAGAGAGGCTGCGGTGCCCAGCTGAGCCCACCCTGCCCTCTGCACCCCGAGGGTGCTCTGGTTTTGCAGTGTGAGTGATACAAAGCAGCTGTCAAACAACTCCTTCAATTAGCTTAAAAGCTGCTTTCTATTTCCTGAGGGGTACAAACCAGTCCAGGTGATGTGGAACTGGCTGCAACGATGCCTCCACATTTCCCTCAATAGAAAAGGTAAAAGTCACTGATGAAACGCAGCGCTTTCTGGAAAGGCTCATCCCCCAGTGTTTATTGTGCAGTGACATGCAGGCTTAGCACAAATATGTGGAGATAAAATCTGGGAGGATGAGAGCCAGACAAACAGGAAAGGTGCAGTTGCCCCGGCTGAGGTTTGGTCCAGCTGGACCAGGACTCAGTGGCGGCTGCAGGCAGGCTCAGGCTGACAACGATGCAAAACTAAACCTGGGCTGTTACACACCTTAAGAGGCTACAGAAGTGAAAAAGGAGCAGAAAATTCAAATATTTACAAGAGAAAAGAGGTAACATTTACAGCAGCAACTTGATTTTAAGACATCCATGTAGCATTAAGTCCAGGGAGGAGGGGCTATTGTGGGAGATGCCAGTGAGGCAATCGTGTTTGCATTATTTAATTTATTATATTGTTTGGCAGTTTGACCCTGGATTTACATACACAACTTATAAATGTTGCTCTTCTCTTTCCCTAGCATGTTAAACGTTTGGTTTCCTATTCTTTATCATTTTTTATATAACTGCAGAAATCCCACACTTCACATCAGAATCAGCTTGAATAAAAAAATCCACTGAATGAAAAGAAAACAACCATGCTTGGAGGTCACATCTTCAGACAAGAAAAAATTCCCGCTCTCTGCTGACACCCACAGTGCTGTGCACATTCATTTGAAGTGAGGACATGCTGCATGGGGTGTAGTGTTTGTTTCTCCACCAAGAACCTTTTGAAACTTCCAGGGTGGAACGTTCTGAGGGCGACAGAGCAGCGAGGTGGTGATATGGCCGATGCCAAGGGCAAAAGGATGTGCAAGAAGCTCTGATAGACGGCAGCAGAGGATAAAAGAGGCCACTTCTTACCCTGAGATATACACATCTGGTCTTGGGGAAGCGTGCTTCTACGGAAGAGTAGTGTTGCTATCACGGTTATACTGAAGAAGACCAAGAGGGATGCAGGTTCCTCGTACCGATAATCCTTAACACAATAGAAAAAAGGGGGAACTTGGGCAAGTGCAGAAGAGAAGTGTGGCTTTCCTTAACCAGCTCAACAAACTGGTGAAAAATATATCGCTGGGCATCCCTGGGACCATGACGAAGTCCACCTACCCCCTCACTACCCGGCCCCCTGAGAGAAGAAATTGATTTCATATCACATTTCACACTTCATTTATTCTGCCTCCCCCAGAGAAAGGCCCCCACACAATGACACAAAAGACATCAGTTTTATTTACTGCCCATCTACTTGTGTCTTTGTGTCCCGTTGAGTTGCAGGAAAGCAAACCAGTGTGGGAACCCGGAGGATTGAGATTGTTCAGTGAAGCTTGCCCAGTGGATGCAGGCACAGTAAATCACGCCTGACAGACTATTGTTGTAAGGGGGGCTTTTGTTTTGTTTTGTTTTTCTGGAGTGGTGTTGGTTTTTCCCTGGGATGGCTTTGTAGCCCTGAAGCAAGAGTGGGTGTTGGGGGGCTGGGAGAGGGGCACGGGAGGCATGTGTACTACAGCTGGGTGGGAAGCATTGGCACCGGGCCTGCCGCGTGACAAAGTGCTCTGAATGTTCGCATTCTCTTTTTTTGTTTTCCTTTCTGATTATCCTTTGCTCTAAATATGCTAATGAGTTGGGCACCTCCTTCGGCCATAATGCAGTAGGGCAAGAGATGAGATAGCTCGTGGGCTTCCAGCACATCTAGAAACCTTCTTACTGGAGAATCTTGAAGTTCCCCCATCCCTGTTCCTCCCCAGAGCCCGAGGCTCTGCCTAGTTTGCCCCACCCCTTGTGCACAGGTCATTTAGGGCTGAATTAAGACCTCATACTTAAACCTTTGAAAGATCTGGACTTGGCTTTTGCTACTGACTGATACAGCACTGCAGGAAGGAAAAGAATTACCCTTCCCATGTCCACTGAGTCTTCTCGATTCCTGATTTCCAACTAGATTAGCCACACTTACTTCCACCCCGTAGCAAAGCCGTTATTTTTCATTCGCCAGACTCTTGAAACCAATCCATTTGTATGAATGGGATCTGTTTTGATGAATCAGCATTTCCCATCAGCAAGCTTTGCATCTGAACTTCCCTGGCCATCCCGAACCAGACGTGTGATGGCAATATTTTGAGCAGCCTTTTGGAGCCCAGGCTGAGGCATGCCTGCCTGAGTCAGCAGCTTGCCTGTTTCCCCCCCGAGCCAGAACAATTCAGCAGCGACACTGAACAAAGAATGCCCAGCAAACACAGCCCGTTGCAGCTGTCATCTACTGTCACTTCTTTTTATTCTCTCAAATAAAGGCAAACCCTTTTATGCAGTGAAAGCAGTGGAGATTTAGAAACAATTGTTATGAGGTAATGCCTGGAAACACACTTACAGAGCAGGATCCCTCCTTGAAGTATTTGTTCAAGAGAAAAAGCCTGGCTGACAATATCATGCTTAGCTGTTGGGCCAACGCTCACGGAAAGCCGGTGATCCTGTAAAACCACAAGGTGCCAAACATGCCACTTAGGAAACCCATTGTCTGTTTGGCCTGAAAGGAAAGGGGCTGTCACTCGGAGCGTGGGCAGAAGCAATGCACCACCGGTCAGTTGAGCGTGCTTTTTGCAATGCCTTCTGAGTTCCAGGTCTTGGTTTCCTTTTTGTGCGCACAGCCTTTATCTGTATCCCATCTGACAGGAATTGTTCTTGTTTGCCTCCTTGGCTTGGATCTTTTCGTTTCAGCTGTGTGTCCTTCCTCTAGGCCTGGTGCCAAAGTCACAGATGTGCAAGGCGGGAGAGGAAGACCAGAACATGGAGAAGCTTGTGCTTGAATTTATCAACAAGCACTTGACGTCCTCATGGTACTGTTTATTTCACTAAGATCCCACCTGTGCACTGGAGAGTTTTCAGCCAAGACCAGCTGGAAGTAAGACCAAAGGCTGAGTAGAACCGTGTAGGCTTTCAAACCTTTCAAGAGATGCCCTGTAACTGCAGCTGGAGATACACCAATACATTTGTTTCCTTCTCTCATTTTCTTCTGATCTTGTATGTGAGACAATCGTAAGGTGTTTGAAGTTGGTGCATGGTAGAAGGGGGGTGTGTCTCTTCAGTACACCGAGGAGGCTAAAGAGCAACTGAGAGATGAATATTCTTACAAGTAAGACCAAAATGGTAAAGCCTTCATAGCATAAATGTGATTTTTCACACGGCATTTTGCATCCTCCCAGGGCTTGTATCATGGTCCTATTCCAATGTCGAATCACCTCTGAGCATGCAGATCTTATCTATTGGGGTGAAAATAAGTAAATGTTTAAATATGTGAAATGCACATGAAAAGCTAAATAAATAGCTGACTTTCAGCTGTCGATAAGTGGAGTTTTGCAGATGTCAAAACAATCCACCTGTGTCCTTTCCAAAGTAGATTGGTTTCAGGATTTCCCATTTTCAGGATGGGAAAGAAAAAAATGGATTGTATGGTGAGTTAGTATCAGCAAAAAGAAACCTACATTTTCTTTCTGTCTTCAATAGCAAGAATTCTCTTTCTGGACAACCTCTGGTACAATCTGCCTTGTGCAGTCTCTTTGGTAAAATATCACTGAGCCCAAGGAGTTACCCGAGAACCTTGCTTCCTCAAGAAAATGTTTAGCACTCAGGCTGTAAAAACCATTAACAGCTATATTGTACTAACAGTTATGGTAGTAGAAATGCAAAGTAATTTCATTAAATAGGTTTACATGATTTTTTTCCCCTTGAAATTTTCATTTGTTTCGAGTAGTATGGCAAACACACAATGGGTGCTCCAATGTAACTTAGACCCCACCCATATCCCTAATACCTCCTTAATATCTTATCTGTTTATTATAATAGTTCCTAGAAAAGCCATCAGTTCTAGATATGTCCTTTGGCAATTATAGATGATACAGCATTGTTTTAAGAAATAGCATAAGGTAAAATTGTGGAGTAATATCAGTGAAGAACAGAGAAAAGGAATATGTTGGAATAAATTAAAGGCAAAGAAAGACACTGGAGAAGCTCAGTCTCTAAGTCATTGACATGGGCCATCCAAAATATTTACAACCTTCCTTCTTGAAGAAAACCTGAGTGTTGATCAGCTGAAATTGTTTATACGTATCCGTGGATAGTATTTGTTTTCCTTTCTCATCTTTTTCCTATTTTTCATTTACAAAACTAAAAATAACAATTTAAAATTATTCCCAACGGGCACATCACTTCTATTTTCGGTAGCAACAAGAATTATAGCTTTGCGACAAGGTATCAATAATCTCCTAGGGAAAAAATAAAAAAGGAAAGGCAAGACATTTGACCATCTTTGGCGTGAGCTGGCGTATAGACCATGCCCAGGTTCTTGCTGTGGGAACAACAGCGTTGGATGAGCCATGTCTGCCTGCAGCCATCAGTATCCTTCTTGTCAAAACAAATGTGTTTCTCTCTTTTGCAGGTGCTTTGAAACATGCTGTAGGTAGAAATTTTATACACAAGACTAAACCGCCGCATATCTAATCACGTTTTTTACTGGAACAGAAAGACAGGAAAGTATACATCAAACTCCTTTTGTTGAGCTGGGCTTTTTGGGGGTGGGGGAGAAAAAACAAAGCATTTGGTAGCAATTAATATACCCCCTACATTTGCAGTTTTAATTCCTGTGCAGATGCGTAGTGTTGTTATTCTAATAACTTCCTGTGGTGCTCCCTTTTTCTGTAAACCTCAACGCCAATTAAAATGTGATCCATCACCGAATGCTTCCGAAACAAAGGGGAACATCCAACTTTCAGATACAGCCATGAAAAATCCCAGTCAGTCAAAAGAAGACCTAGGAGAAAGAAAAAAAAGCATTCAAGTTTTCCCATTTCTGTAAGGAAGAGTAGAAGAAAATGTTCTTTTGTGTAAGTCTTGTAATAGAAGCAGACTGAGGGATTTAGACTATATTAGGAGAGACCAGCCAGACTTCCACTCAGCAAAAAGGTTGATTAATAAATGCTTCGAGCTTCTTGTGCTGAAATGACAATGTCTGGATATTCACCCTCTGGGGGAAAACGTCAGGGATTGGATGGTACAGGCAGATGTATCTATGGTTTCACAAATAGCTGGAGCCAGCTTTCAGGCAGCAGCAAGTGAATGCCTTCCCTTCTTTGTCTGCCATGAGGAGAGGCAATGTTGCAATTGTGCAGAGATACACAATTGTACCACCAACAGAAATACCAAACCTTACAGTAAATAAAAGGTGGGCAGCTCGTTGGTGATTCACCAGCTTATTAAGAAGGCCTGGTTTGCTTTTGCTCTCCACGCTGAATGATACAACTTCCACTGTAATGCAAATCAGTGGCAAACAGAGGGCCTGAGCAGTCCCGTTTGTATGCAGGACACGACTTTGCCACCGAGGATGGTTTTTTCATGGTTCATGCTTCCAGGCAGCATCCCAGCACCCCCTGTAGTCACCATTGAGCTGGACTTAACTCACGGTATCACAAGGCTGGAAAAGACCTTTGAGATCATCGAGTCCAGCCTATGACCTAACACCTACACCTACTCGTCATCTACACCATGGCACTAAGTGCCTCATCCAATCTCTCCTTAAACACCTCCAGGGACGGTGACTCCACCACCTCCCCGGGCAGCGCATTCCAATGGCCAATCACCCTCTCAGTGAAGAACTTTTTCCTAATGTCAAGCCTAAACCTCCCCTGGCGAAGCTTGAGACCGTGTCCTCTTGTTCTGTCGCCGGTCACCTGAGAGATCAAGCCCTGCCTGACTACAACCTCCTTTCAGGCAGTTGTAGAGAGCAATGAGGTCTCCCCTGAGCCTCCTCTTCTCCAGGCTGAGCAGCCCCAGCTCCCTCAGTCGCTGCTCACAGGGCTTGTGCTCCAGCCCCTTCCCCATCCTCATCACTCTCCTCTGGACGCACTCCAGCATCCATTGTTAGACTCAGTGGGTGTAACAAGAAGAACAGCTTCTCCTGGGAAATACCAAGACTTTTTTTGCCATCTCTACTCCTCCAAGACCAGCAAGTCACCATCTGGTGAAGAACACTCAGTGTGTTGAGACACGCTTGATGTCCTCCAGGTACTTGCTGGCTGCTATGTCAGTGCTGTAGCTGTAGAACGTGGGGCTTTCTATGCTTCATCTTACGGTACTTCAGCTGTAAAAATATTTTGCCTGTTTCCAGGATGACTTTTAGCAATTATGAGATCACAGCGGAGAAAGCTCTCCCCAACTCTGTGCTGAAGGCAAACTTGCAGAAGACAACTCCCAACTCCCCGTACTCCATCATGTCTAATTGCATGTACAGACAGTAGGAAAGTGCAAGGGATGGATTTGGGGTGCAAGGTATTTCTGCACTATAAAATCAGAACTCGTCTCTAAAATAAAAGACAAACTGTTCAGTTCCAAAGAGGCCACGTTCTCATTCACACCAGAGCTTTGTAACTTAATTCTGAGACTTTAAATCAGATGCTATAATAGAATGAACGTCTTCTCCCCTTTGTATAGCTGCTGCCTACCTGCTCTGCGCTCAGAGACAGACACAAAGAGCTGCAAATTGTTTGCCTTTCTCAGAGTCAAAATAAAAAGATGCCGCAGCAAATCTGCAGTGGACCAGACACATACAGCCTCCCAGAGTTTGGTCAGGGGGGACCAAACTGCTGCAGGAGAAGGACAGGAAAGTTGGTTGTTTATTTATTTATATCCTCTCCAAGCCTGTTTTCTCCAGGCAAGAATTCTTGCCAAGTCTATTTACAAAGTTCACCCTGGGGATCGTGAGAATTGCAGCTCGCAGTCCGGTGCTCGGCGTTCACGGTGCCACAGATGTGTCCTTCCTTCTGCTCTGCCCTGGACCTTTAGTTCTGTTTTGGGGGAGGAGAGGCAAAGTTGAAGAAGACACAGGAAAAATGCATACTAGAGAAAATATGTGCTAGTACAAGTATAATATTCTTCGTGTCTTTTTTGCTACCTGTCATTCAGACTCCATTATGATAATCTATTACTTATCCTTTAAGTATTTCTTCATGTGCGAACATTCGTGTGTGAAGGGTAAACTCTTTCTGAGGGCCACGAGCATGAATCCAGATTAACATCTTGCCTAAAAAGCACCAGTTTTCTGGCTCAGATACCTGTTCCCATGTTTCACTGTCATCTTGCTGGCATCAAATTGTGGTTCATGAACCAGATCTGGAAGCAACACAAAATAACGCAGACCTCACAAGAAATATACCACTTAATCCTATCTTTAAATCTGTTATATTCATGCTCATTAGCTGGTTAGCCAGGAGTGTAAGAAGCCTAAACTATATTTCAGGAAAGCCTTTTAAATTAACGGCTTTATTTTAATGTGACCCAGGCATGAATTATCAGGAGACCAAGATCATGATCTGTTTGCAGGAAAAACAGTGTCTTTGTGATTTAAAAGTACTTTTTATTGGGAAACTTAATTTGGAAAGAAGAATGGTATCACATAATCATCCCAATGTGTTTGGATATATGCTGTCCTTTCAGACCTGGTGTAGGTTTCTCCTTGAGGTAGGTCCCGAGTTGTTTATCAAGGCTATAGGCTTTGAAACCTCTGATGAGGGAAATCTTAAATGCATCAAAGCAATCTCAAGGATTACTTAAGTGCCTAAATATGCATGTGACTAAGATGACAGGGATGAAAGCAGTATTGAATGTTAATGATGATGTTTATTTTCAATATTATACTGTCACTGGAGAGTACAGTGTGACCATTACTCATTTATACCTCGTTATGTCTCTGGAGACATTCAGGCACACTCAGATTTCCTCTTGGCAGATTACAGTAGTGGAGCCAAGTCGCTTCCCAGCAGAAACCGACCCTAACGTGCAGATGCTCTCAGCTACAGGGAGGAGACCCACTTGGCAGCACCCCTGGCATTTGCAGCGCAACTTCAGCAGAGGCATCAGAATATTGCGGAGAAGATGAGACAGGATAATTATTAGTGGTGTGAAGACAGGATACTTGGAGAATTCCTATATTTTTCCCTACCTGATCTCTTCTTCCTACTGCATGAAGCAGTTGTTTGACTCATATTTCCATCGACTTGGACAGAAAAACAAAATAATGCAGAACGAGAAATAGCAGCTCCCACATCCAACACAGCAACAACTAATGGAACAAACTTCAGGGAAAAACAGGTTGTTCCACTCTCTTTTGGCTGTAGCTTTTAGAAAAGACATATCTGACAACTCTTATACTCCCAGTATCACCTAAAAGGGGTTAAATTAATCAAACTTCACCTGTTTGATCATAGAGATGGCATTGTAACACGAGAGTTACATAGAGAGGGCACTTTTTTTCAGCCTTACATCTAACAGCGTCAAGATCCGGGCATGTATTTCTATAACAAAGTTTTGTAGCAATACCAGTGTTCTCAGTCAGATACAACTTACTCATTTTTATAATATTTTCACGTTCTGTTTATTACAGGTAAAAAAAGATGGGTCTGGTCGCCTTTAAGAGTGATGCCACATTTGTGTGTACGGACAGAAAAAGGAATTTAAATTCATGTTTGTCCATCTGCAATACATTCTTTACGGAAACGTCATGTCAGGTTCTCTGATGTTTGGGTTAGGAGATTTATTGTGCAATTACAAATCCTGACTGTATTGTGCGGCCGCATGACCTGGAAGTGTAATCAGCAGAAGATGAGAAAAAGTCTGGCAGTTTGTGTAACATTTTTCTCTTGCTGTCCTTCAGTGTCAGGCCTTTTATTCCTTTCTACCACTGTCTTCCTGGTTTCTTAAGGAAGTACTTTTATTAAATCCCCTTTCTTAGAGAAAACCAATGTGTTTCCTCTGTTTCTGTGAGCTGTGCCTGATTGGGTTGTCGTAACACAAACTGATTTTTCCCCTTGCATAGGACAAGTTAAGAACAGCCACTTCTTCCATGCAACTATTAAGGTGACTTGTAAAATACGTTACGTGAGGAATCACTCCAACTCCATCACATGAGACTTGTAAATAGGTTGATTTGATTTCAGCAGCAGATCATAAGTCACTTTGGAGAAGTCACTCTTAAGATTATTCATCAAAAAGACACAACAATCAAAATAAAGGTGATGCAAAAAACTTCCCTCGTTTCAACCATAAGCAGAATTTCTTGCCCTGGATAAATGAATAAATGCTTCCTGCCTAGGAGATAAAGCAGAGCTTTAGGGATTTGCAACAAGTCCCTTCTGAAATCCCCTCTCCCCAGTAAAAAGCAAAGCCAACGGGATTCTGGGGAGCTGTTGAATTGGTTAATTTAGCCTGGTGTATACACCATGAAAATATAACTAACGGAGGAAAAGGCCTTTCACAGAAAGCATTTACAGGCACAACGTGAGGTCAAGTTGTAAATTGTTTGGCTGGGTTTGTTTAGCAGAGCCCTGATGGATCGGGAACTGCTGATTTTTCCTGCGAGGTCCGTATTTGCTCAGATGGTTCTGGGAAGGTAAGCGCTGGTTTCCATTGCAAAGGGAAAGGTTTTAAAGGGTATGGCTGCTTGGGCTTTTCCATCCAAGCAAGGAGCACAGGCATGCATGTGCTGCCTACCCCAGGAACGCTAAGTGAACCTGAAAGCCTCCCAACATCTGGCTGCAGCTTGCCTTTGTTTGCTTTAGGCTTTCCACACAGACGACCACCCTGGCTGAGAGCGCAGGGATGAACAGGGCGTCTTCACGCATGGCTGCTGAGATGTGTGGAGTTTGTGTACCAGCCACGTCTTTGGGGATGGGGAGAGAGGCTCTGGGTTGGGAGCTTTTGCTCTTGTTGTCCTTCTGAAATGAACTCCTGCCATGATGGAGCAGCAGTTCTCATTGCATTTTATCTTGCTGATGTTTCTGTAGAGGCTCAACTGCCCCATCCCACCCAGAGATGCATTAATGTTACTGAAAAACCCTTTCAGATACCAAATGACCTTCAGATATCTGGGTTCTCTTTGGACACTTGGTTTGGAAATGAGATTTTCTTTTGCTAGAATTTGGAGGATGGTGTCAGAAAGGGACTTTTCATGCCTCATCTCACAAATTCTGCTTCTAGTTTTTGTTAAGAGGAGAGACAGGAAGAGCAAAGTAGAGAATAGAAAAACCCAGATAAGTCAAAACCAGACTTCTAAATACCAGGCAGTTTCTAGAAAGTGGCTCCTGTTCCTTCAAGATCTGATGCTACTAGTTTCTTCCTCCTCTCAGGATTCAGTTTAATAAAAATAATTAAAAAAGACCAAACCATAGAATTCAAGAGAATGAAAGAGACGCTGCATGGCTTTTCTAGAAAGTTACTGCTCTGAGTGAATAGGTAACTCAAGAAGCTGCACAAATTACCTTGAAGGCAAAGTCACCTGACTTCTAGTAATAGCAACAAGGACATGCCAAAGGGCCTTCCCAGCGTTTCTTTATGCCATGTGAGGCAGTATTTGTGAGAATTAATATCTTTTATTGTACCCTTGACATAACTGGATGCAAACCAAGTCTTTCACAGTCCACAGCATAAGCTGCTTTCGGGTATGAAAAAGAAGCAGCAACTTTAAAAGTTTACACAATGCCTTACCTACCCCGAAAATTCCCCCCCCCCTCCAAAAAAACTCTGTATTAGTTAGTGCTAAAAACCTTATCACTTGCCCCTGCAAACTTGGCTTAGCACGTCTCTTTAGATCATCACAGCTGTAACCATGTCATGACTTGTCTGCACGGACTAATTGCTCCATCACTCGGGCACTGAGGTTATCCAGTAAAGGGCTGGGAATCTAAGCTTGCGCGGTATTAAAGCGTGAGCTTAGGGTGCTTCCCATTGCATCCTTTCCCATTCCTTTTAGATTGAGATACAGTTTTCATGAGAATAAAATTTTAAACTATTTCTATTCATGTTAACAGAGCTCCCTCTTGTGGGTGAAACCAACCCCTTGCTACACACTTCCAGCACACTGATTTTGCTGCCCTTTAGCAGATCTCCTTGCAAGTATTTTCCTAACAACTGACTCAGTTAAATTTAATATTTACCTGCTGACTTTTTCATAGTATATTCCAGTACACAACTTTTATTCCAATGTCTTTCAGATTACTTTTAAAGCAAAAATTTTACTAATGGGAATTCAGCTTATCCCATTTGTATCGAAAAATCAGATCAACAATGATGACACAAGAACTATTCCTGGGCTTAGATTACTTGCTTTACCATATATTGACACAGCTGCATCTCAATCTAAGACATTTGACAGTCTGTATGAAGTAGCATTGCATCATATTTAGTGAGAAACCTGTTTTTCTCACAGGGGAAGAACATAACCCGCCTTTGCATGTGACATTTCCCTCTGCTTGGGCCTCTCTCCAAAAAAAATCCGTGCCAAATGCAACAGCGGTGCTCCACGTTGTGCAAGCTGCACTAGAGATGAACGAAGTTTGCAGGATGTATTGGGATAGAATTAAATTTCCCATCACAAATTCTTTGTTTCAAAGCTGAAAAGGTGCATAACATCTTAAAGATGAACGCAAATCCCTTGCAGGGGGTAGCGGGACATGTTAAAAGGAATAAATACAGCTGGAATTAATGCTCAGAGGGGAAATTGAGCACTCTGAAGTCATCGAACCTATGCATGGCTCTTCCAGCAGCTCCGAGGACAAACAGGTTTCCTGCAAGCCCTGCTGGCAAAAGGAGCTTGAAGGGAACCCGGGTATGCCAGTTCCCAGTTCAACACACGGTGGCAGCAAGGGACTGGCTCTGGAAGGGCTGGGAATGAGCAGAGGCCAGCCCTGTCCTCAGCACAAGGACATGTGTGCTTTCCTGGAGGGGAAACAAACAAACCAGTTTTCTGACTCTTTACGTAAGAGATCATGGAGCAAAGACGTTCTGCTCCAAGATGTGACTCTGAGGAATGGCATCCCAGCAACGACTCTTCTCTCACGTGGCCACAGCACTTCTGCGAGCAGCTGCTTTCTTTCCTGTTTACGGTCCATCAGTCCTTGGGTGAGGTGGGTACCAGTGTGCAAGTTGCACTGACTTCAAACTCAGCCCTGAGGAGCCCCAGGGCTGCAAGATCATCCTGTGGACATTCTTACGCAGTCCCTGTGCTTTCTCTGTAGTGAGGGTTTGAGCAATGAAGGACAGAAGATGATTTGAACTCATGAAGGTTTAAATTGTGTCCTTGAAAACCTTCCTCACTTGCGTGAACATCCAGAGCACAAGGCTGGATCACCAGTTTGCACCTGCTCAGCCTCCCCAGCACAAAGATATCTTTATTATTAAGTGCAACAGCTTCATCAAGGAAGTGTTGCTCAGTGGTACAGTATCACAAATGATGGTGCTGGTACAGATGATCCCCTGCAAGGCAGGAGAGGGGATGTGGAAACCAACGTCGTAACCATCAAACGGTTATACAGGGCAGGGCAGGGCCCACTGCTGTGTTTGAAAAAAAGTCACCCCACCCTACTATTTTTAAAGGAAAAATCAGTAACTGATGCTAAGGGGAAGGAGGTGATGTCTGCTTCAAGGCAGGTGTTTCAATCCCCCAGGTATCAGCATTTCCTCCTGGTTAGCAGAGATAGCTCAGTGTAGCTGTGGGGTGTTCCCCTGGAAGAACGACAAACAGCAAGTCAGGAGGTGGCACGTCAAAATATGATGTGGTGACAGTGAGAGTCACTAAATCCTCCTCTCAGATTCCAGCCAAAGGTTCGTTTCCTTTGATACTGAGGAGTGGCATTTATCCATAAATACATAATTCCTCTAATCAATTTTTGCAGAAGGGGTTGATGGAGTCAATCAGTTAAGCCAATCCCTCCATAACATGCTCTAAAGCCTTTGCAATAGTTCACTTGCCATTCCAATTTCAGCCTCAGCATGTCAACCTAGCATTTTTACGTGAATAAGTGGCCTCTTTTTATAATTGCTAATTGACAACTAATGCAAAATACTGTCTGCAGCTTATATTCCACTTATTTCCTCCCTTTAACCACTTCTGCCTTACTTGTATCAACCACCACATGCCTGGTGACAGAGGGGAAATTCCCATTTTATTCAACACTGCTGCCTTTTTTTCTTGCTTGTTCATTTTTAACAGTCCAGCAGGATATGGACACATTTGTTTCCAAAATCACCAATTGCACTTTAGGGCCCTGCCAATAATTAACAGGTGATTCTGGTTGGCTAAGAAGCACAAGCCAAAGTGATGCAATACTGTAGTGGAGCCTGAAGGGTTTTGTTCTCAGGTGTCCAGTGCCACTCTCTGTATTTTTCTATTGGATTGCTCAGACCTGCACACATTTCGGATACATCCATACCATCAGGACCAGAACTGCTGAGTTGTGGCCAAGATTTTGAGAGAAGCCAGGTAGAAAGGCAAAGGCAGTGTTCATCCTAGCTGCCTACAGACCACACTCACTCACTCAGCAATAAGCATTTTCCAGCCCAAGCTCAGCTGCGTGCATAATAAAACCCCAGATAAATTGATAGCTCTTTATTAACCTGTGATTTAAAAGGTTTAAGCTATCCCAGCTCATTTTAACTGACAGGGAGCAGTTGAATGATTAGCCAGGGTGGATCAAAAGGAGAGGAGACCTCTGAGGATGGAGGATTGAAGACAGGAGATGGGCCAGGGAGGTGATATGACACAGGAGAGCACACATGGCCATAGCAAACAGAGCAGAAACCTTTGGCTTAAGGAGGGGCTGAGGGCTCCAAGCCCTCTTTCACATCCCCATCACCTCACAGCCTTTTCAGTCACCAAACACCCAAGCCGATCTCCTGCCTACCCTCCACAAGGACACAACATCCTTAAGCTTGAGTAGAGTACCCCTATCAGCTGTCACATAAGACAGCTCGAGGCAGCCTTGGCAAAAGGTCGCTTCATAAATATGTTTTTCTATGCTGTTTCCAGGACACAGTCCAGGCACCGTTCGAAGTCAGTGCTTTGGCATGCACTCCACCGGTCCTTAAGGAGTTGGGTTACCCACAGCCTCAGATGCTCCTCAGAGAGTGCTGCCAAGCTGAAACAGAGCACCACGACCTCAGCTCCTCATGGTCCCATGATGAGCAAGGCAGGTGGTAGATGACAGGAGACACGGGTGCGAATCAGGCAGCTCAGAGCACATCCAGCACATTTCCCAGCCCCCTTGATTAAGGTTAATGAGTACCTGCCTCCTTCAGATCAGGAATCCTCAGCCATGAAAAACACCAAAGCCCTCCTTTAACTTTTTACAATGAGGGTTGGCCAACTGTCAACCGAGGGAGGTGTCAGTAGCTCAGTAAATGAGAAAGACAGAGCTATGCACCACCCAGTTACCTAATGGAAATGAGCAAACAAGAAACTGATCTCTGACTGATGCTCTCATTAGCTCGCAGAAAGGACAACCAACAGATTTAAATTTTGTCCGAACACCATCTGTGTCTTTGACTTCCTCCATTTCGGATAAACGTTTGGGAGGTGCCAGCTAAATGTGAAGCATCTCACAGCGCCAGCAACGGTGGTTGGCTATTTGGCCCCCAGTTTCACTGAGCACAACATGAGGCAGTCTTGGGTGAGATTTTATTTATTCTGACAAATCAAAACCAAGCTTGTATCAACATCTGGTATAAATATCCATAGCATGAGCTTCTGTTCTGCAATGGTTTTGAGCAATCTGGGAAGTCATGTCATTATTTCAGATTTCTCACATTGTAAAACAAAAATAATTATCCCAATAATGACCCAACTAAACTGATTTTTTTAAATATAGCATAAACCTCAAAAACCTGGAATTTAAAGACCTTGTGTACAGGGGTATTTCAGGCACAACATCTGTTAGTCATGGGTAAACATGTCCCTTTGCATGTATTACCATTTAGGGCAGTAGAAAGATCTGAAATTAAAAGGCCAAATTTAGCTGTAACTGAATGAAAAAGCCAGCTAATGTTTTGTGTATTTATGGAAGTATGGAAATTAGGGTAAAGATTGCTTCAAATCAAAATAAACTAGAAAACAACAACAGTAAATCTGAGCTAAATAATTTCTTCCTTACCTCACCACATTATTTTTATGCCATTGTGGTTCAACAAGACCTATATCTTTTTATATTACTTTAATGGTTGGGATTTATGTTCTGCCTTGTACGAGGGCCTTTTCCTAAAGTCTCTCCTATGCACTGCAGTACGCACACACAATAAGGCTTGCTAAAACCAGTAAGTTTGGTCTCAGCACCAAACAGGATCTCATGCCAAGAAGGAATTTTTCTGATGCCCAATGGCAACTGGATACTCTTCCAGGCCACCAATAAACCAGGTTTTTTGGAGATGAAGGGATATTATACACAGGCATATGTTTTCCACAGGGTGGTGGAGGGCAGCTCTCAGCATGTTCCGCACTTGCATAAGAGACAGAGTCGCAACCCAGTGACTCCCCAGACCCTCTTGGGCAACCCTTCTATTGCCCCAAATCAACTAAACCGAGGCCTTTTACAAAGGCAGATTTGCTCACTTACTTCTTCTGGAGCACTGGAAGAAGAAGAACACCCTCCTAAATCACCAGCAGAACAAGTGTGCTCTCAGGGAGTGGAATAAGTGAAAATTAACCTCACACAGGTGATAATTGATTACATAATGAATGAATTAGAGCTGCAGCAAATCAAACAAAGAATGGATTCAGGTGTTGCTGGAGGTCTCAAACAAACACCTTAACCCCAAACAACTCATTATTCCTTTGAAGTTCAGGTGTAAGCCTTAATATCTCTGGACTGCGTCCAACACTCTTTGCAATTGCCTGAGCTGCAGACTATCTGGACTTTGTGTGGGGTTGGCTGCGAGGTAGGAAATCTGGGTTCCTGCAGTTTTGTTCAGTTAGAGAAGAGCCAAGTGCTCTCAGGCTTTTGGACACCTGAGTCCTCATGCTTTCATCCCTAATAGAAGATGTTCTTTCTCTGCTTTGTAAACACTCTACTCTCAGACTTCTATTGTTCTACAGAAAGAGAAATGTGCTATAAAATGCGTGTAGGCAGGGTATCAATTTCCTTGTATTGATTTTTTAATAAAAGAATCGTTCATTTAATATTTTTGTTTGATTACTTTATTAAATGTATTGATTTGCAGCACAAGCTCACAGAAGAAATAGGATGCCAATGACTCATATCTATTCTTCAGCAAGAGTCCCCATTAGGTAATATGTTATGCTAAAAATTACAGCTGCTGAGGCTTAATTACAATTAATTTATTCCCTCCCTTAGAGTGGACAAAATTTAATATTTGCAAGTGTTTTAATCCTTTCTAGATAAAACAACTCTAACTGTCCGGAGTACGGAAATGTTATAAGTTACGGTAGGAATAAGTCTGTTTTATCAAGGGTACGTTGTAAATGACAGGAAAAAATTACTGTCAAGTAATAGATATCATTTTAGAACTGTGTGTGCTATGGGAGGATATGGAAATGAAAACATTGGTGCAATGAGCACACTGAAAAAGAAAATTCAGTATCATTTCTTCCAATCTTCAGACAGAGAAGCTTAGGTAGAGAAATGAACATCTCGGAGGTTGTCAGAGCCAGAATTCGGCCCCTTCAATCAGTCTGTGCTCCCACTCTCTCCTTATTGCACAGACCCTGTGCGGGGACACCGACGGCAGCACCTAGCTGTCCACGCGGAGATGGCCCCTCTACAAACAGGCACGTGTACAAATAATCGCAGATGGCACAACGATTTTCCTCATCCAGACCTGGATGTCAGAAAGATAAGTGGCCTTGGCACCAGCAAAGAGTCAGCGGCCTTGATGTTTGTAGAGGTAAAGCTGGTTTCAGATAGGATAACAAAACCCAGAAAAAATGGAAGTTTTCAGAAGAACTTGGTCAGCTCACAGAGCAGAATATAAGCTCGTGTTGGAAATAGCAGGAAATTTGACTTGGATTGTCAAGGGAGCTCTTCCAATCCTATGTTCTTGCATACTTCATGCAAACACTGAATTTTTCTAATACTCTTAATTAAAAACCCTGGGAGGGAGAGGGAGGATCACCTAAATCCCAGGTGTGTTAAATCCAACCTTAGTTCTACATCTAAACTTTGGCCTTTATGCCTTTTGTGTGGAATTAGGTGCTGATAAATGAAGGAATTCGGAGTTATTTCTATAACATCCAGGGCTGGGCAGAGAGCAGGTAGAGTTAAAAATTGTGAGCAGAATTTATACTTTTGAAAACCACATTGTATGTGCATTTTCCAACCATGTTGTATGCTGAAAGGAGTTCTCTACATGAATATTTTAAAGCAGAAGAGTTTTTTCCCCTCTGCTGTTTAAACTACATTAAATGCTAATAATTACTAAAATACCACTGATATAAAAAGGTACTCAAACAGATGTTTCAAAAAATCAGTGTAGTATAAAAATACTGCGGATAGAGCCTGCATTTCATCATGTTTATTGAAGAATGAGAAGTGCACAAACCACAGTATTAATTTACAATTCCAGTAAATAGGCTCGACATTAGGAAGAAGTTCTTTACTGAGAGGGTGATTGGCCATTGGAATGGGCTGCCCAGGGAGGTGGTGGAGTCACCGTCCCTGGAGGTGTTTAAGGAGAGATTGGATGAGGCTCTTAGTGCCATGGTGTGGTTGACAAGTAGGAGTAGGTGTAGGTGTTGGGTCATAGGTTGGACTCGATGATCTCAGAGGTCTTTTCCAACCTCATGATACTGTGATACTGTGATAAATTAATAAATGGACAGAAGAGAAGCAAAGAAAGGGGCAATGAGAGGGATCAGTGATAAGATGGGGAGTTTGTCAACAAGGCAAGATTATTTAGTGTCATTCACACATCTGTGGGCAGTTTTGAGTGTCAGGGTACTCCAGCTCTGTTCGGAGTCACCAAGAGCTCCAGCAAAGATGCTGACTGAGTGCCCATGGCTTTCATTGAGAGAGGTTGCTCAGCTTTATTGAGATATTTTGGCTGTCTGCAGAATTCTTTATGCAAAGAAAAAGAAATCAGACAAAGGATATTTAACCCAAAGGCTGCATTTCCCACTTGTCACCTGCGCTGGGAATCTCTGCTTGGCAAACAAAGCACAGCGTTGCTGGTGGAGACCCTCGCCTCTCTCCTGTGCTTGCAGAGCTCGGTTTAAAAACTATTTCTGAGAACGCAAGAGCCGTTTCTGCGATTGCAGGTCACCTGGGGATATCCCAGTGCTTTCTGAGGTTTGTCCCGAACTCTTTTTCAAGATCAGGTTACTTATCTGGGCACTGAAGCAGCAAGCCTGGCTCTGGGAGGGGTGAATATCACCCCAGAGCATGGGGGTCCCACGTACCCAAGGCTGAGCGTGTCCCAGCAGCTGCTGTCATCTGCTCCAGGAGATGCAATGTGAGCAGAAGGTAGGAGGTTTCCAGGAGCTGAGATAACCGGTGCGGCTGTATTCAAACACCTCCTCACACATTGCTCACGTGATAGCTCTCTGCTATTTCTAAATCAATATATATGGTTAAAAGATAACGAAAATAGGTGTTTTACGGTGGCTGGTGTTACTCCGTGCCCAGGGAGCTGGGATCAGCTTGCAGAGTGATCAGCTGCCACGGGCTGCAGGTGCCTGCTCAGCCTGGCGTCACTGGCAAGATGTCCTTTTTCTTTTCCACAAAAATTTAGCTTTCTAAGGAATTATTTATAATTTTATACAAACTGTCCACAATTTACTTTGTTTCCTAATTTTGCCCAGTTTGTTTTCTTTCCGTCTGTCCACAACTCGAGGACTAATCTAAAAATAGAAACAGAGCTGCTGTCCCCCAAAAGAGGAGAAGGATCCTGACAAATGTTTCCATAGCCGTAGTAAAACAGTATGCAACCATCAGCCATGGAAGTTATTCACAACAAACTGACTGATTTATTCTTTATTTGTCCTGAATAAATGCAGCGTATATATTGGCAAACATTTGTTTTAGAGCTACTGATTGCATCGCTAGGGATGGAAAGTTCTTGACGAAAGGCTCTTGTCTGGGGAGCGCTGCTGAGGTATCATTTTTCTGAAGGTTTCCATTTTCTGGGTGCTTTAATGAGCTGCAGGCAAAATAATCTCACTTGCGATGAGGGTGATCCTCTGGTTTGAGAGTAGGGAGGATATAGAAATAGGTGGATATCATGGAATCATAGAATTATCTGAGATGGAAGGGAACCAAAAGCATCGAGTCCAACTCCTGTGCCTACACAGGACATTCCTAACGTTCACACCGTATGACCGAGGGCATTGTCCAAGTGTTTCTTGAATGCTGGCACACTCGGTGCCGTGACTGCTTCCCTGGGGAGCTGTTCCAGTGCTCCACCACCCCCTGGGTGAAGAACTTCTTCCTAACATCCAATCTAAGCCTCCCCTGGCACATCTTCCTGCCACCACCTCTAATCCTATCATAGGTCACAAGAGAGAAGAGATATCACTGTACGTTTCATGACTCGGATTTTATCCATGAGTATGAATTAAGTCTGAAGATGTACGTGACACCAGTTGACTTCCACGGCTCGTGGGCAAGCACCCCAGATGCCCTCAGCCAGGCAGCTCGGCAGCAGAGCCTCCCCGAGCAGCGAGGCACGCCAGGGCCGAGGTGGTAAAAAGCTGAACAGCTGTTGCCCATGTTCAGTCTATTCTGTGGATAAACAAAGATTTAATTTTGCAGTAATGTTTAAACTAGCATCTTTAGAGTGAACATATGTTTATACTCATTATGCATATGTTTATTAGAGCTGGTCATAATGTTTTGACAGAAAAGTCCAATGAGAAAATGCAGTTTTGTCAAAACTGAAATGTTTTGCTGGATTGTTTCAATATCTTCTTCTCAGTAATAGTAAAATATTTAACTTCAAGACAGTAAACATTTTGCTTCAATTTTCCTATCACAGTAGAATATTAATATTTAGTATAATGCTTCCTTATTATTGAAGCAAAACATTCCAATGTTTCTGATTAAACATTTTGGGGAAATCTTTTTTTTCCAGAGGTTTTCATTTTTAACATCTTTTCTTCAGGGTTGGAACTATTTCTGTTACCTCTCCTGCAGAGGGTGACAGTGATCCAGCCTGTCCCTGGGACACCTCTACCTGCTAGAGCACACAAGACAAAGGGGAACCACCCACCCCACAAGAGAAAGGGAAACAATCCACTCCACAAGACAAAGCTTTCCTGAAATTATTTTCCCCTGCTTGAAATGAACAGTTCTACCAGCTCTCACGATTTTATCCGGCTCTGTGGTTTGGTTTTGAGACCAGCTCGCAGTTTCTACCAATTTATTGGAAAGTCGAAATGAAAAGGGAACACAGCTATCAACAGGACACACACATTTCTAGCCATTGTGGGTTTTGAATGAAAATAATCTAAAATATGAACCAAGAGGCTCGGATACCAGAAATCAAACAAAAAGAGCCCAAATGTATCACTTTTGAAAAGCCGTATGTTTTTTCTAAGTCAGTCTCATGATTTTTCTTGGCTCTCACGGAGTATTTCCAAGGATCAGAGGCTGACGGTATTATAATCTTCCTTCTGTTTCTCCCAACGCATGTTGCACGCAGGATTTTTCTTTTTCTCTTTACATGCTCCATTTTCTGCTGTCTGGAGCAGAGTCCTGTGACAGCCAATTGCATCTCTTCTGCTACTGTTAAAGCCCATTTTACAGAAAGTCTAGTCTGCTCATTTTCCCCATCTCAAAATAAAATCCCAAATCACTACTTCTGTGCAGTGAGGTGCATCACTTCACAAAGACCTGACCCTAACAAAGGGTGGGAAAACCAGCTTAGGCTGGATCCCAGGGAGCGAAGGACAGGCTGAGTAAGGTGGTGGTGGCAGCACAAATGAAAAAGCTCTTGCAAAGAAAATACAGCACAGTGTGATGGGTTTGCAGTTGCCTGGCCTCAGTTTTAGTAGAGTTATGGAGTGCAGAGTACTCATCTAATTGTTGTCTGTATGCCAGATAGAAGCCTTCAGTAAATACATTAAATGGCTTTTTGAAGCAAAAGCTGTCTTTTTCCTCTTTTTCGAAGTACTTTGCACTGTAGAGCAGAGCAAACCATAGAGCTCGCTACGCTCTCGGAATCTCCAGCACTACGGTCCCAGAGCAATCCCATGGAGACAACACAGAGCAGCCCAACCAAACCACCATGCAGATCATGAGAAACTTGGTTTCATGGAAGTCTACAATCTGAGGAAAACAACGGCTACAACACCATCAGAAACTCCATTACTAAACCAACATCACTTTAAAGTTTCTGTGAGCTGAGTTGCATCTTAGAAGAAACAAAGACAGCCAGTAAAGCTTTGTAGTGACCATAGCAACAAAGAACCTGTCATTGAGACCACCAAACCCATAATCTAGAAAGTAATATTCTTGTTTTGTTTGTGGTATTGTTTGCAATGTATTTTATGAATTTATAGGGTCAAAGTCAGCCGCAGACTGCAGTTGTTTCGCTGCTAATGCTTATTGTGGGTTGGAGTGCTTCTAGCAAAACATTTTTTGCTTTGCAACTTACTTTTTTCTATTTTTAAACTTTGTTAAAAATGAAATGGAGCATTTATTAGGCTGCTTGATTTATTGGCTGTGTTTACTACTCGTACACCAGAAGTTTCTAGGGAAAGCTTCCCTAACTACAGAGCACCCAAGGACGTGAGTACCTGAGCAGCACAGGTGAGCCCTGCTTCTGTAGCCCTGTGTGGTTACAGCACTAAAGTGGATCTTCTCAACTCGCTTTCCCACAAAACGTTTTGGAGGCTGTGAAGTCCTCGGAGTTAGCTGCCTTAACTGTGGATACTGACGCACATCTGGTAGTGATCTGAAGAGCTGCAGTAGATCAGAACTGGGAGAGCAACCAGTTTAAGAAAGATGTGGAGATGCTGGAGTGCGTCCAGAGGAGAGCGACGAGGATGGGGAAGGGGCTGGAGCACAAGCCCTGTGAGCAGCGACTGAGGGAGCTGGGGTTGTTCAGCCTGGAGAAGAGGAGGCTCAGGGGAGACCTTATTGCTCTCTACAACTGCCTGAAAGGAGGTTGTAGTCAGGCAGGGGTTGGTCTCTTCTCTCAGGTGACCGGTGACAGAACAAGAGGACACGGTCTCAAGCTTCGCCAGGGGAGGTTTAGGCTGGACATTAGGAAGAAGTTCTTCACTGAGAGGGTGATTGGCCATTGGACTGCGCTGCCCGGGGAGGTGGTGGAGTCACCGTCCCTGGAGGTGTTTAGGGAGAGACTGGAGGCTCTTAGTGCCATGGTGTAGTTGACAAGTAGGAGTGGGTGTAGGTGTTGGGTCATAGGTTGGACTCAATGATCTCAAAGGTCTTTTCCAACCTTATGATACTGTGATACTGTGATTATAAATGAAGAAAGACTGAGAAGTTTCTGTATGTGTATCTGTGCTCTCGACATGACAGTAGTATTTTAGTTTTGAAGCTAGTTACCAGCTGTGTGGTGGGGTTTGGATGAGGTTTTTTGTAACCTGATAGTCTTCAGCACAAAGTATGTTATTTTCCTTCCTTGAGGGTATATAAGTTGAGAGGTTCCATGTATGACCAAGCAGCCAGAGATAAATTTAGGGCTGAGTGTATATATATATATGTACTATTTTCAATGCAGTGACTGTAATGATAGTAGAACATGTGGTCTTGTATCCGCTTAGGGCGTACTTCCAACTATCACACAAGTGTATTTTTCAATATGACCTCTTTGTCTTTCTCCTTTTTCCCCTTTGCCATATAAAACTTGGCTTGAAGAGCGTAAATCTCAATGGGGCTATTTCTACTGCCCACAGTGGGGTCTGGATCAGACCCAAGGGGAGAGCAGAATAGAATAAGTCCCCAGTGGGGAGGGTGTAAACTGACTTCCTTTCTTTCCCAGCCATCAACAAAGCTCAGCCTCCTCACCTGTTTGTGCCTTTTCACTCCTGCAATTCAATAGCTATTGTCAAGCCCCAAGGCAGAGGCACGCGAGCTATGTATGAAAGCTCCGCAGGTGGGCAAGGCAGTTGATTTGTTTGCATGGCAGCAGCTCTCCAGGTGGACATTTATTTGAGGCAAAACAGATCCTTCCCTGTTGCTGCACTGGCATCCTGGCTGAAACCTCAGCTTTCCCTCCTTAGGGCAGCCTGGCTGTCTCTGACACCCCTTCTGGGCACAGGGACAACGGGGGTTCCTTGGGCCACGCAGCATTCTCTGTGACCCAGGACTTTTTTAGCTAGAGCTCTTTTCTGGATACAGATTTGGGTTCCTATTTCTCCTTCTAGGCATGTGGACATGCAATTGAGGTGTAGAAACTTTGTGAACAGCTGGAAGAAATGTTAAATTCTAGACTATTTTCATAGTGTTGGAATAAGGGGAAAAAAAATTACTGCAAATGAGCAAATTTAATTGTTTGTTGTGCAGGTTTCAGCTAGCTTCTTGTTTAAGCTCTCTTTACTTAAAGAGGAGTTATTCTCTTTGGTTTGGGAGAGAAATTGCACTGTCAGGAGGGTACAAGGCTTACTGTAGCTAAGCCAACACACTGAATGACAGAACAATTTGATAAAGTTGACTTAATGAAATTGTGTATTGACAGCACAAGGGTTCCATCTCCAGAGCTGCGTGGTTCCATTTGGCAACGATCCTGGCAATCGGAATATGTTCAATACCCAAACTGAAATTTTGGTCAGGGTTCTTTTACCCACCACAATAAACACTTATCAGGTACAGCTTCTTAAAGGTAAACACTGACAGAAGTGTATTTTGAGAAGGCTTCTCTGTCCTGTGATGACACTGGTATTAAAACAGCTCTTCCTTTTAGTCCATACTGGAAGATTACAAATGCTGTCTAAAAATGTTTCCTGCTCTGGTGTTGCTGCTAACCTGGATGAGACTGAAATAATGCAGAAACACGATCAGCTGATCATATCTGATTAAATCTGCTGCAATTTCTGGAGACTTACCCTCTTCATCCAGTGACTCCACATTTGCAAATGTCCTCATATACGTTTGTCGGAGTATGCAATCTGCATGAAATTCTAGCAGCTTTGCTGGCAAGGCATATCATCTGTCAGAAAACTGAGCATGTAGTTACTAATTTGCATGTTCAAAATACTTCCAGTTACAATTTAAATTGCTTAAATTTCAGAAATTTTGTAGAATGTCTTTAGCAGATTTTGAATCACAGTATTTAAGATCAGTGCTTTGGTAAACAACCTTTGATTATGTTCACATGAAATTAAAATGATAATTTCAGCAGTCTTGATGTAGATCCCAGGTGTCTCAATTTATTTCTAATCAGAAGACCTATACTTTTATGAAGACACACATATAGGTTTCTGTATATCACAACACATACCTGCCCTCGCTTTGCCCTGCCAGGGACGCGAGTTCTCTTGGCATCTTACTGGCGAGGTAGGAAGGGAGCTGTTCGATTTCTTTTGCTTATAAACAAAACTTAGGGAAGTAAAACAAATGACAGAGAGCAGCTGAGGAGTCTGAAGGTAGCCAGCTGCACACATTTCATTTAAAGGCCGGCTTCCAATTAGCTCTGCTGATGTCTTGGCCCACACTCCCCTCTGCAATTTCATAAAATGTAATTCTTCACAGGTGCTACGGTCTCTCTTAGAGTTGGCCTTATTTCAGAATTGTAAGAGATAAGGCAAGGCACTTCCAATGCTTCCTTTTGCTATCCCTTCCTCCTTCTCCTCATGATGATGTGCATCGTACAGTGCGTGGCTTCCCAGGGCCAGGTGTACCAGGTGAGCTGGAGGTGCTGTGGCTCTGGCTTAGCCTATGGGTAACAAAGCACTCGTTTATTTCAGGCTTTCTCGCTTTGGGATTGCCAGGAGCTGGGCACAGGGCGGAGGTTTAGCAAGAACAGTCGTGGGGGTTGGTGCATTTGGTGGTGCTTGTAAGTGGGGTTTACGGCTGTCAAGTTTATACTACACAGTGAACTAGAAAAAGCTGGTTTTAGCACAAGGTAGAGACACAGATGTCAATATAGGTGGCATATTCTTGGAAGGAAATTGGAAGTGAGACTGGATCAAGAGGTCTCCTTCAGATACAAAATCACATAGATAGAAGCATCCTGTACAAAGGAGATGCATTAAGTACCGCACTAACTTAGTCCCTGTCAAAAATATCATCACAAAATGGCATATAAAGATTAGGCTCTCTAATATGGACCTTGACTGCAGGTATGTGAAGTGATCGTGTTTTAAAACAAATTGGAGGCATTTAGGAAACAATTCTTCTCTACAAAGGTGCAGACCGGCTTTACAGCCTTTCTTCTGTGCCTTCTGCTGCAAAGGAACCTGGAGCACTCTTCCATGTTTCCCTATCTAGAGATCTGAGGCTCCTCTCTTATTAGAGGTGCTCTCTGCTGTTACTTCCAAAACCAATCTGTCCAAATAACCTCACGTTCCCCCCAGTTTTAACCACCTGCTTTAGAAAGTTTGGGCATTTTATGAATTTATATAAACCATGCCAGGACAGTAAGAACCTAATGTCCCTGGAACGCTACTGGTTCTCACTGATTTTCTGTCCTGGCCATTTGTATAAGAGATGAATACTTTTTAAATGATGGCATAAAATAAAAATGCTGAGAGATGAGTAGCTCTTCATATAATTTGCCGAAAGGCTGAATAATTGTGACTTACCCTCAATTTGGCTTTCTCCTAATTACATAAATCACTACAGTGATATTTTTTGAGCTCAGGATGGAAAAAGACTCAAGAGTTGCTTCTTGGAGGTTTGCCTCCTCTCTGTTGTGATGCCTAAAGAAGGAGCATATGGACATGACCAACAGCTATGCCTGCTCCTCTAGTTTAACTCTGGTGTAACTGTGGCTAATTCTTCTTTTAGAACAAATTAGTAACTATAAATGTTGCTTTCGGAGTGATTTGGGTACGTAAGAGCCTTTAAGAGTCAAACCTGAGACTACAGCAGCCGCTAATATTTTCTTCAGTTACTTTCACGCTGCTGTGAAACCCATCATTCAATCTTACTTAACTTAAACCCACAGCATCTTTCTTTAAATACAGAAACAGTAATGTGTTGCTGTTTGAATGCATTAGGTGAAAGCAATAAGCAAACAGATCTTTTCCCTAAAAGAAAACGGATATCTGCAAAGTGGTCTTAAAATGTTTATTATCTAAATGGCAACTATGAAAAATGAAGGGCCATGTGAAGAGAAAATACACTTGGAAATAAGTGTAGTAATGTTTCTGGCATGACTGGCACGCTTGAGATAGGAAAAGCAGTGAATTTTACTGGGTTCCGTGCTCTTAAACTGCCATAAAAACAGATTTAGGGGTTTTACTTTGCAGTGGAAAAAAAAAAACAGGTATTTGTAAAGTTTTTGTGTTGAGGAGAGTCTGTTCTCAGCTCATTGATACAATGAACTCTTGGGCTTTCATAGATGAGCAAGGAAGAGAAATACTGTTGAATAGAGAGATACTCTGTGGAACTTGGTCATCAGAAATCTGCAGTCTTCGTAAACTTTAAACAAGCGGTAGAGCCAGCGTTGTAAATGGGGAAATTATTGTGTTTAAAAGGTATTTTCACTAGATTTGGAATGGTCAGGTTTTGCTGATGGACCTATTGTCTCTTCAGGGATGGAATCTGGAGAATCACTGACTTCATAATGGAGAGAATGACCAGTGATGCACAAAACCTTTTGAATTATCCTGTTAGCTTGTCTATAATAATGAAACTATTGATAATTATTCTAATATCCTGTGGCCATGATTTTCCATCCTGACCATAAAAGCATATAATGAATAGTAGGATTAGAGCCCTAGCAATCATAGGTGAAGGCTAGAGAATGCTTTGGATAACAAGAACATCCTTTCATTAAATTAAAAGTAAGTATTCTATTCTAAAAATACTAGAATGCATGATTTACAGAACAGAGGGTTTGTTTTGAGTCCAGCTATTCCATAGCCTTACTTTAGTCATTTGACATAAAATAGATTCACTTTGTGTGCACTCACCGGTGATTCATCTCAATTCAATTTTCAGAGCACAGAGCTTCAGGTAATTGTGTCGAGAATCTGAGTAAATGTCAGGTTTGGCTGAACCGGAGCAATCAGTCTGGGTAAAGGTAACACATAGTTACAAAAGACGATAGAAGCTTCACCTGTGCACTCCTATTCATACTCGGTGACATGTTGGACTTGCCCCTCCAGCTTTTATAAGTCTCTGTTGGTCATGTTTATACATGGATCCAGTCTGCTTTCAGATACCTGGATGATAAGAGACTCACCGTGCCCGCTGGCAGGATGGTGTGCGCTGTGGTAACTCACGGCACAACAGTAAAACCCAGATAGCCAGAAGTCAGTTAAATAAAGATATTAGCAGAAGTACCTCTATTTCTAAGGCTATTTATTAGATTATAATCAAATGAAATTTAACCCCTTCTCAGCAGTGCTTTTCCAGTTTTCCAAATTTCTCTTTTCCTTCCAGAAGCGCTGTGAAATTATCAAGCATGGAAATTTGTCTTGGGACAAAGAGTGTTCCTGCTTTACAGCAGCAGCCTGCGTAACAAATTGAGGAGTGGTTGTGAGCGGTTGTAGGTGGAACTACGAATGGGGACATAACAGACCTCGTGATCTGTGCTCCGCGGATTGGTTTGGTTTACCTCAAATCATTATCCATATAGATCGCACTGTGTAGAGAAATAGATTCAAGGTCAAACTTGGATGGAGGTGACATCTATTTTTAAACAGCACAGATGGCGTGGGCCTCCTGTCCAGGGCTCTTCTCCCTGCACAAAAGTTCAGGACTTGTTTGGAGAACAACCCTGGCAGAGCATGGGCTGAGCTGGTGGGTGCGCAGCAGGTTCGTGCCAGGCTCTGCACACAAACAGGGCGGCCTGTGGCGGGGTGGGAAGGGAGGGCTCCTGGGCAGCCGGTCACCTCCTGTAGGAGACAGATGCTTGCATACATGTTCAGAAACCAACGAAGCTGCATTGTCAAAAACGCTTAGTTTTTCTCTCTTTTTGAAGCATATTTGTTGGTGCCTCTGGAACTTCATTTATCTCTGGTCTAAAACCCCTTTTTGAAATGCACCCTAAATATTTCTAAGACCAGTTAGTGTGTGCGTTGGTTTTTGTGCCCCCATTCTGCAGTGCTGTTCAGTTCGTTATTTTCTTTGTACTTCCTGAATGCAGTGAAAGGTTTTTAATTTGTTTCTTACCCCTCTATTTTCCTTTTCTTCCCTTTCAGCCAACATCAGTTTTACAGTATTTTAATTACAGCTGTCCTTCAAATCCAGTGCACAAGATATTTTCATATGGCACGATTGATTTTGCGGCACCGGCGATGACTGATGTTCAGATAATATTATGCTACTGTACAGATGACATGTTTGGTTTTGTTTAACCCTTTGTAGGCTTACTCTGTGCCTGCTGAAGAAAAGGTGTTAAATGTGAGGTTTGCTTTCTGGGTCAGTGTAAGACAACACCCTGTACAGCTTGCTGGTGTATTTAAAGAGCACTTCATGCTCATTGGTGATTAGTAGTGTATAGTGTTACGGACAGGATTTCGCTGAAGGAAATTCTACAGCAGGATAAAGGAAAGCTTTATCCATTTGATGTGGGGAGCATAGCTAGCTTTCATTAAAACATTTCCATTTCTAAATGACAGCACTTCACTCCCTACAATTACTTCATGGCTCTGCTTGAAGTGTACGAGTGTTGTGAAACACTGGAAGATTATCTGAATATTATTCTTGTCCTGTTCTGACTATTTTGCAGCCAGCTGTTTCATTTAGCACACTTACGGCTTCTTCAAAAGCTGATGAGAACTAGATGTCAGCCTAGAATCAATTTGCACTACTGAATTATTGTTGCAAGGGCAGCAAAGGGAGGCTAGGGAGAAAACTGGTTTAAGATGGCAAAGGTGGAAGTAATATAATGACAGGCAGCATGAAAGACTAGATGTGTGGAACTAACGAAGATTAAGAAAACAACTGGAAACTTGTAACCTCACAATCTGTTTGGATGACTGAAGGAGATAGCCTGTCCTACAGCTTTCATGCTTATCTCGGGTAATTGATCCTCCAGAAATTGTTACACTGCCACTATGGTAGATGTGAAATGTTTTGCTGGCTTGGTGTGGGTCTGGTGTGGAAAGGTACCTGAAAGCTTGGGATTGAAACCATTACTGACCTAAATTGGTTTGTAACAACCGCTCTGGAAATGTGAAATGGGCAGGATTTCTTCTGGAAGGAAAAAAAGTGCGTGAGAACTTTAGAAACAAAGTGTTCAGTTTAAGTTGTCCTTTCCTTTAAGTGCACGACTTGCCCAGCGGGTCGTTTGTCTTCATCTCAATATGGGCGCTAATTTGTGGAATGGAGGCCCAGTAAGAATTCTACTGGGATGGGAAGATTGACAGGGGAAGACTATGGAAAACTCAGTTGTTTTCAGCTGCTGTGCTCTCCATTAGCACTGGGTGCTGATAAAGGCAGCTGTTGTATTTGGGAAATTGTTCCAAAGATGGGGACTGGGAAAATTTAAAGGCATAATAAAACTTATTTTCCTCCTCATGTCAACATTCTGTATCTATAAAAGGGATAGCTCAGTTGAAGTTCCTGAAATTTTACTGGGTTCCGTGCTCTTAAACTGCCATAAATACTGCACTGGGAGTTCTTGTTTTGAGCACAGCCGGCTTCAGAAAGCGTTTTGTTCTCTGGTAAAACTAAAGCAGGGGGTTTGGATTGCAGATGTTGGATGGCAATACTAAAATTGCATTGAAAATATCAACTTTAGTTTCAAATTAATGTTAGCAACATCCATTTTCTCTACCTGGTAAACAGACAATGGGAAGAGGGTACAACTTAAAATTTTCTTCGGTAGAAAAGGTCAGCCTGGGGCTAAGGAACGGGCCGAGTTGGCTTTGGGTGAGCTGTCAGGCTTTACAGTCAGGAGGTGGCTACATCTAGAAAGCGAAATTAGCTCCTACCATCAAGTACTCATCATGAATTTATTGAAGGCAGGAATCTTTAACTTCAGAAACTTGTGATCACATTGGTATTTATGATATAATTATAAATATGAATGGGTTTTGAGATGCAAACCCTGAGTGTTTCTCTTCTAAATAAGTTCTCAATGCTTCTGTTAATATGTCAGTGTGATGAATGGGATATCTGGATTACAACTTGCTTAACCATTGGTTTTGAGCCTGTCAAATCACTTAACCAAAACTGCATTGGTTTCCATCAGACTTCTTCCATGTGGCTTTCCAACCACAAATGCCACAGACTGAAACAACAAGAAAAAGTGCTGCACTATCCTCCTTTTTCAATTCAGCCTGCTTTTTTGCCCTGCCATAAAATCCTTGAAATGCACAGACATAGTGAGAGGGAGTCATTGAAATATCATGAGCCAAAGATATTTTTGGTGAATGCAAATGCATGGGACTCCACTTAAGCTGGGGCATGTAAACAAGCGTGCCAGTACTAGCAGATTCTAGAAATTATCTTGTAGTACCAGATTTTATAAGTTCTTGGACCTTTTCCATGTAAGTTGAAGTCCTAAAATTCAAGAAAAGGGTGCACTTGGACCATTACAGCACAGGACCCATGTGGCAAGTTTTTGAAAACTACTCAATAGATGGCACTGCAATAGGAACACAACTTGTGCTATCGCATGTTCAAGGCTCAAACTGAATTAACTCTGCCAAAGCTTAAAAGAAATCAAGTTAATGGGATGTTAATCAGGATTTCTGCTTTCAACAGGTGTAAAGGACCATCTCCCTTAGTACTATTTATCCTGGAGTAAGGGAAAGCGACTGAGACGTTTTCCTACTTGGACACATCGCTGCCTATGAGAAGTGCTGGCAGGAGCAAATGATTGTTTTCTGTCAAATTTAACTGTCCTCTAAGAATATACTTGGAAAAGATGGTTCTTTGAAAGCCTGACAGGCTTCAGCTTCCATTCCTGTGTAAAGAAAAGCTGTATAAACAGCAGGATTTTTTGCCCTGGGCTCTCAACTGTAAGGAGAATTTCTCAAACTACTGTTTATGGGTATCTTCTAAGATATTTGCTTATGGTACCACAGCTAATGAGCTGCAGAATAAGAATTGTGTCATGACTCTCAAAATCTGCCTTTAGATGTGAAATCTTTTTCTAGAAATTGTGAAAGAATTCACTTCAAAGAGTGATATCCTTCGCCTATGCTGCAGACAAGTCCCTGAATACGTAGTTGAGGAAAATAATTTTTATAATTAAAAATATAAATTTTGTTAGATCAAAGAAATAAAGGAGTCTTCCACTCAGCATTTTCCAGTATTAGCAGCACTCTAGAGCTGGTTACTTTCTTTAAACATCTGGATTTGAACCTGAGACCTCATTAGTAATAACTCTGTCTACATCCCATTACAAGTTGTTCCGAGCAAGGGGGATTTATCTTGCTTCAATGCAACTCAAAGAATGGGCTATTGCTACTGAACAGTTAATGAACCAGTAAAAACGTCTCAAAACCAATATATTAACTGATTCCCCTCAGCTGTGTAGTTAGCTTTGCCCAGAGTAATACTCCCCAGCTGTGGAGAAGCCTGAGCTGTAGCCTCCTGTGATTCTGGTTTTGCTCTTCCCACTCTGTCTCAATGTGAAGGCGAATCAGAGAGAATTTAAGGTCCATTACTTACAGTAAAGTAGTACGAAATGTTTGTATGTTAATAACCTGCACCACAGCAGCTCACGGAGATACAAATGAGATTGGAGATTCTTGGACCTGGCACTGGTGTGGGTAAGATGCAGCCTCGTTTTATGTTACAAAACGGAAGGGTTAAGATAAGGCTGTTTGGCAGAGAAGGTTTATGGGCAAAGGGAGCTTGATCAGGATTAAAGATGCCTTCCAGCAGTATCTGGTGACTGGAGCTCGGCCTGTTTGACCTCAGCCACTCTACCTGTTTGTCCTGTGGCTCTGTGAGAAGTTAATACTCCTTGGAGGAGGGCTTGGGGAAGTGTAGTGGGTTGTTTCTCTGCAGCCATCGGGCCTGTTATTAACTTAAATCAATTTTTTATTATACTGTGGCAGTTACGTTAAGGGCAGCATAGTGTACTTTTGCGCTGTCTTTTACAAGAACGTCCCTCTCAAGCCAAACTTGTCAACTGAGCGTATCATTCCCCATTCTTTGGAGCATAAACTTACAGTGCACTGCTAATTATTTACCCTTTGATAATTATCAATGCACAGCACTGACAACGGGAAAGCTCCTGAAGAGGGAGTGGTGATAAGACAGCCCTTCTGTCTTGGTGTAGCCACTCTGCAGTGCTTAGATTGCTTGTATGACTTGTGTTCGCTGTGTATGATTGTAACAGAGTTCAATCTGCATTCGCTGTGTATGTTTGTAATCGATTCATCCTGGCTTTTAGGGCTCAGATTTCTTTAAGCCCCCTGTGCTCCTGGATTTTCTGCGGGGGTGGGGGGGTGGTAGCAGCACAGAAAGTTTTAAAAGTTGCTGGCCCTCCCAAAGGCAAAACTGCACAACTATTTCAGTAGGTAGCAAAGCAGGTAAGAGCTGGCATTCCTTGATGCATTAGTTCCTTTTTAAATGTATTTAATGTTGTATTAATACAATGTCCTTCAGAGCTATTAACTGACCATTATAAAATGAGGATAACTAACTCTCCATATATTGTATTTGTTTACTCCGTCGGTCAAGGCTCTCTGCACTCGTACAACTGGAGATTCACCTCTTACTCAAAAGCAATTTGGGCCTCTGAGGCATCCTCATGTCACGCTTTGCCATCGCTCCGGTGTCCAGTGGGAAGTGCAGGGTGACCTTTCTGCCACTGCTTAAGGAGGCTTTGAGCTTTACAGCATCTGAGCTCTCCAATCACATTGTGAAGATGACGTAAATCCTCGTGGCACCGGGCAGTGTTTTAGCACGCAGCCTCTCCTTAAGGTTGTGAAAATAACCAGGGTATTAGTAGCTATAACCATCCTTAGTATGCAAGGGAATGTTACTGCGCAGACTCGTAGAAGCAGCTTTGTTAAGATAAAGACATCACAACATCATTTCCTACTCTCCCTAATGTTATTATTCCTTACTGGGAACATTAGGGTATGATTGTATATGAAACTATGGAGAAGTTTTGGTTTCCACAGTCTGTTTTGTTCGTCGGTTGTGAACACAGTTGGATTATCCCAACCCTGCGTTCAGGACAGATTTTACTCTGGGGAAGCAAAAATCTGGAAGATACCTTTTGGGTGTGCAAAGAGCCTGAACGCCAGGACTGGGTGATCTTGGGCCAAACAAGATGAAAATGCAGTTTTAAGAATTTCTACTAGAGCTGCTACATGAGTGTCAGAAGGTTGTAAAAGCTCCTGACCGTACAATGTCACTTGAGGGTTAGGCTGGAATGCGATGAGAGTATTTCTGTCGAGGCAGATAGCTGTAATAACAGCAAAGGCTGAGTTTGGCAAACGAAACGAGTGTATAACATAAATGTTGTTTTCTTTCAATAGTTATGTGCCAAGAGACTGAACAAAGCGTTCATTAATATCTTTTGCATATATTTTTGTTTCAATTTCATTTTTCTTTCATATTTTGATAAAAGCCAGAGATTCCATGTTATATTATGAATATGGATTTGTAGCCAGCAGCTATGTGGAAAAATCAATACATTCCCAGTTCACTCCCAGGTGTTTTTGCTAACTGGGAGGGCAGAGCAAGCCTTCTGCCAGGAATGTATTGTGCTGCCTGCTGATTAAAATGGATCAGGGCAAAACTGATGAAAACTACTGCAAATTGAAGAAAAAAGTTATGTTCATTGAGATTATATATTGCATGAATTAAGCTTCAGTTAAATAGAGATGAATTCAAATGAAGAATTATCAGGAATGCAAGAGGAAATAATTCTTCAGAGTGAAAATTACCAATTAAAATGTCCAGTCTGGCTAGATTTATGTACCTTTAAGAAATCCGTGTAAATAAAGTCAGACACTTTGTGACAGACAGGTGAAAAACAACCTACCCTGAAATGATACTCAGTGTTTGGCTTCTTGTCTGTTACCCAGTCTTCTAATGGAAAACACGTGAGAAGCGTTTACTGATGGAGCCATGTAAAGTGATAACTGAAATTGTGTAACAGACAAAGCTGAGAAGAGTATAGAAATAACAATGAGAGAGACTTTGAAAGCTGCAAACTGAAGCTCTGATCAGAAAATCCCTGGTTACTGTGCAAAAATAAGTGACAATGCTTGTCTGCGTTGCAATCAGATTTCATTTTGGGCATGATGAGTTGGGCTGTTTCTCTGATTCTCTGAGCCAAAGGCTGTGCATAGCTGGATTTAAAATAGACACCACTCTAGAACTCTCCTTTGCATGCTGTCACTTCTTGGAAAACATGCCAGTTACTTAGTTAATTAGCAGGTGACAAATATTTGCTAAGGGAAATTGAAGACAGTCGTATTAGCACAATGCCCAGAATTATATAATTATTTGATATAATTTGGGCTATGATGCATCAGCAGGGCTAGGTACATAAAGCTCATGTTTCTTAAGGGTGGAAAAAATATTAATCTTGCATTCTTCCTTCCCAGCAGATTTTGTCTGAGTGCCAATGTCATCAATAGGTTTCCATCAGCCATGAGCAGGATTACAAAGCTCTGGCTGTGATCACTGGGAGACCTAAGTTCAATTCTGTACCCTGGTATCTCCTAATTGGAAACTCTGTACCTGAGACTCAGCAACACCTGGGCACAAGCCCTGTGAGCAGCGACTGAGGGAGCTGGGGTTGTTTAGCCTGGAGAAGAGGAGGCTCAGGGGAGACCTTATTGCTTTCTACAACTGCCTGAAAGGAGGTTGTAGTCAGGCAGGGGTTGGTCTCTCAGGTGTCCGGTGACCGGCAACAGAACAAGAGGACACGGTCTCAAGCTTCACCAGGGGAGGTTTAGGCTTGACATGAGGAAGAAGTTCTTTACTGAGAGGGTGATTGGCCATTGGAATGGGCTGCCCGGGGAGGTGGTGGAGTCACCGTCCCTGGAGGTGTTTAAGGAGAGATTGGATGAGGCACTTAGTGCCATGGTGTGGTTGACAAGTAGGAGTAGGTGTAGGTGTTGGGTCATAGGTTGGACTCGATGATCTCAAAGGTCTTTTCCAACCTTGTGATACTGTGATAAGAACACTATTCAGAGTTGTGGAATTGCATGTTTTCTCACAGAAAGTATACTTCAAAATGAGTTTATGCCAGTTACGTTTGAATATCCACTTTGCTTCATTTGTGGCAGAACAGTAACACACTCCTTGCTCAGCAAAGATATTGCATGCATGCTGGACTTGCTGTGAGATGCTGCTAGGTACAAATACCCTCAAGGACTGTAGGTTAACACCATATTTTGTTTACTGCCATTGGGCTTTAAATGAAGCTGAAAAATTCACTCAGGACTTCGCACTTTCTGGCTGAGATCAGATTTTAAATAACTCCCTTCTAGTAAAAAATGTCCTGCGTTAATTGTTCCAAACTGTACTTAATGGATGGACCAATTGATGCTATTTATTTTGATCTCAGTAGCCTTGAATGTAAAAAAACAAGGCTGAATTTTTATGGTGCTCAGAGTGGGCAGGTCTGTGCTGTACAAGTACAAGGGCTGTAAACTTTGTGCTATAGGGCAGGCAATGTTACACTTGTGAAGATATTCCTTTATGCTGCAGCAAATAGGATCAGAACATAGCCCAGCTGCTGAAATTGAGAGAGCTGTGAAGATTTATGCTGCCTGTCCCTTCACAGAGTTGAAGTCTGTCTTTTTATCGCCATAGGTTGTAGAGCATCTTTACAAGTGAATGTGTTTCGCTGTGCGCTCTGGATTTAAGATCTAAGCTAATGACTCGTTCTGACATTGCTGTCTCTTGCTGAGCTTCGTTTCAAATATCCTCTTGGTTTGTCTATGAGTCTTGAATAAATCAAATATTGTAGAGCACAAATAGTGGGGGAAAAAGGTTATAAAAGGGAGAGTAAACTAAGGAATCTGTCCTGTAGAACTTCACTGCTGTTGACAGTGCTCATGGGCAGCTTTAGAAGTGTCTGACGGCTCCTCTGATTTATGGGGTGGGGCAGCAGCATCTTAAAGCTCACTGCTTCGTTAGAAAATGCTTCTTTAGAGAGTCTGAATTAGGAGGGCGAGATTTGGCCCTGAGTTTTGTCAGCCTTTATTGACTTAGAGCCTACAGTAACGCTGTAAGAGTACCCTGAAAAGATATAAAGCCAGTAAGCATATTTTCTACATGGATAATTATAAGGTATTTATAAGAGGTCTTAAAGTTTAGTCTTTTTCTTTTTTGGAAGGAGCCTGCAAGTTCTAAAACACAAGAGAAATGTCTCCCACCACAGATCATATTACTGGCATCAGTGGTCATCTCTTGTCAGGTTTACTGCCATGAGATGCTTAGTCCAGAATCAAAATAACTGAATCTATGGGAAAACTTTAAAGCAAGTACAATATTCATGTAGCTGAGGAGAGCATCTCTTAGTGCTGAGCAGGGATAAAGAGGGAGAGCAGTTTGGTTTCAGTTTTTCTTTTCCCTAAGGAGGGGAAGCAAAAGTCTGCTGTTTCTCAGTGTGTCAAAACAGCACGTGTGTGCGCACAGCCACGGGTTGAAAACGGAGTTGTGTGAATTTGTTACAGTAAGAAAAGGATTGATGCTGCCAAAGAGATGCCCAGGAGCTTTCCTCAGCTGTGCCAGAAGCTGGCGCCCGGCTGAGATCCCAGGCACCGGGGTCACCTGCAAAGGGTAAATACCAGAGTATCTCTCCGGGAGCTTGATGGGTAGAGAATGATCCCAATCGGATTGGAGGGACTGCGGGGACCTTTAATACCCTGTCAATCAAGTTGCCCTTTCATTTTATAATCCACAGAAGCTGTGAGAGGTAGTAAAAGAATAATGCAGGCAGAGACTGAGCGGAGAGCACTGCTCGGTGCCCGTGTGTTCTCGCTGCGTACGTGGCTGCTTCAATCTGTGCTCTTGTATAGCAATTATTATTTTCCCTTTAGAGAGCCACGCGCTACGCTGTGTAACACTCCTGCCCCCATTCTGGTATTGCTGTGTAAAACCAATCTGCTTGTTTTGCCACAACTATTGCAACTTTGCAAAGCAACGTTCAGCTGCAAAGAGGGACTGATCAGACAGCACTTTACTGTTTCAATTTTTATTACATTTGGAAAATGTGTTCAAAATTGAGAGTACAAGACTACAGAAAGTATCTAGAGATAGAATAAAATGTTTTGGCATTTTCTATTTCACTTATAAAAAGTACGGAGTGGTGATTTAAATGTAGTCACTTTCTCTTTCAGAGCAAATTTGGGTACTTAAAGGCCTTTTTAATCTGTCAGAGAATATATAGTATTTCTTTGGAAGGTGAAGCCGTACAAATTGAAATTGGAGACTGGGCACATTTTTAATGCAATTTATTGATCATATTCTGGAACAAATTGCCAAGGGCGATGAAGATACTCAAAGCTTGAGAAACCATTACCTCAAGAGTAGACTGTATGTTAGCTAAACACCAGCTTGAGCTTGACCAAACCAAAGTATGTTAATTCAGTCAATGGATGGCTGATTGAAGTTCAGTCTTCTGATACCCAGAAGATCAAATTAAATATTCTAACATGCTTTTCTGAATAGAAATTCTTTGGCTATTGCCAAGCAAATACCACACCCAAACTTGGCAGACGTGCTTTTAAAAGCTTTTGTATTTACCTTCTCGGCTTTGCTTCCTCTAAGGTCTAGCTTGGTTTCATACAAATACTTGTACATAGTGTGCACACAAACAACAAGTGAAGGAGGTTTTTCTCAGTGCCTGAAAAGGAACATGAGCACATGAACTGGTTATGCGGAAGATGAAACCAAGTTCTTACGACATCAGGGTTTAGCAAAAGTAAACCTCTCTTTGCAGTAGCTACATTTTCTGCTTGGCACTTAAATGTAGGTAATGGGATAAGGTGTAGCGTTTCCGTGACTGAAAACTAATTCTATAAGCTTTATCAATACCCATTTATTGTGATGCTCTGCTCTTGAAATCCACTTAATTATCTTCATCTCCAAACCAATGAACACTAGTTATCACTAACTGGTTTTAATGACTATTGTTTATGTGTCTGATTTAAAAAAAAATGTAGTAGTTACAAAGCACTTACAAGGGTTACCTGTAGATTATCTTCCATAGTTAACGTTGTGGGTCAAATTCTTACTGGATCTTTGAGTCAGAGTGACAGAATTTGAAATATTAAGTGTGAGATCTGAGATACATTGCCTTGATAGCTGTTTGTTTGTTTTCGTGGGTTTTTTTCTGGGCTAAGTTCTGTGATGTTTCCTGGAAACATTTGATGTTAACTTATTATTCCAGATCTCAATATATAAGCACTTCAGTGTGAGTTGAGCTCTTTTCCTATTTTCCTTGAAACATCAGAGTCCATAAAATCATAAAATCTATTTTCTCCTCTTTTCTCTGCATCAAAATGAAAAACCCAATGGATTTTCTGTTGAGCTAAGAATTTTAATGTTCTCTGACATCATATGCTGGAAGTACTGTTGTGGGTGGCGTGCTGGCTGCAAATCACTCTACATATGGGGCAGTAATGTGTTTGCAACAAAGGGTGCAAGACTTCATCCACAGAGGGAAAGACAGACAAGACTTTGAAATCAAGTTGCAAGCAAAGTAAGTAACCCCTCTCCCATCCAGCACAGCCTGACCACGGTATCACAAGGCTGGAAAAGACCTCAGAGATCATGGAGTCCAGACCAATTGAGTAGTGTTAATCTCATCAAGTTAAATTTGTTCAGAATGGAAGGTGGGGAAGCAAATTCTTTGTGTGGCTGGCAATAGAAATGGTGAATGCTGTTCCTTTGTCTGTCCCAGCTGAGCATCTGACTCTGTTCTGCAGTGGAAACACAGTAAAATGCTTCAGCAGGAGAATGGATGCAGTCACGCTGGTGCAGCCACTCCTTGCTCTTTCCGTCATTGCTGCCTTCTTCCATGTAGAGCGTATTTGAGAATTTCTTACTTGGTGCCTGAGATGGGAAGGGCTTCTGTTGCATTTTCATCGCTCTCCTGATTTATATATATTACCTTGAGGTAATGCGGAAGCTTGGAACCAGGCAGAATATTCCACGTTTAACTTCTAGGAATTGCCCATTAAGCCAAGCTGCTCTCATTTTAAGGAGAGGTTTTCCCTGTCATAAATCAGAACAGAGAATTACTTCCCCATACCTTTTTGTTTGTGATTAAACAAACCAAATGGCAAAAATATTTGCTCCGTAGCATAGCAACAAATAAATGGACTGTTTAGCAGTGTAACTGAAACTGATCCTTAAAATAATATATTTTTTTCCCATGCAAAGAGATGGTGTTGGAGGTACCTCACTAGGTAGGGTGATGATCCTGGGCTTAGATGTTGCACAATAAACAAAGATATGCAGAGATGTGTTTCTTTGCCTACTCTGCTGCTCTGGCCCACGGCCTTGGCTGTATCACTCTCTCTGCACCCGTGCAAGTGTTTCACTTGGGTCATTTAGATGTTTTTTAGACTTTGAAGTACCTCATACATCTCTGCATTACAGTATGATGGTACCTGACCTTGGTAGTTCCTGGAGCAGATGATTGTGTTGTCATGATAAAAACTGGATGGAGCAGCTCAGTGATGCTGCTTTCCGTAAGTCTCCTTTTCTCCTCCTGCTTTCGAGGACGTGAGTTAGTCCTAGAGTGGCAACTTTCTGGCTTGTCTTGGAGACTGTGAGTGTTTGGCCATGTTCTGAGCACGTTAACTAGATTTAGTTATTCACAAGCCAGTCCAGGATCTAAGGGCAGTTTTCAAAAGCATTTGTTTTCTTTGAAAATGCCAGATACCAACATAGTTCTAATGCCTACTGTCATTAACGAATAGCCTGTCAGAAGGTAAAGTCAGTAGAAAAGTCTTCTGTAGTCATTGGTGCTGTATTTTACAAAGGAGATGTAGTCACAAAGCAGATCTTCATTTCTTGTTTGTCATTGTAAATAATTGAGTTTTTATTGGAAAAAGAAGGGCTTATTCATGAACTGGAACAGGAGGCTGCTGTGGGGGCTTTTATTTCTCGGAATTGTATAACATGCAGGGAAATTCCTTTTTATGGCTGGGATTGAACTGAAAGGAAGATGGGAAGTTCCAGTGTATCAAAAAAGCTGAATGTCCCGGATGTCAGTAAACAGATGTTCTGCATCGGTCAGCGACTGCCAGGCCAAGGACATAATCCTTTATCACTGATTTAGACTTCCTATGGATCTCTAGTTTGCCACGGGTGTTAATTTAAAGGGCTTGTTTTCAGTGACACTTTTCACACTGTTTTCAGCTGGGGCTTGCGCAGCTCTTTCAAGCCAGCACAGGGCGATAGCTTTGAAGGCAGCTGCAGCTTTGCCTCCGCAGCCAGCAGAGGTCATTCGCTGCTCCAGGTCGGGCTGAGCTGGGACTGCAACACTGCTTCTCTAGGGCAATCACAGCTTTCACTTCTCTCTGGGAAAGGAAAGAAGAACATTTCCATTTCTCTCTTCCATCTCTATTAGTGATGTGTTTTCTGCGAGCAGACTTTTCTTCCTGCTTTTTGTCTTTATAAGCGTCCACGTAGAACTAGAATAGAAACAGCCTCCTCATATGTCTAGGGAAGTGCTTTTAAATTCAACACAAAGCATCCTGTATAACTTAAGAATGGGATTTTTTTTGTGCAGGCAGGTGTTTCTACTAGTTTCTTGGAGTCAGCATGACTTTGCCACTGATCCTTCTCACTTAGGTGCAGCAAGGTGTTTCTAAGTTCTTATAGAAGTTATTTATTGCTCAGGTGAGCGACAAAGTGTAGGTCAGGCGTGGAGGCTTTTCCTGCATTCCCATTTAGAGCCTGTACTTGGAACGTGTGATGAATGGAATATTTTGTAATGAAATTCAGACATTTCCTTCCCATCAAACCTGATTGCAGGGCGTGCACGTCATGCTGTATTCCCTTTATATGAACTCCTGTACTGCACGGGATGTTCAGGACCCCTACGAAATTATATAATAGAATCCTTCACAAATGAGTATCCCCATTGAATGGAAAAGGCCTTTGTATGTCAAATCACCTTGGGTGGTCAGTTGACTGCATTAACTTAAGCAATCTAACAAGCTCATCGTTTGAAGGGCTTTTAGTTATTGATCACTTTTCATCATTCCAGAGACAGGGGTTCACACCCCCCATTCCTCCTGAAAAATATAGAAAGGGTGCTTGATAAAATCAAAACTACGCAATCAGATATATGTGCGTGAGCAGAGTGAAAGCTTTTTAGGCAAATGCCCTGTGAATTACATGGTGTGAATAATTGGCATCTATGTATCTGTCTCCTGAAGTCTATTTTCTGGAGTCAAAACAGTACAGGGGCAGAGTGCAGTTCTGGCAGGAAAAGGCAGGTACAAGCTTTTTCTATGATCAGCTTTGAGTTTGGAGAAGATGAAAGCAAAGTTGAGCTCAGTTACAGTTTGTGCACACATCTTAATCAGCCCTGCTGCTGGCAGCCCAGCTGCAGGAGCACAGCACCAACCACAGGCTTAGTAACAGTCCCCAAATATGTTGCTAAAAACAACAGGGGATTAAGCTAAGGTCCTTTATCTCGAAGGTATCTCCAGAGCCTGGCTCAGACTGCATGAACTCTTCTGATGACAACTTACTTCAAGCCCCTGATTCTGCTTGGTTTAGATATTTAATGGGGTTTATTGTCTTTTTGCTTTTTTCTCCAGAAGGAAAATCTGAAACTTTCCATTCTACAAATAGCTAAATAGCAATTTTTCTGAAAGCTCATTGCCCTTATTCTCATCTAGGTTCCCTTTCACACTGAAAGTTTGATGAGATCATCTTTGGAGAGGTCCCTTTCAACCCAGGCTTTGCTGTGATTTCTTGTTGGCCAAAATTCTTTGCCAGGTTTTACCTGAACGTGTTAACAGCTGTGATTGAGGCCAAATCTTTTTTCTTGTAACTTACCCAATTTTAAGCTGAAATAATTAATTTGGAGATAAAACAAATCAGTAGTACAGATATCTTCCTAATTCCTTTCATTAGTGGGGTGATTTACCTTTCCTGGGCAAGCTTCAGCAGGACTGGCATTCATTTGTTATAAAGAGCAAATTTACCGCCTCTGTTTTGTGCTGGAAATCCGGTAAGGCATAGATTTGTAATAACTGGGATTCCAGCATTTCCTGGGGTTGATTGGCAGGAAATTCTATCATTTACTGCCACTTTGTTGCTCTGGGTTTCTACATAAACCTGAATGAACTGGACTGTGAAAGTGTCAAGCTTTGACTTTAGGATTAATAAACCGACGTTTACATTATTACTGTGTTCTACATTCTCGCCCACTGCACTTTCTTGGATTGCAAGGCAGTTACTGGTTTGTGAGGCTCTGTAGTGGAATGTTGTTGTAGCTTTTCCTTTTATTTCTAATTATGATGCAAGAAGCACATGAAAGTCTCAGTCCCTCAACCTGCCAGTTTCCTCTAAATATCCCTAATGTGTAGAACCTGCCTCATCCTCTGTTCATTATCTTAGTACTGGCTTAAAAGCTGTAGAAATTGAGTTAGGCTTCATGTTTAATGTGGAGGGAAGAGGAATCTCTCAGTTTAAGCTTCCCAGGTGATTTATCCAAGAAAAAAAAAAAGGCAGGGTACTGCCCTTTGGCCTGTGAAATCCTGCCTATTCCTATTTCAGCCTTATCATAGCAAATGCGTTTGGAAATGATAGATTGAAAGCTCCTTCGTACCCTTGGGTTCATGTGTAAGAAGTAACCCTTGGAGCGGCTCATGCTGCGGGGACAAAGTCGTTGGGCCTGAACAGGCAAGACAGTCTTGCTCCCAAACCTCCCTAAAGAGTCTGGAAATTGTATTTGTAAGCATTTTGTCTTTTGATCTGGTTTGTAACGTGAAGGTGGAAGGACCACAGCACCCAGGATGTAATAGCTCACATCGCACGCTTTCCTGCTTTGTCTTATTATCCTGTCTCACAGTTATCCATCCCTATGGCAGTTACTGGCATGCTGTGTGGCAGGGAATGTCCCAAGGCTTTCCATAACTCTGTAGAGTTAAAGAGAATATAATAAATTGCTTCTGAAAATGTCTACTTGGGGAATCATAATGATACTACGAATGTCAGTACAAGGAAAAAATCTGCGCTGGGATGTAAGAAGCAGCTGGCAGCAAAACCTTTCTGAGCAGGGGAAATCTAAATAGGAGCCACTTGTTAACCTTGCGCTGCTTTCTTGAGTGTTTCCCAGAACTTCCCTTGGTGCCTCTGAATTTCTGCCAGCACATCAGCTGTGTTCTCTGTCCAGCCTTCTCTCACCCCGTGCAGTGCCGCTGGGATGCACTGAAAACCATCTACCGCCTGTATCCAGGGCAGGGGCTGTCTCTGCAGTGACAGCCTGAACTGAGGAGCATTTATTTGCAATTAGGAGTAGTTTGTGTGACAATGTCTGCATATATAAAAATAATTCTCCTTCCTGTGGCCTTTTATCTACTTGGAATACTTTTTTATCTCTTGGCAGTTTGAGATTTGTCACATCATCAGCCTGCAATAATAGGACTTAAAAGACAAATTTTAAGCTGGTGGGACCTCTGCAACTTTATGGAAATCACCCAGGTGGAAAAAGGCTGATTCAAAATGAAACGAGCTGGCCATAAATTCTTTAAATGAAAACAATGAGGGTTATTCCTTTCCCTATAAGATGAAAAAGGAAACAATATTTTCTGAAATTGTCAGGGAAGCTTAAAATTCTGTATGCCTTCGTAAAATGTTTTGCTAGTAGCAATATGGTGCATTTCTTCTGCTTTTTCTAATTAATCAAAATAATACCTCTCTGGAGGCAACCTGCTGGGCAAATGCTGTTACAAACTGTCCAGCACAAGAGTCATACTTGCAGAGATGATGCCACAATAAATACAGCCCATGAATTTCGCCTTCCTCCTCTGCCAACACCTTTCTCTTTGAAAACAGGGCCGTTTAACTTCACGAGGGTGACAACTAAGATATGTTTGGGTCTTCAGTTCCAGGCTGATTGTGTATGATTCTTTAGAGGACTAAGCAACACCTTGTTTTAGCAACATTGATATTAACACTAATTGCTGATTGAATTCCTATGGAAACTGAAGGCATCTGTGTTCCCCTGTAGTGATTCATTATCTGTGCAACACTGTTCCGGCAAACAATGCAATGGGGGAGCTTCTGTGTTTTCTTTTAATAGCTTTTAATTTACTGGAAGGGGTTGTGATCAGTCAGACACCATCTTCCACGTCAAGGTTGGTAATGTTTCTTTTCATGCATAGATAGCTTAATCTCCTCATGCTGTAAGGGATTAAATGCACCAGGAAATGCCTCACTCATTTATTTCCTTAACCTTTTCCCACTGTGGGCAAGAGTGTGATTCCAAATGCAGATTGCAAAATTGATGTGTGCTGTGAACGTCAGCCCAGCCTCGCGGTAGCTTGCAGACGGGCAAGGTGTCCCCCTGCCTGCCCAGTCCCGGGGCTGAGTGCCAGACCCTGTGCCCAGCATCAGGCAGTCGGGTGGGTTCGGCACGTTTGGGGATGGAGATGTCCCCTCACGTCCGTGACCACTGGGGTGACCTGAATGAATGAGGAGATGACAATACAATCCGGTCAGGCTGAACAATTAATTTTTAGCTATTAAAAAACTGTTGAACTTATTGTAAATGCTGGCAAGTCTACAGAGGCACTTCCAGAGGATAAATCCTTCTATTTTAGATGGTTTATGGATCCATAAGATAAGTTATGATTGCAAGTATATTTTAAAATATTTACTTTTGATAAAGGGATCAGGTAGACAGACGTTTTCTGGAGAAGAGCTTGACTCATTTTCAGCATGAAAATATTCTTCAGGCTGTAAAATGAAAAATGATGGGTATTGCATGCCAAGAAGCACCATCATTGGAGGGTTTGCAAAGCTGGGAAGGTGTGGAATTGGTCATGCATTTTACTCACAATAAATAGCTTAGGTAGTGATGACAATCACCCCCTTCATTTTCTTAAGGTTGTGACCAGGTGGACACGCACAGCTTCGAAAGCACTGCCACTCTCCTATAAACTTTATGCATTTTGTGAATGGGGATTTTTAGCTGAACCTACTGAGGGTTCCATTGTCCATGGTGAAACAAGAAATCGTGGATGTTGAAGCATGGAATATAGAAAAACTTACTAAAGGCTACAATACAACAGATGCAATGTTCCACTCCTGCTGCTGTTACAGGGAAGCGGTTTTGTGGTAACTGGTGCTTTGCAATTTTGTTAATTTGCTTAATTGCAGAGCAACCATTAGGGTAGGGCACAGAAAATGCTGCGGTCACTATTGTTACAAAAACAACAAGGAAAAAAACCTTACTGTAAGCAGATGATGGAGTTTGCGCTACCAAAGCCCTCACAAAAGGCTGAGGTTACTTAGAGACAGTGACACGGCAAGCGCTAAAATAAGGTAGAATTCTTTGATGCCAACTGATATAAAGAAAACGAGGTAACAGATGTGTGAACAAGATGTTCAGAATGATTGCACTGGAGATTATAATGATTACTAATTTGTCAGTGATATTGAGGTAAAAGCTGGAGAAATACCTTGTGTCCTTTTTTGGTGTTGAATTAGTAAAGGTGCAAATAAACCCAGTAATTTTTAAAGTTCTGTGCAGAAGCCTCTGATCTGGACGAAGTCAGTGGTCTCTGACAATTAGAGTAATTATTTGGCTTGCCCAGTCCCTTCTCTACTTCCAACTCTTATTCATCCCTTGATGGTATCAAATAATTTCCTGAATGAAACAGCAATTCTGCCTCAATAAAATATTTATTATTGTTGAGTGTTTCCTGATCGCCGCTTTGAGCATGCTTTTTCTTTATTTGTTTATTGGGATTCGTATTCCTCCATAGCTCTGGGACGGAGAAACAACCCCCCGCTTGTTACGAGTGATATGAACTAGCGAACGTGGGAGGTTTGAAATGCACGTTTAGCCACCTTCAGCTCTTTTTTTTCCTGAGGCCAATACCTATCTGAAGATGCTGATTCTCAGTCTTTCTTTTTTCACAGTGAATGAACCTGTGAATAAGAGCTGACTTCCACAAATAATTTGTGCTGTATTTGAAATTAAACCACGTTCTTTTTCTACCGCGATCCTTTATTCTCACTAGCAGGTTACAGGTGACCTCTGCTATCTCCCTTTCTCAAGATAAAATCAAGTTGTAGTTGTGATTTCTATCTGCTATGATGAGACTTTAATCAGCCAACCCTAAGTCTAGTGCTGAACTTGGGATATAAACGTAAGCTTGGCATCTGAAACCCTGCCAGAACTATTTCTTCTGGGTTTTATTATTATTAGCAGGCTTGTGGCCAGATAACTGGCATTGATGATATTCGTTGCTGTTTATGAAGGTTAAAATGGAGTTGACCCCTGGAGATGTTTTCTTAATGCTTCTTTCATAACTGATGCCAGACAAGGTGACTAAATCTAGCACACCATGAAAGCAAAAAGGGAAAATAAGCATCTGCTGGCTTAGTCCATTGTTAACCAGTCAGAATGACTTCAAATACGAAGCAGCTCATACTGCTCTGCTTGGAGAGGTTGTGTTCATTTTCAAATGCTTTTAGTTGGTTTCGAATATGATTTTTTTCCTCTATGACCAAGAATGTGTATTGAAGCAGATATTCCACCTGTTAATTTGAAAATCTTCTGGAATGAGTAATGAATTTTGGGGATGTCACTGCTTCCTTTTCAGAGCATCCTCTCTTGTACGGGAGTACGGAGTGAAAGCTGGAGTGAAATTTGGAGTTAAGGAAACCATCCTTTTTGGAAATTCCACCCTGCTCCTTCATGAGACGAGGGGTGGGTGATACATAATGCACTGATAAATGTACTACAGCAACACTGTTTTACAGCTGTGCAACCCAGTGTCTTGCCGTTAACCTGAGCACCACGAGTTGGAAGGAAGGGGGGCTGCAGTAAACACTTGTTGCATTCCCCAAGAGCGGTGTGACTCATTTGAGTGTCAAGGAAAATCTGAGTTTTGCACTTGGTTTCTTGGATCTCCACATTCCCTTTCCTTATCTAACACGAGCACCACATTCATATATATTTATATACGGTTTTCACCTGCAGGATGCACTTGTGTCTGAGAAGTGTTTAGGGAACAGGCTGGGGCAGTGTGTTTTTGGCCTGAGGCTTCCTATTTAATATTTCATTGCAAGGGCTGACCCACTTTTTTAAAGGATTGAGATTTATGGATGGAAAAAACTTATTACCATAAAGATACATAGGTCACAAGAGCCTTATACGGAAAGAGGTGGCGTGGCTTCCCAGGTTCCTACGGATTTGATTCTATGCTTGCGAGTGATTTTGTCATCATGACAGAAAGGCTTGAATGCTGACAGTCAGGTGCACGTCTGCCCTTGCTGGATTAAGCCACTTGCTTATGAAACAATGATTTCTAGTAGGGTCTGGCAGTAGTTTCAAATTAGAATTGTTTCCCTTCCATCAGATGTGTAGAATTTTTTCCCCTTCACAGCTTAATTTGTATCACAGCCCCATTCCTGTCTTGAATTTGGGTGTGAAAAGGAGACGTCTGCATCTCTAGAATTTGGATCCTGAGTCTGTCTACGAAGCAGCACATTCTGGCCATTTCATCCCAAATATGTGAGCAGAACTAAAGGGTACAGAAGGTGTGAGTGCATAAGGGGATCGCAGCAGGGTTGGTTCAGCTACCTGACTTTTTCTCCCTAGAAATAGAAACAAAACAAAACACTCCTTTCTTTCCCCTAAATCTTTTTCTTGCCTCTAAGTCTACAAAAGCAAGGCAATTTGCAAAGTAATTTTTTGTGATTTGCCCTTTATATAACTTGATTTAACGATGATCACCACCAATCCTGCACTGGACGGTTCCCAAGGATGGCTGCATAAGAGGAAGCTCAGCTGCTAAGCTGCCAGAGTGCAGGGGATGGCTCAAATAATTAAACTCACAAGCCTATAATGAGTTACACTGTAATTTCATTTGCTTTTGGAATTCAGACGCAGCTAGGACGGCTCAGGAAGAAGTGAAATGACACAGGATAAGGATAAACCCAGCCCCACAGTTCTACTCCTTTTTGGCGTGTGGTTCCCCGTCCTGTTGTGTGTTGTAAACATCTGGGCTATTTACTAAGCTGAGATGAAATCAGGCAGGGGTGGCTGACTGGGGCGGTGTTGTTGACAGAGCCTGACCCAGATGCCAAACAGTTAGATAACGGGTGACGGTACGAGGCTCTGTCTTCTTGCACGAGCGGCGGTTGGCGAGCAGGCTCTTGCCCTGCTCTTTCTGAGCTGGAACAGCAGGTCACAGCTGAAACTTGCTTGTTGAGCTCTCTATGAAGAAGGTGTCCACGTGAATAATACACGGGGGAGACAGAACAAAATGCAAAGCATATATCAGTGTTCATTTTTACATCATTCTTCCCTTCCCAAATTTTACTGCGACTCCAGCACATGAAGCTTTATCGCAGCCTTTAAATTTTCCCTGGACTGTAATTCTTTCATTTTCTGTTGCTTATCTGTTGTCGCCTTTTTCCTCCATCTTCTTAATCTCATTTCTTGTCTCCTTCTTAGTTTTTTTTTCTTCTGAGCAATCTTACCATCCTCAGTTTGTTTTCATTGCAGCTTGAAAAAAAAGAAAATTGCTTTCTCACTTCTGTTTGGGCAAATTAAATTTTGCTGACATATGTGATTCTCTTCCAAAGACCTCATTGGTTTGGGCAAGGCTGCCTGCATTCATCTTCCTCTGCTGTGCTTGAAGTCTTATAGCTGTCTTTTATTTTATTAGTTGCATTTTTAATAAAAAAGAAAGATAAATAGGAATCCAGCCATGTAACTTCTAAAGCAATTTTCTTACTGGTATTTCATTTAAGTACTGAAGAGTGGTTTAACTTTGGCATATTTTTCTACATTAATCCTAAAATGGCAAAAAGTCCTGGCTCTGTATGGTATCTTAGCAGGCAGCTGGAGGCCAGCGCAAAGATGCGGTGCCTGAGTCATGGTACCATACTTTGCAATAGGTGGAATTACATTTATATTAGGAGTATTACTGATTATTTACCTCCGCTTTGGGGTCCTAAATGCAGTTAAGCTGTCATCTTCTTGCTGACCAAACAGAAAAGCAGTAACTGTCCCAAAGAGCTTAGGAGCTAAGAATAATGCCAAGGTGACAGATGGCTGGGGGCAGATGTGCGAGCACTTGGACGCAAGACGTGAGTTCTGTTGCTCTTCTTGCAGTAAGCCCCATCAAAGCACTCTTAAAGAGTAAAAGATACAATGTGTTACTAAGCCAGAAACTCCAGTAAATTCAGGTGCATTTAGCATGAAGGGATTTTTTTTTTGCTTTTTTTAAGGATTTCCTGTAACAGGAGCCAAACCCAAAATACCTGCTGCAACCATCTGAATGTAACCTCTGGCAAACAGACACTCGATGCGCTGCTTGTTTCAACAGTGTGTGAAAGCAAATATTAGTATTGGGTAAGACATGAGAACTGAAACTTAAAGTCTAGATAATGAAAAAGCCATGAAGCACCAGCTTGCGTGGGATATCGGAAACCTCAGGCCTGGTGCTGTGAACCTGGCTCTCAGCACGCAGGTGTCCCTGAATTCAGTGGGATGGAGCAGGACCACAAGTGAGCCAAGGAGTTGCAGGACTATTGCTTTGGCTCTAAATTTTGGAGAGACCCAAGCGCTTGTGCTGATGTGAGAGCTGTCAGCTCCAAGAGCAAATGCTGCAGGAGCTGCTCAGAGGGTTATCGGAGGGGGAAGCAAGTCTTTCGGTACCAACAGAATCATAAATTAAAGGAGTGTTACAGCAACAAAACACCTGTCACTACAGGATATAATGCAGATGTTGAGGTAATTTTCCTGCTTGCACATCTCTCTGGGTGTTAACTCTTTCTGCACAAGATGCCACTGCCTGATGACTGTAGAGGGTAACACCAGCATTACTCCACATTTTAACTACTCCCCATCATGATAGGACATCATACCCTGTAAATAAATGTTTTTCAATGCAGCAAGAACAGTCCTGACTTCTGCCCACTACAGTGTGCCAGGAAAACAGAGACTGGACTCTTGAGATGATAAATATAAAAAATCAAGTGACTTTTCATAGCTGCTGTCTTCGCTGCCTGTCTGAAGATAAAAGTATTTATAAGGATTGCTCCTCTTCCAGGCTGAGGGTGTTGCTTATTATCCAGAACTGCATGGGGAGTTTATTACCAATTACAGTGAGCTGAGGGGCTGCCTTTTAGACCTGCTGGTGACTCTTCACTGTCTCACCGCTAGCTGGGAATAAACACAAGTACAGGTTACCCTAAGTCTGCAGTGATTTTTTTTTTTTTTTTTTCCTTGACCACCATGGGGATGGCAGGGGTCACATGAAGCAGTGACTGCTTTTTGGTGTTGAGCAGAGATTGATGAGGGTGGAAAACAGTGAATTTTTGAGCCAATACAGGTTATGCGCAGTCTGAAAAATATTTTCCATTAAATGGTTCTTGTATTCAAAATTTTAAAAGCTGTAGAATAATGTCAAATTCAGAGAATCTGAATCTTCCAATTCTCCAAACAAGTTGTAACACAATGTATCTAGCCACATTTCTAATATTATTGCTTTTGAACTACGTACAATGTGTTCTGTCTGAAATACCTGGGAACATCAAATTGGGTCCTATGAGTCTCATAAATGTAACTGATAAAAAGACAATAATCTAAGAGAACACCATTAGTGAAAGGCATGGCTTAGATAAAGCAAGAGGGGCATTTGGTTTTAATGGTAATTGCAAAACCAGCCTTGTATTAAAAACATCATTTCCAATTAAATCATCAGACTTTACTTTGTAGCATGCTGAATGGAATTATTAGAAATAGCTCTGTAGTACTGGGTCTCTTTTGTTATGGGAAAGTGTATTGATTTGGTGCCAGGCACTGATTAACAGAAATAAGCAGCAAGCCATGGCACTATCATTGCATTAGGATTCTGGTACTAATTATTTTCTAATTAGACCCAAAGAGAAATGGTGCTATCATTACTCAGATAAACATCCCACTTGTTAAAATAAGGACTGAAACTTCTGGACACTCAGGGGGGGAAAAGGCAAAGCTTGGAAACTTTAGTGAAACTCCCACTGATGAGTGTTTGAATGTAAAATGTTTGAGGGCAGAATCTGGCCCTTCTGCTTTGAAACCCTTGCTCTGACGCTTCATACTGGCTAAACAAGCATCTAAGATGTATGGAACAACGGGCATCCTGATGGATTTCACTGATTGCTTGCTTTCAATACTTTTAAGTGAGAAAATGCTGGGACAAAGTCTCTTTGGGTGCTAATATTTCTTTCTTCTCCAGAATTTCTCCCTCCTCATCAGGTTTAGAGCAGCGTGATGGAAGAGTCCTGTTTTGTGAAGCTTTGAGCTTTGAAATCCGTACTAGGAGATAGCTACAAAGAAAATCCTGATGTAAGAGGCAATGACTTCATGTCCAGGGAGTTCGTATTACGTGCATTGGTGTGACATTTTCCCCCCTAGTGTTGTCATTTGTTTGCCGTCGTTGCTGTTGAATTGTGTTATGGACAGGTTGAAGCCTCTACCTTTGGACAGAGCCTGTTGCCGTGAACGGTTCCATTGTGCAGTCAAGCACATAACTTGCCCAGGCTGGGGTTGTGTGTGCTTGGTGGTGAGGGGAGAACAGATTGAAGGGATCCAGCCCTATTTGACTTCCACAGTGAGGGCTGCATCTTACCCCTTGTAGAGTCTAAACCCGCCCTGGTGCTCTAAGACTCTGTCTCAAGGATCTCAAGGGTTTGAATCAGCGATGGCAAGAATGCAGCTGACCAGCCTGGGTGATGCTTTCTCCTATCTTCCCTAAATCCTTCAAAAAGCAGGTGCCTTTGTCCAAGTGGCCGTGTTTTTCTGAAGATGAAAAGCTATTTTCAGCATCCCATTTTCTTGCTGATTTCGGAAGTCCATCTGAAGATAAAATGAGCCGACGGAAAGGCTCCACTGCCTTTAGCAGCTCCCTACAGGTCTTCTTGAACTTCTGAGGGAAATTAAAAGCTTTTGCTGTTTCTAGGATATGAAATCCCAGAGGTAGTTGTGTGGTGTTCCTGGGATAGAGCAGCTTCAGCAAGCCTACTTTATACCAGGGTAATTGGCCTCTCAATTTTGCCTCACCAGTATTAATCCAGCCTCTCAGCAGGACCCTGCTGTGGTTTTGGCCAGTCCCCAGGAACTTCAGGAATAAGAGTCTTGGGCGCAAAAATCACTTCTGCCAGCTCCTTTTGACTGCTCACAATACAGTAAGTAAAGTCCCCATGGTCTGTGATGCTGCCATCGGGTGCACGCTTTTCCAGCAAATTCTGTCTCCGTCAAGTTTCTTGAAGAAACTGAACTTTAGAAAGAGTTGCTCTTCCATGTGTTTTTCACGCCTGTTTATTATGTTTAGGGACTTCGTTTGTTATGTTTTTCGTTCTAATGAGAGCTGGGGATAGCAGGGGGTAGCAGGAAAATGAATCCAATTTGGCAACCTTAGTTTATCTTTCTATCCTGCAGCCAAAGCAGGAAGGAAATGTCTTACAGTTGGCCACTGTCCTTCCTGGATGTGTGTGACTGCTTAAAGTGAACCAGTGATGACTGGCCATGCTGGGTTTAATGCCATATTGAAGCTGGTCTCTATGGGTAGCCAGAACAGGTGAGTGATATAACAGTGTTTCGAAAAGGATGGAGGGACAAAACGAAGCAGGGATGGATAAAGCAAGAGTTTTCTCTGTTACTGAATATACTCTGAATGACACAGCAATGTCCAAAAAATGTGTATCATGTGGAGTGATTGAGGATTTAGTGAGATTACCCTTAATCTTCCTCATTCAATAAAAAAGGGAACAAGAATAGATCCTTTCTTCTTAGAAAGACAATGACATTTAGTACGTTTGCTAGAGTTGGAAAATTGGCACAATGTGTTTCGTGTCATAATAACATTTAAATCTTCATAAGTTTAGTGTCTAAACTTTATCTGCTTTGCCCTAGTGCATTCGGGGCTAAACACATTTTTCTGTAAGGAGTTTCAGACCTTCATCTGACAGAAGGCTTAGTGATAGAAATAAACTTTGATTAGTGTGGAGATGCTGCTAGGTTCTTCTAGCTGTCTCTTGAAAAGACAACCTTAAACCGATACAAGCTTTATGTGTCTTGATAATCAATGGGCTGCTGCACTGTACTTTTATGTGGCCTTATTTTTTCACCAGTGCATATTGAGTAGAAATGGAACTTGCTCCAGCTGTGAGTATCACAACAAGCCCAACTGGAGCCCCATTTCTAGAGCTGGAGCTGGAATACAAGTGGTTTAACACTGAGGGTGCTAAACTGGGTTGGAGGGACCCAGATTAAATTTCTTGTTCTGTCAGCACTTTGAGGTCTCTGGTGGAAAAATGCTATGCTAGATCTAGGCAGTAATGGTAATTTGTCTGTCTCAGATTGCCACTTCAAAACTGGATAAAAATACCTCCACATCTTACAACACTTCTTAATATTTTACAGGTCAGAAGATTATAAGATACTTTGCAGATACATCTGACCTCTAGGATTAAGAACTGTTTCTGCAATGACATTTCTACTTAAAAACATAGCAAAATCTCGGCTGGTTTTACAGTGAGACAAAACCCAAAGAAAATTACACTTATGTGGGCAAAGCTGAACACCCTGCACCTGTGTGCCTGTGAAGATGAGTTCCACCATTCATGTTGGGTTAAGGCATTAATGCGTTTACAGACCACTGGTAAGCCACGAGGGAAGTTTTCTCCAATAGAACCCATGAAGATTAGTTTGCACATGGGTTTAGTGTGGGACCCTCAAAGAATGGGCAGAATTTGATTTTTGTAGAGAATGAGCTGAGCCAAGCTAAGTCCCACTGTAGTCATTGACAATCTTGAGACCAGAGGTGTAACAAGCTCTTTGGAACTGCATTTGGGATTGAAATCCCATTACTTTGAACCGAGCACACATGCATAATCATACTCTGATAATGGGGGCCTGTTTTGGGGACAGACTTGAAGGTTCAAGTTACTGCATCGCAGTTTAACTCTCATGTGAGTTTATGTACAATCTTAAATTTTTGTGTTGCTGTATCACCTAAGTGAACCTGTCACGGGTGAAGCCCAATAACAGATGTGTAAATAGCCCATCAGACAGTAGTTCCTGGGTTGACAAAAGCGGATCCTTGAAGAGCCTTCAATCTAACTGTAAAACAAGAGATGAGGGGTAGCTGCGTGTGCAGAAAAGGGAGCGACCAGGAGAGTTAAAATGTGAGGCTCAAAGAGCAGAAGGTCGCTGCAGACACACAGGCTCTTTCATAGTAGAATTTTAACCAATACTTAGTCTATTTGCTGTTTCAAGTTCAGTTTATGAATCCTGCACGCTTTGGTTTGGTGATCTATGGCTTAGCTGATGTGGTTTAGCTTGCACAGGTTGGACTGGGCTCTGGTCTCCTCTGCAGCTACGCTTGCCTATTTTCCTAGTACTTCAAGAACGATACTGCTCTGGAAAATGTCAAGTACATTTAAATAGTTATAAAAAAGCTTGTTAGTGGATATTTCATAATAAATCTTTCTCTAAACAGCCTTGCGTAGAGACTGGCTGTCACAAACAGCTTAAGCAATATTTGGCATTAGAATTTTTTGTCAGTTTTCACCTTTCTGAGTGTTCACAAAAGTTTGCAGTTAGAGGGTGGTAGTCCTTGGGTCTTTTTCCTCTAGTAAAGGAGGCTATTTGACGGTGACAAATATACAAACTTGGTACAAGAAAAATCTTATGGTGTTAGTGATTTGTCACACTTGGAAATATATTATTTAAATTGTGATCTTCTTATTTTCACCTTATTAGAAAACCCATCTGTCTGCAGTCCCATAAAACTATCCCGGACGCAAATGGAAAACGCTATAGAGAGCAACGGTTCTTCCAGGAAAATGTCAGCAAATCTGTCATTCTTCTTACTCCTATCATGTAAATACTAATCAATTTGGGACTCGTATCATATACAAAATGAAAAGAATGTGGAAAAAAATCAGAGCTAATTGCAAACCTTCTCATTAATTCTGTATTTTGCTAAAACCTGATGAAATTATTGAGCGACTCTACTGGAAGGAACAGCTCTTTTAAACTCTATCTGCAGTTCTGCTTGCAGAAGTTTCCATGACTCCAGTAACTTCAGCTGAATTAGTTGAGCATGTATCAGTTCAGAGTTTGGCGTTCACGCTGCAAACGTGTGTGCGCTCACAATAACCCACTTGTATAAAGGGCTGTGGACAAACACCCACTCGTTGACCAGCTCTATTTTTTTTTATTGGACTTGCCTCTACTGCTGTGCAATTCAAAAATATTTGAGTTTATTTTTGATCCTGAACTTATCGATGGAGTTAAAACCTCCCGTATACATTGGAAGCAATGCTAGAGAGGTACCTAGAGGAAGAGCTGTCTGTGGGTGCGTAAGGCTTGCCATCTGTCTGACCTGAGAGGTAGAGTGCAGTGATGAACTACTGTAAAATATGCTGACTCTTCAGCTTTACAAACAATTTCTGATGTGTTGATGCTGGGTTTTTCTCCCTTGCAATCACAGCTGCACACCACTCTGTCACAGATGCTTTTTGGCATTTTAACAAGCTGTTACTGCTCACAGCAAGTCCTGGCTTCCCAGTTTTAGTTGGAAGCCTTTACCTTAGAAATGGTTAATTACTCAGTTTCTCTCAATCCCTATGAGCTGCTTTTTTCAAGTTTTCTAATTTACATTGTGATGACTGGGCAGCAGTAAATCACAGCCCAGCTGCAGCTACTGATCTCCTATAACCCTTTTTTTCTCTTAGTTGTAATTTCAACTATAAGCTCAACAATAAGCCCATCTCTTAATCTCAGCATGAACAAATGGAAAATGGTCAAATGACGCACAATTTTAAGCTTCTTGCTGTATAAATTAGACAGAGTGCGTCAGTTCACTGGAATACTCTGACCTTTTCTCCTTAAAAATATTGGGGGGGGAGGGAGAGATCCTTGTTGAGTCCTAGGTTAAAAGTCTTCTATATTTACAGTGTGCAACTGCCTTAAGCATAAGGTACCAATATGTACAGAAGCTGGTGCTTAAAATATATGGGGAGATGGAAGCCAGGGCATATAGGAAGGAGCGCAAATAAAAGCCAGACTGTTGCTAGCTTTCAGCAGCTAAATTTACTGGTGTTTGTATAGGATAGTATTTCCTGTCCTTAAGTACAAGGAAGAGGGATACGCCAGCTACCTGAGGGATTTAAATCTGCATTACTAATCATTTTAATCGATATTGTCCTTTATTTCAGCTGTAACGTAGTGAGCCAAATTTGGCCCCGCTTCCACCCGTGTGAGGCTGTTAAAGTCAAGGGAAGGCAGAACCTGGCTGGCTTCAGGCTGCAGGGGGAGAAGCCAGGAGCAGCAAAATGCTGGCGTGTGGTGATGGGAGCTTGTCAGCACCGTGCGCTTGCTGCAATGAGCACTTGAGCGAGTCCACTGCAACATCACAGGATAATTTGAATATTAATCTTGCTTAATGCAACCCGTGACTGAGGGTGCTGAGCAAAGTGAGGTTATGAACTGCTCTTACTGTCATAAAAATCCACTTTTTTCCTGCCAGTGTTATGGGAATGGATTTTTCCACCTCGGTGCTTGTGGTGGTGTTGGAGTGCTGTTACATCAGTTGGGTTTGGTTTCAAATTGCCTGTTGCTGTAACGGTGATCGTCGTACAGAACAGTATGCTTTATAAATTCAGCAGACAAGTGATGATTTGTGATGGGCATAGTTCTGTGTAGATTGACAACAGTTAGGAAAAAATATTTTTGCTTGCATGTTGCCTTATATTTAATTTAAAAGAATTACTTCTAGGAAAAAAAAGGCTTTTCCAGAGTTTCTGGACTAAGAGGGCTGAAGCTTAATTCCCACTCAGCTCAAGCGTTAAGCAGAAGGAACACAAGTACGCATAGGCATTTCAATTGGGATAAAGATACGTGTATTTAAATTAATATCTATTTTTGGGACTCCCTGACACTCCCTAAATCTAACCACACATAGACAGTACCTGTGCTGGTCAGTGTCTGTGCCCCAGCATTCATTTGTTCCTTACATGCTGTTCTCAGTTCACCTTCTTGTGGTGTAGGTAGCAGAGCCACCAGACTTCACGTTTTTGATACACGCAGGCTCGTTTTAAGAAGGCCGAAACCTGCTGTTTAATGCATTATTGAAAGCTGTTCTTTATTTTTGAACTTTCCAGGAAGTTAAAAATAGACCTGATCCTTTTCATTCTCTTATAAAGAGCAGATCAGAATTATGCATTGAACACCGTGTATAATCCATTGGTTAGGGATTACATCTGGTGAATGCATCAGTTGGCTGAATTAAGTCTATTTATGTTTTCTTAAAAAAACCCCTTCCAACCTGATTCTTGGCCATTTCCTTGCTGTCAGAATTAAGAAGGCAGTAAGTGCTCTTAACTAGCTTAAATGTACTTGGATTTTGAGCTGTACACTGGATTTTGAGCTGTGCATTCAGCCAGTATCTGTAGAATGACCAGAAGTTTCAGTGAATGCTCAACAGAAATGCTTTGATTTTGTATTAGTCGTGGATTTCTGTTTTTTTTTCAGAATATTCTGAGAGAGAAAGAAACATCACGTAGAATGAACAGATATTTTTAAAAAAAGAAACTGTCCCCTCCTGTCACTTCAAACTGGATATTGCTCAGGAACAATCGTAGGCAGAGCAGTCTGCCTTAACACCTTGCCTTTCACCATAAAGAATAATTAAGATGAGCAAGGCCAAAACAATCTTTATAACCTGTAGATCCGTGAGGGGGACCTGGCATGGTGTAGGGCTGCCTGTGAAGGTGCTGGATACCAAATTCATTTTTTCAGTGCCTATGAAAATGTACTATGCTGCTAGGTATTCATATCTTAAAAAATATTAAGCTGCATAAATGCAAGGGAAAAATCCAATCGTTGCCGAAGCCATTACAATGAGTTGTTAAAGAGCCATAGGGGTTTGTACGTAATGCTGTGAATAATTAATCATTACAGGTGGGATTTTCAGAAGTGCTTGGGGGCTAGCTCGGCTCTGATCATGCCAGGGAGATGGATGATTGCTTTAGAAAAGCTCATTGAAATACCAAAGATTAGAGCTAACCAAGGACTATTTTTCAATGTATGCCCTTGTCCGTGACCTCTTTTACTGGAATTTTGGGACTTGAAAAAAATAAGTACCTCACGGAAAACATTATTGGGAAGATAATTCTTCATATCTTGGTTTAAGTTTTTTTATAAACAAGTCTAAGAAATCAGTCAAAAAAGGGGAAAAAGCCCCTACTAGTTTTATCAAAGCTGTCAGTAACTGATTAATTTGGGATCAAATATTGTAACAATCTTTCTTCACTTGCTCACACAACGCCCCTTGTATCCATAGCATTTTTCTATGCAATTATGTTTTTTTCTTGTGCCATGAGTTTGTGTTGGAGGATGAACTCCCAGTGCATCTGTTTTGAAAACCATCGTACGTGCATTTCTGCAGCTTTTTGCACCTTAAATATGCCCAACTCCTAAGAAAAACAATCTCTTCTTTTAAAGGGAGCTTTTTTGGATGTAGAAGTACAAATAAGTTGTTCTAAGACAAGTTGCAGAGTGAATTAGTAACGAATGATGCTTCTCCAGAGGAACTATTCCTGTGTACATTTATTGCTGAAAATAGAGGCTGAGTGAACTATCCACCAAGAGATTCATGTTGAGCAGAGCAGAGGAACCCTTGCCTGTACTCATTGGATGTCTCCTGCAGGACATTGCTCATTAATTGGAAGAGCTGTCGGTGCTGGCCCTAATGTGCATTTTTGATTTGTATCCTGCACTTTGCAAAATGTAAATTCAGTATGAGGTGTATAAAAGGTTTCGTGTGTGGTAAGAATTGGTCTCTAGGCTTCAACTTTTTCCACCTATAAAAGAGAACACCAGGGAATGGAAAGGTTCAGAAAAAAAAAAGGAGAACTTTTTGTTACAAAAATCTTTCCTACAAGGTGTTCCATATCCTATTGCTTATGAACCCTCTCATCTATATTTACAAATGGCCTTAAAATGGCAGGTAAGCAAAAATAGGGTTGGATGAAAAGAATATTCCCAGCCACCTGGCTCACCGGCTTAGTATCGTATTCGAGTCTTTTGACCTTGCTAGAGCCTCCATGAGAGGTGTTACGGCTCAGGGGGATTAGAGGGAATGAAAAGCACTAATTCAACTTTCCCCACAGAGAGTAGGTTACATCCACTGTTGCCATCAGTTATGGCATGATTTTCTGTTTTCTAATAGAAAGGAGCTGGCTGGAGAAGCAGACGTGCTACCTGCTCGAAGAGTGGTGGCTGGCTGCTCCTCAGAGCTTGCTCTGTGTTTTTGGAAATACATTGTGGAACGGCTAATGTAAAATTGACAAGCTAAGAATGGTGGCCACTGTTTAAGAGTAATCTGGAGGATATGTTTGGTCTCAAATCACTTCTGTCAGCCTTGCAAGAAGCAAAGTGCAAAAGAGGGGTTGTGAGCACATCCCAAGAGCTGTGTGAGGACCACATTGATGATAACATAGGCACTGTAATGTGGTAAATTCTTCACCAGTGCTTCAGTGATCCATGGTGAGTGTGGAGGATTAGGGTTTCTGCTGCAGTTCAACAGCAGTAGTGGGAGAAGACCAGACCCATCCCGCTTCTCCAAGCACCCCTTGCATCTCTCCAAGCGGCAGCAGCAGCCTAGCAGTTGCCTCTTGTTCTTGGAGTGACAAAATTCGACCTTGCTGCTATGTGGAAGCTGTGAGCCAGCCGCGCTGTAACTCGTTTCTGCCCTTTCAGGAAAGAGCAAGGAGAAGCAAAAATGGATTTGTAAATAGACTGGATTACTGGGGACTCCTATTGCAATGTAAAAGATCTTTGAGTGAACAGTTAGTAAGGGGAATGCTCTGGCCAGTGCTCTATTTATGGTAAGTGTTGAACTACGTCAGTCCTCACTGATACGAGCTTCTGTCCATGTGCTTTCTATTCTGTAGCATTTTTCTTGTGTTCACATGTAACACAGCCACTTTCGTATTTCTGGAGATACTTCTTAACACAATGAGCTTCAGATTGTCACTCTTCTAAATATTTGATTTTGATTTTAAGACTCTCATGTCTTGACCTATGCGAATTTTCCACTTTTAACCAGCTGATTAACACTCAAGACACAACACTTAAGTTCCCAGAAGCAGCATAACCTATCAGTCTTCAACAAATGTAAGCATTCCCAGCTGGAGAAGCTCAGGAAAGATCTGCACGCTTGTGCATCGCTCTGGTTCGCAGAGCAGAATTCAGCTATTCCATGGGTAAATGGAAAGTTCCACAGACAGGCTCCATGCAGAGTCTGAAAGAGAACCAGGTTTGTTTAGACATGGAAGGCTTACTTGTGTCCTGGACCCTGTGTGCTAAGTGAGTGGCTGAAGACTTTGAGGACAGATTAGAGCCAGGACAATGAGCAGCAACAGCTGGAACATGCACTTTCAGTAATATCCTTTCCTGATAAACTGCATGTATCTGTTTGCAGCCACAAGTCTTCTGTTGATTTCAAAATTCCAGGAGAAGATCTCTCTACTTCTGAAGTTTCTATTCAACTCATGATAAGGAAGGAAGAGAAAAGTTTGGGAATCTCCATTTTGTCTGACTTTGTGAAAACTGGAGATTCTCCAAGTTTATACTCAATATTTCATGATCTGTCTCAGAGCAACTACCAGATATAAACAGAAGTTGTGCTGAAACTGGTGTCTCTGACTCAGAACCATGCTTTGAGAAGGTATATCCAGCTGGAAAACAAATACAACCTTAAATATGATTCCCCCTATTGTAGCAAGGGCAAACCGTTCTGGTCGCTTTTTTAGTATTTTCTAAAATGTGCATGGTGAGAAGAAGCAGTACAATGTGAGAGCACTTACTGTCATGAGGTGAAGGCAGAGAATCAAAGAAAAGTGCATTTGAGCGTACGGAGCTTTTGTTTGCTTGAACAAGTCAAGCGGTTGCTTGGCCAGAAAGATAAAGCGCTCAAACAGGCTCTGTATGGAAATCTGGGTGTGTCCAAGTGGGCTTCAACCGTTCTACAAAGCTGCAAATGATTAGGCCTGTAATGTTAAGTGGAAACATATAACACATAAAAATAACTGCTTCAAAATAAGCTTTCCAGTCTAGAGGTCCAGGATTTCATACTTACAGATTATTTTTATGGATGCCATTTTCTCTTTCCAGTATTGTCTGTGTCATTGGTAGGGGAATTATTCATCTACTTCACTCCTCAAAGATTTACTTGTTAATCTCCACTAACAGGTGCTTTCCAAGCACATGCATACCCATCCCTTTGTTAAGATGCTCTAGACCTGCTTTTAGGACTCTTCCCCCGTCTCTGCTCTTAAAACCTAAGGCCAAAAATTTCATATCTGTGCTCCTACTATTAGGTACCTAAATCTGTTTTATGTATCACGTGTAGAATAAGAGCATGAAAGCGTGCTTGTAGAGAGTGGTTGTAAAACTTAGCTTGTGCTCTATTAAGACAACTATTTATAGAATGCAGCAACTCAAAGTCGGTCCAGATTTACAAGATGGGTTTGTGGGTGCCACCTCCAAACTCCTTCTGACTTTTGTTTCTTTCTCCAAGATCAATAAAATGGTTAGTTTTCACATTAAGCCAAATTTGCTGGGTTTGGACCTTCTGGTTCAGTGGCTACCAGTTGCCTACGGGGCATTGAGTTGTACGTGTGATCAATAAAGCCCCTTGGCCAGAAGGCATTGTGATCCATGTGTGCTCACTGGCTCATCACTTCCTCTGCTGGTTCTCTTAGCTGCTCCAAAAATGCACTCTTCAGCAGATCAGAAACCTCTGTGCTTGAGAGGTAACTTTTTTCAAGAGGAATTATCTTCTTTCTTCAACTTTATCCTTCTTACAGATCAAATGTCCAGTACCATGATATATGGGCTTCTCTGAACATTTCTGATGTTGATCGTATTTATCCATTTAGTGCTGCAGCACAGGGAGAAGTTGTCTCAGATTTACACATGGGAAGTTTAAGCGGTGGTTACAAATGGTCGAGATCATAAGGGGTCTTCTGTGGTAGAAAGGGGAACCTGAGTAATTTGACTCCTTTGAAACCTCTCTTGGTCGAATAATAGTTTAGGGATTGTATAATTTTTGTTTGAAGAGATCCAAATTAATGACCCAGCAACAGGCAAAAACCAAGAGAAACTTTTCATTCAAACCAAGCAAAACTGAAGCCTCTACCCATGAGTAGGAAAGTGTGGCATTTGCCTGATCATAGGGAACATCGAGAGATACAACCACATGATACAGTGGTATTTTGCACGCTGTATTACTCTGGTCTTGGAACGTCAATGATGAAGTCTCACATCAGCACAGGGATGATGACATCTCTTAGAGTAAGAAACCCACTAAGAGGTGAAATGCATTGTCCAAACCCAAAAATCAAACCACACAAATCAGTGCCTCCCTGATAAAGCTGCTGAAATGATCAAGGTCAGAGGTGAAAAGAGGACCCTCTCTTCTTTGCAGGAGGTCAGGGTAAGGGAATTGGAAACTAAGCACTGACGGAAAAAAATAACTGCTAGGTTGGAGATAAGTGAATAAAAATACACTGCCAGCAAGCAAGGACAGCTGTGGTGCTACACCCATTGGCAACTATGGAAAAACAAGGCTGTAAAATAAATATACACACGGGGAAAGGTTAGGCAGGTCTTAATTTCCACCCTACTGTTACTGTAACCCATATAACAACACCTTCGTTTTGGCTGTGAACTTAAGAACAGTGATCCATTTGCTGTTGGTTAATGGAAACAATGGGTGTCTGGGTCATTCAAAACTGACTGCTTTGGTCTACCTAGATTTCTCTGTCATTTTCAGCTGTAGGGACAGGGGAACTGCAACACTGGAGGAGGAACAGTACTGTGGTACTGAAGGGTAATCCGTGCTTTCATGCAGCTGCCAAAGAAGTGCTCTGCCTTTCATGGCAGATGTAGCTGCTCTGGTTCAAAATACTGGAGTAAGTAAGGTTAGGAAGAGGTCCCTTGTTAATTATTAACAGTAAATATTATATAGGGATACATCTGTTTTCATCGCAGCCCTTGAAATTCCTCAGAAGATGATAATTTCAACAGCTTGCTAAAATCTCACTGTAATTGAAAATTCTGGCTTAAATACTGTGGTTGAAGTGGTTTGGGTTTCTTAAACTCAGACAAACCCCCCTATTGTTCCCGTATCGTTTTGTGACTGAACAAACAGATCAGCACTCATCATAAAGTGATTCTGTTCTTTAGTTTGAGTACTATAATGCACTTCAAAAAATGTGAACATTATCAAAGTGATTTCACATAATTTCAGTGTTTTAACTCAAAGAAAATAATCTTTCATAAGAAGAACTCAAAGATATATCTTAATTGCATATATTAGTCTCTTAATGTCTGCAGGTATTTCAGTCATTCAGATATTTCAAAATCCTCAAAGTTATCAGAATCTTATCTGTTTCTCCATTATTAGACTTGCACTAGGTTTAAAAAAACATTACTTTTTAATACCTGTATCAATGAGAATCTTATATTTATGCTACTATGGACATCCCGCTCTATCAAAACGTGTAAAAATTCATCATTCAGGTTTTGCTCAGAGCCTTAATTAATGTAAGGAACTCGCTGTTCATTCTTTTCCTACCACAAGTGTGTAGTATGAGACAAAGATAATTTGTTCCTTGTATAAAAATAGGAAAGCTGCATCATTTCACGATTAGGTCCAGCATGGAAAAATATTCAGGTTTTGTGCTGTTCTAAGTGGGAGCATTGTGAGATGCTCTGCAAAGGGACAGAGCATTCAAAGCTGGTTAACAAGCCCCAGTTCCAGTCATTGTCACAAAGATAAAGTTAGCAGCAATAATGTGGCCAGTTTGTGGAGCTATTTGAACACTCTGAATTTGTGTGAGGGGGAAGTATTTCTTCTTGCTCCAAGCATAATCAAGGCAAGAAACATGCACCATCTCCCTGAAGGACATACAAAACAGTTTTGGCCACGCTGTCTTGCCTTGCAACTCGATAAAACATTTTATAGAATCATGCAATGGTTTGGGTTGGAAGGGACCTTAAAGATCATCCAGTTCCAACCCCTGCCACGGGCAAGGACATCTTCCACTGGATCAGGGGGGCTCAGAGCTCCATCCAACCTGGCCTTGAACATCTCCAGGGATGGGGCAGCCACCACTGCTCTGGGCAACCTGGGCCAGAGCCTCCCCACCTAAACTTGTTCCTAATACCTAACATAATAATATCTAATTTGGCTCTTCTCACGAGGTTTGCATGGCCTAACTGTCAGACATAGTCCCAAATATTTTGTGGATAAAGAAAAATACAAAAAATACAAGAAAAAATACAAGAAATTATAAAGATGAGCAAATAAATCTGAGAATCCCAACTGACCAGCCTAACTCCTCTCCAAGAGGATTTTTTTCCCAGCAACAGACTGGACAAGGGTCATTGCTGAAGTCTTCTACAGTCATTCTGATTATTATTAGTGCACTGTTGTTGGTGCTATTTAAGAATTTCCAGTATACCAAGTGGTAATTTTAGTCAGCATTGTCAGAAAAAAATACCACCTATAAACTATTTTAGACTTCGGCACATCAACAGTTACTAATACAGTGCTTTACAAGGCTCACTAAGTTATGGAGCTAAGCTATCTGTTGGTAAAATAAAACCAAACACAATATTTAGCCCACAACTGTGCACTTACAGCGTATAAAAAGTTAATTTTCCATAGGGAGAGGGAGATTTTTATGTTGTAATTATCAGGTGGCAGTTGTGCTTGCAGAAATGGACTTGCCACTTTGACAAATGCATTTAAGATTGAGCACTCAACCTCTGACATGTTTGTCCTATTATAATTTTGATTAGTTTCACATATGCAAACCCAAGCATTAGATTATTGAAAAATTGTGCTAAATAGGCTGTAGCAAGAGATATTTGTATAAAAAATGTATTAAACAAGTAACAATGAATACCCACAATTATGAGAATCACAAATGCAATCGAATAAGCAAATAAATATGTAAACTGTCATAGTGTCAGAATAAAGTCAGACATCAAAGTGAGAAACTGGTGTTTTTACAGGTACAATAAAGAAAATTGTCAGTCTGGCTTGATTATTTAACCATTCATTATAGGAAACAGTGAACATTGACAATTCCAATTAACTCCTACTGAAGTTTTTCAGGTCTGCCTAACGACAGAACTGTAACACGTGTCTTTAATTAATGATGCTGATACTTTGCAGTAAGCCATATTATTGAGCTTGCAATTGTCACGGGCAAGATCTAATTAAGAGGTTGTAATCAAGCTGTATCGGAGCCCTGACCCAACATTCATTGAAGTCTATGATAATCCTTCCATCCAGCTTGGCTGGTGATCGCTCGCTCTCTATAGAACAGTTACACACCATAAACCAACTGCTTCTGCAGGGAAGACCCAGTTCTGGTGGCTTTTTAGAATTTCCAGTGTTAATGAAGAGCCATCAGATGGTTAAAGCTGTCCAGGATCACTCTGTACTGTACATCACACATCTTGTAAGCGTCAAAACAAATTGTTGGCGCTCCTCTTCCAGCAATCACTGGAGAGTGATTGGGACTAAGCTCTATCTCTGCCAAATTCAAAGTTGCGGAGCCTTACTGTTTTGGCGAAGAGTACAAACAATTTCCATTGTGCAGCTCAAGCAAAAAAATATATACAAAGCTGTTAAATCTTGCACTTTTATGTGCTTTTTACTTGGCACAGGAAAATGTAATCATTAAACAAATCTGTTTATCTAACAGGTCAACTTCGATGTATCTTAGCAAGTAAAAGCCATCGTTACTGCATGTCCATCTCTTGAGGAGTGTGAACTAGCACTTGGAACAAAGGACAGAAAGCTGATGCTAAGCATGGAGGCTGAAAAAGAAGGTATTTTATAGCCTTTCAGTATCTTCCAATGGCTTTGAAAGGAATTTTTATTCTTTTTAATGTGCCTCTTCCTAATTTACCTTTGGAATCACCCTCGAATTTATTAAAGTAAAAGGCTTTTTCATTCCATTATGATTAGTCTTGTGGCAAGTTAACATGATTTATTGAAGGCAGATATAAGCTCATCCCACTTCTTGTTTCAGCCAAAAGCCACGTAGGCCTATAGTCATCTGGGTTTGGGCTCAGCGTTGTGCACACAGCAGCTGCGTGCTCTATGTTTAGAAGATTCTGCTGTCTTGAAAGGCGAAGGGGGCTCCTCTCACACCTTTAAACCATAAACCCAAGCCCATTACCTCAAGTATTCAGTTAGTGTCTTCCAGGTTCAGTACTATCATCTGTCAAACTCTCTCATCTGCAAAATATCTGGTGAGTCGTGAGGCTGTTCTTGATGGAGCATAGTGAGTTAATGGAGTTTTTGCCCAGGTGCCAATAACTTTGAGAAAGGGAATGAAAGAACCAAGTCCAAGATGCTGTCAGTCTTGTGGGTGCAGATTTCCCACAAATATCTTTTGTAGCTCTTCCGTTTTAATGAGTTACAAAACTTACTAATCCACTTTCTCTCATTTTATTATAAGATACAAGTGTCCAAATATTTCCCCATCTGAATTCTGACTGTACAATACATTGTCTTTCCAGTCCAGTAAAACTTTGCATTTATGACATTCCAAAAGCTGTTGCCCATTAGCAGTTTCTCAAGCTTCAGGGTGTTTTGCAACACAGCAGTCGAGCTAATGATTGAGGGGAAAACAACATAATCATGTGCTGACATTCCAAGTTATTTTATAAGCCACTTTTATCTCGGACACCCTTTTCCTCCCTGCCATGTTAGTTTAAATCTGCTCCATCCACTGCTGCTTCATTGAAACGTTTCCGTGGTTGAGCCTAGAGGTCCTCCTTCAGCTGCTTTGGGAGGCAGTGGGTCTTCCCTATTGTAGGGCATGTCCCCCTCGTACACCAAAGGTAAAAGGAATAAAGTTTATGGTAACTGGTTATTAGCTGTCCTGACTCTGCACTAGAATTATCCCCAGAGGCACCTTTTACTTGCAGGTTTAATTTATGTTGAAGGAATAAATACTGTGTCTGGTTTTCTGGTGAGCAGAAGCGATAACATTGCTTGGTAATTTATCTGCAAGGCTCAACTGGGCTAGGTCTGAAAACACGATTGTTTCCTGCCAGTATTGAATGGTCAGGGATACCTATGCAATACCAGTTGCATATTCTGAGATGTCCTAGCTCCCAGATGTTAAAAAGCTTTGTGTTACCAGGTCCAGAGGAGAGCAATGAGAATGGGGAAGGGGCTGGAGCACAAGCCCTGTGAGCAGCGACTGAGGGAGCTGGGGTTGTTCAGCCTGGAGAAGAGGAGGCTCAGGGGAGACCTTATTGCTCTCTACAACTGCCTGAAAGGAGGTTGTAGTCAGGCAGGGTTGGTCTCTTCTCTCAGGTGACCGGCGACAGAACAAGAGGACGCGGTCTCAAGCTTCGCCAGGGGAGGTTTAGGCTGGACATTAGGAAGAAGTTCTTTACTGAGAGGGCGATTGGCCATTGGAATGGGCTGCCCGGGGAGGTGGTGGAGTCACCATCCCTGGAGGTGTTTAAGGAGAGATTGGATGAGGCGCTTAGTGCCATGGTGTAGTTGACAAGTAGGAGTAGGTGTAGGTGTTGGGTCATAGGTTGGACTCGATGATCTCAAAGGTCTTTTCCAACCTTGTGATACTGTGATACTGTGTGTGATACTGTCTTGGGTGTTGCTTCTGAATGGAGGGGCTTATTCCCTGTAATTTAGTTTGTTTTGTGTGAGTGTTCTGGAGAAGCCTCAGGTCTCTCATGGTCATCTAACTCACAGATGATGAGCATCAAGACTCCTGGGGTCCCACATGGAGCAGGAGAGCCCACAAAATTAATTTCCCTCTTATGAAGCAGGTTTGCAGAATAGGAAAAGGGGGGAAGTAGCAGTCGAAAGAACACGGCAGTGACAGGATTGTGGTCTGTGTGTTTAGAGGTTCTCCTGCTGCTTCTGGGTAGTGGGAAATAGTTTTGGTTTTACCGTGCATGGGTGGAAGGTGTGTCATAAATTCAATTTGTCTTTGCAGCTTTTGGCTGAGCTGAGATTTACCTATACCTTTACAAATAATCACGGTTCTAGTATTTAATCGAAATTGAATATTCCCATAATCTCAGGAGGAGAGGTGGAGAGAAAACATGTAAACCAAACTGAACTGTAGTAACGTGCTTCTGCTTGCGCTACGCAAAATAAATATTGCAAAGTAATTTAGCGCTGTTTTTATTTCCTGGTTGATTTCTTTGATCTCTCCAAGAAAAGTTAGAGAATCAAGTGATACTTGCTTTCGACAGTGTATTAACGGAAAGTTTGAGGCAGTGGAAAATGATTTCTTGGTTTTTAATGTCAGTGATATTTACAATTTGCCAATTCACTGACATTTTTGGCAATTCCTATATGTGCCAGTAAATACCAAACATCAAAACTTGGATGCAAAACATGAGAACAAGATAGTAAAATGATAGGGATTGTTTTATCTGTGAGCCAAGCCTGTTACCTTTAAATTAGATTGATCATTCTCAGGACAGATCAACTATTTCTGTGGGTAAAAGTTTTATAAAGACTATTGTCTTGTTAAACTATGGAGGAGCAGAACTTGAACTCTCTCTTAAAAGTATCTGTCCAAAGCTGTACAGTTCTGTTTATGGTTATACACATGAGGCCAAAACCACTGTGACTTCAAAAAGAGTTTTCAGAAGAAAATAGAACTCTCATTCATTCATTCCACAAATTAAATTTAAAAATAATTAAGTAAATTGAAAAATAAGAAATTATTTCTGCATTGTTATATGTTCATAGTTTCCAGTGTTTAGATGTTAAAATTGTAGTCGTTTTTCTTGGTGGCTGACTAAAGAAAGAATAGAGAAGGGGAAAAGGTCCAAAGGGGATGTAATTAAAGTATTAAAAGTTATGAGGGGCACAGCTGTCTGATCACTTCATTGCCCCTCGGGGAACAGTCAAAGGGTCAAGATTAATGACAAATACATTTAAAGTATGTCAAAGGAAAAATATCATACATGTTTAAGCAGTCTTTGGAATTAACTGTTGCAGGAAGCCACATGAGTATATGGTATAGCCTGACTTTTTAAAGAGCTGGATCACTTTATAAACTGTAATAGCTAGGAGGTAATATTTATATCTTGACACTTGACAGCTTTAAACTGAGCTATGATGCTGGATGCTAATGGTGTTAAAGCCTTAGACTCTTCTTGGCACAAACAAGAGTGGGTATTGTTGCCTAAAGCATCAAATCCGTGCACACAGATCAGTCATGGAAATCTAAATGAAATATAAGCATGTATATTAATTAATTTAAGACTCAAGTAAGCAGTTCATTCATCTTTTTAAAGAGCAGCTGATAAGATATTTGAGTCTGTGTATCACTTGTATTAAGACTAAAGCGTGGACGCTCTTCTGGGTCACCATGAACACTTTGTACCTGAATGTACATAGTGCACATCTTTTGTACAGACTCTGCCTAACTGCCACAACCACGAAAAGAAAAAGTGAAACATGAAAAAACCAGACCCAAAATAAGGCTCTGAAGTAGTCTATCTCTACAGCAAATTCCTGTAGCAGCTATATTGTAGACTCTTCACATCAGACTTTGAATATGTGGGTCATTTTTGCCAGAATTAATCGTTTTCTTCTGTATTAAAGCTTACAACATCGTAGGAGTTAATGAACAGTCAACCTGCCAGTAGTGAATGAAGTGTCACCTAGTACAGCTTATTGATGCACAATACAATGGACTCCTAGGGCTTAATTTGTAATCTTGCTTGGCTTCTGAAGAAAGTCTGTCTGTCTCCGATCTGTCTTCTGCTAGCCAGGGACTGTGAGTCAGTCTCAGATTGGCAGATACTAAAATAGGAATAGATGAGTTAAGTAAAGAGCGTAAGACTTGCAAAAAATGACAAAATGCAGGAAAACTTCTTCCTCATCTTCCAAGGTTCTGTTCTTTGCTCGCCCTCCCCTTATCCTCTCGGCTTCTCAGCACTACCAGCATTTTCAGAAATCGTATCCTACATCAGCCCCTTGATATTTTTTCTTCTCTCTCCTTATGTCTGGCTATTTCTGTGATCCAACTGCTCAGCAGAACTACAGCCTCCACTCCTCCAAATGCCATTGCTGCCATGGATCACTGATTTCTGTTCCAGTAGTCCACACTGTGTCACCCACTTGCGGAGGACCAGAAGCAAAATGAGTGATGTAGCCTTTGCCCCTCACATATCTCCCCAACTCCCGGATGCTCCAAGGATGCACCTCTCTCTTTCCCCACGCTGCTCAGGCACACAGTGCACTGCTGTTCTTTTATTTAGGATCTGGTACCCAAACACCAGTCCCTTCCACAAGGGGGAATGACTTCAGTCAAGGAACTGGACAACTTGCAGAACAAAAACTCTTACTGCTTGTGTATGGTGAGCAACTGCTTTCTTATGGGGTGAGACCCATTTGTGTCTTCCTTATGCTAAAGCTTCAATAAACTTGGAATGCAAAGGAGTTACGCAAGTTCATCTTAACTGAAGATTCGACTGCCTTTTATTAAAGTTGTGCTGGTTTGTTTTTCTTTTCTGTTTAAGATTAGGAATGGGCAGGAAAATTTAAACATCTAAATCAAGTATCGTTTTAAAATGCTAGCCAAACCTGCAGTGGGTTTTTTTTTCAAGTGTATTGAAGGCTTCTTCTTGAAGTTATCCTGGCAAAACCCAGCTTCAAAATATTAGCAATTATGTTTGGATTGATGTTGGCTGAAAGTTTGCAAATGTGAGCAAAATCAGTGCAAGCCACTGATAGTGCGTATGCTATTGCCAGGTTGGAATGAGTGCTCACTGCCAGGGCATTTGAAACTCACCTTAGACATTCCCAAACCTGCTGTCTGTGATGCTGGAAATCTGACGCAAGTTAAAGGGTGAGATATACCATGTACGGTGAGATATTCACTCCTTGAATCTTCAGATAAATGAAAGGTAGACATCGAGCGAGTCAATATAACTTTATCCTGCTCTGTCAGGCTGTATCCTTCAAGAGGAGGTACAAGATGGGAAGCTGGATTAATGACAATATACCATGAACAATTCTGGAAGGCACAGCAATGGAAAACAAAGGGCTGGTCTGTCAGCTGCCGCCAATTAATAGGGGTTCACTAAGCCAGTTCAGTCGTGCCACTTTAGCACCAGCTGGGGAAGGATCTGGCCCACTATCTTTCACTTTACATGAGTTAAGAAACAGAGAGATTCAGTAACATGCCTCTCTGCTGAGTCAATAGAGTACAAACCTCTCTTTCCATGTGCATTAGTTTTGCAGCTATGGCAACAGTGTATGCGTGAGGAAAGGGAGCGCTTAAAATAGGCTCCTGCTCCTAGTTGGAAAGAGCTGACAGCAAACACGTGTGGTCACCCGAGAACAGAGAGGGGAGGCAGCGCGCTATTCTCAGCCTCCCTTTGAGTCATCTGCCTCTGGCTGGTGGAGGCTGTAACCGAGAAGGTGGGTGCACCTGGTCACAGCAGAAGCTTTGCTGTGCCTTAAAACCTACTCTGAAGCTCTGAGGTTTCCTCCTCCATGTCCCTTCCCACCACGCTGGCACGGTTGCGAGCAAGCCAAGACGTGTGCATCTACAAGGGACTTGAATTATACTGATCAGTTGGGGAAGAAATCATGTGTGGCCGACAGGTAGAGTATCGCAAGGTCAAGACAAACCTCACTGCGTGGTAACTCAAACATAGAGCAAAAGACCTACAGTAACAAAGAGAATTTACAGGGCGATGTTCTTCCAACTCTGCTACGCTGTTTCAGAGAGGGGAAAGGCTAGGAAAGGGGAAAATAGTAGCTTTGGCTCAAACTGAAACCTGTTTTGGTCTCCATTAATTAATTTGGCATTGACAGTATTGTATGCTATTATTAGGTTCTCTATTCCCCTCTGCAACAAATTAGGGCTTTCACATCTGCCTAAAAATAAAACTTTCCTGTCTGCTGGCTAACAAGCAAACCCAGAATGCAGCATATGTGTAATAAAGATGCACAGCTGTTCTGTCTATGAACTTGGGAATGTGTAAGGGAGGTTTGGTTTTTTTTTTCAGGACATGGTAGGTACCCAAGAGTGAGAAATGGTATTTCCAAGAAATGGTCAGACTTCAAGCACTGTAGAGAGATGGTTACAAAAGATGAAACCAGAGGGGAAAAATTCAGGCAGACTGCAAAAATTAAATAGAAAAAAATGTTGATTTGGTTTAGTTCTTTCTTAAAGCCAGTCCTGAAAGGTGATGTTCTGGATGAAGGACAAATTCATGAGGGAGGGTGTAATTCCCCTAGTATTTTATGTAACTCCCTGATACTCTTAAGCTTCGTGGCATTTGCAACTCCCATTTTCTGTCTCTGCAGTCCAAGAGGCTTCATACTAGAGATATAACTCTGCCCAACCTCTGCAGATTGTCCCCAGGTGTGGAGCAGTACCAAGAGAGGACAGGGCTCCTGCAAGCATCCACACCTAGGGCTGCACCCCAACACCAGGCACAGCTCCTCCGTCCTAGCTTAGGAGCTAAAGAAAAACGTGCACCTCTGGGGGCTCGCAAAGAGAAGCAACAGCGAGGCCACAGCACATACACTGGATATCAAAGAATTTCATAGTATTTCTTACTCTAAGGAGCTCCAATGTGAGAATTTTCTCCTGGCTGAAAGCATTATGGAGTAAAACGTGTAGTATCTATATCACATCTGATTGTTTCCGCAGTTACGTGCTTGGTAGGACTGTCATCTCCAAACTGTTGCTTCTGCTACTTAATGTGCTCTGAGCAAGGACCGAGCGCCATGTGATACAGCATATGTGTTTTCATTCTTTCCGTGGCTGAAATAGGCAGGCATCTTCAAGAGAGCCGGTTTGAGCTGGTCTGGCTTTTTATCACCTGACACATTTAGATATGCTCTTTAGATAAGATTAGCTAATGAATTTCCTTTGACATTGGTATTTACTCTGTCTCTGCGTTAGTTATATTTCTGTGATGTGGGATCCTCGCTTTGCCCTTTTTCATTCTGGCTGTCTGTGTGATGTGTTAATAATGAAGTCTGTTATGTAGGCAGTAAGCTTTTTTTCTTTTTTTTTCAGAAAATGGTTAAATGGAAATGATCTGTTTTACATTTGCATTTGGCCCCAAAGTAACAGCATAGCAAAACAATGGCTTGCAAGGCGTATTTTTTGAGATAAAGAGGAAAGAAATCTGTTAATCGGATTTTATAAAACATACTTACCATGTTCGTTCAGATACATTAAGAGGAGGAACCACAGTAATTAGTACTTTAATTCCTGATTTTATGTACAGGAAAACAGTAATCTCCGAAGCTGAGGAACTTGATTCCAAGGTCACACGGGGCGTCCTTACAAAGCTCTTTCCCCATCAGCAGTGTTTTCCTGGTACCTGAAGGATTTTCCTGAAGAGGCGTCAGTGGAGTCCAGACTCCTGATCACAAGATACAAAGTCTCACTACCAGACCATGTAGAAAAAAACCCCAAACCAAATAACAACACCACCACCCCCCCCTCCCCGAAATAATGCGCTCTTGTTTTTCCTTTTCTTCTGAAATACATGACATTTCACAGAAGTGACTGCAAAAGTTTTTCCATTCAGACTTTAGCACTGCTTTGGTGACAAACTTGGTAAGACTAACAATTTTCCATGCATTATAAATGAAAACTGCTTCTGAAGCTGACTCAACCTTTCCATTCAAAGATGCGTTTTCAGGTCTTTGACAACACTGCAAACCTTAAACCTTGGTTTAAGGATGACATTTTCTAGGCCAAGACCCTTTATCCCTATTAGATGCAAATATGCACAGCTTTGCATTAGCAGGACCCTCATCCGTAGCTGTTTCTGGCTGCTGTTGTTCCCACCATTTAATAATTCTCTATGCTTATTTTCCTGGCTTTTATCTCACAGCACACTTCAATGCATTTTGAAAGTGCACGAACAAGATAGGGTTCATCATAGAGGGGAAAAATCCTGAATTTCTTTAAACGATTTGTGTTTTGGAAGTTGAAACTGAATAGCTCATGCTGCTAATCAAACACATAAAGCTTGCAAGCAGGGATACGTTTGAAAACATGGTTTTCTTTTTAAAAACAATCCTTTTAAGTTCATTAAAACTTAACGTGCAAAACACAAAAAAGTTCCAGGAGTCTGTTTTCATGTGCTAAATTGTATTTGCAAAAGCCGACCATTTTTCAACTAAGAAAAACATTTTGCCTGAAAAATATTGATCTGTGGTAATACTATGCATTGCCAAACAGGCCTTGTCTTATCTCTCCTGACTTCCTCACCTTTCTGATGATAGAAAAAGCAGCAGCTTTCCCTGTTCCTGATGAAGATCTGGTTTTCTGAGCCAATGTCAATAGCGCTACCGACCTGCTATTTTCCACAAAAAAAATTTTCAGTGCTTTATTTGATCTTGATGAAGGTACATAAGAACTGAAGTAAGATTCCACAGGCATAAAGTGGACAATAACTGATTTCTTTGTTTTTAAACTTACTTATCTGATTATTATAGTAACTACTAAAGTTTAGCAACAAGGCAGAGAAATTATAGCGTGAAATGAATCGGTTCTTGTAATACATTTTTGAAACGCTATTACAGGCATCTATTGATGCAGATTATTACAAAATTCAAATGGTGACTCATTGCTGTTCCCTGAGTCCTGTGCATTCTGTGTAGGAACGTCCTGCCTTATACACAGGTCCTGCTGGGAGAACGAGGAACAGGTTGTGACTCAGCAGGGAGGAAGATCGGTACAACCTTCTCTGTGCTGAATCAGAGAAGCTGATGAGAGGAAAAACTTGCCTCACAATGACTGACACAAGGGCTGGCAACCTGCAGGGATTAAACAGGAGTCCAGGTGCGTGCAGTGCTGAGCAGGACTAGTTGAAGACGGTGGACTGAAAATTTGGGGTCCTTTATTTGGGCTGTCCTCCCTCTGAGCGACAGCGATGGAGCCAGAAACACTTCTTGGAGTTCGTGGACTGTAAACAAATGAGCTTGAAACAAGTCATGGGTTGAGAAGGCAGTCTTGGACGTTTTGGCTGGAGTATTGGATGCGGATGGCGCGTGGCCACGCGGGGACTCAGAGCCGCCTTGCAGAAAGGTGGGAAAACCACTGCCTGCTTTCGTGCCAGATGTGGGATATCCAGCAAGGAGAAGCATTTGAAATGGTGGAGCGAGCAGCACAGCAGAGGTGCAACGGGCTGAGTGTCTACGGGTTTGATCCTCATCTCACCCAGAATTCAACAATTTCTCTTCTGGGCTGCCTCCTAATGCAGAATTTCCTCAGCGTTTCAGCAGAAGAGACACACCAGTGCACACTGAGCTCCTGGGGCTCTGGGAAACGTGTGTGGAAAAGACCTAAATGGTTTGATAAATACAGAAACTGAGCACTAAATCCAGATCCACTGCAAAACTCCCTTTGTAATGCACGGTTTAGTCGAGTTCTTTGGCATGTTTGACAGTAAATGATAAAAAGGAATGTGGGGCAATATTTATCTCCATCAATTAAAAATTCTGCAGGGATCTATACAAGATATAAGTCTCTGAAATAATAGTATTCAAATGGCTTTAAAGCCAAAGAAAAAAGACTTAACAGAAAATCGGTGTTTTCATGAAAAAAAGAAAAAAAACAGACAAGGTTCAGATTTCAGAGGTCAGATCTGTCTTTGTCAGTTAAAAGCTGCTCTGCTCCCAAAAAACAACATTACTAATAGGAAGAATTATATTGCCCATTTACCCTTTCTGACTATTTTCTCGGAGATGGATTGTCTCGTGAATGCAGTGGAGCACACAGACCTTTCTCTGCTCTGATGCTCTTTCTATCAAAACAAACCTCTTGGTTCTCAAGCAGGACCACCTCACATTGTCTCCATCATCACCTTACTGTTATTCAAATACTTTGGCTGATTTACGTTTTCAAGTGTCTTTAGATAGTTGTTTCAGGCCATGTTCCTAATTATTTTTTTAATGGCAGTATTATCATGTTATAGATGTATTTGTTTAAATCCTGGCTGACTTTACAAGGGCAGTTTTTTAAAGGAAGAAGAAAACGAAAATCACAATCAAAATACGTGCTAGCTTTTTTGGGATAGATGCCAATCTGGCTTTAGCTGGCACAAAAGTGAACAATAACTGTGGGACTATGCACTCCTTTTTTCATCCAAATAATCACTGGTTTTTATCATGTGATATTTCATTTAGCGGCTCTGTAGTTCATAACCCTTCTCGGTCCAGCAGAAGAGAGAGCAGGACTTCTCTTCAAGTTCAAGCTCGGAATTCCTCAGTTCTGCTCCTTAGTAGAAACAGAAGGAACTAAGGAAAAAACACATCAAGACCCTCAGAAATTTTCACCTATGCTTTATTGTGATGGAAAGCTGTCTTACCGTATTGACATCTTTGTATTTTACTTTCCTACTGTGGAAAGAGGACTGGACTCCGGATAGCAAGTATTTTCCTGAATATTGCTAATTCTCATTATTACCTGATGGATTCTAGCACTCAAACAGGTGTAACTAATGATGATGGCCATAGTATATCTTCAAGCTGGTTTTCTAGACCTTTTTGTTCTTGGACTTCCTGAAGCTTCTTCTGAAGAACATGGAATTAGGTATTTTCACAGGCAACAGACTCTGGATCTGATCCAAAATGGTGATTGCTGAATTTGGAGCTGAGGATTGTAACTGAGGGCAAAGAGGCTGGAGATGGAAGGTGATGGGTAGGGAAAGTTTTATAAATTAGGAACCATAACTTGGGGAAAACTCTCAGGGAAGACTTTGGGTTATCTCACGCAAACACAGATCATCAGCCTATTTTGCTCATGTTCCTCTAAACTTATTTTCAATAGTCTCAGCCTAAAGTAAAGGGCACATCGGAATCGAAAACAGCTGCAGCATCAGACTAGTGCTTATCCTCCCTTTTGGTGGATTAAAAGTTTGGTCTAGGCAGCTCCTTTGATCAAATGAAAGCAGCTGAGAAAGTTACCTCTAGCTTAGCTCAAAGGCCAAGTGAAAATTCGGGCTGAAGGGATGGCAGTGATTAGCACACGCTGTACCGGCCTCTCCTCGCTGACTTTGTGAGGACAGCAGTGACCTCCAGCAGAGTCAGGGAACACAGGAAGGGGGGGAGAGGAAGAAATCCTACTCTCGGACTTGACCAAGATTGTCCAAGTTTTCATTCTTTCACTTCTAATATTGGCACTGCTGCTAATGCTTTCACCGAGCGCTGCATGTGCAAAAAGAGAAAATAAAGAGAAAATGACAGAAAAAGTGTGCTTTAGCCACAGCTGTTTCCTCCTTCCTTCAAAAAATGATTTAAGCGCCTTAATAACCTAAGGGAGGAAAAAAAATGATGGTTTTCTAAGTGAAATATGTCCTGTTGAAAAATCTGCTATAAAATTACGTATTACTCAGTAAGATAATCTCTCAGAATTATAACTTAATGATTTAGGATTTGGATTTTTCTTAGCCAGTCATTCCCAAAATTTCCATTGCAGAGAGAAAGAAGCTAGCCATTGGTGACAGGAGTTACGAGAAAAATATGAGCAGAGCAAGGAAAATGGAGAGAGAGAAACTAAACAGCTAAATACTTCTACCTAGTGTAGATGGGAAACAAAGGATAATCAACTGCTTTTGCTAACAATTAAAGGGGATATGTGAGCACTTTCCCACCTGGAGAGTGGGAAGATATTGGCCTTAGGTTCCTTCTCCCTGATATGAGATATTTGTCTGCCTGTTAAGATAGGAGAACAAGAAGGATAAAGTGAGCAATTAATGTTTTAGGCAGACTGAATCGCTCTCCAAAGAATCTCACGTCTCTCCATCTACTTGAAACACTAAAATGGATGTATTATTAATGTAGGCACCACACCTTGGTCACAAATAAGATGGGACAAAAAAACCAGGTCAAATCTTTTAAAGACAGGAGAAGGAATCTGGAAGCAAAGCTGGTTTTAAGCAGTAGTGGAGGTTTTTTTACCCCGCTACCCCAGCCTTGTACTTACTCTCCTCCCTGCACAGCTCTGAATGGGGCTGGGGAAGCAGATTATTATGGTAGGTAGACAGTATTTCTTACTTGTATGTTGGTTATTTCTTTCTATTCTACTTTCAAGCCTTCTAAGTCCTGGCCACTACAGAGACGACTGCTGGGAAGGGTTTAAAGCTGCTTTATCCTACGGGGGTACAAGAAGTCGATACACTTAAGAGAATAAACATCACTTAAGATCTGGTGAGGCTGGCATTTGGCACTCTGCCCAAAGCTTTTTACCTGACAGCAGAGGTAAAAGAGTGGGAAGGACCCAGTTTCATCCTAACAATGATCTAGCAGTATTGGTCATTATTAAAATAAAAGTGTTTTGGTCTGAAAATTGAGTAAGTTCAGTATGAAAACCAGTAGGGAAGAATAGATGGAGCCCTAGCTTTACATTTCTTAGGGCTTCAGTGCCACAAATTCTTATATTACATTTTAGCACACAAATGCCTCTATTTCATTTCATAAGACAACTTAAACGCATAAAGCCAAGCATATTTGAAAATGATTGCCAAATGTAGGTCTAAAGCAGAATTTTAAAAAGTGCTTCAAAAAATCTGCAACAGAAAAGTAAGTTTGAATTGTAAAACGTCGCTGCTTAGAATAGGGGACCTATGTCAAAACAAAAAACTGCATATCAATCTTTAATTGAGCTTTTGCATGAGACATTAAACATCAGGTATTAACAAAAATAGACAGGTTTGAAATAAGAAGCAGATGGTCATCCAAAAGCTCTTTTCTTGGAAAGTAAATGAGAGGAAAGAAAAGCAATTTGACTAGCAGTGACAGTTTTATATACAGTAATCTGGTCAGAGATCTGGAAATAGTTGACAATTAATTGAAATAACACATTGCAAATTGTCACCGTATGATGAAAAATCTTTGGGGGGGAAAAGTGCTGTTGGGTCTGGAAATTTGGATTGTACTGAAGTCATTGTAAGGAAAATATGTAATCCAATTCAACCCAAATTTCCACAGAATTTTCTCACCCAAACCATTTGCATGGATTTTGAGTACAAGCTGATGTATCGTGTTAGGTTTTTAACCATCAAGAACTGAAGGTGTCCTTTATCTGGGGTGAAACACTGACCCCTTCCTTTTGAGGGGGGGTGGGGGATAAAAAACATAACTCTTTTCTTGAAGTTAAATAAAGCTGCCTGAGAACCTTAACCCCATCTCCACCGAGCACTACTGGTTTACTACTCATCGAGGTTTACTACCCTGCATTTGTACAAAAGTAGTTCACTCCAGTTCAAGACTTAACCTCATTTCTCTTTCACGTAGGACACTTATCAAAACATGGCATTCAGGCTAAACAAGCTCTCTCATAGGATATGTTCTACTTTATCTCCCTCGTAAATAACTTCTTTCTGCACTGGAGAAGAAAAAGGAAAAGGGGGAGAGAAATGCCACCCACAGCAAGGCACGTAAGTAACAAAACTCAAACAAAGCAAAGCCAAATCTCCTTTTTCCCTGATTTTAGCATGTTTTTAAATGGGGAGGACAAAGCGAGGTTGGGTTTGGGGAAAAAACAAGCCCATGTAGAGGGAATTCTATTGTTGCTGCAACTCATGCAGTATCAGATATTCCAAATCAGTGGAATTAGTCACTGAGTTATGGACTTCCTTTTGCCTTTGAACAGACTTTAAGCTGGATTTGTTACTGAGGCTGCAGTGGCCGAAGTAGAGGGCACTTGTGTTTCTTGCTCCCAAAGGAAACAGCGGAGAGGGGCAAGGAGGGACTGGAAAAAAAAATAAAGTAAATAAATAAAAAAAGCAAATATAAGCTGGCTGCAAGACCTATTTCTCATAGCCAAGTAGGAATTGAAAATATCTTCCTGTTACATTCTTTCCACATCTGCAAGGGCCGTAGTTAGATTTCATTAAAAAATATTTCTTCTTATCTTGAACAGGTTCTGACATAAGCCAGGTATTTGTTCATCCTAATACGCTCTCTTTTTTAGCTGGTCAGATTTTTCCTGCAAGAGCTTGTTACTCCTGCACTTTGTTTGTAAAAGGAGTCTTTCACGATGTATGTGTCAGGATTTTTTGTGGGCAGGTATCTTCCAAAACCAATGTATAAATCATCCTTTCTCGGGGAAATAACCAGACATGCTCATTAGCAGAAAAACACATCTATAGATGTGTTAATAATGAGTGTGTAAATAGAGGTGTGCACGGTGCTTTATTATTATACCTTATTATTAGGATCTGGGACTATCTGAGCAGAGCATGGACCATTGCTCTTCAGTAAGAATTTTCAGCTGTGTTTTCCAAGCTAATCAGTCCCACACCTCTTTCTGCAGCTGACTTCTAGCTGTATCTTTTGAAAACCTGTCTGATTTTTTTCTGTTTTGGATAAGGATGTTCTGTTAAACCAGGTTATCTCCAGAATTCATTTTATTCCAGCAGATTTTTGTCTGGGTTACAAATGTCAGAACCCAAACCTGCTCCTTGCTTGACATGAAGTCAATGGGAGTTTTACCACTGACTTGACTTTAAGGAGAAACAGACCTTTCATCTGCCTTTGCTGTATAATTTGCCCTGAATAGATATAATGTTGATGGAAGAGAAGCAGTAATTACGATAGTAAAAGGAATTAATTGCTTTTGCCGAGCTATGAAGGGGAACCTGTTCTCTTTACTTGTGGCCTTCTTGATCTGATATTTCTATATATTTGCTCATCGTTGAACCTCAAACTGGGCCTTAAAATTGTAGCAGAAAATGCAATGTTCTCATTTGCTGTTGTTAATAAGAAAATGAAAGAGCTGTAAAGCTCCAAGTAATCACGTGCTGCAATACAATACACAGTGTTTTCTAATAAGTCCGTGCGTGACACAATGAGTGTGATTTATTGGTGTGTTATTACTAGGTGATTGTTTTGTTACTGGCAGGGGTGAAAACAAAGAAAGAACCGCTGACCTTTCCTCTCAGTCCTTAGATCATGATACAATCCTACAATGTGCTGGATGGGAAACTTCCACAGAGGAAGGGTGGCAAAGGACCCTCACCACAGCCAAAAAGAGGGGCTCAATGTAGGGAAAGGGTAGCAAGACTCTGAGGAGGGGGGACTCTTTCCCAGAGGTTACTAAAAGGGATCAGCTTCACAGTATCACAGTATCATCAGGTTGGAAAAGACCTTTGAGATCATCGAGTCCAACCTATGACCCAACACCTACACCTACTCCTACTTGTCAACTACACCCTGGCACTGAGCCTCATCCAATCTCTCCTTAAACACCTCCAGGGACGGTGACTCCACCACCTCCCCGGGCAGTGCATTCCAATGGCCAATCACCCTCTCAGTGAAGAACTTCCTCCTAATGTCAAGCCTAAACTTCCCCTGGCGAAGCTTGAGCTTGTTTTGCCCAAGGAGGGAAAGCTGAGAGGAGATCTGACCGCTGCCTATGAGTGCATCAAGGAAGCAAGCAGCAGGCAGAGGAAAGTTATTGAAGTGAAGAGACAATGTTGGCACAAGAAGAAATGGGTATAAATAGACTAGGGGCTGGAAGTCCCTTCCAGCAGGAATAGTGAGGAGACATGAAAAAAAAAACAACAAACCAATTCTTAAAATTAATCATGAAAAGAGATTACACACTTTCTGTGGCAGCTGGGATCACTCGCATGGGAGGTCCATCCTCTATTTCTAAAGCAGTAATTTTCCTTCTTCTGTGTTTAACATGAAGGCTGGCATCAAATACACCAGTGCTTCTGCGTCAGCGGAATTCAGAGAGAGAGCTGGATATATAGGGTATTGCTACCAAGTATCTGTGACTTTAGATGCTCCCTTTTTGTGATGGAGTTGGATTCAGGATGTAGTACTAGAGCTCATCCAAGTACAACCCGGTCCAACTTCTGCCGCGTTGCATTTTGCCAGCAGAAATGAGATACTTTCCTGAATCTGAAATGTCTTGGTGTTGTGTGAGCTCATTACAAAGTCGAGATTATTTTTGTCTTTCTAAGTAAAAGGGAAGATTTACAGTGTTGATTTGATGACCCGATGTGTTTTCTGGACCCCGCAGTACTCTAGTCTTGGAACAAAAGAAGATGAGCGCATCCACAATTTTCACAATAGCATCTCTTCACTGTGGCACGGGGACAAATGTTGTTGCAGAAGAGGTTTGGAGTATTGGGTGGCTTGCTCCAGACAGGCAGAGGTTTGAATGATCAGGATAAACAGGATAGGAACAAGTTTCTTGCACACATCCTTGCTGTTGGTGTTGTCAATATGACTGGACATGTCTTAGAGAAGTCCCATTTTTGGTATTCCTTCAATTAGGCTTCTATCCTTAGTGGGAGGGGCAGGTTTTTAAAGTGATTTTTTTAGCTCAACCATCAGTGTTTTGAACAGTGCTCATTTGTTTTCTCTTGAATCTTTTGTGATTTCCAGTAAGCAGAGGGCACGGCCTGACCTGCTCTAACGCAAGCTTTGCCGGATACTCCGTAACGTGGAATTTTTCCTTTTGAAAGTGGACAGCTTTTAATAAAGTTTTGCATTTCTTGCTTTTTGCTGGAGTTAATGTGGTACATGTAGTGGAAGAAAAATCATCATGAATTATTGCAAATGAAGGGAGTTATGAAATATTACCTCATAAATTGTCATTTTCGGATTTTTTTCCACACACAAAGTGATTTTTGCTTTTTCCCTTGGTATGATCTTCTTGTATCAAAAAAAAAAAAAAAGCTTGTATCAAATATTTGCCTTTCCTTTTAAACGTAGGTTTCAAAAACTGTTGAGCAAAACCTTCATTATGATGTTGCTAAAACAAATCTTAGTATGTAAGATTGTCACTTGGCAACCATTTCTGCACAAAGGTCATACCCAGTTCAAGAGCAGGGATGCTGGCAGTCACGAATGCAGTTGTGGCAGGAGGAGGAACGGTGATGTTGGTAGCTCAGCAGGAAATATCTGGATTAACCAGATGTACTGAGAGCACTGCAGCAAAGACAACTTTTTCCAGAACTGCAAGGCTCCTTGTGCCACTTCTCCTTTTGCACCCCTTTCCGTGACTTCACACTGCAAACACGAGCTCTTTGGTTTTGTCTTTGAGGCTCATCTTGGCCTGCAGGACCAGAGCTCTGTTTCTGCCTTAGGCTGACAAATTGGCTCAGTCCTTGCCTGTGTTCCCCATCATTTTCTCTTTGCAAACAATTGCTACCTCCTCTCTCGTACAGAAATGGTGCAGGGCAGCAACTGCTTCTTTTTTTGCCTTTGGGATGCCTCGTGCCATTTCTGACTTCATATCCTCAATGCTTAAGCAATACAGTCATTTGTACTCACCAGCCCATGTTCTCCTGCATGAAAGAACCTCAGTTATGATGGTAGAGTTTAAAACGTTCTTGAATTGAGTATGAGCATAAATTGCTATTTTTACCTTAAAAATAGATGTTCCCAGAATTAGCTTATCTGGTGTCCCACTGGCCTCTGAGTGTCCCTATTCTCCATGTCTTTTGTCACTTCAGACGGCATATATATATATATTGCTGTATCTCCATAGAGTTTATTCAACTTTTTATCTTATTGCTGTTACTTCATTTATATCATTTTTTTGAAGTTGAAGGTAGGTCAGTCAGCCAAGAAAAAAAAAGCCAGTAGACTATTGTTTGCTGAACCTTTGTTAGATAAATTAGAAGCTCTATACAGAGCCTTAATGCTATTGACTTTTTTTAATCTCCACTGCATGGAAAGGCGTTACAGATTGGTGTTTGCTTAGAAAAGGATACTGCTCAGAAAATATTGGGTGAGTGGGTGGTGATAGCAATAGGCTGAGCCTATTGCAGAGCCTAGCAACAACGGCCTGACTTACAGCCAGAAAGATCAGCAGGGGAGGGTTGGAGGCACCATAACCTCGCCAGCCAGTTCAAAAGCAGCTGGGGTGGGATAGGACTGGGTTTTATGGAACGCTTTCCTGCTCAGAGGTGAACAAATGCTGAGTCTTTATGAAAGCTGGGTGAAGCAGAAAGCTGCAAAATTAGACTTACCTTCAGGTCACTTTTTAGTGCTATTGGTTCAAATTGTGGGGTTTGAGGTCCTCTGCACTGTACCCCATAGTACAAAGAATATGGTCAGGCAAACAGTTTTGACTAAAGAATTAGCATTTAATTATCAAAAACAACTGACAAGAGATGGCCTCTCCCTTCTTTCACTTCTTCAAGTTGAGACAGATTGTTATTCTCAGAGTCAAGATATGATAACAAGGTCATGACCAAAAGTTTGGCTTTGACTTAAAATCTAGGACTTTATTTAAAATAGATTATAGACATTATAATGATTTTTTCATGTTTGAACTTGAAAATGCCATAGAATTTTGGTCCATGACAATGAAGCTCACAAATGTTGTTTCAAGAAAACAAATGAAAAGCGAATTTTAAATCAGATGCATTTCCAAGTGATGGTAAAAGATTGATTATTAGGAGGATGCCTTTCCCCTGTCCTCACAGGAGGGAAAAGCAGAATAATCTAAGCATATCCCAAGTCAGACCCCGTAGCTGCACATTCAGTTGCTATGGTGAAACAGCCCCATTATATTTCTGAAGTGAGGCTCTGGGTTGTACCTGACTGAGATGGCAGGGAGGACTGCGGCTTGAACAGTGCTGCTCTCTTGAATACTGCTGCGTGCAGGTTGCCCTTTCAGTTTTACTGATGTCCAGGTTTAAAAAAAATCAAGGAATTCTGCAGAGGGAGGTGGATGCACAGCAGGAAACTGCAAAGGGCTCTTCATCGGAGCCTGGGAAATCCCAGGAACATCACATATATGTGAACATTGGTAGCACAGCTACTGGAAGTGTAGTTTAAAGCGGAGTAAATGAGTTTATCCTCTTTGGATTACTCTACATTTGCCCTGAGCTCGATGTCACTCCTGTGTTTCCCCCAAAAGCTGACAGATCTGATCATTTAAACGAAACTCATCCACCCACCTTGGGTCCTGTCTGCCAAACGGCAGGTGGAGAGAGATGCCAGCCAAGGAATATTGACGTCTGTACAAGAAACCAAACAACTGAAAACACGTGAAACATTTCTCCAAAGTGCAGCTGCAAAAAGTATTTTTGCTAGGAGCAGTTGTAACTCTTAATGACTGCTGAGCCCCGAGCACTTTTAACTCACGTAATCCTTTTTCCTACAACAGCACCGTCTTGGAAGAATCGAACAGGGACCGTGAAGATATTTTCCAAGTACTTGCATTCTTGCCATATATTAATGATACCCATGGAAATACATGAGGAGTGGGAATACAGATATGCTACCTTAGAGTTCAGATACTCCAGAGGAAAGTTTCCACAGGGACCCAAACATTTGGACACTTATCAGGAGCTGAAATTAATTTAGGGTTTGCAAAAGAGCCCCTAGGGGTGAGGTGGTTTGGGAAACCTTATTATTTTAGGTCTTTTGTTAATCCCAGCTTTAAAAAGCAAAATCAAGGCTCCATGCGTTCACTTAGCAGGGAGGCTTGGATTCATCCCACCCTCTTTTCGACTGCTACTGGAGGTCCTTAAATTAAGAACACAACCATTTATTGCAATGGTGAATAAAGGGAGAGAGAATTTTACCCAGAATACTTCTTTCTAGGAGGAAAAATGTGGTCTAAAACTGTAATTTTCAGGCCTTGGGTAGTGGCTTCCCAAAGGCCAGAGTGGTACTTCAGCTTTCTGATGTTTGCTTGTAGCTGGCTGCTGCTGAAGCTTAATGAATTTATTGTGACCCTAGACTGGCACAAAGTATATAGATAGCTATTACGGGTAGTGACCGCCCAGCTAAAGAGGAAATCATCCAGTTGAAATACAACTCGGTGGGACAAGTGATCTCTCAGTTTACCTTTTAGCTCTAGGGTTGGCATTTTAAAGCAGACTGCAGCTACCCAGAGAAGTACATTAAGCACTTAGGTAGTCCAATTCTTAAAACTTTTCTCAGAGTTTTCTCCTTAATTGTGTTTAGGTTTAAAAGTTGGCTCTGCCCAGACAAAGCTGATTCTAGAATGAAGTCCAAACTTTGAAATGAGGGTGCATGCAGGGCTGGCAAGGATTCCAGGTTGAGTTTTACACCAAAAGTTGTGCAAAAAACTTACCAGTAAAACGAGTCTGATTTCATGTCTCTGTCTGCAGCCAAGGCACAGTCTTTACTAATATCCCATCTGTAAAGCACAAAGGCACCACAAATACAGTTAAGAACTCCATTGCTTTGTCTGCCAAAAATCCTAATATCTCTCCTAAGCTGATTCATTCAACACTTGCTTAATGAAAAGTTTTTCAGTTTTCCCTTTTTGTTGCCCTTGAGAAATGATGCCAGGTTGTTCTCCAGCCAATTTCTTTGGCGATGACTTGCAGAAAGGGATGAAATTTCCTAAAGGCATTACATGCAGCCTCCTATTTGGTTGGGATGAATCCCTGGTCTAAACTCATCAGAAGAGCCCTGGATTAGAACAAAAGATTCTTGCAACGTATCAAGGAGATATATTGTTTATATTTTCCCAGCATTTGGTGATAACTTTGTTATTTATGAGTAATAAATAAATATTAATTTAAATACATGTATCTTTTACAAACACCTGCGCAACTCACAAACAGGTAGAGGAGAGTGAGGACTCATTTCTAGTTGCCAAGGCACAGCCAAGCACCTTTTTTATTATTTTATTCTGTTGAATTGGTCTATCCCCACCTGGATAAATAATGCTCACCTGTTCACAGCTCCACCCAGGCAACCAGTGTCCTTCAGCCTCAGAGCTAGGAACACACTTGCATAGGTGGTACAAGCAAGCAAGCCAGCACCCAACACCATGCTCGTAATTTCTCTTGTATGGATCTGACATGTAATGGTCAGCTATTGCTGTTCTTATAAACTTGTTCTCCGTGTCCTAGGCTCTCTGATAGGATGTGGTATAGCTTCACTCATCCCCATCTGCTGCAGGGCTCTGCTCTGAGATGTGTGGGCACGACTCAGGAGCGATGTTGATGAGGTCAAGGTGTTGGTCTGTAGCAAAGCTAAGGTTAAGCCCATAGTGATGCTGTGATTGGTCACTGCAAAACACAAGCCCAAGCAACAGTCCAGCAGCTGTAAGCTCTTATCCAGGGTCAAATCCTAACATCCCTTGTAGCTTTCTCCTTTTGCCTACCTATGCATTATATCTGCTCGTTAGTCACAGAGGGGCCTTGCATGTTCCCAAATCTTCCTCATGAGTACGTTGTTCTCCTTGAATTAACACAAATGAGTTTTGCAAAAAGCAAACAGCCATTTAACAAGCCACTGTACATCTTCAGCTGCAATAACTGATTATAAGAGGACTAAGAAAGCACTTCTTCAAAGCAGCACTGAACTATACACATGCCACCATCCTAAGGTATGTATGGGTGTGTATATGTGCCTCTATACGCATGTGTGTGTGCACATAAACGCGCAGTAGTTGGCTAAAGAAATGGATGGAAAATGTTTGCAGTTCAAGGGTTAAAGGGCAGCTGATGCTGTACAGAAAAGTTCTCAGATATCCTATTTATAAAAGTTCTGTCAGAGGTCAGATTTTTTTGTGTTTTACTTGCTTGGAATGTATTTTTATGCATAAGGATGTTTTGTCACTTTACACCTGCTAAGAAACTGCCCTTGAAAGAGAGGGGGTTGGGAGGTTTAGGACCATTTGGGATTCTGAGGAACCTTCCTCCTTTTTGGGACAGAGGGATTGACAATCCTCAACACTCAGTTTTTTGAGATGGTTTGGGTTATTGTACAAGAGAGTGCAATCTGTGAGAGTTATTGTTATGGCTCTTCTCCACGAGGGAGGTGCATTTCTGATGTTAGGTTCTATTATAAAACGCTGCTATAAGGTCATACCTGCCTTACCTGTGCTTTTTTTCACAACTGGCGCCATCTTGCCATGTAATGGGAATGGTAGAGGGGAGATTTATCCACCTGGTGCTCTAAATGTGGAAATAGACTGTAGACTCTGAAAGAAGCTGGGCTTAAATAATTACATACCTGGGAAAGACCAGCATTTGTCATCACGATAGGTACAAGGGGAAGATCCACAAATAATCATCGGAAACCTGCAGCACGGAAACTGCTAATCGAGTGTTATCGTCCTGTCTGATTGTTGGCAGATTCATGGGTGTGTTTAATAGAAACATTGCATTGCTGGGACAACCCCCTTCTAAGACAAATAATAAGCATGGAGAAACTGCAGATAATCCAGGTATTTCATGTGTCACCTTCTTCCAGAGAAATGGCTCCCATGGGGGTTTCCTAAAGGTCTGGCTGACTGTGCACTCTGCTTTCCAGACTCTCTCCTTTCCACTAGCACCTCCCTTTGATGCTGCTCAGTAAACAAACCTCTGCTGAACGTTCTCTTGGGACTCCCCCGAGGCACTTTTCCCCCTGACCTGATCGGTGGGTGATACTGCCCAGCAGTATCTGGGACACTGCTGGGACAGCTGGAGCAGACAGATCTGTGCCATGTTGCCAGCACAGCTTTTGCGTTTGGTTTTCGCTTTGTTTTCACATTACGATCTGTGTAGCTTTGTAGTGTTAGAACTTTTTGTTCTGATCCAAAGCCTGATCAAAGTGGGATTTGAATGACTGCGAGTTAGACTTTTTTAAATGTTGAAGAATCTAAAATTTTTCCAATGTAACTTTTTTGAAGTTTTCCTTTTCCTTCTCTTTTTTTTGAGACGTAGTAACATTTTGTACTTTTTCTTTTTCCTATCTGTATCTTATTCCAAAATTAAAATTCCTTTGAGAGATGTCAAGCAAAACAAAGACTATTCCTTTCTACTTTTAATTAAAGTGCAATTAAGACATCTAGTTGTACTCTGTTTAAAAGTATTTCTTGAATCAGGATTAGCTGAGGCCATGATAAATTTAGGAGACTTTAGGGAGCCTCGAATGTGCCCAAGATGATTTCCCAATTCACACTGCAGACCTTTGTGCAGCTCTGCTTGCTAGGGCACGCATGCAATTTGTGCAGGGTTTGAATTTTTTCCTTCTCCAAACTTTCCTTTGAAGATTCCTCTGACACATTTTGTCCTTTGGCTTAGCTAATGGCAATAACCAATAAAGTCTAGTTGTCAGAGAGGCGGTGGATTTTCCCCCATGATGCTTTGCTGACAATTTCGTGCATTATTTGTTTGATTGAGGTATCTGGGAATGTTGATTTTGCAAAGATAAGAGTTTGTGTGGCTGAAACTCAGGAGAAAAATCACACAAACCATTCAGGATCAGCCAGGGTGATTAGAGAGCAGGCAAGAGACCTTAGGTTAATGCCGGAGACTTTCCTGAGATCATTTGCCATGGAGCGGTTACGGCTGGCTGGTCCCTGGTGCTCCAAGACAACCTCAGTGTGCAGACTGGGGTGAGAGCAGGTCAATGAGAGGCACCATTTAGTTTGCACACAGGGCAAGTGACAGCGTAACACGGTGTTTTATCTAATGCAATATTCACCTGCAGAGAAAAAAGCTCAACACCACAGACATTTCAGACCGAATTAGATAAATGCCATTGGTAGAACTGCTTGATATTTTCGTAGACAGAAGGATAGATCAACTACAGATAGGAAAAGTACAGGATGACACATTAATAGTGATTTATAGCTCAGTTTCAGAAATAAGTTTGAAAGAGGTTCTGTATCCCAGCTGGCAGCTACGCCAGTGATCGAATCCAGTCCTGACCTCTCCACAAGTTACACAACCGAGAGACAAACACAAACTGCCAAGTTAATATTTAAGGTCTGGAGAGCAGTGCTTCTTTTCTATCAGTCTGTGATGTTCTGGGCAGATCAGGAAGAAGAGGGTTTCTGTTTTAATGTTTCGTCGTGGTGGGGGGGTAGAACTCCTCATCTTTCAAAAGCAGTTCTGAAGAATGTCAATGATGTTCCGGCTTAAATTCAGCTTCTGTGAAGAAGCCCTAATGACTGACATGGCTTTGCCTGACTGATTTTGAAGCCTAAAGGGGAAAGAATGGAAAAGCCCATCTTGGGAGGACAAGATGAGACGGCATCCCCAAGGCTGGATATTGATACCTGTGCTGGAACACGGTCAACAAAGACCTTGAAATCTGAAGGATGACAGGGATTCATTGCTGAGTCTGCCAAATGCCTCAAGCTGCTCTTAGAAGGGAAAATACAGTCTCTCAGCATCCAGCAGATGGGAAAAGGTTCTTAAGAATTTGAATAAGACTATATACATATAAATTTATAGTTGTTGGGGAGCTTTTTGTTTTGTTTAATTTTGGGTTTTATTGCCTCAAAGTTTAGAACATAATTGTAAAACAATGTCTCAGAAAAAGAATAGCTGCCAACAAAGGAACAGTGCCAAGAAATTAATGAAAGAATATATTGGTCAATTCAAGAGAGTGAGATGCAGGTTGTCATTTGTCTGATTTGCTCTTCATGGCCAAAATTTTCTATCTAATTTTCTGCATTTCATATATTTAGATTAAAAGTTCTCTGGCATACTCTTGTATTAATACAAGAGACTGAAAGTGTGTGACAATAAAACAGGAACACTTAATGTAATTCCGATCCCTGACAGTTTCTTAATACTGCTTATCCTGCCTTCCCTTTCAAGATTTAGTCATCCTAGATTTCCTTCCAAATGAGAATGAGGTGGCTTAAATCGAACCATGAATTATGCTTCCACTTATTATTTGCTTGCTAATCAGAATGGAAATGAAAAGAAGTTGGTTGTCAACCAGGACTCTTTCCCACAATATCCAGGAAAGTATCAGTATTAGGCAATTTCACAACAAAAGGAAACCGGATTGCACCTTGAGGAAGAAAGAAATAACCTGCTAGTCAGGAAGAATAGAGAAACAGATTTTGCCAAATAAGCTTAAAAAAAAAAGATACTAATAATTAAGACGGCCTACGAGTGAGGACAGAACTGTGATGCTTCCTGTGAGTAAATACAAAGAATAGAGGCTAATAGGGCTCCAGGGGAAAGCCATAGCCTTGGGAAGAAAGACAAACATACGCAGAGGATGCAAAAACAGTGTGAAAAGTGATTCATGGGGACTCGATGCTATTCCTAATTGTTAAGGCTTTATTGTATTAATGCATTCCTATGAACCGAACAAAGACTGCTGATTTCAAAGCAGTTTGAATTGCGTGCCCGGAGCTGGCCAAGGTTGTGGGGAACACCTGCTGGGGCGTGCAGAGCAGCACCCACCAGAAGCAAATGGGAAACAGTTTGCATGAAGGTTAAGGTGCACGTAGATAGCCAGGAGAAGCTGGATGACTTACTCTGGATATCTGATACATGCCCTGTTTTAAATATTATATTAGCGTGTGCAAAAGTATGACCGTGCTTAATGTGACTTGAGGTGAAATGTGTGTAAACTTCCAGATATGGGATTAAGGGATTACGGTGCTTGGAGAACTGTCATCGAAAAGCCTGTCCAGTTTATGGCTTGGCTGGTATTTGTTTCTGCCTCTGCAGAGTCAAGTTTCTTCATCCATGTCTCCTAAGTTGAAAGTGCCAGAACCACCACAGGCCAGATCAAAATTCACTGCTGTTTTCCAAAGAGGAAGAGATCTGTATTTAGAGAAGGAGCTCCTAATCCAGTGCAAAACCAGTGCGGAGACTCGCTTGGTCTCATTGTGCCAAGGTGTCCAGCACTAGGACTTAGTAGAATCCCTGCCTTTGGGTCTGATCTAGATTCCACATTTTTTGAGTTCTTGGACTCATGCTCCTCAGACATTTTTATCCCCAAGCTACACTGCATTTTCATTGTTAACATGGTTTGTTTAACAAAAACTGTAGCAGTCATTTCTGCAATGACATGCAAATTCTCAACGAGACATCAGGAAAATCTGTGAAGTTCATTTCAGCCATAGAAATGCTGAAAAAGAAAGCCCGAAATGCTTGCAATGTTGTTCAGGCATCAGCTTCCTTGGGGAAAACAGAAGATTTTTGTGGTGATTAGTTGAGATTCTGAGCATTAACCTCCATGATCATTTCTTTTAAAGATCAGATCTTTCTTACTTTTCTACCTCTGTTGCCAGTTGACTCCTATGAGCTGACTAGCATGAAAAATCAGGATAGCATATGCTGCTAATAAATTTCAGAGATTAAAGGCATGTGATTAATATTTAGTCCAGAAGTCCTGAACGCAAATGAATATTCAGATAGAAGTAGATGCAAAATTTTGGAAGCTTTCAGTGATTTGGAAGTTTGTTCATTAGTAATGGTATGTGTAGGAAAGCAAAAGGACCTGTCTTGGCAAGTAATCTGTAAGTAAAGACACATGCCAGCAGCTGGGGAAAAGCTCTCAAGGTGGGAGGGAAGTGATTCAGGATTGTACCCTAGAGTACAATCTTCTCTGCTTTGTCCAGTGTGATTACAAATGCTTCAAGTAATGAAGTTTCTACTATTAATTACTCCTGGGAAAAATCTGTGGTTTTATGTTACTCTTGACTTGGGCCTTTCTTTAAACCAGGGAGTGAGGAATGTTCATCATTCATATTTTATTAGTCTTCTCTGAACTTTCAACATTTACATTTAAAAGCGTGAAAAGAAAAACATTAGGAAATGGGTTTTGGGAATAATTCCGTAGAGACACACACGTGCATTTATAACATGCACACAATTGCCCCCCGCGTACGTCTATGCACTTGTCTGTTCAGACCCCATAGATACAGTTGTTACGCCTGCCTGGAGATTCCGAAATCAAAGTGAGGCAACCAAAGAAAAAGTGACTCAAACAAAGCATAACTCCCACTGGCCCCACTTGTAACTGCTTCTGAAACTTGTTAGGAAACTCAGCAGATGGGAAAAGGTGTCCCTTCTCTCCCCCAGAATTTGCATCTGTTTTTTTGAATAACTGGTGGATGAAGCAGTGCCTAAACCAACATCCAGTAAACCACCTACAAGCAGCAGCCCTCTTCTCTGCTGTGGGCTGGTTCCCAGAAGGACACTTTAACCAGCAGATATCCTGATATTGAGAGGTTCAAGGCTCAGTTTAAAAATACTAATGAGATCTGTCTCTCTTGAAAGTCATGTCTGTTAGCATTGTCTCTCTGTACCTCTCTGAACCTCCCTTTGCTGGTTGTGGAAGCAGCACATGGAAGCTCAAAAGGTTGGAAGGAACCATGAGCAAGAACGCCCCATCCTAGAATGACTCCATAGCCTCAGCTGGGAGTGCAGCAATAAAATAAAGGTGCCCAGAGAGTTTATTTTAAAAGATATCTTCCCAACGTTTTTTGCCTTGCACTCTAACTCTTGGCACTGGAATCAAGGAGTGGAGCACTTTGGAACGCTTCCTTCCCCAAAGCTGTTCCCTTTTTCCTTTCTTCTCTATCTTTGTTCATGCGAGCTGGTTAGAGTTTGGGCAAAAATATCTGTGTGCCCACCTGCAGACAGGGAAGCTGGGAGGGCATCTTGGCAGAGTATGGCTGTGGGCTTGCTTTTCTCTTGCACTTTCTTCAAAAGTGAAGTGAGGGTCCAGATGCTGCCCTCTGTGTCCATCCAAACGTGGTAAATACAAACAGTCTCTGCACATGTGGCTCCCTCTCAGTGAACTGAAGTAACTGGTTTGGCTCATTTCCTTTGTTGTAGCTTCTCCGTTGTTGGGGCAGCTGAATTAAAGCAAATACACTAAATATCACACTGCATCCGCAGAACAGACTGTGGCTACGTTCGTGCTTTTGGGGAACAGCAAAGGATACACACAAGCGAGTGAGAAACGCTCTGTTAGCAGGTTTGATTAGCTGCTGTCTTCCTGTTTGGCATAAGAATAGTGAAGTCCTGGAGGCACTCAGCCTGCTGGAATGAACTGCTGCGTTTGCTTTTTGTTGTGGCTGATCAGCTTGTTTCCAGCTTGGACATTGAGAAACAACTTTGCTTGATTTTAAAATAGGCATTCTTGCCAGAGCTTTTATTTCTCTTCTATAGAGTCTCTTTTGACCCCTCTGATTTATTTCCATGCTTCTACTACTCTGAGTGGGGTGCTATTATCTTTCCTTGCCCTACAGTGAATTGCCTATAGGCTAGCAGCCCTTCACATAGCTGAAAGGTGGCAGAGATGACCTTTGCACAATTAACTCAACAGGTCCAAGCTCCATAAGGCATCTTTGCTTTAGGGGACATAAGAAAGATTAAACACTCTGAAAAATAAAATCAGTCCTAGGAATAGGAGAAGAGGCACTGAGCAGGAAAAGCAGTGCTGCTCAGCTCCCTGATTTACAGAAAAAGATTGCTGACGTGTGAACTTGACTTGATAATCACAATTCAAGTTGAAATGAATGCATTTCAGTTTTTAACACACACACACACACAAAATAATTAAATCTGAATTGCTTGCTTGCCCAGAACTTCTTGGGATAAAAGCAGTCCACTTTGGCACTAACATAGTTGATTACATGTTTCTACAGAGACCCCAGAAAACAAGGTGTTTATGACCTTCAGCTGCTCATACACCAAAGTTTATGGCCTGTGAAAAGCTTGAGCCACAATGATGCATTTGGTCCCCCAAAGCACTCGGCACCGATAGTAACACGGCCAGATAAGCATAATGGCTTTGGCTTCATGGATTTGCTTGAGTGAAGTTAAAAATACATTTAAATGTCCTGCTGGGTCAGGGCTTGAGTGAGGAGATGCAATTTGTTTCGTGGTCTGATGACACACGGTCAGAACTAGGACCATCTCGGGCAGTGGTCAGCTGACACTGAGCCAGCTGGTGATGTCAACTTTAAATATGAGCATTATTGCGCAAAATCCAGTGAATGTGAGAGATAATGAGTCAAATCAGATCTGACAGAGAAAAGTGAGAAACACTCCCTTGCGCTTTTGCAACTGTCAATCTCTTGTTTATACAGAGAGTAAACTCCTTGGAGCAGGAACTTTGCACTTGGTTTGCATTTGGTTCTTTATTAGTTGCTTCAACGAGGCCAAGGGCAGAGTCCTCCATTTGGGACACAACAACCCCGTGCAGTGTTACAGCCTTGGGGAGGAGTGGCTGGAGAGCTGCCTGGCACAGAAGGCCCTGGGGGTGTTGGTTGGCAGCGGCTGAACATGAGCCAGCAGTGGCCCAGGTGGCCAAGAGGGCCGGTGGCATCTTGGCCTGTGTCAGACACAGCGTGGCCAGCAGGAGCAGGGAGGTGATTGTGCCCCTGTGCCCAGCGCTGGGGAGGCCACACCTCTAGTGCTGGGGTCAGTTTTGGGCCCCTCGCTCCAAGAAGGACCTTGAGGGGCTGGAGCGCGTCCAGAGAAGGCAACGAGGCTGGAGAGGGGCTGGAGAACAAGTCCTACGAGGAGCGGCTGAGGGAGTTAGGGTTGTTTAGCTTGGAGAAGAGGAGGCTGAGGGGAGACCTCATCCCTGTCTACAACTGCCTGAAAGAAGGTTGTGACGGGGTGGGTGCTGGGCTCTTCTCACAAGTGACAGAGATGGATTGAGAGGGAGTGGCCGCAAGTTGTGCCAGGGGAGGTTTAGACTGGACATTAGGAAGAATTTCTTCACTGAAAGGGTGGTCAGGGATTGGCACAGCTGCCCAGGGAGGGGGTGGAGTCGCCATCCCTGGAGGTCTTTAAAAGATGGGTGGATGAGTTCCTTAGGGACAGGGTTTAGTAGGGAGACAGACATGGTAGGACTCAGTGATCTCAGAGTTCTCTTCCAACCTTATGATCCTATGATTCTATAATTAGTACAGGGCTTAGCACAGCAGTGACGATGGCTAGGAAAGCCTGGGCTTGCTGTGTCAAAGTTATCTAACATAAGGGTTTTCTGGGCATTTGTGACCCCCTAGGTTTTGTCAGACAAGGCAGAATTCTTGAAACAAACTTTTTCAAAGAAACATATTAGTTTTGGGAAAATATCATTGGATAAAAATTTCCAGGATGAAATTTCTCCTTAAATCTAGGAAGAGGGCAAGCCCACAGTCTGTGGTTATGGCCACTATATAGGATGTAAAACCATGGTAGGGGAAAAACCTATAGATCATTCTGTATTTCAAGTGATTATAGAATCATTAATGTTGGAAAAGACCTCTAAGTTCACCAGGTCCAACCATCAGCCCAACATGACCACAACTACTAAACTATGTCCTGAAGTGCCACATATCAACGGTTCCTTGTTCCCTACTTCGCTCTCAGCCCTCGTCCTTCACAAGCACCCACCTTAACTTCATTTTATCACAGACAAGCTGCCTTGTCAAAGTCTGAGAAACTTTCATAGCAAAGAGTTTCCTGAGCAAACCTGATCGCATACGAAAAGCAGAACCCATTTGCTATTTGGGGATTTGGTTGAAAGCAAAGATTCTTTCCTTTGCCTTAGATCCTAAACCAGTGGGGAAAATACTCAAGCTCTGAGGCAGAAGGGTCAAGACCAGCATTTCACAACAGGTTCTGGCTGAAACAAGAAGACATCCTCACCTTGGCCATGTCCACCTTCCTACTCGGAGCTGGGAGGTTTTTTTAGCTGCAGCGTGAACTCTCCTGGCGTGGGGTGGTGGGATATCTTGAATGGTAGCTGTTGCTGTGTTGCCTAAAATGAGCAGTACAAGAATAGCCTGCTCCCCAAAATATATGTGGTCTTTGAGATCCAAGTTTTACAAAAGCTTTTTTGCCTGTGGAGCACATGCCAGATGAAAAGTGCCCCTCTAATTTCCTCCAAACATGCTTGCAGCTGTTTCTGCTTCCCCCCTTTTTTTTCCCCTAATGAAATTTTTAGACCTCACCTGTTGACACATGCATTATAGGGTTGAGGGGGTGGTTTTTTTGTGTGCATGTTTGTTTATTTTTTTCTCCCTTGTCCTCTTAAAGGAAAAATGACTTGAGATGTTTTGGAGAAATGACACAGGGGAGAAGCTGTGAAAATACCTTTGACATACTTTTAAGGGTGGGAAATTTCAGATACCGGCAAGCCTTTGTACCCACAATACAGTGCCTGGCTGGAAAGAGTCTTTGTTTATAGCTTGTTTTATATTGTGAGACAGAAGCTGGAAACTGCCCAGGTCTTAGGGGGAATACCAAGCATTTAGCTTTGACAGAAATAGAGTCACAGCTTAGGGCGCACTGAAACAAATGGAAGACAAAGTGATGACCCAGATCGAAGTTATTAAGGGTAAATACATATTGACAAGATTGAGGATTAGATAGAAGGTATTTACACACTGAAGGAACCGTCTATGCATTGTGCATCAAGTTTATTCTGCAATCTGGGACTTTTTCCACGTAGTCGTGTTTTCATTAAAAAGAAGATAACCAGCTCAGAGGAAAATAAAACCCAAAACTACTTCTGTCTCCCTGCACCTACTGCATCACGAATGCAACGTGCAATGAAACACCACAATAAATCTAGCAGGAAGATATCTGTGCTCCACCAGCGCAACAGCCGGACTTGAACTGTGTAAGGATCTGGGTCGGGGTGAAGCTACAGCTTACGTACGTCTCCGCCTTTGCAGGAGTCTTCGTTGCTCAGTTCACCTTGAAGTGCCCCCTTCCCTCTGACTCGCAGCCCTGTCTGCTCATGGGCTTAGCAGCTCCTTCTGTGCCTGGTGATGCTATTAAGAATGACCCAGGACAGAGGAAAAATAGAGGTTCCTAAAATAGGGGTTGAGGGAGGACAAAAGATTTCATTAACCATTTTAAGAACATGCTAATAGAAAAAAAACCCAAGGGGTTAGGAAGCAGGTGGAAAAATATTCTTAAAGGAAAAATTAATTATGGCTGAGCTAATCTTTCACACCTCACAGCTGGCTGATATCTCTAGCTGAATGCAAGGGCTGAGCATTTTGCAATTAACATTGCTCAGTTTAGTTGCTGGTTGATGCTTATCACTTTCTTTTAACGGGTTGTACCGACCCACTTGTAAAATCCGATGTGTGATCCAGCCTGCACTGAGCATGCGCTCTGCTTCCCTGTTGCTCCTGGGTGATTAGGTGTACTTTTATTAGGGTATCAGCATAGCTTGCTGTCCTGGCACATCAGTCATGCCTCGTAGAGCAGATATCAAGCAAAACCTGATTCCAGTAACTGTCAAATTAGCTATGATATCCCTTAAAAAAGCCATATTGGGGAGTATTTTTGAAGGGGGCTTTAAAACTACATTGTTTGCTTGGGTAAAGCCCAGTCATTTGGAAATGGTGTCAGATAAGGAGCTAGGAAACCCCAATTCTTTCTCAGCTGGATTAGCTGACAATATCCCAGGTCAAGAAGCACGCTGGTTTAGAGAAAGCCTCGTGGCATTGTTAGGGATATATTTAAGACTGTTCAAATGCTTAAGGATGCAGACAGATCTTTAGGTGCTCCTGAAAATCCCAACGTGCATCCTTAGCGGTATATAAGTATCTGTTTTGTTTGCCTGAGGGGTCTGGGAAAAAAGAAAGCATGAAGAAAAACTCTTCACCTTTTGTCACGCAAACTTGTGTTTTGTCCCAGTTCCCAGCAACGCAGAAAGACCCCAAAATTATTTATTCTGTTGCAGAATCAGGTCACTTGACCCAAAGTGAAAAACTTTCTTTCAGACTGAAGTTATGCTTCATTTATGCTTCAGTATTTTTTAATGGAAATAGTTTTACTAATATTGACACAAAATATCAAACTTTTCATAAATGAAAAATGGCCTAGAGCAGAGATGAATTTCAAACTTTTTTTATGGTATTCTACTTTTTTCATTACAAGTTTTTGTATCAAGATTTACAGTTTCTTTACTAAATCCAAGGTCTTATTCCACCAGTTTCTCTTACAAGCTCCAGAGTACATTAGATATCAGCATTAATTTCTCATTGTTGTTTTTTTTTGCAATATTGAAATGATAAAAATCATCTCGAAGACCCATCAACCTCTAGAAGCAGGAGACTGAAATCTTGAAGATGAAATTCCAAAAACTTGTAGCAGAATTACCCCACCTGACTCATTGTACTGAAATTAATTCACAAATCACGCTGCTTCTCCAAATTATTTTCCCTTAGTTAATAATTCCTTGCATTTCCTCTTTATTCATCAACTATCTTTCAGAATTTGGCTTATTTCAAGTTTGTCGTACTTTAAATTGCTGGATAGATATAGCTTGGGGTATGTGGCATTTTAAATGTGATTTATTAGCTGTCCCCCAAAGGTTCATTTGCAAGCAGCTCCGTGCCCAGGGATGAAGTGTTCTGGAGGCTGCAGTGCTCTGGGACACGGAGCTATTTTCATACCCACAAACAGAGGGTATTTTCCTCGGAGAGTGAGCAGGAAGTTATTGTTGCAGCTTACCTTGAATAGACAAAGGGGAAATCACCAGCAATCCCAGCACAAGCTCCTGCTCCTCCAATGTTCAACCATCGCAGGAGATTCTGGGGCTTAAAACAAAAACGTTGGTCCCTTCTATTGTTCCTCAGTTTTCTATAGCCCTCGATTGTTTAAAAATGATTTAGCAAGCCTGCCAGCACAGAGCTAAACTGTGGGTTCATGCGTCTTGTTTCAAATTTGATTCTGTTCAAGTTACGGGGATTTTAAATACATCCATATATCCATCATTATTTTCTTGCTTGGGGGAGGGATGGTTGTTGTCTCCGATTTTAGTCAGCTTCCTGTGTTTACTTTTCAGCCCGCTCTGGTGGGGTGCTGACTTCTGGTGTTTAGTGGGTTTAACAGCTGCAACCCTCCAGGAAGGTCTCCCCAGCTCTTCCTGAGTGTTTCTGAAAGGAACCTCCATGCCCACTTCCAGCACAGAGCTGTGAGGGGACAAACGTGAAACGCGTTAGGAAGCGCCGGGTCCCCCTTTCCCTACTGGTCTGGGTTAAGTCCTCAAAAGCTTATTGGAAACAGCAGGTTCAGCAGCTGCCTGGGAAAAGACTCCGAGTCCTTCAGTATTGCCACGGGACACGGATACCTGAAATTAGAGATATTCCTACCAAGCGAGACGGTTGAGTTTATTGTATGTAGGATCTGTTTGATAACTGCCAGATGATTTCAACACTGAAGTGCACCCTGAAAATTGGATTGTAACGGGCTGTCCCAAGCTGTGACACAGCCCAAATATTCCTCCAGCGCAGCCCACAGACAGCAGAACTTGCCTAACGTGACCTCATTCACTTGAAGGACCGTTCAGATGCGCTTTTCATTTCCTTTGGTAAAAATGAAGCTGTTTGCCAATTTGCCTGTAAAAGACACCGTTACACACGTGTGACCTCGCTCAGACACGCACAAAAGGCAAGGCAACACCAGGAGCCCCACGAGGCGACTGGTACCGCGTAGGCACAGCCCAACACCTTCCTCTGTTCAGCTGCAGCTCTCCTCACCTGCAATTAATTCCCCAATTGGGACTTGTGAAGTGGGTGCTGATGTTCCTGAGTATTTAAAACCGGACTCAAAAGGCATTTATTTCCTGTGCTGCTCTGGCTGAGCAGGTTTGCCAGTCTGGATTATTTAAAGGATGTAAAGTAATTCTGAGTCCTATTTTAAAAGCAGCAAAAAAAAAAAAGAGCAATTTGAATTGTCTCTGCTGGGATGCCTCTTGCTGGGGAAGCAGCACCACCTACCACCTACTCCCACCCTCCAGCTGACAGCCCGGGGGGAGGGGGGGTGTTATTAACTTGCTTGAAAAAAGCAGGGGGCTGATATTACCATACTTGGCTCACATCCTCCTGGTAGCACTTTCTTTACAGTTAATTTTTTTCCTTCTTAAACATAAGCAAACTCCTTTAGCATTTTTTAAAGAGCAAACGTACGGGGTGAGATTTTCAGACCGAAAAACCCTAAAAGCTAGCCTAGATTTATATTTCTGTCATTTTAAATGATGTGAGCATAGCCAAAGGGATAATCTACTCCACCTGAAGCAGTGTGAGAGTGCTGTTACCAGGATAATTTATTCCACTTTGCAATAGAGGGATATTTCTGCAACTGGATGTTCATCAGCTTTTCTTACTGGGGGAGAAAGTCGTACTCAGACCCTGTACAGTTTTGTCTGCAAAGCATGGAGGCTGAAGAGACCTGAGGCACCAGGTGTTACTGGACTGCCCTTGGGTACCTGTGGCCGTCCCACCAAAGGTTTTATTTTCTTAATTTCCCTGTATTTACTAAGGGGTGTGAAAGCCTCAGCAAAAGCAGCGTTAAAGCACTGCCTCTCTGGAAGACATGAGAGATGAGTGTCATCAAACAAAACCAGGAAAGAGGGAGAGGAAGGGCAGTGTTGGGAAGGACAGGAAGGTGGATATTAAAAACAAGGAAAGCGTTAGAATGATGGACACATCGGACGGAAATAGCACACGTGAGAAAACTCTCCCAGCAGCAGCTCCATACTGTCTTAAAATGAAAGATGGGGAGTGGAAAACTGGCACGAGACCCTTCGTTCAGTCCCCGTGCAGAACTACCTAAAAAGGAAGAAAATTGAAACCTTTCACTATAAAAATCTGAAAGTCAAAGTTCTTTTGAAGCAGAACTGAGACAGAAAAGAGGCAGAGAGTTATTGTAAGGCGTCACGGTTTGTTATCTCCTACGCCTGCAGGTATCCTGGGCTCTGAAGTTTCTGTGCCTCGGAGGCTGTTCTTTTATTACAGACAGCAAAGAATTTAGAAAACACACCAGATACCACATTAGTTAAGATTTTGTCTTATCTTTCTGGCTGCGCTTTTGTTTCTTTTTTAACTGTTCCATCAAAAGGGGCAAGGGAGGAGAATCTGGTGACATAAAGAACAAGTCAACTGTATGCCACTGGTTTCTTATCAGAATTGAATTATTAATTATCTTATTACTACTAAAACATTTCAGGGCTGGACCCTGCTTGCTCTGGGCAGTTATGCTTCCCAAAGAATTAAACAAACTGCTGATTGTGCAGAGTAAAATTAAAATGTAAAGTGCAGCCCAAGTACATAGAAGTGAGACAGATGTGGATTTTTCTCAGTAGAAAATGAAATGTGACTAGATTTGTAGAAATTTGTTGAAGAGTATAAATTTATCCACGGAAAGATTTCTTTTTCCCTTTGAGATCTAGGTTTGGATTAATTTTAGTGTTCATCTGAGGAATAACATTCAGATTCTTTCTCCTTTTTAATAGCTTTGATTACTATTTTTTTAATCATTCAATCATAAATCCACCAATCTGGGACCTTTATACATTGTATTTTGGCTCAGAACCATAGAAAACAATGACTTAAATCCCATAGATGCTTTGGCATCCACTCAATATCTAGTACACTCATTTATGCTAAATTTACTTCTGTTTTCAATATTTCCAGTGTGCTCTAACCCTTTCGACCTACAATCTGCTGTAAATCCCTTTTACTACTCACTAACACGTGACTTTATAAATCATGCACAGTGTACAAAGATGATCCTATAACTGAACCCGGTATTTAGACTACAATGGAGAGGTTGTAATTCTGCGTATGTTTAAAAGGCAGAGCTTGCAACAGCAGTTAGCACATGATTCAAACTTTGACCTTAAATGACAAAGGAAACCAAGGTTCCTGCCCACCCCCCTATTACTATGCCCACATCATTTGATTTAAAGTAGTACCTCAGCAGATAGATGAAGTAATTTTAATTATTCATTCTTCAGAAGCTATTTCTTGGAAATATCTGGCACCAGCAAACGCTGCAGTGCTCTGAAACTTGGAGGAGTCCACAGATGTGTAGGTTCAGCTGCTCCGTGATTACTTTCTCAGAACAAAACTGCAAGTCTGGGACACTACATCCATGAGTCAAGATGTCCTAGCAATTGTGATTGTTGTTTACGAAACTGCTTGTCAAAATGTCTTAGAGATGTGGGGCAAATTATGCGAGTTCAGCTTTCCGTTGGAATCATTAGGTCCTCATTGGCTGCCTTATGCATTCACATATCAAAGCCTATCCTGAGGATTATTCCTTCTACGTTATTGGGTAAAACTCAGATTGCTTTCTGTCCCTGAAACAACCTGTGTAAGTCAGGGGTCAACTAGAACTGCGTGCTTAGCTCTGTGGGCTCTAAAAGGGGAGCAGAAGACTCAACTGGAGACGTTTTCAGTGGGGTTGCCTACAGTTAGGGAAGAACCACCCATCTTTTATGCCTGAGGCACATCCAGAAACGTCAGCTGAATGGTGCTGTTGATCAGTGCTCAGCACCTTTGTATAGGCTGTCTGTCTTACTATGTGAGCATAGTCCCAATGACTTCAGCGGGTGCTGGATGTGACCAGTTACTTGATTTTTGCAGGTCTGTGTCTTCTAGGATCTGATTTTTTGATTTCTCCCAGTCTGTGTTTTCTCTGCTCATCTGGTGGCTTATCTTGTTGTTCCCAACCAGTGAGAGGATGATCACTTGCAGAAACTGGTTTGTTACCAGTGTAGGAATATGAAATGGGGGGAGGGGTGTGTGTGAAAACTATTCTAGAGCAAACTCGTTCATAAGCAGAAGAGTGTGCAATTTTGTGAGTAAAAACCATTGGTACTGCTCTTCCCACCAACCGCTTCATAAGGCTGTCATTTACTACTTTCCTTGCCTAGTACTCAATAAAAATCTGACTTGCTTTCCATGCCCGCAGGTTTAGAAGCACTTACATTGACTTTTTAGGGGAAGTGGATTACAATGCTAAATAAAGGTAAATAAATAAATATAGGTAAATAAAAAGGCAGACCCATCCAGTTGCGAAAATAATGACTGTAAAACCAAAACAAAAATACAAACCTCCAAAAATTCAACCTTTTTCTCTTGGCAACTTTTGAAATAAGACTACTATAATGAGACTACTACTCATAACATTGCATAATAGGAGAGAATATTACTCACTACAAAGTGATGTAAAGTGACGTCTGGTATTTGGAAACATTGGCTATACGCTAACTATATGTTGCCTGGACTTGTTACAGTATTGAAAAGATGGTCTGTGTGTAGAAAGCATGTGTGTCAACACAGCCAGTGCGTGGCTCTCATGAGAACCACATACTTTCTGCTGGCACAGACTGTTGTCGTCTTTTCTCGCCCAATTTAATCCAATTTTCAGTTACAGTCCTCCTGCAGATGTGTCTCTGCCAAAAGCCACAGCAGTGAGAGTTAGAAGAGGTGAACAGTAGCACATCAGAAGATCAGTGCTGAGCGAGAGCTTGAGTGGAGGCCTCTTACACAAACTCCTGTCAGCAGTGTCCTTTTCATATATGCAAATTGCAGCATGTAGAAATAATTCATGTCTTCTTCACCTACATTATTAGTTTTATGGATATGTATATTATTCTACAGTATATCTTAAAGTTCTGATGAACCTTTTCCTTAGTGTCCCTCGCTGAGTGGTGCGTGGCCATTCAGCTTTCCCTCATTGCTCACCCTAAAAGGCACAAGGACGTGTTTACACTACACCAAATGATCTAATTCTTTTAAATTTAATTATCATTTAAGAGCTACCTTCAGTTGCAGGTACACCTGCTCTCCTTTCTGCAGTCCTGCAAATTTAGCATCCAGTCCACAGGCTGCTCACCAGACAGACGTGTGTATGGAAACTAGGGGGAAGCTGGGGTCAAAAAAAAGAGAGAATGGAAATAGAGCTGGGACTTTCCAAAGAGTTCACACTAAGCTGAATGTTCCCACTGAAAACACCAGGACAGCAATGAAACCTGAGCTGGCTTTGCCGAAATGAGATATCTGTGCTCCTGCAGCCTTCGCTCCCTGCACTACTGCCTCAGTCTGCACCATCCCTCCTGCTCCTCCATCGCTTTGATTGATTCCCTGGATGAAATATGAGCTGAGGATCTCCCAGCTTCTATTTTTATTCTGGTTTTGGATCACCCTGAGTTTCCAGAAGGCTTTACCTCCCAGGCTGTATTACAAATACCTTTCACACTCTCTTACACTCTCCCCTCCTACCCAAATCATTTTTATCATCTCTCTCTTACTTAGAGACAGATCCTGTTTCTGCCGTGACCTGAGTGTGGCTGATCCAGCTCCTCCAGGTCCTGCAACAGCCACGTGAGTTGCTGAGGGACCAGCAACTTTTTGCTTCTCCTTGCATTTGTGGGTTTGTCTCTTGGGCGTTGCTGGCAAGATAACACCCAGTTAACAACAGCACAGCGGGAGCTTCAGGAAAACTCTGCCTTTAACATTTTACCTGTCCTTCACCTGTCACCTTCCAGACCAAGGAGAAAAGAAAGGCAGGGAAAAAAAAATTTATGATCAAATTCAATGACACCCTTTTGCTTGTTTGACCAAGAACACCCTGAAATGCATACACCCGATCACAATCTGCTGCTATTCACCCAAAAGTGGGTACTGTGGGACAAACTTTTAGGACAATGAGGCTGGAATAACTGCAAGTTGAAAAGGGTCCTTACCGTGTGCCCAAGTTTCATCTTTGTGGGATAGTCTTAGTGGTGTATTGGAAGGGAATGCGGTCCAAAGGTAGAATAACAACATTGTCCTCATTGTCCTTTCCCTATTACCAACCAAAATCCTGAGACTGTGGCGTTTCATATCATAGTGTTGAATTTAATGACGATCAGCCCTTAATCTTCACCAGTGTCTTGAAATATTCAAGGCTCGTGTGGGTTTATTTTTGCCCAATATTTCCATATTCATTCCTTCCCTCTTTTGCACAGCACCTTGCAGTTCTAGAAAGATAATTTGTAAACACCTCCAAGTCATTTGCATTCACAGAGACTTAAATATAAAATCAATAAGAAATCACTTCAGATTATAAAAGGCTTTCCTTTTCTTCTCTGAAATTAATTACCTGGAAATAAGAAGCATCTTCTTAGTATCCATGTTAAGTGACATGTCGACAAACCCGCTCCCTTCTTTCATCAGCAGATTATGGCACCGTCTTAACATGCTCTTCAATAGATGTTAATTAATATGGACGCCTTGTGTTTTCATTAGTTATAAATAGCTTAAGTGGGTGGTAGGCAGTTGGATATGCCTTGCCACATAACTTTTATGTGTAAACTGCTGCAGAGTATAGATTTAATATATGATTCATAGGAAGCACCACAGCGAAGACTGTATTAGGTTCGACGAAAAACAAGCAAGTAAAATACCTAACAGGTCACCTGCTTTATTTCCTTCCCTTGCAGTGCTGGATTGTTCCGGGTGATATTGTCTTCTGGAAATTAGTGCTTATAAACATCATTAAAAAGGAATATTTCCAGGGATCATTCTGAGTGCTTATCTTAATATTTGCTGCAGAGGTAACAAAAAATGAATTGAGTGAAAAGTCCGTAGCGCTGCACATTAGGAGCAATGAGGTCTGAGATGCACCAATTTGCCATGTCTTTCCTCTTCTATTTCTCTTAAATATTTCATTTCATTTGAAATTGTTCATCTTGATTATGAGCTTTCTCTGAATATCTATCTCTACATAACCCACCATCTCTGGAGTTCAGAACAAGTTTACAATAGGTGATAACCATGACCTTCCATTTAGGATGTTTTCATGGATTTAAATTGGGGTTATTTGCATGTTTACAGGGTGGATTTTTCCCGTCCTCTTCATCTGGATCTAAGTCAGTATATAATTCATTCTTGATATTTGACTCACCTGTAAAGGAAAAGAGAATGAGGTCAGTGCTTTTTCAGGAAAGGGAGCTGAATTTTCTTTACTTAATTTCTATCACTACTGTCAGATTATTTACTGTCCATCTATTATTTCCAATGAAAGTACCATAAGAGATGAGAATGAAGACATCACTTTACCTGAAGAATAGAAATTGATATATAAAAAAAAAGAAAGTATGATTGCAAATACCCCATTGTGCCTTTTAGGCGTGGTCATTGTAATTAATGAACAATATTTTCTTAATGAAGGCATTTTGAAGAAAAAACCAATTATTCATAACTCTATTCTTTTTTCCCAGTTCTAACATTAATGTACTGTCCAGCATATTGCACTTTATGACCATCCTGTTCATGCATTTGCACGCACGCGTTGATGCTCTTGGGTACAGGAGCACAGAGAGGTTTTGCTGCAATTGGGTGCTACCTCCCTGCTCCAAAGAGCACCGAGGAGCAGTTAACTGCAGGTGAGGCAGAAGCATGGTGTCCACTGCCTCCAGGCATCTCCCAAATAGCTGAAACTACGCCAGCAAACATGCTGAGATTGGAGTTGCGAGGAAAATGACTTAATGCAGTCAAAATTAGTCAGATGGGGAAGGAACGGCAATGAGAGAGAAGGAAAACTTTCATTGGAAGCCTTTGAACGTACAATTATTCTTAGAGTCACTGTCTGGGGGCAAAGGAGGGTGAACCTTAGCATTTGCCTGAAGAAATCCAAGAAAAAATGTTCTCTGGATACGCCTTTGAATTGTCAGATCTGTTCCCCAGAGGTGTTTATGAGCTTTGTGGAGCTCCATGGAGGCTTGGCACCTTGAGTGGTGAAGCACAGGCGTCAGCGGAGGAGAGGGGTGCAGCGTATGGAGCATGGGGTGGGAGTTACAAGAAAAGACCTTGGAAACAAAGAGGGGAAGCAGAAATCCAGAGCTCTGACAGTCACTTGGACTAAGGCTGGGAAGTCATACATAATCCTTTTGAAGACCGGCCTTCTAAGGAAGCCATTGTTTGAGTCCTGGCATGTTTTGTGCCTCTACTTGCTATGGAAGGGTTTCTCTAATTATTTGAGGTCATGGGACTATGATTTAATTATTCTGAATTCCACTGTTAAACAGTATTGAAGTACCAAGGGGGAGAAGACAGCACAGCTGACAGCATGTAGTCTTAAAACTCTCCATATATCTGTGCTCTTGCACAGAGTTTGAGAAGATATTTCTTCCTCTGAATACAGGTTCATATTGAAACAGTGACAGAAAACGGAAACCAAACCAGCTCTTTGGGAAAATATTTTTAAGGAATGCTGCCAACTAGTATCTACTGGCCCTTGCTTGGTAGGTGATTTTTTGACATGCACTGAGAGGGTGTTTTAATTAACATTTCAAAAAAAAAAAAGACAGAGGAAAGAATGATTTCTCATCTTTTAAAAGGTCAAAAGGTGTTCAGATATCACAGAAATGGATATACTGCAAGAGCCTAAAGAGACAGAGAGGCATGTCAAAACACCTAGATACCACATCCCCTTAGAGTAGCTATTTTCCTTCTGTTATCATGTTAAATAGAGGTATCATATAAATTAATCTCCTGTTCAGACATGCTCAGAAGATAAGGCAGAGGTGGTGGTAGGTACTCCTTGTTCAGACTGCTACGTTTAGCCAAATTAATGAAGATGCTTAAAATAAATAGTGGTATGACTATTTCGTTATGTGTTACCCTGTTGTAATCAGCCCTAAAAATGGATATCATCACTTTTTATGAAGCCATGGCATTCAGAAGTATGAAAGGTTAATGAAATTGTTCTTTAGCCAGGCACAGCACAGGGCATTTCACATCTTCTGGCTTGGAAGTGATGAAAGGAGATCGCTTGTAATGGGAAAACCTTTTAAACTCCAGTGCTTGTACTTCTCCTTAGCAGAGACCATCAGTCACGCTGAAATTTACTGGGAGCTCCCCAATGCCCTTCACTTGAACTTTCAAACTGCTCCAGTCAGCTTTTGTTCAAGCTGGCACCCCTAGATCCAACTGGTTTTGTATGAAAGAGGTTGGTTTACCAGAGGGAATCTCATCTGTTTTGCTGAACTTGCTTCAGAGCCAGTGTATAAAGAAGTAAAATGTTTTACTGTGCACAGAAAGCGCCTGACACCAAACTCTGACTATGCCGGCACACGTGTGACCCCACATTCGTGCTCCCATTTGTGGGGTGGATGGGCACTGCCTGGCCATAAAGATCCTTAACACAAAAGAACCCCCAAAACATGTAAAAAATAAAAATTCCTCTCATCCTGTTTCAGTGATTAAAAAGGCAGAGTAAAGTTCTCGTAAATATGAAACTAAAATTAATTTATTATATTCAAGCTTGTATTGGATGCAGGATGGTAACAATAATAAGGCAAGGGTATTAAGTGAGAATTTTTCTTTGAAGCGGTTGTGGGAGGTGCTCTAAGCTGAATGATGAGCCTTCTGCACGTAAAAACTGAGCCCAGCTCCCCAACTCTTACAGAGAACCTGCACACCTACAGGAAAGAATTTTTATAAAGCTGAATATGTGACAAGAGACTTTTGACAGCTCAAATGCTCTTATAAGTGCTGAAAATAGATAATTTTCCAAATATGTTTCCCCATCCAAGGCAGTACATCTGTTTAAACAGCTGAGGATATAAAGGGCTTGCAAATAAAACGTTTGGTTTGCAGGTGTCTATGACTGAAGGTGATTGAAAGGTTAGAAGACAAGAATAGAAACAAGACGAGCTAGGCTGTAATCCTACAGGTACCGTGGTGACTTCACCTATGGAGATACTTCCATTTTGCTGTTTCTCCAGGAGAATATTTTAAACTTGTCTTCTTATTCTACTCAATCCTTTCCTATTTGGTTTTCTATCTCACAGCAGCAGCAGCAGCCACTTGTGTTGTGCCAGTTAAGCTGCCCAAACCAGATCTGAGAAATGACCCTGGAGGGGCTCAAGCCTCAGGCTCCAAGTGTGGATTTCACAGCTGAATCAGATCCAGTTGAATCTGAACAACTGGACTTGACCTCGTTCTGAAGAGGTGACAATAAATGGGGCTGGAAACATCTCAAAATGCCATCAGAGCAGTAATACGGCCTGTGAGAATATTATAAACTATTCTCACCTCTGGAGCACCCTGTGGGCTTAATATATTCAGGTTTCCCAAGCAGTCAGAGCCTGGGGAAGGAAGGGAACTGTAGAAATACAAAATATCAGCATTACAGTAAATTGCAGAGGGGAAGCATGCTGTCATTTCCATGTAAAAACAAATTGGAGCTGTATGCTGACTGCCTGGTGGGTGGCGAGAGCAGCGTTGATGCTGTGATCTACAGCCTCCTGGAAAATAAAAATCTGCATGATTAAACTTCATGTGTCTCCACAGGGCTAAACAATTAGGCAGGGTGGAGGCTGATTTCAAACAGGCATAAACCTTTCTTCCCTCAACTTGAATCTCACGCTGATAGGAATAGGTTTTCTTATCGGCCTCTGATGGTAAGAAACAAGGATCTAGATAAAGTTGTTCATTCCAGTCAGGTATTGACATGATGTGAGAAAACACACTGGGAGACCAGATGTTCAGAAATTGGTCACCGCCAGCATTTGCTTAGGAGCAGGAAGAACAGTTTTCCCTCCTTTTCCCTGGCCTTGCTTTGCCTGTTGTTATTTCCTAAAAGCACCTCAACTTTTTCCTTCGTTGGTCGGCGAACTCGTCAGAGCAAAGCGTGGTTTCTCCTCTTCTGCACCATCTGTTTTCAGAGCAGGGTTTGAACTCAACACACAAACGATAAACACTCCTTATGATTCAGGAAAGCATTCAACTGAATATAATGAATAGGATTTAAATATATGCTTAGCAATCCATATGGCCCCACCAGTAATCACCAGTCTCGTATAGGATGGCGGCGGCGGCTCAGCTGTTAGGTAACTCAAATCTTTTATATCAGAGAAATGGCATGGCACTTGCCATCCCCTGGACACCAGTTTAGCAGGAATGAACAATTAAGGTTTTTTTAAGTTCCTATGGGTGGTTTGAGCATAGTTGGCAGCACAGATGAGTGGAAACTTGCTAGCAACTAGCTGGTCTCTCCCAGGATGCACTAAATTAATCTCTTTATTATGGATTCACTTGCAAAGTGGAAGGACAGCATTTGTGGATGACTTTGTTCTTTCAGTGCTTGTTTGGAGATTTTTTTTCCAATTAATAATATTTCAGTAGAAGTTAGACAGGGGAAAAAAACCACAATATGAAAACGTTCTTTGATCTTGATCAAATATCTACTCTATTAAATAACTAATTAAAAAAATAAACAGAGCTGCCCAGTCTCATCTGTCTGTAAAGTGTTTGTAGTCTACAAACACAATGCAAGATAATCAAATGTCTACATAATCTTCCCTTTTAACCTTTTGATAAGAAAATTTTTCCAGCCTGGCTGTACCTGAAGCAATTAATAACCGCTCGTCTCAGCAGACGGGATTCTTTCTGGAGGCAGCCCATTGTGCGCGGCATAAAAAATATTAGAAAACACTTCATTAACCAATCTGAAATGAAAACATTCAATCTTAATCCTGTCATCAGGGTTGCCTAATTAAAGGAATAGGCAGATTTATGAAGCTGCTATTTTTAACAAAGCCCCGGCACACTCAGTGCCTTGGCCTCTCGGTGCGGCGGAAGTGATGTCAGTTGTTGCCTGAGCGAACATGAATTATGTTTACAATATCCCAGGAGAACTTTTGTATTTTTCAGCTCCCACAGAAAACTATCGTATTTAGCTTCAAATAGAAAACCTCAGGCAGGGCTCCAAGTGATTTACACAAGCTGCAGCTTTATTTTTCTTTCATATTTCATCTTACAATATCTTTTCCCGATTCCTTTTATTGCTGTAAAACCCTGATCTTTTGCAAGTCCAGTTAAAGGCAGAGGGATGTTTTCTTCCTGCTCAGATTGGAACAGACTTTAGGGGTTCCTGTACAGTCATCAGACATGACCCACATTTGCAGTGGGGTTGGTGATAGCAGCATTTTGTCAAATGGGAGTAGGGATTTAAGAGTATGCGTGCTGGGACACCTGTAAACATGTAGAAAGTCAATTTAGATCAAAACAGATGGGACATTTGTAGGAGAGCACCATTCCAGTTGGCACTGTCTCTGACTCTCCCACCTCTTAGAGCCACGGTGTTTTTTTGAGAGACTTCCTCATAAACAACATATTTGTACAGTGAGGGATCTCCTGGAGCATCCTTGAAACAGCCTCAGCCCCTTCCTTCCACTCTCTCTTTGAAATTGTTGCCTTCAGTGATGCTGCTGGGAGAGAAGCGGAGTGGGGAAAGGTCCAAGTTTCAAAATGCAGCAGTCCTCCAACGCAAAAATACCCCCAAACTAAAGAGAATAAAGCACTAATACAATTTAAAGAGAACAAAAATTCAGGCTCAAAGTACTTTCACTATTTTGTTCTTAACATGTATTGATGAAAACCTTTTAGTGTTATCCCTATATTTAGCATTGTAATAAATGTTCCGCATCCCCATCACTGCTCATTTAAAAGCCTAATAGCTTAATTTATGACAGGTTTTCTTTCTAATGCCACTGTTTTCATTCTCATGAATTATAGATCCAGCTCTATATACAGTGTTGGTTTCAGAGAAACATGAATAACTTCTCTGTATGAAGGGAAGAAATAAGATAGAAAACTGCACTGCGACAAAGGACAAATTTATAGACTGGGGGGGAAAGGGTCCTTACTGCATCTTGGCTCTCAGCAAGTCAGATTCTACCTTATTCGTACTGAGGGAAAGGAATTATTGACTTCAGGAGGAATTTGATGTCTTTCTTAAAACAGACCAAAGAGCAGGATAAATAAATAACTATCACAGTACTTGGTCCAAATCCCTATTCTCTTGTTTAGCAGGGATAACCCCTCACTTTAATTTATCATGACCTCTCCCAAACTAAATATTCCTTTGCAAATTCCAACCTGGACACTATCCACACCCATAGTTCAACATGTTTTATGACTTTTGACCAGCATTTCACTGCTCTGTCTGGACTCCTCCTTTCAGAGGACCCTATTAGCAAGAAATAACATTCCTTTTCTGGAATTCCTTTACTCCTACGATAGCTTGTGTTGGTAGAAGCAGGCAGACTTTTACACATTATAAGCCACTGGAACATGAGTCTCACACAAAAAATACAGAGGAAGAATAAATTATTGAAGTCATTTTTGGTCTTAAGGTTGGAGAAAAAAATCATGTCAATTATCTAAATGTCTTTACTTTTTTTCCTCTCTGCAATTCCCTGAGATGTTTCACCCTCTTTAAAATGAAATTTGTGAATGGCATGGGGTTTTTGTTTTCGTGTACATATTTGTATACTCTCAGTTTCTTCTTTTACACAAGGAATCTTGCCAAATGGTCCTTTTTCTCTTCCATATCTCCCACTTCCATATCCTCCTTTTCACATTAGCTGACAGTCTGTTACGTCCGTATTCTGGCAATTTCTGCTGCAAACTCCTCATTCCAGGAAGAAGGAATGCAAAGGCCAGATAGTCAAGCCTATCTTTGCAAATACTTTAAGCTTCTTTTCCACTTGTCAAACCATCCTAAAATAAACGTATTCTACCCCTATAGTCTGAAAAACTTTTACAAGGCAATGCTTTCATGAAAAAGTATAAATCACAGTGGAGATAAGAATGCCAACCAATAAAGTTGTATATACAATTGAAATGCAGAGTATGAAGGTCTGGCAGATATGACCAAGATACTATTTTCTAGTTGTTTCTTCACACAGAAACCATCTTCTTCGTCAAAGCCTGAGTAACTTACAGGAATATGGTTTATCCCAGTGCCTGCTTCTGACATAAGTAGCTTTGCCATACTGACCCTCTGCCTAAATCCACTCAAGGTGGCCTGGAAAGTTCTGCATTTTTTCTTGCTGTTTAGTTCTCTCTGTTCTGCTACTATTAGGGCATCAGGATTACCCTCGTTGAATGGCAAGAAAATATAATGAAGAGAGGGAAAAAAAAGGAGGAAGCAAAAGCAGTTTTGGAAACCTAAATAAATATATAAAATAAAAGGGCAACTAATGCCGAAGAGCAGTTTTGTATTGAAACTTCTAAAACCCATGAGGCCAGTGGTAGAATTCCATCCAGGAGCTGTCACAATATGTGGACACACACACAGAACCTTAGAAGGACAGTTGGTTTCAGGGAGGGTGGGTTGAAGAAGCCACCTGGAGTAAATATCCAGGTTCCTACTAGTTGAGGGAGCTCAGGGAACACAATACCATCGCTCTTCCCAATCCCTGCTTTATTTTGGAGAGCAGCAATAACAGTCCCAGAACAAACAAACAAAGAAGTCTTACTGAGAGTTTTCCATGAGACTCCTTCATCCAACATTGCTGAATTTTAGTTTACACCAGCCCATACTGTGCCTGTGGAAATAGTAAATTAATGAAGAATGGACTGAATTTGATACCAAATATCCATTTTTCATTAGTGCTCTATTCTGTAGCATCCAAGCTGCAACACCACGTCTCCGAGCAAGATTCCTCAAATTGCTTTATGTGACTTTATATGATTAGTTATTCTTTCTCAGCAGCAAATACCGTGAGGCTGTTCCCTTTTCAGTGGTAAATTGCATTTGTCAAGTACGTTATCTTCTGAAGAGTGGTGGGTGATTTATCTTTATGAGGAATGTGTTGCGACTTGCGCAGACACCTCAGTGTTATTGGGGATGCCAGGTGAGCTACCTGCCAAGAGCCAAGAGAGAGATCTGAAGCTGCTGCCGGTCACTTCTCTCCAACACAGGCTTGGTGTACTAATACAGCGCTATTAGTTTTGTGGGACACTGAACGGTGGTAAATATTGACCAACTCCTGATGCTTAAAATCATATTTGTCATAATAGGAAATGCTCACTGGGGTTTACTGGTTCTTTATGAGGGAAGAAGAAAGCCTAAAAGCTATATTTCTGGAAGAGGCAGAAATCTTTGGTGTATTAAAATCTTGTAGAGCTCTTCCACACGAGGCCAAAAGCTGTGCTTGAAGGCAGCCCCTGCAGCTTGGTGGAGGCAGTTGCAGAGATGACAGCCACCTCCATGAGCACAGTGCTTATCCCTCCACTGCCTCTCCAGGGTCCTCAACTGCCACTAAAGAGTGGCAAGAGGAAAGACATACGGCGTCATCCATTTCTCCTGGAAAGCAAAATCTTAATGATTGCTTACTGTCCTTAGAGCTGGACCTATCAGCAATATCAACTGCAGTAGTTAGCACTGACTGGTTTGGAGGTGCAGCGGAAAGAAAGATAGAGCGAAGGAGATTTTCAGGATTATTTTCAAAAAGCTAAATTGAAATCCAACTTCCAGTTTGATAGATACTTCCATGGGTTTGGAGAGGTTTGTCTTGAAACACCTCCCCTCTTAAGGAAGAAATAATGTGTTAGGTTACTCTTGGTCCAGCTTCCTCCGCACCTTTTTATATGGAAACTATGGGCATGTTCATTCCGGAGGTAACACCAAAGTGCCACAGAGCAAGTTGAGTTCCTCCACCATTGATACATCTCTCCATCATCAAAATGAGCCATCTTGTCCTGCACCTGCTGCTCTTGGGATATGCATCTTCTGGGAGATCATGGGCTTCGTCCAAATTCAGATCCAGCTGTTGCAGGGAACGGTGGTGGTGATTCAGTAGGTGGCACTACTCCCTTTGAGTCAGGACCAACTCTCATGTGTGAAGTTAGGGAGGTTTTGCTGTAGTGGCTGGCATCCCTCAGCTGCCACATTGAAAAGAGTCTCCTTACTCATGAAACAGCACATCGTTACAAGTCCCATGGCATGTTTTGCGAGGCTGCACTCAGCAATATTTGTGCACTGAGCAAACATTACCTTCTGCCTCCTGAAATTTCTGTTTAGAGAGAAGGTGATTTCCTTCTTGTCAGATGTGACTGGTAGTTGTATTTAGCAACTTTCCACACTAGAAGCTGCCTGCATTTCAGTGGGAGGGTGTAGCTGAAATAGTATGTTTTTGTAGGATAATTGGATGCTTTTCAGAAGGGCAGTGTATCCACGCCAATCATTTTTACTGTGTTTCTCAAGCTGCTTTGTACGCAGCGCATGAACTCAGCGTTTGTGTTGGATGGAAACTCCTGGGTGGTGATAGGAGCAGAGACCTCATTAGCAGGAACTGAGCACAAAGATCTCAGTTAGTTGCAGGGTGATGATGCTGTGACTGTGTGAATTAGCCACGAAAGGCTCAAATCGGTCCTAGAGTACGTTTGGAGACCTCTCCCCAGGAGACAGAAGAGGCAACGTCTTGGCAGTGGTGATTTTAGGAGAGATAGTGTGCTCTCTGTTACATATATGCAGGAGGAATAAATTCAAACTCAAACAGAGAAGATGTACTTTTAGCAGTAGGATTACTCCTGTGAGACAAAATTTGAGACTTCTACCTATTTATCTTTTAAATGATGGCTCTAAAGTAAGAGTTGCATAAATGTGTCTGAGGTGAGAAATCTAAAGGAAGTGTTAGAAGAAGAACAAATGGCACTAAAATGATGATGGGTACAATTAGGCTGGATATCAGATAACTTCCAGTAACCTGAGCAGGAAGAGTCTGGAACCACCTTCCAGTGGAAGTACTGGAAACACTGGGAGTACGGAGACTAATAATTTTTAAGACAGAACTTAATCAGCTTATGAAATGGTTTATATGATGTAGCTGCCGGATACAAAACCTCTTTCAACCTGTTTTTGTGGTCATACTCAAACAAATAACTAAGATTAGCTCCCTAAGTACATTACTACACCACTCGTGCCCTCTTGCTATGTCTCCATCTGCTCATTGCTTGAACCTGTGATTTTGTCTGGCGTGTGTGGTATGCTTTGTACTGCGTGGTACCTCTAATCCCGCTTCTTTTTGAATCACACTTGATGCTGGTTTGTGTAATGCACTAGTGATGTGGAAAAGAATGAGTGCACATCTTACACAAAAGCAAAAGAAGACTCCTGTTTCAGGAATGCGCTGGCAGTAATCCTCCAGACAAAGATTTAACTTGCAGTCACAAGAATGGACATAAATGGTGAATGGTTGTCCTCCTGAAAAAGCCCAGGAATGCCAGTGGGCCTCGAGTCAGTGCTCACCCCAGACGTCACGCATCCCACATCACCGTGTTGCATGTGTGCATCTACGCAAAGCACAAGCTTTTGCTCTTGACAGAGAATTTGTATGAAACACAGGTTATTACTACTCACCTTTCCACACCTACAAAAGCTTCTCAACCCCATAACTGTTACTGATACGTATTATTGCCTCGGGTTAAACGGTTGGTGGTAACTGGCTTGTTGGTGGGCAGGTGTTTGGTTTGCTTCTCTGAATACAACCACAAGAGACTGAGGACTGAGTGGACATGACATTGTCTCTGTGCTTGCCTTTTCAAGGAGGTTCTCCCTCACTTATGAGCATATCTCAAGAGCTTCACACAGGGCTGGTATTCCCAGATAAATTCTCTTGTTCAGAATAGTGATGCTCCCAATGCTTTATGAAACCTATTGTTAAAGTATCCACCAAGGTTGCCTGTTTTCAAGTGCATAGAAATAGTGAAGGTAGAATTAATTCTAGATTCAGTCTGAGAGAAGATACAACGAGTCAGAAAAGAAAATTAAATGTCTGCATCGTCTGTATTGCATATTGTGAGGAGTCCAACTTCCAGCAGTTTTTCCTTCTGTTTTTCCAGAAGCCACTGGAGTTTTTTTTAATTTGTTTTCTTAAAATATTCATAATAATTTTTCCCTCTGCAGATGCAGAAAAGATGATGTTTCAACTCCTGCTAAACCCCAGCCAGCAGAGCAGTGGTGAGAGCATTTATCCTCTATATTATGGTCTACTGGTAGGCTGGATTTTTGGATCTACAGAGACTAAACTTGATGTTGCTTTGTGTTTTTACTGTGGGAATGCATGGGCCATGAGTCAATGGAACTATGGTTTATGAGCTCCTGTGGAGCCTGAAATGCTTTTGTCTCTGTGATCAATCCCTTTTTCTTTGTCACCAAAGCGGTCTAGTTAATGAAACTGTATCATGTTCAAACCGTGCAGTGCAGGAAGCCAATGGGAAGTGTAGTAGTGGTGGCAGTATCAGCCCACCTTCAAATTAAACTGTCCAAAAATCAGTGTTTTTACAAGGAAATAAGATATAAATGTTAAGCGGTTAATAAGAAAACATGTTTGCATTTGTTTGAATTTGAGTTAATATAGATTTTAAGAGTTTAAATTGAATGATGTTGATTATATAGAAAATTATTGTTGTTTCTAGGGTGCTTGAACAGAGTAATCGGTTCAAAAAATTTTTACGGCACACCTCACTGAGCTGATGCAGTTGGAACAAAAAAGCATGGCAAAGCAAGAACAGGAACTTAGGGAATGAATTCCTGGCTTTATCCATCATTATGAAGTGTTTTGCTAAGTGTCACTGAAGTTGTCTGTACCTTTATTGTTTCCACTTTAAAAGTAGACTTACAACGTTGACCTCACACCATATGAACTAATGAATTCCTATTGATGAAATATTTAGCAGTGTTCTGTTGATGGGCACCGAAGGAACACCTGGCAAGTGAATCTTGAGGAACTTTCTTGAGCTCTGTCAGAAAAAACCCCTAATCCATCAGCCATGAGTGGTTGCCCATCTTAGACTTTTTCCTGGTTGTGGACTGTCTGAGATTTACCTTTAACTTTCACAGTATCACAGTATCATAAGGTTGGAAAAGACCTTTGAGATCATCGAGTCCAACCTATGACCCAACACCTACACCCACTCCTACTTGTCAACTACACCACGGCACTAAGAGCCTCATCCAATCTCTCCTTAAACACCTCCAGGGACGGTGACTCCACCACCTCCCCGGGCAGCGCATTCCAATGGCCAATCGCCCTCTCAGTAAAGAACTTTTCCCAGAGCACGAGGGGGGAGAAACCTTGCTAAGAGTGAGATGTGCCTGGAAATGTTGAGATGTGTGACATGTAGTATTTGGAATGTAGTTCTTAGCCTCACACCACCATTTTTTTTCACCATAGCCTAATGAAGCCCAAGAGCCGGAGATGAAAAGGAATACTAACTCAGAAGCAGGGAGTGGCTATTATTGGCAGCTATGAGCTTGTTCACTATTTCAAAATTATATTACTGACATTAGTTAATATTTCAAATATATTTGTGTGCACTCAAATCATCGTAGATTGAAGAATTCAAAGAGCATTTTGGACATAGCCAGGTAGGTATCCATAGCTTTTTTCCCCCTCCCTATGTCATTCTCTAATAGTAACAGACTTTGGGGGAAGTTCTGGCAAAGCGTTGGGTAGCGTATCTCCCATATTTGAGAGCTCTCATTAGTTCTCATGTCTGAAGGATCAGGCTCTTCTGTCACCCATGTCAGTGGAGCACCTTGGTGACACTAAGTTTTGTTCACTTCATTTTAAAATCTCTTTGATCTGACACTGCCCTTGTAACATTCCTTGGAGACAGATGATTAGCTCAGTGCCAACCCTTCATTTGGCACTGAGCTCTCTATAAAATACCACCTCTGCCACCAAAGATCTCGAGGCTTCAGCTCTGCAGGATGCTGAGTGCTCTGGGAGAGTCCTGTTTTCTCTCTGTTTCTTCAGCTAAAATGTTGGAAAAAACGTAACATTTCTTAAGCAGATCCCCCCCAAAATTTCAGCTAGAAGTGCCATAAAAAAAATAATTTCATTAAACATGATTTTTACAAATTATGAAAACATGAGAAAATGTAATAAATTTGTCTTGCATTTCCAAGATAGATTGGTACTGGAGCTGATGGAAAGTTTTAAAATATTCTCTAGGTCTTACGATGTTCTCAGTATCCTGAATGAAGTCTCCAACATCCATGTAACTACATTTATGAATGTGAGTCCAAGTTTCATTAAGAAAAATAAAAATCCTAGCTCAGAGTGGATGCAAAGCACAAAACCGGTGAACGTTATAGCTGTAGCTTTCTCTGTAGCTTTTTATGCTGTGCTTTCTCTCTACTTTCTGTGGAGGAATCCATTCAAATGACTTAATTCTGACCAGTGTCAATTGTGACCCTTTCAAGAATCGTGAGGAATTTCCACTTGGAGGTGTCGTTGGCTTCAGGGGGTAAAAATCCATGAGCCATATAAAGGATGTACCAACGGTCAGCTTGTGTATGTACCACTCCCAGCCTCTGCTCTGGCGGGGCACGAGGAACAATCTCTGTTTTTATCTTTTGGTTCTTGCGCAGCTGTTGGAGGGGGACTCACCCAACCACTGTAAATGACTCAGGAAATATATTGCAAATCTGTTCCATTCTGGCTGTGTTCCAGGGCGAAACATGGCTGGACTGGCCGGCAGCAACGGGTGGAAATCCACATGGAGACATTCTTCACATTCCGGGGCACGTGCTGCTCACTGAAAAAAAACCCAAAACTTTCCACTGCAAAGAGGCACCGAGAGGCTTTTCCTCTCTGACTGTCCCAGTGCCACCACAACGGGTACTTGGCGGGTATTGTGGCGCCAGCTGCTGTGACTTGCAGAAAAGCAAACCTGCTGTGCTCAGTTTGCTCCCACCTGGCTTGAATACGATGTTGGAGCAGCTTTGCAAATACAAGAAAGGTTGTGTTCATAGCCCTAAACTGCTCCCTGGAGGTCAGACCAAAGGCTCGCCCAGTGTCGTGTCCCAGAGGGAGCCCACTGTGAGCGTCAGCGCGAGTGTGTGGGACGAGCCAGTGCATTCATTGAGAGCCTTTCTCAGCACACTTCCCAGCCCCCAACAATTAACAGATCAGGTGCCTGCCAGAGCTGCCGGTAGTATCATTTTGTTTTAAAATATTAATAAATGCAGAGCTGCTTATGCACAGCTAGCAAACAGGAGCGCACGAGGGGCACAGGTGATTGTAATAGGTGACTTGATAGTAGAGGAAAATATGGCTGAAAGGCTGCTCAGGAAGAGCTTTGTGTTTTAATTGCTGACGACAGCTTTAATTGCCATTTTCAACTACTCAAGGAGGGATTGCAGGGGAGGCAGAGCCACACTCCACTCAGAGGTGCGCTGTGAAAGACAAGCAGCAGCAGAGACAGGATGCGGCACGGGGAAATTCTGGGTGGAAACAAGAGAAAAGACATCTCCGTGAGAGTGAGCAGGTGCCCAGAGACAGTGTGAAATGCCCACCTATACAGCTATTGAACACTCAGTTCACAAGGCCCTGAGCTAGATGGTCAGGCTTTGAAGTTCACTCTGCTTTGACCTGGGGGTTCCTTCCAAGAAGACTTATCCTTTGACCTTGTAAACCTATATGCATGATCTTTGACTTTACAAAGCTATAATCTTGCTATGTTCAGAACTATTTTCCCTCGCTCTAGAGATAACCTTGCCAAGTGCTGCCTGCATCCTCAAAGAGCATTTTCTTTTGCCTAAGTCTGTGCATCCTGAATGTACATCCCATTTTATTCTTAGGCTATTGATCTCTGTAATTTTAATCCCTACTTCTCTGATTTAATTTAATAATCATGTTGGTTTTAGTTACCTGTCACCAGATCATCTGTCACCAATACTTCCCTGGAAATCTCAATGCATTTGTGTAATTCATAGTGGATTTAGTCCTGTTGCTGTACCTCTCTCACCTCTGTGTTAACTATCTGACATGTACTATGCCACATTTCTTTCACTCTCCGGGTGTACCTACAGATGCAAACAGTGTTGTTGAAACACTTTTTTTTAAATCAATGCAAACAGAGACAAAAGGTCAAATTCTGTCACGTGAGTACCAATTCATTCCCTTTTTTTAGGGGATGGAAAGATGTTGTCACAATAAAAACATTTTTAATTGGCAGGTTTGGGTAACCTGTTCTAAAAAGTTTCATGTAGTAACCTCTTCTCTTCTCTCTCATCCTAAATAACTAAAGAAATACTTGTGTATCTGAGTTTTATCCGCTTCTCTGAGTGACCTCTGTCACATTACAATTGGTGCCAAACTGCGAATGTGTCCTGAGGAACTGTTAATGTCACAACTGTAATTTTTGGCGTAGCAGTCGTATATAGAACTTGGGCAGCAATCAGGACAAGGCTCCGAACAGCGTGTGTCGGTTCAGAAGCCAGAAGTGGTGGCAGGCACAGGCGACGAGTTGGGAAATGGTGCTGAGCTGCGAGTGCCAACCTTGCCCAAGCCCACGCAGGTCTTGCAGGCTTGTGGGGCTCCTTCTGAGCTCCTGACATTGCCCACGGTTGTCCTTTGGTTCAAACCAGGGGCAGAAATGAGTCAACACTTTAAATGATGAGTTTGAAAATTGAGCTGCTGGAGGGAGCAATAAACAAATGCACATGACTCCTGAAACTCATGCCACCAGTCTACTGAGTTCAAACCCAGACAATGTGTTCATGCCAGAAAGACTGTCCTCCCACCATCTCCTTTTCATGGGTTGCTTGCAGCAGTCATGCTAACCAGTTTGGCAAGAAACAATGACATTGCTCATATTTTTACCCACTACTGGCATAAAAGCAAAAGTAAAATCATTTTAACTTCATCCCAATCTTACGCCCCATTTGCAGCTTTGCTAGGACTTCCAGAATCCCTGCTAGAGGAGTGTTACAATTTCTGCTCCACAGATGAAGAACAGGGACACGAAGGAACAGATTTTTAGAAATTCTCAGCGTGCACTGAAGGGACCAAAAGAGGACAACTCTTAGATAGGAAGCCAGCTTTCTTCTTCTCTTTTTTCTTTTTATTTTTAATGCTGAGCACTCAGCAGTTCTCAGCAGCCGCATCTTTTAGATTCTTAAGTGGGCCTTGGACTTACAAGAAAAAAAAGCTGGCTGTTAAACGATTTGCCCAAGCTCACACAGAGCGTCTGTGGCAGAGCCAGCATTTGAACCCAGATATCCTAAGTCTCAGGCCAGCCTCAACCACAAGACCATTCTTCCTCTCACAAAGATGTTCCCCATCCCATAGGAAAAATATTCCGACAGGACTGAAGAAAAAAACTTATAAAAATACTTAAACCTGAACAAATATGTAATAATTGCTATTCAGAATTCATGCAGAGTCTAATTAAATCCACGTTCTGTAACTTTAATTTAAAACAATCCCAATATTATTTTTAGGTTTTAGATGTGGATTTATTGGTTCTATCAGCAGCATGTTTGGCACTTGATGTTATACAAAACTCTGTGTGTTTCATCAAAGTGTTGGCAAGAACCTTTATTTTCTAGACAGCTGCTGTAGGCTTGCAGCAAAGGAGAACTAGCAGCTTCATTTCCCTTACACGGTGGCTTAGATTAAAAAACATCCTTATTGCTTATGCTTATGTTACTGTACCATTAGAAATCAGGGTGGTTGTGTTACTGATAATGTAACCAAGTCCTTTCTGATTTGTACTTCAAGCCACAGTTTGGGATTAAGCTTTAATTCCGGAGATACAAGTTATATAATAAAGCAGAACACGACTCCCCAAGTGATGCACGCGCTGACCTTCCAGGCTAACAAGCAGAGGGCTGTGGTGCCGTGCTTAGAAATCCAACCTGGGCAAGTTCTTTCCTCTCCTTCGGCGTAATTTCATTTTGTCTCTCGATTTTTAATATGAGGTGTGCATGATGTGCACAAGCCCTAGAAGCTGAGTCAAGCTGTAGGTGTTGGTTTTGCATGTGAAAGAGACAGCAAATGATGTTCTCTTCACGGTAACTGAAAATAAAGGCACGTGGCAACGCGTATCTTCTGATTGATTTTTTTTTTTCCTTTTATTCATTGTTTCTTGCTTCTGTAATTCCAGGATCAGTTAGAGGAACTAACCACAATAATACCACTTTTTACAAGATTTTTAACTTAATTTTGGTTAGTGACAAAAAATTCAAATATTTCTGGTAAACAAGAACAATGACGCCTCAGTGAACTGAACTTAAAGGCTGTGCCCTGAAGAACTGCAAACCTTCTGTTTGTCCTTGTTTTTTAAAACCTCTGATCTTTGTTTGTAGAAAAGGGTTAAAAGCAACAGCAGAAAAAAAGCGAGGACAACAAAAGAACTGAGGCCAACTGCAAAGCCAGGGTGGTTCTCATGTTCTTACTCTGCATCTCGGTACCTACTAGACTAGTGTCTCCTTTTTCATTACCCTGAAAATAATAAATTCTCCACTTTAGCCCTCAGTTGCTGCTTTGGCCTTGAGCCTTCAGAGCAGATGTGGCAGACAATGTTACAAAACCAGTAAGTAAACAGCAACGGCAAAACTAGGCTGGACAGGAGGAGAACAGGAACCCTGCTTTTGTCTTGCAACTGTCAGACAACGCTGATAACCGGCCATTCCGCTTTTGGTTTCGCTCTCTGTCCTTCGGATGATTGGACGGTGCACGGAAAACAACTAGCTTTGTTGTTGTTAAACAACTCTCATGTTTAGCTTGCCGTACCCCTCTTCAGAGTTTGCCTCAGAACACTGCAACTTCATACACTTTGCAGACTTGAGAACCCAGTCTAGCACAGAAAACCGTTTTTGCTGCTGGATTAACGCCATGCACAAAAGACGCGTCCTGCCTCTTCCAAAGCTTCTCTTCAGGGTCAATGCTGTGCTGTGACCCTGAAGACAAGAGCGAGTGTGGAAGAGCAGCGATCGTACGAAGCCTCTGGTGTGCTACGGGTTGTGCTGAGGTCAGCCCACACACTGCCCCTGCTGACTGTGATTAGACCCCAGCTCCAAACTGACACTTGGGCAGCGATCAAAGTGAAACCCCTGCTTTCCGGGTGCTCCTAAAACGAACCGACACGAACACGTGCTCCTGAAATCGGGCACTAAGGGAAGTTTGTGCTTGGCCGCTGACGTGTAGTCACATGGAGAAGAAAATATCACTAAAAACAGAAGCCACTGTCTGTCATTTCCTCTTTATTTTGCTATGATATATACGTCCAGCCTCGCTTCAGTTTGCAGACCACTATGGCTGGAAGCATCTATCATCCTATCAGTTCAGTTAGATTAATTATGGTCAATCAAAATGTTTCAAAAGAGGACAGAAATGTCTGCTGCAGTTAATCCCGTCCACTCAGGTTGTCAGGACATTGGCATTTTACACTTCAGTTCAATTACAAGACAAATCTCCTAATGGGACATAATCTTTCAGAGTAAACAAGGAAGCAAAGCACTAATATTCTGGCAATTGATTTATGCAGGGTAAATGGTGCAGAGTAAAAGCCTCAGGAAGCCACGAGTGAGAACAGCCATGGGTTTGTCTGCTGCTTCTTTCCCTTCTCTTGTTCCACAGAAAAAAAAAATCATTATGTAAAGTCTCTCTTGAATTGATCTGCATCCAGGAGTCAACTCTTCGCCAGAAGGACACATTATACCTGGTGAGCTCCTCTCCTCTTCCTTCTCTCTCTCTGCTTTTAAGAGGAAGCAGGATAAGAAAGAGAACAAGTGAATTATAAAAGCCTTTGCTGTAAAGGATGAAATTCCAGGGCTGTTTGTGCCTGCCCTGCAGTTGAGGAGGCTGGAGAGTTTTGTGGCAGCTTGCTGGCATTTGGCAGTGCGTGAACCCGGGGACGGAGGTGTTAAGGAGAGACCCCCCCACCTCTCTCCCCTTCCATCCTCCTCCTTCAGCTCAGCTCTCTGCAAAACACTGGCGAAGTCACCAAAAATGAATGCTTCGCAGAGGAATCAATTGTGAGCTCTGAGCGTTTCTTTGACTAAACAAACCTTTAAAGGTTTAATTAAAAGTGATTTCAAATGATGTAATGGCCTTCCTACGTAAACTGAAATTTCCCAGGCGAGCTGATCCAACTGCTGCTGTGTAATTGCATGCACACGCGGATATCCACGCACAGGCACACACACACACGCATCACACACCCTGTTATCACCAGCACATTTTTAGAACAGATGCAAGAGAAATAAATGTGAATCCCTTTGTAGCTTCTGCCCATTGCTAGGTTACTTACAGCTTTGCAGCTTTGTGCTCTGCCTAGTCACTAATACCCTCCAACAGCCATTTGGACATCATGTTTTCATTAAGCATTTATAGCAAACCAACTGCAATTAAAGATTTATAAATCCTATTGCATTACAGCACAACCCAGAGTAAGAATTGACCCTGAGGTCAACTTTCCTTTCTTTTCTTTTCCGAAGGACAATAACGTATCTGGATCAGTTATCAGCGGAAAGTGGATGTGCTACTGCTTTAAGGGTTTGTCCAAGTGATTTTGGTTTTGATGAAAGCGTTTGGTTTAGAACATAGTATTTATCAAAGGAGGAAGGGCCTGAAAAGTAGAACACACCAAAAGCTGTAAGCCAGCTTGGAGAGATCTCCCCACCTTCTTTTCACCCCTGACTCAGTCCTCACAGCGCAAGCAGCGATTCAGCACATTATCTGCCACATAATAGATATGGAGGTACATCAGGTAACTCACCTGAGCTCTCGGAGGAAGGTTGGTGCTGTGAGCTGAAGCCTGGTTTCCCAACGCCAGACCTCCTCCCCAAAATACTACACCTGTCCAGAAACCTGCCTGACACCTGCTAGAAAACTGTGCCACTGGATTATCTTCAAATATTTATCTTAAGAAATTTCAGTGGATATTTCACCCTTAATATGGAGCAGCCTTAAACCATGGCCCAGCAGTTGTTCATTCACCTCCATCTCTGATTAGCAAACTTCAGCATCCACTGGAAAGGATGCTGAAAGCAAAGAAAGAGATGTGGAAATCTGAAATGGTACTGTGAAATGATGACATTGTTAGGATCAAACAGGACATCGTTATAATCGGGTACATCCAGACTTTTACAGCACATTTGGAACTGAAGTCATGTATAAATACTCTTTCTCAGAGTACCCATGGGATTGGTTTTTTTCCCAAGAACTTTAAGGCTTTACAAGCTACTTTAAGGAAAACAGTATTTGCCCTTTCTGTTAAAAGTTGGACCATACCGTCCAGATTCAGTCCAGGTTGATCTCTGCTTTTATGAAACAAGGAGGCAGGGGGTCACCAATGTGTTTACTAGAACTTTATCGACAGCTACGCTGTGAATGCTTAAAATTACACCTCCTGACTGTCCTGAATTCCTATTTAATCAACAAAGAATTTGACAGACTTGGAAACGGTTTAGTCTTTTGCCACCCTCAGCGAAGTCAGTGTTTCAGCGTGACCACGTTTTGGCTGGGAGAGAAGTTGTGAACTGTTGAAGAACACATTTTTTTTCCTAACTTTTGAGACGTGCGGTGTTTTTTCACCTTTCTGAAAGGCATGTGCACACACAAGCTGGGCAGCACACCCACAAGTGCTCTTGCTTTTAGAGGGTGGTTGATTATTTCCGGAACGGTTACAGAAACGTGTGGGTCGCAGTCTGATATTTTCTGTGCATTTGTCCACACAGCAGCTGAACTGCGGCACAGTTGGCACAAAGCTCTGGCTCTCCCTCCAACGGGCTCGAGGGGGTTGGGGAAGGTGGGCTTTGCTGGAGCAGAGCTGCCGGCAGGAGGGGCAGTGGGAGCTGGCACCAGGCAGCTGATTTGGGACAGAGCTCTTAGCGCATCTCATGCAAAGCAGCTGCCCCTTTGCCTTGAATATTAAGTTCTCTTGTGCACGAAAAAGACTCCTCCTTCTCCAGACTTGGATTTTCAAGGGTTTTGTATGCTAGCCCAAGGATGAGGGCAGTGAACTTCTCCGATTCAGCTTACTGACACACTCTCCAGACTGCAAAATCCACACGTTGCCTGTCAAAGCTCAGCACTGAGTATTTCACTTCTGTTTGTACCTAGGCTGGATCTCCCCAGGGGCCGGTGATAACATTTTGACTTGTGACAGATGCTTCCTTCATAAGGATATTTTCCAGGCTGCCTTTTCCCCAGCCATCTCATAAAAATAGTCCTTTTTTATTTGAAATGAGTTATTTTAGCTGTTGGGGGGTGGTACTGACATCCTTTAAAATTTGTCTTTTGATTAAAAATGAAAAATATAATTCTAAAGTAATTAAAGTGTGTTATTGGATGTACACTGATGATTACATTATAGGACTGGTTATCAAAGGATTACAGTTAAGAGGTTTAATATTCTCCAGCTGATCCGGTAGCAAATTAATCTGGTCTGACCTTTACTGTTCTTTGTTATGTCACCACAGTATCACTTCAGCTGTATCATTCCTTACCCTCTTTCAGTAAAACTGAAAAAGTAGGGAATCTCAAAAACATCTCTCTTACAGGAAGGACTCACACAGAAAAGCTTAGCTCGTTCATTGTAACTGATCAGTTAAGAAAAGTAGATCTGAATTACAAACTGTTGCACTACTCCAAACCTTATATTCTTGGAACAGCAACAAGCTGTGAAGAAATCCATTGTCTCTGTAGGGATTAAGTTCAGTGCAAGATAAAATGGGAGCTGCTTGGCGCCAAATACATATCATATTAAGTGTGCTACCTCTAGAAACAACGCAAAATATGAGACCAATAGCTTGCATCTCGCTATCTCATGTTCGAATCCATCATGTTTAATCCCCCGGTGTCTACATGAAACCCACACAATTAAATGGTTGTATATGACAGTGCAGTCTAACAGCCATGAGGTCATACCGAGCAGCGTGGATTAAAAACACACTACCTCAGTATAACAGAGTCAGACTTCATCGATAAGAAAAGCTGCATAATGACAGATTTCTGAGTGTTTTATCTGACTCAGCAGAGAACAAAAGACTAAGCCAATTAAACAACTGACATCTGCTTTTATATACTTTTGCTCATCTCCATGTAAAGCGATTTTAATAGGTATTGTTTACTCCTGTCAGAAGAACGGGTTTGTCCCTGATCGGGTCTGTACAGATGAGTTTTCCTGGTGGAAGTGTTCAAACACACCGGTGTAAGCAGTCAAACATACGATCAAACACGACAAGAACACGTACTCCAGAGCTCTGTAAAACTGGGAGAACATCCAGCAAGCTCTCATGGAAACAGAGCTCAAGCCAGCTTTGTCAAACGCAAATGCCTTGCTGATAAGCCACAGGTGCACAAACCCCAACCAGCTCAAAGAAGATGCGGGAGGAGTGAATTTTCTGCCCCTGCTTCACTCCCTCCATGGGACATTTTATTTCTCTCTCTGTTTTTTGGGGCAGTCCATCTTCTGCTTAGGAGTGTGGGTATAGAAAGGGGTGACTTTCTCCTGAGGTTTTTTACACCCTTATTCACTTAATACCAGACCAATGTTACCGTACTTGATACCTGGAGAATATTCTTTATTCATCTAATGCCATTTTTCACATTCTCACTTTGCTGCTCTACCAGATCAGCTCCTGCACCTCTCTGTACATAATGTCAGGGCTCCTTTGCTTCAGTTTTCCTTCTGGGTCTGAATTTGGATTGCCATTTTGATAAAAAGGGCACAACTCTACCACCTCAGAACATATTGCTAGCCTAAATTTCCTGTTCCTAAGGAAGAAAATATTCGTGTTTCCTAGGAAACTTAAAGCATCATTCAGTACAAACATAATCTTGGCTTACTTGAGGCATTAAACCTCCTCTTCCATCACAGAAAAAACCTAGAGACTTTTATTAAATGTTTTCCTTGTAGCTTTTTTTTCCTGAAATTAGACCTTCATTGTTCCCTCCAACCTTCCAAGACCCTGATTTGAAATTACTGCAGGGTTATCTACTGTAAAAAGCACCTTCCTCATGACTCTGAGGAGCTGTGGCATCACCCAAACTTAATGAAAAATGATTCCTAAGAGGAAAGCAGCCAAAATGATGATGTGATCTAGTAGCCTGCTGAATATTCTTCTTCTGACACCATTATACTTTGGACTACCTTAAACCAAGCCTCATGAAGGGCTGTAGAACGAGGCAACGTTCTTCTCCCTTTGCCCTATGTTCTAGAAGTTGGTTATCGGGTCTAAGCTAATCATCCAGACAGCCTCTTTTGTCACTTGAGAGTTAAAAGACAGTTTCAGAGAATGATTTATAGAACAAACCTGAATGAATCATCCATTTCTCTCCTAGCTCACTCCAGATGGATCCTAGGAGACACCACATTAGACACCTCTTAGATGTTCAATATCAGGTCACACAGCTACCTCCATAGATGTTCTTGAACTTTTAGAACCCCAGCCCTTACCAACATATTTTTATAGCTCAGAAATTATATTGATTTCCATTTTTCTCCTATGATTTCCTTTCTCTGTTTTGTTTGCATGGGAGTTACCACTTGTCATTAAATTGAAGTATTTTTGTTGCAAAGTGGAGCAAGTATAGAATTCCCAGCATCCATTTCAATGTGGCATGAAACCATAAAATCCAGTGTGTTATTCTCCAAATCTATTATATTTGAATCACAAGAGTTGGAAAGACACACCCCATGTGAGATCCTCCAGTTATGCAACAGTGTTTAAGAAATTGGGCATTTCTTCAGGTTCTACTCTTAATTTGACAAAAGGAGTTCATTTCCCAAGTCCATCAGTTGCCAGGAAATGTATAATGTTCAGCTCCGCCTTCATATGGCAACCTGAAAACACTAATAAATAGGATTTATTCCAAGTGATGCCATTTCAAGAAGCATTTCTACACAATTGTAGGCACCTACAAACTAACTTGTGTGCCTGTAAATGAACAAAAAATTTCCCAGTCTGTCTCTCAGCATTCCATTTGGTTGATAGTAAAGATAATAAATTCACTTTATAAATGCCCTGATAGTGCTATTGTTAGCATCATGCTCATTATCCTTTTATAAATTCCTGGTTTGATTTACATAGAACACTGAAAAAGTTTTAACAGTTTGAACAGAAATTGTATGTGGCTGAAAATCTGCCTAAAATCTAACCAAGTCACCTATTTTCCCATTAAAAACAAACAAATAAGCAAAAAAATTGACAAACAACAACAACCACACTCCCAGAATGCAAAAAAGACCCCCATACTTGATCAATTTTAATATTGTGGGACTTTGGGGCAGAGGTTTGAGGTCCACGTGTGGGAGGAGATGTTTGTCTTTTGTGTGGTAGTGTGTTTTCACGTATATATCTATAAATCTGCATTCCAGAAAATGATGGTGCCATAAATTTTCAACTGGAAGTTTCAGAAACTCTTCTCTCCCACCTCTTTTTCTGCATCCCCCTAAAGCAGGAGGCCTTAGGGTTGTATTTTACAAAGCAAGCTACTCTGCTGGACCCGTATCAAACATTTTTAGCTTGCTGTTAGTTTACTGGAAGCTGCGGGAACTCTCCAAGTCCCCAAATACACTGTGCTGCAGACAGCATTTACTGACACATCAAACCCCAGCTTGGGGAACTGAATGGGAAGTCAGACCTTGGACTTGTCTGTAAGAATAATACCTTAAAACTCACTGTACAGCCATCAGCTTTAGTAATGCTTTAGCACTACCTTATTAAAGAAAACGATTATTCAATGGTAATATTTTCTAGTCTGAGCCCTTTTCACATATAAACTGTGATATTAGTAAACACTATCATTTATTTATAGTCTACTCTTGGCAGTTTATTTGGTTTTCCCAGCTGTATGTTTCTTTTAAGTGAATGAAGAGTTAATTTTATCCTAATAAATACCTTTATATCTAAGCAATGCAAAGAGCTGTCTCTCTGTGCTCATAGTGCAGTCAGGAGTCCCTGACTTTCAAATTATCTAATATCTAAAAATAATATGAGAAGTAGCAACTTTACGTCAGGCTTTGAGAAGTCATTGGAAATTCCACTCTTCATTACAGGCTTTTGGAAGCAAATCATCCAAATATTCCTAGACTACCTTCCCTAAAAAATATAATTTTCCGTTCCTCAAAAAAAATCCATGCTTGCTGTTTAATACATATTTGCATTTATTTTTTTAATTATATTCCAGGAAACCACATACAAGAGTAGTGTTTTGCATACAATAATATAACTCACAGCCCAGGTTCCTTAATTTTTTCTATGAGCAAACAAGCGCATCGGTAGGCAGAGAAAAGCACGTGCACTGTGCAAATCTACGTCTCACTTTAAGCTTCGCTGTAGCATTAGCAAATGAATATTTTGGGAAGTAATGACACCACCTTGGCTACCTAGAGCACAGATCTCTGCTTCCCACATTGAATCCAAGTTGATTTAGGTGTGACTCCCTGCTCCACTGAAATATATCCTAGCAGTATAAATCTTGGTTGATTTTTCTCAGAGTTTAGCAAAATTTGTATCAGGCAGCAGTGTTGATGGCTTTGTACCAACGCATAACCTTTGGATTATAAACAGTCTTTCCCCCTTCTGCCCAGATACAAATGTACGTTGAAAAGATTGAGCATCAATTTCCAGAATGTTTTGGTCCTTCAAGCCATCTGCAGGATCTTTTTATGTGCATGGTACATCTCTCCAGAATAATGCACAGAGGATGGCTTGCTGCTTACAGGCGTAACCGCAGGGTAGAATTAAGTAATACGAATTCTTCTTTTAATTTTTATTGTAATAAAGCCAGCTCACAGCGAGGGTATCCAAATGTTCAGTAGAACATTGTATATCCCCTCCAAAGCCCACACTTTACGTAGGAAAAGTTAGGCAAAGGATATGTTACCTGGTTAGCAGACGATGAACGGATTAAAAAAACAAGTCATGACTTATTTCATAAGTCACTGTATCACAGCATCACAGTATCATGAGGTTGGAAAAGACCTCTGAGATCATCGAGTCCAATCTATGACCCAACACCTACGCCTACTCCTACTTGTCAACTACACCATGGCACTAAGAGCCTCATCCAATCTCTCCTTAAACACCTCCAGGGACGGTGACTCCACCACCTCCCCGGGCAGCGCATTCCAATGGCCAATCACCCTCTCAGTAAAGAACTTCTTCTTAATGTTGAGCCTAAACCTCCCCTGGCGAAACTCAAGACCATGTCCTCTTGTTCTGTCGCTGGCAAATTTGATACAGAGAATACAACTGTAATTTGTTCTGGATGACCTGACACAAATTGTCTACGCTCTTTCATATTCTTCTTTGTCGGTAGTGCTTTTCAACCTGTGCTGAGGCTACAGTAAGATTCACTGTGCAGAAATAAAACAGGGTCTTTGTATCAGTCCTAGGGAGCAGCTCTCTGGGTATCTGAATCCTGGGATCTTTTAAACTATGGAATGGGAGCCACAATAGAAGCTTCTACAATGCAAAAACATTTTCTGAACAAACTTGTTGTTCATTTCATTAGTTGATAGATCCTTACTCCCAAATATCACTTGTAGTAGTACTGCTCAGTAACACACAACTCCCTCAGCCGAGCTCACTGATGTTCAGGTCCCAGAAGAACCAGGGATACATAAAAATCACAGTGGGAAAGAAAAGTCTGTTCTGGTATCTTCTGCGAAAAGAAGGAATGAAAATTTTCTTGTTCTGGGATAATTCTGCTAATAACTACAGCAGGTGTATGTTATACTTTCCTTACTTTACACTATCTTTTCTTTTTTTCAATCGTAAATAAAGCTTATCAAAAGGTTTAAAAATGCAAAATTTACAATTTTGACCTGGGCTGCCATCCATCACAAAGAGCACCGATGTGCACCTTTCCCGGTGCCGTGCTCGTTTGCACCGCCTGGTGATTCGGTCTTTGGTCATCTGAGTGCTACCTACACTCAGAAAAGTTAATTAAGAATAACAGAGCCTCTGCTGCAAACAATGGTGGCTCTGTTTCTTCAGTTCTGAAACTGGAGCTCCTCCACTGATTTGTGTTACAAGAGTAACTTTCCTTTATAATTAATTAATTGATTACTTAGTTAATTACTCAGTGATGTGATCACCCAGGCGTATTATGGCATCTGGTGGGGTTGATAATGATCTCTGACTAAGTTCGTGCTTTGTACCTGCTGGTACCTCCGCTCCAAACACAGGGTGAGCGTTTGTTCGGACGTGAAGGAGAAATGGGGCAGAAGGAGGAGTTCCTCACACCTCAGTCTCGTCCTTCTTCTCATTGTCAATTTTGCATTTTTAAATATTTTGATGGGTTTACTTATGATTCAGAAAAGAAAAGGTAAAGTAAGGAAGGTAGAACATACACTCGCTGGCTGGGGCTTTGAGTGCAGGCTTTGCACCTACCCTCCCTTCTCTCTGGATCCATCAGGACTGCAGCTCATCCTCGTGTTTTAGGGAAGGAAAGACACAGCCTGCACGTTGCCTCTGAGCTGCTGCTATGGGTCGAGAAACCTTCTCCAAGAATGATTATGATTGACCCCTGTAGTCCGTCTGTCTTCTCCTAATCCTCAATCCCCCTCAAAAAACTCTCTGCTTCCAGATTTGTCACGTTTCTGTGGCTCAGATTCCCACCAGGAGGATGCGTACTTACAGGATGTGATGCCGGTAGGTGCTGACACTACTGGAGATGTCGCTCAGTTACCGTGATTTATTTTCCATTGCTTTGGTACAACCTGGGAGCAGTTTCACCATCGTACCGCGAGCTGCTCGTAGCCCTCTGAGATCACACAATCCTGTCGCATCATCCGCACTAGACCCAGAAAACTTTCTGATTTTTTATCCGATGACTTAATGGTTTAAATAAATAATTCAATAAAAAAGACAAAATAACCTCATTTGTCTAGGAACGGAATTTTACCAGTTGTCCAAAATTTCTGTAAGTGCATGGATTGAAATGCTTGAAAATTTCATGAGTGCCTGTGTTCTGGCTAGGAGACTTTTTTACAGTATCATCTATATAAAATCTTGGTACCTAACAGCATCTAATTAATTCAAGTTCTGGTGCAACGTATTTGGGAAAATTATAGATATTAAGGTTATTTTCTCCAAAAATGATATGAGTTTACCCTACTCTTAGGTAACAATTCCAAAAGAAAATATAATTATAACAAACACTTAGTTCATTAACGTTTTCAGTATGGATGTTTGAATAGGATTAACTCACTCTGGCCAGCTCAGTGCCTGATGATTCATTTCAGATTATCATCAGAACGTGCCCATCTCCGAGCAAGAATTTGCACAAATAGTGTTTTGAGTTGAGCATTTAATCTTCTTAAGCAAATAAAAGTTGTTTTGTAGTGAACATCAACTACAGCATCTCTAAAAATTGATTAATATACCCAAATTGAAATGTTCATCCTTAAAAAAATGGTATTTTTTAATTTTCATTAAAACCTGGAATGCACTCAGCTCCGTTTCATTTCATAAAAGCCATCCTAATGGATTTTTCTTCAGAGGTCTATCTTTTGCCCTGTGCAATGAGTTTCAATTAAACATTGTCTTTGTTTTTTCCACGTCTGGCTCATGAATTAGAAAAAATATTCTTTCCTACTGTAACATATCCTATTTTCCAAAGACTAATTTTACATAATTTTTAAACAAATTATAACAAATCCCTGACCCTTCAGGGGTTTAAAGCCAATGTCAAGTTTTTCAGGGCAGGCTTCCCCCCAGTTTTTGATATAATATTTTCCATTTACCTTTAACTAATCTCAAACCAGGACTGTAAAACAGAAGGACATGGAAAAAGTATCTGGTGAAAAAGTCGGGAAGTTGTGCTTGAGTACCGAGCAGGTTTGTTTCATGGTTGACCAGCTCTCGTTTTCATATATAAAATGTAATGCAAACTACTTGTATCTCCTTTCTTTCTAGCTGTAACCGACCTGCATTAACCTGGCTACTCAATACCGTTGGTGTTACCTTTCCAGCACAATAGACACAGAAGTCCTTTTTTCCCCCCTTTTCTCTTTCTTCTCCTCCCATTCAACTTCAGCACCATTTGGGAGAATGGAAAAATTAATTGATTTTCCCTAATGATATCTCAGCGAGCAGATCAGGTTAACTGTGGACAGCAGCTGCAGTTTAATTTGTGAGTGTGCGATTGAAAATTAGACACTCATTGGATTACTGCACCTGACCACGAGGCTGGCACGCTGCCTGCTGTGTCTTAAAACAATAAGACTCACCAAAAAAGTCTAAAGAAATTCTAGTACCTGTGTGGAAGGAAAGAAGAGTGCAGATCCGTCCTTATTTGATCAGAAAAATTAGAGAAGATTGCAGTTTTCTTAAGGAAATCCAGAAAAGTTGCAGTTGAGAATTACCTTAGGTGTCGTTATTGCATCAGGTGATGTTAAACCCAATCTTACTGTTGTGGAATTGTCTCAGGAATGGGAAAGTGAAGCAGAAACACTGAGGGAAAAGCACACATTTTAAGCTACTACATGCAGGTTAATAATATGAAGTGCCAGTAACGTATCAAAGCGGTATAATTCAAATTTGGAACCAGATTCTTATCTTAAAAAAAGACATTTTCACCCCGATGAGGATCTTCATCTGTACTTTTGTCTTCAAACTGACTCTGTGTGGATATTGTTGAGGTTTGGGTTGCGTTTATTTTCTAATACTTCATGTGTCTAAACAGTTGGGTTTATTTTCTAATACTTCATGTGTCTAAACTTGAGTCATTTCATTTCCAGAACATGCACAGTTTCTCCTAGAAAACAACAAAAAAACCCCATACTTTAGGTGTCCTTAAAATAGAAAAGAGAAACCAGTGTTTGGCCCATTAGATTTTTCCATTTGAAATCATTAATATTTTGCAATCTGGATGAAACTGTGGATATTTGTGCCCTGAAATGTCAGCCAGCACCGTACAATTTCACATACTTGTCATCATTTTACAGACTTCAGCTTCATATTACAAATTAGCAGTAATACTTTTCAGGACATGTAAGTATTCTATTTTCTCTCTGCCTTACCCCAACTCTTACATTTCAAAGAAAACCAAGAGGCAAATCACAGCCTCAGACAAATTTATCACCTAGATATTGGAGCGGTAGTAGTCCTACAAACTCGAGGGCATCCTGGGTTCTTGCACATCAGCTACAGTTGCACAGCACTAAGGGCAGTGAAAACCTCAGTTACAAAAAAAGATGCCTCCAAACTGCAAAGATGATACCGAGATAAATGGATAAAGGGGGTGAGGAGTGGGGGAAGCTCTGGAGTAAAGAGTAGCTAATAAGTTAGTTCGGAAAAGGCAGGATGAAAACCCAGACGTGGTTATTATGAGCTGTCTACCCAAAGAAAAATTCCCATCACATGTCTAGGAACTGGAGGTTGCTCCTAACTCCATGTTTTCCCTACCTTTTATAAATCCTTTGGTTGCAATGCAAATGCATTTTCTTGTGTGTCAGAGGGAATTCCCGTGCGACGTCGGAGCAGCGCTCTCGCACCACGAACAACTTGCCGTGCAGGACAAGCTTGCACTTGAACTCCCCGACAAATGTGTGAAACACAAATGTACGAGGCACAGCTGCACTCAGGCCCTCCAAACATTTAAAAAGGTTTTTCTCTTCTAGAAAATGTGACCATTTGTCAAATTCCTACAGTGAAAGCACTTTAAATCAAGCAGTGCTACAGATTACACCCCTATAAAGCACTATTTCCATTTATTCTTTTCATCTGGGAGGACTGGGGGGAGAAAAATCTCCATTTTCTAAGTCATCACAACAGGAGAGAGGGGGAGGATAATGCATTTCCCCTACTCTGTTCTGGCAGAGTAACTTTCTTCTGGTTTGCATATATATTGCCCAAGCCCATATGAAAGCTTTCTGTGTCCAAATACCTATTCTTTTGCTGCTTTGAGCTCCAAAAGTGAGAGGATTTAACACTTGCAGTTTTGTATTGTCCTGGATTAGAAGACAGAGGTACGCTTGGGCCGCTGTTGACATTCCTGGCGTGTATGAATAGAGCAAGCAGTTTACATTTACAAGCCAAAAACATAAAGAACAACCTTTTGTAAGCATTTGGTTTTATTGTGACATCTCAGCTGTGCAGCTGTGCAGTAATCTCCCTGCCAAGGAGATGAAATCATCAACTTGTTTGAATTCTTGCTTTTATCAGAGCAGAGCTGCTATCATAATGGAAGGACTAACTTCTTGCTAGGTTAATTGGTTTTAATTTGTCCTTTGTAAGAATCTCTTGACTCATCTGTCAGATGGCATTTATACAATGCCGATCCTCTTCAAAACACTTCACCAACATCTTGGAAAACATTCTTGCAAACTCTTCATTATAGTTCTTCCCTTTGCAGCGAGCGAGGGACTGAGATACAAAGAGGTCAGTGGCCTGATTTTTCAGCTCTAGGAGTCACACCTGAAAATGCAGCCAGACATGACTCATGCAAGGTTAACAGAGGGAGAAAATATCACAGAGGGGGTTAGAAAAAGTGGGAGTTACGAGGTCCACACCTGTACTCGGGCCTGAAAGCGATTTCCCTGGCATCTCATAGTTCAACCCCTACTGTGCCTGCCCAGACCACCAGGGAATAGCGTATCTTCAAAGAGAGGAAAACGCTTAATAGAACGAATACTTTGAAAGAGGTCCTCAGATTCTGGTGTTCAGGATTAAATATAGCATTCTTTTGCATTTACCAAAAAATTTATCCAGTGCCAGACAAAGCACTAAGAAAGACGGGAACATAAAGATGTGCTTTCCCTAGAGAGGAACAAACATACTGTAATGTTAGGGTTAGGCTAGGAATAGCTAGACGAAGATGGCAGCTTCCTTACAAGCATTTAGGGTCCCACATACCAAAGTCACTTCTGCTTTCACGGATAGATCTCACTACAGGAAGGGCACTGAGGGGCTGGAGCGCGTCCAGAGAAGGCAACGAGGCTGGTGAGGGAGCTGGAGAACAAGTCCTATGAGGAGCGGCTGAGGGACCTGGGGTTGTTTAGCTTGGAGGAGGCTGAGGGGAGACCTCATCCCTGTCTGCAACTGCCTGAAAGGAGGCTGTGACGGGGTGGGGGCTGGGCTCTGCTCACAAGTGATGGGGATGAGACAAGAGGAAATGGCCACAAGTTGTGCCAGGAGAGGTTTAAACTGGACATTAGGAAAAATTTCTTCACTGAAAGGGTGGTCAGGGATTGGCACAGCTGCCCAGGGAGGAGGTGGAGTCACCATCCCTGGAGGTGTTTAAAAAACGGGTGGATGAGTTCCTTAGGGACGTGGTTTAGCAAGGAGACAGGCACGGTTGGACTTGGTGACCTCAGAGGTCTCTTCCAACCTGTGATTCTATGATCTCGGAATTTACCCTTCTGCCCCATCAGAAGAAGAAGGAGGAGATACCTTCATGCTGCTAAAACTGAGAGCAGGAAGACCCAGAATTATACTAAGGTGCCTAGGGTCAGATTTTGTCTCTACATCTTAAACTGTTTCTAGGTTTCAAGAGAACCTGTTGTCACCTTCCACATGTATTGTTGTAGGACTGTTATTGTAGATATCTGTATCAGTATGAAATAAGGTCTAAGGATATAAACAAAATAAGGGTTTGTTTATACTAGGCTCTTTTTTTTGGTGGCACCAGGAGTCCGATGTATGAGGAAATGTAATTCTAAAGCAAATTGTGTCACCAAGGCAGGCAGTGTAATCCCTAAGGGGTTTGTATGTGTTTTTATCTCTCCTCTAAGCCGCAGATCTTCCTTGTAATGAGTAAAAGATAAATATTCCCATAGAGGGAAAGGTGTGTGGCTTAGTGTGACTGAACAAACACTTTGCTGAGGGTCAGAAAGCACTAAGGAAAGGAGCAGATGAAGGAAGACAACTCAGTGAAGATGGTGCAGAAAAATCATTCACAAAACTTACGGAAAACCCACAAAAACATAGACCTTTGCCTCCGGGAATTCTGTGCAAAATTTATTCTTCCTTGCACTACAAATATTCCTCTTATTATAAAAATTAATGAATGCTAGTAACACGATTACAGTGGGACAGGCAAACTCTTTGTAAAAGGTGTTTAGTAATGTAACTGACCAACTATTGTGAGAAAATCAGTGGCTGAACCAGGAATGGATGTCCTGGACACAGAGCATCCCTCGGCTCCCAGTTTTATACCAGTGGAAAACGTGCTTTCCTCTGCCCTCATTAGAGCTTAGGAAGGGCCCCTTTGCACCAGCTGTCTTAGTTTTTGAGAGCCTCTCTCATACAGTTTCCAAACCATAACTTTCCGCATTGTATTTCCTGCAAACTGTTCCCAGCCATTCCCAGCTCAATCGCATCGAACTCGAGCAAACTGGTACCCTGTTTCAGAAGAGTCTGCAAACAACAAATAGTAGCATTTGCTAAACACACGACTGCCAGATTCTACGTGGAAGAGTAATAAAATGCAAAGTACATAACTCAGCTCCATATAGCATGGTCTGGCTGCTTGCCCTTTTGCCTCTGAATTGCTTTTTGAATCCCTGCCCTGCCCAATACAAGTGAAATTATTCTAATTATACTGTTTGAAAGAGTCCCTAGTGACTTGCTGGATACTGATCATTTCCTAGTTCACTGCAAAACAATTTCACATATAATACAGATTACACAAAGGGTCATGAGCTCATAGGAACTCTGAAACTGTCTTGAAAGCTTTGTATTCTCGGTGAGTCTAGGTCACTTTTGGGTATGGATTAAAGAAAGATGATGAACCTTTTGTTATTTTTAAAGTAAGCATGTAGATATTTTATTCTTAATCTCAGACTTGCGTTCTCTGAAGGAATAGAAACCGATCTGCTCTTTTCCTTATTCCATTTTCAGATAGGTGATGAATTAACCAGGTTGTGCTTGTCAGCTCTGTTTATTAAGATGGAGCAAAAACAAGTCCCAGAACTCACACAACACGCTAACCAAAGGAAGCTCAGGGTTGGATCCAGACTTCTTACCTGCTTTACCTCTTGAATTACCCAAACCCAAATTTTAAGGGTATTTACATCAAGATTTGATCTATTCCTAATTACTAAGAAAAGGACCTGAGAAAGTCACAGTCTGTAGCTCAAAAGGAGAGAAAACACAGATAAATAGATCTGATTGTTCTTCAAGAATCTTTTCCAGAGTTGTGCAACAAAGACTGTTTTTATCACCATTGTGATATAAATTAATTATCTAAATGGACACAGGAAGATAGAAATCATATCTTCAGTCATCATTTTCTGTCTATGCAGGAGACTCAGGAAATGATGCTCTGCTACAGTAACACCGTCCTAATCTGCAAGAGCAGAAACAGTGGGAATGTTTTATGCTCTGAGATCTGTTGCATCCCTGAACATGTGTTTATAACTACAATTTGGTATAATTGAGGTCATAAAATTATAGAGCTAATTATATAAAAGGACTATTGTTACTCATAATGATATCTCATAGGATTAAATGGGGACAAAACATGCACTTTGCAAACCTTCTGTCAAATATTTTTCCAGGGCTGCTAATTATTTGTTCTCTTGAAAGTTGAGTTTTCATCAAAATCTTAAAATGGAAAATTGTCGGCAAAGCCTACTAGCAGTAAAGGGCTTCCCACCACATAAACCCCCCACGCTGGGTCCTTACCCTGGTGACTTGGTCTGTGACACCGAGCTTATGGGATTTGACTTAACGCTGGTCATCAGTGACATCAAAAATATGAAGTGAGAAAGAACTATACACAAAAAAAAAAAAAGGTTGCTCTCTCTCTCTCCTTTTTCCCTCTTCCAAGCTTGACATATTTCCAAGAGTCAAAAACAAAAGATGTGCTCTGCTGTTGTGATGACCTCACCTGCAAAACACTACACGGAGTCATGCCAGCACAGATTTATTTTTCATGCACATGTAATATGCAGTTATCCAGTGCTGGTTTTCATATTATTTTTTTTCCCCCAGTGGTTTAATAAACAATAAAACGGCGACGCACCACGCAACAGCGTGATGGCGGTGGGGGAACCAGAAAACAGTGCTGTTGGTGCCAGGAGCGGTCACCTCGGTTAACCAACAAACAGCCTACCTTTTCACAGAAGATGACACCTGGACACAAATTTGGTGCTTGTGAATTTAATAGTCTTGCTTCAGCCTCTTTATTCCCTTCTGTTTGTTTATTATTTTCTGATTTGGGTGGTTATTTTCCAATTTCAATGGAGCAATGGAACTAGAAAGAGAAATACAGAAACCCAGTGCAGGGTAACCCTTTTTACTCTCTGTAGGATGCACTGCTCCCATCTTTGGAGCAGAGCTTTATGCTTTGGAAAGGCAGAAGTCAGGATGGATAAAATCTAACTTTTTGCTGGGAAAAACAAACAAACAAAGAGAATAGCTGACTAGATCAAAGGAAATGCATGGCCCCATTAAAATCAGGGGCAGAATTCAATCATTTCTGATAGGGCCAAGGGTTCACCAGTGATATTTTAAATCCCAAAAGAACAAAGTGGACATACTTTAAATTGGCTTCCAAGGAGGGATGTATCTTGCAGAGGCATCAGGCAGTTCAGATGAGGCATGGATGAGCCAATGGAGCGAGATCCCCAGCTTAGGGGATCCAGGTGCCCTGTATCCAGTCTCCATTGACCATGTACACCCATCATTAGTATTTCCATGGTGACCCCATAGCACTGTGAGAGCAGCGGGGAGGCAGAGCCTTTTAGCACCACGGCTGTCTCCGAAACAAGCCCAAAAAGGCAGCCCCACTCCATGCCCTCATGCCTCTCACTGGAGACATGCAACCACTTCCAGAATTCATACCTTTTTTCCCTCCAAAAACATTCTCCTCTCTTGGATTTTATTCTTCCAAAGATAACCAGAGGCAGTACATCCATCAAGGCTGCGGGTTCCTTCCTCCTGCAGTCAACCTTTTAAAATAAAACACATGAGATACTTGGTGGCCCTGCATGAGAGGTCCACCATGTCCTCCTAAGAGGAGCTGAATTCATGCTCCACTGCAGGCCTATTGCTTTACCTCAGACCAAGACCGTCCAGTCTTTCCGACACAGTGCCTGCCTGGCCATTTGGGGATATTTCTGTTGGCCCTTTCTGCTCTCAGGAAAACATCTCCACTTCTCCTTGTCTTTCTTACCGCAATTAGAAATAGTTTGGAGAGAACTCTGTCCTGCCATCTATCATTGCACAGCTCTTCGAGCAAAGCGGTCTCATGCTCAAAGTTAACCATTTGGATCTTCTGGAGAAGAACTAAAACCAAGAATAATTTGGGGTAACAAAATCGGTAATCGCAGTGCTTACACAGACAGCTTAAATCTTCCCCAAGCCCTTGAATCTATCGTGCTCCAGCTTGCAACTCCTAGCAAAGCTGAGAAGAGGACTGAGAAATTTTTTTCTAAATTAAACTTGGACTGGATGTTTTGGTCAACTTGTCTCTTTTATAATAAATATTTTCCCCCTAAAATTATGGAATTGTCTGTTTCGTTTCAAACAATTTCTTCACCTCAGGATTCAGAAAGAGCAATGTTTTTTTAATGTGGAAATTTCTTGCACAGGTCCTTTTGTCCTTTGAGCCAAATCCCATTTTATGTTTCTTAAAGATTTATTTATTGATATTTTTTTGGCCCACCTGATTAGTTACACAACTACATATCACAGATGGGATGTAACCACCAGTTTAAAAACCATTCTGAAATGTGACTTGAAGCAGCCAGTGCAGCTTTATCAGCATCACGCTGATCTATTTAGCACGGGCAATGATTTACTACAGTATTTGGTTTACGCTTGAAGAATTTTTTTCTTTTTTCTTCGTATTTTTTGGTCTCTTCTGAAAAGCTGACACATGTAACCACTATTGTTTTCTATTCTAATCTTCTGAAATTTTTAAGGTTTAAATCATCTCTAATAAATAAAAACTTTCAATTGAAACATGAGAAGGAAACTTTTGGTCTTTCCAACTACTCCTGACCATATGACACGTTAAAGGGCTTTTTTCCCCCTGTTTCCTGCTTCTGTTTGTTTTGTAATTAAGAAATTACTTTAATAATAGAATATATATATATTTTTTCAATCTTAGATCCTTTATTACTTATAGAGCCAAACTTCTTTGAATTTTCTGACAAATGCCATTAATTTTTTCCTGTTACACACTAAGGTTCCAACCCTCAGCTCAAGCTGGAAGTGCTGAAATGGCAGAAGCAGGCAGTATTGTGACTCTCCTGAAATTTTCAGTAAAACTGTGGCAGCCTGGAAGGCTACGCTCTGGGTATTTTGAAAAGGTATCTAAATTAATCTTTGCATACCCATGTCATCAATCAGTGTGGATGGACTAGCTATTAAGCTTTATCATTCAAGAAGGCATTGCCCAGAGCATTCTTTTGTGCTGTAGCATTCCTTCATTATTGCTGGGGATCTGGCCCCACCAGCACTTCGAAAGACATGAGATGCCTGGAAGAACTTACATGTTAATGGCATTCTTCATTATACATCTTATTTTCACAAAGCCTTCTGTAAGTGAGGGAAGTAGGGTCAGTCCTTATTTAAAGATGGGAAATTGAAGCTCACAAATGTAAATCATTTGTCAAAAACAATGGTAAAATCAAAATGAAAACACAGAGCTCTTGACACCTCCTCTAGTGCCAAACCCACAAAAGCATCATTCTCAGCCCTTTCCAAGGAAAGAGCTGCTCGTTCCTTGTCTCCCGGGGCAGATTTCCAAAGGCTGTCACTGCTGAGATTTTAGAAAATATCTAGTTTGGTACCTGGGTGTGAAGCAGCCACGCTCTTTTCCAAACAAGTCCATGTGCATCTTGAAAATCTCACTTTCCTCCTAAGCACAGAGCATTTCGTAGTCCATACTGTGAAGATTTTAGAGCCCTCTCAGAGATCCAGTTGTCACTTTTACTCTGTTGCTAAAATGTTTTCAGTGCCCGGCATGGATTCAGCCCTTTGCAGGGAAAGGCTGTTCCAAGCTCTTCAAGTGCATCTCTAGTCATTTTTCCAGTTGATAAACACACCACGAATGACTCCCATACCTTCCATTTTCAAAGACATAAACAGACCATTCTGGGTCTGAATCAGAGTAGCAAAGTCCTGAATGACAACACATTATCTTATGTTAAATACACTCCTGTTCTATATGATTAATATGCTTTCTACTTAATTGAAATGTGACACACAAAGCAAAAAATGTTAATTGAATTTTATAGCTCATGAAAGTTGCCAGGTTGTGGGAGATAATTTTGCTGAGGGGATAACTTATCTTTTCAAGCTTTATTTCTTTTTTGGGAGCTGGAAGCATTGAAGGAGCATTAGCGTGGAGATGCAACACATTTATTTATTGGCTTCGGTTTCTTGCAGCTAATGGCTCTTTTATTTTTCAGAAGACATGCCTGACTTGGCTCTTAACTGTAGTTTGTGTAAAAAGATCTCGAAAGAAAAAAAAGCTGTTCACCAAACCTCTGAACCTGAGCCTTATCTCAGATTTGCTATCAATTTGAAACGAGATCTGACTCCTGACCCATTTCAGTTGAGCATCCCATCGCCTGCCAGGCTTCTTGTCTGAAATAAAACATTTAAGTTTCCTTGTAGCTTAGACTGCATCTAATATCGCAGTAATCCTGCCTGGGAAAGGCTGCTCTAAACCTGTGCTTTGCTATACCTGACCAATTAAGACAGGAGAAGAGCTGATTAGAGTAATTGTGGTAGTAGTGGCTATTACAAACCATCATGCATTGATTTTGGTTGTTTAGAATGGAGCATGTTTTACACACTCAATATTGGGCATCATATACAAATGAAGCCATTTGTAAGGTAATTTCTTCTCCCTCAAGTCCATGCAATTCACTTAAAAATTAACAATAATAATAAAACTGTGACCCTTAGTAAACACATTATACTGGTGCAAAGACAGAAATTGTGCTCCAAAGTAGGTGCACTCTCCAGCAATATTAAAGATATTTATTTGGCAAAACCTTGGCCAATTATGCCTGGAAAATCACACCTCACATGTCTCCCTAATGTTCTCTGTGTTGCCAGCCTGAATCTCAGCTGCCAGAAAAAGCTTTGTAAGTATCAAAAAAAGGGGGAATTTGATGCTTTGAAGACAGGCAACTTCATTTATTCCCTCCGTGCTACTGGTGTAGTTAGTCTGTGCCCCAGCCTGTTCTGTGCGTTGGGGAGATAAACCTTAAATGTATATAACTGTATACGAGTGTGTCCTCTATAACAATACCCATGATCGCTCATAATCTCTTGAAAAGTAGCACTTCTCAATTTCTAATAGATCGGTAGATCCTCTGCGAAGGAAAAAAACCCCAAACATGGTACTGATAATAAAGTCCTTCATTTCTCATTTGGTAAATACCTGTTTCCATGTGCAGGAAAAGACAGAAGTCCAAACAAAACCCACACACCGGCTCATTGGCAGGTTTATTAGAGGAGCTCTTAGCATTCTTATTGATGGACCTGCAAGATTTTCCTCTTAGTGGAGTTACTTGGCTCGCCGCAACCTGAAGCCTATTTTGCTTCTTGTTGTGCTTTTAGCCTTAGGACTCATTAGAGGCAAAATTCAAGGTCAATTTAATTAAATAAAGCCAGTAGTCAATTTGGAATAGATCTTCTAATACAGAATATGGGAAGAAAAAAAACTCCAGACAATTAAAGAAAAAATGAAAATAAAATGATAACAAAATATTTCCAGCTGTTCTGTGAAATTTCTCCAGGTCTCCACACCCTACTGCACTCCCAGGCTCTGCCGTGGAGGTAAATCCTGGTCCGTTTGGCACAATGCACAAACCAACACCTGAAGTCATGTTTGTCAACAAAGCAGTAACCACAAACACCGGCATCACCACTGCCAGAAAACCTGCCCTAACGACCCAGAAGATCTGGTACAGACCCAACCACTTCTCATGTTTGCCTTAAGCTGCCTTCATGATAAAGCAACCAGCTGGTCACTGACTGCGTGTCGATGCATAGCCAAGTACAGTCTGTGGTTTTAAGCTACATTATCCTCATCCCCATTATGAAGAAATATAGCTCCCTATAATCCCCATTACACTCCTGCATAATTGTGAACAATCTGCTGCAGTCTCTAGAGAGAAACCCTTGAATCTCAGACTGCTTCTAACTAGTATTTTAAAAGCATTGCATTAAAGCCCACATATGTTCCTCGTATTTTATGCAGAAATCACGCTAATATACTTCAACAAGAAATCCACTCATTTTCAACACAGAACATTTGTTTATTGATTTTTTGCTACACATTTGTTGATGTTACAAATTACGTCTTCCACAGGAGAAAGGGGAACAAGAACACATGCAGTCTGAGTGGAGAATTGCTAATTCTCATTGGGAACGGGAACTGAGCGAGCAGTAAATACAACCTTATGCAAAAGTGTGACCTACGGCACAGACCCATATTTCTCCAAATTGCTGATCAGCAAAGCTCTGCATATGATTTCATAAAAACTCTTGATAAGAAATCCCATGCTATTGCATACAAGTTTCAGAGCACTAATGCGGGGTCCTCGTACATGACTATTATTTTTTAATTATTGAATTAAGTTGACTATGTACTTGATAACCTGCCTCCACTGAACAATTCTTTGGTGTACCGTGCAAGTACAGAATGTACAACACTAATTTGTTGCTTTGCCCATCTACTTAAAATGTTTTGCACGTGCCAGCAAATGTAAATACACAATTAGGACGTATTTAGTTAAAAGGCAAAGCAAGATAAAGTACAACTATTATTAGCCAGAACAAAAATCTTCACGATCTTCATCCATATTGAAGTCTAATTAAGCTTGCAAAATGTGCAAATCAGCTCAGCTGATTATGTAAGGTTTGGAAAACAGTCCTAGGTTAGAAAGTATGACACTTAAGTATTTTGGTGGCGTGGGTGACTGTGTTTTTATGACTATTGTTACTATTAGCTGTTTGTTGTCTGCACATGTACTATAAAAAAACCTCATAAGCCAAGTGTGAATGTAATTAGAGTTAGGAAGTTGTGTTAACAGGAATTAGAGAAGTAGTCACAGGAGATCTTCATTACAGATGAAGAGTATTAAATGTCAATTGTATCAGATGTTTTGTGTTGTTCTATGTCTTTCTATTTAAGTGTAGGAAGTAAATAAAATTCAGCCCACTGCCAACTCAGTTTAATGAGAAAAGCAAGTTTGAGGAGAAAAAGCATTTTCTCTTGTTGCGCCTTTGCCAAGTCCATATCTAGAAATACTGCACTTTTCAGTGCTTGAGATTGTCCAGGATTATAAAACGCTTAAAGAGTTAGTGCCAGAGAAGATAAAAAGAAACTTTCTTCCAGGGAATTTGAAGTGTTCTTCACTGCAGTAAATGTTTTATTTTCAGGTTAGAGGTAATTCCCCTCAGTCTGAACCACAAGGTCTTTTATAAGAGCGTTGCCCCGACATGAAGTATTACTTTGTGACAGCCTGACAACTTATTTGCTTTCAAACTTACATAGGGAAGTGATTAAAATAGAGTTGCTTAATTTCCATTGCAGAGGGTTTCAGCTATGTCTAAAGGCTGACTGAAATATCGCCTTACGATAATCATTGCTTGAGCTCCCAATTAGTCCGGTTACTCCCAGTGCCAGCATGTGCATCTCAGAATTTCTCCACCTGAATTCCTTAGCTAAGAATGCACTGTGCACATCTGGGAGGGTCTGTCAGAATGGAAGTGACAGCCAGGCCACAGCACTACGAAGATCTCGGTGCCAGAACTTCCTGAGCTCCGTCTGATGCTCCACACGTGGCAGTTTCGTGTAGCTCGATGCCCACTCGAGATCTGCCAAACTTGCAAGTGCCATCAGCAGCTGGGCTTTCACGAGGGAGAACCAGGTACGTTGATATAAAAACCAAGCTGAACACGTGGAGATAAAACAGAGACTGCCACTCAGCCTCTCACTAAGAGCATCTCTAATTATCTTTAAATCAAATTCATACTTACAATAGCAATAGAAATAAAACAATATTTAAATAACATTTAGCTTTATTAGCATTTCATCTCTTTCCCTTTCTTCACTTCTTCTCCTGCAGTTTAATTCCCACCTATTTTTTTACTTAGCATAATGGTTTCCCACACCCTCCCAAATCTGAGTAGGTTTCAGCAAAGCAAGACAGAGAAAAGCAATTGAGAGCTCATGATCAGTGCAGGCTGATATCAGACCTCAGATAGGCAGGGTTTCTGCTTGTTAAATGTGTCTGCGAGTTCTAGAAAGCTAATTAACGCTAAGCATATTCTTCTCATCTTACAGGTACTCTGTGTCTGTGGGCTATAAGATACCAAAAAAGACTTTTGTTTCCCTGATCCTTGTAACTGTGTAGCAAAGCACTAAGCCCTAAAGAAGGGCTCATCTTTCTTGAGGTGTTGCTAGGTGCTAATTAGCCTTATCAAAAGGGGAGCAAGTGCAGCAGAGGATTTCTATGGAGACCGATTTCTTGCCCACTCTTTAGAAATAAGCCCTAAAGGCTCCGTCATTAGAGGCTGCTCTGACATTTGTTTGTGTGTTGTGGTTGTTCCAGGGATGGACTCTGCACTTATGAATGTATTTATATGTTGCTGCTTCAGTGGATATTTTAGCAAATAGATTTTCCCAATTGTATAGCCAGGGCTGTCTACAACATCTCCAAACCAGAGGGGAAGATAGAGCAGTATTTATACCTCCCAGGTCATTGTTACATCAGTTCAGCTAAGGAAAACTCCCCTTCTGGACTGAAATCTTTTTGATAACTAGTTTATTACGTCACTATAAAACAACAATAAAAGAGAGCAAATAACCCAGTGTGAGGAGAAAGTGCACACAGCTGAATCAAGCCACAGCCCCTAATGTCCCAACCTTGATTAATTTCCCAATGTCCTAATGAGTGGACAAATGGGAAGTGTCCTCAGTTCCCTGGTAGTCTCAGCTCTACGTGCTCAAACCCTCAAGCACTTTCTAATAAAGGGCTTTGGAAAACTGGATAGAGGTTTGGCCTACCCAGACACCCACTTTTTTTTTTTTCCTCCCTGTTCCATTTACTGTGAAGGAAGGAAGTGGTGAGAAAGTCGAGTTACGTGCCCAGCCACAGAGTCCCAGCATTTTACAATATTCCCATACTCCCAAGGACGGTCATGTTCTTGGCAGGCTGACGTTAGTGGCAGGCTCACCCAAAAGTGCCCATAGCTGCTGTCAAACCCTTCATTACATAGCAGGGTACATCTTGGTTTGGGATATTCTAGCTTTTTTTATTCAATTTCTGACTGTTACACTACCCCCCTGCACTCTTGTAACTATGTGATCGCTGTCAGTTCCTTCATTTTGGGGGGTGATTGAATCCAAAGCTTTTGGGCTTTTTTGGGTCATGCGTGCCAGACCTCAAAGTGACCTTGACTCACGATCCCTTGTTTCTCTTCCTCTTCTATGTACTTACTTTCCAGGATCGATCTCTTTCCAAAAATAATATTAATTTTGGCCTCGTACCCTACTCCGTTTCCCTCTGGTATATGCCTGGAGCAGTAAGAATAAGAAAAAAGCTCTGTCTTTAAAACACTTCTCTTTCAACCACAGTTGAGTCCTTTACTTAACATCCATTGCATTTCTAAGGGGGAAGATGGAGGGGTTTGCAGTAAGGGATCTCTGTGCCCAGTGCTAGTGACTCGTGCAGTAGCCACCAGGACCAGTTACTGGACTTGTTCCCATCTCATTTTGACATTCTTTGAACATAAAGGAGAATTCGTAGCCTGGGGGCATTAATTCACAATCACTCTGTTCCACCTTACAATGTTTGTCCAACAAATTCTGCATTAAGAAAAATAATCACAAACAAAGTGCGAAATAATGCACAGATACTGGAATATACAGGGACCGAAAGGGCAGGAGAGGCTGGTTCTGCAATACCGGGCTCTGTTTTGATGGCTGCAGCAAGAAACAGTAGCTGGAAGCTACCGATTGTAAAATTATAACAAGAAATTAAATGAATGCATTTAACAGCAGAGTGACGTAATCCTTGGATTGAAATCACTGCAGGAGTCAGTGGACCTTTTTATCTCTTCGCAGCAAGGCTGGATGCCTTTCTAGAAGAAACACCAGGCTGAAAGCCTGGACTTCAGCGTGCTGTGAACTGGGGGAAGGAAGCTAGACAGAGGCCAAGTGACATTTCACCTCTTGCCTTAAACTTCATTCAATCAGTGAAAATGACACAAGCTTCAAGCCATGACGGAGATTTAAAGACTTGTGGAGACTGCAGGGTGGGCACAATATTTGCTTCCAGTGAAAGGACATGAGAACTCACTGAGCAACATGTGCACTCAGGAAAACTGCTTTCTTTGTATCCCTGTGAGGAAGAAGGTGCTGCTTTGTGTTCCATCCAGCAGCTCTTAGAGAGCCATGCTTGCTTCCCTGTCCCCCTGCAATCAAATGGGAATGAATGTGGGCTATAAACCCCGCTGGGCAAACAGGGGAAACGGTGGCAATCAGTCCCTTTGCCCCATCACCAAATCCTTCAAAACTTCCAGAGCTCTGGACATGGTCCCTGATCCCCAGGAAAGACGGGCCACCATCCCACCATCAGCAGTCCAGGGTGGAGACAGCTGCTGCCATTTGTCACCACCACCGGTTGTGTTGATTTAATAACAGGAACTGACACATGCGCTGTGCTGTGATTCCAGCAGATAAATGTGGGATAGGATGGGCAGTTTAGCAAGAGCAAAGGGATGCAGAAGCATCTGTTCCATTTGCAGGGCAGGGCAGGAAGGGTGAGATGGAGAAGTGTTAGCGCTCCATTAGCTTATCTGATGGGTGGAATTAGGACAGTTGGGTTTGAGGGTTGGGGTTTTTTTCATGTTTCCTATTGACAAACATTGCTTTTCTGGTTCTTCCCCTCATGGGAAAGAGTTAACTGCCTGCCCTCCTTCCCTCCCTCTGCACCCAAGCACTGGATGGATCAAGCTGCTGCTGCTTTGCAGGAACCAAGGAGGGCACCTGCCCAGCACACATCATCCCACTTTGGCATTCTGAGAAATTGCACATTTTCCCATTTGCAGGCTTGGAGTGAGGGGAACAATCCCCACTACCTCAGTAGGCCTGAGCTATTTTCACTGCCTGTGGTTCTCTGCTTTCTGGGAGCAAAGACACTGGTGTGCAGTGAAGAAAGGGCCCTATCTGAGCCAAGAACTCTTTATTTAGAAGAAAGTCTTTTAAGAGAAAACAGATTTAAAGGGCAGTAAATCACTCTGTATCTCTCTATCTCGAGCTTACTTATTCCCTGTTGTTAGGTAGATGTGTTTGAGGGGTTTGTAGGCTTTTCTAGAGACTGCCTTTTTCTGGACAGCGCTGGGCTGCTGACTGCCCCTCCGATCCAAAGGTCTTGTGATGTCTTACACCCAGCTGTGGCTCAGCAGCTGGTTTAGTTTGGCTGAGACCTTGAAATTAGGCCATACCCTTGTAATTGAGTCCTCAGCATTTGCTGAGAGATCGTTTATTGTGTTGTCCTGCTCATTCCCTTCCCACTCAGACAGGAAAGTCTTATACAATAACTTCACCTCGTGGAAAAGGTCATGTACAGAGTTCACAAAACACAGTCTCCGTATTCCTTTGTTTATTGCTTAGTATCCTTATGCCTGTCCCATAAGCCACAAAACAAGGGAAGATATTTAAAAATACTCTCCATTTTGGCAGATTCCCCATAGTTTGGCGTTATTTGGGTTGAGGCTTTTGGTTTACATTTATCCGAGTTTCAGAAAAATCAGGACAAAGCTCAGCTGGAGTTTCACAGTTTTGCTGAATTTCACAGAGAACCCCCATGCAGAATTGCCTCAGGTTTTATAGGTCTCCAACCAGCCCATAAATCAGCTGAGGCCGACTTGAAACTCAGCCCAGGTATGCCGTGACACCCCAGCAGCCACGGGACTGATCCAGACAGCTGCACAGAGGCTTGCGCAGACCTCGCCTCTGCTCGGCTCCTCATTTTCTGCATGTCCCATCCCTTTTGCCTTCAGTGGTCCATCGCCACCACCCTTGCCTGCTTTCCCAGCATGCCATGACACGGCCCATGTGCGTTTCCACCACCATCCTCACGTCAGCGACGTCCCGTGGCAGCAACAGGCAGAGCCGTTATCACTCACTGCAAACTGTTCTTTCCACATACATTTTTTTTCAAGTGTCAGATGTGGAAAACCGAACAGGATGATCACTCAGCATGTACCTTGTCTCTGCTGCCTGCTGGAAAGCCACAGCAAAAATGAAAAATGAGAGAGGGAAGAATTTAGAAAACACTGAATTGCTCAAAAGGCAAAGGGGCAAATTAAGTCCAAGTTCGCTGCGGTTTTGCTGGTCTTAATAGAGTTGTGCCAAGAGACAAATACTCAGATGTTCCACTGATTTGTCAGCAGGCAATTGGTAAAAATCTTTTAGCACTTTTACTTAACGAGTGATCATTTTTTCTTCCCACAGAACTCCTGTGGGTATGACGAGGCGTTCCCCAAAGAGCACTAATGATCTCATCCAAGCTGACCCTACAGAGAAACCTTTAGCTCAAGCATGAACACTGATCAGCAAGTGCTCACTTATCACAGCACAATTGCTAGTTGATGCTGCGTTTGGTCTTGCATCCGTTTACCCACAAGGGTTTCCATGGAAGTTAATATACAGTATCATACCTGTTATATCATGCCTGATCTGTTTTTCCACGGGGTGTACCACATGCCAGCCCTATAAATCCTTGAAAAGCCTTGGATCTATAGGGCAGTAATTACTCAGTGTTGGTGGAGCAAATCCAAAACATGCTCTGAGTCTGTGGAGCTGTAATTACGCTATAGACTGCATGACTAACTGACTGCTGCCGGATGGTTTCCCAGTCACAAGGTGTAACGTAACCCTTGCAGCCACTGGATGTTTTCCTACATTAAAAACCTTTGCAAGGGTTTTAGGGGTTGAATGTAATTCAGCTGCTGTAAACCTAGATTTAGATTTTAGACCAGATTTATTGGTAGCAGGCCTCTCAAAGTGCAACCTTCCCTCCAAATGAGACTTCCGTACCTTTGGTGACACGATAAGGACTTGTCCCCAGAGCACTCCTGCACATGGAGTCAATCAGTGTCTGCGTTCCTGTGTCTGGGTCATGTAATGAGAGATGCTGACCTGAGCCTCTTTCTCCTGCTATGTGACCCTGCCCATGAAACAAGGGCAGGTCCATGGATTATGGACCCAGAAACCATCTGTGTTCCTGCCAGAGAGGGGAGCAGGGAGAGTCAGCAGCCCAGTTCCACAGTGGGGTCTTTGCTAATCTCTTGCCCTGTGCTCTGCTCAAAGCAGCTTTTCTGTCCTAATATGCAGCAATATCTGACAGCAAAGGGGATCCACCTTGAGAAGTGATGCAAGATCCCAGGACCATATGCATCCTTTGTGGGAGGTTGTGTCCGGATTGATTGTGACTCTGTGTGTGTGTACATATATATTTACATGCACACATATATTTGAAACAGCTATTCTTCATCTTCTGCTCTTTAGCTTCTGAGCGGTGAACGGGACCAAGCGTTAGAGAAAGCCCATTTCCATCCTGTAACTTTTAAGGACAAGCATTGTAGCTTCCAGAAAGACTTTAATGGCAAGGAAAGTTGTTTTCTCCTTGAGTATCTGATAAAGTGAAACTTAGATCTTGCAGCTGCCTCAGTCATTCTCTTGAAAGCACGCTCACCCGACTCCTCCAGCAGCAGGAGACTCAGCGCTCCCCTCCTGGCACTGCCCATGCCTGCACTTGAACTGAGTTCATTAGGTATGAGACCATACTGGGCTTCTGTTTTAAAGGAGATCAGTGCCTTAGCTGCAAAGAAAAGGAACTGAATCACAATAGAGTTTGCTGGAGAGAGAACTTTTGAAAACATTTTCTGTTTCTAATTTTGGTAAGGAAATAGGCAATTGCTGTCTTAAAAAATTAAATGTCATGAAATTTCGAACTCCATTTGTTTCTGATAAATATCTTGCAACTTGTGACAGAAGTTGCTGGAAATCTCGCCTAACAGCAGTGCCGCGTTGGCCAAGGAATATTTGATCTGTGCTCTAGCCCTTTCTTCATGTGGGTTGGACTGGCCTATAGTCAGATAAAAAAATCATCTAGTTAATTTAGTCCTTAAAAGTAAATATGAGCCAGTCGGTCTTCACTTTGTAGGAGCTGTACCCAGCCTACCAGCAGAAGCCGTTAAAGCTAGGAATAGGCCAGCACTACAACACCATTTGCCAATTTACTTGAACTTTATGGATGGAGTCTGAAATCCTGACGGATGTGTCTTCAAGTTTTGGCTGAAGTTCAGCTCTACCTGCTACCCAAGAAGGGCTGGTTGGACAGCGTGTACCCTGCTAGATGGGCATCCATGAGGCAGAGCAGCAGTGTTTACATATGCTGGCATCTGAGTCACCTTCACACTTCACTAGGTCATAATTTCTGATGTAAAACATGTACAGTAGGTTGAGTTTAAATGGCCGCACAGATGTTTAGGCAAGAACCTGTCTAGATTTTTGTCTTAGAAGGTTTTTTTGGCCCTAATCCAGCCTTACATGAATTTTCTGCCATATAATGTGACCTGTACTTAGAGTAGTCTGTTGAGTTAGGGGAATACTCTAACACCATCGATCAGACCAGAATCAAACTCTGCAGCCCAGGTTTTTTGTTAAAGATCCTAACAACGCCACTAGTCCCTTTCAAAAAGAATTCTGATTCTTAATCCCAGTCATTTTAATGAACTCACTGTCTTCAAAGCCAAGCAGAAATTCCCCCAATTTTATCTGTACTGCTGGCCCAAATGCTTGTAAACAATCTCTTCCTTACAAGCTGCAAGTCTCATTACATGAATCCTTCAGTGATTGTCCTGAAAGTCTGGAAATCGTCTTTCATGCTATAGTGTTCAACTCTGGAGAACGACATGAGGTGCTTTATTCCTAGAAATCCCTGAGGCTTGAAGACAGGGCAAGAAAATGTGAACGGTCTCTCCTGATGTGCCACACAGCTATGGACTAGAATTTCCTTAGTTGTTGGTTCTCATTGGGGAACACATTACCATGCGTTGCCTTTACATTGTCACGGCTGTATCGGAGAGAATAGAGGCAGAGTCACCAGCTCTGGTGGGATCAGATGCCCAGTTGAACACAGAGGCTTGGGCTTTAGCTTATGTTTATGACGGAGCACAGTTATCTGTCACCACCACTGCAGCCCGCCTGAGGCAGCAGGAATTAATTACAAAGCTTGAGAAGAAAAGTCAATAACAGAATTGAAATACTCCCGTCACTTTCTCGTGAATTAGATCTCCCAGATAACGTCTGCTGATTGTAAAATACAGTGCCAGGTGAGATAATATTGCTAATTAAAGGGACACTGTGCCCAGCCTTCAGCCAACCCTTGTGAAGCTCCATGAGGTCATGCATGAATAAGCCCCAGGGAAAAAGGCAAAGTGTCAATAGGGATGACTTTCTTCAATAGATTCATCTGCGATAAGCACATTCCACGAGTCAGTGCAGGATGAGTAGGTGCTGGAATTTTCACATCCATGTAAATATAATGTAGTATAGAAAAAATCCAGGCAATGTCTGTTTTTTTTTCCCAGAGATTCTATTTAAAATTAGAGCTAATCAATAGGAAATCTGAGGCAGACGACAAATGCCCAGATTCTGTGGATATTTACTGTCATGCTGTGCTCATGAGGTAATACTTCATAGTATGGTAGGAAAAAAAACATGCACAAAATTGCTTCCAGTTGGTTCTGAGGTAGGTCCTGAGTGACCAAAATCCCTGTCCTTTGAAATGAATCCAGATTATGTTAGTTGTGCAGGCTGTGTTCTGATTCAGTGTGGAATTTGTTTTTCTCATCATGTGAGAGAGAAAACGTCCAGTCCAAAAAGGGAGATGTCTGCTTGTACGCAAATTTGCTCATCAGAGAGAAATGATGCCGCAAACACGCAAAGCAGAGCAGCAGGCTTAGCAACATGATAACTTTCTCTATTGCCTTGTGGACAAAATCATCTTTGAAGGATTAATAACAAACGGAAAGCTCAGTAGAAATATCTCTTGTGTTTGTTTTGGCTTCTAGAGCATGTCTAAGTGTAATTACTGGCAGCTGAGAAACGGATAGGACGAAAAAAATCTTGTGGTTAGTGCACAGGGCGGTGGCTCAGGAGACCTAGGTTGATTTCTAACCTCTGTCATGGTCCAGCTTCACACAAGAAACGAGCCTTTAATTCATCTGCAGCTCAGAACCTTTCTTATGGCAGGGATGATGCTGCCCTTTGCTCACCCAGTGCCAGGGCTGCCAGAAGCACAGGCAGCAACTCCTTACGCTAAGGAGCCCGACAGTGCAAGCCCTTCCTGGCCTGCTGATGCTAATGGAATTCATGACGTATCCTTCTTTAAGGCCCTTATGTACAAACCTCCCTTAATAACAACATACTGTTTCATATGGGGAAAATCCAAAGTTCCTCTGTGCAGATGCACATCCTTTTAAGCCAGTGGAAACGAATGGATTTGTGCTCCACAAGAATGAATGACTTTATTAAGATACATGTTTGCTGGGCAGTGACAAATCTTTCCTTCCGAACATAGTGATTAAGGTTTAATTTTATTCCGGATTATAGGCAGCTCTCTTTGCAAACCAGCCCTCATCCAAGTTTGCACACATATTGCCTGGAAATGAACGTTGCCCTCCAACTGCTTAAGCTGCTTTGGATAAGAAATGATGGTTTCAGGAAGATTAGGAGCATAAGAAAGATCTCCAGGCTAAGAGGAAGTAAAGATAAAGTGCCGTCACGAGTTCAGGAAGAAATGCTGCCACCTGTGAGGGTCTGAGTCTTCCAAATCGCTTGGGAGAGTTGGAGGAAGTTGATGGGAAAAGGATGGATTATTGAAGCTGATGAACTTAGAGGTGTGAGCATGAGTGGAGCTTATATATATATGTGTGTATAAATATATATATATACACGCACACATGAATTGTCAGCAGAAAGTGTATAGGCTTCAGCCTGCTGAGAGAAATAAATATGTTTCTGGAGGTTTTATCACATGGCAGCAATCAGGGGAAACACATGAGATGAAGTTCTGGTGTCATCTTAAACATAGAGGAGGATAAATTCTGCCTTGCCTGGATCACGAACCGAGTACGGAAGGCAGAGAGAGGACTGGAGGAGCAGCAGGGCAGAGGGAAAGGAAGTGATGCTTGCAGGGCTTCCCAGCAAAGCTGGGATGTAAAAGTTTGCCTTGTTATCTACTACTCTGTTGATGCAGATTGCATTTCCTCTGACGTTTTCTTCATAGGCACGTGCTGATTGAGCCAGATAAAGGTATTTAAATACAACATACTATTATTTGTTCTTAAAAACCTGTGTTCATCCCCCCCTCCTCAGAGCAGTAAGAGGAGGGCAGTGTGGAAAGCCAACGAAAATGTCACCCTCTTTGTAGTGAAGGCTTTGATCTGTTAAACACTTTTTAACAAATTGCTGGTAATTTTTCATGGAAAAAATAGTGGGCAAAGTTTTTGTGTGTCACGAAGAGAACAGCAGAGAACTGAAATGCCTAAACACACCATCATCTGAGTGCCAAAGTCCCAGATGGATATAAAAGTTCATGTTTTAAACCCTGAGAAGTAATGTTACAATCATCTCTAATTAAATAGATTCTACTTGTTTATTGGGTTTGAGTATCTGCAGCTCTGCTCATCAATTTTTCACACTATTCCTTAGCTGTTTTCTCATGTTCAGTCTCTTTGCTGGTTCGATGTTTTGATCTCTGGAGATTTCTTTCCTAGATTTTTACAATTTCCTTGGAGTTTGGCTGGTTTTTTTTTATTCCAAATAGAATTGTCACTGTGCTATGGTGTAGCATGAGGAGAAAGCCAGACAGTGGAAACTCCTTTAACTGAACGACATGGAAAAACCCCTCTGGCTCCCTGTCAGTCACAGGAGGTCGAATGTAGTCAGAGCTCCAACTCTGTCAATGGATCCTAAATCCAGTATTTAATATTGATCTCTGGCTTCCTAAACACCATATTGACAACGGTGACATCAGATCTGACATCAGTGTGATGAAATACAACCAGGACATATAAAAATGACTTCATACTTCCAGATTGGCTCACAGCAAACACCCGAACAAAAACGGAAAGGAGCTTCTGTAAGTTTAATTAGTTATTAGCAACAATATTTTGTTAGAGGAGCTCTTTGGGCTGGGTGGGTACTGCTCGCTTTCTCGCTATCCAGCTCTCTAGGCCAGGGCATTCAGGCATGGTGCTGGGGAGAGACTGAGAGGAGCAAAGCTGGACTGCCTAAGTGGTTGGGTAGACTGATATTTCAATTTGATGTTGCAGGTTTTAAAGCAGATGTTGCACTCACCTCATCTCCCTTGGAGGAGTTTTGCTGGGCATGCCTTGCACCGCCCTGCGTCTCGGCCGATGGAGCAACGCTGATCTTCAGCTTTGGAGGAGATTTTTGGAGATTCATTTTTAGCTTCGGGGGAAAATTTTGGAGATTCATCTTTCTGTGATGGGTTTTAGCCCAACACTAAGCACGGGGCAATAGAAAAGTTCCCAAACAGGGGTGTTTGTGCCCTACTGGTGCACACATGGAAAGTCAGACTTAGACATGCCCGAGGCGCTGGCATATGCTACGTGTGGTCGGCCGCAATCACTGCCTCTGTCCATGCTGAGCCTGGGGATGTCCTTCCTGAATTTAATTAAAATCTAGAAGCAGCACCATTAAGTCATACAAAGACCGCTAGAACATTTTGCAAAGTGACCATGGTGGTATTTGGGGAAATGGTTATAAGCTGACAAAAATTCATATGGTAACTATTTTTTATTAAAATGAAAGGGGGGCAGGAAGAGAACAATTTAAATTTTCCCTTGAAAATTTTATAAAATTACCTTTCACATACCTCAATTATCCCCACCTTCATTTCATATATGAAAATCTGTGCCTACAGAATAAGTCAATAAAAGCCAATAAAATGAGAACAATATGAGACAGATCTTTGGATTGTATAAATAAAGCATGGCTGAGGTGACATCATTGGGGCAACAGTGATTTATACCAGCTGAGAATCTGTCCCATAAACTGGGAATAACTCTTTCTGTGTAGTGATTTATGTTCTCCAGTTATTGACTGCTTAGGAATAAGCCTGCTGTTATAAACAATCTGGAAAGCGAAGGCAGCAATTGTGTCTTAATGAGACCATGGTTCAAAGCACTGCCCCGTTCCATTGACCCTTCGATAGATCAGAAAGTCTCCTTGATTTAATTACCTTACAGAACACCAGACTAGACAGCTCCAAAACTCATTTATGCCCCCAATATTTTTTTTTGGTTCACTTTATAGTGATTTACAATTCAGCCAAGGGACTCTTCAAGCAACCGATGAGAATTGTTTAGAGAGGTTTTGCAGTTTGTGTGCAATTACATTTTTCCTTAAGACAAAAAAAAAGCCCATTTGGAGACTATAAAGGTCTTGTCTCCTTTCCCAAGCACAAAGAATATGCAATTCTGCCTTTTAAGTCTAAAGGACCAAGAACTTCAAAGATAGAATTATGGGAATTCAAATTAGAGGCTGCACACATCTGAAATGTTCCCATTTGAAAGTTCACAATTCAGTCTTGCATGCAGTTTTCAGCAGATATTACAGGATTGTTCCACCAGGATTATCTCATCTTCAAGGAGATATTTTTTTTCCTTCAAATCTGTGATATAAAACAGCGGAAATAATATGATGTTCCTTTCCATTCACAAATGATTGTTCTCTTCTGTCTCAGAATGTCTCACAGCCTCAAATTAGATAAGGCTCAAAGCATCTCCAAAAATTAATGAAACACGCAACTATTACACCTTCATTTCTTCTGGAACAATAATTCACTGCAACTAAATGCACAGCAAACAGGCTTGGCTCCTCTCTGCCACTTCCTCAGTGCTTCAGCCCATGAGATTTCATCTCACTGTGGGCAAGGAGGGATGCTCAGAGTCCCCACAGCCCAAACCAAGTGTGACCTAACCTGGGGACCACAGGCATGGGGTCACACGGCCCCTGTACCCAGCAGTGCCCGATGGCCACTGAACTGGCACGAGAGTTGTCTTTGTGTGTGTCAAAAATCTTGATAAATATTCAATAAACACCAACCTACCTGTCAAGCCTTTGAAAAAAATCTCTTCCTGAAGCTTTTTCCTCAGCTCTGTGGATTCAAAGACTTGTGCGTTACAGTTGCCAGAAGTCCCTGCATGACTTAAAAGCTGAAATCCCACTGCATTTTCATAATTTACAGTTGGTTTCCTGAGACTTTGAAACACACAATTCCCACTCATCTTTCTTCAGAACTCCCTTCTGCACATCACCTGCCCTGATTTAGCATCTGCTTTTCCTCTTTTCAGTAAATCTTTCTCTCCTGATACCTGTGCCTTGGCATTTTCTATCTCTTTCCTTTCTCTGACCACAGATACTTGGACTTTCAGTCTTTAATGTCATGGTCTGACCTGTCTGTCTCATTCTCAGGGGGCTTAAAAGCAAGAGCCTGAGACAGAAATGAGTCAGGTCCTTTTGCCCTGGACTCGAGCAAAGCACCATGCCAGGTGTCCTATTTACACACTGTCATTAATTAGCTTGTGACATTCATTATCAATAATGTTTAAAATGTAGCACACAACCTGTGCTCAGCAAAGCACCACGCCAGGTGCCATATACTGTCACGAATTAGCTCGTGCAGTATTTTGAATAGAAAGCATCCCATATATTGGCATATTTATACCTTGGGGATATATTTTTTTAATTTGTTTTCAAGTCTCAAAAGCAAAAACTTACACTCCCTCAGGAATTATATCTCCTGGGCAAAGTTATATATTAAGTATGTATTAAGAGAGGAACTTTAACCCATGCTGTAAACCACATATTCATATTTAATAAGCCCCTGCCTTCTTTCAACACAAATAAAATACTATTGCTCTCTGAGCTGAAATCTGTTTAAACGGAACAATGATTTATAGTTCTCCAAAATAAACAGTCTTCAAGTGAAGTTCTTTTGAAATTATTTTAGAGACGTGTTTGCGAATTGGATGGGTGCCTAAAAATAATGTTGAGGATTGTAAGTTCTGACATTACCAATAATTACACTGCTGTAATTCAGCTTAAGCACCCTGCCTTCCTCCGGGTATCAGGACTCTCTTTTTCTTCTTGACATCTAGGGCATCTTAATGTATTCCAGTTGAACATTTAAATCTACAATCATAAGCTCTTCTGGAAAAGAGTCTTGTATTTTTAGGACGGGAAAAGGACATGGGGAAACTTGTTTCTTCCTATTAAAGTGATAATAAGTGTCTCTAGTGATAAGAGATTGGAAAAAAGAAACAGAATAATGAGACAGTTGTAATGATCCTCCTCTGTCACAATGCAACTATGCTAATAGGGAAACACAGTCATCAAACCATGGAGCCACTCTGACACCTGGACTAAATCACAGGCCCTCGAAGGCCAGCCTGTGCGACGCTGTGATGCTGCTGTGCCTGGAGCTGCAGCAGGTGGATGGACAGACCAAGCTCACACTGCCTTAATGCTCCCCCAGCTTGGAAGAGCTGGTCCTGGTCCCTTCTTAAACTGGGGCTGCTGCTGAATCAGCCCTTAGCAAGAGTCAGAACCAACACCAGTGCCCTCTGCAGCTCAAGAGGCTTCCCTGGAGAGGATTTCAGCCTGCAGTTAAAAGAAGGGATTGACTTCTTGGGTTTGCTGCTCATGCATGGCTCTACTGAATCGCAGGCTGGATCTGATCATTGATGTGATAAAATATTTCCTGCGTACGCGATATTTTTACTTGGCTTTGTTCAGCGCAAGAAAAGGGCAGAAGGGAAAACCATGGGAAGAGACAACTCCTCAGCCAACTCTCTGTGGGACAACTCTTTGCAGGGGCAACTCTCCACAGGGACAACTGTCCATGGGAACAACTGTCCAGAGGGAGCCGTTAGAGTTAAGGTTAGGCTCAGAGTTACAGTTAGGGTTAGAGTTGTCCCCATAGAGAGTTGTGCTCTTGGGAGTTGTGCCATGTAGAGCTGGCTGTGGACAGTTGGCTGCGAAGATTTGTCCTAGACCAGGAAAACAACCGCGGTTTAAAGCACGGTGGTCAGTGGCAGTCGGGTCAACCCTGGCATAAGCAAGGATAACATTTAGGCTGCTGATGCTCTTCCAGCTACCTGATTTTTCTGAAGAGTTGTTTCAATAGTCACGAGCCAGATATTAGGAATACTCCCTAGCCCTGTGTATTGCACAAACCTGCCTGGTCCAGGTCCACGTCCAAATCCCAGGGCTGCACATGGGACACATGGGGTCTGCTGAAGTCACCAGAGGTTTAGGAACCAAACACCTACAGGACACCAAGCTTGCTTAGGCCAGACTTTGGAAGACCCTCTATTACACCAATCAGTGAGGTGCTGGTAATTATGTTAATGAAAGGACCTGGACCCTTAGAGGGTCTAAAGAGGTGACATTCAGTCAGTGCAGCTACACCACTGCACCCAGCTGAGGGTCTGGCACCTGCTGAACCGTTAGCAACACAGCCCCCAGAGGATAAAATACAAAAGGAAAACAGCTCTGTGTGAAAAGAAAAATTACACCAATAACAATATGATGAAGCAAATGGCTGAAATGGCTGCAAGAAAATCCTATGTATTATCTGGTAAAATATGATTAAAATTATATGTGTAAGCTCCTTAAGGGAACAAATACGGTATGTATGAAAGTTATATATTCTTCAGGCTTTCCCTGTCTCTCTGCAGACAGCTTTGCAGCTTTCTTTCAGAGGTTACTGGAATGAGGTGTCCTGCGTTTGCACCTCTCGGGGCTGGGCGCTGCACCTACCTCTGCTGCATCTCCCCAGGCGGGCAGTGTGAGTGGTGCCACCGCTCCCCACCTGACGCTAAGGTTGGGTGCCACACTGACACGACTGTAAAAGGCAATCTAGTCTGCTCCGTTACACTACAAATAGGATGAGAGGAACAAAAATAGCGGTGATACACGCTATTGACAATGCATCCAGGGTTTTGACTAATTGCAAATCGACATGACACTGTGGAGTTTCAGCAAGTGAGATCGGTTTCAGTGTTATTTCAGTAACCTGGTGCTTCTTTAAACATTAACCAAGCCCTACTTGCATAAAACCAGAGACACGAAGGGGAGAAAGCACTTCTTGCAGGACACCGCTTCCCCTCATGTTTTTGCTTGATATATTTTAGTGCTCTCCTTAGCCCAGTTTTCAGTGCTCCCAAGTGATGGGGACTCCTACCCAGGCAGCAGCAGAGCAGTCCTGTTTATTTATAAGAATCAACCAGGGCCACACAAAAGGTTATGGCTACAGGCCAAATGTCTTTGACATCATAGCCTGTCATTAATGGCATAAATCCTCTGTGATTTCATTTCCCACTCAGCTAACCAGCATCTAACACAGATTATTTTAAAGGAAAAAATGTCTAAACATTTACCTTCAAACCCCAAACAGATCATATCGTTCTATTTTGCCTTCCCAATATTAAATATATTCTCTTGCATATGGCATTTTTATTACAGGTTGCAGCCAGTCATGGGGCTTGTTTCAGGACGAGGTACGTATAAAGAGAAGTTTTCTTATTGTTCCCTAAGGGGAAAAAACAAAACCAGCATTTCACTTAACAAATCCTTTACTAACCATAATAGTATGCTGATTTAATGTATTTTTGTTCCCCTGCTTGTGCACCAGATCCCTATCTGGTCATTCGGTTTGAGGGAGAGAAAAATTAAAAAGGTTGTTCTCTGTGCTACAGCTTCTTAAATCTGAGAATATTTAATGTGGACAAGCTGGAAGAGTTTTACTTCAGACAACACCTGTCCCTTCTTTTCCACAAAATGATTGTGGCTGTGTGGAAAACATCAGCAAATTAGTCAGAGCATGAAAGGCCCGAATGTACATGGAATGCCTGAGCATTTTAATTTAAAACACCTTTGTATTACAAGTCTTACTGGCCTTGGTGTATCAGCAATGGAAACTGTGCTGTTTGATAATAAGCCTTGATATTTGACCAATTATTGCTGGTTACATTAGATTAGGCCTAAAAAGCACAAGTTTTCCAGAACAGGGCTGGTAAAAAACTTGCAGGGGTAAACGGAGAATATTTCTGTGTTAATATGCATAAGCAGATGGTCAGAGAGTTGGTTTTGATCTCGCTTTTTCTGGTGCATAAACCTAAAATCACTGAAATTAGTCCAGATTACACCATTTGAGGGCAAAAGAACCTGAAGAAGAAAATGAGAGCCTCCAGAAGAAAATGTCCATAATGGAACGTACAGCACTCGCTTATCAGCTCCCATCTCGAAAGCGCCCTGTAAGGAGAAGTTAATTACACGCAATTACAGATGAGTTCTGAGATCTGAATGAATTCAAAGGAAGAAAACTCAGGATGGGATCATGACCATGTCGTGTCTGCACCACAAAGGGCAGAATTATGCACACAATTTGGTATGTGGCGGCAGCAGTGAGGGTGAGGCAACAAGCACGAGTCCTCCCGATGCCAGCGTAAACTCCTGGCGGCTGTAGTTTTTCAGTCTCTGATGCCTGTAAGTGGCAGAGAAGGGAGCATCACAAGGAGCACCATGCAGTGAGCAGCGTGCCGAGGGGCCGCAGCAACGCACTCAGGAGGCTGCCCCTGCCTCATAAGGTGCCTGTGAATTTTCCCAATGCAGAAAATAATTTACAGGGACCCAGGAACAGGATTGGCTGAGCAAACACCATCCACACTCTCTCTGGCCATCCTGCAGTGTTCAGGAGAGAAAGGGCAGAACTGGAGCTGGACATCACAGCACGTATCTGAAGTTCCCGTTTGAGCTATTACTTTTGCCTTCATCCCACATCAACCTTGTACCAAAAGCCCTCACCACCACCAAAGAATAACAAAAAGACCTCCCGCATACCTTAGCAAATATAAATTAGATGTTTCCTTTTCTGAGCTGTCTGGAATCTCAGGAGGCATCCGCAAGCAAACGCTACCCAGACGTGCAGACAGCACGGATGTGTCAGAGCCCTCGTGTGAGAGCCAAAGTTAAAATATGCCTGCAAAGCACCAGTAGCTCCATTCTTATGACTAACGCATCCCAAAGGTGCCATAACATGCACTGATGCAATGAATTCTGGGGTGCTGGAAGGAGTACAGCGAGAGGAGGAGCTGAAGAGAAGAGTTTCTTAGGAAAGCCAGCAAGTTATTTTTCCACAATTTATCATACTACTTTTACACTGTGTGCTAGGCTTTTCCTCCAACTGCAGAGATGAAAAGTCATACAACTCCAGCATGAATTAAGCCAGCCAAGAAAAAAGTAAAGCAGCTTTCTCTGCTCCCCAGGGCATATATTATGCCGATTTGTTAACATTTTTTGATATGCAGAGGAGACAAAATTCGAGGAAACAATGCGGACATCTTCTATCTGATACAAAATCTACCGTGGCGGAACAGGTTGAAGGAGTTCAGTTAGGAAGATGTGCTAGGGGAAGGAATATTTTTGAGTAGTAATGCTTACATTTTTCAGCATAAATCATAGAGCACGGTGCTGCCCTTGCAAATTACAGTCACACGATGGACTCTTGCAATACTGGTGGAAATAATAACTACCACATCTGCACCCTGGCAAAAGAACGTGTGCCTGAGCAGAGCAGGAGGGAGGACAGCAGAAAGGCAAACCCCAGCACCACAGTCACAGAAGCTCCGAGGTTTTATGTGTTCCTGTAGATGACGAGCTGAGCACCAGCAAAGCTCCACAAGCCTTTAAGCATAAAGTTACCTGCAAACATGTTAGGAAGCTTCCTTCTGAAAAGGCATCAGCAACCACCATCAGCTGAAGCAATTTTTCCAGGGGCAAGGAAATATCCATCGAAGAAAACCTGCAAGGTTCGAAACGTGTGGAGTGAGGCTTTCAAGAAATACATAATTAATTATATCTCAAATACATGCAAATAATTTACAAACGTAACAAAATCTGCAAGTCTGAAAACCAAGAATTTTAAAGACTGTGATTGTTTAATCATTTACTGTAATAGCAATATTGTCATTAAAAAGGGGCCACGATACGATTCCTGCAGCAGATGAAAAGGAGGGACAATACATGCAAATACCACTCACATTTTCTTTCCCTGCTCTCCCAATGGTTTAATTTATATCTGATGAGACTACAGTTTTAAGAAAGAGAATGGCACATTAGTCTCACTGGTAATACCGCTCAGGATGAAAGCACTCTCATTATTCGCACTGAAAGATCCAGATTTGCTTAAACAAGAACTGTCACAACATGCTGAGGTCCAGGGATTCCTAGGGGAGCTAGTCTGACATATTTGAAGCTGATTTGCATTAATTTATGAATATTACATAGTCTGTTTGTCCAATGGTTCTGAAGATGTTTAGTCAATGCATACCTTGAGTTAATTCAATAGAAAAACTGTCAGATAATACACCAAGGGACGGGCACAGCAATTCTGGCAACCCCTTCTCATGAAACACCGAGTATAAAGAACTGCAGAAGGATTTCATTGCAGGAGTTAATGAGCTCTAAATATTTAAAATACCAAGATGCTCCAACTACATTAAAATGTTGCAACTATACAGGTAAATACCAAATAGGCAAGGTGATGTCTGGTGAAGAGTGTCACTGGGAGGGAAGAGAAAAGAAAGGGAAAAGAATGAGAAGGGCCAAAAGAAATGCCCAAGCCCCCTGGGAGACAGCTTTGGAAAACTTGAGATAACTACTCTAATACCACTGCAGTAATGGCTCTAATTAGGATAAGTCAGGATTTCCCTAATTGCTTTTAATCTCCTTGTCTTCTCTGCAAACAGGAGTGACCAGGCACAAGACTGCAGCTCGGTGCCAGAGCGCGAGGCACGTGAAGGAGAGCGCCGTCTTGGAGGTCCACAGCCTTCTTTGCGGTGTCAGCGCTCTCAGAGGCTGTTTTCCATCCAGGATCAGATTTGCATGCTGGCCAGGTACAGAGGGACAGAGCAATGCCAAGGATACCACGATCTGTGCTGTCTTCATCAGCACAGCCTTTGCAAAGCAAGATGCAGCTGTCATTATGCCTTCCTTGATTGAATTAATTGCTTTCCTTCTCCAGATGTTGCTGCTACGGTCACCCAAGCCCCCGTGATGGGTGTCCTCTGGGTGGAGATATCGAGCTTGCTAGAAAGGGCAGATTCAGCATTTTTTTTGCAGGCCATTTTCTTCTAAAAGCAGGATGGGCATTTGAGCTGCTCCATACCTTTATTCAGTTTATTTTCCTTTAAAGGCTTTTTTTTTTTTCTTCAATTAGCTGCCGGGCTTCTTATTAGAGGGCGGACATCTCTTGCCAACTCTCTTCCAGAAGGAAGAATGGAATTCCCTTGGTTTCCATCCGTAGATCACAGAGGTATTCCAAGTCAACTGCAGACAGCCAAGGCTCTCTTGCCTAAGGTGTAAACAGAAAAATACCAACTTTTGATCTGCTGCTGCCTTTCCAGCAAAAGCAAAGTCAGTGCAAGTACCAACATGGTAAAAAGCAAAAAACAATGATTTGCTGGTCTGACTTGAATTCTCCATGTGCATGCAAAGGGCTTGCACACAGATACGAGGGTAGAGATGGAAATATTTTTGTTCAAGGTAGGCATTCATCCTTCCTGGGAGCTGCACTATTTAAGAATATCAAAAGACTTCAAAAATAGAGCCAAAGTGGTATTATTTCCCTGGGTAATCTCACTGCCCCCGGGCAAGATTTATCTCTGTTCATAAAGATCTTGTGCTACTAAACCATAGAAAACTCTCCTTTCCTGTTAACAGTGTATTATATATTAACGAAATGATACTGCAATGATTATTTTGGTGGAAGCGGTACCTTGGAGTTTATTAGTCTCGGGAAACACTAGCAGCCAGATTTTTCTCAAAGCACAATAATCAAGAAACGTCTTAGGCAACGGCTTCAGAGTGCTCTGATTTGGTTTGTTCTTTATTTACAGCTGAGTATCGGTATTTACAGGCTTGAGCAGCAGGTTCCCAAGGGAGCAACAGGAGGTTTGGGCAGCCTGGTGAGCACTGCAGCTGTGTCCCTGCTGCTCGTCAGCCCCAAGCCTGGATGAAACACGGGCATAGCCATGAGGTACCTTGCATGCTGTGCAACGCAAGATAATTAATGAGTTAATTTGCATATCAAATAGCGTTGATGCACAGCAAGACAAAAAGGGGTTAGTAAAATATCAATCCTGGAAAGCAAGAGCCTATGGCTTGCTACCTGCTACAGCAGGGAACATCTCCCCAGGGAGCCAACGTGTTTCTTGTAGCAGGAGAGAGCGGGGTTTCCCTGGGGAATCCTCCCTCCAGCTGCTAGGTTACAAGGAATAACCGGAGCGAGGCCAAGTTTGGGCATACAGGACCTAATAACTGGGTTTGACCTTGGTTCCTGAGTTAGCCTGAAGTCTGCTGTAGTTGGGAGGTGCCAAGAGGAGTGTATCCAACAAGGACAGATCTGCGTCACAGCTCGTTACTCCCTTTTGCACAGCTTCCCAGCCGGAGGGATTCATTAGCTATTTCATGATGCAATGTGTGTCATTTGTATGAGTTTCAATGTAGAATTAAAAAAACCCCAAACTATTTACAGTATTTATGGGTTGAAATCCAAGCCGGTAAGGAAGGAAAAGGCAAGAGAAGTATTTTCTTTGTAAAGACTAATATAAAATGTATATATCGCTGAAAGAGGTATATTTGTAGCCTGTCCTGTCCACCCAAAACTACAAAAATCATTGGCTCGTGCATAACAACCTGGATTTGGACACTTACTAAAGCTGTAAATGTTCATGCTAGATTAAAGACTTCTTCAGAGAAAACTTTGGAAGGAAAAAAAAATGATATTTTCAAGATTCGTATTTCATTTTTATGTTCTTGAACTTTCTATAATTTTCATTGCTTTCATTTTTCTGTCCTGACCCCAGACACTGGCAAAGCAGTGGAAGCATCTCTATGATCCGCAGAAGAGGACAAAGCCAAGGCAATGCATCAATCTAAAGAGAGGGAAAGGCTTCAGGTGGTCATGAGATTTATAAAATGATGTTAACTCCTCACAAAATGAAGTCTACTCTAGGCACAAGATAAATGGAAGGATTTAGCTACGGATTTGGGTTCCATCTGGAGAACTGCCAAAAGCACGGAGCAGCTTGCTGTGGGTCTTGGTACAGCGTGGTAGCCAGTATTACCGTGTCTGCCTCTGACGCTCATGCTGGATGTGATAGGAATGGTTCATGCGCTGTTGCTGGTGCTGGCAGTGTGTGCTCCTGGGGCAGCATTCCTTCCCTCTCTCAGAATAAATAAAATGCAGGATTGCCATAAGCAGCAACATACTGCTGCCACTTCCCATCTCTCGGCAGCCGTTGTTCCTAGGTAGCTGCTCATTTCACAAAAACCTGTTCCTGTTCCCTCACCAGAAATCTGAATATTTAGTCTCAAACCCCACCAAGTGACTCCACAAACATTCACTCATCCTCAAATTTCCGTGAAATGCCATCATGATCAGAGTTTGGCTTTGGTGAAATGGGGAGCTTTGTAGGGCTCCTACCGCTCTTCGGTTTCCCCCATGAGGACACGTGGCTTTCATGTTTGCAGCATCAAAAGTCTGGTCCCAATTTCCATCACAGCTTCTAAGCTGTAACCAGGTCTAAAAATTGCCAATACATTGAATTTACGCAGAAACTTCTAGATCCTACCTGTCTGGAGGCCAATGAGGAGTGTGTTATCTCACAGAGGTTTACCAAAGTACAGCTCCTTACGTTGCTGCCCTGAGGAGTGCAAGAAGCCATGGGGACTCCACGTGTACACTGAGCCCCCTCCAAAGCTGACAGCCCCACCCTTACCTTGCAGACAAACCCGATACACTGGGATGAATGAGATAATCCAGACAAGGTGGGTGTTGAATCCCAAAGTGGATGTCTCACCCAAAACCTTCACTGCACAATAATCTCCATCTGCTAAGAATCCAAAACCATGGAACAGACTCCCCTGAAGTCGCAAGGTTAGTTTAAACACTTTGAAAGAATGGACATTTCTTTAAACTTTATACATTTCTGCACACCAACAAAACCTGCAGTCAGTGAGAGCTTGGCATGTCAAAAAAAAGATGAGCAAGCACTGCTGCTTTGATGAGAAAACTGGGAGAACAGGAAAGAGTTGGTTCACGCGTCCTTCTGTTAACGCACCTTCACGTGCTGTTTGCTGAGGGCAGATGAACCCAGCACACGGCAGGCAGCGTTGCGCATCCTCTGCCGTTGCTGAGCTGCTCACATCCGTGCCGGGATGCCCTCTGTGTCGTTTTACTCATGCTGTCATGACCCAGGTAGCACGCGCTTGTGTCTTGCAGCACACACTTGATGCTTGCGAGAGGCACCCAGCTAGCGTGGGAAGAAGATTTTAGATATAACCTTGCTAGCTAACAAAATGCACTCTCTGTGTTTTGTTGCTATATTTATGCTGACTCCACCTGACTGGACAAGTGGCCAGCAAAAGAGAAAGGCTCCGACAGGAGAGGGTGCTAACGATTTAGGCAACAGGAGTGAGCCAGGCAGAACATGCAGTGAGCGGCCCCCACCAGCTGCCCCTGCAGCAAACATCAAAGCCAGGGTCAGAGCAGTGGCTCTCACAGAGGATGCTTTTCAGTAGGGAGAATAAGCAGATCCGGGCTGTAACAGCTAATGTGTATCTCTAAATCCAGCCCTGCAATTATTATTGTTATAAGCTTTCCAAGAGATCATTAGATTTCATAAGTAAATATGAATTTATAAATGGAGTCCTCCTAGGATCAGGGCTCCCTCCGAGGCGTCATTTAATAGCATTACAGACTGATAAAAGGATGGAAAAAACCACTAGAGGGGTCAAATCTGCGTTGAAATGCTCCACAGCCATCCTCAGCTGTTGCAGCGTGTTTGATTCCAGTTAGCCCAGCAGTTTTGAGCTGAGTCACAGTTGTGCAGCCTCCATATCTGCCCCGGAGGCCACACACAGTGGGAAAGGAGCTTTCCAACCCAGACAAATAAGGGCATTGAGGCTCTTTTCTGTGACTCAAGACTCGTCCCGTTAAGCTTCCCCCCGACTCCTTACACAAAACCCAGCTCCACGCTTGTGACATCAGGCTCGGGACTCCAGATAAATGAGACATGCATGAAGATTAGAGCCAGTGTATCTGAAATTGAGCTGAGCCGAGGACCATCGCTTCAACAAGGGGATGTTCCAAGCCGACATAAAACATGGGGATTTGAAGATGAGTTTCCTGCTTAATTTTTTTAATCCCTTTCCAAATCTTTCAGTGTGTTTGCTTATGCTCTGTGTTTTCATCCCGTCCCCCGCTTTGTAGTTTATGCAGGCTTTTGAGCTTTTATCCCACTTCACACAGCTTGCAGCTAAGGACCCCTAGCTCTGCAGCTCCAGATATGACCCTAAGAAAGTCCCTCAGTCTCTCTAGGGCAGCTCTTCCTTTGGTGCAAGGTGCCTTACGCTCCACCGGGTTTGTGTTGTCATCTGGGCAATAATGATGGTATCACCTTTCCTCCTGCCTTTTATCAAGGGACAGAACAAACCGTCTCTTCCTAAAGTGCTTAAGACAATGGTTGTGCTCAGAGAGCCATGAAGACAGCTATGTAACAGCCTCCCAGTTCATTTACACACGCGCTGCACACACCAGTTCATTCTCAATTTTTTTTTTTTATTTATTTAGAAATAATAAAATAAGACATAATATATAAAAATCTGTACAATCCACAATTTGTGCAGTACATTAGGAAGACTTTGATACAAAAAGGCTGCAAACAGGAAAATAGTAATGGACAAATGTCAGATGCCTAGATTGTTCACCTTACAATAGCTGCAGGCCAGAAGTCATTACAAAATCAGTTTCTCGTTGGCTGTGGGATGGCAACTACGCAGCACCCTTCTACTTTACAACGGTCATGAGCAGCCATAATTTAAAGACATTACAGTACTTCTCAGTTTTACCTTGTAATCCATTATGGAAAAGAAGACCTCAGAGAACAAACAAAACATCTGGACCCTTTGTCTTTTCCGAGAAGAGTAAGTGCTAAACTAACAACAAAGAAGTTTATCATGGCTGGGAGAGTATCATTAAACACAGTTAATAAGTAATGATTTCTACCCTTGCTACTTAACCAAGGACAACTCGCACGGAAGAGACAGAGGAAAGAAGAGATCCATCCCCAACTGCCTCAGAAATGTTTTTTGTCACTGTACGCAGTATTACGTTTTAGACAATGTGTCTCATTCAAGTATTTTCAGGGAAGGGCAGAAATAACATATTCCCCCCCAGACCCTAAGCGAAATACAGTATAAACCTTCTGTGCGAGCCAGTTGAGCCAACTTTATCCTTGATAAAGCAGCTGAACCGACGCCTGTTGGAATCTGCGGGTAGAGCTCAGTCAGTTTAAGGGGCCCCTAATCAAGTCTCAGCTTGGCCCAGGATGATCGGGAACTGAAGAAATGCTGTCAGTCACTGTGCAGTCCTTAAAAATCACAACATTTTCAAAAATGACTAAACCAATTTGCTGCTGTAGAAGTGTGCTACAATAGTGTCCTACACCGGGCTTACCACGGCGTGTTGAGAAATACAGAAATGATGGACAAGGGGGAAGGGTACCATGGAGTGTACATTGCAGGTCTCTTTCTAGCAGCTTCCCGGAGCCAGAGGCTGAGTGCAATTCTGCAATGTGAGATTAAATCGGCAAAGACAAAGGGTTATTAAAAATAAAAAGAAAAAAAGAACGCGGCAGAGAGCGTAATGGATTACCTCAATGCACACCCTCGTCAAGACTAGCACTCGGAAAGCTGGTAACTTTTAAAAATGCCAGCAACTAGAACATGTTTTCAAATTAAAAGTCCATGCTTAAAAATAAATAAACAGAAGTTCATAGCATTAGGAATCCTCTAAGGCTTGCAAGTATTTGCTAAAAATCATGCTAACCGGTAGCATCTAGGTACTAGGTAGCCGAGACTGCCGAGCAGAATTTATACTTTTTGTGGCCTTTTTCTTCTTCTCCGTGTCCTCCTTTACAGACTTCTATTTACATTTGGCTTTAAATATGAAAATACTTGATAAACTTTATAAAATGTACATTTTTTAAAAATATTTCTGAAAAACTGACTTGAAAAACAAAACAAAACAAAACAAACCCCCAAACCCAAAACCTCTGCACCAGAAATATTAAGGGGGAGGGGATTTTTTTTTTTCTCTGAATTTTATTTGCTTTAAAGAAACAAGCTGAATCCTGCATTCCCCATTCCCTGCCTTGCGTCCCTCCCTCAAATATCTCAAGTATCATTTAGTGGGAGCACTGTGCACCTGGGGGATGCTGACCTGGAAAAAAAGGTCCCCTTTCTCCCAGCCAGCCTCCCTTTTCCATCCCTTCCCCATTGTGTTTTCATGCACCCTCCGTTTCACTGAATACTCTTTGGTTTAGTTATTTTTCCTTTTCCAAGACTATCACAATAGCAGCACTAGCAGCACTCAGTTGTCTTCACCACTGTTGACCCAGAAACTGCAATCAAATTGCCTTTACGTGTTCAGCCTTTCCTTTCTTTTACGTCTCCCCACCCCAGTAACAGCCCCAGTACTTGCACTTCATCATCTGCCCTCTCTAGTAGCCACATCTATGTTTACAACGTCAGTTTTCCACAGACTCAAGCCCACCCACTGTAGACACCATCTCATCAGACACCATTTCATTGCAGGCATTTCTTTCAGGCAGGGCTGGAAGGGGCCAGAGGCCTTCACAGATATCCATTTGCAGAAGACATTAGACCTAGAACAAGCTGTTTTTTAATGGCATACAGTGATCCAATACTGCAAGAGTTGACTAGGATTATCGTCCCCACCACCACCCCTCTCCACTTGCTCCTTTCGGAGCAGGCGTGAAGCGCAGGTTCGCTGTCTCCTTGATCTTAGAGGCACAGAGAATTTAAAGCCTTCTGGGTGAAGAAGCCAAAATACCGCTAGAGCCAGAGCTTCGCAGAAGGTCACAAAATGTGCTCAGATCTCGGTGACGTGTCTTAGCCACTGACCCCTCGGTGTTTGCTGGGGAGCAGAGGCAGGAGATGGACCTCATCCTCCCCAACTGAGCTGGAAACCACGCTTTCTGACACCCTTGCCCTGCTGGAGAAGTATTTTTTTACGAAATGCTACAATCCCTGTGCCATTCCTTAAGTGCTGTATGGTAAAGGTTGTTTTCTCCTTTTCTCCTCAATACCCTCGCCTTTCCTCTCAAAAATCTCTTCCCCAGGGATTTATCCACCGCTCAGCTCATCTGTGCCTCAGTGCCTGCTCCAGCAGCGTTGGCCTCCAGCATCGATCCGCAGCTCCGCCTGTCTCTGGCAGAGTTTAACCGGGCAGCCAAGGGGCTCGGGTCAGACGCCGGCAGCACAGAGAGGATGGCTCAGTTTTCAGGACGCTGGGTCAGCGCCGAGGTCCAGCCCAGGACTGGGAATGTGTGCACTAATACTTGACTTTCTGCTGCAGCCCAGCTCAGCAAGCAACTGGGGAGGACAGATGTTTGCTTGCTTGCTTGCTTTCCCCTAACTGCGTTTCTCCTTACAAGAAAGGAAGGGAATTTATCTCCCCATAGAAGAGCCAGGGGAGGAGAGGGGTCCTAGCTCACTTTAGATCTGAGGCTTGAGCTTTACAATAAGGTGCAAAATAAAGGTCTTAAAAAAGAAAAAAAAAAAAAAAGAAAAAAAATCAAAACCCAAAAAAAGGTGTCTGAGGTTTGAAATTTTTTTTGTTTAAAGCAGCCTGTTTCTTTTTTTCTTTTTTTTTTTTTTTCTTTTTTAAATAAATTCCACTGTGCAAAACTGTGCATTTTCTTTGGTATCCATTTAGGTAGTTTTAACTTAGTACTTTTTCTATGTAGATATATATATTTTATTTCAGTTTTCCTTTAGATAGAGAATTAAATTCTCCCCCCAAAAATCATCATTTTTGCTGGAGGCTACTGATTGGCCTGATATTACATAATGCCCCTTATGTAATTGGAAAGAGAGAAATTGATTCAAGCTATCAAACTACTGGCCTCAAAAGGAGTTTAGACTTTCTGGCAACATCAGCCTTTCTGACGTGATCACAAGCTTTTCAACCCAAAAAGTTCAACACTGACTTTTTTTTTATTTTTTAAATTACACAAGAGAAAATAAAAACTACACTGCAACAAAAATAACCATTTGTGTTCATGTAGTTAGCAGCAGCTTTTTAAAAAATAATTATAATAATAATAATAAGGCAGATTCTTGCCTTTGTTATGCCATTAAAAACATTCTTGTTCCCTAGAGAGAAGCATTCTGGAAAAAGTTGAAAAAAAAATAATAATAACCCAACCAAAGCTTGCCTGCAAGTTCAAGTTTTGTAAAAAAATATATACATAATTTATTCTACAACATATGTGCCTTCTGTTCATACTTAGACGTGTTTAGTGCTTTGTGTTTAGAGTTCGTTTTCTGTCATCCCTCCTCTGAGGACAGCCCTAAAACCAGCCCGGGTTTCTCAGGTCTGCTTGCCTTCACACCACTCTTCAACAGTACCGTTGTCTGAAAACTGTTCTGGGCCAACTTCTCAGGTCAACGTGCCTTTGACCGATAGATTTTAGTTTTTCTTTTCCTTTCAACCAAAAGAGAGAGGAAGAGTTTGTCAGTCATATTTCCGACTCTCGTCGTAGCGGCCGTGGCTCTAGAGGCACCCCTGCTTGGTTGTGGTGGTCCATGTCTGGGTGGGTGTCTGTGCTCATGCTTTCAGGCACCCCAGTGTCAATCTCGTCCTCCTCTTTGCTGGTGAGGGCGACTTCGTTCTCGTAGCAAAAGGAGTTTGCGTTAGAGAGAATGTATTTCTTTTCTGCTAAGTCTCTGGCACTACAGATGGGTGTGTTGGGCACTTCGTACGTTTTGTGGAACCTTGAGTAGTCCACTTTGTAGTAGTTTTTCTCTTCAAAGAGTACGGGCTCATAGCGGTGGCCCCAGAGGATTTCGTTTGCCAGATACGAGCTACGGCACTGGGTAGTCATGGCAGTAGCTTCCACCATGCCCTCTAATATTACTACAATTTCAAAGTCGGCATTGTCCATGTCTTGTTTGCTCAAGTCATACAAAGGACTGTCTTCATCTATTTCATGTACTATTGTAATTGGGGAGACCAGGAATATGCGGTCTATCCCGCTGTCAAACCCTACATTGATGTCTATTTGATCCAAAGGGATGTACTCCCCTTCCGATGTGATCCTGGATTTGAGGAGCTGTGCTCGCACATGTGCCTCCACCAAGTGGCTTTTCCTCAGGTTTCCAACACGCCACATCAGGCACAGTTTTCCGTCTCTCATGGCCACCACGGCATTGTGGCTGAAGACTAGAGTTTCGTTTCTCTTTTTTGGCTTAGCCATCTTTGCCATGACAGCACCAATGATGAAGGCATCAATGATGCAGCCTACTATAGACTGGAAAACCACCATGAAAACTGCGATGGGGCACTCGTCTGTGACACACCTGAAGCCATAGCCGATCGTGGTCTGGGTCTCAATGGAGAACAGAAAGGCTGCAGTGAAGCTGCTCACTTGAGAGACACAAGGTTTGCTATTTTCTTGATTCTCCAGATCCCCATGCAAAAGCGCAATCAGCCAAAACACACAGCCAAAAAAAAGCCAGGAGAGGATGAAAGTCAGGCAGAATATAACTAGCATCCACCTCCAGCGGATGTCCACGCAAGTGGTGAAGATGTCTGCCAGGTATCGCTGTCCCTTCTCACCCACGTTAATAAACTGGACGTTGCAGTGGCCATCTTTTTTGACAAAGCGGCTCCTGCACTGCTGTCTGGTATGTACCTTGCTCTTTCCATTCCCAAAGCCGTTGGCAACGGCCATGGTTGCCAGCTTCATGCCGTCCTCTTCCGAAGACACGATGCTGTAGCGGTTGGTTCGCACGCTGCCCATCACTACTGCTGTGGACTGAGGTGCTTCTGCTTTAGAAAACAGTCTAAGTTTCTGCAAAACCCTTTGGAGAAACAGTTTTGAAAGTTCTAGAGGAACACACACACAAGGAAAAACTGGGGAGAGGCTGGAGTCCCCAAAAGCCCTTGGATCAACCAAGGACAGTCTTCTGGCATGCAGAGTTAGCTTAACAAGTAACCGTCATAGAGAGGGCATGGTCTGCAAGAGAAAGAGAAACGTCGTATTAGATCCTAGAGGAAAAGGATAAGGAATCAAACCTGAAAGAATCAAGTAAAATAATTCCTGTGGACCTGCAGGAAGCTTCTTTATTCTTAACGATAGCATTTTTTTGGAACGTATAGCGTGCACAGTTGTGTACTGACAGAAGTGACATCATTGCTACAAAGAAAGCATCACACTTCTGGAGTGAAAGCACTGAAGTGATCACGTTACACAAGTTTCTAAGCAAATTCCCTTTAAAGCTGGACATGCAAAGAATCAATCCACTGTTTACAACTCTGCTTTCTGTTTATTTTGAAACAAACAATTAGCATTAACATCCATCTGTTCAAATACAAATACTAAAGCAGTTTTTAATGACAAATAATATGTGTCTCCTGGACTGTTTTACCTACGACAAACAAGGGAGCGTGCAAAAGGGAAGACAGTACGTACTGACAAAACTCATAAACTTGGAAAATGCAAATGTCAGTGAAAATTAATGAAATTACATCACATATAGCTTCTTTTTTTTTTTTAAATTAAGATGAAAAAAGGAGTTGTGTATTCTCTGCAAATGGCAGAAATAAAGGCTGAATTAGTTCCTCTTTAACTCCTTAAACTCATTAGGATCGGAACAGTTTTAAGAGTCACATCAGGCTTAAGCTGTACGATGCAAACTAAACTTCATAATGACCCTCATCTGCTCCTGCTAATGCAAGCAGCAAAATGCTAAGATGGAGTAGGACCGGCTGAGTGTCTCCGTAACATCTTTGGTGGCAAGTACCAGCACCTTCTCCTCAGGAGCCCAAGGCAATGAGTTCCATCTCCAAGGTGTAATGGTTCTGAGTGTCCCATGGGTCTTAAATGTCAGCAATTAAGACTCAGCAAGCTAAGAAAAGCTACAAAACCTTCTTCTTGAGGACAGAAGCCACCAAACTTATTTCAGGGAGGTCTGGCTTAGACCCAGGCTTGGCTTTTAACAAGTGCGTCATCCATTAAGTCATGTACTGTATATCAGGAAATGTAATTTAAATACTGCAGAGGAGAAGAGATGCATTAATGCAACTGCTCCATCCACACATGCACCCCATGGAGAAATTAAAAAGAAAACCGAGTGATGAGGAATGTCTCCTGTCCATTTGTCATAGGAGAGGAGACCTCAGTTCTGTTTACAATAATGGGAGATTAAACCACGATGCTCTTTGTAACTCAGTATTATTGAAGCTCCTCTGAGTTTGGTTGAAACTCCACAAAACTGCAGCCACCAAGAAGCATGAGTCTGCACACAAAGCGGCTTCAGTACTCTGTGGCTCTTCCTCTGATCATATCTGATAACAGCTGTAGATAAGACCTTATCTATCTCCTTCCCAAAAAGCAGCCCTTAAGGCCTTCCAAACACATCAGGGATTTCAAACAGTTTCTCAGCCCTCCCACATCCTTCAGCCACATCACAAGGGCTTTAGGTCAACAAACACTCCTTAGGAAACACAGGTGACAAACAGAAAACAACCTCCTGCTTGCAGTTGCATGCAGGATGGTTTTCCCTCTAGAATCTCTTTAGGGTTTACTTTTACCTCCTCTTTTTTCCTCACTTCTGTTTGTTGTGCAAGAATGCGTCGCCACGCCTACTTGCCGAGATTAGTCATCTGTGACTTCAGCGGTGTACAAGACATTTTGGCAGCTTTGGATAGGTTCAGTAATGCGCGGTTTTGAGTACGGCTCTCAGCAATGCAGGATTAGGGGACGGATAGCTGCTCTCTTACTTATCTTACTATCTTGCTCTGTAAGGATTCACTTTTTCCCCACCTCACACCTTTTTTAATCATGAGGGTTTTCATTCTCATCAGAACAGCGTTCTCAAAAATACAAAGGAATTATTTTAATGTTCATTTAATTTTTTTTCCTGAAAAGTACTTTTATTAGGAATCTGAACATATCATTGTTAATGCATACCACACACAAAAAAAACCTTATTGAAAAACTACTGCATTGGTCTGCAAATCGATTACTTTCCTCATAAACCACATCCTATAATCACAGTCATGGTCAACTTCCACCCTCAACCAACGTCTGTTTTGTTGCAAGCTGATGGAAATCCACAGCCTAGGAAATGCTTTATTTTGATATCTTGTTTTTTTTTTTTTTTCCTGCAGTACCTCTTGCATCTTGGAGAAAAACTTACGGTGAAGGGAAGGATAAGCTATAAAGTCCCAAGTGTCTGAGTATGCAGCACCCTTCCCAAAAGTCTTGACCCAAGGACATTTGTTTGAATTCCACAATTCACTGAAATCATAACACCAGCTTCTTGCGGCAAGCTGTCTGCATTTAGAAGTTTGAGACCCAAACTGGCTATGGTTAATTGTCATATTTCCACTTCAAGTGGCTGAGCACCTTCTACCTGCTGTATCTTGCACAGCATTTCTCCTTTCTAGCTGTACGCTGTTGACGCTTTGCCCTTGGGAGCAAACCTGCACCAATTTGGCTCTAAAGATATTTAAACACGGGGGTGTGCCCAGGGGTACTGTATGCTACCTTTACGGGCTGCTTGAACTTCATACAAGAATGCTCTGGCATGCTCCTCCACAGCATAGTTGTCTTCTTGCTTTTACAGCACAAACTGCCTCTCTTCCTCGTGAATGCTTGGAGTGGGAGGATGCCGGGACGGGAGCATGACCAACAGCATGCACAAGGACCTGCCAGTGCGAGGCACAGGCCCTGTAAAATGCCCAGTAGATCCACTAGCTGCTGGATTACACACCTAATCGATGTTGACCCTGACTTTCACAACTAGTTTCAGTACAGGTTCCTCCAAGAATCCCAGAAACAACCAAACTAGCATGAAATTCTAATGGTACTTATTTTGCTAATCCACCTGCTGCTCAAAGGCAGTTTGCTGCCTCCCATCCCACCCCATTACCAGTTGCTGGTGGCACCAAAGGTGCCAAGCTATTGTGGGACCAGCCCTGTAATCCTCACCAGACAAAAGAAGCCAACCCAGTAACCACCAACCAACCCAAATCTTTGTATAATTGCACCCCACGCTCTGCAGGCAGACATACACACACAGGTGTAAATTCAATCATTATTTGGGCTGGTTTCATTATTAATTCAGGCTATTTTTGCTCCTGGAAGAGAATACAAGACTGGAGCAGCACAGCTTGTGACTACCAGCGCTGGTATCGATGTAGCACTAGAGGGAAGGGATGAGATGGGATGGGAGAGTCCTAGGCTTGCTCTGCTGTGAGCAGATGCTTGGAGGAGCAGAGAGAGAAAAAAAAACCAAACCCAAACACGGGGCTGTGCTGCATCTGCAGCATTTCTGAACTAACGTTTGTGTAAATGCCATGATGAGGAGCCCAAGCCCCCACTTTCTCCTTAGCAAGCATCCCCCCAAGGATCTGCCCCCAGGATAGACATTCACATCGCACGTCTAAACTCCACAAGGAACGGCTCGAGGGGAATTTAATACTGAGCAAAAACCGCTGAAGTGCAAAAAAAAAAAGAGCGGAGGGGGAGAGAGAAGAGCATTAATGAGCTCTTGGAGCAGTTATTCCCAGGCTGACGCCACACAGCCCTTGCAGAGCGAGCCGGGCACATGTTGCTAAGAGAGCACCAGCACGACCTTCGCCAAGCGCCTTCCCCTGCTGCCCTCAGCAAACAGAACAAAGGAGCTCCTCGCACCAGCGAGGCTGTTCCCACTCCCTCGCTGCTGGGCACAGCCACCCTCGAAACCTTCCTCCAGACCCTGGCGCTACTTAAAAAGTCATTTCCTAGGGCTTCTCTGCTGATTTGGGTCGGACTCAGGTTACACAAAGCGGTGGAGCTGCCTTCAGGAGAAGGGTCTGCTCTTCACGGTCAGGGAGGGGGGGAAGAAAAAAAGGAAATAGATACATATAAAAAAAGCAGATGATGTAGGGAAATGGGTGCAAAGAAATAAGGGAAAGGAAAGGGCAAGTGGTGTTTGCATCTGCTGTCCTGCAAAGGAGACGGGTTCAGGATATTTCTAGCGGATGACCAAACACCAACAAGTGAGGCAGTCAGCACCAGGGGGTGTACTTGATGCGCCGGCGGTGGGGTTGGAAAAGCAAACAAGTGTAAAGGTAAGGCTGAAAGGCAGAAACAAGTGCCGGCTGCCTGCGGGCAGGAGAGGCGGCAGAAGGCTGGGAAAGGGCAGAGATGCGAGTCCTGGCTCAGCCCAGGCACCTGCGGGTCCTGGCTGTCCCGGCTCCAGGAAGATGACAAAGCAGCACTGAACCCCCGCAAATAAATCTGCCGTTTCTTATCAGTATTTTTTCCTTTAACTGTCATGAACTAAGTTGAAACAATACAGCCTCTTCACAAGCTCCCCAGCTGCAATGTGGGGTTTTTTCCTTTCTTCCTATTTTTTTTTTTTTTTTGGCAGGATGATTAAAAGCAAATAAAATCCCCTGTTTCCATAATGCCAATGAATGAAGTTACAGGTTGCTTTCACATCCCTCTAACAAAATATTTCGCACACTCCTTTCAAAACCACACATCTGATCTCTACGAGTCGATACTTTTGACCCCTCTCTTGTACAGGAAACTACAGGCGAGAAGAATGCAAAGGGATGGAGCAGTGCTACTTCAGCGACACGGAGTTGTCATGCAAACTTCCAGCCCTTCCCCAGAACAAAATACTTCGGGGGTGGTGGGGGAAGCAGCTGGTGCATGGAAAGTTATGAACATAAACAGATGCTGCAAGCAGATGCTCGAGTGTTCCCAGCATACCTATCTAATTATTTTAGGCACTGAGAATAGCTCGGGGATGGTGCATGAGAAATGCAGGAGTTCCCCCTCCAAAGGAACCGTGACAAGACCGTCACCGACAAGGAAAGCGCTATCCCGGGTATTATCTCGCGGTTCGGTGCCGTTACCAACCTAGCGATCGGAGCATCCCCCCACCCCCGGGCTGGCACTCACAGGGACCGGGCGGGCGTCCCGAATAGGGCAGGAAAGAAGGCGCTCCTTACCTGCCGGTAGCCTTAAAGGAGATGCTTATAGAGTTAAAAAGGATGTAAGATCCAGCAGCCGGGGGGGGGAGGGAGGGGGACGCAGCAAGCCAATCCCGGGGTGCCCGCCGCCCGCCGCCGAACCGCACCGCTTGCAACTGAGCCACTCAATGAGCCGTTGCCCCTTTTTTGAGCGTTGCCATGTGATGGTTAATAGCGGCCCCGCTGGCCCCGCCCCCCGCGCGGCCCCGCGCCAATGGGAGCCGGGAGGCAGGGCCGGGCTCAGCCTTCCTCCGCGGTGCGGGGAGTCCCAGAGCAAGGGGTCCCTGTGTGCGAGGGGGTCCCGGCTGCGAGCGTGCCCGCCAGGAGACACACACCGCCCCCACACACACCCCCCCCCCGTTGCGGAGGGTCCAGGATGCGGGGGTGCCCCACCGGGAGACACCCCCTCCACACATGTTGCGGAGGGTCCCCGGCTCGAGGGGACCCCGGGTGCGGGAGGATCCTGGGTGTGGGGGTGTTCTCCAGCAGGATAATCCCCTCTCCCTGTTGTGGAGGGTCCCGGGTGCGGGGTTGTCCCGCCGGGAGATTTCTCCCCCCGCCCCCTCCCCAGTTGCGGGGCGAGCCTGGTGCGGGGTCATCCTGATGGGGAGGGGTCCCAGGTGCGGGGGTGCCCGGCCGGGAGGCTCCTCTCCCTCCCCGATGTGGAGGTTCCGTGGTGCGGGGGGTCCGTCGGTGCGGGGGTGCCCGGTGCGGAGGGTCCCCAGTGCGGGTGGTACCGATGCGAGTGGGGTACCTGGTGCGGGGGGGGTGCTGGGTGAGAAGGGTGCCCGGTGGGGAGGGTCCCCGTTGCGGAGGGTCTCGGGTGAAGCCGCGGTAGCCGGGGAAGGACGGGGCCAGCGCTGCGGGTTTCCCCGTGCCCTCTTTGCAGCCGCTGTGCCCGCGACCCTCCCGCGGCGGCCGCGGGCACTCAGCACCTGCCACGGGTACCCCCCCATCCCGCCGAGAAAGGCTTTTACAAGACTTTACTGGGAGCTTGAGAAGGTCCCGTGCGGGATCTGCATCCCTGCTCGCTCCAGCTTGTCTCGGGCTCCGTGTAGTAAGGAAAAATACCAGAGAGGGAACGGGTTTGATCCTTTTGTTCCTTTCTTTATTTCAGTGAAGGGAAAGGCTAAGATGCAGGGTAACTCATCACAAATTCCTGACCCGAACGCACACTACAAGCAAAAGTCAAGCTCACCGCAGCACAGCTATTAAGCACAACATCCTTCTCCTTCCCTGAAATCAAGCAGCCCTTCCAAAACAAGAGCTTTGATCCCTAAATTAAGATCTTTAGGAGCAAGGCTGGAAGGAAGATAAGTATTTGCTTGGCTGCCATGCGTAGGATCCGTTTCTTTGTTTCATAGATCACCTATGGCACTCGCTCCGCAGGCTGGCTGGCCTGTGTTGGAATAGGCAGAAATCAAGATGGTTTTTAATAGCTTGTCCTCCCTACAGTGGACGTGGCCTAAGACAAAGAAAACAGGGATGAAATGTCTGGCTGGGAGCCTTGCAGGAATAAAAACAGCCTTGTAAGCACACGCTGAAGTTTGCCAAACTCCGGCTCTGATGGACAGTGCAGGGGTGTTAGTTTCCGAGGCAGGTGTCTGCTGCTGCAACGCTCTCCCGCTGCCCTCGGAAAGCCGAGTTCCCAAGCGCTAACAGCTGAAACGCATCAGGGACCCCTCTGTGGTGTGAGGGAAAGCTAAGGGCAAAGGTGACTGCTGAGGCAAGCGTTGCAGACCACACAAGGGTTTAGAAACTGTCGTGGACACCTTGAATTACACCCAGGACTGCAATGGCAGCTTCTGCAACACCCAGAATACGGGTGCTGGGGTTGCTTCTGGGAGAAGACAGTGTTAATCAGCACTCAGGTCTTCTGCCTGGAGCTGCTGAGGGGTAGACTGGTCCAAGTGAGTCGGCCACTCACGTCTGGTGAGCTTTCTTACAATGTCCAGAACAAGCTCTAAATATGATTCCTGCTTTCCACAGCAATGTCAGTGCCTGCAGTTATTCGTAGTTGCTTAAACTGTCCTCTTCATCCTCATTTCATAAGGTTACAACTCTGATATTAGCTGTCTCTAAATACTTAGTGAAAATTCTTTGTCCAAATGCTTTCTTGTGGAGCAAAGGCTTTAGAAACACACGCTGCTGAACAATTTCCACTGACTGCTATTGCTGTCACTCACAGCGTTGCCGAGTTCCCCATACTCCGAATGAGGAAGCACCGCATTGTTGCAGCAACAAATACAACAGCCAAACGCAGCCCCCGGTGTTATGTGTGCGGGATATGCAAAATGTACATGATGGGGAGAGGAGAAGAGAAGTGCTTGTATATATTGAGCAATCTGGCATGTTGGGCAATCATATTGTTTATGAGTTGTTCTTTGATGATTCTGTTCATTTTTAAATGGAGAAAAGTCCTGTAATTTTCTTATGAATGAGGAATCTTGAGTTTCTTAGGGATATGGTTGAGTAGGGAGACAGGTACGGTTGCACTCGATGATCTTGGAGGTCTCTTCCAGCCTTCTGATTCTATGATTCTATGAAAAGAATCTATAAGAGAGAATGACTGCAGATATTCTATTCATTCAGTAAGATGAAAATCATCAAATCCACAGGATTTGAAAAACACAGGCACAGATATTACACAGTTCATGTATTTATATCAGAGAAAAATAATCCCCCATTCCTCTGTGCGTGTGTGTGCTTCCTATGAACAGCTAAACCAGCAACAATGCGACCCACCTTGAAGAACTGTGTGCTCGTGTGTGTAAGCGAAATAAAGTGGAGCTGTGGTCCACTATTTCTAAGAGATGCTCTGCTGAGAATACACGCCGTTTGCTGGGGGGAGTGGGTTCAACAAACTTCTGAACAGTATCCATGAGACAGTAGAGATTGCAGCCTGACCTTGTAGACTCTTACTCAGCCTTTACTCATGCAAACTGACTGATAACGACTGCAGACCTGCTGGATCCAGAGATCCCAGATCTGCCGAAATGAGTAAGACTTATTCACAGCAGCACAGACTTGCAGGTCGAGCCATCTAGCATTTCCCACCGAGGAAGAGCATATACATCACGACTATTTCGCAGCTTTCTTAAAGTCAGAGCAGCTTTGCCCAGAAAGCTCTTCTTAGAATGAAATATCGATTCTAATCTATTATACAGCTAATGAGAACCATAACAAAGCCGTCTGTCATCTGCACGGACTCCAGCAAGAGAAGTACTTCCAAACCCTCCAAACAGGGAAGTTGAAGTTACGAGAAAAGTTTCTAAAAAACCCTTTCCTGTTGCAACAAGCCAGGACAAAGAGGGTGAGAGACAGCTGAAAACTTAACCCTCAAGTGTGAGTGAGGGTTTGTTTTCCTTTTCTCAATGAATGGATTTCTGCTTTGACGTAGTCCAGGTACAGGAGTGTTTTACTCCCTCACTACAGAGCCTCCTCGCTGAAGCAGCAGAAGAGCTGTGTGAAATGGTTGTAGTCTGAGGAGTTTTCAAGATAAGATCCGTTATCTGCAGAAGAAATGGTACTGAGAGGTAAGAAGGGCTCTGGGAAGGCAGAACAGTCACATTTAATACCAGTGCAGGAGGTGTAAGAATAGGTACCAGTAACAAAACAGGACGCCTTCAGCCAGGCCATACCAGAAGGGGCTTCTTCTCCCTACATTTTCTGTCTTCCAGCATCGTTCTCACCTTTGCCCATCACAGTCACCCTGTCCCTCAGTCTTGCAGAGGTCTGCAGATGCCCTGGGAAAGCAAGTTTGAGAGTTGTGTTGCAGATATGGTCCTTGCCAGCTAGGACCAGTGGCTGTAGCCCCTGTCTTACTGCATGGGAGATGTTATTAAATTGCTTTTTCTGTCTTGGCGGTGAAATGCCCTAATTATCAGATTGCATTAGTCTTCATCTCTTAAAATGGCCAAATCTGCTTTGGTTCTCAAGGATTTTATTGCCAGCTGAAAATAGCTTAATTGTATTGTACTTGCAAAGAAAACATGGTCTGGTAAAATCAAAGCAGTCGGTTTCCACAAGATGAGAAGAAATGCCATAAATAATGCGTTGGGCTATTTTTTTGGTCTCACCATTTCCATGCATGTAAACTGGCATAAGTTAGCCTTTCTTCTCTAACCATTAAGTCAACTGGAAAAAATTCATCAGGAAAAGGTGGTTTCCCCATTCACAGCAAACCCCTAGGGTTTAGACATTAACTGGATCTTTATAGGTCTAATGCTGGGATCTCCAAGGAAAAATGAAGCCATATTTGTAATAGAAAGAAAGGTAAATCCAATGAAAATCCCACAGAGAGACAGTTACATGTTTGATAAGACTTGAGGGAGCAAATAAATGAATTCTGTGCTTTGCAAGCAAATAGGATATACAGATGTGCAACCAGTGACAAAATTATATTGGATAATAATGTGTTTGTTCATAGAAGGGGTGAAATTCGACATAGGAAATTGAATTGGTTTATATATGTGAGAATAGAGGAACTCACACACCATTCACATTTTTCCTGTCTTTCTTTCCCAGATGCTTTGTGACCAAAATCTTTGCTTAACATTTCAGGCTGTCTTATTTGGTCTTACTCTTAAGCCAAATCACCAGCCAGTGACTGTATTTTGAAAAAATAAATATATACTTATTTAGTCTTTGCTACTGCAGATGGTGAATATGGGATGCAAGGTGGAGAAATCTTGAAAAAATGAATTACAAACAGTAATCCATAGCTAACAGTACCTGTATATAACTAGCAATTCAACAGCAGCCCAAGAAGTTCTGCCAAAGAAAACTTACTTCCAGCGGTATATTCCATGTGGTTCAGTCCTCAGTAAATTAAGATGCCTAATTTAAAGGATCTTTAATTTCCAGCTAAACTTTTAGACCCTACAAAGTAACTCTTGCTAAAATTGAGCTCTCTCAGCTCTCAACAGATGCTTACCTATGCAGAGTCAGAGGCCTTAACATGATAAATGTGAATCTGTTGTTTAATGTACACTTTGCCCATTCTTTATTTTTCTAGAAGCCTCGCTGCAGCAAGGCAGTTGTGTTACGATTTAGTGATCTATTTTCACAAGATTATGGATAATCTTTCAGTAATGCAGTAAACTAGCACCTAGCATTGTCTGTGACATGGCAGTATCATTATTTTTCCTTGTCCAGAAGTGGAGAATGTATGTTTGTATCAATGAGAAAGACCTTAGTATAAGTGATAAAACTGTCCAAGCAACTACATATTAATAAGACTAATATTTTCCTATTAATGTCTAAGTTATTGATCTTCCATAATGCCCATTCTTTATCTCAAGGGAAAGGGAGTTAATGGTTAATAAAACTTGCCAGGGTAGTGAGAACATGCCCATGGAGCTGGCATAGAGAACTTGACAATTCCTGGAAGGAAAAGGGTTAAGAGCCAGCAACTTACACATACAAAACTGTGTGACCACTTGCATTCTCTTTCCTCACAGCTTCAGTTGCTGGCGTTACTGGCCTGCCAGGTTTTCTAAAATCAGGGTAGGCTCACGCTCAGCTGAACAGAACAGGGTAAGAATATCTTTGTGTTTCTCTGGCTTGCAAACTTTTGGTTATGTAAATATTGTATGTAAGCAGGGGGGTTCCAAGGGAGTAGATATTCACAGGTTTTCGCTGAGAACCCTACTGTGGCTGTCACTGGTCACGTTCCCCGCTTACTCAAAAAACCCACATGGTACTCAGCCAACTTTCCAACATTCACGCAGAGACAGTGGCTGGGTTCCTCTCCTGAGGAATGAAACCTCAATCTCCTTCCTTGAAGGTTATCAAAGTCTGCCGAATTGATCCTTGAGAACGGTTATTAGGCCAGGTGAGAGGCTGGGGAGAGCTGTGAGGAGTTAAAGACGCGTTCCTGGGCTGTGTCTCTGCCCCTGCAGCATCTTACCACCAGCCTTCCTGGCACAACAGCGTTCTGGTTAGCAAAAAAAGTGGTAACTTGCCTTCCAGTGTTCTGTGCAGGATGAGGAAGGGACAATGGTTAGAGACTTATGTTCTCTCTAATGTCACCATGGCTGCAAGAGGAGCAATGAAGTAGAGATCTGCTTCAGCTCCTGTCACCATCACAGGTGGATATGTGGAAAATTTCCAATGGGAAAGAGAGGAGCAATAAAGAAAAGGTCGACTGCGATAGAAAGAACTAGAAACTTTTCATCTTTTATAAGTAAAATTAATGCAAAGTGGATGCCTTTTCTGCAGTCCTACTGAGCCATTCACATTACACAACTTGTCGTTCACCAAAGTGATTCAAGTTGGGCACCTTCACTCTCTCAGGTGACGTCTGGCAGTTCCCGAGAGAAAGATGATGTGAAATATGGGGGTACGTGGTGAAACCTACTTTCAGCAGCAGAACACTGTACCCAGACGTGACTCAGAGAACCTCTGTTAAAATCCTACTTGCTCTTCCTGCATTGCACTGCGTGTACTGCATTTCTGCTGATGATCGGTTATCATCGCTGTACTTTATTACCTATCAGCCTATCCACTCTAGCGAAAACTGCATTTATAAACTCAGAAGCATCTGATTTGTGTTAAAATAGCTCAAACTGCTGCTTTCCTTACTTTCTCACACTTTTTATTTTAGTGTATTAGTTTAGATGCAAATGCCCTCAGTGTTTCCTATCAGTTTGTACCAGAAGCTAAGAACTTGCCTGGTGTCCGTGGCCACAACGTAAGTGACAATATCAGAGTTTATTTTCTCTCCTGGAAAGCAAATAAACTTTGCTAAAAACAGAGAGTTAGGTCATTGGCCACTGTGGAAGGAAAAACACGGCAGAAAACAAGCTTTAGTTTCCTGAGGAGCCAGTGCTGTGCCCATTTACATCAAATGAGAACTTCCATCTCGATGGCAGTGGTGCAGACCACTCCCTGATAGGAGACAGGCTGATTGTACGTCTGTTTGTGCTGGCTGTTGCAAAGCACTGCCAGCTCTGATTGAACACAGCAGTTCCTGTGCCAGCTATGCAGCTGCACCAAAGAGGGTGCCTGAGGTGCTGCAGCTGGTGTGGAGCCATCCCACCTTGACTGGGAGAGCCTGGATACCTGTCACAGCCATCAGAGCATCTCTCCCCTTCTCAGGAAGCCAAACTTTGAGCAAGGAGATGCTGGCCGGGAGACCCAGCGCCCCAGCAATCAGAGGAGTGGATCGCTGGCACCAAATGGCAGTCCAGCCCTGCTCGTAACTCCTGCATGACTGGAAAGGAGGTAGACAAATTAAATTGGCTGGCATCTTTCTAGATTTCCCTCAAAACTAAAATTGAACACATGAGTAAAACCAAACCAACCTCAAATTGTTGGTTAAACTTCCTGATATTGTTTTTGACTGATTATTTGGACCAGCCTCCAAGGCCCACCCACTAAAACACCTCAGTCCTATGAAAAATTTGTCGTCAGAGAGGAAATAATCTTCAGCAAGTAAATGCCACGGCTTCCTTTCTTCTGTCGTGATCTTGTGCTGCTTATTTGCTTTTCTGATGCCATTTTGTGCCTCTAGGTGAAATTCTGCCTGTCATTTATGCAGATGGACAGGGGAGGAAGGATTCCTCACCTGTCTTTAGGCAGCCTGCGTTAAAATTTGGGCCAAACTGCACGTCCTAATCTCTGTTTTGGCCTGATCAAGATGCACAGATAGAGGGAAAGCATGGCCGCAGGAGGAGGCTCTCCCTTGTTTTGCACTTGGAAACGTTGCACCTCAGAAGGCATGAGCCATGTGCTTCTTTGTAATCTCCCTAATACTTCAAAAGTTGGCTTTGATCCTCTGATATTATTTGAGCTAATGCCCAAACCGTATTAAGCAACCTTGTGACAGAGACTGGAGGGGAAAGGATTGTGCCATTTCCCATCATGTATTAAAAATCACTATGAAAATCTGTGAAATGTCAAAGCTGCTGCAGCCCACGGCGACTGTGAGCCCTGGTAACATCGTTGTCCGTGGGTGACTTCGCAGGTCCCAGGACCCCAGCAGTTTTCCAGGGCTGTGCTAGATCTTCACATGGGTGAATGGGTGCTGCAGAGAGCAGGTTGCTGGGGAGGGTGCAGGGCTCGCTGCTGGTCCCTTCCCTGCCTGCAGACTGGGCTGGCATGAGTTAGCATTTTCTGCAGTTTATTGTTGGCGTAAAGCGCTTTGCAGAAACATGCGACCGGTCTGTAGCTCACGGAGAAGGCAGGCTGATTGCAGGAAGGCCACATTCATCCTCAGATGCCTCAGGCCGGAAAACTACCTTTATACAGAGCAGTACTTTGATATATACTTCACTTTTATCTAAGCACACACTTAACTTGGGAGCCAAATGCCTACCGAGGCCATCGGTCATGGGCTCAGGCAGAGGGAACGTTCAGCACCCAGGTTCTGAATATCTTGATTTGACAAAGGCCAGAGATCACATGGAGAGGCAATCAGTGGCAAAGAGTAAAGAGTGAGAGAGTGAGCGAGAGAGACAAAGAGATAAAGAGAATGAACAGAGGCTTGTCATGTCGCTTGTTACAGTACTGGAAGGTGCTTGTGCTCTCTGACAGCAAAGGTGACATAAAAACCTTTGCAGAACAGACCAGAGCGGAGCACAACGGGCTGGCTTTGTTCGTCTTTCCTGATGGGGTGACTCCATGCTTAGGATCGAGTGCCAGCAATACCAATCATTTCTGGGTGTTTTGTTAAAAAAATCCTCCCAGTTTGTCCCAGTTAGAAATTACCAACCTACTCATCTGTCCGCAATCACGATTCACGATGCTGGTCACCAGAACCTCCAGGTGAAGCCAAGATAGGTACACGGCTAAGGTGGGTATATTTGAAAGCACAAGCAAATGCTGTAGAGAGCTGTTTGCTTTGCGTTATTCACACTCTTCAAGCTCTGGCAAATTGCTTTTCCTCTGACCATACATTACTGTAATTTTTTCAAGCTGAACTGGTTTGGATAGAATAAGTGTCTGTTCTGCATCTTCATTAGAAATGTCAATTGACTTTGAATCTTTCTGGAAGGTCCAGAGAGAAATAGAAGACTTTCAAGTATCTTTGTGCTTTTGGTGTCTGGAAGTGGCTTCTCTCACAGGAGAGAAAATAAAAGAAGCAGATCTATTTGAGTAATTTAATCTGTATAAGGTAATTTACTACAAGGCAATACTTCAGTACTCGGTGCTTTTATTTTCCAGCACACAAGTATCCTTGACCTTGCTCTTCTCTAACTTCAGTTGTGTTTCAACTAACTCTTGTAAGAAGAAGCCTCCCCAAGGAGCAAATCTACAAGTCAAAGTCATGACTTTCTTTGCTCAAAAAAGGACCCAGAAGACTGGATCAGCTGTACATATCTCCTCCCTTTATATGGTTAGGCTGTTCCAGCGCTTTCATCATCTCAAGTAAAATTAGCACTATGGTAATTACCCTGGGCCAAATATACAGCTGGTGAAAGTGCACATATTTCAGAGGGGTGAAACCTGAGATGGAATTGGCAAGCATCATCCTCTTTTTTAAGGCTAATGTAAGGAAAGTGATGGGAGCTATTTCAGTCCCACATCCACATGTGCAGACACACATTCACATGCGATACTTCCGCTCTGCTGTGATTTTTTCCTGGTAGAGCTTTGCACCCAAATTCTTGAGGATTGCTAATGCCAGTGTAAGGTTTTCCGAATCATCCCTCCACATCTTTGGAACAAATGGTATCAAGGGATGTCTGTGGGTTTAGTCTTCCTCACCACCTGCTGTAGGTTTGCTGGAGGGTGTTGGGAACTGGCTTGTGGCTGGTGGTGCGTAGAGGTGTGCAGGATTGATGTTTTGTGAAGAGCTATATTTGTCAGCTTTACCTAGTATTTTTCTAAAAGTAAGGATAAAACGTGAGGAAAGAGAAATAAGACCCAGTGAGGCAAAGCTTTATGGGCCCTCTAACAGAGTCATTGCCGACTCAGGAGTGGCACTCTGCTCTACCCTCTCAAATGAAACAAGTGACAAAAGAAAGGTGGGCTTTTTCCCTATGGAAAAAGTGGTCACTGAAGAGTAGAAGTTTTAATCAGTATATACAGTGAGTAATCCCAATAACTACAAGAAAACACTTATCAGATTTTGTTTCCCGACTCACATCCTACCACAGGTCACCCTGGAAATGGGCCCATTGAAATTGGTGGGGTCGCATTTGCTCAGCATGAGTAAGGCCCTTGACCTGGGTGGGCAAGGAAGGTTTCCCCTTGGGTAGACTCATCAGGGTCTTTTTTGATTTCCACTTGGAGATCTAAAATAAGACCTGCCCATTTACGTGTATTTCTCTTTTTATGCCCCATTTAGGGCATTCCTATCACAGTCAAACCTTTATCAGGCAACACTTGAAGATTTGTGACACACCCAAAAGGCAACTCTACCAGGACAGTTTGCAAGAGACACCCACTATGGACATTTGTGAGCCACAGGGTAGAGTGTCGGGGAGGCTTTGGGGCTGTCTCCTCTCTGCTGCTGTTTTGTACAACAGTCACACATAGGCGATCAGCTCATTTTGGCACCTGGACTAAGCAGAAATCGTGCCAAATGAACATCAGACCAAAAATAGTCCCTCCCCTGTCAGGCAAGTCTGAGAGACACTCTGTGATCAAAGATGGGGAAACATGAGGAACAAATGCAATGCCCAGTAGTCACCACAGACCAGCTGCCTGACAGTTGTGGAAGCTTCCTACACACGCCGCTGCGAAGGAGAGTCTGAAGAAAGGATGTGAAGAAGAATGATGATACGGATGGTTCAGCAGATGTTTAATTGGAGTTACGCCCATGCGTGAGAGAACACACAAAGCTGGTCAATGGAAAATATGCGTTCAGAAGTGGACATGGCACTGATTGTGAGATAATTATTAAGGCATTTCTATTTTGGAGCTCTTCTGTGTGTAGTTTTACATAATAGATGTTAGATTGCCTTTCTACATGCATACGCGTTCTCTGGTCCAAAGAAACAGGCAGCTTTTTGCTTCTTGTCACTGATACCTCTCGAAGTAAGTATCTTTGGCCACAAATAGATCATTGCCCTATTTGAAAAGTTGCTGGTGGAGCATAGCCAGTTTAGACTGGCTATATATACCTAAGCTGGCAAATCAAGCAACCTGTCAGCTATTGCTTCTATATATAAAGGGGAATGATATAGAATAAATCAAGTGGACGGAGCACATGTTAAATCATTTTTTTATATAAAAATGACTTTCTTTCTGAGTTTGATTTGTTCTGCTGAGCTATAGGAAGAGTTAACTTCATGTCCCAAGGTTGCCTCAGATGGGCAGGCAATACCAGGAGTTTGCTGACTATAGGTTCTCCACCGATGCTGGGAATATAACGATACCTTTTGATGTGCCGTGTAGGATCGGCCGAGGAATCCATCAGTGGGGACAGAACTCCACGGCTCCCAAACCTTTATCATTTTGCAACACTGCAAAGCTGAGCCCTGAAGGAGCGCTTGGGACAGAGACTGGGGCGAAGCATTAGGATTTCTGAGGCTTTTGTCCAAGCGGCTCCTCTTGGGAAGCCTCTCAGCGCCCTGCAGTGACGGAAGGTGCAGCCGGGGTCGGCGGGGGGGGGCAGAGCGGCAGTTCCAGGGGCTGCCACCAGGTGGCGGCCAAGCGCCCGCGGCGCCGCTGCCGGGCTCCGGCGGGAGCGGGGGGCAGCGGGGGCAGCGGTCCCTGGGCATGGGGCGAGCGGGGGCACCGGTCCCCGGCACGAGGAGGGGCGGGCAGTGCTTGGGAAACGTGAAACCCCGCTGCTGTTCGTTCGGGGCCGGTAGCATCCGAAGTCGGGCTTTGTGTTGGGGCAGGCAGACACAGAATTTGGGGGATCTGGGTTCAAGGAAATACTGGGTGTTTCTGGCAGTCCCAGGAAACTCTGGGCTGTGGATACGTGTGATATCACACTTTCAAAAAATCTCGAGCTTTCTAGGCAGCAACATGAGCCCGAAACAGAATTATGCAACTTCATACCCGCTTTGCTCGAGGTTTATCTGATTCCCCCAGCACCTCCTCAGCCACGGTGACTGACCCCGAGAAAGGCTTTAAATTCTGGAAGTAGCTCCTGTGTTGTGAAATTTTCATTGATCCACATTTTTTTTTAGCCTAGACTAAAACTATAACTGCACCTTGTTTCCTACTCTGTTGTGCTTCCTCTTGTCTGCTTGAATTTGTTGTCAGATGCTTCCCTAAACGGGCCTCTCAGGGCCCACCACAGACACCAACTCTTTCTGTTTGCAGGTTCGCAGCTCAAAACCAGCAAAGGTTTAAGAACTAAAAAAAACTCATAAACATTTTTTTTTTGCTTCCCACACAAACACTTTGGCTACCCTGAAAGGTATCTGTTATTTCCTGATGTGCGTGTAACTGTGTAACTGTGATGCTTCAGGTTAGGCCGGCAGCTGAAGTCAGACCTCCTGCACAGCGTGTGAGAAACAAGGGATAAACGAAGGGATATGTATTATGCACCACATCTGAAGATCAGCTTCGCAGAAATATGCACTAAATGATACATGATAAAGGGGAAGGAAATGCCAGCTGCCTTAATGAACAGTGGTAGGCAAAGCTGGAAAAATAAATTATATAATAATCTCTTATTATATTCCATTTGACATAAACTAATCTTGACCCAGAACAATAGTGCTGCTTTCCAAGAGAAAATAACCACGCTGCAGCTATAATCATGATACAGGAGTCCAATGCAAAGTGGTTTGTGTTTTCTCTTTGTTGTTAAAATTTTTCTTCATCTGTTAAACTTTGTGGAAAAAAATGGGAACGGGGTGAGCAAACTCCAGCTGAGGCAGAAAGAAATGCCAGTTGCTGCCTCTTGGTGGCCAGGAAGAAGCTGCTGAACGTCAATGCAATCTGTTGGCTTTCTGCTGAAGACCCAAGGAGCACGTGCAATGCTCTGGGAGAGAGGAAACGTACTTGTGATTCACTTCAGCTCCCCACTGACTGAACAGCCCAGAATGCAGCCAGATACTTACTTTTGCACCAGTGGACACCTCTATCCATTTCACTAGGGAAGACTCGAGGACTGGGTCCGCGTTTCTGCTGTGAGGATATACATATTATTATGTTGGTTGGATTTCTGAGTCTTGCTTGCTTTTGCATTGCTCAGCAATGAGGATGAATAATAATAAGCCAAATGGAAAGCCTTGGCAAACACCTTCATCTAGAAAGAGCAGATAAGTGATGGAGATTGTCCCTCCGGCTTATCCTAAAGCTACTGTACACCAGGCTCTTGCAAGTCTTTCCTCCTCAAGGAGAATGTAAGAACTAACTCTACCAAGAGAGCAGTCAGGACCCACCTAAATGATCAGTGTGGAAGGAGCCTGCACATTCTGTCTGGCTGTTCATCCCTTCTGTCCATTCCTGTCTTATCCAATTGGAGCTATCAAAGATCCTTCATCAAGAGAGAAGGTTGCAGGTTAAGTACGCAAGCTCTGGATGTGACCATCACGAAGAAGTGCGTGTGTGCGTCCATGAGTGGAGCTTTGTTTGGCTTCTTCCTCCAACCAAGTGGAGTTCATGCTAAGAAGCATCCACAGAATGTCTTTATATCTTTGTGGGTTTGCTTGTCATTTGGTGTTGAAGTCAAAAGACTACTCTGCACTTCATAAGTCTTAACATGACATCTTAGTCCTTACGATACGGAAGCTTAAAATTCTGGCTGAAAGGGTGAAAAGTCAAATGTGCTCTCACGAGGTGTGGGGTAGAGGCATGTTCTTTATTTCTGTGTCTTTATTCATAAAAATGCAGTGCATGCTTCACTATACATCATTATACAGAGCTTTTATACTGTGATAAATGAAATTAAAATATCAAACAGAAAAACCCAGACTGTTTGAGACCAGTGGTTCAACCAGTATCCTGTCTCCAGCACTGGCTGGTATCAGATGCTGTAGATAAAAGTAGAAGAAACCGTATAGTAGCCTGTTATGAATTAACATGCCCAGGAGAGAAGTTTCTTCCTGACCCTCATCAGTTAGTGGTTGACTTTTATGCCAAAGCATACATTGCTATACATGCTCACGTGTTTATATCTATCTATACTGAGAAGCATGTGACAAAACGCTAAATCAGACTCCTGGTACTTTCGCTTACAGGAAAGTCATTCCGAGGAAGGAATTTTCTCCACCGCAAGAGGCTCACACAGTACATAACTGAGAGAGGGAAAGGCAGCTGGGATTCACAGCTTAATAAGGGAAGCTACTTTTCCGAACAGCACCAGAAATGTGCACCTTTTGAAGATATTTTGGGGATTTTGATTACGTATCTCAGTAGTTATCTCATCTCTCTGTGTAGCTTTACCTATGTAATTAAGCAAATACTCACACACGTGTAAGTACTTGTAAAGTGACCGGTTAAACAGAGTTCACGTTAGATGTTCCCCTTTTCTGAAAATCACAAGAGCACAGAGAAACAGGGTTGGAAAGTCCAAGGCAAGGCTGACCATTCTGGATCACTTCTTACACATGTTTCATCCAACAGGTTCCTAAAAGCCACCACCTCAAAGGTTACGCGCTCCGCAGGTCCCTCGGGGCTTTGCCTTCTTTACAACAATGTTTCCTAATTAACTTCAGTCTCTGGCTTCAGCTTAAGCCCATGTTTTCCTGTCCTACCCAGCAGATGCAGACAACAGATCGCCCCTCTCTCTCGAACTGCAGTTTGTGTGTTTGAGAACTATTTCTTTGTTTCCTACCCCCTTTTTGGACTGGAACACCTTCAGTTATTTTCCTGTGTCCTCACTCACACATTTTCTACATCTTTGGATTCTGTTCAAATTCAGCTTTCCCAAAGTGCGCTGCCCAACGTTGAATAGAGCAACCCAACCATGATCTTTCAAAGACAAAGCAGTGTGGAAGGACTTCTTCACGTCTTGAAGATTATATTCTTTTTTATAGAATCTGAATGGTGTTTTATCCAACACCACATAAACACCGAGAACCCTATACATTATCCTACGTCCCGTTTCATTTTTTAGACTATTTCCCCAGTGCCTACCAGTGCTCACTCCCAGGATACAATAAGGTGTTTTTATCTGCAGTTATAGATGAATGCTGGTGATGGTTAAGCATATAAATGGGCTAATTAATGAGATTTGGAATAACTGCCTCCCCCCACGCTTGTTAATATGCTTGATTTTACCTAAAGGAATCACGTATATCCAAAGACAAGAGCTAGCAGAAGTGAAATGCAAGACACATTGAAACAAAGGAGCAATACTATCCTAAGAAGTAAACTTCAGGAAAAAAGATTCAGCATGCTATTTTTCTTCATTAAACATGATGAGCTCTTAAAAGCTTTTAATTAGGCAGAATGATGTGAATGACGCGTCAGACCTAATTTTAGCAGCCTAAAATTAGGCATCATTTCCAAATCAGTCATTTCATCGCCTTCAACAACAAATGGAGAGGGACGAACATTTCCAGGGTAAACACGTCCTATTGCTTTCAGGTCCTTAGAAAGCCAGAGTAAGATGGGACAAACTTCTACGTGAGGACAGAAGAGCTCCAGTAACCACAGGGAGCTTCAGCCTGTAGGCAAACACTTAATTTCTTGATGAGAGAGGTCAGGTGAGATAAATCCTGTTTTAGGCAACCGCAAATTCAGAGATAATTTTTTTTATGTTAGCATAATAATTAAACACAGTACAAACTACTCATAATCATCAGGGGGTGAAAAGCATGATGAGATATTTCTTTTTGAAAAATTACAGAGATGTGCAGAGCATGATACTTCCATGCCACAGACAACTTCAAAACATTAACATTTTCCTTTTCTCCACATTGAGCTGACAGCTGTGTATGTTGAATCTCTCTGCGAAGGATCATTTTTACACAGTCGTTTCAGATGAATAAAAATATTTAATTTTGACAAAATCGCACTGTTTGGTCTCCAGATTGATCTTTGTCTTTTTAAAGAATCATAATATACTAAAAAGAAAAGCAAAGGTGACATTCTGAAATTAAAGACGTTTTGATTCAAAATATTGCACAGCTCACTCCAAAAACATGGTCTTCTTTCTCTCTGATGCTCAACCTGATTTTGCTGATTTTGGTTTCAAGCTTGAGGTTTCATCTTGATTTCTGAACAGTGCAAACAAGCCAGTTTGGCCTGGCCAGCCCTCCTAGCCATAAGGGGCAAGCAACAAAGCCCTTACATAGCCCTGAGCCAGCTTACACACCACATGCCTCGAGCTGCTGGGCAGTAGTGGTTCTGGGAATGGCTTATGACTAGGAAATTAGAAAAGCTCTCCAGGATCTCACTGTTGATCCTACAGGACTAGGCAAGCTGTAAGCAAGCTTCCAAAGCTACCCACTAATACTGGGCTCAGTTATTCTTGCCAGTTCAGTCCCTCCTACAAAGAATGGCCCCACAGATTCATCAATGCAGCCCCAGGATGGGGGTTTCATTTGATCTGCTAGAGAGGTGCAACCGCAGCAAAAGCACAATCGATTGTTGTCATGGTGTGGGAGTTTCAGAGCTTCCTAGAGGGACTGGGAACTGGCCTTCCAAATAAATTAGGCAGCTTTGAAAAATCTGACCTAGAGGGCACTCTACGTTGGTTTTAATCCCTGCCTAGATCATTATCTGTCTCTGGGTATGTCCAACGTTCCTCCCTGCAGGGTAATAAAGTTCACAATGGGTTTGCTCAAGTACAGTAGCTGTCTAGTCAACCCAAGTGCAAGCTGTTTCCTTGTGCCAATGCTAAACCTGTTACTGATACCCACGCTAACCAGTATGAAGCTTCTCCTAGCAGCTCAGCACTGTGTTACATTGTAGGCTTGCTGTCAGCGAGGTTTATAATATAAATACTTGTGCATATGAGCTCATTGTTTATATTCTAAAAGCTGTGCTGGGAGGATTTGTTCAAAGTGATTTTAATTGCAGTAAAAAGCTAGATTTGGGACTCTATTGATAGCCTACTTAAGGTCACAGCTGCTTTCTGGTAAGAAACTTCTCCAGAAGGCTGATTGACAGCTGTCACTGGGTCTTCTGGATCTTCACAACTGGTGATGAGGGCAACTGCACTGAACGACTTCTGGTTAGCACTAAACGGCTTAATCTCCAGGATGGATGTCTCTGCTTCTTTTTCCCGTGTCTTCTCAATTCGGTTCCATTCTTGCTCCTTCCGATCCAGTTGCATGGCACTGCAGTGAGGAGCATAAACTTCTGTGGTTTCTTCAAACTGTAAGCAATCCACTTTATAGTATTTTTTCTTTACATGTAAGACGTCATTAAACCTATGACCCCAGAGAATCTCCCTGGGGACATATGAGCTTCGTGACTGATGAGAAGTTCCTGTCGAATCACCTGTGTAGACAAATGTGACCAAGATTTCAAAGTTGTCCTTGGCCAGAGCTTTCCGGTCTAGACCATACAAGGGGCTCTCACTATCAATTTCATGTACGACGGTGACTGGTGTGACAAGTATGATCTGGTCATTTAGCAACTTCAAGTCCTTGTATTCCATCGTCATTCTCCCTTCCTTGTCTTCCTTGTAGCGCAGAAGCTGAGCTCGTACAGAGCCCTCGACCATGTGATTTGGCCGGAAATCACCAATGCGCCACATGAGGCAAAATTTATCATCCCTTAAGCCAACTACAGCATAGTAGCTAAAACGAATGGTTTGCGCTCTTTTTCGAGCTGTGGCCATTTTTGCCAAGGCTGCTCCGATTATGAAGGTGTCAATAATGCAGCTTAATACTGACTGTAGGATAACCATGAGGATCGCAACAGAGCACTCTTCTGTAACACAGCGATAGCCGTAACCGATGGTCGTTTGCGTTTCAAGGGAGAACAGGAATGCTCCCGTGAAGCTATGGACGTTTGCGACACAGGGGGTTATTTCTTCATCATTGAATAAATCTCCGTGTTGAATTGCTATCAGCCAGAAGACTAGTCCAAAGAACAACCATGATAGAACATAGGACAATGAGAATATCACAAACATGTGCCGCCACTTGATGTCCACCAGAGTGGTAAATATGTCCACCACGTAGCTCTCCCATTCCCCAAAGATGTGTTTGAAGTACACATTGCAGCTGCCATCCTTGTGGAGAAATCGCTTCTGCAATCTTTTCATCCCCTTTTCAGGGTTTTCTTGACAAGCAGCTTGGTAACTGATCTTATTTCCCTGTATCTTTACAGGCCTATAGCAACCACTCTGTTCAGTCATCTTTCTCATATCTGCCTCGTGGCATCAGTTTACGGAACACACTCGTGGTCCCCGGGGCTATTTGTTTTCTTTGTTCATTGGAAATCTATGAAATAAAACAAAAAGTTTATTTTTGCTTTAATTTTCTGTGTCAGCGCTGTGTAACACTGAGTCTAAATACATTCACTCGGTGGCCATCAAGAGCAATTTTCTGAAGACTACAGACTCTGACGTTCATTACACAACATAGCTCAAAATTTAGGCTTGGCAGTATGAAACAGCTAGAAATTCAACCTGTTAGAAATGTCCATAACAGTCCTAAAACGCGCTGTGCAGATGAAAACAAATCAAAAACCTTTGCAGTGACCCCACTCTATCTTTTCTAATGTTTTGGTGAAGGAACATTCGAATTAGGATGGGCTGTCATGAATGGTCAAAGGAATGGCATGAACTCTCTGAAATCTAGCCAAATAGTTGAGGTAGTTAATTATTTGTTGCATGTTTGTTTGTTTTCCTCTGTTTAGAAGAAATGCCTAAGAAAACACCTTCATTTAGACATAACACTTCAGTAGCACGGGCAGGCAAGTTCAGAGCTAATGTTTTTTAAACAGAAAATGTATCAACCACACAATCGTTCGGCATTATTTGTATTTCAGTATTGCCCAGAAAAACCTGGTCATGGATTTGAACTTTACTGGGCTAGTGCTACAGAGACATATTTGTTGTAGAAAAGTGTTTACATTTTAAATGAAAAAGAAACCTCTCTGAGGTCCTCGAAACCCTCACAAGTCGTTCCTGAAAAATAAAGAAAAGTAAATCTTGGCTGCCAGAAATTATTTAAATTTTTTTAACGAGTTTGAAACAAACATGCAGTTTGTTAATAAAATTTGTGGCTGACACAAATTTAGGAAGTGATGTGAATTAGGAGATTCCTCTGGCAGATCAGAGAAAAATTGGGTGCCTTTACAGATTGCAACCATATGAACTTCAGCAGTACAAAGTGCTAGGCTTTACATTTAGTGAATAATAACAAGAACTTGTGTTAGAAACTGAGACCTCATCAACTGAAATCCAATAAAAAAGGAAAGACTTACTGAAGTAATCAGTTGCAGGATGCTTATATATTACTTCTAGGATACAGCACTGGACAAGGCAAATGCCTTTTCCAGCAGGTCTCCAGCTCGTTCTACCATAACCCAACCACTAACACACAAAACACTGGCAAGTCAGAAGTGGCAGGGTGCATAGCTAGAACAATTTGAAATTTTTGCCAGATCTCATACTTCTAACTGATATTTCTGAAGGAAAAAAGCTAATATTTTTGAGGAAAAACTCATTATTCTTCAAAAAAACGTATGTTTTCAATGGAAAAAAGACAAGTACTTTTCCCATTTTTAGCTGGTTTCAGCTGACAGAAGTTCAGACGTAGGTTTACAATGAAGCCAACGTATTCATGGAAAATGAATTTTAAAAAAAAAGTTTCCTAGTGGTAGTCTTTTTCCTCAGCTCTTCATTCACTTTGCCTGAGTATAAATGACTGCACACACTTCAAGGCAGAAGAGAGTCAGGCCCGTAGACTATTATATATATTGGATGGACTAGATTAACAGACTGAGAACCCTTCTCCCATCCAAGGAACAATGACAAGCATGCATAGACACTATTCCAAAAACACTTAAAAGCCAAACATAGTTTCCATTTCTTTTTTCTTTTTCTTTTTCTTTTTTTTTATTCAGTACAGAAATGAATGTGACATATGGTGTCGTAGCCTCAGAATGTGGCCTTCATTAAAAAACACAACATTAATGTTTCCAAAAATACTTCTTGGAATACAGTCTTTGGAAACATTCATATGACTTGCTTTACTCATAGCTTTAAACAAACAGTGTAGCTTAGTCTATTGAAGACTCTTGACCTAACATTTTATGTCGTATTTAACAACAAACAAAAACTGGAAATGAGTTATTTTTTTAAGCAGCTCATAATGTGAGGTGTGAAAATGAAGCAAATTGTGATCAGGAGCCAATATAATCTTAAATAAAAAACACATTTAGGCTTACACTGTTTTCCTTATTGACCAATTCAAATTAGAGGTCCTTGAAAACACTCGCAAACATCCTGGGGCTCTAAAAGGGACTGAATCAAAGACTACAGAGTTGATTCCACTGTTTGCTGTTGCCATCAGCAAATCATCATATTTCAAAAATGGTCTTTGCTGGCACCATCTTCAAATTTTGTTGGTGCTGACAAGAATCATAGAATGTCACACATGCAAATATGTGAAGTCCTCTTTGATTTCATGGTAGTCTGTCACACACAGGAGATAACCCCGTGAGGAATCTTGCATTGGGAGCTCGGACTCTCCTTAGGGTCTCTCTCCAGTACAGATCGTAGTCCTAGATATAGATACAGATACAGATACATACCCATATCCTCATGGGTGTCTGTGATGGGGATTTGAGTGCTATAAAAATGAAACCATGTAGTAAGCTGCTAGACTGGATTTTGCAAAACCACCGGAAGTATGTCTATAACGAGAAAGGGAACACGATGCAGAGCTTCCTAAACCAAAACCTAATAATCTAGCCCTGAAGTTGGATGGAGTAAAAAAGGGTCAGTGCAGAGCAACAGTAACAGACATATATTGCTTTCAGGATCTGAGTTAATATTTCTCCGTCATGTTGAAAATTGGATCGCTCACAGCCATTTGGCATTGCACAGTGGAGACGTGCCCCAGATGACCTAAAATCCGAAATGTGCTTGAAAGTCTTAGGAAATAGCCTCCTCAGCCACTCAAAAACATCTAAAACTCTTGCCCAGTATTTTGGGTGTGCTTAAAGGTAAGCCAAATCTGAACTTTTCCAGGCTACCTCTTAAAGTCTCTCAAGTGCAATAAGAATCACACATCATAATTAATAACTCTTTAACATTGTCTGAGGTTGCTTAGTCTACTTAATTCTAAAAAAAACAGCCTTCGATGTTTCTGAATTGTCTGTGTTACAATCTGTACCTCATTCATGGGGACACTTTTAAACAGACACTCAATTTTCCTATTCCAAGTGAGAGGCAGTGAGGCTGTGAAGCCAGATATTCATCACTCACTCTACTGAGACTGCTGTCTTTTGCAGAATAGTCTGAAGGCTATTATTATTAGCAAATTTTAGAGGGGAGCAGACTTACAGCCACACTTATGAGCTTAAATCTGAGAGCCATTTCAAAAACCTTATTTTTCAAAATGGAAACACTTTACACATCCCTAAGAAAGCCATACGAATTACATTAAAGGTGCTGCTACCTGGTAAAGATTAACAAAGGGGTGGGGGAGGATTTAAAAACATTCTCTGCTCACTAAAGCTCACAGATCGGTTGCTGCAAATGATTCTCAGATGTTGCCAGGAAGCATTTTCACCTTCCTCTAACACTAAAACACAAACCCTTGCCTTTTTTTGCCTTGCTTTTACTTTCAGTGGGGTTTTTTTCCTTTATGTTTGTATGTTTGTACATATCATGAGCCTTCTCTTGCATACACTGAAATTTGCAGTATTTTTACTAGCCATTCTTATAAATTATTTCCTCCACAAATAAAAGCTTATCAGAGATAAAAATGGAGCAGCAAATCTAGGCAGGATAGCAGGAAGACAGAAATAGAGAAATATGAAATATTTCATTAGGGTAAATGGCAGAAAGCGTTCAGAAGTTCTTCTAGAACGTATATGTGTTTGACTCAGAGTTTGGAAAATCAGCGTATATTCTTAATTATTTAAGCCAAGGGTAGGATCTTACTGTGTTGGATACTGAAACATGGTCAGGGAGGTACAGAACTGCTCTAGAGACCTGTGTTCATGGGGTCTGCATATTGACCCCCCAAACTGCTATCTTTGAAATTTTCATCCCAAATGGATATCGGAGAAAGGTAAGTAAATTTCTATATTTCAAAGGTCATAAAGCAGAAATACGAACAAACCCAACACCTACTTATATCCAGTGAAGAAGCATCACAAAGCAAGCACCAGCAGAAGCAAGCCTTTCTGTCGTATTTATTTTGTTCCTTTTGAAAAGAGCAGCTGTACAGAAGAACCTGAACTCCTGATTTTCATTAACTTGTTCAAAATAACAGTAAATTAAAAGCCTTAAGTATCAAGTTTAGCCTTCTAAATGCTTCCACTAAATGTAATTGTCAATATAATCTGAATATTTTGAGTTTAGGCCTCAGTGTTTTATGAAGATAATCCTTACATCGCACCTTACCCTACTACCTAACCAATTGTTGCTACACCCATTTTATGACTGTATTTTCCCATTATGTAAACAAGCAGGGGTGAATTTTTGTGCAGTGACAACTTCAGTCAACAGTGTGTTTGTAAAACATTAAGCAGAACAATGTGAAAATCTTAGTTCTCTGTTCCAAGAGTAAATCAAAAAGAAAACAACGTGAAACCTCCCAATGAAGTTGGGTACTCTCACTCCAACCCCACACACATGGAAGTGGATCTCTCTCTCTAGCGTTGGTTTAGCAATCACCTCAGTTTCCTGCTTCATTTTGGAAATGTTCTGAAAGGTTTCCAGTTTTAGTCACTGTTGTGTAACCTTGGAAGACTTTCAGCTCAGAGACCAGAAATGCGACAAGTCAAAACCTTTTGAGCTGCTTTGGAATCGCCTCAAATACTTGTTCCTTTAAAAAAAAAAAACAACACACCACCCACAAAATCTAAATAGATCTATTATAGGCAGCGTTGAGCTTCTTCCTTCTTTCTTTCCTTCCTTCCTTTCACTCTTTGCAAAGGGACCTAACTTTTTCTAATACTTACAGCCAGTCTTTCTGCTTCTGATACGTAATCCTCAGAGCAGGGTTGGTACACGTGATTCGCCACCGGCGTATCTCATACCATGCACACCCCATGACTGCCCATGGAAGTGTTTGCTAGCATCTCCAACAGGTGTGCTTTAGGACACATAAAACTGGGCTTGTACATCCAATTGCCCACAAGATTGACTTTATGGTACAAAAGCTTTCACTCACCTCTTCTGGCAGAATAAAAAAATCGCAATGATGTTCATAGATTCAGAAAGTGTCTGATATTCTCAGTGTCTAAGAGGTCAGGTCTGAGAGCCTGATAAGCACAACTTTATGTTTTTCTTTTTTTATTTAAGGTTCCTCAGCACAGCTCCCCACAAATGACTAAAAGGCATCTCTACAAGAGGAGGGGCAATGCAAAATCTCCTAAACCGTATCCAGAGCCAGACCTTTAGGGAGGAGTTCCCACCACAGTGTGACCCAGAGCACTTCCAGATCAGTACACGCTTTTGTGTTGGCTTTACAGGAGAGGAGCACGCCCCAGCCAGGAGCTTCGACGGCAGAACTTTCTTGTATCCACAGCAATGTCTCTGAAGCCACTGGAGTGAAGCTTTTCAATGGCTCAGCTTTCCCTTTAAAATAAAAGTTTTGTTGTTCAGATCGCTTCAGCTTAGGTGACCGAGTGCCACGGAGGTTGCTAGGGCTGCAGTTCACCAAGCAGCAAGGCAACTCTGCCAAATTTGTAACACAGAGTTCAGCAAGCATCACCTTGTGAGTTACACCTTTCTTCTCCATCCTTTTCTGTGTGTAGGGCTTTCCAGAGCAGAAGAAAAGATTGCAAATACAAAAATAGAAGAAAACTTTGAACAGGCTAAGCTCAGAGCTGGAGCAAAATGATTTTCTTGCTATTCAATACCTCTGTACAAAGATTTGAAGTATCAATATAAAAATGTTTGTTTATTAAGAATTTTTAAATATAGGCATAAGTAGCACAAAGCAGCAGACCTTTGCATGGAATTTAAAGCCACGCAGTAGTGCTGCACTCTGCACTGGAACGACTCACAGTAACAGATATATTGACATTTAATTTTTCTAAGTGAAACCAGATCTCCTTAAAACAAAACAAAATCCAAAATAACAATAAAAAAAAAAAAAAGTTTGGGCCCTAAAGTTTAGGCTCTTGATTTTGAGAGACAGACTTTTAAATTTGCTCCGTGATGAAGGCTGGTTGCCCGTTTCGGAGCCACAGGACAGGTTAAAATTGAACCAGCCCTCTGCTTACCAGTCAGAGCAATTCCCAAAACCTGTAGAAAGCTGAAGCTGTCTATTTTAATTTATTCACACTGTATGCACTGCTTGGTTTTAGCCAGGAACGAGCAGTGGAAACACTGAAATACCATAAGAAATGGAAAGTGCTGGCAACTTGAAACTCTTGACTTTGGGCCTCACTGCCATTCTTTGTCTCAGACAATTTGGCAGGGGTGAAACCTAAAACTGTTGACTCTCAGGATTCTCTTCCTCTTTTTAACCCTCAACTCTCAGCAGCTTCGGTACCAGGGTGAGTGGACATAGCATGCACTTGGCAACCTGGTACCACGTCGGCCTCTCCTAGTGCAGATGTGGGTAGGTACACACGGCCCTCAGACCGGGAGCAGCTTGCGTGCACCCCCTGTGCACCTGCAGCAGAGCCAGGATTAAGCTGGGACAGCCCAGGGTTGCCTTGATGAGTCAAGTTCCCAACCACAACAGGGAAACCTGAGCCAACCCTAAAAAGCAACCCTGCTGCACGTCTCGTGCAGCTTTCACCTGCAATGGAGCAGCTGGATCCACACAGGACCACTTGTCATCTCCTTCTGCCTGAAAATTCCTCCTTCTGGTTCTCTTCCCATAGGCTATGAGCCATTTGCATTTTGGGTTTGAGCTGACAGTATCATTTCTGGTCAAACCTCTGCAGCCTCAGTTCTTGAAAATGGTATAGCTTGTTCCTAGCCTAGACCTGAAAGTCTACTAGACGTGTAAACATGAAATAGCTGAAAAGATATTACACATACAGTCATTTTCCTTTGGAAATCAGTAACCAACCTATTCCTTAATTCAGCAGGCAGGATCTCCTGGGGTTTAATGAGTGTTAGCTGTGAAGCAACGGAATACAGGTGTTAGCACTAATTATGGTTTCCTCCTCCCCCTCCCCCTGACACACTGATATCTGTGCTGACGCACAGCGAGGGAGGTTAATTTCAGTAGTTCTGCAGATGGGTACAGGGGGATTTCTCCAAACATTGAACCTTGTGGAATACATTCAGTCTGCAGAGGCACAGAAAAGCTCTTTGAGGAACTTTTCCACCAGCTCTTGTTGGTAAGGAACAGTAGAACAGTTTGTTGCAGCTCTTAATAGACATGACGTAATGTAATAATGTATTTAACAATAGTGACAGGTTATGAACAATCAGATTAGATAATGCTGACCACTTTCATTTATTGAAGCCAACACCCGCAGCTCTGTTATTTGCCGCAGTTCAGTGCTGTTATGTCTCTTCTCAAAACACCACAGGTTATTAATAATGAAGGATTTTGAGGGTGGGCAAGAGCTGATATTCTAAAAGGGTTCTTCTGGTCTCAGGGACTGTTTCCTTTACGTCACGTTGTGCAGTTCTGCTTCCTGAGACAGAAAGCATACTCCTTTTTTTTTTTCCTGTTTTCTGGAGTACATTGTAAACCAAATATCCAGGGAAGAGCATTGTCACATAAGACCAGAGTCACTGTCTATCCAGTTGTCCTCATATTCAAGTAGGTCTGTAGAACAAGAAAGGTACAGACACAGGGCTGAACCTCTTTTGGCACTGCAGTGAGCTCTGGCGTTCCGAAGTACTTCAGTGCTCCCTGGTCCTGCAGCTCTCTGTGTGTGCACACAGCCAAAACAACCGTGAGAAGAAAAGGGGTTGTGGCTTTAACTGAAAGATTGTGTGAAGATCAGAGAACCCCTTACATTGCTTGTACAAGTTTTAATCCTGCCAATTCAAAAGGCTGCAGCTTTGACAATGGAAAGCCTTGTGCTGGTGTCGGTACAGTTTGGATCGGTTACCTTGCTATTGTATTTCATATAAGGAATAGAATAAAATAGAATCCAAAGTTAACAGCATGAGTGAGCTCTGTTCAACAGATGAGAGGAGGAAGATGTGAGTAGGAAGCCTGAGGACCTCTGATTTATTTTTTTCTTCTAACCCTAGAAGACAGTTCCCTAAGATGTAGCTTGACCCCAGTTACTGACTCCTAAGGGCTACCAGGGCAGACAGCAACACTTGCAAGTTTCTGCTGATCTCAACTTTGGGCTCCTGACCTCAGCAGGAATTCCTCTATAATACCCAGAAGCCATCTCAGCCCACTTAATAAAACATCTCAAAAGCCAATTAAATCACCGAAGGCTATACATTTTCAGATCAAAAGCAGGGTCTAACAGCAAAAATAACATTTTACATTACTTCTTTGAGAAAATGGAATGGAGAAGGGGAAAAGAAAATCAAAATAAGGCATGTACATAAAATGAATCACATCCTAAAAAATTAAGTCATAGTGGAAATAATACAAAAATACCTGCTGTCTCAGATTTCCAGACTGATTCCCAAATCAAAGAGGTTGAGATTAGTCTTAGCTAAGGAACAAGTCAAAGAACATAGCAGTGCTTTTTTTTTCTTTAAGGAACAGCACCAGAAAATTCTGTGACTAATATTAAGACATGCAGTCAGATAATCCAGCAGGCAATCGAATATCTCGCTTCAAGAATTTTATCTTTACTAGAGTCAAGAACGACTCCTTGCTTTTCTGAGCAGCTTTGTACGACTCTCATTTGTGAATATAGATACAGCCCACCTCCGATACGCCTAAGTACAATTTTCTCTCGAGTCTGGTAGAGGATATCGTGTAACTGCTGTGGTTGGAGCTGCTCAGCCAAGGCCCACGGTGCTACGTTGCATCCTGAGTTTCAGGTTCTTCATCCCAATCAAAACACGCTTCCATGTTTGTCGGGCTATATATGTCATTGCTTTTTAAAAGCCTGTGGAACGAATTAAATGATTTCAGAGATCAGAGGCCTGATCCAAATCCTATTGAAGTCATCAAAGAGATTGTCTTTGATTTCTAGCTTTGGATCAGATCTAGCTGTTGGGTTTCCTAGTATCACCACAGGCGGCATCCATCGTGGCTCTTCAGAATTGGCTTGGCCTGCTGGAATTACAGCAATACTTTCTAAGGAAGAAATGCTTTTTGAAATGTTCGTTTTCTTTGGTTTACAGACTTTGGCAGAATGCGGACTTTCAATATTGTTACTTAACTCCACATGGTCTATAGGAAATTTGGGAATGGGATGTTTCTTTCAGAGAAGGCTTTCAACACGTTGTAGAACAGCAGGCTGAACCTCTGTGTATACAACCTCGTAAGGCTCAGACTCGGCGCGGCTGCATGCGATCTGGAAAGGCAGGTTATTCTGAAACTCAGTAGTTGTTTTTTCAAAACTTATACTCAGCATGATGTTGGCTACTCTTGTTTTCAACTCTGTCATTCTCTTCCCAAGTTCAACAGCCTAATTTACAGTATGGTGGTGTTTTGCAAGTCAGATAATTAAAATAATGTGGAACTGGAAAATCACTTGTGCGTGTGTTTGGACCGTGCGTTTAAGAATTTTATTTTTACCTCAGTGTGTGGGTTGCATAACTTCCTTTCAGTCTCTTGAACTGTCCCATAGTTTATTCCTGATAACCTCAGTGAGTTTCTGGACACAGGGATGAATCTTTTAAGAAATACGAAGAAAACCAGAAATATCCTCTTAAAGTTTGTCTCTTCTCCCTCACCTTTAAAACGCCATTAGGTAAGTTACTTATCCCTTTAAAGATGGACACTTTCATCCTGGATCAAACTTGAATTTCATATATGCCAGTGCCCATTTTTTAATGGTGGTCCACATCCAATATTTAATGGGGCAAACTTTATGCATCATTTATGACTCCATATATAGAGTTTCTCCTCTCCATTCTGTTGTCATAGCAGACAAATTCAGTGCTTACATCTTAAGATCCTTTTCAATATTTGCACCAGCGTTTCTTAGATCTGCTCCTCCTGTTTTTCATACCTTCTCACTGTCCTGCTTCTTAGAGCTGTCTTCTGGAATATTTTGAGTTCTCAAAGGTTGTCCAGTGAAAACAGCTTTTTTTATCACTGTGCTTTTGCCTTGCACACTGTGCATGCGACTTGCATTGCAACAGACACTGAAAATGCCTTTCACAATCTGCCTCAGACAGTCAAAAACATACTTTTTTTGATGGTGAAAGCCTTATAACTTGACCTTGTTTTATTTTTTTTGATTTGTTTTGACAACTACTACTATTTTTAATATAATTTCCTAGATACTTTCTTCTTTATTTCTCTACCCATATTTCAACCACTCTGTGTGAAACCTGCACTTGCCAAACTGGTTTGTCAGTAAATCCCAATGATTTCTTTTGTGAGCTCATCAAGGAATGGACCCTTCAATCGTAGGCAGTCAGTTTCTTCAGTTCCTGAAGAGCTTGAGAGGAATTCCAGGCCAGGCATGTGGAATCTAAGAGCTAATGCATTGGGTTTAAATCTAAGAAAAACATTCATGCATATGCTGAACTATGAGCACATAGTAAGAATGAATGTAAGCCTGCTTCAAATCTTCCTGAGGCTGAAGCCAGAGAGGTAAAATACTTGTTGGAGGCTTTACAACAAACCACTGGCGTATGAAACAAACTGGTTTCTCAGACCCTTCATAATGGATTCAGAAAATCCCTCAGCTGTCTCAGGGAAAGTGAATATGTTAATGTTAAAAAAAAATAAATGTTTTCCAGAAGTGACAGTGCTTATTGAAAAAAAAACTAATTGAATTGAAGACTTATTAATAGGATTTTTGTCTTCCAGTGATTTGCATCGAGGCTGCCTACACCTCCCTCGGTGCCTCTATCTTTGCATCCAGATTTTCACTCAGAAGTACTACTGACTGAATGAGCTACTTATGGAAGGTTCAGCTCACTTCAAGATGTTTGTCATGAACCTGTTCAGTCAGCTGTGTTTTTCCTTTTTCACTTCTCAAAGGCAAACAGTGTGAACAAGCGAACAGATCTTATCAAGACAATGTTAACAAAAATACATCAAATAAAAATCTGCCATATTACAAATGTCAACACTGACAAAAAAAGATATCTAAACTCCATTACAGTTCATTTTGTTGACGATGCAATTCCCAAAGATTGTTTAGTGAAACAATTTTTCTGGTTTTCCTCATAGGTGCTATGGACCTGTGAAACAAATGACTCTCTCATTTATTACACATTAGCTTTACAAGGGTGCTGTTGCTAGAGACAGCAGCGTGCCTAAACAGAATTTCTCTCTTTGGTTTTAAATTTACTTTCACTGCCACCCAATCCACTTCAAACTCGTCGTGAATTAGATAAATGGCTGGTCAACAACATTAAATTCAAAAGTGCTATACCCAGCCTAAGTGGGAGATGTTTTATCCTGTATTCTCCCTCCTATTTAGACTGAAAAAACCTGAATAAAAGCATTACTTTCTCCTGCCACAAAGTCAGAGTCACTCAAAAGTCACACAAATCCGTAGGTGATTAATTAAACCTCAAATTACTATCAAGGCCTGACAAGCTCCAAATCCCATGAGCTTGGATTGGTGGCATTCTTCCTCGGGAACATTTTGTATAGTGCTAAGCTGTATTCGCTTCTTACCAAAAGGTCTTCAGGGAATGAAGTCTGTGAAAAACATAACGTGGTGTTTCCCACAGAAAAAAACCAAGCCACACCACTTGGGTGTCTTAGTCTGGGAGCAACTGCAATGCTGATTACACTCAGCAGAGAAAGTACAGATTAAGGAGACTAAAAAGAACCTAAAAGGTTCTGGAAGGAAGCCAGAGTTACTGTAACAAAGGGAAAGCAATCTGAAAACAATAATGTCACAAAACTTCCCGCGGAAAGAAGCAAGGATGAAATCTCCAGTCCGTATGAATGCTAGATAGATGAAGTTATCTCCCAGCTACTGCCAGCACAAACATTATTTATGAAGTTCGACAGCTGCATAGCAATTAGGAGAGGAGCTTGTGTTTACTTGTGTTTAAAGGCAGAAGCAGCGAGTGGGTTCCAGCAACATCATGACGCGTGTTGATAATTATGACATTATGCCATTGATTTGGTCTTCGGGTGTTTTTCAAATCAGGACTTGAGATCTCTTTGTTCTCCTGTGTAAAACTCAGCTTTGAGGTCATTCTTCGCCTTACACACCCTTGGCTGTTTATGAACATCCTCACAAAACTCAAAGCCCATTTCCCATTGTGGAAGACAAGAAACAGGTTGTGTCATTGTCTGGCTCAATTGTTCTTCATAACTACATAATAATTCCAAAGTGAGGAATACTTACTAGCTTGAAGTTTTATTGTTGCAAAAGCCTCCTATCAACAATGAAAGGAGACGCACGGTACCAGACATATGATCGAGGAGAATCTGCTTTTAATATTAAATGAAAATGAATGAGAATTCCATCCATTTATTTGAAATGAAAATTGGTAGAAGGTTCAATGGGGACCCACCTACAATGAATGTTAAGGGCCGTTTCTGCTATCTTGACACCAAAATACATGGCTCTAGACACCTGTGTGTGACAGAGGTGCCCTACTGACATCCCAAAGGATGTCGAGCCAAGCCTTTTATGCTTCTGGCTTCAATATGGAGAGGCCCACTTTGGAATTGCAACCTGACATTTCCTTAAAGCTACAGGCAACATATCCTGTGCTGTATTAGTTTAGACGGCACTTTGGGATCCTTCAGAAAAAAAGGATTGTTATTGCAGACGTTGGAAAAATGTCAGCAGAAGGGATGAAATATTGCCCCATGCTTTTGCCATACAGAACAGGGAATCTTTTCTTCCAGTGTTGGTTTAGGACTTAATCCTGCAAGGTCTTGTCTGTCAGCAAATACAATCAGGTTTAAGAGCATGAATAACCATCCTAGAAATCACTGGAAACTATTTTGTTGGTATAAAATTAAGCAAGTGCGGAAGTTCTCCGGTGGATTTGGACCAGAGCACTCAGCACCCTGCAGAAATGAACCGTTAGTTCTTAGAACCATTTATTGTGTCCAGAACAGCCATTCATTAAGGCTTTGTGCAGAAAGGTTGAATTTCACTCACTTGGAAGATTTTCTTTCTAACCCTCTGAGACACGCAGAGTCTTTGGTTGATTTGGAAAACAAAATGATTAATGGCATTTTACAAGTTTTTCCACTAAACAGATTTCAGTTGAAGTTTTGTCACAAGCTAAAGAATTTGCAGGAATAGTGTCAATCTGATGACACAGTGGCAATAAATCCTATTGTACTGGATTACGTTTTTACCCATTAAAATGCTTTGACCTATTGTCATCCAAGTAGAACCACATTCCACTGGCTGTTCAAAAGGTTCTGATTTCACTCTTGATTGTTACCAGGGCAACTGCACCTCAATCCAAAACTCTGCCACACCAATCATTTAACTCAATTTCAACAGACTCATGTAGATAAAGCAAGGCACTAATTATTTATTCCTATTGGAAAAGACTAAATAAAATCTTTCTGAGACTTGAATAACAAACTTGTAGAAGTTGTTTGAGGGTTACTTGGGGTTTTTTTTGCATGAGGCACCAATTGCTTCATTTCTTCAGGGAATAGCTAGCTGTGGCAACAAAATGTCATGAAAAGATTAATATTCTTACTTTATCGAAAGCGAGAGTGCACTAGAAAACTCACCACAGGCCACTCCTGGAAAGAGTTTTCACTCAGTTGTGGAAAACTAAAAGGATTTTCATTAATAGTCAAACAGCTGGTTAAGGCTTGTGTGTGGAAATATAAATATTTGGATTTTCCCATTGAGATTTCTTGTGGAAGTAGGCTGTATTTTATAGCATTTACTTTTATATTTATTAAGACAATATCTCAGTTGTTCAGATTTGTCTTCGTTTGAGGTATCTTTGAGTGGGAGAATGCCAGTTAGAAAATGTCCATGTTCTCCCATAGCTGCTAAGGATCAGCATTTCTTGGACAGCAAAATGGGCCACCTGACCATGTCAGAAACCAGGTGAGTAAAGCGACTTCAGTCCCAATCACTGCCAGGATGCAGGCTTGCAAAGGTGATGCGGCAACACAGAATCAATGCCCTGACATTGGTGTGCACAAAATTAAGTGCTAATTTGAAAACAGTTTTAAAGAGAACACTTGAAAAAGACTGGAGAACCTTTGTGTTTTATGTTGCCTCGGGCATGGAGGTGTCTTTGTTCTTATACATGGAAAATTTCCAGCCAGTTTTATTCTTTTATCTGGATGAGTTTTGATTTCACACTGCCTGGTGAATTCCTATCTCAGTTTTCCTTTGGGGTGCAGGAAAACTTGTCTGAAAAATGGCTGTTCACTGAAGTCACCTCTCTTCAGTTGGTTTCTCAGACTGTTGGTTTTTATCAAATGTCAATTCTTAGATGTCCTCAGGCTAGTATTGACCTACTGCACTCTACCATGCTGACAGCAAAGAGAAACCAAAAATTCAATGCTTCCTCAGCTGAATCTTTCCACAGGAAATTAAGGGCTGAAACATTCTCCGCTCTTCCAGTTCTCCCATCCAGCGTGTCACCACAAATAACATATGTGTAGCTGAAGCGTATTCTCCTCTGTCTACACTCTCAAAACACGAATTTAACTGCTTTGAAAAGAGGAATCAGTGCTACTATCGTGACTGCAAACTACAAAAAAATGAACAGTTCCTTGCGAAAAGCAGCACAACGGCTTCTTTGGTTACAGCATTGCTTCCTGCCGGACAGGATGGACAACTAGCCTGCTTTTACAACATAACATGAAAAGATCAAATCAAGCTTTTATCCCAATTTAGAAAGCAAAAAGAAAAGAAAACTGAGGCTGTTTTAGGGCGGGTTTGGCTTGTTTGTATTTATCACAAGGCGTTTTAATTGTGTAGTAGGTTACTGGAAACAGATACTCTGTTACCAAACAGTCTCACCAAAAGCCATGGTGAGAATATTGGGCAAGGAAGGTAACTAATAAGCAAGAAGGGCAAGGCATCAGCCAATACAGAGAATCTTGGTCACAATGGAGAACACTGAGCAAGATCAATCAGCAGTGTCCAGTTGAAAGGCGGAAACTTTCTTAGTATGCAGTGTTTTCCAACCAATCTTTCCAAAACCTCTCCAGAACCAATTTTGGCAGAGGATTTCTGAGAAGTCAAGCCTTTTTTCTGGTAAGACTTCTTTTGTAAAAGTGTATTTCTTTAGAAACTGTTCACTGAATAAGTGACTGATACATCCCTGCTCTTTCTGCCTCCGGAATTACGAATATAGAAATCTTGGTAAGAACTTGACTTGTATTTCTGACATTTCTTCCCTTCTGTTGCAGTGCTGAGTTGTTACAGCTACACTAATGAAGCCCATGTAAAATATGAATTGCCTGGACATTGCCTGAATTTAGCGAGTTTGCAGCTGGTTAACTCTGATTGATCAACTGACATTTGCTAAGCAGTGCTAAACCGTTTATCAACATGTACTATAATCTTGTGTTTGACAGTACATAGATCAATTGTCTGATCTCTAGGGAGCTCAGCTGACTTGGTAGCAGCAATCTTGTTACGTCAGCACATTCATACCCTTTCAAAAGCAGTAATGAAACAAGTGTATCAGAATGTTTGCTCCCATTTAAAAAAATGCCCATCAGCATTGTAGAATGAGTCACGTAGATGCCATAAGTCTTCCTTGCATTGTTTTAAATCATCTAAAGGAAGAGAAGAGAAGAGAAGAGAAGAGAAGAGAAGAGAAGAGAAGAGAAGAGAAGAGAAGAGAAGAGAAGAGAAGAGAAGAGAAGAGAAGAGAAGAGAAGAGAAGAGAAGGAGAAGGAGAAGGAGAAGGAGAAGGAGAAGGAGAAGGAGAAGAGAAGCAAAAGCACTGTGAGGCTACTTGTGAAGCCTTTGCAGACCATAAAAGCTAGAGAATTTTCCTTCTTTCTGTGACAAATTTCTGTTGCTGTAACCAGCAATAGGAATGTTTGTCCCTATCAAACTGAAGCATTCGCTTCCTCTTCTCAGTCTGCTATGGTCACTTACAAAAAGTGCTTCCCTGTCCATTCTGGCTCTGGCAAGAAAGTTTATAATGATACTATAAAAACTATCTATAAAAGAATTTCTTTTGTGTATTTAAGGTTTCTAGTCTCACTCTGTACCACCGTTCCCACAGTGAAGGAGTCGGGACAATAACACCAGCTGAAAGTTCCCAGGAGACCACACTACCAGAAGAAAGGGAGGTGATGTAACGCAAGGACATTACAAGGTTTTCATAGCAAAGGTCACATGGACAAACCCACCCCTTTCTAATCGGGATCACCTCTGTCTTCTTCCCAGGCTCACAGCTCCATTGTAGCTACTGCCGCAGGAGGCATTGCAACCCCTGCAGTGAGAAATATGATGTTTGTATTGTCTTTCTCTGCCATCTTGCAACTTGCTCGGTCTGTTGGGTTGGTATTACTCACGGGTTGTCTTCAGCAAGCAAACCTAGTAGCGAAACTCCTAAATATACAGCAAGCAAAGGAATTCCTGTCCACCAGATTGCCTTCCATATGATCTTCCAAGACCCTCAACCTACTTAGAAAGATATTACAGAGTCTTCAGTACGGTTTAAAATGCTTGTCCAGGATTTAGCAATATAGATGTAGGGGTACCTCTAGAGTAGATGAACATAGTTTTTCCTTTCTTACCTTTGTATGCAGATTTTCGAGACATTTTAGGAGTCAGAATCTTTCAACAGACTCCTTACACATACACATTTGTGCACAAGTACATTTCATACAAGTGCTTACGCACAGACATTTAGATCTAACAAAGTTGTGTCCATTCTTGTATTTCAGGCCTTCACTACTAGGCCCCCTCTACTTCAATTGTTCCAGCAAATTGGTTGCCCAGATGACACTCATAAGGCAAGCTCTAGGGCAGAATGATTCTTCTGACTCACACTCATTTCAGCCAACATTTCTCACAGTCTGTAACCTTCAATTTCCTCTGGTATGAGCTGAAAGTGCCTCTGCTGGTCTGTCCTCCTAACTCAAGAATTCATGCGAGCAGTCTTGCTGCACCTTAGCATTGTTCCTGCTCTGGTAATGGCAAACTTGACAAACCCTACCAGAAATGGACAGACAGGAGTAAAGGAATGTAGGAGCTCCCAAACTGGATCAGCCTCACAGTCTGTCTAGTCTTGTATCCTGGCTCCAGCAGCAGCTAATACCAAATGCTCCAGAAATCCCCTGCAATTGGCAGCTTTGGAAGAATTTCCCTTCTCTAACAAGTTCTTATCCTGATCTTTAATAATTAGAGGCTGGCTTCAGCCCTGAAATTACTCAGCTTAATATCCTTCCCAAATGTGTATTCATACAAGCTCTAAAGCTCTGCCTCTTTTTAATATTGAAATGAATAAAAACTCTCCTTCTGAATTTCAGAGAGAGAAGTTGTGTTTCCAAACAACAACTAACAAGCTGCAAAACACAATTCTAGTTGAACAAGATAAGAAGTTTATTCCCATACAGGTTGCTAAGTTAGTTTAAAACTCTCCGAGGGAACAGAATTTCTGTTTACATGTACACACATAGAGACAAGCATAATTAAGGAAATGAGAAATGGGCTTTACCTTAATGCCTGCTGAGATCTGAAAGAATCTTTGCTTCACTCCCTCCTTTCTTTTTCTCTGTCTTTCTCCCTCCCTCTTGCATGGCTGGACTGACAGGTTGGCAGAGCTGAGAACGACAGGTTGGGTTTGTTTTTTTAGGCTCAACTCCTCCCCCTCTCAAAGAGAGAGAAAAAAAAATGCAAGACAGTTTGGGAAAAGTTAACAGAAAATCCCATCCTTTCAGCACATTAGAACTGATGAGGAATACATTGGGGAGCCCAGCACTTTTCTGATTTTATTGTCTCAAAGAGGTTCAAGGACTACTTTGCAGTAGGTACGAAACAACCAGAGTGTTTACATCAAGGACTACTTTGCCCCCAGACTTTTCCAATTGCTCTGATAACTGACCCCACAGGTAACTACAGCCTCTTTAAGGCAGTCTTGGCAAGAGGATTTTTGTAGAAATGGAAAGGGCTTTTTGTGTGCAGGACAAATATCTTTGGGCCTTGGATTTTGTCCTTGCATCCCACCACCACAGCAAAAGTCACGGAGAGTTGTCTGAAGTCCTCATATTTCCCCCAGAAGCCCGTGCTGCTGCTGACCTGCCTGTGCTTGCAGCAGAAAGCAGATTACACGGAACTCCTGTTCCACTCCATCCTTTGATTTGGTTGCAAAGAGATCGCTGGGCTCTCTCTGACTGTCACGTGAAATGTGATAGCAATCCCAGAGAGCTGGGAGAGACCTTTAGCAGGCAAAAAAAAAAAAATGAGGTCATTGAAAAGAGAGGCAAATGCAGCACGGAGCAACGCTATCGGCTGTGTGCTTCCACAGGCCTTTCCAGGTGTTCTGGCTCACTTAGACAAAACACATTCCTGGAAACTCCTGCTACTACAAAGTTTAACTCAGCCCATTAGAGAGCGTTACACATGAAGTGCAGTGATCTTACCCTGAGCAAGTCAGTTAGGGCTGTGCCAAGTGAATTCTGGCAGCTCCTAATTCTTTGCCCCACTACTGCTCTTGCCTGTGCCCACCTGGCCGTGGAACTTTGCTTCTGGGGACCCAAGGGCAGAAATATTTGTTAATGAACGATGAGAAAGAGGAGCCAAGAGGCTGGTGGCTGGTGTTGAAATAGGTTCTACGCTCCCACTTTCCTGCAGTGTATCAAAAGAATTGAGAGGCACATTTCTTTTGTGCTCTAATACTTCTAAGATGGCAGATTGGGCACAAATCTGCAATTTCTATGCCCTGGACTCCGCAGAGTATCTGTCTCTTTCCTACCCCGCTGTTTCAAGCAAACATACTGTAGACTAATGACAGTCATCTGCATAAATTTGCATCACAGACTCCTTGAATAGAATCCATATCTCCTCTGGGTTAGATTTGCAGCTGCTTTATAACAATGAAGTACCACAGACTTCATTTACCTGCGTCACTGTGGCTGGCATTACAGTATTCACTATGCTGATAAGCAACAGCTCTGCAAAGTCAGAACTGTTTCAAATACTTTGGGGAAAAAAAAAAATCAGCCAGTTTAATTCAACATTACGGTGACTAAATTAGAGTGAATTCAACGGGCATTGCACAAAGTCAGTACACACAATAATGCCAAGTTCCACCCCTGGCTAGCTCAGCTTTTTCTTTTGTACCAGGGGAGAGCCATGTCCATCCATCCCAGGACCAACTTTCACTCCTCCCTGGTCTCCTGCAGAATGCATTTCTTTCTGTCTCTTTTATCAGGCAACTGTTCTTAATCTTGTTCAGCTCCCTACTTAAGATTTCCAGAGTGATAACACAAATGCTCAGAAATCTTTCCTGCCAGTGGAACAAGTTAACTGAACCCAGACAAAACTGGTGAAGGCCAGCACCAGAGTCGAGCGATAATGAATCATGACTAAATGCACCGGTGCCTGCTGAGGGCCTCTATGAAGTGAGAAACTGTTCTTAAGGTTACCGCATGGTAACGATCTCCATGTTTCTGCCTTGAGTTCTAATACAGATGGGATGGAGATCAGAATGCATTAACGTTAAGTGCACACCAGTTTCAGCATCGCGGTATCAAAAGTCAATTTACTAGTGGAGAGATCCAGCTGTAACTTGCTTTGGCACAGATATATAACATTCTTCTAAAGATTTGCAACTTGCAGGATCCTTGAGGAGAAAGGGTTGATCCAAAGGCGTTTATTCTCTCTTCCGAATCCTGTTACCTGCCCCAACACCCAAGAGCCAGGCACTAAAATGTGCTTGATAGGGCACTCCTGCTTTACCTCTGACATATTGGCCTGGCACCAGAAGGTCAGCCTGTGGGCTCCTGGAGGAGAACAGGAGCTGAGCAGCATTGCAACAAGGGAGAATGGGTCAATCTCCAGCTACAGCTTCCTGCTCAGTCCCAGTTCAAAACTGTGACACAAGCCTGGAGTGTGACATATTTGTGTGGCTGGGCTGTGCCCACTCCAGGAGCTAAGGGTCCATACAAGCCAAGAGCTGGCTCGTAGTTCTTCGTGAACAGTGTTGCTATAAGAATTTAAAACCAGTCAATAAATGCACTTCAATTAAGTACTACAGTGAGGTCAGCCTTCTTGTTTTTCCTGTTTAACTAGCAAGCTTCAAGACAGTCTAATAATGAACTCTCAGAGCACAGCTTATTACAGCAACAGAAGAGGTTGCAAAATTGCATAGAACTCTGGTTTATTATACTCAATTAGTTACACTCCCTTGAAAAAAAATATAAGAAGGAACATGTCTCATTTTGTAGGTACTTTTGGATTATCTTGATGCCAATGACAGGGTTCCCATGGCTTTCAATCAGCTGTAGATCAATGCAAGTAATACAAATCTGGGATTTTTCACAGTTGCTACTAATGTTAGACTAGTGTTTTCCATTTATTTACAATTAGATTCTGTATGCCTTGCTCCCCTGTCCTGCTCTTAAAACATCTGCTTCAACTCATACAAGCACTCTTATGTCTTTAAGTTTCTTGGGCAGGTATACCTGAGCGATATCAGTCACACCAGAGCCATCTATGCATTGCAAAGGGGGAAAGGTGAAAAAAAACAGCATTTCAGTTCCCAGCTTTAGCCTTTGGGAGTGTGGATCACTCAAGCAACCTTACAGTGGTCACTAATCCACAACCGTTGCCTCAACCCCCAACAAAAATGTGCATAATCTAGGCTGCCTTTTTTGCACTTAGTGCCATGGTGTAGCTGACGAGTAGGAGTAGGTGTAGGTGTTGGGTCATAGGTTGGACTCGATGATCTCATAGGTCTTTTCCAACCTTATGATACTGTGAACTGACTGAATCTGTTGCTCTAAATTTCCACCTGAAGTTCAAACGCTCTTTACCACCTATAAACTGCAAGTGCTTCAGTTGTGACAGGGAGGTGTGAAACCCCCTGCAGAGAAGAGCAGTGAATGGGAGAAAGAATGCTACCTTCATTGCTTACCGATTGGTGGTCCCATAAAAATGAGTACAACAGTTCCTGCTGATTCAGAGGACGCAGATAAGCCATGTGGATGTCAGAGACCCTCTGGCACCTCTGAGAGGACATTCAGACTATTGGGAGTTCCAGAAGGGCTCTAGGCCTTTTACATGTGCTTTTGCACAGGGAGAGTATTTCAGTCTAAGGACTGAATAATTCACCAAGAAATCAGCTGGCCAGTGTGGAAATAATTTTAAATTAACTGAGCCCTTAGGTATTACATTAACTGGATCTCTAGGGAAGGATGTGGATTATTGTAGCTGAATAGAGCCCTTATTTATCAGATGGAAAAGGTTAATGTCATTTCCTTTCCTTTCCTCCATGGTTTTTCTTACCACATCACCATTTATGGATAGCATGAGGTGCAGACAGCGTAGGAACATGTGCCTGATGGTTTAAATGACCAGAGCTGTTACTTTAATGGGGGGTGCGAGGGGTAAGAAATTAAGATTTCTTCTGGTTTCCTGGGGGGGAATTACAGAGCTAGGAAACATAAAACACTGAAGAAAGGAAATGGGCTCGTGAAGCACCTGGTCTTTGATATGACATCCAAGAGTACCTAACTGAATAAGGGAATTTTTGCATTCCCATCTACTGTGTGTGCATAATAAGAACCAGGATCAAACTAATCTAATATCCTTATTTCATAGCTTATAAAGAAAGAGTGCATTAAGAAAGGTCATTCTTTTTTGCTCTTTAATGAAGTTAAAATGCAGTTAGATTAAGTTCTACTAATAAAGAGTCTATGGTTTTTTTCTAATTTGCCTCTGGAGTCTCAATAGCTGTTGACCTAAAGATAAATATCAGAACAGTTCAGCTATCTATTATATGCTTTACTAAGGATGTCAACAAGGCAATTCTAAAGGAGACAATTTCCATGGCAATAAGACTGCGAGCAGGAAAAGCTTAGATTAAGAGAAAAAAACTCTTTTTTGAGATAAAAGACTCAAGAGACCTAAGTTTATTTTCCTGACTCCGGCACAGCATATCCTTAGGTGAGCCACTTTGGGACATCCTCCTAGTGTACTAAAAAAGATGGAGCTAAAACACATTGTCTGTTGTCCAAGTTAAAGAGAAGGGTGATTGAGTCCAACTGTTTGCAAATTCAAGGATGCCAGGACCTGGCTTCTTGTATGAGTCAACAAAGAAAGACAAGTATAGCATTTGTGTTAGGCTCTTCAGTACAGCCCATCCCTCTCCTCAATATCTAGAGGTATTCAAATCACTCAACAAGGGTGTCACACGTATTTGTTCTTGCAATATCATAGATAATAGATGATTTGAGCTCCTCAACACCCTTTTGTTTCCATAGACATAAGCAGAACTTAACTACATGCTGGGCCTCGTAAAAAGGCATCTGAATACAGCTACTGGTCTCTCTGACTACACAGAGCTACAAGATGTGAAATTGCCTCCTAGCTTCAAGGTCCAGCTGCTTCTCCCCTCCCCGAATCCAGCTCCATGCTGGAGTAAAACTCAGACATGCAGCTTTCCTCTCTCCACATCCCACTATCCATGGAAAGAAATCCAGACTAAAGAGATGGTGAGGGCCAGGACCTCTGTGTATTTGCTAAGTAATTCCGAGGTAACCTTTCTAGCCCCAGCTTCCCAGCTGTGACACCGAGTCACTAACATTGCCTTACCTTACAAAGGTGTCTTGAGGACAAAAAATTAATATCTGGAGGCACTGCAACGGGAATAGCTAATTCCAGCTCTGAATGAAATGAGGACAAAGATGTCCATTGACTTATAGGGGATTTAGAATGAGCCCTTATTCATTTTGCATTAGCCACCGAACAGCCATTCGAGGATAGCAGTGAATAACTATTAATACTTGTGCAGTTAAACAATCAACATCTAAGTTATAATGTAGGAAATTAATGTATGTATCTAAGGCAACCACAATGTGAGTACTGAGTTGGCTTAATGAAGTGAATATTTGCAGAATATGAAAAAAAGCACATGTAAAAGCTGAATGCATCTGCTCTGATTATTTTTTCTTGCGCATAAAGGAACAGCTTTCCTGGACAACCAAGTAGCAAGATATTACAACAAACAGTCTTTCACATAAAGCCAACCTTGACTTTGTTATAATTGCTATGTAAATATAATCCCACTCATCAATTAAATGTTACTCTCCTGGGCTGGAGCATTATACATGTTCATCGAGATGGAATCCCTGTCAATTCAGTTTGCTAACTCAGTATTCATGTGCATTAGCCTTAGAAAAGAGAATGTGATTGCTTGAATAAATTCAGCCACTACCTCCTGCATCCCTGTATCAGTTGACACGCGTCAGTCTGACTGTAATATGGTTTCAGAAATATGTTGCCATGGAAATGCTAAATATTCAGTTCTTGGCAGGGGAATTCAAATGGGATAGTTGATAAATAGAAATACCCCAGCCCTTGCCAAACTCATAGCTCACCTGTTGGTCTGAGGGTGTTACAGAGAACCAGGAAGTCATTTTTTTCCAAAGTACTTGAAGAAGAAAAAGCCTTTAATTTTCACTAACATTTGTACTTCCAGGTTCAATTCCTTAGTGAGTCAGGAAATCTTTCCCAGAACTTCTCATTGCATAAGAACAGTCTCTCCGGTGGGGTTACATTATTTTTGAGCTGTCCGGATCCAGCCAGTTCCACAGGCCAGAGGGTAATTGTTAATGGTCTCTGACCGCTTAGGTATTGCTACTCAGCAGTAGCCCTTGCACTCAGGATGACCTATGATTTCCATCCCTGTACACCACCCACATGGGGCCAGCCAGCGTCTGACCCCTTGTTTTATGGTTATTGTTCGGTGTGACTGAACATTCTTAATAATTCGGCACGGTTCTATTGCTTTGCTGTTTTGTAAGCATAGTTGCAAATTTTACAACCCAAAATACAACCCATAAATAGATTTCCCTGTTGGGCAGAATCCAGCAGCTGTTTAACAACATACAACATCCTCCTGCAGCAGTTTAGCATAAGAAGTAATGTGTGTCATAGCTAATTAAGCTGTAGGCAATTCAGGCTGGAGACCAATTCTTTGCTCTGTGTTGGTAAAGCAGCACAACAGACCATTACTGGGGGCATAAAGTGCTACTGTAATTGTTACTGGGGAGGAGATATTAAGTTCTATGGAGCATAATGGACATAGTCCACACAAATGGAGGTTCGGAGCATGTCCAAAGAAGAGCAACGAAGCTGGTGAAAAGTCAAGAGAACAAGTGAGGAGCGGCTGAGGGAACTGGGGCTATTTGGTTTGGAGCAAAGGGGGCTCAGGGGAGAAAATATTGCTCTTTACAACTACCTGAAAGGTGGTTGTGGTGAGGTGGGTATCAGTCTCTTTTCCTAACAAATGACATCACAAGAGGAAATAGCCTCAAGTTGCACCAGGAGATGTTTAGGTTTAGGAATTAGGAAGAATTTCTTCACAGAAAGTGTTGTCAACCCTACTTAGGGTTATAGTTTAGTGACAAACTTGGCAGCGCTAAGTTTAGAGTTGCATTCGATGATTTTGAAGATCTTTTCCAACCGAAATGATTCTGTAGTTCTACAGTAAAGCAAGCTCTGGGGAAGCAAAACTTTTTCTTTCAGAAAGTGCTATAAAAGCACTTTTACACACACACACACTCACTCTCTTTCTTCCCATTTACGAAATGGCTCAAAGACAGCCTATGTGGTGCCGAGGAGAACGGGGGTGTCTGGGCGGCGCGGGCAGAGTGCAGTGGGGGTGGGCGCTATCCTTTCAGCACCACAGCGGCCGCCGCAGTGAGCATCCCGGCCTCCATGGTATCAGTTACCAGCTTTAAAACCCAGCCTGTTCCAGCCATTATCTCAAACCTTCAACCTGAGAGCACTTCCTGAAGCTGGGACCTGCCGTACGTTGTCCGCTCGCACTAAGCGGGATTATCTCATTCTTCTCCGATGGGGAGGAAAGAAAAGAAGAAAACGCTTTCCTCTCGTTTTAGGTTTCATATGATTTTGCACTGGAAAACCAATTAACTTAAGAGGATTTTGTGAATTTGAGCCGGGAACAAAAGACAAGGTGAAAGTGTTTGAATTTTGAAAGTGTGCCAAAGTCCCAAACTAGCAAATCCTTTTTATGAATGCTGAGACCTTTCTTCAGGACTAGGAGAATATAGGGAAAAGCGGCTTTTTTGTTTTTCATTTGAGTCAACAAAAAATATTCTCTAAAAAACTCTTTTCAGTAAACTATTGATTGGGCTTTTCCTTCTTCTCAAAAAACTGTTTCTGTGCATAGAATTAAGCTAGACGAAAACTACACAATCAAGCAATCTGTGGACCTGATTTAGCAATTTAGATAACACTGTAATTTGGGCTAATGAAGGTTAGAACTTGATTTGTCTATGACATACATCTCTTGACCATTAGCAATTCCATTTTCAGCTGAGACTGTTTCACACTCCACTATCGCAAAATAATCTGCCTATCAACTAAATATACTTAGATGATTGCATGCTAGTTCTTTGCCTCAGTTTGAGTCCAGAGGGAGGAAACAGCTGTCTTTAGAATTGACCAAATACTTGGGGATCTATGGCTCCAAAAATACTCGGTACGCTTATTTTCAGGTGAGAATTTTTCCATCAAAGACAGAGAATTCTAAGTTTCTGTTCAAATTCAGGATCTCCATGTCATCCCAGGGGTTTGTGTTATATAGTTAAAATGTATTGAGAGCTGGCCAGAAGAAACATTAAAAAGAAATGCTTATGTTTCTGTTGAAAGAAGAAATTTCTAAACACTGGTGGAAAAGTTTACTTAAAGGACTGGATTTCTCTTCCTCCAATAGAGCTCACCATTTACATTTAGCAACTTCCATGCCTTTATGCTGAACAAAGCAAAGGCTTGTGCGTTGCAGATTAAGAATAATAAAAAAAAAATCTGCATCAAGAAGGGATGTGAGGCCGGAGTAGGAAAATATTCTTGTCAGACAAACCACTGTACGCATACAGTGCGTAGATAAACATTTCAAATGCAAGCATCCAACCTTCCTGCAAACAACTAAATATGATTTTTTAAGATCTATAATGTACAATACTGCAGAGCCTGGACTGTACCAGTGCTGTATATTCTGTAAATTGCAGTGGCTTATAAAAACATATTAAATAATCTTATCAGCAGTCACTGGCTTGTATGTTATTTATTTTGTGTTTCAAAATAGAGGTATAATATAATGCTTTGTTGGTTTAGTAGTGGAAAATTATTTGGGTTATCAATGGGCGTAAGGTAAAAGTCTAAGGTGCCCTTTCCAAATGTTTCTCCTTATGTTTGAACCAGAAACACTATCTTCTTGACCAGATGTTATCAATCAGTCTGTGTGCTTACTTCCAATTGCTATAAAAAGTAAATAGATATAGCTCAGATTGCAGGATCTACCTGTCCTTCTCTAGAATCTATCACATTTCCTGCGTTCCACCACCCCAGAGTTTTCTTAGGTGCTTCATCCTTTGACTCAAATGAGGACTGTTACTATACAACATCTTGAAAGATTATTTTGCAGAGCTCAGACATCCTATGCAGCTCCGACAGCACAGCAAGAACTGAATTGCCAGCAGAGGGGGAGAGTTAGAGAGACACTGTGATTTAATCTAACTTCCACTGAAGTATTCTCACTGACCGCGTCAATAAAAAAGAAAGAAAAGCCTTCCACTAGTGATGTCTGTGTGGTATTTTCCCCATTTAACATTTTCTAGGTCCTGTTCATAACATCGGTTTTCTTTGCTGTTCATAGTAAAGAGTGTTCGTCACATTTCTGTGTAATGAAAAAAAGCTCTGGAAAATGCAAGGCCACATATGGTTTCACAAATACTGATTAAGAAGAAAAAAAATCTTCCTTGACCAGAACGAAAAGGCACTGAGCAGCTTTAAGCAGAGAATGCTCTATGCCAGCCTCTCATGCCCCTAATAAATCTGCATTTGATCGTGCACTCTAAGTCCTTAAGCACATTGTAGAAATGGGGCAAATCCTCTTTTGGAATTTACTGACTTAAAAAATTGAAAAGCAACGTAATTCCATTTATTTTAACATCATTAGATTCTGAAAAAGAAACCCTGATGGTATCATGGGATAGCGTTATTGTTATTTCTATGATTACCACTGAATTTTAGCACTTGACACAGTACGTTGCTGCTAGCCAACTCGGTCTTTTGCTGGAGAATTTTACAGGAGATGAGAAGCGTGCAAAGAGCTGGAATGAGGCACAAAAATCAGTGAGTGCTTTGCACTTTTTTCTCCAAGAACATAATCTATTTGTTGTCGGAATAATGATACCGAGCCTGAATGGGAGGTGGTGCTGGAAAATCATGCTTTTCTGCCTTCTGGTTGGTTTTATGTCTCTGAAGCATGGTAAGATCATATTCTATGTGTCCTATCCTTTACTGTCACCAGAAGGGTTTGGAACTGGTTCCTAGCATTGCACTAAAAAAAACCCAAAGAACAACCAATATAAAAAGGTACTGCCCCCCAAAAAACAACCAACCAAATAAAACCCATCCAAGCAATGAACCAAAACTTCTACAGGGCTCAAAGTCTTGTTGGGATGAGATTCTTGCTAATGGCTCTGTCACGTGAACAGAGCCAAAAGTTAACTCAAGAACAAGGGAGTGCTTGCTTTTAATAGAGGCAATGCAGAATTTAGCCACTTCTCATTTCCCACCTTCTCTTCTGGAACAGCCCTCAAGTAAGTTCCTTATCTATATTTTTCCTTAACTACTTCAGTTCTGAAGCTGAGTTGAGGCAGCTCTATAGCCTAAGCAATTAGCGAGGAGAAAGCAATGACGATCTCCCCTGGTTCCTTTATGATGTTTGTTTGCTTTCACCAACATAGTGTTCTTTAATAAGAATTCCACTTCTCACTGGTCCATTGGCTTCTTGGATCTTTGACAAGCCCTTCATCTTCAAAGCACTCCATCCTCTTTTGATGCCAGTGTCTGTATTTGCATTTCGTAGCACCCAGAACAAGTTAGACAAATACGTTTAAAGTCCAACATAAGCTTTGTAGAATTGCCAGATTAGAAAAAAAAATGCTCAGGAAATGGAGAAGTCCATGGACCCTTAACAAACATTAAACTCCTGACAATAAAAAAAGGCAAATTCATCCTCTGCTGACCTAGGTCACTTTTAAACAAACACAGGGTTCTTTATCCCTGGTTTGTGGGGTTTTTGTGTTTTCTTTCCTCGTTTACCTCTTAAACTTTAAGTAAATTGCAAAATCTGAATTTGGTCATTGTAGAAACAGGGTCAAAGCTTCACAATTGACTTCCCACTTCGTAACCAAGATGTCAGTCTCTTGACGTTCATGCAACTCCTCATTTTCTTGTTCTGTCTTATATTTCAGCTTTTCATAGCCACTTGGGCCCATATTCTGACATCTTTCCAATACATACTAACTTATCCCACCAATACTCCCATTCCTTTCAGTATTCTTCAGTAGGAATAAAGTGACAGAATATAGCTATATGTGACATATTTTGGAAATATGTGTTAGCCACATTATCATCCCTGCATCATTCCTTGCTTATGGTGCCAGCGATCTTTAGGGATAAACAAACAGCTGGATCTGGTCAAAACAAAGAATAACAAAGCGGTTTTTTCCTGATCTAATAGGCTTAAAAGAATCAGAGACGCTTGAACTACTCCCAAACAACTATTTATAACTTCTTTTCAAGAACTATGAAAATGGTGTGTTGTCACAGTACTTAGAGGTTGTGCCACTTCCACATTTCATAATGAGTCTGCAAACCTTTGCTCACAGATTCCTAAATTCTTACAGGTCAAATGCTGTGATTGCCAATACAGCTTAAAGATAATGTAAAGGAACTGCTTTACTCCTGCTGCAATATAAATCACAATGCAAACAGCGTAGCAGCTCTGCCTTTAGAAATCTCCTGTCCAGCAGCACTCAATAACTTTGGACATGCTCATCCTTACAAGGCAGCACCCCCACAAAAGTACAGAGAGGAGCTTGCACCTGGATCTTCTTAAAGATTGCATTGGAGCTGAGATGTTTTCTGCTTAGATGGATGTCACACATAACTTACAGGATTTACTCACAGAATAAAGTGTTATTCTGAGCAGCTGGAAACAGGTTCTTCTTTTACTGAAGTTTGTAAAATCCATCTCTATTAAAATGTCATTGTTTCTAAAAATGTGTAGTATTTATCTAATATGTAACTATACAACACAATTAACAGCTACTTGTTGAATGGTTTTAAATATCTACACTTCCATGATCTACACCTCCATGTCCTTTGATGTGTTACTTTGGCTAACGTCCAATTAGATCATTTTCTACATAAATATCTGTCACAGCAAATATTAAAAAAAAAATTGACCAAATTAATCCTTCTCTCTGCAAACCAATTTTGAGCCACCACATAGCATACACAGATACCTAACATCAATTTCAAATACATATTCACACCATATTGACATAGTAATCAGAACAACTGTGTCATTTCTGTACTGTGCTGATGAAGCTTTCTTTTAGGATTCACAGGTTACCTAAGAGCAGAAAAAAAATAAAGGATGCAGGATGAATACAATAAAAATGATACAGCTGCTTTGTGTGTGCTTAGTGAAAGGACTGGTGTAAACTCAGATCTTCACCGTGCGGTCGTGCCTCTCCACAGTGAGAAGAGACAGAACTTTTCAAACTTGAGCAGTATAGAAAACAAGAGGGAAACAATAGTTACAGTGATAAGGCTGTTGGTGTGAGGAAAGGAGAGATGGAAAGCTGTGCTGTATACAGGTGAGTATGCCAATGTCTGAACAAAGTCTCCATGCACGCTCCTATAGTATGGATATAAATTCTTTTACAGTTTGTGTCCAATCAGGATGAAGTGAGCTGATTCTATATAGTTTAAAAAATACACAAATAGACAATGCTTTGTATTAATGGTTTTTTTCTGTCCTAACAGAAATACAGAATACAGAGTTGTGTAACTGCTTTCCTAGGTACAGGTATGGAAACAATACAGAACGTACTTTACCTCTGTTCATGCCTCCATCAGGAAGTTAATTCAAGGGTCCTTTGTTTCTTGTGTGCCAGCAGCTGTGCAACTGTAAAGAAAAACAGGGGTTGGGTTAATAATAAAGAAAGGTACAAGCCATAGACTCCAAAGACTCAAGTTAAACATTTACTTTAGTTTGCTCTTGTGAGCTAACTCGGAGGTCTGCTTTGCTAACTGCTGGCATCTTGAGAAACGAGCAGCAGCCAATCTGCTGCTTGCCCGGCTACTTCCCTGCCTGCAGCTGGGACACACACACAGCAGAAAGCTGAACTCACCTGGGCTGAAAAAAACCAAGCAGGAAATACTCCCATGTAAGAAAAGCCCTTCACAATTCAAATGGTACTTCAAATATTTACATATGGGATTTGATAGGGAATTACCTATATATATTCTGTTATTACCTAATATCAGAATAAACAGGTTCAAGTTTATACTTACGTTCTATTTTATTTATTCAGATTTTTTTTCTACAGAGAGCCTTTTATTTCTATATTAGCGTGAGGCTCGTGTCAATGCTCCCAGAGTGCAATCTTGTTTTCAACAGAGCAGGTAGCATTATATGTCAGTTCCTTGGATACTTGGAAAAAGGTGAGGGTGGAGTCCAGCCTTTGTCCCCTCTCAGCAGCTCTGCTTCTTCAGAAAGTGTATTAGCTACTGCTTTTCACTTTCCACAACAGTACATTCAGGCTGCTCCTTTAGGCACTTGGAGATGAATTTAGACACCTAAAGATGAATTTAGGCCATCTGAGTTGTTAGATACGGTTCTGTACCATGCGAGGTCAGGAGCAGACCAGACTGCGATCCCCACACAGAGACCCTCTCCGTTTCTGAACCTTCCATAGGAAACGAACCTGTTACAAAACCAAACTATAAGGGCTAAACCGAGAAATGAGGCGGTGTGAGGTTTGTCCGGCTGACACAGCCAGCCATCAGTGGGAGTCACTCACATTAATCGTGGGTTTGCTGAATCAGTCTCGCCCTACCTTGTGGTTGGGTACAAGATGGCAGGCTCATTTCTTTTTAATGATAGCTCTGTTCTCCAGAGCTCTACTCCGGTAGCTGAGCACTAGGCTATGACTCAGGAGAGATGAGTGTAATTCCTAGCTCAACTGCTGAGCAGCTCTAGAACTTAGGGCAAAACGCCCTTTGTCTGTCTGGTCTGTTTAGACTACGGGCTCTTTGAGGTGAGACCAGTCTCTGACTGGATATTTGTACAGCACCTAATACAATGGAAACCTACCCTTGGTTTGGTAGTTCTGTAATACAAATTAATAACAATAACTGGACTTGACTCCCTGACAAAAAGCAAATAGTTTGGAAAAAGCTGTCTTAAATCTTTCTATCCCACTTCCCCAGACCAAAAAAAACCTACAAATGTTATTTCTTTTGGCAGCTGAAACCTAATCCTACCTTGGTTAACATAACAGAGAGAACAGGAAGTGCTGTGAAGGAATTTTTCATTCCCTGGGATGTCTTTGATCCCCCTCCCTTCCCTTTTCCTATCAGGTAATTTTCAAATCTTGGTGTTTCCAGTTAGTCTACGTATCTTCTTGTTTTGTCTACTTTGGTCAAGCGTTATTTAACTTCCATTTCATGGATGAAAAACCGGTCTGCGTTTAGACTTTGCTGTTGTGTAAAGCCAGAACCTGAGAACTTCAGAATCCCAAAAGGGAATACAGCTAAAATTCACAGCCCTTGCTGGTGGAAAACCAATCATTGCTTTGTTTTAACACAGACAAGGTGCATTCATACATTGCATAAAGGCTAAACAAATCATTTAATAATTTTCTGTTGCAGTCACCACTTTTTGTCACTTAGAGTTAGTGCCTTAGTTCAACTTTCCAACATATGGAGGGAATTTTTTCCCCATTTTACAGCTTGATTTATGCTCATCTAAAATGTGCAAAGCTCAAAACAAATTGATGTCTGTTTAATATTTGGGGTTCTGAAGGAATGTGTTGACCCCTATTTCAATCCCATGTGGAATGCAAGACTGCATTTCATGTGGGCAAGCTTTTGACAAGAAAACAAGTAATAATTAAAATATGCATGACCCTCAAAGGACTTAATTACCACACAGTGCTGAGCACAGCCTCATGCTTGTAGCAAAGACAAGTCCGTAGCACTACAAAGCCGGAGATGACAACACACGCAAGATAACAATGAAAACAAGATCATCCTGGAGAAGATAATGCAACATTCCCTTTGCCTGTGAATGGATGTTCCCATCACACAAGCTGGAGATTCAGGAGCATGTGCAAAGCACACCACTTGGAACTGGAGCAGCTCCATAAATACTGTCTTCTTTTGCCTTGGTTCTTCCTGCTTCGAACCAATCACCGTTTGCTGTGCCTGAGGGTTGTAGCGTGCTGCATTTCTTTTTAGCCTTGATTTTTTCAGATGGTCCTTTTTTTTTCGACTTAGTAGCCTCTTTATTTCAGTTTCCATGGGCATCGTGTGCACCTTCAAGTTAACAGTCAAATGTTCTTTAGAAGTGAATAGGAGTGAAGGCGACAGCCTGCTGTAGAAACCACTCTGGCTGTTCAAACAGTTCCATGACCATCTTACATCTCCTGGTCAAATAACACATCTCAGTGGCTGTGATGGGGTTAGCTGCAGCAATGGCAGAATATCCGTCATCCATCAGATGGAAGATGTCATCTGTCGTCTACTTCAAGGTAGGCTCAAAAATATCTGTTCCCCAGGAGGAATTTAGCTCTTGTTTAAAAAAACCCTCTTACACTCCCTAACTTCATATATTTCCTCCTTTAGTAAGGATACTTAATCTCATTTTATAGCTACAAACTAGCAGAGACAGGTAATTACTTCAATCAGTATAATTTTACTTCACTTAAAAAAAAAAGAAAATCAAGCCAAATACAATCTAAGAGGGAAATATCAAGTAACTGATTTTTTTTTACTCACACATACTCAAATCTTGGTTTCGGGGTACTGGTGTTGTGATAATTCTCAATGGAATAGCAGGAGATGTAGGCATAAATCCTTGTAACCAGTCCCATACTACGGAAAGACCCATTATATCTTTTTTTTTTCCCAGACCGTAATATAACTAATATTTACTATGAACCATTGTGCATTTCTGATAGAATGACTAACAGTAATTCTCCTTGGTCACAATGAAGAAACGTTGCTTACACTGGCAAATAACGCATGATAATCAACAGTGGTTTTGTCACTGATCCCTTTATTTGCAAAGCTGTCTATAATTGGAAGGCACTGGAGCAGATACCGACTTGCTTACGTAATTATTACTACTGACTGCAGCGCTGTTAAGCCTGAAGGTTGCCAACAGAACTGAAGTTAGACTCAAATTTTTTGAAGTTAGACTCAAATTTTTTGTGTCTCTCTTTTTTTTCCCCTTTCCTTTTCTTCTTTACCTCCTTCTCTTCTCTTCTCTTCTCTTCTCTTCTCTTCTCTTCTCTTCTCTTCTCTTCTCTTCTCTTCTCTTCTCTTCTCTTCTCTTCTCTTTTCTCTTCTCAAGTTTCAATAAAAACTACAAAAAGTGACTGAAAGGCAGAGTAAATATATAATTTCCTTCCTCTTTATGGCCTGAAGTTGTGAAAATCCAGGAACACTTTTATTATTATTCCATGTTATAATAATCTCCACGTGGATGTGGATTCTAGGCCATTATTAACTTCACTGGTCCTGAAAAAAGGACATTACTCAGAGCTTCATTTAAAAAAATGTATATACCATGTTCTGCACTCTTGCTTCCAGCTATTTATAATTCCCCTTGGAGCAAACAGCTGGGCAACGAGTTACGGACTCAATGGCACTCCTAGGACTCAATGCCACTATGCTGTTCTATTTTTTCTTCCCTTTTCAAACTGAAATCTTTTCAGGATTAGCAGAAGGGGACAGGCAAGCAAAGCGTGCACAGAATGGCTCAGTACAAAGGCAGTCGATGCCACCAGCCTGATGGTGCTTGTTTGTCACTGCCTACAGTACAGCTGCTGTGGAGATGCATGGCCTAAATAGGAGCTTGTGCCTCGAGGATCGACGTGCGCCGACTGCGCACCAGCCTTTAGGTGTGTGTAATGGGCTGTGCCTAGCAATGACCCACCTGGTTTTTTAAGCCCTTTAGGGGTGGTGGTTGCTAAAGGGATTCATAGAGGCTGGAACTGCTCTTAACTTTAGGTAGGTGACTCTTCCTCATCAGCCTGCGCAAGAGCCAAGGACTCATCAGGCTTATTTCACCTACCCAGCAGCAGGACAGAAAAAGAAATTATAGACTGTTACTTCCATTGTTGCAGGGTGTAACAAGAGACTGACACAGCTTGCTGTAACAGAGGAAATTAAAGGGAGATGCTCTCCATTTTTATTTATTTTACTTTCGTATTAAAGAGTTCATTTGAAACCATCTTAGAACCATTCTCTCAACACAGATGTCTCTTTGGGTTTTCCAGGCTGGAAGAGAAAAGGGGATCAGAAAGAAGATGTAGCAGTTCTTTTATTTTTAAGTGAAGTAATAAGCCTGGAAAATAGCATTACGTACTTCCTTTGCTTGGCAGCGTTTCCAGGATAAAATGAGAAACCCTTCCGATGCACAGTAGCACTGCCCTGCAGGTCACAGCATTTCATGGGAGCCTGCACAGACCCTTCTGTGTTTCTAGGCCAGCATTCCTCTCCTCTCAACCAGTAGGCATCTGAACTAGACATCTGGGTGCTTCTGAAGGGGCAGCGTGGGAACCTGCTGCGGTGGGAACCCTAGCAGACAAATAAACAAATAAATAAATGAATAAATGAATAAATAAATGAATGAATGAATAAATAAATAAATAAATAAATATTTAAATAGATAGATAGATAGATAGATAGATAGATAGATAGATAGATAGATAAATAAATAAAATACTAGGAGGAGAAATGTAATTGTTCTCAGTGAATGATGAAAGGGACTTAGACCCCGTAAGGGTACAGGAGCCCTGGAACAGCTTGCCCAGAGGCACAGGCTTTATGGGTGAATGTTTTTCCACACAGGGTGTCACAGGGTACCTCGGGAGTGCCTCAGACCCCTGAGCCACCTCTGGGGGAGGGCGCAGTTATTTTTTATTTTACATCCTGTTTTTCTCTACCTGGAGAACACACACCCCACACCAGCCCCTAACAGCCACCTTCCTCACCCTACAGGCTCCTTATCCCCTCCCGATCTCAGAACGCCCCTGCCCTGCCGTGAGCCAAAGCAAGTGGTGGGCTCTGTGGCTCAACTGGTGCTTGACCTGTGGGCTCCCTCCGAGAGGGGAGCAGGGGCCTTGGGAGGACCATGGGAGCCCCTGGCCGTGCTGAAGGGAAAGGAACGTTGAAGGCCAAGGGTGTGTGAGAGGCAGAGCAGCCCCCAGAGTGCCCAACGGGGCTTCAAAGCACGGCCCGAGGCAGCAGCTGGGAGCCATCTGGGCGCAGTTGTCGCCTCTGTTGGTGAAAGGACCGCACCGTTGCCTGCAGCCTGAGTTCAAGCAGGGACCAAAAGTGGGAGGCTTTGGGTTATTCCAAGTTTAACGTTTCCCACGGCAGGGCCTACCCATTAGAGAAAGGGCAAAACGAAAGGAGGTGACTGAATGGCACTGACAGGTCCCCAGGCAGGGGCTGCCCATGTGTGTGCTGAGATTTAGGGCACCAGTGCGAGGCCACTGGATCTCTTGAGATACCACTTTGCTTCCATAACCAGAGGTGGGAGCCATGGTGGGAAGCTCCAGCATCCTAAAGGCAAAACAAACTCCTGCCCAATTTCTCACAGATTTTGTTTAAGGTTTTTGAAAGTGTAAGAAACAGCAAAAGCGAACAGCACAACATCAGTGACAGAGTGGGTTTCTGGGTGTTGAATCTGTGTAGGAATGACAGACAACTCATAAAATGGTCAAGTTGTCATTATTGTAACACTAGATAATATGGTGATTTGACCACTTATCTTCATTCCTTCCTTTCCAGCAGGAGTTAAGAGAACACAACTGGCAGAAAAAAGAACTTGAGAAGGTCATTGGAAAAAAAAAATACAGTTGGTAGGACTGTACACATAATAATACTTAATGATTTTTATTTCCAGTTTCATCTTTGTGATTTCTTACAGAAAGAGTCTATTTTGGGGTGATAATTCTTCATTTGAAAAAACCCCAAGAACAATTAATGGAATGAAACTGGAATGAGAAACTGTACAACATTGTCAGATGCTTTTATGCAGCTATTCTAGTAGCCTTAATGAGTTGTAGACGTGTTTTTTTCTTGCCTGTGTGTCTTCCTGGCTTTCAAAGTGCCAGTATAGGAATTGTTATTTCGAAAAGCAAAGCAATAAAATTTTATTAGACAGAACAGGCTGGTTCTGCCCTGGTATGGACCAATTACAATGCAGGATGGAGGAAGTGACATGCCAAGCACAATAAGGAGTGAAGCGCTGGAATGTGACACTGGTATTTGTCTCCAATTGATTCTTCACCTTGGAGGGAAGATTTTACTCCACAGGAAGCTCCTTCCTCTTATTCATTGACAACTGGGAAATAATAGGGTTGTTCATCAAACAGTTGTCGTAAAAGACAAAAATAGCTCTGAACCCCCACAGCAGCCCCTCGGCAGCCCTAGGAAAGACCTCTTTGCTAACGCTGCCCAATTCCCTGCCAAGCTGGGGGTGTTCACCGTGCTGCAGTGCTTTGGTAAAACTGGTTTCAAGTGTTCCGAGAGACGTAGCCTAGACTGTTACAGCCTAAGAAGTCGAAGTTTCAGAGTTTTCCCGACTATCTAGGGCATTAGTTCACTTGGCTCCAGCCCCTTAGCGAGAGCTGTGTTTCAGCTAAACTCTCCCTTGCCAACGCTGATACTACTTTTGGTAAAAAAAGGCCTGTAAATTAATAACACTATTTTATTTTTACGAATCAGAGCCTCCAGCACAAAATCGTTATCGTTGATCACTTCCGAATGCTCTCCAATCTGATGATATCGGTTTTGAATATGGCAAAGAATTAAGTACTCTCAACTCTACGAGCAGTCGTTGAGATATTTCCTTTTTCTTTCACCTGCATTCTTTTAACTTGTTTTTCTAATTTTTTGTCCTATACAGTGGATGGAATATATTAGTAAATTCATATTAGTAAATTCCTTTTCTGTACAGATAAAGTTAGAGTGAAAAAGCAGGCCTGAAGCCCGGGGTCAGTTCCAGGTTTCACATGACTGTGGCCAACTGTGCCGTTCACCCACATATAAAAATGCAAATTATATTTACCTGCTTTAAAGAGGTGACATTTTGTAGCTAATTTCATTTTAATAAATATTCATAAATGCTGTTTACATAACACATTGTGATAAAACCAGTTTTTTAGCTGTAATATGATCTTACAAATTGACTGTTATCTAAAGGTTTTATTTTTTTTAAACAGCCCACAGCGCAGATCATAACTTTCCTCTGGCTGGAGGAGAGCACAGCAGTAAGGCTCATCCACCTCTTCACAAGATGCATTTCTGCAACAGTCCACCTTTTGGGTGCCTTTCCCCCGGTGAGTTCCTGGCTTTCTGTGCAGGGAGTTCAGACACCTTTCCCAAGCCAGAAAATTTCAGTAGGTGAGAGCACGTAGACTTGTGTTTTTCAGGGATACCTGAGACAGTATTGCTACAGGCCAGGCTGGATACCCATGTGGTTACACATAAAGGGCATTTTAGGACTTTCTCAGACCTTTAAGTGGAGGACACAAAACTCAAAAGCTGCACCACTGAATGAGAGTGCAAGAATTTCTTGCAGAGGCTTGAAGAAGCTGTTTTCTAAATTTAACATCTCTTAAGTCATTGTGTTTCTAATAAAAGTAATTAAAAACAACTTGAAACAAAATATTGCTTAAAAGAGCATATTTATAATGTATCATTTATAGTAACAGCCACTTTAGTAGAAGTAATGGCTGACAAACTAGAAAAATCCTCATCTAAATATTTCTTTGGAACCAAATGTGTTTCACTTGACAATCATAAGCAAACTGTTTTTCTTACAAAAACAGAGCACACCCACAACGTTGTAAAAGTCGGAGGCAAATAATGAAATGTGGGTGGGGAAAACAGATTTATTGTGAGCTGGAAGAGATTCTTCAACTGTATTAAGGGAATAAGCATGACCTGAGTTTCCTCACCGAGACTGAAATAGCTTCTGTCCATCTAGAATGCATATTTCCACGAGGTATGAGAGAGCTGAAGACTGTTGCCCAAGAATGTCATTTTTGATTAAAGAGTGGGTTAGGCCGAAAACCACAGCTCCCAAAACCTCTTAAACTTTCCCAAAATGTAACCCCTAATCTGAATTTAACATCTGTCTCCGTAATAAGCTGAACTAAATCTTGACCTCTAACACCAATGAACTCTGGATAAGTTCAGTTTCCTGTTTGAAGCTGGCTTTTCTCCCTCTGGATGAGCTAGCTCAGGAAACCAAGAATTTGGTACATTGATAAATCCACACCGAATTCTTCTAGGTGTTCTATATACAGGCTATTTGAAGCCAAAATGTTACATTCAGCTACCTCCAGATGATATCTATTTAGTGAATAGACATGTGTGAGGCCTCATACACCTAAAAGAATTAATAGCAGTGGAAACTATGTGAAGAATTGCAGGTGAGGCATTTCATTATGCCCAGGGGTATTTATGACCTGGTTTTAATAATGAAGACGGTGTTTTCACAAGGTCACTAACAGCATTCAAATCTGTCCCAAGAAATGCAGCTAGCACATAGTTGGGCTGAAGGAAAAAAATCAATAGAAATGATATTTTTGTGCCCTTCTCACTGCAGACAGAGTAATTTAGATCTCCAAATGCAAAAATCCAGGGGATGATTAAGGATCAGAAGGATGCTGCATCCTCAGTAAATACGAAACCTTTCTCTCAGGACAATGAGGTGTTATGCAATCAGGGTGGGAAGATTCTCCAGAAAGATTCAGCTCTGTCACACAGTAACGTCTCTGTGGCATCAGAAATGTTTGAGGTGTCACTCAGCACGCTGACGTCTGGAGCTGGTCTTCAGGATGGGTGCAGGCAGAAACATTAGGCTGCCAAACGTCTTTCATGTACCTCCAGCAAGACCCAGAGCAATACTCTTCACCCAAAGAAAATGTTGTAGCAACCAACTAAAAGGGAATAAATAAGTAATAAAACAAGCCAGTATGTTCCTGTGTTTGAAAGTCACTGAACAAACACAAAGGTTTGTCTAACCTATGTCATAGAAACCACTGAATAGAAAAACAATGCACAGTGTAGCCTCGTTGAGCCCTGAAATAGCAATTCTTTGTGCCACTAATTAACTGTATACATATCCTGAGGTGGGCAAAATGCCTAACTCATTATCCCTGAATCAGGGAATAAGCTTTAACGGCTCCATTATTTGCTACTCTGTAGTTAAACTTTTGTTAAATTAAGAGCTACTGCATCCTAGCAGAGACGGGAAGATGGGAGTGGAGAACGTGCTGTAGGTAGCTCCAGGTGCAGCTGGAACTGCCTGACTGCTTACGGCTCGTGTCGTACCTGCGTTAATGATACACAGTGAATAATCCACGGTCAGAAATGCACTACCATTGCCATCCCATAATTGCACAACAAGGCACACCAGGCTGTGCAGTTCTAGGGGATTATTACACTCCACTGAAATCTGAAGTCGCTCGGCCTTTGGCCTCCCAGAACCACCCAAAGCTCTCAGTAATCTCCAGGGCTCTGCTCCCTGTTGTGTCTTTCTCAGACAAATGGAAAACACATTTTCACTTCAAACTAATCCCCATTAAACATCACTGAAACCATGCAAACCCTTGAGCTGATTCTAATAAAAACAGAACGTATTTAGAAGCAAATTAGTCTTGTAATACAGGCATTGCAATATCCTTCTGTGAAATCCACTGCTGGGCAGCAGCTTCCTAAATGCCTTCCTGGGCCTGAGTGGCAACCCACACATTTCACTCAAACACGGGGATGAGCCAAGCACTCCGCAAGCAGTTTAAATCTAAACCTATATCGGCGGGGACTTTTCAGCCCTGTGAAATTACGCAGCATTATGCTTTCCAGTGAAAGAGAGAACCAATTCTGTTCAAGCAAGCTAATTCAGAGCAGGGAGCTCTGCCTTGCTCCCCCACGCGCTGCTAGGTTTTAATTAAGCACCTTAAACGCAAACTGCGTGCTGTGACTTTACTCAAGATAGTGAGAAAAACATTCTGATTCAGAATCTCAGCTTTGGCTTATTTGTTACTGAAGACCCAGTAACCTATTTCTCCAGCATGACATATAAAAAGACATTTCACTAAATAACATTTTTCCTGGGCCACCTTCAATACGGCATCGGTGCAGCCTCGACAGATGATACCTCATGGTCTGTCAAGTCTGCTATGCAGCCACCGGCAACACTCGCTGATTCAAAAAGGTGAAGCATTTCGGCGGTACACCTTGCCAATATGTTATTGTTCTTCAGGGAAATAAATTTCTTCCTGATCCCTGCAGTGATTAGTTCATGCAGTGAACATTTTCAGATTAATGTCTCCAGCTGTGGAGTTTGCTCACATTTGGAACATGGTGTAAACCTCATCTTTTTAGCCAAGCATTGTTTTGAACATCACTTGTGAGGGCTGGGTTTTGTTTTGGGACTCGTCTTTTTTTGTTGTTGTTTTGGTGAATTAAGGGCTTTGCATGGAAAATTGCTTTGTGAGATCTCCGTTATGCTCCCACTTGAGCTAATGTGTTGCTTATTTTTTAATTCTCCATCCTGCACTCCAGTCTCAGTGCACTGGTTACATCCAGTGATCATTTAAGATGTGCAAATGACTCAACAGTCTATTCCAAAGCCTACTGAGGCTTTCTTTTTCCTTCAGTAGACTTTGATTGGGCCATAAGTAAATAACCAGTAAATTTTAATTATTTTAACTTTTGTCCTACTTTTTCCTTGCTTATCCAGACTATTTTACTTGCACTTGTTACCTCACATTTATATTTAAAAATACAAATTCTTCAGGTTAAAATTCATGCCTTAAACTTATTTTCATTAGCTTTTACAGATTTTGATTTATTCATTCTAACCACCTTAAGTGGCTTAGAATCAGACTTGTTGTGTAAGTGAAAAAGCTGCCAGTATTAAAACAGTTCCTGGGTCTTTTCAGAAAACCCATTAATAATGTAAAGGATAAACCTCTCAAGGGGGTTTGTTATATTTTCCCTTGATTTGTCATGCAATGCTTTCACTTGGGCACTGGCTCAGGAGATGGACAGCGCGTCCCCCCTTGTGTCCCAGATTCCTGTCTCAAGCTACAGCAGGACAAGGCTGCGGTTGAGGAAGGTCTGTGCTCTCCTTACCGAGGAGGTAAGAGAGTAGTAGTCATCTCCGAAAGATATTCCGGAGACCTTTTGCTGGTGTGGTTTTGATGTTTTACAGTCAGGGCTTCATCTGGCCAGGGGTAACCACTTCCATCCGTGACACTTCCGTCTGTTTTAGGCAGTTTCTCTGCTCATTCTCTGCTGTTTCAGAACGATGCTTTGTGTGCCACGGATGTTTTCTGGTGCTCAGAGAGTAATGATCAGAGGGAAAGGACAAAAGAACGCAGAGCTCAGTCTGACTTGCCTGCCCTGTTCATCCACCAGCACCGGCAGTTCCTGTGCTTGCACTGGGGAAATACTTTGTATTTTCTGTCCTTCTACACAGTGTACTTTTCCACTGATTCAAACACCGAGTTGCATTGTCCCAGGCAAATCAGTGCCAGATATTTTACAGTGTCTTCATTCATCCTGTAAACAGGAAAATGGATTACAGTGTGTTATGTTACCTACAGACTACGCAGGGCCTTCCCTGGGGCAAAGAAGAGTACTTTCATTCTTCTAGGCAATCTTCTCTTAAAAAAAAAAGTTTCCGTCTTCAAAAAGACTGTGAGGGTCAAAGTCTTTGCTTTGCAGTGGATAAATTCAGATCATACTCGGTGTTATACCCTGCAGCTACGCTGAGGCCAGTTACTTGGTATTTAATGGCTTTTATTACGGTCTTAGTTGGCTTGAACAGGAATAGTTAGCAAATAATAGTTAAAATTCAAACAGACATTAAAGTCTGGTCCTGACAAGATGCAACTACTCTGTTACTAATGGACTTTCCCCCACAAGGACACATTTGTTAAAGGAAAATGTTGGAAATATTTGGCCAGTTGACAGTGGAAAAAAGCAGAGAGCAAATTCTAAAGTTCTTGGGAAGCTGTGGTGGCAGCATCCAGTCTGCACACATCAGTAAGATCCACTGATCAAGAAAGGCACCATTGTCCTTAGGAAAGATTTCCACAAGTTGTGTTTATTTAAACACAATTGTGCTTACACATCCCTGTTAGCTTGGCGGAGAACACTCAGGGGAAAAGTTACCTGACGACCCAAAACAATGTTTGAGCGGTCAATTAACCAAATAGAATCCTCTAGTTGCTATTAAAGCCTGGAGGAGTTCAGCACTCTTTCAGTGCAACTGAAATATTACATCCTATATATGTGAAGAAGAGAAATTTGACTGAGAAAGTCTCAGGATCCTGGAGGTTTGAGTCCTGCAACACAACCTGTGAAAGCTGCTTGTGATGTCATAAACACCATACTCAACTCTGGGAGAAGAATTGTGAGGGTTTGCATCGATTTCAAGGAGGCAGAAGCAGCTGCACAGATTGTAGTCTACACATAAAGATACTTTGGTTTCAGTGCTTCATTTCGGAACCTTGAAGCTTTGAGCAAGCAGGTATTTTGCATCAAAACAACTTTGATTCTTGGTTTGGCCCTGGATTTACTCCATATTGTTCTGAGCGCGTAATTGTTTGGTGCACAAACTTACCCAAATGGATTGACACTCACACAGATCAGTAGTAGGGTTTCATTCGTAAGAATCCACCGCCTAAAATGCCAATACAAAGATATAACCCAGAGGTAATAATATGAAGAAATTTCCATCTGATCCACCCAGCCATCCAGAAGACTTTTTCAGCTGTTCAGAAAGCATCACTGATTTAAGTGCCTAAAGGGCTAGCGTGAAAAATGTGTTATGTACTACCCGGCATCACCTTGTTCAGATCAGATGCAAGTGCAAATAATGTAAGCAACTTCTTTTAAAATTGCGTAGACAAAAGAGGAAAAAACTCCCCTAAACTAAGAATGATTACACCTTATTTTCTTTCTAAATAGATGCAGGAGCTGGAAACCACTCCAGAGCTACTCTTTACATGGTATTTGCAACTCCTCTCTACCAAATGGACTCTTGGAGTGTCAAGTAGAAAGCTATTTAACTTCCTTATCCTCCTCTGCCTCTCTAATAAATGTGCTCTTGATGCCTGTGATTTGTTGATATCTTTTATTGAAGTTTTATTTTCCGCCATCCCTGGAGGTGTTTAAAAGACAGGCTGATGAGTTCCTTAGGGACAGGATTTAGTAGGGAGACAGGCACGGTTGGACTTGGTGATCTCAGAGGTCTCTTCCAACCTAGTGATTCTATGGTTCTATGATTCTATACTCATTGCTCTTTTACTTCCAGTTCATCTCTCCGGTTCCCCAAGACTGGATTTTTTTCCTGTCATATCATTTCCGTTTTAACCTCTCAGCAGCTGCCTCTGCAGAACCCGGAGCTGCTGAGTGCTGCTTCAGCATGGTGGTACTCAGTACAAAATGTCCCAGTGTCTCTCGTGCATGTTAGAGCTCTCAAACACGCCAGTTGTTATTAACAGACACTGATCTACATGTGACACTAATAAGATACTCTTGCTCAAATTTCCCAGAGAGTTAGAGCAGAAGCTATGGTCTCTCTCATCATTTTTCTCCTATCAACACAACATATTCAAGATTTCTGAAAGGAAGCTGAATGCATCCTTTTAAAATGGGAACCTGTTGGGTACCTGATTTGCACTTGAAATATTGGTCCCTACACTTTGGCCAAGCCAAATGCGATTTAAAGTACATTAGGCAATTTAGTATCCTGGACTTGAAATAATAACAGCCACTGGCCTGTTCCTTCATTTGACTGCATTTCTTTATATATTTTGTTTCACTCAACACTGATTAATCAAAAGACATTGTGCGTACTCTTAACGATTTAACAAGATGTTTGTAAAGAAAGATGTGGTTCCTTGAACCAAGGCCACTTTTTTTCTGTGTTCTCTACTGTGCTTGCCCGTATTGCATTCACGTAAGTAATGAACGGTAATATAAACATCTGGTGTGGCTTTATGCATTTTGTTTAACATCAGCTGAAAGAATACAGATAAAATTCAACCATGAAAGACCACACTCATGCTTTGTGTTTCTCCTCCCAAGATCGCTTTTAACTTCCCCATCATGAAAAGTACATTAAGAAGTGGGAGAAACCTTCGTTCTCACCTATAAAAGTTGCAGCTGTTTTCCTGTTTTTATAGAAAGCAGCAGGCAGATTTACTATAAAAGAGTAAATACTCTACAGCAAAGTACTGTTCACCTTGAGAAGTGATGTCAGAACCATAAATAACACTGCGGGAATACAGATATGTCCTTAAAGGCCCATGAAGAATGATGTGAAAAGGAAGTGAAAAACAGGCAAGCAAGTGTGCTATGCACAGCATGCACAGGCTAAACATCACTAGAATTTGAATTTGGTCTCAACTCAAGTGCAGGAATGGAAACATCAACAGCATAAAGGGGCACAATAATCATAATTACATTGGATACGCTTGCTTTCGGAGAATTGAACAGAATAGAGGGTACTGAACCCATGTGTAGTCTGGGGGGGATGGAGGAAGAACGCTAATGGTCTCGGCACGTGTGGTCTGTGTGGCCATGCTCTCGTGTCTGTGTGTTTTTCCATTCAAAGTGACTTCAAGCAAAATATTCAGAGACTGTTGTTGAAAAACATATCACACCAAATGTTTGTCTTCCTTTTATTTTTGGTAAGGGAATGAAAACTTTGTAGAATAAGATCTAAAGAGCTGCAGTATTACCAGCTACCAAGGAGCACACAAGGTGCAGTTTTAAAAACAGTAAATAGAGTAGATGACTAGTAACTCTGGAACACAATTAAATCATTCTAGTGCACTGTTCTCCCCTTTTTATCTTCAGAAACTGTTAACTTTTGGAAGAACTTGATCAGATTCTAAAATCAGTTTAATTACTGAGAACGACTACAGAAAAGCAGCACAAGTATTTAGAAACAAAAATTGGGAAAGTTAAGATGTAAAATGAGTTCCAGCAACTTAATTATGTAATATTCAACCAAAAGATACTGTAAAATTACCAGGGAGAAAAAAAAAAAAAGAAGAAAAAGAAAAAGAAAAAGAAAAAGAAAAAGAAAAAGAAAAAGAAAAAGAAAAAGAAAAAGAAAAAGAAAAAGAAAAAGAAAAAGAAAAAGAAAAAGAAAAAGAAAAAGAAAAAGAAAAAGAAAAAGAAAAAGAATGAGTATTTTGAGGATTTCAGTAGTTAATTAATGAAATAATGGTGCATCTCCTTTTCACTGTAAATTCAGTGTTTCGTTCTCCATGACAAACAGGCAGAATATCGAACAAACTATTAGAGCTTTTAAGAAAGTATGACATAGTCATCCAATTGAAAAAAATTACCTATAAAAGTAGAACAACAGTAATACTTCCCTGTCTGTGAATATTTCCTCTGATGTTTTCTATGGCTACAATCACCTTTTCCCCCTATTCATAACCACATCTTCCCCTTTTCCCTTTTTGCTATGTGATTTATTCTGAACACGGAGCAAAAATCCTTGCTATTACCAATTACGGTTTGACACTACGTGTTACTAAATTTCCAACTAGCTTCCATTACTCAGTCCCTTGAGACTGCTTGGTTCTTCCATTGTGGTATTTCCCTCCTCCACCATTCGTGTTTCAACCCCAACTTTTTAATATACACAAGATCATTGACGAAAATTTTGAAATCAGATCAGTTTGAAGACTGATCCCGAAGAGCTTCATAGTTGCTTTTCTCTCTTAGGTGTCACACTTTGTATGCCCTCTCCTTCCATCTAGGCTTGATCTTTAGTTTAATTGTACGTAGCAGTTCAGGTAGATTTGCATACACTATCAGGAGAAGGTCGGTAAACACGTAACAGTAAACAAGTTAACAGTTAACAAGAGCAGTTGGCCTTGTTAATTCTTATCCCCTTCTGTTGGACAATTCTCACTGAAGCTGTACTCTGCAGTAAAACATGCCTACAATTAAGCTGTGCCTCAGGGAGGAATAAAAGACCCTTTTTTAACTGTTCCTAGATGCAGATTCTTTAGCAAAGAAGAGGTAGGTGCTCACAAAATGAGACCTCTTTTTCCTCCCTCTCTTCCCAACAGTGGCACCAACCAAGATGACCAAAGCTACTTTGCTTCCCATCTTCCCTCTGATCCAGCCTGCGTCGCCTCTGGTATCTGCAGCTCTGGCAAGACTTGGTTGCTTAGAGAAGTACAAAAGAGAAAGCAGCAGGGAAGGGAGAGGGTAAAAAGCTGCATTCTGTTCCTAAAAACCAGCAACGTAGTCAGAGGACGTAAGTTCTCTGAATATGGCTTCCAAATGGCATCATCGGTTCATTCTTGTGGTTTTAGTTTGAAAACGCTTGCCATTGCACTCCGAGCAGAACAGCTGTCTACCAAATGCTCCAAATGCCTCAAATTAGCTACCCAAGAGCACCCATCAGAAGGGAACAGTTCTGCTGGCACTCAAGAACATCAGGCTTTTTATGACATGTCATTCTTTGCTCTGTCCTCATTCAACCTCGCATTGTTTCCCAGGCAGGGCATATCTTCTGAATTAGAGCGAGATTCGTTATTGGGAAAGTATGGAGACTCTAGTAATTGTACTAGCTTGTGTAACCTTTGCTTAAGTTGGATCACACTCCTTTAACACCAACGGTGACATAGTTTTCCTCTAAGGCAACAGAAAGAAAAGAGTGTCAGGGCAGAAAGAAGAGGGATCTTCAGTGCTGATTTGACACTTTTTGTTATGTCCTTGATACAAGCTTTTTAGTGAGGGGAATAAAAGCAAAACTGCATCCCAAAGATTTCTGCGGCCATAGCTCTGATGGTATCAGTGCAGAAACTGGCTCCAGGTTTCCCGTGACAGCTTTCTGGTTAATGACAAGTGCATTTGGAGTGGGATCTTTCCTTTCTTGCCATGTTCCCGTGGTTGTTTTTATGGGCCACAACAACACTCAGGTAATCACAATACATACAGCCACCTGGGTAATCAGCCAAAAGTACCAAAATAATGCTAATTTCCGGAAATACATTACCAGAAATGTGTCCTTTGCATGCGAGGCAGCAAATTACTTGGAAGAGTAAAATGAAGGGGAGTTTTTACCTATGGCAATTTATGGGCATCAGAAGTGTAATGAGGACAACTTGCAAAGGTCTTGCAGGAAAATGGACCTCAGGACACTCACTTTTGGCTGGAGTCAATTCTTATGCCTTTTGTTTGTTTCAGTATCTACCAGGTTTTAAGGGTTTGGGCTTTTTTGTTCTGGGCTGAATGTAAGTAGAAAAATGATCCTCCTCCTTTGGAAGCGAGAGCCAGATTCTCCACTGGTAAAAATAATGTTTATCTTGTTTAAATCTCATATTTTTCAAAACAACAGAATGATCTTATATTTGTCATTGACATATGTTCATTATAGAAGATGCTCTTAGAAAAGCTGGAAACCTGTTCAGTGCTACAGTCTTTTAAGGATGCTCCTGCTTCCCAGCAGTCATCCCACAAGTCTGGAAGTCTTGCTCTTCTCTTGCCTTTTGGTATAACCCAAGGTAGTTCCCACCATAAAAGAAGGCTCAGCAGGGAGTTCTGCTCCTGTTTCTCAAGGTAAACCCTACCAACACCATTAAAAAAAGTCATGTAAGGGAGATTTTTCTTTTCAGGGTTAAATTAATTAGTGGTCAGCTCAAACCATGTGTGATATGATTTCTAGCTAGCTTAAAAATATTGTGCCAATATCCTATTTAAAGAAACTCATTACACATGTATTATTTTCTTAATACACTAAATTTGTGATGACAATGACGTCTTATCCTTTTATTCATACAAGGCATAAAAAGAGTCTTTATTCATCATCGCATCTTATAGGCACTACATAATAATAATAGCAGTTATAATTCCTGTCTCATGGCAATGAGTTTTATGGGTTTCTTTGTTTTCTAAAATCTTCCTTTTATTGTTTCTGAGTTTTGCTACCACAAAGTTTGTGGGAGGTTTATTTTAATATTATCTCTTAGGGTGAGTAGGAGCTTACTTTTGTACTTTCAACACTTACAGTCTCTCTGTCTTCACTGACAAAAGTTTTGCATTGATTCAAAATAGACAAAGGCCATATATTAGAAAGATCTGTAATTCAAATTAGTTTTTCTTTGTGGCATAACTGCAAACGCAGATGCAGTCCCCAACTTGTTGTTTGTTCACAGCTTCTTCGGAATATAAAGCATTGAGACCTGCTGATCTGTTGATCTGCAAAACATAGACAAGGGGATTTTGCCAAGTAATTTGTGCATTACGTTTGTGACTTACGTTTTAGCTGCACATCTTCAGAAATGCAAACTATATTCATTTTCCTTCAGAAATAGAGAAAATACAAGATTTAAACATATCTTCACTGATTTATTTCACACCGTTCACAAATATTTGTACAGGCAAGTGTTCCCTGTACAAGGGCTGAGAAAGTCTTTCCTAAGATCCTCAGTTGCAACAAATATTTCCAGTTCTTCAACCACCTGATCAGTGCTTTAGTAACCATGTAGATAAGATGATGATGCAATGACTGATCTCACACACATTAAACTAGAGCTGGCTGTGGCTGAATATAAAAACTTTTAAGCATCTTTAGAATAGAGGGTTTCTTAGTGCAGAACACAGACAGCACTTCAGCCTTTCATCAGGGTTATTTTTTTAAAAACGGTGTCTATCACTTCATGTCTCAAATTATGACAAAGGAGAAAACAACTGCCTCAACTACACCCAAGACCCTCCGGCTAAATGGAAATAAAAATCGCGGTCTCCTTGCCTTCATGCCCAGCGCTCTCTCTGTTAGGTAGTGCCACCTCCCCAACATCATGTCATGGTTGCGCCTGCGAGATGTGCTCCTTCTCCTCTGTACAGCCTGCAGCGAAGGACAAGTCAGCAAGGCAAAGGAGGACAAATACTGCTACCTCAGGAAAAAAGTCACTGCTGTTGATTGCTAAAGACTGTTATCACTGCAGCAGGGGTGGTGCATTGGGTTAATAGCTGAGTTCCCACGAGATATTTCTGCTAGAAATAAATATACCCATGTTTCGGTGCTGGTAGGTAAACTGGGATTCCTGGTAATCAAATGATTTGTGTACATGTTTACTTCTGCTCTTGGTTCTTTCCCCAAGGTGAGGAGGGTAGATAAGTATCATTTATTTTTCCCCTCACAAGTGAATGCCTTGGCTGCCCTACACGCTCCTTGAGCTCAGCAGCACTCGTGCGCGTTCAGGATCCACGCTGTGTCTCCAGGGGTCCCTGGGGGCGGCGGCTGTACCCGCGCTGGCTGCAGGTGCAGGCACTTCCAAAGCAGCCACCTGAGTTCTCTTGCTCATCGTCCTCATCCTACACAACCTCCCACCCCGGGCTGATCAGGGACTTTATAAGTAAGGTGACTCTGTGTGAAGTGTCATTGTAAAGGGCAGCTGGGGATTATGTTTTGTCCCTAACACGATCTAACAGCCTATACCACCTTGCTGTCCCTGTTGAAAATATGTGCTATTTTCCTCCCTTTACCTAAATCATCCTTTTCTGAGCTTCATTCTCAAAACGATGGCTCTCCGTTTATCCAGATCAGTGTAGACTAAGCAGGATTAAAAAACAGATTTACCCAGGGACATAATACTGTAGTTCCAAGGAGCACTCTCCGGTGGCTGTGAGGTGCTTAATCATTTAGATTAACTAGAAAGATCTATGGCTTTAAACTGCTGGTTTGCGTCATGTCCTGAAAGCCGCTTTATGAACCGGTTGGGAAACATTATAAGAGTGATTAAAAAATTGTCTCTGATCATGGATTCTGCACAAATGCTGCAAGGTGAGAGCATCAATTCTTAGCAGTTTAATTCACCTGTGACCTCCTGGAGCAATCAGATCTATATGTGTGATGCAAACAGCAGTGCTTTCATGAATGACAGAGTATTTCCTGAGGACACAGACAAATAAAAAGGAAAATACCAGGACCTGCACTAATAACTCAGGGGAGCATACTTCTCTTGGCTTCACTCACCTTACTCTTTAGACCAGCACTCACTCTGAGATGTGTTGAAATACCCTCTTGGATGCAGAACATCTTTTCATTTCTCCCTTTGCTAACCTGGAGGATCCATAACCCTCCCACCTTCCAGTTTTCCCCATGTTTCCCCCTCTGCAGTGATTTTTCAGTCCACTCCCTCTTGAAAGACGTCACATTGCCATGACAGTGGTGGATGTGATTTACGCTGTGAGAGTAACTGATGCACTGGGGCTGCCTGGTGATTAAGAGTTGTGGGGGACAATCCGTGTGCATCGTGTTTGGTGCTTGGATGCTTCACGTCTTGGTCTGAAATGGCTTTGCTATCTCTAAGCACACTTGCTTCTTCCTATAGACCGTGTACAGCTGGTGGGAAAGAGGTAACAAGGCATCTCCTCTGACTCCTGGATGCCTGCGTGGGAGTCTTGATTTTCCCGAATTAATAAGGTCACTCACACAAAGTGCTTGGGACTTTTTATTGCCTGTGTAGCAACTGAGATCGTGAGGACAGCTATGAAAACTCTGTCCAGGTAGAAACAGTCTGCAAGTGTTTTTCCTGGTGATAATTTTCTAAAAAAGGAAACAACTGAGAGAAAAACAGTTCTGTAAATTTGTTTATAGAACATTCAGTGACCGTGAATCATGCTATAAATATACCAAGGTGTATAGGTTTCAGGGTTCCTCTACCGGATTGGTACCGGGGCTTGTAACAGACCTTGGTAACCGTAGCTTCATGATGGTTGTGATAAACTGTTTTTATACCTTATCTCTCTCTTTACTCCTTCCTTCCAGTTACACCAGGCCTTTACCCATAATGTTTATTCCTCACCTCATGGAAAATTTTTGACCGAGAAAAAGATCACTTCTGTTGAAAAACCAAAAATGTCCAGCCAAAACCAACGTTTTCATTGTTTGGCCGAAAATGAGAGGTTTGCCATTTTAAGCTTAAAGTTTTTGATTTGAGGCCAAAATATTTTTACTTTTTGCCTGAGGTCTCCAGTAAAAATTCCCAGTTTCTCAAAAAGACAGACACTTGCTTTTACATCAACAACAAAAAGTGTTAAAATCCTGATTGCTCACCAGAAGTACTTTAGACAAAAACAGTTCTACAGAAAAGCCCCTTTTCTTTAAGGGACTATTAAATAGCAAAGGAAGCGAGTTTCAGTTCCCCTCCTTGTTACGTGGACATGGCAGAGCTGAAGAACACGTGTTGAAAAGGACTCATGATTGAAACAGAAATGACAGTGTGTGATTTCAATGCTTTAAGACAAGAGAGACAGTGTTTGCTTGGTCCTTTCTCCTCTGCATGGTAAATCAGAGCTTGTGCACAGCTCAGAACTCATGAGGTACAACATGGACAAGGAATCTGGAGCTGCTGTGGTTGTTGAAACACCAGGACTTTTGTAATGACTGTGTCAACCCTGATTTCTGATATGAACTTCAGTGAGGAGGCTGTGTGGGGACTTGGAAAATGCTAGACCCTGCTTACAGACATGGATTTCCATTGCATTAGGGATGTGCTCATTGCCATTCCTGAAGTGACTCTTTAACCACAATAAAGAATGAAATCTGTTAAAGCTGGTTTAATTCTGACACCATATCAAAAAATCTTATAAGAAGCAAGGAGAGGAAGTAATTTGCAACTCACACCACCATATGTTAGTGAGCTCACAGGAAACTACGCTGTATATCGCGCTGCACCACTGACTGCTGACTTTCTGCATACAGCTAGTACACACTTTTGTGATACAAAATGGATTTGCCATTTTGTGGTAGGGCCAAAGTAACATCTAAAGCCCTGCGTGAGTGTTTTTAAAAGGGGAGATGAAGTAGTCTTGTCATTTTGTGGAGATCTGGGTGCAGAACTCCAAGCTCAACCAATGCCAGCAACACCAGTTTGAGTAGAACTGACCTAAGAAGAAGGGATGGCAAGAAGCATACAGGAAGAAATATGAAGAAACTATAGGAGCTGGGCAGTGATGATTAATAAATGTTTCAATAAACCAGGCTGTTATTTGATGCAAGAGGAGATCTTTCCAAATAGCTTCATACTGACCGTCTTGCTCCCCTGCATGTTTGCAAGTCCTTTTCTTGCTTAGCTGCTTTTAGTGTTAACCAGTTACTGTGGCTTCTGTTGGACTGGTTTTTAATACAGCGTTCAGCTAACAAAAGGCCACAGGGGTCGCTGGGATGGAAAGGGCCATGGCATATCAAATGAGCATCCTATGTCTCTGAAACCTTTGCTGCTCCTCTAGGATAAGGGGAACTCAGTGATGTTTTTTAATCCACATCAATGAGATAGAGGTCATAAGAACCAAGTTAAGGAGTAGTTATCGACCCTGGGAGAACTCCGAAAGCAGCCTAAGCCCAGTTCTACCTAGAATGCCCAATACATTGACAGGAGTCAGGAAGACCGTGGCAAGAGCCTAAATGTGGCATTTTTGAATGCCAAGAGATAGACCTGTAACTGGTCAGTTTTGGAGTGGTTGTCTTTTTTTGCTGCCTGTTTTTGTTGTCTTGAAATTCACATTCATTTCAGTGAAACTTCTATCAGGAAATTATAACGTGGAAAGTTGGCATTTTTTAATGATTTCCATGGTGCATTTTCCAACTAGATAGACATCCTGTACGACAGTAGACCAAGAATTGACAAAGCATTGATTTTCTTAAGAGGAGAGACCTATATTTGTTACTCTCCACAGAAGTAATGCCAACATCGTGGTGGTTGTTGGGTTGTAATTTGTGCGTGTTTCCACAGTATCAAACACCGTGCTGTTATTCTTGGCTAATAGCAGAGGTGAACAGTTCTTCGGAGGGGAAAATTGGTACGCATCAATCAGAGAACCAACTTAGTGATACATGAGTAAGCTTGAGTCACTGTCAAGTAACTCTACAAAATATACTGACACAAGCGTTATAGTAACTGTAACGCTTTTAAATTATATTCAGTCATTTCTAGATCCAGAGTTGAACTTGATATGAGTCAACTGATTTAGTTAAACTTCAGGTTTAGCATTTCAGTTGGGGGTTTTTAAGATCAGCTTAATGTTTCCTTTACGTATTACGCTGGCACATTTTCCAAGTTGCCTGTAAAGTGGCATCTTCAGGATTATCTTGTACGTTCAGTTTGAAGACGCGTTCCTGGGACCAGATAAAAGAATGGAAAGAATCAATGATAAATAATTGCTTGCTGGTATGAACATGCGTTTCAAGTATCTTTGCTGGAATAGGAGAGCTTTAAGATAGGATTATTTTTTTCCCCAGAAAAATTGGTTTAGGCACTGGTAGATTTGGGGTAATTTTTTTCTTTTATCCCTCTGTTCTTTCGCATGCCATGTGTTTCTCAATGAAGTAATTTTATCCCTGCATTCGCGTATTAAGAAAAGGAAAAAAAAAAAAAATCAATCTGTGGGTTCTCATTTGTAGCAAGTTATGATTTCCTACATGAGTTTTCCATGGAATTTGTTTAGGAAAAAATGTGGAGTGCACCAAAATGAGATAATGACGGGGTCTGATGTTTATCAAAGCCTTTTTTCCCTTGTCATCAAACTGCTAACGTCCCGCTGTCTGCTGGACGAGAGGGTGCTGCAGAAGCCAAAACGTGAAACGCAACTGATCTCTCCTTAAGGTTCTCCTTTGCAGGAACCAGTATAGAAACCTCGGACATCACGAGGGTCTGTGTTTTTCTGCTCTGAGCATTGATTTCAGGTGAGGGAGACGAGTATGTTCACGGGCAAACAGCAATGAAGGCACTGTAACAGATACCTGTCAAAGATACCACGGAAAACTGAAAGAGACCCCCATTCGAGGTCCTGCAGGCTTGGAGCCCCCTGATCCAGTGGGAGGTGTTCCTGCCCAAGGCAGGGGGGTGGAACTGGATGTGCTTTAAGGTCCCTTCCAACCCAAACCATTCTGGGGTTCTATGGTTTCTGCTACTTAAATACCCTGTGCTGTGGATACCTCGACGTTAAGCAAACTTAGTGTCACTGTACTGTACGAGTGATCCATTCCTACTGACTGCTCTGAGCAGGATTCTTTGAAATCCACTCTTTCAGTGAGAGCTTTTCTCATTTGGAGTCATCTTAAACACAACATCTAAATACTGGCAGTTTTACCAGGGGTTTTTTTTTTGATCCTGAAAAAATCCTTGAAAATTCCATGTGTGACTGTGTACTTCAGGGCAATGCGTAAGATCAATCAGAAAAGTAACCTAATCTCTCTCACCTGTTTTGGATTATTTCCCTTCTCTTCTGCTTTGCCTTTCTATCATGTTTCAAACAAACTTTGTGAAAGTGCTCTTTACACTTTTTCTCCTTTAAAACTCAGTGGATTTCACAGTCATGAAGGGTTTGGAGGATTTTTCTTTCTTTTCCCCAGGGAAAAAAAATCAAGTGTTTTATGTTTTTCCCTTCTTACTGTGGATGAAATCTTTAAGTGGTATAAATCAACATCATTCCACAGAGGTAGAAAGGCTCGACTTCCACTTGTAATAGTGGAGAAAATCACCTATTGAATTTAGAATTTTTCACCAATTAAAATAACTTATAAGCATTTCCGATTCTCTTTTATTTCATGGATTAAAACGGGTTTTATGTGTATAATTCCTAGGGTGATAATAGCAGGGAGTAGTTTTACTGCACACATATAACTTTTCCTTAGGCCAAGAAAAGCAGCCACAGTGTTTCATCTACTCCCAGCAAAAATTAAGCAGGATTAAAAACAAAATCTAACTGATGGGGACAGAAAGTGGTGGGAGAAGAGAAGCCGAAGTATGTAAATTAACAACATGAAGCATATAGAAATCACTCAAAATAGTTTGTCCTCTATTTTAAATGTTTTTGAACTCTTTTAATTTAAACTTTCAGTTAAATGATCTTATTTTCAATCTTTCCCCCCCCCGCCACAGCTACATGGGACAAAAATCAAAGGATGAAAAATAGAAACTTGAATATTTAATCTGCGTGACACTCTTGCTGACTTTTCAAAGCACGGCTCCCTAGCTGCCTGGCTGCAGGGCAGAACAGCAACAAAGTCATTCATGAGAGCATCCTTATCCAGGAAAGCTCATAATCTTTACACTAATGATGTGAATGGCAGCTCTTATACACTTGCAGAGGAACTGTCAGGAAAAAAGAGGGTGACGGAAAGAAGGTTGGGGTGAAAGAAAGACCAGAAAGGCTCTCCCTTGCAGTTGTGTATTCAGGTATCTTAAGTATTTTGCAGGATTCAGGCTATGAAAGAAATATCAGTTTAGGTTTATGCATTTTCATAACAATTTGGGTTGGAAGGAAAGCAGGTTTTTAATAGCATTACACATCCCCATTAAAAAAAAGACAAGAAAAAAGATTGTATTATATATCTCTGTCTTTTTCTGCAGAACCAATTATTTAATTATAGATAGCGATCAGGTTATTTAAGCATAATTTGCCCTTGGTGCACCAGGGTTGACTTTTGCTGCTTGTCTTGTCCTTCCCATGCCTAGAGTTGGCCTTCATGAGGACTTCCCTCAGTCTCTAAAGGACTTACCACTAACGAATGCCAACTGCACGGAGGACTAAAAGGGCAAAGAAGCAAAGATCCAACAGTGTCTGTTCTGAAATGTAACCTATCGGTTTTAGTGACCTGAGAGCCACGCACAGTGCCCTGTACGGTCAGATTTATGGACAATAACTAGAATGTCCAAACAGAATTACAGTCTTACTGGTTCCATTATGCTCAGTTCTCCCCACTGCAACCAAGGTAGTTATTAAATAACATTATAGAAAATTACAATTAGTTTCAGGTTAAGTGATACCCAGCTTCAGTCTTATATTGATTATGTTGAGGAAGTAGATGTTGGGTTTAGTTTGGAAGATCCTGAGGCTGAGAAATGGAAACAGGCAGCGGAGGGAATTAAGCAGCAGCATCCGTGTGCACAGGGATCAGGCTGCAGGAGCTGAATTGTTTGTGGGTGTGTATAAATGTTAACAGTGTGATGGGACTGAAAAATTGTAGGGGCTACATGAAAGAAGAGAAGGTCCTGCATATGTAAGGAACAAAAAGCAGATTAAACCAATGTAAAATGAATTTATCATCGAGGTGACTGTGTGCAATCCTTTCTGTAATCCCTTTAAGGAACTCAAGAAAACTCTATGTAAAAATCTTTATATATAAGCTCTTCAGTGTCCTAACTGTTGAACTTTAGTGTGAAACTTGAGAAAGTTAGGTGTCAATTAAAGAACCACTGTTCATAACTTGAAGTTACGCCAGTATTTTGATTATCTGTTCTGATGGACAGACTGTCTCCAGACTCTGACAGAGGATGGTTGATTGATGGTGCTTCAGCCCTCATTGTGCCCTTTGTAAGTGTTAACTGAAATGCGTGGTGGACCAGCAAGGTGCGCAAGTGAATCATTGACACCTGCTGAAGCACTGGGATTTGTTAATCACGCTCAACGGCATCAGTGAGTTGTCATGGCTTATGGCACTGCCTTCCCCCTGTGGTTACACTTAACTGTGCTCTCTGAATCCGCTGAAGACCACAGCGGGCCGTGTGGACATGCATAAGTCTACGAACATATATATGAAGAAGATGCCACATTTACATACAGGTAAGATTTTTTCTGGGTTGTCAGCTCAAAAGAAAGTAAACTAGATGGTTTACATAAGCGTGCCTCTTCCTGAAAGGCTGAGCTGTTTTAACAGTGCATTCCACCAAAATGAATAATATTTGGCTTTTGGAGGCAGATTTTTCTGTGGTTACAACCTCTTTTGCACATCATAAAAGTCCAACCCCATCCTCTTGCTTTTCTTTCATTAAAAAGAACAACAACTAACCTTAAAAAATACTGTATTTGTCATATATTTGCTTGGGTTTCAACTCGTGTGGTTTGTGTGTTTATCTTCAGAGTAAACATATTCATTGAGGAAAATAATCAAGCATGTTACACCATAGAAATGAAGTTTCTGGGTGAGAGTGGATCGCGACAGATGGTGCTGCTGAGGACAGGGCCTCCTTAGAGCTGACTTCACAACAGGGTCACTGCTTAGGCTGGGCTCTGGGTCGAGGTGGGTTATGAGTCCAAGCTTTGAACTGGAAAACTTCCAAGGCTTGCAGGTGGTTTGTGCCAATAACAGGGAGCTGAGATGGCAGCAAAGCACTCCTGCCTTCACGTGGGAGTGTCCTGGTTATGTTCTGTCACAAGGATGGGTAAAACCAGGCTCCTAAATCCTGAATCCTCCCCGACTTTACGGTGAGGATCACACTATCAATTTTTTGGCTCCGGTTTACCTCCAGTTATAGACTGGTTGGTCATTAACACCTTCAATTAGTTAACCAGATTCTGTTCTCAGTTGTACCACCGTGAATCACGAGTTGATCCTGTGAAATTTAAAAACAAGCAACCAAGTAGCACTTAAAGAATCTGGCCCAGCGTAAATAAATTTGTCCCTTGACTTAGCAATGAAAATTTTCAGCTGATGCAGATCTTTCCAGTTTTGTTTAAGACCCTAGAGGTATCCCTCTTTACACCAGCAAATGCTCCAAATTGAGCAGGGTTTCTTGGTAGAAGGGGAAAACTCTTTGAGGAGGGAGTAAATGGCACTGTATCATTCCAACTGTTCAAAATTTGTTTTGCCAAAGCAACAGGAGAAAGCTGTTAAAAAAAGATTTTAATTGTAAGTCATTTTGGCTTTCCCTGTAAGAAAACAAGGAAGAGGCAAACACAATGGCTAAAGAACATGAAAAGATCCCAAAGGTTAAGAATGCTCCAAGAAAAATATGCTCTCAATCTGAAATAGTGAGCAATGGAAACATTATTTGCACTACTTTCAGTGCTGTTGTTGGTTGCAAGCGGCAGCAAAGCCTCTGTGATTTCCAAGGTCTGGTTTTCCTTGGGAAGAGGGCAGGAGGAGAGAAACATTAGAGGCTGAGTGTTTCTGCCTCAATTCCCGGAGAGCTCAGACAGGGCATTCGGCTCTCCCACCACAAAGGATATATTTGCGTAGCTCATTTGCAGGGTGAATTAGAAGGCTCAAGTGGCAAATTGGATATTGATAACTTCCAGAAGACTTTTTGGGACTTCTGTGTTATTCCACTCGACAAACATTTGCAGCAAGAAAGTTCCCTTTCTGATAAAAAAAAAAAAAGTGTTGGTCCAAATGAATTACCTTTCAAAATTGATATTTAAGGATGTTTTATTAGTCTAATCTCTCTCCAAATCTTGCCAGAGCCATCATGTTGAATAGCTGTCTACTCAGTTGTATAAAAGTGACATTATTTGTAATTGTTTCCTTTCGCCGTTCTCACGTAAGGGTAAAGGCAAGTGGAAAAGCACTTTTCAGTGCTCCGATCCATCTCCCTCGCGTCGCTCAGCTCCTAATCTGAGCTCCTGGTGATGGATCGTGCAGGGAGGCATTCGGGCACTGTGCAGGAGGTTGTGCTGGATGGAAATGCTCTTTCGGATCTCCGCGCCATGGAGCAGAGAAGGCACGGCAGACAGAGCACAGCCGCGTCCCACCACCGTCACTGAGCTTGTCTTCCCTCTCCCCTGCTGCCTCTGGAATACTGCAGTCCTTAACAGGAGGAGAGGAGTGCCTTTCCTTGGTTTGCTTCTCTTTGTTTTGCTGTTGGTTTGTCTTTGTGTGATGTTTTTACTAATTAAGGATGAGATTTTTTTTCTTTTTATTTTGAAAGGAGGCGAGGGTGCCAGCTTCAGCTTTTCACATAAATATTGACACAACAGCTTATACGGGAGAAGGGAAAGAAAGGTTATCATGATTAGCACATGATTTTACTTAGGCAGCTAAATTAGTCTTGAAATTATAATGTTTCAGCTGCTGGTATTTTTCATATTAAAAATAAAATTTAATTTTCCAGTTTTGCAGAAACAAAAATTCCAACCATTTGCTGCTTTCCACCACCACCACCAGGAGGGAAGAAAAAAGAAAAAAATAGAATGAAATACAGCCTAAATAAATTTCCACAAAAAATATTTTTGTTTGGGGGAGAATGTCAGTGCAGAAATTTCAGCCATCCTTAGTGCCGGCACCATGTGGCATCTCCCAGATAGCTGTGTGTACCTTGCTGCCCATGGGCTCGTTTAGCGTTGATAAACCTGGCCTAAATCTTCCAGACTCTGTTATTTAACCCGGTACTTATGGCTATATAACCCAGACCAGAATTTACCATGGAATAGGCACAGATTCTCCCCCTACCCTCTTAGTCATGGGATGGGAATTAGCATTTTGCGAAGCAGCACCACCGTGCACGCTGCCCGGCCGGCTCAGGCGGAGGAGTGCCATCAATGACCGTGTGTGGCAAGCTTTTTCAATGCTTGGTTTAGTTCCATTCAGGCTACAAACCAGAGAACCAAACCAAAAACAGAAGAAAAAAAAAGAAGGAAAAAATCCTTTCTGATTTTTGACATAAAGCTAGGATTACCACCAAAGAACAATAAAAATTCTTTTATTACCAACAACAGGAAGAGCAAAGGAAAAAAAACCCACAGAAAATCTTTGTTATAATTTTTCCATAACAAATAAGGTCTTTTCTGGTCATGTTTGGCTTTTTTTTTTTCCTTAAAATTATATCTGTTTAGGAAAAAAATCATGTTTAGAATAAAAGCAAAACTGCAGAGGAAAAAGCATAGCTCTTATTAAAGTGTTTGACATCATAACCCATCTATTAAATAGCAGTATCCTTAAAGGAAAGTAATTTACAAATAAAAGGACGGAAATGAAAGGTTGTATGAGTTCCCAAGCCCATTGTTGAGGCAGTAAAGCACCGAAAACTTCCACTATCTACAGTTACTGAAGTCATGTATTCGCAGGAACCAGCGGTAGTCGTTCCCACAGGGAGAAGAGCCTTGTAGAGAAATACGGCTGCAACTTACTTTTGTATTCCATTATTCCTCGCACTTTTTTCTAGCTTTGATGTGAGTAACTAGGGAAGATAAAGTATCGAAGGAGAGTGAAATGCACTGCTTCCCTTGGCTGGCAGCTGTGACGGAGCTGCGTCCTGTGGTGCCTTGCTCTCCCTGGTCCACCATGAGTGCTCCAACCCTGCAAGTGCGACCAGGCGGCTCCTGTGATTTTGAGGGGGATGTGAAGTTATTGCCAAGAGATTTTTTTTTACGCTATCCCTACACTTGGGGGCTGTTTTGGGTTTGTTTCCACTGGGCTTCTAAGACAGAAATCTCTTTTTCCTCTTGCAAAGCCCTTGTACTCGGCATTTGCTGCGTGTGGCTCTGTCCGAGGTTGATTAAGGTCGATAACATGTGGCAGTGAGTTATTACCATGTGAGACTATAAAGCCAAAACAGACAGGTTCGACACAAAACAGTTACAGAAATGGCCATATCTCTCCCCCTTATCTGACTCTGTTCTCGATAGCAAAAGCAGCCTGGTAACAAAAGGGTTTGTTCCCCATTAATCCGTAGTGAGAATTACCAGGCAATTCACCCTTCCTTCAGAGAAGTCTGTCTGCTCTGATCGTCTGCCATGGAGTGACAGAGGGAGCTGCTAATCCAGACCTGGGTAGTGGGCATCCCAGAACACAGCTGCCGGGGTCCCCCGGGCACATCCCAAACGATAGCGGAGGGGCAGGACCTGAATTTCCCTTAGACATACTTTTCCCAAAGGGATGTTGAGGTTGGCTCGAGGATGAAGCAACAAAGTTCTCAGAAGAGCAACACATTTTGTTACAGCGTGTGATGGAAGGATTAAGATTCACATGGACAAACTCTTTCCTGGGGTACATTTGTTCAAAAATATTAGAAGACTCCTTAAGATGAATTCTGCAATATATTTTGGAAGATCATGGTGATGAAATGATGACACAGCTCATCTAGAATGTGTGGTTCCAGAAAAAAAACAGATATTCAGAGCCCAATGTTCACACCTACAACAACTGAAACAACCAAACTGAATAGCACTGGGTGGTTTCCTGTAAAAGAGCTGCTGGCTACCAACCCGTATCTAAGAACTCTATAGAAATAAGAGGCAGAGTCAAGGCAAAAAGTGATTTTAGTGCTGCGTGGAACAGAGCTGAGACCAGACAGTGCTGGGAAGAGACAGGCCAGCAGGGAATATTGCCAAGGACTTCGGCTGTGTTAACGACGGTGGTTTAGATAAGGTGCCGAACAGCTCCGTGGCTTGGCCATAACACGTAAGGAAAACATTTACCTGTTCTCACATATAGAAGTTATATAAAACCTGCACTTAATAGCATTATTTTTCTGTTTCACGGAAGGTGCTGTATCACAAGATGTTTCCAAGATACGGGAGACCTTTATCTCAGGTCTATCTAACCTTGAACTTCCTACTGTCCATTCCTTGGTCTGTGAAATACACTACAAAGTCGTACAGAGAAGGCTAGAGATCAGTTCTGATTCATTCTTTCCCAAAGACACTTTCTTTTGAGAACAGTGGAAAGTACCTTTTTTTTTTTTTCCATGACCATAATTTAATTCTTCATTTTAACCAAGTTGCTACATTTTTTTCTCCTTGATAACTCACGAGTTCAAATGTAAAAAATGTATTATTACAAGAGACAATTATGGGGTTCAAAGCATTCTGAAGCATTCCATGCTTCCAGCTTCTGGTACTGATATAAGTAGAGGAATATTTGTGGTTTTTTTACTTGCATGAAGTGGAAGAGTTCCAAGAGCTGGTGGTAAAAGGCCTAATGAAATTCTGCCTTCATCAGACACAACAAAGATCCTGCATCCTGGGAGGTTTAACTGTTTATATGGACATGATGCCCAAGCACTACCATGCAGTGCCCTCTCACAAACAAGCCCTTGACCGTATAAACTCAGTCATTCCATGCTCAGGCAAAAATAACAATGGCAAAATATGAAAAAAAACCTCCTGGTTTTGTTTGGCTTTAATTTTTTTTAATTTTTTTTTTTAATAGAGCATTACTTTGGAAGTTCAAGGTATGCAGCTCTAGTTCCCAAAGTTTGTTTGGACTGAAAATGTGTCTAGCACCTTTGGTGGTGTAGTTGGATACCAGCAGGCAATAGAAGCAGTGTCTATTTTGAAGTATGCACAATTGTTGAGCAAATATCTAACTATTGCAGTGCAGGAGGTTCTTTTCTAGTGATCCCTCTGTTCATCTTTTATTTTTCCAATTTATAAACACTGATTGGAAACAACTTCTTGGAAGGAAGAACGAAATCTTGTGGATTGTAAACACTGAGAAGATTATTAATTGTTTAGGATGGTGTAAAGAGTATAAAGACTGAAAGCATAAAGTTAAGTAGAAGCAGGTTTAGGCTGAATAACAAGATAAACTTCCAAGTGCTGAAATCTTATTAGACTGTGGAAAATTCTTCCAAAGGAAATGGGAGAATCTCCACTGTGTGAGCAGTGTGCCATGAGATTCGACAAAGGACTAAAAATAAATCTTAAACAATCTTGCCCTAGAAAAGGACATGAAGTGAAAAGGCCAAGTCAATGTATCCAACAGCGTCTCCTCTGATTTCATTGATCAAAAATCTATCCGTGTCCGGAGAGTGGGAATATCTACGAGGTGTATATGTCTAAAGATGCATTCACTCACCGTGTTGAGCTTGCAGTTGAGCTTCAGACTCTGTTACCTGACGAAGACAAAACCTGTGCAGTGCAAGAAAGCAGGACTTGACAGCAATGTCTCATCTCAGCGAGATATATGGCAATCTAAAACCAGGAAAATGGAAAATAAATACATATATTTATGAATTGCCCTACTGCCCAGAGGACCGGTTGCACCCTGGGATTCAGAAAGCTTTCTTCATCAACGTCAAGTGGTCTGGGAGAGAGCATGAAGAACACGGGAAAGATGTGTTATGTTTTCAGACCATCAAAAAGAATACAGAACTCAGTTTTACACAGCTGAACCTGAACACAAATATACCCTAACGCTTCCCTTCCGCCCTCAGGGATGTGTTCAGATTCAGCACCAGTGGCGATATCTGTGAGAGAAGGAGCAGTCAGCAGTAATTGCAGATGTGCTGTGTCTCTCTGGCAAAATAACTTAAGTGCCTCATACCAGACGGTCCAGTGTTCAGGAGATAATTTAGAATTTTAAATATGCATATGTTTAAGTAATGGGCTAATAAAATTGTTGTCAGTGTGGACAACTTAATATCAGATGATCTAAGTTGCTAACTTTGTGTCTTAATGGCAGATGAGGCAAAGGAAAAACAGCAGGATTTACAGTTAACCAGCAAGATTAGTAGTGATTGGGATGTTAATCCACTTGCTGCCTTTTCCCCTTCTCTTTATGGATGATCTGAAAGTAAATTCCATTTTTTTTAAAATCCATGCATAATGGTATTGGCCTGAAGTTCATAAAGAGATGAGAAATCAGCCCACTGACTTTGCTGGGTCATTGGATTTTATCAGACCATCTAAATTTATTAAATAAACACCATATTTATGAACTGTTTGCTCCGGGGACTCATTATGGGTCTCCAAAATTTGATTGGAGTTACTGGAATCTGACTGGTCAGATGGATCACATGATGGCATTTCCACTCCTGAATGGAGGCGTGTGTAAGCACATCTGGTGCAAATATTTCCCAGTAGAAACTGAAATGTCAGTTTCTGTAAATACTTTTGTGTGATTCTGAAATTTGCTCTCTGCTACATTTTTGGCCAGTAAAACTTGATAACTCAAAAGTTCTTAGAAAGCAAAGACAAAGAGATGTGAACGTGGCCAAAGTGACTTTATTGCAAATTTGAGTGAATCTAAAACAAGTTAAAATACATGTTAAAGCTGCAGTAAAACTGAATCCTTTGTAAAAGCCTGAGAAGATGCAAAGTTCTTGAAGCAAAGCAGATGGAAAACCTGGGGTTTTAAGTTAAAAGCAATTCAACTGGGCTCATGTCACCATTATATGCACAGAAAAATAGAATATATGCATTTAATAGCTAGGAACAAAACATGGTGTCTCTGTTTATGTGCCTATTTCATATTTTCTGCTGGACATGTTACATTAGTTGAGAGGGCACCTGAACTCCACTGCAACAACAGGTGACCTAAACCAGTCTCCTACACATGCCTGTAAACATTAAAAATCATTACAATTAGGAATACCAGACTGAAAAGAACTTATTGGTTATTTCCTGTCTAAACCAAATCCTACCTTTTTCGCAAGGAACTGATGGATATCAAAATTAACTTTAAATTTTCTCCCTGTTTTTTTTTTTTAATTATGATAATTTCAATGTTGTTCTGGTGCTTTCAGAGCCAGGGTTGTGTTTTGTAGCCTACTCTACTTGTAAATGAAGTATTAATTTTTTTGCCCACAGCCAGACTGTAGCCTGGAGGGAGTCTCACCAGCTCTTTCTAAAGCAGCCAACTCAGCGTCACTGTCTTCGAGCCAGGCAACCTGTGGCAGCTCCAGTGGCAGTAGGAAGGGCCACCTGACGGTCACCTTTCCGGGGCTGGTCCCTAACCTTGGTTAACAAGATCCAAATTGCTACAAGTCTTCTTCCAGTGTAGACAAAGCAAGCCTGATGCAGTTGCGGGGGAGCTCTGCGGGGGGAATTTCACCCTCTGGTTAAGTCAGTGGTAAAATCACCTTGGGATCCAGAGATAAAGGAACTTCTTATGGCTTTTCCAGTGAGGTGCGATCTTAATTGTTGCATTAAACAGGATATTTTGCTTCTTTATCCCCCTTTCTTCTATCACATCTTTACATTTTCCCATTTCTTTTATTTTTTAATCATTTTTTTCCTTAAAACTACTCTTGCCTACCTCTTTGCTTTGCCCTACACCTTTCTGTAACGCTACCGCAGATCTTTTTCCTTCTCCCACTGTTACGAATCCTCAAGGGCCGCAAGAATTTTCCATTTTCCTGCCCTAAACTCTTCGTATATCTCTCCCCACCTCATTACAATAAAATAATTCTTCCATTTCGCTGTCACCTCAATTTAGCTCTCTCACCCTCCACTCCCTCTTTTTCCCCTGGTTTAAAGACCGACCAGCATTTCCTGAATTGGAAAAGCCACAATAATATTTTTTCCATTGAAAATACCACAAGTACAGTATTTCCATTGAACACACCGCAAGAACAGTGTTTCCATTGAACATACCACAAGGACGGTGCTTTTGAGGTATCTAAATGTTAAGATGAACTCATAATGTTCATCTTGGACTCATTAAACCAAAGCCCCTTCTTTTCTCAAAAAAAAATTTCCTCAGACAGAGAAAGAATTTTTATTCACAGGTTAAAAAAATTATAATAAAAACAAGACCTAGACAGAGCCAGGACAGTTTTGCACTTGCTTTGTGAGTAAAATATAAATAGGTTTTAGCAAGTTAAAAAAAAAAATCCATTAAAAATGCTCAGAGTGGTTGAACAGCTGGAAAAGCAACTTTTTTTGATAACATTTAAAGCTGCTTAGCAGCTGGGGAAAAAATCGCCTGTAAAAACACTTAACATTTACAGCCACTCAGTGGCTGGAAAAGCAACTTGTTATAAAATTGATTTAACATTTCAGTGGCTTGAAAAGACATACACACACACATGGATATAACAGTAGTGTTTTACATAGCTATTTATGGGTATTTAGACACAGATAACGCTATAAATAGATAAGCTTGGCATTTCTGCGGATGCCATTGTGGCAGAGAATGATTTCCATTCAGATCATTCACCATTTTATTTTATTTTCTGGAACTTTAAAACTAAGCCATTTAAATTCCCATCAGTCTGAAGTCTGGCATGCCTGGATGCTCAGTCATCCCACCCAGCCCCCAGGAACATTTTAAATCATTTTAGTTACAGAGCACTTTATGAAATAATAACTGAGTCCTGTATCTGCTCAGCTCAAATGAAAGACTGGCTGAGGCAGCAGAGCCCGAATAGTGATACAAATAATATTTGTACTCAAGGGTGCTGGATGGCATTGTCTCCACCAGCTCACCTGAACTGGCAGGGGCTCTGTACTGCCTTTATATCACAGCCCTGAGAGCTGACAGAAGCTTTACATCCCCCAAAGGGGCAAGGACAATACCTGATTATTTAAAAAGGGATGTGAAAAGTACCGCGTAAGTCGTAATTAAGCGTATTTGTTTCTCTCTGAGATTAGGGTTCTTTAAAATGCCATTTTAAAGTGTGAGTCACATTACAAGCCCTAAAGCAGCACCAGGCAGTTGTGGTCCCACCCCCCCAAACACCACACAGCTTCTGGTCCCCTGCACCCAGCTGCACGGCACCCAGGTGATGGTGCGGGCAGGTCCCAACCACAGCCCCAGTCAAAGCCCTGAGAAGCAGGACTAAAGCTAAAGGTTAGCGCTAAAAGGCTTTCTGCTGGAGCCTATAAACCATGAAACATTTTCATGCATGAGAACCTTGATGTGTGTGGGCATACACTGGAAATAATTGCTATATTAAATTACTGTAATAATATAATAGACCTGTTTGCAGCACAGGAACTTAATTCTTCCCTAGAAACAGTGATTCCCATTTTCCCCAGCCCCTGGTGAAGCAGCAGGAGTTTCAGTCGCTCTCCCTCCAACTTCACCTCCATATGACATTTCTATTTCATTTTGCCAAGTGTGTCTCTATGACAAAACTAACCGGTCGCCTCCGTCACGCTAGAGAGATGCCACAAAACCATAGAGGCAGTTCTTGCCCTGTTACAACGAATTTCTGCAGTAGAACATTTTGTGCGATGCATGTTTTGCTGGGGGGGGGCAGTCCAGGTGAACGCAGGACCTCTGTAAAATCAGGTGATCCGGCCTCGCTCCCCAAGGGCTGACCTCAAGCTCATGGTGAGCCCCCTCAGAAGAAAACGGTGTCTCCTGGAGCAAACGCAACTCGTTTGTGTCTTACTTCCAAGCAGGGATGTTGTGACTGGCTGGATTATGGCTGAGGCTGTGTGCCTGGTTGGTCTCTACCCAGTAAAGAAGGAAGAGTAAATGTGGCCGTGATTGAGTGTCATTTCCCAAAACCTGACAATCCAAAACCTCTCATAAAGCCAAGAGTAGAGCCCAAAGTGCTGCTTAGCTGGGTGTGATGCCAGCTTTTGGAGCTAAGATGAGACATTCGCTGTCCTACCTCTGCCGGCAACTCTGCAGATAATGAGGTGATGTTCTCAAAGTATCTGAGACAAAGATCTTGTAAGTGTAACCTCTTTGTGGCCAAACACTTATGAAAATGGGAAAATAATAATTACCTACGAATACATGAAGACATATATTCCTCAAGGACTGACGGGAATTGTTGAGTATCATCCGGGCAAAGGGAGGAGGTGCAAAAAGAAGATTTTAAGAAGAGTTTTCCTGTCAGGGAGAGCTATTAGGCACTGGAATTATTTCCTCAATGAAAGCAGAGGAAGGCGATTCCTTCAGACATTTAATAATAGATTGGGCAAAGAATTAGGAAATATAAAGAAGAAGCCTGTACTGGCAGGTAATTGAGCTAATCAAAACTAGTAAGACTTAAACTTCTATTTTTTTAGGATCATTTAAAGTCAGCTGCAATAGATATTTCATTAATTTACAGGCTTTTTCATTGCAGTCCAATACCCAGGAGTAAGGCAGAAGAGCTTAATGTTAAAAAAACACAAACCCAGTAACTGCTGAGAACACTGGGATGATGCAGTGCCAGCAAGGCGAGATTTCATGGGCACGCATAAAATACACAAGCAAGTTCGCAAGCAGGCCACAAAAGCCAATGTGGAAGAGAAGGGGTAGAAGGAGCCAAGGTTTGATCTGGAAAATAAAAAGGGAAAAGCAAGGCTGAAGAACCAGGGGATTGGACAAGATGGGATGGGATGGGAGGGAGTCCTGGAGAGGACTCGGTCTTGGCAACAGCCATGGAAAATAAAAGTAGAGAATAAAAAACTGCTTTAAGAACAGCCCGTGATCAAATACCAGACTGGCTAATTTGTATTTCAGGGGCTAGAGGAGAGGATGCTAACTGCAGTCTGTGCCTCTGTACCTTGCAACACACTCTGTGTTCTTGGACACACAGCAAGTACTAAATCATGGGCATCCGGCTCAGACTTGAACTGGGGTGTAGAGGCTGAGCAGCATCAGACTGAGTAACTAAATTTGGGGAAAGGCAGACACTTCAGGGCGCTGTGGTGTCTGGATTACCCAGAGGATGACTAAGTCAGGTACTTTTTTTCCTCCCACTGTTCACCCTGAACAGCATGGTGAGTGCCAGCTTTTATTCTTTCGTCCTTTCTCCCTGTTCTGCATGGTTAAAATAAATTTTAGAACATGCTGTCATTATTGCGTATCGGATTATTATCCAGTTACTATGGTACCGTGATGTCCAGGATGCTGAGGTCACAAGGGGACATAATCAATCAGCTGCCTGAGTGACTGAAAAATGATGCCAAGTAACACTTACCAGCAGAACCCCATCTCCCTGCTTTTCCATCCCAGGACATGCACTCTCTCCTGTGCCTGGGTGGTAAAATGTTTGCTCCCAAAACACAGCTAAAGAGAAAGAAGGAAGAAGAAAATCATCAAGTGATGTCCTCATCCATAAATTCCATCAGACCTGAGTAAATGCAAATGAAGTTTATCACATTTTAAACAACAGAATGACATCTCACATTATCTCTGTGTCCGATTCAGCAATCCGTGCGCATTACAAACAATAATTACCCCCAGCTGCAATTCCACAAAGGCCACAGGTGCTTATCAGTATATGGAAAGATTGGAGTGTACGTCCCAGAGATGACAAATCCAGATGTTCATATATTTGTTGACTGTAATGGGTGGGGAGGCACAGTCTGGCACACTTGTTATGGTTTAAAACCTGTTTACTGCACAAGCATCATCACTCACTGATCATCATTAAATCTGAGTAGCAATACCAGAATCTAGGCCTGTAATTCTACAGGAGAAATCCTCTGTACAAATCTGTCCCTACTTAATTAGAAGCTGCTCAGGAGTCCAGGGTATTCACTACGTGTTTGCACAGCGACCAGAGCAACTAAATTTTACTGTGACTGGAACTTGGATTAATTCCTGAGCTACAGCCACCCCAGAGAGCTGCCACCTCGCTCGGCACAAGTGGCAACCCCAAGCAACGTGGTGCTCAGTATCCTTCACTGATCCCAGGGCAGACGTTAAAGGTGATGTGGTCAGAGAAGCTTCTGTCTCTTTGAGGAAAGTCGTATCAAATACAGGAGAGAGAGGACTATTACGGGAGTTAATGCTTCCTCTCAACGTATCTGCACAGGTTGCCGTATAATGAATCCCAAGAAAAAAAGGGATCAAGAAGGAGAAGAAAGCTGAATGTCTGAATTTAGATCATTGCACTAGGAATAGAAAAGATTTACTTTATGGAAAAGTCACTAAATTCATGCTGTACTGTAAAACTCAAATTTATACCCTACTAGAAGATGATATCACCATTAGATCTAAATTATAGTTATATCAACATCCATCAGCAAGTTGACCTAGAAACTTATTTATTTAAGAACAGAAGTGGTCTGAGTAAAAGACATTTCAGATGCCAAAAACAAAAACAAGTACAATGGGGTTTGGATCTCGACAATGGTTGGGAACCGTACTGGCAGCCGTCAAGTTAGAATATTTGATCTTCACAGCTTGACGTCAAGAATGGCTTTTAAATCTCCTGGCTGGTAAATATATCTGGCTCATGCCTTGTTTAACATTTGAGGCACTTATAGATGTTGTGGTTACAAAGTTGATCAAATGTGCAAGGCATTATTTGTAGGAAAAACATTTACCTTACTGGAGAGGCTCAACATACACAGAAAGCTCAAATGATTTCCCGTCTGCTTTAATGTATGAAGTAAAGTGGAAAATTGCTCTGAGAATCATTAAAAAAGGCAGTTCTTCGGATGCGTATTGCTGAATCTGGTAGGACTTGTGGATGTCTGTAGGCAGGAATCTCACATTTTCTTTTGTGAGATAAAACTCACTCAAAAAGTTAGAAAACTTGTAAAGCAAAGCAAAATGAAAATTATCTGAGATTCGAGAATCGATTATGCAAATTGTGGTTATAATCCCAGTTCTCTTGGTCCTCTGTCAATGGAAAAGTTAAAAAAAAAAAAAAAAAGAGGGGGGTTGGAAAGATAGTGGGAGAAATGGAAGAAGAAAAGAGAAATAAAACAGACGTTTGGGTATCTTAGTTGAAAATGTACTGAGGATTTTCCACTAGAATGTCGGGGGGGAAAGAAGGGTCTTGTTCAGAGAAGGTGGGTTTGAAGTGGAACAAGAAAGGAGGTGGAGGACTTTGTGTAATAAGGTCAAGCCTTGTGTTGCAGTGAGACACGAGGTGGGGGTCTTCCTCTCTAATTGCTTTCCTGCCTTCGTTGAGGTGACACTTCATCCAAGTAGAGGAACCAATGTTTTAAAATATTTGCTGTCACCTCAGCACAGCAGCGTGGGGCAGGGACGAAAAACTGTGTTGGTAATTAAGGAGGATTGCAGTGGATTAAAAGAAATGAAGGAAGGGAGAAGGACTAATTCTCATCCTGAAAACTACTGAAGCAAAAGGAGCAGGATCTCTGGTGTGCATCTTCCTCTCCAAGCGAAGGGGAGCAGAGCAGAGCAGAGCAGCCCTCAAGTCCCTTCCATTTCAATCAGTTTTGTGGGACACAGCCCTTCTCCTGTGTCCTGTAAGACTCCTTCAGGCTTGGCGGGCAGTGTCCTAGAATAAGTGGTGTAACCAAAAATCCCATGTCCCTCTGGTGAAGCTAAGTCCCTGTATTTACTACTTCTGTGGACGTAAGTATCCCTTAGAAGACTGTCTGGTAAGAACCTTTCAATTATCAACAGGAAAACGTTACTTTTCCCCTCCAGATGTTTCAATTTTTCACTTTCTTCTATTTTTCAAGAGAAAAGGGAGGTCTGACTGTATGACGAGAGGGTGGCTGGCTTGTGTGGGTTCAGCTCCACTCTGACGCTGCCATTCTGAATCATAACTGAGATAAAGATTATCCTTCCACTCATCTTAAAAACACTCGAAAGCCTTTTCATGAAAATAGTTTGTTTTGAAGTGAACCAGTGCAATTTGTGCGTGGCTGCCGTTACTATGAGTACTGGGAATATGAGCTCTTAATAAGCCCCTCTCAGAGTCCCTTTGCAACAGTTGTGTGGGGATAGGCAGGTGGGTGCAGCATGAGATGCTATCGCTGTCTCCGCTGAAGGGTGCTCTGCATGGGGAGTTCAACCCTCTGTAAACCCCAGAGAACGGACAACAAAGTGAAACATTAGGAAGCTCCCAAGAGTGGGGAAAGCTTCCGCTGGCACTCACATTGGTATTGGGCATCAAAGAATCCAGCAGGCTAAAAATCCTTCTAAAATCGGGCTTCTCCAGAAAAACTTGCATTTTTAACTTCCAAAGTGTTGAATTCAGATGAGAACTGAAGCTTGCTTTGTTTTGAAGGCTGGTTTCCAACAGACTCAATGTGGGAGCCCTACAGACTCAGAAGCAAGAAAGCAAATCAAAAGCATCATTTTTGATATGTTTTTACTAAAAATAATAACATTTTTTTAAGCCAGTCCTGGGAGTTTCGGGCATGGACTCATGACTTCTGAATGCTTCAGAGAGAAAGTAACAGAGACTTTCCAGTAAGGGAACCAGAATATTACTGCCTAAGCTGAATAACTAACAAGCGGCACTTAACTTGCAAAGGTCTTGCATACCAAGAGCTGTTGCTGAGATTTATGAACAATTTTCAATAAGAAATTCGTTTGCGAATCCAACAATTTGTAGACAACTGTCAAACAAAGAAGTTCCAAAACCAAACCCAAAATCTCAGCATCAGCAAAAGATATGTACAAAATGATCTTTCGTGTTGTTACTGGACTGGGACAAATGTCCACACACACCAAGTTTAGTGCACTGTCAGCTACACCATAAATTTATATGGAATTTCAGTGCTATCTCAGAGGGGCAATATTGGCTTAAGGTATTTCCATTTCAGAACTTCGTCTCATGCAAGATTGGTATTTTTTTGCCCGGTTTTGCCTAGTGTTGAGCTTTCTGAATGACTTCAGCTTCACAAATCTTTATTGGCCACATATTCCTCTCCTAGACCACTCTAGCTCCACGTTGCTACAATCCAATGTCTGCTGGTCAAACTTAACACCATTCTGGTGTCAGTGGATGCTACTGTGCTATTTATAAACCCTTTGCTATGTACAGGTATTTATGGCACTGACTAGGGTCAGGAAAAAAAAAAATCAAAAAAAAAAACAGAAAAGGAAAAAAGTTTACTCCATTTTTATTAGTCAAGTTCACAGCCAACCATATGGCCACAAACTGGAAGCCGCCAGCTCAGACAACTGGAACACTTTCTGAATCCTGTAAAATCCATTATATGGTGTTATATGTGCGGAGATATATATATATATATCTTAAGAGTGGGGTGTCAGGTATTTAATAAATGATAATAAGTTCCTCCCTGAAACTCCTTTTTTCAGCCTTGTACCTGATCCCTAGTAATAACAGAAGGTCCTTCAGTTTATGGACACGTGTGCCTCCCAAGGAGGCATTGCAGTTCCACTGCCGCTTCCCTCCTGTTAGACTCTTACCCAGAAATATAGGCTTCTTTGCTGAAATAAATCAAGTTGATGAAGACACAGACACAGTCCTGAATGAAACAGGAAGAACATGCAGCTGTGCCTGCGAGTGTTAATGGAGGGGATAGAGTCCCCGAAGTCCTTTGGTAACCACATAATATGTTTTGGAGATTACTTCATGTAGTCTCTTGCTCTGTCTTCCTGCTGTGCACAGTTCTTGCGGGCAATTTGAAAAATAAAAAAAAGGTTTTCTTTTAGATTTGCTGTGACAGATGGCGTCCTCACAAAAAGTATTGTGTAAATCAACAGGAGCCCAGATGTTTTGAGACGAGTATCCTGCACCATATATCACAGCAAGTTGCTCATCTGCTGGAGGTACCTGGTTGTGATACATCCTCCGGCAGAGCATGACTCAGTGATACCCAGAAAGCACTGATGAAGAAGCACAGCTGTGCCTCCACCTTTGTGGAGATCCTAGCTCGCACTCAAAAGAGGTGATAGCCACGTTGGTGTCATTCAAGCTTTTCCTCTTAATACATCTCATTAGCTCAAGCGTACTGGGATGCCAATAATCACACACTGTCGGGGCTGCACCTGCCAGTCTTGATGTTGGGTCTCTGCCCTGCTCTCTGCGGAGCACAGAGGTCTGTAGGCAATCCCGAACCAAAGGGCTGGTGTTGATGTTGCCTCTTGTTGTGACTTTCACAAGGTCATTCTCACTCGTTTTCATCAGTTTCCCTATCTGTAAGATAAAAGTTCCTAATACCCACCTACCTCAGGCTTGTGTGGAGGTTTAATTAATAATCCGCACTCTCTGTGGGAGTAACAAAGCGGCGGAAGGACTGGGGGAGGGAGAAGCAGGGTAACAGTGGTAGGAAACACATGGTCACAGAGCTGAGCCCTGCATAGAAATTCCCATCAGGGAACAATGCTGCACCAGCTGGGAGGCGGCAAAGGTGACCTCAGGGCTTCGCCTCTCCATTGCCTCCAGCCCATTGTTCTATTGTGTCCTTTGCAGGGAGTTCAAGGGGATAAACAGCATTTTCTAACCGAGCTTAGTCTCCAGGATGGCTTTCTTCCTTCTAGCTTTATTTGAGCAAAGAAATCAAGCAGAGATGCACTCTACACCTGCCAGGGTGTGGGTTCAGCGTGTGCTTTAGTAGAGGTGCTTAGAGTCTGTCCCGAAGTGTCCTGCTGTCCTGGGCTGGAGGCTGTAGAGAGCAAACCTCGAAGTCCAGTGAAATAAAGAATGATGTTGCCAGAGGCTGCCCAGGGATTTTTAGCCCCAATACCCACAAAATTCAAGGCATTTGCCATGACTGAGAGTGCAGTGTCGACCTCTGCACCACAGCCATGGCTGAAGGCATACGCAGAGCTGTGCTGCTGGTGGGAACGAGTCCAGGTCTGGTAAGGAACCATTGTGGTCCTTCCCTGTTGATGTCAGGGTGATTCATCCCTGCACAGCCTAGTCCCAAGGAAATTGTGATGTTAGGAAGACAGACCAGGACTGTATCACGGGGGACTGAAAGAAACAGCCATCTCACCAAAGCAGGGCTAACTTCATATTCCTAATTAGACATAGAAATTAAAATTAAATTAGACATATATATTATGAACTTCAACTCCACAGGTTCCCTAAACGGGTCAGCAAAATAGGTACCTGAATAGGTAGTTTAAAGCACCTTAATTAAAAATCCAGCATGAGCATGTGTAATGCAACTTTCTTAAGAAACCTTGCCGAGACAAAGCACAGCTCAGCTAGCAGTTTCCTCCACTTTTCCCCATTATACCCCCATTTCCTCAACGAGTAAAGTGACCATTCTACTCATTTCTAATTGGACATGATTAGCACTCCTTTCTTTCTGTGAGCTTGTGCCCAGGTCAGCTGTGCTGTTTGGATTTGTTATTTTCTGCAAGGATATCCTGAGGTCTCTTCCCAGTCTGCAGCCACGTTAAATCTCTTCGCCTTCAACATCCCAGGACTCTTGGAAAGCCTCCCTTTAATATCTCCACGTTGCTGGAGGAAGGAGATGGCAGACCATCAGATCTAATGTTTTGTAGAACAAAATCGTATACCTTCCAGCTGTTACCATATGATCATTCTTCTTTGGCAGAAGGAAATGTGCCATGATCCTTCAGGTCTGTTTGATTTCAGCATGAATTTATGCCATTTTTAAATTAGAAGACACATCTGTTGTTATTCAGAGTTCCTTAAATATACCTAAGCTTTTAATCACCTTGCAGTCTGTTATTTCAGTACCTCCTTTTCTGCTGGCTTTTCAGAGCTCTAGAAAAGCACTGCAGGAACCTGGCACAGAAGAGTCCTTTGCCACAATCAGTGAGAGCAGCTCGGTCCCTTTTCCACATGAAGCATCTTATTTGTGGTGAGAGGTTTGAACTGTGGCCACAGCATTGGGTGTGGACAACGTCCGTAGAGTAATGGAGAGGTAGAGATGTACAGGGAAGATGTCACTAAGATTGAGTGACAGCAGAAATTGCAAAGACTTGAAACCAGAGCCATCCTGCAGGACTCAGTGGGCTTATTTAACAGGTCTTATTTATCCTCAGCCCATGTATTATTTATCCCAACTCCATAAATATGAATTTTATAGAGACCTCCTACCTCCTTGATGGAGTGGAATGAGAGACAACTTGGCAATTGAGAATGATAAGGAGAGGGGGAGAAAAACACGGATGTGAGAAGGACCATGTTTCCTAAAAGAAAGGCAACGGAGGAAACTGGGAAGAACCAAAGGAAAGCGATCAGCAAGAAGGGAGAGTAGAAGGGAGGGAGGCCCAGTGGCACGGGAACGGGTGGAGGGAGAAAATGGGAGCAACACAGCGTTAGCTGAGCCTTTCTAAGCAAAGGTTCTTCCAGCCAAAACAGCAGCAAGTCTGAAATTGGTTAGGGATTGTTTATTTATTCACACCACAGGATGTAAACTAATATAGTTAAATTCTTCTGGGAAAATAAGGTTGATTTTTGGTACATTTAAGGATACATTCATCCTTTTTTCCCCTCTTTCATGATATTTAAAAGGCTTCAAAATGCCCAGAAAGATTTGCTGCTGAATTCCTGCTTCTGCAGGAATGAGAAACAGTCATCACATGGAAGAGAAAGTGTTGGGACCTTTGCTATCCAGATGTAAGACAACTTCCTATAATGTCTCATGGTTAATGTTCAGGAATGACTTTTTGACTGTTAATCATTGTATTTAAAACGTATTTTTAGTGGGAGTTAATTGGAGAACAATTATTTACTTGCAACTCAGGTTTTGCTTCTTTGGCTTCAATTTGTAAGTATTGAAGGTTTTACATTCCCAATGCAAAAATTTAAAAAAAAAGATCCTAAATTGCTCACTTCTTAGAATAATCTGAATGGAGGTTTATATAAAACACAAATACTTGAGGAGAAAAAAAAAACAAACCAAAACCAGAACCTGTAGCTGAAAAACAAGGTCTGTGGGGCTGCGGAGAATAACCACCCCGCCACACCGGGCATTCCTCCGGCACTGCATTCCCAAGCAAAAGAAGAAGTAAAAAAGTTGTTTAATTGACCAAAGTCTTGATTGTCTTTTCAGACACCCTTCTTGATGTGGTCGGAGATCGGAACCTTTTTGGAAAGTAACTTGACATTTCATAGCTTAGATATTTCCTCCATCGCTTCTGACTTTCAGGCCTCAATTATTTCCACTAGGAGAGCGTTTGCCAAGCTGATGAAATTGGAAGCAGAGTGGATGTTATAAAATACAGGTAGCTCCAGCCACTGTGCGTGATGCTGTATCATGTGGTTTTTTCATTTTACTTGTCCCAACTCTCTTTAAAGGCTGGAGCATGGCACGGGCTGCGCTCCGCAGGAGCAGCTCAGCTCCCAAAGGGCAGCAGATCTCCATGGGGGTGTGCATGTTTCTACACGTGTGTGTCCAGGTATGGGTTTTAGCTTGGTTGTAAGCTAGAAAATTTCTTATGGTTTTTGCAAAGACAAATTATTCTTCCCAGTTGCAGAGGGAAAGGAGGGAAACCATTCTTGTCCCTCAACAGGTTTTGATGGAAATTATATTCCTGTGCCAAATGATCATTGAAAATATTTTTAAAGAACAGTTACAGGGAAAATGTTGCAATTTTCTGGAATTTTGTGCCCTGTTTAACTTTTTGTGGGGGTGGAAACTGGTGAACTTTCAATTTACTGCAGCCATCCTGTTTTGCAGCTTAGCAAAATGCCTCTTTGGGGACTTTGCTATCATATCTACGTGACATAACTACACCGATAAGTCCAAAAGTGCTGAAGATCAGTGCATCTGAAAATTTAGCCCAGATATTGATGCTTAAATCTGAGGGACTCTAAATTTACTTTCTCAGGGGATCTTCTACCGATGCTGAGTGAGGCACTGGCTGGGACTGAGGCAGCCGAGGAATTGCCTGGACAGAAGGCAAAATTCTCTATGCTAATCCTCAAAACAGGAAGCAAATTGGGATCCACTTCTTGGGGAAGCAGCATTTCTCTGTGTTGTCCACATCTACTGACCCTGCATGATTGCTGTGACAAAGTGGTCCCACAAAGTGGCTTTAATCAAATATAAGGTTTAGTACTGAGTCCTGAGTACATTGGAGCTGATGTTCAATTGCGTTGAGTGATTGCGTGGTTCCCACCAGAAACCCACAGCTGGGCCAGGGTTGGGATGGAGGCATCTGGGGGCAACATGCATCCCACCACCACTTGCCTGGGGGATTCAAGAGCTCCTGTTACTGCACAGGGCTGTGCACACAATCCAAAATTATGTCATCTGAAATAATAAGATGCAGATGCCCTGAAGCAACAGTGATTTGTTTAGACCTGCTGGAGCTGATTGATGGTCCAACAGAGGAACAGTATCTGTCCTGTCTTCTAGGACACACTGATCAAAGATATAAAGAGCAGTTTCTGCCAGCACTTGAAGCTGGAGGACATTTCGGTAGGAAGTAGCAGTGGTAAAACATCCTCTGTAGCATGTAAACAATTTTTCCTATTCAGTATGGTCAAAATAAAAAAGGGATTTGTGTAAACATCTCTGAATTGCCCTTGCTTGTCTCTCACTCCTGAGCCACAGACCAGAACGCTCCGCTCAAGAGCCAGAAGAGCTTCCTTCTGATCTACGATTTAGCATAAATACAAAACCCAATCATATTTCCACCTAATCAATCCATGTTCTTAGAGAGGAAAAGAGTCCTTAACAGCTGACTAGGAGACCTTGGAGTATAATAGAGCTCTCCGAACGCACAGGTGTGCCAAAATACTTCACCAACAGTGTGTGAGAAAGTATTCGCATTGTTCCCAAACCATGGGAAAAACATATCCTGTTCCCATTTCTGCAATGCGCCATTCATAAGGCTCTACGTATTCTGCTCAGTGCAGGAACATGTGTTGTCTTCTTGCAACCATCTCTGCTTTGAGGGCTGGTGATAAACTTTCGCTGGCTTCCGTGCATTGTGCTGCCCCCAAACAAGCTGGAGAAACCGCGCTGGTGTCCTTGTCCTCAGACGGGGAATTAAGGCTGCCGACTGCAGAGTTGTGTTCTTTCTTTTGGGCTGAATTATATCAGGAAAAATAATAAAGGAAGAGGCTTTTTTGCTGCTGTTGAATTCTTCTCCCTGTTCCTTTCCTACATGGATGCTCTGATGCGTGGTGTTTCCTACAGCGGCCCTGAGCGGCAGAAGAGTTTCAGGGTGAATGAAGATCACTGGGTGGTGAGAGAGGGAAATGAGAAAGACCAGCATACACAGATGATAGGAAACCTGGATGTCATGGTCACATTTAAAGGAAGAACATAATAAGGGAAACAAACAGTTGGCTATGGAGAAGAGTGACAGATACTTGTTTCTTAATAGTAATGGAGTGCTTTTACAACTTGGCTAACATGAGAGGGTATCTACAATTCCCACTTGAAATGTTTTGGAGATACAAGTAGTTTTCCTTTTAATCAAGAAAAGTTCTGTTCAATTTTTTGTTTAAAAGTACCTTATAAAATAACAACAACTGAGGAGCAAAGCCTGGGTTTGCTCTCAGAATTTCTGTTAAAAACCACTTAATTTTGACATTTCAGCCACACTATGGGACTGACGAATCATGACCATCTCTCCTCCCTCTGTGCAGAGCATATCAGAGATAGTAGCAATGAGAGTCCACTTCTGAGTCATTCCCAAATATCCAGGACCTTTCTGAAACTCTGAGATGTGCCATTCTTAATAAGCATAACACATTTAGAGCACAAAAGTTGAAGTGCTGTTTCAATTTGGATGTTCGTGCTACCTCAGTCTTGTATAAAGAAGAGTTATGACTTCAGATCAATTAATTGACAGCTTCCAGCTCTTGAACTTTCTCATAAGGGAAGCCAGGATACATCAGGAGAGAAAAAATTGTAGAGTTCTCACAATCTAGTTCAAGAATTGCTAACGTTTCATCTGAGCATCACTAGATCACCCAGCAGAACAGATGTGAAATGTGTTAAGTCTGAGCTCTTGACTGTTTTGACTGTTTTCTGTGACATTAACCAGATCCTGTTTGAGCTCTCCTATCAGCTCCAGGGCAGCAGAAGGAGGCCAGGCAATACCCACAGCAATGATGGGGACAGATCTAGTGTGGAATCAGTGCAGGAGGGCAAACACCAGGCAGCTGGTGCAGCACGTTGTGCATTTTGAGCTACTGCTGCGAGTTGTCACAACAGATTTATCATAACCTGAGCCCCAGGTGAAGCCATCAGAAAGTGGCTCTCACCTCCCGGTGAGGAAAGGCATCTCCCGACACTTAGCAACTAGTCTGACCCAACTCAAATTTAATCACTCAGATATTGAAAGTTCCAGCTTTGGCAGAGTTCATTGGAGCTTCAAGATGTTCACGTCCCGAATTAATTCCCACCAACATCAGAGCTTCCTTAGTCTTACAGAGAATGGAAAAATAATGCAGTAAATAAAACCTGGGTATGAACAAGAGTCCTTTTTATAGACCTGTGGGTGTGTTTGGTTGCTGGAGTGGTTAGGGGCATTACTTACAGATGATTTAAGCTATGTTTTTATATTGCAGTAGTGTTTTCCAGACACCGTGTTTTCCATTCCAAAACAGCAATTATTTTACTATTGATCATTCATTTCCAGTGATCTAATTGGAAACGTATAATGATACAGCAGCCTGTATTTTCAAACAGAAATCACTTATTTCGGTTGTCAGTTTTCAGGCAGCAATGGTAAAAGTCTGCAGAATAGCCAGCTGTTTACCGGGGCCCAATTGCCCACCCTTGAAAACGAGGTGACCGTGGTAATCACCATCTTACTGGTTTCTTGAAATCCAGCCTGATATGGGAGATGATGAGGCACTTGGAGATGATGAGGCACTTAGAGATGCTCTGGAGCACGTGGCAGGAGGTGGGCACCAGGCTCTCCTTGGCTTTAGCCCTGGAATGGCTTAGGAAAGTTTTTTTTATTGCAAGAATAATTGTTGCAAAAGTTAGGGACAAGCACAAGCAAAGGGAGCAGAGCTCACGCCCCACGGCTTTGCAGATATGAAAGCATCCAACACCAGCTACCCCACAGGCAACTTGTCCCTGGGGAAGGCACCAGGAGTCACACTTCCACCCACTGAAGTCAGCATCAATCCACTTCCCTTCGCCAAGAGCGCAGCAGTGAGGAGGGAAGGGGACAAAACCAAGAAACATCTCCTCTACACCTTACAGGAAAACAGGGAAGCACTTTTTCACTTTCTCTCAGCTACTGGGCTGGTGTAGGAATTTCACAACGAGCCTTTTAAATATAAATAATCTTTAAAAATATTCTTTTTTTTAACATTATGAGAGGCTAGGTGAAAGCAGCAATTTTTTTTTTGTTTGTTTTATTTTGTTTTAAACCAATGAAAGTTAATGTTTATAGCAGCCTAGGAGCTGGAAACTCAACTTAAGAAACACTTAATGTTTAGAACTACTTAGTGGTTGGAAAAAACAACTTCTTAAACGTTCCAGAAAGTGGAAACAGCCACCCCTTGTAAACAAACCTTTAGCATTAAGATATTTCTTAGCGGCGGAAAACCTTAACTACATGGAGACATATTTCTGAGACATTTCGAAGTGATCATAGGCTGCCGGCATAACCACGTTCTGTCAGCAGAGACGTCAATGATCAATGGAGATGAAAAAAGAAAGAGTTTCCATACAGGATGCTTGCTGAATGTTTGTTTCACAATATTTTACTGTATTACACACATAATTCATATCCATATCGGGATCCAGTTCAACATCGTGCTACTCTAGTTTCACTTTTTAGGGTCAGTGAAGTTAAACCAACACAAACAGCAAGGAGCTGGGCACCAGAATAAAAAATATTGGTCATTTTCTGCAAGTACAGTAAAATTTCCCAGCCGTAAGATAAGCCTGCCAGATGCTTTAGTGGTGACCTTGAAAAAATAATATGACAACCTGCTCAGTCGGTGTTTTGCCTCCAAAACCTCATTTCAACCCTGGTCATGTGCTTTGTAACTGCTTGCCCTGACCGTGGGTTGAAGTGTCCTTGAGGTGAGCTATGTATGGGAATTTTTTTTTTCCCAAAAAAACAGTGGAAGTCCCATCATGAGACAATTAAACGCATCCGACTGGCTGTTGGCAGGGAAGTGGCAGGGATGAACTCATAGGTCTTTTCCATCCTTTGTATTTTAGATCTACTGCCTGGATGGGTCATTGCGTGTACCCACGCTACTGTTTGCTGCTGAGGGGTGCTGGATGCCACCACTTGCTTGGAGCATCCACCCAGGCATCAGTCATGACCTGCTGGGATGTGACAGCAGCCAGAGCTTTTGGAGTGGGTTCTCCCCTGCAGCGTGTCACCACAACGCTGAGTATTGTCAGTGTGAGCCCAGGAGGTTGCGTGTTCCCTTCTCCCGCTGCGGAGGGAAAAGCGACCAAGGACTGGGATAACACCCCAGTGAGATGGGAATTTTTGCGTAGCTCCAGCTCGGAAGCAGGCAGGCTGGGGGGGAGATGGGATTTAGGAAATACCCTTTTAGGGATGGGATGGGATTTTAGGAAACACCATTAAGGAAGGGAGTGAGTGCCCTGCAGCGGCAGGGCTGCCGGGGCAAGATGCTCGTGCACCCCTTGCCCAGATTTGGGTACCCTTGTGCCTCCTGGCCCCGGTTTGTGGGGAGCTGCTGCCTGGTGCTCATTGAGGCTGGGAGCAAAAGCCGACGTGGGACACACTCCTCCTGCTGGGTCATTTCCTTCGAAACAATTGGGAGCTTTGATCCCGTTATGTGAGCGAAAATCTGCCGCTGTTCTCACTGTGCGCCCTCGGCGGGGCTAAAAAAAAACCTGCGCTGCAACCAACAATGCGCGCAGCAGAGCCGCGCTGCCGCTGACTAAGCCTCTGTCCTGAGGTTAGGTAATTTCCTCACATAAATCTCTTTTCAAGAAGGATTTTAAACAGACTTTAACTAGTACCAGACTTTTCTCCTCTGGATTTGATCCCGAGGAAATACCTGACAATAAACAAATACCTTGCTGGGATCCTCACCCTTGCCAGAAATGACAGTTGATTTAAAAATCACTTTTTTTTTTTTCCTTCTGTTTTCTCACTTTACCCTTTTTTAGGCTAAAAAAATGCAAACGAAATTGTAACCACGCAGGACTAAGAAGGTGTTGCAGAATGAACAAGCCCCAGCAAGGTTCACATCCCTGAAGGAATAGTATTTCACTGCCGTTATGTCCAGCTTCCAAAACATCCCAACCACTGCTTATATTCTCTACCTAATTTAAGATTTCCATTTGGATTTGGACCAGCATTTATACTTTTCCAGTGGTCTTATTAAAGACAGTAAGGCTCATCAAGTTCAGCATCACTGTGCTGCATCCTGCGGGAAGCTCAGGTATCTAAAACGTGCAGTACAAGTACGGGGCTATGCACAACGCTGGTCTTTGGCCTCTTCAGCCTGTTTTTCTAAGAAGAATATTGCTGCAAATCAATCTCAAGGGATGCAAAGGACTTTTATATCTGTATCAGCTGGGTCGAGCCCTCCATATGCAATCACAGTTTCTCTCCCTAAATTCCCCCTGCAGTTTCCCATGGAAAAAGCCAAACTTCCTGCTCCAAAGGGTTCAGTCCCGTGTTGGCTCCGTTTCAGTGATGGATTGAATTGTTATTAGCGCTGCTTTTTGTGTTATTGTCACAGTTTGTGAATTCTCATAATATGAAACTAAAGTTAGGATTATTACCATAATGGCCCGATTTAAGGAAAAATACCATGTGCGATGGACATATCCCACATTGTGGTCCTTCTCCACCGCCTTATGGTTAATGTGCCTCCAGCAGGCGAGGAAAGGCATTCTCGTAGATAAGAGTCAGTTATCTACACGAGTGTGTATGGGTGGGATTTGTAGATCCCAAAGGACTTTCCCTAGCTAGCAGCAAAGCTGTTATACCCACTGGTATGGCTAGACCTGTGTCTATAAGGCATAAAGACATTGCTGTCTTTGGCTTGCAGCAATTTTGGGGGCACTTTCTAGGTCCCTTTGTTCTGGTGACACGGAGTAAAATGTATTTTTTGCAGTCTATGTTTTTTCTTAGGAGAGGGAGCTCTCGGCAGAGTTCTGGAGCTCACAGTGGAGTTGCTGAGGTTCATGACTTGGAAAAGCAGAGTCCTGCACATCAGCAGCCCTGAAGTCACTAAGAGGGATGAGGAACTGGACCCAATTTTAATTTAAATCAAGTTTGCTTTATACGTATTTACACCAGTGCCTTGTAGTTTTACATAGTGTGCAAGTTCTTTGCACTCAATTTAAGTGGTAGCATCTCCTTTGCAGGTAAACTTTGTTACGTTACTTTCACAGACCAAGCCATTACCACGTGGCTTCCCTCTGTTAGGAAAGAAAAAGAAAGGAACAAAACCAAAACCAAATTCTTTTTATGACAGTTTAACTTCCAGCAGTATTTATGTATTTAAGAAGTTTTCCTAAGAGTATATAAAATTAAAGAAGGTTTGTTTAGGAAAAAAAGGGTCAGTAATCTAAGCCCTCATTTGGGATTATGCCTCAAATTACATCTATTTAATTCTGACTTTCTGACCAGCTTCCAGTGGAATATTTCTTTTCATTTAAAAAAGCAAATTTCTTTCTTTGAAGGCAATCAAATTAGCAATCTAATTTTATCCATGTCCACCATCTCCATTATTTACTTCTCTTTCTTTCCTAATCCACTTTTATATTTTCTTTCAATAACCATTTAATATACATGTAAAAGCAGCCGGTGTATCTTCAGGGGACAAAAGGGCAGCTCTGTATGAGCCATACTTTCCAAGAAGAGTTCTTTTGTCTTAAGTGATGTTTAACTTTTCTTCTGGTGAATGTTAAAGTGAAAGCAGAGACAGAAGGTGCAGTGAGACCATCCTGGGCGATGGCGCAGACCCACTGGAAGCAGTGCTGGTGGGTGGCTTCACAGAGGAAGGAGAGATGCTCTGGTTGGGCTGAAGGTGTGCTTGGTGGTATTTGATATTGATCATGGCCAATTCCAGCTGGTTTTTTTTCCTTCCTTTTTTGTGCACCGAGGGGCTGGTCTCAAGCACATTGGTTTAGGAGTTGTTTGCAGGTGTGGCTGTATCTTTCCTTCTCCTGAATTGATGATGGGATCAGAATGAAGCCTGTGCTTTTGAGCTTTACCGCTTAGATGGAAGCGTTGCAGTCAACTGGTTTGCTCCATGGGGTCCAAGCAAACACACAGGTTTAAAAGACTCGCATTTATATTCCTTTAACGCTCAAATAAAGGGGGCCATGTTAAGACTGCTTTCTGTGAGTGTCTCACATAATCATTAAAAGCATTTTTGAGGGCCAAGGAAGCACTAAGTAACTGTTGCCGGGTTGCCAGAAATGCTGTACTGAGTGAGATGAGAGGAGTGCTCGGGTTGTCTGTGCTGGGTGATCTGAGCAGAGCTCAGAGGTGCTGCAAGGAAAAGCTCCACCGCACCCTTTCTTCCCATCCAAGAAAAACACTAAAGAAGGAAGAAATGAATATCTTTGCTATTGCTTTTCATTGTGTCTTTTTGAAGATGTGATATACTAAGATTTCCGGTAATTACATGTAATAGCTAGAGGGGGAAGAAGGGGGAAGACAGCGAATGAAAGTCAGAAAAATTAATTCATTTAAATCTGTCACTAAGACTTTTATGAGCCAACCTGTAAATAACTCCACAGTTAAAGTAACTTTGTTTGCATAACTCGGCTCAAACCCCAAAAAGCTGAGGGACCCAGTGTTTTTCCCCTTGCTTCTTGCACATGAAGTGCTGTTTGAGACACTAATAGTCTGTAAATCTGACTCTGTGGCACAGCACCAGATTTGAGTGGATGAAACAAGCTCCCTGTGCCAGCATACATGCCTAAAATTAGCACCAAAGATATTGGATTCTCGAGTACTTTATTCTTTTTTTCCTCTCACAACAGGACTGGATTTTTGGCGTGTTGCTGAGGACCAGTTAATAATATTAGACTGTGGTTACTGCACCATTAAAACAAACCAGAGTCAAGCACCTTTCGTTCATGAGACGAATAATAACAGCATTCCTCCTCCCTCCCCAGCTCACACAAGCATCGAATTAGCCTACTGGGATAACTGGATGATGTTGTTCAGGAGCCAGTGGACTTTGAGTTTTGCAATAATCATGTGCAGATGGCAGGAGAATGTGGTCCTGAGGAACAGAAGTGGCTGGGTGGCATCTGTCCAGAAGTCGTCATGGGCTCTTGGACCCTGTTAATAATGTGTATTATTAGAGGTGATGGTGCCATCGTGGATGAGCTTAGAAGTTCTCATGAAGCACATCCCACTAGTGTCTTTCCTGGTTGTACCTTCCCCTCCGTGTGTGAAAGCAGTGGTGGTGCAGGCTGTCTGGGCTGTCTCAGCCAACTGATGGCAGGACATGGGCGGGGGATGCCCATCAGGAGCAGATATCAGTGTCTGCCCTAGGCAGTGTGGCAGGTCTCATCCCTCTGCCACCGCTCTGTGGTCCATGCAGAAAGGTGGGCACCTCCAGAGGGTATTGCCACCCATCCCAGTGTAGCTGGTTGAGGCTGGATGAGTCCTCTGGAAGTGCATCTCTTTGTGTACGTCAGGGAGCCAAGAGTGAACTCGCCCCAATGTTTGCATCGCAGCCCCAGCTGGGATCCCAGTCAGTAGGAGCTGGAGCTCCCTGAGGAGCAGAGCCTGTCCCATTCCTTAAGGGTGTTTGGAAAGTTGCAGGGGTTGGGTCCTACAGGGATGTCCAGCACACACTGAGCTTCACGTAGACAGTGCTCGATGCCTCCAAGGAGTGGCAACGCAGTGCTGACAGCAAGCAATGACTGATGGGGCATCTGTTAGAGCACGGGGAGGCCTAAGGAAAGAGGTAATGTTTGGGTAAAGGAAAATGTGATCCAGAGAATGGAACAAATGGAAGAATAGAGGCAGAGTGCCACTGATTTTTCATAACCCAGTTCGAAGGGCTGCAACAGCAAATGCTGTTTCATACTGGGATTTGAAAAAAAAATCATTGCAGGCAGCACAGGTATTGGAACACCCAGAGCCAATTTTCTCTTGTACTTAGCCCATGGAAAATACTACTAATGCCTCATGCCCCGGGAGACTGAACTGACCCCAACTGGCCCAGCTTGTCTGGAGGCTTTTCTGCAAGCCTGACCTATTAAATATTCCTTTTGTACTATTTCACAACAAATACTTCCCTCTCCCCTTTTTCTAAGGAGACAGCCAGCACATAAGGGAGTGGAAAAATTCCATTACGTCATTTGCAGGTGAACCAGGCAGAGGTATCTATACTGTCAGGTTTTCATTTTATTAGATATTATTAGAAAAAAAATCTTCCAAAAAAATAATAATCTGACTGAACTCCAGTCCAACAGCAGCAAAATGTCACAGAGCCATCTACTCTTGTAGATTAGAGCCTTTAGAAGAGGAAGCCAAAGGACCTGTTTTCTTCAGTGAACGTTTTTAAAATCACTAAATATCTTGGCCTTTTTCGATCCCAGAATAACTTCTGAAGTACAAAGATGCTTTTCTTTTTAAATCTTGTCGACTATTCCAAGTACAGATTTGTTCTGGAGAAAACTGAGAGTCTGCCTTAGGTTCAGATAAGTGTAGGAGAGCTGGCACCTTTATCTTGCTAAATTAATCCTCCGACCTGAACTCAACCATGGAGACCCCATAAATTTCTGTAGGACTGATGAGAAACCTACGCCTTCATAGTAAGAGGCATTCTGACTCCAACATTTCCACTTCGGGTCAGACACAGCAATGTTGTAACACAACAGTCTTAAAACTTTCCACCATTTAAGAACTGTGTCAACTCTATTCAAATAGGAGTAAATGTTGTAGAGGTTTTTTCTGTGTCCCAAATAAATTTCACCAAAACCTATGTTTTAACAACAGCAATTTTAACGTTCATTGCAAGATGATTCTTGCTGATAGCACTCTGACAAACTATTCTTCATATAAAATCTGCTCTGGGGGGTTGGCTTGCAATGGAAAAAAGCCACCATATGCCTAAATTTATGAAGAGGTTCCTGAGTCTCATATGGGCTCTCTGCAGGTATAAAGGTTGATCAATATTTTAAAAAATTAAAAGTCCATTTCAGCTTAGACGGTGTGTGTTTGGAATGTTGAGTTCCTGAGTTAATGTAGGGTGAGGGTGCAGGCTAGAAAGCCGCAAGTGAGGTTCAACTTGTTATTAGAGGGCTGAAAATATATGGAGGGAAAATCTATCATCTTCATTTTCCACAGGATTTCAAAGAAAAAAAGAAACCATTTTGAGTTACAGCTCTGAAAAAAAGATCACCTCTAATTCCATAAGTTATGGATCTATAAATCAGTCAAATAATATAGAGCTGGCCACAAGGCAAATATATCTTCTAGCAGCAATAACTACAAGGGAGATTCTCTTCTTCAAGAGTTGTTCATGATTCACTATAATTGGTGGGAAAGTGAGGGTTGCGACAACTTAATTCATTCACAATTGGCAATGTTATTATTTCAAAACAAAAATGTTGAGTTATATGAAAACCATCTGGTGTCAACAGAACCCATCACTGCGATGAAGCAACAGCTTGGTACGAGGGGATATTGTTTTAAAAGTCCCGGGACTTTGGTTGGTTCGAGCCCAGGCACAAAAGCTTCACTTTTAATAAGAATTGTGTCACCCAAGCATGAAGGGTCCTGCTTATCTCATGTGGAGATGTCTTTAGTCTTTTTTTGTGTTTTGGAAGAGTTTTGAGAACTTGGCTGTTTGCAGTCGGTGCGGTGTGTGATTGAGAGACTGGCAGTCACAGGGCTGTGTAAAGGGACTTCTGAAACTCCAGCACAAGAAAACATCGTAGAATCATCTTGTTCAGAAAATACCTTTGAGATCATCAAGTCCAACTGTACCTGTCCACTGCTAAACCAGACCTCTGAGCACCATCTTTTAAACACCTCCAGGGATGGCGACTTAACCTGTTCAGTGCCTGAGGACACTTTCAGTGAAGAAATTTTTCCTAATATCTAATCTAAACCTCCCCTGGTGCAAGCTGAGGCCATTTCCTCTTGTCCTGTCAATTGTTACTTGGGAGAAGTAAATCCTCCTGACCTGAGTAGCTTTAGCTGGAGGTTGACTATCAGAAAAGGATTTTCGGCAGGGATGAGTGTGGCACCGCTGTAACAGGCAAACCCCAGGCTCTGTGCAGCCTCAAGCACTCAGTACAGACAAAAAGCCAGAGCTCTTTCCTCAGCACTTTGAATGTTGTTGTAGATGACTGAGTGATATTTTCCAGGAATGGCTGCGACTCTTCTGAGGAGATCACAAGTTTTAAAAAGCCTGTGTCGACTCCCAGACTTTCATACTCACCTGAATCTTCACAGAGGTTCAGAACAAACCTCTGCAAAATCAAACCATTCCCCCAACATCTGTTTAGGTTCTTAATGCTTGGCTTTTTATTCTTCATCCAGAACAGGTATCAAAGTGACAAAGAATAAACTGACATATCAGCCTTTGTGGCAGGAGCTCAAGGAGGTGCTTGAGGAAGCCCATCCCCACGAGACTGCGGGGTTGTGCAGACTCAGGCAATCGGGAGCACTCGAAGCGAAATGCGTGGACGTGTGAGTGTTTGTGTGGATTCAAACCCCCTTTCAGAGCCTTTTGAGGCCTGTCTGTCAGCAATGCTGACATCAAATGTGTATCCCCACATCAAAGCCCTGTCGAGGCTGCTGACTTCCTACTAAGGAAAACAAGGGAAAACAGATTTTCAGTGCGTGTTGTTTATTTTAACATGTTTTTATTACTTGATTGATTTCTTCTTTTTTTTTTTCTTTTTTTTTCTAGAAGCAAGCCTGAGGGGGATGGTCTGGTTTATCAGGCAATGAGAATAAATCCACTCGAGCAAGCTCAGGCATTACAGGCAGGTGCTGTCTCAATGCCGTTGCATTTTGGCTGCGAGTACCACATCGTCGCAGAGCAAAGCCTGAGGCTGCTGATGGAGCTGGGGCAAAGCCGCTGATCTGGGAAAATGTTCTGCTCAACCATGCAGTGTTGGAGGGACCTGTAATACCTAAAATTGAAACCCACATTTTTTTCAATTACAGTAGCTTTTTTTTGAGAAATAAGGCAGACCTGCTTAAACCATGTGCATGGAACTCAGTCTTTAGTGTATGGCTCACAGACTGCCTAGACATCTTCATGCCTTTAGGACTCTTCTTTGCTCATGGACCATTTACAAATCATTTCTGATTCCTGTAGACATTAACAGCCAGTGGTTACAATATAAAATAATCAGTTTTAGTGATGCCAAAAACATTATAATCTGAAAACTGACATTGAAGGCGTTCTGGCAATGCCAGCCCATACTGAATATCAGGAGGAAAACCTCTGAATCCAAGCTGTACCTGAGTTTTATTTTCTTTCGGGCTCATGTGAGCTGCTTCCCCTTGTCTCTGCGAAGCGCTGCCCCATCATTACTGACTGCTCCTAATATCACACACAGCTTAAAACTGCCACTCCATCCCCGCTCGTCACTCAGCTGCTGCTGAGATTCTCTAACGCGGGTAAAGACAGAGCCTCCAATTAGTCATAGAAAGTGAAACAGCCTTTCAGAAGAATTACATTTGCTTTGAAGGAGTGAATCACAGTGGAGTTAATATCCAGAGCAATTTTAGCTGAAAGAGCATGAATTATTGACTGTCAGCACAGCCTGAAAGAGAGAGTGTTTGCTGCTCATTGCAGGGATATACAAGAAATATTTCCCTTGTGCCCTTCAGGTCGTGCTTTGTATTTGCTGAGTTATTTACACAGAGTCAAATGCGTGCAAAGGCAGCAGCCACTGTTAGGGATTTAACTTGCCTCAGCTCAAGGAATCTCAGACAGAAAGGAAGTGTGGTGGCATCAGGAGTCCAAAACAGTGTGCAGAAAACCAGTGAAGCTTCATTGTCCCCTCTGAAGACCCCACTTCTCCACGTGTCTAAAGACACTTCACAAGGGCTTCATTCACAGGGGACATTATCCCTGGGATACAGCATTTCTCCTGACTTGCATGTTTCTTAAGGGCTTCTGAAAATGGCTTTTCTATCATTAGTGATGAAGTTGTTGGGGTATTTTGTGTGTGTACATCCATAAACCCCTGGCACTGGCATCAGTTCTTAAACCTGCAGAAGCATCAACTTTTAGACTTGAATGGTGTATGAAATTCAAAAGATGCCAAATCTGTCCCACCTTGATTTCTTTTTTTCCTCCATGGTCTACAGTGATAAGGACTTTGGAAGAAGAGCCTTACTTCTTCTAAATTTGGATAGAGACTTTCATGAAAGACTCAAAAGAAAGATGGAAAAAAGAGACAAAGTCAGAACTAGCCATGGGATGAGAGAGTTAAGGAACCTGCAGCTTCAACTGCTCTCGAGGGAGGCAGGAAAGCCATAGAGATTTGGCACCAAATACAGATCCCAAAAATTAGATCATAGCACGTAATTATCCTCCAAACTGGTCCTGGTGCCAAAATCTTAATAACTGGGATTGTTATAATTTGAAGTCATGTAGGAAATCCAGAGTTCCAATCAATTGCATTCCCATGCCCGGCCGCTCCATGTCATTGCCCGTTCCACAATAAAAGGTACCTGGCATTGTGTATGGAATGAGTAACGATTCCTGTGCCGAAAAGGAAGAGGGAGAAACACTGAGAACTCTCTCAGCCGCTGAAATCAGTCGGAGCCAGCGGTGCTGGCAGGAGCTCAGCGCCTGTGAGTCAACCCCTTGGCTCCTTCATGAGCAGTCGTCCTGCCACTGCCACCCCACATCTTCCTGCAACCACGCGGGGAGATGCCCGCCCGCTTGGCAGATGCAACTAAACTGCTCAGAAATTGTCCTTGGGTTTTATTTCAACTACACCCACTTGGGCCCATTTAAAGCAAAATGATTGGAAGAAATGTGATGTTGGGTCAGGAGGAATGTCCTAGATGGGAGGTGCAAGATCATGGTCTGACAACAAGTCATGGCCTGACAACATCTCTGAAGATCAAGAACAAACCACCATTCCCAACTCTATCTTCAAAGCTACAGAATGTTTGCTCTCTTCAGGTCGTGATTTCCATAGAGAGGGTTACATGAATGCAAACACGGAGGTGTGAGCCTGCACCATGGGCTAACGCTGGCTCTCCTCCCCAAAAGGACTGGTGGAAAGTGTTTGACCAGTTTGGGGTTTGGCCATGATGAGTGTAAGATGGATGGGTAGAGGTTTGTTTCCCTCCCAGGTCCAGGGTTTTCCTGCAGCTCATGGTGAAACACAGAGCTAGCACATCTTTCCACCCTCAAGGTCTGGAGCAGGAGCATCTCATAAGGTCAGGCTCCCGTTATTTGCACACTGGGTTCAGATAAATGCAGCACAAACCCTATTGGTTCAATCCCACTCTCCTGCTCTGAGTCTGGAGCTTGGGCTTTACCACTAAATCATCCCATCCCATCTCCCACACACCATGCCGCTGTGCTGTCCCACTCCCACAGCTGGAGTTCTGCCCCTGTCCTCTCCTGCTCCCCTGGTTCAGTGCTCAAGCCCACCTGATGGACTCCAGCTGGTGATGGAAAAATGCAACGTATGTGCAAATCTGCTGGAAATCTTCTAAGCCTGGCTTGAATGTTTCCTTGACACTTTCACCCAGCTTTTCTAAAATCCCACTCCTTGAGCAGGGCTGAATTAAATGCACTTGTTCCTAAAAAACATTGTTGCACAAAGTCGCTCAAACTGACAGGAATCCAACCAGCAGAGGGCATGAACGGTCACTGCCATGCACCACAATGCCCAAGGCCAAAAAAAGGCTTTCTGGGGGAAAAAATATGTGCAGAACAGGGTGCATCACCCCCATGGTGGCACCAGAGCAAGCACTGGCTCATACAAGCCCTAAGACCCACGCTTGCCTCCATGCACTTGCACAGCTGGCATGCGACCGCCACAAATACGCCCAACTCTGAAGCAGGAGAGCTGAGCTGGAGACCAAAACCATTCTGCCAGCAGGGATGCTGCTGTCAGTGCAGCTACCTGACAGTCCACCTGCTACCAGGGATCAGAGACTCAGATAAGGGCAAGCAACCGAACCTCAGATGCCTCCAGTAAGGAAAACACAGCGGTGCGGTGGCATCTGAGCGTGTGGTGATTAAGGGCAGGACATGCCTTGGGATTTCGGATCTCTTTTCTTTTTAACTTCCTGTTTATAGGTTGACTGTATTTCCCCAGCGTTTGAACTTCTTAGTCACGCCGTTTCTCCGCTGCTCCTGACACTGAGTGAGAATTAATAAGCTTCCTCTGAGCAAATATCTTTATTTAAACAAGCTGCTGCCTTGCCAGAAACCTGCCGGTGAATGCCACGGTGCACAAGGCAGGGCATGGGCAAAGACCCTTCCCAGCAGGACCACGGAAGGCCAGGGTGCTCTCTTTGCACCAGTGCAAAGCTGCTGTGCTGAACAGCAGGGGGGGTGATCGTTTTTTTCCGCAAGCAAGCAAGAGAAGGAGGCTGAGCGTGATTGAGAATCTGGCTTCAGTTTCTGGTACTGCACACTGGACCTCAGACCTGCCGAATTTTTCCAAAATCCTGGCCTGCCCAGCTTGACCTTCCCAGCTCCCACATTTGTGAGTGGTGGAACAAGGAGGTGGCAGCTGTGGGGTTTTTTTGCCTTTCCTGCATTTAATTATACTGCAGCAATTTCCAAACAAGATATTTTTCGGTCAGACCTGAAGTGTTTATTTTGCTGGTCAAAAAATGAATCTGCTGCCTGCGGTATGCATGGCATCTCACATAATTCTTTCTCCTTTCCCTGTCAAGTGACTGGATATCCCAACAGATACTGCCACAAAAGCAGGAAGTCAGATGCTTGGCAAGCTAATTAATCAATAAGTTTACTCTGTTAGCAACATTAAAGGAATTCTGATGCAGACCCAATGCTGAAATCTGCTGTGACATCTGCAGCCAATCATGCTTACATTGCCCCATTAACAAATTACATGTGTGCTAAGCAGAATAGCCTGGCTGTGAGGGTGCAGGGAGCTCCTTGCAGTTTCTTGAAGTGCCCCAGTCCCTTGAATAAGCAGAGCACAAAAAGAATCAGGAGTTCTTCAGCAGAAAAAGGTTTTGCTGTGCTTGCTGCACTTGTCACCGGGACTTGGAAGTTGTTTGAAGAGGGTCACATCGGTGCAGGGGGACCGGAGAGATTTAGCAGCCCAGTGATGGGATGATAAAAGAGGTCTGAAGAGATATTGCCTGTATGGAAATCTTTTATCAGAAGGGCTGGCAGGTTTGCACCTGGAGGACTGGCTGGAGTGCTGTGCTGCTCTCTCTTGAAAGCTGAGCAATTTGCAGGCAGTTACAGAAATCTAGGGCTCTTTGGGAGCTTTGTTCTGCTCTGTGTGCTCAGAGCATCATCCTGTCCCCTACAGCAAATACCAACCTCTGGCAGCATCACCATGAGAAGTTTCTGCCAGGGAGAGCTTTCTGCTGGGCACAGGTGGAAAAACCCCTTTTTAGGGTGTGTTTTGCTTAAAGCCCAGCACGGACACAGTACCTGGGGACGTGGTATCTGGATGACCTCGAGCAGCCACGCTGCTTGCGTTGCTTTAAAACCAGGCTGCATCCTGCTGGCACGCAGTCACAGAGAGCGCCTCCCCGCAGCCCAGCGATGACCCTTCCAGAGTCACAGGGCGGGAGGTGGCCCTGCTATTGCAGCTACCAATGTCCTACAGATGTACAGAGCCTTGGAGCAAGGAGGGTCGTAGCTGCTGTTACAAAGCCCAAGGTCTGAAGGCTTGCGTCTCAAAAAACCTCCCAGCTATGCACCACGCAGATGAACATGCTCTTTATTTTCCTCCATTCGTTTCCAAGAACCGCTTCTGATGAACAGAGAGATGAGTGGTGCTTCAGCTTCTTTTGACCGAGTGGCCTCAAACCCCACCGTGACTCAAGCTTGTTTTTATTTATCCTTCCTTGATACAGCCCTGCCGGGGCAGCAGTGGCTTTGCCAGAAGTTTTAAAGGCAGATCCGGTGCCACAGGAGAGTTTGAAAGCCGCAGAGGACGGTGGGGGCTCAGAGAACGTCATGTACCGTTGTACCAGGCATGAGTCTCGCGCTTTTATCTTTCACTAAGCCTTGTGTTTAAACCTATTGTTTCTCCCAATGCAAGTTGTTTGTACCTTTTACTGCTGAAGGGGAGAGCAGGTTGCCAGCGGCAGTGGGAGACGAGTAGCTCGGGGCCAGCTTATGCCTATTTGCCCTTCAGGAGGCATCCACTTCACAGCTTGAGGTCTAGCCATACCCACCATTGGGTTTTTCCTCTCTCATTGCCATCCCCTTGCCCAGCACCCTCACCTCTGCTGGAAATGGGGCTCCTGGCTTGTTTGTGGGTGAGCCGAAGCGATGCTCCTCCTGCCAAGAAGACGTACAGAGCCCTTTTAAATAAAGAATTCTCTTCAAAGCAAACAAAAATAAAATTAACCCAACTGTGAGTTTCTGTTGTATTTGCCCCCCAATTATTCACTGCCTGACGACTTCAGGGCAGAGGCACTAATGAGTTTTACTTCTTATCACGTGGCACTTCATGTCATCGGGGCTGGTACCTTAATAAACCCCTCGGGTCAGCATAAGCTCACAATGGTCTCATTAGCGTGTTGCTTTCTGCTGTGGCAGCTCAAGGCACTAATTGATTCAGCAGATTTATCCCATCTATTCGGGTGTGTCTGGGGACAGGCAGAGCTGGGTCAGGTTTCGGCACAGACCTGCCAGTGTCACAGAGTGGTGTGTTCGAACTGAAGGCATTGACTTCACTGGCACAGATGGAGGATGGCTCTGCTCGGGAATGTACCAACACCCAGGCTTGGGCAGCACAGAGGCAACGAAGATGTTTGGTGGTGAATGAACATAGGACTATCAGTTCCTCAGTGGCCTGTGCTCCGTTCTCCAGTGAGCTCTCCATGCACCTTTTCATATCCTTTGAATGCTTCTTGGCTTCATTATCTGGGTTGCAGCTTCCAGACTGGGGCCGCTGGAGGAAATCACACCAATGGTGATGTGCATCCACTACAAAAGAAAGAGTTCATCCAGTGCCGTCATCCTCAATCCTGTAAAACATCTCTGCTTGCTGCAAAGAGTTAGTGAGCTTCCTTCAGTGACAGCAAAGGCGAGTGAATAAATGGCTTTTTTTATTTGCTGTATGTGCCTGTGGGCTTGGTTAGATAAGCATCTGTGGTTTTGGTTATATTCCTCATAGATACGATAGAACTTTAAGACAGGCTCGGTGGAACGGCTCCGTCCAGGGCATGGGATGTTTAAGGCATGCTGGGTTTTTATGCACTAAATCAAAACCATGTTATTTGGACATCTGTAAGCTCAGTGCTGCAGTACGAGATGCTACCAGGCTGCTTCTGCCCTGCTGGCAGACTTGACCCCAGCAGCCAGCGAAATGTTTGCAGCTCGGAGTCAGCGTAATGGAGCGTATTAGAAGTCAGCACCCAAAAGTCTTAATTCCCATATATGTGCCATTAATGGGCCATGAGGAGTCTCTAGGAGAAAAAGAAGCAAAAAGTGAAAAGAAAAGGTACTAAACTGGAGCAAAGCTTGTCTTAGTTTCCTGGTGAGGTGGAGGAGCTTTGTGCAAGGCACTCCTGCTAAGCACCAGCATCCAGATACAGAATCATGTGGAAGTTCCTTTATCCGCTAAGGGTGATGTGAAAAGCTTGACTCTGCCAAGGACAAGATAAGAATCCTCTTATCGGGATTAAAATTTCAGGGGGAAAAAAAATTGTTCTGTTCTAAGCAAACCTATGCACTTGGCTTGTAGTGCAGGTAATTAGACACGGCCCCATACTGCACACTAACAAAACATTGGGCAGCCAGTTCCTCTGACAGCATGAGAAGCAGATAGAGGTAAATTTGGTAACTTTACTACAATTTGGATTTGCTCTTTCCTATGTAGGTCCAGATTAAATTACATTTTCCTCATAGGATTATTAGTTTAGCCCTTTATTCTCCCACTGTACAATATTTCCAGAACTGCTCAGCTTCTGATCCTGTACATTATTTGGTCAGCACAGCTTTTGATTAGAGGCCAGTGACTTTTCCCATTGACATGGAAGAAATCTGGACTTCACCTCGATTGCAGAATCTTTTTTTCATTTGCCTGCTTTATTGCATTATAGAGAATTGATCCTCCTCTGGAGTCAGCTGGGAGATTTCCAAGGGATGCAGTTGGATTCCCAGCAACTTTGTTTCCTCTTCCAAGATGGAATAGACTTCTATGGAGAGTATAAAATCCAAACACAAGCTATCGCTTGCATTTGCTGCACCACTCTTCCTGTGCGTTGGAGGAAGGACCCTCTGAGGGGTCTGAAGGCTGTTGTAGTATGTGTGGGACACTAAAATGATGGTAAAAGGACTTGTGAGATGGAGATACGGTGTTGTGAGGAGACGTCGTGCCTGCTCCAGATGCCATGAAAAAGAGCCAAAGCCCAATGAAGAGTTGTGGTGCTTGTGTCTCACACCCCACTCACTGTGACACCAACAGCGTGTCTCTCAAGGCAGCAAGTGTCCCTGACAAGATGCCCTGTGTGATGATGACACCTCTCCTCTAGGAGGAGGAGGAGGAGCAAGCTGTGCTGCCGGCACCCCCAGACGCACGGCAGTGCGCAGGCTCCTGCCGCTCGCGGAGGGGGATGGTGCTGCTTGGACAAACGATGTCTGCTCCAAGTGTGGCGTTGAAGCCATCTCATCAAATGCACTGATTTACGTTAATGAGTTTATCAACAGCGCTTCCACGTCTCCTTTAGAGACAGGAGAAGCAATAATAGATGCAAGGCAAGGTAGGGAGGGATAAGCATGAGCCCTTGTGCGATTGGAGAGGTGTCTGCCTGGCACACAGAGGTCGAGAGCAGGTGCTCCCTTTGCAAACAAAAATGGTAGGGAGATTCACTGCCCTGCGCCTACCTCCATCCTCTGTGGTCTGAGCTGTGAACCAGCCACTGGTCCGATTTTTAGAAGCACATGTTGCACGTGGAAAATAAAGGAGCTGCTTTTTAAGGAATCATGATGAGATGAGGCATTGCTGCCTTGCCAGGGCATGCGTTCTCGGTTTGTAAGTAACTCCAGGAGAGCTCACATTATTGTACACCTGGCCTGTTGCTTTGAAGCTTTTCCTGTGGTGAAGCCAGGACTAGATGCAAGCCAAGCAAAATTGTATAGCACACAGTGTAGCTTAGAGGTGAGAGGAAGTGCCAAACAGAAAACTCATCTGAGAAAACCAAAGTCCATCACGCACTTAGCGGGCAAGTCAATACAACACTGAAAGTCAAAGCTTCCTCCTAATCACTGCCATAATTCCCTGAACACCAATGCCTTTCACAGCGGTTGGCGTCACACAGACACTGATCACTCACCAGGCAGAGCTGAGCAGTTGCTGAAGATACACAAATGATGACAGCAGATCCCCTAAATGCCTTTGATCCATGGTTTGTGTTTAGCTTAGGGAGTTTCCTTCTCAGCTCCGCAGTATTCATGTGGCATGGCTCATGCTGGTGGGTTCACAAAGTAGCTGCGAGCAAGCAGCCTGTCCCAAGGACGCTTGCAAAATAACGAGCAACTGTGCTGAAAACATTTCCTGCTTCAGCTCTGGGCTCTCAAAGCAGCGAAGTTACTGTCTGGGAGTAATTTGGAGAAACTACTAGCAAGTGTAAAATCAATGAAAACGTGCAGCTCCTCTAGGTTTAATTGCAGGGGAGCATCTGTTTACGTTTCAGTATCCAAAAGGCACCCTCATCTACTGGGAATTTAGCAATCTGCAAAGACAGTATGTTACTAAGTGAGGTTTTCAAAAGAATATACTGACATTCACCAGTTTCTTGCAGTTGCATCTATTCAACCACTAGCCAGAACCACCCTATTAAAACTACAACTGTGGGTATAAGTATCTGGAAGAGTCTTCATTGAACTTCTTATCTCAGTATTTAAAGCAATCATTTTGATTGCTCTCAGTTTAGCAATTATGGCTGAGTGACACATTTTCAGCTTTGGAAAATGATATGCCTAGCCCAGTTTCCCTATGCATAAGTCTCTCATGTGCATATATAGATATACACACACACGTATTTACCAGCTTTCATGTGCTAAATGGTTTCTAAACTCCTGCCTGTCAAGAAGCTGGCTGATCTGCGAGCAGGATTCCTGTCTGATGGCTGCGTGATGTGTGCCAACAGCTCCCTCTGGATTTTTTATTTAAGATTTACTTCAGTTGCTGAAAAATCAGGGAGTGTCTGTACCCAGAAGTGTTTTTTGGCAACCGACCTTGCAAAGCATGACCCATCCTCACAGCCCTGTTGCGTGGTCTCTAGACAGCAGCTCCTCAGGGCCAGCACAACCTGGAGTGATGAGACAGGGTCTGTAATGGAAACGACTGTGCCTTTGTGTCTGGGAAGTCAGAAAGTGTCATTCTCTGAAAGACAGAATCTATTTCAGAAAAAGCATCTCTACCAGAGATGGGCTGTATAATAGATTTGCAGGGCACCATGGAGACATCCAGTTGCACAACCCTGACAGTCACTGGGAGACAGTCTGCTGGAAAACGCCGCAAATTCCCCCTCTCCTGCTAAACCCAACTCCTCAATGACCTCAGTCCTTGGCCACCCCATCCATCTCCATTAGAAAATGGTACAGGGAATAACACCTCAAGAACTCCTCCTGTAAGTTATGAACTAACAGGACTAATTTTACAGTTACTAAAATATCCCGACATTCGAAACAATAGCTTTGCAAGTTGACTGGCTGATGAAAGACAGCCAAAACCAGGAGACACCTTGGTTTAAACTGAGGTGAGTGGTAAGCAGAGGAGGAGCTGGAGTCCCTGAGCCCGGATCTGCAAGCAACAGATTTATACTGAATTTCACCAGCTGAAAGTCTGATGCTGTGTTTTTGCAGCCACCCTCGTGGATCTAATCAGATCTCAGATAAGAAACAGGCTGCTTTATTTTCTTGGTTCATCAAAACTGGAAAGAAAGAGCTGACCATTTTGGAAAAATTCTGTGGAACGTGGTAGAACTAGGACTGAGCATGGAAATTTAATAGAGTCCTATGCAGAAATTACTGTAAATACTTGTAGAATTTAATAAGTGCTTTTATGCTTCCTGTTGGGTTATTTTTAACACTCTTATAGAATTCCGTAGTGGGATACGATTATGTATTAAATTTTAAAGGTTATTTAAAAAACAAAAAGTGGTTCAGCGTTATCATTTTCTATTAGGTTATACAGGATGCTTCCATTAGCAGTATTTTTCTGCTTCCAAACAAAGCCTGAACATTGAACATGAGCAAAATAATTCCAGTTCGGGGAAGATAATAATGAAATCCAGGCTGAAAAAAAGCGTGCAGGAAGCTGCTGTAGTGTTTCTATTTCCAATTTCAGTTCACACAGGTGAATTCAAGAGCAAAACAAGGTTCACCACATCCTAATTGTGTTTGGGGGCACTGTCAAAACCCTGAACTTTGAGATTTTCCTTAAGGAAAACATCTTGATACGTAACTTCTTTTGTGATTAAGGGAAATTTTTCCAGAGATTTGAAGATTTGGAGATTTGAAACTGTATATATTCCATGCCTTTTCTAATCTAACCCCATGTGGCACAGATTAAAGGCCTGCATGAAGCTCAGTAATCTTGCATCCCATACGAATTATCCTCCAGGAGGACATCTGTGTCTTCTCTGAAGACGTCCATAGCCTTCTTATTTTGTATGCTCGTCTGGTTGTGTGATTAATCACTGTGATCTCCGTAGGACTAACACGGGCATGTCTCGTTAGCTTTTTTGGACCATCACACATTCATTAGTCAGGCATCATCAGAACATCTTTGGTCTTGAAGACCATACTAGGTTTTCACAAATCGTGCCCAATTTAGACCGGAGTGCTTGGGAATGGTGGTTGAACACAAGTCCCATTGGGCAAGGGGTGAATTGTTGTCTGCAAGCTCATAAGCTGCGTATGCCAAGATGAAGAAACACTGGGGAGGATGTGGTCAGCTGCACATATCATGTGAGTGTTCCCAGTATTTGAGGTGGCTAACTTTTTTTGGCAGGACTTTGGTAGGAGAGAATTTACTAATGAAAGAAGGAAAATAAAGAGAGCGTCACCAGATGAGGGTGCCACCACCCTGTCCTCAGCCCTTGATACATCAGGAGCTGAAATTCTCCCCCTTAGGGGCTTCTGTCCCGAAGGCAGAGGGCTGTGCAGGCACCTTCAGCTGAAAGGACATCATGTGAGAGAGGGTAAGATCTGCATCCAGGGTTTTGTAACAGGTGACTTTTACACCGGGCTGCTCCAACGGCACGGGCAATGCAAATGTCTGCAAGAAGCAGATACTTTTTCCACTGCAGGTTCTGTCTCCCTTTATTTCTCATTTAGGCAGTATCCATTCTGACTCCATTTACTTATCTAAATACATTGCGTGCTCACTAATACAGACAGCGAGTTCTCTTTTTTTAGCTTTTGAAGGGAAGTCTCGTGAAATGTGTTGCCAGTCTAAATTATTCCATGACTTGCCTACATTTCAAATTAACTGGAGGAACACCAACAAACATAATGGCAATCCTTTTCCAATCCCGTCTCCTTCAGTCAGTCCTTAACCCACTTATCAGACACTTGTTATTACAGAAATAATCAGGAAAAGAAAATACATCAGTGCTGAATCAACACTACTGTAATTTTTCTTTTCTTTTTTTTGCTCTTTTTTGTACTCGTGTGGTGCTTTTGGTCTCTGTTGGACACAGACCAGCCTGAAATTGTAGAAATCCAGCTGGCTAAATCCATCATGTCTTATTACAGGTTATCAATTCTCCTGTGCAATAAACACATTTGACAATTAGCAGTGAATTAATGAGTGACTCAGTTTGGTGGTTGCCATTTAAAGGAGACTGTCTTTGCTGGTTTGTGCTTAACGGGAGAATTCACAATACAAACTTAATTTGTAGAAAACGCAAAAAGCTGGTAAAGCCATTAACATTTCTTGCAACCCAAATGACAAATGGTCTTTACATTAATCTCAAATCACTTCTTTAAAGCAAGGATCAGGAAAGAATTTTCCTCGAGAGGAAATTGCTGCCCAAATAGGAAGGTGCTTTTGCTGGGCTTTCTCACTTTCTGTGAGATCAATAGGAGTAAGGGATTGTCAGGCTTGCCTTTCTGGGCTTGATAAAGCCATCAGCCTAATTTGCTTTGTTGAATCTTCTGCTTCTACAAAACATAAAAAATAATTGCAAACTCTGCATAGACAAAGAACCAAACCACGCTGTGACTCACACCGTACAGTAAACCTTTTTAGGAGTAACATTGTAGTAATTCAGATTTAACTTGTTCAGTTCCATATCTTACTGAAATTAAACTGGGATATTGGCCAGCTGGCTTTTTTCTATTTCATAGAATCACGGAATGGTTTGGGTGGGAAGGGACCTCAAAGCCCATCCAGTTCCAACCCCCTGCCATAGGCAGGGACTCCTCCCACTGGATGAAGGTGCTCAAAGCCCCATCCAAGCTGGCCTTGAACACCTCCAGGGATGGGGCAGTCACAACGTCGCTGGGCAATCTGTGCCAGAGCCTCCCCACCCTCACAGGAGAACATTTCTTCCTGAGAGCTGATCTAAATCTACCTTCTTTTAGCTGTTTATTTAGGGGAAAAAAATCTGCCAATGCCAACCACCATATCAAAGCTCCATAAAATTCTAAAAGTAAGGACTGAAAGAGATTTTTGAGGAGGAACTTGTTACTTCCCTCTCCCGTAAGGCAAGACCTCCCTTCTCCACTCCCAAAGAACCATCTTTCCCAAGTGCCCCATCAGTACCAGCTCACTGCAGCATTTCTCCCATTAGCCTTCATAGAAAGAAGCATCAGCCTTGTTATCTAAAAAGGGCGTTCATCAGGAAAAACACAAACTACTTCCAGTGCAGTCTCAGAATACCAGCCGGTCATCTTTGAGCTCTTCAATGTGCTAATAAAATGAGGCTGGTGAGAGAAAGAGATCTCCTTCCTTTACATTTGCTAAGTACTTTAAAGTGTTCTTGATCCCAAAATGATTCTAATTTACTCGCTGTAATCACGGTACTTCTGTTTTCCTTTTTGTTTGTATGGGGTTTGCTGGTTTGGATTTTTTTGTGGGTATTTTTTATAACCAAGAGTTTTTTCTAGTCATGCAAGCTGAATATTTTTGCACTGGCAATCTTGTCCTAACTTTGCTTTACAAGCACATTTTTACCTTCATTTTTTTCTCCTCTTGCTCCTAGCTGGAGCCGGGATTCACTCCTGCTGTGGAAATACAGGGTGCAGGTGATACCCAGGAAAGGAAAAACCACATGGAATAGCATTGGTCTAATCATCAGCATAAAAAGCCCCGTGCGCATCCATTAATGAGTGAAAGAGTTTTGTTTGGCAAACTCCCAGTCCAAAACCAACTGTGTCAGGGTTAGGTCTTGGGGTGGGGTTTTTTGCCTTTGGAAAGAACAGTAGCTTAGGCGTTACGGTGATTGGCTGATCACTACAGAACTGAGGAAATATTTAAACAGAGTGAGGTGTCAGACACCTCCTTGCTGGGCACAGAGGGTCCTGTCTCATCATGAAGCATGAGCTGCTGCTTTAGGATGTTGTTGTTAGAGAGGATAAGAAGTCACTGTCTGTGCTCATCATTGCTGTATCATAGAATCATAGAATCATAAGGTTGGAAGAGACCATCTGAGATCATCAAGTCCGACTATAAAATATGCAAAGCCATGTGCTGATTCTTCTTGAAACTTCAAGATGTGTTTCAGTCTCCAAGTATAAGGTGCTCAGCCCCATGTTGCCATGTTGAGGAGTTACTACCTGCCAGCTGTAAATGTATGTCAGCATGGTCTGCGGTTACCGCAAGGTAACTTTCCTCAGCACAGAGTGAGACAGGCTTGAAACAAGATGCCTTGTTTTACGTTTGTCACAGATGCAAAAACCTAAAAAAAGGCACATATGGTAACTTGTTAAATCTCAGTAACTTGAAATCTCTTCCTGGCAACTGAAATATAGCGCTCCCTGGGCTGGCAGTGCTTTAGCAGAACACAATGGCACTTCATAACGCTTAGTGATGATTTGTAAAAAAATCAGTCCAAATTATATCATCCAGGAAGTACGTAGGGTGTAACAGAGTAGTGGGTGAAAAGCAGAGGTTCCCAAATCAATCTGTGTTGGGAAAATCAACGGCAGGTTCCAATAACTGTGTCAGCTGAATCGCTTGGGCTGCTTTTGTGTGCAGAATCATGCAGGAAATCCCAACAAAGCAGAATTTCTCGTAAGACTTCTGGTGCATCAGCCTGTGGTCCGAGCCAGAAAGAAACCACAAAAACAATTGCTCTCCTTGCTGTGTGACTACTACAAATCCCAGGTGGAACCTGAAAATGAAATGTGTGTGTGTGTCAAAATGTTACAGGACTTTTCAAAATCCTCTTTTTGGATGCAGTTACAGAAATAGGCACGTGATGGGAGTCAGAGGGTCATTCTCTGTATTATACATTGTTCTCTCATCAGCTTGGCTGGAATTAACCCATTGACTTAATTTACTTAAGAATACTTTAAAATGTTTCTTATAGGTCTCAGATTCGAGCACCCAAGATCATCTATCACCTTGGAACATCTTTAAGGATACCTTAGAGCTTTTATATACTATACTGAACAATGGACGTATTTCTTCGTTGTCGTTCGAGGTGGTTGTGTGCTGAACCAGAAATGTATAAACAGTGAGAAAAATTGGCTCTAAAAAGCCTTTAAAGCTTTATATTCAAGGCTTGGTTAAGGAGCTGGGTTATCCTGTTCTTATCGTTTAGAGGACCACAATGAGGAAGGTAGATGGACAATGGTGATACAACGCTTGGCAGATATTCAGACCTTGATCTCTATTATGGATTTCTCTTAAAAAACACAGATTCCCCCTCTCTTGGCTGGTTTCCGTGAAAACCTGAGGTCTTCTTAATGCTCAAGGAGGGAAATCTCAACGATAGACCTCACGGGTTATCTGTCACAGAGGAAAGCAGAGATGGCAGCATCAAACCCCTCTGGTTTTGTGCTTGTGTTGTTCCCTCAACGCTATGATGAAGCTTAGGTAAACCAGAGCCCCCAGCGAGGGGTCCCACTTTGGGTGCTGTGTATAATCACTACGTCATGAAATGTTGACACTCACATTGCTGAACCTTGGTGAAGTCTTTGGCAAAGGAGCGCAACACCCTGGAAATGAAATTGGCAACAAAGTAAACGTTACACCAGAAGAATTAATTTTCTTAAAAGTCTCGTGAAGAGAGAGGGATTATAATTTGTCTGCTAGCAGGCTAGGGTCCCAGCTAGGAAATATACTCAGTAGAAATAGAACATATTTTTAATTATTATTTCCTAAAATTCTACTGGTAAGTAATTTTCTCTGATTTCTTCAGCAATGTTCATTATCCTGTTTTCATGGGATTATGAAAAAAGAGAGTTGTCGGCAATTTCTTTTTTCTTTAGGGGTGAATTTCACCCTTTTGCAAAGTTTGTGAACCACACAAGTACTTTTTGAATCCTACCCTGTAGTTTTTTTAAAAAATATAATAATTTTCATCTTGCAGCAAAATTTCTTGGAGAACAGAGATAAGAATTCATAAACTGGAGGAAAAATTAACAATAGAAAAATGCTCTTCAGGTTTTTTAGGGAGATATTACTGGATGAGAAGTAGGGAAGTAGCACAAAAATTATATACGGTAAAAAAAAATCTTTATGCCAAGAATCTTGTCTTGTGTTCCTCTGTAAAATATCCAGAAAACTTATGGCACTACATGAAACTTGCAGTGAGGCTGAAAGCACTAAGAGTGCTTCCACGCTGAAATGGAAGTCTTGTTAAATTAATTTTTTCCAGGGTTTGCAAGAGCTATTTCCCTTCCACCTGCTGACCAAACAGGATAACAGTAAAATACTTCCTCTTAGTGACTCACAAATCTGTCGGCGGTGATGAGGCCCAATGGGAGTTTGGTGATGTCTTAAATAGTGATTTGCTTTCTCGCCGCTTGGCAAACGGTGTTCTCTGGGCTGGTAACGTTAGCTGCATTTCCAGGCTATGGAAATGGGAAGCAAGGAATGTCTGTTGTTGGCTGTTTTCTTCTCAGAAGATTTGTGTCAGGCATTCAGTGTCACTTGAGATGTACAAAAAAGGGGGAAAACTTTGGAAGTTTTAAGGGTTGTGCTACCCGATAAAGGCTGAAAAATACCTCCTATCTCTGCTAGAAATGTCGTCTCTCCTCCCCTGCATGAAGCAAGGTCTTTACTTATTCAAGAGTTATTTTGGTGGGGGGAGTTTTCCATTTCAGGCTATGGAAAGACAAGGGGTCCTTGGGAGCAGGCATCTCCCTACACATGGTCCGACTCTGGCCTGATGAAGTATCACGCTCCCCTCCTTTTCCAAAGGGCAAATCAAAGGTTTACGTGGCCCAGCTCAGCTGATTCAACGCTGCCCTCGTGGTAGCTCTTTATCTGGAATAATTTCTATCAGAGAGCACTCCCCCAGCTGAAAGCCAGGAGACAGTTCGCTGTAGTAAATCTCAGCTAGAGTTTATTAATTTTTATTTCCCTACCATGGAGGCAAGACAACAACGGAAGATTAAAGTGAATTATTATATGCTATGGGTTTCGGAAACATCCTTTTGCTTCCTTCCTAGGTCAGGCCCAGTGCTGTGGTTTGTGACTGCAGGCTCTGCTCCTGTTTCCAGTCCGGTAGCTTTCCATTCACATCGCGCTGAGCTGCTTCTCCAGTCGTCCTACTAAACGTGTCTCCTAGTGTGTTCGTAAGGGGAAATGATTAACTCAAACCACCTATAGAATGCAATGCTTCCTATTTAAAGATACTCCTGACAACATTAAGTGGGAAAAAAAGTCTATGATATTTTCAAATAAAATATGCTGCGTTTTTTCCAAAACCTTTTTGGTGTTTTCCATGAGGGATAAAGAGCCCTTTCTCAGAGGAATATCTGGTTTTTTCAAAGCAAACTTATGCAATGTTTCCCCACTTGAAATAAAGTCCTATGCATCCACTGAAAAAATTGTTGTCTAAATAATCTTTAGTCAGAGTGCAAAACCAAAGCATAAACTGAAGGTCTGGTAAATTAAAGAAACTGGATATTTAGCTACACAGCTATTAACATTCGGACTTGCATTTAACTGATGATCTGAAAACAAGGTGGCATTCATGAACCGTCAGGCTCGAAATGCTTTGGTTTTATTTTCTTTTGTTTCAGAAATGTATTCAGGATGGAGACTTTTTTTTAAAATTTCCTCCCAGCTCTCCACCCCTGCTGGAGAATTTAAACAAAAGTTAAAGAAGGAAAGAAATAGCATAATCAAATTTCAAGGGACAAGATAAATTGCTGTGCATCTGTAAGGTTTTTTTCCCATTCTGCAAATAATCTACCCTGAAATATTTCTGTGTTGTTTTCACTGTACTGAAATGTGCCAGCAGACTTTCACTGAAATTATCTGAAGACATCTGAGCAGTTCTTAACTCGCCGCTGGTCTGGAGTTAGTGACTGCCTCAAACGCCAAATGAAACCAGTCCTCTGCCAGCCGCATCATGTTTGTTAGCAAAATTTAAAATTGAGATGTTGGGTTTTTTTCCCTGAGTCATCAGTTTGCCCATGCCATAACACATTTTTCTGCAGGCATCTGCCTGGGGGGTTATTCAGGGCAAGGGCTCAAAATTCGTAAGAGGACATTTCAAAGTTGGTGCCCTGAACGGATGCACTTATAGCTAAAAATGATGCCTAGGATGAAGCCATTCTATGCGTATGCAGAACAACATCACTCTTCCTATAAACAAAAAGAACTGTTTTCAGTTTACATATTTCCAGTTTTGCACAGCACGTAGATCTTGTGTAAGTAAGAGAGGAAAAGACAAAAATGTAATGAATTCATGAGAGCCCAGCTAAGCGTGGTATCCAGAGCTGAACCTGTCAGGCTCTGAACTGGGGAGGATGCTCCTTGGCAGAGCTGACAAGCCAGACTGTAGGAACTACAAAGATTTATTGTATACCAAAATAATTCCTATGCTTGTTGTGCAAAGTTGCTGCCCCAGAGTAAATGCTCTCAAATATATTTTCCACTGTGAGCTCCAAGTCCTTTTTCTTGCCCAGATTTCATCAGAACAAACAGCCCAAGGATTTACGTGCCTCTCGCTTACCTTGTGATGACTGCCTGGTGTTACTGGTTTAATGAAGACATGAGCAAAGGATTGCAGAGGGAAACAAGGACTGGTCCATCCTCATCAGAGCAGAGGTGCCCAGATGGGGTCCTGGGAAAGAGGTGTCATTTCATCCCTTGGTCTGGTGGATCTGTTGCAAGAGTAGAGCAAGGACGTGTCTAACCCAGGACTAGAAGGGACTAACCATAAACTCACTAGAATTTCCCCGACACAGTAAGGGGCATTTCAGAAATGTTATATCACTTCTTAGTCATTACTAGACTCTAAAAAGAGCAGATTTGGGATGATACTGGGGAGGTTTGAAATTCTCATTCTATTTTCATACGTACGCACCCAAAACAAAAGGCACTGAACGTCTTCTTCAGAAAAGACATTTATTTGTTGTCTGTCTTCCTAATCTGCTGCTCAGCAGCTAGAATTGGCTTACCCAGAGCTCATCACTACCTTGTTCATGTGCAAACTTCTATATAAAACTGAAATTCATCATGCCTGACTTCAGGGTATCGAAAAGTTAGATGACTAAACCTTGGCTTATGCCCTGGCCTCCCTTTACGTGTCCTGAAGCAAAACAGACATCTCCAAAATTTCACTCCATCTGACTGTAGGCACAGGTCTGAGGATGAGACGAACTTATGCCTTCTCATGGGCTGTAAAGGGATCACAGATAACAAGCCCAGGCTGAAGTGTCACCGGCCTATTTATAGGATTTCAATAATAAATCAGGAAAATTATATTGTCATGGCAATAGAAATAGCAAAATGCTCGGTACTGCTGCCCATCCACAAATCTCCTGCTGATAAAAATGGCATGGAAATAAGATGAGAGACAAACCACAGAGATCTCTCTGATAAACAGAGCTCAAAAAATTGTAAATGGAAAAAGAAAAGAAAGATATGGTTGTATTAAAGACTACAGGATAAATGAACCGTGAGTGTAATTAGAGCTGAAGATTGAGGCAGATGCAAAGTCTGTGTGTTTAGGAGGGAGAAAGAAGGTCCCTGCCTTGGCTGGACCACTGGGACCAACTGGGATTTGGCTGATGGAGCAGGTGCAGAGGAAGATGTGGGGCAGTCAGGGCGGTGGAGAAGAAACTAAAATAGATCTGTTTAGGCTAGGAAAAGGAGGAAAAGGCTAGGAAATTGATTGCTTTCTATAAATAGTCCAGGTAAACCCCCAGGGAAGGGAGATAGTTATTTAATCCAAAGGACAATGTTGGCCCTGAATCAAACTGCTTGTGAGTAAATAGAGGGTGGAAACATGAAGAAGGTTTCTGAGCATCACAGGAAAGATGTTCTGAAACAACTTTCCAGTCACAGCAGGAACCTGAGCACTTCTAAATCTGTCAGAGCAGGAAACTGATCTCAGTGCCAAGATATCTTCCAGATCTACATACACATTACTCATGCTTTATTTAATCTTCATTTTGCCAATGACAAATTTTGCCTTGCCTTAAAAAATAGGGCTGGACAAAATCTTGAGAGACTGTGTAGCTGATAGCCTGACTGAAGGCAGGTTCATTCCTACTGCCGGGAAGTGGGCTGGCCCCTTCTGAACATCCACAAGAGACATCCTACAGCTTTCTGCTCCTCCACTACCCTTATTATTGGGACATTTTGCTCATGGGTTGGGATTTTTTCCCATTTTCTGCCCTTATCTCCCCCTCTCCAGTTAAAGCCCATCGTTAGGCTGATAACAGCTAATGGACTACTGCAAAAATGGCATGATTTTTTTTTTCAGCCTGGGAAAAAAAGGCTGTGAAATCTCCTTGAGAGAAACATCAGTCAACAAAGACTATGGAAACAAAACAAAACCAGGACTAGTGACACTGTTTTGAATATCACTATTCAGCAAACAGGGAAACTGAGGAAACTGGGTTTGATTTTCCTTTCCTCTAATTAGCTTTTTTACATAGCTGTGTGCAGAGAAATTTGATAGTGATGCAGGAAAAACCCACATTCCCACAAAAACTTCATTGCACGCTTTCCAGCAGCAGTGTATGAAGATAAACCAGGTTTGATCTCCTGTTTTGTGATTGACCTCATGCAATCTTTTGGCTTGGCTCACAATCTATTAAAAAAAGAGATGTAGTCTAGTTTGCACAGAGTTGTACACTCAGTTTTAACGAATTTTACCAAAATTGTTTCTTCTTTCCTCTTTATGTCTGAGGAAAACTGAGTAAAACAGGTACTAGCTTTTTAAGGACTTTGGTCCAAGGGTTGTGCTTGCTGTGTGGAAAATATTTCTACCACTTGGCTTTAAAGCAAATAAGTTATCTTGTAAAAACTAGTTCAATTCACATAGAAATTCTTAGCAAGGAAGAAGAGATAAATAAATAAATAAATCTCTTTTTTTCTCTTCCAGCTTTTGGAAAAAATCACTTTTGCTCTACCTTAAACTTTGATTTAATCAAGCAACTGTAATCTTGAATCATTCACCACTGAATTGACCAAAGTACAGCAAAGCAAGAAAATAATTACTTCACAGCTGAAAATGAGTCAACTGTCCACCTCATACTTTTAAATTAAAAGGCAAGGCTTGCAGCATGCTGCAGTGGGAAGGGAGCAAGGTTTTGTCAATAAAAGCAAGGTATGACTCTCTCCTACTTTGATTAATAGTAATAACCCCATGCTCCCAGCTAGGAGGGTAAATATAACCTCTGCCAAGCACATCATCCACCCCCCTCATATATTATGTCTGAGCCTTCATAAGCCAATTGCACAGCAGTGGGTGGTTATCGAGGGTTGAGGAACAACCTTTCTTCTTCAGAAAGTGTCTGTTTAATAGAAGGTCCTGCTGTGTCCCCGCAGTTGCTCTAGGAGCGCCGTTCATCTCCCATGTCCTAAAAGAAACCCATTTGTGAATGCAGGCAAGCACAGGAGTTGAGTAAACTTGGACACAGCTTCCAGCCAAATTATGAGCATGTTGCCAAACATGGAGAAAAGTGCATCTGATTCTTCTGTTAAGGCGTCCAAGGAGGGCCACAAAATTATAGTTCAAACTATAAACAGAATGAGTACATTTTGTTCATTTTCCTGTTCTCTTTATAATCGATGCAATATGAAGAGCTGCTATCAGTGGAGAGTTATACAATCAGATGGCAGCAATAAAAAGAACGTTAGAAAGTCTAGGATATCATAGGAGGAAGACTGGAGGAAGCAGTTATAAAACAAGACTGTTTATATCTATTTAGATGAGAACATCAGATTCGTGACAGTCATTTTGATGTCTGTCTGCCCACTTAATGCTCAGCTAATGGACAGCTGCATCCTGATTTGCAGTGGTTGCCTAGAGAAGGATCAGTACCTAGGATTGCACTTGCATGGCCACGGCTCTTTGTGCACCCTGAATGTGTGTTGTATACAGTGACATAGATAAGTTAATCTTAGGCACACAATACATGCACATGCAGAATTTCATAATTATTGTCTGTTTCCTCATTCTATTACCCTCACGGAAGGTTTTGTTCTTTGTTATTGTCATTTTAGCACAAATTGGGCTACAGGTTCACAGTTTTAGGAATCTGTGGCATAGGGAATTCAAAAGGCACCACCAGCTGTCAGCAGGGGGCCTTTACTGCAGCATCTTTTGTTCTTTAGCATCTGAAAAAGTCCTGGTGCTCAGATGGTCTTCAGACTTCTCTTACAGCCATCTCTCCTCTAATAGCTGCAAAATGCACTTGGAAAAATCTAGGGACTATCGAAATGAGAGCTGTAAAGCTTTAAAAACAAACACACATTTCACCTGTCTCTAATCAACCCCATCTCATGGTTTGGCTTTGACTTCCCCAGTGCAGAAAAGAAACGTATAGGATTTTAATTTCCTTGGCTCCCAAGAGCAGTATGAATGAGACTGCAACATTGCATTCAGCTTGTGTTATTAATGGGCTCCATGCTTGCAAATGTCTCATTCAATATGTTTGCTCAAAGTGCTTCCAAAAAGGCGGAAAAAGAAGAAAGAAAAAAAAAATCAGGTTTCTAGGTCTAATGTATGTGACCTGACAGCATGAATACATTAGATCTTCTACAGGAACATTCAATTCCAGAACTGGGCTTTGGATCTCCAGCCTTTTTATCTTCATCTGGACTCTAATCAACGTGCTAGCGTACTGCCTGGAAATGAGCCGTATTTTCCTGCCATTCTGGCTCATACATTTATCCACTTGAGAGGGTATGACATGCCTTCTTATGTCACTGGAAGTTAGGAATGTTTCTGAGCTTTCTATTCAAGCATCCTGAGCATCTTCCAATACAAGTGTTCTCCTTTTTTGCCGAGACCCTTAGCACCTCTTTGCCAGAGCCAAGGCTCTCCCAGACCCTCTGCAGGCACAAGGCAGCACGGCTCTGCTGAAGGCTAAATGCTCGTGCCTCGCTGCTGAGGATCTCATGCATAATTTTTGAGTCATAAAGAAGGTACAGTCCGATAATCCTAAACTGGGACCTCTATGAGATCTCAGTTTTCTTCTAAAACTTCAGGCAGGTCATGGCATTTCCCCATTTTATGTCTGTTTTTCCCTTCCCATGCTCTGACTTATCTGCAAGCCTTCAAGTTCTTACAAGGAAGAGCTGTTTTCTATTACGTGTCTGGACAGTGTCTAACACAAGAGGGCCCTGGTTTGATTAGGGTCTCTTGTGACTACTGTAACACATACACTGCTGATAAAACCTATTTGAAACAGAAAAGGGTGGTGATGCTTCTTTTCCAGTTAGCTCTTACCTTAGAAAAGTCTGGGGGAGGTGGACTGGTCAGGCAAAGGCAAGACAGCCCATCTTGAACCACCCCAGCATGGACAACCCTTTGAGCTGTCCTTGCAGACCCACAAAGGGAACTGAGCGAGAGCTGTGCTCATCTATGCAATGCCTTCCTGTGCCTGGAGTGCTTTGCACTTCCAAATGTGCCACATTATTTGCCTTCCCAAAGCAGGGCCTGCTTCTGTTAACAGCAATTAATCACTTTATAGCCAGCCTTTTATTATTATGAACACAAAAGATGTGTTTCCATTAATAGGTCCCCAAGTGAGCCTTATCCAGCATCTCTGCGATTTAATGAAGGAGATTATGTGGCCTAAATAGAGTTTTCATTTTCAGCATCCTCCCTTTTCTATCTTCACTACCAAGTAAGCCAACAAAACAAAGTGGGAATCTTGTTACGAGCTCAGTTACAGTACATAGGATAAACTTGCTGCCAAATAATAAAATGTGTCCACTAGTTTAATGTGATTAGTAATGGCTAAAACTTGCATCAGTATTTTTACAAGGGTCTGAAACAAAACATTAAAAACAAGCATGTAGATGTCTTCATACTGTAGTGGTAATTCAAAGCTCTCCTCTTCCCCAATTAACCTCAATATTTGAGCAATGAGAGGGCAGGCAGCCGGCTCTTCAGGGAAATGTCTGTCTCCAGAATGTTGTTCAATCTCAGGGAATTGTTCAAGTGTGCTGGTTGCCATTAAAAAGTCATCACTTCCAACAGTGGCTAAGACCTAGCAAGTCTTTGGGTGGGGAGAAGATAGTGGTGCGTGTAATCTTTTTTTATGCAGACATATAATTTTTACTACAGCTTGGTTAAACGAGCAAGTGTCATCTTCATATTTAATGCTTGGAAAAGCAAAGCTTGTATCACCTTCAAACACTTTTGTCTTTTTTTTTCCTTCTCATGACTAATTAAATTACATCCATCACACACGCTGAGCAGGTAGGACTTCACCCGCAAGCCGTCGCCAGCTCTGCATGATGAACACAAGGCAGAGGTCCTGCAGCCCACCTGTCTGCTGCAGAATGAGAATCAGGAAATCAGAAGGTTGGAAGAGATCTCTGAGATTCACCGAGTCCAATCGTGCCTGTCTCCCCACTAAACCCCGTCCTAAGGAACTCATCCACCTGTTTTTTAAACCCCTCCAGGGATGGCGACTCCACCGCCTCCCTGGGCAGCTGTGCCAATCCTTCACCAGAGATGGTTCTGAGGCTTCAACAGGGCAGAGAAATGAGCACCCAGCATCCTGCGCTCTTAAGTGTCCCTGCTTAAGTCCCAGTCCCCTCTTAAGTCCCCTCTTAAGTGTCCCCTCTTAAGTCCCAGTCCCCTCTTCAGTCCCCTCTTAAGTGTCCCCCCCAACAGTGGCTGAGACCTAGCAAGTCTTTGGGTGCCTATAAAACAGTGTCTGACTAATGACAGTAATCATGAGGGTTACCGAGTGGCGGCACATGAGGTTTCTCAGCCTGAGCTGGCACAGCCACACGCTGGCAGAGATGCCCTCAGTCACATCCATGGTGGCTGCAGCCACGTTAGAGCAGAGCAGGACCCGAGAGGGTGCAGGGCACAGCATCACGCTCAGCTGGGACCTGCATCGCTCTGCTGAGCACCGGCCACATCTGGCTGTTTGCAGGCATCCCGGGTGAGGTGAGCATCTCTGCACGTGGCCGGGTCCCTGATGCACCTCCCTGGTGCCGCTCTCCACCCACCTGCTTCTCTCCTGAAATGATCAGCAAGAAAATCTCTGCTCTGAAATGGAGCTTCTGGCTTTTCTCTTCTCTAACAGCAAGCAGCCATCACGAGTGGTGGGCACAGGGCACGGCTGCTCTTCCACAAATTTTGTGAAGAGAACGTTTCCCAACGCGTTTCCTTTGGGAGGTCAGACTCCACAACCACTTTTGCTCCCTTAAATTATTTCTAGAAGCAGATCCCTTCTACCCAAATGGCTTCCTCACCATTTTATGCCCTGCATTGTCTGGGGTTTACTGACATTTCATCTTTAATTTGTTTGGATCTTAAAAGCGGAGAGTCAAGAGGCTACATCTACTCCTTATTCCCAGCACAGTAAAGAGAGGAGGCAGTTCCTTGTGTAATGCAGACAGAAAAAATCCTGTGCATTTCAAATAAATAAGTCCTCCAGGATTCAGATGAAGCACCTCCGCTGTATAAATGTATCATATAATTTTAAAATCCAGAAGGATTGTCTAATAAATTCTATAGGTCTGTCTTTTACTGGTCTGTGCAATAGAGGATATTAAAATACGTAGCACCTCCAGTATGGAGCCACTGGAGAGGGAACTCAGTCACTGAGGATGGAGCATTTAGCCGTTAGACGGTGGCAAACTCACCTCATTCCTATAGGCAAGGTGGGGGCGCAACCCAGTTTAAAATCATTTATAGAACACTTCAGCTCCCGAAAATGTTTTCAATCCCCGCACGAAATGCTTGAAGTAAGGTAGATTGGAAAACCAATGAACTTTTTTTCTCCCCTACATCAAAGCTACTTTACCATAAAAAAAACCCCTAGATAGCAAACAAATGCCCACCCTTAGCCATGTCTCTTTAAAACAAAATGAACAAAAGTGTTGCATTTTGAATTAAAATTCAATTAATTTGAATGAAGTGAGAAAATCGCATCTGGGCTGTTGCTTCTGCACAGCTTCTGACCACAGCATGCGTGAGGTTACGTCAAGGACTTGCTTGTCAACTTTGTTTTAACTCACATATGGGACCGGGTATGAAAGAAACCCAAGAGGTTTTGCTTTCTGTAGTAAAAGCCAAACTAACATAAAATGAGATTAATAGCAACAGTAGTGACTGCTTTAATTTCCCAATGAACTTTCTCAATAGCACCAGTAATCAAGATCAGGTTGGTTTTTGTCTTTTTTTCCTTTTTTTTTTCAGAAAAAAACCCTAAATTTTAACCAGAGAAAGGAAAAAGAGATACTTAAAATACGTAGACACATCTGTTCTCCCATATTAACAACATTATGTCTTTGTCCATGTGATGCATGATGAATCATCTCAGTGTGTTTTGCTTTGTATTTTTGTACAAATCCAATTCCTTATGACTATTACTGAAATAAGAATATTTTCCAATTCAAGAGTACCTTTCATTTTGAGTTTCTCAGTGCAAGAGACTGTAACAAGAACTGCAGTGTGTTGAACCCATGGAAATATCCAGAAAGAGGGAGGCACAGCTATAATTATCAGAATTAGAATTTGTCTTATAGTGGGGAGAAGATAATGGTGCATGTAATCTTTTTTTATGCAGACATATAATTTTTACTACAGCTTGGTTAAACGAGCAAGTGTTGTCATCTTCATATTTAATGCTTGGAAAAGCAAAGCTTGTATCACCTTGCAAACACTTTTGTCTTTTTTTTTTCCTTCTCATGACTAATTAAATTACATCCATCACACACGCTGAGCAGGTAGGACTTCACCCGCAAGCCGTCGCCAGCCCTGCACGATGAACACAAGGCAGAGGTCCTGCAGCCCACCTGTCTGCTGCAGAATCAGAGAATCAGGGAATCAGGAGGTTGGAAGAGACCTCTGAGATCACCGAGTCCAACCATACCTGTCTCCCCACTAAACCACGTCCCTAAGGAACTCATCCACCCGTTTTTTAAACCCCTCCAGGGATGGGGACTCCACCCCCTCCCTGGGCAGTTGTGCCAATCCCTCACCAGAGATGGTTCTGAGGCTTCAACAGGGCAGAGAAATGAGCACCCAGCATCCTGCGCTCTGGTCCCTGCCCTGCTGCGAATCTGATACCCTCGGGATACACGTTTGCCTTCACACACTCAGTACGGCTGTGGATTTTATTGACACTCCTCATGGATTAAAATTATGTCGAGTTTTCTTTTTTCTCCACCACTACTTGGGAAAGGGAACCTGAGCTAACTTTTTTTCTAATGAATTAGTTGAATTGCAGTAAACCCCAGTTCAGACACTCTGGATTAGTGGGGATTAATGCTCTTAAGCAGATACCAAAGCCGTATCTACATGCTTCCAGTCAGTGGAAAAACACAAATCTTGGACACCTACATTGGTTTTGTAGGAACTGTTAATCTGATTTGGCAGCAGTAATTAACAGTTCCTCAAAAGATATAGATCCTGATTCATTTGATCATGTGTCTTAAGTGCTGCACGAAGAGAAAAGCCTTGTTTGTGTTTGCTACCAACATCCAATGGAAGCAAAGGAATGTTTTCTGCAGCAAGGAATGATAGTGATGCTTCTCTATTAAAAAAAAAAAAGAGAGAGAGAGAAGAAAAAGCAAGAATCCTTGATTCAATTAAGTCTTAGTCATGTAAATAGTTGGGAGTTTCCAGAAAGAAATGTCTTTATAGCAGGAAGCCAATGTAGTGTACAATTAAAATGTAAAAAATGTAGGAAGGTTGCCAAGCCTTTGATTATAAACAAGATTTTCCAAACCCACCCATGACTTGGCATTTTGTTCCTGAAATTTATCAACAGGAAAAGGTGATGATTTCTTTTTTTGGACTGGAGTGGAAAATAAGTTAGTTTGTAGAGAAATAAATCTTGTTCACAAAATTAATTTGATTATTACAAAGGCTTTTAGTATTTGATCATACTCTAAATGAGAAGGATTTTTTGGAAAGGATTTTGGGGTTTTTTAATGGGTTGCTTTATGTAAGAACAGCTTGCTATTGTATAATATGAAAAGCAATGCGAAGCAATCAACTTTTATACAACAATTTAATTATAATAATTTAATTCAGCTTTTCTGTGCTGTACTAAAATGATAGCAATACTAAGCCTAGCACTGGCAGCAAATATCAGGGTTTAGCACAGAGGAATCCCAGAATGTCATTGAACACATTCCTCGGTTTCTCAACCAACACCCCTAAACAACTTTGTTATCAAGCCCTACTCAGCTTTATTATTATTATTATTTATACCCTCCCCTGATTTGGAAATGAGATAGGGCTGTTGATAGAGGGTGACTGAAGGGAACATCAGGTGTATGTTACTAAACAGATGCAATATCACCAAGCAGGGCCAAAAAGTGGGGAACTGCTTATGTCCCACCTAAAGCCTTTAAGTCCAGGAAAATTTTTTCCATGGACTTTAAGGACTGAATGAGAGTGAATTATAAAATGCAATATTATCTTTTATTTTATTACATTTAGCCTTGCATGAAAGTAGTCATTAAATGGAATATTGAAAGCAATAAATCTTCTTATACAAAGTAGAAAGGGTGAACAGAAAGGAAAGTCTTTTAAACTCTAACTTTTACTTCTTATGAGTTCCTTCTGCTATGGTCAAGTCTTATGGAATTGGCAGAAAGTTGAATCTATCTTTTCCGTCCGAGTTCTTTCAGTAGCCTTTTCATCACGAACAACATGCAGCAAAAATACCCTTTGCCAACATTTGGTAAGCAGCCCTGTCTGAGCTGCAAGCTGGCAAGAGATTGGATGAGGCACTTAGTGCCATGGTGTAGCTGACGAGTAGGAGTGGGTGTAGGTGTTGGGTCATAGGTTGGACTCGATGATCTCAAAGGTCTTTTCCAACCTTATGATACTGTGATACTGTGATAAAAGAGAGCCAACCTGTAATAAAATGTAACCAGCTAAACAGCTTGGTTAGTTGTGAAGTTAACTCTCCAAAAGGTTTATTGCTGGTGCCCCCGTTGGGTGCTTCCCAGTTGGGAAGGAATGAAAAAATATTGGGAACAAATCCTGTCCTCCTCACTGGACAGTGGAAAGGTTCAGCACCCCTGAATGCCACAAATTCACACTTCACTTAGGTTTCAAAGTAGGAGTCTCCAAATATCTGCAGTCCCCAGGGTACCGTCTCAGTTCCTTCTCCCGTGGAGTATTTATTCTTCCTTGTAGCATCGTGTGAAGTCCAGGCTTTACATCTAAAACCATAAATACGTAGGATCAATAGAAGAGCAAATGGCACTACTATCCCTGATGGGTCATTCATGAATGGCCGGGTCTACAGATTTTCTTATCCAGGTGTCTTTGGAACGAGGCACGTTCCTCCCTGTCTTTTTATGGAGGAGGCGTTGTGATTGTAAAGCTTGAACATTTGCAAAACACAAATTGTGCGCTTTGATCAATTATTTGTTATTAGCCAGCTAAAAAGCAACATTATGCCTTGAAACATGAGGACATGGTTTAGTAGGGAGACAGGCACGGTTGGACTTGGTGATCTCAGAGGTCTCTTCCAATCGAGTGATTCTATGATTCTATGAAAATGCGAGAAAAAAATGAATAAGCCATATATTGTTCAATCTAACTTCTCAAAGTGTATTTATGTGTTTTAATACAGCAACTTTGCATTTTTTGTTACAGAATATAGCACTCAGCAGCCTGTGATACAACAGTTCAGACTGTTGGCAGCAGTGATCCAGTTTCCATTTTTTTTAGTTCAAGATTCAGGGTGTGGAAACTTTCTACTTCCTTGGAAACTCTTCTGAAAACGGGTTTTCACTCAATTCAGCCTCTAAGTGTTTAAGAGGTGACTGAAATTCTGAAAGTGGGCTGACTGTTTTAGTGCCATTGGCAACCTTGAGAAGTTTCTCACTATGTGAAGGGAAGGGGGGGGTGGATAAAAGTGGGGAAGAAATCTACATTATTAAAAATCTAACTCAGTGTGTTCAGTGAGCACCTTCTCTCTCTCTCCATCTACTCCTTTGAAAAGCAGGAGGTGAAAATAGCGAGATACTTTTCACTTCGAAATACTGTTCACCGTCTGCATCAAAATTTCTGCCCATGCAGTTGTAGCTTCACTTTCTGCTATTGCTCAGCACTGCTGGTGCAGTGTGATTGGCCAAAGTCTTTATTAACAAAAAAACCCACATAATTCAGAAAATTCCCACCATTGTCCAAGTAGCAGGCACGATTTTCCCAGAATGTATGTCAGGACTAGAAGAATATTCCAAAAGAAAATAATAACGGGACACTGTTGGCTGACCTGGGATAGAGAATCCCATAGGACAGGATTGATTTCACCTAAGTTTACCGATCTAAATTTAGGCATCTATTTAAAGTCAATTGTCTGTGACTCCTCTGGAGTCACTGGTGGTGGGAGATGACTGTTTTCAGAGGGTGATTCAACCCGTCCGGAGCTAGGTGCGTGATTCACCCTCTGGACGCTCTTGCCATTCCCTGCTGACAGTGACATAAAGGAGATGATGATCTCTAACCATGTACCGATCAGAAAAGGCTGCTGCCAAGGGAGAGGAGTGCTGCACACAGATTTCTGTCCCCCACGAGGCCATGACTGTGTGCACGCTGGAGGAACTGGGGATGCTCGTCTTTGCTGATGCCTCATCTGCAATGGTACAGTCGGGACGAGAGTTGGCATTTTGTTGCCTCAGGCACATACAAAATCAGCAGCAGCCTACAGAAGGTTGCGTAAGAAAAGATTATTAATTGGTCAATATCAGCCGGAGAAGAAACAGATAATGGGACTAATGCATTACTTAAAAATCCATTGTATTATTGCTCCCTCTACCAGATATAAGCGCCTTAAGAGAAGGAAAGGAGTAAAACCACTCATAGATTCAAAACCAGAAATAAACCCAGCATTTCTCAGAGTTTATTCAGGAAAAAAATTCCTGTCTTTTTCAAGTTATATCTTGTCTCACTACGCCTGATTTTACAATGGTGCCAGCTGGGCAGTCAACTGTCCCAAGGAGACTGAAATATAGACACGGCACCACTCTGCTGGACAGCACACGAGCACGAAGATGGTTCCTGCCCACTGGTGTTATAACTCATAATGGATAAACTTTGAGACCAAGTGAGGATCCTCGTTCACAGCTGAGCAGTACGGAACCTCAACGGGCCAACAAAGAGTGAAAATAACTTTCTCAGTCGTACAGCTGAGCCAAACAGGAGCCAGGACAGGGGAGTCCCATCTCGGATCTGGAATCCCAGGATAAGTCCTCCTCGACGAGCTTTCTTGCCTGACCTTTCAGTAATACCAGGCATAAAACCAAGGCAATATACAACCCATTTTTAGGTCCACTTTCCCCAAACCATATCCCCTTTGATTTGTAAAGTGGTTTGGAATGAAGTGGGTTCCGACATCTGTAAGTAAAATCTAATAGAAATGAACACTATTTTATTCACGGTCATCTCACAAGTTTATTGATGCCTTAACACACATCTTAGATTTTGGGCAGTTCCAGGACTGCCTCATAATAGAGAAAACTTTTGAAATCTGTGCCCAAATAACTTTCTCCTATTGCTTTATTTACAACTGGCATAGTTGGTTGCAGGTTTCTAGAGTCAGTGGTTTGATATATTTTTGTGTAGTATTTAACAAGACAGTCATAAGCTTTTATGAACTTTTTGCCAAGCTAAAATACTCCGATTTGTGTCTTTGCCTAACTTTGGTCTCTTAATCTTGTTCTAATCTCATTTTTTTTCTTTTTTTTTTCTGTGACTCCATTTTTAGATCTTGACATTCCTTACCTTTGGGCAACGTTCTTTATACAAGAAAAATTAGTACTGAACAAAGAAAGCTTGGGATGGTCAAAGAAAAGACTCTTTTCCCAATGGAAATATCTGAAATTCCTCAGCAATACCATGAGAAACTAACCTTGAATCTGATCTGATTTTGCAGGATAATTCATGCCTTCTGACTCAAGAAAAATAAACTTGTTGATTATAGTTTAGGTATCTCATCTTTAAGAAAGAGATGTTATTTATACTGTTACTTTCTAACCAAAGAAAATCTTTTCTTCTTTCTATGTTGTCAATATATTATGAATATTAATAGCTGAGATCCACTATGGATGCAGCCACATGTGGAAAACTGACATTTCTCACCGGTCACCCAAAGGAGACAAGGCAGAAACCAATGCAAAGGGGGGCTTTGCAGTGCGGTTCTGCGTGAGCTGTGCAGCGAGCAGATCCAGGGACAGCAAAGCGTCACCTCAGCTGTGCCCTCCTCATCTCTCCTTCGAGTTGGTTGAGTCGATTTTTGTTGTTGCTGTTTTAAATGGAACTTCTTGGAACAGACTGTGTATTTCTCAGGGTAAGGCACATGCCGTAACGCAGCAGTTTCAGTTGCCATGGAAGGAACAGGGCTGCTTTTATATCCTGGGTGAGGTCTTCTTGGTATTCCCTGGGATTTATTCACCCCACTGGCAGGTCTGTATGGGAGCTAAATGCTCCGTATTGTGACTCGTCAGTCATTCCTCCATACCAGCGCTGTCTCTGCGTTACTGTACCCAGATGCCCATCATCTGACAGATTTACAGGAGGTATTTTTCTTGTACAGTAATTATAGTAACTTCCTATATTGCACTTCCCTTTGAGTGTGGGTGGGACTTCTACCTTGTTGCGTGATTGTGGTAAAGCCATGTGATCCCATAAGCCTCCGGGGTAATAAAATTCATGTGAAGTGAGCAGAAAGCAAATGTACACCCCGCTCTTGGTCTTGTATTCATCTTATTTCATACTTGACTTACACACTTGAATAGTCCCATGGACATCAAGGGATTTACCAGCCTTGGGAAATGAGAGGGACCTGGCTTGTCCTTGCACGCTGGCCCTGCAGCGATGGGGGGACGCCTTGTGGGCTGACACCTGAATTTGGGCACAGGCACCCAAAGCAGCATGGATGTCGTCTAGACTGCTGCAGGAGCTAAGTTTTAAAGCAGATGCTGGCTAGGAGAGGAACTGGCTAGGGCACCTCTGCCTCAGCTTCTCGAAGGAATAAGAATAGTAAATTATGAATATTTTAGTATTATTATCTACAATAAAACAGCTGCATTTGCTGTTGTCAGAATGCTGTGGCACAAGGAAATATTATTAAATTATTAATTCCTGAATGCTAATCAGTATGAACTATGCTAGAAAAGTCTGCAAGTGCAAGTTCAAAGCCTGCACATATGAAACTGTGAACAACCATCACCTGGCCAGGTCTTTCCGTCAGCCAGTTACACAGTTCGGCATCATAAACACTTCCAAACAATACTTAAAATAATTACACAAACGCACTAACCTGGCAATAGAGAAACTTTGTTAGCAGCAGAAGACGACTGAAAGAATTTGATTTACTATTAATTACAAAAAAATATAAAAATAAAACAAACCCCCTCTTGCCGGCTGTTCCTTTTAAAACTGAGCCAATTCAGCACATGATACAAAGCAGATTGCCCAGCCTGACACAGGCTGAATTTCTGATTTTTAGACTTGTCCTCTTTTTGACACGCATAGCTGAAATGTAATTTAATATGTTGTTTCTACACGGTAAAAACATTGCTGTAAATACCTGCTGCAGTTGTTGTTCAGTTTCTTAACTTCCTGATTCACTGCCATGCCTTCTTCTGTAAGCAGGGTCCAAAGAAAGGATGAGACGAGGGAAGAGACCGGCAGCTCGAAGACACAAGCTGGAACTTCATCAGCACATACTCAAATTACCATTTTTCACCTTGTTATTGTTTTTGGGGGATGATCTTGTGAAATGCTGACCATCTCCATAGAGAAAAACCAGAACTGGTTGGCTTGGTTTTTCCCTTTTAGTAAGCGTACACGTAATATCAGCAGAATGAAACACATTTCTCACCTGGCAAAAGGTGTTACCGTCCTCTGCTATTAGTGATCCTCGCAAAAGGGAAGCACCTGTGACTCAGAAACTCTGTGCACCTGGGACTGCGTGATACAGAACCAAAACCCCATCCCTGACCTGTGGATGCTAAGATTCACCAGACTCTTTTCTGAATAACTTAACAAATATGTATTGCAACAGTCGTGGGGAATTATGTTAAGTACAATTATTCTATGGTCCCGTAGCTACAGCGTGAAAGTTTACTGGGAACCAGCCTGCCCTGGCATACAGACTCCAAACTCCTCCTTATGACTCCAGTTCTCCTTAAAGATGTGCCACGTCGTGTTCTCACTCTCAGGTCACAGCAAATCAACTGAAGAAGGGATGTAACCCATCCACATCAAAACTGGGTTCTGTGTAAGCAGTGGCAGCATCCGCAGTTACAGCAGCTTAGCTTACATTTATTTTACATTGAGGAAATTCAAGAGAGTAAAAGAACATAGTCTGGCTAGACTCAACCCTTAGCAACCTCCTAACGATTTAGACAGCTGCTCATTTCTGAAGGACGAAAACCATCTCAAATAGCCAAGGTTAATATCTGTGAGAGAAACTTCCCCTCTGCTCCTACTGTATTTTCTTTGCCAGATTTGTTTTCCAGATGGAGGCTGTTTGCTTGTTTGTTTGCTTGTTTGTTATAAATTGTACCCAACAAAGAGGTTAAGAAAGTTCTTGGGGGTTTTTTTATTCTTTTAGGGGGAGGGGAATTAAGAAGCTTAAACTGAGGAAATCCAGGCACCCAGAGATGTCTGGACTATCCTAAAATATGTCATCTTAATTTCTGCAAAACCAATAAATTTCACAAAGCTACATTCAGTTGACAAAACATCTCCAAGGGATAGAAATTTCTTTATCTTGCATTCAAGGAACTTGTTTGAGATTTATTCCAAATTCTGCTTGAATATAATGTATTTCCCCACATATCCTCTCGTAACATAGCTGCTCAATAAAAATGTTGGTAAGCAGCAGTTTACTGTTTCACTCCTCTCTTTGGAGGCGTGAAAAGGGCGTTGCTCAATGCCTTTAGCAATGTAGGCACAACTATGGTCACTTTTCCCCTCCTACTTGGGCTCTCCAGGCTCCTTTCCTGACCACACGCCAGAGGTCTCAGTGAAAATGGAAAATGTCCGAATGAGTATAAATATTTCCTTATGTCAGTAATATTAGCAACTTGAATAAGCTGTCCGTGGACATGCTGAGCCGATCTTTTTTTCTCGGTGTTACTCCAGCTAAATTACTGGATGGATTTGAGGGGTTTTCACCACCTAAACAGAGAGCGTGGACTGGCCCTCCAGCTCTGAGCCACCACTGCTGCTCTAATCCAAGGAGGAGGATGAAATGCTAGCAGAGCCATCCCTCCTTTGGATTTCATGCTGCTACTACCTCCCAGTTGGAAAGTAATGCCGTGTACCTTGGCCTGGACACAGCAGCCTTTAGGAAATTTCAACAAGTAAAGATGCAAAATTGAGAGGAGCCTGAAGACAGTGAAATAATAAAGGAGACCTTGAAAGAAAATATTGTAACCTCCAAAAAAAAAAAAAAATAGAAACACAGCAAATTAATCTAAGGATCCATCTGGTCAATGGAAATAAGAAAAAATGTGAGATAATAAAGGATGTGATGGAAGAGGAGATGGGTTGCTTGATAGCTCATCTAAGGAAGATGTTCTAGTGTATTATGCTCCATTCTGGCAGCGTGATGAGGGGAGATTGCTGCCAAAGAGAAAGATAACTAGAGGAGAAAAGCAAACAGAAAAAAGGATGGGAAACTTGTCAGGCTTGACTTGTGAAGAAAAGTCAGCAGAGGTACACAGCCTCCTTGTTTGGGTAGCGGCAACACCGAATGGAGCAAATCAGAACCAGCTAAATAATTGTAAGAGAGTTACGCTGGAAACACAGGGGGAGGCTGAGGCCAGCGAGTAGTTTTATCGCACTCCAAAGCCTGTGCTAATGTACAGGTCCTGCTGCAGAAATGTCAGATGAGGTGCAGGAGGTCTGAGTGAAAAAAAGGGGATAGGACAGCAACAAGTGGCATTGTATTACAAACTAATGCATGTCAGGGCCCAGCAGGACTGCAAGGAGGAAATAAATCCATTATTCAGGATGGGAAAGAGATGAAAGCATTGAGACTGGGTCTTCAGGCACCTCCCAATGCAGCCCTCGCCCTGCCCGCGCCGAGCCTTGGCGGCAGCGCTGCTCCATGCCCTGCCTTGAGCAACCCCTCAGTGCGGCTGCTGGCGCTGCAGCTCGCCTCAGTGATGGATGGACTGATGGGATCCCCATTCCCACACTTTCCAACATACATCTGCAAATCCTAAGAGGGACAAATGCAGACCAGCTGCCAATTGGCCTTACAGATTTGAGGGCTAACATCCAGTTGGCATCCAGTGGGTTATTCACACTGGAGCAGGAAGCAAACTTCTTGCTGCAATTACCCTCCAATTTCTACTGTTTACCCCAGGAATAAACTAATTGCTGCTGTAAAACACCCCTCCCACCAGGTCCACGAGTGAAGTATGGAAGAAACAAACATCAGCCAGTTGGTCAGTGGCCAAATGACTGGCCAACAGCCAACTGGCATCCCCTGTCTTGGTTGCAATGGAGGAGGGCTCAAGTGCCTTGGTACAGATAACCGGCCTGGCATTTTCTCCTGTTTACCCTACAAACACCAAATGTCACATCTGGAATCAGCATTTCCCTGGTGGCCTGGCAGCAACACAGTAACCAGGGCAGGGCTTCATTTTCCCGCTGAATAAAGTCAATCTATTGGAGAGTTACGAGGAAGATTTGAAAGGGAAGTGTGACCAAGCTGGAGAAGCGTTAGATAATTCCCATGCAGATGTACAATGGACATCTTTCAGTGATTCTGCACTAAATGTCACTTGCCAACATTTATCTTCAGTCTCTTTTCTTCTTCTATATTTGCTTGCAAGAAATATAGCAGGAGTATTGTTCTGCACCTGTACGTGTGCTGGCAGGCTGGTGGGTTTGCCAGCCAAAGAAAAGAGCGGAGCGCTGCCTTGCAGCTCATGATGCCTGCCTTGATTAGCTGCCACTGGTTGTCTCTGTCTCTTAATCCCTTTGGGAGGGGGCAAACTGGTTTGAAATCAGAGCTGTAAGCAGCGTGCAGGCAGCTCTCAAGTAGCTTTGCATCCCCTGCAGGGGCAGCGAGCCTGGATGGAGCCAGTTCACCTCTGCTGCCAGCTGTAACCCTGGAGGAGGATCTTACAGGGCTGTCTCTTAATTGCAATGCACTCCACAATCACTCCTCTATTTCTGTCTTTCTAAATTCTACTCACACTGGCAAAGCCAATTTTGGACACAGGGAGTAAATACGATTTGTTTTTCCATTTAGTGCTGTTATCCCAGCACAGAAGAGTGACAGGAGTGAGTCACCGTGGCATTTTGCAAAATACCCCAGGAAAAGTGGTTTTCTGAAAAAAAAGTGAGAATTCTAGACCCAGTGGAGGTGACAGGACGCTCCAGGGCCTCTCAAAAATTAAAGGAATGGAATATTCCAGCTTGGGTGGACAGCGATAAGCAATAAAAAGCAGCTAACTCCAGAGCTGTTCGAGCGCTTGAGTTTTGCCTGGTAGATATTAGCAGTTGTATCAGATTGCATGCCTGACTTTTCCTCTTTTTTTTTTCCATGAGGAACGAGGCTTAGCTCAGCAGCCCAGGTCCCCACGCTGTCCCCCTGAGCCAGGCTGAGCTTTGCAAAGCTGCTGTCCCCTCTCTGTAATGGCAGTCAGGGCTGCCCTGCGAAGGAACCCCTGCACCCCTGGCCCCACTCCCACAGCTTCGGCTTGTCACTCGTGTGCGGGAAGAGCAAAGGACACCCCACAATGTGCCTACAGCAGCCTGGCTTCTTATGCAGGTGGGAAGGGTGCATCGGGGCTGCCTCGAGGCCTGTGGAAGAACTGGAGAGGGCTCTCCATAAAACAGCACGCAAGGGTCCCCTGCTTTTGCATTTCTACACACATTTCACCCTGTTATCATCAGCATCTCAGCTCTGAAATCAGTGATAAGGGAAGCAAACACCTTTCAAGAGGGGTTTGCTGGGCACTGAGGTGGAGCAAACTTGCAAAAGTCAGTCAGGAGATGAGGGCAAACCCTGCTGATCCTGACCCCTCGCCCTGTGCCTGCACCCCGGCTCACAGGGAAACAGCCAGAAGCTCCAGGTAATCCCAGTGCATCGTGGACGGGGACACAAAAACGTCACAAGATCATTGGAGGGGAGAGGAATTTCCAAAATTACCCAGCCTCTTAACCCTAAAAATGCTTCTGCCTCCTTTAAAATGTGTCACTTGTTCTTAGAGCTTGCAGGCACTGTCGCCCGATATTTTTTCTTCATGGAATGTACAGGTTTCTCTTGAAAGAACCCCCACAATAGAACCTATGTACATTGCTGCAAGACTGTAAAATTTAATAGCAAACAGATTACATACTTAGCAATAGACTAAGCACAATTAGGACTCACATTCCTCTCACTCCTATAAATAACTCTCAGTTTCCTCTCTGTGTCTGCAAATTTCATTAGTATGGTGGAAAGAAAAGAAAAATACACACACACACACACACACACACACACACACACTTACAGAGACACAAGCACAAAAGCCCCAAGCTCTCTTTTCTTGCAAAGTCCAGAGCCAATCTCTCAATCAAAGGCTTTGTTCGGCCTGGGGGAGGAAGTGGGGAGTTAAAGTACCCACCCCCACCAGCCCTGGGGCCATGTGTTCCTGGCCACGAAATGGAAAATTTTCTGCAGATGGCTTAGGAATTCACCTGCAAGAAGCAACAAAAAAACCCATTCCCCTTCCTCGCTAGTCTGTGTGTGCAACCTGCAGCTCAGGCTGTGGGGAGTGGGGAGGTGCTGCTGCCTTTTGGAGCATCATCACCTCTGTTTGCCCTTAACACCAGCAGGAAGGGTGGGTGTCATCCTCAGGTCAAAGCCACCCTCCAAATGCCTCTACCATAAGTGCACCCTCTTCAAGTCCTCTGCCTCAGCTTGGAGGTTCAGGATGCTTGAATTCAACTGCGAATTTCATTCTCTATGGAGGAGACAACTCTACAAGTCAGAGATCTGAACAGTGCTGTGCAGATTTTCAGCAGCCACATCTTCCCTGGAGCGCAGAGCCACCGAACAGCCTGTGCACTAACTGCCTGTAAATATAGGATGTAATTGCATGGGGTGTGAGAATAAATAGTGTTGGCCTCCTCTATCCATGTGCTGCACTGAAGGGACCTCAGCTAAGTCATGAAAAGGAAAAAAAAATGTTTAAAAGGTTCTTTTTTTTCCTTAAAAAGAACAAAAAAAAGGAAAAAAAGAAAAAAGATTCAGCTCAGATAAGAGTGTACAAAGCCTTGGAAACTTGATGTAGCCAACACTACAACTTAATTGATAAAAATGGAGATGTTTCCTTGGGCCTCGTTGCTGTTGTGTCACACGAACTGGTTAGTTTGTCCAGGGTAATTTCAAGCCTGTCCAAATACGATGGCTGAGGTGCAAGGCTCCTGGGCAAATGGACTTCTGCCACATGGAAACGGTGGCAGTGGCAATCGGGTGAGAACGTGGTGAACTCAGGTTAAAAGTCCCATTAAAGGGTATCCAAAAATCTGAACCAGCATAAATGTTCATTGATAATAACTCTTAGAATGCTGGCAGGAGGGAGATTTTGAGAGTAACACCAGAAAATAAAGCTCTCGAAAGACAAAACTGGTGTTTCTGCTGTGCAGAAGCTCACGTTGTGCAAGGATGAGCTGCATGTAACATCCTTGGAACTGGGACCATGTCTACCACTGCTGCCCACACCACGTCACCCGTAGCTCCACGGCCTAAGAACTGCAAGAGGCACAGCTAATGCTGCCATCCCCCTCAATCTGTATTCTGCTATTTGGCTCTGCTCTTTTGGGCATCCTCCTTCATCAGCCACGTCAGAGGGAGAGGGAGAAAAATGAGGTGGTGAGTGGTTTTTTTTCCCTTGACAGCAGAGACATCTTTATTTTCCTTTCTATATGTTCTCAGCTGCCTCACAGGTTAATATCCCAAAGTACATTGCACAAATAATAAAACCCATGCAGTTCGATGAATTATTTGCTCTTGTTTTCCAAGAAAAAGTAAAATCTCTTTACCTTCCCTTCCCACACCCTTCTCCTTTCATCTTTTGAAGAAAGAGCCATATAGAAAATGATGGGCAGCCGTCCAGGAATAATGAGGCAAAGATGATAATGTAAACCTCAGAAGAAAAAGAACTGGCTATTGCAGGCAGGGGGTTTGCATTTGCAGTGCTGTGTACGGCCAATAGAAAGAAACACAGCCTGTCAGGCAAGTAAAGCCATCCAAGATACATCAAAGAACATGCACCAGCTGAATATAAGGCACAGATAGGTGCTAAAATGTGAGCACCCCAGCTCTCAGAGGAGCTGAGCATCCATAGATAGGTCCAGAGTTTACAGAGACTCTCCCAGGTTTTCTAGTGTTCATGTTTAGGGCTCCTCACAAAATCACTGCCTACCTCAAAAAGGTAACACTTACCAGCTCAGACTCGGCCATTTTTGTTCTCTCTTCCTTACATCAGAATCTCAGCGACCCAATTTATTCCTTGCACCGTTATCTTCCTCTGACTTTACAAAATCCATTAAGTTTTTACCAAAGTGAAATAATTGCCTGGTTTTTCTTCTGCATTGAGTTCATTGTTGTTTTAGTCTCCAGTGGCTGGAGGATGCTGAGATTGAAAGATCCAGATGAATCTAAGGAGTTAAAGGCTGGAAGAATCTATTGTTCTGTCTCAACATTTAATGACTTCTTACCCAATCTATTACTTTGCCTCATCTCTCCATCCCTATCAGCAGAGGAGTAGCACTGTGTGTCTGCAAATAATCCAGTCCAGGTCCTAAAGCCCATAATGAGTTCATCCCAATGCAAAAGAAACGTTATCTCTAATGTGTTAAAAAGCCAAATTGCTGCCTACCTTTGAAGTGGTGTAAAGTCCCAATCAACAGTATTGAGGAAATGAATCACTTGCGAAGCCACACTTTAAAAGCCACGTCCTTATTATTAGAATGGGGAAGCAGAGTTGAAGATAAACTTTGATTCAACACAACGGAAAAATACTGTACAGCGGGAGAGAGGCCTGCCTGCTAAAGAGATAATGTCAAGTTTGATGAGAAAATACTTTATATTTCCTCTCCCTTGAAATCCGAGTGCACATTTTCCAGGTCGACTGGAAAGAAACAGGTTGTAAGAAGTCACTCAACACTTGAGGAGAGGAGACCTTCCTTTTCCAGATGCAATTACAGAGAGGCAACATGCAGTGCTCGGCAATATTGTTTTACATAGTATGAAACGTTTCCATCTCTAGACTACCTGCACACTGAGGATAACCAGGCAGGCTGGCCTGGTTCCGACCCATGTTTTAATCACTTACCTTTCAACAATTTCCCCCTCCAAGTGGCCTTTTAGAAAAATTCATTTTAATTTCATGGCACGCTTTAGAGTTAGAGAAAGTAAAGTCTCCCTGACTTTGTCTTCCAGCCGTAAAAGCGAGTGAACCCCTCAGTTTTTGGTGGCCTAGGAATTAATTTGAAGCAGACACAGATGAAGGCTGTGGTTTGTTAAGAGATGATTTCTGCAGAGCAAATCATCTTTGCTATGTCAGTGGGGAAAGAACAGTGGGCATTCAGAAAGCATGGGCACTGGCAGATAAGGGTTACAGCTTCATAATGTCCTTTTTGCACTCATTTCCCTGCTTCCCAAATGTGGGGGAAAGGGAAGAATGGTCATTTTTTTTTTAATACACAGTACTTAAAATGAGCCTCATACCAGAGCTTTGAAAAGGTAATTTTGCACTTGATGTATAAAACATAACATTCAAAATAACGTAGACGAATCTTTCCATTTAATAAATGACTTCTTCTGCATAGGTTGTAAAACTCGGTTTCCTTCACTCTGGATTCAGTTAGCCTCACCTCCTCAGCTGTCCGTGGCAGCAGCTGCCAAGGGAGGAGTGCTAAGCTGAGCTTTGCAAACTGTTTTCCCCCTTTCCGATATTCTTATAAATGCAAAGCTGACACCAAGTTCATGAATGTGGTGGCTGAAATCAAGGACTCTCTCAAAACCCCTGACCTAAAGCATGGATTTACCACAAAGCCCAAGTTTTTGACCAAATTCCTGATGTTAGAGTCAAATATAGGAATTAAATCTGACCGATGAGCAATACAGACTAAGATATTCTCCTGGGCTGGGGCTCACCCAGGGTGGAAGAAGCCAGCTCAGGGTTTACTTGCTATTTAAATCATATTTTGTCACTGTTTTTGGAAGGGCCTGGGTACAAATTTACAAATGCATTCACTGCTCGGGAAAGCCCCGGGAAGAGAGAAGTGAAGGGATCTTCCCACACTGACACACCAGCTTTGATCGTGTTGTTCCACTTACAAAACACACATCAGAAGAAACCCTGTTGATTTGAACCGCCAGCTCCTCAACAGATACAACATCAACTCTTCTGGTCCTGACAGCTTGAACATCTGCTTTTGCTGATGGATGAGCAAGAAAACACTTGTTTCATAGATCTCAAATCATTATTGTCTGTTAGACAGGAAGGTCCCTCTGCAGTGCAGAACACATGTATGGTGTCTCCTGTGGCTAAAACATATCCTTCTTTATTCACCTGATTTTCACTTTGGCTGGATAAAGCTGATTTTTTCTTTTTTACTGTTCCCTTTTCACTCGTTTACTCAATAACCTTCATATCTTTTTCACCTAAGTATAATCGAATCTCCAAAGCACAACACCACCATCAACTTTAAGTCTTCCCTGACATATATACACTCTACTGAATTTTATTAAAACACATCAGTGCTTCACTGAAATCGTGAAGAATCGTCCCACTGGAAAACTAAATATTTTCCAAGAAACCAAAAAGGTCTTTTGAGGAGCCCAGAGCAAATGATGATAAAGTTTTATTTTACTGGATATAACTGGAAGGATGTTTTCACTAAATCTGGGAAGATGCAAAGGAAATGGAAATTTAATTTTCCCCATAGTGATTGTGGGCCCACATGGACAAACAGGAGGAAGAAGAAAATAGGTCATATCCAAAATAAGACCAGAAAGACATTTTAGGCCACCAAATCCATGCCAGTACTGTGTTCCATAGCTCCAGTTGGATGTTCCCTAGGAGCTATGGAGCTAAGGATAAATAATGAAGAACAGTGATTTTTTTCTGGTCCCTGAAACACAATGTCTGAGTCCCAAGAGAAGAAACTGCTTTCGCCATGGCTGTCAACCTGTAATTAGAAGGAAGCAATCCAGCCAAAGCCATGGATGAGCAGCATTTAAGTTACTCTGCAATTAATAAAGTTTTAAAGGCACTGACCTCCCTAATGGGTTTTTTTGCTCACTCTCTATGCATGGGGCTGGAAAGGCGCCATGCCATGTGTCTCTTGCATGGGAGCTTAATCAGCAGTGATGTAAGGCGATTACACTTTTAGACTGGTGCACGTTGTGTAAGGCAGCAACAGCTGACCGAAACCACAAAAAAGAGACTGGATGAAGCTTTTCAAATTCAGGTTTGAACCTCAGTTCTTAGCCATTCCTGCATGGCATAGTGTAAAGTCATGAAAACAAACTTTTATAGAGGAAGGAAAAATGTCCATTGTTGTTTGAGCTTGTCCCAGGCAATCTCAGTAAAACCTGCTCCTTCCGATATTACACAATGGAGCATACGCCGAATCTTGTATTTTTGTTTCTGTGAGGCAGCCTTAAAGACACAGCAGGTTCTGTGAAAAACAGATTCCTTTTTTTTTCCTTTACAAAGCCATAAACATCAATATGTAATAAAATGCTGTACTTGAGAATGTGCCCTTCTTTACAGAAATAAAGAACCAAGGAGAAGAAAAGGATAAAGTGATCTGAGTTAGGACTGAGCCCCGGCGACTGCAACAGCTCCATACTCAAATGTGGAAAAAGAGGTTGTCGAAGACCCAAACTCTTGCTGACCATCACTGGGAACGCTTTTCCCCTTGCCTCTTTTTGGGAAGCTTGAAGTTAGATGCCAGGCCAAGGGTGTCTCCGCGAGCAACGGAGGGAGCAGGGAAATAGAGGACCATTTCTCCTAGAAGGTGAACAGGTCTTTTAAAGGATGAGATGCACGTCACCTAAATGTAGGAATCATTATTGTCCATGCCCTGGCACATTCCAAGGGCTTGAGTACGTGACAAGCAGTTGTCACGCCCATGAGGACGCTGTGACATCCTTGACCATACAGATACTTTAGGAAGCAAATCACTTATGAAGTATTAATCTGCCTTTGCCTCCAGCGTTGCAATCACACACACAAAAAAAAGGAAAATATTACTTTTGTTTTTCTAATCTTCTGTAGACTCAGTAAAATATATAATACATTCCATTAATCTCAAGTTAGTTAATTACTAGTTAGGAAATCCAATATATTCTCCCGGTTATTTTCCAGTTGTCATTTTGCAAGAGAATTTTGCTTTGACATCACTGAGAGACAAAAAAACACTCTGCGGACAAAAGAAACCACAAATAGAGGAAAATCCATCAATATTGTTTTTCTTATAGCTTGCCACTCATTGAGTGGAATTTTTTGCAATATTGTAAGCCTGCCTCTGGCACAGCTCCTTTTTCAATGCTAATGTGTGCAATAGAAGACAGCTTACAGAGCCATTCCTGGAGAAGTTAGGCACATCTTGCAAGTCCTTTATGGGTTGTCTTCAGGGAAGCTAAATACTGATTTACACCTCAAGGAGGAGTCCCCATTGGGAAAAATAAATATATATATACATGTGTATTTTCGTGCTGAAATTCAAGAATATTGTTTAATTATTTTTTCGTAAATTCTTTTGCATTTCCACTCAGGTACAAATCTGTTCCACGACCTTCCTCAGTTAACAAGAAAATTAGCATCACCAAGACGCTATACTTGGAACATTACTCATTAATAATAATCTGATCGCCCACTGAATCTATTGTCCTGCTTCAGCAGTAGCCAAATTAAAATTAAAAAAACGTTCATTATCAATTGCAGACTGACTCTAGCAAAGTTTCTAATTTGATTAGTTCATATCTAGTTTATTTACTTCCAAAAGCATAAAGGCATTGACCATCAAAGTGCATGGTTATTTGTTCTGTATACGGTGAATGTTTGCGTATGAAAGTGCTGACTTCAAAAGTTTCTATTCTGTTGGATTCTGCAGGGCTAAAATGGAAGTTAAATAAAAATGCTTAATGAAATGTTGTGGTTTTTTTCCTCTGGAATTTTGTTTTGGAAGAGAACCTGAGGGAAAAAATTCTGACAATGTCAAAATATTCTGTTTTGACTATTTCAGAACAAAATGTTTAGAGTTTCCTTTTCGAAAAGGCTTTTGTTTTGAATTTTTTAGTTTTGTTATATTTTCTCTAATATTTTATATATTAAATGTATTATATTATAGAAATAAAATTTAGAAAGTTATAATGGAAATAATTTGGTTTATCTACAGAAAACATTTTCTGGATTCTTCCTGTGGAAAATTTGACTTTGGAGCTTTGCATAGTCTCTGGTTTGTAAAAAAGGACTGAATACTGCATTGGCCTTGAAGGATGAAGTAGAGAGAAACCAGCCACAATATCTTTCTTCACCCTGCAGGAGGACCCAGCAGATGTACATTTTCTAGCACATATCCTGCTTGGGTTAAAAACATCGGGTGCTGTTTTTATGTAGGGTAAATTGAGGGAGACTGCTGCGTGCGGATCCCACCCCGACTGCCCTTTGCGTCCCTGCCATTTACTGTGAGATTCCTCCAGACTTCTCAGCAGCGCTGTCAAATGATGAAGGAATAAAGAGAGTTTATGAACTGGTCTGCATCCCACTACGGATGTGATATTTTACCATACTGTTATTTTGACGTTTGTGGTACAAACCCAGGAGAAGGTATTTCCCTCCAAAGGCTGCGTCCGGGCTGTGTGCGTCCAACCACAGAGCCCGATACAACAACTTTTCAAGGAGGCTGAACTTAACCTCTTTCCCCTTGGCTTCTTGTTCCTCGTTATTTTAAAGGTTAAATGCCTCTATTGGACGTGCCGATTGCAGAGAGGTTGCCCAGAGAGCTTGTAGGGTCTCCATCCTTGGGGACAGTCAAAACCCAACTAGACACGGTTCTGAGCATCCTACTCCGCGTGACCCTACCTTGAGCCACGGGAAGAGGTGCCAGTCAGCTTCAGCCTCCTCCATGGGATTAAGAGAGAAGAGAAAGAGAAACTGACGGTGAGCCACATGCTGTAAACACAAACAAGATGCACGTTTCCTGTGCACAAACAGGAGCAAATGGGGTTTTATGCACCTACTGCAAGAAAGGGTTTAAGAATAAAGACGCAATGGCATTTTACAGATTCAAATGTGGACGTGCCTTCCAGGTAGCAAACGCACAGCATCAGTTAAACTCTTCCCTTGTGTATTCCTTGCACAGAAGGCTGCCTGTGGCTCCCTCTGCTAGCTGACAAACAAAGACAGCACTCTCTACGCTCAGAGAAGTTATATTAATAAAATAATTTCATAACTAAATTTAAGCTTAAGAAAAACCTCTAGGTTTGTTCATGGAGGGAGAATTTCATTTATCATAGTGTGCTTTTCTTACTACCCTCTGCGATGGTGACTGTTGGGAGGAAGATAGGAGATTCCTCATGTGAAAAGTTACAACATAGAGGAATAGTGGAGAAGGTAGCTTGTTTTTCAATTCTTGCTGGATAATTAAACAGCCAGCACCATGTGACCTTGCTCCTATTCCCATCTCACAGTTGGAAAGGTCTCAGCGGTCCCAGGTTGGATCCCCCACCTTGACCAGCGATCCCTTCAGAGACCTGGAGCCTGGCTGAAGGTCCTTCCCCAGGAGGTCACTGCGGATCCTGCCCTCGCAGCGCACGGCTGGCCCAGGGCAGCAGCCACACCGGAGAGCAGCACCCTCGGCTGGAATATGGAAATTTGGAAGCTTATTGCTATAATCTGTGGTTATGATTTCCAGCCCTGCCAGCAATGCCGGGAATCAAACCACAGTCTCCTGAGTGCAAAGAGTCTTTATTGTAATCCGATAAAACCTTAACAGCCGGTCGTCTTCTTTTTATGGTAAGTTAAGGGCCTCATTTACTCAGCAGTGGCCTCCTTGCCCTTTTGTTTAAGTCTCAGTAAGAGCGAATCAGGGAGCACGGCGAGGGAAAACGGATCCCTGACTCCCCCATTTAGCCTTGCGGCTTTGAAGACTACAAACAAAACCCTGTTTTCTCAAGATATCTGATTCCTGACTGGCACTTCGGCACCTCACTAGAACACCTAGAGGCTGTAAACAAGGCCAGTGGCGAGGTTGCATGCTATGAACTCCAGTGCACCTTCTCCTTTGCAATGTCCAAGTTTCCCTGATTTGTTTCTTGGAAATGCAATCAGCTCTGAATCTTAGATTTCGCCCATACTGGCAACGGCAAGCTTTAGCCTCAAACGTCTTGACTGGAAACCTTCCAGTGAAACTGTATTTTCAGCTGTCTTGCTTATTTCCATATTAAATGCTCCCACTTGCAAAGCACCATCCTCTCGGATGGAGATGTATGTGTGCTCTGCACAGTTGTGATAACTCATGGCACTAATTACAGGTATCTGTTTCTTTATGGGATGCAGATGGGCTACCCAGGGACACTGCTGCTCCCCAGGTCCCTCTGCAGAAAGGATTTGTTTCCATAACTCTGGGGTAATTTATGAACTTCCTTCATCTTTTTGGCAGACAGTCCTACTCGAACTGATGCACTGCAACCCACACTTACAACGTAATGCACTCATCTCTCTGCAGTGAGTGATGCAGGTTCATCAATCAACCCTGCATCCATTGAACAACTCAACCTGTTCAAAGCCATCTCCTGACCTCTGGGGAATCCCTTTTATTCTGAATTAGCTCGTAGTTTGGGTTTGTGTTTGCAGCACTCTCTGTGCTCTCCTGTTAACTCCTCTGTTCCAGCCTTGCTGTAGCAGAGACTTTGCTGTCAGTCACTGTGCTGCTGTGATAGGACTGAATGCTGGGAGTCAAATATTTGGGAATAGTCATTTCTGGCTAATTTATTCAGTTTTCACAGTCCAGCACAAGGAGTGGTGATGGACACCAAATTGCACACTGAGAGCAAGTACTGCCCAGCTGGCAATAGCTGCCACCGCTGTGTAGTTGCATCAGGATCTGCCTCACTGTGAATGATTCCATTAATTTGTGTCAACCCCCTTATATGTTTTAATAATAAAGGAAAACTATGTTTCTACAATGTTTTTTCTTCCTTCCCAATTATTTTACATGTTGTCCCACAGAAAAAAACAGGGGAAAAAAGCAGTGGTTAAAAATTCTTTATGATATAAAATAAGATTATCCATACATAACATTAGATTATCAGTTCCTTCAGAGTGGTAAACAAGAGAGAAGGAATTACAATTTGAACTTTGTGGCTAACGAGACACAGTTTTGGGCTGGTTTTAGGAGTGCTGAGCACCATCGTTTTCAAAGCAATTCAAGCATTGTTAAGCATTTCTGAAAATCAGGCCTGAGAGAGGTCAGACTGGATTTCAAAACATGGAAAGACTTAAATCAGAAACCACTTGGAGCTTAAATTGTTGGCATTAAACATCCCAGTCACCTTTCTTCTTCTCTTATTATTACCCAGAGCACAAAACTGAGAGGAGTTCGTTATCTGCTTCACCAGTAGAGCCACAGCAGAAAAGAGGTGACTAAAGGCACAACAGCCTCCTGGACCGGCTGTCGCAGCCAGGACAAGCCAGCTCCACTCAGACAGGAGATGGCTGCAAAAGAGAACAAATATCAGAAGCAAGAAATAAAATAATCTCTGGCAGAGAGAATTAAAATTCCCTAACAAAGATGTTAGCAAATACGACATCCAACACAAAGAAAAGGGAAAAAAAAGAGACTAAACCTATAGCTTGGGAACCAAGAGTGGGAGGGGAGAGACAAAGATGGTTGTAGAACATGTTCTAACCTGTCCCAGTGAGACAAGACTCAGCTCGATCGCTTCACTCAGTGCAAGTGGGCGCGTGTTCAGATAGAGACATTTTCTTACCCTCGGTCTGAAAAAGTCAGTGTGAGAGATTAAACAGCAAGCTCACATCAAGTTTCTTGTGAAACTGAAGACATCTGCAATGGAAACTTCAATTACTGACTGAGGTTTACAGTGAAGAGCGCATGTTTTGTACACATTTTTGAATCGAGGCTCAAAGGAACCCATTTTTTCCTGGTTGAAGATATGAAAGCAAAAACGAGATCCCCAACAGCCTTTCAGAAAAGGATCTACAGAATTGCTTTGACCATTGGCAGCATCGTACACAGCTGTGTGTCAGCTCACAGGGAAATGATTTTGGAGGTGATCATAGCTGATTTTCTTAATTTGTTAAATAAAGAGTTGCAGGCACAGCCTTGGGGGTTTTTTGCGTTGGACTGCTTCCTTTCACAGGGTTTTCACCATATCGAGCTGATCTTCCTCACTTTGGGACTGATTTTCAGTGCAACTTCAAAAGGCAGACACAGCAAACAAAAGAAGTTGGAATGAAGAAGATTTCAGGCATCATAAAACGCTGAAAGTACCGATGGTTTAAAGCCGATTTGATTTATGATCTTTTTTTTTTTTTTCAAAACCTGCATATCTTGATTATTCCTGGGTTATATTTAAAAAGAAAAAAAAACCTTGAAGGTATTTTTGTCAAATATTTTCATTCTTTTTCCAAAGGAAATAGTTGATTTTATAACTGCAGATGCCTCTTCGTGAGCTGTTCAAGAAAAATCCCATGATTTTTCCGTTCATTAGCCAATCCAGGCTCACTTCCGCATCCACAGTAAGGTGTTGCCATTATGAAACTGGGACACAGTGTTTACATTTTTATGATGTGCTCATGATTAGCAGCTTTCTTTGATGTCCCTCTGGTTACTAATTAAAAAGCAGCTGACAGTCAATGGAAACTTTAAGAACATTCTGTTTTGAGATGATTCTGCCAGTATGTCCCATATTTTCTGCTTTTTACTAAAACTAAGGGTAATTCTGCAAAAATAAGCTCATTATTGTTTAAGATGAGATCGGGAGCTTCCACATATTCCCCAGTTGAAATTGCTATGTTGCTGCATGAAATCATAATGTTACCTGTAGCAACTATCTCCAGTGCTACAGTCATAGAGATGTGATCTCAGGTGGGAAACGAACAGATGGAGCAAGTGAAATCTGAAATTCAGCGCAGCAGACAAATGAACCCCTGAACGAGCACACATGTACATGAGAAGAAAAAGCAAATAAAAGTGAAGCAAAAACATTTCCTCCTCAAACGTCCCATGAGCAAGCGTACAGAGGGCAGGCTTTCACAGGTCAAATTTATGAGTGGGCTGCAAAAACCTCTCTGTGTTCCTGCCATGTGCTTGTTTCCACGCTGTTCCCACAGCGCATGCACAAGCAGCTCGATGTATGGTTATTTCTGCACTCAGGACATCTTTGTGCATAAGAAATTAAGGCAAATTATCTAGGAGAGTGTTATAGTTTCAGCTTGGTTTGGTTTGGTTTTTTTTTTCCCCTCCTCTTTCAGAGCAGTTTTCCTTCCTTTGCTGGCGGGGGGGGGGGGGGGGGGCAGGGGCCATTTCCGGGGAGGCCGGGGCAGAGGTTGGGTCCCGTTTGCCCGGACATTTCCTGTCCCTGCCTGCTTCCCGCTCTCCGCCTCTTTCTCCATCTTGCTGCCTAGAGAACAGTCGCGCTTTGCTACCTCTGCTGGCCTTGCTGTGTTCTCTGTCTCTCCACCTTTATTTCCTTTCCCTCTGTGTGTATGTGAGTGCGAGTGTGACCGATAACCGTCTGGATCGGCGCTGAGGAGGAGGCGGCCCGGAGCGGAGCTGCGGCCTGGGAGAAGCTGTGCGCACCCCGCCAGGGCTGCCCGGAGCGGGGCTGCGGCCTGGGGGAAGCTGTGCGCCCCCCGCCAGGGCTGCCCGGAGCGGGGCTGCGGCCTGGGGGAAGCTGTGCGCCCCACGCCAGGGCTGCCCGGAGCGGAGCTGCGGCCTGGGAGAAGCTGTGCGCCCCGCGCCAGGGCTGCCCGGAGCGGAGCTGCGGCCTGGGAGAAGCTGTGCGCCCCGCGCCAGGGCTGCCCGGGGCGGAGCTGCAGCTTGAAGTGACGGCACCACCAGAGCTCGGGTACGGGACTCGATCCATATTAACAACTTAATCGCACTTGTTGGCTTTGTTCTGTTCTGTGCACACATACACTTACAGCAAAGAACTGTTATCTGTTCTGCACAATCTCACAGTCTCTGATTAAAATCACTGAGCATACTTTGGTTGGTTTGGTTGGGTTTTTTTCATCCAAACTAAGACAGAGAGGACAATATGTCTCTGAAAACACCGTGCACCTGCCATACTTGCCAAAATTATAGAAAGAAATGGGTATTTTTTTTTATACGCCTTCGTACAAGGGAATTCAGCTAGGACAGTAAGTTCCACACAGGTGCCTCTCAGTTTCCATCCAGACCAAGCCTGTAGCCTCCAGTAAAGGCTCCAGCCCTGCAATGTACTAAGAATCTCATTATCTCTTTCATTTCCAAAGAGTTAAGACCAGTCTGCCCCTCACTGGAGGTCCATGGTCACCAGCAGCAGAAGACCCTCTTGATTCATGTAGACCTTGCAGGACTTCGTTAGAGCCAGAAGGCGCTGGGGCTGCAGACCCTCAGCGTGTCCCTAGAGAAGCCTTTCTGATACCAGAAGTTATTTATACCTCTAACTCAAGGTCTGCTACGCAAATCTGGTGAAAGTTGTTCACCCCCAAATTTCGTGTCCCTGGAGAGGATCCCTGTTTGGCTAGGAACTAGTGAAATTTGTCATAAAGTTGGAACCTTTCCACACAAACACACGTGAGTAAGAGGAGGGCTGTTAAATCCATCTGTGTGTACCATGGGGAGTTTTTGCTTTGTGCTCTGCCTACGTTCAGGCCTCGTGGTTCCGTTGCCTGCCAAAACAAGAAGCCAAACCCAACCACTCCCTAAAAAGTTGCCTGATCCCTCCAGAGTCCTTGAACTGGAAGATAATTCTGAATTAAATTAAGAGCCCTACATTTACCAAAGACTGGCAGATAGTGAATCAGAGCCTTCTGCTTTTTCTCTCCCAATGGATTATTTACTTCGAGTAAGCTGATATCATTTCCAGGATACACGTGACACAAAATTGCTCAATGTAGCATTATTGTCACCTTTTAGCTTTGCAATTATCTTGCAAGTTATCTCTTTTAACTTGTTTGTCTGTCTGACAGACACTGAAGATACAGTGAAAGCAAGACATAGGGTTTGTTTTTCCCACTGGTTGATGTATTTCAGACTTAAGAAGGGATCACTGTGGGCATGAACTCAACTTTCTGTATGGTTCAGAGAGTAGAGCCTCTCTTATCCTTGTAGCTCAACACATTATTTTGAAGGTAAGACCATTTTCCAGGGGGCATTTCATCTTGAGAGAACAATTTTGAAAGAATTTTGAAAGACTTCACTACTTTTTCTCTTTTGGTCCCTCTTATTTTGGGGTTTACCAGTGTTGCTCTTCCTGATTCCGGCTGATGCTGACTTGCAAAAGACCATTTCCCTGCATATTTACTGAATATAAACATAATCTTGCAAAATAGAGTAGGTGCTTCTACAAGTTCCGAGGAATAGCAGAGGAAAGGGGAGTTGCTTGAAGAACATCTGATCAGAGATCCCGTATTAACAGCAAAGAATTTCTCAAATAAGAAACCTGTCTGCAAGATTTCAGTGTTTCGGGCTACAGGAGCAGTTAATGAGTGAGGACATAAATAATAGATGGACTGAATAAACCCTGCAAAGCAGACTGGTGTTTTATGCAAAACTTAACTACTGCATTAAGCATCCTGGCATGGCATTTCCTGTCTCACAGGTTAAGGAAACATCAGTATCTGCCTTGTATCAGCTCTTCAGGGAGGTGTATTCCAAATTCACACGCTTGGGCTGTTGCTAAACAGAGAGAAAACTCAAAAAGAGATTCTCAATGCAGACCAGAGAGACTCCTGCCTTGTAGCCATCCTGAAGCTTCTGAATGATACATCAAGGATGTGCAACACCAGGGCTACCCTTTGCTCAGCAAACATCTCCCTTTCGCATCTGCGAGGGCAAAGTTTGTTTTTTGGCCTTTGCAACCACTTTCAGAGGCCATTTAAAATTTAAAAATAAAACACGGGCTCTGCCAAGAAAACAGGTGTCCACTTAGTAAGTCCTCATCACATGGATTTTACAGCAAGTGAAGGGACAATGAACACATGGTAAAATATACGACTCTGATAGTGCATTGTTTCTTATATTTTTATATCGATAAACACTGACTCACCTTCAAAAACATAATCCAAAGACAATAAAGGGAAGTACGTAGGGATCTTACGGTCTTTGCTGACTTTGTTTTGCTTATGACCCCAAAACACAGTAAAAGAAATATCCATAAGCGTGTCCTATGTCTGCAAAGTGTGAACTACAGGCCTGCGTAAGAGCTGAAAAACCATGTAGAGCCTCTGCTTCCTGACACAGAGAGCTGCAAACATTGTAGAGTAATTGCTAATCACTTTGAGTTTACACACGCAGTCCATTTGTTTCTAGCTTTAACTTCTTACAGAGAATGAATAAGTACCATATTTTTCTCATTTGTCTTTCCCACCAAATGCTGCATTTCATAACATTTGAAATGTTGGGAAAATGTATTTCCGATTCTTAAAGGGGGCCATGCATGAAATCAACTCCAAAAGGAGCCAGCAATACTCATAACTAATAAACATCAAAGGGAAACATTCTTCTTGCACCGCTTGCTGTAAAAAGCACCAAAATTCCCACTTCAAAGTGGATCTGCCGTGCTGCAGTGACGGGCGTTAGGAACGTATCCCAAACATGACGTACCGGTCTCTTGATGAAACACAAAAGAGAAGTGACCCTAAATATACTATGAAACCACATGCAGTGAGACGACGGTGATGAGATCTCAAGTTTCACACTCTGATCTCTTTTGCAGGGGGTCAGAAAGGATGTCCAGCCCTGCAATACCAGGAGATGGTTTGAAGATCATCTCTACAAGGTATAGACTATTGGCAGAAGGAAGGAGCCAGGTGTCTCCGTGGGCAGCGATGCTCCGGTACAACATGGCAGATCCTTCCTTGACAAAATATTTCTTGATGTAAAAACAATTCTACACTGTGGGAATTTCTTGTTATTCTCACACAGGCCGTGTCCTAAAGCTTACCAGAAATCATTCAGAATTTTCTTATTTAAAGGAAAAAATGAAAAAAACACAACTTTTTAGGCACTATTGGCATGTGATGTGTGAAACCGTCTCTGCTGGATTTAAACTTAACCCTTTAAGCCTTCCTTTGAGCCCAATTTTGCATATTCCCACAAGGCTCAGGATGATGAGCTGCAAGCACTCCCCAAACAAGATTAACTGCACAGCCCCGAGGGGTACTTTTTGGGGGCAACAATTCCCAGACAAGAAGTAGGTGATGATGAATAATCAGAGCAAAGTCTCTTACAGCACATTTTATTGCAAAGCACTGCCCTAGAAGGGGCAATGACCAGCTCTAGCCAATACCCACCAGCAAGCCAGGGTGCATCCATGTGACCATTTGACCACAAAGTCCTCTGCTCCCCTCAACAATTGCACATGTGGGTTCTCTGAGTACCAAACAGCAGTTCTAGCTTCAGTCAGCTCCACCACCAAGACTCCAGGGTATTGCTCTTGATCCTCCTCTTCCCTATGAGTCTCGGCTCATTCAGCCCATGCTTCTCCCCTCACCTTGTCCACGCAGATATGAGGAAGCCGGTGTCTCATTGATGACATCTTGCCTGTCACTCGGTTGAGAGCACCAAGGCTTCAGCTGCCTGCTCTCAAAAAATAACTCAGTTGCTAAAACAGAGCCCTCATCCTGCCTGCACTAGCTGTTTATCTGCTGTTGCTTTTACCTGCTGTTCCAAGAAACCTGACTACGTTCTTTTCTTTGATTTTCCTTTCATCATGCGCAAACATCCCACCCAAATTTCTCTAACACTCTCTTTTTTTCTTAGTCACCACATAACAAAAATGTTTCTTTTATATTAATTTTGTTACTCAGGCAAAGTAAACCATCGCTTCTCAGTATGTCGTATAAAAGCCAGAAATGGAGTGACTCAGTCATGCAGGATTTTATTTAAACCATTTGTCCTGTGGTCAGAGTAGATTAAAGGCAGATCAGGTTGCCCTCGGAGCAACGCTGGGACAGTGAGAGTGAGAGATGTTGGCACTTGCTCCTTAAACCACATGCGGCTCGCGTGACTGCGGCTTCCTCCAGCCTCTCTTTGCCTTCTGTAAATGCATCTCCATGTGGGAGCACCTGCATGCACACAGGCTGGGGGGGACCAGTGCATCCCCAGCCACCAGCAGCACCTTCAGGGCACTGCAGCACGGTGACGCCCAGGGATGGCCACTGCGCACCAGGGATGGTCGGGGCAGGAGGAGGAGGCTGTGGGAAAGCACATTTAGCATCTCCTTCTGCCTCCACATACCAAAGGATAACAACTGGGGGTTTTGCCCTGCCTTGTGCAGCTCATCTGCAGATGAGTTAATCTGTCTGGAACATGTGGCGGGTGCATCAAAGGTTTTGGGACAAAAATCTGAAGCCTTACAGAAGATCTGAAATAAAATACATGTGATAAACTGGCTGTTGTCTGCAGAGATGTCCCCGCTGGACGATGATGACTGCAAAAAGATCCAAGCATGTTTTAATTGATTTTAACAGTTGCTCTTGGTGTGTCACCACCATGCACTTAGTGCAGACTTGGGATAAGGTGAAAGATGGTAAAACTCAAACCCTTTGGAGGTGTCCCAGACCATGGTTTCACACCGAGAAGTGCTCAGGTATGATACTGGGTCCTCTCCTTGGCAGTGTCTGCTCGCCCTCCTACCACACTGAGCAAGGCTGCCTCCGTGCCAGCACAGCTGGACCTACGACTGCACTGCAAACCAGGCTGGGAATTGATCTGGCTTTCAAATAACCCAGCTGCAAAATAACATTTGGTTTAATTTTAAGGAGCATCATTTCCCTGATGTGGTTCATAGAATGTGCCAGCACCAGAGGAGCTGGAGCCACAGGACGAGGAGAGAAACAGCAAGGGAAATGTCTTGAGCTGCTATCGCTGCAGGTAGCCACTGCCTCCCCAAGCCCCAGCAATATTTACTGTTTATTTGGAAATTTAATTTAGGGCTTCATTAGGTCTGAACAAAGCATTTACAGACCTGAGCCATTCTTCTTTCTCCATCACACAGTGACTGACAGCAGATGGCCAGAGTCTCTTCTGGCTCTCTCACCAAAACACAAAGCACAAAAACACAGAAGTTCTCTAAATAGAGAGAATGAACACAAACCTGCAGGGGGAACTGTTGCAGACTCTCCTTTTCATGGCTACAAAGGACATTTTTGGAGGCTTAGATATAAATATATGTAGTGCATAGGAGGCTGAGTAGCTTAGTCCAGGCAGTGCCCGTGCCTTGCACCACAGATTTATGCAAAGATTTTCTTCCAAATTTATCAATCCAGCAACTTGAATAAACAATAAGTTTCCCCATATTAAAAAAATATGTTGAAGGCTTTGATTAACTGCCTGGTCTTTCTGAATCTACCCTTCAGATCCAGGTAATGGGGTTGCAGTCTGGGATGCATTGTGCTAATGTCAAACCAACTCATTACCCTAATCCTCTGAGAAACAAAGCCTGGCAGCCTTGAGTGGATTTTTATTATAGATTACAACTCTTGTGATCAGTTAATCCAAGAAATTACTCAATTCTTCCAGTTGACGGAGTCAAAATATGATTGCTCTTCAAAGAATGCAAACTTGTATGAATTAATCTCTTCATCTAGGGATATAATGGTTTTTTACTAATGTTATACAAAAATATTGCCATGTGTGGGTTCCATAAATCTGTCTCACCCTGTTACTGGTTACTTTCCCCAGATGCTTTGAACTTTTGCAAAAAGTTGCTTAACAAAAAACCACAGCTGACACATGTTGTAATTTCCTTTTTGGGGGCATCTGTTACCGTCTTTACAAACGACTTGCCAATTTTTCTGAGATTTTTTTTTTTGTCTATTTGCTGTATTTCTCAGTATCTTTTTAATTTTATCCCAGAAAACAAAGCTTCTTGTACTGTGTTCTTAGCACCTTCCCAATACCCTGAAGGATGCAGTTGCATAAACTCAGATTGTATTCGATACTTCATAAAGAAATCAGATTTCCCAGCCCTTTGAACTCTATCTGACAAGTTTCTCAAGGCTTTTTGGGTGTCTGACTTTTTTGTCTGACCAACACTGGTGTTGAATTCAGGGGAGGAAGAGAGAGGCGGAAAACTTCCATAAGACAACAAATCTTTAAAAAAAGAATGAAAGGTCACGATGTGAAATTTACTTTTATTTTCTACTGCCCAAAAGCTTCCCCTTGTGCTCTTGAGTGCTTCTGCTGACTTCAAAGGGGTTATTTCCAGAGAAGGTGAGTAGGACTTGGCCCATGTTCCTGATGACAAACACTGACATTCCTTGGGTGACCTCTAAACCCAACACATCAAAAGTTTTGCTTAAGTTGCACCTACAAAATATGTCTGCGGCGGCACAGACAGCTCCTCCATTGTAAAACGAGCAGGCACATGCCAGAATGTATAAAGCAACAAACAGAAGGCTACAAAGATCTCTGCTCTCTCAGGAACAAGGTCTTTGAGATGGAAATAAGTGAAATTTAGACTGGGGTAGCGTGCTTCGTGAAGCAATGTGGGAGCACTTTCGGGGTCCCTCCCCCAGTGAAAAGCAGCCATCTGGAAAATGCCCAGCCGTGCCCCAACGTGGTGGTGGTCTGACATTTGACACGGGGAATGGAAAGAGCCGTAATGTGGTCCTGATGCTATTAGGGTCTCTAATGCACATCAGGGGTGCTGGAGGAGTCGGGGTGGTGCACTGGAGAAATGCTGCCTCCACGTGAAGACATTGCTGTGAAAAATTACCCAGAAGTTTGTTTCTGCTCTTTCCAGCCCCAAAACGTCGCCACTTTGGGGAAAATAAGAATAGTTTGGCAGGAAGGGCACTAGCTGTGTCTCCAGTAACCACCACCTGCTCCTCAGGCTTACTTCTAGGTAGCCTCCTGCTTGTCCTCAGCCACCACGTGCGGAGGTGAGTCACGGCGTGTTTCCAACCACTGCAGTGGTACAGCGATACGACACAAACAACTGCACACCCACGCAGCAAATTGGCTCAATTACTCCATCTCTTCTGGAGTTTGCATTAACTAAATGGTCTAAATAACCATCTCTATTTCCACAACCTGAGGGCACAGGTACCGTTTTGCACCAACGTGCTGTTTCGCAAGAAAACAGAGAGCAGTTCAAGGAGCTCAAGCAGGGATCTGGAGTCATTGTTTTCTAACTATACTCGGGGATCTGTTTTACTGTGTGGCCTTCTAAAAGTTTATTTCTCTCCTGACTAATGTGAGGAGTGAGTGAATGATTTTATTTGGCAGATATTGCTCATTTTTCCCATTGTTTTTTTAACTGGCTTTTTTTTTCCAGTTGTTGTTTCTTTTTTAAACCACAGATAAAATTAGCTGAGTTTGAGTTTTGTTTTGCCTTTTGCAGCTTAATGTTAAATGGAAATCTTGTCATCATTCCTCTCTCCTGAAGTTGAGGATCTCAGAGAGCCGTGTGAGTAAGCCAGAGTTTATCATCTCCTTCCTGCAGAGGAGATGTGCTTCAGGTTGTCAGAGCACTGGTAACTCTGTGATGAGACACGAGCCTGAAATTGTGTAGATGACATTTCCTCTTACCATACTCTTAAAGAAATCTACTTTTCTCACCATGGCTAAAGAAATTTGGTCTCAAAGCTGGCATAATTCAACAGGAATTGCCTGTAACATGAATGTTGGGGTGCAGAGGCTGAGTGATGCAAGAGAAGAGATCCCAGCTGCATGGTCCTTCCCTTCTCTTCCTACACACTCCTATGTAAGCCACGACATGCCCCCTCCTACAATTTCCCTGAAGCTGGAGAAGTAACAAAGGGATGGACCTACATTTGGTGGCATCTGGGTTGTCTTCCACCTTCCTTGTTTTTGTTGCACTGACTAATTCATCTGTGTTATTTTCCTATCTCCCATCAAGGCTCATGGACGTCGTTTGTGTTGTGTCTGATGTCGCTGTTTCGGGCTTAGGCAGTTAACTACCAATAAGCACAAAGGGAGTTATTAGACATCTCCATATCCCATCTGACTGGCCATTCATTATAATCCTAGGCTTAGTACCCATAGCAGCTCTGCTCTTAAAGTAATGGAATATACTGTCAGAATCACAGCAGGACAGTTTTTCAAACACATCATGGAACACCAGCATGAAATTTGAAAAGGAAATAGGGAAAAAAAAAAGCCAACTTAAGCTCCAGGAGCTCAGCACCTCCAAGATTTTGGCCCTTTGGAAGTAATATCCTAGCAGTGGTCCCCACTATCCTTTTCTTTTAATGATCCATTTGACTGCAATTTGCAGAAGCAGACTTGGTAATATAATTAATCTTTTACTATAAAGTAACTGCTGCAGTGAGGTTGAGAAAAATATGCCTTCTGGAAAGTGCTTTGTCTTCTAATGCGCCACTCTCCTAATATGTATTCTAATAACAGTGTAAAGGGGAAAACCATTTGGAAGGGTATGTTATTTCTCAGTGCTTCGTGTTGGAATTCATGTCACTGTAGAAGTTATTATTGTAATAAAAAGTAAAAATGAGTTCTCAAAATACACTATAGCATATTATTCAGGACAGCCTGTAAGCATAGCCTTAATGTTAAGCACATGCATGGATCACTCTGAAGTCAAACCAAAGGCTTCTGCTGCGAATAGGGATGAAGTTAAGTTAGCTGTTTTCCTGACTCAGGTCTCCACGCCGACCCTCCAGATAATATAAAAAGACAGACACAAACTCTTAGGGAAAAAAAATCCTAATCATATTAAATCAGTGGTAAATTCCCTTTCACCATATTGCAGCCCAGACTTCATTGCTAGTTTAGGACAGAGTAAATTACTGTATTTGTTTTTAGAAACATTTTTTGCGCTAGCTGCGAAGCCAAGCGTGGATGAGGCATTGCACTCGTATGCTCCTTGCCATTGCACAACACTCTGGTCAGAAGGGATTGAACTCCTTCTTTTGGTTGATTTGCCCCTTCTATGAGTATGCCAGTCCCTCTTGTTCTGATGCTTATAAACCTGTTTATCTCTCCTCCCATATTTCACAGCTCCTCTCACTATAAGTTCATCTTAATGTTTTTATAAGTATTTTGAGCCTTTATTGTATAGGTCCTGGTTTCCTGTCACAGGAGTTCCATGTTCCAGTCATCTAATAGACCTTCTCTGAATTCGTTCTAGTTCAAATTAATTTTTCTTGAAGAGAGTCACCAGAACTCCACAGTTTTTGAGATGTTTTTATCTAGACTTTGTGCAATGGCACAACTATTCCCTTATTTCTCCCTTGAAAATAATTGGGTGGACGCATTGAGAATTAAGACTGCTCTGTTCATCGGTGCATCATGTGTCGCAGTGTCATTATTATACAATAGAAATGTAATGCCCCTTCTACTCCTCTCTGTTTTCCAGTTGAAGAAATTGCTTCTCAACCTCAACTGTGTGATTTTTTTTTTTTCTTATTACTTGCACCTTATCATCCTGCTCCTGCACCTCTGCACCTTACAATGCCAGAACCTCAGCCCAGGATCTCCCTGAGCAAAAGACACTTGGCTTGCTTTATTTCTTTATGTCTTATGGTTCTTATTATTGTTTATTCTTACATTCTTTATCTCCTATATTCTAAAAATAATCTCAGTTTTAAGAGTATACTAAATAATTTTAGGATGACGCTTTCAGCATTTGCAGTAGTTAATGGGCTCTCTGTGAGATGTCCCACTCTTTTCATATACGTCTCAATCGATGATCAGCTTCATGCTGGAAAACTGTGAATGCAGAAACCAGCGTCAACCACCCCATTAGGCTCGTGGAGGATGGCTCATGCTGTCGTTGCTCAAATATTCATCACAAAAGAAGGAAGCTGTGATCTGGAGTGATGCGCACGCTGCATTTCAAGCTGCCTGCTGCTACCCTGACAGAAAACACTTCTGTCACCCAAGGGGAAAGCGGCTTGTGAACGGAGAAATGTAAATGGGACAGTGCTTTTAATAGCGGGGGAGGAGCACACAGTGATTAGGTTTGCTTTATTTCAGCTCTACAGGCACAGGGTCTCTTGAGATCTCTGTTTGTCAGCATAGGAAGAAGGTTTGTTTGGGTGTTGTAATTCAGCTATCACCTCTGGGTTTACACATATCCCTGCAGTAGATTTCCTCGAGATTCCTCTGTTTTATCAAAGTTTTACAGTGTTATTTTCATGCAGAGAATAAACAGGAAGCCTTTTATTCCAGAAAAAGTAATAAGACCATAAGAGCCGCCCCACCTGGGAAGATGAGCTTCAATACCAGCATCCTGTCCCGGAGAGGTGGCTGCTGAGAGGGGGGTGACATACAGTGACCCTGCAGCGATGGTTCCCAAAATGTTCTGCCAGCCCCAGCAACCTGAGGCTTGGGAACACCCCGAGTGAGAGCATCTGCCCACAACTCCCGCAGCAGGTGCTGCTCCATCCCTCTGGCATCACCTGGTCCCACAGGGCTGTGTGTGCATCCACAGCTCGCCTCAACTCTTCCTGATAAACAAGGGTGAGATGACGGCTACTAACAAAACAACAGGCGACCTCAAAGGAAACATGAATATCCCTGACTTTTTAAGGAGCAAATGCAGGAAAAGAAGTAAAGCAGAATATGGGGCAAATACAAACTGTCTGAAATGCCAGGAGATTGAAATTCTGTGACTTAGAATCAGGTTGTTAAGATTACAAAGTACAGTAGTAGCTCATGCAAAACATTTTAACAAACCCTCTGCATGGCATTTCTCATTAAAGAAAAACAACATATTGGAGTCAGCACAATGTATTTGATCTTTCATCTGGTTCAACTTCCATCATCCTGAATTCAGGGCAAATAAATGTAATACTTTGGGAAGTTTTCCCAGCGCTGAAGTTTTGCGAGGAGCGTGCAGGGATCTCTAGCAGGGACAGCTGGTGCCACCTAGGCCAGGAAAGCTGATAAATCTAGCAGGCAGCAGACCAATTCCTTTAATAAATAATGGAAACACAATAATGCCCACAGATACATCCATGCAAACTCATTTAAATCTTTGACACTATATGTGAATTAAAACTTTTCATTACTAAAGAGTGTAAGCGTGATCATGAAATAGGGATGTTAAATAGATGCAGAGCGTGCCAGCATTGTCTCCCGCTTTTTGCTTTTGCTTTTCAAACATTGTGGTTTTGTAATACTTCCCCAAGAGGTGAAACAAGCCACTGCTGACCCATACCTACACGTCTAGTGAAACCTGCCAAGACCACAGATCTGCAAAATCCATAACCTGTCCCTGCTTTGTCAGGAAATACAGTGTGTAATAACCCACGCTATTGCCAGTTAATGTGATTCAAAGATGGATTTCTCATCCTTTCCATCCCTTCAAGATGTTGCTCATTACAAGAACTTATCAGGCATAAGTCAAGAGTAGGGTGACCTTCCTTCCTATCCTGCAACTTTTAGAGATACTTAAAGGAATTTTAGGAAAGCAAACGCACACTGAGCATCAGACTGACGGAGGCAGAGATTACAGCTTTTTGTTATTATTTAATAGGAAGCATCCCAGACATCTTAACAAATAAGAGTCCCTTGTGGCTATTTTGCACAATATTTCTTGGATCCTGTGACTCAGCACTCCATCGACACAGCAACGATATGAAAAATAGGACTTGAAAAGGCAGCGAACGGCAGTTGCAGCAGATCAGAAGTGCTGGGTGCATGTCAGAATATCTTTGGTGAGGCCTGTGGGAAGTGCAGGAGACCCTGGACCTCTAGGCTTGTACTTTCTGACACAGAAGCTTTCTCCCACTGCCCAGAGAGAAGTTGCTCCATCTGTGCTGGGCAAACCAGATAACGTATCTGTCTAAAGGAAGACGCCGGTCGTGCAATTGCATTTCTCAACCTCCTCATGGTGGCCATATGAGGGATGAAAACTGGTTTCACACCAGCATTTGCTGACAGCAAAATATAATGAAAAACATTTATATGAAACAATGTAGACCACATACTAATTGGTGTTTTATGTAACCACCCTGAAGATCATAAGATTTCAATTTAGCATAGCTAATCACGGCATCGATTGCGTTCCCCTGAAGCCATGCTTTGCTCCAAGGGTGCACGTCTGTCCTGCTGTCCTGCAGCTCCAAATCACATCCATGGATATATGTTCTCCTTTCGTCAACACCTTCAAAGGAAATAAGTACTGAGCACAGGAAGCCCAGTGGTGGTGGCTGTGAAACAGGTCTTTTGGCCCAGCCCCAAAAAAACGAAAAAGAAGGAATTACAAGTCAGTCCAGCCCATTGAACTTGGCCACCACCGGTGTGATTTTAGCTGTTAGAAAGCCTGAAAGTCTATTAAATCCTTTCCAAGGGTACCTGGGCCCTGGGACCTTTGGAATCTACATCATAGGTAAGGGTGCATAAAGAAAGGCAAACACAAGGGGACAGGAGGACATAGACAGGTGGACATCCAGCTGTTTCTTGACCTGCTCTGACTTTGGTTCTGCATGGAACAGCATCCCAGCCCTCAGTCCAAGCTCATGCAGGACAATTCTGCAGCAATGAGCATGTGCCACAAAGCGAGATATGAGCTGATCCTGTTTGAGTGTCCAGTTCTGGGCCCCTCAGTTTAAGAAAGATGTGGAGATGCTGGAGTGCGTCCAGAGGAGAGCGACGAGGATGGGGAAGGGGCTGGAGCACAAGCCCTGTGAGCAGCGACTGAGGGAGCTGGGGTTGTTTAGCCTGGAGAAGAGGAGGCTCAGGGGAGACCTTATTGCTCTCTACAACTACCTAAAGGGAGGTTGTAGTCAGGCAGGGGTTGGTCTCTTCTCTCAGGTGACCGGTGACAGAACAAGAGGACATGGTCTCAAGCTTCGCCAGGGGAGGTTTAGGCTGGACATTAGGAAGAAGTTCTTTACTGAGAGGGTGATTGGCCATTGGAATGCTCTGCCCGGGGAGGTGGTGGAGTCACCGTCCCTGGAGGTGTTTAAGGAGAGATTGGATGAGGCTCTTAGTGCCATGGTGTAGTTGACGAGTAGGAGTAGGTGTAGGTGTTGGGTCATAGGTTGGACTCGATGATCTCAAAGGTCTTTTCCAACCTTATGATACTGTGATACTGTGATACTGTGAGTGTTGGGCCCAGGTTTACAAAAATAAAGGCATTTAGAAATGTCCAGTCTGTTCTCTTGCTGATTGCCAAGCAGGGCAAGCTCTGAGCTCTGGGCCACGTCCAGGCAAGTGCAGCTGAAGTAGCACACCGGGTGTGCAAGACCAATCGAGCCGGCAGCTCAGCAGAAACCCTTGCTCAGTGGTTTGCACCACTCAGTGACATCTGAGATCTGGCATTACCTCGAGACCTGGAAGCGGAAATGTTTGTATGCACTGTGACTTCTAACAAAGCTTGCCAGGCTGAGCATCCTGCTTCAAACCTGTAGCTCATCCCAAATTTGTCTGCGAGGAGAGCAAGAATTTATGACGAGTCTCTTCTGGGAGTCTCATCTTTCTACCAAGTATTCGTTGAGGAATGAAACACCGATGCTGAACCGAATGAAATAATTTCACGCACTGGTCATGACCTGCCACTGCTTTTGTGTGTGTATGTAAATAAAACTGGTTGCATCACACTTCAGTTTTTAAACCTCTGAGTCATTTCTGTCTAAATATCATTTTTGCCATAGCGTCTCAGGCATTTTCTACCTTTAAAGGTTGAGTGTTTTCTTTGCAGGAACACCAACTAATGTAAAACATTTACTTTTAATAAGGATCAAGGGCTGGAAAAAGCAGCAGAGCCACTTCTGCTTCCTTTTGCAGGCTGCGGAAGGCAACACAGCAGTTTGGTCCCACTCGTGGTTTCCTCAAGTATCACTTTGCTCCCACAGTTACCCCCAGCCCCCTTTGCTTTGTGTGCTGAGAGCCACAAGCAAAGCACAACAGTGCAAAAAGTTTTAGTGGCTTTCCCTTCCATTGGCTCCTCAGAGCTCTGGTGTTGGGCTGCTCCACTCCTCCTGCTCCCACCTACTGCAGACCTTCTGCAAAGGAGCAGCAGCATCTCCTAAAGAGCCTGAAGCCTCCTGAGCTCATTTTGTTTCCCTGCTCTCTTTGCCTCTGCTCCTGTCCAGGGCATAAAAATACAACCAGTCACACAAGAGGAACATTAAACTCCCTCACCAAGAACCAGCCACTGCAAAAGCAGGGACGGGAGGGTGCACAAACAGGTCCACGGCCGCTCTGCAGGGCGGGTATGCGGGTGGACACGAGCACCAGCAAGAAAGTAGGTCCAAGGTAATCAGAATTAAAAACAAACCCACCACGTCCCGTACCCAGGGTTGTTGTTTTCTCGTGTAAGGTTACTCAGGAAGTTTGCAGCAGGATACGCCGATGACCTCTGCTCGGGCAATCGCGTTAACACTTCACTTACCTTCTCTCCCATAATAAACGGGCAGCGTGTTTCCTCCCTGGGAATCTGGCTTTGGCTGCAGGTTTCCTGTGCTGGAGAGTGGCTTAACCCTTTGGGAGGTCCCATGTCCCAGCCCGCTGGAGCACCCCAGGGGCTGGTGGGACTGAGGTCCCTCCCATGGGCAGGTGGGAAGGTGCAGGTGGGGCCCCTTTGCTCCCCATTGGGGACATCAGATCTGGGGCATGACAGGATGGGGTCTCCTTAAAGGTGGCAGAGCTGCAATGAGGGCTGGGGAAACAAAGGATAACAGAAAAAGGAAAAATGGAAGAAACCAATGTGGTTGATATTTCCAGGCAGAAAGCAAGCAGTGTTTTAGCCAGAGGATGGACGGAGATGGGCATGTCCTCGCCCGTGGAGGTAGATTCACGTTAACCTTTCCTCTAAAGTCACTTGGAGGGAAGCTGCCAGGATGAGCATGTGGAAAAGGCAGGATAGGGGTTTAGCCCTTAGCAGGAGCCCCAGGGTGGCCCATGGGGCTGCAGGGTGATGGAGAGAGGCTCCCACAGAGCGGCCTTGGCAAAAGTCGGAGCATTGGATGAGCTGTGGGGTGATGCCAGAGGGATCTCTCAGGGCCTGTCATAACCTGGCAGAAGAAACACTGCAAATAACAGTAGGATAACACCCACTGATACCTACAGGTACTGGAGTGGAGGACCTCCACCTCCTCCACGAACTAGGACAGCTCAGCCACTCACAGGGCTGGTGGGAGCCTGCCCAGCTGAGAAGACCGTTCCCAAGGTTAAGAAAACGCTTTGTTCTCACCCAAACAAACCAGAAAATAAACCTGGGAACAAGTCATATCATGACAGTTGGACACCAATAATATCCTGGGGTGTCTGGGAGGTACCTCAAAACCTGGAGGGCCTTGGTCTGTTGAAAATATGTTTCAGGAATAGTCCATGCTGCTCAGCCCTCCCAGCATGTCCAGTTGGATCCCTTTGGGATACCACAGCAATGTGGATTCATTGGCTGCTAGAAATGCTGTACTGTTGTAGGAGGAAATGAAAGAATAAGTAAAGAAAAACAGATTAAGAAGTTGATTGGTTTTGATTTTTAAATTAAAATTGTTTTCAGTCAAAAAAATAACTAAAATTAATGAACAGTGCAGGGTGCTTTTCTCAATACCGTGACCATGGAGGCCAAAATATAGGAGAGTCCATTCCAGAAATACATGGATGCAAAATGAGGGTTCGTTAGCCGAAAAAACATCTTCATTATGTGGAGTCCTGTGGAAGGAACTCTCTGGAACGAGCATGAGGGACTCCTTGGTAAAACCCTTGTTCTGTCTCAAGAGATGCTCTGTCCCATTCACTCACTGGTACCTTGCCACCCGTAATAAGATTTGGGCTGAATATTCAGGGCCTTGGAGGTGGAAATCACATCCTACCCATCTATTTCAGCCCCAAACATACCCTGGAAGGGAGCCAGGAAATATTCTTATCCTCCACCTCGGCAATATCTGCCCTTTCTGGGTCCATCCAGGGCTGTCACACAGCAAGAAGGAGCAGCACCGTGCGTGGAGCTCTGATGGCTCCTACTGTCATGGTTTAATCGCACTTTGTAGCTGGAGGGGGGCGGTGAGGGCTGCAACAATGGCTTGAAAACATTCTCTGGAAAGAGCTACTCACTTGCTGAGCCATTGAGGATGTTGTTTATATGTTAGATCCTGTTTTCTTCCTTCAGCAAAGTGCTTCTCCTCCCAGGTGCATCTCCCGCGGCTCCCCTGCCACGCCAGGGTGAGAGTCGGCTTCCTGCCAATGTGACCCCGCCAGGAGAGGCACAGCTCGACCGGGTTCGCTCAGCCATGTGGGGCAATGCCACCTTGGTGGGAGAAGAAGAGCCCCAGCTCCGGGCCTGGGGCCTTGCTTTATTGTAAAATGATAAATAAAGTTCCCCTCGTCTCCGTGCTGGTGAAAGCAAGACCTGGGTAGAGCACGATGCACGCTGCTGTTTTGCCCAGGTTATTTGGGTCCGAGTGAGGCTCCGAGCATCCTTCAATCTTATTGGGGACGATAGAGCAGCAGTAGTAAGTGTTCAGGGAGTTCAGCGTGGACAGGGTGACCACCACCACAGGACCCTCTGTGGGTCACCGTTGCCCGGCCAGCCCTGGGAAAGCCCTTGAACGGCAGCATGAGAAGCTCACGGTGGGCATCAGGGATGTTGCAGAGTGATTTTCCATAACAATTAACCTTGACAATGCTTCAAAATGACAAAAAATAGGACATTGGCTCCACCTCTGGCACGCACTTGCTGGAGCTGCTCTGTGCACTGGTGGTGGCAAGGATGCACCTGTAGGGGCTTGGGATGACAGGCCAGAAAAAATGATATTTCTGACTTTACTGGAAGAGAGAGAAGCTGTGAGCCCCGGGGAGGCTGCACAGGTGATGCAGCGGGGCCATGCGTGAGGACATAGTGGTGCCATCAGCCCAAGAGTCTCTTGCTTCAGCTTGTGATTGCCAGGGGGATCCTAGGAACAACCCACCTCCCACCCTGCCTTCAGCATCTCCCACCTCACCAGCGGCCAAGTACACTGCCCGGGTTGACACGTCCCCTCATTAGGGGAAGGGAGACGGGAACCGGGACATGGGCCGGTAGTGCAGCAGCTGCCAACATGGGAATGTTTGAACAAGGAGCGAAACCTCATTTAAACAAATAAATAAACAAGCTGACATCCTCTGGGCTCAGGTTTATGATAATAAAAACAGAGCGCACAGCTTGTGGGAGGAAAATACATCGTGTATTTTCACATCTCCCGTTTCCTCTTCGACCGTCGCAAGAATTTCCTCCAAGTCCATCACTTCCTTGTGACATTTTTGAGCTCAGAAATCCATATCTGAGCCTGGTGCCCTCTCCTTGATGAGTGACGCAAGAAGAAGTGGCTTTGAAGGATACCTCTCAGCCAGATATTTGCACTTGGTTGCTTTGAAGTGCTGGATGAGGGGTTGAGACAAAGCAGAGTAGGGGATGGGAGCCCACCACATCCCAGCCTGGTGTTTGACAGTTTTTTCCAGCCTCATAACAACCCTAGAGAGCTGTGCAGGACAGCACTCTCCGGGTTCATTCATCCCAAGGAGAATCTTCTCCAGCCAGGTTCTTCCTATTGATTCTCAGGGGATTTTCAATGTATCCCCAGTTCAGAGAAAACAAAATGCCATTGGGACCTGCACTTGCACACCTAACTGAACCTATTCCATCTTTTTTTTATTAAAAACCTGTCCTGCAGTTTGCAGTAGAGGACTGGGTAGAAAAAAATCACATCATACCGAAGCTGCAAGGCACAGAAGTCATTAAGTCAGCATAAAGCCGGGGTTTATAAGTGGGTAAACTGAGGCACCAAGCAAGCAAATTGCTTAATCACCCCTCCCAGCTCCATCGCAGAGTCCAAAATACACTCCAAAAGCTTTTATTATCATTTTCTTGTGAGATTGCTTCAAACTACCCGTGCTTTCAAAAAGTGGGCGTGAAGCATTTTCCTGGTGTCAGCGCTTCTCCTGCTAAAGCAGCACTTGGTTATTTGTGCTCAGCTGTGAATGAGCTTGAAAAACTTGTGCTAAATCTAAGATTAGAGTAAACAGGTTACAGAGACGTGAGCTGGGATATCCTGGAAAGCCCCAGTTACCCTGAAAAGGTATAAAAAAATATGAAAAAAAATGTTACAAGTGCATGCCAGAGTCCTTTAAAGGAGGTGAAGTTGCCCTAGCACTGGCTCCAGCCAAGGCATGTTTTTTCCCCAGGGAGCAGATAATTTGGGCCCCTTTGCCCTAAGCAGTGACCTCCAGCTTTCACCTCGGGGCTGTGTCCCCAGGGCAGTGCCATTCATACCCCTCTGGCCCCGAGCATGAGAGAGACCCAGCAGTAGTATCACAGAGGAAAAAAATAAAGTCACCTTGGGAAGAGAATGCTTCCCATTTTTTGGCTCTCAGAGGTGTCAAAGGAAGCAATCTGACGTCGAAGGGCCGGAAAAAAACAGCTTCTTGGCTGATGTTGGTCATGTACAGCGAGGTCACTTAGAAAGCTATCAGTGGCTTAAAAATAAATGCAGCATGGAGGCTGCCATTCAGCGATATCCTGTATCCGAAAGCTGCGAGGGGTGTAAGCAGGAAGAAACTGGAATGACCTTCCCTCCCCCCTCCCCCATTCTCATTTTATTTTTTTTCTTTTCATGCTCCTGGCAGTAAATCACTGAAATTTCTGCGTTCAAGTGATTGTGCTTCATTAAAAACAGCCTAGGGAATAGCTTTTGGTGGGTGATGCCGGGCTGTGCGTGCTCCTGCTTGCCCTCATGGCCAGCCTGGGATGAGCGGGTGCGAGGCTGAGTCGTGGCGGCGCAGGCAGTGCCAGGGGAATTGCTGCGTGCAGGTTCGGTGCTCCCTGCCTGCACATCTGCTGTTGGACGCCGAGCTGAGCATGCACGGCAGCGTTAAGAGGAGGAGGAGGATGAAGCTCACCTCAAGATTGTAGTCGGCGCCTCCGCTCTGTCTGCGCAGCAAGTTCACAGTCATGTACACAGGGAAAAATAAACCTCTCTGTGCATTTAATGTGGTTTTCCACAGCTGTTTCTCCAGCAGATAAAAAAGACAATGAAAATGACAAGCACATTAATATTGCCCTAACCTAACTTGTCCAGGCAAGAGTCTCTACAACTGCCTGAAAGGAGGCTATAGTCAGGCAGGGGTTGGTCTCTTCTCTCAGGTGACTGGTGACAGAACAAGAGGACATGGTCTCAAGCTTCGCCAGGGGAGGTTTAGGCTCGACATTAGGAAGAAGTTCTTTACTGAGAGGGTGATTGGCCATTGGAATGCGCTGCCCGGGGAGGTGGTGGAGTCACCGTCCCTGGAGGTGTTTAAGGAGAGATTGGATGAGGCACTTAGTGCCATGGTGTAGTTGACAAGTAGGAGTAGGTGTAGGTGTTGGGTCATAGGTTGGACTCGATGATCTCAAAGGTCTTTTCCAACCTGATGACACTGTGATACTGTGAAGAGTCACTGCAGTTGCTGTGGGGATGCTGAGGACAAGCACACAAGAGGCGAAGTTTTGGGCAGTGACGCAGGCGATGTTCACTTGCTTGAACAACAGCTCGGTGCTAGGAAACACTCTGACATTTGCACATCTGCCCCTGCTGACTCTTGGTCTTTGGACTTCACCTTTTTCTCACCTTCCTCCTACCCTTCTGGGTCCTTCAGCCTCTATCGCAGATGTGAAGGAAGCTGTGAGTGAGGGACCTGGATCATGCAGGGGCGTGAGTGGACCCCTTTAGGAAAGAAGACCCCCCACCCCGTGTAGAGGCTTAAGATTTCAGGCACTTTAAACACAGAGTAAAACAGCCCTTGGCCCACAGGTCTCCCACCTAAGGAGACATCAGGGTATCATTTCTGCCCCATTACACAGCGGATGTTGGAAAAAGCACCACCACCAAACTGGCCAGTTGTAAGGCCCTGGCTCATGGCTCCTCTCCGTTGGAGTAAAATAAGAAATATCTCGGGTTTGGCCTGCAGCCCCAGCTTCAGTGGTGCTGTCCCAATTCATCCCAAGGATGTCCCAGGAGAGGATGGTTTGGGAAGATTATTTCTGCCTCTTTCCCTGCCTGGCCATGCTGAAAAGTTGGCACCACAGGCATCAGCAAGGCAGCCTTGGGTCTTCTGAACCTGGTCTGTTCAATGTTCTCCCTTCTTCACCCTGAAGAAAGGATCTTTCCCTTTGGAAAGGACCCTCAAACACTGTCAGTATGTTATCCAACTGACAGTAATGATAAGAATCACCAAGATAAAAAAATCTGTAGACAGATAACCAGCTTATAAACCTGCTCGCATTTTCTCCTGAGAAACTTCACAACACAGGAAAGAATCAACACCCAAACAGAGAAAAAGAGGAAGAAGATTTAAGTCTCTTATGCTTAAAGGATCAAAACTGGCCGTGATGTGAAACGCGAGTGAGCCCACAATCCCCTTTTGATGTCTGCAGGAAGGAAAGAAGATGCTGAGAACTTTCTCAGCTCTGTGGACGCCAGCTCTTATTTCCACATCCAGGGTCAAGAGGTGGTGGAAAGAAAAATAAAGCCCAATCGGGAAATAAGGAGTTGAAAGAGCTCTTTCTTCCCTGAGGCCACTGGGCAGGAGCAGAGCCATGCCTGAGAGCGGTGGGACAGGCAAGCAGGTGCTCCCAAAGCCTGAGATGAGCTTGAGCACATGGGAGCTGTAGACGCGTCCCTGAGCTGTGCAGGGTAGGTGTGCACCTTCCACACGGTGGTGGTGCCTGCAAGCAGCTGCAAAAGTTTGCAAAGGAATCTAGAAAAGCAAATGGCATTGGTTGCTGCTGCTGGTTGACCTGAGTGTCCTCACTGTGTCCTCTTGAACAATAGTGCATGATCCCACTACACTGTTCACAGTGGTTGAAACCCCTAAATTTAGATATACCAGCTGTGAGTGGTATGCAAGGTATTTAAAGACCTATAATTTTAGACTAAGCATAATTGTGAGACATATTTAATCGTGTTATATCTGGGGCTGGGCAATGCCAAATATTTTCCACAGTTATTCATGCAGATCTTTACACGAATTAGCAATAGCCACAGTCATCCTTCTCCAGAGTCCATCGCACGAGGGAGAGAAGGCAAAGCTGAATTGTTCATTTTCCACCAGTTGGTGTTTTGTGAGAGAAGCACTCAGGCATCCTTCAGAGTAAGGAAAAGAAAAATCCCCAGCTCGCCTGGGATCGGTCGCAGGCAGACAGCCTGCCTACAACTGCAAGGGATTCTGTCCATCACCAAAGTAAACACAAATAAATCAATCAATAAAGGGGATTTATCAAACAAACTAAGAAATTTAGGGAAATTTTTATCTGCTCACAGATTTCCGCAAACAACAACAAAAAATGGGCTGCTGGGGCCAGGTCAGCGACTGGGGTGAAGCAGCAGAGCTGCCTTCAAGTCAAAGTTGTAACGTGCAACAGCTGAGAAAATCTGGCTTTGAGGTCCTCGTGAGTCACTGGGTGAGTTCTGCTCTTGGAGCCAATCGTTGCCACCCCCACAGCCGTGAGTAGCCAGCACATGCCTGTCTGTCAGGGCGGATGGCCATGCCCAGAGCCTGGGAGGATCTCGGAAAGATCCTCCAAACAGCAGTTTGCCCAGCAGAAGGGAAATTAGTTTTTGTTTTTAGCCAGGACAGTCATTTCTGCTCACAACCTGCTGCAGCTGGGACCTTCCTTCCATAGGGATGGATAACAGAATTATTCATTTTTATGCCATTTTCTGAGCAGCTCCAAGATTTTGTAGGAGCACTACATGACAGGATGAGGCTCGTGGGAAGAGGGCAGCTCCAGGGAGTCCTGGAATTGCTTTGGGGTGAGAAACGCTGTGGTCCCAGTCACTCAATGCAGCAGGCTCAGCAATGTGGCAAATATTTTATTGCCCAGTGCAAGCTTGGGGATATTTTTAAGCAACTCTGCACTTTTCCCTAGATGAGTGATAGCAGTGAGCTTCTCCTGCTGCAGTCCCCCATCTCCATGGTTCAGGTTTTGATCTCTCTGCTTGGGATGCTGCACTGCACAACCTGGGGTACCTTTAATTTTACAGCCTGCTGGGGGATCATTGCCAGCTGAGCCGGTTGGTCTCAGTCACCAACCTTGCCAGACAGTGTTTTAACTTATGTCATTTTTAATAAGTCACAGCCAAAATGCTGGCTAGATTGGTTTTGTTTTCCTGGCCAAGTCTCCATGCTGTCGCCGCTATAAGCGCTCGTGTGCCTGGTTGGAGCTGGTTGCCTGTGTTGTCTTAAAGAATTCCTTCATGCCAGTTCAAATTATCCTGGGCAGTGGAAAACTCACTCGGCGTGCTCCAGGGTGCTCCTCCCGACAGCCCAGCACACGCCGAGAAAACGGAGAGCCTTTAAACTGCACCTACAAAGTGTTCATAAACTCCTCAGCCTCAAGAAAGAAATAAAACAAAACAACTTTAAAAGGAAAGAGTGGTGCTCCTGAGGCTCAACACTGAACAATGTTGGGAAGAGGGAGCATCACTGTGGAGAGCCAGGACTGCAAAAGGGTATTGGGAGGCTCGGGAGAGCACTGACCCAGGTGTGGATGGACCTCAAATGAGGGATGAGGTGTCTGAAAGAGCATCCCCCAAACCCAGCGCAGACGCCCTAACAGCAAGATGTTGATGCTCTCAGTTCTATTTGGTGCTTCCTCTAAAAAAAAAAAAAAAAAGGAAATATGGAGAAACTAAACCCACTGGATTTTGGTAGGGAAGCCAACGGGCTCTTCTCATGTGATGGAGTGACACCAAACCAAAAGCCGTGGTTAGTTTTATTTGCACTGCTCTGGGATCCCCTGCAGTGCTGCAGGAAGGGCTCCTGGAAGGGTCTGCCTGTCCATCATCCTGCGAAGCATCCCAGGAGCTCCTACAGGAGCACCATCACATGCGGACCGGTCCCTCCACAGCCCCATGCTGTCCACAGCCAAATCCACCACAGCACCAGTTGATCCCAACTGGCTCTGTTTTACAGCAGACTCGTCACCCCTCACGGTGCCAATGAATCTTTTCCTCTCCCATGTGTTTCCAGAGTTTAACGCCAAATGCAAAGTCCGCTGCAAGGTTTTAGCTCCCAGCATTTCCCAGATATCCTCACGCAAGATTTACAGGCACTAATAGGTCATTGTGGAGTTGGGGAGACAGCAGAGTCATCAGAGCTTCTCTGAGGAGAAACAACTGCACTTTTTAAGCTGTCCCAATTTCCTCCTCTTGTCTTCTTCCCTTCTTTTCATATTCTTATATTTCAGGAGGCAGAGGAGGAGGAGGAAGGAAAGGGTAATTTTAACTGATGACGAGGAAACAATTTGGTGTAACTCTAGCCAGTTTTTTGTCAAACACTCAGCACCCAGCATCATTTTCCCTACCATGGGGAGGCTCATCTTACCATACTACCTGAAGGGTGTTCAAAGGGCTGCACCCGTCCCCCTGGCAACACCCCCGCCTCGATTTTGGCACCACTCCCTTCCCTGCGACCCCTCCAGCTCAGTGCACAGTGCTTCCCTCTTAACTCGTAGGTGTCTTTCTACGCCAGCATCTTCTCAATGATGAGTGTTCAAGGAGAGGGAAGATGCTGCAGCCATGCACAGCCCGCACTTCACATTCGCTGTGTTGAATGTGAGCAGTCCTGGCTGATAACAAATCATACAAGAAAGTATAGAGGAAAAGGTGAAATAGCTCAAAGGAAGGACAGCTGGAAGAAAGGAGTCATCAGCACAAGAATCACAAGCACAGGCAAAGACATTTGTCTGCATTATTAATAACACCGTTACTTGGATGAATAAAAATGATGAACTTTTTAAAACGCAATTGCTGCCTTTTGTTCGTGTTCTACCTGAGTGCCTTGCACTTCTGAATAACCTAAATTTGGGGTGTTTTCAGCTTTATCTTCAGGTGGCTTCACTTCAAGAATTTTAGAGGTGAAAAGCGATTTGCAAGTAAAATAGAGGGTATTTTTTTCATGTATTTATAATGAAATGGACATATTATTCCTAACTCAGAGAAGCTGTTTCATTTCAGGTATTGGGTTTTTATATTTGCTGATTGCTTTGAATAAATCTGAGTTTAGAATTTGTTTTGTTTGCTTCTCCTTCTGATTTGGGATCAGTAGGCTTCCACAGCATCTGTTAAAGTTGTGTGAGCATGTGGTTTAAACCTGCCTCAAAGCAGTTGCCAGTGTGTTATGCATATTTATCAGGGACAGAGAGTTTATAATATAATTATTCACGACTAGTCAATAAAAAAAAAATTATCATAACAACTTCCATGTCACACATGGGATCACATCGCAATTAGGAAGGAAGAGCCCACAGTTAATCACAGTTAATCACTTTGTGGTTTACAAGGTACCAAAGGGAGGATTTTCAGGGAAAAGCTACAAGCTGAAGATGCTGCGGCTCAGCACCCACTGCCTCTGGGCAAAGGAACCTCCTCACCATAAGGACAGCGGCAGATCCACACCCCGTGGGCACGGGCATGAGTCTGCAGAGCTCCCCGAGCAACATCCCTTTGCACTGAAATTGCTAGGAAGTGACACAACCCGGAGGATTTAGGACCTGAACGACTTCTGCAGGTCTGGGCAGATGAGGTCCTGTATCACGGCCAACACACAAGAAAATTTAACCCAATTCCCTTGCATTAATCCCACCATGGAAAAAAGAGTTTGTGCAGTGAAAGGAGAGAGGGAGAGGGCTGAATGCTCCTCTGGATTATTTCTGTGCAGTAGAGGGGGAGACGAGGGGTAAAGGGCAGTGGGGACGGCTGCCCGACCACAGCAAGCTGCTAAATTACCTGTATGATGCCACAAAGCTGCTCCCTGACTATTTGCTTTCAGGGGATGACAACGGCACCCATCAGAGAGGGCAGCAGTTTGTAAACAGCCCTGTCTCCTGGTGTGAAATGGAAGAAGCTCTACATGCTGCTGTCAACGCACAGAGACAGAGAGGGCTTTGCGACTCGTTTTTCTCCATTAACTGCTCAAGTGGCTGTGGGAGAAGTCGCTCTGTCATCACCCAGGTTCATTTCCCTGGGTTTCAAGGGAAACGTGCACTCGTTTTCCAGAGCCTGCGCTATCGTGAAGTGCATCTCTCCGTGGATGTGATTACTGTCGGAACTGCTGCTGGCGCTGGGTTAGTTTGCTGTTGCTGTAATAGAAGATCAGTCCTCTTCCAAGAACAATAAATGCTGCGACCACCAGCCTCAGAAGTCTCTCTTCTGATTAAAGGCTTTGGGTATGGATATTCCAAGAGCTGCTGAGATCCGGTGGACGTGTGACAATGTAAACACCTTGGAAAATGCCTCCCTTTCCAAATGAGTTCCCCACATAAAAACTGTAATGGCTGATGGATCAGAGCAGATCAGCAGTGAAGCCAGTGCATTGGCCCTCACTGTGCTCAGCCGTCAGGGAGACGGAAAAATCCGGCATGTTCATTCATTTCTGATCATTACTGATCAGCAGTGGTCCAGAAGCTTCGTGACTGAGAGCTATTATTTTCTTCCCAGCTTTTGTATAAAAGAGTCTCTATTACTGTTATTGATTCCTGTCCTATTGCAACAAATTTCATGCTCTAGGTTGGGTTATAGGACCTAAAAAGCAAAAGCTTTTCTTGCTTTGTGGGCAATGGGAATGGAAACATTTGATACACCTTTTCAATGTTCTCCATGGATTTTTCTCTCCCGGGGAGGCTGTGACCCTGGGCATCGCCCATCAGGGGTAGTAAAAACCATTCTGTATACTTCGACATTATCTTCCGTCAAAGAATCCCTGAGGCATTTTACACTCATTAATTAAACCTCACACACTGCCTGAGAGGTAGAAACTGGTTATCTACCTCATTTTACGTTGAAAAAGGTTAATTGGCTCATTGGACCTCACTGAGCCAGGCTGGCAGGTGTCCTCCCATTCCTGCCAAACTCCCAAATAACCAGGGACCAAAAACCTTGCACTGGTGCTATTTTCTCTTGAATCCCACCACAGACCACACAGGGGAATGAAGTGAGCAATAGCAAAAAATACCCCTCCTGCCTATATCCATCGCCTGCTTCCCCTCTTGCTTTTCTTAGTATCCAGAAGAGAGAAAGAAAAAAAATTTAAAGGCAACATGAAACCACTCCACACTCCCAATGAGAAAATAAAAATGGATGTTGCAGGCTCATGTGTTCTATACGTTTCCAAATATTTCCATCTGCTCCTGAAATTTCCATTAGGAGTTGCCAAAAAGTCTAACAGAATTGTTAACACGATGGTAAATTTAGATTCTTTTTATGGAGAGACGTTTCCCCACCCTCTAAAAAGTCTGGTATCAATTTGTTCTGTCACTGATAAGCCAAAGGTATTGCTGAATTTGCCCTTTTGCCCTGCCCGTGGGTTTAGTGCAGGCAGACGCTGGGACGCAGACATGAGCAGAGAGGGAGGACCCACACTGGGAACACTCTGGCTTCACCCCCCAGTCTGTCCCCCTCCACAGACAAAAGAAATATCTTGCAAGAAAATTATGGACTGTCTGTAGCTGGTTTTGCCAACCATCACCCCATCGACCTATTCTTCAGTTTGGAAACACCCAAACAAAGGTTTGGAGGCCGTTGGTGTGCTCTGCCCATGCACCACCCAGGCTCCCAGCCACTGATTAAATTCTCTGTGCTAACGAACCTGTTTCTGTGTCAAAAAAAAAGGCTCAGGGAAGCTCTGTCTTTAGCTGGAGCGGGGACGAGGGTTAAGTTGGACGTGTCCCAATCGCCTGCCATCAACACATTGGTGAATAAGGGAGCTGGCCTGGTGGCTTTTGGAGGGGGCTTAGGAGGTGGGGATGGGAGGGACAGCATCACTTAGGGGTAACAGAAGCTGAAACGAAGGAGCAGGATGAGGTGGTGACGGGGGTGGTGGCTGTAGCATCTCTTTGGCCACGCACCGAAGGCTGCTTGCCATGTTGGCCACATGCAATGAACGCAATTGTGAATATTTATACGTGCAAGGACGCCCCACAGGCACAGCTCTGGCATAGCAACTTAATTCAGGTGAAGTTATGTCATGGGGCTGTTTCGTCAAGGATGGTTCGATCAAAATACTGGTGCTTTTTTAGAAAAACAGGGTATTCTTTCCTGTCCAAAAGTGCTTTTCCAGGTTGGCTCTCGTGGGTGCTCCATTCGGTGAATTAATAGTGGCATCATTCAGGGCTGATCAACCTGTTATTAGAGTAACTGAGCAAGCACAGCGAGTACCCTGCAATATTATTTTAAGGCAATTACTTTCTGTGACCATTTAATAATAGTTCTGTTCCTACAGCCTAGCAAATAAGGGCCATTCTCCAGAGAAGCCACTTAATAGAGATTAAAGATTCAGAGCCACTACGAAGAGGCAGGAAGCATCACTCAGTTCTCCAGCAGAAGGACTGATGCTGAAGAACCAGAGGAGCCTGAGGCTTACGCAACTTGCTGGTTTGTATCTTCAGATAGACCCCATAAGGCTTAAACAAGCGAGCCCTCTGCTACAACCTGAGCTCCTGTGCAATATTGGAGCCCTTCCCACAGCTTCCCCTGCCCTCCTAGCAAAGCCGGTCCATTTTCAGAAGCAATCCTCCATGTGGACAGGGATGATGTTTCTTCCTTCCCGTGTTCCCAGGCTGTTCTGCCAGGCTGCCCACCCCAGTGACCCTCCGTTTCTGGGATTTGATGTGCTTCACCAGGGCTGATTAGCAAAACCCCAGTGCAAAAACCCCTCACAGATGCTTTCAGCTATAGGTGGAAGCCTGCTAGAACACCTAGAGAGACAGGATTCCTGGATGGACACTGTATGAACACTCCTAGGACACTACTAAGGACACTTAGGGATGCCACAAATCGTAACTTAATCTGAGTTTTACTCTGGTTAATCTTCCTTAAGGAAGGAGGAAGAGCTGTGGGTCTGTATTCTCGCTCCTGGGAGAACAACATGACAACAAGCCCAGGGAAGGAGAATTAAAGATGCCTCACTTGAACTTTTCTACTTCTAAGGTCTTCCCTGACGTGCCCCAGAGCTTTGCCCATCTCAGGGGACACTGGTCCACTTCCAGATGACATCGGTTCCTGGCATAACCCATGTGACACCACACAAAGACCACTGACCAGGCACGGGCTGAGAGTGAGAAGCAGAAAAAATCTCAGCAGCTGCCTTTAGAAACGAGCCATTCCCCCTGAAAGGAAACCTGTTTGATCTCTTTCTAAGCCATACCCTGCAATTATGCTTATCATATTTCCCTCCTGATGTATTTCTTCTTTGAGAGCAACATCCTCCGCTCTGATCCCGGCGCGGCGTTTCGGGGAGCGCTCTCATGCTCCGAGACACGAACATTAATGTATTGCCACCTGCAGCCTGCTTGTAAAAGAGCCACACTCGGGATCGAGCCGCTGAAACCAGACTTGCAGGCTGGTATTGAACCTGATCGTGCGCTTCCAAATCGCTAGATTATTCAGGAATGATGGGCATCAGCTCTCGTCTGATCACAGTTGAAGTTGGTTAGTCCACTTTATTTCGAATTTTAGGCTCGATTTCCACCCAGCGCTCAGTGGAAACAGGGAATTTTCCTTCTGCTGACTTGCTTGGTCAATATGAATTAACTACCTGGGGTAGTGCTATTCAGCTCTCAGTGTTAAAAACTTGCGGTTAATATCAGCTTTTATATTTTTTTGTCCATTTTCAGAGGAAAACTTCCACACCTTCAGTGCTAAATGCACCCAGGGATCCAGGGCAGCGCTCCTCAGCTCCGCAGAGACGGGCTGAGAGTCTGCGGTTCTGCTCCCATGCGTTTCAAGTAGTTTTATCTTAAACGCTTAATATTTCATAACATTGCATTTTTAAAGTATTAGCGACTGCGCCCTAAGCCAGAATATTTCTTTTTTAGTATTTGCATATTTGTAGGCAAAAAAATTCATATTTGCCTGAAGAAAATGTCAAAACTTGAACAGATGGGAGTTTTTACCACAAGAAGACTGTTTTGCTCAGAAATTATTCCATTTCCAAAAACCTCAAATAAAGTTTCATATCTTTCAGCAAATCTTGGACCAGGATTATAAATTCAAAATAAAAATACAGAAATTTCCTATGTTGAGCTTATAAATGCTAGTTTATGACGTTTTCTGGTGTCTTAATGAGAGCCATGTGACCAAAGTTATATATTTTAGGAAATAGCCAAAAGGCATATATTCTTTTACAGGTACATTTTTAAATGCAGAGGATTTCTTTTAAAAATTTTAACACGAGATGTTATTATCCTTTTTTAATTAAAAAATTACTGGGCTTTTTTTTCCATTTTCAATATGCTCTGCACTGCATAAGAGAACCGAATCCTCCCTCCAGAGTCCCCAGCGCGTGGCAGATGGTCGCACCAAGGATATTTATATTCCCTTTGTAGCTCCCAAACGTCAGACTCACCCATTTTCTTCCCTGTAAACCCCCACAGTATTGCTTCAGAAGGAGTTTCATGAGTACAGCCCTGCGGATGTTGTTGGATAGTAACAGCATCATTAAAACACATTTGTTTTACTTAAACCCAGTAACTTGTTGGTGTTGGGTCATAGGTTGGACTTGATGATCTCAAAGGTCCTTTCCAACCTTGTAATACTGTGATAACGAAGACAGTGACCTTAATGGTACATAACGGTATCGGAAGGTTAAGGCTCGGGGCCATTGCTGAGCCTCGCCAGTTATTATTATTATTATTACTTTTAGTGTTGTGGGAGATCTGAGCTTTCGGGTCCTCACAACTTGGTCTTTGTATTATAATTATGACCCCCTCCAGCCCTGTCTCCCCTTGCCTGTCTGCATTGACAATGGCGTTATTGAATACCCAGGAACGGGTTGTGGCTTCCAGTGATCCCCCCTCCCAATTTCTAGCTCAGGGAAAACTCAGTAGATAAGCCCACACGCCAAAACGATGGCCGTGTTCATTTAAGACAGTGGTTCCCGGTAAAGGCATCCATGGAGCTCGTTCGGTTCTTGGGCACACGCGGCACACATCAATGGTGAACCAGTGGTGGTTTCTATCTGTTTAGATAGGGTGCTAAACAGCTCCCAGTTCAGTTTGAACTAAACCCATCAGCTGTCAGCAACAGACGGACAGCTTAAGGCTGACCCAAGGAGACAACGTACCCGGTCAGGTTCAGGAGCAGTATGGGGAAGTCCCTCACCCCAAGTTGGCTCATGCTAGGAAGCAACCACAGGTGAAATCTGTTCAACCACTTCAAATCTCCATTTGCTACCACGAGATTCACACGTATCCCTCAGACAATCCATAGAAGCCTTCAGTGGCACCGATATTTGCATGTTTTCAATTATAATTTAGCCCAGGCAGGCGCACGAGGCTCTTGGACTGCAACGGATGCGTTATAGCCTTCTCTTGAGCACTGCCTGGCGGGTCAGAAAAACACTGGGTTTACATGAGTTAAGGACTGGGGGTTGGGAATGAATTGTCATCTTCCATCTTTATATGATCTCAGGTGGATACTTTATTTTTTTGTGTGAGGAGGTTTATTTTCCTCCCGATTGATTGGATGAATTGTGTTCCCAGAGATCAGAGAGTTCAGATGGCAGAGGATCCTCTTACCAGAAGATGAAAGCCAATATAATCAACTGCACAACTTCAAAACATGCAGCTTGTTCTTGTTGGCCAAGCCTAAGTTTTCCCTGCAGAGAAGCTGTCGACAATGATTTGATATCAATCCAGTAACAATCCCTGGTTTCTAATAATAATTTGCACTTCAGTAGAAATGTTCATGTGAGGCTCTGAGAACATTTAGCAGATGGTCATTAGCGAAGCTCCCCCGTTCCCCTGCAAGGAAGAGATAACAATTACTAGCCTTGTTTTACAGATGGTGACACTGAGGTGAGGCACTGAAAGGTGAAATAACTCTCCTAATTTTCCATAATGAGCCAGTGGCAACAGATCTATGAATGAAACCCAGGCATCCTGCTGCGATTACTCCACGAACCCTACATCCTTATCTCTTACAGGAAAAGGTAGTCAAAAAGGTGAGCCTGGAAAGCAAAAAGCAATGACTCAAAGGCAGGATTCATGACACATTTCTGGAAATAAGGAATTAGGACTGGATCAATAAATAACTGGAAAACCAAGGGGACGCAACCTAAGAGGCGTTTGAAACGAGGATGGATGGAAAAGAAAAAGATAAAGATAAAGGAAGGGAGGGGAAGGAAAACAGAGTAGCTCTGACTTTTTATTTCCAGTCTTGGTTTCAATCAGTTCTGTAAAATTAAAGGTTAGGACTCTGAAATAAAGAAGAAAGTAAGTTCCATCTCCTCCCATGGGAGAACGTCTAATGGGTTAGGCTTCAGTGTGGACTACTGATAACAAAACCCTGCTTTTCATGTGTCCTGTGGTACATCACCCTGCAGCCAAGTGCCAGCCGTGGCACTGCCAGGAGACATCAGCTGTATTTTGGGTGCCACAGAGACCTGCCTCTTCCTGGGCAGGGCAGGAAAACAGCGCTGGAGCTCTTGGGAATGCTGTCTCTGCGCAAAGGCATCCACATGCCACCAAAAAACCCATTTGCTAGCTGGGCTAGAGAGCACTCACCACTGTTTTTTTCCATGCAGCAGCAGCTGGCAGTAGGTCAGCCACAGAGCTGGAGGTGCATGGACAGGCACTTCAGGGACTAATTTTAGCTTTCAGTTACACTGTCTTCTCCTTTCTCACCCAGGATGTCTGGACTGCTGATACTGGTGGACTGGCTGATTCTACAAACCGCCCTGCTCACATCATACGTACGCGATGAGGGGAACACAGCCCAGCTAGCTGGCCCAGCAGTGGAGTTTATAAAACAGCCAAATGGAAGCCAAAAGACTTGAGTTTAATCCCTCCAGTTAAGTCATCTAGATTCCTTCTCGCCACCAGCCATCTGATCTCAATCAAGAAATCCTGGCCTTCATCTCCTAACCTAGCCGAGTCGCAATGCTGAAGCCTGAAGTAATCTGCATGCAAAATGCTTTAGTAATGATTCCTTCATGAGAGATTCTTTAATTATTATTATTTCCCAAAAGCACTCTAATGTGAAAGTGGTAGGCAAACAAGAAAGGTGTCTTAGTAATGTTTGCCATTAATAATTTGTTAACATGCTGTAACGCTCTTCCATTTACTTTTAATACCTATAGTTGTTAAAAGAATATTGAAAGGGACTTATTAACACGAATGTGTTAAACCAATCATTGGGTATTAAAATAGGATGCTTTTTTAAGACTGAAAATACTTCCAATTTGGCTGTTCCTCTCATAACTTTTGTAGGATTTGACAGGCAAATGAAACAGAATTAAACATCTGTATCTATAGCATCAGTAAACTACATCGCCTGCTGATTCAAGGTATTCTTAAGGAATTTTACGATATATTGCATTCAGCGTCACACCACGCACTTCCAGCACCAGAGAACCAGAAAGCCAGAACTGTAACCAAAAGTGTGTGGGAGTGGTAATACATGTAGCATTGTAGCAAGAAACATCGGGGTAATCTGAGAGAGCAGAAATGCTGTCTGCAGTGACAAGATAAAAGATACAGATTGAAAACTGTAACCATCAACATATACCTGGACGTTGCTATTGCAGGTGCTCCTGAGGGGCACCAGGGTCTTGCTGGAAGGAGTAAGTGCTCACCAGTGGCTGACTGGTATGAAAACTGAGATGAGATTTCAGAATGATTCATTTGGCATATTTGCATTTTGGAAGCAGGACCACAAAAAAGATATGCTTTAGCCTGAGCAGGTTTAAATAGTCTTGTACAGGGCTGGAGTTCCTGTTTGGCTGTGAGGATCTCAACTTGCACACTTCTTCTTCTACTTCTCATTTCAATGTGATGTTAGTTGTGATAATGCAGGACATTATTTTGCAGTTTCATTTTCTGCATATATATGAGGGAGACAGAGGGAACAAGATCTACCATTTCACCAGCTAAAATAATTGTATTATAAAGCTCAGCACGGCTTACATCATTGTGCCGTGTTCAATCAAACTCTATCCCAAAGGTGCACACGTACCACTAGACAATTTCAGAGGTTGGCAGCTGCTTCAGCACACTTACTCCTTTTTATTTTATTTTTTTTTTCATCTTGGGACCTTTAAAACTGATGGGAGGCTGAAGGCAAGAACTGATGCATTGTAGATGACAACAAAAGAGGCTCCATAAAATTGCTTTTGGCATCTCGTGTGCGTTCCGTCTACATCTTATAAATTACTGCTGCATTTCAGTGATAAAAATAGGTTTGTATTTGGAATTGATTACAGTGAGATAAAACTCTAATATAAAAAAGTACTGATGCATAAATATTTCGAACATACAAGGGTAAGGATAAAATAAAAGTAGAGCTCTTAATTTCTTCCTTTTAAACAGAACACACATACACACACACATCCCAGAGCGCAGATAAAACTTCAGCAGCTGTTTTGCTTACGGTTCCCAGAAATGGTTTTGTGCCTCTTGCAACTCTTCTCTTCAGACATTTTTATGGCCATCTCCGTATCACCGGCATTCCCATCACCGACGCCGAGTGAATCTGAAAGCGTTCACCCCAGGTCGCTTTGTTTTCTTCTATGCAATGAACATTCACTCCTTTCCTGTGCCCTTAAAGGATATTATATTAATGGGGCTATTTTTTAGTTCATTTCTTAGCACATCAGCTTTGGAAATAGTGCTTTTGCCCCTAACTGGGACTGCAGGATCAGCAGAGGGAGCTGATATATTGTTTTCAGCAATTCTAATATAAATAAAAGCATAATTTTATTTACATGAGAGAGAGGGCAAGAGCGATTCATGTTTCAGTATGACCCAGACCAGCATGCTTTACTCAAGCAAAACACTATTTGACTCAGCCTAATAAATTCAGGGCAAAAATTGGCTTCGCATCATGACAAATGTACAGCCCAATAGTTAACCTTTAAAGAAATGCAAGGCTTAATTGCAGATAAGAGTGATGGGGCTGGCAGTGGAATCAGGGGTTGGATCCAGGACCTGGTCAAAGACAGAGGAAAGCCCCCTGTCTGTTTTCCAGCCTGCAAGTGGCCGACGGCTGCACAACCCCCCCCGCCCTCTTCGGCCACATCAGTGCGGGGCACTGAGCGAGCAGCCAGGCTTCCAACCCCGACAGCAAGAGTTGGTGTCGGCACAACCCCCAGACCTGCACCTTCAGGCAGTGCTGGGCATTGAGGTTGTGTCCATTTACAGCCCCTTGAACCCCCCATCCCTGCTGGAAAGCTGCTTTTTTTTGGGGGGGGGGGAGGCAGGAAGCCGTCCCCTCTCGTCGCACTAATGCCCTGCCAGAGCTGTGGTGGGAGTCGCAGCTCGCGCCTTTGATGTGGGCTGGACGGGATGTGGACGTGTCTGCTCCCGCCAGCCACGCCAGCTGAAGCGCAGAAAGAAAAACCAAGGGCAGAAAGACTGACAATTATTTCTGTAGAGCAGCTTGAGCGTTCCTGAGTTTTCAGTAATGTACAATAATCTATTACGAGTAAGACGATCCTTAAAAACCTTGCAAAGGTTGCGAAAGCAACACAAATACAAAGTGTGCCCCAAACAAGTGGTAGTAAATACAGCACCTTCCTTTTAAATTTCATTTATTTATTTTTGTGTACATTTGTCTTAATTTGACCGACATACCATTGCTATAAAGATGCCCTGCTCTTTGAATATTTAATCCGAGACCACTAGTTCAAGTGTGGTTATGAAAAATCACGGCAAACATATGACTGGAAAGAGGTGGTTGGTTTTGACTTCCAGGCAGTTGTTTGAAGCATTTCATAGATGCACACAATATTCAGCAGAACACACACACACACACACAATGCTGAGTTGAACACACACGCACACGCACACGCACACCCACATCTGGAAAACGGTTACAGTGGTTGAAGTTTCAAAAAGGTGTACTGTCCCCTTCTCTCAGCAGCAGGGATAAACCTTTGGATATCCTGAGAAATAAAATCAAAGTGTAGTGAAGATTAATTCCACCAGCAAGGTTTGGGTTTTTTTTCCAAGTTAAATATATTCTCCCAATGTAATTTTTTTATTTTAAATGAAAAGGGTGGAGGGAAAATATCTGGAGCAGTCGGGGTTAAAGAATACCAATTCACTTGTTCCACCAATATCCCTAATCCAGTACAACACGGATCCCAAAAGCATCTCATTAAAACAACAACATTAAATAAAAGCCTATCTAATATTACACACACGGGCCTCCTGTCAGTCTCCTACTATTTATTATCTTCATACTACGAGGAACGGCTCTGAGATGAATGAAGACAGCACAGGTTAAGAGAAGTGTTTCAGATGGAGCAGACGTGAAGCCGCACGGGTCAGCAGCCAGGCAACCACCAAAGTATGCTGGAGCTCAGAGAGGACCCTGTGAACTTTGCAGTATCTGACTGATGAAATTTCACCTGGCTGCACACAGGAACAGGAGCTCAGAGCAATGGTTCATCACAGCATGGGTCAGCGTTGCACTGCTACAAACCCCGGGCTAAGCCCACCAGGACCTTAACCAGTCTTAACCAACAAGAACCTGGGTGCCATCTCACAAAGATGACAGCACCTCATTTCTTTTAAATATACCACAACTGCATGTTCACACCAACTGGCCAAGGCAGCGAGAGTATTTCTCGAAGCTCTGTATCTACGGACCGACCCACCCTCCCCTAAAGCTATGATTCAGGGTCTTGCGTTTGGATGTGGGCAGTTTTGATTCCCACGAGGGCCGACTTTCGCAACAACACCAAGAACTGAAAATTGCTCATATTGCATTGCCCTGCCTTTTCATCTAATCCCACCTTTTCCGCTCCTCCTATCGATGTGAACACCAGCGCTTTTGCTGATGAGCTCCTCCGTGCCATGCGCTCCCTCCCTATGAGAGGGGTTGTGTGAGGTTATGGGCTGCTAAGTAGCAATGAGCACTGCAGAGGAAACAGGCCAGCAAAGACTTAGACAACAAAAACAAACACGAAGCAATTATAAGAAGGATGGGAGATATGGTCTGATGTACTTTGGCCAAGAAATAAATATTTTACACTGCCTTTTTCAAGAACACTTGCATTGTGTTTTTTAAATCTCCAAAATGGTAGAGTCACTCCACCCACTCATGCACAACACGTGCACGCACACACACTCTCTCTCTCTCTAATGCACAAACATTTCCAGCTTTGTAGAGCTACTGGATTTACTTTGAGACAAGTTTCCTGTGCATTTTGACAATTTACTTTGAGACAAGTTATTTGCAAGAAGGTAAAATTCATGCATGGCTTTGACAGCTCCACTTTCTCATAAATGGTATTTGAAAAGCAGAAAGCAAACGAGGACCAAAGCTCCATTTAAAGTTCACCTCAGATGGCTGAAAAGCATTTATACCCACATCCTTCTGAGGTCCCTGCTTTATGAACTTCTAATGAATTCCACATTCTGCTACCCAACATTTCTTATACATAGGGGGAAGGAAAAACAAACCAGAAAAACAAATGCAAGCTGTTTGAAAACAGATGCACCGCAGCATTCTTTATCAGAAAGGCTGGGGAGGCTTTTGAAGGAGCAGAGCAGCAAGGCACCTTTGCAAAGAGGAGAAGGGGAATGAAAAGCACAAGAAGTTGGCTTTGAGCCCCCAGTCTTGCTTGCCTAACACGCGTCACGCTTGTGGGATTTCACCTCAAGGTCTCTTACGGAGCAAGAAGCTGGCGTTCATTTGTTGCTCCATCATTTCTGTAGGACTTCTGTCCTCCACACCCAGAGCTTGGCCAGAGGGGGCCTGGGTGGCCCTCAGCTCCGCTTCAAAGCAATCCTGGCAACCCCTCCTTCCCACTGAATCGAGGGCTAAATGAAAACTCCGTGCAAATTTGATACAGAGAAGCCTGGCATGAGACTTGGACAAACCAAGTTCGTCACAAACCACATTTTATTCAGGTAGAAAATTATGGTTTTCTGAGAATTCCAGTGCGCTTTTGGTTAATGAAGACATAGAGCATTCTAACCCATTAAACTGAACCCTGATGCTAGTCAATCCCCTCTTGAAGGAACAATTACAGCTCAATCAGGGCTTTTCCTATTAAAAAAGTGAGTAGGTTTATTCAGAAACCTTCAAGATGATTAAAGAAAAATTGAAAAATGCAATTTTTTTTTTTAATAAAATTCCTTATCCCCATCCCTAATTCTAGAGCAAATCAGGTTATTAAAAGAAAAACTAAATTGCTATAAATATAATTTAAAATAATAATTAGCCATCTATTGTTATTTGACATCCCAGCTGTTAGGAGATACTACAGGGATTCCATATGGCTCGAGGAGATACCTTCAGCACATCTTGGACAGCATCAGAAAGGGATAAATAATAAATAATAAGAATTTAAGAAAGTATAATCAGCCTTCCACATGTAAAGAAAAGCAAAGACTTTCACAGTTATAAAAGAAATGATTTTACTGTAAAAAAAATATCCTAAAAATAAAGTAAGACAAGGGCCTTCACTACAGCAGGCTGGAAAGCCTTCTCTTTTCTAATGTGTCCGAAGCACAGTTGCCTTGCCTGTGCCCTCTTCAGTACCAGCAGACCACTGGGAAGTGTTTGCTTTTCCATTGTGCTCTGTTCTTTTTAAATTTTTTTTAGAAATACAGAAATATCCTTGTTACAAATCTCCCACCATCTCAAAAAACACCAGATTTCACACCGTAAGACAGAAATTCTACAAATTTCATATATTTTGATGCTAAACATGGATCTTTGCCAGTAAAACTGTAATTTCTTAAATTGGAGACTTTGGTCATTTTTAGACATATTTTTTTCTACGAGGAACGACAAATTTTACTCCAACACATTTCCAGTTTGCAAGAAACTACATTTAGCAGCATTCCCCCAATTTCTTGCTATTAAAAAAATGAATGCAAACTTTCAACGATTTGCTATCTTGTGACTATTTCCAGCAGCCCCGCTGGCACAGCGACAGCTGTCACCAAGCACAAGCCGCTTGACTCACAATTACGAAGGAAACAAAACAGTGGCAGAGCTCTGGAAATTCACTTCATGTCTACATGATGTAAGAAACGCTTGGAGCCAGATCCTGGGTTTGGCGATGCTGCCACTACAGAGCCTCAACCTGCCAGAAGCCCACCAAATGGCACGGCCCGTGCTATTAGATATTTATGCAAGACTCATGACTAAATCTGGGCTAAATGTGGATGGAGAACCCTGCAGCTGCACCTGTGTATGTGAAAATTTGATCCTGACTTAACAGCTACAATGGAGACCATATTTTATCTTCAAACGCACCTTTTTGGCTCCTATGAGGCACTTAAATCTACATCTTTTCTCTCTGGCTCTGTAAATCAAGGACACCTGGTCCATCGTGACTTTTCACAATATCCGTCCTAAAAAAAACCACACAAGTGGGCTGAGAAATACCGAAGGCTTTCAGATATTGTTCCTGGACGCTCCAAGATGCCTGAATGTTCTTTAAAAGAGGGGAAAAAAAAAAAGAGACCTGGCAGATCCTGACACCTCCATCACACAACCCCTGGGGAAACTGTATCCTACCTATGTTTTTGGAGACCATGGGCATGTTTACTGCCAGACTGTTCGTTCCAACCATCAGACACTGGCCGCCTTTTCCTGTACCACTTATCTCCATCCACCTTCTGGCACAGTTTAGTTCGTACCCTTGTGTGACGGGTCACAGTATTTTGGAAAGATGATGGTCTGATCTCTTATTTTCTCAAAAAGAATAATAATCCAGGGCAAAACCAGACTGAATTAGTACAAATCCTGAGTTGGCCTGAATTCTTCCCGTAAGAGAAACCAAACAGAAACTTTCCTGATCGGTTCAGTAATACTTGGGTTGTGTTTACTCTGTATTTTAAAATTACACTATTCTGAGCTTCCTGGATTTAGCTGGGCCCAAAAGCGAAAGTAACGTATCAAAATACCCTGAAATAAACTTCTAGGAAGGGTTTTCAGGTCTGTCTAAAACCACACAGCTTTGGAAATCGCCGAAAGACGTCTGATCTTTTGAGATTTCCATCTCTATTTCCAGAGCACTAAAGACGCTTCCAAGCTTTTCCCAGCTTATCCTCGCGGTACCTCGCAGCCGCTGGACTTCTGCCCCATCGGTTAGAGAAACCCAAGAGCCTTTCGAGGAAGGAAACGCGGCCCGTCCTGCAGCCTGGCTGTCGGCAAGGGCGAGATGCCTTGGAGCAAGGTTGCTGCAACGCCAGAGCTGCTCTAGTTCCAGGAAGGGATGCTTCATGCAACGGCTGTGAAGCATGAATGGAGAAGTTGTCGCTTTGGCTGGATACCTGCAGGGTAGCAAGCCTCCGGCCACGGCTTCCCATTGAGCAGGCACTGGATAACAGACAGGCAGCTCCTTCCTCTCCCAAAGCGCTCGGCGGAGAGCTGGCTGGTGGCCCCTTTCCCTTGCCTTCACTCTGACCAACCACCTAGAATAAAGGCTGCTGGCAAAATCCCAGACAGTAAAATACAAAACGTAAAGGTGACGTAAAGTGCCGATGGAGGTGAAGGGCTTTCTAGCGACCCAGGAGTGCACTAAAGGAGGCCAGGTAATAAACATCACGCAGCCAAAATCGCTCCCAGTAGAACCACGCTGCCAGCTGCACAGACCCCTGAAGAATTCATTTATCCCCCTGGCCTCTAAATTAGATATTTCCGCCATCAGGCCACTTGGAGACCACCTTCAAATGTTTACTCTCTCCTTTCTCAGCCTTTCCCATGCTTTCCCCCTCGTTTAAGTCCAACCTCTGTATCTCACTGACGCGCTCACCAGGAGAAGCAGCAACACACAAGCCCACGCAGCAGGCAAAAAGCATCAGCTCACTTGCAGTTTCTCCCTGTGGATTTCTTTTGGATTTCAGATTTTGTTTCTCTTGCTGGAAGTGGGGATGCAGTGGCAGCGTGGGACTTGTGAGCAAACCCATTAGCTTCAAATCTAGGCCAGGAGTACATGGCAAGAGGAAGGGGAGACAGGCTGCTCTCACCAGGCTACGTGCTGGATGTGACTGTCTCTTGCCCTCTCCTTTTGCTCCAGCCTTCCCCATCAACTCCAGACCTTCCCTGGCAGAGTGGATTGGCACCAGCTGCCTATCAGAGGACTCATTTGGTTCCTATGCCATTAAAACCACACTTGCAGTTTACTACACTAATTAGAGCCCTCTTCATTTACACAGCACGTGAACCTTCGTGTCCAGACCCCTGGCACTACCAGCTCCTAGCTGTGCCTATACATAGCTGCAAACACATAAAAGCTGAGATTCCAGTGAGCTTTTTCTGGCCCTTTTTATTAATAAAATCAGCTGCTTTTATGGTGTGGGGTTATGTGAAGGAGCAGCATCCTTTCAACCTGCCACACAGCTGCCTACTGCACAGAAAGCACCTCTGCCAGCCACACTCCGTGAGAGTGAATCTGCTGAGCCAGAGTACACGTCAAATTTCATATTATCCATCTGCTCCAGTAAAGGCTGAGCTGAAATATTAATTAGGAGATCTGATCCTTTCTCACCAGAAACAATCTGGATTTTATAGCTCAGCCAGAGGCCAGTGAAGCAGACAAAGCTCTGCGATACATCCTTTGCTGCTGGTTAACAGCTTTCAAGGAAACAACCAACTTAGGGGGAGGACACAGACTATAAAACATGTGGACATCTGGTCTGGTTTGTCCCCCCTTCATCTCCCCCATGCTCAACCCCCACCTCCTAAGTGCATGTTCAGAACAGAGAGAGAAGACTTCTCTAACATAAACAGCTATAATATGGCAATAAAGATTAATGAGTAAAACTTGCCATTTTATGTATAATCCGTGGGGATTTACAATCATTAATCTTTATTAGTGTGTAATAACTGTTTAGACATTAAGGACAGATTCTCAGCTGGACAAAACTGGCCTTATTCCAGCCAAGCCAATGGAGCAATGCCAGTTTACACCCTCCATGACCCTAGCTCTAAATGAGACCCGTCCCCATCTGTAGCAATCGTCTCACCAGCAGTATTTCCCCAACAGCAGGGGCAGAGCAGTGAAGGCAACTATTTGTCTTTCTCTGTATCTGAAAAAAGAGAGCTGCATGTGTCCAGGAAGCTCAACAATAGACATGTCAATAAACAAGAGGAAATTCAATGAAAAAGCAACAGCAACAAAAGGAACCCCAAGGAGCAGGGAAGGGGATGATTTCTGAGGCAAGACTATAAGATCTGGTTTGGCAGGAGCGGAGCTAAGAGGGATGTAGCAATCTTTGGCATGCGAAAGAGTGAAAGCACCAAGACAGGCTCCCAGAGTTCCTCTAAGAGGAACAAGATGGAAGAGAGAAAAGACAAAAAAAAAAAAAAGAGCATCTTGGCTGGCTTTTCTGAGAGGAGTTTGGGGTTTGTTTTTAATAAAAAAGAGGTCTATTAAGGGAGCTGGTGGGAACCTTGTCTGAACTACATCAGACCAGCCACTAAAGCAATGCGGCATTGCCCGAGCAGGATTTCCTCTTCGAAAATGTCTAGGAAAGAAGGGGAATGTGCAGGTACGTGCTTAGCTTGCAGCAAAAGGGAGAAATTCCAGCAAAAGCTCTGCATACCAAAGTCTCTCCCCTTGGCACCCGGCACTGCAACGCTGCATAGGTGATCCCCTGCCCACCAAGACAAAGTGCAGCCACCTCCTCCCTCTGCACCTGCTGAACAACCGAGAGCTCAACTGCGTAGCCTTTTTTTTAGAGCTTTTTCTGAGTGCTGATCCACCAACTGCCCCTTCCATCACACAAGGGAGGCCAGCTGCCTCCAGAAACGGTTTTCCCACCTCTTCAACGAGCCAGAAATGCCTCCTTCCCCACCAGTGAACTTGACAAAAGTCAGGAAAAATGCAGAAATACAGTACATAGATATCTGTGTAAAATTTTATACACCTGGAAAATCTTCAGGAAAGATGGGCATTTCACCCACGGCAGCAGCATGAACCTGGCATTTCAAACAGTGACCAGGAAATGCCCTCCAACTTGTCTTTCGATTTAAGGGAACAGTGGGATCTTGGGGACCCAGAAAGTAGCTCTCCTGCCAGTGACACTTCAAGAGCTCTAGAGAAGGCAAGGCCTCAAGTGACCAGCAGGCTGCAGGCACATCAAGAGCTGTATGGTAGAGGAAAAAAAAGAGGATGAACATCATGCCCTGGTGGTCCCCTGCTGCCTGCAAATGAGGATGGGCTGTGTATCTTTCATGAAGCCTGATGACCACTGCTCGTGGCACAGCGCAGAAACGCTCCCTGCCTTGCAAGCGGCTAAATGTGCTGGAATTAATTCACGCAGCTGATCCAGGTCACAGCTCAATGCTGAGCTCTGTGCTGCTTTTCTCTCCTCTCCTCTCTCTGGTGTGGTTTGGGTTTGTTTCAGGGTCTATGGCACAAGACCTGCTACTTTAGCAGTTTCAATATCCCAATTCTGAACAATATCTACCCATGCTGCCCAGAGCCCTGTGCAGTCTGAATACAAAAGAGCTTTCTGAAGAACAGCTTTAAGCCTCAACACCTTGGCTATTTAGGGGCTTTGGTTGTTGGGAAAGGCTTTATGTCTCAGAAACCATGCCTGTCCTATGCAAACCTGTGCGCATGTTAGAGCCCGGCAAAGTTCTGAGCTCTGACTAAAGGCTTTTCATCTTCACAGAGGTTACAATCAAGTGGAAGAGAAGAGAGTCTGATTTTCATCTTGTAGCCCACCACGTTTTCAAAGCTTTTTAAGCACTCCAGAGGTCCATGGCTCTCTGCCCTGCACTGAGGCCACCAGCTCAGGTTCTTTTCTAGGAAAATTCTGGGGCAGAACAAGCTTTGTGGCCACAAGGGACGCAGAGCAGGTAGACAGCCTCTGCATTTTTCTCCTGCCATAACTCCCTTCCACAGTGGCAATCACTCAGATCGCTATTTTCATTCACAGTGGTCACACAGATTCACACTTACTGTGGGCTGACGCAAATGTCTTTTAAAGGAACAAAGTCACGGAGAATCGGGAGGGAAGTGAAGTGATTTGTTGCATGCCCTATTGTAATGTCATTAAAACAAAGGGATTAGACAGCCCAAGCACTGCAAGAGAAAAAAGCATAAAAGAAAGCACTCAGCATGTAGTGTCGAGGCATGTAGGAATCATTTTAGAGGGTCCTAGCTGCAGACAACACTGACATTAATTTTCTATTGGAAAACGCTGGTGACATTAATATCTGCTATTAATACTGAACTTTGACAGTATCTCACAAATTCAATCTGTCAATTACAATGGCACTGAAATAAAGGTGTTCTGAGGTCAAGGAGATGTGGTGTCCAACTGAGACTTATATTCCCGGAGAAAAGCGGCAAAAACAATCTTTAACAAAAGCATCAGATCCATATGTAGGAAAACCAAAGGGTGGTTTTAAATGTCATGTTTTTCAAAGCGAGAATTGATGCTGGAACCAAGTCTATAAACTGGCTGGCTGGACTTCCAGCTGCAGCTGAGGACAATCAATCAAAACAGCTCTGCAACTCTGAGAAAGTGAGAGAGAGAAAACACACACACACACAACCATGGAATATGAGAGGGCAGATTACGAGCCATGCGAGGCCTCTTAAAATTACACTGCGAAGTAAAACATCCTTGTGTTTCATCCACAAGAAAATGTAATCTGAAAGCTTCCCCTCGACACAAAGCGGAATATGGAGCTTATCGACACCGAGGGCCAGGCAGGCTGGTGAAACACGGCTGAGGAAGGGGACTCTCTTCCCCAAAGTCTGCACAACCCATGAGCTCTGTGCAGCAAGGAAACTCCCACATCTCAGCTCCTGCGAGCCCTCCTCAAGCCACCCTGCTCTGCAGCTGAGGGTTACTCGGACTGGTAAATCCCTATGAGCAACGCTCCCTTAGCTCCTTCAATGCCGGCCCCAGGGCAGAGCTGCACTATTTTGGGGTCCGCAGCCACCTCTGTGGACGCTGCCAGCCATGGCAGTGATGGTGGCAGCCTGGGCACTGGTGATGTCCATGTGCACCTCTTCAAAGCATTCAGCATGTCCCTAGCACAAGAGGTACCACCACTCAAGGACCCCCCCGCTCTAAATACTGCCCTCCCCATGAGCCCTTCCAAGGGTTCGCTTCCCAAACAGGTGCTCACGCTAGTCCAGAAGCCCAGCCTACACCAACAGAGACTGGAGCCACTGAACTGGGAGAGGAATGCTGGATCCCAGGCTGAATTACATCCTGCACAGCTTAAATTTTGCAGAGCAAGGCATGCTTCTAGTTGGGATTTGACTCTGAGGGTCTGTGCCAAGCAATGGGTGGGGGAAGGACGCATGTGGAGGGGCATGAGGCAGACGCACATGCTCTGGTGCAGCTGCATGCTTAGGTGTTCTCCTTCGCAAGGCTGAGGAGAAGGAGCCACGGGCAAGGGCAGAGGACTTCACAGCCAAGCGAGGCTGTGATGCAGGTTTGGCTCAGTCAAACCAGTGTCAACCTGGAGCCAGGCTGCTCCAGACTCACAGCAACACCTTGCAGTGCACGGTCTCCCCTTTCTCTAGACAGTAACTGTGTTACCTAAAAGCAGCATGATTCGCGTCTTCCCCTCCCACCCCGACACTCCGCACACTCCTGCACTTGGCTAGCAGCTTTTCTCCGAGGACCCAGCCAACAGCAACGAGCTCCTGGTATGGGTGAGCCGTGGTTTCCCTGCGTGGTTTCCCAGGCTGCAGCTCTGTGAGGGACACCTGCAGAGCGTGCCGGAGCCCAGTGCTCCTGGCTGCCTTCAAGCATCCCAACCAGTGCTGGACATGGCCCAAACCGCATGCCGGCACGGGCTCCAGGGGAGCTCACTAGCACTCCCAAAATCCGTGGGCAAGCACAGAGGGATTGCTGTCGGTGCAGTGCCGAACACCCTGGAAACTCACACTGAGGTATCCCCTTTTTCACAGATGTCGTGCTATGCATACTGCTACCCTTTCTCATCTGGAGAAGGAGAAAGGATGTCCCTTTTAGAGCCAAAGCAGCTCATCCCCAGCCCAAGGGAGCCCCAGATGCTGCAATGCTCCTGGGCTTACAGGGACGTGGGGACTGACCACTGCAGCCTTCTCCTGATATTTTGTGCAACTTATCTGAAAATCTATTTCCCTCTTGGGGCTTTTGTCCCAGATGCTATCCCAGCAGTATCTTCCCACTCCAGACCTCATCACCTGCCTGATATAGCAGAGTAAGTTGGTGGGATGCAGGGCAGGGGCTTTCCCTGGGCAGGAGGCTGGCAGTGCACTGTGGGCAGCTGGGAGCTGCTGGCTGGCACAGTGTCTGGAGAAGAGGCGACCTCACGGGACGCTGGGGTCTCCCTCCCTTACAGTGATGCTGCCTCACATGCTGCAAAAGCAGCTCAAGTAGTTGAGCTGACATCCTTGTTTATAAATTCTTTTTATGATGCACATTAAATATTTTCCACAACACAGACATTTCTTCTCTTCTTTCTCTTTTCCTTTGACACCTTTTTTCCCAGCAAAGCCCTATCGCTTGCTGTGACCTCATTTAGCATCATCATCGTCACCACGCATTCATCCTCATATAAAACAGAAATCTATTCCATCAAGCACTTAACATAAATATTAAAATAATGGAAGGGACAAAATATAAATCTACATACAACTTCATGACTACCATAGCACCTATTACCATGACAAAGCAAATTCTGGTTCGGGGGGAAGGGAAGGGCGATGAGGAGAAAGTTAGGAATAGGGACTTCGACTGTCATTAAATATGTAAATCACTCTTTTCAATTATTTTTTTGTTTTGTTTTTGTTTTAAGGTTACCAACCTTATTAAAATTCATTTCACTAACCAACTCATTCTATGTCACTATGGATACCAAAGAACCCTTTTAAAAACTTCGGCGAGGCAGGGGTTTCTCAGAATAAAAACAAAACAAAACAAAACACGGCGACTTTCTGTTGGTGCTCTCATGACAAGTCCTGCCACGCGCCCCTCCCCTGCACCCACCAGTCCACAGAAGGGCAATTCATTTACAAGTCCAGTTCTCAGTCTCCCAGGATGAGTTTGACAAAAGAGGCGACGTCTGTCTCTTTGGATTCGTGCACGGTGAAGAAAGGATGTTGCTGGGAAAGAAAAGAGAGAACAAATAGAAAAGTTTACTATTCACGACGCTGAGTTCCAAACCTAAAACCTTTCCAGACAAGGCAGTGAAAATTTTTGTCGCTAGTATCATAATATTGAGCTTTGCAGGTTTTGGAGATGAGGCAAGTTGGGGAGGCTGAGGGGTCACTTCATGAAGGTTGTAGATTTGTGCTGCCCTCTCAGATTCCCTCTAAGCCTTGCCCTAGCTGGGAGGGCTGAGCTAAGGCTGCTCTCGAAGCGAGGGAAAGTATTAAAGAACACCGCCTCCATCTCTAGCACATCATGCTCTTCAGCACACGCTGGCTCACAGCTCTGCGGCGCCCCAGGAGGAGACGTGCTTCTCCCAAGCTGGTGGTTACCCACCCCACCGCACGCCAGCTCCAACAGGAGCAAAGGAGAACCTTGCAGGAAGGCTGACTGCAGCGGGTTTTCCCTCAGCTTCCTGCTTTATCTGTGTATTTACCCTCTGGTGACTTTTGAGTGTCATTTCTTCCCTGCAATCGCTCATACTCTCAGCAGGAGATGGCTACTTTACCCCTAACCACTGCAAAGAGGAAAGCCATCCCGGCTAGAAAGCCATCCGCAGCTGTATGTTTAACTACTTAATCGTGACCAACATGGGAAGACATCCTGCCAGAAAATCTTGCCTACATTTCAGCACAAACGGAAAAATATGTGTAAGGAGGAAAAAAAACACAACTAAATGCCTCTTGACAGCAACAGCGAAGCCCCTCTCTGGTAGCGTGAGTGTCACAGTTTGCTACCAAGGGCTGCAAGACATCAGCTAAGATCAGCCAGCTTCCACCTGAATCAGTGAACACTGTTTGACAGCCACTGTCCTAGCATTTCATTGTATTTATTTCCATGGAAGGTGTCTGAGACACCCAAAAGACGGCACCCTACAGGGTTCAGAGGTCACCTCCACTTTGGGCAAAATGCTGTTGTGCTTTCCATATGCAGGATGGGGGAGCTTGGTTTGATTCCCGACCTTCTCATTTCAAGCTAGATTTTTGGTGACATTTGGAGGTTTCCAAGGGTTTTTCAAATCTGCCCCCCACCTCAGTCCTTGAGCTTTGGTTATTTCAATGCTCATTTACAGCAGGGCCCAAGTGGAGGGAAAGGAGGAGCAAAGAAAAGAGACTTGCCAAGATGGGCTTGAGCAAAGTTCTCCGGTGAATAAAGAGAGGCAGCTCCGAGCAGCCGGGAAGCGACCCAAAGACACATCAGTAAGGAAGAGGACACAGAATTATGTGGGAAACAGACATGAAATGGGTTGAGGCAAGGATCCAGATATAACTAAAGGTCTTCCTGGGTCAGACAGTCAGGGGAATTGAAGTGTCCTGAATAGCTCTCCGAGAGATGGCCCAAACGACCTGCTGTGTTATTATCCCAGCGTGATGCCACTGCTCTCACGCCCCAGTTAAATCACACCCAAAGCAGAGCTACCGCAGCCTGGAAGCACCCGCAAGCGTGACATGGGCAGCAGTGGAGCCCCATCTCTCCGTAAACCAAACCCCTCTGCAACACCTGAGTCTGGTTATAGCACAAAACACCCCATGCTGGGTGAGATGTCCTCCATGCAACACGCAGACCACCAGGGCGCAGTCCTGCGGTAATTTCATGCTTCACTGCACCTGGGGAAGTGGGTTTTTTAATGAAATTACGCATCCATATCAGTTTTCCTGATGCTCAAGATAGCACAGAGTCATATTTTCCATGAGCAACCTCAATTCAACAGGAAAGCAAGAGAGCAGCCTTGGTCTAAGTGACAAGTCCAATCCAGTACCGCAACTTAATGCCATAAGAGAGAGAGGAGGGAGAAAAAAACCCCAACAAAACAGCAATCCTCAACCACAGGACCTCACAACATTCATGTCAGCCATAAAATACCACAGCATTGAGATACTCTGGAGAGGTGATCCAAGAACCTAATTCAATAGAAATGCGCTTGCTTGCCAATGGGTATTAATGCTGCAACAGACGGAGCGGCTCTAGTAAACCTTTTTGATAAAAGGCCATTTGGCAAACCTCAGAAATTTTCTTAAAATATATATGTATTTATTCAATAATAAAAAAAAAAAAAAGGAAAAAAACCCCACTGTAAACCTTGGGCCTCCCTTTGTTTGAAACCAATATCTGTGTGTAAATCAGGTCTATATATAGTCTAATTGCATTACAGGGCCCAGTAAGAAATGCCACAGAAATTGTTCATTGCTTACAACTCACGTTCAAAAGGTACATGGATTACCAGAAGGTCTCGCAGCTAGACAGCACCTTAAACCCTGGCACATTCACACCACAGAGGTCTCAACATCTCCAGACAGCGTGAGGTACCAATAAGGCTGAACACACGTCCTGCAAGCGATAGTGCAGGAGACACCAATGCCTGAGGGAATTCTGCAGCAGTCCCCACCCTTAACCCAGGTCTTGCCAGCGGCACCAGACAGTGATGGACATGCAAGGACAAGCAAGAATTTGGGTCAGGATCTTCAGAAATAACAGTCTCAAGCTTCATCAAGGGAGGTTTAGGCTTGACATTAGGAAGAAGTTCTTTACTGCGAGGGTGACTGGCCATTGGAATGCGCTGCCCGGGGAGGTGGTGGAGTCACCGTCCCTGGAGGTGTTTAAAAGGAGATTGGATGAGGCACTTAGTGCCATGGTTTAGATGATGTGTTGGTGTTGGGTCATAGGCTGGACTCGATGACCTCAATGGTCTTTTCCAGCCCTGTAATACTGTGAGACTGCGATACCTGCCTTTGGCAAGCTGTGAATCAGGTAAGAACAAAAAGAGACTACACCCTTACGGGAGTGAACCGTTGACTTCTTAAGCAGTCCTGCTTTCTGTCAGCTATTAGAAGCACCAGCATCAATACCAGAAAGTCAGGAGACAGAGAGGCCATGAAGCTGTGGAGCTGTAGCAGAAAAATCTCACCACAGACCCTGTCCTTGCCAGCTCCAGCTCGGAGCTCTGGCTGAATGCACACCAGAGTGTGGCAGTTCATTTGCAGTTAACTGCATCTGATCTCAAAGCCCTCCCCTCTGCCTTGCATTTCCCTCATCATGAGCCTTTATCAGCGTTTTCTTCCTTAGTTATTCCTCTGTCCTAGACATGTTCACAGCAAACAGTCTCTAAGCAGCAGATGAAATTCAATAACCGGAATTATTAGTCACAGACTCGTCTCTATCCCTAACCTCCAGGAATTACTCTGTCCAAAAAGTCTCCTCTCCAAGGCACCACGACACTAAAGCCCAGCAAGCTGCTCAGCTCCTGCAGCCCATGTGGAGCATCCCTGGTGCAGGCATTCACTTAGGTCTTTGAAGCCACCACACCAATCCAAGAGGAGCATTTTATCCTCGCTGACTGACTCTTCACAGCCTCATTACTGTCCTTTAGCATATTTGTTAACTGCTTTTACATATTTTTCTCCCTTGATCTGACTGGAATAGCACCTGAACGGAATTTCAAAGAGCACCACTGATTTGCAGTCACCCTCCCAAGACCCTGAAGTGCCATGATTCTCACATCTATTATGAAAACAGAGACACCAAGTATCCCAAATCATCAGTCACTATTGGAAACCCTGTTTGCAGCACCTCATTGTAATCCACCTCAGCTCTGAACAAACACACTGCTAAATCCAGGCACGCTCACCATAAGCTCCGGGTATGTTGGCCGTTCTTTGGAATTCTTCTTCAAGCTTTAATGGAAAAAAATAAGAAAAAAATTAAGTTACATTCCATATGCAATTTAAACAAGACCATAAAATTATACCACGACAAAAGCAAGGATTCAAGCCCCTGCAGAATAAGTTCAACTACTCATTCACATGTCAAGCAAACAGCTTAGGTCTTGAGGACACCTACAGCCAACACAGCCTGCACACAGGCCCTGTACGGTAGACAGTGCTGGGTACACAAAAGTGCCATGAGCTCAAGGTCAAACAAGAGATCCAGAGATACCATATATACCAGTCAAGATGCTGCCTGTTGCTGGGGGCCAGGTACAATTGGTTTTTTGGATACTATCCAGTAGTCCAACGACTAAGGGAATGGATATAGCCTCCAACTTCTGATTGGAAGCGGTGACCGAGTGGCTCCGAAGCACGTGTACAACTATTTGTTTATCACCACGCTGTTATCAGAGGGGACGGTTACATGGGACATCCTTTTTTTCTCCTCTCCTACAACAGATGGCTCTGGAGGGTTGTAGCTGGAAGTTATTTTGGTTTCCCTCCAGCAGAAAATAGCTTTTAAAAGACAGGACGTAATCTCTACTCACTTCCTGACAGTGTATTTAGGGGAAAGACACTTGGAGCAACTTGAAAAGATCTTCACACACGTACACGTCGGTGGCAGGGAAAAGGTGTCACACTGAGCAAAACAAAAGTGAGAACCTCAGTGATGATAAGTCGCTGCTCTGCTGGGATTTGCCGGAGCCCGGAGGAAGCGGAGGACACACACTGAATAGATATTTCCTGCTTGCTGTGTGTAGCGGGCTCATGTTTAGTGTCATGTTGTGAATGAACAGAGGAACCTAGTAACGATACGTGCCAATATTGCTGAACTGAAGGTACGGGATGTGTCACATCCTCTGAGCTCAAAAGCAGCCCAAGCTGAGATGGTAAGGTGAATCTGAAGGTTAGGTGTGTCCAGGAGCAGGATTTGGGTATAACCCTCTTAATTTAGACCATCTACAAACAAAACCCCTTTTTCCCAGGTTACTAACACCAGGAAATCTGGTGACAAGTTACTGAAATCAATGTAAATCTTCAGGAATAAACAGTCATACTTGGATCCGATCCTGACTCAGAAATCCCAGGAACTTCCCTGCAGTGGTTACAGGTAACTGGACTTTCGCTCCCCTGGGCAGCAGACAGTGTGGCTCACTCTGTGACCTCTCGAATTCGAGATAACCCTAAACCAGGCCAATCTCAATACACTGAGTCGATGTGACCTGGCTCAGCATCAGAAGAAATTCTCAGACTCCAACAACACAAAACTAGTGCAATCTGCAGCCAAAGCTCACTTTTCCAAGTCCATACCACTCCACTGGTGTTGAGGAATCGTCTGCAATCCCAGGGGACAGGATTTGCAAAGAGAGAAACTGTTCCGTGCTCCCCAAAGCATGAGCTTTGAAGAGATGAGTGCTGCTCAGTGGGGCCACTCTTCTCACTGCAACCATCGTGAACGGCTGTGGGTATCTTACTCCTAAATCAGCCCTCAGCTATAGCTGTGAGACACAGTGCTTGCGAAAGCAAAATATTCAGTGGGGAACTACAGCCTGCCTGGCACAAACAGGCAACTTGGCAACAACAAGTAGTGAGCCAGCGGCATGGGAGAAAGGCAGCTGGTATAAAATCTCAGCGTGGGCCTTGCAAAAACGGTGGGCATTTTGCGAGAGGGTTTTTCCAAGCCAGCTCCCACCTCTGACAGACACAGAGCAGTGTGAGCACGGGCAGGTATTCCCCAGTGCGGGTCGGTGGGGAGGCACAGCTGAATCACAGGGACATAAAAAATATGCTTGAAGAAGACTCTGAAGAATCTGAGTGGTGGTACTTAAAGTCCCCGGGGCAGTAGTGGCTGATAATCCCCTTCCCGGGTCACAGCAGAGCCGGTCGTGCCGCAGGCCCTGGTGCTGGCAGCTCGGGAACAGTCTCACATTTCTGTATTTGTCGATGTGCCGTCCTTTCTTGGCTACCACGCAAACCCACCATCCACCTGCCAACTTGGCAAGCCGCGGATGGCACTGCAGCGCCTGGAAAATAAAAACGCCTCCCAGGCGGTTTCCAGGGAAGCTGGAGGGAGAAGCAGTCAGGAGCCGCGGGGCCGCCGCCAGCTCTTTTTGAACCATGCGACGAGGGCAGCTGTGAGTCTCCTCGGGTGCTGGGAGAGCCTGTGCTTTTATGCAGCTCTCGCAACCTCCAGACAGTGCGCATCTGCTCCAACCCTTTTCCTATGCCACAGTCAAAGTCTCCTGCTGCTTCCAACTCCGAGTCCCACGGAAAGATGTGCAGCAGCCGGAGGGCTCCGGCAGCAGGAAGGCCGCTGGCAGGGGCCAACACAGGATGAACTCTGCACTGTCCCTGCCCTTGGAACCATGTTCCCCTTGGCGAGTGGGAGGCAGGAGGATGCGGTCACTCTGTGCCCTGTTCCCCCTTCCCACTCCACGCCAGCCCTGTGACGTGAGGGGCCCGGCGGACGTGCCTGTCCACACTGGCCCAGCCACAGACACCCTGTGCTGCTGATACAGGGACGACTGGATGAGAAAGTCCCCTAAAATCTTTCCTGCAAAGCCACTGAGCCTGTTTCCTTGCCACCTCAGGTGCAGAAGACCATCCCCTCCACCCCACCAGCCACCATCACCGGTGTTCTGGCAAAGGGAGTTGCCTGCTCAGCGCCAGCCCAGCCACCATCACTGGTGCTGTGGCAAAGGGGTTCCAGAGGGACATTTTGTTCAAAAATCTGGATTGTACCTCAGAAAGACACCTGTAGGGACAGGGATGCAGGAGGCCGCTGGCACTTGGCCTTCCCAGCCTCCCCACGACACGGTAGAGGCAAGCAGGGAGGAGAGCGAGCAAGGCTGAGAGGGTAATTTTACCATTGCGAGGTAAAATCGACAAACTCCGCTGAGAACTTCTCCGCCGGGAGCTGCGGCGATGGCTCCTCCACCACCTGCTTCAGCTGCTGGAAGGGCGTCCCCCAGGAGTCGTAGGGAAAGCGCAGGATGGCCAGCTCGATCTGGGGAGAAGAGAGCCTGTGCCTCAGGCATCGGGAATGGACATCCCACAGCTCAGCCTCCCGCCCCATGGAGCTGGGATCCCCGTGTGCCCACCCAGGGGTGTCGGGTTTTTAGGCCTTGCATAAATACATGGCATTTCCTGACCCAGCCTGCCCATAATGTCTTGCTTAACCTCCCTCATCAAAAAGGAGAGGCCTGAGGAGACCCAGCAGCCTCCATATTCAGCCCTCCATTGTCCTCGTGTTAGATGGCGCATGGGAAAGGTTCCGGATTAAAAACCAACCCCATGATGCAAAGGGTAAATATAAAAAGGCGCTATAAAATAACTCTGCAAGCAGATGGATTCCCCCTAAACGCTGCGTGGGAGACACCACCCGTCCCTCCTCTTCTGAGGGGGACTTGGCTAATTGCGAAGTGCTGGGAGTATTTTTTTTGTGTGCTTAAACCCAACTTGCTCCAAGACAAGAGCCGTGCGGCGCCAGACACCCTCGCTTAGCCCATGCTGCCATCTCCCGGCAGCCTGTAACCACCGCAGCAGATGAAGACAGCAAGGAGTTGACAAAGCACCTCCATCCTCCTTCCCTCCAACCCCATGGCATGTCCCCAGAGCTGTAATCCCATTCCTGCTCTGCCACCTTGCCAGAGAACCAGTGCCACCAGTGTCGGGGGAACTATGGAGAGGAAAACACATCCACGAGCAACACTCAAGCCTCCCAGCATCTCTGCGAGCCCCCACGTCACCATACCATCGTGATCCCCAGGCTCCAGATATCAGATTTAACGCTGTACCCCTTCTGGTTCAGCTCCGGGTTAATTCTTTCAGGCTGTGAACAGAGACAGATGTGGTTGAGGAACAGGGACGGCTCCATTGCAATGCCCACACCCACAACTCACCGCCTTCAAACAGGTTTCACAGTGGCAGACCAGGACCACTCAGCCTGTGCCACCAGCTTGCTCCTTTGGTTGTTGTGGGGTCAGATCTGGTCCCACATCCTTACCAGTAAGGGCAGACAGCGAAATGGGTCACCAGAAGCACATAGTACCTGCACCAGGGACTCAGGTGGTGAAGCTGACTCAGCACATTTGGCACGCTCCAGGACCATTTTCACCCTATGCTCCACAGAGGGTGAATCCTGAACAGCAGCTCCCAGGAGCAGTCGGAGGGACCCACTCCCTCGGCTCTGGTTTACCCTCCCGCATGAAAGTACTATTGTCCCCACAGGGCAAACAGCAAAAATGCAACACAGAGTGATTACACAGCCTTCCTCAAGGTCACAGCGAGGTGACGAGGCAGCAAGAAGCTGTGCCCAGGAGATCTGATCTGACCCATGAGATTCATCTCCTCTGCCCCTTTACAAGTAATCTCAGGGATACATCTTCCAAAACGAGTCCCCAGGACACATGCCGGAGGTTGATCCATCCCTCCCCCTTTGGGATGACCTGATGCCCAGGCTCATGTTCCTCTGGCTGTCCCACAGTAACTTTCATACGCAGTTTCTCCGCGGCTCAACTTACAGCCATGTAGGGTTTGCATCCTGCATCCATGGTTTTAGCAACCGAGTCAACGAGGTAACCGCTAATTCCAAAATCGCACATTTTCACCTGCCCCTGTGTATTGATCAATACATTAGAGGGCTTTACATCTGCAAGAAGGAACACATAGGACAGTCACTGTCACGCATGGGTGATGTGCCAAGCCAAAAAAAGCCACAGAGCTTCCTATCAGCAGAGGGCACCAAAGGTGCCTGTCCAAACTCCTGAGCTTCGTTCGTGCCTGCCAGAAACCAGGCTAGCTGTGGCTATTCCAGGTTCAGATGAGTGCCTCATGGTCCTGTCATATCTCCTGCAAGCATCCCCTCACTTGCAGACTCCTCTCTCTGATCTGGAGAGGGTGGGGGTGATAAACCTGCATGTATCCCACTGCGCAGGACATAGCCACGGATACCAGAGTACGCGCAAGGGAACAGCTCAGCAGGGCTGGGGACATCTCTAGATGGTGTCTGCAAATTGATGGAGCTCTTGCAAATCCCCAGCTGCATCTGGTCTCACGCCAGCAAAAGGAAAAAAACACGCCAGGAAAGGATGAGGGATGGGGCAGGAAAGGATGAAGAGGAGCAGGGTTTGCAGGGGAAAGAGAGAGTAGTAAACTAAGACAAGGATGAACATTTCAGAATTGGTCTCTAATTTTAAGGATACCAAGCTTGAAGGCAATGTGAACAGCAGCAGGCGCGTGGGTGCTCCACACCTTATGGAAATCAGGCCAGTGTCTCATCTATTTATTACTGCCAGATTTATCTGCTTCCCATCACAGCCTTATAATCGTTGGTGCATTCACACTTGCACCACTCTCACAAAGGCAGTTATGATCACCAACAGAAAGGGCAATAAAGGCACAGGAAGAAGCTAGTAAGTGACATCCACAAGCGTACAAGGTGCTTTCCTGCACGCTCTTAGTGAAATCTCAACACAGTGCAGGTAGCACAGGCTGCCCCGTTTTCTCTTGTCCCAGCACTGATCCTCAAAACGGAGCAATTCTTTCCCTGTTGCCACCTAGAAAGAGGTCTCTTCTGAAGAAGGTCCTCTGTCTACATGTGATAAACTATTAAATAGAAGAGCTGAAACAGCATCCGAAGGAAGCCAGAAGCTGCTTTTGAGTTCTGCTTATTAGAATGGGGTGGTTTACAGTTCAACATCTGCTCTCTAATCAGCATTTTGCAATCCAAAGCTTCAGGTATCCGAGATCCTCACCCATCTGTTACTACACCAAAATAAGACAATTTGCAGTGGAAATGGAACAAGCAAAAAGATATCCAGAAGCTGAGCAGCATTTTCCACCTACTGTAAATGATACAGAAGGCAGAAACTCAACCCCCAGGCCCATGCAGAGTGTACAAAATGTGACTGCCTGCCAGAGCTGAACTCTGTTCACTTCAGATGCTCTTTTCCCTGTAGTCACACACCCCAGAGAGGGTTTTTCCTCCTCATGAAATATTGAAAATGACCCTTTAATAATAAAGGTGTCAAGCAGCAACACTGCAAATTTGTTTCTAAGTGTGTTCATGGCATCTCTGAGATGCTCTAGAGGGGAAAATGTCAGAAGAGTTTAAGGAGGCTATTTATGACTTCACTTGAGGCTATTTTAGCTATTAAACCACCGGCGCTCACAGAAGAGGAGGAGGATGGTTAGGTCACTGCGTGGGGCATCGTGCACAGAGATGCCTCTCACTGCAAGTCAACCTCACAGTATCATAAGGTTGGAAAAGACCTTTGAGATCATCGAGTCCAACCTATGACCCAACACCTACACCCACTCCTACTCGTCAACCACACCATGGCACTGAGAGCCTCATCCAATCTCTCCTTAAACACCTCCAGGGACGGTGACTTCACCACCTCTCCGGGCAGCGCATTCCAATGGCCAATCACCCTCTCAGTAAAGAACTTCTTCCTAATGTCAAGCCTAACAACATAAAGCTGCTGAGCTAGGGAGTAAGTCTTCACAAAGCCTGACCCAAAGCCCACCAAGGTGAGAACGAAAAGTCTGGTTTAATTTTGCAGAGGTGTTCAAGCAGACCATGGATTTCAACCGAAACAGCCCTTTCTCTGCCAGCACAGTCAGGCTGCAGTTCGCTTCTCCTCCACCTCGGGGAACAACTGGGACCGCTGTACAAGTTTTAAAGAGCAAACCAGCAGACATTTCCTCTGTTAGTCATGAGATGCTGCGGAATACTTTGCTCTCAGAGGCTCATTTTATCTCAGGTATTTTGGGAGTTCTGTGCCTGGCTGCAAGGTCAGCCCTTGTAAGGATGAGAGCACGCGGCGCAGGGGAAACACCAGCATGGTTACGGCTGTCTGCCTGGCACTTACCTCTGTGGATCACGGAGAGCTTACTGTGTAGATGTTCTAGCGCTTTTACAATCTGAAACAACAAACCTAGAGTGAATCACAGCTGGCAGCACCACGATAAGAAGGAAATACTACCCAGCTTCACCTGCCCCATCCTCACCAGATCTCTCTGGAGGGAAGGAACTACATCTCTCAGAAGTCCAGCACAGCAGCCCGAGGTGACGGTGGGTACCCGGAGACCTCCCAGGGGCACCAAGGCCCTAATGACAAGGCAAAGGAGCTGCAGGGCTCTCCCCACACCTAGCGCTGTGCTGTCTCTCAGTTACGTGTACAGGCACATTTTGGGTATTTATGCTGTATAAATAACAACACCTCAGACAAGATACTGGAAGTCACCTATGAATGTTCACGTGGGCTGGCCCATGGACCGTGCTCTTCCCGGTGCAAATACAGCAGGGAGCGTGGGTCATGTAGGATTTGGTTTAGAAGAGAAACGCCCTTTCCCATCTCCCCTTGCCCTGCTAATACTCACAGAAACAGCTATTTTTCCTAAGATGTCCTCAGGAATTGTCAGGCCTTTGTCAATGACGTGTTTGTAGAACTTGTCCAGTGAGGTATCCATGAGCTCCATGCAAATCCACACATCTCCCTGAAGGATAAAGAAAGCAAATATTTGCCCACTAGAACTAAACATCCTTTCCCTTCCTCTCACACACAAAGTTCTTTGGCACTTGCTGGTCTTTTTGCCTCTGCCCTGTCTCTTAAAAGTCATCCAACATGACTGTACTGGGCTTTCCCTTTCCCTCCTCCCCAGCTGGAATGACATACCGTCTACTAATATTTAAGGTATATTTTGTGCTGTCTTTTCCCAAAGCAGAGTCCCAGTGATTTAGGAGTCCTGAAAGTGATGGGGACTGAGGTTCCTTACATGCTCAGGTCATTGCAAATGCTCAGCCAGGAAAAGTCAGGCTCTGCAGAGCTATGTTGAAAACTCTTCAATAAATCTTGCTCTTCAGAGCTTTCCACATTTTTCCTCCATGTGGCTTTTTCATTGCAAGTCAGGATAATATTAACACTAATAGATCAGGCTGTGAGTTGGTTATCCCCATCACTCAAACCCAAAACCACGCCCCAACATCTCAGCACAGGGGTCTTGCATGACCCTCGCACTGGGGCTTGGCTACCCTTGGCTCCTTCCTGTATGGGACCACTTCTCACTTGCCCAGAAGTACCTGTACGTGACAGATCCCTAGGCTGGGATGAGCAAATCCATATTGTACTAAGTCTCCGTGTCTAGATGGAGACACAAAGCCCTGGCACTTGGAGGGAGTCTAGTCATGGGAATTCAGAGCCTGGGAGACAACCCAGTCTCCCAGGGGCAGCACGGCTGGTCTCCAGGATGCCATACCTCTCGGAAAAGTGCCCCGTAAAAGGTGACAGTGAAGGGGCAATCTACCGTCCTCATGGAGATATCCAGATCCATCAGTAACCTCTTCTGCTCCTGGCTGTTCACTGTGGCTCGGATTCGCTGGAAGACAAAATATCTTAGCGTTGGCTGTCAGCACCTCCATAACATACAGCTGCTGCCACAGGGGACTCGCCGCAGCCATATCCATGTTGGCCACAGTGTCTTGACATTGTGCCTTTATCCTTTTTATGACACCACTTTGTGTTATCCTTCTGCCATAACTCTTTGTCACAGGCACATAACAAGCACAGCACCCATAGCAGGAGCACCCTGGTGCCACAGAAGGCAATGGTGGATGAAAGAGTCTTCTCCCCTAAGCCCAAACTACAGGTGATTTTACTCTTCCCTGCAATTGCCACGCTTTTTGCAACACCCAAAAGTCACTGTGGCTTGGAAGAGGAGAAGGGAGAAGGAAATCAAATTCTAGGCTGGTGGAAAACCATGAATTTTGGGGCTGTATTGGACATCTATCAGCAGACTTCGGTCACCAGAGAGGGCTCCAGCCATGCAGCCAGAGGCCATGTGCTCCCTGTGGCTTTGGAAAACGGACATTTCTCAGTCACCCAGGGAAGATACGTCATTTACGTGAAATACCTGGAGACCCTCAGCTGGGAAGCACCAACAAGGGGCAGAACTCACATCAACACAGGTCACGCATTCATAACAAGCTCCTTGGTCAAAGCCACTCAAAGTCAGTAATGTGATGGAATTAAACTGTTCAGGACCACAGATGCAAGTAACGTCCTGAATGTTCCAGCCATACCCTCTTCACCTCATCCATCACACTAAGAGAGGTCTTTTCTAGTTTGGTGAACACCAAAGCAAGATGATAAAATGCAGAGCATGAGGCCCTGAAACACATCTCAGCAGCCAAAGCAAGGTCTATCCAGAAATGGGAGTTAAGAATTTTCCTTCGGTTTGCTCATAGCTTCCAGCTCAGCATCTTTTTCTTTGCATTTTTTCTTATTCTGAAAGGAAACTTGAGCTAAAATTCAGCCCATAGTAGCATGAACAAACCTGTCACGAATTAAGATCCCACAATACTAGACAAAATGTGGAAATCCCAACAAAAATTTCCTGTTCCAATGAAACTAAAAAAGTCTCTGAGGAAAATTACCCTATGCAATCAAACTTACAGTAGTCTTTACAATTCCAAGTACTGTGCAGAGCCCTGAACCTGAGGGTTTATCTATACTAAACAAACAAAAAAGGTAGATTTTAAAAAATGATGGCAAATAGCTCTTAAAATTCTAGCAAAATCAGGAATGTTGTAGACATAGATGAACCATATACTTGTATGCAACACAACGCTGGAAACACGTTGAGCATTATACTTTTAAAAACCCCTCCTTCTCTTGGTTAAACAGCCCAAATCTATAGTGGCACTCTTTACCCCTGTGTAGAAAGAGGATTCCATAAGGAAATAAACTGGTCCCAGTACAGGCATGCATCAGAACAAGGGACGTTAGAAATGAGCACAAACAGGAGCGCGGAGGGCGTCCACACACAACGATACAGACCGAAAGCACCTCGGGAGGCTCACTCTACCTTCACTGCCATGATCTGCCCGCTAGGCATGTGCCGCATCTTCTCCACCACCCCGTACGCACCTCGTCCCAGCTCAGAGATGGGCTCCAGGTCATCAGCTTTCACCTCAAAGTTCTGCAGGGGGAAAAAAACCAACCCCATCAGCACAAAGGTGGCCACTGTGAGTACGCGCTACGCAAGGAGCAATGTGCACCTAAAATCCAGCCTTGCCTGGCACACTCAGCCCTGCGTCTGCCACTCCTGATGTTCATGGGACTAGAAACAAATGCCTGGTCCTCAGGGGCTGTCGGGAGGATTAACTACTGTGCAACAGTTCGCAGAGTTCTGCAGAGGAGGTGTCTCCTAACAGCATGAGCAGGGAGCCTGTGTCAATGAGCATCCTGAGCAGGACGGGTGCAGGAAGGACCGCTCCTTCCGTGAGATGCTGTCCCCATCCATGCCCGCGTGCCCCTGCCAGACACCTTTAGCCGCCAGCACTTTCAGCCTTTCCATCCTGGGATGGAAAACGCTGCAGCAGCTTCTCCCCTAGGAATCGCCTTTAGTCTCCTTTTTTTCCTTCCATCCTCATCCTCCCACGATCAATCATGGAAACATCTCCAGGCTTTTTAAGGCTTGTAAAAGCTTATTTCTCCAGACCTGTAGATGGGCCAAATACCAGTTGAGTGTGCCCCATTTTTAAACCACGGAGGATTTATTTTGTCTAAAATTCAAGATCTCTTTCTCCCGGCCTCGCACAAAGGATGACTTTGTTTGGAGCCCTGCATTCTAACCTGCCCTTCTCCTTTCGGCCGCGATATTGTGCAGTAGCTCTATTTTTTTTATTATTATTATTATTTTTGGATGTTTAATATATGCCTTTGCTACTAAAACCAGCCATTCTGTTTGCTGAACGCGCAACCACATTAGTCAATCATCCTACAGAAAGAAGCAGGCTATAATGAACTGATTCACGGTGCATAATCCCACATCGCTTTTTGCCGGCACAGCAGAAAAAAACCTGCAGCCTGAAATGTGCTGGCTGGGGATGGCACGGCGTGCAGGGACCATACACTGCGTTACTGTGAGCTCGGGCTCCCAGGCGTTCACTCACAGCCTCGTTGCCTGCAAAAGGAGCCCTGACTGACATTTTTGTGTTATGGCAGAGATTTAAGCATCCCTGCCTGCCTCACACTGCTCCCACTGTTGGACAGGACCCTCGCCGACAAAGCCCTTTGACATTCTCAAGGCCGCTCTTAAATTCAGCAGCAAAGTTTAAAGGGAGAGGGGGGAAAGTGGCTTTCCCTAAAGATCAGGGGTGAGTGTAGAAAAGCTGGTGGGAAAAGGAGCACATCCTAAAAGAACCTGGGTGGACAAATAGGTAACAGATCTATAAGAAATGCAGGACAGCATGGATCAAGATGCCACTAGAGCAGAGAAAATGTGGAAATCCCAACAAAAATTTCCTGTTCCAATGAGACTAAAAAAGTCCCTGCTGAGGAAAATTATCCTATGCAATCAAATTTAGAGTAGTTTTCTTTACAATTCCAATTACTGTGCAGAGCCCTGAACCTGAGAGTATATCTACACTAGAAAAAAAGACAGCACGTATCTGCATCCGTAAAAAAGACTGAGCTATGAGTTTTACAAATGCTTTTCTCTTTGCACCATGCAACACGGGCTCCGTGCATGCAGACTTTGTGGAGCAGCTGAGCTTTTCCTCATCCCTGGGACTGCAAGGGAGAAATTATTTTCTTGGAGACGGCGTTTGCTCTAGCAGCAGGCATTTGCTTTGCCTCAGTGCGGCATCATTTTGCTCCAGGAGGCATCTCACACTCTTTCCACCTTCCAGCCCCTGCTCCATGCCAGGGAAAACACAAAATCCAAAATAAGAGAGAAGTATCCACAGATAGACAGTATAAGACACTATTGGATTAGCATTTCACTTCATAAATTAACTTACTGACACCAAGGCCTATCTGTTGCACCTAATAAATTTGTTGCCCAGCTTTAAAGCATTTTTATAAATGCTGCTGTGCCATCCCTATCAAAACAGCTGTTCTTGGTTTTGGTTTCTTCCCTGCTATGTTTTTAGAACATTAGGCAGCCTGGTTTCTATGCTGGTAGAAGGCTTTGTTTCCAGCATAGGAAGATCTACCCTGAGCTGGACTCCTGATGAGATGGCCCTTAATATTAGACAAGGGAAAACCTTTGGATAAAGGCTTTAAATCTGCAAAGGAACTGCAAAGGAAAGTAAAATCTGCTGCTCACAATTCCCTTGTTTTATAACTGTTATTTCCAGGGGATTAGTTGCACCTTACTGAGGCAAGGCAGGAATTTCCAAGGTGGAACACAAGGTGTGATGGGATGCGAAGGGTGCTTCTGAGGGACATGTTCCTCAGAGCAGTGACAACCAGTAGGTCCCACTGCAGCTGGCGAGGGGGCCACCAGTCCCACGCAGACAGCCCTTGTTGGAGAAGTACGAACACCAGACGCTCGTCAGCTGTCTGTGGTTGGAGGTGGCTGTCAGGGCTCACCCAAGCTCCCAGCCTGGCTCTTTGTAGCTTTTATTCATCCAGCAACTGCCTTCCATTTCAAGTAAAATGGGCTACATTTGTTTTGTAATAGCTAGTGTTTATTAATCTGCCCTTTCTGGAAGGGCTGAAGTTAAGCAATCCCATAAGCAGCCAGCGTGGACAAGCAGGCAGCACCACAGCAGCCAGCCCAGGGTGGTCACCTGTCCCCAGAGGTCTTCTTCACCGTAACTCCTAGTCTTACCTCCTCGCCAATAGAGATGCAGGCTTTGGAGTCTAGATCTCTGGGTGGCCTGCAGGAGAGGAAAGGGAAAAGCTGTGAAGTCTTTCCTTCAGTAAATACATCCCCCAGAGTCCCCCTGGGCCATCCCTTCACAGCCTCAGGCCAGCAGCCCGAGCAGCCCCGAGCAGCCTAACCAGTCCCCAGCTTTGCAGGATCAACAGATACAGCCAAGAGCCACAATGTCACCCCCAAAAAAGAGGTCAGGAAGGAAGGTGCTGGATTTGGCATTTCTCACATCCAACTTCCCTGTGCAGGAACCCAGAGATGTTCACTGCGAAAGGCAAGCCAGCTGGCAGGCGTGAAGTCTCTGCCAGTGTGTATGAAAAATGGATTAAACGGGCATAAAGGTCTAAAATGACTGTAAATGATTACCTAAGTCATACAGTGCGGGTTAACAGGCTAATAAAAGTCAACCCTCGAGGAAGCAAAGAAAGCCAAGCAGGCTGCAGTTGCACAAATCGCCTTAAAAACACAAGGTTTTCTTTTGCAAGGTCAAGCACGTAGGGAAGGGGATGCACTTTTGTGCCTTGAGCAAAGGCATGCTACTCAAACTGGGTGGGAGAAGTGCCACATCAGTTAAAACCACGTGCCCATTCCGTTTTTTCCTTTTCCTGGACATATCATTAAGCAGCACGTGAGATGTCCCACGGGCAGTGGTGGGTAGAGGGTGACGGCATGAGAACCTTTGGTTGTACCTGAAGCTACGAGAGAAATGCAAGGGCTGTTAAGTTATTATCCTCCCTAATGGTGTCAACATTAACCTAGGCATTAATTAACCTGCTCCTCAAGAAGGGTCTCCATTATCCCAGACCTGCAAGCAGGAGCCCCAGGTGCTGGCCATGACCGGCTGCTGGCCCCTGGCCACGGCATCGCAGGCGCTAGCGAAGGCTGGAAGGCAGCTGGGGCTCGTGGTTTGCTTTTTATTCTCCCTTAGTGTTTGCAGACTTACGTGGAGCTTGTCTGTGGTTGCTCAAATGCTTCTTTAGGAATTTTCAGCCCAGGGTTTCTCTTCTTGCCTGTGAAACATGAAAGTGGCAGAATTAACGAAAGGCACTTTTTGTCGTTGTTGTTGTTTTGTGTTGTTTTAATTTGCAAAACACAGCTTGTCTATATTTGTTGACCTTATTTAACATAAATGCCCGGCCAAGCTGGTGGTGTAGACTCAGGGCACAGAGTTCAAAACATAAAGTGCCTTTGTTCAGTAACACTTCACTTAGACCTGCAAGTTCTGGCTGCCAACTTGGTACAGAAAACAGGCAAGAGCTCTGGCAAAGATAGGCCATGTGAAAATGCAAAGAGAAAAGTATTTCTCCTTCGTCAGCCCTACCCACATAGGATCCCTTAAAATGTTTCTTAGATTTTAAACCATTCCAGATACATAACTGTAAACCTTGGAAGGATCAAAAAATCTTTTTAAAATTGAATCTGAAAGTCCAGAACCAGATTCTGATTCTGTTTAAATGCATGTTTTACCTCTTGGTCATCAATGTTGTGCTAACCCAGTAAAAATAAAGCAGAATTAAGTTTGCAGGCTTCAAAGCCATTTGTTTCTGTTCATACTGACCAGCCAAGCTTTTCTGAGCTGGAAGAAGCTCAAGCTCTGAAGCAGTTCAAATGCAGGCTGTCCTGTAAAGGGGGTCCAAGCCGGCAGACACAAGAGCCAGGCAGACTAGAGAAATACAAGAACCTTTTTATGACTAAACATATACAGCCACATTTCAGCACGGGGTTTTGAATTCATGGATAAAATAACCTGAAAACATAACTCATGTCACCAAAACCCCAAGGCAAACATCTGGCTGTTTGGCTATGTAATAAAATCCCTGGTCCCCCCCAAAAAGGCACAAGCATCCAATTTAGGAGTTAAACATTTGTAACCTAACAATTTATATCAGTTACTGTTTTTATTTTAAGCATGAGTTTTACTTTCTATTCCCAACACTCTCTTTCAAACTGTAGCTATATGTGTCTTGAGTTTCTTTTTCCTCTTGACACAAACTCGTGTCAATAGATGTCTGTGCATCCCAGTGCCGGAGGGGTGTTAGATCAAAGTGCAGGCGCTCAGAACCAAAAAAAATGACCTTTTTGAAGGCATTAGTGAATTCACATTACCAATCTTTCTTAAAAATCTTATTTTTTTCCCCCTTATCTGGTCCAAAAGACAGGATTGTGCTCATTCCTTTTTGCAAAGAGTCATCCCAGGACAGGACAGGCTGTGACAACCCAGATGACACCTCGTGGGAAAAGCATTTATTGGAAACCGCTGTGCACACTTGCTATTGGTATTAGAAATCAACAGAGCTGCAAACTTACAGAAGGAAGGGGGAAAAAAAAAAAAAAGCCAATTCTCTGCTCCAAGGAGCTTACAGTCTAACACAGAAAAGGCAAAATAAAGAAGCAAGGTCACTCAGAAGCAGGAAGAACAGCTCTCAGTTTTCCCAAGAGGTAAAAGCTGGTTTGTAAGGAAGGAAAAATCACTGCAAAAACAAGTGGAGGAATTTCTACAGTTCGCAGAGCTGTTCTTTGACCCTTTTCCTTTTAGTTTTCTTAGTCATACTACAAAGTCTATAGAAGACACAAGCGCGCAGCAAGCCCTGCTGCACTAGATGCTCCAGATACCATTTCTTGCCCAAGCTGTGCTAAGTGCACATCAGACCCAACAAGATGCTAAATGGGTAACAATGTTCTCGATGTTGTCGTGTTTTAGCTAAAAATGGAATCTCAGAAAAAGCAGGTCTTGCAGTGCAGGCAAACAAAAACCCTGTTTCTCTGGCAATTTCTGTCTGCCATCACAGTGACCTTTCTGCCTCCGAAAACCTGCCCGCATCCTCTCGCAGGTCAAGCAAACAAGACAACCATGGGCACAAGAAAACCAGAATCTTCATCCTTATTTTGCACATTGGAATCAAAATACAGAAATTTGCCAAATTGCCTGTGGAGGCAGGAATTGCCTCCTTAACTCCAGAGCTGAACTCTTCCTATTACTTGGCATATTTCTACACATCGACCATCGATCCACACTGCTGCAAGGACATTCACACAACCAAAATCAAAAGAAACAAGCACAAATTTGTTCCGTTCTTTCCTTTTTCCTTTAGGAATTCGCTTGCACAATCCCATGTGCTGTACCTGAGCCTCAGGAATCTGCTCTCGGGCAACTCTGGGAGGGTGAAAACGAACCTACTGCAAATTAACTTAATTTGACCATGAACCAGAACAGGTTGTACAGCATTTAATCTTACCATGGTTCACAAGAGGAGTCAGCAGAAGAACTAGGTAGCAAAATGCCAAACCCAAATAAATATTAAAAGCCTTCCGCCTTCTGGTGAAATAAAATCTGCACTTTGGGGAGTTTATTTTCCTTGACTCTTCTTCACAGAATACAATATTTTGAAACTCTGCCATTTTTTTGAAGCACAATCTGTTCATGTATTCGAGTTGCCAAGACACAGGCACAGTTTAACGTTCTTTGGGGTTTTCTTTTCAAGAAAGAAGAAAGCAACAACAGTAGCAAGAAGAATACCCAGATTTCATGAGGGCACCAGGAGGAGGGATTGCAAATGGGAATTGCCACAGCCTGGACTCGCACCTGCAGCACCAAGAGCTCCTGGGGGATTAGCTCGTGGTGTGGAGGGGGAAAAGCGGTTACCTCCGCACCATGGCTCGCCACATGGTTATTTAATAAAAGTCTCGAGCTGCCATCAGGCAATTTCACGCCCCTCAACCAGATCAGCCAAAGTTTCTGAGCTCCTTTGTTCCAACATGCAAAATGCTTGTCTCTCCAAGCCTTCTGGAGCCACTGTCTGCAAGCGCCTTGCAGGATGCGTTAGCAATCCTGAACATGGCACTGCCCTAAAACCAGGAGCATGGAGCAGCAGTCAGCACCGCTCTGCAGAGCCCTGGCTGCCATCCCGACAGGCTGCAGCGAGGTGCAGGGACTGGGGTTCCCCCTTGCCCTATTCTCCAGCTCCCTGGCTCCCAGCTGCATCGGGGGGAGCTCAGCTGAGGCTCTGCAGTCGCTCTGAAAAAAAAGGGTCCAGGTCACACATGCTTGAAGGAGTTTGTCCCCAAAGGCACCAACTGACACTTAAAGAGAGCTTTCTTTTAAGGAAAAGAATAACTGGAAGTCCCAAGATCAGATCTCTTCAATAACTGCCAAACAAGTATCTCGCTGTCAAAACAAAATCCCCCAGTTTACCATCGCACACACCAGCTCTGAAGGACAACGCCGTATTAAATTGCAGTTTGCAGAGAAAGTCATCTGTACAGGAGCCCAAAATGTGGAGGCAGCTTAATAACATACAAAATTGGATGTTACCTGTTCCATCCACCAGAAAAGCAGTATTTTCCATCGTGTTTTTATGAATCATTATTATTTTTAGCTTTGTTTCCTGAAGAACATCACCCCACGTGTTTATCTGCCAGTCTGAGTCCTTTGTGGTAAGTTTCAATCCACCGGCCAATTTCAGCCCTATCTGACAGAGAAACAGCTCTTGGAGATTGCAAACCGGATAAAACAGGTGACTGAATAAAGAATCCCTCAACTAGAGGCAGTCTAAAGCACAAAAGTAACCTATGGCAGACACCAGACATCGTGTTCAAGCTGTGCAGAAGCCCCCAGTGTCTCAGACACCACAATAACAGCACGAGGTCCAATCCTGAGGCACAAACCAGACCGGACCGGAGCATCACTGCAACTGCAACTCCTTGGGATTCCAAAGGAGGAAAGCCCCAACCAGCCACCGTACAAAGCATGGAGTCTAAACGTCGCTCCTCCTGCAGAAGGTTCGCAATCCTGGTTAATCAACAGATGGGATCGCACCTCTACTCCCCAGAATCCAGAAAGCCACGAGTTTTCCACATAAACAACCACTGGTGACTTTCTGTCTCCCAGCCTTGTTCAAGTTAGAGCTCATTTGAGAGCTCTCTGCAATTTTCCACACAGACACTTCCACAGGCACTTGACTCAAAAGCCAGGTTTGAAGTATAATTGAGAGGGGAAAAAACAGACTGGTTTGGAACAACGCTGAGAGACATCTCCAGAACGGAGATCTGATTCAGCAAAACAGCCAGGGTATCTGTAACGTAAAGGGCAAGCTTTAATCTACTTTCTTTTAGCAAAGCAATTACCCACAGTAAATAGTGAACTGACTGATGCTGGAGAAGTTGCCACCTTTAAAAAAACTGAGTGCTTTCTTGGCACGTGCATCGCTCAGGGCAGCAGAAATGCAAGCACTCCGCCGCAGCGTCACCCTCTGTGCCCAGCTGCCCACCTGCGTGCCTCCTGCGCGGGCACTTGCTAGACCAGCCCAAGAAAGTCAATGCTGAGAGTGAAGTGAGGTCTGAAAACAAAGCTGTAATAGGAAAAAGAAAAGCTGACTTAATGAAAACACATTAAATACTTTCCTGTGAAGGTCTTAAACCCGGTTCCTGAGAGAGGGGAGAAATATACAACTTCCAATGGGCTTGTTAACCTCTTCCCACCAGCACTGACAGAGGTACAGACAGACTGATGTTGTTAGCCCCTTTCAATTAGGGTAGTGTTAAATATCAGTATTGAAAAAGGCAGCTTCAAAGGTTCACAGCAAAAGGGTAGGAAGCATAACAGAGAATAATAAAGAACTAGAAGACAGAGGAATTCACTACCCACATAGGCTGCAACAGAAAATAAACTTTTACTTCTGAAGGAAAATCCCAGTCTCCAGACTTTTCATTGCAGTCAAAAACTTTTTATGAGATAATCCAAAGTAAATGGTTCCTTGCCACAAAAAAAGCTCCTATTTCCTTCAAAGGATATTAACCAGTTCTGTCTTCACCACAATTTATTATCAAGGCTGGGTTCAATAGCCATGTAGCAACACTTTCCTTCAAATAACACTCTTTAGCACATAATTTGCTGGTAAAATTTCACAGGCGGGAAATGTCTCTTTCTCCCCTTTTTTTTAAGGGATAAAAGTGGCTCATTTACTATTCCCATCTTTCCAAAGGATTTTTTTGTCTGATTTCTTGAAAGGTTTGGAAAGCCAGATGATCTCCTTTTCCCCTATCAGCTGTACTCGATCATGTAAGCAAAACCCCCACCCCTAAAATCATGGCAAAATGGAAATGCTTGGCACGCTTCCATGGAACAGGAGTGAAGCGGCACCTCATGGGCTCTGCAAGACTGTGCCCTGTGCCACGCGGCTGCACAACCAACGTCTCGCCTGACACCAAAGTGCCACTGCACCCACGATGCAGTGGGAAAAGACCCCTGGCCATGGCTTAGGTGCAAAACCCCAAGCTGAGATGGTTCTTGCAAAACCAAGAAATTAAGATTAACTTCTTTTTTGTCCCAGATGCCCTGGGAATGCCCAGCAGGAGATTGGGTCTTCAACTGCAAAGGACATCTCTTACCCGTAGGCCAGTTCCAGCCCGTATTTCAGCAAGCAATGGTAGATTTGATGCTGTTAAAGAGAAATTCAAGGTTTGTAGACCAGGCAGAGATACCCACACCTCTGAGCACTTTGCCAATTAACACATACGGACGCAGGCACATAAACACTAAGATATTTTAAAGCTGCTCATGCCACCCAGGGCAGAACAGGTTCACCTGGAGCAACAGCTGCTGTGGAAGATGTAGCAACCTCATGTTTGAAATCAGTCTCACACAGGATGGCCACAGAGGGAAAAAACCCACTTTTTTAACAAGTATTAAAGATAATCACAGAGGTTTAATATTTATGGTTGCAGATTTTTAAAGGTTAATGCACGCATAATAGTTAGAGCAACCAACGTGAGAGTTCAAGGGCGGTGGTGGACTTGCCCGTCTCCTTTGGGCTTCAGTCATCTGCCCCAGCAGTGCTTGTCTGTTCACCATTTCTCAAGGTGAAAAACCTTTCATTGCCCAGGTCTCTCCACCAAGGAATCCCATGGGTGGGGATGCCCCAGCCAAGTGTAAGGGGAGAAGGAAGGTCAGGCGCACTGCTGGCATCCCCGCAGTCAAATACTCACCACCTCTTCACAGCCCCCAAGCAAAGATGCCTAAGATTCTCTGCCAAATCGTTGTGCTTTAAAATTAAAATCCAGGTAGATAACAAAGTATTAATTCAAATGAGTGGGTCTCAGGCAGAAGCCACGCTGCCAGCGCTGCACCTGGACTCATTTGTAAAAGCTGGCTCAATTCTAGCTGAAACAGAAATCAAGCCCTCCGTCAAAAAGGATGAACACAAATGGTGTAAAGTCTGGGATTAGCCACTTCTGGTGGGTTTAGTAGCTTAAATGTATCTTCCTGGGTGGCCACTTCCCAGAGGAAGCCCCGCTTTGCCCTCTCACGGGTTGTGGCATCTCCACAGCCATAACCACAGTGCTTCCTGCATCACCACTGCCTTCCTCCCACGGGTTTCATCTGCGTGAAAGGCTTTGAATTTTGCCATACAAGCAGTCAAAGCACGGGATCAGATCATGCCTTTTCAATTTAAATATCTTTGGGACAGATCTGCAGGTGATAGGGAGGCTGGTGCTGGCGACAGTGGTTTAGTGGCTGAGGTGGGGAGGCACGAGGGAAGTTCTCTCACCACTTCTCCCTCCATGGTTGGGTTGCATGTCTTGATAACCCTTTGGTAAAGCTGCATAAAAGCATGTTATGTGATGTTTAAAGCAGGGTGCCAGGGATAGGGCAAGCAAGTGCCAGAGCTGTGCCCACCACCCAGTTTGTAAGCGCAAAGCTTTAGCCAAGCTCTAGTTTCCGGAGAAAACCAAAAGCCCTATGTTCATCTAAGCACCAGTGACGTGGGAGTGGGCCTGAAAATCTGTTTTCCAACCCTTCATTAAGCCACAGAAAAAGAATTTAATGTGCAAGAGATTCTTAAAATCTGCTGAAGTTTCAATCAAAGGCCAAGGGAAGAGATTAAGTGCATATTGTGCTTTGTCGCCTCCTCGAAATATAATTCAGCTGCTCTCTCCTCAGCCCCGTCAATAAGCAAGAGTGTCCAAGCACCACTGGCTTCTCCTCCATCTCTGCCATGAGCAACTGGGTGAGCTGGAGGCATGTGGAGATGCTCCAGTGAGGAACACTGTACGTCCTCTACGCAGGACAGGGACGTTTCCCACACGTCCTTTATCTGTGTCCTCCCTCGCGGTTGTTTGCAATAACTCCTTGGAAACGGCAAACTTGAAATCTGTTTCCTTAACAACTCATTTCAGGGCTGCTCAGGAGAAGCGAGCCGAGCCTGCCGCAGTCGTGGAGCTGAGATGTCCCCCAGCTCCAGGCTTTCTTCCTCTCGTTTTCATGCTGGCTCATTTGGTGGCTGTTGCCACATCCAAGTCTGAGTACACAGTCACTGCTGCCAGCCCCATCACTGCGCGCCGTGTCCGTGCTGTAGCTCACACCTTTAAGTCTCAAGGATTGAAGCACCATGTATTTTTCTTTTTTCTTTTCCCCCAGGAATCACACTTTGAGACAGGAAGCAGGAAAAGCAAGAGCACTTTTATGACTGTGATGGTTTTTGCCAACGCATACCAGAATCATGATACACCTGAAACAATGTGCTAGGCACAGAGATACCACAGGTCAGCCCTAATTTCCTCTCAAGTCCTGATTCTCCATTCTTCCTCTTGGGTGCTTTTCTCCAAAATTAAATAAATAAGGAGATCTCATTTTGTACCAACCCTGGAAATGCCAGCAGGCTAAACGGAGTGCTTGAGTCACTTCTTGCTCTTTCCCTCTGCCTCTCCTTTCTGGCTCCAACGGATGGCTGAGACACACTGCACCGAGCGGGGGGAACCTGCTCCTTGAAGACACCTCCCAGAGACTTAAACACAGCCAACACGTGCCGTCAAATTTGCTTTGGCAAAGAGATGAACTCAAAGCCGCAGCCCAGAGGCGGATTCTTTCTTTTCTTATAGTCGGTCTGAGCAACGAAAACATACAGACACAAAACCCCCAGCATCTCCATCTGGAAAACCAACACCTGGAAACCTGTACAGTAGGAAACCCTGAACAGCTGGCACGAAGCCTGAGCAGATGATGCTGCATTTATCTTCAATTACCAAGGCTCCTGAAGGTAAGAAGAGCACGGCATACTACAGCCTGGGCACAGCCCACTCAGTAACTGCATACTGATCAACCCCAAACTACTTGCTGATATCGTTAGCACTCACATTTCAATGCTTAAAATGTAATTTGCTGTCCTGCCCGGCTGTCGGGGCAGCACCCAGCTGTGCCAGCAGCTGCCCCGGGGTTTCTTTGTCGCAGGGCTCAGTTTGCTCTGCTGACTCAATCCTGCAACCTGTAATAAACCCAGCGCAGGAGAGGCCCCAAACCAAAATAGCAGGGCTTTTGCAAAGAGCGACAGAGGTGCACCGAGTGAACCCGCGTGGCAGAGGTTGTGCAACGTCTGCTCGGATCACGCCAGGGTTATTTGCGTCTCAGGGCCTGTCTCCGCTGGAAGAGCGAGCTGACGTAGGTTAGCTCTGCTGAGGCACAAACACAATGGAGACAAAGATCTTCAGCACGACTGCAAGGTACATTCACAAGGTTAGTCCTTCATGCCTGCCTCAAGATTGGCCTCCAGCAGGAGACAGTTCGGTGGCGGAGCTCTGAACAGCACAAGAACAAAACACTGGAAGAAGGCGAAGCAGAAAGCTTTGCAATAAGGACTCCAGCAGACTAATCTCTAGATCCCGCAGTGCAGAAACATACAGAAATGTCACCAAACTGCGCAAATATCAGAGCCTATTTGCCTGCCTTTCAATAAACTCTCTATTTCGGTAATTCAATTTTGAAAGTAATTTCCTTATTCGGGCTAATCTCTTGTGCTCTGCCCATTTTCCTCTTAACACATCCTGCAAAAGGGCTGCAGGCTGCTGTGTGCATTCATTTCAATGCAGAAACCAGAGGGACGCAATCTCTTCTTATCTATCTGCCCATTTGGGTTATGAGAGTCTGTTTGTCACTTCTGATAGGAGTGCATCTCTAAATTTTAGAAGAGTTAAGACCTGAGTGTGAAGCGGAAGAGACACTTTGACAGAGATTAGACATGAGATCCTGTGCTAAAATACGCACTGAGCACAGGGCTGCAGGGACTCTGGGAAGGGGGCAAGGAGCTGATGCAGCTTTCGGCCAATTCTGTACCCTCTGTATTCCCCCACAAAACAAAATTGCACCTCCCTGCAGCTCTGGTCCATAGGAGCTTGCAGGGAGCACTGGGGTAATCGAGCTGGAGCCACTTCCAGCAGGCTTTGTGAGACATCAACACCTGATGCCAGTTTTGAGATGAAGTCTGGCTGTCTGACGGAGGGTTTAACACAACACGGCTGCAGGGAAGAGGGTACAACGGTTCAGGATGACCTTTTGTGCTCCACAGAAGTTGCTGCCACCTCACTGAGCTTGGACCTTTCCACAGCCAAGACCTTGAGCCTTCACTTCCTAACTGGGCTCTGCCCTGCCACATTCCTGTACCCTGCTCCAGCGTGTGCTTGCAGCAATACCAACACGAGAGACGAAAAGGGGCCTTTCCACGCTCACAGACCAACAAAGAACAGCCCCTCTGACGCTAACAGTTCAGAGGAAACACAGAGGTGATAACAAACAGCTCTTCCAGATAATGTCCCTCCCTGGCCCAGATGTAGCATCACTCCCAAACTCAGCAAGGGAACTGCAGGCAAGGCATGCAGCCACCCATCATGCTCCTGTTGAGCTGATGCCAGGACAACATCAGTATCTGCAGACATGACAAGGCAAGACAGAGTCCTTCCCAACATCCTGCAGCCTCTAAATTAGCCAGATTTTTTTTAGAAAACAGATGTAATGCAAACCAACCCTAAATCCATCGTACTTTAGGTGTCAACATAAGCAGGAGACGGTAGATAGAGAGTTTTGTCTGTCTGTGCCTTTCAGCATAGGTCACAAGAGACTTTAATATTAAAAAACCCTGTTACAACACTTTGGCTGAACTCATCTGGCACGTACATCCAGCTGCTTGAACTTCGATGGCCTGGGGGAAAGGGCACGGCTTCTCCCAAACAGCAGCACCTCTCTGCAAACGGTGGCAACATCACTTAGCAGGAAAAGCATTTGATGCACCAGAGCTCGGAGCATCTGCTGCCAGGCAATTCCAGCCACGTTAGGGCTCAGCTGCCCTGAGCTGACCCCCAGCACCAGCCCTGCCCTTACATAGCTCTCCAGGGAGCAGCACCTTCCTCCTTGGTGCCAGGACAGCCCAGGTGGGTGCAAAGTTCTTTACTGATTCACCCCAGCTGTGAAATGCTTTGTCAGAGACAGACACTGCCTCATGACCCACTGGATAAAAAGGGGAGGAGGTGGTGGGTGAAAGGCACTGGGCATTGGGATGCACGTGCTCTGGTTCCAGCTCTAAGGATCCCATCCACGGCCACAGGTAGGTTGCACAAGCCTTGCTTGTGTGTGTATCCCCTCTCTGCCTAGCAGACAGGTGTGCTGCAATAATGAATTAAGAAAAAAAACACCTCTGTTGCTTTGGGCTCTGACTCACATCCACCAGAGCAAATGATTTCCATGGATGAGGATGTTGGCAGGTGCCAAAGGATGATGCCCACGTTGCACAAGGCAGCACACGCTCACACTACCATCCCGTTCCCCCTGGCACCTGAGAGTATTAACTCGAACCCATGGACAAGGTTCAAGCTAAAGATAGGAGAGCAGCACCAATCCCCAGCAGGCTTGTGAGACATCTGTAACACCTTCCAACTGCAATGAGACCCCTGCCTGTGCCAATGCTGAGGCCACGCTTTGATGCTCCAGATATGCTGGATCCTCCAGAGATGCTCATGGAGACACACACACAAACCCACAAAATGTAAAATTCTATGGCTTGCCTATGCACACCTCCATCTCCAACAGTCTAATGGAAACCCTTTAGAGACCAAAGCCCTGTTCTCACCTTGCTTTGCTTATTTTGCACCCAAGCCTTCCTCATCACACCATTTCCACTTCCCTCATCAGGCCATTTCAAATGCCCTCAAATCCTGCAAATCACTCACAGCTGCCCAGCGTGAGGCTGCGAGAGCCAAAGGCAGCTAATGGCTCAGGGAAATCTTGCTCAGGTCCAAGCAATGCTAAAAAGACTTTGTTTTCTGCTCCTCATGATCACTGGAGTGGTTGCATCCTTCACAGGGATCCAGTGCCTCTCGCACTCAGGCAGCTGCATCTTCCCATCACTTGGGAAAAATGGTGGCAGAGACCCCACGGAGCAACAGAGGCCACTTGGAGCCTCACAGTCTCTCCCCTTGCCCCTGTTATCACAAGAAATCACAGCAATGCCCCACAGAACACATCACCAGAAATCAAGAGTACACCACAAATCAAGCCCATATTTTCCCTCTGCCAAGGACTGCTGGCTTTGCTGCCTCCCCATCCCAGAGCCTGTTTTCTTTGCTGCTTATCTCAAATTAGGAAATCCACAGGAATTGCAGGCCAGGGAAGCTGTTTGTCAAGAGCCTCCAGCCTTCGTGGCTATTTGTTATGAGGGACTTTTGGTTTAGTTGCTGCTTTGTTTTCAAACCCTCGGCTGTCTGCTTGCAGTGGGAGTTTGCTGGAATCAAAACTGGAGACAAGCTCTTGGAATTCACCCGGGGAACAAAAGGGCTTTTGTGCAGGAGGATTTGGAGGACGCTGCTGCTTTCATGGCCTGCTTTCATTGCCGCTACCTTCATTTCTATTTTCTCCCTGCCAAAGAGCACCTGCCGGCGGGGCTGGAGGAGGTGGGCTATGCCTGCATGCAGGGGGATGCACAGGCAGGAGGACGGACACCCCCTGCACCTGCAGGCAGTGGGAGCAGCGCGCTGGAGGCAGCAGGGTGAAGTGCTTTCCACACCTTCCTGCACCTTGCCATGCACGGCTCACACGCGCCTTTCAGCCACGCTTTGAGCTCCCGGCCCTGGCTCTGCCCCACGCACGGAGGGCAGGATGAGCTCTGCTCCTCAGTGCAGCAGCAGCAGCCCTAAAAAGCTTCCCAGAGGACAGGCAGGCTGTGCCACTCCATGCTCACACACGATGCAGCCTTGTGGATGAGGGGCTGAAGCTCCCACAGCCGATGTGCGGAGATGCTGCAGGTTCGCCTGCAAGCTGGGCATCACACCCACTAGTCCGCTCGCTTTTCTCACTTCCCCTTATCCATGGGGTTTTCACCTCAAAAGGCCACAGTGAGTGACCACACACAGCTGTGGGGCTCTGACCAACCTCCCATGCAAATATCAAGCAGCAGCATCTCCAGTATTCAGGATAAAAGCGGGTGCCCTGTCCTCTCTGCCTCAGCCACGGTGGGAGCAGGATTTGCCTTAAATCCACCAGCCCCAGCCCAGCTCCGCACACTTCTACACCTCCCAAACCTGCTGTTCCCTGGAAAACTCAACAGAGTAAAGGATCAGCCACCTCCTTTCCCCACTGCTCTGCGAAGCCTTTAAACCCAATTTTCTTAGAGCAATGAGATCCCTTCCCCATCAGACACCCCACAGACGCCTTTTTGCCCAAGGTCTCTCTCCAGTTTCAATTTTGCTTTTCAGTTTTTCTGGATGTGCTCGGTGCAGGTGGGACTTTTTCCCAGCAGGTCCAGCAAAGCATTTTAAAGAAGCATCCCTGATGGATCAAGGGCCCTGCAGCTAAGCTGAATTTCCCCTGAAAAAAACAGATAGGTTTCTGCATCTGCCCTGGCTGCCCAGACGTTGAGCGCAGATGCGTGTGTGCACCCGGCAGAGCGAGCGAGGGGCAGCCACCCAGGCACCACACTTTCCAAGCCAGGGCCTCTTGGAGCTGTCAGATGTGCTGCCAGCCCAGGGAAATGCAAATTGCTTTGGAAAATGAAGGTGACATTTCCACCCGCTTGCTGATTTCTGCAGTGCTGCAGACTCAAAAGCCCGATTCAGGCTTGCGGCTCCAGCTAGGAAGGTTCTGATGTCTTGATGGTGCTTACATTGAAGCACGTGCTTGCCGGGAGCGCATGCTCCTGTTAAGGCTGTGCTAAGTGCCAGGCTGAGCAGGAACACACACCTGAAGGCTCTGCCAGACTGTTGCCTTTGCAATAGCTACAGCACATCTGCCCTCTGGGTACCCAGCTGCAGGTTTCAGCCCGTTCCTCAGCCATACCCACCAAAAGGCACCGGCAGAAGACCCTCCACAAGCAGTGGTGCCAGGTTGCAGGTTCCTCATCATTGCTTCCCCGTGCCCGAGATGCTGCCCCAAAGCACCTGCTGGCAAAGCTACGCAGGCAAGCGCTGTTCAGCCAAAAATGAGTCAGGTTTAAACGCAGGAAAAGCAGGGCTTTGCTAAATCAGGAGCGTGTGATGGGACAGGAAGGATCCCCCTGGGGAGCTCAGCAAGCTGGCCCGTTGGGGTGTCACTGTCCCCAGGAAAGCACACGTGGTTTGTTGTCCTTCAGCTCTGAACCGCTGCTCCCCAAGTGTTAATGCAGCCCCATTTCTCTGCCAACTCCTTTGCTTGCTGAGCCGGATCGCACCTTGTCTGCAGGAAACCTGTCTTCATGTCATCACCCTCGCAGCAGGACAGAATAAAATCTTAGCAGTACCTCAAAATGTAAGATATGGCTTCATTTCTGTCACTGGGCATTCCAGGCAGCCACAGGAGTCTCACTTTACCAAGTACAGGTCTGATTTGTTCAGCATACTGTAAATGCTGGTCATTTAAACTGCATCGCTATCAGCCATCTGCTGCTGCTGATGCACTCCAAATAGAACTTGGGTTTATCATTTTCTGCTCATGAGTAAAGCCACCTTAGGACAAAATGGGCAATTTAGGTTCCATAGCGAGAAAACTGCCCATTGATTCGGTCATTCCACGAGTTATCAACACCCTATAACTTTTATGGCCAAACGAGAACAGTTACAGAATCACGGAATGGTTTGGGTTGGAAGGGACCTTAAAGATCACCCAGTTCCAATCCCCCTGCCACGGGCAGGGACACCTCCCACTGGATCAGGGGGCTCCAAGCCCCATCCAACCTGGCCTGGAACACCTTCAGGGATGGGGCAGCCACCACTGCTCTGGGCAACCTGGGCCAGGGTCTCAGCACCCTCACAGGAAAACATTTCTTCCTAACAGCTAATCTAAACGTTTCTCTCAAACCGTTCCCCTCGTCCTGTCCCTGCACTCCCTGATCCAGAGCCCCTCCCCAGTTTTCCTGGAGCCCATTTCAGCACTGGGAGCTGCTCTAAGGTGTCCCTAAAGCCTTCTCCTCTCCAGGCTGAACAACCCCAACGCTCCCAGCCTGGCCTCACAGCAGAGGTGCTCCAGCCTTTGCATCATCTCCGTGGCCTCCTCTGGACTCGCTCTAACATTGGAGTGTCCTCCTTTAGCGAGTGTCCTCGCCCTCTGCAGGAGGCCCCTAATGAACAGAGGGCTCCATTAATCCACGTGGTCTAGCACCCGCTGCGCTCCTCGGGGGAAAATAGCACCCCCGGGTTGAAAAGATTTAATAAACAGTGCCAAAGTCGTACAAGACGCCTCTCAACAGAATGACTTCTCTTCAGTTCCCAAGTCGTGCTCTTCTGTTTGGCAGCTGGCAACCGTTTGTTTCAACTAAAAGTGTTGAATTGAAGATAATTTTAGGACCCCTTTCCTCTTCTGTGGTGCAAATAACACTCAGAAGAATTTCAAATCAACGCCTAATTTTCTTCCCAGCGATATGCAGCTCACGCTCCAGCCTTCACTCGCGGCTCCGGCCAAACAGAGAAGCTGATTAGAAATCTGGTGGCAATCTCACCCGGAGGTTTTCCTGCGTTAGCACAACGCTGCGGCACCGGCAGCACTGGCATGGAAGAAGATCTGCTTCTTCACTTAACATTTTGTCACAGGGAATTTTTGTAAAGGCTCAGCCAAATATTGTGATTGAGGTTTCAACACAGTCAGGACTTCGACTCCAACTTGCCTTTGTGCTACCCTGTTTGACAGCTCCCTTTTGTTATTCTTTTTCGACTTACGAGCTTATTTGCTTATTTTTGAATCAAAACTAATAAAGATGGTATTAAACAGTTCTGGACAGCATAGATGGGAGGAACTAACTCCTGCTCCCTCTGCTGGCAATGCCTCCCAGCAAAAGTGTGGGTCCTACTTTAAAAACACTCGTGAACTCTATTCACAGTGAGAAGCCAAGGGCAACCGCAGTAAAGCCAAATCCGTGTCCCATGTGAGCCCTGGCACCCACCTAGGTCTCCAGCACTGCAACTGTGGGCACTACCCTGACACCGAAGCAGGATAGAAGGCTCCAGGAGAATAACTGCACCTGGTTCGCACCGCCAGCAATAACAGCAGCTGCCCCACAAAACCACCGGCGGCAGAGGCGGGCGAGAACCAGAGCTGCTCCTGCGTTGTTACGGCAGCGGTAAGTCTGTCCGACTGTGACCATAACGCCTCACTCCTGCAACCACTTCAGCATTGTTTCTTTGCAAAATGCCAGAAGTCTCAGAAGCCCAAAGCCAAGCACATGAAGGTCTGCAGGACGCAGCGCAGCTCTCGGGACTTCCAGGGAAGCTCTTTCAAGTTCAAACAGATTTTAGCCAGAGGTTAGAAAGCACGAACATTTAGTTCTCCTTCCAGACACCCGCTAAGAGCGTACACTAGCTTGCATGTCATATAGCAAAGTAAAGCAAGCAGCACCTAAAGAACAAAAAGCCCTTCCTCAGTTCATATCAAGCTATTTTAATTACGTTTGGGAAACATGTTGAAGAATGCATTACAGTATCACAGTATCATAAGGTTGGAAAAGACCTCTGAGACCATCGAGTCCAACCTATGACCCAACACCTACATCTACTCCTACTTGTCAACTACACCATGGCACTAAGAGCCTCATCCAATCTCTCCTTAAACACCTCCAGGAACGGTGACTCCACCACCTCCCCAGGCAGCACATTCCAATGGTCAATCAATCATGGCAAGTCTTCTCCTTTCTTCCCCCAAATAAAGTGTCCTTGACACAACTGGACAGATTTTTTTCTATCCACATATGCCCAAGTGGATCAAACTCCATCAGGTTACATCTCTCCATCCAGCCCTCTAAATTAGGAGCTGTAACTACAAAACTCCTTTTATGAGCCTTTCTATCAAAGCCTCCATAGGAAGCCCTACGCGAGGTTCCAAATTGTAGTTCCAGTTATATGCATAAACACTTGCAAACAGGATCCTGCTTTCTAAGTTGCAGGAACAGATAAGCAGAACTGGAAAAAACAAAACCAACAGAAAGCAGGGTAGTATAAATCAGCTGCACGCATCCATAATGTCCATCCTACTTAGCAACCAGGACAAAATACATTCCCAACCTTGTAAATTCTTCTGTGTGCTCCACTACAGGCACGCTCAGTCCCACTCCTACAAAAGGTCTCATATGCTTCAAGTTCTGCACGTGCACAAGAGCCGAGCATGAAAAACCCTACACAGCTTCTCTTTTAAGGGGAAAGAAAAAAATTCTTCAGACCCTGCTCATCCAAATGAGGGCCCTGCTTGGCTACAGCTGCTCTGAATGGGCTTTGATTCAATCTCCCACATTGCCCCTTGCCTTTCAGCTTGCTTTTTAAAGCAAGCACCTTGGTGGGAGGTGCTGGCTGGGGGGATGCTTGCACAGGATGGGCCCTAAATGAGTGTGTTACCCGCTAAAGTAACTGCTTGTTGATGCTGGAAGTGCTGGCATTGTTCTGAGGTTTCTGCAGGAAGAGTGAGAGGAGGAATGCTCTCCTATTGCAGGAAGCTGTTCCAGCCTCTTATCAGACATAAAGCTTCTGATTTCTTGCGGGGGAAGTACCAAATGTTTTTGAGGGGAAGAAAAAAAAAAAACCCATGCTTAGCTATAAAGGAAGCTGCCTAATGACATGAATGAAACTGAAGTCACGCTGCGAGGAAGCTGGCTGTGCTGCCTAGCTCAGGTGGCTGCGAGTGAGGCTATGTTAACGTACTGTCACCCTGCAGAGGTGCGAGCCCGGGGGTCCTTCTTTCTGCCCAACAGGTGCCTGCTGTGGATTCAGTCTTTCTTGTCTCCAGAAAGCAACTCACTACTAATCACCTTAGAATGCAGCGTCTGTGACACCCTTCCCAGCTGCCAGGGACTATTTTGGGCTCTCCTTCCAGTTCAGATGCTGCTCTGTCAGAAGGCTGTTTTGTGACGTCCTTTCATGCACTGCACCGATTTGGTCTTTTAGTTAATTTGTAAAACTGATTTCTTGGCAGGAGTTCAAGTTCTGTGTGGAGATGTTCCAAGCTTTATGAGCAATGAACAAATTACTGGCGTCCTTGGGAAAGGTAAGGAAGTCAGAGTCTATGTTAAATTGCCTTTATGTTTTTTTCTAGAGGGTATCTCCTAAAGGACAACTCCATGGCTCTCCAGTTGCAGAAGTACCTGTATGCATAGTGGCTGTTGTGATTTATAGCATGGATACCTGAGTAAACTTTGGTTTTAAGTACTTTCACTATTTTATCAGGCTCCGGGCTTTATTTGAGCCAGCCTGGTTTCTCCTGGTAGGTTATGAGGGGATTATGGTTCCCATCTCTTACAGTTAGAAGCAGAAAACATTTTGTTGTTGAAAAACAACAGTATCTAGAGCGCTGCCTTTCTGCTTTAATAGGCTACTCTGTCAACCCTCTGCCTGGCAAACGAGAGAAAAATCTGTGGGCATGCAGTGGAGGTCAGTCTTGTGGTTTCTGAAAACATTTAATTAGTCCAGTTAAGTGCTGAGGTCTGCTTGGGAGTGAGCGTCTGCATTAGCCATCAGCATCTTTCGATGCACAGAAGCAAACCTGCGAGCATGGACTGCAGGTTAAGTCTACATCTCCACGTCCAAAACTTCAGCAGTGGTCAAGCTTAGCATGAAAACTGTTGCAGCTTCCCTGTCCCGTTGCCAACTCCCAAACCAGCGCTGGGTTTAGAAGTCAAGGTCAGATCTCCACACATCTCTGAGCACAGAGTCCCAGCTGTCTAGAGCCTGGCCACCTTGTGTAGGAGCTCAGGTGACCCATTGCACCTTTAGGGACCCAACAGTGCTGGCAAAAGCACCGTGCTGCAGTTTGGGCTCCTGCTGAGGCATTTTTTTCTAAATGCTGAAGCTCAGCGCTTAAACAAATCTACTTAAGATGTAGCTTTGCCCAAAGGGGTTTTGGCATTCTGATGATAGCGTGTAAAGTCTTTTCCTTCACGATGCATCTAAATGGAAGAAGGACAGCTGTTCTCAAGTCCTACAGGTGTTTCACTCCTGGAATAAAACTACAATAAATGTCATCTATCTGTGCTTTGATCCCTAGGCATTAACAAGCCTAACTGCTATGATCACAGGCTGACGGTTCCTTTCTAAAAGGCCACAGCATCAACCGTTTGAAAGAAGAAATCGGTTCCAGTTCTTTCAAAGCCAAGTTTGGGGTTTATTTCTTCATATTTTTGCAGCATTGGAGACCCTAATTGTAGGCAATGAAAGCAGTCCTAGGAAGAAAGGGCTGTGTTGAAATCTGAGCTGGAAAGTGTGCCTCTAAATGGGTGCCAGTTGCCAGCACTGGAGACGTGCCCCGGGAACAAGGAGCTGGTGCCAAGGGCAGTGCCAGGCGCTGCACAAACCCTCCACACAGAGCTGGTGCCAAAAGGACCTTCTCAGCTCCTGTGCCCTGTTTAAGCGAATGCTTCAGCTCCTACATGCAGATACTTGCGTGAGCACGCAGGTCTGGCGGGCTCTCACTGGGGCTCCACAAGACACGGGAGACGCTGGAAGCTGATGGGAGCAGATATAATGAAACAAGTCCAGGGAAAGAAACTCAGTGATCAACACTGGGTTTCCCTTAAAACTTTTCTACCTTTTTGATGCTGGTACTGGTTTTACTTTGCCAGATGGGGACTTCCATTATTTTAGCACTGTCAGAACAACAAAAGACTTTTGAGTCATTTTCTAGATCTCACCTTGAACTACTGGAGAAGCAATAAACATTAACCAGGAGTGAAGCTGTAATTTTTACAACGTAACTTGTTGCTTGAGTGTCAACTAAGCCCTACTTTAAAAAAACACCAAGGAGGAACTTCGGAATCAGACCCCTCTGCAGGATGAAAACAAGCACAAAAGCACATTGCCTGGGCCTTCCACAGAACAACAGCCAGATGATGCTCTGAGGCCATTTGGCACTGATAAGCATTGTTTCACTGAGTGCAATTACATATTTTTGTTTAGAAAAAAGATTCTCCTTCAAAAGCAGCTACCAAGTCTTATGCTGATTCAGCCTTCATTAAAGGCCTCTTATTGCAGACACAGTGAAGTGTTGACTCCTGTACTTATTTTCTATTGCTGCCTTATCTTTGACATCTCATCTGCAGCTTCTGCTGGGTTGTTTTTTCTTCCACGGGTTTCAGCACAGTGCAGTAAAAGTGGAGGCTGCTTGGGCTTCAGTTCTTCTAATGATTTTTGATCTGCCTGAGTGCAGGCTAGGAAAATCTAGCCTCGATTATAAAATTGCAAGCTAAGTAGGCTAACAAAACAGCAACAGCAAGAAACTGGATCAGCTTTGCTCGGTGAAGTTTTCCTGCTCAAACAGAGGAGGAAAAAAAATAAAAAGCTTTCTCCCTCTGCAATCTTTCTTACAAATATGAAACTCTATCTTGGCTGCAGGGGCTGCTCCCTCTGACTGTTTGCACAATGCTCCTTGGGCTTCTCTGCACTCAGCTTTTTGCAGCAGCCCAACAAGCCATGACCGTTGCTCCTACAGCAAACGTGGGAGGAAAAGTAGCCTAAGCAGCTCCTACCCCAAAGTCCTCTCCTGATGCAGTCGGATGCTGCCCTTACCATGCCCCTGCTTGACTGCAGGATGCAAATCCAGAGCGATGTTCACCCAAAGCTTTGCCAGCACCAGCAGACCAAGATGCACAAGTGGTTTCTTGGAGCTCCCATAAGGGATGTTCAGCATCTGTTCGCAACATCTCCAAAGATGACTCAGAAGTGCTTTAGCACCCCAGAGACTTCCACGGTGGGATGAACCCTCTGAATTTGGAAGGATAGCTTTCATTTTGGCTTTGAGACAAAACAAAGCCCTACAAGAAAGGGAGTCTCAGGCTTCCCCTCTCCAAACTGTTTTCTACAGAGCCAGGACTACTGAGACGAAGACACTTTTCCAGTCACATTTGTCAACATGCAGAATATTGGATTTGGAAGAAAAAAGCAAAAAAAAAAACCCAAAACCACCACAAACCTTTTTGCATAATGAGTAGATATGGAAATTGCACTGAATAGTCCTTCACCACTCTGTCACCGCTCTGCCACCACAGAGCATGATATCTAGTGTGGCACAGGTCCAGGGTCCCTGATCTGCTTTCCTGCTAACATTGCTCCAGCTGATAATGCTAATCTCTTAAAACTATTCCCAAACAGGCCCTAAGGAAGGGAGCTAAGCAACTCTACAGGTAATGAAACTTCTTTTTTTTAATTATAGCTCTGGCCAGGTCTAAAATTAAAAGAACAGTCCTGCAACTTATCCAGCCACCGGAGACTGACTCAACATTTTATATAACGATGCTGCTGGTGGCCATGCTGCCAACTTCTAGAACGCACCCATTACTTCCAAAATGTGAGTGATTCCAGCGAGAGACACCTGTGTACTCTGGTTTCTGTCCCTTCCCTTACTTGGAATTACTCATGCCACCCCTTGGCGTTGGGAAGCTGGGACCTGCCCGGTGCACAATGCCCACGGCTGCTTTAGCTCCCCGTGAGATGGGAGCAGAGACGCAGAGCTTTGCCTTTGGAGCGGGAGCGGAAGGAGACCTGTGGGCAGGATGAGCATTAGAAATGCAAGTTCATGGGGTGAAAGCAGGGAAGCCTGTGAGAAAGGGCTGGGAATAAATAATGACCATGCCCAGCGATCAGGGTAACAGACCCTGCGGTACTCCAAGTGCTTTCATGGAGGGGGACTGTACGTGTGTCCCCACTCATGTGCTATCACAGTTCCCACATTCTTTTTCTTTTTCTTTCTTTTTCCAACTTAAAAAAAAAAAGGGACTGGAGCTTGTTTCAGATGTGGTGTTTTTAAATACTTTCCTGAGAGGCTTCTATAGGTGTTATTACAGCTCTTTTCAGCAAGGGAAAATGGACAAGCGACATCAAATGCATGAATTGTTTGGAGAAAAAAAGCAACTTTTTAGTCACCTTGTATGTTTGCAACCACAGTATGCAGGATTTTGCAAATGTGCTCTATGACTTTGAAGGTAATTTTGTTCCATTAATGCCAATACTCTTGGAGAAACGTGTCTCATCTCTAAATTACTCCTGTGGTTTTTAATTGAGTATCATTTGCTTCACCTTAGCAGCTTATGTACGTGCCATGGGAGGGAATTCACCCCAAAGGAAGCTCCATTTTTGGGGTGACTAAAGTAACAAATGAGCAACAGTTAGTGCAGCAGTGAGAAACCTAAACTTTTTTCAGCTGGGAGGAGAAAACAGCTCTTTGCTCCTTTTCCCTTCCAACTTATCACTTTTATTGCTATATTACTTCTGTAGTTTGAGCTTTTAAATGCTTCTATCTTCCCAGTCGTGCTGTGCTGGGATGTGGGGACAGGGCAGCCTGCAGATGCCCTCTGGGTTTTGCACCCCCAGTGTTGCAGCAGGAGTGAGGGCTCCTTCTCCACCCAGCCCAAATGCAAACAAATGCCTCTGGGTGCAGCGCGGAGGGAGCCAGCAGCAAACCAGAGCAACCGGAGGGGCTCGACGGGCTCTCTTGCTTCCCTCTTGCTCAGCTGTGATTTGGCTTACGTCAGACATCATTTCTAGCCTAATACTTTCTACCTTGACTTGGTTTTCTGTTTTTCCCCATGCTGGTTAATTTCTCCAGTATTGCAGTGCTTTGCACGAAACTTTTAAAACTACTTACAAACGTCTGATCCCCTCTTAACCCACAGCAAGCGCACAGGCACCTCCATCACAAAAGTGGTATCGCAGAGCAGAGAGCACATGCAACGGGGTGAGACAGCAATTCAGCATGGAATCATGGAATGGTTTGGGTCAGACGAGACCCTAAAGCCCATCCAGTTCCAGCCCCCCTGCCATGGGCAGGGACACCTCCCACTGGGTCAGGGGGCTCCAAGCCCCATCCAACCTGGCCTTGAACACCTCCAGGGATGGGGCAGATCCTTAAAAACAGAAGTAAAATTAAATCAACAAATTGCACTGAAATTGGCTGTGTTTGCTGCTAGACCGGGCTTTGCTAGGCTTGCACCTCACTGACCGTGCCACAGCTTTGCTCACCGTGCTCTTGCAAAGCCTGCCCTTGCCAAGCGCCTGTGTCATGGGAGTGTGTGAATGGCAAGAAGCTGAGGTGGTGCTGATGAGGCAAACTGCACATTGCACAACCAAGAGGAGCCTCGCGCTGCTTACAGGTTAATTTTATACTAGCAAAAACCTGCCACCTACCTAGGATGGTTTTCTTTTTTAAAAAAAAATTAAAGCTACCATTTAGGCTTTACATCTGTTCCATGGAGACTTCTAGCAGGAAAAGAAAAATAGCATTTTACATAAAATGTGGCATTTTGAATGGGTGCAGGGCCTTTGGTCAAAGTCCGTAGGGTACACACTCAGCCAGCATCACACGGGACACAGCCCTCACAATCTCAGTATCCCTTTTAGGGATAAAAGCACAAAAAAATGTATTTAAAACAACAAATAAGAATTGGGAATGAGATCAATGGACAGCAGCATTTAGTAGTTAAATGTACTTCATTTCAATGTACTATTTATGAATTAGTGCTCTAATGAGAATGGTTCCCCCTTCCCTTTTCTTACTTCAATGGAGAAATTTGCATATTTGCAGGTTGCGTCTCTGATGTGGGCTTTCTGAGTGAATAATTCCTCCATTACAATGAATTTGGAAGACTCTTGAACGTATCTGCTGTCACCAGAGTTCAGATTTATAGCCTTAAACTGTGTTTAGCTTGTAATTAAAATAGACTTGTGCATTTTTTTTTCTCTTCCAGAATAATATCTTATTAGCCATGACAGCCAAAAGTGCCACATTTGGGCAACAATTCAACTTCTTCTGAACTACCACCAACATCAAGTCCCACTTGTCCAGAGCAGACTCCCATCTGAAGGAAAGAAACAGGCGGCAGGGACAAATCTTATTTTCTATGGATTGCTCCATCCAACTAAAAATACCCTTTTGCAACTTAAAAGAGAGAATGAAGGTAGAAACAAGCAGGGGGTGAAATGCAGGAGTTGACACCCAATGGTGTCTTCCTGACTTGACCTGCATTTTGTTGACCACAAAGTCTCAGGGTGCTCATCAGGGCACAGGTACCACAGCTGAGCACTGCACGCACGACGCTGACAGCAGCTGCTGGTTTCTGCTACGGAAACGGCCAGAATGAAATTGTTGCCTCCAAAATCCAGGCTGAGTTTTATCTTCTACAGCCTGTGCCACGGTCTTGCAGAAAGATCACCTCCGCTTTTTCCGCAGGGTACAGGTAGCGCCCTCTTAACTAAGTGAGATTCCTTGCAGGGAATAAGTCTTTGCAGAGAACAACCGTCCCGATTACGGTCCCCCCTGACAAGCAGCATTAAAAAAATTAATCTTTGGCAAATTCTCAGAACAACTTTGGAAATGATTCAAAGCAGGGAGCGGGCTCCGCAGCCCAGCAGCTGGGTGAAGCTCTGTGCAGTATTTTAGAAAGCTGAGGAGGAACCTCCTGTGCAACACATGAAAGCTGATCCTGAAATGCAGATTATGCGTCCCTTAATTCATCCTGAAGAACGATATCTCTGGTGGAAACCCCGGAGTTGAAACCCCTTCCCGAGCAAAACCTCAGCCTGAACAGCTGAACTTAGAAAAGTTATCTGTGCAAGGAATTCAAACTTAGACACTCGTATTGCAGAGCGTGAGATGGACGGAAAACGGATTCAAGAATGATGCCATTCATTGAGATCATGTTTTGTGGGTTGGCTACTTGTACTTTCCCATTTTCCTGGTACTGAGGACAGACAAGGCCAGCGCAGGGGCTCGGCAGGGGTGGGCTGCAGGACCACCAGCACAAGTCCCTGCCTGCCACCAGCTCTGCTCAGCCAAGCTTTCCCAGCCCTAGGCTTTCTGGGGACCCCCAAGAAGCGGCTGCTCCCCTGCCCCTCCGCGGGTCTCGCAGGGACCCTCCTGTGAGTGGCAGCGTGCTGTGGGCATCGCCTGGTTCAATTTTGCGTTATCAAACTTCCTTGGCTCTTCCTATTGGAAACTTTTACAATTCTCTGCTTGGCTGGAAAAGATGACTGCAGCAAACCCAAATTAGGAATAAATTATACAACAACTTTACATTTTTCTTATAAAGGAAAACTGTGTGGCAAGAGCTGTGAAAGCACCTCCTTCCCATGTCCTCCCAGCAAGGCTCACAGTGGAAGGCCATGGATTTCAAAAAAAAAAAAAAAAAAGGCAAACCAACAACCACCACTAAAAAGCCCCAGTCCCAGTTTGGGAACTGCTCTCCCCCAGCGCTCTCTCCCCTCTCCACACTCCCCAATAGGTGCAAGGGCTGCAAAATGCAAGGAGCTGCAGCTGCAATATCAAACCTAAACATTTCAAAGCAGCCCCCAAAGCTGCATCTGTGCAGCCAGGCGATGACATCTGTGCATCTATTTGCACAATGAATGGCCAGAACAACTCCTCCTTAAACATCCCTGCCTGGTCTTGCAGGGACTGTTGCATTCCCACAGCATTTTTGCAATATTAAATTCTCCACCTCCTCCCACCACCACCACGAACCCCCCCCCCTCCCCCTGCAGGACAGAAGGCAGAGCCACTCCGGAATAATCAGCGAGTTAAAAAACCAAAGATCGAGCCTTCTCCACCGCGCTGGCACAACAAATCCCTGCTGTCCCCTACCCAAATTAACGCCCCTCCCGCTCCATCCCAAACGCTCCTAAAGGCTAAATAAAGCAGCCCTTCTGCATGCTCCTCGCGATCCGGTGCTACAAACCCCACCGCTGCCTCCGACCAAAAGTTACCAAATATTAAGGGGAAGGAGCGACGGGGGGGGGGGCGAGAATGGGTGGAAAATGATCTCAGTCCTGGCACAAGAACAATACTTTCCCATGGAAACATAGGTATATATTTAATTCCTGGTAACTCCACTCAAGTTTCACCTTTCATCTCCTCCACGGACTTCTTTTAAAAGTTTCATTTCATTCTGCACTGGAAACGAGCTGCAGTTCGCATGCCCCGTGCCCCGTTCTGCATGCACACAAACAGGAGCGAATGCATCTGCTCTCCAAACACCCCCCCCCCCTTTTTTTTTGTTGTTTTTTTTTAATCCGTCCTGCCCGTGCAAAAGGCATTAAAAAAAAAAAAAAGAAAGAAAGAAAGAGCGAGCTCGGTAATCCCGGTAAGGTCGCTGCAGAGCTGCAGGGCCAGCCCTGCCGTGCAGGATCCGTGCGTGTGTGTGTGTGTGTGAGTGTGGCTGCACAGGCACCCTCCAAACAGGAAATGCAACTGAGAAGCCACGGAAAGCCTCAAACTTCACCAATGCCGCTGCATCCCGAAAAAAAAAAAAAAAAAAAAAAATTGAAATTAATAATAATCATATATATCCATGCATGCATGCACTTGCAAAATGCACGCACGGCTTTTTGCATATTTGCCACCGAAGAGAAGCAGGAGCCTTACCTCTCGACTGAGACATTTTCCCCTTTGCTTTGCTGGGGGGGAGGGGAAGCACAAAAGACTTTGCCTTGCCTCTCCTCTGGAGCTGAGTTTTGCAACAAAGATGCAAACTGCAAGCGCTCAATCTTCATGCAACTGGAGTTTTTCCTGACTTGCTGCAGCGGGGGGGGCCCCGTGCAATTGCACACTTTGCAGGGCAGCTCGCGGAGCAAAGGGGGGGGATTCCTTTCCCCCCCAACCCCAACCCCGCAGCCCCCGTGGTTGCAGCGGTAGGGAAGGCTCTGCTGCACCTACATGATGGGCCAGGGCTGGCAGCTCACGGCTCCAAACTTGGAGCTGGGGGGGGCGCGGTGCGCAGGCGCGGGGGCGCGGGGCCGCATGGGGGCTGTAGTCCCCGCCGACCGCCCCTTCCTGCAGGGGGCGGCGCGGAGCGGCCGCGGAGCCTGCGCGGAGCCTGCGCGGGCCGCGCAAAGAGCGCGCAGACGGCGGGAGCGCTGCGCATGCGGCTCTGCCCGGCGGGGCGCGCCTGCGGGCACGAGCGGCGCCGTGCTTTGGCTTTTGAGTGCCGCCGGGCTGCTGGGGCTAAGGGGGAGCGGGTCCCTGCCTGCGACCCTGCCTGGATCCCGTCTGACACCCCTGCCTGCGGCTCCGCCTGCACCCCCGCCTACATCGCTGCTTGCACCCCCATCTGCATCCCCGTCTGCACCCCCATCTGCACCCCCATCTGCATCCCCGTCTGCACCCCCATCTGCACCCCTATCTGCATCGCTGCTTGCACCCCATCTGCATCGCTGCTTGCACCCCCGTCGGCATCGCTGCTAGCACCCCTGTCTTCATCGCTGCCTGCACCCCCATCTGCATCACTGCCTGCACCCCTGTCTGCATCGCTGCTTGCACCCCCAACTGCATCCCTGTCTGCATTGCTGCCTGCACCCATCTCCACCCCTGCCTTCACCCGTCTGCACCCTCACAGCATCTCTGCCTGTGCCCCTGTCTGCATCCCTGCCTGCACCCCTACAGCATCCCTGGCTGTGCCCCTGTCTGCATCCCTGCCTGCACCCCTACAGCATCCCTGCCTGTGCCCCTGTCTGCATCCCTGCCTGCACCCCCACAGCATCCCTGGCTGTGCCCCTGTCTATGGCTCTGCCCATGCTTCTGCTGCCATCCCTGCCTGTGCCCCTGCCTGCACCCCTGCTTGCACCACTGCAGACTCCTGTCGGCACCCCTGCCAGCACCCCTGGGTTCATCCCTGCCAGCACCCCTTCCTGCATCCCTACCCTGCACCCTTGCCGACATGCCTGCCTGCGCTCCTGCTGACATCCCTGCCCGTACCCCTGCAGACATCCTTGCCGGTGCCCTGCCCGCACCCCTGCCCATGTCCCTGCCCCCTCCCTGCCCGTACAGGAGGCAGATGCAGTGGCTGCTGGAAGTCTTCCTCCTGTTACGGGGTGCACAGGGAAGGTGGCACTTGCCCAACACAGGCACACCCCCAGCAGGATCCTGAGGCTCTCTGGGGACCAGGGAAAGGTTTTGGGTCTCAGGCTATGGCTGGAGGTGAACACGATGGGATGGCTGCATCCAGGTCAATGCGCAGGCACAGAAGCGTTGCCCTCAGAGGTCTTGATGCAATCAGCCCCATCACCCCCTCCATGCACTGGGGTCCAGTTGGAGCTGCCAACCTGCAGCACATAGAGCCTTTACGACCAGTCACCCCCACACCAGGCGTGAGGATGCCCATCACTGTGTCCTGGTCCACCACAACGAAAACGGGAGAGACTGGGATGGAAAAATGCAGTGGAAAGAGGAAATAAGGTGCTCTCTGGGTTTTGTCCATTGGTTTTCGGTTTTAAGGATCCATTGGAGAGGAATGTCTTCCTTTTGTGCTCATACGATGCCAGGGGCGTTACGCATTCTGCATGGCTCGGTGGTGCCTTAGCTTGACGACGGCTTTTAGCCACCTTATGTAACATTAACAATCCCTTAATCTATTTTCCTTTTCCCCTTGCAGGCAGAGTACATGAAGCGAGTTTATCCCAAGTCTGAAATGGAACGTTTTCCGAGGTGGACGGCTCGGCTCCTGCAGGCTCACAGAGGTTTCCCATGTGAAGAGATGGGGGGACACGACACGGTGATGTCCGACTGAGATGGGGATGGTGTCTGGATCGGAAACATACTTGTGGGCTGGGATGTTGACGATGGGTACCCCCTTCCGTACATGAGAGCCCCAGTTTGGGAAAAGCCCTTAAGGAAAAGAAAAGCTAGGCCTTCCTAAAGCAGTGCTTTGCATTAAACATATGTTTCATTGTGGGAAAAAAGGACTAAGCACTAAGAAACACTAAAAACATTTACCACTAAACTAGTGGCAAAGATGCTTGTTTACACCCCAGCAAAATACTGATGCCAAAGGTATAAAATCCATTTAAGGGGTTGCATGGAGAGCACATCCAGGATTGTAAGCAGCTCTGCCACTTCTAATGTCTTTTTTTCCTTGGGCTGAAAATTGTGTATTGCAGCTGATTTTCACACTGCGCCCTCATGCCGCTCCGTTTCCCAGCTGGCCCTGTGTGGCTGAGCTCACGCTAGGCTGGCGTTGCTCAGGATTTTGTCATTTTTAGCTGCAAGGACCAAAGTCTGAAGGAGGCTCTAACCCTCAATTAGGGATCCGTTTGTGTAACTTTCTAATGTTCGCAGTGATTGTTTGGGGTGAGGGAAATATGCTGCTGTACGTGGTCCTTCCTGCCAAACTTGTAGCTAGAGCAAATCCTTATAGCCAAGCAATAAATCCCCAAAATGAAAGGTTTACGATGGAAATGCTGACAAGCCCTTAACTAACACGTTACAAATGGCAGTGTTACAATTCAGTAGCTATAAGCGAAATTAGCAGCGGCGCGGGCAGCCTTCGAGGATTGCTGTGGTGAACCCGCCTTGTCTCGACGAAGACACGCAGCGAGGCAATGGCTTTTAATTTGCTTTTAATCTATCTAAGGAAAGAAATTTTGCTTTGTTAGTTTAACTTCCATGAAGGGGAAAATTGAGGGGATGCTCGTTGGTGTTTTTGTGAAGTTTCTGGATGGCTGTTGGAAGAACGTTCATCAGGCAAGAACAAATGCCTGGTTGATTTAAGACATTTTTTTCATGTAAAGGATGGAGTCCTTTATCTCTGCGGCTTCCCCGAGCGCAGACCACGTCCCTTGCTGTGCCCCAGCTGCCATTGGGTGCTCCAGAATGTCCTCATCACATGCACAAGCTGAGGCAGCCCAGCAAAACCTGTGTTGTGCTGCTGGCACCCAGCAAACAGCACGATGTAATCTTTAATTATTTATATTTTTTTGATCTTTTCCTTATTCTCCCTCCCCACAAGCATGCAGGGATCTGGAATCCCGCTGCAAGCGCTGTCTTCCTCGGAAAGGTACCCTTGTACGACGTCCTGCTAATGCCAAGGGGAGTTTTCTCCCAGCTTTATTGGGTTTAGGCTGAGCCTGGGACCTGCAGAGACTTGTCCGTCTGTCACGTGCTGCGCAGTGGTTCGTGTGTGTAAGGGCTGGAGGGGGTGTGAGTTCAGCCGGTGGACGAGTCTTGGCAGGCTGCAACGGGACCGGGTGGTGCAGCTGGGGAGGTGGGAGCGTGCGGCGGCGCTGCCCCAGGCTGGGGGGCTGCAGCCCGCCCCAGCGCCTGCGGGACAGAGTCGCAGAGTCATAGAATGGTTTGAGTTGGAAGGGAACTTAAAGATCACCCAGTTCCAACCCCCAAGGCATGCCCTGCCCTGGGCTCAAGTGGGGGTGTCAGTGGGTGACCCGATATGAGTGGGCTCCCACAGAGAGTGCATCACGGTGCCATGAACACCGTCAGCTTTAGGTGATACCAAAAGGCTTCATCATCTTTATTGTTCACAACTGCTCTAGCACTGCACCAGCCTTTAAGCTTGGAATTTAGTTTTCCATTGCCAAATCTTTTTACTTTTAAAGTCTAAATTCTGCAGGCAACGTGACCAGATCTCCTTTGCCCTAGGTAAGAATCCCCCTCCTCCTGTCCAGTGAGCGGCTCAGGTACCCATCTCTGCTGTTTAAACCATCTCCTCCTCTGGCCAGCAGCACTTCTAAGACAAGGCCATGTGTCTTCTTAGCACTTGTTAAGTGATTTTTTTAAACACAACTTGAGTTGCTGGCTTTGTTCACAGTGAAATGCTTTGATTTGCCATGCAGCAGGTACTTCATGAGAGCAGATGCTGAAGCAGAACAGAAATATCTCTTCTTGGTGACGTACCTACAGGCTGTGGAGCGATGCTCAGAGGAACCAGCCAGGTGCCTTATGCAAGCTTGTGTCTCCCAGTGCATATAAGTAAATTCTCTAGCAACGTTACTTTAATCATCTTGTATCAATAAGCAGTGCCATGCTGTGCACATCCCTGTGAAATGGCTTTTCAGGAACTAAAATATCAAGTTATGAGTGGCCGTGAAATATAGGAGTATTGCATAGTGCCTGGAGAAGGAGCAGCTCAGAGGGAAGGGAGTTGCTACTGGGGAAATCCATAAAGCTGAGCAAAGAGATCTGATCTCTGTGTCTGGCCATAACTTCTTCTACGGTGCTTGCTCCCTGCATATAGACATTCGAATTTTATATGTGTTATGGTTTGTTTATTCCCCCTTCCAGCTTGCTCCTTCATTGCTAAGAAACAAATTCGCTGCAGAGAAATTGGACAAACATGCTGTGGTTTCAGGAAAATGTCCTCTCCGGTTGGTAAACAGGAGATTTGCACCGAAATATGTATTTGCTTTAGACACGACTTTGTTTCCAGCGTTCGCTTTGATCGGGGCGCTTGGAAGGCGCGCCGTGTCACGCAGGAGGTTTGTCCAGTAAAAATACAATTAGAGGCTTCGGTTTCAGCGTTTGCGTGAACGATTGCTTGTGGATAATCTAGAGGCCAAAAATTAATCCCAGCACTCTGTCCACAAACAACAGTCAGCTGGAGGGGTGCAGCTGCTTGAAGTCATCCTGCTTCCCTCTTGCAAGACCGTTGTCAGAATTTACGTATTTCATTTTCTTACATCTCTTGGGGAGGATTATGTTTTCCCCTGATTCATAACCTTTCGCTAAGAATTGTTTGGGAAGTTCAGACACTGGTCCTGCGTGGTTTGTAATTGTTTAAAGTATAGATGGTGTGAAACAGAAGCAAACCTGATATCCAGAACACTTCTGGTACCTCCACGTATGTCCTTGAACACCAAGATCAGGTTTTTGGGCTCACATCACAGTTTTCCCAGGGTGTCACGCAGAGCGAAGGTGCCGTAGCTATTGCTCTGAAATTGTTGTGTATTTTGGATGACAACCCTGTGCAGGGACAGACAGAAGTCACGGTGCCTGGGAAGTGGGATCTTCCAAAAACAATACGCTTTGCAAATGAAATTGAGCAGAGCGGAGCAGTTTGGTGAGCCAATTTCTATGGAGCAGGAGATGGGACAGGCTCCAGCAGGACCTCTGCAGGAGGACCCAGTGGCTATTTCAGTTTCCTTTGGTTCCGGTTTGCATTTATATTGGATCCTGCTGCTTCCAGCCTTCGCTTCCCTTCATGGGAATGGGAGCTGTGGAGAAGGAAGGATATTGTGGGGAAAGCGTAGCGAGGATTTGGCTTGGTCTGTCCCAGAGGGATCGTATCGATGGCTTTTAGAGCCAACAGGCAAGATATTTATCAAGTGTTATCCTATCTCCTGGACAGTATTCGGTGGAATTCCCCATCATTTTTTAGCTGAGGTAGAGCAGAGGTGATTGTATGTGCACAGGCCAATCCCAACCGTTTCCCTGATGTTCCTGGAGTGCAGTGGTCTCACTCTACCAAGCTGAAGATGAAAAATAGTAGCGATAAGCACACTATAGGCTCTGCCTGCTTTGCTGCAGAAGGTGAAGAAACTGTAGGAAGTTCTCCAAGACAGGAGGGACCACCTGGAAAAAGGGATGCTCCCAAGGGGATGCGTGGGAAAGGAGCCTGAGGAAAAGCCAGAGCAAACAGCGGGTGCAGATGCTGAAGAGGAGAATATGGCTTGACAAGAGAGGGGGGGAGAAACAATGAGCCATCCTGAGCATGAGCTGCTATGGGAGCAGAGACCATCTGCTCTTCACCGGCATGAACTGGGCCGAGCATATCCTGCATTCCTTTGTTCCCCGGTTTAAAAGGAACTGTGAGCGTTTAAAGGCAAACACAGTCCCTGAGAGGTTAGCCATGTCTTACCTTTTGTCTGAATTTCCTCCATCTCCTTCTCCTCAAGCCTTTTCTCCTGCAGCCTTTAATTCCTAGCACATTTTTCCACCTTGGATCTTGAACAGATGGATGAAAAGCCCAGGAGGACGTTGCAGTTTGCGTAAGTTAAACTGCGCTGCCCCAGTGCACAGAGAGTGGGACAGTTGGTAAAAGTCTCTCTTTGTGGCTTTACCCAGGTAGCTGGGGAATTCAGAGAGGATAAAACGACCCAAGAAGTACGTGCAGCTCATAAAACTGGCACAGGCCAATAAATAAAAAACTACTTTCAACTTAGCAACCTAAGTAATAAGAAGATTGTAATAAACTGTAATAATAAAGCTGTAAACCCGGCTACGGTAATAATGGGTTGAGCACACTCTGCCAGCAGGGGCAAGGGTGGTGCTTGTGTCTGTTAACACAAAGAAGAGGGACAGAGAAGGAGGTGGAGAGCCACAGTGTGTAAGAACCAGATAGGATTTTAAAAGTTTTTAATTAATAATTTAATTAATTAAATATGAGGTTAATGCACAGACAAACTAAAGCAGCCTCATACCTCTGGGACTTAAGGGCTAAAGGGAAAGGTATCTTCATACAGCGTATCTTACATTGCACCTCCCTCCTTCTTGCAGTTGGGCTCTCAGTGATGATTTTGCCTCTTGTAAAAAAGCCTACAATTTTACCAGATATATTTTACAAGGTAACCTTTTTGCTGTGTTGCTGTACAGACATGTCCATGCTTGAGACATGTCCTGCATGCAGAAAGCCCCCATCAGAGGTCTTATTCCTTTGTCACACGTGAGGGTTGGGATGGAGGAAGCAGAGCTATGTGTTGTGGCTGGTTTTTCCTTTGCCTGCTGGTCTGTTTTGATGCTGCAAATACTGCTTGGGTTTTACTGTTACCTTCTACCTGTACTTCATGCATATATATATATATATATATATAAAACACAGATTCTCTGTTTGCTTTGGTGAAGTGATGGACCAAAACACATCCTCCAGGCATCTTGTGAGCGCTTAGTTCAGTCTTCAGTCCCCAAACCCTCTGTGCTTTGCTAGATTTGCTGTGCTGGCTCTGGGTCCTGTCCCCCATGTACCTCCCCGGTCTGTCACCGTGCTACAGGCTCCGTGTTCGTGGCCCTGCAACTGCTCAGTTCTGCTGAGGGCAGTTGAATGGTTAAGTATATTTTAGGTCATATCCACCACCTTTAGTCTCTGTAGTGGTAACATTTGCAGGTAGCTCCCCAAGCATCATCTGAACACCCGGCAGCGCAGGTTGGCTTCATCCCAAGGACAGGAGCAACACAGCAAATTCAGACTCATCTAAATTCTGCCCATCCACCAATACCCAAGCCCTTTTGTGAGGCTGAGTAACGCACCGCGCCCACTGCACTGGGAGCCAAGAGCCTTTGACACCAGAGAATCATTTAGATTGGAAAAGACCTTTAAGATGATTGAATGACCCCTTCCTTTAAAATCAAGGTGCCTTTAAGCTGCTTTAAATAGAAGCCCCCCAACGCAGCCTCTGTTTGGGGAGTGCTTTGCCCTCCTCAGCCAGGCAGGGGTGGGTGCAGGACCAGGACAAGCCAGGAGCAGGAAGCACCAGCCCCGCAGCACCGCTCGGTGAGAGCGGCTGCATTGCTGTTGGCTGAGTGTAGATGTAGGCACGACCTTTGGCCCGGTGGGTGGCAGTCCCTGCAAGTCACCTGCTCCATGTCCCTCACTCCCTGGCTTCCGTAGGTTTTTTTCACCTTGTGGCACTGCTCTGTACTTCGGACTCTGTTTCTCGCTGCTTTTCCCTGGCTCCTTCATTCTGCTGATTTTATTATTTTTTTTTGCAGCAAAATGATTTGCAGACTCATTCAACAACAGAATTAGGGGTTCAACTATAAATTGTTCATCGCTCTGGATTCCCTCTTGGATGCAGCCCTGTGCCTGCCCATGCTCCTGGGCTTTCTGCAGCGGAGGCCCATGTCCCACACGGGGGCTGAGCATCACAGGGGTCCAAGGGCTTCCCACAGGCAGGCTCCTCCTTTCTGCCTAGAGCTGCCTGAAAGCTCTCCGGGTTAGGGATGGTCTTTATCAGTCGATGTGTACAACCACCACACCGTGAGTGTTTATGCTGAGGTGGTTTATTAAGCCTTTATTACATTTATGTAGCTCCCAGGGTAATATCATCTGGAGTTAATTGCTGGAGCCAGTTTTCTTTGTGGATACATCTGAAGAGTTTGTCAAAAGCCTGCGGTAGTCTTTTGCCCTCCAGTTTAACATGATACAAATTTGGACAGCTCAGGGTAAACATTGGCATCAGAGGGCTGCTTGGACACTGAAAGTGATGGTGTCTGCGAGCCCTGTGTTGCTTTGCAGGGGGCTTTGCCTTTGCACAAGGGCTCTGTCAGCAAAAGCCTTGCCTCGATACAGGGATGTGGGTGCCCAGTGGTTTTAGGGGTACGGATGCAATGCTGCACGGTGTCCCAGCCAGCCCGGGGTTTGGTAGGAGATGACCCGGAAAATCCCAGTGTGGAGCATGCAAGGCAAGGAAGAGAAACCCAGATATTCAGGGCAGAAGCTGCTGTTTTACTGGCAGCTAGGGAGAGGAAGGAAGAGGAAGGAATCCACTGCAAAAATGTTCTCAAACATAGTTGAATGAGGTTGAGCAGCTCCAAAAGTGAGATTTTTGAGAAAAGCAGTGCTAAATAAGGACAGGTACCAGCCTCTGTCTGAAGAGATATTTTTATTGGGCCAGCAGCAGGAAGCATGATTTTCTTTAAATGACACGTATATCTAGAGTATGCTGTAATACCAAGTCAGCCAGTGTGGCGCTTTTCTACAACGGGAAATTATATTTCATAATCTGTACAGAAAAATTCACTAGGAAGGGAACACAGCTGGTGGTCGGCAAGTGTTTGACAGCCTCTGGAACAGGGGATGCTGCCACGCACAACAGCAGTGCTGATGAAAAATACCTGTTTTCTGCCACTTCCCCATCAGCGATGGGGCACATCGACCCCCTCCGAACTCTGCTGATTTAAAACAGGCTTTTTGGTTCTTTTTTTGTACAAACATTCATGAGCAGAATGAATATATGTTTGGACCCATGTGGCTGTAATTACAGTATTCTATACGCATTGCATTCAATGTATATATTATCCTTGAAGCCCTGGCACTGCAGTTTTTAAGTGTCTGTTGATGCTTCAGTTAGAAAACTTTTTTTCAGAGGTTTCTGACTTCCAGTAAAAGCCTATTCAGGGCTGAAACTCCTTGTGCCAAGTCTTAGGACAAGACTGAAATTTCTTTTACGGCATTTTATTTTGAGCCAGTTTGAATGTTGTTATAGAAGGTGGATAAGGGCACAGAGTAAAATTTGTGGCTGTATGTAAATCTGACTCCTCAAGAATTTGTATTTTGTGTAGCCATTCAGAGGTGCAAAATGCTGCCATTCTCAAGGGGTTAAACCCCTTTTCTTTTTACACAGGTATTGGTGTTGGTCTGTGCTTGCTAATTGTGCCCTGCTTGTGGATATCAAAGAAGCTTTTGGTGGCAGAGAGCTGGTGGCCGGGTGCAGCTGCAGACTTTGAGCAGTTAATGCTGAAGGAAGTTGGGTTTTACAATTTATTTTAGGCTCCTAACAGCCCACAGAGTGAGGCAGGTCTCCACATTACACCCTCTGAATTACTGTTGAAGGTCTTCCTTGGCAGAGGATCTGGGCTCTGATGTTAGATGGTTCGAATGCATTGTCCTTGTGCTTATTTACAGGTTTATTGATGCAAACCCATCATTTCCAGTAACTATGGAGTGTATCTCTTCTTTAAAGCTTGTTCTGTCTTCTGTAAGCCATTGCCTCTGCTGCAGAGGGTGGAATATAGGCTTACAGACAAGCCTACCTGATTTCTGAGAATGAGTTTAACTCCTGGTGGCACCTTGTCTGATTAATTAAACCTAAAAAAAAAATCCAGACAACCTGTTTTTTTAACAGTTTTATTTTGGTTTCATGCAGATGAAACCACAGCAGGTGAAGCAAGCTGGGAAGCAGCAGAGGTTCTTGCTTGGTCTGTGCTGGGCACCCCTGATGCTCCTAACGCTGGTCCGTGCCCCATGCTGCTTCACAGCCAAACAAAACTCACTTATCATGAAAAGAGGCACAAGCACATTACTGTGAGTTTGCTCTCCCCATTTGTGCCCTGCTGACGTGCTGGGCACTCAGGAAACGCTGTTTCCAAATAGAAGCTGGACACGACAGAGAACTTATTTTTTCACCTGTAATTCGGTTCTGCCTGGCACAGTCTCTAGTAACAATGCCTTGAAGAAAGAAATCTTCAGTGCAGACCCTCAGCAGTGAGAAGGCAGGCAGAAAACCTGGTGCTCAGCTTCAATAGAATCATGACCTCAGAGGACTTGCAGCCACTGCTTTGGATGCAGGAGGAGCCCCGTGTTGGGCGAGAACATCTGTGCCCTCTGACTGTGTGATGAGAACATCTATGATTTACAGGATAAATGCCGTTTCTTTTTATACTTCTGCTTTCTGGAAAGCAAAGGTATTCTTAGATGCAGAAGGAAGAGCGTGCCAAGGGCTGCCAGTGTGAGTAGCCCTTAAGTTGCGGTTGCTCGGTCTCCCCTGCGACAGTGACGTGCCCGAGGTCAGGAGAGCATCTGCAGGTGAGAAGAGGCACAGCCAGTGCCCGAGCCAGCAGTTTGCATGAGAAAAGTAGACCTCAACAGTAACAAGAAATGGGCCAGGAGCAGGCCTCAAGTCAATTAATAAGCAGATGGTAAATCCAAAGGAAAATGTAAAACAATTTGGTTTTATCTGTATTTCAATCTGAGCAATTTACGTGGCCGGCCTCCAGTTCTCAAAGGGCTCTGCAGAGCTTTGATAAAAAAGAGAAACAGTGAAACAGCTGCTGCTTACCTTACCTGGAGCTTCTGCATCACTGGACAAAATCATTTCAGCATTCCTGAGCTCTTTTTGCCAACTCTCTGCTCAATGAGAAGAGCAATCAGAGCAGGCGCACGCTTCCCAGCTGCTGCATAAAAGCCACAGAGAACACAAGGACCACACGCACCCAACTGAAATTCAAGAACAATGCGTCAGCTCTGGCTGATATTTATTATCTCAATACTGAATTTGTTCTTCACTTTCAACCCAGCAAAAGAAAGGATGAGCAGAACCTCCCATATCTGATTTCAAGAAATAGAGCCTGCTCTGATGCAGGCATCTCCCTCCTGCTCTGTCTGCTCTGTTCCACGCTCAGGTGTAGCAGGTTTTGCACAGTCCTTTCACCAGCAGCACGAGCAGGGATGCTACTGAGGAATTTGGAAATGGTCCTTTGCAATGTTAATGGTCACTTTTTGTTTTTCTTTTTACATTAAAGGCTGAGTCACTACCTGCTTAAAGAAAGGAAGTTCAGTTACTTCATATTTCCTTTCTGAAACGCGATAGATTAGTGCATGAACTGGTGTTCCCATCACATCCTGGTCGCTGAATGCCTTAGGTGAGCGCCTGAGCACAACTTGCTTTTTTAAAGAAATACTTCTGTAAGAAGATCCTTCAAGAAGAAAGTGGAAGAAGTGGCTGTCTGCAGTCTGGCAGGGAAGAAGGGGTGTTCTCCACGTGCCACTGTGGTTTCAGAGCTCTTGGTGTGATGCAGAGAGTCCATCGGTTCGAAGTGATGAGAACTGGGAAAAACAGCGACTGCTTTGCCACGAGCTGTCAGTTATTTGGGTACAGGAAATAAACCAGAGACTGCAGAAGCACCTGCAAAATACAGAATTCAAATGTTCAAGTTTTCTTTAAATTTTTGAATTTGATATTCCAAACCCAAGCTCTGCTTACTTGAGTCTGCTAGGGAGGAGCTGAGGAGCCAGGACAACCCGGGCTGTAGCGTCATCTCCATGGATGCTGGGTACCTGGAAACAGAAGACGGGCCAACCCCTGGCACAAAGACACGACCCTGGGGCTGCCCTGCAGCTGAAGGACAGCTTCTGCCACCCCCTGTGCAAGCCCTCAGCCCCTGTCACCAGCAGCCGCTCGGCGTTTGTTGGACTGGGACTGTCACATCACCCTCCTGAACTGCAAACACCTCCTCACTCTTGTTTTTAAGAGAGTTTCGACTCAGACCTTTGCTTTTCCTGAATGCTGTGTTATTTTACCTTTTGTCATCAAACTTACACCATTTAGTTTAAGTAACAACTCTTTAAACTACAGCGTGGTCACGCTGAGCTCCTCAGCAGTGGGAAGGAACATCCCAAACTTTCAAATAAGAGTGCAAACGTTCCCGCCTGCTCCCTGTGCTGAGTTGTTTTGCCAGGTTTATTCATTATTGGTCACAGTGCCGATGGAGAGACACCCCACCGCCCCGACTGCGGAACTGTGGAAGCCTCATCATTTTAAATACAGTCTGGTTTTCGTAAAGAAAATCAGATCTTCTCTACCTACCAGACATTCCTGCAACCATTCAGGCAGCTTTGTTGTACTTGATGCCATTACCTGGGTGTAGTTGCTTAGATCTTTATTCCAGTTGAAGAGGTGAAACTGCTGTCTCTGTCTTTAAAGGGGTTTGCTCAGAAGTGTCAGTTGGAAAGGTTTCTGGTGCCTGCAATAAACAGTGCCCATCCCCACCTCAGATGAAGGCTCCTTGTACAAATTGCATCACCTTTGGCTTTTTGTATCTGTAAACGGAGTTTATGTTTGAGGCACCTGAGTGTACAGGGCTGTTGTAAAAATTAATTAGGTAATGGGTTTAATGTGCTTTGAAGATGAAAAGCATTGCAGTACATTAGGTGATAATTAGTCTCTGGAGGCTCTCTCCCCGTTGCATGGGTTGGGTTTGACTCTCTCGTGTTGATGCTGCCGTGTGTGATTGGTGGCTCTCCAGCTGCAGCAGCACCCACTGCTCTCGGTGTCTCACCTACCTGAAAGTAAAATGTATTTCAGGTGACGTTATCTTCCCAGGTGACGCAGCCCAATGCATTGAAGCACCTGCATGTGCCACCTCTCCCGTGCTTCCTGCAGAACATTCGCTTTTCCTCACCATGAACCGCGCCAAGGTAGACCCCAAGCTCTGAGCTCTTCCCTGGAAATGGTAAGCAGAGAAGTGACCCAGTTGAGGAGGGGTGGTTGCGCTGAAGTACCCTGAACTCCAAGGAGTTCAAAACTTCCGCAGGTAGAACATGAATACGAGTAGTTAAAACTCTTGAAGTATAAACAGAGACCACAACAAACATCAAAGTGACCAGAAGAATTCAGCCCCAGACGGGCTGCTGTTCTGTTTAACGCTTAGATGGGTGAAGATAAGAAGTTTTGAGTTTTCTTAACTGAAGTTCAAGTTACGCCATTGTATTCAACCTGTATTCATTTGGCAAAACTAAAGGGCATTCTTTAATTAGAGTGCTTTTATCTAATGCTCTTTGTTAAGGCGGAGACTGGTGAAAAAAAGAAAGTTTCCAGTTAAAGCCAGCCTTTCTGATGGCTTTTTTTTCTTTTTGCCAAAGCGACTGCTCCAAAACGATGGGTGGGATTGGATCGTTTTCTGTATGTGAGGTATCTGAAGAAGCCTGGACCCAACGCTGAGGGCACACATGGAGGAAACAACCTGTCCACAAGAAGCCTTGGTGCCAGCCTGTGGGATTTCTGCTTCTCTGAGGCTGCAGCAAAGGGTACTTGTGCTTAACGAGGGCCCTGGGACCAGGGCAGGGGCTTGAATCCTGGGTATTTCCAACTATCACTGTAGGTGAAGGTGTGAGTGCAAAGGGTCCTGCGTGGGCATCACACCTGCTCGTGTGAACTGAGCTTTCCACTTAGTGTTCTGCTTTGAGGCCCTTTTTCTTCTTTCTGGGTGAGGACAAAATAAATGGCTTTAAATTGGGAGGAAGAAGATTTAGATTAGACATTAGGAAGAAATTCTTCACGATGAGGGTGATGAGGCCCTGGCCCAGGTTGCCCAGGGAAATGGTGCAGCCTCCATCCCTGGAGGTGTTGAAGGCCAGGTTGGATGGGGCTTTGAGCAGCTTGGTCTGGAGGGGGTTAGAACTGGATGGGCTTTAAGGTCCCTTCCAACGCAATGGTTCTATGACACAGTCTCCTGATTGGAATTTTCCAGGTAAAACTGTTGAGTCCATACTGTCCTTACAGAGCTGAGCTTCAGCGCAGCCGTTCATGATGCTCACGAAGCTCCTCAGGTGCACAAAACCAGCTCAGACAAGGAATCTCAAACACTGCTCCATCAAACTACCACACTCCTCTGCAGGAAGCCGAGCAGTCAGTCCTTGGTGGAGCACAGGGAGCCACACAGCTTCTTCCTGAGCGCGCACGCAGCATCTCTGCTGCAGGGCTCCAGATGCTCAGTGACATCTCTGGGTTTCATCCAGCTCAGCCTTTCCCAGCAACTTGGAGGAGGCATTCAGGAAAACGAGCACGTGGGATCGTGCTTGGGATAATTAAGATATCAGTGGTTTTGATCACATCCCACTTGTCAGCAAAAGTCATGGACTAAGGTGAAGGGCCTGTCCGGAGGCTGACGGAACACTCGCCGGAGGGGGAATAACTCAATGGGAGGCATCACATGCTGTTGAGCCACCGAGATAGGGAACCAACACATGTAAACGATGGGAATTCAGATTTGTATTCAGGGCAGCATTTTCAATGCTTTAATTACATTTTGGGCAATGCAATAAAATACTGGCGACCTTCTGGATGCAGGCAGGAACCAGCAGCAAGGGATGGATTGCGGTGGCTCCCACTTAGCTGTAAATCTCCAGGTCCCCGGGCCATATTTACAACCCTTTTCCTCTGCTCCCGGCGATGCCTTGCTCGGATGCTGAGAGGAGGTTTGGTGTCCCCGGGAACAAGGGGGTTCTGTCAGGATGTGGAATTGCCTGGGACTGGGGGGGTCCTGCAAGGATGCAGGGGTCCTTGGGACAAGAGGGGTTCTGTGGGGATGTGGGGGACCCTGAGACTGCAGGGGTCTTGTGGGGAGGGGGGTGAGAAGGGGTCCTGGGATGGAGGGAGTCCTGCGGGGATGTGGAGTGGGAACAGGGGAACTCCTGGGTCTGGGGGTTCAAGTGGGGATGTGGAGGTGGGGGTGTCCCCAGGACTGAGGGTGTCCTGCGGGGACACAGGGGTCCGTGGGACTGGTGGTTCCTGCGACTGAAGGGATCCCGGGGGGACACAGGGGTCCGTGGGACTGGTGGTTCCCAGGACTGAAGGGGTTCCTGGGACTGGAGGGCTCCCCTGAGGATGTGGGGTGGGGGGCACCCCGGGACCGGAGGGGTCCTGCAGGGATGTGGGGGGAACCCCGGAACTATGGAGGGGCCCGTGAGGATCCAGGGGTCCCCGGGACTGAAGGGGTCCCGCGGGGATGCGTGGGAGTCGGGGTCCTAGAAGCAGGGGGGTCCCGTGGGGATGCGGGGAGGGAAGGTCCCGGGAGTGAAGAGGTCCCCGGTACTGAAGGGGTCCCGGGGGCGCTGGGCAGCCCCGCCCCGCCCCTCGCCCTGCGGGAGCGCCGCGTGCCCCGCGCTGCGGAGCGGTGAGTGCGGGGGGGGGAGGGGGTGGCTCTCGCGGCCGCCCTGCGCTGCGGGAGGGGCCGGGAAGGGGGGGAACGGCCCCCGCCGGGGATGTAAAACGGGAAGGGGAAGAAAAGCAGGGAAAGGAAGAGGAGGAGTTTCGCTGTACCTGTGCGTGCGCGTCATCGCTCTGCATGCGCTGGGTCATTTATTGGCGTGTTTGCTGCGGTTCCCAGCCTGGGCGGAACGTGGTGAGAAGCTGGGGCGGGGGGGGGAGCGGGATGCGATGGGGTGTCCGCACCCTGTCCGGCAGGCAGGGGTCCCTGGGGAGCGGGGGGGGGGCTGGGGGCTCGGCGGGGGGAATGGGGGAGCTGGGGGTGCAAGGGGGCTCAGCTGGGGGTGCAGGGGGGCTTGGCGGGGGGAGCTGAGAGTGCAAGGGGGCTTGGCGGGGGGAGTGGGGGAGCTGGGGGTGCAGGGGGGCTCGGCTGGGGGAGCTGGGGGTGCAGGAGGGCTCGACTGGAGGTGCAGGGGAGTCGGCGGGGGGAGCTGGAGGTGCAGGGGGGCTTGGCCGGGGGAGTGGGGGAGCTGGGGGTGCAGGAGGGCGAGGCTGGGGGTGCAGGGGGCTCGGCCGGGGGAGTGGGGGAGCTGGGGGTCTCGGCTGGGGAGCGGGGGTGCTGGGATGCGCGGGGCAGGGGGGGCTCGGCTGGGGAAGGTGGGGGGGGGGGGGGGGGGCTGGGGGCTTGGCCAGCGGGGGGCTCAGTGTGGGCGCTGGGGGGAGCGGAGGTGTTGGGGGTCTCGGCTGGGAGAGTGAGAGATTGGCCCGGGGGACTGGGGTGCGGGGGGGGGCTCGGCTGGGGGACTCAGGCGGGGGAAGCGGGGATGCTGGGGGGCTCGGCTGGGTATGGGGGGGTGCAGGCGGGTTCGGCCGCGGGGGCTGGAGGGGCTCGGCTGGGGAATGAAGGCGGAGAGGGGCTCGGATGGGGGGGGCTGGGGGGCTCGGCCAGGGGAGCAGGGGTGGGGGGAGCTCTGCCGGGGGGGAACAGGGGGGTGGGGGGCTCGGCCAGGAGGGGCTGAGAGGTTTGGCTGAGGGGATTGGGATGCTGGGGCTGGGGGGGGGGCTCGAATAAGGGAGCAGGGATGCTGGGGGGCTCAAACTGGGGGTGCTGGCAGTCTCGTTTTGGGGGTCTGGGGAGCTCAGCGGTGGGAGTGGGAAGTTCAGCTGGGGGGGCGGGGGGGGGGGGGAGCTCAGCTGTGGGGAGCAGAAGCTGAGCTGGGAGCCCCCCAGCCTGGCTCTGCGCTATTCTGGTGCCCCGCAGTTTAATACCCATGGGTCTGGGGGAAAGCGTTCTGCAGTCGCTGGGCTTCGCGGTGCTCCGCAGCCCGAGATGCGTCTGTTTCCCTTGGGATTCAGATAAGGAAGAAAATTCAGCCCATTTTTAAAAACGCATAAATAAAGCATTCAGCTTAAATAATTTAAGACCAGCAAGAAGCACACTGGAGTTTCTCTTAACCATCATTTAGGCTATTGTCTTCATGCAGCAAGATCAATAATCTTGTTTTCTTACCTCTCTGCAGGTGTTGCTCACTGATCACTTGGGGTTTTTTTTCTGAAGCCACGGCTCATTTGCTGCTGCTCACACCTCATTTGGGGTTTTTTTAGCTTAAAAACAAAGAGGAACAAAGTGAGACACAGCACTAAATCGCATCAGGTGACCCCTAAAGACTGTTAGCAGGCTGATGTCTGGGGATATAAGAGAAGTTCCTAACTGTATTCTGATCATTATTTCCCCCTATAAGAAGCACTGGTATCTCCCATACGGAATCATACTATAAAACCAGTAATTTCTTTGATAATGCTTTGATCAAGATGCCCACGAGTCATTGTGCTTCAGCTGCTCCTGTCAGTTCAGGATCATAGGGAGGTGGCTAAATTGTTGGGGGCTTCTTTAAGTAGAGAGTATTTTCATTTTGAACAGTAATTTTCAAATAAATGGCAGGTTATTTTTTTTTTTTTTTGCTGAGCCTAAGTGTTTGTTTTCCTGGTCTGGAGTTTCTAGGAGAGTTTGGAGGGATTTTCTGGCCCAAATACAATTTTTCACCATTTGAGCGATAATTCTTCAGCGTTCTTAGTTGTGTGTTATGTAGCTTCGTCAGCTTAAGTGGAGGTGGCAGGTGTAATGTCATGAAATTAATTAACATTCTTAAAATGATCCTTCCTCTAATCCAGGTGAGGTAAATTAAAGCATGGAAGTGTTCAGTGAAGGTGTAGAAATATTGCTGGATTTTTTTATAACTGGGTAGGAAATAATTAAAGAAGCAGTAGCTGACATCAGTTATTGAAACTGATTGAATCAGCTTTGCCAGCTTTCTGGATGTCAGTAAAATAGAGATCTGTGTCTGAGGGAAGGGGCTGCTGTTTAATGCAGCCGTGTCGCGTTCAGGAAGGACCTCGACAGAGCTTCTGCTCTTGGAAGTGCTCTGGAAATCTGCTCCTGAAAGCAGAACATGGAAGCCCAAGTGCTTTGCAGGGAAGCTGTGAGCAGAGGGGAGAAGCACATTATTTTTTACGACCTGTAAGCAATAGCTGCCGCTCTTGGTTATTTTTAAAACACACTGCTGTCACTCTGAAGCATTTCTTGCTTGAAAATATCCAGAGGAGCTGTGTATGTTGTTTCTGCAAGAATTAGTTATTAGTATAGGTTGATGTTTAAACATTTTATGGTTGGGGTTTTTTAATGAAAGGAAGTTTAGTTTTTATTTTTTTTTTTGAAGTAGATTCAGTGGGACTTTATCAGAAGCACTCTGGGCTCTAGCTGGGATCTCCTCCCAAGGCTTTGCTTGCAGTGATGTCCAGCCGTGTCCCCAGCAGGTCCTCATGCTGTGGTGCCTGCTGGGGACCCCAGCAAGGGAAGCTGTGAGCAGTGGATTTGGTTCCTTGCAGAAGCCTTTCCCCTTCTCTCCTCCCTCCTGTGCTTGGGGAAATACAGGCTCTAATAGAGCAGTTTGTGTGTTTGGAGTTCCTCATAGCAGTGGTGCCGACATCTGAGCAACCTCTTGTGTTTCTTTAGTTAGATGATGTCTGAATGATACCAAAAATAAACGATGCCAAAAATAAATGATGTCGGCAAATAAACTCTCTAAAACTCGTATTGGAGTTTTAGAAAGCAAGCATCTTTTTTTTTTTTTTTTTTTTATTTTTTACAGCAGTGGATGCGTGCACAATAATTCCATCAATCATGTGTAGCAAGGTGAGAGCTGGGTACGGAATATATTTCCCATTTATATGCATATATATAACATTTCCCAGAAATCTCATGCATATTCTATTACTTCCTAGAACTAATTTTAATATTATGAACTTCACAACAGCCGATTTGTGCCAGTTCTGAAGTACAAAGCTGCCCTTGTCTATTTGACCGCACGTTTCTCAGATAAGTGGAAACTATAAGCAAACAGAAAAGATGACAGGAGACACAACGTAGAGCATCTGATATATAGGATATATAACTCAAGGTGTTATCATTTCTAGAGAAAACACTGTCTGAAAAGCACACAACCAACTCTGGGAAAATGCAGTTACTTAGATGAGACTTAGCTGAAGTTATAAAACTGATTCTACTTTAGGTCAAACCAGAATATTCTGCTTTTCCAATAGTAACTGCTTCTTGCATCGTGTACTCCAAAAATAGATTTCCATGTTATAATACAGCTGGGGAAGGAAACTTGAGCCATGTGTTGTCTCTCGGATAACAGAGAAACCAGGTCCTGCTGCAGAGCTGCTCTGAATGTGCAATCACCAAAACCATCAGGCTGCTCTCTTGAGTAAGCGTCGGGAGCTGTAAAACCTGGAATGTGGCTCAGTTTTTAAAGCCTGCCCTGTGTCTTGGCCGAAACGCTGAGAAGTGACGCGGTTGTTGAGCTGGGGCGCGTGGGTCTTGGTACAGTGGGAGTTGGGGTGATGGAAGTGGGCTGGTGTGAAGACCGATACTTATTTTCACGCTGTCTCATCTCTTCACGCTGCCGAGCAGCTCACGGTTCTATTTGGACTTCACAGGTGAGGAAACAGAGAGAGGTGCAGATGGACCAGTGACTCCGAACCTGGAGCAGCAAAGTTCTGGCAAAACTGGGAATAAAAACCCGGTGATTCCCCAAGCTGCTGACCCTCACCAGGTGGGTCCTGGTGGAATGGGCTGCATCCTCCTGGAAAAGCATTATCCAGTTTCTTTTAATTTTGTTTTCTTTCCGAAAGGTTATGTGCAGCTGGTCTGATGGAAAGGTAAAAAATACTGGAAAGGAGAATAAGTAGTGTTGGATCTGCTCCAGAATGGAAAGGGTTTACTCACAGTAAATCGAACAGTTTGCCTGGGGGGCAGTTGGCTCTTGTTTTGGGATGCGTGGGTCTGGCTGGCTGCCCTGAGCCCTGTGATGGACACGGAATTGTGCTCTGAGGTAAATACTCTGGTTTGGATTTTATAGGGAGCAGAATGAAAATAAGCCCAGTTTAGCTCAGGTCTTGTGAACTTCATAGAGCTGATGCTGCCTTCGGGTGGATGCTCAGATGGCATCCCAGGGCCTTTCCATACTGTGTGCTGTAAGCAGCTGGGGGTTGATTTTCAAGTTATTTTTTAATTTTACAGATTTTATTCATTTTATTTTATTTTTTCCTTCAACAAGCTAGTCTTGAAAAATGGCACCAGCAACTCCAAGAGAAGCAGGAGTTTGGAGACAAACCAAAGCTCTCCTATTCAAGAACTGTCTTATTAAGTGTAGGACGAAAAAAAGCAGCGTTCAGGTAAGTGAAGTGCTTGTTTACTGCTGTCTTCATGCCTGCAGTTATTCTGCGTTCGAGTGGCTCTTGAGTCAGAGGCAGCGCCCAGTTTTAGTATAACGTTTCTGAAGGTTCAAGGCCTGCTCTGAATTTTGATTTGAAGTAGGCTTTTTCAGAAGGTATTTGGTGGTCCTTTGGTTGCAAATGAATCCTGATGTGTAAGGTGTTACCCAGACAATAACCTTGAATAATATCGCAGTCTTGGAGCACTTCTAAAACCATTTGCACCCATAACTGACCGGCGTGGGAGGATTAGACCTCTCCAAGAGATTTTTATCTCTTCTAACAGTTTAGCCCCGTGCATAGGTGATGTGTGTGCTATTTTAAGATTTATTTTGAGATGAGGAAGAAACAGTGCAATGCTTGATTAGACTTGTTTAACGCTTCATGGTTTGGGTTCTGCTGCTTTCCAACCAGTATAAATTTGCTGATATTTAAAGCATGCAGAGTTATTCCTTTGTACCATAGGATGGATTCTTGGGGTACCAGTGCTTGCAATTAAAATCCTGCTTCAGTGCCAGGGAAGGATTTGGTATTAAAATTGCTGTTGCATGGGAAACGTGCAGGGAGCTTTACAGTCAAGTAATTAAACTCACGGTCCCACCTGTAAGCTGCATGTAAATAGGATAAACTTCTGAAAATTCTTGTTTCTCTGACTGCTCTTTGAAGCTTTCATATTTCTTTTTTTTTGCACAGGAGGTCCTTTTCCCACTCTTCTTCTTGTTTTGGCTGATACTGATGAGCATGATGCATCCGCACAGGAAATACGATGAGGTCGCCAGCACCAACCTTGGCACTCTGGATACCTCTGTGCTGGTGAATTTTGTCATCGGGTACACACCGCCAACGCGAATGGCACGAGAAATCATGAAGAAAGTGGCTTTCGATAACTTTGAAGACGGTAAGCAGGACCTAAGTGTTTTATTTTTCTGTGTGTACCTCGTGCTGTGGTTTGTGTGGAAGAGGGAGCTCACTGGTGCTGCTGATGCTGGGAAAAAAGCATTTCTTTCCCGTTGTACATAGAGAACAGACTGTGAGGGTGGTTTTTTTCTTGGCTGGCAAGCGTTCTGGCACTGCTGTCGCAGAGTGATTCCCATTCTCCTCTGGTGGCCACGAGCGTTTTGGAAAGGTTTTGGTAGGACTCAAATACAAAGTACAAAAAGCCCCTGAAGAGCTCTAGAGGTAATCAGTATTTCTTCTGTGACATCCTCGGGCAAAGTCAGGAGATGATTCTGCCCCGGAGACGTTTTAGGTTGGGTTTTCTATCAAACCAACCTTTTTAAATTGTTGTAAACGCAGATTCCCGTTAACGCCGCATCACCTCTTTTGAAAGCAATTTTTTTTTTTTAATATAGTGCTTTACCTACACATCTCGCACGTCTTAAGGGGAACTCATCACTCCCAAACCACTCTGTATTTTTAGTTTGCTATCTTTGATTCTCTCCTTTGTGGTACGTGTGCTTCAAAGGTACCACAGAGAAACAGCCCGACATCTGCATTTTCCTTATGGGTGCCTGAGCAAACAGTTCCACGTTGTGCCCAGCCTCTGCTGAAGCCAGTGCCAAAATACCATGTTTTCATATATTTAGCCCTCTGCACTGTCATAATTTGCCCTTCTAGAAAAGTGCTGGTGCTGCCCAGGTGGCTGCAGGGGATAAGGACAAAGAATCTCTTGGAGCAGCAAAAAATGGGGCAAAAAGGGGAGGACTTTGGGGTAAATTTGACTTTCCACCCAGCTACTGAGCAACATTTCTTCAGATTTCTGCTCAAGAAAATATGTCCCTTACTGGGATAAAAATATAACCATATATATACACACACACAATATCTATACACATATATATACACACATATATATGCAATACTAAAAAAATCATCAATAATTAGTGTGAGACTTCTTTAAAACAGTGTTGCTCTGTTTTTCTTCCTGCTGTGCTGATACCTACATCACCGTGATAATTTCTTGTATCTCACAGGTCTCATCACGGAGGAGTATTTAAGCGAGGAGGAGCTGCAAGAGGCCAGTGCTTTTAAACCCTCCAACTTTGTGGGCGTAGTGTTCAACGATGACATGTCCTACCAGCTGAGGTTTCCCGATTTGGTCGCTATGTCTTCCACTTACATGGAATCGAGAGGTAAGTGTGCGCGGTCTTAGATGTACCCTGTAAGGGGATAAACTGAAAAATCATGCCCTCTTTTTTTCTTGTTGCATGTATTTTTTTCTTGTTGCGTGTACTGGGAGTTGGAAGTTTCTTTCCACCGTTTATGTGGGATCTCCTCAAGCTGCACCACGGTTACGTTAGGGATAGGACAGCTCTAACTCTGGCTTTTTGCAAGTTAAAATGCTTTGCTTGGTTTCGCAGCCAGTTGCTCCAACCTGCGGAAAGGCTGTGAATCAGTGACGTATTGGAGCTCGGGATTTACGGCTCTGCAAGCCTGCATTGATGCTGCCATTATACAGGTAAATCTGAAAAAATAATGTAATAAATCTGAGGAGGTTCAAATCCATGGACTGCCTGGGCTCTGGTTGGTTTTGTGATGTTGTCTGTGGATCGTGTAAAATGCCATACCAAAAGTTAGCTTGGGTCTGATGAGAAGGCAGAATATTCATGTGTGTTTTGCCATATTTTGTACAGAAGAGTTCTTGTCCAGTTGAATAATGCGGACGTTTGTCTTCATTTGTGTCCACAAGAGCCTGAACCGTACATCCCAGCAGTTGGCAAAACACAAAGGCTTGACAGTGCTCACCCCAAAATGCCATTTAAGATGCTGTACCAAGAATTTGCTGTAGTATTTTGGAGTCCTTATTGGTCAGCAGTGCCCTTTTCCTGTTTCTCTCCTATTGTGCTGCTTGTGGCGAGAGCAAATCTCATCTTTTTAGGTGACAGGAGTTGCAAATTGGTTAATTTTATTTGCGAGTGTTCGGGTGTTCTGCAGCGTCCGTGCTTTTGGGATTTGAGGGCAGGGAGGTTTTGGGGTCTCTCCGTGTCAGCAGGGGACGGAGAGCCCGATGCTGGCCCGTGGGATGGGGTTGTAAAATCAGGAGCGGCGCAAAAATAACTCTTCTTTCTCTTCCTTTCAGCTGAAGACGAATCACTCCGTTTGGGAACAGCTGGAACTGACGAGAGCCGTGGTTATGGGAGAGGCTGCAGTGGTGGAAATTGATAATTTTCCTCGTGCGATCATTTTGATTTACCTAGTGATCGCTTTCTCACCGTTTGGGTATTACTTGGCAATTCATATTGTGGCAGAAAAGGAAAGGAAGTTAAAGGAATTCTTAAAAATATTGGGACTGCACGACACTGCCTTTTGGTATGTGAGTGTTGAGTATAATCTGTTCTTTATAACAGAAATAGATAAAGAAATATAAAAATATCGCACTTTTTTAGGAAAACTCTTTTATCCCATCCGATTTTTAATTGCTTTCAGTCTGATTAAGTGCAAACAGTCTAGAAGTGAGATATACTCTGTAAAAGCCAACAAAGAGGTTCTTGGCAGTATCATGAAAGGCGGAATATTTTAATAAATACCAGAGTGATGCTGCTGTATTTGTGCATGTAAAATTACGCTAGACTTGGAGGGATTAAATGTGGGGATGCACGAGATCTTTAGGTAGTTCCTTTTAATTGGTTTTAAATATCTTTGGCTCAGTATCTCTTTTTCTGGAGGCTCAACAGGTAACCTGCAGGCTCTCTTTAAGAGCTTATCGGCAATTTCCCCAACGCGTAATTAAGTGAATCTTAGCTCTATAATTTTAACATGACAGAGCAATCCATGCAAAGGTTTTAATTTGTTCCCTTACCGGGATGGAAATTGTCCAATACAACACAATGGTGGGTTGTTTGTTTGTTTTTTTTTTCCAAATGAGAGAATGCACTGATTTGAAATCATTGATAGCTGCAGAGATAAAAATGGGTTTAGCTTTGCCCTTCGCTGCAACAACCGACAGCATTTTAGCATCTCTCCCTGCTGCACTGTAGCAGCCGGCTGGTATTGTCTGGGTTATTTGGTTTTTATTTTTATTTTTTTTTTTGGTTGCTTTTGTTTTATTTCTGCACCCAGGCTCCTTTCTAACCGTTGGCTCTGTTTGTTTGTGGTATGTTGTTAGTGACAAATTCTGTTCAGTTGAGTTGCGCACTCGCAGCGTTCGTCTGCTGCCCCCGCTCGCCCCTTGCGCATCAGCGTCGAGCATCTCTGGTCTGAAGAAAATGGGTTTACTTTTTTCCCCTGTGTGAAATGGGAGTGATCTGCAAAGGCACGCTGAGAACACAGCTTTAATCAGCAGCTGAATAGAACTCAGACATTTATTTGAGAGGAAAATATGTCCTTTTTCACTCCCTGTGTGCAGACTGCCCTTGTTCCTCAGGTCAGAATTGCTCACAGAACTTGCAGCTCTCTTTTTAAAAAGAAAAGGATTTCGTTGCACTGCCCAGCTACTGGAATGAATAGGGTGTTAAAATTTAAATAGAATTTCTTTAATTATTGAAACCTATGACTCAGTTACCCCCCTTTTGCTTATCCCAGGGAATTAATTATGCAAGTTAAAAAAAAAAAAAAAAAAAAAAAAATCATGAATCATCTCATTGTTTATCTTTTTGGTGCCGTGGGGATTGATGTGTGTGCTCTAATGCTTACAACAATTACAGGGATGTTTACAAGAGCTCTTTTTATCTGGGGGCTCTTGTTTTTGTTGCAAGCCTGCCTTTTGGTGCAGCTGTCTGGAATATTAAATAACGGCGGTTTTAGCCATTTTTGCGTGCGAGTCCTTCAGGCTGAGGGTTCATTGACTGATTTCTGTTCTTCTTCCCCATTTTTGCTCCTAGGCTTTCTTGGGTGCTGCTCTACATGAGCCTGATTTTTGTCATGTCCATCCTTATGGCGGTGATCGCGACGGCCTCGTCCCTCTTTCCCAAGAGCAGCGCCTTTGTGATATTTCTCCTTTTCTTCCTGTATGGAATCTCTTCAGTAAGTATTCCTGGTCGTGTTCAATTCAGCTGTCCCATCCCTTTTTTTTTTTTTGCCTTCATGTGGTTTTATTCTCTCTGTTAGAGCATTTGGAGCAAACGTGGCTTCTGTAGGACCAGATGGTGGTGGGTATCTTACCTGGCCCTGGCCCCTTCCCTGGCTCCCCTCTGGTTTGGGATGTTGCACAGCTCTTGAGTGTGACTGCGAGAAACACCTTTCCTTACTGAAATAGCCGAGTTGATAATCGTCAGTCTTTGCACTCAAACCATCATTTTGAAGTCCAAAGCCATGCCTTCTCACTAAACGTTTGCTGTTACTGTATAGTGTGATGTTAAAACCCTAATTAAGAGTCAGAAAATTAATTTATACAGCAAATTGCTTGCCTGAGTTCGTAAGCAACCAACGCAGAAATAGTTATTTGTTTACTGTCTGTCATTTACAGAAGACAAACTAAGCAGGGTGAATATGAACGCTCAGCCATATGGCTGCTTATTTTTCTTGTTACCATTTTTTTTCTTTACTCTGTCACCTGGCATCTTTGGGAAATCTGTCCCTCCTGAAGATCCGTTTGTGAGAGAAGCGTGGGATGTGGGTGAATGCTGTAGTGACTATACCAGGAAAATTATATGATTATCAGAGGCAAAATTGAAGCTATAAGGGGTTTTTTAGGTTTTCTATACCCTTTATTATTATTATATATTACTTTCTTACACTTTTCTAATCTGTCCTTAGGTTTTCTTCGCACTTATGCTGACACCTTTATTTAAAAAGTCAAAGCACGTGGGTATAGTGGAGTTCTTGGCAACGCTGGCTTTTGGGTTTGTGGGCCTTAATATTGTCCTGCTGGAAGATTTCCCCAAGTCATTTGTGTGGATTCTCAGCCCCTTGTGTCAGTGCAGCTTCTTGATCGGTGTCGCGCAGGTAAATAACCTCTTGCTCCTCAGATTGCAATCTCATTGCACTCGTTTGTCTTGCATCGTTTTCAGATAGCTCTTGATGTAGATATTCTTAAATATTTTAATTTTTTTTAAATAAACTGATGACAGTGACAAGAAAATACCTGTTTTAATAGCTTCCCATGGCAATTGAACATCAAGTAAAATACAGTGAACCATCAGACAACTGCTATTGTGTTCATTGCTGTGAGCTCCATCACTCTTTTCCTTCTTTTTTATCCTGTTGGTGAGTTTTGCATTGTGCTGTTGAGTCTTTCCAGGCTGGTACGGTGCTGGTGTGTAACATCTCCTCTGTCCCTGTTGGCAGGTCATGCATCTGGAAGATTATGAAGATGGTGCAATGTTTGCAAATCTAAATGACGGTCCTTACCCGCTCTTCATCTCTCTTATTTTATTGGTGCTGGATAGCATATTCTATCTGCTTGTAGCTGTCTACCTTGATCAGGTTATCCCAGGTAGGTGTGAGAAAAACTGAACTCTGTTAGCATCACCGGTTCCCAAAGTCCTGACTCCCCCAGGCTGGCAAGGCTGGGGGCATTTCTAACCTGACTTTGGCTGTGGAGAAAGGAGATGCTGCTGTTTACATTTTACACTGTGACTCGGAATACTTTTAGCTGAAATGATTTCTATTCCATTAAAACTGTGAGGTGTGAGGAGGGGTGTTAGAATGTTTAGAATTGATGACCCTTGGGCACACCAGCTAAACTTGGAGCAGTCTTTCTAGAGGAGGAGAAGCTTCCTTACTGGGTTAACTGGTGCCTCAGCCTTTGCAGTTTGCTCTGAAAATTGACAGCTACTCTGCCTGTTCCAGACCTTTCCATGTGACGGCAGTAGTTTAACATGAAATGCAGAATGAAGTTGTTAATCTTGCGTCTAATTCCTGGTTAAGCCCTTCAGCTTCCTTTGCTTCTGATCTCTCTGTGTTTTAAGTCGCTGCTCTTTTGGCACTGGGGATTTCTCTGCTATGGGAAGAGATTTCCAAATGCATTTAAATACTTAGGAAAACTGGAACCCGCTGACTGTGTTGATGGGAACTGTGGCTTTGATGCAGGTAGTGTAAACTTGACTGATGAAACCCCTCCAGAATGAAGGTGTGGGCTGGCTCCTAAACTTTTAGCAGGATAGCTCATGGCTTTTATAGCTAAAACCCCAAACCTGAGGAATATCTGCAGTTGCTGATAAGAAATTGTCTTTCTCCCTTTACTGCCCAGGGGAGTTCGGACTGCGCCGCATGCCATTTTTCTTTATGAAGCCCTCGTTTTGGTCAAAGCGCAGAAGAAATTACAAAGAGTTGTACGAGAGCAGCGTCAATGGCAGCTTAAGTTTCAGTGAGATCGTTGAACCCGTGCCTTCAGAATTTCAAGGGAAAGAAGCCATCAGGTACGATTCCCGCCCTGTCCCACGTGTGGTTTAGTGTGCCTGGGTCCCTGATGTTTAATGCATAATTATCACTTGTTTCTCCGATTGTTGGATTCAAATAGCATATGGTATGCATTGCCAAGAGTCCTCTGCACGCACCGAGCAGCTCATTTCAGTTTTCAGTGAGGCCCCTTCGTCAGTGACATGGATGCTCTCCAAGGATAAATCAGTGAGGTTGTCGATTATATTCCTTCAATTAGAGCCCTCTCAAAACCGACTGGATTTCCGTTCCCTCAGGTTCACTGAGGCCACAGGAGCCATAGCAGTTGCAGATGTTGGAGCGCCTGCTCTTCTGGGAGGGTTTAGTTTCTGGTATCACGTTTGAAATCTAGGTTTGTGTTGAGTTCTCTGTAGACCAGAGGGGAACTCAGTGGTGGTTTTACCCAGCTGCAATATTTAAGAGGGTAAAACTTAACTGCAAAATACATGTCCATGCTCTCATCTTTCATGCTGCGTTTTGTGTCACCTGTTGTCTTGCGTCTGGACTGTCTTGTATTTTTTAGTGTTTCTCGGGTCCTATTTTCAGTATCTTCATTTTAGCCCTTGTTTCCATCATTTTCCAACGGCATAGCCTGATGCGAATTGGGGATCTCTGTGTCTTCACTCCTCCAGGTTGGCTCCACTAGTCTCAAATAAATGTTTGAGCTTAGTGACCAGAACAAATCTTGTGTTGTCCATGCTATCCGTGTCTCTTTGGGCATCTATCATAGGCTGAAAGGTCCAGTTTTAATCCTGATGTTCACATGAGAACATTGTGGCCTTTTCTGCATTATTCATCCACCCTGGACTCTCCATAGCATCCTTCAAACAGCTTTCCATAATTTTTTAACTATCTTGCCACCTTTACGTATACAGGTTTTGTTTTCTTTCACACCCAGTGCTTCTCCTCACTATTCTTGCCTGTAATCCACTCCCCATCCTCATTTTCAGAGTTGCCAGGCTTCCAAAATCCAGCCTTCACGTGGTGCCTCCAGATTATCTGGTTGGGTCGTCTTCATTTTGAAAAATGGGGAGCTGGAAAGAAAGTTTTTACCTTTCTTGGAGAGAAAGATTCCTGCTTTCTTTTGCTTTTTTTTAATCAATAGCTGTCAGTAATCACAGCTTCGGAATCTGTTCTCCTAAAACTTCTTTTCCGTAGCGTGTCCCAGTCTTGTGTTGTGTTGTGAAATTACTGGGGAGTAGCCGTGCCCTTTTCTAGCTTGGGAAACCTCTATTGGATTGTTCTACCACATGAAAGAAAAAAACAGAATTGAAATAATTCAATCTGTCATGATAGGAAACACCTTAGAAAGTGACCAGAAAATGCTTTCTGATACCAGAGTGGAGATGGACTAAGTTCTATGATGGGATGCTCTGTCTCTTAACTTGCCTCTGTGGGTCTTTAGTGTGTCTAGTGCCCCTTCAGCGTGGTCGTCGTCTTGTGACTGTTGCTGAGTGTTGATCATTCAAAATGACGTATAAAGATCCTAAAATAGTTTACAAAATGCCGTGTCTTCTTTCAGAATCAGCTGTGTTCAGAAAACATTCAGGAAAAAAGGGGAAACTGTGGAGGCTCTGAGAAGTAAGAACGTTTTAGCTTTTTAGCTGCTTATCAGTTGCAGAGGAGCAAGAGCTGAATTGTTGAGTGGTCTTTGCTGTTTCGGCTGGGGCTTTTTTGGTTTCTCTTAGTGGGGTGGGACCCTGGAGCATGAATGCCAGATGTGCTTTTGTGTGTCTTCTCTCATCGCTGTGGCAGTAATCTTGTTCAAAGTGGTACCCCAAAAGGAGGAGCCCTTCCATGGCTAAAGAAAGCCTGCTGACATCATCCCCGTGTTCCTCCTCTGCCCTGATATGATCTTCCCTGCCCCATCTCCCTGATCTTTTCATCTTGTTGCCCTGTGTGGCTTTCAAACTCAGGCAGTGCAGGGACTGCCCCAGCCCCAGCGGTCCCGTGCCGTGCTGGGGGGTGGAGGTAAGCGTCCCTTGGAGCAGGGTGTAAATGCATACCCCATATGTCAGTATTTGAATTGGCCTCTGTGGTAGGAGCCGGCTCCGGACGAGCACGTCGGTAACGTCTCCTCTTTCTCTTGTGCCTGCCTTGTGGACCAGATTTATCCTTCGACATCTATGAGGGTCAGATCACGGCTCTGCTTGGGCACAGCGGGACTGGGAAGACGACGCTGATGAACATCCTTTGCGGGCTGTGTCCACCAACAGATGGTAAGCTTTTTCCAGGGTTAGGAGATGCTGAGTGCCCTGCTTTTGCAATCCCAAGCTGCTCATCTTTATGGTTATTTCAGGATGCACCACGTTTTTATCATAGAGTAGAGCCATGGAACCATAGAGTGCTTTGGGTTGGAAGGGACCTTCACAGGGCATCTGTTCCACCCCTGCAGTGAGCAGGGACTCTGATCTGGTTGCTCAGAGCCCCATCCAACCTAATCTTGAACATTTCCAGGAATGGGGCCTCCACCACCTCCCCAGAAAACCTGTTCCGGTGCTTCACCACCCCAACTGGAAAACATTCCTTATACCCAGTCTAAATCCTCCCTACTTTAGTTTAAAATTAAGGCCATGCTAAAAACTCTGTGCCCGTCTTTCCTGAAGCCCTTTCAGTCCTGGGAGGCTGCTCTAAGGTCTCCCTGCAGCCTTCTCTTCTCCAGGCTGAACAACCCCAACTCTCTCCGCCTGTCCTGGTATGGGATCATTTTTGTGGCCTCGTCTGGACCCACTCCAACAGCTCCAGGTCCCTCTTGGGCTGTGAGGGCTCCAGAGCGGGACGTAGTACTCCAGGTGAGCTCTCACCGGAGCAGAGAGATCTTGCCAGAGCTGGATAATGTCTGGAAAAGCCCGCTTTGGATTCACATCCACATCAGCCTGCTTTCTGGCTGTAGAAGACCCCTCAGTTGATTGCGCGTGGCTTGTTTTGGTTTTAGGGTTCGTCTCTGTTTACGGGCACAAAGTGTCTGAAATCGATGAAATGCTTGAGGTGCGCCAGATAGCAGGTGTGTGCCCGCAGTCCGACATACACTTTGATATATTGACTGTGGAGGAGAACCTCTCCATATTTGCTGCAATTAAAGGAATCCCACAGAATGATTTGATACAAGAGGTAAGTCAGCTGGGCACAGGTATTATCTCGTATGTTCATTTTTAACCTGTAGGGTAAAATAGCCTTAAATTGTACAGATATTTCCTTAAGAAAAGTTTGCAGGGGAATATTGCTTTGGAGTGTAAGAGGCAAGGAGGCAGAGTAAAGACAGATGTTTTTACTTAGATAAAGTGATACATTCTCCTAATAAAACCAAAATGATTTGGTTTGGAAGGGACCTCAAAGCCCATCCAGTTGCACCCCCTGCCACGGGCAGGGACACCTCCCACTGGATCAGGGGGCTCCAAGCCCCATCCAACCTGGCCTGGAACACCTCCAGGGATGGGGCAGCCACCACTGCTCTGGGCAACCTGGGCCAGGGCCTCCCCACCCTCACAGGAGAACATTTGTTCCTAAAATTTCATCTAAAAGTCCCCTCTTTCAGCTTAAAACCATTCCCCTCATCCCATCCCTGCACTCCCTGATCCAGAGCCCCTCCCCAGCTTTCCTAGCATTTGTGTTCCAAGCATAGACACCTTGTTAACTTCTTCAGTTTTGGTGTAACTTAAGACCCTGCTGTGGATGTTTGTTAGCAGGATGCATGGTTCAGGTACAGAATACGCTGAATTGGGAACAGTTCATTTGCAATTTAATTGTTGTTAATCTGGTTAAAAAATATATACTTATTATTAAAAAGTGTGTTTCTTATGTTTTCAAGGTGCAGAAAGTGTTGTTGGATTTGGATATGCAGCCTATCAGAGATAACCAAGCTAAAAAATTAAGTGGGGGGCAGAAGAGGCGGCTGTCGGTGGGAATTGCTGTTCTTGGGAACCCAAAGGTGAGTGGGATGGAGGCTTTCCCAACTTGCTGTCGCTGATACACCTAAGGGTTGATGTCTCTTGTCAAAACTAATCCATGTAATGGTATGTGAGATGCAGAAATTGTTACTGTGAGCAGCTGTCACTCTTTTTTTTTTTTTTTTTTTTTTCTTCATTTGTGGTTTAAACAATAAAAATCACTCCAATAGCTCAGCCTTTATGATTGAAGATGTTAATGGTTTGGGTAACGACAGTAGCTCTGGATTTGATTTCTCTGCGAAATAAATAGGGTGACAAGTTTTATGTTGTTTCTGGCAGGTAACATTTAGCCTCCTGACAATGACACTGTCGGAGACTTCCCTTGCAAAGCCATCCAGGCACTTGGAGCAGGGATGGAGCCAAGGAGCTCTTTTGTGTTAGAATCTATTGTTTCTGGCTTGTGAGAATGGGGGCTGCTTTTAGATCTGTATTGAAAAGTGATGTGTGTGACAGTTCACTGGGATCTTAAAAGCCTGCGTGTGTATTTAACCATCCTTAATAGAGGGAGTGAATCTGTAGCTAAATGTAATTATATTAGAAAGAACAAAACAGATGCTGGCATGAACTTACTATGGGATTTTTCCCTTTGTCACAACAAGAGGTGAATTTACTCAAAGCGTAGCTTTGCCTTGCTTACTCCAGGATCCTTCCTGTGTGTTTTAGAGGATAACTTGCAGGCTTCAAAGAGAAAGCCCAGTATCTGTGTCTTAGGTGGGATTTCCTGAGGTCAGTACCTTGCACGTGAACAGGGCTTTGCAAATGCTTCTTGGTTTTGCACAAAGGTTTTACTGCTGGATGAGCCAACTGCGGGTATGGATCCGTGTTCAAGACACGTCGTCTGGAACCTCCTGAAAAACAGGAAGGCGAATCGTGTGACTGTTTTCAGCACCCACTTCATGGATGAAGCAGATATCCTTGCTGGTGAGTCCATAGCCCTCTGGGTCCTGCCCAGGTGCCGAGTCCGTGAGCGATAGTCACGTTATAGAGTGATGCTTCTGGAACCATGGAATACAACTTTATTTAAAATAGGTAATGGAGTTTGGAGCAAATTGACAGTCTTCAAAGTGCCTTCTTGATTTTTGTTTGTAGATCGTAAAGCCGTGATTTCTCAAGGGATGTTAAAATGCCTCGGATCTTCCCTCTTTCTCAAAAGCAAGTGGGGAATTGGCTACCGCTTGAGGTATTGTTTTTGTGTGATATCTGTTACGTGACATCATCTGACTTTTTTTATCGTTTTCTATTAAAATCTGTAAGATAGCACCCGCTGACTGCCAGGAAGATCCTTTTATCATCTTCATACTGAATGTTTGGTGCTCTGCTGGCTGCTAATTGTGATGCACACGTAAGGAGAAAAGCAAGCTTTAAAAACCCCATTTCTTGTGTGTTTTCTTAGTATGCACATCGATGCCTACTGCAACACCGAAGCTACAACCTCGCTGATAAGGCAGCACATTCCTGCAGCCAGCCTGATCCAGGAGAACGATGAGCAGCTCGTGTACACCCTGCCGCTCAAGGACATGGACAAGTTTGCAGGTATTGATGTTTCTGTTGTGCTGGAGGGTTGAGTGGCTGTAGAAGAGGAATCCATCAAGTGTGGCTGTAACCTGCAGTTCTTGAAGTGTCGCTTCTGCGTTTACGTGGCTTTACCCCTATTCATTGTTTGGTTGCGGTTTGGCTGATGATCAGTCAGCAAGGTCTTTCTCAGGCAGGTGAGAGACCTCTTCACCTCCTCCAAGGTATGTTAAGAGGGATGTCGGTACCCGATAGCAAGTGCTGGGGTGATGCCTTTAGCTGAAGGGTTGGAGACCCTTTTGTCCAAGGATTCCCTTGTCCTGCAGAAGCATCATTTTACTGCACAGTGTTGTAATGCTCAGAGCTGGCCTCCAGCAGAAGCCAGAGAGTCCCAGCTCCTGCAGTACTGAATCCCTCCTTGTTGTGTGCTACGAAGAGCATTGTGTCACTGCCTTCAAAATTCACTGGTGAGAGGGAGCGTGGAACAGATGTGTTGGTTTCACTAGATGGCAGCAATTATCTGATCAGCCCTACACGGGGCTCGTGTTCATCTCCCAGGGGAAAATGGAAGTAACAGTCTGTCCTCTGCACTATGTGGAAAGCCAAGGGAGAATCAATACTGATGTGAATGTGGCTCATGTTTCATAAATGCACTTTCCCCATTGCATTTAATCCATTAATAATTCAGTAGCTTTAGCAGCCACTGCGTGTACTTTTGAAAAACAGACATCTTTATGCAAGACTGAATCAATTCCCCCAAAGTATTTTAAGGGCACACGGAAGTTAGGAATATGGCTCAGCTACTGGGGCAGAAGAAATCATGGAGATCTGATGAGCATCACCGAGTATCCAGCTGCTCTTCCCATTTTATGCATTTGTGTTTCCCTTCAATATGACCTTGGCTTTGAAGCTCCTCGTCAAGTCCTTCACTTCATAGGTCTGGCAAGAGCCCAATAGTGGTTTTTTTAATCCCAAAGTGCTAATAAGTGCTGTCGCTCCGCACATCATTTTGATCTTCAAGCCATGCCTACCATCCAGGATCTCCTGCCCAGTTAAACTGCTTTTATAGATCTGGATTTTCGTATATATAAAAATTTCTGAGTGGTTTTATTTGTAAAATCTCTTTGTGCCTCAGCAGGGATCTAGGTAGGATGAGCTCTCCTTCAGTCCCTGTGTGTGATGTTTCCAGGAGAGGGGCTCTCACAGCCAGCCAGGCTCTGAGGCCCAGGAGCTTTAGGATGCTGAGGAGCAATGAGCTTTAGGAAAACACATCACGTTTCCCGTACCGAACCACAGAGTCTGAAGTTTTGTGCTAAAAGGAGCTTATCCCAACCTTGGTTCTCAAGCCGTGCCCTCTTTGTAATTGAGTGACTGTATTTGGGCATTATGTGCTTTCTAGAGTACCATGCGGAAGGCTTTAGGGATGCCTCTGATGGGCTTGAAGATCTCTTGGGAAGACGATGTAATCCTGTTTCAGGGCAACCAGTATATTTCACTTCTCTCTAGGCTTGTTTTCCGACCTCGACACTCATTCCCATTTGGGCGTTATCACCTATGGCGTTTCCATGACAACGCTGGAGGATGTCTATCTGAAGCTGGAAGTTGAGGCAGAGATTGATCAAGCAGGTGGGATGGTCTGTGGCTGTTTTTGTGTTTTCCCTCATATTTGATTTAGTCTTAATTAGCATGGAATTATCCATGCCACCTCGCTGCCAGGAGGAGTTTTGCTCTGGAGGTAAGAATAAAAAAGATCTCTCGCAGAGCGCTACATCCAGCAGCGTTGGGGCTCCGTCAGTCTCACAGCATTCAAGGCTTTTGAAATGTTTAACATAAAAAAACATGTGAAAACAGCGAGTCTGGTGGGGAGTGATTCTGGGAGGATCCAGGGAAAAAGCTTTTTAGTGGCTGTCTCTGCGGTAATTAATTTTTCATCCAGTGTATTTTATGTTTCACTTCTTTGCTTTACAGTTGCACTTTTTATGGCTGGCTTTTTGAAATGTGCTTTATTTTCCCTGGTGGAGCTTCCTTTCAAGAAATTGCAAATGCACAGTTGAAATTTATTTCCAGCTTTCTGTGTGAACAGTAGCAGTAGTGCCCTGCATGTAAGGCTGAAATAGCTGAACTTGTCTCTCTTCCCCTCCTTTAAACTAACTTCCAATTCAAATGAAAAATGAAAATTCATTGAAATTCCAATTCAAATGAAAAATTGGAACTGCTTGATATTACTCCAGAATTAATCAGTTCTTCGTTTGATGTCAGCTTTGAATAGTTTAATCTTTCTAGAGCTTTCTTTGTGCTACAAGCTGGTAAACTGTCCTGCTCTGCAAAGCCTTTGGGTGGGTATAAGGGGGTTTAACAGCTGAATACGCTGGTACTGAATGCTACAGGCACGTGCACGGGCTACACGATTGAAATTGGGGCAAGTCTGCACCTTTTGAGTGGCACAAATCTGCTTTAAGTGTCCTCTGTGCATGGGATTCGGAGCTTTCAAGGTAGATCAGTGTCCCTGACCTTGAGGTTCAGTTGAGAGACTGAGATGAGATGAGGTGGCTTCTGCTTGAGCAAGGAAAGGGAATGGATGGCCACCCAGCTTTCTCCAGCCCTACCGTTTCCAATTGCTTGGCTCTGGCAGAGGTAATGTGTAGAGTTTTACTCTCCTCTCTTTTCCAGATTACAGCGTGTTCAGTTCCCAGCAAGTGCAGGATGAAGTGGATACAAAATCCCTGGACGATATGGAGCAGAGCCTCCTGATGCTGTCGGAGACGAAGGCACCCGCGATGAGCAATACAGCCCTCTGGAAGAAGCAGGTTTCCACCATAGCAAAAGTTCATTTCCTTAGTCTCAAGCGGGAAAATAAATGTGTGAGAGTTATGTAAGTATTGGGGCTTTTCATGTGTATACGAAGTTCTCAGTACCTATTTGACACCAGAGAAAGGGCAGGATGCGGCTAATTTTTTTCTTTATAGTTGCATTTTAAAAATAATAACGTATGAAGCTGTCCATTATTGTTGAATACATTGGTTTTTGGGGGCGAGGGAGATGTTGTTTTAATAGCATTCACATAAACCAGGTTGGCTTTTGCTGAATTTTAATAAAACCGAAACTTTTATTTCTTCCAGGTTGTTGCTTTTTCTGATTTTTCTTGTAGTTCAAATTTTATTCTTTTTCGTACACCACATCATCAAAAATTCTGTAGCTGCTATCAAACTTTCCCCAGATTTGTACTTTCTGAAACCCGGAGAGGACTATCACAAGTACAGGAGTCGTCTCCTGCTGCAGAACTCCACAGGTAGGAGAGCAGAGATGCTCCATGGGGGTAGCTCCTGTCTCCTGTAGCATTTAATGTGGGGGGGAAAGGTGATGTGTGCTACTTTTGGGGCTGGGGGCAAACTTTTTCCATGAAATTAACACAAATGAGGAGTTTTCAGGTACCAAGAGATGGTAGAGAGCGAATATCCGTTGTGCCGTAGGGTTTGATTCAGATATCTTCCTCCTTCTCCCATATCCGGTAGCCTTGTCTCGAGAGAGAAAGGTGACCTGTGTGACAGAACTGGTAGGGTGACATTCGGATACATCAACATTAAAATCTTGCTACAAAACAATTTGGGAAATTCCATTTTGTTACAACTTAAGATGTTACAGAAGTGCATAGCGGTGATCCGGGTGATAGACCAGCGTCTGTTTGAGCTGTTGGGAATTTGTCTTAATGCCACTTTAACTTCTTCAGATGCTTTATCAAATTGCTGCTGGTTTCCTGCTCTCTGAGCTAATCCTGTTTTCAACTGAAACTGAGTTTCCTGACAATGCTCGTCGGCAGGTCCGCTTCCTCATCGCTGCATTTGACTCGTGCAGATGCTTTGGTTCTGTTCTCCAGTTAATTTTCTTGCATTTGGAACCTGTTGAGTGGGAAACCAAAATAAAAAACATTCATGTTGTTTGAAACAGCGGAGGACTCTTTGGTGGGCACGTGTGAGGAACCCGTGAGCTTCCATCGTAGAGTTATATCCATGAGAAAATGCATCAGTAATTTTGTGTTAAATACTCCAAGCTCGTGATGAATTTATCACTAGTGATGATAAAGTAGCGATGAACACGATGCTTTCTCTGTCTTACACCAGGCTCAGATATCAATGACATTGTCCACTCTCTTGGGAGCATGAACATACTCTTGGAGATGTTCAATGACAGTGATTACGTCTCAGTTGCACCTCACAGCGCAGCTTTAAACGTGTTTGACCCTGGATCCAGACAGGTAAGATGGACAGACCAGCTCAGTTGTCTCCCAAAGAGCACACAAGCAGCTGGTCAGGGGTTGAGTTTGTTGTACTCTTACCTTAAAGGCACGTATGGAGTCACATTAACAAATAATATCGTGTAATATTGCTTATACAAAAGGCCTGGAAAGAAAACTTGTATCAACAGAATGGAAATACCAAAATAAATGTTCTTCCATAACGATAATTATAGTAGAATAATACAATTTCCATCCCTCTTTCTTCCCCACAAGTGTACAAAATCCAAGAGCAATATCTTACTTCACAAGAGACCTGGCATAGGGATTCTTTTGTTTTTTTTCACTTACACTGGCTGGATTGTACAGTTTGACAGACGTGTAATTCCATGGTGTTCTCATGTGCAAAGAAAACTGAGATTTTTTGGATTGCAAGTACTCATTTCAGTATGGTCACTGGAGGAACATCAGAAAGATGTGAACATTGGTGTCGTGTTTAATCTCCAGCAAAGGAACTGCTCTGTAATTTGCCAGCTTTGTCTCTTCTTCCCACTTTTATTCATAGCAAACTGTTAATATTAGTGCGAGAGTGCAGCCCTTAGCTAATGTGAATTTTTGCCTGTCTGGTTTTTAAATGCATTAGCAAGAACACACGAGTGTGGGTCGCCGCGTGTTTTGTTTTTCAGACTGTAATTGTCTGGAGCATCATCTGTCATAGCCTCACGGTTGCATGAAACATTCTGGGACTTTATTCCAATTAATTGTTCTCTGTAAGCGTGACTGTTGTCCTGAATGAGGTTATGTGTTATAACCACCCTGAGCAGCCCAGAGCTTCCTGCAAAGCGCGCTCTCTTATGCAAAGATTTTTCCCAGTGTTCAGGTTTAATTAAGCCCACAGGAGAGCCCTCCCAGGAGGTTCCTCTTCGTGCAGAAGAATTAATATAGCCAACCCTTTCCTTTCCAGAACTACGTTTTCTCGGTCATATTCAACAGTACCATGGTGCATTCCTTGCCTGTTTTGATGAATATTGTCAGCAATTTACTTCTGCGCAGTTTAAACGTGACGGAGAGCGTTCAGATCTGGAGCAACCCCTTCGTTCAGGTGAGCAGCACCTGTGGCTGCACTGGCTAAAATCACCCTTAAGCACAGGGTGGGTGGCAAAGCAGCCCTAGGGTGAAAGGGGCAGTGCAAAAACCATGCCATAAACGAAGGGAGAAGGTTGTCGAGACTGTCTGCAGCACCAAGGGCTGTGCTTTGCATGGTGCTGATGGGAAGGGTTGAGCCCATGGAGTCAGTCCACGAGGGTTCAGACTTTTGCAATTTTGAACGCGACCGGAAAGATGCTGGGGTTTTGTTCAGGAGCTTGTGGAAATGGAGGAAAAAGGGGCTTGGAAAGAGGATGCCCTGTTGGGAATTCGTTACGAGTTTGTTACAGGTGGCCTTGGGGTTGTTTAGCTTCGAGGAGGCTGAGGGGAGACCTCATCCCTGTCTACAACTGCCTGAAAGGAGGCTGTGACGGGGTGGGGGCTGGGCTGTTCTCACAAGTGACAGTGATGGGACAAGAGGAAATGGCCACAAGTTGTGCCAGGGGAGGTTTAGACTGGACATTGGGAAGAATTTCTTCCCTGAAAGGGTGGTCAGGGATTGGCACAGCTGCCCAGGGAGGAGGTGGAGTCACCGTCCCTGGAGGTGTTTAAAAGATGAGCAGATGAGTTCCTTAGGGATGTGGTTTAGTAGGGAGACAGGCACGGTTGGACTTGGTGATCTCAGAGGTCTCCTCCAACCTTCTGATTCTGTGGTTCTATGACTTGGGAGCTGCAAACAGGGATGCTGGAGGTCTGCTGCCTCCTGGGCAGAGCCAGGGGGGCCTTTGGGAGAGCAGAGAGCCAGCAGCAGGAGATAAACGCTCTAAAAGTTCATTAGATGCTCCTACAAATACTCCAAACAATTCCATAGGTGTTTTTCTTCATGCTGCACCTCAGATGATCCTGAGATCACACAGAATATATCTTTTATCAGCTACAGTCGTGTTCCAGTTCTAAATGTATTCTTTTGGTCTCACATGTTCTGGTACTGAAGAGACACTGACTGATATTTCAGAATCTTCCAGACACAATTTTCAAACTGGAGATCTATTTTGAAGCTGTGTTGCTGGGAATCATTATTACTGGAATGCCACCCTATTTTGCCATGGACAACGCAGAAAACCATAAGGTAAACTCCCAGATGTGGATTCATAGACTGCACAAGAACTTAAAAACTTTGGGATTTTGGGGGAAGTCTTAAGAAGTGTCATAAATACCGTCTTCTGCCATTAGAAACCATATGGATGTGACTGCTTTTTGCTGCCTAGGGTAGAGCAGATTTGGGAAAAGCCCTTTTGCATCTTGAGCAGCCAAAATCAGCAGTAACGGGGCGACACGCTTGATGCCACATCAGCGCAAAAGCAATGTATTAGAGAGGAAAACAAGATCCTGCCCACACACCAAGGCAGAGTAACACAGTGTTAAGTTTAATTAACATTTAATTAACATTTTATTAACGTTGCATTCTCTTTTCCTGTCGCAGATCAAAGCGTACACGCAGCTGAAGATAGCGGGGCTTTATCCCTCCGCTTACTGGACTGGGCAAGCCGTCGTGGACCTCCCGTTGTTTTTCTCCATCCTTGTCCTGATGATAGGCAGCCTCTTTGCCTTTCACTACGGCGTTTATTTCTACGTTGGCAAGTTCATTGCTGTGGTGAGTGTGGTGGGGGCTGGAGCACACGTAGGGATGTGAGAGCATGGTTATTTGATTTTCCACAAGTGTTTAGTTTTATTAGATGGGTCATCAGACTTTTTTTTTTAAGCAGTATAGAGAGAAAATGCCTCATTAAGGGTGCTGGCACGGCAATCGGGCTGCACCAAAGGCAAAATAGTACTGCTTTTTGTGGGGGGAAATACTCAGATTTTCAAGTTTCATTCAGAACTGGAATAAAAAGGAGCTTTAAACCACCAGAATCTTCCAAGGAAATGTTTCATCCTTCTTTGCCCTCCTTGCTCAATGAGCTTTACGCTCCTTGCTGCCGGTTGACAGGTGCTCACATCTCCGTCAGGTAATGACAGGGTTAACAGAGACTTTGAACGCAGGCCAGCTCCGTGATGAATTACAGCATGGGATTCAATTGAAGAGACTACAGGTCTTCGTGTCTTTTATGTTCAGAGCGAGCTTCCTCGAGATTCCGAGAGGAATCTGATTTTCCTAGCTGCTTTTCCAGAAGCTCCGAGTTAATCAGGTTTGGGATGTGACCGTTACACTGCAGGGCTGGGTTTCTACCAGTGCATCTTCTCTCGGTTTAGTTTCTGTAAAAATGCGAAGGCTAAAGGTGAAATCGCTAATATTTGCCAAAATCTTCAGGTCAGCTTTTATAGGAGGGAAACAGTTTAAAGGAAACTGAGTGAGATTCCTCCCTATCCCCGTACACTACTTTAGTAGTACGTGCTGCATGTACCAAGATGGCAAAATATATCAAATAAAGTGACAAAGATGAATCTAGAGTTAGGTAGCACAGGAAAGTAATCCCATTGATAAATTTTTTTAAAAAGATATTAAAAAATAAAAATAAATCCTCCCTGGGTTCTTGCAGTGCATTTCCTGAGCAACCTTTCCTATCTTTGCAGATTTTTTGCCTGATCGGTTATGTCCCATCAGTCGTGCTCTTCACTTACGTCGTCTCCTTCACATTTAAAAAAGTCCAGAACACCAAAGAATTTTGGTCTTTTATATTTTCAGTGGTGAGTGACTTTACATTGATTTTTGGTTAGCTGGGAAGACTGGTTATCTCTAAGCCACAACAGGCTTCCCAGTTATTTTAATTTGTCTGTGTCCTTAACACACACGAAATTTGAAACATTTAGCAGTGTCTCTGCATTGCTGCCATATCCTAAATGACGAAAGCTTTCAAAACGTGCCTCAAATTAGATAACTTATGCTTAGAGAGTCTGAACTGAATGAAAATGAGACTTTTTTTTCCCTTTTCTTTTGTACAGACAGCTTTGCTCTGTACGGTTGTCACCGAAGTGGCCTTTTTTCTGGACTATTACTTGGTAACCACCGTCCTGCATTATGTGTTCTCCATCTTCATTCCTATTTATCCCCTCATTGGCTGCCTAATTTGCTTTATAAAGGTAAGGAGATACAGGAGGTCCTCTCCAGAGCATCTGTAGACAGCTGGGATTGGGTGGGTGTCTTTGATGATAACGGGACAGCCGATGTCTGCCTGGTGCTGTCACGTCCTCCATAGCCATTTAACACTTGAAGAACGGCCACTGCTGGTGAAACGTTACCTTTCTTTCCTGTAAGCGGAACATTGCCGTTTTAAAATGAGGAAAGAAGGAAGTCTTCCATTAAATATCTCAACAGACAACCACGTTTCTCAGCCCGTGGACTGGGTGATGGGAGCTGGGTTAATTGGGAGTTGATGGCTTTAAACCAGGGGCAGCTCCAGGGACTTTGGTGGAAGTTTTATTGGCATCAAACTCATGCAAACAGGATCTCTGCAGAACTCAAGAAGTGCTTGAGCAAGATGCCTTGAATGACTTGTTTTGAGATTAAAGTGCAGTGTACAATATGCAGTCTTTGGTAGGTGTTTTTTTGTGTTGTCAGGTCTCATGGAAAGGCAAGAGAAAGAGTGGAGGATACTACGACCCATGGGACCGGCTCCTGGTAGCAGTTATAGCTGTAAGCATGATTATTTGATTATTTGCTGTGGAGAATTGCTGACTTCTGCTGGGAGACCCCTTCTATTCAGGGTATCTTTATTAATAAAGATTTGATCTAATGCTGAGCATCACTGGAACCTGCAGCTTTGCAGCCTGTTGCAGTATCAACAAAAGCTGCTGAGCCTGCCAGCTCAACATTTGCTGCTTCACTGATCTTATTAACAGTGCTGATATTAGTCCTGATTATTATTATGAGAGCCTGTGCTAATGGAGCAAGAACTCCAAAGTGAGTACAGCCCCTTCTCTCTCCAAAACCAAGTAATTGCCATTAAATCTAGGCAGAATGTGGTTGTGCATCCTCAGCATTGACTCGCTGAGCAGCATCTAGTGATATATTTCATCCTGGAAACATCAGCACTTCTGTGGTGAGGAAGAGCTGGAGCTCCTTGGCACCCCTTGCCCTGGTGGGATCATCTGTAGGGTCACTTGTAGGGTCGGCAGCCCCAAAGGGCTGGCAGCGCTCCGAGTAACCGGAACTGTGTCTGTCTCTCTTAGCCCTATTTGCAGTGTATCGTGTGGCTCTTCCTGCTGCGATGCTTTGAGCTGAAGAACGGAGGGAGGACAGTTAGAGAGGATCCATTTTTCAGGTGTGTCTCTATTGCATAGAATTTTTAAAAAGTACTAGTCCAAAGGAGGCATTTTAAAAACTATTCTGATGGTGAAAGTGGAGCATGCAGTGTACAGTTATGGGGGATACTGCAGAAAATAAAGCACCTGTGGTTCTATCCCATCCCAAACGTCTAAAGAGTTTGTTCTCCTAACTTTTAGTTGTCTAAAATTCAGTCAATAAAGTGCAGAAATCACTTCCTTTTAAGTTATACCAGTGCAAAATCAGGAATTGTATAAGGACGTCCCCTGTATAAAAATAGGACAACTTCCTTTCCTGTTGCATGGCAGGAGGTGCTGGACCCCAACAAGCTCAGCGTAGAGATGACATAGTTGCAATCACTGACAGCTATTTTTGCTCTTTTTGCCGAATGCCGAGCAGAGGCATCACGTTGTCTCCTTCCCCTTAGAAAATGTTTTACAAAAGCCAGAACCTGGAAGTTCCCAGATACACCTCACGATGAGAATGAAGATGAAGATGTGAAGGCAGAGAGGTTGCGAGTCCAAGAAATACTGAGCAGCCCCAAAAGCGAGGAGGTAATCCCCGCGCCCCATGGCCGCTACCCAAAACCCAGATTCAGATGTTTCCCAGAGCTGCTGGGATCTGCAGCCGCTTCTCTCTTCTCTACCAGATGCCGGCAATCCTGGTCAGCAGCTTGCACAAAGAGTTTGATGAAAGAAAGGAGTTTCTTCTGGGGAGAAAAATAAAGAAAGTGGCAACAAAACACATCTCTCTCTGCGTAAAAAAAGGTTGGAGTTAAAGGACTGGCTGTTGAGCTGTTGTATTTGTCTAAATTACTCTTGAATCCATTTAGCTGACCTGTTGGGCAATGCTTTGTGTCGTCCTTTCTTTAGGAGAAATACTGGGGTTGTTGGGACCCAATGGAGCTGGGAAAAGCACGTTAATTAATATGCTCGTTGGAGAGATCGAGCCAACCAGTGGGCAGGTACCTTACACGCTACAAACTAAACATAGATTCCCTTTCTATTTAATTTTTGATTATTATTGCAAGCGTTGCGGAGTGTGCTTTGCCAAAACCCTACCTAAACAGTTCTGAAACTTGGAATATTCTGGAGTAAAGTCTATACGTTTTCCACGCAGGTTCTGATGGGAGATTATTCTTTCGGGATGAACAGCGAAAATGACTCAGTGAAATTTGTGGGGTACTGTCCTCAAACAAACCCGCTGTGGCCAGATATCACGTTGCAAGAACACTTTGAAATTTATGGTGCTATCAAAGGAATGAGTCAGACTGATGTTAAGGAAGTCATAAAACGGTAAGTAGCTTATTATAGAAATGTTTAACATTTTCGCTGTATTTCTCTTAAAGCTTCCTCCCCCCTAGTTCCTAAGGCAATATTTTTTTCCATTTAAGTTTAGGATTAGGTCCTTTCAGCAAGCGTGGATTTGTAGGTTTGGATATATAGATTCAGACACACAAAGTTCAACTTGTATTTTTAAAGTTACAAAGTGCTAGTGATGACCTTTGCAGTGACTGGAGGTTGGGGAGTCCAGGGCTTGGAGTTATCACCTTCTCTTGAGGAGGGTGGTTTTGTATGGAAGCACCCAGCTCCCATTCTGCTTGTTGCTTTGTGCTTTTTTTTATACTTTATATACAAATATATGCAAGTATCTGTTGTCAAGTTCTTCAAATGAAACTGTTTGCACACTGTGTGATGGGGGGAAGCCAAACCATCACCTTCTCAGGTCAGGTTCTCCCCCTTCTGCAGCGTCGCAAGTGCCCTGGATTTAAAAGACCACCTGCAGAAGACAACGAAGAAGCTGGGCGTGGGGCTGAAACGCAAGGTACAGAGGAGCTTTTTGAGCTGCCTTGTTGGGTGCCTCCAGCAACCGTTGCATCCTTACCCTTTCCCTTTTTGCCTTCCTTCCAGCTGTGCTTTGCCCTGAGTATGCTGGGCAACCCACAGATCACGCTCTTGGATGAACCGTCGACCGGGATGGATCCAAAAGCCAAGCAGCACATGTGGTGAGTGCCACCAGGGCCACACTGGCCACAGCTTTGTTTCTCTTCGAATTCGTCTGATTTTGTGCGTGTGTTGTCCCTGTTAACGCTAGGGAGAGCCGTAGGCAGGGAATCGACACCTCCTTGGCGCCGGGTGCACTTCATCAGCGTCCTCTCCCAGAATCACAGAATCATTTGGGTTGGAAAAGACCTTTAACAGCGTTGGGTTCAACTGTAAACATAACACTGCCAAGTGCACCACTAAACCATGGTCTGAAGCACCACCGCCTTTTTGAATCCCTGCAGGGATGGTGACTCAACCACTTCCCTGGGCACCCTGTTCCTGTCTTTGAGAACCTTTTCAGTAAAGCAATATTTCTCTAATATCCAATTAAACCTTCCCTGGCACAATTTCAGGCCATTTCCCCTTGTCTCATCACTTGTTATTGGGTGAAGAGACTAAAAAGCTTGACTATCCAAAGAAATCTTGGAATATAAGGAGTATATTTAATTCATCTTTGTGGGAAATATCAGGTCTTGATGTGTAAGTAAGATTAGTCCATAAAATAGTTTTTGTTTGACCATCACAGTCCTCTTCTACTGGCCCAGAATTTACTGTTATGTGCTGATTGTTTTGTTCAGAGATTTTCTTGGTTCTTTATTGTAGGCGGGCGATTCGAGCAGCGTTTAAGAATAAGGAGAGAGCAGCCATCCTGACGACTCACTACATGGAAGAGGCAGATGCTGTGTGTGACCGTGTGGCCATCCTGGTATCCGGGCAGCTCAGGTACCACCAGAGCCCTCCCCTGCAGTGGATGTTGTGGCAGGGAGGTTAGGAGAGCTGTTGAGAATAGTTCTTTGAAAATCTAAGCACACGATTTTGCTTCTTTAGCTGCAGCAAAATTAAACTGCTCAAAGGGTCTCTTAGAAGTGAGGTGGCTTTTTGAGTGTGGTGTAACATCTACGACTTATGTTTTCTCTCTGCGATCGGTAGGTGTATAGGTACCGTCCAACACCTGAAGAGTAAGTTTGGCAGAGGATACTTCTTGGAAATGAAATTAAAAGAAACAGCAGATGTACAGCAGACGGAGTTTCTGCAGAGCCAGATTTTGCACATCTTCCCAAACGCAAATCGTCAGGAAAGGTGAACAAATACGCAGAAAACGTTGATATTAATGCAAGCCCCGGCTTTCTCAGAAAGAAGCTCCTTGGCACCGAGTGAGAAGTGCCATGATACTAAAATTAACAAAAAATATTTACACACAGCTTAAAAAAAAAAAAAAAAAAAAAGGAGGATTTTGCAGGTCAGCAAAAGCTACCAGGGCGGTGGCTGGGAGCTCGTGTGCAGATGTTCAGCACGGAGGAAGCAAAACTTGATTTCTGCATAGCTGTGGCCTGACAGCTTCCTTCTCCCTCAGGACTCCCAGGAAACAGGAGTAGAATATCTGATTCACTGCCCCTTACCTAGAAATGCCACAACATTTTCTAGGGATACGTCAGCGTTTGAGGGTGGGGTGGCTGGTTTTCCCGCAACACTTTGAAGTTGTGCCGTATGAACTCAAGGATCTGGCTTGGTGGCTGCTGGTGAGAGTCTCCAAAGAGGACACTGCAGGCTTTGTGTAAGGAGCATTCCTCAAATACAGGAGATGTGGAGGGGTGTTTTATTTTTTGTATATTTTGTGGGGGGTTGAGCAGCTCCCCGTTACGGTGTCCAGGTTGCAAGAACCGCTGGATGATGCGGTGTGCCAAAGGGATTCCATGACCTCCATCTGAGTTCATTTGAAAGGCAAAACCTCATAATTTTGGGAGTTCCGGGCAGTGTTTTGTTTTTTTTTGTTTCATGGGTTTATGGGCAGAATAGAAATGCTTGAAGCTTAGCTGAAGAGCATAGAAATCATAGAGGAACTGTCTGAGGGGGATCTCGGCTGGTGCTCCTGGACCTGGATTGGGTTATAAACCAGCTGGTCTCCCAGAGCTGCCTCATTCCTCTCGTCTTGTGCGATGATGACAAGTCAAAATGCCTGGAGTAATCTCCAGAAAATGAGTTTAATCCATTCACTTGGATACTAATATTTTTGTGTTGGGTAATTTTACCTGAAGCTAAATTTGCTTTGTTTCTTTGTTCCAGTTTTGCTTCTATTTTGGCGTATAAAATTCCTAAAGAAGATGTACAGTCACTTTCACATTCTTTTTCCAAGCTGGAAGAAGGTAATTAAACACTTGTCATGCATCACCTACCTTTTGTCTCCCAGAACTGACACATTTGCCATGCAGTGGCACTTTTATATTTCTGTTCTTAATCAATATAATTTATTTCTTTCAAGTATTATTGGTGTCCCCAGCTCTTTCTTATTAAATGAAGAGTAAGCCCTTGTACCACTTTAAAATACTTTCAATGCAATTGTGCCAGATAGTGAAATATTCCTAAATACACGCTCTTGTTGATTCTTGTAACAGTAAAACACGCCTTTAACATCGAGGAGTACAGCTTTTCTCAGGCAACACTGGAACAGGTACGTGAAAGCAAATTATATCTCATGGAAGGAACCCTGCCAGGTGAAAGGTTTTTTCAGATGGGATTTTCAGACATCCAGGGTGGATTCACTTTCCCCCTGCCATGCAGGAGTTGTGCATCCAGCCTGGGCAAATCTTAGTGGATGGGAGGCTACGATGAGCCCTGTGCAGGCAGCTTGTCTGCTGTGCCCGGCTCTCGGGCAGCTGGAGCCTGTTTGGGCACTTTGGGGTAACTGATGTCCCCTTTTCCAATCTGAATTGGGACTGACAGACAGTGTCCCTGTTCCTCTTTTGTTCCCGTTTTCGACTTTAAAAAATAAAGTGCCAACTGCAGTGACTGGAGCAAAATAATTTTGTAATGTTACTGGAAATACTGCTGATTTATTCAAAAGATGGGCATTGCTGCTCATTTCTGAAAAGAGGATAAGACTGAGGCTTATTATCGCTTATTCTGGATTAGTTATCGCTGACAGTAAATGTCCTTCAGCTTGTGTTCGGTTCAACTTCCTTTCCATTGTACTTGAAAGTAAAGAGGTGGGAGGATAGGAGCAAGCAGAAAATACCCAGAATACTAAAAGCTTCTTACGAAGAGATGAAGCAACAGGTTTGATTCTCATAAAGACTTTCTACCAAGAAATTTCCTACAAAGGAGTATCGTTGTACTCGCATCCTTTCTGCCTCTTCCAGGTTTTTGTGGAGCTTGCTAAAGAGCAGGAGGAGGAGGACAGCAGCTTCGGCACCCTCAACAGCACGCTGTGGTGGGAGAGGACGCAGGAGGACCGAGTCATTTTCTGAGATCCTTATGGTCCAGACCTGCTTGGCAGCTCGTGTTTTGTGCCAGCGATGATCCTCTGCGCACGCACTGGAGTGTGTGTGTGTGGGAAACATCAGAGCTGGGAAGTACAAGGAGAATTGTCTTTGGAAGCACTGAGTGTGATCCACCATCCGGGCCTTAGGAATAACGCTGCAATAGTGGTGAGCATCCCCACTGTTATTCTGGCTCACCTGAAATCCCTTCTCCCCTCACTGTTCTGCAGTTTATTTCAGAGGACACTGCTGACACATTTGATTATCTGGTGTTGGTCACGGGTGCAGGAGCACTCGCCTGCCTCCCTCGCTTGGTCGTGCTGTGCCAGTGTCTGGGCTGGCTGCCTGAGGTTGGGCTGTCCTTACTGGAAATCTTGCATTTGGGCAAAACCAGTTGCCGCTGGAGCACCCTGCCCTGTGGCACCCACGCGCCGGTTCACGGGGTCTTGCCGTGCCTCATGCCCTTGGTGGGCGTTGCTGTGTGCCTGGCGAGGTCCCGTGCAGCCACACGTCCCTGCAAGGTCCTGCTCCGCCCCAGCCGATCCGTCCCCGCTTATGCTTACAGATGCACCTGCTTAGATGAGAGGGAAAACCCACTCCCCAGTAATTGTATTCACTACAGAGAGGGTCCTGAATCGCAAAGAGGGTCCTGAATTACACTACGAGCTTGGCTTGGTATCCAACCAATGTGAAAATGTCCATTTACAGACATAATATGGCACTTGTCAGCACTTGTATTCCTTTCTACTGCAGGTTGGCAGCTCTGGCTAACTCGTGCTGCCTTTCTGGGTGGCACTGGTGTTTGTAATGCATGCACTGTAGGGTTAAAGGGGGTGTACAGAAGTGGATGCTTTTTTTCTCCCCCGCTTAGTAAAAGTACAAAGACATAACTGTAGTCACGGGGTTTGCAGAGATGTGAGTATTTCTCACCTTCATTAAAAGCAGTCTGGTTCCTCTGTTAGTTGTTAACAACACGTATCCTGCCAGCTGTTGTTAAAGACAGTCCTTTTTAGATGTTTTCATTTTTCTTGACCGTGAATTCATATGTACGAGCAACAGCATTTCCTAATCCGTCTTTGTTGTGATAGCAGTAAGCAACGCGGTAGTGTGCTCAGTACAGGAACATTTGCTTTGTCCTGACCTGGCAGTTTTACATTCACGTTTCTAAACCCCCCCCAAAAAAATTGACAACCTCGTTGTTAGGAACGGTGCCTTTGGTTTGCACACAAGCACTAAGAGCAGAATATGTGATCCTTTATCCTAACGTATCATAGATGTGTGTTGAAAATATGTTATTTTTTTGTTTTTTTTCTACACAAAGCTAGCATCATTTTTTAGTTTTATAAAGTGAAAATATTGCTTAACGGTTCATTGTGTTCTACAGTGAACAAAGAGATGCATTTATATTGAAACATTGGCTTCGTAAGTCATATCAATTATATATCTTCACCTTAAAGTTAGAAAAGACCTTTGTTGTGAAAACTCAAAAAAACCTGTGGGTTAAGGTGAAATTCTGTGTCCCCCAAGTGTTTGTAATTATCAGGCAATAATGTATGTAACTTGGCTGGTAATGGTTTATTGTCGTGTTGAGCCAAAATCTGTTTGCGTTAGTTTCTTACTCTACGATGGGGAGATGTGAACTCGTTATGTACAATTCTTGTACCCATAGATTGTGTATATAAATGTACAGATTTTATTTTGTAGTTAAACTTTGAGCCCAAGAACTGCAGAAACACACTTGAACATCGGATTTGCTTCCCAGGGGAATGTCCCTTCCCTTTGGGAAGCGCAGATGGTCGCTCTGCCTGTTTTGATGAGCCCTGAGCCGTGGTACTTGCATTCGCCCAGCTCTCCTGTGCTGGAAATAATACCAAGGTAAAGAACAGGATTACAGCAGCAGCTTCTAAAATGCAGCTCCAGTAGCAACCTTTCTAGGGCTGATGTTTTCCTGTAAGAGAAATAAAATGACCCAAATTCAGCTCTTTTGGGGAGCCCCCAGCCCGTTGCTCCCAGCTGCATCCCCACTGCTGGTCGCTATCTCTGAGTGTGTCCCTGCATTCGGAGCAAAGGTGGGACCCAGAATTTTTTCTTGCGGTACTTCCCCGTGTCTGTATCTGTACCTACAAGCTAAGTGTGTCCTCTCCATATCCCGCGTTTCTTACTTCCATCTCTGTGTCAGTGGTGTTTCAGCTGAGTGTCGTTTGCACATCTGTCCAGCAATGTACAACACGCTCTTTCCATGTGAAGTTAGGGAAGTACAGTTGTGACCTCTTAGCCTTGATATCTTCTCTTAATGTTCTTTAACTGACAGAGTGAGATAGTTCTGTACTGTTCGGGTGACGTCACCCAATTTCAAGTAGTTTCTTGTTTTCTGACATTTCAAATGGATCACATGAAAACTTCCATTAGCAGCTAGGTTGGCTCAGTTCGGTATGGTTCTTGTTTACCCTGGAGCTGATGGTGGCACTATTTATGTAGCTACACGTGCAAAGAACTTGGCTTGTCAAGGTAACTGCGTGGTTGGGTGGGACCTGTTTGGCGTGGTGACATCGTGTGTCAGAAACGCAAACATCACTGTAATCGTAGTGTGTTGTATCACAAGTCTTTCAAAGTGTTGTGTGATGTCGAGAATTGCCAGAATTGGGATAAACATGTGCAGAATTAAACCACAGAATCCCCTGGAAACACCAAGAGCTTTATTCCTGCATTTTTTAAGTCCCTTTGTTCTGCTGTTGTCAGTGATGCGCCAAATCCCAGCCATACAGTGCACACCCCCAGTTTGGGCTCCAGGAGGTAAAACTAAGACGAGGCGGTTGTCCCACAAGACAGATCAGTTCACTTTGTGCCACAGTTCCCAGGTATAGTGATTTGAGTTACCTCGCAGGGTGGTTGTGAGAAGTACTTGGAAGATACTTTTCCTTTGTGCTGTTATTATAAGGTTGTATTTTTATATGGAGGAATTTAATGTGTGTGATTCTGTTTACATTAACAAGAAAAGCCCTTATTTAAAAATATATCTATATAGCAGATGAAGTCTATTACATAGCTGACATCCCGTACTCTGATAGCAGAAACAAGTATAGCGTCTAAAGGTGACAGGTTTGTGAAGCTCCTCCCGATTGTTGCCGTCAGGCGCTCTGAATCATTTGCGGTTTATTTTATACACCTGTCTTTCTTTTACCACTTTGCTGTATTTTTGAGTTGAGGTTCTTCCTTCTCCAGCAGAAAGTACTACCAAAATAAAGATGGATTGGATTGTTAAATGCTTGTGTTTCTACCGTGTGTGTGTGTTTGCCCTGTTGGAAACTGGGGGACTGTTTTCAGTAGCGTTGGCCATTCCCTGGACCACAGTGGGATGGGCTTGGGGTGCTGGGGCAGAGCACGGGGTCCCCAGCTCTTGGCATGGCTGCGGCTGTCAGGCTTCATTAATGGCATGTTTTTAATTGGATTCGGGGAATTGCAGAATTGCAACATTTGGGATTCGACCGCCCACTTTGGGCTAGAAGTGACCCTGCGGCAGCTGTGGGCTCCTGGCACGCCGTGTTGTGCATCTGCAGCAATGAATCACGTTCATCTACTTGAAAATTAACCCCACCGAAAAAAGAATTCATTTTCCTGGTGGTATCCGTGCCCAAGACGAACTCGCTGGGTGGCTGGATGGGTGCTCACTGCAAAATGCTGCTGGTGAGGGGTTTGGATGAAGCTGGAACAGGAAAATGTGGTCTTCAGGGATGAAGCGTGCTGCCCGCTCCTCAGCTGGCAGGTGGGACTGACCTGGCCTGACCTGCTGAGGAGGAGGAAGAGGTCCACCTCCCGCCCGGCGAGTCAGCTAAGGACTTAGCAAAATGAAAGGGGGTTGCGATCCCTGGACGTGCCAGTGGGGGAGGAAACAACCCCAAAGAAATTGGATCTGAACTTGGTGAAAGCGTTGAGGTGTCATTGTCGTTTTCTTCCATGGTTGTGATGGGCACACGCTTTTTGTTGTTTTTAAAGCTGTAAAATGAATTATTTCCTTCGTAATACTTCCTTTAAGAGCTCTTCAGAAAGTGCCAAGTTTAGCACACAGAATTTCTCCTTGATAACGGTTTCCTGGAGCTTTCAGTTCTGCTTTTTCCTGAAACGCCGTTGCGTGCAGTGTTCCCCTCTGAGGACGCCGGCTCTGCTCTCAGCCCCTCTCCTCTTCCTGGTCGATGCAAGGACTGACCCAAAGCTGGGCCTGAGCCCCTTCTTCAGAAATACTTTAGATCAGCTACTTGGAGATTTAATTAATGATATTTTGAGGCACCGTGTGCTCTCTAACTGCCTTTCAGTGGAGACTCAAGGGGCTGCAATGGACTGGGGTCCCCACTTCAGTGACAGCATCAGGAGCAGCACCCAGTACGTTAAGATGGGAAACTCCAGGGAGCGCTTGGAGCAGGTGTCATTTGTATCTTCGAATGTGCTTTCTGGAGATAATGTGCAGACATGCCAGGGCTCCGCGCTGTGCCAGGTACTGCCTGCACACTGTGGCACAGGGTTTGATTTAGAAATATAGTATTTTTTTAGCGAGGTGCATCCCAGATGTGATTTTTTTTGCAATTGCAATCAGCTTTCCCCATGTCTCACTTGTTGCCCAGTGGGAAGGGAGGCAGGAAAACACTCTGCTCTTCTCCTAAATGAGCTCATTCCTTGAAAATGAGTAAATCGGGAGCTGCAGAGGAACTACAGCCTTTTGTTAAGCAACAACCGAACGGCTTTTGCGGTTTCAGTCAGCTCTGCAAAATCAGATGCAGAGTCCTCAAGCTGTTGAGGTTTGAGGACGGTCTAATTCCTTTAAATTCTTCAGTTATCAGGTGGCTGTATGCTCTTCCAACTCATTTGGATTTCCTGGTTTAGCTGATTTCTGCACCTCCCTGTTTTGAATGCAGATCCATTGAAAAGCTGTTTTTAAAAAAAAAAAAAAAAAAAAGAAAAAGAAAAACCAAAACAACAAAACTAGATTCCAGCTGTGTGGCAGCTGCTGGAAAAGCAATTAAAAGGAGTGGTAAGTAAAAGAAAAAACATTATTAAAAAGGGGAAAAAGAGAAACAAGAAATAAACAAGAAATAAAAATCCCATTGACCCTCGGATGCAGGATTTGTCTCTGCAGAGGAAGGGGTTCTTGCTGACTCAGGCTCTGAGCAAGATGGAGAGAAGGTGGTGAAGCTTTTCCTTTAGAGAAGCTCAAGCAAGGACAAGATTTCTTTGCCAGCGATTGGGAGCTCACATTCTGCCTCTGAGGGCACAGCAGCTCCCCTGCTGCGGTGTTTCCCAAGACTTGTAAGCCAGGTGGAACCGTGCTGCTCTATTGCACGTGTTGTATTAAATACTGCGAAGTGTAGTGTTAATATCTCCAAGCTGTAGGCCAGCTGGTTGTAGGCACAGCTCCCTGATTGCATCACTGCTCCAGAAGCGATGAGATTGTTTGCAGCGCTGGAACCGGACTCTGACGTCAGGCTGGAGAGGGGCATGGCCATTGGGCTGTGCTACGACGTTGAACCCTCTCCAGGACTACAAAGAGACGAAGAGCCCAGACATCTCAGAGCTGGAGGAGACATCTCAGATGGAAAACACATCAGGTAAGGAGTTCATATTTTTCTTTCTGAAAAATCATACCTAGGATATTTTAGTGCAGGGGTTGTGCTTGGGGATTAATTTTTTCCTTATTATTTTAATAGTGCTGAATGCGTAAGAGCTGGACTTGCCAACTCTGCTCTCTGAAAACATTCAGCTTTGCATCAAACTATTTAAGAGGCAAAGGAGCAACAATAGTCTGCTTTTCCCTGTGCGTGTGGATTTTAGTTCTTGCCACTGAAGCACTTTGGGTCTAGGCAAAGAGCCACAGGTTGAGCGCTGGGTCATCCCAGCTAACGATTCCTCCCTTCGCTCCCTCCTCTCCAGCCTTTGCTATCGCCAATAACGGCTTCTAAAAACACTCACCCCAAAACTTCACTTTTCTGTATGAATTGAAGTGTTGAACTTTGGTACAGGGCAAGTTTAGAGCTATTTTTTTTGAAGCTGAAAGTAGGAGAAAAAAAAACCCCGTTTCAAAAACTGCGTGTTAAGAGTAGAGTCCCTACAAATCTATCTCGTGTTTAGTAGCATGTAATGACAGAGCTGCCTAGGGGCCAGATGCAGGTTTTCCTGTCTGCAATAACTGATAAACAGGAGGGTTTGGAGAGAGCACGCTCACCTCTGCACTCCCCACGTGGAGGGATTTAATCGCTGGCTCTCGGAAAGCCAGTGGCTTCTCTGAGAAGCGCAAGGTGCAGCACGCGTTGCTTTCTTCGTAGCCAGCATCAAGAGGTTCTTAGCAGAGCAGCTTGTTTCTAGGATTTAGTCACGATATGCTCTTTTAAGTTCCTATTAGAGGGGGGAAAAGTCTGAGGAGGTGCCAAATAGGAACTGCCTGAGATGGTAAATAAATGAAGTGGTTATATGGGATGTGTCTTCCTCGGACAAGCTTTGGTACCACAGAGCTAGACACGGGATCCCAGTAGAAGTTATCGCAGTGCCTGGGAAATGTGTTACTGGAGAGTAAGAAGTTTGGGTGCATTTACTGAGCCCCTGGGAGGGAAATGCTTCCAGAGACCTCCAGTTTTACAAGTGATGCTCTTTTAAGGCGTCTCGAACACCATTGCCTCCAAATAAATTCCTGTTGTTTGATTTTGTCTTCTGAATCTGAAGTTTTGAAGCTCAGGTCTTGTCAAGGCATCTCTCCTGCTTGTTTTGTGTCTTACGATAGCTAATTACACATTAAATTCCTCCTGATGAAGTTCGTGCAGCATTTGCAGGCAGCATCACTTGTTTGAGTTTCTGGTTTCATTTTTCACTTTCCAGGATTATTTATGTCGTGCTCCACAGGCAAAAATAAGATTAAAACTGGTAGAAATTTAGTTGGTACTTTCTAAAAAGTTTTACATTTGCTCTATCTTTTTTTTTTTAATGAAGTCCTAGTTACGTCTGTAGAGAATCAGTGCGGTTTTTGCAAGACCATGACGTTATCCAAATACTCCAGCGCAAAGCTTTGTTTGCTGCTCCAACATCCCGGGCTGCGCTGCTGCTTTCAGTTCACACTGACTGAAATATAGACCTGGGCAAAAAAAAGTAGCACTTCTTAGAAAACCCTTCCTAATTGCCTTTAACCTCTGCGGGGAAGCACGGGAGAAAGCTCCAGGCAGGGAAAGCAGAGTGCCGAGGAGATAAACCTTGTGCTAACAGTCAGAGGGTAAACAGGGATTCTGGATCCATTGCCCCTGGCGCATGCAAATATTTAATTCTTCCAAAAACAAACAATGAAGGGAACAGGGTAGTAGAACCGTTTATTAACTCCAGCTGCCCGAGCCGTGAAATCAGGAAGTGATGTCCAAGGGGAAAAGAGCACAACACGTTTGAGGTTGCTTTGATATTTTGGTTTCAGCCATTTTAAAAGATTAAAATACAAAAACATGTTCTGAGATTCCCTCCCCTGCTCTCCTTCTGGGAAGATCGTGAAGCCAGTTACTCCAAAACTGCTGCTGTTTGCTGCTTGGCCACGTGAGCAGAGCAATAAACACTCCCTGCTCAATTTTTAGGAGGATATAAAGAAACATGCTGGTGTTTTCTTAGTGCTGCCCTGCACTGTCTGTACTGGGGTTAGAATTCATGATGTATCATTTGGGTGAAAACATGACGAACTGGTCTCTGAGCAGGCTGTTTAAGGGTGACGGTAGCAGCGTCTATTCTATTTTAGGCTGATTTGAGCATCTCACCACCTCTTGGGTGGCAGCTGCCTTCCCCCTGTAGAAAATGTGGGGAGAAAGCACGTATGCAATGGGGATGGTTTAGGGTCTGGTTGCAACATCTAGAGCAGATGAGCAATGATTTGCCAACAAAGCGCACGTCTAAGGTGAGACCTAAATTCATTGCAAGAAATGCAGAATCTGAGGCTCAGCTTGGATGTGCAGTGTAAACCTGAGCTGCTGCGCTCAGGAGCTGGACTTGATGCTGGTGCTGCAGATTTTGTATGTTTTAAGTGTTTTGAATAACTGCTTCAAAAAAAGAAAATTAAAATCTACATCTTCTTTCTTCCGTTTACCGTTCAGTCCTCTCATGGTTTTGATCCAGGACAGACTGGTGTTTCTGTTATTTATTATAATTAGATGAAGAATCAAACCGTAGCCAGTTGAAATCCTCTTTCTACAAAGCCTATTTGGGATGAAGACAGATGAATCTGTGCACGTGGAAGAGGCAGCTGAGCCCAAGCCAGCTCTCTGTTCTCTTGTGTGATCTTGGGCTGTTTCCTTTGAACTTCTCCATGGTGTCCAAACTGAGAAAAGTTTTTAACCTCTGGCATGTTATTGGCTTCCTCGGAAGTGGTGTTTACCCGAGTAAATATGTTAACATCCAGTGACCTGTTTTATTCCAAATTTATATTTTCTTTCTCATCCTAGATGGGAAAATGCAAGGGATATTCAAGAGAGTATCAAAAATATTTCAGCAAACTCGTGCTCTCCTGTGGAAAAACCTTCTTCTGGTGTGGAGGACGAAGACAGAAACTTTTCAGGCAAGTATCTGTTCTTCCGAAGGGAAGTTAGGATTTTCAGTACAAAGTGTTTTTACATTTTTTTTTTTTATGCTGGGTGATGTATGAGAAGCCTCAGCTGGTGGTGTGGTTCTCTAGAAATGTCAGCAGTCACACTTCTCCCTGTGACACTACAGTACCACGACATAATAAGGGCTTGTTACAAAGCTGGCTTGTTGCTTTTGGTTGTTGACCCCATTTCTGCAGTGTCCAGAACACCATGTCCAATTCACAATTACAGGTGTAAAATTATCAGCGGACCTCGTTAGCTCTGGTAATAAGAAAATATATTTTTCACTTGGAACCTTCCTCCTATTTTAGAATTATTACGCCTGTGAAATAACTCCTCATTTGCAGAAAGAAGGCTCTCACAAGCTGGACCGTGCGGCCAGATCAGCTCTGGTTGAGAAGTGTCCTTGAAGACACTTTCCACACCGCACAACCCCCAAGCCACCGTGCTGCCTCTCACCTTCGCTTCTCCTTCCTTTTGTCTAGGAATGGATTACATTAGGGTTTTTTCTCTTATTGATCTATATATCAGCGATGATCACGTACTCCCCCCCACGGCTGGCGATCCCTTATGGCTTCCTCGGGCGATTAGACGATCCAGCCTTCAATGCTACAGGATTTACACTCTTATACACACCTGTAACAAAAACCACCACGCGAATAATGAGCAAAGTGGCTTCGAATTCTACCATGACAGGTAACGCTGCTCTTAAATCCTTGTTACAACTGCAGTGCCTGAACTGACCCTCGTGTGGTCCTCATTGGAGGGGTGGAGAAAAGCACGTGGTGAACAGTTTTTGAGGGTACAAACTGTGGCTGGTGCCCATTTTCATGTTGTTTCATGACTGATCACAGCTTCAGCTCTGCTGGTTTCATTTTTTGTTTGCTTGTTTGTTTTAACGACAGGTGTAAAAATAGAAGGAGTGGAAAACGAGAAAAGTCTGTTCACAAAAGGATACTCGGACGAAGAATTTATTGGTGTTGTTTTTAAGGACGACTACTCCTACCATCTCAGATTCCATAGCTACAGCATGATAACTTCAAGTGATATCTTTGACCGCATAGGTAAGGAAATAACTCAAACTAGAGAACTTGCTTTTTGTATTTAACAACTGCTTAGGTGGATCTCTGTGCTACTGTGCCACTCGGAAGGGATCAAGGTTGTTTGGGTTAAAGGTTTCAAGAAAGATATTAATCAGAATTTGAGGTCTTGTTCACTTAGAAGGAAACAAATTTCAGAAAAAAAATTTAAGAAAAAAATGCATTATCCACAGTCCTTGTAATCCTTCTCCCTTCGGTGACTTGTATCAAATCATGCCCTGAAAATGAACATTGTCTGTGCCAAAGTGCGCTTTTAATATATAGCGCATGGACATACATTTAATATATTAAAATATGAACGTGCACCCACATTTGTCAACATTATTACAACTTCGACCGAATGCACCTCTATTTAATGATTAAAAGTAGTAAACTAACTGAAACAAAAAGTTAACTTATTATTAGATAAAAAAGAAAAGGAGTTAATCAGTGGATGGGAAAAAAATTTTCAAAAGTATTTTCCTAAGAATGAGTCTTGGAAAATGGAAATAATGGAGAGGCTATTTGTTCTGTCCATGAAATTCAGTAGCTCCTTGCAGACCTGACCGCAGCTCCAGGGTAATCTGGGTTTCCTAGAGGTGCTCCTCTCTTGCCCTCAGCACTGGGCACATTTATGGGCTCTGCATTTTGAGCCCGGGCTCCTGCCAAAGTAGGAGAGCTGAGCGTGGCTGGTTCTTCCACACCACGAGGACAAGGTTGATGCCACATCAGGTGGCCCATGGAGACAAAGCCACCAGCTCCCAATACCACATTAGCCTTGGAGAAAAACGGCTGCTCCAGGAATAAAAAAAATGAGTAAAACTAAATCTTGATTTCCTCTCTTAAATCAAACACATTTTCAACATGTACATAAGCACATATGTGCACGTATATATGAAAATATAGAAATCAAATTCTTGTGGGTTTTCTCTTCTTTCCCACAGAAATCTGCTTTGATTTTTCAGCAAGTTACTGCAAAATCCCTTCGTACTGGTATGAGGGTTTCCTAGCACTGCAGTCCAGCATTGATGCAGCAGTCATAGAAGTAAGTGTGGGCAGGATGGAAACCAACCAACAACCCCCCCCCCCCCAACCCCACACCAGCTCATTTTCTGTGATCGTTAAATTTTTAATTACATAGTTAAAGGAATCGTTCTCATGGCTCAAGGCAGCCTTAATGTTTATCATGAGACAACACAAAAATGTACAAATTATTGACATTATTTGCCAGTTATAAATGCAACGTTATTCACAAACTAATGATTTTAATGCTTAAAAGAAAATTTCTTTGTTCTGATGTTGGCTATTAAATTGCAGAAAATCAAGTTGTTGGCTAATTTCTTTTCTTTAGATGAAAACAAACCATTCGGTCTGGGAAGAGATGAACTCAATTAGCGGCGTTCGGCTGGAAACACCCTTGATCAAACCTCTGTATAAAATGCAGTATATTTGGTTCATCATTCACGTTGTGTTGTGCTTTTCCCCATATATGTACTTTCTATCAGTGAAAGTTATAAGAGAGAAAAAGAAGCTCAAGGTATTAATGAAAGCAATGGGTTTGCAAGATCTGTCATTCTGGTAAGTCAGATGATTAAGTGTGATTAAAGGATTTGTATTATCTTACGTGTAGAAGAGGTATTCCAGCTTGCAGGATGGATGTAGGGCTACAAGCAGTGATTCCCCAGACCCCAGCAGCACTCATTTGCAATTGCCCAACCCTGCATCTGGGCTCTCTGAAGCCGAATTTTGGATGCAAAACCATTGCTGGTTTTATCTATGTATCATTTGCTGGAGGATCTCAGTTTGCAAACACGTTGCTCTGATACAGGATTTTTTTTATTGTTGTTTGTTGTGCTTTGCTCTGCTGTCGTTGTCCCAGAAAAGAGGAAGATCACTCCTCGCGTAGAAGCAATGCATGTAGGAAGGGTCGTGGTGTTGAGGTGTTGCTTGCATCCAGGAAATGGGTGAAGAAACAAAAAATCTTGGAGAAAATTGCAAATAATGAAGCACAGGGCACATAGGGTCTATTAAAACAGGCTTTCAAAGCCTTCTGAGCCTGAGTGTTTCACGTGATTGAGAACAGCATCTGTTCCTGGCTGCAGAGTCCGTGCTTTGATGCCCTGTGGCTCTTTACTGGCATCGTTGCATCTGCAGAGATTTGGGTAGGCGCATGACAGTGACATTTGCGCCTTTCCAGTTCAGAAATTGAAAATGGGAGTGTATTTGGAATTGCAAAGTATTTGAATAAAAAAAGTGTCTTGTATTGGCTATGTCATGGCAAGTGCCGTCACAGAGGCAAAAATAATTGTATTGTCATTTGTAGGTTATCCTGGAGCTTTCTGTACACCATTTACACATCAATAATAGCAATTCTACTGGCACTGATCATGATTGAAGAAGTCATCCGTGATTATAGCTTTGTTGAAATATATTTTTTTTATTTCTTTTATGGCATAGCATCGGTAAGTCTGCTTTTTGTCTTCTTAAATGATGTACAGCTTTTTCCATTTCCTAATTCAAACGTGGGAAACTCAAAGGCTGCAGAGTATGTGTGAAAGAAACAAAAACCTTCCCACTACTGGGATTTACTGTTCGAATTTTTAAGCAAATATATAATTCCTATTGTATTTCTGGGATTTATTGTTGTAATTTTTAAGCAAATGTATCATTCCTATTATATTTTGGGAGATTCTGACTTGAAATCAGAGTAAAGAGAGGTGCTAACACCAGCTTTGATGGGAAGCCTGGGACTTCTTCCTTGCAGAGGGTGATCGGCCATTGGAATGCGCTGCCCGGGGAGGTGGTGGAGGTGTTTAAGGAGAGATTGGATGAGGCTCTTAGTGCCATGGTGTAGTTGACAAGTAGGAGTAGGTGTAGGTGTTGGGTCATAGGTTGGACTCGACTGATCTCAAAGGTCTTTTCCAACCTTATGATACTGTGATACTGTGATAGCTGTAATGTGCATCTACAGATGTCATGTGCATTTGTAGGGGAGAACTGAAACTCACTTGGGTCTCTGAAGTCGCTTGTTGGATGTTCATGATTTTTTTTTTTTTTTTTTCCTTGCTCACCAGCAGAAATACACCCTGCTAATTGTTGGTTTTCTCTGCTGCAGATTCACTTCTGTTTCATGATCAGCTCGTTGCTAAATCGGCCAAATATTGCCAGTTTTGTGATGTTTTTCCTTCACATCATCTTTGGATTTGTGGGCTTTTTGACACTGTTTAAAAAACTTCCAGCATCTTTGGAATGGATTTTAAATCTCTTCAGCCCTTTTACCTTCACAGCTGCCATCTCAAAGGTACGTTTGAAATAAAGCCCAAGGCATTGTAGAAGTCCATCCTACAGCAAACACGCTGCAGGCTTCTGCCAGATAGCAGAATTTGCATTGCCATAATGACCCCATCATGCCAATCTGTCCTGGATGATTTATAAAAACCATAACTCCATGAAGTAAAGCTAATTCATGACAAATACAGTTAGACTCTCAATTCTATCATTAGTTTTGTCAGCTCTATATAGACAATAAATTTCAGTCTCTGGAAAATCATAGCAGCTGTTGGATGTGGACAGCGGATACCAAGTTTTACAAGAACCGTGAGGTCTTGAAGTGCTGTCCCAGGAAATACTGTGTACGTACAGCACTTTTCTGGAGCAGTAACTACTTCTACACAATTTTGAGTTCTGCTTACTGAAGCACTTCTGATAACTTATGCTCATAATGAGGTGTTGCCCTGCTTGGAAGCATCACCATAATGCTGAGTAGGCATGGGTTTCTGGTAAAGACGGTCACGATGATACAATAGTGTTACCGGCTAAAAGGAAACATTGCAGCTGATTTATGCTTTTCCTCCCCCTAGATGATAAAACTAGAAAAACATGGAACAGAATCGTACCCTTTCTTAAGCCTGTACGCCATCCTGACCCTTGACAGTGTCTTGTATTTGCTCTTGGCCATCTACTTTGATAGAGTTTTTCCCGGTAAGTAGAACTGTGAGGAAAAGAATACCAATTAATTTGCATTTTTCTTCTATAATCCTCTTCCCTCTTGGGGAAAAGGTGCCTAAGAAGTGGTGGGATAGAGCTGAGAAAGCTGTCATCTACATGGAGCAGCTCAAAAAGGTGTTCTGGATTGTGGAGCAACACCTTGACAGCAATGAGATGTGCCGTGTTATATGAAGGTCTGAAATTTGAATTTGCTGTACTACTTGGGGGGAAAGAAAATGGTTGGGAAGAATCCTGTTTACCCAGAAGCTGGGTGCAGCTCTGCCTCAAAACCAGTCTCCAAAGGAACATAAAATCCTGCAGTGAGGCACTGAGATCCTCAGTACTGCAGCAGCCCTAACCAGTAGGGTTTAAAAGGATGTTGTAGGACTTGACCTGATTTTCCCATACCTTGTGGGCCAAAGAGGTGGTCAATGAGATCATTGCTGTGATTGTTGCCCACCTGCATTTACAGCTATGGACGAGTGGGCAACTCTACACAACCTACCGACCCTTTTAGACTGTGGAAAGGCTGTATTCTACAGCCAGAGAGGGAGAGACGGCTGCACGTGGCATTTATCAGTCATGTTGACAGGTAGCAGGTTTGGGATGATATTTTTGCCTTCTTTTTTTTCTGAATCAGGCAAGTACGGAGCACCGTATTCTCCCACATTCTTTCTGAGACCGTCATACTGGTTCAAGCCCAGGAATGGGTACCTGGGGGTGACAGCGGGCAACGAGAGCAACCATGATTCCATCCTCAGCAATAACATCGAGCCAGTGCCTCCGGGCTTTGATGGGAAGGAAGCAATCAGGTAAAAACTCTTGTGGGCATGAACAGTGTAACGCTACGCGTTGTATTTGACTCAAGACAGCACAGCCATACTGCACTGGTGAACGTTAAACAGAGCCATCTGACACGTGCACCCATGGTTAATGACAAATATGTGAAAGGGAGGGGTTGTTCAATGTTTCATTCTGCTCCGGAGCTGGAATTGAACACTTATTGGACGTTACCTCCTCTGTGTCAGGGACCAACTTGCTGCCCGGCGCTTTTCTCTTTGCAGAGCAGCAGTGTTGAGCCTGTTCTCCTTCACCATCATCTTTAATAACACTTCTGGTGGAGTGTGCTGCATAAAATAATGTTATTTAAATACTTACGGGGCTCGCTTGGCTCATTGCTGTTGCTGTCCATTGCTTATTACTAGAAAGCAAATATAAATCTGTTAAAATAATACCTAGATCATAATTTTTAATTATAGAACCACGTTATCTCATTCCTTAGGACCTCTTGCTTCATTCACTAATTGTTCATTGAATTTGACTTTGAACCCTTTTAAACATCTTTTCGAAAAGCACATTAGTTAATTCTGCTTTTAAATGTACAAGGAATGAATTCTATAAAACACTTCCTTCGGGTGGAATTATTCTAAAGTCTGACGGTAATGAGCAAGACCAGTTTGAGGAGGAGATTGAGAAATATTCTTCCAGTAGTTTTCAAAGGTTGCTTCAAGGCAGAGGAAACATGCCGAAATTGTGAGATTGAATAGTAATGGCTCACTTAATTTTCCTTTAGACTGAACAATATCACAAAAATATACAGGAAGAAGGACAAGAGAACTGAAGCTTTAAAGGGTAAGAGAGATTTTGTAATGCTTTTAATTTATTTTTCCTTAGATATGAACCCAAACCCTTTTGAAATGTACTGGCTGTAGTTAATTCTGCCCCCAGCACTGTTAAAATACTTATCCAATTGTTATTTCTGCTGGGGTAAATTACTGACAAACTTCTACCAGGTCGTTACCTTCCTGTTCACTCTAGGAAAATTATCATTGATAATTTTTTTGCAACAGCAGAGTTTTCCAGCAATGAACCATTCTAAAAATCACCTCTCAACACTCAGTCTCAAAATTCAGACTCTTTTGGGCAAACAAAACCTGGCTTTTAGTCTCTGGCTGTCGCTTGACTGAGCAGTGTTCTCACAGCTGTGCGAGTAGTTGGTACAGTCATAGCATAGTCATGGGATGTTTGTTAAATGCCTTTGTTTAACAAGAACTCCAAGTGACAGTGAAAATATCAACATTATCTCAAAGATTTAAAAAACTCCAACCCAAACAACCCACAAAAATACAAAACAAGTCTTTTTTTTTTTTTTTTTTAAAAAAGAAACAGGATAGCAAATTCAGGCTGCTATAATTACTCTCAGAATCTCATGTATTGGATAGGTTATGGGCTCTTTCTCTGGGCTCCCCCTTTAGCTGCGCTAAAATAAAAAATGATGAACCTCACAGGAAACAGAAGTCAAAATTATTTAACTATTGAAGTTAATACACTTGTTCCGTCAATTTAGTGAAGACACGTTAGCAAGGTCCTTGCTAAGTTTAGTCCTAAATTCTGAACATGCAACCCACATTGTTGGATCTGGTTTTTTGCCTCCCGTCTTCAAAAGAACTGTCCCACCTCTGTCATACTTGGCAGCAAGCTACAGGTACAAGTTTATTTCTCACAGACTTCCATCCCACTGTTATCCTATTTCTATTCTAGGTTTGTCCTTAAATATATACGAGGGACAGGTCACTGCGTTGCTTGGCCACAGCGGATCTGGAAAAACTGCTCTCTTAAATGTCCTCAGTGGATTTTCCAAGCCTTCAGCAGGTAAGGTGACTGTTGAAGAGGAGAAGCTGTTTGGTTTTTTTGAGCATAAAGGGTTAAAGATGCAAAAACTCAAGTTTTCCCTCAGTCATTCTGTCATTCTTGTCGGTACCCATTGCTCATTCAACACGAGCTTCAGGGCTAATGCATCCCTTGTGGAGACACTCAAGTGTGGAAACACACACAGGTGGTTATTTCTCCGTCGTGGTGACCTGATGTTGTCTGTGAGCTGCACACCTACAGGAAATCTGTGTTAGTTCTTAAGAGAGAGTTTTGGTGCCGAAGTATTTTTGAGGGGTATTTAAAGCTTTGGGCAACGCAAAGTTATTTTGCCTTTCTCTTTAAACACTTGAGAACCATCCACAGTGCTGGAATTGATGGCAAAGGCACGAACACACAGCAGTCTCCTTTCCCTTTATAACAGGGAAATACTGCACAGTATGAAGTTTGTTTCATTCATTCCTGTGTGCAGGTTCTGCAACGATATACAACTACCGGCTGTCTGAAATACACGATATGGAAGGAATTCAGGCAACGGTTGGGGTTTGCCCTCAATTTAATTTGCATTTTGAAGCCTTAACGGTGAAGGAAAACCTGAGAATTTTTGCTCATATCAAGGGAATCGAGCAGAAGGAAGTAGAACAAGAGGTGAGTATGTCCTTGTCTAACACCTGTTTTACGGCATCTTGGACAGTTTAAGCTTTCTTCATAAAAGATTATTACCAGCATCTTGTTATGTGGAAATGACAACAACCCTAATTTAGGGGAGAAATGTTATTCAGGGTTTTTTTTTTTAATCCTCATGTCAGAAGAGTTCTAAGTCAGTTTTGCTGTACACATCACAGAATCTTTTAATGGTTTAAGTTGGAAGGGACCTTAAAGATCATCTGGTTCCAAGCCCCTGCCATGGGCAGGGACACCTCCACTGGGTCAAGTTGCTCAAAGCCTCATTTAATCCAACCTTGAACACCTCCAGGGATGGGGCAGCCACAGCTTCTCTGGGCAACCTGGGCCAGGGCTTCCCCACCCTCACAGCAAAATGTTTCTTCCTAAGATCTCATTCTTTCCTCTTTCAGCTTAAAATCATTCCCCTCATCCTATCCCTGCACTCCCTGATCAAGAGCCCTTCCCCAGCTTTCCTGGAGACCTTTTTGTACTGGAACGCTGCTTTAGGGTCTCCTTGGAGCCTTCTCTTCTCCAGGATCAACAACCCCCAACTCTCTCAGCCCTAGATATTTTTTTATCTTTAATTAAAGAGAGTTTTTGTTGCTAAGCAAATCCATTTAAGTAGGTAATTTTAAAATCCTGAAGTTATACTCTCCTATACTGTGTGTGACCTTATACGAATTAAAATCCAACCAGTGCTTTGAAAATCTGGCTCTTGTTTTTGTATGTTGCCAAGGTGCAGAAAGTTCTTGCTGTGTTGGACCTCACTGACGTTCAAGACATTCGTGCTGACTCTCTGAGTGGGGGCCAAAAAAGAAAATTGTCTCTCGGAATTGCAGTTTTGGGGAATCCCCAGGTAGGATCTGGTCATGTTTACACACACAGCACATACTGTTTGAGCACATAGTTTTGCATTTTGTCTTGACACATAAACATTTGTACTTTTCCCCTGGCACACCAAGTCTGCTGACCTACTAATTCACTTGGTTGCTGGAAGGATCAAAGAATCTTGGTTAATGAGAACCACGTTTTAATTGAAAAGGATATTAATATTATAAAAGAATAAAGAGCAATAAAATTGATTGACATTTGAGGATGCATTGTATTCTTACAGTGAGATCATTAAAAGCATGAAATGAAATTATGTAAACACAGAAATGCTGATTGAACGCGTGGAGGTCTGATCTTGTTTGCCTTTGCAGGTCTTGCTTTTAGATGAGCCAACAGCTGGATTGGATCCTTGCTCCAGGCACCACATGTGGAGCTTTCTGAAGGAACGCCAGGCTGGACGCGTGATACTCTTCACGACCCAGTCCATGGAGGAGGCCGATGCTCATGCTGGTGAGCCCAGATTTTCACACTGTGGTTGTCTACGTATGGAAATGAGGGTTTCTCATCGCAGAGTCCACGTATGGTTCCTGCCGTGATGCAGCCTGTTCTCGCTGGACACATTTTGTCTAAAAGCCACCACCCAACTCAGGCTGAGCAAAGGCTAAAACTGGACTGACATGACGTTCCAAGACCTTGCTCATGCCTTGCTTCAGGATGAAGGATATTATCTAGACGTACCACTAGTAGCACCCACACAAATTAGTGATACTCTCTGAGTAATCTCTTTCCTATTTCCTTATTGCTTCTGGGCTGCATGGGAAATTTTCCACGAACCTGTAAGAATACATAATTAAAACATTAACCTTGAAGCTTAGGAGAAAAGCAGCAGCTCACAAAGAAAAAAAAAAAAGCTTCAGCACTGGCCTGGTTTTACTCCTTGACTTCACTATGAAAATATCTGTTATGTTCAGAAAGAACAGAGTGAGGTCAGTCTACTGCACTGTTGTGAATCCCTCCTAAATCCTTTGTATTCCTACCTCCTCAGATCGGAAAGCTTTTCTTTCAAATGGGAGATTACAGTGTGCTGGCTCATCTCTCTACTTGAAGAGAAAATGGGGAATTGGTTATCACTTAAGGTAAATCCTTTTCTTTTTGGTCGTCACTCCTTTTGTGAAAAGCTTCTGGTTGATGTATTTCTGGTAGAGTCTGAGTTTCTATATAAAGTAACAGAAATCTTGACAATCCATTTTAGAAGACTTTTGAGGCTGCCAAAAGTATTTTGCTTTGGATAGCAAGCTGCTTTTCTTTGGAACCCAATCCTGACGGCTCTGAGCATGTAGCTAAAATGACTTTGCAATCTCCTTCGTAGCCAAAAGGAGACCAGAGTAAAATGAACTCTGATTTCCACACCCTCTGTGGTGCCAGAGTAACGTACAATGGCTTTAATGTAAAGTTGCTTTTCTTTGGATTTTAATTTCTGTGTACTTGGTTCACCACTATTGGCCAGGATTGTTATTCTTAACCCCAACTATTTTTTTTTTGCACACATGACAAAACCAATTGCATTGCAGCCGTCTATAAAAATTCCTACTGAAATTCTCCCCAGTTTTGAAGGTTTCTCTGACTTGAACAATGACAACTGGTGTTGCTTTTTAAATACATGATGAACGGGTTTTTTTTTTCCTCATTAAATATTACAACAGTTGCTTTTTAATGTAAACAGGATACGCATAAATGACCTGTGTGACACTGAGCTCACATCATCCCTGGTCAAACAGTACATCCCTGGTGCCGTGCTCAAAGGACAGAACAGGAATGAGCTGTGTTATATCCTGCCTCTGGATAACACTGACAGCTTCCCAGGTAAGAAAAGCCTATTGTTGTGCCAAGGTTGTAAACTGTATAATTGTATTCCCTGGTTCATACTTGATGGTATTCGGAAGCATAAACATCAGCCTTAAAGAAAGCCTCTAATGGACATGCTAATATTTAATAATACAGATGAACAAAAGAAAATCTACTAACTAATCTATAAATGAAATCCTCTGAGTCTCCTCTGGTTTCAGGATGAGATTTCTCCCACCCACAATGCCCATGGTAATGAAGAACTCTGTATTTTCTACTGCTAACCTCTAAAATGCGCAATAATTTTGCAATGGTTTTGAAGTTGTGGAGATCAATGATGTGAATGCTAGAATGGACAACATTAATCGTGCCAGCCTGAGCTTCTGCTCAACACTAGCTTTGATCACTGGGCTGAATCTGGCTGTTTCTGTTGCACAGAACTCTTCAGCCACCTCGAGAGCAGTGTTATGCGGGGGATTGTTAATTATGAGGTTAGCAGAACAACCCTGGAAGACGTTTTCCTGAAGCTGGAGGGTGAGGAAACCATCGATCAAGAAGGTAAAACATTGACTCCTTTTTGCAAGTGTGGTGCAATTAATGTTCCATATATACATGTGTTTTAATTGATTATATAATGAATTTCTATTAAATGTGAATTTTGGAGGATCAAGAGTTGCAGTTGTATTCAGCTTTCCTTTAGTAAAGGATATTGTCTTGGAGAAGTCTAGGTGATTCAGTCTCAACTTCTCATAGGCTTTTAAACACATGAATTAAGCCTGATGTTGGAAGGGAATTTGGCTTTGAAGGCTGTTCTGCTGAGACCAGGAGGTGGGAGGACATGAACTAGCCAGAAGGTGTTTCACAAGGCCAGTAAAACCGCATATGGTGCCAGTCTGAATTCGCCAGCATAAATTAGGTTCTGGATAAACCATGCCTCGTTTTTTGATCCCCTTGTTGTTTTTCTGGCTAAAAGATAAATGTATTCCTCTGCTCATAAGAGAGGATTCTTGATCGTTTGTACTTAAGACTTAGCCTTTGAATGCTCTTTGTGGATAACGATGTCTCTTGTGGTGAACACAGAAGACGGAAGCCTCAAGGAGAGGGACCAAAGCCTGCTGGTGTTGTCTGAGAAGTGGAGTCCAGCACTGAGCGGGATGGCGCTCTGGAAGCAGCAAGTGCGTGCTGTGATGAGACTTCACTTCTTAAAACTAAAGCACGAAGGAAAGTTTCTCAGGTCCATGTAAGTAGAGGAGCTCTCACCTACTCTGCAGCCCTCGTGCTGGCTCGGTGTTTTACAAAGGATTTGACGTTCTCTGGAGTGACTGAGGAAAGCCTTAAATACTGGTGTAGGTCCTCGGAAGCTAAGAATTAGGTGGGAAATGCTTAAAAGCAGCATTAGAAAAGACAGAATTTACTGGTAGAGCTCTGAATGGCTGAAGTTCTAAATTTCCCCTCGCCTTTCTCAACATAAACAACACAATTCACTAAAGGTGGAGTTCCCCTGGAACCACTTATGGTCTGTTTTTCCGTCTAGGTTGCTGTTCTTTGGAATATTTATCCTTCCAATGCTTATGGTTTTCATTACAATGTACCTGTGGCAAAACAGCATTACCTGGGAAATCACAGCTAGCTCGTATTTTCTTCCCACTGGAGAGAAAATTCAAAATAAGTCAACAAATCTTCTCATCTTAAACGATACAGGTGAAGGGGAACGTGTGATCTTGATTCGCTTTCTGCACTGCTCTGAGTCCTTCTAGAGTTGATAGACCAACCTCGTTTTGCTCTTTCTGTGCGTTCCTTTGTACGTTTGTGGCTTTGGGAAGTGTTTTTTCTTTTGAGCAAAAGCAAATCCAGCTTTACTGATGATAACCGAGTAGCTGATATTTAAAGGAGTAATGAACGAGACAATTCTTTTTTAAAATAGCAATAAAGAAAGTAATTGTGGAAACACACATAGTATTTAACTGGTTTAATCAGAACAGAAAAAAAAGAAAATGTAAGGGTGCTTGGGTTCTGAATGTTTGCGGGTTTCTGAACACACCTCTGCTTCGCAAGTGGAAACTTGTCTATACGAAACAGTTTAGAGTAACTAGGACTTTTTTTCTTTAAACGTAATTTCTCTTCTTGACTTGATTTCAGGATCAGAAATTAAGGATTTAATTGCTGCTTTGAAGGCTCAAAACATAGTCCCAGAACTTACTCTTCAGAAAAACATCACAACTATTCCACAGCATCACGGAGCTATAAAAGTATCCCGGGCAGGCAAGGTGAATGATTTTTTTTTTTTTTTCTTCTTACACCTTGTATGTCAATAGGATTTTCTGAAATGCGTTTAAATGAGGCACAGCAAAATGGAAACACCAGCAAAAGAGAGAACCGTTATTTGATGTATTAAATAATATCGGTAATCCTGCTTGTGGTAAATCAGGATAATGGTTTTCTCTTTCCCTGTGTGCTTTTTTTACAGTGATCTTTAGAGAAAAGCTTTAATGCAAGTTTTTTTTGCTTTTCTCCAGAAACTGTTTTCTTTATCGATTGTTTTGCTCGTGGTACCTGTTGGCACACTTCCAGGTCTCCACGTTCCCCCTCTTCAATAAAACTGTCTGATTGTATTTGTCGTTGCTTTTCTCTGCCCCCCCCCCCCCCCCCCCCCCCGCTGGGGTCAGCTCCTCCTCACACCTCTCACGGGTGTGAATGTGATGTCTTTTTGCTTTTACATCTTCAGAGCTATCGTTTCACGGTCATGTGCGGCGCAGAACCCCACGGCTGTTTCCCCATGCTCGTGAATATCCTCAGCAACACCTTTCTAAGGCTCTTCAATTCCACTGCACGCTTCCGCGTCTGGAACGACCCCTTTTATCCTGTGAGTGTCCTGCCTTTCTTGGTGAAAATCAGTTGAAATAGCTGTGCTGAGCTGATAAAGACGGGGCAGTTTGGAAACATGGTTGGATGAGCAACTTCCAAGGGTTGGGGTCAGTGATCCAGCTGCTGGTCGGTTACTGGGGGCACTGCTCAACAGTCCTTACTGGGCTATGTAATGAGAATTTCAGCTGCCATATTTAAGAACTCTATAGGGTTTCAATGCCGTAAGACATTTAAACTTGTGTTACGTGGCAGTATGGTAGGAATACAGCAATACCACCTGGGAACCCCACCTAGCTGCAGTGTCTGTTTGGCAAGAAACAGCATCTAAAGGTTGGTCTCTATCCTCAAGAATATACAGTAATTCCAATACTTTTTCCAAATTATAAGCTGCTAAATACTTTTTTTTTACTGCCTTATTTTTTGTTCTTATACACAAATGACTTCGAATTAGCATTAATAGTTTACTCGTGTGTTTAACCATCCTATGAGTGTCAAACTAACTGGATTTTCTCCAAACATCTGTTGATTACTGATGACTGATGACTTCTGAATTTGTCCTCTGCAGACAGAAAACCCAATAACAGCGCACGGTATTTTTTTCGTCTGTTTCACCTACATGGTGATTTTGGCTGCTGGTTTGCCACCTCTCTTTGCAGTGAGCAGCATGCAGGATTACAAGGTAAAAAGCATGCACTGAACGTGATTTTACACAGGAACTGAATGCAAATGTAATGTCTCTGGAGAGCAGTTTGTGTGCTGGTGGAATGGCTGGCGTGTCTAGGTAGGATGCTAAAAGAAATACAACCACATGAGCACAAGGTTGTACCTAAGGACATTACCCTGCATGTCAGGGCATCGGCTTGGGCATAGAACAACTTGAGTGCAAAAAAATGTTTTGTGGTCGAGGAGGGTGGTTTGTTGGGTTTTTTTCATCTTTTAAGAAAGATGTGTTTTTAAAGAACAGTAAAACTAAGAAAGAGTTGAAAGTGCTTGGAAGGAACAGCAAGGCTTGTCCAGAGAAGGGAGGAGCAAGGGTAATGGAGAAGGAGGAATGATGTTTTGGGCTCTGCTGAACCACATCCCTGTTCCCACTTGCTTTTGCAGCTCCAGGCTCGTGCCCAGCTGCAGCACGCGGGGCTCTTCCCCTCGGCGTACTGGTGTGGGCAGGCACTGGTGGACGTCCCGCTTTTCTGGATCCTGGTATGCCTCATGTTCATGGTCGTGCTACTCTTCAACCGCTTCTGTCCCCTCCATCCCACAACCGTGGGGCCCCTGGTGAGTACTTTGTGTGCAAGAAAGCTTTCGGACAAAAATCCCTCTCCCTCATTTCATAGTGAGGTTTTGCATTTAAATATTTTAATGAAAAGGAACTGCTCTAGACAGGTTTTCATAACCAACCTCCATCTCCTATTTACTGACATCAGACTCTCTCTCTAGATCATTTGCTTCATTGGTTATGGAATATCTGTTGTCCTCCTCGTCTATTTAATTGCCTTTAAATTTCGCACGGGACGAAGCAATCGTTACATTTGGTCTTTCGTCTTCATTCTGGTAAGTGAAGTGAATCTGCTCTCTGAAGTGCTTGATTTAGACATCCTGCCAGTTAAGATTTCACTTCAAATATACTGATATTCAGCAGAATAACTCAAACCAGTGACCAATAGCTTGGGTTTTAGCAATAAAACATTAACATTGGAAATATATTTTCTGCTTTATTACAGATAAATATCCCTCTATATATGTTTGGTCAATTCTTTGAAGTACTTTACCTCATCTTACCTGTTTTGATTCCTGTGTTTCCACTGCTGGGCTGGATGACGTTCTCTACACCAGTAAGTAAACATGTCATACTCTATTCAATACCTGTCCTAATGGTGCAAACTGGAAAAGGAAGAGGTGCTTTCCAAATTCCCTGTCTTAAAGTGCCAACTGTCAAAATGACAAAGAATGAGAAAAAGCAAAAGAAAAAGAAAAGGTCAAGGCTGTAGAGTGAGAGAAGAGACCAAGATTAACTTGTTAATCCTTTGTTTGATTTTTGGATATGTTTGGGTTTTTCAGTTACAAAAAGCTGTTACAACGACTGTATTTTGGCAGCCAGGGTAGCATGGGGGGAGGGGATGGTGGTGGAGTGGGAGACCTGAAGGAGTGAAGGGAACTGATAGAAAGAAACGAAAGGACTGGGAAAAGAGAAACCTTGATGGAAAAGTTTAGTCTAATCTGGCTGAGCTGAAGCACCTCTGAATTCGCCAAGGAAGCCACAGCTCTTTGAGGCACTATGAGCCAAAAAAGTTAGTACAGATGGAAGACCCTTTATCCCATCCTGGAGAAAAGCGAAGCATCCCTACATCCCACACTTGCCCCACACTGCACTGAGGCGCGCTGTGCTATAAGGAACTTTGCTAACTGACTGATATTTTTTTCTTGTAGCATTTAGTGTTTTATCATGGTGATGACGAAATCGAGTCATGGAGTCCAGTTCTAATTGCCGTCTTCGCAGTAAGGAGCAATTTCATGATGGTTGTTTTGGAAAAGACAATTGCTCAAATGTGATAGACTTGTACAGGGCTTGTAGAACTCTCCCCATAAATAAAGCATGGGTTATGTGGTCAAAGCTTCACCATAAATGTTAACAGGGGAGATACATCCGTGCGGGAAACCAGTGGGAGGATTGTGTAGAGCTGATGTAAAAGGCAGAGATATTATCAATAAACTAATCAGTCTAATGCTGCTTCTACAAGTGAAAAACGTGACCTCTGATCCTGTAGGATGTCTGTTAGGGTACGGATTATGTGAGCTAAAACTACAGCATGATGTCAAGGCTTTTACAAATCATCTGCATATGAGATGGAAATGTATATGAAGCATCAGTTTAACTTCTTCCCCTTTTGGACCTTTTCAATAGCTAAAGTAAATGACATTCCCTTATAATTATAATTGAGTGTGTTATTTCCTTGTCTCCATATAAGCCTAATTTATTATTGCTTTTTAGCCTTACGTCCATTGTGTGATTTTTGCTTTTCTCCTGCGCTGTTTGGAGATGAGATATGGAGAGCCAGTTACCACACTTGATCCCATCTTCAGGTGAGTTCTGGGCAACCGGGTGCTGGGGTGCCTTGCAAGCCACGGTTATCCCAGTTTGCAAAGGCAGGACCCTCTGACCCATCCTTGGCAGCAGGAGGAGAGGAGGAGTGAGCATAAAAACATTTTGCAAAGTATGGATAAAGCCTGTATTTTTTGGTTTAACCAGTTTATCTGGAGGAGAGGGAAGTGAGAATGAAGGGAGGGATTTTTTTTATTCCTTTGGGTCATTATGGTTTTTGACTTTACTCACTGGCCTTTCCCCGAATGTGTCCGGAAGCAAATTCCCACGCAGTGTGTTGCAATAGAAGGTCAGTTGAACTACAGTGTCCAAGAGAAAACAGTAAATGTGATTTAAGCGCTTTTTTTTATTAAGCTTCATAGCTGAGGTTTCAGAACATTTCCCTACAGCTGGCTAAATTAATAGTTACGGATTGAAATGCAACATTTTAACCCCTTTTCAAACTTGGCAGTGTTTTTCTCTGCAGGATGGAGGCTTTCCCTAAAACTTGATAAGGCTGGTGTCTTCTACAACCTGCTTTCTGTGGCCAACAGCACGCGACTGAGCATCTAAAGCACATGGGAAATGTTTTGTAGAAAATATTAAGTTGTTTAACAAGTGTGTCTCAGCCAGGAGTTAAATGCCCAAATAGCATTGAAAACCTGTCCTGTGTATTTTAATTCTCCTTGAACAGCTCGTTGAGATGAATTGAGCACGGGACCAACCAGTACTTAGTGATGAAAGAAAAGCTAAAAATGGCCTTGTTTTTTTCCTGTATTGCACTGGGATCTTTTTTCCCCATGAATAAACATCTGAGCAAACAAACATTGTCTGTGGAAGAGCTCCCCAAATTCAAATACGTTGTGCAGAGCACTGTGCTGGTGCTGCTCCAGGAACAAACTTGTAAATCTGAGTCTTTTTGGAAGTGATTCCCAGTGACACCATCTTTGCTCCTCCTCCACTCGTAGGATCCAGCAGAGGAAAGCGCTTGCCCTCCAGAACAAGGATCCCCCTAGGGAAGAGTGCCCAGAAGTCCAAGCTGAGAGGGAGAGGGTGAGGAGAGTGATGGCCTCCCTGCAGCAGGATGAGGTGAATCCAGCCTTCCGGCTTGTTTTCTTTCCCATTCTCTATCTTCCTGTCTGCCTTAGCTCATGCGCTTATTTACTGATCCGATGTCCAGCTCACATGGATCCAGCCCACGGTCCCCCAGGCTGCTGGTGGATTTTAGCTGGCACTAGATTTTTATTCCCATTCTGCTTTTGTTTCTTTTGCTCTGTTTCCTGGATATTTAATTACAAATTTTCTCTGTAAAGAGTCATACTTCAATGGTAAGAACACATGAGCTGTCTCATGGGACAGGGGGTGAGTGCTCATCTCCCATTTCATCTCTTCACAGGAGTCGGTTATTGTTGTCAACAGTTTGCGCAAGGAATACAAAGACAAGAAAGCCAGTACCATCTTTAAGAAAAAGAAGAAAGTTGCTGTCAAAAACCTCTCTCTTAGTGTTAAAAAAGGTTCAAGTATTTTACTGCACCCCCTAAAAATGACTAAAATGTAGTGTGAAGGTCACGTTTGGAGACCATATATTTGTTAGTACTTTCTCGTGTGCAACCAGACCCAACACACCTGGGCTTCTGTGTTCATGGTTATAATTTCTTGGGACAAGCTCTTCTTACTGTGCTTTCATATATTGTCCAGCACATAGGAAAGAAGGTCTTGTTAACAATAATTATTATTAACAGTTCTTGCATATTTGTTCCAGGGGAAGTATTAGGTTTATTGGGACCCAACGGAGCTGGAAAAAGCACAACCATAAACATGATTTCTGGAAACATAAGAGTGACTGCTGGGGAGGTAGGTGATTTCTTGGAACATTTGGGAGTTGATCTTGATGCCTTTATAAATGAAAGAAGTGATGAGGCCAACTGGCAATGCAGCCCTTAAGTCAGGGAATTTATGTACATGCAACCCTGGATTGTTACAGAAGAAGAAAGCATTGATTTCCTCAAAGCACGTTGTAGTTTCCATCAAAATCAATGTTAGAGATCTAAGGG